>CM065814.1:100442500-105242500 GCA_033398695.1 Orobanche coerulescens | reverse complement strand
GACTCAAAGCCGTTGAATTCAAAAAACGAATGACGAAAGTTCAAGGATTTCCCCCAAAACGGCCAAGAACACGATTCGTCCCGTCAAAACCCGAAAATGGAATTCCAAGTTGAAATATGGATATACAATCCATAGAATATGTTTAACAACATAATTTAACCATAATCGATCCATCGAAAACGGATGAAAAACGAGATCGGGGACAAATCCCCCAAAAAGTCAACTCGAAGAAAATCAAGAATTATACTTCGATTCGACGAAGACAATGGATTAAATGATGTTAAACACAACAATACTACCAAGATTAATCATACCCATTATGAATTAATCAACAACACGGAACGAATCGGACGAAAATGCAAAAATCCCCAAATTCACGAAATTAGGGTTCTAAGGAAGATTACCTTGATTCGCTGGATCAAAGGATGATAACGGACGATTGATTAATGTTATGGACTCAAGAACTTCAAGGATTTGTTGTTAAACAACATGGCTTCGTGACCCATGAATCGCCACCCGCGGACGGAGAAGGAAGGAAGTGAAAAAACGAAGTGAAATGTGACTGCTCAGCCATATTTATACTGGGCCAGACTAGCGTGCGCTAGCCTTCCCGGACTAGCGTGCGCTATCGGCCGGTATCAGCCGAGTACCCTCGGCCAGGGCCCACACGACCCGGCATCACCGACCAACCCTGCCGACCAAACCTGTCGACCCGACTCCCGCTAGCGTGCGCTACGGCCGGAAGCCTGCGCGCTGTCACGCCCCACCTTAAGGCAACAGGCATCTACCGGCATCCGGCCGAAGCCTGCCGGACGGGCGCGCAGCATGCCCGCGCGCGTACATGGACTCGGCCAAGCTCACAGAGGACTACCCCCCCTATAATAGGCTTAGACGGAAAAAGCCTTGTGACAGCAGTAGACATTGAAAAGCCGAGGAACCCACTATCCAGAAAGAAGACCCTAGAAGCATCAAGATGAAGACCAATCAACTCCAGAAGGTCAAAGAGGGTTCCAGAAGGTCAGAAATCGGGTCGGGTTGCTACGGGCCGAATCGGGCCTTGGAACGGCAGGGCCGGGACACTTCGGGCCGGGTCGGGCCGGACGTTCCAGAGGGGTCTGGGGACTCCAAGAAGACTTCTTAGAATTGTTTAGAATTGTATAGATCATTCTAGATGATGGCATTCTTGTAAATACTTGGAATAGTGATGTTTTGTTGGTAATTTGTTAGCCTAGGAGGATTAGTATAAATACCCCCTTGGGGGCTCATTTGTAACTCATCTTGAGAAAGCTGATTTGCTACAGTGCAATAAGAGAAAACCTTCCCCAAGCACTTTCTTACTTTCCTTCCTAGTAATCTTGTGTGTGTTGATAGGCTTACTACTTAGGCTTGAGACAACCTAAGATAGTGCCGCACGGAAAGGACTTAGCGAGACGCAAGTATAACCCCGGGACAGTTGGTATCGGAGCAAGGTTGAGACAACCAAGGCGGATTTTCGAAGATTGCTAGCTGATCGTGCAAGGAGTAAGATGGCACAATCATCCGACGTTACCCAACCCAACACTCGGTAGAAGACCAAGAAGGGCGAGAGACAAGTCTCGGCCGGATTCTTTGCCATGGGCAGTGAGTGACTCGATTGGAGGAGGTCTATGATGAGGTTGCGAGGAGGGTGGATGACTTGGAAGAAGTGGTGAAGAGCCGCACAACCAGGTTCTTTCCACTATCAATGCTTGTGATGGGGACATGAAGAAGGAGTTGGCGATTTTCGGGCCATGATCCCGGCCATGCAAGAAAGCATGGAGGTTCTCAAGACGGAGATGGCAACGGTGAAAAGGGCGATTGCCAATGGAGAAGGACATGTGGGTGCGACACCCGCACGAATTGACATCCCAAGGCACGGGAAGTTCAACGGATCGAGAAACGCCAAGGAGATTGACAATTTCTTATGGAACTGGAGCAATACTTTGGTGCCTCAAACATTCGAGATGATGACACCAAGTTGCGGACGGCGCCCTTGTACTTGGCCGACACGGCCGTCTTGTGGTGGCGGACAACGGTGACATTGAGAGTGGTGCGTGCGGGATGGCTTCTGGGAAGACTTCAAGGCCGAATCAAGAGGCAATTCTATCCCGAGAATGTGGAGTTCGAGGCTCGGGGCAGTCAAGAGACTCGGCCACACTCGCACTATCAAAGACTATGTCAAGGAGTTCCAAGAAATTGTACTGGAGATACCAAGCTTGACGACGACCGACAAGCTATTTGCATTTATGGACGGACTCAAGCCTTTTGCAAGGCAAGAGTTGGAAAGGCGCAATGTTCAGGACGTGGCGGCCATTGCCGTGGCCGAGGGCTTACGGGAGTTGAAGACCGGCGACAAGCCAAGGACTTTCCGCAGAGATAAAGGCAAAGGTGGGGAGACCGCCCATCAAGGTTCAGGCCGAACAAATACTGGGGCAAGCAACCAGTGGACGAGAACGATAAGCCGAGAGGTTGTCACATTTGTCATAGTACCTCTCACATGAAGTACGATTGCCCACTTCGGAGGAAGAAGGTCGCAGCCATGCAAGAAACCACGGAGACCGAGGTTGCGGATGGTGCGCATATGGGCTCATTGAGTTTGCTCAATGCTGTCAAAGCCGTTGTGGAGCCGGCGAAGGGACCCAGAAAGGGGTCTATGTTCGTGGATGCCTTGATCGGAGGCACACACATCAAAGCCTTAGTGGATACAGGAGCTACGCACAATTTCATGCGGGACGGTGTAGCCAATGCCTTACGGCTTCCCGTCACTCCAACTAATGGATCGATCAAGACAGTGAACACCCATGCTAAACCGGTGACCGGCGAAGCACGAGGAGTGAAAGCAAAGATAGGTGACTGGCAGGGAATGATCACCTTCACTGTAGTGACCATGGATGACTATGATTTGGTTCTTGGGTTACAATGGTTCGATCAGGTACGGGCTTGCATTCTGCCATTTTCAGATTCCTTAGTCATTTTGGACTCCGACAAGACACAGGCCATTCCGGCGGGAGAAGAGCGAAGGGGACAGGCACCCTTTCAGCCATGCAACTTAGTCGAGGCCTTCGGAAGCAGGAAGAGACCTTCGCTGCATTTTACGTTCCTGATGATGGAAACAATATTGAAGGCAAGGATGTACCAAAGGAAGTTCAAGCCGTTTTGGAGGAGTTCCAGGACGTGATGCCCGCAGAACTACCTAAGAAGTTGCCACCCAGACGGGATGTGGACCACAAAATTGAACTTATTTCCGAGGCGAAGCCACCTTCGAGGACACCCTATAGGATGTCACCACCGGAACTTAAGGAGCTGCAGAAACAATTGAAAGAGTTGTTGGATTCCAAAATGATCCAGCCATCCAAATCTCCTTATGGATCCCCCGTTTTGTTCCAAAAGAAGCATGATGGATCCTTACGTATGTGCGTGGACTATAGGGCACTCAACAAGCTGACGGTTCGCAACAAGTATCCCATTCCACTCATTGGAGAGTTGTTCGACCAACTGGGAGGTGCCAAATACTTTTCAAAGATCGACCTAAGATCCGGATATTGGCAGGTCCGGATAGCGAAGGAGACGAACCCAAGATGACCATGGCGACTGGGTATGGTTTGTTTGATTTCCTTGTGATGCCGTTCGGGCTTACAAATGCCCAATGACCTTTTGCACACTGATGAACAAGGTATTTCAGCCATACATAGACAAGTTTGTTGTCGTTTATCTGGACGATATTGTCATTTACTCATCATCGATGGAGGAGCATGTAGAACACTTGCGACAGGTGTTCCAAGCATTGCGGGACAACGAACTTTATGCAAAGTTGGAGAAATGCTCATTCGCCCAACAGGAAGTGACTTTTCTGGGGCACCGTATCAAGGATGGCCGCATAATGATGGACGAGGCCAAAGTGAAAGCAGTTCGAGATTGGGAGCCGCCGACCAGCGTAACCCAACTCCGATCATTTCTGGGACTCGTGAACTACTACCGGAAGTTCATCGAGGGATACTCTCGGATAGCAGCACCATTAACGGACCTATTGAAGAAGGACCACAAATGGGAATGGACGGACAAGTGCCGAGAGGCCTTTGAGCGACTCAAAGGCAAAGTGACGGAGCAGCCAGTTCTTGCCTTGCCAGACCATGCCAAGGCATATGAGGTTCAGACCGATGCATCTGATTATGCCATCGGAGGAGTTTTGATGCAGCTAGGGCATCCCGTCGCCTATGAGAGCAGAAAATTGAATGACACCGAGAGACGGTACTCGGTACATGAGAAGGAAATGACCGCCGTGGTTCATTGCCTTAGAGCCTGGAGGCATTATTTACTTGGGAGCAAGTTTGTGGTACGAACAGACAACGTAGCCACAAGTTATTTTCAAACCCAGAAGAAGCTCACGCCAAAGCAAGCAAGATGGCAGGAATTCCTAGCTGAGTTCGATTATACCCTGGAGTATAAGCCGGGAGTACTTAACCGAGTAGCCGATGCATTAAGCCGGAAGGCCGAGCTTGCAGCCTTGACCAAGGCCGAAGGAAGCATCAAGGACCGCATACGCGAGGGACTGAGGCAGGACCCTTTCGCAGGAAACATCATGCAACTTGCCAGGAGCGGCAAGACAAGACGGTTCTGGGAACGAGACGAGCTACTCTTTACCAAAGGCAATCGTTTGTACGTGCCCAAATGGGGGAACTTACGAAGGGACATCATGAAGGAATGCCACGACACACTATGGGCTGGACACCTTGGTATGCACCGCATAATGGCTTTAATTGACAATTCTTACTTTTGGCCCAGGATGCGTGAGGACGTTGAGGCATACGTCGGACATGTCTTGTATGCCAACAAGACAAGGTGGAGCAACAACAACCTGGTGGACTACTTCAACCCTTGCCCATACCGGAACACCCTTTTGAAAGCGTTTCTATGGACTTCATTTCGGCTTTGCCTAAATCGGATGGGTACGGGTCGATCATAGTTGTGGTGGACTGGTTCTCTATATACGCAACCTTTATTCCAAAGACCGGCGGACGTAACGGCTCTGGAGACGGCCAAGTTGTTCTTAAAGCATGTGGTAAAACATTGGGGCATTCCAAGGACAATCGTGAGTGACCGAGACCCACGTTTCACCGGAAAGTTTTGGTCGGGACTTTTCAAGCTATTGGGCTCGAACTTAGCATTCTCAACAAGTTTCCACCCACAAACGGACGAGGCGACGACGAGTTAACGACCTCGAGTGCTACTTGCGGCACTATGTGAGTGCCAATCACGGATCAGGCCAAACTCTTAGACACGGCCCAATTCTCATACAATTTGCGTAAGAGTGAATCAACGGACGCAGCCCATTCGAGCTCGCTACGGGGAGACAACCGCAACAACGAACAACATTGCCATCGGATACACGGGATGAGTCCCGCAGCATATACCTTTGCTAAGTCATTACAGGAGGAATCGGACTTGGCTCGAGCATCTTTGGACAAGGCAGCCAAGAAGATGAAGAAATGGGCCGATCTCAAGCGACGAGCGGTCGAGTTTAATGAAGGCGACTTAGTTATGGTGAAACTTCTCCCGCAGCAATTTAAAGCATTTCGGGCTGTGCATAAGGGACTCATCCGAAGATACGAGGGACCCTACAAGATCGAACGGCGTGTTGGGACAGTTTCCTATCGTGTGGAACTTCCGCCGAAGATGAAGATACACCCGGTCTTCCATGTTAGCCAACTGAAGCCTTACCATCAGGACATGGAGGATCCGAGCCGAGCTCAGTCACATCGAGCACCGACTGCCGTGATTACTTCCTTCGACAAGGAAGTAGCCGAGATCATTTCACATCGGGACGTTCGACGAAGGGGCGTGGCCCCATACACCGAGTACTTTGTGCATTGGAAGGGACTCCCAGACGCTGAAAATAGCTGGGAACATGAGGATCACCTATGGCAATTCGTGAGAAGATTGAAGAATATCGGGACAAAGATCGTGCGAGGGCAGTCCACGACTTTGGTGGGGGAGAATGTCACGCCCCACCTTAAGGCAGCAGGCATCTACCGGCATCCGGCCGAAGCCTGCCGGACGGGCGCGCAGCATGCCCGCGCGCGTACATGGACTCGGCCAAGCTCACAGAGGACTACCCCCCCTATAATAGGCTTAGACGGAAAAAGCCTTGTGACAGCAGTAGACATTGAAAAGCCGAGGAACCCACTATCCAGAAAGAAGACCCTAGAAGCATCAAGATGGAGACCAATCAACTCCAGAAGGTCAAAGAGGGTTCCAGAAGGTCAGAAATCGGGTCGGGTTGCTACGGGCCGAATCGGGCCTTGGCCGGGCCGGGCCGGGACACTTCGGGCCGGGTCGGGCCGGACGTTCCAGAGGGGTCTGGGGACTCCAAGAAGACTTCTTAGAATTGTTTAGAATTGTATAGATCATTCTAGATGATGGCATTCTTGTAAATACTTGGAATAGTGATGTTTTGTTGGTAATTTGTTAGCCTAGGAGGATTAGTATAAATACCCCCTTGGGGGCTCATTTGTAACTCATCTTGAGAAAGCTGATTTGCTACAGTGCAATAAGAGAAAACCTTCCCCAAGCACTTTCTTACTTTCCTTCCTAGTAATCTTGTGTGTGTTGATAGGCTTACTACTTAGGCTTGAGACAACCTAAGATAGTGCCGCACGGAAAGGACTTAGCGAGACGCAAGTATAACCGTGACATTGCGCTAGCCGACTCCGGCCCAGAGCTGGACTAACTAACTTACCTGTAACGACGCTAGTCGGCCGGCAAGATGCGCTACCCTGCCGGTTAGCGTGGCGCTATGACCGACGGCGTGCGCTACTCGCCGATCCCGACCGAGTCCGTAACCTCGTAATCCTCCGCCTGTGCCCGATAGCGTACGCTAAAGCCACCGGCACAGGCGCTACACTGCCGGTTAGCGCGCACCTTCCGGCCAGAAGCCACATGCGGCTCGCCGCACCTGTCCGGCCGGTGCCTGCACCGTCGTCGGCCATCCCGCCACCGTCCGGCGATCCCGCAACTGTTAGGGCTCGACGACCCGATTACAAAACGCACGGAACGAACACGACGAAAAGTTCGCGGACAACATCAACGGCCCGAAATGAAAACATAATACCATAATTAGTCATACGCGACCAAGAAACGGGTCGAGGCAACAATTACAGATACGGATACCCGTAACTTTCAAGAAATTACAAAATGGCCCAAAACGCCAGGAAATCACGATACGTGATCGAATAACCAAACCGAAGTTCACAACACGTCTAACAAAGTTAAACGGACTTACAGGAAACTCGAAACAGCAGTTTCGAACGAGATTCGCAAGAATCGAACTCAAGCGCGGAAAAGTCGCTAAAAAGCACAGAACTCAACGAAACGACACCGAAACGAACTCGGATGTCAAAAAGTGTAGAATTAATCATTCTCAGAATGACGAAACGGACATGAGCGAGTCGTCAAAACGGACTCCGACCGAAAAAAGAAATTTACCGAAAATCGAAAATTGCGGATATTACATTCTACCCTCCTTAAAAGAAGTTTCGTCCCGAAACTTAAAACAAGTAGGGAGAAGAAATATTCCGCCAGGAAAAACTCAACGAGTTACACAAGAATGCATAACTAACGCCCAACGGCGAAATGTTACAAACAACGCAAAGGAGTATACGGCGTGAAAACACGCTCCACGGCGGCCAACACAACGTCGCCGTTAGGGATATAATAAAAACCAACAAGTGACAAGCGTCATCAAACGGATAATATAGCCAAGTCAATTATCCGACAATCACAAAACACAACGAACGAAAATCAATATGATTGACCAACCCAACGGTACATCAATCAAAACGCGAGCCAATCGCTGAACAAAATACGGAATTCCACCGCCCAAGGGTTTGAAGATCGAAAACGAGACTAATTTCCCGAACTTAAGGGAATTACAAAGGAGCCTGAACGCTCAACAATCACGAAACGAGAACAAAAACCGAACAAACAAACGATCGAACCACAACGATCGAGACAACAAAAATCGAAGAATCATGTTCGAATCACGAAGGATAATAAAATTCAAACAATAACTCCAAGGTTCACATCTCGACTCGAGACAACATATGATCCGGTGAAAACAACAGGATGTGCATTCACGTAAGATCCACAGGAAAGAGAATAGCGATTAAAAAGTCACAACGACAAACGAGTTATTCCGAAACAATACTACACTCGTTCGATAAACAAAAGCAAGGGGCAGGACAAGCTCAGAAATGTCAACGAACATAAATGAGTCGACAGAGTCGAAAACACAAGAGTTCCAAAGCCGATCCACTTCGAATAAAAGAACTAGTAGAACCAGATGATGTCACTCCCAAACAAGGTTCACAAGAATCGAACTGAACCCGAAAAAGTAACATCGATAACCAGATCGACCCACAACAAGATCACAGCTCGTTCGGACGATGAAACCGAAATACAGAACAAGTTCATAAAGTACCAACGAACATGAACGAATCGATAGACTGGGGAAAGAGAAAATACAGAAGTCAAAATAGTACGGGCATTACCTCCGACCTCGTCCACGAAATTCGCAAAAACGGAAGCAAGGTAACAAGACATTAAACAATCGACGCATAACGGAACCATCACCGATGCACACGGTCATACCAAACCAAGCTCTAACAGCTCGCACATGCGCGACAACGCAGGAATCACTACGAGGCGATAATATTCAACACCAACATCCCGCCTCTCACAGGGGGCTAACACAACAAATGTGTGGAAAGCGACTCAACGCTCACACCGCCAATTCGGTCATACTCGGGAGAAAGTATCAAAAGGACAACGCGAACATCACACATACATACCCAGCCCTCAAACGGGAATGGATCGGTTTTAAAAACGAAAACCTCATTTTGAAAATAATTTAGAAGAACACCGACTGATCTTGAGTATCATCTTTAAAAAAAAAATACAAATGTGAAACATCGTTATCGAGACATTGGAGAACCATTTCGCATTTGATAAGAATGAAGATACTTTCTCTTAATGAAAAATTTCAAAATATTCGACCCTCGGGTCTAAATAAAAGTGTTTCTAAAACATTGAAAATATCTCAAAGCATTTTGGTCCTCGAGGTAGAAAATTTTTGAAATATATTGTGGCACCTTGGATGTACCACAAGAAAATAACTCATTTGAAAAGTATGTCTCGAAATTTATTTTTCTAAGATACTCAAGGTTTTCAAAAATCCAATAGGCCACAATGCCCGAAACTCACACATATCGACGTTCACTAAAACAACTCCTAGCACACGCATCAAAAAGTTTAAAATCAAGACAATACATGTCTTTAAACGAAAATAAACGATAAAATACCACATTCAGAACAAAACCACTGATAAAATACCCTCCCGCACTGGCTAGTGAACAAGTCGAACGCGTATAAGCACAAAGCTTCCACAATAGAACTTGTAAAACGTGCAGATCGATTCGAAATTCATCAGCCACGGACAAAAACAACAATAAAAAGACATCAAAAGCGACGACACCCCTCGTATAAATCAAATACGAGAGTCGACTAAATACATATCGTGAAATCAAAATCTACATAAGGATTCCACCACTTAACAAATAATCATAAAAATAGCTCGTGTCACACGAGGCACAACACAAAGAAGGGAGACTTACTTCCACAGGTCGCACGAAGATGATGATCGCCCCACGATACTAATCACGACCAACAAACTCAAACGACGCGTCGCGACACGACTCTCGATAAAATCCGACGAAACAAGACTCAAACAACACGACTTGACCCGACAGCCTAGGTTTCCTCAACCTAAGCTCTGATACCATTTATGTAACACCCCCAATCCACTCAGGGATATTACACGCCGTAGACCCTCTCCTCGAGGATCTACCAGGCTGGTAACAACATCTAACATCTCGACAATGCCTTCAAGGCTAAAATGACTCAGTAGACCGATTAGGTCTTTCAACAAAAACATACAACCCAAATACAACTCATGCCCACGCAGGGACAAAATATAACCACACCTGCATAACGGGAACAATATAGCAGCGGAAAATAAAGTACATCTGAACCAACACACGATGTACGGTTCCTCATGTGATTAGTATCGATCATCTTTCATCATCCTTCGTGCCGACCCTGTGTTATGCTCCAAAACCTGAATGCAAAAACAGACATCCACCCCCCGAATACTCGGGGGTTAGCAAAACTCCACTGTTTTGCTAGTGCAAGAACAAAGTGCAAATACGAGCCATACAATTCACATTCCACGAATAACAATAACCAGGAATCCTCAAAGATCCAAACAAAACGAAGAGTACTTCCCGAGGCAAGAGTTTGAGAAAACCTTTCAAAATCGGAATATCATAAATCAATGGAAATAATTTATAAAACGGTTTAGAATGCCATCGAGAGTTTTAATAGAAAACAATTTAGGATTACCAAATCCTACTTTTCAAAATCCAAAAGACAAAGGGGTCACCGCCCCAAAAGTTTACTTTCTGAAAAATGACATTAACCAAACCGTTGGGATTTTAGCCCCAAATCCGTAAAATGACTTTTACAAAACCATTGGGATTTTAGCCCCAAATCTCATCAACTCACATTACACAAGAACGACCACAAGGTTCGGCTCCCAACATCGAAATCCACAAATAAAGGATTTAAAACAAACAACAAAATACTCTAGTGCCATCCTAGCCAAGTAAGCCAAACGAACAACTTACCTCTTACACACTTAGTCGATGCATGCAATCATGAAAACCGTTCGAAAGCACTCATTTCCGGAAATGCCATAAATAAGTCACATTTGTAAAATGCACCACAATTAACCGTCGATCCACGTCTCTGTGGACCCCTACCGAGACCACGTCGGATCTAACCCGTAGTGGTTAAAAGCAAGCTCGTCGATCCACGTCTCTGTGGACCCCTACCGAGACCCCGTCGGATCTAACCCGTAGTGAGCATACACACACACACATTACTCATGCAAAACTAACATGCTAAGAATGTAAGTTCATTAAGAATACTCACTAGAGATGGCCATTAACTCGACACCATTATCAAACTCTTCAAAACACAATAACAGGATTAAATACGGAATACACGATTCCATAACTTTAAACAATAGGAGTATCATCATCAAATCCTTCAACGTTCAAAATAATCAAATCATAATAAATTCCCAAAACACAACGTTCACAAAACACACACGCATTTTGAAAGAGAGCCTTTAACGAGGCCAAACCGAAATCTTTTGAAACTTCATTTCAATTAACCAAACAAACGCATCAAGACGACCACCGATCATCATATCCATAAAACGAGAAAAGTATGGGCAAGGTACTTGCCTCGAATAAGAACAACGCGGAGAATCGACAGAAGTAGGTTGGCACGAACCGATTACGAACCCGCCGACTCCACCGAACGCCAACTTACGTTCATAAACTACGAAGGACAATTAATAACAATGAAACGAATTCCATAACACGACTCAAAGCCGTTGAATTCAAAGAACGAATGATGAAAGTTCAAGGATTTCCCCCAAAACGGCCAAGAACACGATTCGTCCCGTCAAAACCCGAAAACGGAATTCCAAGTTGAAATATGGATATACAATCCATAGAATATGTTTAACAACATCATTTAACCATAATCGATCCATCGAAAACGGATGAAAAACGAGATCGGGGACAAATCCCCCAAAAAGTCAACTCGAAGAAAATCAAGAATTATACTTCGATTCGACGAAGACAATGGATTAAATGATGTTAAACACAACAATACTACCAAGATTAATCATACCCATTATGAATTAATCAACAACACGGAACGAATCGGACGAAAATGCAAAAATCCCCAACTTCACGAAATTAGGGTTCTAAGGAAGATTACCTTGATTCGCTGGATCAAAGGATGATAAAGGACGATTGATTAATGTTATGGACTCAAGAACTTCAAGGATTTGTTGTTAAACAACATGGCTTCGTGACCCATGAATCGCCACCCGCGGACGGAGAAGGAAGGAAGTGAAAAAACGAAGTGAAATGTGATCGCCACCATATTTATATCGGGCCGACTAGCGTGCGCTAGCCTTCCTGACTAGCGTGCGCTATCGGCGGTATCAGCCGAGTACCCTCGGCCAGGGCCCACACGACCCGGCATCACCGACCAACCCCGCCGACCAAACCTGCCGACCCGACTCCCGCTAGCGTGCGCTACGGCCAAGCCCGCGCGCGCTTAGCCGACTGGCCCAAAGAGCCACCGACTAACTAACTTACCTGTAACGACGCTAGTCGGCCGCGGCGGCGCTACCCTGCCGTTAGCGTGCGCTATGACCGACAAAGAAGGCGGCGCTACCCGCCGATCCCGACCGAGTCCGTAACCTCGTAATCCTCTCGCTTGTGCCCGAGCACAGACGCTAGTTACCACCGGCCATGGCGCTACACTGCCGGTTAGCTGGCAGCCTTTTCCGGCCAGAAGGCGTGCGCTTACGCGGTTCTCGCCGCACCTGGCCCGGCCTCGGTGCCCGCAATCGTCCGGCTGGCCCCTGCCACTGTCCGTGGGCCCCGCAACTGCCGTGGCTCGACGAATTCGACATCAAAACGCACGGAACGAACACGACGAAAAGTTCGCGGACAACATCAACCGCCCGAAATGAAAACATAATACCATAATTAGTCATACGCGACCAAGAAACGGGTCGAGGCAACAATTACAGATACGGATACTCGTAACTTTCAAGAAATTACAAAATGGCCCAAAACGCCCGGAAATCACGATACGTGTTCGAATAACCAAACCGAAGTTCACAACACGTCTAACGAAGTTAAACGGACTTACGGGAAACTCGAAACAGCAATTTCGAACGAGATTCGCAAGAATCGAACTCAAGCGCGGAAAAGTCGCTAAAAAGCACAGAACTCAACGAAACGACACCGAAACGAACTCGGATGTCAAAAAGTGTAGAATTAATCATTCTCAGAATGATGAAACGGACATGAGCGAGTCGTCAAAACGGACTCCGACCGAAAAAAGAAATTTACCGAAAATCGAAAATTGCGGATATTACAGCGTTCCCGTTCATCCTTAAATTGTGTCCACAAAGACAACAGTTCACGATGAACGTATCCACTGGGATGTGTATCAAGAATCTATTAGATATCATAATCCATAGATTCCTTACTCAATCCGTCCTTTATAAATGCTATTTTATCTTCTCGATTTTTGGATACAAATCCCATAGATTTGCATCGTGTGTCACATGTCCACCGAACATATTTATAGCATCCACATAATCTTTTTACTCTCCGTTTATTTGCAAAATTACTTCTACCTGTGCCTGGCATGTACTTAAATGAATTTGAAAATTCGCCAGATAATCGAACTTGTGCTTCGGTCAACCATCGAATATCTTCTGGGATACCATTTCTCATTAGCACCCTTAATATTTCGAGTCGAGCTCGATAAATTCTTTTTATGATATTCACTGGAAGAGATGGGTAATATTTACGAAGATTCGAAAGCATTGAATCCATTATGATAATCAAATCCTCGGTATGGGTGATTGTGAATACATGACAATCTATTTCTAGATTGGAATTACGCGTATGAGATTTGACTCCGCATTTGAATAGTTCATATCCTGAAGCATATGAACTACGATTCTATATTTGAATAATGAACATAATATGATATGTAGGAGCGGAGACTCCATATTGATAATGATGTGCAATAATGGCACCGAAAGATGATGTGAGATGTCGGTAAAATATGGTGATATAGACATATAATTGGCGACTTCGTAGGTTCAATTTGTTCTCGATTAATATCACTACTAGACAATATTGGGAATGAATTCCTAATAAATTTAGAATATATTAAGGGGGAGTATGGACCCACTTCCTCTACATGTAACTTGCTAGATATTATGGATCCACTAGATAGTCACACGTGTATATGACTCGTAATCGGAAATTTTCGACATGATTTGCTCACGGTTTGAGCATATATTTCAGATCATATAAAGCTAGTAATATATCACAAATAACTTGAATAGATCCTAGAAAGGATCAAGATATGTGCATACAAGGGATATCAATTGGCATACTATTCGAAGTCCTCCAACCAATATCGAGAAAGACTGAAGATGAATACTGAGATACTGGCCTATGAGTTTGGTGCTCAAGAAATCTCTTAGCATGAAGGGGAGTATTAGTAGTTAGAAATATGTGAAATGCACCACACTATATCCTCACAACTGAACTATGAACTTGAAGTTTAAAGATGCATGATAGATTATCAATCTTTGGTACCAACTACAACTACTTTGATAAATACATAATCATTTCCTGAATATAAACCAAAGCAAATGATGAAATGAGGCATATACTTTTGAAGTATACAGACATAACGATAAATGAAGATAATGAGATATCTCAACAAGTTATGTTGACATGGGGAATTAAATGTTGAAATATGTCGACACAATATAGCGTATGAATGAAATGAGGATATCAATGATTGGAAAAGGGATATCAATAAATAATATGAGGATATCCATGAACGAGGATAACAATGAAATGAAGATATCCATGAATGAAATAGGAATATCCATGAAATATATGAGGATATTGAAAACCATGATTTGTGAAAATGAGGATATTGAAATACATCTAAATTAAAATATATGTCCTTATAATGAAATTATAACATATGGGCTTACTGAAACAAACTCCTAGGGAGATTTCAAATATATAATCACTGCGTGCAGTGGCTCAAAATAAGTTTTGTGAAGGAAATTATATATTGACTCTTTTCCTTGACTGAGGTTTTATCCCACTGGGTTTTTCTAGTAAGGTTTTTAACGAGGCAGCTTAATCACAACTAATATGGGATCTCCAAAAGAGATTCGAAATATATTGCAAAGAATATAAGTTTCATATTACAAACTGCATTGAATATGATACTCGGAGGATTATTGAAATGCCTGATGCATATTTGTATATACGCGTTGCACTCTTTTTTTCTTGATTGGGGTCTTGTCCCATTGGGTTTTCCTAGCAAGATTTTTAGCGAGGCAACTGGAATGGCGTATTAGTATGAACAATGTACTCTTTTCCCTTCATTAGGATTTTTTTCCATTTGGTTTTTCCTAATAAGGTTTTAACGAGGCATATTCATGGCAAAATGAGGAACACCATAAAGATCAAGATTATTCCTCAAAGACTTGAAGATAGAAGGAGTAGTTGTACTCTTTTTCCTTCGATCAAGTTTTTTCCCACTGTGTTTTCTTGACAAGGTTTTATTGAGACAACACGTGAATGCTCCAACGGCGAATGATATATATGACAGATTCACTCAGTTTTTGTCCCACGAGGTTTTACTGAGTCGGCACAAGAAAACTCATATAAGAACTGTCGAGATAAGAGGGAGCAAATTACGAGATCACAGATTGCTGAAGTTTTATCCCACAGAGATTTCCAAGCAACATTATGATGCAACATGATATGATCGCCACAAGCTCCAATACAAACAGTTTGAAAGTTTTTCTCCCACTCGGTTTCTCTTCAAACTAGTTCAGGAGATATTTATGTAAATAGTTATTCAAGGGGGAGTGTTATGATATATCCATGTTGAAATGCGCACTTCTCGAAGTGCGTAGTAAGATAATATATTATAATATGCGAATGACTATTATACCCCTGATGATATTATATAATTACGTTTGTGCCACCTGAAGTTTCCCTATAAATAGGGCTTCAATTCTTAATGAAATATGATTCCAAGAGAAGTACATTCTCTATATTCTCTCTATTCTCTTTGTATACTCTTTAGTTTCTCGCAGTTTTATAACATGAACTTCTATTCTACTTGCTCTAATACTTTTTTTTTGTCGGGACTTGCTCTGGTACACATGGTAGTATTCTTAGACTGCTAATATATATATAATAAAGAATAGAAGTGGTGTTTGGCGGTGGTCGTCCGCATCGGAAAAGACTATTGTACTCCTCTACTCTCATTTCCTTCCTTTTGTGTTGGGTTTAGTAATAATAATAAGGGGATTTTACACTCAACAACCTTTTTAGATGCCTACTAAACGTTTGGGTCCCTGTATTTTCAAAAATAATGATGAGGTCCAATTTTGAGGCAAATGGTTGACTTTCTGCGTAAAGTCCATTCTATCCCTGGAATAAAATATTTGTTTATTCAATATTACTTATAAAATATTTCTTTTAAAATAATATTACTAAATAAAAAATTTCTTTTAAAACATTTGTTTATTCAATATTGCTCAAAAAAATATTACTGAATAAAACATTCAAAACAAAAAAATAAGAAACGGCCTCTCCTTCTCCGGCTTGCCCCATTTTGCAGGTCACCGGTGGTTTTTTCCGGCCAACCCCGCCCGGGATTTTTTCGGGTTTGGCTCGGGCTGGAATGGTCGTTTCATACTCCAATTTGTTGGTTTGTGCAGGTAGGTTTGTGTTTATAACTCGATCTGTGTAATATTGAAACTGAGTTTGAAAAAAAATTGAGCAGAAGATGAGTAGAAAAAAAATCGATTATTTATCTTTTTTTTTTCGCATCGGAATCGGAGCGGGCGACGGCGTCGGTTTATTACGGAGCGGAGCAAAAAAAAAATCGAATTTATTTTTTAGACGATTTTTTCAGAATTTTTAGATGATTATTACAATGAAGTCCACAAAAGTTAAACAATATTACAGTCCACGTAGGTTTACACTAAACAATATTACAACAAAGGACGGCATGTGCAGCTCACGTGATATTTTGTTTTAAAGAAAAGGAAAAATAAAAAGCAGTAAGGGGCACAAAGGGAAAAGAAAATCTCTCTCCTATGACATCAGCATCAAAGCTGACTTTGTTCCTTAACTGTAAATACAAATTTTCAGGAGTTCAAGTTTTGTCTTTCGTTGTAAAATATGAAAATATAAGGACTCAAAATTTTTATGGCATCTAAAAAGGTTGTCAGATGTAAATCACCCATAATAATATTAAATGTCTAACAATAATAAATTTAAAATATACCCTTAGAATAGTAAATAAAATTAAATTAAAAGGACAATTAATTTTTAAAAAAATACTTTTTTTTACGCCAGCCTGCCGGCATGCTTTCAGGCGGGGCGTCGCCGGTGGACAGCCTTTTTGTTACGCCAGGTCGCCGATATGTTTTCCGATGAGCCACCACTGGCGGTCTGCGGACCTCCATACCGGTCATTTTTTTTCTTTTTTTCTTTTTTTTACTGCCAGGCCACCGTCGGCGGCCGGTCAATTTTTTTTAAACGCCAAGCTGTCCACCTGCATCCTCCGGCATTCGGCTAATTTCTTTGTAAAACACCAGGCACGCCGGACTACTTTCCGGCGTTCCTTAATTTTTTTTCTTATTTGTTTACAGCAGGACCGTCGGCCACCGATAGAATTTTCGGACCATTTTCTTAGAGCAACCAATCTGGTAATTTAATTTTCATAATTTAATTATACCACCATCACCGTGCCATTATGTCACATGTAATATCTAGTCTATAATATGAAGGACAGTGGTACTTTTTGGTTGTCCGAGTGTGCATCTGAAAAGACTATTTTACTCCTCACTCCCCTTCTATTTATGTTGAAATTTATAATAATATAATAATAATAATATCTAATGTTCAATAATAATCAATTTTAGAACACACCCTTAGAATATTAAATTAAATTAAAGGGACAATTATTTTTCAAAAAAAAAACTACGAACCTCCGGACTAGCTTTTCCTACAGGCACTTGCCGCTTTTCCGACTACGGAAATTTTTAACGCCCGACACTGCTCGTCGGCAGCACCGATGATCCAACCAAGTTTTTTTAACGCTGTCAATGACTACTTTCCCGCGGGCCATCGCCGGCGACCGACTAATTATTTTTTTCCCTTTTTTTGACAAGCCGTCGGCTAGCTTTCCAGGAGGCCACCTTTTTCTAGATTTTTTTTATATACCAAATGGACATCTTCGAATGCAAGGACTATTATTCTATATACCAAATCACGATGCCAGTGATATACAATAATATAGTAATAATAAATGCCTTATTTAATAAATGTTCATAACTACAATACAGTGCTCTCACTCTCTCATCCCCTGAGTGGCATTCGAGGGCATATTCCTAACAATATCCCACTTGCATGCAATGCCACAAACTATGGTATATAATACTCGTACTCAGATGTCGCTCTAAGACCATATGAGATAGTGGATTGGTCAGTGGATCAGCAACGTTATTTGCTGTGTCTACTCTCTGCAGTATAACATTTCCTTTCTGAACTATTTCTCTAACAAAATGATATTTGTCTCAATATGTTTGGTGTTCTGGTGAGCCCTAGGCTCCTTAGCATGTGCAACAGCCCCGTCGTTCGCAAAACAGCGTCACGGGCTTCTCTGCGTCAGGAACCACTTGAAGTTCCTCAGTGAACTTCTTAATCCAAAAAGCTTTCTTTAGCAGCCTCCGTGGCTGCCTGATATTCGGCTTGACATGTAGAAATTGCAGTCGCGCTTTGCTTGGCACTTCTCCCGGATACTGCTCCATCATTCAGAGTAAAGATATACCGTGAAGTGGACATCTTCATATACATGCTTCTTCGGGCAGCTGACCTTTTTCTAAGGCCACGTCTCCCGACTTACTTTGCGGCGGTCCTTAAATTTTTTTTTACGGTAGGCCTATCGGCCGCCAATAGAACTTTGGGAACCAACATATTTTTCTACCAAATAATCGGGTGATTAATTATTGTAATTAAATTATGTCACCACCAGCACGAGTTATCTCTAGTATAATATATATTTTAGTATGGATGTGCATAGTCGATTCGACTGGATTTCAGGCTAATATCATGTCTGATCCATAATGTTTGGTTGCATAAAAATTAACCCTAAATTATTCAATTTTTAGACTTCGGGTTCTATGGTTTTCGATTTGGGCTCCATTCCGTTTCGTTTGCATTTTGCATCCAATGAGTAACCCAATAAATTAGCTAATTGAGTCTTTACCTCGTTTTTCAGCTTTAGCTAATAAAAACCAATGAGTAACCCAATAAATTAGCTAATTGAGTCTTTACCTCATTTTTCAGCTTTAGCTAATAAAAAAGGAAAAAAAAAAACAGAAAAGTGAAAAAAATTAATCAAACAAAAGTCATTCAGCAGGCGGTCGTTGAAGAAATTCAAAGAAGAAGTTTAAGGAAAACAAAAGAAAAACTTTTGGTTACCAACTGGGAAAAAACCCACACAAAAAAAAGAAAATGAAAATAGGAAAACCGTTGCGATTCTTGGATCTTGTTGGAGGATGGAAAGACGTTCATTGGGCTGCGGAATGAGAAAATTAAGGTTGGATCCAGGGTGGACGATATATGGAACATGTACAAAAGTATGACAATTTTGATCTTTGAATGGTAATAAATTTATAAATTTTAATTATAAATTGCAACGTGTGTATATATATATATATATATATATTTTTATATATATATATATAGAGAGAGAGATTATAATCCGGTAAGTAACTGTTTGATTTGTCTTAATGTATATTTTTTAAATATTATTTTTTATAATTTTTATGTTTATATAATTAAAGTTATTAATGGTCAACAGTGTATTTGGGGAGACCGATTAAAATTAAAAGGAACATAGATCGGTTAAAGTCAAAATAAGCATATATAAAGAAGCGAATATGTTTTAAAGTCCTTAGATCTATTCTTTTACTTGGTTTCGAAGTAACAAATCGAGACGCAAACCTGACAAATTGATTTTGCTAAAAAAAATGGATATAGACAGCAAATACGAGCTCAATTTTTTAGGTGTTCTTTTTAAATAATCGATTTTACTACATATCATTATACTCTAGACTATGATTATTTAAAAGAGCTTATAAGCTCCTACAACTAATAAGCTATTTTAGGAATTGATAAGCTCATAATTTTATTTTAAAAATAGGCTCTAAATGTATTTCGATTGTTGAACTTATAAGTTATTCATTATTTTAAGTTGTTATTGTGTTGGCAAAATAAGTATTTTTTCAGCAACAATAACCAAAAAGGACATGAACTATTATATTATGTAAAAAATCATCCGGCCATATAATATTTTCATTATATCTTGTTAAATTAATGTATCTTAAGATAAACGTCTACAAATATTCATATAAAGGAAAAAATAGTATATTTTTCTTCTAGATGTTACACTAATGTTATGTCTTATAGGTAAATAAATTCAATCCATTTAATTCTCAACGTTCGTAAATTATTCAATGTAGCTCTCAAATCTCATTCTTGCCAATCATGTTTTTTTGCACATAATATACGTGTCATTAAAAATAAAATTATCAATCCATGTCCTAGCATAAAAATCATAAATTTAATAGATAGTAAACAAATCAAAAATTATAAATTATATCAACGAAACTATCACCCCTTCCGGCAATGTCCATAGTAATTGCATCACGCACTGTCATCCATAAGCATTACTTTGATTATCGTAATCTTTTACATTAGAATCTCGACGCACCTCAGCAACATGTTCTATAGATGACTCATAATTTTCATTCTCTACTATTTGGAACGCCTCATATGGGATTTTTTTCCTTGTGTTGTGAATCAACTTTGTTGCCAACACAATTTATCTTTTTGTGTCAATATGGAAGTAAGGCATATCGCTCAAAATATTCCGTCTTGCTTTCCAAACTCTAAAAGTTCGTTCAATGCTGTTTCTACATGAAGAGTGGTAGTAATTGAACTTCTCCTTCAAATTTCTTGGTGCACTCCTAGCTCGTCGAAAGTCCTCAAGATGATATCTTATGGTTCCACCTTTAAATATATTCTGTCATATGTGAACATCCAGCATCGACTAAATAATAATTTTTCTTTTTGGACTGGGAAAGTTGAGACTTGAATCACGAATAGCTTCTCCAAATGTCTTATTATGGCCCGTCAGGAAAATGTTTGACATGGAACCTTATGAATATAGTAACATAATATGTTGATATACAATGTGCTGATACTTTGCATAACATCATCCCGTCAGAATTTCTATTGCTCCTAATTTGTAGGAGTAATTTCCGAAATATAGGCATTTTCGGAGTCGACTGGACTCCGGGCCGTGGCACTACGCTTGAAAAGTCATTTTTCTCACTCAGACCGCCGGCCATGCAGACACACCCGAGCCACGACCCAAATCACTCAAGACATTCTCGCCAAGATCGTACTGGGCCGCGGCCTCGCCACCGGGCCGCGGCCTCGCCCGGGCCGTGGCCCCCGCCGATCAACCTCGCTGGCCTCGCCGATCGCCCGCGATCGCCTGCGAGACTCGCGATCGCCCCTGCCGATCGCCCTGCCGAGACCTGCCGATCGCCACTTGCCGATCACCCTGGGCTGCGGCACATCCCTGCCGATCCGCGGCCCCCGTTACATGTTTCTCAAGGCCGAGTGGCCTGTACTCTGGGCCGCGGCATCCTCCTGTCGGGCCGCGGCCCCTGCCGATACTCCTGGGCGTGTTTTTTTGGTGTGTGCCGCGGCACACTTTGGCCGGGCCGCGGCACACGTGTCAACCCAGCAAATGGGTGTCCTTTTATGCACATTTTTCAGCGGGATTTCATCATTATTATCACACACACATTTGAGAGCAAGCAAGAGAGAGATAGAGAGAGAAACAAGAAAGAGAAATACAATTCTTCAATTTTCTGGAGATTTATCGGTCGGATCGTCGTGATCTTTTGACAAGAGCTTGGTAGCTATTGGGCAAATCTTTTCACCGGTGTAGATCGAGATTTTGAGTCCGGAAGTTCGGGTATTTCATTAGATTTTTGTGTAAGCTATTTACGGTGTTTTCTTTTCTCGATCTTGTTGTTATTGTGTATTCCAAATACTTGAAGAACATTTATTACCACGTATTTGACGATTGGTGTATACCCCTAGTTTGTATTAGGGACGATTGTGTATTTTGTGTGTATTGGTGATAGTGGATTTAAGCGGCTACGGTCTCGTGGTTTTTACTCTCGTCTTGAGGGGTTTTCCACGCTAAAATTGTGTCTCGTTATTTATCGCTTTCGAATATCATTTGTATTATTTTTGTCGAGTTGTAATTGTTGCTCTACTCGTCGGTAACCACAAAGTTACGATTGAAGAGTGGGAATTTGTCAAACGAGGTTCCGCTTTATTCGTTGTGACGTGACGTTAGTCGTTGCTTTTCCCAACAAAGTGGTATCGGAGCCACGGGATTTGTTGTTTCGTGGTTGTTTAAGTATCTCAATTGTAAGATGGAAGCCAACACGAGTAGAATGGTTAACTTGAACGGTTCAAACTACCACGTATGGAAAGGGAAGATGGAAGACCTTCTATATGTGAAGGATTATTATTTACCGTTTTTTAGCAAAGATAAACCGGAAGGGAAGTCCAACGCGGAGTGGACTATTTTGCATCGCCAAGTTTGCGGATATATTCGACAATGGGTGGATGACAACGTTTTGAACCATATTAGTGGAGAGAAGGATGCTCGAGAGTTATGGCACAAGCTCGAGCAATTGTATGCTCGGAAGACGGGGAATAATAAGTTATTCCTCATTAAACAAATGATGAATTTGAAGTTTCGAGACGGGACTCCTCTATCGGATCATTTAAATGCATTCCAAGGCATAATTAATCAACTTGCTGGAATGGGAATTAAATTCGAAGAGGAGGTGCAAGCTTTGTGGTTGTTAGGCACATTGCCGGATTCTTGGGAGACGTTTCGAACATTGTTGTCTAACTCCACCCCCGATGGAGTCATTTCGATGGAATTAGCTAAAGGGAACATGTTGAATGAGGAGGTCCGAAGAAAAGCACAAGGATCTTCATCACAGTCGGATGTTCTAGTTACCGAAAGATGGGGGAGAGGTCAAAGTAGAGGTCCGAGTAATAGAGGGACACAAAGGAGTAGTTCCCGGGGGAAGTATGCCAATATCGAGTGTTACCATTGTGGTAAGAAAGGGCATACAAAGAAATTTTGCCGACAATTGAAGAAGGAGAATCGCCAAGGCCGAGAAAATTCACAAAAGAAGGAAAACGGTAGTAATGATAAAGCCGAAGTTAATACTACTACCGAAGAATTCTTTGTATGTTGCGACTATGATATGGTGAATCTTGCTAGAGATGATTCGAGTTGGGTGGTCGATAGTGTAGCTACGTGTCATGTTACATCACGTAGAGATTTCTATTCCTCTTACACTCCGGGTGACTTTGGTATAATCAAGATGGGTAACGACGGGTTATCCAAGATTGTTGGAGTGGGAGATGTGCATTTGAGATTCGACACCGGAATGGAACTTGTTTTACGGAATGTAACACATGTTACGGATATGAGACTTAATGTTATGTCCGTTGGTTTACTCGATGAAGATGGTTATCATAGTGGTTTTGGCAAGGGAGTGTGGAAACTCACTCGAGGCTTGTTGCGAAATTTGGTGAACGCAAGTGCACGTTGTCGTAAGCAAGTAATAAAGTGATAAGTAAGATATCGTTCCCACGAGGACTGACTTACTAACTACCAATTTATGTGTATCCTAATTTTATCTGAACGATCGAATTTTGTGGTGCAAGGAATATTAAAGAAAACAAAACAAATTGATAAACTAAAAACAATTAACACAGTCGATTTTTAGAAGAAAGAAGATCAAATAGGAGAATAGTCCAGGATTGAGAATCCGCCTCGGTTTATCCGAATTACTCTTGATTTATGTAAATTAAGTGATTTCCCAATTTATTGAAGGCGAAAATTGCTAAGATACTCTATTGCCTCTCCCGAGGTCAGTAGAATTTTCTAAGCCGAATAAAACACTCTATTCCTAGGTGAATTAATTCGACAATAGACAAAAAGTACAAACTCTTCAGACAGGCCACGTAATTCCTATGAGTATATTCCTATCTCACAAGATAAAACGTTTCTCACCAATTTTTCCTACTAACTCTCCTCTCCCGATTTGAGTTACGTAATCAAAACAATTCAATTATAGGCCACACAATTGAAAGCATTAAGAACAATTGGGGAAAACTCAATAGAAAAGGGAATTATATTGATAATGCAAAATCAAAAGTTAATTCGTCAAAACCTCAGTTTCATCACAATCCTAGAATAGGGTTCTAGCCTGACATGCTAGAAAATAAGAATACATAAAGAATTAAAGAAAGCATAATAGAAATCAAACGCAGTCGAAGAACTTGGATTCCTCCGTTCTCTAGCTTCCGCTCTCTGCTCCTTGGTGTTTTCTCCTTCTCCTTGATGATCTTTTTTTTCTGACCTTCAATGCCTATTTATAATTTTTCATCAGCCACAAAACCGCGTCCGGAAAAAAGGTCAGAAACGGGCTTCCAAATTGCCGAAATCGCGAGCTGTGAGTAGGGCACCAGCGCGGCAGGCCGCGGCCCGGCATTAGTGTGCCGCGGCCCCTGTTTTAAAGAGGCAGACCTGGGCGCGATTTGTCCTTACAGTCCGTGGCTCAGCTTCTTCGTGCCGCGGCCCCCGGTACAGTGTGTACTGCCTCTTGTTGCCTGTGCGTGTGCCGCGGCCTGCTATCATTGTGCCGCGGCCCTTCACCAAAAATTGTCATTTTGGTCCGTTTTTCGTCGTTCAAGCTTCCGGATTCCAATTTCCTTCAAAACATATAAAGATAGTGCATTAAAAGATCATTTTTGCAGATTTAAACCTAAAATGGAGATAGAATAATCACAATAAAGTGCACAAAATTTGGTCTAACAAATACCCCCAAACTTAAGCCTTTGCTTGTCCTCGAGCAAAAATTAATTTCAAATGAGATGACAAGTATCGTGGGTAACCATGCAATATCCACAGTGTTCACCTGATTAATACTCCCCTGAAAATCTCAAAGAAAAATACACGTATCGTTTTAGTGAGTCACATCACGGATAAAGATTCCACAAAGCAATCATTTTTAGTGCTGAACTATCGGTCATGAAGAATATCGAAGCTCAAAGATTAACAAGCATGAATTTAACCGACCGCCCATATGAAAGGTTAGATTAAACAAGCCAACTCGCCCAGTCCCACAGTCTCGTGGCAAAAATTCAAGAATTTCATCGTCAATAATAATCCTCGGACAACATTCCCTTATGTATGATCATTAAAATGATTCGAGTTAACCACTAGGTTCCGACTTATGTTTCATCGGAGTAACCCTAGGGTGGATTTCCATTCTCAAGTATTGGGGAACCGTTTGACGTAAAATACACTCATTGGGCACATGGATGCTTCTAGTTACTAAGTTTCCCTCTACATCGGAGAAAAAACTCGAATAGCTATTCCCGCACGTCCGATTCAAGATTGCTGTTTTACGCGAGAGTAAACAACGGGTCACGTGAATACCCCCGGTTACTAGGATTCCCATCATCGGCAATGCGATATCTCTAAACACTTAGTCTATTCAGGGTCGTCGTTTTACGCGAGAGTAAACAACGGGTCACGTGAATACCCCCGGTTACTAGACTTCCCATCATAGAACATGTATAATACCTTGACTTTTTGGGAAAGACTGTCCGACTCTAAACTCAAATTTGATTGCCAACAAGACTCATGTTACTGGACGACTAGCTACGTGAAAAGTGTAACCAAACTTATAGACGACGGTTCGAAAACACTTATGTCTCATTTCTTATACGCTAAGATTTCTACAATAACGAAAAAATTTCAGACCTAGATGAAATACTCAAAGGAAACAAATATAGTAGACTGCAACTCGACCAAGACTCAACCGTTTCTTCAAAAATAAATCAGTGTCATATCATCAGTTTTACACAAGAAAGCACGAAAAATCCACAAATACAAATAAAATCAAGACAAGCGAGGCTAGAATTAATAACAACGAAAAATAACAACGAATAAGTAAATAGCAACTGAAAGTAACCCCCCCAAACTTAGGACGTACATTGACCTCAATGGACACAGATAGTAATATGCAATATGAGAAAAGGTCAAGTACTCCCCTAATATCAGCTCAGGAACTGGTGTCGGCCTCATCCGGCGAGGAGGGTGGTGTAGATGGTCTCACTGGTGGAATAAAGGGTCCGTCCGGCTGGAGTATATGACTCGTCCACGCAGCCAGATAGTCCTGGTGATAAGCCTCTCCCGCTGCTAGGCGCCTCCTCTCACGTCGATTGGCCCGACGGGCCTGCTCTCTCATCTCCTCCCGGACAGCTGCGAGGAGGCTGTCTTTCTCAGTCTGCATCTCCTCTCGGATAGCAGCTAGATGGCCCTCTCTCTCACTCCGCATCTCCTCCCTCAGGCTGTCAAACATCGCGTGAAGATGCTCTCTCGCTGGCGGAGGAGAGGACTCAGTCCGATCATCAGCATCCGCCGTCGGCTCATATGTTAGGCGAAGTGGCTCGGGAGAGTACTCGTGTGGCTCATCAATCAGAAATCCTCGCCCCCGCTCGTGTGCTCTCGTGCCACCCCACTGTTCAAAATGAGAGATAATACGGTGGTCGATCGGACCTTGGGGTGCAATAGATGGCTCGTTATCGGACCACGTCACGCCCGACTGGCGGCATAGAGCACATATCAACGAGGGATGTTTTAATCCCGTCTTTGCCCCCCTGAATACACTGAAATATAGAACGGGAGTCCCATCGTGATGGCATATAGAAGTTGGGCACGAGAAAGTAAGACTGAGCGGATCTGCGATGTAGGGTCGACTCGTGCGCAGAGGAAGTAGAGCCATGCTCGCCCAAGCCGACTGAGGCGAGAACTCTTAAAATAGAAGGCTGAAGAACCCGGGACGCACGTCTCCCAGATAAAACTGGGCTGTGCGAGTGCCTCCAGCAGAGCCTTCCTCGTGAGGCTACTCATAACCCGCGTATACGCCATCTTGTCCACCTCTGGTAGCTCGTATAGCCTCCAAATTGCGGCCACCGAAAAATCCACAATTTGGCCTCGGACGACGACCTCAGTCTGTATATCTGGTCGTCCCATCATCTGCCCCGCCTGAATATGTCGCAATAGAGCACTGGCATAGAACTCCTGGATGATAGAGATCACAGTAGGCTCGGGTGGCGCAGCGAAACGAGTCCATCCCATCTCATTGATCATAGTCAAAAGCTCACCGTCCTGGGGGGCGGGATTGAATCCCCGCTCTGGGATTATTGGTCGAGGCCGGATTCTCTCGTTGAATATTCTTTGAATGTCCGGATCGGAGAATTGGTGAGATTCCAAATCGGCTCGGTTTTGTGATGTCTCCCCTCTTGTGGGGGATGATCGTGTCCTGGCCCTCGTACTCATCTTCCTTTTTCTAGCCATGGCGAGGTTCCTGAAAAATTAAACACCGGAAATTACACAACTTTTAAAGAAAACTACACCAATCTCGACTTAAGATACGCGGAACGTGAATAAAGAGTCGAATGAACTTGCACCATCGCAAGAGTGAATTAAGGCTGGGCTTTCAAGTTTAAACATGATGTAAGGGTTGGGGGTACTGTAATCCAAAAATCAAATTCGTTGCATATAAATTGAAAACGTCCGGCTCAAAAATTTTCATTGATGCATTTTATCAAACACCTAGCATGCATGGGTTTAAATGAAGAACAAGAATGATAATGGCTTAATCCAATCCCAACAATAACAACATCAATCGATAGTCATGACAAAACAACAAATAACATCAACAATCCATAGATAATCAACATATACCATCAATAATCAATCGATAATCACCATATTCCAACTCAACCTTGATAGAACTAAACATATTCAACATTGAATGAAAAACATTACCTCACTTTTCAAACCATGTAGCAATTAAGATTAAGAATTGAGAATTACCTTGTTTTGGATTGAAGAAGGTAAGAAGAAGAAGAAGAAGAAGACTTGAATGTAGGTTATCCGAGCGCCGCGCGAAGAAGAGAATGAAACTTACCTGTTTGTGCCGGCCGATCGAGGTTATAAGGGAGTTCTTGGCTGTTGAAATTCGAAGCAGGGGCCGCGGCACAGATTAAGTGAGCCGCGGCCCGTAGTACAGTGGGTTCTGGGTAATTGGTGTCTTCGGCGTGTGCCGCAGCTCAGTAAACGGGAACTACGGCTCAGGGGTCGAGTGTGCCGTGGCTCAGTAAGTTCGTGCCGCGGCACAGAGTACAGGAAAGTTAGCCTGATTTCTTGACTTGGTGGCACATAGGCCTTCGGATTGTCAGGAAATAGTTTCAAGCTTCTAGAAATTTGTGATTCTTCAGTCACCGAATTTTTATTCTCCTCATCTTCACCTCTCTTTTTGTTCCTCTCGGGCTGCTCACACACTTCCCTCCCACTTCTCAAGCTAATGGCATTAATACTCTCTCTGGGGTTCGTCTTAGTTTTGCTTGGTAAAGTACCCTCAGGTCGGGCTGTTAACACACTTGCTATTTGACCCAATTGGACTTCCAAATTGCGAATAGAAGCAGAGTGGTTTTGCAAGGTTGTTTCCGTACAGGTCATGAACTGACTCGTATTTGCTGCTAATTTCGCCATTGCCTCCTCTAGAGAGATCTTTGGAGCGGGAGGAGGTTGTTGTTGGTGTTGAGCAAACTGGGGTTGGTTTAAGTTTTGTCCGTTTTTCCATGAAAAGTTAGGGTGATTTCGCCACCCCAGATTATATGTGTTGGAATATGGGTTGTTCTGCCTATTTCCGTTCCCCACAAACTTAGCTTGTTCCATCAGAGATTGCTCGAAAGGATTTCCAACTTGACATTCCGCACTAGGGTGAGACCCGTTGCACCAATTACATGATTTCGTGGTAACGGTGGAAGGAGCGCGTGAAAAAGCTTGCAATTGTTGAGTCAGCGCTGCAACTTAGGCTGATAGTGTAGAGATCGGATCGTTGTCAGAAACTCCCATAACCCGCTTTGGATTCACACGTTCGAAAGGCCACTGATAAACGTTTGCAGCCATTGCTTCCAATAAAGAATGAGCTTCTGCCATCGATTTTACAATTAAAGCTCCTCCAGCGGCTGCATCAACAAGGGTGCGTATGGATGCACTTAGTCTGTTATAAAAGGTCTGAATTTGTAGCCAATCCAGTAAGCCATGGTGTGGGCATCTCCGTAGTAAATCCTTGTATCGCTCCCAAGCTTCATGAAGCGATTCCATCTCAAATTGCCCGAAGGTAGTTATCTCGTTCCTAAGTCTCGCTGTCTTCGACGGTGGAAAGAACTTAGCCAGAAAGGCTTGTGATAATTCCGCCCAAGTCGTGATAGAGCCCGGCGGTAGTGAATTCAACCAAAACTTGGCTTTGTCCCTTAGAGAGAAAGGGAAAATCCGCAGACGAATAGAATCATCGGTAACACCGTTATTCTTGAAGGTGTCACAAATCTCGAGAAATGAAGCGATGTGTGCGTTGGGGTCATCGTTCGCCAGTCCACAAAATTGGCTTGCTTGCACCATCTGAATAATAGCCGACTTAATCTCGAAGCTGTTCACTTAGATGGTTGGATGTCGAATCCCCGAAAAGTTTGAATTGATTTGTGGCATTGGCTGCCGAGTGGTACCGACCAGGGCCTACCGATCAGTGCCGAGTAGTGGTCCAGGCCATTTCCGGACCTGTTTTAGCCCTCGGAATTTTATATCTTATCGATTGTCGATATTTGGCATATTTTATATATTATATAACTTATCGATAGTCGATATTTAGTACATTTTATGTATTATATGTACTTGTGAATGCTTAAATGGTTTATGCATTGTGGTTGGTATAGCCGTACTAGTTCAATTAGATTGATGATTCGATTATGGTTGTAATATTCATAATACGACTTGTATGTCGTGCCTTCTTATTACCTTGTTGTAATTTCTCTTCTCATCTTATTCCCCTCGAATGTAACTCGAGGTTTCTATTACAAAATGTAAAGATATAGTTTAGAATAGTTCTAGCTATAAGAGGAAGATGAAGGAGACAAGCTACTTACAAGGAATTCAAGAAGAAAGGCATTATCGAAGATTACACCAACTGACCTATTGATATTAACGAATATCATAATAGGTTCTATGACTATACCACACCACACCTAATTGTTCATGTGAATGTATGAGATGCATCATATTTACATTACATATGATTGTATGAGATGCATCATATTTAAATTAGCATATGATTGTATGAGATGCATCATATTTATTTTATTTTCTTAATAATCGTTATTACAAAATAAATAATACTCATTAAAATATTTACATGTATGAGATACATGGTAATAATTTTGAGATAATAAATTTTGATAAAATAGTTTTATTAAATCAATTGATATGGAACATAAGTCTCAAAATCCAACCACTTCAAAACACTCGTCAAACTTTCGATCATTTCTAATATCGGTCTGCCAAAGCAGGGTGTATGTATTTTATCTTAAGGAGGCGAGATGAATAAACAAGCTTATACATATATTTTAAATGGTTAAGAATTATATAGGTTATACAAAACGGTTTTGGACCTATGGCTTATTTAGGATTAATACGATTAAAACGACATAAGATGTCATCCCAAATGATAATCTAAAGCATCTTTTAATTACAGGGGACATGCCAAAGCTGTGTCTGTGGTTATTTGATCATTAGATTATAACTCATATATGTGTATGTGATACATAATATTTGAGACTAACATGTTGACATAAGATGTCATCTCTATTGATAAAAACTAAACTTTTTTTATTTGCGAGGGACATGCCAATGCTGTGCTTGCATTTACTTGATCGTTAGATTTTAAAATCAACATATCTCACGAATAACTTTACATATTAATATTGTAGAATCAATGGCGACAATCAATACAACTCATTGCGATCAATTCTTGACAAAGAAAAACTTTCTGGCACTAATTACCTTGATTGGTCAAGGAACTTGAGAATCGTTCTCAAAGCTGAAAAGAAGCAGTACATTCTGGAATACCCAATTCCTGATGAACCGGAATCAACCGCCACCAAAGCTAAAAAAGATGCTTATAGTAAGCATATGAATGATTCTTTGGATGTGACATGCCTTATGCTAGCAACCATGAACTCGGAGCTGCAGATATAGTTCGAGGACATGGAAGCTTATGAAATGATGGGTCAGCTTAAGGAAATGTTCCAAGAGCAAGCCCGTCAGGAAAGGTTTGCCACTACGGCATTGAATGGTTGTAAAATGTCTTCAGATACTTCTGTGAGTGCTCATGTCCTTAAGATTACATTAAGCATCTTGAAAGGCTAGGAGCTCCTATCAGTCAGGAACTCGCTACAGATATGATTTTAGCATCACTGCCTCCAGAGTATGATCAGTTTGTAGTAAACTTCAACATGCACAACATGGAGAAGACTATTACTGAGTTGCATGGGATGCTAAAACAAACTGAGACAAACATTAAGAAAGCTGTTCCTAATGTTTTAGTGGTTCAAAAGAAATGGAATAAAAAGAAAGGGAATAAGATGGCCCCAAAAGATAAAGGTAAGGGTAAAATGCAAATGTTGCCTAAACCCAAACCTAAACCTTTCAAGAAGTCATCGAAACAATCCAAAGAGGGGTCTTGCTACCACTGCAATGAAACTGGTCATTGGAAAAGGAATTGCAAAGTCTACCTGGAAGAAATGAGGAAACGGAAGAGCGGTGAGACTACTGCTTCAGGTATTCTTGTTATAGAAGTCAATTTATCTACTTCTTCATCATGGTTATTAGATACCGGTAGTGAAGCTCACATTTGTGTGAATGCGCAGGGACTGCGAAAGAGTAGACAACTGGCAAAAGGTGAAATGGACCTACGTGTTGGAAATAAAGCAAGAGTTGCTGCTATTGCTGTAGGGACTTATGATATAAAGCTACCTAGTGGACTTGTATTGGAACTTAATAATTGTTATTGCGTTCTTGCTATGGGTAGAAACATTGTATCAGTTGCTTGCCTTGATTTGTAAGGATATGACTTTACTATTAAGAATAGTGTAATGTCCATATTTAATAAAGGTAATTTTTATAGAGATGCCTTGATGAGTGGGAGATTATATCCCAAAAATCTTGAAAGTTCCAAATCTATCTATAACTTGAATGTCAAAAGACTTAAATCAAATGAGTTAAACCAAACATATTTCTGGCATTGTCGTTTGGGCCATATAAACGAGAAACGTATAACCAAACTCCATAATGATGGAATCTTGGACACATTTGATTTAGAATCATATGATACGTGCGAATCTTGCTTATTAGGCAAAATGACCAAAGCTCCTTTCATGGGCCATACTGAGAGAGCTGCAGATTTATTGGGCTTAATACATACTGATGTATGTGGACCAATGAATACAAATGCTAGAGGAGGTTTCCAATACTTCATAACATTCACGGATGACTTAAGCAGATTCGGATATATCTACTTAATGAGTCATAAGTCTGAGTCGTTTACGAAATTCAAGCAATTTCAAAATGAAGTACAAAATTAGTTAGGCAAAACTATTAAAGCACTACGATCAGATCGTGGTGGTGAATATTTGAGCCATGAATTTAACGATCATCTCAAAAGTTGTGGAATTGTTTCACAACTAACTCCACCTAGAACACCTCAATGGAATGGTGTGTCGGAACGGAGAAATCGAACCTTGTTAGACATGGTTAGATCGATGATGGGTCAAGCTGATCTTCCAATTTCTTTTTGGGGTTACGCCTTAGAGACTACTGCATTCATTTTAAATCGAGTACCATCTAAATCAGTTCAAAACACACCATATGAGATATGGACAAGGAAACAACCTGTTTTGTCTTTCATTAAGATTTAGGGTTGTGAAGCTTATGTGAAGCGACTTATCACTGATAAATTATCACCCAAATCGGATAAATGTCTATTTGTGGGATATTCTAAGGAAACTAAAGGATATTACTTTTACATCCCATCAGAGAACAAAGTGTTTGTTGCTCGATCTGCAGTATTCCTTGAGAAGGAATTTATTTCCAAGAAGAATAGTGGGAGAAAAATAACTCTTCATAAGATGAGAGAGCCACAAATAGATACTGAACCTTTATATAAAACTGATTTAAACTCACATAGAGATGTTGAGACCACTTCTTCTATACCAGCTCCACGTAGGTCTATACGTTATCATTGTGAACCTGAGAGATATGGATTTCTCATCACAGATGACAAAAATATGGAACACATGAATCTAGATGAGCCCACAACCTATAATGAAGCAACTACTAGCATTGAATGCGAAAGTTGGCTTGAAGGGATGAAATCCGAAATGCAATCCATGTATGATAATCAAGTATGGACTTTGATTGATCTTCCTGAAGGTTGTAAAGCAATTGGTTGTAAATGGATCTTTACAAAGAAAAAGGACATGGATGACATTGTACAAACATACAAATCACGACTCGTGGCGAAAGGATATAGACAGACTCATGGTATTGACTATGATGAAACCTTTTCGCCAGTCGTAATGATTAAATAAATTAGAATTATACTTGCCATAACAGCATATTATGACTATGAGATATGGCAAATGGATGTCAAAACTGCTTTTCTTAATGGGAAGTTAGATGAGGATGTGTATATGATACAGCCTGAAGGTTTTGTCGATCCTAATAATCATATTAAAGTATGTAAGCTTCTAAAGTCCATTTATGGTTTGAAGCAGGCATCCCGGAGTTGGAATCTTCGTTTTGATGAAAAAATCAAAGAGTTTGGTTTCATTAGAAATCAAGACGAACTTTGTGTATACAAGAAGATTAGTGGGAGCGCAATTATTTTTCTAGTACTCTATGTGGATGATATCCTACTCATTGGAAATGACATCCCTACTTTGCAAAGTGTTAAGCTTTGGCTAAGTAAATGTTTTACAATGAAGGACTTAGGGGAAGATGCCTATATACTGGGTATAAGGATTTATAGAGATAGATCTGAAAGGCTTCTTGCCCTAAGTCAAAGTACATATATTAACAAAGTACTAAAACGGTTCAGTATACATAATACTAAGAAAGGGTTCTTACCTATGTCACATGGCATAAAGCTCAGTATAACTCAAAGTCCTTGTTCGAAGGAAGAGAGAGATAGAATGAGCTTGATACCTTATGCTTCGGCTATAGGATCTATAATGTATGCCATGATATGTACTAGACCGGATGTATCATTTGCATTGAGTGCAACCAGCAGATTCTAGTCTGACCCTGGTGAGGCTCACTGGACCGTATTCAAAAGCATATTTAAGTACTTGAGAAGGACTAAAGATATGTTCTTGATATATGGTAGTCAAGATAGTGATTTGGTCCTTAATGGCTATGTCGATGCCAGTTTTGAGACAGTCCAAGATGATTCAAAATCGTAGTCGCGATATATATCTTGCTTGAATGGTGGTGCTGTTAGCTGGAAGAGTTCCAAACAACCAACCACAGCTGATTCTATAACGGAAGCTGAGTACATAGCCGCTTCGGAAGCAACTAAAGAAGTTGTTTGGATGAGGAAGTTCATTGGTGAACCGGATGTGGTTCCTAGCATTTTTGAACCAATAAATTTGCACTGTGATAACAATGAAGCTATTGCACAAGCTTAAGAACTAAGATCACAACAAGCATCCAAACACGTACTTATAAAGTTTCACCTCATTAGAGAGATTGTTACTCGTGGCGATGTGAAGATATGCAAAGTTCACACGGATAATAACATAGCAGATCCTTTAACCAAGCCGCTTTCTCAAGCGAAGAACGATGGTCATATTAAGGCTATGGGTCTTCAGTTTATGTCTGTGTAGGACTAAGAGCAAGTGGGAGATTTTTAGTGTAATGCTCTAAGTCTACTGTTTAATAATAATGTGGAGACATTTATTATTATATATTGATTATATTATTGAATTAATATTCTGCTTACGATCTTCAAGTATGTGACTTGATAGTAAAGCTCGTTAAAGCTTTAAAGAATATTTATTCTAGATATCCCTAATAATATGATTACTAGTATGATGATGATATGATGACTATGTTTTACTGGTCATGAACATGACATGTTATATCACGTCATAGATACATGTAGAGACATCGTATTGGATATGACCTAACAAAGAGAATTATTGGATTAAGTCATTATAATTCCTCTGATTATTATATATTATTTAAGTCCTTATTACCTAAAGACACTACAGTTTCCTACATAATGAGTATCGTATTTTAACACAATACCAACGTCTTCTGTAACAAGGGACCATACAGTTTGTGATTGGATACGGTACGATTTATGCGGAGGGAAGTAGTTTGTCCAGAGGGGACTTGTCCCTCCTATAAAACGGAGAAGATATCTACGGGCCCTTGATAAGCTAAATTGTTTAAATGCATGGCCATGCTCAAATTGATCAATAAAGAGTTATTGATAAATATTTGAATTGGACAATTGTAACTTGAGATCAAGAATATTAATTAAGCTATATAAGATCTACTTATCCATGCCTTATGCTTAATTAGGATACCGCGCAACAAGAGGATTAAATATTATACAGTAATGGGATTTTGTTCGTGCTGTCGAATTAATTCTTTTAATGCGGGTAGTCATAATGTCTAGCTAGAGGCCTCTTATGATTTATGAGTCATAAAAATTGTTTTATACTTATTGCCGTATTAATTAGAACCTACAGGGTCACACACTTAAACGAGCAGAGCAACTATTTTGTTCAGGTTGATTAAAAGTTGGTGAAAGGGTTGGTGAACCCTTAACCATGTTGAGGACTATATAAGAGTGTCTTGTGATAGACCTCATATAAGACTAAATCACAAATGAAGACATATTTGTGGAGAGAGAATCAAAAATATGATTTTGATATTTCTCTCTCAAAAGTCTTGAAGATACATTCAAAAGTTGAATAATCAAAAGGATCAAGAATATATCTTCTTATCTTTGAAGGTTGATTCTTTGACCAAGAAAGTATTTAGAATACTCTTCTAATCTTCATCTAATCTTGTGAGTTTGATCTTTAGTAACATATTGAATAAGATTCATAGTTGTTATTTTAGATCAAAGTTCAAGAACATTTGAATAATATTCTTGGTGTTCTTGTTCTTACCATAATCAAGAACATACCTATATTCAAATTGATTTAAGTAAAATATTTGTTGAATCGGATCTAGCAATTCATTAGACGCTCGGGACTTGTTCATTATGTGGATACCATAGAGGACGCTCGCTTCTTACAACGTCTCTAGAGAGCCAATAGAAAAAGAAGTTGGAGAGGGGACGTAGGCAAGTTGTCGAACCTCTATACATCGTGGTGTCATTTACTTTCTGCACAATTTATTTTTCCTTCGCGAGAAAATATAATTATCCGCAATACCACTATTCAACCCCCCTTCTAGTGGTACTTTTATCTCTTCAGTTGGTATCGGAGCGGGTCTCTTTTTGAGAGGTTTAAACACCTTAGAGAAAAAGATCCGCAAATGGCTCTATTGGGTCAGATCGAAGGAAATGCTCTCAACTGTCCTCCCTTCTTTGACGGCTCCAACTTCATGATGTGGAAGAAGAAGATGGCTATATTCGCCCAAGCATACGACATTGAAATCTGGAAAGTCATCGCTCTTGGTCCAAAAATCGCCAAGAGGAGGATGGGTCGTTGAAAAAATTCAATGAATTTGATGACGAAGATTGGAAGAACATGCACATTAACTCTCGTGCTACTCAACTCTTGTACTGTGCTCTCAATCCTGAGGAACTTAACAGGATATCTTCCTACGAAAGCGCAAAAGAAATTTGGGAAATTCTTGAGGTAACTCATGAAGGAACCACTCAGGTGAAGGAGACCAAGATCAACATGCTTCTTCATGATTATGAATTATTCTCCATGAAGGATGATGAAATGATCACTAATATGCTGGATTGTTTCTCGGCAATAACCAATGGTCTTGCATCATTTGGAAGACCTATATCAAGTAGCGACAAGCCAAGAAAATTCTTCACTCGCTGCCACATGAATGGGATGCCACAGCTACTGCAATCATGGAATCCAAAGATATCAACAAGCTCGAATTCAGTGCCCTCATCGGGTCACTCATCAATTATGAGATCGTTCTCAAATCGAGAGGCTCCAAACCAAAGCCTCGCGAAAAAGTGGTCGCCTTCAACGTTGATAGCGATATTGAGGAAGAAATTCCGGAAGATGAAGATGACGAGGAGCTCGCTCTCTACGCCAAGAACTTTAGAAGGTACAAAACCCTCATTCAAAGAAGGCGGAGCTTCCTTGGTCGGAATGGTAATACGGAACAAAAGAAAAATGCTTATGTTCCTACAAATAAGTTCGACAACAATTATCGGAAATGCGGTCAAGCCGGTCATTACACCAAAGAATGCCGAGATCTACTTCCAAGCCCCAAATCGAAAGATTCAAAAAGAAGGAAGTTCTAATCGCCTCTGATAGTAATGGCGAGGAGGAGATTGAAAGATCCCTAGACGCAAATCTCGCATTCATGGCCCTCGACTCAGAAAATGGAGGTAATCTCTAAACTCAATGATGATGAATATGATTCATTTGATTTTTGGGATTCACAAGAGGTTAATCATGACGATGAGCTATTAAGCGCATTTGAATCCTTGAATATGGAATATGATGAAATGGTCAAATTAAATGTCCTTAAAGAGAAAAATAAAATCGTTAGAACTCGGAAATTCTACTCTTCAAAAAAAAGGCAAAAATATTGAAATTAATCATACCATATGCCTTGAGAAAGAAAATATTTTGAAAATCGAGTTGACAAAAACTCAAAAAGAGCTGAAATATATAATGAATAATTTTACTCTCGGAACGAGAAGTTCGGAAAACTTTTATCCATTCAAAAATCTCCGTTGCTAAAACATGGTCTTGGTTTCGACCCGTTTAAAAGAGCTCTTATAATCTTGACAAGGTAAAGAATACCAATACCAAAAATTCAAAAACTCTTTCAAATCAACGAGACCATGATGTTAAAGTTCGTTCAAAATTGAGAACCATCAAAGTTAAACAAATAAGGGTTCCAAAAAGGACAATCGTTCCAAACGCTATAAGTATTGTTAACTTTGGAGCACCCAAAAGGGCTTGGGTACCAAAAGAACCGAAACATACTATTTTTGTAGGTACCAACGTCAAAGTAAAGCAAGTGATACATTGATAGTGGTTGTTCGAGGCACATGTGCGGCACCAAGGAATTGTTCGAAGATCTCGAATATCAAGAACAAGGACATGTGACATTTGGTGACAATAAAAAGGGAAAGATTATGGACACCGCTAAGGTCGGTAAGGAGCCTTCTCCTTCTATTAATAAAGTATTATTTGTTGAAGGTTTGCATCATAATTTACTTAGCGTTTCTCAATTGTGTGATGAAGGTTTTAAAATAATGTTTGAAGCATCGCATTGCACCGCTTTTAAAAATAACAAGGTTGCATTTATTGGTTTGAGATGTGGAAATATCTACATTGTTGATCTTAATGATTCAAATTCGTTCAATGAAAAATTCTTATTACTTTGGATGAAAATGCATTTTTATGGCATAGAAAATTAGGGCATACATCTCTACCTATCATTTCAAAATTATCGAGATTTGATTTAGTTCGTGGTTTACCCAAACTCAAATTTGATCGTAAGCATTTGTGTGAATCTTGCATAAAAGGGAAACATACTCGAGAATCTTTCAAACCAAAATTCGAAGTTTCCACGAGTCGCATTCTTGAACTTGTGCATATGGATTTGATTGGAGCATCTAGATATGTTAGTTTAACTGGTAAACTTTACACTTTGGTGATTGTTGATGATTATTCTCGATTTACTTGGGTTCGATTTTGTAACACCCCGAGATATTCGGAATAATTACAGCGCCGTAAACCCTTTAAGTAAGGATTTACAAGGCTAATTTAAAAGAAATGTAAATATAATCCAATCGTACAACTGAAGTTCAAATACAGATTTGATTCAACCGATCAAATGAGTTAACTTATACAACCATATCGAAATGACATTATTAAAACAGACGTACTCGAGTACTAAATGAACCAAGAAGATAAATTACAATAACAATAAACATCAACCACATCACTGAGCCATTTCATCGTCCTGTCGGTACTGTGGTTGCTTCCCCGCTCCTCGGCTACCTGAACATCAAAACAATATCCACCCCCGAAGGGGTTAGCAAAACAATGCTAGTACAAGTATCGTAATACATAAATCATCAATGCATCATAAAACATGCAAAACGGACTTCCGTCATCGGAATCCAACGATGCGAATCCTCACGATTCCATCAACACAGTACAGGGTAATCCAGCGATCCAGCGCCCTTGGTATAGATCCCCATGATGATCCCGTCGGACCAACGCATGGTGGAAAACCCGTCCAGCGATCTAGCGCCCTTAGCATAGATCCCCATGATGATCCCGTCGGACCAACGCATGGTGGACTTTCGATCCAGCGCCCTCAGCATAGATCCTCATGATCCCCTCGGATCATTTATACCATAAATCAATCAATTATGCATACATATATGCATTTCAATATGTTCATCAATACGAACAATTAACAACGAATACCACGAGAAATTACAGAAATACATCTCATATTCAACAACATGAACAAAACCATAAGCATGATCAAAGTTTCAATATAAATCGAACTCGACATATGATACTCGCCTCGAAAATGGCAAGAATGGAAATACTCCAACAAATGACACGCGTCCGTATGCTACCGCCCCTCGATCGTCCCCTATGCAAGGCTCGGACCTAAGAAATAATAAAGAATTCCTCTCAAGTCGTACGAACGTCTAATAATCCGGTTTACGACCGCAAGCTTAAAAAAATGAATTCTGCCTGAACTACTTAGCGCGCGCTACGTACTATACGTAACGTGCGCTAAGCCTGCCTGTTAACGTACGCAAATGACCAGGTTTAGCGTGCGCTAGCTGTGTACCGACAGCCTTCTCACGAGCGATCGCCTCGCCGATGATATAACGTACGTTACGTATCCAACGTAGCGCACGTTACTCGTTCCCGATAGCGCACGTTAATATATACATCTTAGCGTGCGCTAATCGTGCATGGCAGTCACTACTGGGTAAAACTTGAGCTAAAGGTGATGAAATGTCATGAAGTCCTCAGTGTTAATACAAGCCATCTCAGTGTATATCATGCTCATGCGGTTTGTGAAAGATCTCTATGGATTAAACTACTACAAGATACAAGGGAACGTATAATCATCACAACACCATAATTCATCTTTGATCTTCAAGAACATCCTAAGTCCAATCCATTTCATGTCCCATACGTATGATTCTATCATGTCAAAACATAAGAACTTGATGCTCTCCCCATACTGGTCATAAACAGTTTTGAAGATACATGAATACGTCTAGGAGTCCAACACTAAAAAGGTTCAAAGGATTATCCGATGAATAAGTACCAAAACGTCAAAATATCTTTCTAACACATGATGATCGACTATTAACAAATCTAACTGACTAGATAAACATGATCAAACGTCCTTTAGAACACTACTAATATTGGTGAAGAATCACCTACCTCAAAGTAGTGAAGAACAAGGAGGAAATCGAAGCAAATCCAACGTCGAAGGCTTGAACACCAATCCTCAATGATCTACAATCTTCAACACGAGCTAGGATGCTGATATGAAGTGTTTAGGATGTAGGGAGTAATACTCTAAGTATAAGGATTCGGATGTGGGAAGAGAAAGGACTGAAAATACGAAAAGGATGCTGTCCTATTTATAGGAAATGGTTATTAGCGCGCGCTAGTCCATACTCGTAGCGTGCGCTAACGGCTTACTGACTTCACTGTACTCAGCACTTAGCGTGCGCTATCTCATGTCAGTAGCGTGCGCTAAGGCGTTGACTTGGCTTTTCCCGAAAGCCGTCCAGGTTCATCCCGACACAATCCGACCAAGATCCCCGGCCTGATCTCACCTACCACACGTCTCAATCATATTGACCACATATAGCGTGCGCTAATGTTCCTTTGTAGCGTACGCTATGGATCCATGTTAGCGTACGCTACACATAGACGATAGCGTGCGCTACATGCGCAGAATCACAAATCTTAAATCACATTCATGAAATCATACGCTCAATAATACCGGACTATGAGATACGGAGAATAATACTCAGATTAAAGTGCAACAATTACAATATCACAAGTTCCAAATACATATCAGAAATCTCGGGTATTACATCCTTCCTCCCTAAAAAGAAGTTTCGTCCCGAAACTTAAGATGAAAACAACTCTGGATATCTAGCCTTCATACTGTCCTCTGTTTCCCAAGTGGCCTCTTCAGCTCCATGTCGTGACCATTGAACTTTAACCAAGTGTATTGGTTAATTCCTCAATTGTTTGATCCGACTCTCAAGTATCTTGATTGGTCTCTCTTCGAAGGTGCCATCATTAGCTATCTCGATCTCGTCGAAATCAATGACATGACTGGGGTCCGGTACATACTTCCGTAATTGGGATACGTGAAACACATTGTGAACGTGACTCAGCGATGGTGGTAAAGCCAACCTGTATGCTAAATCCCCAACTCTCTCTAGGACCTCAAATGGCCCGATGTATCTCGGACTTAGCTTACCTCTCCTCCCAAAACGGAAAATCCCCCGTGTAGGAGACACCTTCAATAGTACATGATCCCCAACGTCGAACTCTAGAGGGCGACGACGTACGTATGCATAAGACTTCTGTCGACTCTGGGCAGTCAACAGTCTTTCCCGAATCAAAGCTATCTTCTCTTGAGTCTGAACTATCAATTCCGGTTCTGTGCCGATCAAGTCCGAAGAATCATCACAGCACATGGGTGATCGACATCTTCTCCCGTACAAAGCTTCAAATGGTGCCATCTTAATAGAAGCATGCCAACTATTATTGTAGGTGAATTCAATCAATGACAAATGAACTTCCCAATCAGTTGACCAATCCAAAGCACAGGCTCTAAGCATGTCTTCTACTGTTTGTATAGTCCTTTCAGACTAACCGTCCGTTTGGGGATGATAAGCCGTGCTAAAATTGAGCTCAGTCCCCAAAGCCCTGTGAACTGCCTTCCAGAAGTGCGACATGAAGCGACCATCTCGATCCGAAATAATGGTCTTCGGCGTCCCATGCAATCTGACTATCTCTGCAATAAATACTCGCGCCAATCTCTCGGGTCCCCATGTATCTTTAATTCCTAGGAAATGAGCCGACTTGGTTAGTCGATCAACTCTAACCCAAATCATGTTCATTCCCATTCTAGTCCTTGGCATACTGGTGATGAAATCCATCGAGATATCCTCCCACTTCCACTCAGGGATCGGAAGCGGCTTTAACAATCCGGCAGGTCGCTGATGTTCAATCTTAACCTGCTGACAAGTCAAACACTTCGAAACATACTCTGCTACGTCCTTCTTCATATTCCCCCACCAGAAGTTTTGTTTAAGATCTTTATACATTTTACTGCTGCCCGGGTGAATAGAATAGGGCGCGCTGTGAGCTTCCTTCAGAATTGTCCGTCTCAAATCATCATCATCGGGAACGCAAAATCGACTCTGAAATCTCAGAACTCCATCATCTTGTATCACGAATCCTGGGGCCTTTCCTTTCTTTACTTCGTCACCTAACCGAAGGATTAGAGAATCGTTCAACTGCTTAGATTTGATCTCCTCGACTAGTGATGAAGTCAGTTCCATCACATATAGTTGCCCTTGGATTCTTGGTGCCCATACTTCAATCCCTTCGCGGATCAGTTCATTGAATCTTTGGTTTGGGATGTAAGTGCTTCCAACACTCGAAGAGAAACAGGTTTACGGCTCAAAGCATCGGGTACTACGTTTGCTTTCCCCGGATGATAGAGAATCTCCAAGTCGTAATCCTTGATCAATTCCAGCCACCTTCTCTGCCTCATGTTTAATTCTTTCTGACTGAAAATGTACTTGAGGCTATTATGATTTGTGAAGATCTGGCAACGAGTGCAGTACAAATAATGTCGCCAAATTTTCAAGGCAAAAACCACAGCTGCTAGCTCCAGGTCATGAGTCGGGTAATTAACCTCATACGGTTTCAATTGCCGAGAAGCATAAGCAATCACCTTATCCTTTTGCATCAACACACAACCCAGACCCTGATTTGAAGCGTCGCTGTATACCATGAATCCATCAGTTCCCTATGGTAGCGCTAATATAGGTGCTGTCGTCAGTCTCCTCTTAAGTTCGTCAAAACCAGCCTGGCACTTCTCATCCCACGTGAACTTTTGAGTTTTCTGCAGCAGCTGAGTGAGCGGACGAGCAATTTTGGAAAATCCCTCTACAAAGCGGCGATAATATCCAGCAAGTCCTAGGAAACTCCGGACTTCTTTCACGTTACTAGGAACTTCCCATTCCAAGATTGCTTCGACTTTCTTCGGGTCCACCTGAACTCCATCAGCTGATATCGCATGCCCAAGGAAAGTTACTTTCCTAAGCCAGAACTCGCATTTGGAAAGCTTTGCATACAGTTGTTCCTTCCTCAAGGTGCTCAAAACCACACGCAAATGTTCGACATGCTCCTCTGCGTCCTTCGAATATTTCAAGATGTCATCAATGAAGACGACCACAAATTTATCCAAGTATTCTAAGAATACCCGATTCATCAATTGCATGAATACCGCAGGAGCATTGGTAAGTCCAAATGGCATCACTACAAATTCATAATGCCCGTACCGGGACCTGAAAGCAGACTTTGGTACATCCGATTCCTTAATTCTCAACTGATGGTATCCTGATCGCAAGTCAATCTTCGAGAATACCCTTGCCCCTTGCAGTTGATCAAACAAGTCGTCGATCCGAGGTATAGGATACTTATTCTTGATTGTCATCTTGTTGAGCTCCCTGTAATCAATACACAGTCGGAGGGATCCGTCTTTCTTCCGGACAAAGAGAACGGGCGCTCCCCACGGAGAAACGCTAGGTTGAATATAACCCTTCTGTGACAATTCCTCCAGTTGCTTCTTGAGTTCATACATCTCAGTTGGCGCCATGCGGTATGGTGCTCTGGAAATAGGAGCGGCTCCAGGCTCTAATTCGATAGTGAATTCCACCTCTATCTGCGGAGGTAACCCAGGTAGTTCGTCAGGAAATACATCTGCGAACTCATTCACAACTGGAATAGATGAGAGCTCTACTCCTTCTTCTTTCCTCATGGCATAGCACCAAAGTCCATGACATCCCTGCTTCAGTAATTTCACGGCCTTCATTGCTTTGATCAATTTTCCCGAGCTTCCCGGTCTCCATCCTTGGAATAAGTGTTCAGATCCGTCATCAGCAATGATAGAAATAACTCTCTTTCGATAATTCAGAATAGCTCCATAACGGTTGAGCCAATCGTCTCCGAGAATTAAATCGTCACCGTAGATGTCAACTACAATAAGATTCGACAGCCAATCTCTCCCTCCTATAGACACTGGAAAATCCCTAGCTTCTAGGGTTCCCACAATTTTCTCTCCGCTCGGTAAGCCCACAACATAAGGTTCACAATTATACAAGCACGAGATTTTCAAACGATTAACACAGTTCAAAGATATAAAAGAATGCGTAGCTCCCGAATCGAACAAGACACTAACTGGTTGCAAAAGGATCTGAATCGTACCTGATGCAACAACTGTGTTTTGATCATCCTTCTTCATCTCGTAAATACGTGGAGGGATGGACCCAGCGCTGGATGCCTCTCTTTTCCCAACATTCTGCTGCGGGAAACCACTCTGCTGCGTCTGGTTTACACTAGTGTCCTTCGGAACCGGTACAGGAGTGCGAGTGCCAAAAGATCTAGTCGCATTCCCACAAAATGTTGTGCGATGTCCTTCCTGTCCACACTCGAAACAAGTCACAGCAGGCGCGAAACAGTCACGTCGAATATGTCCCGCTTTGCACAGTTATAACATTTCTTCCCTGCGTCTGAAACGGTTGGTGCTGCCCAGAACTTCTTTCCTCCTCGAGAAGGATGCGGAGGCCTCCTGGATGAATGAAAAGAGGACTGGCCCCTGCGAGGCCCACTACTCTTATTCTCCGTGAAGTTGCCAGCCACTCTCTGCTTCTTTGCTTCCGTCGATTTCTCTACTGCTGCCTCCTTCATATCATAGGCCAACGCCTTGTCCTGATACTGTCGCAAAGTGGTACATTCAAATCCGGACATATATTGCTGAATTTCCGGATTCATTCGCATGTCAAAATGGAAAATCCTCTCCGCCTCGGTCCTGACCAAGTGGCGCACATAAGTCAGCTGGTGATTAAAAGTCTTAATCACGTCCGTCACAGATGCTTCTGAATTTTGTGGTGAGAAAAACTCCCGAACTCGGGCCTCTCTAACTGGGCGAGGACAATACTGCGCTTCCATCATTAATTTGAATTCCGTCCAGTCAACATTATGCTCCTCCGGTCGAATGGCCTCCCACCGCCGAAAGCCTCCTGTCGAAGATACCGGGCGACCGGATCCTTTCTGTCGTTGGGACAGTTAATCCCCGCAAAAATCTTTTCTTATTCCTTCAGCCAGTGATCCCAAGAAAGCATCTCAAGTGAACTGGCCAAATTTCGGAGGATGCAATTTGATCACTTCGGTAAGCCATTTATCTCCTCGATTATCCACCTTATGCTGCTGTCCCATCGTTGTCTGCATGCGATCCACAACTTGAGCAAACTGGTTTATCTGGGCAACCACCTGCTGAAGCACTCCCGGCACGTTAGGATCTGCATTATTATTTGCTGATCCCTGTTGTCCCCCAAAATGGGAATCCGTTCGGCTAGCGGTTATTTCTGGGGTAGACACCGAATCTTCTTGTCTCGCATTTCCACGTCCGCGTCCACGACCGCGTCCGCGTCCACGACCTCCTCTCAACATACTGTAAACACAAATACTCAATATCCAGGGCAACTTTCTAAAAGTACAGCCATCAATGTTCACAAACATGAATTAAATAAAATGGTAGTATTTGAGATTTAGGAAACTTACAACCACGGTCCACACGACGATGCTAGCTCAGTAGTGATGTTACGAACGACCAATAATCAAATAACGTAAACAGATCCAACTAACCCAACTGCCAAGATATCCATGAATCTTAGCTCCGATACCATATTCTGTAACACCCCGAGATATTCGGAATAATTACAGCGCCGTAAACCCTTTAAGTAAGGATTTACAAGGCTAATTTAAAAGAAATGTAAATATAATCCAATCGTACAACTGAAGTTCAAATACAGATTTGATTCAACCGATCAAATGAGTTAACTTATACAACCATATCGAAATGACATTATTAAAACAGACGTACTCGAGTACTAAATGAACCAAGAAGACAAATTACAATAATAATAAACATCAACCACATCACTGAGCCATTTCATCGTCCTGTCGGTACTGTGGTTGCTTCCCCGCTCCTCGGCTACCTGAACATCAAAACACTGTCCACCCCTGAAGGGGTTAGCAAAACAATGCTAGTACAAGTATCGTAATACATAAATCATCAATGCATCATAAAACATGCTAAACGGACTTCCGTCATCAGAATCCAACGATGCGAATCCTCACGATTCCATCAACACAGTACAGGGTAATCCAGCGATCCAGCGCCCTTGGTATAGATCCCCATGATGATCCCGTAGGACCAACGCATGGTGGAAAACCTGTCCAGCGATCCAGCGCCCTCAGCATAGATCCCCATGATGATCCCGTCGGACCAACGCATGGTGGACATTCGATCCAGCGCCCTCAGCATAGATCCTCATGATCCCCTCGGATCATTTATACCATAAATCAATCAATTATACATACATATATGCATTTCAATATGTTCATCAATACAAACAATTAACAACGAATACCACGAGAAATTACAGAAATACATCTCATATTCAACAACATGAACAAAACCATAAGCATGATCAAAGTTTCAATATAAATCGAACTCGACATATGATACTCGCCTCGAAAATGGCAAGAATGGAAATACTCCAACAAATGACACGCGTCCATATGCCACCGCCCCTCGATCGTCCCCTATGCAAGGCTCGGACCTAAGAAATAATAAAGAATTCCTCTCAAGTCGTACGAACGTCTAATAATCCGGTTTACGACCGCAAGCTTAAAAATGAATTGCTGAACTACTTAGCGCTACGTACTATACGTAACGTGCGCTAAGCCTACTGTTAACGTCGCAAATGACCGTGTTTAGCGTGCGCTTAGTGTACCGACCTTCTTCTACGAATGTACCGACTGTCCTGCCCGATGATATAACATACGTTACGTATCCAACGTAGCGCACGTTACTCGTTCCCGATAGCGCACGTTAATATATACATCTTAGCGTGCGCTAATCGTGCATGGCAGTCACTACTGGGTAAAACTTGAGCTAAAGGTGATGAAAACTCATGAAGTCCTCAGTGTTAATACAAGCCATCTCAGTGTATATCATGCTCATGCGGTTTGTGAAAGATCTCTACGGATTAAACTACTACAAGATACAAGGGTACGTATAATCATCACAACACCATAATTCATCTTTGATCTTCAAGAACATCCTAAGTCCAATCCATTTCATGTCCCAAACGTATGATTCTATCTTGTCAAAACATAAGAACTTGATGCTCTCCCAATACTGGTCATAAACAGTTTTGAAGATACATGAATACGTCTAGGAGTCCAACACTAAAAAGGTTCAAAGGATTATCCGATGAATAAGTACCGAAACATCAAAATATCTTTCTAACACATGATGATCGACTATTAACAAATCTAACTGACTAGATAAACATGATCAAACGTCCTTTAGAACACTACTAATATTGGTGAAGAATCACCTACCTCAAAGTAGTGAAGAACAAGGAGGAAATCGAAGCAAATCCAACGTCGAAGGCTTGAACACCAATCCTCAATGATCTACAATCTTCAACACGAGCTAGGATGCTGATATGAAGTGTTTAGGATGTAGGGAGTAATACTCTAAGTATAAGGATTCGGATGTGGGAAGAGAAAGGACTGAAAATACGAAAAGGATGTTGTCCTATTTATAGGAAATGGTTATTAGCGCACGCTAGTCCATACTCGTAGCGTGCGCTAACAGCTTACTGACTTCACTGTACTCAGCACTTAGCGTGCGCTATCTCATGTCAGTAGCGTGCGCTAAGGCGTTGACTTGGCTTTTCCCGAAAGCCGTCCAGGTTCATCCCGACACAATCCGACCAAGATCCCCGGCCTGATCTCACCTACCACACATCTCAATCATATTGACCACGTATAGCGTGCGCTAATGTTCCTTTGTAGCGTGCACTATGGATCCATGTTAGCGTACGCTACACATAGACGATAGCGTGCGCTACATGCGCAGAATCACAAATCTTAAATCACATTCATGAAATCATACGCTCAACAACACCGGACTATGAGATACGGAGAATAATACTCAGATTAAAGTGCAACAATTACAATATCACAAGTTCCAAATACATATCAGAAATCTCGGGTATTACAAATTTCTTGCTCATAAAGATGACACCTTTTCCGAATTTTTTAAATGGTGTCGGTTGGTACAAAATGACAAAAATCTCTCTATAATTTCTATTCGTACCGATCACGGAGGTAAATTTGATTGCACTCCGTTTGAACTCTTGTATGACACATATGGTATCAATCATAATTTTTTGGCCCCTAGAATACCTCAACAAAATGGTGTTGTTGAAAGAAAAAATCGTTCATTGGAGGAGATGTCGAGAACAATGTTAAATGAATATTCTCTCTCGCAATATTGTTGGGCCGAAGCAATTTTTACGGCATGCTATGTGATCAATCGAGTTCATCTTCGTAGAACTCAACTTAAAACCCCGTATGAATTATGGAAGGGCAAAAATCCAAATATATCTTACTTTCATCCTTTTGGTTGCAATGTGTTCATTTTAAATAATGGTAAGGATAACTTGGGCAAATTTGATGCTAAATCCGACTCCGGAATATTTCTTGGTTATTCTACAAATAGCAAAGCATATCGTGTTTATAACATTAGAACTAATAAAGTTGAAGAATCTATTCATGTTAAATTCAATGATATGATCTCACCCCCGAGAAAGGTAGAATGTCTTGATGATGCAGGTGCTTTCCCGGATTCTCATCCCTCAAGCGAAATGGAGAAAGTTTCGGAAATCCAAAAGAACTCAATCGTTGATTTACCAAAAGATTGGAAGTACATCAAAGACCATCCAAAAGATCTCGTGATTGGAAATATTGAAGACGGTGTTCAAACTCGAAGGAGAACCACCGAGTATATAGCTCACTTTGCTTTTGTCTCCGAGATCGTTCCCAAGAATGTATTCGAAGCTCTCGATGATGAAAGTTGGGTGATGGCTATGCAAAAGGAGCTCGTTCAATTTGAACGAAATAAAGTATGGAATTTAGTTCCCCCGCTTAAAGATAAAACAATTATCGGAACTAAATGGGTGCATAAAAACAAGTGTGATGAAGGCGGTTATCCAATTCGAAATAAATCTCGTTTGGTCGCACAAGGTTATAATCAATAAGAGGGTCTTGATTTTGAAGATAGTTTTGCTCCTGTGGCTCGACTCGAAGCCATTTGTTTGTTATGTACTTTTGGAGTTCACAAGAAAATCAAGCTATATCAAATGGATGTGAAAAGCCCATTTTTAAATGGCTTTATTCAAGAAGAAGTATTCGTCAAGCAACCTCCTGGATTCGAAGATCACCAATTCCCATACCATGTCCACAAGCTCAACAAAGCTCTCTATGGGTTGAAGCAAGCACTCGAGCCTGGTATGATCGTTTAAGTTAATTTTTAATTGCAAATAATTATACAAGAGGTAAAGTTGATAGTACATTATTTGTAAAAATTTTAGACAATGATATACTTGTTTGTCAAATATATGTGGACGGCATTGTTTTCGGCGATACTAACAAATTTCTTTGCCAAGAATTTTCTAATCTCATGAAAGGAGAGTTCGAAATGAGTATGATGGGAGAATTAACATTCTTCCTCGGGCTTCAAATCAAACAATGTGAAGATGGAATTTTCATCCATCAAATAAAGTATTCTCTCGATCTCCTCAAGAAATTCAAAATGGAAAATAGCAAAGCAATTTCAACCCCAATGACTTCTACGCTAAAATTGGATAAAGACGAAAATGGGAAATTCGTGGATCAAAGGCTATATCGAGGTATTATCGGATCCCTGTTATATTTAACTGCTTCTCGTCCAGATATAATATTTGCTACTTGCTTAATGTGCTAGATTTCAATCTAACCCTAAGGAATCTCATTTAATTGCATGTAAATGAATTTTTCGATATTTGAAAGGGACTGTTGGTCTAGGACTATGGTATCCATCTTGTCTGGATTTTAATTTAATTGCATATAGTGATGCCGACTTCGGCGGATGTAAAATTGACAAGAAAAGCACTAGTGGTACATGTCATTTTATTGGTTCATGCTTAATCTCTTGGGGAAGTAAAAAGCAGACAAGCGTAGCTTTGTCTATAGCTGAAGTCGAGTATGTCGCAGCAGGGAGCGCCTGTGCGCAGGTATTATGGATCAAAAATCAACTCCGCGACAATGACATCTATTTTTGAAAATACCCCTATTTTATGTTATAATACCAGTGCTATTAATCTGAGTAAAAATCCTGTGATGCATAGTAGGACTAAACATATTGATATTAAACATCATTTCACGTGATCATGTGCAAAATAAAGATATTTGTCAAATTTTTGTCGGCACAAAAGATCAATTAGCCGATATATTTACTAAACCCTTACTTGAGGAATCATTTAGTTCTATTAGACTTCAACTTGGTATGGGACATCTTTATAACTTCTGAAATTCTTTTGTCTAACGAAAAATCATCTCCTGAGGGACATTTTCCATTCTAGCGCGCGCTAGCTTTGTACCCTTAACGCACGCGACCCATTCATATCTGATTTTTCACCAGCCCGATAGCGCACGCTACTCTTTCTTCTTTGCGTGTGCTAATAAAAATCCCTTCAAATTTCCAGACGCTACTGGACATTCCAGTAAGCAATTCCAGTATTAATAACGTACGCTATACATTGTATAGCGCACGCTAACGAGCAATTTTTTATCCTTTAAATCTAAAACGTCAGATCCCTTTTTTCATTCCATAGAACCCTAAAATTCCTGTCGACCGAGAAATCATAAATTCCTCACTCATATCCGAAAATCACTCAAAAATCATCATTCTATCATGGCCAGCGGATCCAGAGTTCCAATGCAAAAACAATATAAGGGATCCAAACGAACTCGTGAGCCTGAATTCGACCCTAATCAATTCATTTATTCCGCGGCCTTCGAAGTCTTTTCTGATATTCTCCCTCAAGAATCCTTAACAGATTGCTATTATTTCAACTACGGGAGCTTAGAAAGGGCCAATGTACCTATTGGCGATTTTTTCTCTAATTTTGACATCAATCGATTCTGCGAATGTAAGGAACATATTTACCCTGCCTTTGTCCAAGAATTTTATGTGAACTTACACATTGGAGATAGTGAGGATTCATCATCTTTAGTGGCTAAAAGTGTTGTTAATGGAACAACGGTGAAAGTTTCCTCTGAAATTTTGTTTGAACTTTTTGGCTTGTCCATGGATGGATTTTCGTGCTCAAGGAAAGCCATTGCCGAGGAATCTGATTTGACTGAGTTGCAATTATTTGAGTTTCTCAGTTCGAAGGCGGTCATCAATATCACCGATGACGTGTTCGAGAACAATGATTTTGGAATCAACATTCGACTCTTTTTGGTTGCGCTTACGAAATGCATCATGCCGAAAGTGAATACGCAACACAAGCTCGTAGGAGTTGATAAGCATGTTGTATATCGCGTTTTGAATGATGACAAAGTTGATTTTGCTTCGATTGTGACAAGTTGGATGAAGATGAAAGGAGACACATTTCCTTCCAAGCATTACTTGCCGAGGTCTCGAAAAGCTGGGTTACCATTTGGATCGATCCTTATGGTCATCTTTAGGCGTTTTAATGTTGATTTATCGGGAGAGGCATCTGTTCCGGTGTCTCGGGGACACGAGATTAGCAACTTATCCCTCAAGGCAATGCATTACGTCGAGATGTTCAATAGAGGATGGGTGCTATTTTCATATCTCCGGGAAGATGATCAAGTCCCGAAAGGAACACGACTATCGACTCCGGCTGAGCGTATCTCTCAGAGAGGGCCGGAAACCTTCGATAAATTCAACCAGTTCTTTTGTTCGACACCCGAAGGTCAAAGAAAAGAGGAAAGTGGCCGTAGAAGAAGAGGAAGAAAGTGATCTTGTTGCCCGAATGCATAGTCTCAAAACTACGCAACTGGAGATTCGTGAAGACATGAGGGCTTTTTGTTCCGAAGTTCAAGGTGTTAACACAAGAAATTCACTCGGTTCGTGGCCTGTTTGGAAGGCTTCATTCGCTATACACATCCTTCCTTTCCTTTTCCGTCTCCTTCATCCGACCAAGCACCTTAGTTTTCTCATGTTTTGATTATCGTTTGAGACAACCTCTTTTCATGTATCTTGATGTCCATTTATTTGAATTCGTGATGTGATTGTAGTTTCATTTGATGTATCGAACTTGTTTTAATCTAATTTGCATCTTGATGACTTGGCGTTTTATCTTATGTTTTCTGTCGCATTCTACATTATAGCTATGATTCAGGGGGAGTATTTTTTTTTTGCTTAAATCAAAAAAGGGGAGAAAAATATCCCAAACCGAACATACTAACGTAATCAAACAAAATACTTTGATTCGAAATTTTTTAAATCGGTTTTGCAGGTATTTATTAAATGTTTTGACATCATCAAAAAGGGGGAGATTGTTGAACAAATTATTTTGATGATGAATTCTTTCAAAACATTTAAACAAAGACTCAAACGTTATGTAATCTCAAAATTCAAGAAAAACAAAGTCTAGCGCACGCTATAGTTATGAGGTAGCGCACGTTATCGAAGATCCAACCTGAAGTCAGAAACCTTCCTGCAGAGAACTTGGAAACCTGCCTGATGCCTTAGCGCATGCAACATTCTAATTTTAGCGTACGCTAGCTTATCATTTTTAGTGCACGCAAAGAGTGCCTAGTGCACGCTACCTGTTTGTATTCTCAGGACAGAAGGCTCTGGACTCAAATCAAGGCAACAGGCAGCGCACGCTATGGAAAGCAAATAGTGCACGCTAATTCGATCAGTAACGTACGCTACAGATAATATTTTACGTACGTTACCTGGAAGCATTTAGAAGACAGAAGGCTCTGGACTCAAGCAAGGAAGCAGGAAGCGCACACTAAATCAAGGAAGTAATGCAGGCTATGAAGAGCAAAGTAGCGCACGCTATCAATACACATTAGCGCATGCTACGCATTAAAAATCCTACCGTTAAGTCATTCAACCGTTGGAACACAGAAGTTAATAAAGGAAATCACAGAAAATCTGGAAAGTAAATCTTGACTACCTAGCGCACGCTAAGGATGTTTATTAGCGCACGCTAAGTTCAAATTTATCCATTGGAGAAGAACGTTGGAGACAAAGTCGTTATATGATTCAACGTCCAAATAAAGAAAGTTGACTGAAACGACAATGCACACTAAGAGGAAAGTCTAGCGCACGCTAGACATGTAAATTTACCGTTGGAACAGTTGTGAAGACCGTTCAGTTCATCAAAGTCGTCCCCGTTAGTGCACGCTATGAGTAATTATTAGCGCACGCTAATAATACAAATTCCAGCATATCAAGAGGGACTGAACACTATAAATACCCATGGCATTGGGTATCTCAAGACACACAACTTCAAGCATACAAACACATTATTTGAGCTCAGATTATTGTTATTCATTGCATTCTAAGTTGTGACGAAAGATACGAGTGCTATACACATATTGTAATATCTTATATATTTCATATCTTCTTTGATTGTTGTGAGTGTTGCATCACTCCTACACGAGCTTGAGAGAAACGAATCAAGAGTTACTAATCTAGTGTTATTAGGATCTTTGATCCGGCATTATTAGGATTATACTCTGACATTCGTAGGTGATGATTATCTAGTTCCTATAGAACACTAGATAAGAAAATTTATATTGAGTGTGTGGTTGTGCTTGGACCAATCGAAGGCAAGCATTGTAACGGTTGTGCTCGGACCTATAGAAGACGAGACAAGATTGTGTGTGGTTTTTCTTGAGCCAATAGAAAAAGAAGTCGGAGAGAGGACATATGCAAGTTGCCGAACCTCTATACATCGTTGTGTCATTTACTTTCTGCACAATTTCTTTTTTCTTCGTGAGAAAATTTAATTATCCGCAATACCACTATTCAACCCCCCTTCCAGTGGTACTTTTATCTCTTCAACTTTTTTTCTCACTATGCTTTTTCTTCGATTTGTTAGTAATAAACATATTCACTCTATCATCCAAAAGGAAGGAGAGATTGATGATGACATCACTCATCGTATCAAGACTGGGTGGCTAAGGTGGAGAGCAGCGTCGGGGGTGCTGTGCGACAAGAAAGTCCCTCTAAAGTTGAAGGGTAAATTCTACAGAGCGGCCATCAGACCTTCGATGTTGTATGGTTCCGAATGTTGGGCTTCGAAGAAGGGGCTCGAGCACAAGCTGGAAGCGGCTGAAATGAGAATGTTGCGTTGGTCGTGTGGTCGCACTGTGTTGGATAGAATCCCAAATGAGGTTTTTAGGAGTGAGCTAGAAGTTGCGTCCATTTCAGTGAAAGTTAAGGAAGGGAGGTTGAGATGGTTTGATTACATCCGTAGGAGGCAGGCATCAGCTCCGGTGAGGAGGTTCGAGAGTTTATCGGTAGAAGGGGTGAGGAGGAGAGGCCAGCCGAGGAGGACGTGGGAGGAGCAGATGAGGTTAGAATTGAAGGCCTTGAACCTATACGAGGCAATGACCGGAGATAAGAGTTCCTGGAGATGCCAGATCAGAGTTAAGGATTCACTTCTTGGAGGTGGCTCAGTAGTAAAGAGTCTCAGGGTTGGGTTTTTAAGTTAGTTTTAACATAGAGCATTGCTTTTTTATGTTATTTTTCTTTTGTCTTTTGCTTGTGGTTTAGTTTTGGCAGGAGGCTTGCTCGGAGTCTGTAACACCCCGAGATATTCAGGTACATTACAGCACCGTAAATCCTTTACATAAGAATTTACAAGGCTGAAGAACTAAAAAGACATTAACAAATACCAACGTATGAAAATAACAGAAATAATGTACAACAGTTCTGACCAATACTGAAAATACGAATGTTCAATAGGAAAGTATTAATACATCACCAAATACAAATTCATCATAAACGACTACGTACTCGAGTAGTCATTAAAAACGATACAAACAACAGACAAATAAACCCGACCAGAACATCACTCTGCACCCTCGTCGTCATGCAACTCCAATGGTTGTTTCCCCGCTCTCCTGGATCCTGAACATAAACAAAATGTTCACCCCCGAAGGGGTTAGCACAACGATGCTAGTACAAGTACAATAATCACACAACAGCGATATAATCAACAACCATAACAAGTTTCTCCAACGAGAAATAACAACAACACATATTACATCGTAACAGTCTCAACATACTGATGGTATTCCAATGATCCAGTGCACACAGCTATAGATTCCCATGATGATCCCGTCGGACCAACACATGGTGGAACTACCTGTCCAACGATCCAGCGCACACAGCTGTAGATTCCCATGATGATTCACGTCGGATCAACGCATGGTGGACATATAATCACAACACATATACACAATACAATCACAACATAACTATCATAATATAAACAATTCTAATTAGAGTACTTGCCTCGGTTCGATGACAAGAATAAAATTTTCACGAATATCAAAATACTCGAAGGTCGTCCCCTTCGATCAATCACGTTGCTAGGCTCGAACCTTAACAAAAGAAATAATATAGAATTCATCTCAAGTCGAACGAACATCTAACAATCCAAAATTACGGTCGGAAGTTCTTTAAAATATAATCTGTCTGGCATGCTTAACGCACGCTACGTATCCTATGTAGCGTACGTTAAGGCTACTTCGTTAGCACACGCAATTATACGCAGCCTAGCGTACGCTAACCATGCATGGTCAGTACCTCACCGATCAGCCGACTGACTCGTCTGATGACATAGCGTACGTTACGTACCAAACATAGCGTACGCTAAACATGCCCGATAGCGCACGTTAATCTACATAACTTAGCGTGCGCTAAACGTGTAGGGTAGTACACTACTGGGCAGTAGACTTGATCTAATGGTGATGAAACTCATGAAATCTTCAGTGTTAATACGTGTCATCTCCAAGCATATCATGCTCATACAGTTTATGAATGATCTTACGGATAACAACAACTTCAAATTCAAGAATACGTGTATCATCATAAAACCATATTCCATTTCGATTACAATTCTTCATGTGTACTTCGGAAGGCCTAACGGTCGATATCAATACTTTTATATCAATCAAAACTATCATCTTGTAGTTTGATTAACACTCCATATTTACAAGATAAATCCTTCCATGATCAATCTCTTAGATTCGTCTAACAATAATGATGTTAAAGTCAAGTCCGTGATTACTATGAAGGCACCTTCTAAATTCAGATTATCAATGTCAGCAGCTTCTTGTACTTGTTCATCATAACAAGATTCAAATCATAATGTTCTTAACCAAGGTACTTAAAGCATAATCATCTCAATCCCCTAAACATGATGTGGTTTGGCTAAAATCACCAATGAAACTTAATATCTTGATAGCATAATCTTCACAAATTCGAGGTTGAAATTAGTATAACATAGTTTAAGATGAAGAAAAACACTAAGACAACAAGTAGAATTCGGCTCCGGTTGCTTGTTTGCCAAATCAAGATGTTTCTCCACTCCAATGATCAAACACAAGTGACATTCAATCTCCAATGATCAAGTAGATATGTTCTAAGTGTGTTTAAGGAAGATATAATGTTCTCTGGTCTCTCAAGAACGAAGGATGCTCGAAGGAAAATGAGAAGAAAATGGAGTGCTGTCCCTTATATAAAGTTTTTGCACAATAGCTGATTAGCACACGCTATTATACATCCCTTAGCGCACGCTAATAAGCGTTGACTCCAAATCTGTCCAGGTTCGTCCGCGGGAATCTTATCCAGACCCATGTCCCGGCTGGAGCATGTGCTAGCCGCCTAGCTCAATAATTGACTGCCTAGCGCACGCAATTCTCTATTCGTAGCGTGCGCTAATTGTAGCCTGATAACGCACGTAAAGTTACATTCTTAGCGTGCGCTATCACCAGTTTGCATGAGAAATTTTGCATGTTGTTATACTTATGTACAAAGATACCAATGTGGGAAATATCATACTCCAATTATCAAGATCACAAACCCGAATAATACAGGGTTCGAATACAGATGAAATACACAATAATAAATCCGGATATTACATACTCTCCTACTAAAAAGGAGTTTCGTCCCGAAACTCAAGACGAAAATAACTCTGGATATCTAGACTTCATGCTATCTTCCGTTTCCCAGGTGGCTTCTTCCACCCCGTGACGTGACCATTGAACTTTGACCAAAACGATTGGTTTGTTCCTCAACTGCTTAACTCGACTCTCGAGTATCTTGACTGGTCTTTCTTCAAACGTTCCATCCTGAGCGACTTCGATCTCTCCGAATCAATGACATGACTAGGATCCGGTATATATCTCCGTAACTGGGATACGTGGAACACGTTATGAACATGGCTCAACGACGGCGGCAATGCCAATCTGTATGCCAACTCTCCAACTCTCTCAAGGATCTCGAATGGTCCGATATATATCGGACTCAGATTTTCCTTCCTTCCAAAACGAAAGATTCCCCGAGTAGGAGAAACCTTTAAAAGTATGTGGTCTCCAGTACTGAACTCTAATGGACGACGACGTATGTCTGCGTAAGATTTCTGGCGACTCTGGGCGGTCAACAGCCTTTCACGAATCAAGGCTATCTTCTCTCGTGTCTGTACGATCAACTTTGGTTCTGTCCCGATCAAGTCTGATGAGTCGTCCCAACATAGGGGTGATCTGCATCTCCTCCCGTATAATGCCTCAAACGGTGCCATCTTAATGGAAGCATGTCAACTATTTTTGTAGGTAAATTCAATCAACGGTAGATGAACTTCCCAATCGTTTGACCAATCTAAGGCACAGGTCCTTAGCATGTCTTCCACCGTTTGAATGGTCCTCTCGGATTGTCCGTCAGTCTGCGGGTGATATGCTATGATGAAGTTCAATTCGGTTCCTAAGGCCTTATGAACTGCTTTCCAAAAGTGAGACACAAAACGGCCATCTCGATCAGAAATAATGGTCTTCGGCGTACCATGCAATCGGACTATCTCTGAAATAAATACTCGTGCCAACCTCTCTGGTCCCCACGCATCCTCAATGCCTAGAAAATGAGCTGATTTGGTTAAACGATCAACTATCACCCAAATCATGTTCATTTCCGTCTTGGTTCTCGGCATACTAGTGATAAAGTCCATCGATATGTCCTCCAACTTCCATTCAGGAATCGGGAGTGGTTTCAACATTCCGGCAGGTCGTTGATGCTCTATCTTAACCTGCTGACAAGTCAAGCATTTCGAAACATAGTCCGCTACATCTTTCTTCATGTTGCCCCACCAGAAATTCTGCTTCAAATCTTTATACATCTTACTGGTGCCCGGGTGGATAGAATAGGGCGAACTGTGAGCTTCCTTCATAATCGTCTGTTTCAGAACATCGACATCGGGAACGCAGAGTCAGTTTTGAAATCTCAAAACTCCATCATCTTGAAGTACGAATCCGGGGGCCTTCCCCTTGATCACTTCATCACATAATCGAATCATTAAAGGATCATTTGCCTGCAAAAATTTGATCTCTTCGGTTAATGATGAAGTTATTTCCATTACGCACAGTTGTCCTTGGACTCTTTGTAACCACACTTCAATTCCTTCTCGAATCATCTCTCGTTGAAGGCTAAGTTTGGAGGTTAGAATCTCCAGCATCTGAATAGAAATATGCTTGCGGCTAAGTGCATCTTCCACTACATTCGCTTTGCCTGGATGATACAAAATTTCCAAGTCGTAGTCCTTAATCAGTTCTAATCATCTCCTTTTCCGCATGTTCAACTCTTTCTGACTGAAGATGTATTTGAGACTCTTGTGATCTGTAAAGATCTGACAGTGAGTCCCGTACAGGTAATGTCTCCATATTTTCAAAGAAAAAACTACTGCTGCTAGCTCCAAATCATGCGTTGGGTAATTCACTTCATAAGGTTTCAACTGGCGTGATGCATAAGCGATCACCTTATCATTATGCATCAATACACATCTGAGTCCTTGGTTTGAAGCATCACTGTAAACTATAAATCCTCCAGTTCCCTGTGGAAGTGTTAAAATCGGTGCTGCCATCAATCTCTTCTTCAATTCATCAAAGCTATTCTGGCACAACTCATTCCACTCAAACTTTTGAGTTTTCTGCAGGAGTCGAGTAAGTGGGCGGGAAATTTTGGAAAACCCTTCCACGAATCGACGATAATATCCAGCAAGTCCTAAGAAACTCTGGACTTCATTCATGTTCTTTGGAGACTTCCAATCCATAATTGCTTCGATCTTCTGAGGATCAACTCGGACTCCTTCAGTTGATACCACATGGCCGAGGAACATTACTTCCTTTAGCCAGAATTCACACTTAGAAAGTTTGGCGTACAATTGCTCGCTTTTCAAAAGTTCCAATACAATCCGCAAATGCTGTGCATGTTCTTCCGGGCTCTTAGAAGACACCAGAATGTCATCAATGAACACGACCACAAATTTATCCAAATATTCAATGAACACTCGGTTCATCAATTGCATGAATACAGCAGGTGCATTAGTGAGACCAAACGGCATCCCTACAAACTCATAGTGTCCGTAGCGAGTTCTGAACGCTGATTTTGGAACATCAGATTCCTTAATCCTCAGCTGATGATATCCTGATCTCAGATCGATTTTAGAAAATACTGTTTCTCCTTGCAACTGATCAAACAAATCATCAATCCATGGCAACGGATACTTGTTCTTAATCGTCATTTTGTTCAGCTCTCGATAGTCAATACACAGTCGAAGCGATCCATCCTTTTTTCGGACAAAAAGAACTGGCGCTCCCCAAGGCAAAACGCTTGGCTGGATATAGCCTTTGTCCAGTAACTCCTCCAGCTGCTTTTTCAGTTCATACATCTCAGTAGGTGCCATTCGATACGGCGCCTTAAAAATTGGTGTAGCTCCGGGTTCCAGCTCAATGGTGAATTCTACATCCCGTCGTGGAGGTAGTCCAGGTAACTCATCAGGAAATACATCTGGAAATTCGTTCACAACAGGAATGGATGAAAGTTCCACAATTTCATCTTCTTTCTTCATTGCATAGCACCAGTATCCGGTACAGCCCTGTTTCAACAATTTGACCGCTTTCATCGCCTTGATCAACTTTCCTGAGCTTCCTGGTTTCCATCCTTCAAACAGTATTTCGGAGCCATCGTCAGCGATCAGCGAGATATTCCTCCTTCGGTAGTTTACAATAGCTCCATATCGATTAAGCCAATCGTCTCCGAGTATCAGGTCATCTCCTTGCATTTCTATTACAATCAGATTTGAGAGCCACTCTCTGCCTCCAAATGATACAGGAAAATTTCTAGTTTCTAAGTTTCCAACATTCCTCTCTCCACTCGGTAAACCAACAACATAAGGTTCACAGTAATGAAAACCAAAAATATTCAAACGATTTACACAAGATGAGGATATAAATGAATGTGTAGCTCCTGTATCGAATAAAATGCTAACTGGCTGGGAAAGGATCTGAACAGTACCTGATGCGACAACAGCATCCTGATCGTCTGTCCTCCTCATCTCGTACAGACGTGGGGGAACAGATTCAGCACTCGACGTCCCCTTTCGGTCCCATTGTCCTCTGCCTCGCCTGCGGCGAAAATTCTGAGGCATCTGAACACTTTGCTGCGTCTGTTGGATACTAGCTTCCCTCTGAATTGGCTGCGATGTACGGGTTCCATTGAACTTGGTGGCATCCTTGCAAAACATCGCACGGTGCCCTTCCTGTCCGCAATCAAAACATGTAACTGGAGTGCGCAAACAATCACGCCAAAGGTGGCCTCGGCGACCACAATTAAAGCACCTCCTAGCTGTATCCGTCGTGGCTGACGTTGTTCCGAAATTCTTTCCGCTCTTAGATGGGTGCGGAGGTTTCTTGAAAGAATGAAAAGAAGACTGGGCCCTGCGGGGCCCGCTGCTCTTGTGCTCTGTAAAAGTACCAGAGACTTTCTGCTTCTTGGACTCCGTAAACTTCTCCATTGTTGCTTCCTTGATTTCGTACGCCAACGCCTTATCCTGGTATTGACGGAGAGTGGTACATTCAAAACTGGACATGTACCTCTGTATTTATGGTTTCATCCTCATATCAAAATGGATCATCATTTCTGCATCTGTTCTGACCAGATGTCGAACAAATGCCAGCTGCTGGTTAAATGTCTTAATTGTCTGGGATACGGGTTCGTCTGATGGCTGTGCGGAGAAAAACTCCCGAACTTTGGATTCCCTCACAGGACGAGGGCAGTACTGGACTTCCATCATCAATTTAAATTCTGTCCAATCAGCATCATGATCTGCAGGTCGGATAGCTTCCCACCACTCGGATGCTTCCCCTATCAGAAAGTACTGAGCAATAGAGGCTCTCCTGTCGTCTGGGCAATTAATTCCAGCAAAATTTTTCTCCAATTCCTTCAACCAATGATACCATGTGGGAGTCTCAGAAAAGACGTCGAATTTAGGTGGTTGCATCTACGCCACCTCTTGCAGCCATCGGTCAACTCGATTTCCCATGTCTGGGATCCCTTGCTGTCTATCTCCCTGCTGTAATCCCACATCCACCTGCATTCGGTCCACGACTTGGGCGAACTGAGTCATCTGGTTCACCACTTGACGAAGGATTTCTGGTACGGCTGGCTCCGGTTCATTATTAATATATCTCTGCGGCTCGCCTGAGCTGTGGCTGGCCTGATTAGAAGGCGAAGCTTCTCTTTCGGCATTCCTTCATCCGCGTCCACGACCGCGACCACGCCCACGTCCGCCTCTCAACATACTGTAAGCATAAATACTCAATATGCAGGAAACAATATTATTCTAATGTTCAAGTATAAAGAAATACAACATGTAAAGAACGAGATAAAGTTTAGGTACTTACAACCACCGTTCGCATGAAGACGTAGGCAGTACAGTGATGTTATTCACGGCCAGTTACCTCAAAAGACGTATATGACCCCTATTTTAACCCAATGGCCAAGATATCCATAATCTTAGCTCTGATACCATATTCTGTAACACCCACGATATATTCAGGAATATTACAGCGCCGTAAATCCTTTACATAAGAATTTACAAGGCTGAAGAACTAAAAAGACATTGACAGATACCAACGTATGAAAATAACAGAAATAAGGTACAACAGTTCTGACCAATACTGAAAATACGAATGTTCAATGGGTCCGTATTAATACATCATCAAATTCAAATTCATCATAAACGACTACGTACTCGAGTACTCATTAAAAATGATACAAACAACAGACAAATAAACCCGGCCGGAACATCACTCTGCACCCTCGTCGTCATGCAACTCCAGTGGTTGTTTCCCCGCTCTCTTGGATCCTGAACATAAACAAAATGTTCACCCCCGAAGGGGTTAGCACAACGATGCTAGTACAAGTACAATAATCACACAACAGTGATATAATCAACAATCATAACAAGTTTCTCCAACGAGAAATAACAACACCACATATTACATCGTAACAGTCTCAACATACTGATGGTATTCCAATGATCCAGCGCACACAGCTATAGATTCCCATGATGATCCCGTCAGACCAACACATGGTGGAACTACCTGTCCAACGATCCAGCGCACAAAGTTATAGATTCCCATGATGATTCCCGTCGGATCAACACATGGTGGATATATAATCACAACACATGTACACAATACAATCACAACATAACTATCATAATATAAACAATTCTAATTAGAGTACTTGCCTCGGTTCGATGACAAGAATAAAACTTTCACGAATATCAAAATACTCGAAGGTCGTCCCCTTCGATCAATCACATTGCTAGGCTCGAACCTTAACAAAAGAAATAATATAGAATTCATCTCAAGTCGAACGAACATCTAACAATCTAAAATTACGGTCGGAAGTTCTTAAAAATATAATCTGTCTTGCATGCTTAACGCACGCTACGTATCCTATGTAGCGTACGTTAAGGCTACTTCGTTAGCGCACGTAATTATACGCAGCCTAGCGTACGCTAACCATGCACGGTCAGTACCTCACTGATCAGCCGACTGACTCGTCTGATGACATAGCGTACGTTACGTACCAAACGTAGCGTACGCTAAACATGCCCGATAGCGCACGTTAATCTACATAACTTAGCGTGCGCTAAACGTGTAGGGCAGTACACTACTGGACAATAGACTTGATATAATGGTGATGAAACTCATGAAATCTTCAGTGTTAATACGTGTCATCTCCATGCATATCATGCTCATACGGTTTATGAATGATCTTACGGATAACAACAACTTCAAATTCAAGAATACGTATATCATCATAAAACCATATTCCATTTCGATTACAATTCTTCATGCGTAATTCGGAAGTCATAACGGTCGATATCAATACTTTTATATCAATCAAAACTATCATCTTGTAGTTTGATTAGCACTCCATCTTTACAAGATAAATCCTTCCATGATCAATCTCTTAGATTCGTCTAACAATAATAATGTTAAAGTCAAGTCCGTGATTACTATGAAGGCACCTTCTAAATTCGGATTATCAATGTCAGAAACTTCCTCTACTTGTTCATCGTAACAAGATTCAAATCATAATGTTCTTAACCAAGGTACTTAAAGCATAATCATCTCAATCCCCTAAACATGATGTGGTTTGGCTAAAATCACCAAGGAAACTTAATATCTTGATAGCATAATCTTCATATCCTTAAGAACACGAATTCGAGGTTGAAAGTAGTATAACATACCTTAAGAGGAAGAAAAACACTGAGACAACAAGTAGAATCCGGCTTCGGTTGCTTGTTTGCCAAATCAAGACGTTTCTCCACTCCAATGATCAAACACAAGTGACATTCAATCTCCAATGATCAAATAGATGTGTTCTAAGTGTGTTTAAGGAAGATATAATGTTGTTTGGTCTCTCAAGAACGAAGGATGCTAGAAGGAAAATGAGAAGAAAATGGAGTGTTGTCCCTTATATAAAGTTTCTACACAATAGCTGATTAGCGCACGCTATTATACATCCCTTAGCGCACGGTAATAAACGTTGACTCCAAATCTGTCCAGGTTCGTCCGTGGGAATATTATCCGGACCCATGTCCCGGTTGGCGCATGTGCTAGCCGCCTAGCTCAATAATTGAATGCCTAACGCACGCAATTCTCCATTCGTAGCGTGCGCTAATTGTAGCCCGATAACGCACGTTAAGTTACATTCTTAGTGTGCGCTATCACGAGTTTGCATGAGAAATTTTGCATGTTGTTATACTTATGTACAAAGATACCTATGTGAGAAATATCATACTTCAATTATCAAGATCACAAATCCGAATAATACAGGGTTCGAATACAGATGAAATACACAATAATAAATCCGGATATTACAAAGTCAACCTCCTCTCTAGTAGAGTAGAGTGCATCAAGATTTGAGCAATCATAATTCTCTCATGTGGACAAAGCTATGGGCTCAGGTATTGTGTTGAGCTACGTCTAACCATATGTGTCTCTTTATTAATAACACTTACTATTTTGTCGCGAACTAAGCCGAGGGTCTTCACGAAAACAGCCTCCCTACTCTAAAAAGTAGGGGCATTGATCTGCATACATCTTACCCTCCTCAGACCCTGCTCTGAGTGGGATATACTGGGTATGTTTGGTTTGGTTTGGTTTGGTTTACACACAGAGTCAAGAATACCTCATAGGGAGCTTCTCAGATGACAAAAGCCGCCACTTTCGTCGGATCTGTGCGCTGTAGAACGGAGATGGAGGCACTGGGGCCCGGCGAGGGAGGCCAGCCATATATGCGCGGGCGTCAGCCTGGATGGAAGTTTTTGGCGGATGGATCTTCTACTGGGTTTGGGGCATCAGACCCTCTTATTTTTTCTTTTTCAATCTGATACATGTGGTTGGAGACCGGACGGAGGCACTGCGATGGCTGGTCGGTATCGCAGGGCTGTATGTAGTCTAAGATAGATAGATCGTTGTTTCTCAGGTCAGATCCGGATGATTTATTCATTTCGTTGAAACTCTTTAATAAGGATTAGAGCTTTCGTGCTGATAACGTGTTACAAAATTGCAAGAAACTAAAGAGTATACAAAGAGAATAGAGAGAATATAGAGAAGGTATTTCTCTTGGAATCATATTTCATTAAGAACTGAAGCCCTATTTATAGGAAAACTTCAGATGGCACAAACGTAATTACATAATTTCATCAGGAGAATAATAATCATTCACATTCACATGTTATAATATATTATTTTACTACGCACTTGGAGAAGTCCGAATTTGAACATGATAAAAGTTCTGCAATAGAACTTCTACTAAATATTGTATCACCACTAAATAACAATGAATATAAGACAAACTAAGTGCACTTTGGGGAGCAAAAACGGTCATAGGAGGATTTTTCATATCTTTGGTCATCATTCTTTTACCACCCACATTATTATATAGAGAAAGCGAGGATTTTTTTTTTCTCTCTTTTTTCACCATTCTTTTACCACCCAAATCACTACCCAATGGCAATGAGAGTTAAGTTTAGGTGGATTATCACTTTTTTTTTGCTACATTGGGAAGAAAAAACAAAACAAAAGCAAAGCACAATTAGTTCGGTAGGAATAGCTTGTCTTGCCCTTTTGTATATAGCATTATTCTTTTTTGTCCCAAGTTTAGTACAAACTCTTTTGATATCCAAATTGTCGGAATTGACCTTTACTCGAATTAATTCGGGTCATATATTATAATTTCGAGTAACATAATTTCGAGTCAACTTTAAAAAATATACAATATCAATTTTGACGTGAGCATTCGAGTTACCCGAACCTGAATTCGAGCTACTCGAATCTGAATTCGGATAACTCGAAACAGAATTCGTGTTACCCGAAAGTCTGTTCTTTTTGTTTTTACTCGAAACATAATTTTTTGTAACTAGCATGTGCATGTGCATGTGCATTTAGAAATAAAAAGTGTTAAAATGTTATTCGTGCATGTGCAATTACAGTGTAATTCGTGTTTGAAAGTGTTATTCGTGCATGTGAATGTGGAAGTGCAGTGTAATTCGTGCATGTCCATTGCTGGGGTAAAAAGTATTACTCGAATTTCTCTCGGTTAACTCGAATAAGATTCGAATTACTCGTATTCAGATTCGAGTTACTCGAATTCAGGAGATTTTTTTTTTCGAGTAACATATATTTTTTTTACATGTCCCGAATGAATTCGGGAGACTCTTTTCTTTTTCTTCTTTTTTACATCTCTGAATGAATTCGTGAGACTTTTTTTTTATTTTTTTATTTACATGTCCCGAATTGTATTCGGGTTACACGAATTGGACTCGTGTAACCCGAATTTTCGGACTCCGGTAACCCATATTTTCAACCTTCCTCTATATTATTTTTTTTAAGTTGACTCGAAATTATGTTACTCGAAATTACAATATATGACTCGAATTTTATTCGAGTAAAGGTCAATTTCGATAATTTGGGTATCAAAAGAGTTGTTACTAAATTTGGGACAAAAAAGAATAGTGCTATATGCAAAAGGGCAAAACAAATTTTCTCTCTGGATCTAAATCCGACTGCAACAGGTGAAGAATCTGAGGTGGAGGAAGCTCCCAGACCTGCAAACCATCAACACTGTGTTCCATCTTCGCAAGACAGTCCGCACACATATTACCCTCCCTTTTGGTGTGGTTGAATTCAAGCTCGCATGAAAAATGCCTAAACTGTTAGCCGCCTATAGTGCTAAATTAAAATTAGAGAATTTCATCATTTCTCCATATAATCTAATCGAAGATAAATCATGAATAGAAAATTTATATTGATATCACTGACACAGAAACTTTTATATAAATTTTATATTGAGTCTCCGGCTATACTTGTAATTTCTTACAAGGAAAGGAATAATGTGAATCCTACTACTAGAAAGGTTTTAGAATCCCTAAAATTACCAATTAGGGGTATGAATTTTCCAAAAATTTACACTTATGGTAATTTTTTTTGCATCATTTAGGGGTATGAACTTGTCTCCGTCCAAAAGTTAGGGTATCCGTAAAAATTCGTCAGTTAAATCTGCGATTTTTTTAAAAAATTGAAATTTTACCTTTTCTAAAAAAATCTGGAATATTAATATTAAAAATCAGATACTTTTATTTAAACTTCGAAAATAAGAAATAAAAAATAAAAGAAAATTTAGAAATCGAATGTTTTAATTATTCTTTAATAATGTTTTATGAAAACTAAAAAAAAATTAGGAAAACAAAAACTAGAAGGTTTTTAAAAAAAAATAACAATTCAATTTTTATTTATTTACGGAAAATAATATTTCAGTTTTTTTTTTAAATAGTTTATAAATCAGATACAGAAGATCTTTAATATTAATATTTCAGATTTTTTTTAAAAAAATAAAGTGTGGATTTTTTTAAAAAATTTTGAGATTTTCATTTTTATGTTTTTAGACTTTTATATTTTTTATTATTTTTTTATTATTATGTGGACCAATCAGAAGGTGACACGTGTCACTTTAGGACAAGTTAGCAAGTCCGTTAAATTTAATTGACAGATTTTCACGGATAACCTAACTTGGTTGGACGGAAACAAGTTCGTACCCCTAAATGATACAAAAAAATATTTGTTACCATAAGTGTAAAATTTGGGAAAATTCATACCTTTAGTTAGTAATTTTGCCAATCCCTACTACTTAGGTAAACTAATCTAATTAGTATTAAAAAAAGACAAAACATGATAATGACAGAATATCAAATCCTGAAACACCCTCCATATGTCGAACACTAGATGTGCCTTGGTAAAAATCCTCTCCAAGTCAAAGAAAACAGATGAAAAAGAGCATAACACACCCTCTACAAATGGCAAAACTATGTGAGGTATACTCCCTATGAAATATACATAGCTGATCCCCTTTGGGTAATCATTCGCGTGCTTGAATAATCGATGCATGCCAATGCCTTTCACATGTTTCTCAAATGTATATTTAGACAGACTTATTGAACAAATCAACGATATTTTCACCAGAATTCAGTTGTTTCACTTCGATATTCAGTAATTTCGGCCTGTTGCTGATTGTAGAAGAACTTGGGCGAGATATGCTTGGCGTTACCGCCCTTATTGAAACCTAATGGTTGGTTGTTATTTGTTTTCTTTCTCTTTTTTTTGTCATATTTTATGTTTATTTTGAGTCGAATTTAGTTCATTTTATATATTTTGGGTGTCATTTTGCGTCATGGGGTATGTTCATTCTTATTGGCAAGAAATTATAAAGAAACCGATCGAGGAACGATAAAACGGGCCAAGATACGAAGTAAACAGGCATTGGCCGAAAATTCCAGAAAAATACAAGTGAGCCGGCGCTCCCTTGTCTCAGACACAAGTGAGCTAGCATGCACTTACACTGTCCAATTTTTTTTTAGAAATCAAGTGAGCGCACATATCATCGTTGGCTCGAAGCGAGAGACGCGACTAAGACTCAAGTGAGCCGACACTCACTTCTCAGAAGCATAAGTGAGTCTACTCCCACTTGTTGGCTTAGATGTAATATTTTTATTTTCTTTCATTTTGAATTTTAGATTCCTCCCACTTGTTCTCTAGTATAAACATATGTTATTCGGGAGTCTAGTTTACCAGGTTTTCAGTCTAAGGAACACCTGGTCATATTATTTTCATCTTTTGGAGAATTGTCTTGGAGTTTATTATACAACTCAAGATCGAGAGTTAATTATCAAGTAATTAATTTTCCTTTCCTTTAGTTTTGCATGATTCAATTATTTATTCCTTATATTCATAGCATGTTGATTTGTGAATCATTATATTGTATTAAATCTAGGTTTAGGTGGATTTTGCTTGCATTGACATGAAAGAAAATAATTTGACACCACCCACTTATAAATCCTGACACAATCCTATCTAACATTATAATAATATTCATAAAACATGGTTGAGTTTCGATAGAATTCCTCTAATAGGACTTATCCCATGTGCCAATAATAATAATGCAAAACCAACATCATCGTCACATAAAGATATCCCGTCCTAACCCGGATAAAACTTATCTCCTCGACATATCATTATATCGAAAAATTACCCGACTTAAATACTCTCACACATAAGTCCCATATATAAACAAAATATTAAATTGCAAAACCTTATTAACATTACATGAAGTACCAAGACACATCATTTGACATACTAACACATATATGTAAACTAAATAGATAACATATTACACACACACACATATATATATATAACACAAAGTTCAGAAACAGTAGCCAAGGCACTATAATCCTATGGTTTAGCCCCACAGGTCGTGATCAGTTATCAATAAGTTCACATACAATGCATACCTCAAAACCCATCGGAACTCCAACAATCCAACCAGCTGGTATCAACAAGTTCACATATAATGCATAAATTATATGAGCTAAAACTCAGTAAGTAAAATTCATGCATGTCAAGAGAATAATATCAGTACTATTATTATAACAACCCCATCCCGGGTAGGAACTGTTGCAGCGCCGTGGATCCATTTCGGGAATCTAAAAAGCAAGACCTGTTTAACACACATACACCTACACAACGATCAATCAGGTCGAACAAAAACCAAAGCAACAGACATCAACCGGCAAAGTTGACAATACAATACATCCATAACATCATGACCGGCAAGGTTGAACATGACCACAGCCACAATCAGCTCAACATATAGATAACAAACTCCAAGATAGTACCCAAGGCCACATACGGGCATAACATCAATAAAATAGTACTCGCGAGTACTTACACAAAACAAGACCAAAACAACTAAAACAACATCGGCAACCCGAGAGAATATTACTGCTGCTCGTCGTCCTTGTGCCCTTCCTGCGCCGGCTCGTCATTAAGACCTGTACTTGAATACACAAGAAAGTATTCATCCCCAAAGGGGTCAACAAACAGCCGGTGCAAGTACTTGATAACAGGAATATGTATAACGTGCAATAAATAAAATGTTGCGATGAGTGATTATATTAGTATATCAAGAGGAAGGATATTCTCACCAAGTACCAGTGCTTCAACAGTATAGAGACAACGACATTGTTCACAATCCAAAAGCTTCAGCAGTACCATGTCACATCATTATTCCGGAATAATACGTATATAACATTTCAAAAATCACATGGGCTATACCGATACGAGGTACGCCCCCCATTGTATCCCAGAGCCCTCGCCAGGGCAGTCCTCGGTAGTATAACCAGTAGAGTGGCACGTGGTTCGTACCCCAACACACCCTAGAGTCCTTTTCAGGGGAGTCCCCGTATTTACTCGACCCGTCGAGTGATAAGTGGTTCGCACCCCAATGTATCTCAGAGCCCTCGTCAGGGCAATCCTCGGCTTTACTCGACCATAAAACACAGTTTCACACCATTGTTACAGCCTCACGAATATCGATTTCCAATCATATCATTCCACATTTCAAAGTACATTGTCACATAACTTTAACGACGTTGTTATTCAAAACTTTCAGCAACTTTGTGTTGAGCAAATATAGTTGTGATGATGATTTCAAAATTACTTAGTATCATATAACGCATGCTATACCATTTAGTAGCGTACGTTAAGTACCTTGAACAGAGAACTGGACAGAATATTGAAGGCAAGATTAACGCACGCAACCTCTATGATTAGCGCATGTTACAGTCTCATGTAACTATTGGGATTCGCACACTAAAAACGAAGGCGAAGCGGAAGAGAAAACACGAAGTGAAATACGAATCCCTCAAGAGGATTGATTCAAGCTTCGTATATACGAATATAAAACGAACAAAGAGGAAGATACAATATCATACCCTTGTAGTCCGTTGAGTGAATTGTTGAGAAGATGATGTCCCCTACGAATCCAATCCGCAACAAGCTCTTGGATGATCTAAACGCCAAAAAAACCACGTCTCTACTTGCCACACGCTGGAGAAATCATCGGAACGACTTTCACTTCGTTGTCCTCTAAGGACACGGCTAGAACAAAGTGATAAGAGCTATAACTATATTGTATATCACTCTAAGTGTGTATACATATTTTCTCTCAATATTTTCTTTCAGTTTTTCTCTAAGAGAATTGAAGAAGATGATCATGGTGATGGAAGAATGAAGAAGACAACTCAAAGTCTCTCTCTCTCTCTCTCTCTCTCTCTTGTTCAATTAATGAACCGTAAGTCACCAAGAAAAATGAGGGGAGGATGACTTTTAACATGTCTTCAACAATCATTCACATGATACCTTGTCCCCTTGATAAAAACATTTCATGTTTTTATATTCATCACAAGGATTTGTCTTATGATTTAAAATCTTAAGTCTTCCGCCACATTAGGTGGAACACAAGACTATCCTTGCATCATGTTGAAGAAATTATGGAGTTTGGTTCGTTTCGGACTCCCGCGAGTCTAATCCGATAGACTCCATTCCGTCTTTATGTATTTATATCAATCAATTAATCTAATTAATTAATTATATCAAATATAAAATAATATAATTAATTTCTCTAAGAAATAATTGTATATGTGAATCAAATTAATTACCCAGTAATTTATTTATTCATTAGGCCGTAAATTAATTTATCCAATAAATTAATTTAGGCATCCAATGTCCCAAAATTAATTAGACATCCAATGTCCAATAAATTAGATATCCAATATCTATTATTCATTAAAAGAGAATAAGCTCGATTCATTCCGTCGTCAATCCTATTGCTTGACTCGGTAGGTCCATCTCAGTTAGAAATGGGAGGAACCAAAGAGTAGTAGCACCACCTAGCCAGCCGGGCGGCCTATACTGTACCCTAACTGAGAACGAATGATGGGGATCATCCAAAACCTTTATGTCATGAATATCAGTATACATATAAACCCTTCTTTCAAATGTCCCGATCAAGTTATAGGGTCACAGTCAATCAAACCCTATCTGTACTTGACGCTATGCATGAGTTAATGCAAATCGAGATCACTGAGCTCTCGTTTATCAAATACAACTAGCTCCAATGCTTTGGCCAAAGACTTATGATCTCATCTGCCAATAACGCATAGGACATATACCCATTCACTTACAGGAGAAAGAATTCTATCTTGGCATTTAGTAGAACCTGCTACTTGCCCGTCAAGATGCACGTCGAGGTTGACCCCCACCTTCAGTTTTCTGGGTCAAACTACTCTAATAAAAATATTAACATCACAAGCACATCCCCACTAAATCCTCAAGTCGAAGGTTCACGAATACCTATCACAACCTTTTGATTCCATCATTGACTATCTCGGAGTGAAATCTGTGTGACGAATCGAGGGTGAGTCGATTCGAGTATACTAATCTCATTAGCATACCTATAACATGTGCTCCCACTAACCAATAGTGATCGAAAGTCACTCTCCAAGTCCAAGAACACGTCATATAAGTCTTCACATAAACTTAACGCCCAATGAAGTCTCATCAATTTGCGAACGATTAAGTATTTGATCCATAAACCTTTCCAGTGTCGATCCCCTTATCCAATAAGGAGTGGAATGTTTTGATCTCAAATACATGGACTAGTTTCTATATATATATTTACGAGTCAGGAATGCCAATGACTACTAATAAATAAAGAAACATACAATTGCCTTCTGATAATGATGTACATAATAACAAGTACAATGCCCTTTCTCAAACATCCTCTGAGAGGCATTCGAGGGTATACTCCTAACAATCTCCCACTTGCACTCAATGCCACACACTAGGGTATCTAATACCCATATTATCCAGATGACGCTCCAAGATCATCTGAGGAAGTGGCTTGGTCAGTGGATCAGTGACGATGTCTACTGATTCTACTCTACACAGCATAATGTATCTTTTGCGAACAAATTCTCTCATGAGATGATACACTCTCTTAATGTGTTTTGTACCATTGTGAAACCTCGGCCCCTAGGCCTATGCTACCGCTCCATTGTTATCGTATAAAAACGAAAACAGGAAGCACAAAACATGGTGTCACTTGAAGTTCATCCAGTAACTTCTTAATCCATAACCCTTCCTTTGGAGGCTTCCGAAACCGCTTGATACTCAGCCTAATAGGTGGAATCAGCAGTCGTGCTATGCTTGGCACTATGCCAAGATACTGCTCCTCTATTAAGAGTAAAATGTAGCCATAAGTAGACACGGAGTTGTCTTTCTGTCCTAGGAAGTCTGAATCAGTAAAGCCCATCATATTTAGTTCTCCACCACCATATATAAGAACCAGATCTCTAGTCCTTCTAAAGTACTTGAGAACGTTCTTTACGGAGGTCCGTTGTTCCCTACCTGGGTTTGCCTGAAACCTACTTACCGTGCTCCCAGCATGCATAATGTCGGGTCTCGTACACAACAAGGCATGCACAAGGCTACCCATGGCCGAAGCATATGGTATATTACTCATATCCTTTCGTTGTTCCTCACTATGAGGATATATCTTCAAGGTGAGTTTTATTCCATGTCGCATCAGTAAGAACCATCTTTTAGAATAGTCCATCTTAAATTGCTTTAAGATTTTATCTACATAGAGGGCTTGGGAAAGATCTACCATTCTCTTTGATCTATCCCAGTAGAGTCGAATCCCAAGAATATAGATTTCTTCTCCCAAGTCTTTCATGGAGAACTTACTCGAAAGCCAAGCTTTCACCGAACTGAGTATCCCCACATCGTTTTCCTATTAGTACAATGTCATCTACATATAGTATTAAGAATGTGATCTTGCTCCCACTAACCCTCTTGTATACACAAGATTTCTCTTCAATTTGCACGAAGTCAAATTCTTTGACTGCCTCATCAAAACGAAGGTCCCAACTACATGAAGACTGCTACAGTCCACTTCACGGAGTCTACATCCACCATTGCTAGGTCATAGGTCGCGGGTCGGTCTATAGGTTAGCACCTGGAACCTCGTGGAGACCAGTTCCTCCAAGTGCATAAAACCATACCTCTCAGGTAATTGAGACACCCTACTAGACCTACGAGGTGGTTGTACTTGTGTTTCAGAAGGTTCGGTTCCAACTTCTTGTACAGGTGTCTCCCGAGGAGTTTCATTATATTCTTCTAAAGAAATACTTCTACCTGCTCCACCTTCCTGAATGAACACTTCTTCCAGGAAGTGTGCTTGCAAAGCAACAATGATCTTTCGATCTTTAGGCATGTAGAATAGATAACCCATCATCCCAAATGGGAATCCAATGAAATGTCCCTTCACAGACCTAGATTCCAACTTCTCCACCTTAGTCTTCTTGACATAGGCGGAACATCCCCAAATCCTAATATGATTAAGACTTAGTTTCCTACCCTCCCATATCTAATGTAGAGTCTTAGGAATAGACTTGGAAGGATAACTGTTCAAGATATAAGAAGCAGTAAGGAGCGCATACCCCCATAGGTAAATCGGTAAGTCGGTGTAGCTAAGCATGGAACGAACTATGTCCAACAAGGTTCGGTTCCTTCTTTCCGACATACCATTTAACTGAGGAGTTTCTGGAGGTGTAAGTTGTGATACTATTTCGGGCTCCTTTAGGAACTCGTCAAACTCTGAACTCATATACTCACCACCCCGGTCTGACCGAAGTGCTTTAATATGATTACCAATTTGTTTTTTTCCGACTAGGGCCTTAAATTCCTAGAATTTCTCAAAGGCCTCAGATTCATGTTTCATTAAGTATACATGACCATACCTAGTATGATCATCTATAAACGTAATGAAACACTGATATCCACCACGTGCTGCTTCCAAAGCACCACATATGTTGGTATGGACTAATCCAAGTTTATCAGCAGCTCTTTCGAACGTCCCTGTGAAGGGGAACTTGGTCATTTTTGCCTTTAAGGCAAGATTCACAAGTTGGAAAGAGATCCGATCCCAATGGACCCATAAGTCCATCCTTTTTCCATTTTGTAAACCTTGGTCTGACCAATATGACCAAGTCTAAGATGCCATTTCAAAACTTGATTAGTTCATCCCTACCACGCTTCCTAGTCATAGTATTCACAATGACTTTGTTGTTTAGGTTTAGATGATACAATCTATTTAACAATGTAGCAGTGCCCACTAGTTTATTTCGAAATAAATATTGCAGGAACCATTACCAATGAAAAATGAAAAGCCTTTCGATCCATGACCGTAATGGATACAATGTTTTTATGCCCCTTGGGCAACATTTGTACATCATCTAAATTTAAAACAAAGCCCGATTCCAAATCCGAAAGAAGTGATCCTATATAGGTTTTTGCAACACTATACCCGCCTCCGACAGTAATCATCACTTCCCTAGCTCCAAGCTTTATACTTTGTTCCAGATCCTGATTCATGTTACAAATATGAGAACTAGCACCTGAATCCAGTATTCCATAAGTATAAATTATGGTAGCAGAACAATTAGTTTCCAAAACTAAAAGTTCCGTACCTAATGTGTAATACTCGTACCTTTTATTTCCCGGTTTAATTGTTATTGTTCGATTTGTGGCTGTTCATCTCGGACCGTTCTGATTTATTGGATATTTTCATTGCTTGTGTTTTCTCGGACCGTTGGGTCGGCATGTCGTGTAGTGGTTTTATCATCTTTCTCAGTTGTGGTAGAGTCTTCATGTGACCAGAGGCTGTCTGGCATGACCTGTGCAAAACGGTGCAAGACCCGCATCACTTTGCACCGTGTCTGCACGCCGTGTCGCACAGGTGTGCGCACTGTCTCGCAACACGACGCAAGACCTGCGACACTTTGCACCGTGTCTGTGCGCCATGTCGCACAAGGGCCGCTCACTGACTTAAAATACGGCGATGAACATGATGCTGGTTGGGCCGTTTGTTGCGCCGTGTTCCGTCCAGTATATATAAGACAGACGAGTGTTTTAACCCCATTTCCTCCCTTTTCTCTCGATTTTTCACTCCTACTTGGCGATTTTGGGCAATTTCACTTGGATATTACATTCTATCCTCTTATAACTCGGAATTGAAGATTATAGCACGAATCAACCAACTTCCTTCCACCATTTCATCGTTGAATTGAGGTATTTTGGCATTATACCTAATTTTAGGGTTCTTGGCTATAATTCATTTTTCCTTTCATTTTTTTGCTTTGATTGATGGTGGATTATAGTTGTGTAATCATGGTTTTATGTTTTCCTAGAAGTTTTGTCGATTAATTCCGAGTTTTTCCCTTCGTTGATAAAGTTTAACCCTTATGCCTTCATAGTGTTAGGTATATTGTCCCTAGGGGTAGAACTTCGTATGATTCTTGGTTTTTCAATTGGATTGTAGTTGATTGAGTCTCGATTGTTGTTAGGATCGGAATTTGGAGATAATCCGGACCGAAGCCTTTTTCGTTCATCGTTCACTTCGTATTTTAGGAACCAAGGCAAGTACTTTATTGCATTATATTATGGCATGCATTTCGGTAATGAAATTGTGATGTCGGAGTGTTGTAAGGATGTTCTCGGGGTACTCTCACCTAGGGTTGCTCGACGGGGCACACAGACTTGGCTGTGTGGTCTTGCGCGAGGGTTACCTTCGAGGGGAGGTATTCTCACCTGGGGATTGGCTCGACGGGGCCCACAGGGACTTGGCAGAGTGGTCTTGCGTGAGAATTGCCTTGAGTGATGTTTTTTATTGATTAATGGTGATGGATATTCCGGAATATCATGACTATGAAATGTTTATAAATGATTTTTGGTAAATGCTTGGTATTAAAATATCGTAATATTGTACTTGCACTAGCTGTTGTTGCTAACCCCTTGTTGGGGTGGAATGTTTATGCATTTCGGGTGGTATTGAGAATCAGGAGCCTACACGTGGTCCACACGGAGTTTACGGGAAGCCGAGATGTTGAAGAGCTTGAGTCAGTCTTTTGGAATGTGTCTGTTTTCATTTCACTTTTAATAATGTATTGGAGTACGATGTTGTTCGTCGGGTGATGTCCTTGGATTATATTTTAAATTTTAATGAACTTGCACATTTTGGCCGAGGCCACGGCCCCACTTTATTTTTAGTTACATTTCCGTATTATTGAGTAATTGTGTGTGTTTGTGATGTCAGCCTGGTAGGCCCTGGTGGGTCCTACGGCGTGTAGTTACCCGTAAGAGAATTGAGGTGTTACATTTATGGTATCAGAGCCTAGGTCCGGAAATACCTAGGCCTTTGGTTATTGGGTCTGTCTGTTAGGAATACTTATTAGATTTTGATGATGTCATCCCTGTATTTGATTGATTATTCAAATGTATGTTTTTAAGTTACTTGGCAAAATGTAAAGAAGAACCAAATGAGTATCTTCTATATGCCAAATTAAGTATAGTTGAATACTTGGCAAAATGTAAAGAAGAACCAAATGAGTATCTTCTATAGGACAAATTAAGTATAGTTGAATACTTTGCAAAATGTAAAGAAGAACCAAATGAGTATCATCTATAGGCCATGTAGTTAGGCTTAAAAATTGGCTAAGTATAAAACTCAGACAAGTTAATATCATAGAAGTCTTGGTCAACTCAACTGATCAGAGAAGGTTGACCACAGACGACTTATCATCAGACAACGTTCTGAAGAAAGAGATTTATCAGAGAAGTCACCTCAGAGAAGTCATCTGAGAAGTCCAACATCAGAGAAGGTTGACTGCACGTCAGACAGATTGACCAAAAAGAGATCAGATAAGTTCTATCAAAGTAATCAGCCAAGTAACCCTGTCCACGTCAGCATGCGTTGAAAAGTCAATAATCACGAAAAGTCACTTGCGGGCGATAAGGGATAGACTAGAGAGATTCCTGGAAAGCAATGAATTAAATAATTCATCGAGACCCACCTCTGAAGACTTTAAGCATATTATAATCAAAAGATTCGGCGCTACAATGTGAAAGTCTTCACAACGGTCGGTAATGGATTAAAATAAGGGAATCCAGCCTTGCAACGTTTGGAAAAGGAAAAAACAAAGAAGTCTATTTCTCCAAATGACGGATTTGTTACAGGAATTGCAACGGCTATGAAGGAAGCTCAAGGATCTACATCTATAAATACCTGAAGATTTGAATTGAGCAAAGTACGATGCGAACAACACTCTCGAGAAATTAAAGCAATCAAAGCAATCAAGCGAACTATAGCATCGTAAAGAGCAAGAGATCACAATTCATGTACTAAGAAAGCTCTTAGTTGGAGAAAACAACCACTCGTGTCTTAAAACCTGAGTTTGGGGTACTTCACTGGTTGAAGTGTGCGTGACTGATAGGCATCCGAGGATTTAAAGATCAAGAGGTGCTAGGCGGTCAGAAGGAGTTGCAACGACAAGATTTCCACTGGTTGGAAGTTGTTGTAGCTAAGTAGAATCACTGCAATATTTATCACTGGTTGAGAATTATAGTGGATTCATCTCCAACTGGTTTGGAGAAAAGTGGATTAGTAGAGGATTACCCCACCTCTGAGACCACTATAAATTTCCTGCGTGTTTTACTGCTTTCATCATCATACTTACCTACTGCATACATACTTAACTGTTCCATTGTTTAGTTATTTGCTTTCGTCATCAGATGACTTCTGCATACCTGTCTACAGACGACTTCAAGTCATCTGTCTTATCAGCTGAGAAACCCACCCTTTGTGGAAAAGAGTTTCAATAAGTCTATTCACCCCCCTCTAGACTTATTCCTGGACGACTTGTGACCCACAAGTGGTATCAGAGCGCTTGGTTCAATTTTTCTGAACCAGATCCATATATCGGGGATATATATTTTAAATCTCTCATTTAGAATTGATACGAACCCGGCTCCTTGAATGGAGTGAACTCGATCTAAATTGATCAATCAAAATCAAAGAAACGAAAGCTAGACAAGATTTTGATCGTCACAAATGACCGGAAACAAATATGTCTTGAAAACCCGTCTTCTCAATTGAAGTGAACTAACAAGTAAAAGTATTTGTAGAATTCTTCAAGTATTAGAAAGAACTTAGAGAATTTGAGAAAGAAAGAAAACACTCAAGGTGATATCAATATATTTCATCAAAGTTGTATCCTTACAAATGACCAAAGATGGCTATTTATAGCCAAAATCCTACTACAGTAATAATATAAAAATAAAAAGCAAATTTCTAATCAACTTCCTATGAAGACTAAGATAAAATAAAATAAAATAAAATCAGCAAAAACAAATCAAAGAGAATTAAGACCAAATAAATGTGAAGATTTGATCACAAAGTGGTCAAAGATTGGTGTAGGAAGCCTCTACTTTGGTGGAATAAAGTGCTGAATGTTTGCATGGACTGTATCGACTGATTGAAGCTGTTTTGGACATTCGACCAATAAATAAGAATCGTAGATTTTTCTCTTATCTTTCCGTGGCCACTTGAATCACCTTAATCGGACTTCGTACGAGAAAGTTATGACCAAAATACCAAAATTGGTACATACTCTTCTTACGCGCGGAAATTATTAGTTTGTCCGGTTTTCGTCCGCCTTTTGCCTTTTACTCACGACCATGATACTTGATTATTTTGGACATTATTTTTGACACAAATACAACTAAAAAAAATACAAAACAAATAAACGTACAACTCGATAAATACATATGACTCGATTAAATTGAACAATCACACAACTCAAGTTACAGTACTCGAGTTTTATTAAAAAAAAGCATAAAATCCTAAAGCACTTGTATGAGAGAAATTAAACATCTTGATTCACTCTCATTACCTTTCGACCCATTATTCACATGGTGTACTATTAATCCGTTTAGAGCTGTTTTGAATCATTTGATCCGACCTCTTGTCATAGGTCCAATAGTCATTTGAATCAGGTCCGTTTGTACTGTTTGGATCATGTTGGACTGGTCCACGTCATTCCCCTCCTCTTGAAAAGGATTTGTCCTCAAATCGTCATCTGCATCAAACGGACTTAAATTAGAGACATTAAAAGTAGCATTTATATTATGTTTACCTTCAAGGTCCAGTTTATATGCATTGTCATTTATCTTCTCAAGGACTCGAAAAGGTCCATCCCCTCGTGGTAGTATCTTTGACGATCTTTGTTGGGGAAATCTTTCTTTCCGAAAATGAACCCATACCAAATCACCGGGTTCAAACAAAATTCTTTTTCGGCCTTTATTTGCTTGCTTCATATATTGCTCGGTTTTTCTTTCAATGTTGCGCCTCGCCTTTTCATGCAATTCTCTTACATACTTGGCCTTCTTTTTACCATCTAGGTTAATCAACTCAGAAATAGGTAAAGGGGTTAAATCCAATGGAGTCAATGGATTAAAACCATATACAATCTCAAAAGGTGAATATTGTGTAGTAGAATGAACGGCTCGATTGTAAGCAAATTCAACGTGTGGTAAAGTATCTTCCCACGTTTTGATATTCTTAGAAATAACGGCTCTCAACAATGTAGATAAAATGCGATTAACAACCTCAGTTTGCCCATCCGTTTGTGGATGACAAGTAGTAGAAAACAATAGCTTTGTCCCTAACTTTCCCCACAAAGTTTTCCAAAAGTAACTCAAAAACTTGGTATCTCGATCGGACACGATTGTTTTAGGCATGCCATGTAGCCTCACAATTTCTTTGAAAAACAAATTTGCAATGTGTGACGCATCATCGGTTTTGTGGCATGGAATGAAATGTGCCATTTTTGAAACCTATCAACAACAACAAAAAAAATAGAATCTCTTCCACGTTTTGTTCTAGGTAGGCCTAGCACAAAATCCATTGAAATATCAATCCATGGTGCATTAGGAATTGGAAGTGGGGTGTATAGTCCATGGGCCTTTAGTTTAGATTTTGCTTGTTTACAAGTAACGCATCTTTCACACATTTTCTCGACATCTTTTTTCATGCTTGGCCAAAAAAAATGTTCAATCAAAGTCGACAAAGTTTTACCAACTCCAAAATGTCCCATCAATCCTCCACCGTGACTTTCTTTGACAAGTAAAATTCGTAGTGAACACTTTGGAATACATAAACGGTTTTCTCGAAATAAGAAACCATCCACTTGATAAAATTTTTCATGTACATGTTTGACACACAAAGAATATATTTTAGAAAAATCTTCGTCGTTAGGATATAATTCTTTTATGTGTTCAAAACCAAATATTTTTGTGCTCAACGTTGAAATTAAAGCATACCTTCAAGAAAGTGCGTCGGCCACAACATTTTCTTTTCCCTTTTTGTACTTGATAACATAAGGAAATGATTCTATAAATTCCACCCACCTTGCATGTCGTTTGTTCAATTTATGTTGGGCTTTCAAATATTTTAACGACTCATGATCGGTGTGAATGATGAACTCTTTTGGCCAAAGGTAGTGTTGCCACATTTCCAATGCTCTAACCAACGAGTACAATTCCTTGTCATAGGTAGGATAGTTCAAGGTAGCCCCGTTCAATTTTTCGCTAAAATAAGCAATGGGTTTTCCTTCTTGTATTAGGACCGCACCTATACCAATATTAGAAGCATCACATTCAATTTCAAAAGCTTTATCAAAATTAGGTAATGATAAAAGAGGAGCTTGAGTTAACTTCCCCTTTAATTCCTTGAAAGCCTTTTCTTGCGCATCGCCCCATTTGAATTCACAATTTTTTTTATTACATCCGTGAGTGGTGCCGCGATAGTGCTAAAGTCCTTCACGAAACGTCTATAAAAACTCGCAAGCCCGTGAAAGCTACGAACATCCGTGATGATTGTAGGAGTTGGCCATTCTTGTATAGCCCTAACCTTTTCTTCTTCAACTCTTATGCCATCGTTAGTAACAACAAAGCCTAAAAAGGAAACTTCATTTGTGCAAAAAAAACATTTTTCCATGTTAGCATACAACTTTTCTTTTCGAAGCACTTCTAGAACTTGTTTAATGTGTAGCACATGCTTATCTAAAGATTTACTGTAGATCAAAATGTCGTCAAAATAAACCACGACAAAAACTCCGATAAAGTATCGCAAAACCTGATTCATCAATCTCATAAAAGTACTTGGTGCATTAGTTAAACCAAAAGGCATAACTAGCCACTTATATAAACCATATTTTGTTTTGAAAGCACACTTCCATTCATCCCCTTCTTTCATCCGGATTTGAAAATAACCACTTCTTAAGTTAATTTTTGAAAATATGCAAGATCCGTGCAACTCATCTAACATATCATCAAGTCTAGGTATTGGATGCCTATACTTGATGGTGATGTTGTTGATTGCTCTACAATCCGTACACATTCTCCATGAGGTATCTTTTTTTGGGACAAGTAAAACAGGAACCGCACAAGGACTTAAACTTTCCTTAATATGACCTTTATTAAACAACTCAGTTACTTGTCGTTGAATTTCTTTGGTCTCTTTGGGATTTGTTCGGTATGCCGGCTTGTTTGGTAAGGTCGCCCCCAGAATAAAATCAATTTGATGTTCGATTCCTCTAATCGGTGGTAAACAACTTGGAATCTCATTGGGAAAAACATCATCAAATTCCTGCAAAAGAGACTCAATTGCACTAGGCAACGAATCGACATTTTTAGTAAAAAAAATTTCTTTGTACGCAAGAAGAACAAAAGTCCGACTTGAGTTCAAAGCATTTTTGAGGTCTCCTTTTGTGGCAAATAGATTTTTTTTCTCTCGATTTTTTCTCCAACCCTCCCTTTTATCTCTTTTTTTTTTGTTTTTCTTTTTCTTTCTTTTCTTTTTCATTTTATTTTTCTTTTTTATTTTCTTTTTTTTTTTGGTTTCCTTTTTTTTCCTTTTTTTTCTTTTTTTTTCTTTTTTTCTTGGTTTCCTTCCTTTTTTTAGTCACTAAGGTGGTATAACCAACCAATCGTGATAATTTATAGATATATATTTACTAAGGCGGTACAACCGACCAAGCGTGATATTATATATATTGGCAAGAAAAGAAAATCGACAAGAAATTAAATGATAAGGTCTTACTTAAGAAACCTTGGCTTTGATACCAACTGATACGAACCCGGCTCCTTGAATGGAGTGAACTTGATCTAAATTGATCAATCAAAAACAAAGAAACGAAAGCTAGACAAGATTTTGATCGTCACAAACGATCGGAAACAAATATGTCTTGAAAACCCGTCTTCTCAATTGAAGTGAACTAACAAGTACAAGTAGTTGTGGAATTCTTCAAGTCTTAGAAAGAACTTAGAGAATTTGAGAAAGAAAGAAAACACTCAAGGTGATATCAATATATTTCATCAAAGTTGTGCCCTTACAAATGACCAAAGATGGCTATTTATCCAAAATCCTACTACAATAATAATATAAAAATAAAAATCAAATTTCCAATCAACTTCCTATGAAGACTAAGATAAAATAAAATAAAATAAAATCAGCCAAAATAAATCAAAGAGAATCAAGAACAAATAAATGTGAAGATTTGATCAGAAAGTGGTCAAAGATTGGTGTAGGAAGCTTCTACTTTGGTGGAATAAAGTGCTGAATGTTTACATGGACTGTATCGACCGATAGAATCTGTTTTGGACATTCGACCATAAAACAAAAATCGTATATTTTTCTCTTATCTTTCCGTGGCCACTTGAATCACCTTAATCGGACTTCGTACTAGAAAGTTATGACCAAAATACCAAAACTGGTACATACTCTTCTTACGCGCGGAAATTATTAGTTTGTCCGGTTTTCGTCCGCCTTTTGCCTTTAACTCACGACCTTGATACTTGATTATTTTGGACTTTATTTTCGACACAAATACAACTCAAAAAAAATACAAAACAAATAAACGTACAACTCGATAAATGCATACGACTCGATTAAATTGAACAATCACACAGCTCAAGTTACAATACTCGAGTTTTATTAAAAAAATGCATAAAATCCTAAAGTACTTAAGAGAGAAATTAAACAGCTTGATTCACTCTCATTACCCGTCGACCCATTATTCACATGGTGTACTATTAATCCGTTTAGAGCTGTTTTGAATCATTTGATCCGACCTCTTGTCATAGGTCCAATAGTCATTTGAATCGGGTCCGTTTGTACTGTTTGGATCATGTTGGACTGGTCCACGTCAAGAATGGAACACATGCAACACATGCACTCTAGATTACCTATTTTTTTCAGTTGACGAGTATGATCTTTGGAAGATAAGGATACATGCGCATTTATCTTCTATTCACGACGACATGTGGTGTATAATCGAAGATGGTCCTTTCATATTCGAGAAGGAAAACACCCCTGAGGAGATTGCAGCAGGGAAGCCAGAGAAGATCCCCAAGAAGAGGACGGAGCTGACCACTCCTGGCCAATCTTGACAATCGGGCCAGAGATGTGTTGTACAAGACTCTTGATAAATCAACAATGGTCAAGATCAAGAATTGCAAGAATGGCAAAGAAATTTGGGATACTCTAGCTGTGGTGTGCGAAGGAACTGAGCTAATAAAAGAGAACAAGTTGTCAATCGCTACCCAAAAGTTTGACAACTTCAAGATGAAGAATGGAGAGTCTATCGACCAAGTAGACACAAGATTCACAGAGATAATTAATGAAATTAATTCTATGGGAAAAATATATGGCAACAGGGAGATGGCCCTGAAAGTTCGAAGATCTCTCAACCCAGAATGGAATATGAAGGCAGTGGCCATGAGAGAATCCAAGGATCTTAAAAAAATAAAGATCCAAGAGCTGTTCTCTGACCTAAAGGCTTATGAGTTTGAGCTTCCAAGTTCATCATCAACCGAGCCTGCAGAGAAGGGAATAACGTTTGCAGCTGAGTCCCCCGCCAAGAGCTTATCTGAAGTCAAGCCTCCAAATCCCCTAGACTTTGAGGAAGAAATGGCGTTTATAATGCAGAGATTCAGCAACTTCCGGAAGAATTACTACAAATATAAGAAGAATTATAAAGAAAATCCCAGGAGAAATCAAAAAGCTGGAAGCTGGAAGGTGGAGTGCTACAATTGCCACAAGACAGGACATATTCAAATTGATTGTCCTGATCTCAAGAAGGATGAAGGCAAAAAAGAAGTGAGCAGAAAAGAAGACAAGAGAAAAGCTTTCATTGGAGAAGACCGAGAGAGAGTAGATTCCAGCAGTGGATTCTTCTCTAATGATGATGAAGAGTACAATTGCCTGATGGCCAACTTAGCTGATGAAGAGGTAACATCTAAACCCTCAGTTTCAAATAATAACAGCTCAGACATGTATCAGGATATGGACTTACATGAGTCTGTCAATCAGCTTCTCAAAGATTTTGAGAAATTAAAATCTGCACACTTGACTGTATCAGCCGAGAAGACCCAACTGCAAGATGAGAATAGGCAGCTGAAAAACAATTTTGAAAAACCCAGCCTAGAGTTAATTAAAACTAAATCTGAATTTGAAAAACAGGCTGAAGACAAGTAGAAAAACCCGGCTGATAATACTATAGCTGAGATCAAAAGATTAATTGTTTTAAATAGTGAGAAATCAGTTACACTTGCTCATGTTAAATCTGAGTTTGCTAGACTGACACAGCTAAGTAACACACATGCTAAGGAGATAACTTCTCTCAAAGCTTCTATAACCTTGGATGAGTTGTGTATGAATAAAAGGCCACTATATTTCAGATCAGGCCTTGGATATGACCCCAACACTCTCTCTAGTTCTAAAACTACTTTCATCAAGGGAGAAACACTTGTCCCGTCTGCTGAGCCAACTTACAAACCTGTATTTAAAAATAGGTAGCATCCAAGTCAAAAGTTTAGGCAACATCCAAGGTATACAAGGCAACCACCTAGACAAGAGTAGGCAATGGCCAAGGCAAAAGCAGCAACCTAGACAACATGACCACTATTATCAAAGACTCCCAAGGGTGAATTTCAAAATGGGAGGGACAAATGGAAACCTCAAGGTTATCCAAGTTTTCAAACTCAACAGGTGTGGAGACCCCAAATATTTTATAAATGGTCTCAGCCAAGATTTAGAAATGGACCACACCACCAATTTTATGAGGCCTATCCAGTACACAATCCTAACCGAGGATATAGGCCCAGACCATACACACCTTTTAGGGGCAATCACCACAACTTTCCTAATCCAAGGAGAAATCAATTCTCTAGGAAACCAACTAACTCCCGAGGACCCATACAGATTTGGGTACCTAAATCTCTGCTTGTTTAATTACAGAAAATGTGGAAGGACTACTACCACATCTCCACAAATTCAAATATAGGAGGTGAAGAATAGTTTGTAGATTTCGGATGCTCAAGGCACATGACTGGGAACAAGAAGGTGCTGTCAAATTATACCAAGGAAAGAGGCCCAGATGTAACATTTGGAGATAGCTCTAGAGGTCAGACAAAAGGTTTTAGAGAGCTGCACAGAGGAAACATAACAATATCCAAAGTCCATTATGTCAAAGGGCTCAAGTACAAACCTTTTGAGCATAAGTCAGTTTTGTGATGAGAAGAATCTAGTAGTCTTCACCATTTGGAAATGTATGGTGATAGATATCCTATCTGGAGAAGTGAAGCTACAAGGATTCAGAAGAAGAGATGTCAATATGATAGATTGGAACACAGGAACTCCCAACACCTGTTTTCTATCCAAGATAATAGCTGAAAATAGATGGTTGTGGCACAAAAGACTATGTCACCTGAACTTCAAAGCCATCAACAAGATTAGTTCTCAAAAGCTGGTCAGAGGACTTCCAGAAGAAGTATTAAGAAAGGAAGCTCTCTGTGATGCATGCCAGAAAGGGAAGCAAACCAGGGCATTTTTCGAACCAGTTCAGCCTACCACTCTCACCACAAGGATTCTAGATCTACTTCATGTGGATCTATTTGGCCCCATCAAGCCAAGGACGTTGAGTGGAAGAAAGAATGCTCTAGTAGTAGTAGATGACTACTCAAGATATACATGGATTATTTTTCTCTATAAAAAGAGTGAAACTTCGACAAAACTACCTGAGCTGCTAAGGAAGATCCAGAATGAGAAATCCCTCTCAATCATCAAGATCAGATCAGATAGAGGAGGAGAATTTCTCAACAAAGCAATCACTGAATATAGTGATCAGAATGGGATCCAGCATGAGCTCTCTACAGCCAAGACTCCACAGCAGAATGGTGTTGCTGAAAGAAGGAACAGAACCCTGAAGGAAGCTGCCAGGTCCATGATTGCAGAAGCTGACCTGCCAAAGAGGTTCTGGGCTGAAGCTGTCAACACAGCATGCCACACTCAGAACAGGAGTATGATAGTAGGGAGACATGGCAAAACTCCCTATGAGGTTTGGAATGGCAGAACACCAACTGTTGCATATTTTCATTTTTGGATGTGAATGTTTCATCCACAACAATGGTAAAACCCAACTAAATGCCTTTGATGCTAAAACTGATGATGGTCTCTTTATGGGACACTCTCAAAGAAGTAAGGCATATATAGTATTTAACAAAAGAACCTTAGTTGTGGAAGAACCACCCCATGTTATATTTGATGAGTCTACTATTGAGTACAGGAAACAGGTGGAATCAATTGAGAATAAGCTCAAAACCGCCACCCTGGAAGAAGTCATAATTCATGATGTAGGAATACTTGGCAAAATGTAAAGAAGAACCAAATGAGTATCTTCTATAGGCCATGTAGTTAGGCTTAAAAATCGGCTAAGTATAAAACTCACACAAGTTCATATCAGAGAAGTCCTGGTCAACTCAACTGATTAGAGAAGGTTGACCACAGACGACTTATCATCAGACAACGTTTTGAAGAAAGAGATTTATCAGAGAAGTCACCTCAGAGAAGTCATCAGAGAAGTCTGAAATCAGAGAAGGTTGACTGCACGTAAGACAGATTGACCAAAAAGAGATCAGATAAGTTCTATCAAAGTAATCAGCCAAGTAATCCAGTCCACGTCAACATGCGTTGAAAAGTCAATAATCACGGAAAGTCACATGCGGGCGATAACGGACAGACTGGAGAGATTCCCGGAAAGCAATGAATTAAATAATTCATCTAGACCCACCTCTAAAGACTTTAAGCATATTATAATCAAAAGATTCGGCGCTAGAATGTGAAAGTCTTCACAACGGTAAAAAATAGATTAAAATAAGGGAATCCAGCATTGCAACGTTCGGAAAAGGAAAAAACAAAGAAGTCTATTTCTCCTTGCAATGGCTATGAAGGAAGCTTAAGGATCTACATCTATAAATACCTGAAGATTCGAATTGAGCAAAGTATGATGCGAACAACACTCTCAAGCAATTAAAGCAATCAAAGCAATCAAGCGAACTATAGCATCGTAAAGTGCAAGAGATCACATTTCATATACTAAGAAAGCTTTTAGTTGGAGAAGACAACCACTCGTGTCTTAAAACCTGAGTTCGTGTTACTTCACTGTTTGATGTTTGCGTGACTGATAGGCATCCGAGGATTTAAAGATCAAGAGGTGCTAGGCAGTCGGAAGGAGTTGCAACGACAAGATTTCCACTGGTTGAAAGTTGTTGTAGCTAAGTAGAATCACTGTAATATTTATCACTGGTTGAGAATTATAGTGGGTTCATCTCCAACTGGTCTGGAGAAAAGTGGATTAGTAGAGGATTACCCCACCTCTGAGACCACTATAAGTTGCCTGCGTGTTTTACTGCTTTCATCATCATACTTACCTCCTACATACATACTTAACTATTCCATTGTTTAGTTATTTGCTTTCGTCATCAGCTGACTTCCGCATACCGGTCTACAGACGACTTCAAGTCATGTGTACATATCAGCTGAGAAACTCACCCTTTGTGGAAAAGAGTTTCAATAAGCCTATTCATCCCCCCTAGACTTATTCCTGGACGACTTGTGACCTACACTGTCAGGTCCTTAGAGTCATGTAAACTGACCGAGCGTAACATCTGGTGTTGCTGTCGAACTGTGTGACCCGTGGTAGTAAGACTTCTTGAAACTCTTCGTATGTTTTATTGCTTTCGTGGTAGCATAAACTTGAATTCTTAGAATTGTGAACTGTGCTGATAGTTCACTTTTTTGTTATCTCTTAGCATGTTGACAGGGCGTGGAAGACGTGGTCACGGAAGAGGACGTGGACATGGTACTGTTCTTGAGTCTGATACACCTTCTAGTGCCGCATCTAGCTCGGCGCCCCGAACGGTGCCAAACACCGACTCTTTGAATTCTGGCGGTCAGCTAGATCCTTCTGTTAATCAAGAACTGTCGGCTGATCCTAATGTGAATGCCGGCATAGCTGCTATACTTCAACAGGTACCAGCACAATTAGTTCAGTTAAATGAGGCTGGACACCGTGACCAGCCGCCATATGAGATTGTTGGGGCTGCTAAGTGGCTTCAGGGAGTGATGAAGATGCAGCCTCCCTATTTCGCTGGGGTGTCTGATACGTTGGGCTGGGAGGTTTGGTTGTTCCAGTTTGGCAAAATCTTCGATGCTATTGCTTGCCCAAAGGAGAGATAGGTTCATATTGCTCAGTACTTTCTTGACAAGGAAGCCGCAGACTGGTGGGAAGATGTTGGGCCTATTGATCGTGTGGCCACCTGGGCCGAGTTTAAAGCTACTATGGAAGAAGAGTATTGTCCTTGGCCAGTTAAAGAGAAACACATTGCAAATTTCTTTACTGAAACTCCACAGGATGTATCTATTACTAAGCCATCGTTCCATATAATCAGCAGCTGGGCTACATTCGTGAGCAGATGAGGACTGAGGCAGATAAGATCCGTTATTTTGATTTGTGGATGAAACCCAGGATTCGACAGGGTATGGCGGCCTTTCGATGTGCTACTTTGAAAGAATACCAGGACCGTGATTTGGCCATTGAAATGGTTATTTATGCGTCAGGATCGGGCACCGAGAACAAGAAACTAAAGACGACTGGTGGTTTTTCAGGAAACAAGGGCAGTGGATTTCGTAAACCTCACGTTTCTCATTCTGCTATCGGTAAACCAGTTCATCAAGCTTATAGTGCTCCAAGTTCACAACCAGGCCATCCTTTTTCATCCGTGAGAGGGCTATGTTTTAATTGTAATCAAGTGGGTCACCAGTTTAGATATTGTCCCTTATCACCTACGACTTGGTTTTCGTGCGGACAGACTGGTCACAAAGCTGCCTATTGTGAGGTTGCCACCAGGATCAACAAGCAAAAGAATTCGGCTCCAACTCCTAGTGTGAATCCAGGGGCTACATCTGGTCAAACGCAGCAAAATTTTGGACGAGGCATAGGCCGAGGTCGGTTAGATCGTCAAACTGCATCGAGTGTGGGTTCGGTTCAGCCGAGGGTGTTTCATATGAGATGCACGGACGATGCAGAGGCTCCGATAGCTTCAAGTACCTCGCAGATACTCTCTCAGCCTTTTTCTATATTATTTGATTCGGGAGCTACGCATTCTTTTATTGCACTTGACTTTTTGTATCGTTTGGGTCTTGATTGTTTTATCAAGTGTGAACCGTTTGTGGTGGGTACTCCGAGTGGGGAGCGTTTGGTTAGTAACCGAGAGGTTAGGCATTGCCCTGTGTACATTGGGAGCTGGGATTAGCCTTCGGACCTCAATGTAGTAGTCTGAAGGGTGAGGATGTGATTCTCAGAGATGATTGGTTGGTTCGTCATGGTGCTATTATGAACTATCGGATTCGAACTTTTTCTATATTAGCTGAGGATGGTGTCGAGCATACTTTCACGGGTTGTAATCTGGGTAGTTCGGGCAGAATGATTTCAGCCGTCAAGGCGATGAAATTGCTGAACCAAGACTGTATCGGTTATTGGTGCTATGCCCTGAGCACCGATGATGGTGGAGTTGATCTATCATCGATTCCAGTTGTGAGCGAGTATCCTGATACATTTCCGGATGATCTCCCGGGTTTACCCCCACCTAGAGATGTAGAGTTTTCCATTGATCTCGAGTCGAGTGCAACACTTGTTTCTCGTGCACCGTATCGTATGGAACCTACTGAGATGTTAGAACTGAAAAAGCACCTGGTTGAGCTTCTTGACAAAGGGTATATTCGACCGAGTGCTTCCCCTTGGGGTGCACCAGTCCTCTTCGTTAAGAAGAAAGACGGCTCGTTCCGTCTGTGCATTGATTATCGGGAGTTGAACAAGCTGACCATCAAGAACAAGTATCCATTGCCCCATATAGATGACTTGTTCGACCATCTTCAGGGAGCTACTATTTTCTCTAAGATCGACTTGCGTTCGGGATATTATCATCTTAGGATTCGAGATTCAGACATTCCGAAGACTGCTTTTCGTACCCGTTATAGTCACTATGAGTTCGTGGTTATGCCGTTTGGTTTAAATAATGCTCCCGCCGTGTTTATGCAGTTGATGAATAAAGTCTTCATTGATTATCTTGATAAATTTGTAGTTGTTTTCATTGACGACATTCTTATCTACTCACAGAACGAGGTAGATCACGCTGAACACCTCCATATAATGTTGAATACCTTGAGAATAGAGAAACTTTACGCAAAGTTTTCAAAGTGTGAGTTTTGGCTTAAGATAGTAACTTTTATTGGGCTCGTAATTTCAGCTGAAGGAGTTCGGGTGGATCCTCAGAAGATAGTGGAAATTATAGAATGGGAACCACCTAGGAATGTGGAGGAGACACGGAGTTTCTTGGGACTTGTTGGGTATTATCGTAGGTTTGTCGAGGGATTTTCGAAAATCGCTCGACCACTTACTCAATTGCTCCAGAAATCCCAGAAGTTTGAGTGGAGTGTGGAGAGACAGAACAATTTAGATGAGTTAAAGAGGCGGTTAACTTCGGCGTCCGTATTGTCATTACCTCAGGGTACTGAAGATTTTGTTATCTATAGTGATGCTTCGGGTCTCGAACTTGGTTGTTTTCTAATGCAGAGGGATAGGGTGATTGCTTATGCTTCTCGACAGTTAAAACTATATGAAACAAATTACCCTAGACATGATTTGGAGCTAGCTGTAGTTGTTTTCGCTTTAAAATTTTAGAGGCATTATCTCTATGGGTTGTCATGTAAGATTTACACAGATCACAAGAGTTTGAAGTATATCTTCAGCCAGAAAGAATTGAACATGAGGCAGCGTAGGTGGTTTGAATTAATTAAGGATTACGATCTTGAGATTCTTTACCATCCAGACAAGGCCAATGTAGTGGCGGACGCGTTGAGCCGTAGACCGATGGCTTTACAGATGTTAGAGGTACTTACGCCTCAAAGCAGGATCCAGTGGGATTTGATTTGTCAAGATATCGAAGTTTGGATTCAGAGAGTTCAGGGTCAACTATGTACATTAGAAATCACTTCGTCTTTGATTGATGATATCAAGGCGAAACAGTACGATGACCCATCCCTAGTTCAGTTGATGGAGGACATGAAGAAAGGGAAAGCTCCGGGATTTGTAGTTCATGATGATGAAATTTTAAGATTTCGTGGCAGGTTATGTGTCCCGTGCGATATTGAGTTGAGACAGAATATTTTGAGAGAAGCTCACAGTACATACATCCGGGTATAAGCAAAATGTACAAGGATGTAAGGAGTAACTTCTGGTGGAGTAATTTGAAGATGGACGTTAGCGAGTTTGTGTCGAAATGTTTGACCTGACCGCAGGTCAAGTTTGAGCATCAGCGACCCGCGGGGATATTGCGACCACTTCCTATTCCGAAGTGGAATTGGTATGATATTTCTATGGATTTGATTACCAGTATGCCTAAGACTAGGACTAGAATGAACATGATTTGGGTCATTGTCGATCGACTAACCAAATCTGCTCATTTCCTGGGTATTAAGGGTACTTTGGGACCGGAGAGATTGGCACAGGTATTTATTGCGGATCGTGAGACTGCATGGGAGTCCTAAGAGTATTGTTTCGGATCGATATGGCCGGTTCGTATCACATTTCTGGCAGGCTGTCCATCGAGCTTTGGGTACTGAGCTGAGACTCAGTACATCTTATCACCCTCAGACAGATAGATAGTTGGAGCGGACTATACAGACACTGGAGGATATGTTGAGAGCCTGTGCTTTAGACTGGAGGGATGATTGGGAGTCACACCTGCCATTAGTCGAGTTCACGTACAAAAACAGTTGGCATGCCTCGATTAAAATGGCACCATTTGAGGCCTTGTACGGAAGGAGGTGTAGATCAGCTTTATGTTGGGATGACGCATCTGATTTGATAGGTATTGAACTGGATTTGGTAGTTGAGACGATAGAAAAGATTGCTCTGATCCGTGATAGGCTATTGATGGCTCAGAGTGGACAGAAGTCCTATGCCGACACACGTCATAGACCTTTGGAGTTTGAGGTTGGAAATCACATTTTACTGAAGGTGTCACCGACTCGAGGAGTTTACCGCTTCGGTCGGAAGGTTAAACTTAGCCCGAGATATATGAGACCCTTTAAGATTTTGGAGCGAGTTGGGGATATCGCCTATCGTTTGGGACTTCCGCCGTCGTTTAGTCATGTGCATAATCTGTTTCATGTCTCACAGTTGAGGAAGTACGTGTCAGATCCTAGCCATGTCATTGATTTCGGGGAAATTGAATTGGGTTCTGATGTTACGTTTGAAGAGAAGTCGATCCAGATTTTGGAGCATCGAGTAAAACAACTTAGACGCAAAGCTATTACGTTAGTGAAGGTGTAATGGTCAAGACATGGGACGGAGGAAGCTATATGGGAAACCGGGGACAGTATGAAGTCGAAATATCCGGAATTTTTCACATTTTAAGTTTCGGGATGAACCTTTTTGTTAGAGGGGAGGAATGTAAAACTCGTACCTTTTATTTCCCGGTTTAATTGTTATTGTTCGATTTGTGGTTGTTCACCACGGACCGTTGTGATTTATTGGATATTTTTCGTTGCTTGTGTTTTCTCTGACCGTTGGGTCGGCATGTCATGTTGTGGTTTTATCGTCTTTCTCAGTTGTGGTAGCGTCGTCATGTGACCAGAGGCTGTCTGGCATGACCTGTGCAAAACGGCGCAAGACCCGCGTCACTTTGCGCCGTGTCTGTGCGCCATGTCGCACAGGTGCGCGCACTGTCTCGCAACACGGTGCAAGACCCGCGACACTTTGCGCCGTGTCTTGCGCTGTGTCACATAGCGGCCGCTCACTGACTTACAATACGGCGATGAACACGGCGCTGGTTGGGCCGTTTGTTGCGCCGTGTTCCGTCCAGTATATATAGGACAGACGGGTGTTTTAACCCCATTTCCTCCTTTTCCTCTCATTTTTTCACTCCTCCTTGGAGTTTTTGGGCGATTTCACTCGGATATTACATTCTATCATCTTATAACTCGGAATTGAAGATTATAGCACAAATCAACCATCTTCCTTCCACCATTTCATCGTTGAATTGAGTGAGGTATTTTGGCATTATACCTAATTTTAGGGTTCTTGGCTATAATTCGTTTTCCTTTCATTTTTTTTGCTTCGATTGATGGTGGATTATAGTTGTGTAATCATGGTTTTATGTTTTCCTAGAAGTTTTGTGGATTAAATCCGATTTTTTCCCTTCATTGATCAAGTTTAACCCTTATGCCTTCATAGTGTTCGTTATATTGTCCCTAGGGGTAGAACTTCGTATGATTCTTGGTTTTTCAGTGGGATTGTAGTTGATTGAGTCTCTATTGTTGTTAGGATCGGAATTTGGAGATAATCCGGACCAAAGCCTTTTTCGTTCGTCGTTCACTTCGTATTTTAGGAACCAAGGCAAGTACTTTATTGCTTTATATTATGGCATGCACTTCGGTAATGAAATTGTGATGTTGGAGTGTTGTAAGGATGTTATAGGGGTACTCTCACCTGGGGTTGCTCAACGGGGCACATAGGGACTTGGTTGTGTGGTCTTGCGCGAGGGTTACCTTCGAGGGGAGGTATTCTCACCTGGGGATTGGCTCGACGGGGCCCACAGGGAATTGGCCGAGTGGTCTTGCACGAGGGTTACCTTTGAGGGGAGGTATTCTCACCTGGGGATTGGCTCGACGGGGCCCACAGGGACTTGGCCGAGTGGTCTTGCGCGAGAATTACCTTGAGTGATGTTTTTGATTGATGAATGATGATGGGTATTCCGGAATATCATGACTATGAAATATTTTATAAATAATTTTTGGGAAATGCTTGTGTATTAAAATATCATAATATTGTACTTGCACTAGCTGTTATTGCTAACCCCTCGTTGGGGTGGAATGTTTATGCATTTCAGGTGGTATCGAGAATCAGGAGCCTACACGTGGTCCACACGGAGTTGACGGGCAACTGAGATGTTGAAGAGCTCGAGTCAGTGTTTTGGAATGTGTCTATTTTCGTTTCACTTTTAATAATGTACTGGAGTACGATGTTGTTCGTCGGGTGATGTCCTTGGATTATATTTTAAATTGTACTGAACTTGCACATTTTGGCCAAGGCCACAGCCCCATTTTATTTTTAGTTACGTTTTCGTATTATTGAGTTATTGTGTGTGTTTGTGATGTCAGCCTGGTAGGCCCTGGTGGGTCCTATGGCGTGTAATTACCTGTAAGAGAATTGGGGTGTTACATGAAGCTCCATGAAGGATCGGACAGTCTCTTGCCCATTGGCCCAGTTCACCGCATTTGAGACATGTGCCCGTCTTCACTTTCTTGCTCTTGGGAACCATTGGGGCCTTGCCCTTACCCTTAAAGTCCTTGTTTTGTGGTCTCATCTGCTTCTTTATCTTTTTCGTCTTATTCTTGGACCTCCGAGATCCAGAAGAAATCACAAGAGTAGACTCCTTCATCCGCGGAGTCTTCATCTGAGACTAAGCGGTTACAAGTTTGTTCATCAACCCTGCTAAATTGCAAGAAATTTCATTACAGTTGAAGTTCATAACAAATTGTGATAAGGAATCAGGAAGAGACTGCAGGATAAGCTCGGTCTGGAGAGAAGCATGCATCCTAAAATCAAGAGCCTCCAATCTCTCGACCATAGAAATCATTTTGAGGACGTGGTCCCCAACTTTCTCACCTTCCCTCATCCTGGCACCAAACAGTTGCTTGGATATCTAATATCTAGCAGTTCGACTGTGCTGACCATAAAGCTCGATTAAGTGAGATAAAATCTGCCTAGCAGAAGTCATTTTCTCATGAGCTCTCTGAAACTCATTAGACATAGAGGCCATCAAATAGACATAAATTCTAATGTCATCCTTAACCCACTTTTCGTGGTTTTCAACATCTTCCTGACTGGCTCTGCTCCGCACCAGAGCCGCCGGAATGTCTGCCTCCAAGACGTATCCCAGCGCCTCCAAACTTAGTACTATCATCAGGTTGCGGAGCTAATCCACAAAGTTAGGCCCATTTAAGGTGTTCTTTTCGAGTAGAAGTGAAAATGGGTTCATTGTCATTTTGAGAGTTGATTTTTGTTTGTCTGCATTAAGTACGACATATTGATTAGTGACTTATTCAATTATGATCTGAGTTTAGAATTAAGGTCTTTTCTGTTCTTTTAATCCAGCTCCAATACTTTTATCGGAATAACACACTCCCTTGTGAAATTCGGAAGCATTTCTTCACATTACTTCATAATGGTGATCGAGTTCTTTATAAATTTTAATAGAGGGCAACCGAACAGGTTTCTAGTCTATTAATCTTCATAAAGTGGTGTCCAACACAAACCCATCTAATGGATGATTTGATCTTCTTTTTCCCCTTGTTCACTCCCCTCAACCTATACGGTTTCTATAGTTCGTGAACATGTTAAGTTTATATCATCGATGCTAATCAATTTCACAATTGAATCTTATCCGGCAACAGAATAGGTTTCCAGGGATAAAATTTGCTCCAACCAAAGACATCCAATGCACTCTCGGAATTTAGCGACCCTCCCCGAACGACTACCCCGATAATTTGGAAGCATAGCACATCCGATTTGGATTTCAATTTTCTAAAAGCTCGATGGAGGGAAGGAAAACCTCGAAACTTTTTAAACTTAATATTTTGTCGTGGGAGAATTTTTCGCGATTAATGTTATACTATGCACATTAATACATTTAAGCGCATTTGTCGACATTCATACCATATGAATAAACATACACAACCTAGTTGCTACCAATATGTAGTTCATGGACCGTTCCTAGAACCAAAAACATCGTAATCTAATTACATGTCTTGAGTCTTGAATCTTCGTCCTCTCAAATGGATCTTCCTCCGGTCTTCGTCATTACATATAAATTTTACATTGAAGTTGCATTCTAAATACACATTTCTCTAGGAAAAAATAAATAGGCTCAAAACGGCCTTTACAACCCAATCGAAAACAAACGATTCAAAACTAAGTCCATGAACTACATCACCATTCAAATAATAATGCAAAAATCACATTAAAATTAATTGCATAACAATTAATCTAACTATTGATCCAATCAATATAAATAAATCCATCCAAAAGAATTAATCCAACTAATTCAAACAATCGTTAATTTTAACTTGTTATGGATGAGAAGATATTTCATTAAATTAATTCCCCTAAGAATAAAATTAGCATAATTATATCTGAGTCAAATTAAATCCAATTTAATTTATGGGAAATTAATTACCGAACGAAAAATAAAAAACGGAGTCGAAAAACACGGCCGGTCCAAGTCCGGGACACTGCCCAGCAGGATGCCGATCAGGGCCGAACCGCATGGCCGGATCGTGATCCACTGCCTGGAAGCGCCCGGTAGGCTGCCGAGCAGGTCCAGCCCGCATGGCCGGATCGCGATCCGCTGCTTGGGATAGCACGGCAGCGCCTAGCCAGCTCCAAGCTGTCGGTTCTATTCACATTTTCGGCTCATTTTTTTTCGCCCTGATTGCAAAAATAATATTTTACTAATCTTTATATTACACATTTAAATCAATTTTTCAAAAGAAAAATAGATTTATATTGTAACATAAAATCATGAAAAATTAATTTTTAGATGAACAATTGAAAATCAACGATTAAAACTATTATGATTCCAAATCATACGAACACCCAATCAAGCATTCCAAATGCTAAATATCATACATACGATCGCAAAACCTGGATCCGATACCATTGTTGTGATTCGCACACCAAAAACGAAGGCGCAGCGGAAGCGAAAATATGAAGTGCAATACGAATCCCTCAAGAGGATCGATTCAAGCTACATACATACGAATATAAAATGAACAAAGAGGAAGATACGATATCATACCCTTGTAGTCCATTGATTCAATTGTTGAGAAGATGATGTTCCCTACGAATCCAATCCGCAACAAGCTCTTGGATGATCCAAACGCCGAAAACACCGCGTCTCTACTTGCCACGCGCCGGAGAAACGATCGGAACGACTTCCCCTTCGTTGTCCTCTAAGGACACAGCTAGAACAAAGTGATAGGAGCTTTAACTATAATCTATATCACTCTAAGTGTACATATATATTTTCTCTCAATATTTTCTTTCAGTTTTTCTCCAAGAAAATTGAAGAAGATGATCATGGTGATGGAAGAATGAAGAAGACAACTCAAACTCTCTCTCTCTCTCTCTCTCTCTCTCTCTCTCTCTCTCTCTCTCTCTCTCTCTCTCTCTTGTTCAATGAATGAACCGTAAGTCACCAAGGAAAATGAGGGGAGGACGACTTTTAACATATCTTCAACAATCATTCACATGATACCTTATCCCCTTGATAAAAACATCTCATGTTTTTATATTCTAACAATGATTTGTCTTATGATTTAAAATCACAAGTCTCCCACCACATTATGTGGAACACAAGACTATCCTTGCATGATTAAAGGGGAGGGGCGGCCATGTTGAAGGAATTATGGAGTTCGGTTCGTTTCGGACTCCCGCGAGTCCAATCCGATAAAATCCATTCCGTCTTGATGGATTTATATCAATCAATTAATCCAATTAATTAATTATATCAAATACAATAATTAATTTTTATAAGAAATAATTATATATGTGAATCAAATAAATTAGCCAGTAATTTATTTAATTCATTAGGCCGTAAATTAATTTATACAATAAATTAATTTAGACATCCAATGTCCTGAAATTAATTAGACATCCAATGTCCAATATACATCCAATGTCCAATAAATTAGATATCCAATATCTAATATTCATTAAAAGAGAATAATCTCGATTCATTCCGTCATCAATCATATTGCGCGACTTGGCAGGTCCGTCTCAGTTAGCAATGGGAGGAACCAAAGAGTAGTAACACACCTAGCCAGCTAGGCGGCCTACACTGTACCCTAACTGAGAACGATTGATGGGGATCATTCCAAAACCTTTATGTCTTGAATACCAGTATATGTACCCTTCTTTCAAATGTCCCGATCAAGTTATAGGGTCACGGTCAGTCAAACCCTATCTGTACTTGACGCTATGCATGAGTTAATGCAAATCGAGATCACTGAGCTCTCGTGTATCCAATACAACTAGCTCCAATGCTTTGGCCAAAGACTTAATCTGCCAATAACCGCATATAACATATACCCGTTCACTTACAGGAGAAAGAATCCTATCTTGGCATTTAGTAGAACCTGCTACTTGCCCGTCAAGATGCACGTCGAGGTTGACCCCCACCTTCCAGTTTTCTTGGTCGAACTACTCTAATGAAAATATTAACGTCACTAGCTTATCCCTACTAAATCCTTAATTCGAAGGTTCACGAATACCTATCACAACCTTTCGACGTCATTGACTGTCCTGGAGTGAAATCTGTGTGACGAATCGAGGGTGAGTCGATTCGAGTATACTACTCTCATTAGCATACCTATAACGTATGCTCCCACTAACCAATAGTGATCGAAAGGCACTCGACAAGTCAAAGAGCACGTCATATAAGTCTTCACAAAAACTTTACGCCTAGTGAAGTTTCATCGACTTGCGAATGATTAAGTATTTGAGCCATAAACCTTTCCAGTGCCGATACCCTTATCCAATAAGGAGTGGAATGTTTTGCTCTCAAATACACGGACTAGTTTCTCTCTCTATATATATATTTACGAGTCAGGAATGCCAGTGACTACCAGTAAATAAAGAAACATACAATTGCCTTCTGATAATGATTTACATAATAACAAGTACAATGCCCTCAAAGAGTCTTAATCCGGTGTTATTAGGATCATTGATCCAACATTATTAAGATTAAACTCTAACAATCGTAAGTGAGGATTTTCTAGTTCCTATAGAACACTAGAAGAGAAATTTATTACCGAGTGATTGGTTGTGCTTGGACCAATAGAAAACAAGCTGTGTAACGGTTGTGCTCGGACCTATACAAGACGAGGCAAAGTTGTGTGTGGTTTTCTTAAGCCAATAGAAAAGGAACGAAGAGAGGACGTAGGTCTCGTTTTGGACCGAACCTCTATAAATCTTGCTGTCGTCTATTATTTTTGCAAGTTATATTTTTGATTTACCTAAAAAGTTCTATCCACTATTCAACCCCCCTTGTAGTAGAGATTTTGCTCTATCAATTGGTATCGGATCGGGTCACCTCTTATATCGGTTTAACCACCAGAGGAAGATCCGCAATGGCACTTGTGGCTCAGACCGAAGGTATGCTCTCAACCGTCCACCTTTCTTCGATGGCTCTAATTTTATTACTTGGAAGAAAAAATGGCTATATTTGTCCAAGCCTACGATATTGATGAAAGTAAATGTGTACTTGGTCCCAAGATTTGCAAAAGGAAAGATGGATCGTTGAAGAAATTCGGCGAATATAATGATGAAGACTGGAAAAACACGCATATAAATTCGCGTGATACTCAACTCCTATATTGTGCACTAAATCCCAAAGAACTCAATCGAATCTCTGCATATGAAAGCGTTAAAGAAATATGGGAGATTCTTGAAGTCACCCATGAGGGAACGAGTCAATTCAAAGAAACCAAAATTAACATGCTCCTCCACGACTAGGAACTCTTCTCCATGAAGGATGACGAAACCATCAAAAACATGTTGAATCGCTTCTCAGCAATAACCAATGGTCTTGTGTCATTTGGGAAGCCTATATCAAGCAGCGACAAGGTGAAGAAGATCCTACGGTCTCTTCCACGTGAATGTGATGCCACAGTGATGGCAATCATGGAATCGAAGGACCTAAACAAACTTGAGTTCAGTGCCCTCATAGGATCTCTTATAAACTATGAGATTGTGCTAAAATATAGACACTCCAAATCTAAGTCCTATGAGAACGTTGTCGCACTCAAAGCCGATATCGACGATGATGAAGTTATGGAAAATGAGGATGATGAAGAAATTTCTCTCTACATAAAAAAGGTGAGAAGATATAAGAATCTAATTCAAAAAAGGTGAAGTGCTCTTAGTCAAGATTCCATAACCGGCCAAATAAAAAATCATTATGTTCCTACGAAAAAATTTGACAATAATTGTCGTAGGTGTGGTCAATCTGGGAACTATGCCAAGGACTGTCGTGTAACAAAAGTCAAAATGAACGGTACAAAAAGAAGGATGTTCTAATTGCCTCTTGGAGCGATGACGAGGACGAAATCAAAGATATCAAGGAATCTAGTCTCACTCTTATGGCTCTTGAATCTAAAGAATCCATCAATGAGGTTGGTTCTATTAACGATGATGTTCTTTTAGATTTTTGTGAATATAATAAGGATGATGAACTTCTAAACGCCTTTGAATCATTGTACAACAAATACGATGAGATGGTTAAAATAAACATATCTTTGAAAAGGAAAATAAAATCTCTCAAGGTAGAAAATTTAAATCTATGAAATAAAGGCAAAAGTATTGAGTTAGATCACACCTCTTGCATTAATAATGAAAATAATTTGAAATTTGAGTTGTCAAAAACTCAAAAAGAATTAAAATATATAATGAACAAATTTACTCTCAATAATGAGAAATTTGAGAAACTTTTGTCCATTCAAAAATCTCCTTTGTTAAAACACAGTCTTGGTTTCGATCTATTTAAAAGAGAATAATCTCTTATAAATCCTGACAAAATTAAGGAAACCAGGAATCAGAATCATGTACGAGAATTGAATGAAGAAGGTAACAATAAAGTCCATTAAAAAATGAGGACAAAAAAAAATTCGCCAAATTTTGGTTCCTAAAGGGACGATAGTTCCGAATGCCATTAGCGTTATTAACTTTGGAGGATCCAAAAGGACTTGGGTACCAGAACAACCAAAACAAACTATTCATGCAGGTACCTTGCTCCAAGAAGAACAAATGGTACATCGACAATGGTTGCTCAAGACACATGTGTGGCACCAAAGAGTTGTTCGAAGATTTTGAATATCCAGAACAAGGATACGTGACCTTTGGCGATAACAAAAAGGGGAAGATTATGGACACCGGTAAAGTTGGTAAGGAACCTTCTCCCTCTATTAATAATGTTTTATTTGTTGAAGGGTTACATCATAATTTACCGAGTGTATCTCAACTATGCAATGAAGGTTTTAAAATTCTTTTTGAAACTCACGGTACCGCCTTTAAAAATAATAAAGTTGCTTTTATTGGTTTAAGAAGTGGAAATATTTATATTGTTGATCTCAGTGATGAAAACACTTTCAACGAAAAATGTCTTATGACCTTAGATGAAAATGTATTTTTATGGCATCGAAAATTAGGACATACATCCTTACCCAACATTTCAAAACTCTCTAAATATGATCTAGTTCGCGGTCTGCCATAATTGAAATTTGATCGAAAACACTTGTGTGAATCATGTATTAAAGGAAAACACACAAGAGAATCATTTAAACCGAAATTTGAAATTTCTACTTGCCGTATTCTTGAACTTGTTCATATGGATTTAATTGGACCATCGAGATATGCTAGCTTGAATGGCAAATTATATACTTTAGTTATTGTTGATGAGTTCTCTCGTTTCACTTGGGTTAAATTTCTCACTCACAAGGATGATACTTTTATGAATTCTCTAAATGGTGTCATTTATTTCAAAATGAGAATTCTATTATTTCTATTCGGACTGATCATGAAGGAGAATATGATTTCTCTCCGTTTGAAATAATATGTGACAAATATGGAATTAACCATAACTTTTCGGCTCCAAGATCCCCTCAACAAAATGGAGTTGTTGAAATAAAAAATCGAACCCTGTAGGAAATGTCTAGAACAATGCTAAATGAATATTCTCTTCCTCAATTTTTTTGGGCTGAAGCAATAAACACGGCATGTTATACAATAAACCGTGTTCATATCTGAAGATCCCAACTTAAAACTCCATATGAAATCTGGAAAGGTATAAAGCCTAATATTTCATATTTTCACCCTTCCGGTTGCAAAGTTTTTATGTTAAATAACGGAAATGACAATCTAGAAAAATTTGATTCAAAATCCGACACCGGTATCTTCTTGGGATACTCATTAAATGGCTAGGTATTTCGTGTGTACGATCTCAGAACAAATAACGTTGAAGAATCTATTCACATAAAATTTGATGAGTCAATCTTACCACCGAGAAAGGTAGACCTTATTGATGATGCAGGTACACTCCCGAAAGTTCAACTATCAAAAAAACCAGAGAAACTTCATGAAAACCCGCTTGACAAATTACCAAAAGATTGGAGGCATGTTCGAGATCATCCTAAGGACTTGGTGATTGGGAATATTGAGGATGGGATTCAAACTCGAAGAAGAACGCTTGAATTTCAGAATAACTTTGCATTCGTGTCCGAAATTGAACCCAAGAACGTCAATGAAGCACTTGATGATGAAAGATGGGTAATGGCAATGCAGGAAGAGATTGTGCAATTTGAGCGAAATAAAGTTTGGGAATTGGTTCCAGCTCCTACAGATAAATCTATCATCGAAACTAAATGGGTGCATAAAATAAAATGTGATGAAGATGGATATCTAATCAGAAATAAATCGCAACTAGTTTCCCAAGGATATAGTCAAGAGGAAGGTATTGACTATGAAGAAAGATTTGCTCCCGTTGCTAGACTTGAAGTCATCCGACTTTTTTTTGCTTTTGCATCTCATGAAAAGACTAAATTGTTCCAAATGGATGTCAAAAGTGTGTTTATCAATGGATTCATTCAAGAAAAAGTTTACGTGAAGCAACCTCCGGGATTTGAAGACTATGAATTCCCGGAATATGTGTATAAACTAACAAAGTGCTATATGGTTTGAAACAAGCTCCACGAGCATGGTATGATCATTTGAGTAATTTTCTTATTTCATATAATTATAGGAGAGGTAAAGTTGATAATACTCCCTTTATAATTTTTTTTAACGATGATATGCTGATTTGCCAAATTTATGTGGATGACATCATTATTGGTGCTACTAATATATCTCTCTACCAAGAATTTCCCAATCTTATGAATGGTGAATTTGATATGAGTATGGTGGGCGAATTCACATACTGTCTTGGTCTTCGAATTAAGCAAGGAGATGATGGAATTTTTATTCATAAATAAATACACCAAAGACTTGCTTAAGAAATTTATTATGGAGAATTGCAAAGATATATCTACTCCAATGGCATCTTCACTAAAGCTTGACAAAGACGAGCATGGAAAATCCGTGGATCAAAAATTCTTTCGAGGTATGATTGGTTCGTTACTTTATCTAACCGCTTCTAGACCGAATATAATCTTTGCTACTTGCGTATGTGCTAGATATCAATCTAATCCAAATGAATCACATTTAATTGCGTGTAAATGAATATTCTGGTATCTTATTGGAACCATTGGCTTAGGTTTATGGTATCCTTCTTGCCTTGATTTTAACCTTGTTGCGTATAGCGACACCGATTTGTGTGGATGCAATATAGATAAAAAGAGTACAAGTGGTACATGTCATTTTCTTGAATCTTACCTGATTTCTTGGGGGAGTGAGAAACAAACAACTGTAGCAATTTCCACATCCGAAACCGAATATGTGGATGTTGGCGCATGTGCCCAAGTACTATGGATTAAAAATCAACTTTGAGATTATGGCATAAATTTTGAAAACTGTAATACCCGAGATTTCTGATATGTATTTGGAACTTGTAATATTGTTATTGTTGCACTTTGATCTGAGTATTATTCTCCGTATTTCATAATCTGGTGTTGTTAAGTGTATGATTTCATGAGTGTGACTTAAATTTGTGATTCTGCGCATGTAGCGCACGCTACCGATTAAGAATAGCGTACGCTAACTTGGATACATAGCGCACGCTATGGAGGAACCTTAGCGCACGCTATGCGGGGTCAATATGATTGAGATGTGTGGTAGGTGAGATCAGGCCTGGGATCTTGGTCGGATTGTGTCGGAATGAACCTGGACGGCTTTCGGGAAAAAGCCAAGTCAACGCCTTAGCGCACGCTACTGATATGAGAATAGCGCACGCTAAGTGCTGAGTACAGTGAAGTCAGTAAACCGTTAGCGCACGCTACGAGTATGGACTAGCGCGCGCTAATAACCATTTTCTATATATAAGACATCATCCTTTTTCATATTTCAGATTTTTCACTCCCCCATTCGAATTCTTGAACTTAGAAAGACACTCTCTTCATCCTAAATACTTCTTGCCGGCATCCTAGCTCGTGTTGAAGATTGTAGATCATTGGAGGATTGGTGTTCAAACCTTCGGCGTTGGATTGCTTCGAATTTCCTCCTTGTTCTTCACTACTTTGAAGTAGGTGATTCTTCACCAATATTAATAGTATTCTGAAGGACGTTTTGATCATGTTTTGGGATTTACCTAGTCAGTTAGATTCACAAATAGTCGAACATCATGTGTTAGAAGGATATTTTCGATGTGTCGGTACTTATTCATCGTATAAACCTTTGAACCTCTTAGTGTTCGAACTCCTAGCATATTCCGAAACTTCAAACCGATTTGTAACCGGTGTATGGAAATTTTCAGAGTTCTTATGCCTTTACATAAAGGAATCATACGTTTTGGGACATATAACGGATTGAACTTAAGATATTCATTGAAGATCAAAGATGAATTATGGTGTTGAGATGATTATACGTAACCTTGTATCTCGTAGTCGTTTAATCCGTATAGAACTTTCACAAACCCTATGAGCATGATGTACATGGGGATAACATGTATTATCACCATAGAATTCATGAGTTCATCCCCATTAGATCAAGTTTTCCGCCAGTAGTAATCTGCCATGCACGATTAGCGCACGCTAACATACGTAAGTTAACGTGCGCTATCGGGAATGAGTTAACGCACGCTACGTTTGGTACGTAACGTACGTTATGTCATCAGTCGAGTCAGTCGGCTGATCAGAGAGAACTGTCAGTCCATGGCTAGCGTACGCTAGACTTAGACGATAGCGTACGCTAAAAGGCAGGCTTAGCGCACGTTACGTAGAGTACGTAGCGTACGCTAAGTGGTTCAGGAAGATTGCATATTTTGAGCTTTTGGCCGTAGACCGGATTGATAGGCATTCGTTCGACTTGAGATGAATTCTATATCCTTTCTTTTGTTAAGGTTCGAGCTTGCTACGTTGATCGAAGGAGGCGTCCTTCGAGTGTGTTGAGGTCATTGAAGTGTTTCGTTCTTTCCATCTTCGAGGCAAGTATCGTAATGTGTTAAAATTGGTATTTTTGAGTATGCTTGGGGTTTATTCATGTTGTTGAACATGGGATTTATTTTGTTGAATCGTCATGATATTCGTTATTTAGTGTTTGTATGTTCATGTTGAGGGACATAACGATTTGGCATATATGTATGCATGAGTTGTGTTTGTGTACGTTGTACGATCTATGCTGAGGGCGTTGGATCGGATGTCCACCTCGTGTTGGTCCGACGGGATCATCTTGGGATCTAGGCTGAGAGCGCTGGATCATTGGATGGGTTATTTGTAACACCCCCAATCCACTCAGGGATATTACACGCCGTAGACCCTCTCCTCGAGGATCTACCAGGCTGATAACTAAAATCAAACATCTAAACATCGCCTTTAAGGCTAAAATGACTCAGTAGACCGACTTGGTCTTTCAATAATAACATACAACTCAATTCCAAACACATACCCATGCAGGGGTCAAAATACAATAAACTCCCGTACAACGGGGAAAAGATCTTGCGTGGAAAAGAAAATACAACTAGACCAATACGACATCAACGGATCCTCGTGTGATTAGTATCGTTCATCTTTCATCATCCTTCGTGCCGACCCTGTGCTATGCTCCAAAACCTGAATGCAAAAATAGACATCCACCCCCCCGGATACTCGGGGGTTAGCAAAACTCCACTGTTTTGCTAGTGCAAGTACAATTGCAAAAAAAATACGAGCCATACAATTCACATTCCACGAATAACAATAACCAGGAATCCTCAAAGATCCAAACGTAAAGAAAAGTACTTCCCGAGGCAAGAGTTTAGGTAAACATTTCCAAAACCGAAAGATCGCAAATAAAGGGAAACAATTTATAAAACAGTTTAAAATGCCATCGAAAGTTTTAATAGAAAACAATTTAGGATTATAAAATCCTTCTCTTTCCAAAAATCAATAGGGTCACAGCCCAAATGTTTTGTTTTCGCAAATAGGAAACCGCCAACAATTTACAGGGTCAGAGCCCAACATCACGTGTCCTCAACGGACGTAAAATCAACGAAACATAATCACGCACGCGCATCGCCTAGGACCGGGACGCTACCACAGACATCCCACCCGAGGCCTCGAAGGACCCTCCCGAGCTGGCTAGCGAAACAAATCACACACATCTCACGGTTGGATCAATCACTTGTTGCATCCTGGCCACATGATCGCATGCCATGTACCACCGTAGATTATCTCAGGCTCTCACGGTTGGATCAATCACTTGTTGCATCCTGACCACATGATCACGTGCCATGTGTCACCGTAGACCTTCAACCATATCCACACATTCACACAAATAACATATCACATCAAGGATATTCAAGCAATTCGCCCAGAGGCATCAAACACTTAGCAAAACACCACGTCAATCCACAACGCACCGAAATGAAATAATATACGTCCACACACAATACCAAGTGCAACATTAACACCAAGCATATACATAGAATTCACATAGTTATTCACAAACCACGCCATTCACAAAACACACGCGTTTTGAAAGCAAGCCTTTAACAAGGCTAAACCGAATCTTTTGAAAGTTCAATTCAAACGACCAAACAACCACATTTAGACGATCACTAATTATCATATCCATAAAACAAGAATAGTATGGGCAAGGTACTTGCCTCAAAATCGGCACGCAAGTATCCCGACGAAGACGGCTCAACCGGAAAGCTTCGAAACGCCCGATGCAATCGAAAAGAAAGACGACAACGAACTGAAGGGTTCAACTCGGTTTCTTCGCAAGAAACTCGACCCTAACAATATATAATCAATAAATCATCGATCATACGAGGAAGAATAATCGTAGAACGCCCGAAAACCCCTCTAAGACATTTTACCGGACACCTTTAAGGCGTCGGTCAAGAACTCGACCCAAATAACAAATCGATACGATCCAACCATGGAATAACAAGGGAAAAGATATAATACATCTAAATATTCATCAATACATCATAATCCTAAGTTAAATCGAATTAATCGGACGAAAACAACCAAAACACCCAAATTCCCCAAAACTAGATTTCTAGGAAATCTGACCTGATTCGGTAGATCGTAGGATGTTATAGGACGGATGATTGATGATATGAACCTCAAAACTTCATGTATTCATTGTCCAACAACATCTCTACAAGACTACCCAAGCTCCAGCCGCAGAAGGGAAGAAAAGAAGTGAGAAATGGCTGAAGAAAAACGTTGCCAGGCCTTAAATAGGCCGACTGCCGGCCGGGTTACGTACGTAACCGGCCATGGCTTACGTACGTAACCGGCCATGGCCGAACTCATCGCTGGAAATGCCGGAAGCGTTACGACGTTACCGGCCAGGGCCTTACGACGAATCGGCCTTACGACGTAACTACCGATCACTACCGTCGTTACTCGGCGAGTGGCTTTGGCGAGCATGCCCGCCATGACTCGGCCGGGACCAACTCCGACGGCCCGAACGACCGAAACCGAACGAATACGAATCGAAGATACGGTTACGAAGTACTCGAAAAGACGAATCCGAGCACTAATAGAACACACGATTCCGACTACCCGAAGGCTCGAAATTCGACAACGGAAAGTAATTACCCCAAACTTTGGGAAATTACGAAAATGGCCCAAAACGCCCCAAAATCACGATACGTGATCGAATAACCAAACCGAAGCTTGCAACATGAATAATAACATTAAATGAACTTACGAGAAAGTCGAAACAACAGTTTCGGACGAGATTCGCAAGAATCGAACTCAAGTGCGGAAAAACCGCTAAAAAGCACGGAACTCAACAAAATGACACCGAAACGAGCTTGGATGACAAAAAGTGCAGAATTAATCATTCTCGGAATGACGAAACATTCATGAGAGAGTCGTCAAAATGGACTTTCGCCGAAAAAAAAGAAATTACCGGAAATCGAAATCACGGGTATTACATTCTACCCTCCTTAAAAGAAGTTTCGTCCCGAAACTTAAAATAAGTAGGGAGAAGCAATATCCACTGTCAGGAAGACTCGATGAGATACACAAAAACCGAAAACTCGCGCCCGACGGCGAAACGTTGCAAGAAACGCAAAGAGACATACGACGTGAAAACACGCTCCATGACGACCAACACAACGCCACCGATAGAGACACAATAAACCAACAACTGACAAGCGTCATCAAACAGATAATACAATCAAGTCGATTATCCGAACAATCGCAAAACACAACGAACGAAAATCAACACGATTGACTAACCTAACGGTACATCAATCAACACGCGAGCCAATCGCTGAACAAATACGGAATTCCACCGCCCAAGGGTTGGAAGATCGAAAACAAGACTAATTTCCTGAACATAAGGAAATTAGGAAGGAGTCTTGAACATTCAACAATCACGAAACGAGATCAACAAAAACCGAACAATCATACGATCGAACCACAACGATCGAGACAGCAAAAATCGAACAATCACGTTCGAATCACGAAGAACAATAAAATTCAAACAACAACCCCAAGGTTCACATCTCGACTCGAGACAATATATGATCCGGTGAAAATAACAACATGTGCCTTTACATAAGATCCACAGGAAATGGAATAGCGATTGAAAAGTCACAACGACAAACGAATTATTTCGAAACACCACACTTGTTCGATCAACAAAAACAAGGGACAGGACAAGCTCGGAAAATGTCAACGAATATAAACGAGTCGACAGAGTCGAAAATACAAAAGTTCAAGATCCAGTCCACTTTGAATAAAAGAACTAGTAGAACCAAAAGATGTTACTTCCGAACAAGATTCACAAGAATCGAACCGAACTCGGAAAAGCCACAACGAAAACCAGATTGACCCAAAACAAGATCACACCTCGTCCGATCAATGAAACCGAAATACAGAACAAGTTCAGTAAGTATCAACGAACACGAGCGAGTCGATAGAATCGAGAAAGAGAAAATGCAGGAGTCTAAAAACAACACGGGTACTACATTCGACCTCTTATAAAAGAAGGTCGCCCCCGCAACTCACAACAGCGAAATCAAGGTGACGACACAACAAGCAACCGACAGAAACATCCTTCGAAGGCCTCTCAAAGCCGATTCTGATACTTGTGCTGAAGCGCGAACTCCGAAAGTCTCGGTAGCCAATTTGCAAAACTGAATTCGGTATCCCTCGAGTCCACACTTGAAATGTGTTATCGACGAGAAGGACAATTTACACGTGCATGCCCCGGCACATCACGATTGAAACGCCTCGGCTCGGCATACCGAAAATACAAATGCTAGATACAATGGGGCATAACGTCGCAAAACAACATAGCGGAGATGCCAACTCAGCACAACAAAGAATCATAACACATACCATATACAACGATTACCATCGTAAAGTAATACACACACAAACACTACAGCAACGACGGTATCGTTCGGCGACCTCAACGGCCCGAATGATAACCAGCACAAAATTACAACCATCATGAAACAATCACACATGTACACAAACGTACAAACTCAAGCTTCAACAACTCACACCCGTGCGACAACACGCAAATCACCACGAGGCGACAAACAGTAAATACCAGTTCACACCTCTCACAGAGGGCTAGTACAACAAATGCGTGGCAACGCCTCGACGTTCATGCCACCAATTCGATCATACTCGGGAGCAAACACCATAACGACAATACAAACATCATACATACATTCCCAAACGCAAACGGGAATTGATAGGTTTTAAAAAAAATGAAAACCACCTCTTGAAAATAATTTAGAAAAACACCGGTTGATCTTGAGTATCATCTTTCAAAAAAAAAAAGTAAAAACGTGAAACATCGTTATCGAGACTTTGGAAAACCATTTCGCATTTGTTAAAAATGAGGACACTTTCTGATAGTGAAAAACTTTCAGAATATTCGACCCTCGGGTCTAAGTAAAAGTGTTTATAAAACATTGAAAATATCTCAAAACATTTTGGACCTCGAGGTAGAAGAATTTTGAAACATATTGTGGCACCTTGGATGTACCACGAGAAACTAATTCATTTTAAAAGTACGTCTCGAAATTTATTTTCTAAGGTACTCAAGGTTTTCAAAGATAATTCAATGGGCTAGAATGCCCAAAATTTGAGTAATTACACGGAACATTATAGCGCCGTGGTCCTGCTACGAACCCACCAAGATAAAACCATTTACAAAAACGCCAAAAAGGCCGATGATGGTAATATTTCAAAAACTCACAAAAGCCATTTACAAAATACTAAATACCGTCATAAGAATTTCGCCAAAATGATCAAGGCCATAATGCCAAAAATTCGGTTAAGGAATTGGTTTTCGAAATAAAACTCAGTCGGTAAAATACCGAAAGCCATTACAAAAGAACTCACGCAGCGGATAAAAGAAATACAGTTCAACATGAACAATCCATCAATACCACTCCTCATATGAACGAAATATGAGGGTCGAATAACCATATATCAAGAAATCAAAATCCATAAGAGGATTCCGTCACTTAACAAATAATCATAAAAATAGCTCGTGTCACACGAGGCACAACACAAAGAAGGGAGACTTACATCCACAGGTCGCACGAAGATGATGATCGCCCACGATACTAATCACGACCAACAAGCTCAAACGACGCGTCGCGACACGACTCAGTCAGACAAAATCTGACGAGACAAAAACTCAATAGACACCACTGACCCGACAGCCTAGGTTTCCACAACCTAAGCTCCGATACCATTTATGCAACACCCCCAATCCACTCAGGGATATTACACGCCGTAGACCCTCTCCTCGAGGATCTACCAGGCTGATAACTAAAATCAAACATCTAAACATCGCCTTTAAGGCTAAAATGACTCAGTAGACCGACTTGGTCTTTCAATAATAACATACAACTCAATTCCAAACACATACCCACGCAGGGGTCAAAATACAATAAACTCCCGTACAACGGGGAAAAGATACTGCAGCGGAAAAGAAAATACAACTAGACCAATACGACATCAACAGATCCTCGTGTGATTAGTATCGTTCATCTTTCATCATCCTTCGTGCCGACCCTGTGCTATGCTCCAAAACCTGAATGCAAAAATAGACATCCACCCCCCCGAATAATCGGGGGTTAGCAAAACTCCACTGTTTTGCTAGTGCAAGTACAAGTGCAAAAAAAATACGAGCCATACAATTCACATTCCACGAATAACAATAACCAGGAATCCTCAAAGATCCAAATGTAAAGAAAAGTACTTCCCGAGGCAAGAGTTTGGATAAACATTTCCAAAACCGAAAGATCGCAAATAAAGGGAAACAATTTATAAAACAGTTTAAAATGCCATCGAGAGTTTTAATAGAAAACAATTTAGGATTATAAAATCCTTCTCTTTCCAAAAATCAATAGGGTCACAAACAAATGTTTTGTTTTCGCAAATAGGAAACCACCAACAAGTTACAGGGTCAGAGCCCAACATCACGTGTCCTCAACGGACGTAAAATCAACGAAACATAATCACGCACGCGCATCGCCTAGGACCGGGACGCTACCACAGACATCCCACCCGAAGCCTCGAAGGACCCTCCCGAGCTGGCTAGCGAAACAAATCACACACATCTCACGGTTGGATCAATCCCTTGTTGCATCCTGGCCACATGATCGCATGCCATGTACCACCGTAGATTATCTCAGGCTCTCACGGTTGGATCAATCACTTGTTGCATCCTGACCACATGATCACGTGCCATGTGTCACCGTAGACCTTCAACCATATCCACACATTCACACAAATAACATATCACATCAAGGATATTCAAGCAATTCGCCCAGAGGCATCAAACACTTAGCAAAACACCACGTCAATCCACAACGCACCGAAATGAAATAATATACGTCCACACACAATACCAAGTGCAACATTAACACCAAGCATATACATAGAATTCACATAGTTATTCACAAACCACGCCATTCACAAAACACACGCGTTTTGAAAGCAAGCCTTTAACAAGGCTAAACCGAATCTTTTGAAAGGTCAATTCAAACGACCAAACAACCACATTTAGACGATCACTAATTATCATATCCATAAAACAAGAATAGTATGGGCAAGGTACTTGCCTCAAAATCGGCACGCAAGTATCCCGACGAAGACGGCTCAACCTAAAGCTTCAAACGCCCGATGCAATCAAAAGAAAGACGACAACGAATCTAAGGGGTTCAACTCGGTTTCTTCGCAAGAAACTCGACCCTAACAATATATAATCAATAAATCATCGATCATACGAGGAAGAATAATCGTAGAACGCCCGAAAACCCCTCTAAGACATTTTACCGGACACCTTTAAGGCGTCGGTCAAGAACTCGACCCAAATAACAAATCGATACGATCCAACCATGGAATAACAAGGGAAAAGATATAATACATCTAAATATTCATCAATACATCATAATCCTAAGTTAAATCGAATTAATCGGACGACAACAACCAAAACACCCAAATTCCCCAAAACTAGATTTCTAGGAAATCTGACCTGATTCGGTAGATCGTAGGATGTTATAGGACGGATGATTGACGATATGAACCTCAAAACTTCATGTATTCATTGTCCAACAACATCTCTACAAGATTACCCAAGCTTCAGCCGCAGAAGGGAAGAAAAGAAGTGAGAAATGGCTGAAGAAAAACGTTGCCAGGCCTTAAATAAAGCCGATCACGGCCGTTACGACGTAATCGCCATGGCTTACGACGAATCGCCATGGCCGAACTCACCGCTCGGAAATGCCGGAAGCGCATGCACGCACGCCGTGGCCTTACGTACGTAATCGCCGATCACTACCGTGACGTTACTCGGCCGGCCCGCCCGAGCATGCCCGGCCATGACTCGGCTCGGACCAACTCCGACGGCCCGAACGACCCCGAAACCCGAACCTGAATACGAATCGAAGATACGGTTACGAAGTACTCGAAAAGACGAATCCGAGCACTAATAGAACACACGATTCCGACTACCCGAAGGCTCGAAATTCGACAACGGAAAGTAATTACCCCAAACTTTGGGAAATTATGAAAATGGCCCAAAACGCCCCAAAATCACGATACGTGATCGAATAACCAAACCGAAGCTTGAAACATGAATAATAACATTAAATGAACTTACGAGAAAGTCGAAACAACAGTTTCGGACGAGATTCGCAAGAATCGAACTCAAGTGCGGAAAAACCGCTAAAAAGCACGGAACTCAACAAAATGACACCGAAACGAGCTTGGATGACAAAAAGTGCAGAATTAATCATTCTCGGAATGACGAAACAGTCATGAGAGAGTCGTCAAAACAGACTTCCGCCGAAAAAAAAAGAAATTACCGAAAATCGAAATCACGGGTATTACATTCTACCCTACTTAAAAGAAGTTTCGTCCCGAAACTTAAAATAAGTAGGGAGAAGCAATATCCACTGTCAGGAAGACTCGACGAGATACACAAAAACCGAAAACTCGCGCCCGACGGCGAAACGTTGCAAGAAACGCAAAGAGACATACGACGTGAAAACACGCTCCATGACGACCAACACAACGCCACCGATAGAGACACAATAAACCAACAACTGACAAGCGTCATCAAACAGATAATACAATCAAGTCGATTATCCGAACAATCGCAAAACACAACGAACGAAAATCAACACGATTGACTAACCTAACGGTACATCAATCAACACGCGAGCCAATCGCTGAACAAATACGGAATTCCACCGCCCAAGGGTTGGAAGATCGAAAACAAGACTAATTTCCTGAACATAAGGAAATTAGGAAGGAGTCTTGAGCATTCAACAATCACGAAACGAGATCAACAAAAACCGAACAATCATACGATCGAACCACAACGATCGAGACAGCAAAAATCGAACAATCACGTTCGAATCACGAAGAACAATAAAATTCAAACAACAACCCCAAGGTTCACATCTCGACTCGAGACAATATATGATCCGGTGAAAATAACAACATGTGCCTTTACATAAGATCCACAGGAAAGTGAATAGCAATTGAAAAGTCACAACGACAAACGAATTATTTCGAAACACCACACTCGTTCGATCAACAAAAACAAGGGACAGGACAAGCTCGGAAAATGTCAACGAATATAAACGAGTCGACAGAGTCGAAAATACAAAAGTTCAAGATCCACCCACTTCAATAAAAGAACTAGTAGAACCAAAAGATGTTACTTCCGAACAAGATTCACAAGAATCGAACCGAACTCGGAAAAGCCACAAATAAAACCGATTGACCCAAAACAAGATCACACCTCGTCCGATCAATGAAACCAAATACGTAACAAGTTCGAAGTATCAACGAACACGAGCGAGTCGATAGAATCGAGAAAGAGAAAATGCAGAGTCTAAAAACAACACGGGTACTACATTCGACCTCTTATAAAAGAAGGTCGCCCGCAACTCACAACAAATAAATCAAGGTGACGACACAACAAGCAACCGAAACATCCTTGAAGGCCTCTCAAAGCCGATTCCCGATACTTGTCTTGAAGCGCGAACTCCGAAAGTCTCGGTAGCCACCCGCAAAATCAATTCGTGTCCTCGAGTCCACACTTGAAATGTGTTATCGACGAGAAGGACAATTTACACGTGCATGCCCCACATCACGATTGAAACGCCTCGGCTCGGCATACCGAAAATACAAATGCTAGATACAATGGGGCATAACGTCGCAAAACAACATAGCGGAGATGCCAACTCAAAGACAACAAAGAATCATAACACATACCATATACAACGATTACCATCGTAAAGTAATACACACACAAACACTACAGCAACGACGGTATCGTTCGGCGACCTCAACGGCCCGAACGATAACCAGCACAAAATTACAACCATCATGAAACAATCACACATGTACACAAACGTACAAACTCAAGCTTCAACAACTCACACCCGTGCGACAACACGCAAATCACCACGAGGCGACAAACAGTAAATACCAGTTCACACCTCTCACAGAGGGCTAGTACAACAAATGCGTGGCAACGCCTCGACGTTCATGCCACTAATTCGATCATACTCGGGAGCAAACACCATAACGACAATACAAACATCATACATACATTCCCAAACGCAAACAGGAATTGATAGGTTTTAAAAAAATGAAAACCACCTCTTGAAAATAATTTAGAAAAACACCGGTTGATCTTGAGTATCATCTTTCAAAAAAAAAAAAAGTAAAAACGTGAAACATCGTTATCGAGACTTTGGAAAACCATTTCGCATTTGTTAAAAATGAGGACACTTTCTGATAGTGAAAAACTTTCAGAATATTCGACCCTCGGGTCTAAGTAAAAGTGTTTATAAAACATTGAAAATATCTCAAAACATTTTGGACCTCGAGGTAGAAGAATTTTGAAACATATTGTGGCACCTTGGATGTACCACGAGAAACTAATTCATTTTAAAAGTACGTCTCGAAATTTATTTTCTAAGGTACTCAAGGTTTTCAAAGATAATTCAATGGGCTAGAATGCCCAAAAATTTCAGGTAATTACACGGAACATTATAGCGCCGTGGGTCCCGCGCCGGAACCCACCAAGATAAAACCATTTACAAAAACGCCAAAAAGGCCGATGATGGTAATATTTCAAAAACTCACAAAAGCCATTTACAAAATACTAAATACCGTCATAAGAATTTCGCCAAAATGATCAAGGCCATAATGCCAAAAATTCGGTTAAGGAATTGGTTTTCGAAATAAAACTCAGTCGGTAAAATACCGAAAGCCATTACAAAAGAACTCATGCAGCGGATAAAAGAAATACAGTTCAACATGAACAATCCATCAACACCACTCCTCATATGAACGAAATATGAGGGTCGAATAACCATATATCAAGAAATCAAAATCCATAAGAGGATTCCGTCACTTAACAAATAATCATAAAAATAGCTCGTGTCACACGAGGCACAACACAAAGAAGGGAGACTTACATCCACAGGTCGCACGAAGATGATGATCGCCCACGATACTAATCACGACCAACAAGCTCAAACGACGCGTCGCGACACGACTCAGTCAGACAAAATCCGACGAGACAAAAACTCAATAGACACCACTGACCCGACAGCCTAGGTTTCCACAACCTAAGCTCCGATACCATTTATGTAACACCCCCAATCCACTCAGGGATATTACACGCCGTAGACCCTCTCCTCGAGGATCTACCAGGCTGATAACTAAAATCAAACATCTAAACATCGCCTTTAAGGCTAAAATGACTCAGTAGACCGACTTGGTCTTTCAATAATAACATACAACTCAATTCCAAACACATACCCACGCAGGGGTCAAAATACAATAAACTCCCGGCATAACGGGAAAATATACTGCAGCGGAAAAGAAAATACAACTAGACCAATACGACATCAACAGATCCTCGTGTGATTAGTATCGTTCATCTTTCATCATCCTTCGTGCCGACCCTGTGCTATGCTCCAAAACCTGAATGCAAAACTAGACATCCACCCCCCCCGAATAATCGGGGGTTAGCAAAACTCCACTGTTTTGCTAGTGCAAGTACAAGTGCAAAAAAAATACGAGCCATACAATTCACATTCCACGAATAACAATAACCAGGAATCCTCAAAGATCCAAACGTAAAGAAAAGTACTTCCCGAGGCAAGAGTTTGGGTAAACATTTCCAAAACCGAAAGATCGCAAATAAAGGGAAACAATTTATAAAACAGTTTAAAATGCCATCGAGAGTTTTAATAGAAAACAATTTAGGATTATAAAATCCTTCTCTTTCCAAAAATCAATAGGGTCACAGCCCAAATGTTTTGTTTTCGCAAATAGGAAACCACCAACAAGTTACAGGGTCAGAGCCCAACATCACGTGTCCTCAACGGACGTAAAATCAACGAAACATAATCACGCACGCGCATCGCCAGACCGGACGCTACCACGCACATCCCACCCGAGGCCTCGAAGGACCCTCCCGAGCTGGCTAGCGAAACAAATCACACACATCTCACGGTTGGATCAATCGCTTGTTGCATCCTGGCCACATGATCGCATGCCATGTGCCACCGTAGATTATCTCAGGCTCTCACGGTTGGATCAATCACTTGTTGCATCCTGACCACATGATCACGTGCCATGTGTCACCGTAGACGTTCAACCATATCCACACATTCACACAAATAACATATCACATCAAGGATATTCAAGCAATTCGCCCAGAGGCATCAAACACTTAGCAAAACACCACGTCAATCCACAACGCACCGAAATGAAATAATATACGTCCACACACAATACCAAGTGCAACATTAACACCATGCATATACATAGAATTCACATAGTTATTCACAAACCACGCCATTCACAAAACACACGCGTTTTGAAAGCAAGCCTTTAACAAGGCTAAACCGAATCTTTTGAAAGTTCAATTCAAACGACCAAACAACCACATTTAGACGATCACTAATTATCATATCCATAAAACAAGAATAGTATGGGCAAGGTACTTGCCTCAAAATCGGCACGCAAGTATCCCGACGAAGACGGCTCAACCGGAAAGCTTCGAAACGCCCGATGTAATCGAAAAGAAAGACGACAACGAACGGAAGGGTTCAACTCAGTTTCTTCACAAGAAACTCGACCCTAACAATATATAATCAATAAATCATCGATCATACGAGGAAGAATAATTGTAGAACGCCCGAAAACCCCTCTAAGACATTTTACCGGACACCTTTAAGGCGTCGGTCAAGAACTCGACCCAAATAACAAATCGATACGATCCAACCATGGAATAACAAGGGAAAAGATATAATACATCTAAATATTCATCAATACATCATACTCCTAAGTTAAATCGGATTAATCGGACGAAAACAACCAAAACACCCAAATTCCCCAAAACTAGATTTCTAGGAAATCTGACCTGATTCGGTAGATCGTAGGATGTTATAGGACGGATGATTGATGATATGAACCTCAAAACTTCATGTATTCATTGTCCAACAACATCTCTACAAGATTACCCAAGCTCCAGCCGCGGAAGGGAAGAAAAGAAGTGAGAAATGGCTGAAGAAAAACGCCGCTGTGCCTTAAATAAAGCCGATCACGGCCGGTTACGACGTAATCGGCCATGGCTTACGACGAATCGCCATGGCGAACTCACTGCCTGGAAATGCCAGAAGCGTTATGTACGTTACCGGCCAGGGCCTTACGTACGTAACCGGCCTTACGTACGTAACTGCCGATCACTACCGTACGTTACTCGGCCAGGGCTGGCCTGGCCCGAGCATGCCCGGCCATGACTCGTCCGGGACCAACTCCGACGGCCCGAACGACCCCGAAACCCGAACCTGAATACGAATCGAAGATACGGTTACGAAGTACTCGAAAAGACGAATCCGAGCACTAATAGAACACACAATTCCGACTACCCGAAGGCTCGAAATTCGACAACGGAAAGTAATTACCTCAAACTTTGGGAAATTACGAAAATGGCCCAAAACGCCCCAAAATCACGATACGTGATCGAATAACCAAACCGAAGCTTGCAACATGAATAATAACATTAAATGAACTTACGAGAAAGTCGAAACAACAGTTTCGGACGAGATTCGCAAGAATCGAACTCAAGTGCAGAAAAACCGCTAAAAAGCACGGAACTCAACAAAACGACACCGAAACGAGCTTGGATGACAAAAAGTGCAGAATTAATCATTCTCGGAATGACGAAACGGTCATGAAAGAGTCGTCAAAACGGACTTCCGCCGAAAAAAAAGAAATTATCGGAAATCGAAATCACGGGTATTACATTATTTCCACCTCGTGTTGGTCCGAAGGGATCATCTTGGGATCTATGCTGAGGGCGCTGGATCATTGGAATACCCTGGTTGTGTTAATGGAATCTTGTGGATTCGCATTATCGGATTCCGGTTGCGGAAGTCCGTGTGGTGTATCTTGTTATGTATTGTTGATGCATATTTGATTCGTTTAAATGATACTTGTACTAGCATCGTTTTGCTAACCCCTTCGGGGGTGGACATTTGTTTTGATGTTCAGGTAGCCGAAGATCAGGGAAACAGCCACAGTACCGATGTGACGACGAAGGGGTTCAGTGATGTTTGTTGGTGTTGGTGATTTGTCTTTCTGGGTTTGATTTCAGTACTCGAGTACGCGTGTCTTAGTAATATTATTTCGATATGGTTGTATTAATTACTCGTTGAACCAGTTGGAACGGTTTTGTAAACTTGAATTTCCGTGGTATTGATGTCTTATATTTACATTTCTTTTATTTAGCCTTGTAAATCCTTACCTAAAGGGTTTACGGCGCTGTAATTATTCCGAATATCTCGGGGTGTTACAAAAACACCCCAATTTTATGTGATAATACTAGCGCCATAAATCTCAGCAAAAATCCTGTCTTGCATAGTAGAACCAAACATATTGATATAAGATATCATTTTTTGCGCGATCATGTTCAAAAGAAAGATATTAGTTTAATTTTTGTCGGCACAAAAGATCAGTTAGATGATATTTTTACCAAACCTTTACCCTTAGGATCTTTTAATTCCATCAGATTACAACTTGGTATGGGTCATCTCAACAATTTTTAGAAATTTATTTCATAACGTAGCTCATAAATTAAAACGGAGCATGAACCGTTAGCGCACGCTACATTCCATAGGTCGCACGCGCTATCGAATTTTTTTCCTTACCTGAAAACCTTCGTTAAATCTACTACCTTTAGAACCTATTCTCCAATAGTGCACGCTAGGACATATACTAGTGTAATACATGGATTTTCAGTATAAATTTTTCGCGTTATTTTATCTGAGATATACTGCATAGCTTAGTGTCTATATAGTATGGATAAAATAAATTGAAGTCTGAGACAGTTGTATTTGTATAATTTTCGTACTTGGTCGACAATTGTATTTGAGGATATCGTGTATCAGAGGTATCGTATGAGAATATTTTGGGATGAGTATGTATATTCAGTATGTCGTGTAAATGTATTCGGTATGTCGAGACGACAGGCAGGAACAGTTGTAAATGCACTACACCATATATGGGTTTCAGCAACACCTGAAAAATTGTGTTCAAAAGTCCAAAAAGTGTTGCTGAAGGTAGAAAAACAAGCTATGGCTACACTTTGACCAAATTCGAAAGTGTTACAAAAACGGCCACAACCATAGGGGTCTAAGGTAACACTTTTCATTTTTTTGGTAACATGTTAAAAAAGTGTAGCAATAGAACCCTATGACAACACTTTTATTGTCTGTGGCTACACTAGATTTTGTGTTGCTATAGACTTAAGGCCACACTTTTATATATTTAGTGACACAAAGATTTGTGTAGCCGTAGACCTATGCCAACACTCATGAGGTCTAATGTAACATTAAATTGTGAAACACTTTGACATCTTTACCAACAACTTTAACACTATGGCTACACTTATATATGAACAGTTCTAACTTTTGCCAACACACTTTTAATCTTTGCCAACACAATTTTTATATTTTGCCAACAGAAAGAATTATAAATTATAGTGTATGGCTACATTTTTGCAGGTTTTTACCAATATTTTTCATGCTAAAAAGCAAAATGTTATATTGGAAAATAAATATTACCATAAAACAGTCAATACTATTAAAACAATGTCAACCATAACAACATCCAAAATACATGACTGCTAATATTCAATCCATATTAGCTAAGAACAAGTTGCGATCACAATCCACAAATATAACAAAACTACTTGAGTTACTTAGCTAGCATAATAAAAATGATGAGATCAGTCAAGGAGTGACATTGTCACCGCCATAGGACTCCTCGACTGATTTCTGAGAGTCATCAATATTTAAGTTCAAATCTGGATTCTTCTTGGCCAACATTTTCATCATTTCTCGAACTTTTTGGTCAAGTTTTTCATCCATCTCTTGTTGAAGTTGAGCCCTGATCTTAGCAGTTAGGTCCGCCACGTACTGATCAGCAACTTGAACGGATGGTGATGCTGAAGACTTCGATTTTGGTTCCTTTTTCTGAATAAGTCTCCCAATTAGATAAAATGGTCGTGTAATACCCGGTTGTAATTCATTCATTATCATTCAGTAATTATCAGTCAGTAATGGTCACTCAGTAATTTTCACTCATTAATAATCACTCATCATTCATGATTCATTCATTTGTATTCATCGTTGGCATTTTGTAACCGTGTATCAGTTACCGATCGTCATTCATCTCCGATTGAGAATCGAGACGAGAGTATTATCATTATCATCGTGATTGGTAGTCTTGTGCTGGAAGTATCATCTTTGGCATGTGTTGGACTTGTTTACTTTCAAATACGTATGGTATGTCGGATCATTCATCAATCGTAGCGAGAAAGCGGAGTTGTCGGACTTTTGTCACTTCCGGCAGTGAGTTATGGCCATAACTAGTCAGGCATTACGGCCGTAACATGCATTCGTTGGCTCAAGGTTGTTTTAGACGAAGGTGAGTTACGGCCGTAAGGATTGTCACATACAGCCGTAACATGTATTTGTTGTTTTCAGGACAGTTCGGACGAATAGGACTTATGGCCATAAGGGTTACGACATACAGCCGTAAGATGAGGCTGGTACGTCCGTAAGGCTTGGCCGGTTAAGGCCGTACGTTTCGAGCAGGGTGCCCGGTCAGTTTCGACGAAGGTGTCATACGCCCGTAAGTCTTGCTGAGTGATAAGTATCAGTTTTGTACACTTATCCATGGATTGTATCGATAGAATTCACCCATAATTGAGCTAGTCTACTCATTTTTTGCTTTTAATTAATTAGTTTTAATAATTTTATTTTTATCGGATGATGATCGGATTAAATAATTGATTTACTCAAGAAACAACATGTTTATTAAATATTCTCTTTGTTGAATTTTGATATATTCATGTTGTAGGGATTTCCGAGATGAATTCGGCAGTCTTTCCGGATTCAAAATCAGAGTTATATATCAAAAGTTATCATCCGAAGAAGATCTGGGGCAAAAACGCAAAGTCTGGGAAATTTTAGGCTGAAAACGTAACTCTCAAAGCAACCAGTGAACAAATTGACGGTTAGTTACGGCCGTAACTACTGAATGTTACGGCCAGAAGTCACTTAGTTACGGCCGTAACTCCTGAATGTTACGGCCGTAACTCTTGACAGATTGTTATGATTTGTCTAATTTTTTATACTTTTTGTGTATTATTGAGGGGATGGCTGGCATTGATCCGATCTATTGTAATAATGCTGGAGTTTTGGAGCTATTAGATGACTTTAGGTGTATAAATAGACCCCTTAGATCCTTCATCATTCATCATTCATCTTATAATTTTCCATTTTTTGTAAACTTTTCTTTTTGTGTGAAGAACACACTTGTGTTCTTGAGTGATATTTGTAAGTGTGGTATAGCATATGTTGTTCAGGCTGTTTATTGCTTCTATCTCCTTTATCTACTAAGGGAGTTAGGATCAATTCTTTCTCTTGATTCAACTAATAATGACCACCAAATCTTGTAACATGTATAATAAACCCTTCATGGGCTAAGTAACCTTTAGTTGGGATTATAAACAAGGTTAGTCATGTTATTTATGTTTGTATAAAAGATCTATTGTGAATTACTTATTATTGTGTGTGATTTTCATTGTTTTAACAATCTTTATTTATTTGGCCAATAAATGACGATATTTATGGTCTTCATATGTTTCGAAAGAAAATATGTTTGATTAGATCAAATGATCTTCACTCTAAGTTGTTCTAGGGGATAGAAATATACCTCTAGTCCTTAGATGATTCTTTGAGTTATTTTCATAAATCCTAATGCTATGTATTGAAGCCAATCAACATAGAAATATAGTGGATTGATTCAATATGTAAGGGGCGTTTTATAGTTCGAAAGAGAAACCGTCTTTTTAAGAAAAATCAAATCTACAAAACATAATAAGTAAATTCATCTTATGATCTCCTATACATCTTCTATAACTAATGACGAACTAAGTTTGTAATCCCAACTATTTCATTTTATCGGTTAATCAATCTATTATTATTGCAATATTTTTATTTCCTTAAAATAGTAGAACTATTATTGCATTTTCTTTGCAATTATTAAACCAAACTTTTTAATTGTGTGTTTCACTCATCTTAGTATCTATAAAAGTAAACTAATAGTGTATAATTCAAATTATAACCAAACTTCCTTGTGGGATCGATAAACCGGACTCAAAAAGTCCACTTTACTACTTAATACGATATCGTGCACTTGCGATAGTTACACTAAGAACGTGTCAAGTTTTTGGCGCCGTTTCCGGGGAAGTATAAGTTATATTTGAAATCTTACATTGTAAACTATTTTTATAGGTACAAATTGTAATACCCGAGATTTCTGTTATGTAATTGGAACTTGTGATATTGTAATGTTTGTACTTTTGTATGAGTACTATTCTCTGTATTTCATTATCCGATGTTGTCGAGCATATAATTTCGTATATGTGATTTAAAGATTGAAATTCTGTGCATGTAGCGCACGCTACAGGCTGAGGGTAGCGTACGCTAATGTGGTTTCATAGCGCACGCTACCGAGTGTAATTAGCGCACGCTATGCGTGGTCAGATTGATTGAGACGTGCGGTAGGTGAGATCGGCCGGGGACCCCGCCGGATCGTGTCGGATGTACAGGACGGCTTCGAAAAGCCGAAGTCAACGCCTTTAGCGCACGCCATGTGTCGATGCGTAGCGCACGCTAAGTGCCGAGTACGCTTTAGACTATGAGCCGTTAGCGCACGCTACGCAGGTCTAGCGTGCGCTAATAGCCATTTATTATAAATAGACAAAGATCCTATTCGTGATTTCAGTTCCTTCTCCTCCCACAACCCGAACTTTGACACTTAGAACATAACTACTTTCGTCCTAAACACTCCGTATCAACCTCCTCAACCTCCTAGTTCGAGATTGAAGATCATACATTATTGGAGATTGGTGTTCAAGCCTTCGGTGTTGGATTGCTTCATTTCATCCGTGTTCTTCACTACTTCGAGGTAGGTGATTCTTCACCAATGATTAGTATGTTCGTAAGGAAGATTTGAATCATGTTTGGATAGCAAGTATTTCGTTCATCACATGTTAGAAGGATACTTTTGACGTATCGGTACTAGATGTCGAATGAACCTTTGAACCATCTTATTATAAGGACACCTAAGCATGTTTAAATCGATTTATGATCAAGTAATCGGATATTACCCAGTTGATACGTTGTATACGTTGGAATCATGTGTTTTGGAATGTAAGACGATGGAACTTAGATTATTTCTTGAAGATCGTAGAGGAATTGTGATATCGAGATAACTATCCGTATATTGGTATTTCATAATCATAAATCTTCCAGAAAGCTTATTATCATGATATGCCCGAGGATAACTTGTAATATCACCATAGATTCATGAGTTCTTCATCATTCAACCCAGCTTTGGTTTGCGATTCTCGCCATGCAAGATAAGCGCACGCAAACATGTGAGAGAAAACGAGCGCTATCGAGGTTCGGTTTTGCACAAAACGCACGTAGCGTACGTTATGAGACAATGAGTCGATCGCGATTCGTGGCTAGCGACGCTAGTCTTATACGATAGCGTACGCTAACAGTCCAGCTTAGCGCACGTTATGTAGAGTACGTAGCGCGCGCTAAGCAATCCAGGCAGATTGTTTAGTTTGAGCTTTTCGGCCGTAGGCCGAATTGTTAGGCCATTGTTCGACTCGAGATGATTTGTATATCGTTCCTTTTGTTAAGGTTCGAGCTTGTTACGTTGATCGGAGGGGGCGGCCTTCGAGTGCGTCGAGAGCATTGAAGTATATCGTTCTTGCCATCTTCGAGGCAAGTATCGTGATATGTTAATATCGGTATTTTTGGAGTATGCGTATGATTATGCATGTTGTTGAACATGATATTTACTTCGTTGATTTGTCGTTTATATGTTCATGTTGATGAACGTAATGATTTGGCATATGTGTATGCATGAGTTGTGTTTGTATACGTGTACGATCTATGCTGAGGGTGCTGGATCGGATGTCCACCTCGTGTTGGTCCGACGGGATCATCTTGGGATCTAGGCTGAGGGCGCTGGATCATTGGACGGGTTATTTCCACCTCGTGTTGGTCCGACGGGATCATCTTGGGATCTATGCTGAGGGCGCTGGATCATTGGAATACCAGTGTGTAATGGAATCTTGTAGATTCGCATTGTCGGATTCCTAGCGGAAGTCCGTGTGATGTATCTTGTTGTGTATTGTTGATGCATATTCGAATTGTTTAAATATGATACTTGTACTAGCATCGTTTTGCTAACCCCTTCGGGGGTGGACATTTGTTTTGATGTTCGTGTAGCTAAGGAGCAGGAAACAACACAAGATCGACGTGACGACGAAGGGGTTCATGATGTTTATTGTTATTGAGATTTGTGGTCTTGGTTTGGTTTCGTACTCGAGTACGCGTGTCCTTTTGATATTAATTCGATATGGTTGTATTAATTACCCGTTGAACCAGTTATACGTTTTCATAAACTTGAATTTTCGTAGTATTGATGTCTTGTATTTACTTTTCTTTTTAATTAGCCTTGTAAATCCTTATTTAAAGGGTTTACGGCTGTAATTATTCCGAATATCTCGGGGTGTTACGAATATGGTATCGGAGCTAAGATTTATGGATATCTTGGCAAATGGGTTTTAATTGGGTCATTTACGTTATTTGATTTACGGTCGTTGTAACATCACCGTTTCACCAAGTCGTCATGTGGACCGTGGTTGTAAGTCTCTTAATCTCTTATACTACCGTATTACTTAATTCTTGTTTTGTGAGTATTGACGGACTTTATTTCAAAAATTTTGTTCGTATATTGAGAAATTACGTTTACGGATGCCGAGAGGAGGTCGTGGACGCGACGCGGTCGTGGACGCGACGTGGTAACATGAGACATGAGGATTCCGCAACTACCCTGAAATATCGGCTAGTCGAACCGATTCCCATTCTCGAGGGCAAGGATCGGCGAATGATGACGCAAACCCTAACATGCCAGAGTGCTTCAACAGTAGTGGCGCAAATAAATCGATTCGCCTGTGTCGTTGATCGCATGCAGATGCGATGGGACAAAGCACCACGAGGATAACCGGGAGACAGATGGCTTGCGGAAGTGGTTAAATTGCACCCGCCAAAATTTGACGGATCCGCCGAGACACTTACTTGGGATCACCGGCTCAAGGAGTTGGAAAAGATATTCGCGGGTCTTAATCGTCCCGAGGACCGAAGGTTCCTATTGCCCAAGATTTTCCGACCGGGAGGCCTTTGATTGGTGGGAGGCTATTCGACCCGAGAATCATAATGCGGATTGGACGGAATTCAAACAAATGATGGAAGCACGATTGTCCTCGTCCGCTTAGAGAGGCGAAGATCCGAGAGTTTTTCTCACCACAGAGTTCGGAGGCATCTCAGGATGATGTAATCAAAACTTTTAATCATCACCGACTTGTGTGCGACACTTGGTCGAACGGAGGCGAAAAGATTTTCATTTTGATATGCGGATTAAGCGGAGATTCAGCAGTACATGTCCGGATTCGAGTGTACTACGTTGCAAAGATCAAGACAAAGCGCCGCCTACGACATGAAAGAGGCGGCGATGGAGAAATCGGTAGAGGCAAAGAAACAAGGTGACCGGCACTTTGCGTAAAACAAGAGTGGTGGGGCCCGCAAGGGCCGCCTTCCTTTATTCGGCTAGAAAACCTCCACATCCTTCTAGAGGCGGAAAGAAGTTCCGGGCAACATCAATAGCTTTGACGCATCAAAGAAATGCTACAATTGTGGTCGAGCCGGCATATTCGACGTGATTGCCCCGCATCTTCTCGTGACTTGTTACGATTGTGGGCAAGAAGGGCACCGTGCGGCCTTCGTGGAGCCGCTAGATCTTTGGTACCCGCACCCGCACTGGTTCCTAAGGAGATAAGTGTGAACCAGACAGCAGAGTGGATTTCAGCAGTAACGCCGGGAAGAGAGAGATATCCAGTCGGGTCCGTTCCTCCGCGCCTGCACGAAATGAGGAGATCTCGACGACGAACACCGCCGTTGCATCGTGCACGATTCAGATCCTTTTGCAACCAGCTAGTGTCTTGTTCGATTCGGGAGCTACGCATTCTTTTATATCTTTGAACCGTGTTAAACGTTTGAACATCTCGTGCTTGTATAATTGTGAACCTTATGTTGTGGGATTACCGAGCGAGAGAAAATTGTGGGAACACTAGAAGCTAGGGATTTCCCAAAGATCTATAGAAGGAAGAGATTGGCCATCGAATCTTATTGTAGTTGACATCTCATGTGACGATTTAATTTCTGAGATGATTGGCTCAACTGCTTATGGAGTCTGTTGAATTACCGAGAGAGAGTCATTTCCATCATTGCCGACGACGGATCTCGAACACTTATTCCGAGGATGGAGACCGGAAGCTCGGGAAATTGATCAAAGCAATGAAAGCAAGAAATTATCAAACAGGATGTCATGGACTTTGGTGTTATGCCATGAGGAAAGAGGAAGGAGTAGAGCGCTCGTCTATTCCAGCTTGTGAATGAGTTCTCGATATATTTCTGACGAGCTACTGTGGTTACCTCCGCAAAGAGAAGTGGAATTCACCATCGAATTAGAGCGGAGCAACCCCTATTTCCAGTGGCACCATACCGCATGGCGCCAACCGAGATGTATGAACTCAAGAAGCAATCGGAGGAATTGTTAAGGTAAGGGCTATATTCAACCGAGCGTTTCCCTTGGGGAGCGCCTGTTCTCTTTGTCCTAAGAAAGACGGATCCCTCCGACTGTATTGATTACAGGAGCTTAACAAGATGACGATCAAGAATAAGTATCCTATACCTCGGATCGACGACTTGTTTGATCAACCGCAAGGGGCAAGGGTATTCTCGAAGATTGACTTGCGATCGTGATACCATCGCTGAGGATTAAGGAATCGATATACCGAAATGCTTTCGATCCCTGACGGCATTATGAATTTGTAGTGATGCCATTTGGACTTACCCATGCTCCTGCGGTATTCATGCAATTGATGAATCGGGTATTCTTGGAGTACTTGGATAAATTTGTGGTCTTTTTCATTGACGACATTTTGATATATTCGAGGGACGCAGAGGATCATGCTAAACATCTACGTGTGGTTTTGAGCATCTTGAGAAAGGAACAGCTATATGCAAAATTTTCTAAATGCGAGTTCTGGCTTAAGGAAGTAACCTTCCTTGGGCATGTGATATCAGCCAATGGAGTTCAGGTGGACCCGAAAAAAGTCGAAGTAATCTTGGAATGGGAAGCTCCTAAGAACGTGAAGGAAGTCCGAAGCTTCTTAGGACTAGCTGGATATTATTGCCGCTTTGTAGAGGGATTTTCCAAAATTGCTCGTCCGCTCACTCACCAAGGTAAAACTCAAAAGTTCGCGTGGAATGAGAAGTGCCAGGCTGGTTTTGACGAACTCAAGAAGAGACTGACGACAGCACCTATATTAGCGCTGCCAGAAGGAACTGACGGATTTATGGTATACAGGGACGCTTCAAATCAGGGTTTGGGTTGCGTGTGATGCAAAAGGATAAAGTGATTGCTTATGCTTCTCAAAGAACTAAAATCGCACGGGTTAATTATCCGACTCATGATCCGGAGCTAGCACTGTGGTCTTTGCCTTGAAAATTTGGCGACATTATCCGTACGGCACTCATTGTCAGATCATTACAGATCATAAGAGCCTCAAATACATTTTCAGTCAGAAAGATTTAAACAATAGGCAGAGAAGGTGGCTGGACTTGTTCAAGTATTACGACTAGGAGATTCTCTATCATCCGGGGAAGGCAAATGTAGTAGCCGATGCTTTGAGCCGTAAACCTGCTTTCTTCGAGTGTTGAAGCTCTTACGCCTGCATCAAAGATTCAACGAGAACTGATCCGTGAAGGGATTGAAGTATGGGCACCAGGAATCCAAGGGCGACTTTATGTGATGGAACTGACTTCATCACTAGTCGAGAAGATCAAGTCCAAGCAGTTGGACGATTCTCTGATCCTTCGATTATGTGATGAAGTAAAGAAAGGAAAAGCCCCAGGATTCGTGATAAAAGACGATGGAGTTCTGAGATTTGAGAGTCGACTTTGCGTTCCCGACGATGATGACTTGAGACGGACTATTCTGAAAGAAGCTCATAGCGCGCCCTATTCTATTCACCCGGGCAGCAGTAAGATGTATAAGGATCTTAAACAAAACTTCTGGTGGGGGAATATGAAGAAGGACGTAGCAGAGTACGTTTCGAAGTGTTTGACTTGCCAGCAGGTCAAGATTGAGCATCAGCGACCTGCCGGGATGTTAAAGCCGCTTCCGATCCCTGAATGGAAGTGGGAGGACATTTCGATGGATTTCATCACCAGTATGCCAAGGACTAGAGCAGGAATGAACATGATTTGGGTCGTAGTTGATCGACTAACCAAGTCGGCTCATTTCCTAGGAATCAAAGATACATGGGGACCCGAGAGATTGGCACGAGTATTTGTTGCGGAGATAGTCAGATTGCATGGGACGCCGAAGACCATTATTTCGGATCGAGATGGTCGCTTCGTGTCGCACTTCGGAAGGCGATCCATAAGGCTTTGGGGATCGAGCTCAACTTTAGCATGACTTATCATCCCCAAATGACGGCCATCCGAAAGGACTATTCAAACCGTAGAAGACATGCTTAGAGCTTGTGCGTTGGATTGGTCAATCGATTGGGAAGTTCACTTGCCCTTGATCGAATTCACTTACAATAATAGTTGGCATGCTTCTATTAGAAAGGCACCATTTGAAGCTTTGTACGGAGGAGATGCCGATCACCCCGTGTTGGGATGATTCTTGGATTTGATCGGACGGAACCGAATTGATTATTCAGACTCAAGAGAAGATAGCTTTGATTCGAGAGAGACTATTGATCGCCTGCAGTCGATGAAGTCTTATGCCGATGTACGTGCCGTCCTCTAGAGTTCGACGTTGGGGATCATGTGCTATTGAAGGTGTCTCCTACACGAGGGATTTTCCGTTTTGGGAGGAGAGGCAAGCTCACCCGAGATATATCGGACCATTCGAGATCCTCGAGAGAGTTGGAGAGTTAGCATACAGATTGGCCTTACCGCCGCCGAGTCATGTTCACAATGTGTTTCACGTATCCCAATGCGAAAGTATGTACCGGACCTACCACGTCATTGATTTCGACGAGATCGAGATAGCTAATGATGGCACCTTCAAGAGAGACCAATCAAGATACTTGAGAGCCGGATCAAACAATTGAGGAATAAACCAATACATTTGGTTAAAGTACAATGGTCACGACATGGAGTCGAAGAGGCCACTTGGGAAACGGAGGACGGTATGAAGGCTAAATATCCGAGTTGTTTTCATCCTAAGTTTCGGACGAAACTTCCTTTTAGGGAGGAAGGATGTAATACCCGAGATTTCGTTATGTAATTGGAACTTGTGATATTGTAATGTTTGTACTTTTGTATGAGTACTATTCTCTCGTATTTCATTATCCGATGTTGTCGAGCATATAATTTCGTATATGTGAATTAAAGATAGAAATTCAGTGCATGTAGCGCACGCAACAGGCTGAGGGTAGCGTACGCTAACGTGGTTTCATAGCGCACGCTACCGAGTGTAATTAGCGCACGCTATGCGTGGTCAGATTGATTGAGACGTGCGGTAGGTGAGATCTGGCCGGGGGACCCCTGTCGGATCGTGTCGAATGTACCTGGACGGCTTTCGGGAAAAGCCGAGTCAACGCCTTAGCGCACGCTACAGGTCGATGCGTAGCGCACGCTAAGTGCCGAGTACAGTTTAGACTATGAGCCGTTAGCGCACGCTACGAACAGGGTCTAGCGCGCGCTAATAGCCATTTATTATAAATAGGACAGCATCCTATTCGTGATTTCAGTTCCTTATCCTCCCACAACCCGAACTTTGACACTTAGAACATAACTACTTTCGTCCTAAACACTCCGTATCAACCTCCTCAACCTCCTAGTTCGAGATTGAAGATCATACATTATTGGAGATTGGTGTTCAAGCCTTCGGTGTTGGATTGCTTCATTTCATCCGTGTTCTTCACTACTTCGAGGTAGGTGATTCTTCACCAATGATTAGTATGTTCGTAAGGAAGATTTGAATCATGTTTGGATAGCAAGTATTTCGTTCATCACATGTTAGAAGGATACTTTTGACGTATCGGTACTAGATGTCGAATGAACCTTTGAACCATCTTATTATAAGGACACCTAAGCATGTTTAAATCGATTTATGATCAAGTAATCGGATATTACCCAGTTGATACGTTGTATACGTTGGAATCATGTGTTTTGGAACGTAAGACGATGGAACTTAGATTATTTCTTGAAGATCGTAGAGGAATTGTGATATCGAGATAACTATCCGTATATTGGTATTTCATAATCATAAATCTTCCAGAAACCTTATTATCATGATATGCCCGAGGATAACTTGTAATATCACCATAGGATTCATGAGTTCTTCATCATTCAACCCGGTTTGGTTTGCAGATTCTCACATGCAAGATTAGCGCACGCTAACATGTGTGAGTTAACGTGCGCTATCGAGGTTCGGTTTCGCACAAAACGCACGTAGCGCACGTTATGAGACAATGAGTCGATCGCCCGATTCGTGGCTAGCGACGCTAGTCTTATACGATAGCGACGCTATCATCAGCCTTAGCGCACGTTACGTAGAGTACGTAGCGCGCTAAGCAATCCAGGCAGCTTGTTTAGTTTGAGCTTTTCGGCCGTAGGCCGAATTGTTAGGCCATTGTTCGACTCGAGATGATTTGTATATCGTTCCTTTTGTTAAGGTTCGAGCTTGTTACGTTGATCGGAGGGGGCGGCCTTCGAGTGCGTCGAGAGCATTGAAGTATATCGTTCTTGCCATCTTCGAGGCAAGTATCGTGATATGTTAATATCGGTATTTTTGGAGTATGCGTATGATTATGCATGTTGTTGAACATGATATTTACTTCGTTGATTTGTCATGATATTCGTTTATATGTTCATGTTGATGAACGTAATGATTTGGCATATGTGTATGCATGAGTTGTGTTTGTATACGTGTACGATCTATGCTGAGGGCGCTGGATCGGATGTCCACCTCATGTTGGTCCGACGGGATCATCTTGGGATCTAGGCTGAGGGCGCTGGATCATTGGACGGGTTATTTCCACCTCGTATTGGTCCGACGGGATCATCTTGGGATCTATGCTGAGGGCGCTGGATCATTGGAATACCCAGGCTGTGTAATGGAATCTTGTAGATTCGCATTTTCGGATTCCGGTAGCGGAAGTCCGTGTGATGTATCTTGTTGTGTATTGTTGATGCATATTCGAATTGTTTAAATATGATACTTGTACTAGCATCGTTTTGCTAACCCCTTCGGGGGTGGACATTTGTTTTGATGTTCAGGTAGCCAAGGAGCAGGGAAATGACAAAGACTGACGTGACGAAGGGGTTCAGTGATGTTTATTGTTATTGGAGATTTGTGGTCTTGGTTTGGTTTCTGTACTCGAGTACGCGTGTCCTTTTGATATTAATTCGATATGGTTGTATTAATTACCCGTTGAACCAGTTATACGTTTTCATAAACTTGAATTTTCGTAGTATTGATGTCTTGTATTTACTTTTCTTTTTAATTAGCCTTGTAAATCCTTATTTAAAGGGTTTACGGCGCTGTAATTATTCCGAATATCTCGGGGTGTTACACAAATTTTTCGACGTTGTAACTTAGTACTCAATTGTGTTTGTCCGGTCAAGTGGCGGATAACGGTACTCCGTGACTATTAAAGTCGGATTTTTCAGTTTCCCACAACAACTGATATTTGTAGATATTTTCTTCAATTATTTTCATTGTCTTTTTTTTTATCATGGAAGAAACGTTGTATAAAATCGAAAAAAGATTTCCCTTTCTGAGTAAAAATGCAATTTTAAAAATTTACAAGACAAGGCTTGAAAGGATGAGGTTGCTTATGAACAAAAACATACCTTTTGACATAAGATTCATTATTGAAGCCAAAGTAAGAATAGAAGATGAATTCACAGAAACACCGACTAGATTTTTACCAGGGCTAGGAAAAAGTTCATATGCCAAGAAACGTCGAGCTAAGATGATAGCCAGTTTGCTATAAATGTGCTAGATGGAACTGTAATTTAAAATGTCGATCTTTAGGAATTCCATCTACAAACAGAGAAGATAAAATTCAATTCATTAAGGATGGTCTGAATAAAGAGAATTTAGATGATATCGAAATTTCTCTTGACACGCATCCTAGTGGACTCGTACATTACGGAATTCGATGTTTGTGGAATAAATTCCAACCAGAATATGAACAACGTCTTGGGAATCTGACGTTAAAAGACCCTGTTTGCCAATTTGTAAGAAAATTGGATGGGAAGCTTCTCCCCGACTCATAGAAGGCGTTTAGGCCGCTTCAACGTAAAATCGAGGAAGATGTGAGCCACAATCACAACTACTGTACATACGCGTAAGTATCTTTTATTTTTGTCGTGTGGTGAGATTTTCTGAATAAAAAATGTGATACGCGATAAATGCATTCATTATTCTAATTGAGTAATTGAAGCGCAATCAACGCAATCACAAACTTGTTTAACAATTTTTACCTTCTTTTTCTTCTATAAATAAACATTGTGCTTGTTTCTTTTATTCATCCCTTAAACTTGCACTTTTCTCTGTTTCTCTCTAAATAATTTCTTTTCAAAAATGGAGTCATCATCTTCAACAAAAAAATTTAGCACAGTCTGCATTTTTGGTGGAGCTAGTTATGGAAAAGAGGCATGCTTTACTGAAGTAGCCCACAACTTGGGTCGTACCTTAGGACAAAAATGCATTCATGTAGTTTACGGAGGAAGAAGTCTAGGATTAATGGGACGAGCTACTGCTTCTGCCTATATGGAAGGAGTAAGAGTGTTGGGAATAATCCCAAAACCTCTGGCTGAAAGTAAAATCACCGGGTCAACTATTGGAGATGAGTTTAGATCTGTAAATATGCAAGATCGCATAACTCACATGATAAATAATTCTGGCGCCTCTATCACCCTTCCCGGTGGTTTTGGCACCCTTGAGGAACTTTTTCATGTGGTTACCAGAGCCCAGCTAAATGTTCATCAAAAACCAATAGGTGTGTTTAATGTCAATGGTTTCTTTGATGGTTTAATGTCTTTCATCGACTACTCTGCTGAAAAGGGTTTTATTTCCGAGCGTGCTAAAGGAATCATAGTCGTTGCAACAACACCAGAAGAACTAATCAAAAAACTCAATGAATTTGTTCCTCAACCAGATCCAGCTCTAGCTAAAATTGTCTGGATGGAGGATTTAACCGTGAGAAAACGAAAAGTGGATTCATTCCTCTCCCTTTGATATCCCATGTCGGACCTCTTTTATTTTTACTTTCTGTCGTGTGTAATAATCGTGGTAAATGGTGGCAGCTTAAGGAGTTTCTTCTTGATCTCTTGACGCGCATCTATTCGCGATTTATGTATTGTTATTTTATTACTGTAATTTTTATTGTGTGTTTTTTATAATAGCATTGATGGCAGCGTAAGGCGACTCTTCGGACTTTCTTGATGAGCATCTTAAAAATTGTGTTATACTTCCGAGTATATTTTATTTTCTTTTGTTGTGTGCCTCGTATATTTATTCTCTTGCAGATTCTAAAAGGCGTTAGCTCAAACATCAACTATCTTAACAGGGAGTATTCTGCTTTTTCTGCATTACTTTTTATTTTATTTTATTTTTAAAAAAGTGAGGATAATTTTATTTTCAAGTTTGGTGGTGGTTTGTTTTATTATTTTGGTGTGTTTTGATTGATTTGGTTATTTGCCTTAATTTTTTCTTATATATATATATATATATACACATATATTTATAGTATTTTGATTTATGAGATTTCTAGATCTGGCCATAACACCAATAAATTAGCTATATACAACTTCTAAAATCGTTTTAACCGGTAAAAAATTGTATATTCCAATTTTTTTTTGAGCCTTAATCTCTTTCCAAGCATTGTAATTATCATATAAAATCGAGTCATTCGTTATCTTGAGAAAAGAAGAATCAATCGGTTGATGAAAAATAGAACTGAAATTTACTTAATTTGTGGAGTTTTTGAATTTTCATGCTTAACTAAGAAATGATTTTCTGCAAAAATTCTATTCCCTAAAAAAAAAAAGGAGTCATTGGTGAAAAGAGCTACACGTTAGCAAATAACGGTGTGAAAGCTATCACCTAAAAAAATAAATGACAAAAAGGAGAAGTGGTGAGCAGCAACAGCTGCCTAATTTTGGGGATTCTAAAATTTTGCGAAAAATAAAGGACTAACCATTGTTGGTGCGTAGCTGCCGTCTCACAGAAAAATTGGTGAAAAGAGCTACACGTTAGCAAATAACGGTGTGAAAGCTATCACCTTTAAAAAAAAAGATAGAAGTTGTATTGGTGAAAAGAGCTACACGTTAGCAAATAACGGTGTGAAAGCTATCACTAAGGGATGTAGTTTATGAGCAGATTTGAATTAATTAGCGGCTGAATTTCAATACACTCAATTTCGTGAAAAATCACAATATTTGATGACGCCAATGAAATTATTCTTCATATTGAGTCGAAAAATAAACGAGTGATCGAGAGCAGCCATTAAAGGGAGTCGTGTGTATCACGAGTGGGAAAGAAATAATCAACCTTTTGGAGGGGAAAACCTTGATTTTGGAATTACAAAATAAAAACCGTGTTTTAACTTCAAAAACATTAGTAGATTTATTTTGAATCTTGATTCATTTCTATCTACTGTATAAAGCTGGTTGTTGTGTATTAATGGCATTTTGATCTCCTTTTCTCTTTTTATATTTTAATTTATGTGTGTATTAATTTTTCTTATTTTTATTTTTGGAGCATGAATAATAAAGAGTCTTGCTCGGGACTAGCAAGAATTCAAGTTTGGGGGTGTGATAAGTATCGCTTTGTACACTTATCCATGGTTTGTATCGATAAAATTCACCCATAATTGAGCTAGTCTACTCGTTTTTTGCTTTTAATTAATTAGTTTTAATAATTTTATTTTTATCGGATGATGATCGGATTAAATAACTGATTTACTCAAGAAACAACATGTTTATTAAATATTCTCTTTGTTGAATTTTGATATATTCATGTTGTAGGGCTTTCCGAGATGAATTCGAATTCTTAGGATTCAAAATCGAGTTATATATCAAAAGTTATCATCCGAAGAAGATTCGGGGCAAAAACGCAAAGTCCGAGAAATTTTAGTGAAAACGTAACTCTCAAAGCAAGCGGTGAACAAATTGACGGTTAGTTACGGCCGTAACTACAGAATGTTACGGCCGTAAGTCACCTAGTTACGGCCGTAACTCCTGAATGTTACGGCCGTAACTCTTGACAGATTGTTATGATTTGTCTAATTTTTTATACTTTTTGTGTATTATTGAGGGGATGGCTGGCATTGATCCGATCTATTGTAATAATGCTGGAGTTTTGGAGCTATTAGATGACTTTAGGTGTATAAATAGACCCCTTAGATCCTTCATCATTCATCATTCATCTTATAATTTTCCATTTTTTGTAAACTTTTCTTTTTGTGTGAAGAACACACTTGTGTTCTTGAGTGATATTTGTAAGTGTGGTATAGCATATGTTGTTCAGAGAGTTTATTGCTTCTATCTTCTTTATCTACTAAGGGAGTTAGGATCAATTCTTTCTCTTAATTCAACTAATAATGACCACCAAAGCTTGTAACATGTATAATAAACCCTTCATGGGCTAAGTAACCTTTAGTTGGGATTATAAACAAGGTTAGTCATGTTATTTATGTTTGTATAAAAGATCTACTGTGAATTACTTATTATTGTGTGTGATTTTCATTGTTTTAACAATCTTTATTTATTTGGCCAATAAATGACGATATTTATGGTCTTCATATGTTTCGAAAGAAAATATGTTTGATTAGATCAAATGATCTTCACTCTAAGTTGTTCTAGGGGATAGAAATATATCTCTAGTCCTTAGATGATTCTTTGAGTTATTTTCATAAATCCTAATGCTATGTATTGAAGCCAATCAACATAGAAATATAGTGGATTGATTCAATATGTAAGGGGCGTTTTATAGTTCGAAAGAGAAACCGTCTTTTTAAGGAAAATCGAATCTACACAACATAATAAGTAAATTCATCTTATGATCTCCTATACATCTTCTATAACTAATGACGAACTAAGTTTGTAATCCCAACTATTTCATTTTATCGGTTAATCAATCTATTATTATTGCAATATTTTTATTTCCTTAAAATAGTAGAACTATTATTGCATTTTCTTTGCAATTATTAAACCAAACTTTTTAATTGTGTGTTTCACTCATTTTAGTATCTATAAAAGTAGACTAATAGTGTATAATTCAAATTATAACCAAACTTCCTTGTGGGATCGATAAACCGGACTCAAAAAGTCCACTTCACTACTTGATACGATATCGTGCACTTGCGATAGTTACACTAAGAACGTGTCACTGAGTACGGCCGTAACATTCTAGTTACGCCCGTAAGGCATGTGCGGTACGGCCGTATGACTGTCGGCAGATGTTTTGGACGAGGGAGAGTTACGCCCGTATGGGGTGGCTGGTTACGGCCGTAAGGCCGTTGACTTGGGATGTTACGGCTGTAAGTAGGCCGAGTTACGGCCGTAACCATGGCAGTATTTAAAGGACTTGGATGGGACTTTTCCGAGAGAGAGAGCTTGAGGGAGAGATTTTTCATCATCAATCACTTGGGTGTTCGGTTTTCATCATCTTCATTCGTTTGTGAAGCTTGGATAGCCGATTTAACACGATTTCACCGGATCAAAGTATTTGGATCTTCAAAGGTAATATTCTTCAACATCTTGGATATCAATTTTGTGTTGAGATATGATGTTTTGGACGTTATAATCATGTTGTATGAAGAGATATACGTATGATATTGAGTGTGTATGAATATTCATTGGATTATTGAAGGGTTATTCAAGAATACTTGGAATATTGAGTTGGATTTGGGGGTTTTCGATTAGTTGTTGTTGTAATCACGAATTTGGATATTCATATTGGAATATTGATTATATTGAAGATGTTTTGTTGGGTTGGAACATTCCTTGGGGATTTGATATTGGTATAGTTAAGGATTGGTTGTAAACAATCGAAGATTGGTTACAACGTGTTTGATATAATGCCCCAATGAACTTGGTTTAGTCGTATCAACCTTTTGAGTTAGTTATAATCGTGTTTGATTCGTATGTTGAACGGATTTTTGGTAATTGTGTTATTCAAGGTTGTTCGAGCGACCGACATCTCATTTAGGACGTTTGTTCGTGGAAGGACATTTTTTACCGGTGTTGTGTAAGTTAATTCTTACTCGGTTAAAAGGATATTCATTCCTTTTGTTGTTGTTCATTCATAACCATAACTCATTCATAATGTATTAACCGTATTGAGACTTGTAATTGTTGAACAATCACTTCATTCACAAGGAACGACAGTTCCAATCATTTCAAAGAGCTATCATTCATTTCACTATTATTTCATCTCGGTGAGTCATTCTTGACCCTTGTCGGGTTGTTATTCATTAATAATCATCATGGTCACTTTTGATCGTGTGACCTTCTGGGTTCATATTGCGTGGCTGGGTGCGGATGTGTTGAATTTTTAGTCGGGCACACGATAGTCATGTGTTGGGTTCACCGATACATTGGACTGTGCACACGGTAACGCTTACCTCCGTGAGACTAATTAGGCACAAGGACGGGTGTGTCCGGGCACTCGTCTTGTGCACTTGCACAGAACATTACGGGCGTACTATGATGCTCCTCTTCAGCTTAAATTCATAACTAAAGGATATTTCATGATTGTGTTTATTCAACTCTTGAGGATTGTTGTTCTGTGTAACTGACCCCGTTGGGGGATATTGTTTTCAGGTCATGGCAAGGCAAAAGTACGGTAAGAGAACGTTGACGGCGAGGAGTCCCAGTGATACTAGTAGGGGGCCCTAATCCTTTCAGTCATTCATGTTGTCGTCATTTATTTTCCGCTGCAGATTTCCATTTGGATACTCCGTTTCATTCAGTGTTGTATATTTTATCTTCATATAAAATATAAATGTATTCTGTATTATCTTGGGTGTGCTGTGCTTGAAACTCCTTATCGGAGTAATGGATGATATAATGTGGTTCGGTACTGCGATTATGTTATCTAAGTCATTAATTTTTATTCGCCTGGTGGGTCTCAGTCGGGGGTCCACGGCACTGTAATAGTCGCCTAGTTTGGGGTGTTACATGTCGGTGTTCTTTGCCATCATGAATCAATTTATTAGCAGCCTCAACACCTTCTGTTTCAAGAGCTTTCTTAACATCAGCCTGTAAATAAAAGTATCAAGTATTTCCCTCAAATAATTAACAGAAACATAAAATACAAACAATAACAATAATGGAAAATTATTTTAATTCCTGTTTCATAAGTAGTTATAATATACAGCAGCTAAGCTACCTAGTTTCACTAGAAATTGAAATCAGCTAAGCTACCTGCTTTAAATTTTACCCAATCTTCAAGAAAAAAAAAGAAAAAAAGAAGAAGAACATAGTATACACTTCCAGTAATGGCAGAAGACCTCAACACAACCATCAATAAACAAAAAAATACATAGAAGATCTCATTAAGTCTCATGTACAATTTATGTTAGTTTGATTTTTTTTTTTTCAAGAATCGTGCTTGAGGATCGTTTTCATTGTTAACTGAATCAAAGACAAATCTATCTGGTTTGATCCTTTTAACCATTTACTATTACACTTTGCAAATAAAATCATGCATAACCGGAACCAACCATCAACAAAAGTAAGAGAAATATCAACAGAAAATAAGGAGCAGGAATGATATATATATACACACACATAAGTAAGACAAATCTATCTAAACAGGAGCAGAAAATAAGGAGCACAAATCTAAACAAAAGTAAGACAAATCTATCTGGTTTGCTCTTCTTCTCTCTGTTTTCATTATCAATCATATATTATATATATACACATATATATATCTATCTTCTGAGATGGTATCGGAGCAGGAATGATAGAGATTAGAACAGGAGCTTGAAGTTTTTCAACAAAAACATCAAACTCAGTCCGCCAGATCCTAATCAAAATAGAACAATCGATCTTGCATATATTACAAACGCATGAATATAAAGAGCATTACCAGGCGACCTACCACCAGAAAGCATTACCAGGCGACCTATCATTTAGTAGATACGATAAATACTTACAATTTTTTCATCAACGGTTTTAAGCAGCTCCTTATGTAACTTGTACTTCCCATTCTCTTTTCGTTTGCGAGTCGCTAAATATATATCAGCATCAGAGATTACAACCTGCTCTTCCTCACGATCACCATCACCATCACCATCAACATCGACATGCATTTCTTTAAGTTTTTTAAGTCGCTGAATTCAATAAATTTTACATGTTATCGATAATAATACATTTGCAATTTATTATTAAAATATGACCAAATATACATTACCAGCTTGTTAGCAACTTGAGCGAAACTTCTGGGCCCAGTAGTATGCGTCTCTGTTATCTTTTTTCGTGCCTCGGCATTCTTTTCCGCAGTTCTCTATAAATAAAGGAACACTTATCGTCATTACTTTTCATACTAAATTGCCAACAAAACAATGAATAGAAAGGAAAATTGAATTAAAATTATTACCTTAACTTTTTCATCACCCCAATATTTTAAAAGAATCTTCCAATCTGAAAGAGGAACCTCTTCGCGCCTTTTTTCCATCCACTCCTCATCTGTAGGATAAGGATAGTAATAGTCTCGCTTAATCCTACTTTTGAAGCTCCTAAACTGATCATTCAACGACTTTAGAACCCAGTTTTTGGCATCTTCCGAAATGATGTACTTGTCCTACCAAAAAATCACAAAGTACTACGTAAATAATGGATTTGGCCTAATTTTAATATTCTTCGGGACAAGTTAAGGAACATATAAATAGGAACATATAAATCAAATGTTGCTTAGTTTACCTTGGCGTACTCCCACAACAGTTCTTTTTCAGGAACTTGACGCCAACTGGCACAAGTAAGAGACACGAACTGCCTCACAGTGGTCCCCAAAAAGTTGCTAAACTCAGATAGTAACTTGCCACCATCCGCTATAGGTTGGTTGAGATAATTGAGTGTGATCCTTTTGTTTGTCCGCTCTATTATGAACATGATCCGTCTTCGTTTTCCCTCTTTTTCTTTTTAGAGCCTCATCAACCGGTGTATCAACCGCAAATTAACAAAACAAGGTAATGAGTTAAAATAACTATGACACTGAGAGACATGGGATTGGTTTAGCATGATTCAGTAAATAATCAATAAGTAACCAATTTTGAGAGAAGTAAATTTTACATCATATCTAGCTAGACAATCAAATATATAACAACCTAGCTAGCAAGACAATTAGATTTTATTATTTTGACAAGTAATAAAAAGTTGATTTAAGCAACAATATTTTATAATCTAGCTTCTTATCTAGCTAGATAATCAAATATATAACCACCAGAATATGATTTAACCAACAACATTTTATTATCTGCAATTTAACCATAAATACCGACATGAAAGCTTACATCTGTAGTGCACTTTTTACAACTAAAATTACCGGCTTGTTATTGCAACTGTTTTGATTCAGAGTGTGGCTGTGGAATCTCCTTTTGAAGTTCTAGTTTTTCACGTTCCCTTAACTCCAAGTATGCAGTCATTGAACCAGGACCGTCTCTCAGCTGTTTTAGCTTCTCTTTAACAGAAAGCACTGGTGCATTATTGACCTACACAAGAAAAATATATGAGCAATATTAATTACATACAACACACTTGTATAGTTAGTATAGTAGTGTGAATGTTGGTCTGAGAACAAGTATAGGTTTAGTAGCCGAGTTGAATAAACTTCTAAGTAGAAATGATCCCTCCATAAATAAAATACCAAGGAATTTTGCAACTGAAAGTATTATTGTCCTTTGTTGAAAAAAATATCTTTTCGGTGTTGGTAAAGATTGATATATATATATGATCTTAGCTAGAAATCAGTACCCATATGTAGCTGTTTGGTCAGAATAACCCTAGTCGTTCTTTCAGTTGCGCATTGCATTCTTTTTTATTCTCTCTGTTCCAAGATTTGGACAAACATACTTGTTGGTTTATAGGACAGTACTTTGAACATAAAATCTATCTTCTTGCATTTATTTATGCTCACAGTGCTTAGAACATGGAAGTGCTCTTATTTTTTTCTTTAACTTTGTGCATGAACAGAATTAGTAATGTATTGTTATTCTTTGATCAAGTTTTGGCTTGCTATCTCCAGATATTATTTGAATCCTAGTGTGATCCGATTTTTTTTCTGAGGAAAAAAAAATTGGAAGCAGCTAAGTAACTAGTAATTAATTACAACGATGGTGTGTGTGGTGGTGGTGGTTATGGGGGGGGGGGGGGGATTCCCCCCTCAATATTTTAAAAAATGTACTTTCTTCTTGTATATCAAGCGGTCGGACCCAATGGTAAGATTGTATATTCTAATACCTACTACAGTTCAGCACCAAATGTATTCTTATCGTCCTAATTGAAAATGCTACAAGAGAGTTGTAACATCTAATAAATCTTCAACAGATCATAAATAGAATTTCAATAATAAAAAACACAACGATTAAACCTCGACTGATAACCAAAACATAAAGAGACACAGGTGTCAAAATTTTCGACCCATATGATTAGAAACATAACAGTATTATATTATCGAAATTAGTACCTCTAAAGGAAGTGAAGCTGCGCCGGCAGTTGCTTCCTTCTTTTCAGATGAATCCGGCAATTTATTTGCTTGAGAACGAGTTCTTGGGACAGCACCGGTCTCAACTCTCTGTCTCTTGACCTTTTTTGTTCTCTACAAAAAATTTATATTTTTCAATCACCCGCACCACTATAAACATTAATTGATGCATAGATTAAGCAAAAAATTCCTTTGAAATGGCACTATCATCCTCATTATCACTTTGTCATTCAGGTTTAGCATCATTCATATTCGGGACATACTCACTTTCAGCTGCATCATTATTTGATTCCTTGCGTTTATTTTTATCATTTTCACAACTCTTAGTAGACTTTCTTTTGAGCAATCGAAGTTCTTCAAGTTTAGCATAATTTTTCAAAACATTCTGAGTCCTTCTCATTTCAAAATCATTACATCTTTGACCTTCGACATTTTTTACCAATTCATCACCAGCAGTTCTCTCTGTCTCTGTATTTCCTACAGTTCTCTCAAATTCTTTTATATAGGCTGACATACCCATCAGTTCATGTGAACTAGTTTCAGCAGCTGTAAATTGTAATTTCTTCCTTGGGTTCAGCTGCTGCTCCTTCTCATTATTCACTTCCTTCTTCATTCCTTCTCATCATTCACTGCCTTCAGCTTCTGTTCCTTCTCATCATTCACAGCCTTCAGCCTCCGTGATATCTCGGCATTGATAGTCTTTAGAGTCACAAAAGTCCGCTTCTCACCATTCCTTTCCTTAGCAAGAGGGCTTGGTCTTGGCCTTACGATCACATATGGTTGCATTTGGTTCGTTACTGGTATAGCCTTATCGACAGTGGAGTCGATGTAAAAATCAGCCTCAGATTTTCCTTTAATATATTCGCCAAGAGTTTTATCATCTGAAATGAGTTTCCAGCCACCCTTCTTCCCTTTAGGGACATATACCCCTCCAATCTCATCGTACTTCATTTCTTTAACACACTCTATCAGTACTCCATATGAAAACCTGTCAGGGTCCGAGTCAAATATCTTGTGATCTCCACCAGAATACTCATTCTTTAAAAAGTCTCCGTTGTGGTGCAATCGGATAACTAGACTCTCCATCCTGTAATAAATACCGAAAAATAGTCAGTCAAGTTATATGATAATTAACTAACTATTTAACAAGAATAATGTACAAGACAAGTTTAAAAATACATGACAATTAACTAAATAATTAACAAGAATATAGTACAAGACAAGTTTAATATTACATGACAATTGAGTAACTAAATTAAGATGGTAAATCTAACTATTTAACAAGAATAATGTATAAACAAGTTTAATTTTCACATACAAGTCTATTATACTACACTTAATCTAATTTTTAAAATTAATTTACCGAGTCTGATTCATGATTTACTCTCTTAGGTGGCGAAATGGGAATTTCTATTACAGGGATGTCTTCTCTGAAATAACTTACTTCACGATATGGTTCTTTTATTATAGAACGAAATATTGTGTCATTTGAAAATTGCCCGTTTAAATCATTTTCAACTACATCCTCTTGGGCTTCCTGAAATTCCGTTGACCGCCTCTTAATAGGATAATTGAAATGTTTTTCAACAGGATCTTCAATGTAAAACAACTGTTGCACTTGATTCGCCATGACATATGGATCATTTTTTTGACAAACTCGGTTGAAGTTAACTCGAGTAAAACCAAAAGAATCCTTTTCATCTTTATGCCAAGTACACCTAAACAAAACTGAAAGCAACCTAGTAGTCAACTTCTAATATTTCTTCAATTGATCCGTAGTAACTAACATCCCCAATTGATGGATTCGGATCTTTTGAACTTGCGAAACTAGTTGTTAAGGCTGTCAAAAACACACCACTATTCTGCGTGGTACACTTACGATCCCTTTTTTTGTATGAAGCCTATAGCCATTTATTACATAACCACTAAACAACTTAGCATTTCGCCTTGGAACCTTTGCTAAGGAGAGTAGTTCCTTGGAACCTCCTGGTTGTTTCCTGATTTCAGTCCTAAACCACTCACATATTTCATCGGTATGTGTTCTTTCTTTTTGATATCGTTTGGACTTCACGTTATTGTCCACTATTGCACGATGTTTCCTGAAATTATACATATGTATAGTGTGTCAATTTGGTGGTTTTAGATAAATTACTTTATTACTTATTAAATATTCCATAATTATTAAGCTTTAAAGGCTTACTCAATTAGCTCTTCCACTGCCTCGTCGTTGTAGTTAAATAAAATATACCGATGAGCTGCGATCCACATATCTTCAGGCAAGTGAATATATTTCCCAATTTTGTTTTCCCCCGAACAAATAGAATACCCACCAGTTTCTACATTTGGAGTTGCAGACTCCTTCAATGACTTCTCTTCGCCATCATTCAGAAATCTTGCACAAAACGTCAAACATTCATCAACAAGATACCCTTCTGCAATGTACCCCTCTGGTCTGCTCTTATTGCGGACATATTTTTCTAATACACCTAGGTACCGCTCAAACGAATACATCCATCTTTGGTAGACTGGTCCACCGTATTCAATTTCCTTGCATAAATGTATTAGAAGGTGAATCATTTTGTCAAATAAAGCATTTGGAAATATCGTCTCAAGTTGACATAGTATTTCGATAATCTCAAGTTGCAGCTTCTTTATTTCATCCAACTCAATAACTCGGGAACATATATCTCTTAAAAATTCACCTAGTCTGATCAAAGGCAATTAGGATTAACCCCTTGTTGGCTTATATTTTCCCACCCATTACATTTTATCCTTAAAAGCCCCATTGAGTGTAACACCCCGATAAGGCGGCCATTACAGTGCCGTGGACCCCACACTGGGATCCACCAGGCGATACCCAAAGTACAGATTAAATACACAATACATGTGATACCAAACCACAAAACATAGTACTTACTCCGTTCTGGAGTTTACAGCAGTATGGCCTACGGCCTTATTACACACAGGATCCAAAACATAAGTATAATCCATATGGAGATGAATTATACCTTAAATAACAATACATTTGTTCAAACTTAAAATAAAGCGGAAAGATAACATTACACGGTACGAACATGACCGGACACGAAAGACTTGGGCCCCCCGAACTAGTATCCTTCGAACCCTTCGTCATCACCTTGATCTTCCCGTGCCTTGCCTTTTCCTCGACCTAAAATACAACACAAGTATTTCGCCCAACACAGGTCGATATACATGATAAATGATTCTCAAGATAGTATACAATTCACGTATATAAGATTTCAAGAATAACGCCCGACTAACGAACATACCCCTCGGGTGTATGAACGTCCACACAAACGCCGAACACATCCAAGTATAAAAATGGACTGTGAGCGACTAAGATAGTATGGCTCGAGAGGGACATCACAGTACGCCCGATCCGAATATGTGTCAGTGCACATGTCCACCCCGTATACGGAATCCAGGATATACGTGGGACAATGTACCTAATTAGCCTCAACGAACTACGTCTCGTGTGCACAGCCCTTCACGGAAAATATTCACGCATGACTATATATGTGCCCGGCTAAAAATCCTACACAATATCCAATCGGAACGTAGATATGACTCCGGATATGTCACGATGCAACATGACAACGAATTCAATAATTCACAAAATCCGAATAAGGATCGAGGACTCACCGAGATGACAACAAGATCAACAATATCAAGGGTCCAAAAGTGACGAACTTGGGAATACAATTCCACGATGAAAACGGGACATCATTAAGAACAACCTCAAGTCACATGACACAATTTTATAAGTGTTTCATATACACGAAATGCATAATCATCATAAGAATCCACACATCATTATAACCAAGCAAGATAACTTGCCTCAATACGGAGGCGTGTAAAGTCCTTCTTTGTCGAACGAACAGCCGGCCCTCGATTCAAAATTGGTTACTCGGACAATCAACCTTGAATGAAGTATATTTTACTCAATAATACGTTCATATAATCATCTATACCAAACTTCAACGAGACAACATCCTAATTCTCATTTGAGTAGTTCAACTTTAAGATGTTGAGCGTTACTCCAAGAACCTCATTCAATACCATTCTATTCTTACAATTGATTACAAGATGTTTACCAAATGTTTGCTGGAGTAAGATGTGTTAACCAATCATCTCCTACTCTTTAAACCTATCAAGAACATCAAAAGTAAAATCTGCACTTCAATCAATTTCTTATGTTGAGTTAAGTAGTTATAATTCCATATTATGATCATGAAGACCACTACAAGTTCAACACCTTCCTTATAATCTTCTAGTTAACTTGGAGGTTCAAACATTACTCCTCTGGATTCATTTAGCTTAGGTTCAAGAAGGTGATTCCATTCTTCTAATGATCAACAAGGGTTTCTTAAAGCATTTTATGGTAATTTTTCTAATAAGTTATTTACATTATAATGAAACAAAGACTATTAGTATTCCATTGGTGTTAGTAGTCCAGGAATAAGATTTGGTTTAACTAAACATGATCATCACCATTTAAGACACTAAGAATACATCATTACAAAAACCCTTAATCATCATATTCATCATTAAGTTTGTTGGAAGTTTAACTATGAACATGTTTAGCTCGATTAAATCATCACTAGGTGGAGTATACTTAATCACTATCATTATAACTATGAGATTATAGGGTTAAAACGTATGACATACCTTCAGAATTGAAGAACAATACACCAAGACCACAAGGACACAATCTAAGCTCCAAGAATGACTCCAATTCCCAATCAACAAGCTCCAAAATCCAAATGTAAAGCTCAAACACAAGTTGGAAGAAGGTAATTTTGATCTAGGGATGCAGAAGGATGATTATCTTGGTGAAAACTCAGAGTTTGGTCGTGCAAAATGAAAGACACAAGTTGTCTTTTTATAACAGCACAGGTCGTTACATACGCTACCCGGACAGTATTACGTACGTAAGCTCAGTCCAGAGGCTACTGGACTGAAACACGGACATCATTATGTACGTTACCTATCAACGCATTACGTACGTAATGTAGGTCAACTAGATTGCCTCCAAAAGATCAGATATTCGAATCCTGTCCGGCCCTACACGCCGAAAGTTGAGATCGGATACGATTACACTGGTTACGTACGTAACAAGCACACCTTTACGTACGTAAATGACTAAGCATAACGTACGTTATATTTAAGGATTAGCGTACGTTATACTCTGGTTAGTAGCTCAAAAATGTATTAATCTATGCGACGTTGAGAATCCAATTATAGTGCGAGTGATCGTTATTATTATGTCTATTTATGATATATTCCAATATCAATAACAATACACAAATGTAACAAGAGTACAACAGTATTTGAATTATCCGAATGATACAACAGTAAGTAAGAATTTCCGTCGGATATTACATACTCCCCCCCTTAAAAGGGGTTTCGTCCTCGAAACTAAGGGGTAAACAATTCAGGATACCTCTCTTGAATGCTTATCTCCGTCTCCCACGTGGCTTCCTCGACCCCGTGTCGTGACCACTGAACCTTCAGTAGGGGAATCGTCTTATTACGCAGTTGTTTGATCCTCCTCTCAAGTATTCGTACGGGGCGCTCCTCATACGAATGATCCTCCGCTAAATCGATTTCATCGAACTGAAGTACATGACTCGGATCAGCAACGTATTTCCTTAACTGGGAGACATGGAACACGTTATGAATTCGGCTCAGGGCTAGTGGTAAAGCCAGGCGATAGGCTAAATCGCCCACTCGGTCCAAAACCTCAAACGACCCGATATACCTCGGACTCAGCTTGCCTCTCTTCCCAAAACGAAAAACTCCTCGAGTAGGGGACACCTTCATTAGTACATGGTCGCCGACCTCGAACTCAAGCGGCCGCGGTTGTCTACGTAGGACTTCGCCGGATTTGAGCCGTCAACAAACGACTCTTAATCGTGGCGATCTTCTCACGGCCGCTAACAACATATCGGGTTCCGTACCTGTGGCTTCGATGGATCGTCCCAACACAGAGGGGATCTACAACGACGGCCATACAATGCTTCATAAGGTGCCATCTGAATAGAAGTGTGCCAGCTATTATTATAAGTGAATTCCACCAAGGGTAGTTGGGCCTCCCAATCATCCTTCCAATCAAGAACGCACGCCCTCAGCATATCCTCTAAAGTTTGGATAGTTCTCTCAGTCTGACCATCCGTCTGCGGGTGAAATCTTTGTCTTGAAATTCAAATGCGTACCCATCACACGATGAACTGCTTTCCAAAAATGTGACACGAATCGCCCGTCACGATCTGATACAATACTCTTAGGGGTACCATGTAACCTTACAATTTCTTTGATAAATAGTTGGGCCAATCTCTCGAGTCCCCAAGTATCTTTAATCTCCAGAAAGTGGGCTGATTTGGTCAAATGATCCACAATCACCCAAATCGTATTCATCCCTCGACGACTCGTCGGCAGGCTGGTAATAAAATCCATCGATATGTCCTCCCATTTCCACTTGGGAATCGGAAGCGGTTTCAGCAATCCTGCGGGTCGCTAGTGCTCAATCTTAACTTGTTGACAGGTTAAACACCTCGAAACAAATTCTGCAACTTCACGTTTCATACCTCCCCACCAATAATATTGTTTCAAATCCTTATACATTTTGCTAGACCCCGAGTGGATAGAGTACGGGGTAGCATGAGCTTCTCTCAGGATAGAACTCCTTAACTCATCATCAGTGGGTACACAAACTCGGTTCCTGAAGCGTATCAATCCATCCTCGTGTATCACAAAGCCAGGAGCTTTCCCTTGAGTTATTTCGTCGCGGACTCGAGATAAGAATGGGTCCGTAACTTGCTTCGATCTAATTATATCCTCAAGGGACGATGAAATCTCAAGTGTACAGAGTTGCCCTTGAATACGCTGTAACCAGACTTCAAGTTCCGGCCTCACCAATTCTAACTGCAATACCCTCTGAGTTGTTAGGCGGGCAAGCATCTGTTCCTGTACTGTTTTACGACTCAAAGCGTCAGCAACTACATTTGCTTTGCCTGGATGATAAAGGATCTCGATATCATAGTCTTTGATGAGTTCTAGCCACCTTCTCTGCCTCATGTTTAAATCCTTCTGAGTAAAAATGTATTTCAGGCTCTTGTGATCAGTAAAAATCTGACAGGTTACTCCATACAGATAATGACGCCAGATTTTTAAAGCAAACACCACGGCTGCGAGTTCTAAATCATGGGTGGGGTAGTTGACCTCGTAAGGTCATAGCTGTCTCGATGCATAGGAGATCACCTTCCCGTTTTGCATTAGTACACACCCAAGGCCCTGTTTAGATGCGTCACTATACACTACAAACCCTTCCGTTCCTTTCGGTAGGACTAAAATAGGTGCCGAAATCAACCGACTCTTAAGTTCATCAAAGCTCACGACATGCCTCCGACCATAAATACTTCTTATCCTTCCTCAACAAATTAGTCATTGGTTGGTCAATTTTGGAAAAACCTCCACGAACCGTCGGTAATAACTCGCTAGTCCCAAGAAAGCTGCGTACTTCCTTAACGCTCTTTGGTGGTAAATTGGCCTCGGATAGCTTCCGTCTTCTCGCGGGTCTACTCGCACCCCATCAATCGATATCACATGCCCGAGAAAGATAACTTCATTTATCCAGAACTCACATTTAGAAAATTTTCCATAAAGCTGCTCTCGCCTTAACGCCTCGAGAACTAGATGGAGATGACGCTCGTGCTCTTCATGGTCACGAGAATAGATCAGAATGTCGTCAATAAAAACGACTACAAAGTGATCCAGATAATTAATAAACACTCGATTCATCAGCTCCATGAATACTGCCGGTGCATTCGTCAGTCCAAAAGGCATCACTACGAACTCATAATGCCCATAGCGAGTACGAAAAGCGGTCTTCGAAATATCAGACTCACGAATCCTCAACTGATGGTAACCAGACCTCAGGTCGATCTTAGAAAACACAACAGCCCCTTGAAGCTGATCCAATAAATCATCAATACGCAAAGAATGGGTATTTGTTCTTAATGGTTACCTGTTCAACTCACGATAATCAATACAATGCACGTAGGGATCCGTCCTTCTTCCGTACAAATAGCACCGGTGCTCCCAAGGACGCACTAGGTCTAATGTAGCCCTTCTCGACAAATCCTCAAGTTGGCTCTTCACCTCCCGCATCTCGGAGCCATGCGATACGGTGCTTTTGAAAGCGGGACGTGCAGGATCTAGCTCAATATTGAACTCTACATCACGATGCGGAGGTAAGCCTGGCAATTCATCTGGAAATACGTCTGGGTAGTCTCGGACTACCGGAATATCGATCAATTCAACTGGTCGATCCATTGTCTTGGTCATGTAACACCAATAGCCAATACATCCTTGATTAAGCAGTTTCACCGTTTTCATAGCGCTGATGATTCTCCCGGAACGGCTGGGATTATCACCCTGGAAGGTACACTCAATACCATCGTCAGATGTGACGGTTACTGTTCGCTTGCGGACACTAATTATGGCATCATGACGGTCCATCCAATCGATACCCAAGATCACATCATCTTTAGGTAAATCGACCACAATTAAATTTGACAACCACTCACGGTCGTTCATTCGAATTGAGCAGTCCTGAACTTCACGATTCCCAACAATTCTTCTACCATCGGGTAGACCAATTATATAAGGTTCACAATTGATAACATGCTATAATTGCAAACGACTCAAACAAGAAGTAGATAAAAAGGAGTGTGAAGCACCAGTATCAAAAAGAACACAGACAGGCTGAGATTGGATCTCGAGAGTACCTGCAATCATGCTGGCTTCGGGATCTTCAGCCCTCTTCATCTCGTAAACTCTAGGTTTTGCAGCCCCTACACCAGATGTACCAGCTTGACTTCCACGTCCCATCCCCTTGTTTGCCTCGGTAGTCTGATAAGAAGCGGATGGAGGTACTCGGTCCTGAACTGAAGACTGTACTGGAGCATGAGGTGTTGCGGGAATACGTACTGGTCCATTCCTACAATAACGAGCACGATGCCCGTTCTTCCCACAAGTATGGCATGACACGGCTAGCCTAGGACATTTCGAATTGATGTGCCCCTGGTCTCCACAATTATAGCACACAACAGATAGGCTGACCGCTTGAGGTTGCGATCCGGTTGGCTTCGATGCCGTAGGTTGCCGTTCAGAAGGATTTGGCACTGGTTGGGGTCTCTTGAATGTTCCCTGTCTTTATCGATCGGTTCAGTTCCTGAATTTCTTGTTGTTAGATTGCGGTTGCTTCTTGGAAATTTCCTTCACGGTCAATTCATACTCTAGAGCTTTCCCGATGAACTCCGGTAGGGTCACACAATGATGGTTCAACAGCTGCATCCTCATTCGGGGTTTAAGCCTTTTGAGAAAGTATTTGATCTTATCAACTTCTGTGTGGACAATCGTCGCGGCAAAAGGGAGAAGTGACTGGAATTTCTCGGCGATAGATAGTACATCATCATCTTCGGACGGTTCTGGATTCAGCAATTCTGATAATTTGGCCTCGCGGAGAGGACCTGGATAGTAACGATCTAGCATGAGATTTTTAAATTCTTCCCAAGTACATACGCCATCAGCTGGCCTCACCGAAAGCCACCAAGTGTGGGCACCCTTGCCCAAGTAGTAAGTCACGGAGACGCGATTCTCATCGATGAGTCTACCATATCGAACAACTTCTCGAAGTGTTCGATCCAATGCACGATATCAGCCGGCTCAGAGGAACCTTCAAAAATCGGGGGTCGTTGGCGCGAGATGTCACTGATGATCCGATTCACCGGCCCGCCATGTACAGGAGGTGGCCCCGATCCGGTCGGTAGCAGCTCTCTGCATAGTTTCCATTAATCGACCCATTTGGGTCATCTGAGCCATTATGCCTGCATTACGGTGTAAGGATCGACACGAGCATCCTCGCGTCCATTGTGGTGTGATTGGTCCCTAGAAGGCGACCGTCGCCTGCGGAACTATGCTCGCGTTCGCACATCCGTTGGCTCGCGGTATCGGATTCGCCCTTCCGCGGCCTCGTCCCCTCTCGCCACGGCCTCTCAAATTTCTTTCCATACTGAAAGAATCAATTTGTAATGATAATCATAAGTACAGTTCATGATACCAATCGGAATTCATGCTAAGTTAATGGCAGTAAGAAATTACATATTCAAGAAAACAGTTCGTAATGAGTTATCATCACTACGAGAGTCACACAAAATATCATATCGATGTTTGAGTCGAATGATTTCAATCATATAATCAATCCAGAATTTATTTGAATCATTAATCAGATAATTCCTGCCACAACCCTTAAAATGCCGAGATCAACAAGGAGATCTATTCAGAGATCGATATCATGTCAGTAATTTATTCATGGTTCATAAAGTACGTACCGCATTTGGCTCGTAGGATCAGGCGCTTGCACGGGTCACACGTGACACGAAGGTCTCTTGATACTAGTTTAATACACAAAGACTCAAAACAAAGAAAACGACCTCTAGAAAAACTCTCTGATACCATCTTCTGTAACACCCCGATAAGGCGGCCATTACAGTGCCGTGGACCCCACACTGGGATCTACCAGGCGATACCCAAAGTACAGATTAAATACACAATACATGTGATACCAAATCACAAAACATAGTACTTACTCTGATCTGGAGTTTACAGCAGTATGGCCTACGACCTTATTACACACAGGATCCAAAACATAAGTATAATCCATATGGAGATGAATTATACCTTAAATAACAATACATTTGTTCAAACTTAAAATAAAGCGGAAAGATAACATTACACGGTACGAACATGACCGGACACGAAAGACTTGGGGCCCCCGAACTAGTATCCTTCGAACCCTTCGTCATCACCTTGATCTTCCCGTGCCTTGCCTTTTCCTCGACCTAAAATACAACACAAGTATTTCGCCCAACACAGGGTCAGATATACATGATAAATGATTCTCAAGATAGTATACAATTCACGTATATAAGATTTCAAGAATAACGCCCCGACTAACGAACATACCCCTCGGGCGTATGAACGCTCAGTCACAAAACATCGAACACATCCAAGTATAAAAATGGACTGTGAGCGACTAAGATAGTATGGCTCGAGAGGGACATCACAGTACGCCCGATCCGAATATGTGTCAGTGCACATGTCCACCCCGTATACGGAATCCAGGATATACGTGGGACAATGTACCTAATTAGCCTCAACAAACTACGTCTCGTGTGCACATCCCTTCACGAAAAATATTCACGCATGACTATATATGTGCCCGGCTAAAAATCCTACACAATATCCAATCGGAACGTAGATATGACTCCGGATATGTCACGATGCAACATGACAACGAATTCAATAATTCACAAAATCCGAATAAGGATCGAGGACTCACCGAGATGACAACAAGATCAACAATATCAAGGGTCCAAAAGTGACGAACTTGGGAATACAATTCCACGATGAAAACGGGACATCATTAAGAACAACCTCAAGTCACATGACACAAGTTTATAAGTGTTTCATATACACGAAATGCATAATCATCATAAGAATCCACACATCATTATAACCAAGCAAGATAACTTGCCTCAATACGGAGGCGTGTAAAGTCCTTCTTTGTCGAACGAATGTAGCCCTCGATTCAAAATTGGTTACTCGGACAATCAACCTTGAATGAAGTATATTTTACTCAATAATACGTTCATATAATCATCTATACCAAACTTCAACGAGACAACATCCTAATTCTCATTTGAGTAGTTCAACTTTAAGATGTTGAGCGTTACTCCAAGAACCTCATTCAATACCATTCTATTCTTACAATTGATTACAAGATGTTTACCAAATGTTTCTCGGAGTAAGATGTGTTAACCAATCATCTCCTACTCTTTAAACCTATCAAGAACATCAAAAGTAAAATCGCACTTCAATCAATTTCTTATGTTGAGTTAAGTAGTTATAATTCCATATTATGATCATGAAGACCACTACAAGTTCAACACCTTCCTTATAATCTTCTAGTTAACTTGGAGGTTCAAACATTACTCCTCTGGATTCATTTAGCTTAGGTTCAAGAAGGTGATTCCATTCTTCTAATGATCAACAAGGGTTTCTTAAAGCATTTTATGGTAATTTTTCTAATAAGTTATTTACATTATAATGAAACAAAGACTATTAGTATTCCATTGGTGTTAGTAGTCCAGGAATAAGATTTGGTTTAACTAAACATGATCATCACCATTTAAGACACTAAGAATACATCATTACAAAAACCCTTAATCATCATATTCATCATTAAGTTTGTTGGAAGTTTAACTATGAACATGTTTAGCTCGATTAAATCATCACTAGGTGGAGTATACTTAATCACTATCATTATAACTATGAGATTATAGGGTTAAAACGTATGACATACCTTCAGAATTGAAGAACAATACACCAAGACCACAAGGACACAATCTAAGCTCCAAGAATGACTCCAATTCCCAATCAACAAGCTCCAAAATCCAAATGTAAAGCTCAAACACAAGTTGGAAGAAGGTAATTTTGATCTAGGGATGCAGAAGGATGATTATCTTGGTGAAAACTCAGAGTTTGGTCGTGCAAAATGAAAGACACAAGTTGTCTTTTTATAACAAAGACACTGTTACATACGCTACCCGACAAGATACGCACGTAAGCTCACCCGCAGGCTACCGGATCAAACACGGACATCATTACGACGTTACCTATCAACGCATTACGTAATGTAGGTCAACTAGATTGCCTCCAAAAGATCAGATATTCGAATCCTGTCCGGCCCTACACGCCGAAAGTTGAGATCGGATACGATTACACTGGTTACGTACGTAACAAGCACACCTTTACGTACGTAAATAACTAAGCATAACGTACGTTATATTTAAGGATTAGCGTACGTTATACTCTGGTTAGTAGCTCAAAAATGTATTAATCTATGCGACGTTGAGAATCCAATTATAGTGCGAGTGATCGTTATTATTATGTCTATTTATGATATATTCCAATATCAATAACAATACACAAATGTAACAAGAGTACAACAGTATTTGAATTATCCGAATGATACAACAGTAAGTAAGAATTTCCGTCGGATATTACATACTCCCCCCCTTAAAAGGGGTTTCGTCCTCGAAACTAAGGGGTAAACAATTCAGGATACCTCTCTTGAATGCTTATCTCCGTCTCCCACGTGGCTTCCTCGACCCCGTGTCGTGACCACTGAACCTTCAGTAGGGGAATCGTCTTATTACGCAGTTGTTTGATCCTCCTCTCAAGTATTCGTACGGGGCGCTCCTCATACGAATGATCCTCCGCTAAATCGATCTCATCGAACTGAAGTACATGACTCGGATCAGCAACGTATTTCCTTAACTGGGAGACATGGAACACGTTATGAATTCGGCTCAGGGCTAATGGTAAAGCCAGGCGATAGGCTAAATCGCCCACTCGGTCCAAAACCTCAAACGACCCGATATACCTCGGACTCAGCTTGCCTCTCTTCCCAAAACGAAAAACTCTTCGAGTAGGGGACACCTTCATTAGTACATGGTCGCCGACCTCGAACTCAAGAGGTCGCCGGCGGTTGTCTACGTAGGACTTCTGTCGGCTTTGAGCCGTCAACAAACGACTCTTAATCAGGGCGATCTTCTCACGGGCTGCTAACAACATATCGGGTTCCGTACCCAGGGCTTCAGATGGATCGTCCCAACACAGAGGGGATCTACAACGACGGCCATACAATGCTTCATAAGGTGCCATCTGAATAGAAGTGTGCCAGCTATTATTATAAGTGAATTCCACCAAGGGTAGTTGGGCCTCCCAATCATCCTTCCAATCAAGAACGCACGCCCTCAGCATATCCTCTAAAGTTTGGATAGTTCTCTCAGTCTGACCATCCGTCTGCGGGTGAAATGCTGTGCTGAAATTCAAATGCGTACCCATCGCACGATGAACTGCTTTCCAAAAATGTGACACGAATCGCCCGTCACGATCTGATACAATACTCTTAGGGGTACCATGTAACCTTACAATTTCTTTGATAAATAGTTGGGCCAATCTCTCGAGTCCCCAAGTATCTTTAATCTCCAGAAAGTGGGCTGATTTGGTCAAACGATCCACAATCACCCAAATCGTATTCATCCCTCGACGACTCGTCGGCAGGCTGGTAATAAAATCCATCGATATGTCCTCCCATTTCCACTTGGGAATCGGAAGCGGTTTCAAAGAATCTGCGGTCGCTAGTGCTCAATCTTAACTTGTTGACAGGTTAAACACCTCGAAACAAATTCTGCAACTTCACGTTTCATACCTCCCCACCAATAATATTGTTTCAAATCCTTATACATTTTGCTAGACCCCGAGTGGATAGAGTACGGGGTAGCATGAGCTTCTCTCAGGATAGAACTCCTTAACTCATCATCAGTGGGTACACAAACTCGGTTCCTGAAGCGTATCAATCCATCCTCGTGTATCACAAAGCCAGGAGCTTTCCCTTGAGTTATTTCGTCGCGGACTCGAGATAAGAATGGGTCCGTAACTTGCTTCGATCTAATTATATCCTCAAGGGACGATGAAATCTCAAGTGTACAGAGTTGCCCTTGAATACGCTGTAACTGAGACTTCAAGTTCCGGCCTCACCAATTCTAACCGCAATACCCTCCGAGTTGTTAGGCGGGCAAGCATCATTCTGTCTTGCTTTACGACTCAAAGCGTCAAGAACTACATTTGCTTTGCTCGGATGATAAAGGATCTCGATATCATAGTCTTTGATGAGTTCTAGCCACCTTCTCCGCCTCATGTTTAAATCCTTCGAGTAAAAATGTATTTCAGTGCTCTTGTGATCGTGAAAATCGGCAAAGTTACTCCATACAGATAATGACGCCAGATTTTTAAAGCAAACACCACGGCTGCGAGTTCTAAATCATGGGTGGGGTAGTTGACCTCGTAAGGTCATAGCTGTCTCGATGCATAGGAGATCACCTTCCCGTTTTGCATTAGTACACACCCAAGGCCCTGTTTAGATGCGTCACTATACACTACAAACCCTTCCGTTCCTTTCGGTAGGACTAAAATAGGTGCCGAAATCAACCGACTCTTAAGTTCATCAAAGCTCTGCTGACATGCCTCTGACCATAAATAATTCTTATCCTTCCTCAACAAATTAGTCATTGGTTGGGCAATTTTGGAAAAACCCTCCACGAACCGGTAATAACTCGCTAGTCCCAAGAAACTGCGTACTTCCTTAACGCTCTTTGGTGGTAACAGCCTCGGATAGCTTCCGTCTTCGCGGGTCTACTCGCACCCCATCAACCGATATCACATGCCCGAGAAAGATAACTTCATTTATCCGAACTCACATTTAGAAAATTTTCCATAAAGCCGCTCTCGCCTTAACGCCTCGAGAACTAGATGGAGATGACGCTCGTGCTCTTCATGGTCACGAGAATAGATCGAGAATGTCGTCAATAAAAGCGACTACAAAGTGATCTAGATAATTAATAAACACTCGATTCATCGGCTCCATGAATACCGCCGGTGCATTCGTCAAAAGGCATCACTACGAACTCATAATGCCCATAGCGAGTACGAAAAGCGGTCTTGAAATATCGGACTCACGAATCCTCAGGCGATGGTAACCGGACCTCGTGTCGATCTTAGAAAACACAGAGCCCCTTGAAGCCGATCCATAAATCATCAATACGCGGCAATGGGTATTTGTTCTTAATGGTTACCTGTTCAACTCACGATAATCAATACGAGGCGTAGGGATCCGTCCTTCTTCCGTACAAATAGCACTGGTGCTCCCCAAGGGGACGCACTAGGTCTAATGTAGCCCTTCTCGGACAAATCCTCAAGTTGGCTCTTCAGCTCCTGCATCTCAGTCGGAGCCATGCGATACGGTGCTTTTGAAAGCGGGGACGTACCAGGATCTAGCTCAATATTGAACTCTACATCACGATGCGGAGGTAAGCCTGGCAATTCATCTGGAAATACGTCTGGGTAGTCTCGGACTACCGGAATATCGATCAATTCAACTGGTCGATCCATTGTCTTGGTCATGTAACACCAATAGCCAATACATCCTTGATTAAGCAGTTTCACCGTTTTCATAGCGCTGATGATTCTCCCGGAACGGCTGGGATTATCACCCTGGAAGGTACACTCAATACCATCGTCAGATGTGACGGTCACTGTTCGCTTGCGGACACTAATTATGGCATCATGACGGTCCATCCAATCGATACCCAAGATCACATCATCTTTAGGTAAATCGACCACAATTAAATTTGACAACCACTCACGGTCGTTCATTCGAATTGAGCAGTCCTGAACTTCACGATTCCCAACAATTCTTCTACCATCGGGTAGACCAATTATATAAGGTTCACAATTGATAACATGCTATAATTGCAAACGACTCAAACAAGAAGTAGATAAAAAGGAGTGTGAAGCACCAGTATCAAAAAGAACACAGACAGGTGAGATTGGATCTCGAGAGTACTGCAATCATGCCGGCCGGGATCTTCACCCTCTTCATCTCGTAAACTCTAGGTTTTGCAGCCCCTACACGGATGTACCAGCTTGACTTCCACGTCCCATCCCCTTGTTTGCCTCGGTAGTCGATAAGAAGCGGATGGAGGTACTCGGTCTGAATCAAGATCAGATGGAGCATGAGGTGTTGCGGGAATACGTACTGGTCCATTCCTACAATAACGAGCACGATGCCCGTTCTTCCCACAAGTATGGCATGACACGGCTAGCCTAGGACATTTCGAATTGATGTGCCCCTGGTCTCCACAATTATAGCACACAACAGATAGGCTGACCGCTTGAGGTTGCGATCCGGTTGGCTTCGATGCCGTAGGTTGCCGTTCAGAAGGATTTGGCACTGGTTGGGGTCTCTTGAATGTTCCCCGGTTGCTGTCTGACTGGTTCTGGTTCCTGAATTTCTTGTTGTTAGATTGCGGTTGCTTCTTGGAAATTTCCTTCACGGTCAATTCATACTCTAGAGCTTTCCCGATGAACTCCGGTAGGGTCACACAATGATGGTTCAACAGCTGCATCCTCATTCGGGGTTTAAGCCTTTTGAGAAAGTATTTGATCTTATCAACTTCTGTGTGGACAATCGTCGCGGCAAAAGGGAGAAGTGACTGGAATTTCTCGGCGATAGATAGTACATCATCATCTTCGGACGGTTCTGGATTCAGCAATTCTGATAATTTGGCCTCGCGGAGAGGACCTGGATAGTAACGATCTAGCATGAGATTTTTAAATTCTTCCCAAGTACATACGCCATCAGCTGGCCTCACCGAAAGCCACCAAGTGTGGGCGCCCTTGCCCAAGTAGTAAGCTGCTACGGAGACGCGATTCTCTACTGGACAGTCTACCATATCGAACAACTTCTCGAAGTGTTCGATCCAATGCACGATATCAGCCGGCTCAGAGGAACCTTCAAAAATCGGGGGTCGTTGGCGCGAGATGTCACTGATGATCCGATTCACCGGCCCGCCATGTACAGGAGGTGGCCCCTGATGCTGGTCGGTAGCAGCTCTCTGCATAGTTTCCATTAACTGACCCATTTGGGTCATCTGAGCCATTATGCCCTGCATTACAGTGTAAGGATCGACACGAGCATCCTCGCGTCCATTGTGGTGTGATTGGTCCCTAGAAGGCGAATCGCTGCCTGCGGAACTATGCTCTGCGTTCGCACATCTGTTGGCTCGCGGTATCGGGATTCGGCCCCTTCCGCGGCCTCGTCCCCCTCTGCCACGGCCTCTCAAATTTCTTTCCATACTGAAAGAATCAATTTGTAATGATAATCATAAGTACAGTTCATGATACCAATCGGAATTCATGCTAAGTTAATGGCAGTAAGAAATTACATATTCAAGAAAACAGTTCGTAATGAGTTATCATCACTACGAGAGTCACACAAAATATCATATCGATGTTTGAGTCGAATGATTTCAATCATATAATCAATCCAGAATTTATTTGAATCATTAATCAGATAATTCCTGCCACAACCCTTAAAATGCCGAGATCAACAAGGAGATCTATTCAGAGATCGATATCATGTCAGTAATTTATTCATGGTTCATAAAGTACGTACCGCATTTGGCTCGTAGGATCAGGCGCTTGCACGGGTCACATGTGACACGAAGGTCTCTTGATACTAGTTTAATACACAAAGACTCAAAACAAAGAAAACGACCTCTAGAAAAACTCTCTGATACCATCTTCTGTAACACCCCGATAAGGCGGCCATTACAGTGCCGTGGACCCCACACTGGGATCTACCAGGCGATACCCAAAGTACAGATTAAATACACAATACATGTGATACCAAATCACAAAACATAGTACTTACTCCGATCTGGAGTTTACAGCAGTATGGCCTACGGCCTTATTACACACAGGATCCAAAACATAAGTATAATCCATATGGAGATGAATTATACCTTAAATAACAATACATTTGTTCAAACTTAAAATAAAGCGGAAAGATAACATTACACGGTACAAACATGACCGGACACGAAAGACTTGGGGCCCCCGAACTAGTATCCTTCGAACCCTTCGTCATCACCTTGATCTTCCCGTGCCTTGCCTTTTCCTCGACCTAAAATACAACACAAGTATTTCGCCCAACACAAGGTCAGATATACATGATAAATGATTCTCAAGATAGTATACAATTCACGTATATAAGATTTCAAGAATAACGCCCCGACTAACGAACATACCCCTCGGGCGTATGAACGCTCAGTCACAAAACATCGAACACATCCAAGTATAAAAATGGACTGTGAGCGACTAAGATAGTATGGCTCGAGAGGGACATCATAGTATGCCCGATCCGAATATGTGTCAGTGCACATGTCCACCCCGTATACGGAATCCAGGATATACGTGGGACAATGTACCTAATTAGCCTCAACAAACTACGTCTCGTGTGCACATCCCTTCACGAAAAATATTCACGCATGACTATATATGTGCCCGGCTAAAAATCCTACACAATATCCAATCGGAAGGTAGATATGACTCCGGATATGTCACGATGCAACATGACAACGAATTCAATAATTCACAAAATCCGAATAAGGATCGAGGACTCACCGAGATGACAACAAGATCAACAATATCAAGGGTCCAAAAGTGACAAACTTGGGAATACAATCCCACGATGAAAACGGGACATCATTAAGAACAACCTCAAGTCACATGACACAAGTTTATAAGTGTTTCATATACACGAAATGCATAATCATCATAAGAATCCACACATCATTATAACCAAGCAAGATAACTTGCCTCAATACGGAGGCGTGTAAAGTCCTTCTTTGTCGAACAAACAGCCGGCCCTCGATTCAAAATTGGTTACTCGGACAATCAACCTTGAATGAAGTATATTTTACTCAATAATACGTTCATAAAATCATCTATACCAAACTTCAACGAGACAACATCCTAATTCTCATTTGAGTAGTTCAACTTTAAGATGTTGAGCGTTACTCCAAGAACCTCATTCAATACCATTCTATTCTTACAATTGATTACAAGATATTTACCAAATGTTTGCTGGAGTAAGATGTGTTAACCAATCATCTCCTACTCTTTAAACCTATCAAGAACATCAAAAGTAAAATCTTCCTTATTATGGTAATTATTCAATTCAACACCTTCCTTATTATTCAATTCCATATTATGATCATGAAGACCACTACAAGTTCAACACCTTCCTTATAATCTTCTAGTTAACTTGGAGGTTCAAACATTACTCCTCTGGATTCATTTAGCTTAGGTTCAAGAAGGTGATTCCATTCTTCTAATGATCAACAAGGGTTTCTTAAAGCATTTTATGGTAATTATTCTAATAAGTTATTTACATTATAATGAAACAAAGACTATTAGTATTCCATTGGTGTTAGTAGTCCAGGAATAAGAGTTTGGTTTTACTAAACATGATCATCACCATTTAAGACACTAAGAATACATCATTACAAAAACCCTTAATCATCATATGCATCATTAAGTTTGTTGGAAGTTTAACTATGAACATGTTTAGCTCGATTAAATCATCACTAGGTGGAGTATACTTAATCACTATCATTATAACTATGAGACTATAGGGTTAAAACGTATGACATACCTTTAGAATTGAAGAACAATACACCAAGACCACAAGGACACAATCTAAGCTCCAAGAATGACTCCAATTCCCAATCAACAAGCTCCAAAATCCAAATGTAAAGCTCAAACACAAGTTGGAAGAAGGTAATTGTGATCTAGGGATGCAGGAGGATGATTATCTTGGTGAAAACTCAGAGTTTGGTCATGCAAAATGAAAGACACAAGTTGTCTTTTTATAACAGCACAGCTCGTTACGTACGCTACCCGGACAGTATTACGTACGTAAGCTCAGTCCAGAGGCTACTGGACTGAAACACGGACATCGTTACGTATGTTACCTATCAACGCATTACGTACATAATGTAGGTCAACTAGATTGCCTCCAAAAGATCAGATATTCGAATCCTGTCCGGCCCTACACGCCGAAAGTTGAGATCGGATACGATTACACTGGTTACGTACGTAACAAGCACACCTTTACGTACGTAAAGAACTAAGCATAACGTACGTTATGTTTAAGGATTAGCGTACGTTATACTCAGGTTAGTAGCTCAAAAATGTATTAATCTATGCGACGTTGAGAATCCAATTATAGTGCGAGTGATCGTTATTATTATGTCTATTTATGATATATTCCAATATCAATAACAATACACAAATGCAACAAGAGTACAACAGTATTTGAATTATCCGAATGATACAACAGTAAGTAAGAATTTTCGTCGGATATTACATTGAGCCTAAGCCTATTTCTTTGATCAAGCACATTACTTTAGCCATTAGCCATTCTTGTTGATGACTCATCCATTTGCACCCTTTAGTCAAAGATTTAATTGTGAACTAGATGTGTGACAAATAGGGACCGATGTTCATAATAGTATTGTAGAGATTAAGAGTTTTTGTTGAAACTGAAAGGGTGTGAAGTACATTGGAGTATTGAACCGAATAAAAAAATTTATAAATAAAGGCCAAAAAAAACGGCCTGAAAGAAGAATGCGGGGGGTCAAGTACGAAAATCATCACTATGTATACATAAAATAGCACTTGAACTATCCTTTGAGTGATACATAATTCTTTCCAGAAGATCCATTGTATACTTTTTCTTACACAAGAGTATGATCTTGCCAGATGAATATTCAATTACCATGTAAAGTACAGAATAACTTGGGGATGATGGTTTGAGAGTTTTCATTACAGAAGAGGGGTGTTGATTGTTATTTGTAGGATTTGTTATGCATCTAAACCACAATTGATCTTGGCTAGCAAACCTCATAATTTTCCCTTTATCCTACCCATACCCAAAGCCACGTTACAATCAAAAGAAAGACCTTTTGATTTATGCATGAGTTTATTTTTAAGTAGTGGAGATTTGATTTTTGACCAAGCATATGGTAATGACATATTATGCTTTGATATGAGTGAACTCTTATCGATTATCCCGTATATACACTTGAGTGAAGAGTGACATCCACCGTGAGGGTATTGAATCTTTTTGCATTCCGAATCTCAATGAAGTTGTTAGAATTTGGTGCGGCATCCTATTTTTCTCTGATCTCACTTGGGTCATGATCACTTGTTTTCTCTTGATATTGGTTTTACCATGAATTTTTCAGCATCCGAATATTATTACTCGGGTATAAGATTTGCCCGAGGACGTGCAAAGATAAGTGTGGGGGAATCTGTTTAGTATATTTTGAGTAATATTTTTATTAGTATTTTATGTATATAATTCTGTGTTTTGTGTGATAATTTATTCATTTTACTATATATTTATATTATTTCATTTTTTTAGAACTTTCTATAATTTTGTGTCATTTTTGGATAATTAATTGGAATTAAGTTATATCTGCAGGTTAACCAACCGGTACAAGATAAATCAATTAGTTCAAGGACGATATTTTTCCAAAATTCTAATATAGTCACGACTGATCTCATTTTATTTGTCTCGTCGAGACGATCGTTTTAAAAAAAATTCATCCGAATCCGAGTTCGTATGAAGAAGTTATGACCGTTCGAAGGACAATTAAATAGACGGACCATATTGTGCCACGTGTCAACACCCGATTGGATCAGAAATTCAACTATGTGCTGATGTCATCCATGACATCAGCACCCCTTAGCAGCCGTGAAATAATTGAGGGTTGGATTTTAAAATTTTAAAAATTATTATTTTATTTATTTTGAAGTAGTATATATAGGGGATGAATGTGTAGTATTTTGGGAGGAGAAAAAAGGGGAAAAAAAGAAAATAGAGAGAGTTATTGTAAGAGAGAAAAATAAAAATATTGTGTAATAAAATTATAGTTGAGTAATAATTATGAAATATTTATTTATTTGTGTTGTTATTATGAGTGAGTAATTTTCTTTTACTGGGGTTATGATGAAACCATGTCTATATTATTATTAATATTTATATAATAATTCCAAGTAAATATTTTAAATGATTATGATTTTTGCTTCAATAGGGGAATATTATTTCATCAATTATATCACGTATTTTTGATAGTTATAAATTCCCCCTGCTTTGTGATTATTGATATTAGTGAATTTCTTTGATTAATTGTTTTCCATTAAATTGGATACATATAATGCTTAGAAATTATATTTTTCAAGCGAAGGAAAATCTATATTTGAATTATAATTTTGTACTTGTCAAATCTATAGGGAAATAGTGAGATTGATTTCAGAATCTATTCCCTGAATTTCTTAGAATTAAAATATAAAATAAATAATAAATAGACATTGGTGGATTCTAAACCCTAGTAAATTATTTAAAATCAATTTATCTAAAATCTACTTAAAAATTACTGTTATTTAATGCAATTATTATAACCATTCAAAAATAAAATCATTTGGGACTAGGTTAGAATTTAATATAATTTGGTTCAAAACGATAGGAACAATTTGACTTCACTATTATAGTCCTCCCTGTGGAATCGACCTTGCACCGCATATCTACATTGAACAAATCGTGCGCTTGCGAGTATTAGACTAAAGAATCAAACAACAACACTTATTTACTGCACGATTTGTAGATTATCATTTTGATGAGACGGTGTTTCCATCGATTGGTAAGGATAAGACTGTTTTGGATAAAGATAAACAGAAACCAGTTGAGGATATCTACTGGAATGTACAAACTCTATCCCATTTAGACCCACGTACTACAGAATGTGAAAATGAGGCGAAGAGAATCATTCATTTACAAAAAAACCAAACCAAACCCAAACTGTAATACCCGAGATTTTTCATTTCCGGTTTAATTTGAATTTTTCTTTGTAGACCGGAAATTTCTCAACTGTCGAGCGTCATCATTTATTTATTTCTCCCTCTCGATGATCGATTTTGTATTTAGGGCCATACGTGGTGAATTGTTGTATATCATCATTTTCATTTCGGATCGTGGCTCTTGACCACGAGCTTTTCGTCATGTTCGTTCCGTGCTTGGGGTATTTTATGCTTCGTAATTTGCTCGTTATCGTTTTGGATCATAACCGGTGCGTTAAAGTGGTCGAGACGTCGTCGAACGCCTAACCGGACCGTCGGGGCTGGCCACGGCCGAGTCACGGCCGCACACTGCCGAGCAGGGACTGGCCTGGCCGAGTTACGGCCGTAAGGTTCCGGATACGGCCGTACGTGCTGGGCAGGGTGCATCCGGACGAAGGCCGGTTACGGCCGTATGGAGTGATCGGTTACGGTCGTACGTGGTCGGCAGGGTGCGGGGCAGGACTTTCGACGAAGGCCGATTACAGCCGTATGGAGTGATAGGTTACGGCCGTACGTGGTCGGCAGGGTGCTGGGAAGGACTTTCGACGAAGGCCATTTACGGCCGTAAGGGTACCGGATACGGCCGTACGAGACTAGGCAGACACTCGACAGTATAAATTACCGGGTAGACGTGTTTCTCACCCATTTTCTTCCCCCAACTCACCTCTTCCGCAGCCAAGGCATGGAGAAGACGAAGGCATGGTGTATATCTTCCAATCCACGTCGTTTTTGAGTCCATAACATCAATTAATCAACCTATAACCTTCTTCGATCCATCGAATCAAGGTATGATTTCCTAAAATCTAGTTTTGGGGATTTTAGTTGACTTTGTCCGATTTGATCGTTTTAACTCATATTTCTGATGGTTAATCGAAGATTGAGTTGTGTTCTATCATTTTCATCATCTTTACACGGTTTTATCATTTCTGATTCGTCGTTTATATGAACTTTCGTTTGACGCCTTCAAGGTGTCCGGGGAAATGCCGCAGAGAGAAATTTGGTTGTTTTGTGATGTTTTTCCTCGTGTGATTGATTATTTATTCGATGATAGGATATTAGGGACAATTTCCCTACAAAAATCTGGTGTTGAGCCCTTCCGATCGTTGTTTTCATTGGAGTTCCAGATTTTGCTAATAGACCGTATTTTCGGAGTATCTGCGAGAGATTACCAAGGCAAGTACCTTGATATACGAATTGTAACTGCGTGAAATCATTGTTGTCGAAGTGTATGAATTTATACGGATGTATATGTGTGTATATATATATGTATATATATATAGATTTATATATATTTATATGTTAAATATATGTATGTATATACGTATATTGATATATATGCCTATGTCGGTGAACGACGAGTGATGAATGCTAACACTAGTTGACGTACTCAACTTGGATTGATGGATGAACTATAGTTATTCATATAATATGGTAAGGTTATATATATATATATATATATATATATATATTCGGTTGAGTCGCAATATGGAGATATATGTGCGGTGTTGGTTGGTTAAGCTTGAAGGCTTATTGTGATTGAGTTTTGATCGATAACGTGCATGTTATTGTTTATTTGTGTGGTTATGGACTGCGGAGAAATTGTGTGACTTGATGTACCGAGTTGATAATTGTTATGACGTTTGTGTGTGTGCTTGATGTTTGTAATAATGTGGATACTTGTTGTGAGAAACGTCGTATCCGGGAACCTCTGAGGGCGGGGCGTGCACTCCGGCCTGGTGTATGCTGCAATGCGCGGCTCCATATGGGTGGTGAACGCCGGTGTTACCTAATGCGCGCGCAAGGGGCGGCTCTTACGGGAGTGATCGCCGGTGCGGTGACATGTTCAAGGAGCGGCCAACATAGTGGAGTGAACGCCGGTGCACAGGTGCGCAAGGGAGGCGCCTGGCAGGCTTATTGGTTATGGGTATTTGAGTGATAGCTAAGACCCCGTTACCGAGCGATGTTCGTATCTCAAATTCTTTCAACTCACTTTTAAATGTTTGTCTTGATATAGACCGCAGTTCGTATTTTTGAAAGCTTGTATCAACTTGTTTTTAAAGCGTTGGTATCAGGGTTAATTCACCAAGGAGGTTTGACGAAATCTCCGGGGGTTAATTAATCGGGGGTCTTGAGCAGGATATGTCGAATGAGAGATTGTGCCTTTGATTGTATTATGGTGCCTTTCTGTGTATCGGGTTGAGGACCCTGTGAAATGTTGAGATGATTGATCTCGTGATGATGTTATTTGGATTGGGTTGAGAACCCCGTGAGATGTTGTAATGATTTCGTTTGTGACAGTGTTCTATAAATTGGGCCGAGGACCCCGAATAACGTGTCATGGCTTTCGTGTAATTGTTTTCCATATGTTGGGTCAAGGACCCGAGAGCTTTTGAAATTATTTTCCAAAAGTGTTCCCATTCGATTTTCAAAACCCCAAGACGGCACGAGTCAATAATAACGTTTGAAAACTATCTTATCAAAATACTTTTCCTTTTACAAAAGGGATTTTCATGACTCCTTGGGCTCGTTTAAAGTTTCATTGATGTTATGTTCCGTAAAGAGAATATGACTATGTGATTATCTTTCACCTTGTGTATGCGAGTGTTATTCTGTGTTGACTATGGGAATGTATGGTTTGTGTTAAGGCTTCACGACGGTTTAATTTTATGTTGTTATTGTTCGTATATCTTGTATATTATGTACTTGCACTAGCAAAATTCCAATTTGCTAACCCCCGCGTTTTCGGGGGGTGGGTGCCTGTTATGCGCTCAGATTTTGGCAGCTTGGGAGCAGTCACGGGATTGGCTTGGAAGGAGATGGAAGACGACGATGCTAATCACATAAGAGTCAGAGTCTTTTTCTTTATTCCATCTGGGTCGGTATTTTCCATTTGGTTGAGTATTCACCCTTGCACGGGTGTAGGTTTTCATTTATTAAATGGAGATGTCATCCTTTTTTGTGGGAAAGTTTATTTTTTTTGTCATTGAGATGTAAAATTCATTAGCTTCTGAATTGTTTAATGACCTTGTCAGTCTGCGTTGTATTTAGACTGACCCCGGCCGGTCAATCATTATGTGGTTTAGTGGAGTTTAGCCTGGTAGATCCTTGTGAGAAGGGCCTATGGCGTGTAACATTTCCGGACGTATTGCTCGTTATTATTTTGGATCATAACCGGTGCGTTAAAGTGGTCGAGACGTCGTTGAACGCCTAACCGGACCGTCGGGGCCACGGCCGAGTCGACCGTCAGCACGCGCACACCGCGAAAGCAGGATCGCTTGGCCGAGTTACGGCCGTAAGGTTCCGGATACGGCCGTACGTGCTGGGCAGGGTGCATCCGGACGAAGGCCGGTTACGGCCGTATGGAGTGATCGGTTACGGCCGTACGTGGTCGGCAGGGTGCGGGGCAGGACTTTCGACGAAGGCCAGTTACGGCCGTATGGAGTGATCGGTTATGGCCGTATGTGGTCGGCAGGGTGCTGGGCAGGACTTTCGACGAAGGCCAGTTATGGCCGTAAGGGTACCGGATACGGCCGTACGAGACCATGCAGACACTGGACAGTATAAATTACCGGGTAGACGTGTTTCTCACCCATTTTCTTCCCCCAACTCACCTCTTCCGCAGCCAAGGCATGGAGAAGACGAAGGCATGGTGTATATCTTCCAATCCACGTCGTTTTTGAGTCCATAACATCAATTAATCAACCTATAACCTTCTTCGATCCATCGAATCAAGGTATGATTTCCTAAAATCTAGTTTTGGGGATTTTAGTTGACTTTGTCCGATTTGATCGTTTTAACTCATATTTCTGATGGGTAATCGAAGTTTGAGTTGTGTTCTATCTTTTTCATCATCTTTACACGGTTTTATCATTTCCGATTCGTCGTTTATATGAACTTTCGTTTGACGCCTTCAAGGTGTCTGGGGAAATGCCGCAGAGAGAAATTTGGTCGTTTCTTGATGTTTTTCCTCGTGTGATTGATTGTTAATTCGATGATAGGATATTATGGACAATTTCCCTACAAAAATATGGTGTTGAGCCCTTCCGATCGTTGTTTTCATTGGAGTTCCGGATTTTGCCAATAGACCGTATTTTCGGAGTATCCGCGAGAGATTACCAAGGCAAGTACCTTGATATACGAATTGTAACTGCGTGAAATCATTGTTGTCGAAGTGTATGAATTTATACGGATGTATATATGTGTATATATATATATGTATATATATATATAGATTTATATATATTTATATGTTAAATATATGTATGTATATACGTATATTGATATATGCCTATGTCGGTGAACGACGAGTGATGAATGCTAACACTAGTTGACGTACTCAACTTGGATTGATAGATGAACTATAGTTATTCATATAATATGGTATGGTTATATATATATATATATATTCGGTTGAGTCGCAATATAGAGATATATGTGCGGTGTTGGTTGGTTAAGCTTGAAGGCTTATTGTGATTGAGTTTTGATTGATAACGTGCGTGTTATTGTTTATTTGTGTGGTTATGGACTGCGGAGAAATTGTGTGACTTGATGTACCGAGTTGATAATTGTTATGACGTTTGTCTGTGTGCTTGATGTTTGTAATAATGTGGATACTTGTTGTGAGAAACGTCGTATCCGGGAACCTCTGAGGGCGGGGCGTGCACTCCGGCCTAGTGTATGCTGCAATGTGCGGCTCCATATGGGTGGTGAACGCCGGTGTTACCTAATGCGCGCGCAAGGGGCGTCTCTTACGGGAGTGATCGCCGGTGTGGTGACATGTTCAAGGAGCGGCCAACATAGTGGAGTGAACTCCGGTGCACAGGTGCGCAAGGGAGGCGCCTGGCAGGCTTATTAGTTACGGGTATTTGAGTGATAGCTAAGACCCCGTTACCGAACGATGTTCGTATCTCAAATTCTTTCAACTCACTTTTAAATGTTTGTCTTGATATAGACAGCGGTTCGTATTTTTGAAAGCTTGTTTCAACTTGTTTTTAAAGCGTTGGTATCAGGGTTAATTAACCAAGGAGGTTTGACGAAATCTTCAGGGGTTAATTAATCGGGGGTCTTGAGCAGGATATATCGAATGAGAAATTGTGCCTTTGATTGTATTATGGTGCCATTCTGTGTATCGGGTTGAGGACCCTGTGAAATGTTGAGATGATTGATCTCGTGATGATGTTATTTGGATTGGGTTGAGAACCCCGTGAGATGTTGTAATGATTTCGTTTGTGACAGTGTTCTATAAATTGGGCCGAGGACCCTGAATAACGTGTCATGGCTTTCGTGTAATTGTTTTCCATATGTTGGGTCAAGGACCCGAGAGCTTTTGAAATTATTTTCCAAAAGTGTTCCCATTCGATTTTCAAAACCCCAAGACGGCCCGAGTCAATAATAACGTTTGCAAACTATCTTATCAAAATACTTTTCCTTTTACAAAAGGGATTTTCATGACTCCTTGGGCTCGTTTAAAGTTTCATTGATGTTATGTTCCGTAAAGAGAATATGACTATGTGATTATCTTTCACCTTGTGTATGCGAGTGTTATTCTGTGTTGACTATGGGAATGTATGGTTTGTGTTAAGGCTTCACGATGGTTTAATTTTGTGTTGTTATTGTTCGTATATCTTGTATATTATGTACTTGCACTAGCAAAATTCCAGTTTGCTAACCCCCGCGTTTTCGGGGGGTGGGTGTCTGTTATGCGCTCAGGTTTTGGCAGCTCGGGATCAGTCACTGAATTGGCTTGGAAGGAGATGGAAGACGACGATGCTAATCACATAAGAGTCAGAGTCTTTTTCTTTATTCCATCTGGGTCGGTATTTTCCATTTGGTTGAGTATTCACCCTTGCACGGGTGTAGGTTTTCATTTATTAAATGGAGATGTCATCCCTTTTTGTGGGAAAGTTTATTTTTTTTGTCATTGAGATATAAAATTCATTAGCTTCTGAATTGTTTAATGACCTTGTCGGTCTGCGTTGTATTTAGATTGACCCCGGCCGGTCAATCATTGTGTGGTTTAGTGGAGTTTAGGCTGGTAGATCCTTGTGAAAAGGGCCTACGGCGTGTAACATTTCCGGACGTATTCAAAGGGTGTTACAATTATAGTATCAGAGCTTAGGTTTGCGAAAAACCTAGGCCGTTGGGTCAAGTCCATGTCTTGTGTAAGTCGCGCGCATCAGAGTTGTGATTAGTATCGTGGTTCCGACATCATCTTCCGGCAATCCGTGATGGTAAGCCTCCCGATCGTAAGTTCCCTTATATACGTATTTGATTATATTGTGCTAATGTGTTTAATGTGAACAAGGGGTTGGAACTTGTTTGTGATGTTATTGTTTTAGGATGTAACATGCGTATACGGTCCGAGTGAAATGGTTATATAGTATGTTTCGGAAGTCGAGCATATTTATCGGTTTCTGCATTTCAGCAGAATAAATCTTTGAGTGTTAATTTTATCCACTGCGTGAGTATTTTGAAATGGCTTTTGGCATCCTGCAAATAGAATTTTTATTTCGTAAACCAATTCCCTAAACCGAGTTTTTGGCATTTTGGCCTTGATCGTTTTGGGCGATATTCTTATGACGGCATTTGGTATTTTATTAATAACTTGTGAGTTTTTGAAATATTACCGTCATCGGTCTTTTTGGAGTTTTCGAATGTTTTTGAAAATGGTTTTTAGCCTAGTGGGTTCCGGCGCGAGGCCCACGGCGCTGTAATATCACGAATATTTTAAAGTGGTGCTTTAAAGTTTTCTAACATTGTGAAAACCCATGATTTAATGACATCAAGTCAAATGGTCACGTACCTCGGTGAAAAATCCTTTCGATTAAGCACTTCGGTGGAAGAGGAAAGATTTTCAAATTGTGGTATTTGGAACTCAACACTTTTGAGATATTTCAAATTAGTTACGATTCATAACAAAATTTCTTTTATACATTATTCGAAAATAATTTTTAAAAGTCGATGTATAAACTTCCTCTTCCAAAATAAAGGATAGTGTTTACAAGTTTTGGGTGTAACGTGACTCGCCCTCTTTTTCAAAAAGTTATTTTCAGTAAGTGTATGCATATAATGATCGTCCTAGTCGAAGGCCTCGAAATCGATTTCAGAAAACTTTGTGCGTTACGATATTACCGTTATTCTAAAGATGTTAACTAAACCTTGTGTTGATAATTTTAAAGATGTTAACTAAACCTTACGATATATATTTGATAATGCTGAACGGTACTATCTGTATTAGTTTGTCGAGCCTTGGCGGATGTAGACGGGATGGTGGAAGTGGAAGCAGCGAGGTGGTTCATACGACAACTATCCATGCTATAGTGAAGGAGTACCAAGATCAAACGATATCCTATGAGATCTCCTCAGTGATCGATCCCACGAACGAGACAAAGAAATGGAGGAAATCTGGAAAGTTTCTTGGCGGTGAAGAGACTAAGGCTCCCAAACCCTCACGTCGTTCGGAAGCATCGTCTTCACGGTCGGGAGTGAATGCTGGAAATCCCAAACCAACATCGGTGACTCGCGGTAAGAAGAGAAGATGTTTCAACTGTAACTGTCAGGGACACGTACGTGCAAATTGTCCCTCTCCACTCTTGACTTGTTACCGGTGCGGGTGTGAAGGTCATCGGGAGAAACACTGCGAGAGAGTTTCCGAATTGGCAAGGAATGCTGCCCTTTTGGCAAGTGGAGCGAACGACTAGGGAGTGCCCCGAAACCCTATGTCTCCTTCTAGAGAGCCTAGCACAGCAGGATGAATATTTTACGCTATGTCTTATTCAACAATCGTGACTTGATCGCTTTTATTTCATTGCTTTATATTTCCAACTCTTATGGTTCTAAGTTTCGAGATCGAAGTGTCCTCTTAGTATGGGGGAATGTATTACCCGTACTCTTAGTATTTTCGGTATGGGATGACTTTCATTGTTGGTAATTCATCCGTGAACCTTTCGACCATTTTAAACTACCTTGTACTTGCTAGGTCTGTTCATCGTACTTCTGGAACCTTGCATTCGCGCTTTGCTCGTGATGTTTTGGGGCTGAGCACGTATTTACCTTTCCTTGATTGTTCCACTGCTACTTACTTTAAGTTTCGGGACAACTTATTTTAAGGGGGGTAGAATGTAATACCCGAGATTTTTCATTTCCGGTTTAATTTGAATTTTTCTTTTGTAGACCGGAAATTTCTCAACTGTCGAGCGTCATCATTTATTTATTTCTCCCTCTCGACGATCGATTTTGTATTTAGGGCCATACGTGGTGAATTGTTGTATATCATCATTTTCATTTCGGATCGTGGATGTTGACCACGAGCTTTTCGTCGTGTTCGTTCCGTGCTTAGGGTATTTTATGCTTCGTAATTTGCTCGTTATCTTTTTGGATCATAACCGGTGTGTTAAAGTGGTCGAGACGTCGTCGAACGCCTACTTAGGACCGTCTTGGGCGGCCACGCGAAGTCACGCTACACCGCCGCATAGGCTGGCGTGGCCTGGCTGAGTTACGGCCGTAAGGTTCCGGATACGGCCGTACGTGCTGGGCAGGGTGCATCCGGACGAAGGCCGGTTACGGCAGTATGGAGTGATCGGTTACGGCCGTACGTGGTCGGCAGGGTGCGGGGCAGGACTTTCGACGAAGGCCGGTTACGGCCGTATGGAGTGATCGGTTACGGCCGTACGTGGTCGGCAGGGTGCTGGGCAGGACTTTCGACGAAGGCCAGTTACGGCCGTAACGGTACCGGATACGGCCGTACAAGACCAGGCAGACACTGGACAGTATAAATTACCGGGTAGACGTGTTTCTCACCCATTTTCTTCCTCCAACTCACCTCTTCCGCAGCCAAGGCATGGAGAAGACGAAGGCATGGTGTATATCTTCCAATCCACGTCGTTTTTGAGTCCATAACATCAATTAATCAACCTATAACCTTCTTCGATCCATCGAATCAAGGTATGATTTCCTAAAATCTAGTTTTGGGGATTTTAGTTGACTTTGTCCGATTTGATCGTTTTAACTCATATTTGTGATGGGTAATCGAAGATTGAGTTGTGTTCTATCATTTTCATCATCTTTACACGGTTTTATCATTTCCGATTCATCGTTTATATGAACTTTCGTTTGACGCCTTCAGGTGTCCGGGGAAATGCCGCAGAGAGAAATTTGGTCGTTTTGTGATGTTTTTCCTTGTGTGATTGATTGTTTATTCGATGATAGGATATTAGGGACAATTTCCCTACAAAAATCTGGTGTTGAGCCCTTCCGATCGTTGTTTTCATTGGAATTCCGGATTTTGCCAATAGACCGTATTTTCGGAGTATCCGCGAGAGATTACCAAGGCAAGTACCTTGATATACGAATTGTAACTGCGTGAAATCATTGTTGTCGAAGTGTATGAATTTATACGGATGTATATATGTGTGTATATATATATATATATATATGTATATATATATTTATATATATATATATATATATATGTTAAATATATGTATGTATATATGTATATTGATATATATATGCCTATGTCGGTGAATGACGAGTGATGAATGCTAACACTAGTTGACGTACTCAACTTGGATTGATGAATGAACTATAGTTATTCATATAATATGGTAAGGTTATCTATATATATATATATATATTCGGTTGAGTCGCAATATAGAGATATATGTGTGGTGTTGGTTGGTTAAGCTTGAAGGCTTATTGTGATTGAGTTTTGATTGATAACGTGCGTGTTATTGTTTATTTGTGTGGTTATGGACTGCGGAGAAATTGTGTGACTTGATGTACCGAGTTGATAATTGTTATGACGTTGGTCTGTGTGCTTGATGTTTGTAATAATGTGGATACTTGTTGTGAGAAACGTCGTATCTGGGAACCTCCGAGGGCGGGGCATGCACTCCGGCCTGGTGTATGCTGCAATGTGCGGCTCCATATGGGTGGTGAACGCCGGTGTTACCTAATGTGCGCGCAAGGGGCGGCTCTTACGGGAGTGATTGCCGGTGCGGTGACATGTTCAAGGAGCGGACAACATAGTGGAGTGAACGCCGGTGCACAGGTGCGCAAGGGAGGCGCCTGGCAGGCTTATTGGTTACGGGTATTTGAGTGATAGCTAAGACCCCGTTACCGAACGATTTTCGTATCTCAAATTCTTTCAACTCACTTTTAAATGTTTGTCTTGATATAGACCGCGATTCGTATTTTTGAAAGCTTATTTCAACTTGTTTTTAAAGCGTTGGTATCAGGGTTAATTAACCAAGGAGGTTTGACGAAATCTCCGGGGGTTAATTAATCGGGGGTCTTGAGCAGGATATGTCGAATGAGAGATTGTGCCTTTGATTGTATTATGGTGCCATTCTGTGTAACGGGTTGAGGACCCTGTGAAATGTTGAGATGATTGATCTCATGATGATGTTATTTGGATTGGGTTGAGAACCCCGTGAGATGTTGTAATGATTTCGTTTGTGACAGTTCTCTATAAATTGGGCCGAGGACCCCGAAAAACGTGTCATGGCTTTCGTGTAATTTTTTTCCATATGTTGGGTCAAGGACCCGAGAGCTTTTGAAATTATTTTCCAAAAGTGTTCCCATTCGATTTTCAAAACCCCAAGACGGCACGAGTCAATAATAACGTTTGCAAACTATCTTATCAAAATACTTTTCCTTTTACAAAAGGGATTTTCATGACTCCTTGGGCTCGTTTAAAGTTTCATTGATGTTATGTTCCGTAAAGAGAATATGACTATGTGATTATCTTTCACCTTGTGTATGCGAGTGTTATTCTGTGTTGACTATGGGAATGTATGGTTTGTGTTAAGGCTTCACGACGGTTGAATTTTGTGTTGCTATTGTTCGTATATCTTGTATATTATGTACTTGCACTAGCAAAATTCCAGTTTGCTAACCCCCACGTTTTCGGGGGGTGGGTGCCTGTTATGCGCTCAGGTTTTGGCAGCTCGGGATCAGTCACGGGATTGGCTTGGAAGGAGATGGAAGACGACGATGCTAATCACACAAGAGTCAGAGTCTTTTTCTTTATTCCTTCTGGGTCGGTATTTTCCATTTGGTTGAGTATTCACCCTTGCACGGGTGTAGGTTTTCATTTATTAAATGGAGATGTCATCCCTTTTTGTGGGAAAGTTTATTTTTTTTTGTCATTGAGATGTAAAATTCATTATCTTATGAATTGTTTAATGACCTTGTCGGTGTGCGTTTTATTTAGATTGACCCCAGTCGGTCAATCATTGTGTGGTTTAGTGGAGTTTAGCCTGGTAGATCCTTGTGAGAAGGGCCTACGGCGTGTAACATTTCCGGACGTATTCTGGGAGTGTTACACAAACATACCCAGTATATCCCGCTCATAGCAGGGTCTAGGGAGGGTAAGATGTACGCAGACCATGCCCCTACTTATTACGGTAGGGAGGTTGTTTCCGTGAAGACCCCTAGCTTAGTGCACAGCAGAATCTCGTGTGATAAATACAAAGGAAAACATATGATTCGAAAAAAGCTCGAGACCATACCTGAGCCCATGGATTAATCCACATGGGACTTACGTACGCGGAATCTGGCTACTTCACTCCCGATGAACGCTGCTCTAACAAAAGAGAGGTTGACTCTGTGCACAGCTCCCTATCAAAAATGCACCACACGCAAAGACAATAGGATAAAATATACAATAAAAGTAAAAAATGCAATGCTCTAGGTCAAAGCTAACCGAGACAACCCAACCCTGAGGCTCTCAACTACAGCACCGCTCCCTACAGAAGAATCCACAACTCTGATCTGGCGCCTCCAAGCGCACCTATCAATAGTCATGGTCTCGGAAAGGTTTAAGGCCTTCAAATCTAATCTCAACTGCTCCTCCCACGCCTCCTCGGTCTGCCTCTCCTCCTCTCCCCGACAACCAATAAACTCTCGACCCTACTCACCGTAGCAGATGCCTGCCTCCTGCGGATGTGGCCAAATCATCTCAATCTCCCTTCCATAACTTTCGCTGAAATGGGCGCCACTTCCAGCGCATTCCTGAAAACCCCGTTCGCGATTCTATCTAACATTGTGCAACCACACGACCAACGTAACATTCTCATTTCATCCACTTCCAACTTGCTCTCAAGCGACTTCTTCATCGCCCAACATTCAGAGCCATACAACATTGCAGGTCGGATTGCCGCTCTATAGAATTTACCCTTCAACTTTAGAGGGACTTTCTTGTCGCATAGGACCCCTGTCGCTGCTCTCCACCTTAGCCACCCCACCTTGATGCGATGCGTGACATCATCTTCACACTCACCTTCCTTCTGAATGATCGAACCCAAATACTTGAACCTATCCGTACGGGGTACGATCTGATCCGCAATCATAACCTCTATATCTTCCTCGTTGGCCTCACCACTAAAGTTACACCAGAGATACTCGGTCTTAGTCCGGCTCACACGCAAGCCCTGGATTCTAACTTAGCCCTCCAAAGCTCCAACTTCGACTTCACCTCCCTCATCGACTCCGCCACTAACACAATGTCGTCAGCAAAAAGCATGCACCATGGGATGCCATCTTGAATCCCGCGCGAAATGACGTCAAGGATTAGATCGAAGAGAAGAGGGCTTAGCGCCTAATAGACTTCCTGATGCATTAAATGATGCAAGTAAATTAAAAAAGTCTTACATTCCAGCTGTGAATGCTCCAGCTAGGATCGTTGTTCCTAATGAACACACAAAAATGAATGATGATGCCCACAAGATAAGCGTGGTAGGCCTATTGGTTCGAAGGACACTGTTCCTCAAAAAAGAATGGGAAGAAGTAATGTGATCACAAACCAAGATTATTCTAGTGAGCATGATGTAGATGAATCTATAGAATGCAATCCTGCAAATAATGAAGGGATCATGAATTCTGAAAACATCGAGAATCTCATAAACCATTACAATGAGATATGGGATCGAAAAAACATGATAATAGATAATCTATTTGTTTCCTCGGTTGCACAAGAAATTATGAATGATGATTACGATAATGAACCACATTCAATTGTTGGCTTTGGTATCGCCATTAGAAGGGGATTTAGATAGTGCAGTTATGAATATATAATTCTTTTGCGATTGCGGAAGCATATTTAAATGCGTAATATAAACGACGCAGTGATTTATAGAGGTTCGGCCAATATGCTTACGTCCTCTCTCCGTATCTTTTTATATAGGCTTACTATAAACCTTTCCGCCTTGTCTTCTATCGGCCCGAGGTAAACCGTTACAATCTTGTCTTCTATAAGTCCAAGATAAACAGTTACAATCTTGTCCTTACGTCGATGCAAGACAAACCGTTTTCCTTTTCTATCGGATAAGGAATCAACCTTTCTAGCTTTCTATCGGTACTAGAAAAACCTCACTTGGATTTAGATTATGATTCTAATAATGCCGGATAGATGATCCTAATAACACCGAATCAAATCTATAATCCTTTCTTTTCTTTCGTGTTTGGTTGAGTGAATTAAACACTAGAACTCTTATCAATTGAGCTCGATTACAACAACAATAATGAAGATAAAGATATCTGAAGTATATTAGCTTTGCTTGAAGTTGTTGTACCAAATAATACTAAATGCTTTGGCATTTATAGGCTTGAGAGCCAAACTAGCCATTGCTCCCTGTTCTAATTTAGCGTGCGCTATGCATCCTTCATAGCATACGTAATGCGTTTAGCGTACGTAACACTGATTTGTAGCGTACATTATCTGCTTTCTATTTCAGTCCAGTAGCCAGTGTCTCTTCCATAGCATGCGCTATATCTTAGTGTAGCATACGTTATATGAAACTCAGATAGCCGTTGAGATGATGTCATGCTCCATGACGTCACACGCCCATCAACGGCCCAATATTTAAATTCCGATTCAAACTCGTTGCATACGTTATGTTTGTAACACCCCAAGATATTCGGAGTACGTTACAGCGCCGTGGACCCCTACATGGGACCCACCAGGCTACAACAAGCGGGTACCCCTCGACTAACCATCTCGGTTAGCGAGGATACACAATCAAATAATACATCATGTGAAAAATACACCCAAAGCAATCCGATGAAATGAGCAACCATCGACAATGTGGCAATTTAAAATAATACAACACGGGGTTTGAATTGAAAAGCCTAAGTACTCGCGAGTACAGTCTATCAGTTTATAAATATAGAAAACAACCAAATCGAAGTGGCAAAAGAAATAAGTAAACCCAAGTGCACATGTCAACGACCACGCCAAGACATCCTCGTCTTGTCCCGGGCCGCTCGTCCGGATGATCATAACCTGAAATCCATAACAAGAATTTCCCCAAAACGGGTTCCCCAAAGGGGTTAGCAATTACGCTAGTACAAGTAATCAAGGCAAACCAATCGCTTACACATTTCATAGTACATGCACCGATATCATTTTCTAAAACCAAAACTAGACATGTCCTTTCCGGAAATAAACAGTCAAACAATTTGCCGTGGGAACAGGGCTATACCATTGATCCCGCTCCGTGATCCCTAAGGACCCTCCCGAGCTGGCCATATTATAAAACAAATCACGCACACGCATCGCCTTGGGAACAGGGCTATACCATTGATCCCGCTCCGTGATCCCTAAGGACCCTCCCGAGTCAAGCTAGCGAAACAAACTCGTGAATCCAGGGCTATACCATTGGATTCCCTCCGTGATCCCGTCGGACCCTCCCGAGGTGAGCAATCACACACAATATACATTACCATTTCATGTTAAGCATAAAGGTTTCCAAAAATACTTGCCTTGAATTATTGACGACGCGAAGAACGGAAAGGAAAGTCACCGACGAATGCTAGGAACCAACGAAACCGAACCTAACGATTCGAGGAATACAATCACAACCATTTCTAAATGAATACGGAATTGGAATACACCCGAAAACCCGCCTACGATTCATGTATATTCGTATATAAACAACAACGAGGGCGGACCACAACCAAACCCTCTCGATTCCGTAAAAATCACGAAATATACCATGAATCCGTAGGGAAACTAAGAATACCAACAAGATTAATCATATTCAGCATGAATCCATCAACAAAACGGAACAGATCGGAAGAAAATCCCAAAACCCCCAATTTATCGAAAAGTAGGGTTCTAAGAGATTTACCTTGGATTAAGATGAAAGATTCGTGTTGATGTTGTTATAATACTCCAAGAACTCAAGAAAGATGTTGGATGAGATGATTGGAGGAAGAAATCGCCAAGAAAATCGCCTTGGAATCGCCTTCGCATGAGAGAGGAAGAAATGAGAAATTATGATTATCTCGGTCAACTCCCCGGTTTATATAGTTAGGAGTGTTAGCGCACGCTAAAACCTCAAGGTTAGCGTGCGCTAACGGATAAAATTCCAATCTCTACCGTTAGCACCCACCAAAGAGCGATTTTTGGCGTTAGCGTGGCGCTACTCGAAGCGTGGCGTGCGCTAATGACCTCTCGGTAGCGGCGCTATCAACCAATAACTGCGCTACACGGACATCGATCGAGTCCAAAGGACAAACGGCCCGTAACCCACTGATCCGTTAGCGTGCGCTACCATACAAGCGTAGCGTGCGCTAATCGGCACTGACCGGTTCGAGTAACCGTATCAAGATCGACACTCACGCTAGCGCACGCTACCCGGCATCATCAGCGTGCGCTAGCCTCTCGACATTAGCGTGCGCTAGTATACGTAGCGTACGCTAATACGCTAGTCCAGAAGGCTGGAAAAACAGCACTGCCACTCCCAGGGCTACTCGCTAGCGCGCGCTACGAAAGAAACGTAGTGTGCGCTACTAAGAGACCCCTAGCGTGCGCTATGTAGAGAAAAATAGCGTGCGTTAGGTATGAAATATGAACGGTTCAAAACACCGGAAGGTGGACGAAACATCCAACGGAACATCTCAACGGGCATCATAACATAGAATGGATCCACGGCAACCCCTAAACGGCGGTTCCGCACAACAATAACGGGGATAAAATCCATAGATAATAGAAAAGATACACTGAAAGATACACGAGGGTCACTACTATCGGGAAATACGCCGAAAAAGAAAAATACAAGGGGAAGAAAAATGCGGATATTATATTCTACCCCTCTAAAAACAAGTTTCGTCCCGAAACTTAAGAAACAAACAACTCAGGGTACCTAGCACGCATGCTCTCCTCCGTTTCCCAAGTTGCCTCCTCGACACCGTGTCTCGACCACTGCACCTTGACCAAAGGGATGGTCTTATGCCTCAGTCGTTTCTCCCGATGCTCTAAAATCTTCAAAGGACGCTCCTCAAAAGTAATATCCTCGGCAATGTCAATCTCCCCATAGTCGATGATGTGACTAGGATCCGGGACATATTTCCTCAGCTGGGAAACATGAAAAATGCTATGAACATGACTCAGGGCCGGGGGTAACGCCAAACGGTATGCTAACCCACCGACTCGCTCGAGAATTTCGAAGGGTCCAATAAATCTCGGACTCAACTTCCCCTTCTTCCCGAAATGGAAAACTCCTCTCGTCGGCGACACCTTCAGCAAAACGTGGTCTCCCACCTCGAATTCTAAAGGTCGACGACGGACATCGGCATATGACTTCTGTCGACTCTGGGCAGTCAACATCCGTTCTCGAATTAATTCTATCTTCCGTCTCGTCTCTAAAACGACATCCGGTTCGGTCCCGACCAAATCGGACGCCTCATTCCAACAAATCGGCGATCGACATCGTCGCCCATAAAGTGACTCATACGGTGCCATCCGAATCTACGCGTGCCAACTATTGTTGTACGTGAATTCGATCAATGGAAAATGCTCCTCCCAGTCGCTACTCCAATTGAGGGCACAAGCACGCAACATGTCCTCAAATGTCTGGATAGTGCGTTCTGACTGTCCATCTGACTGGGGATGAAAAGAGGTACTCAAATGCAAGCGGGTACCTAACGCCTTATGCATCGCCTGCCAAAAGTGCGATACAAAACGGCCATCACGATCCGAAACAATAGACTTCGGAGTACCGTGAAGTCTCATAATCTGCGCGATAAACACACGAGCCAATTTCTCCAGGCCCCAAGTGTCCTTGATGCCCAGAAAATGTGCCGACTTGGTCAGACGATCAACAACCACCCATACCATATTCATGCCCGACCTCGATCTTGGCAAACTCGAAACAAAATCCATCGATATATCTTCCCATTTCCATTCCGGAATGGAAAGTGACTGCAATAGCCCAGCCGGTCGCTGATGCTCGATTTTGACCTGCTGACAAGTCAAACATCTCGCCACAAACTGTGCGACCTCCTCCTTCATATCATTCCACCAGAAGTTCCTCCTCAGGTCCTTGTACATCTTACTCGAGCCAGGATGAATGGAATAGGGTGCGGAATGGGCCTCACGCAAAATACCCTGTCGCAACCCTGGATCGTTCGGCACACAAAGCCGACTCTGGAATCTCTAAACACCATCCTCGTGAATCACAAACCCAGGAGACTTTCCCTTAAGAACGTTCTCTCGGATTTGAGTAATCATCGGAACCTCTAATTGCTTCAGCTTAATTTCATCGATCAAAGACGACGAAATCTCTAAGGCACAAAGTTGCCCGACAGCTCCAGGCAACAAAACCTCAACATCTAACCCGATCAAAGCCCGCCGAAGCTCAGACTGAGGCGTAAGGACCTCAAGCGTTCGCAACACAATCGGTTTCCGACTCAAGGCGTCGGCCACGACATTCGCCTTGCCCGGATGATAAAGGATTTCGAGGTCGTAATCCTTAATCAGCTCTAATCACCTCCTCTGCCTCATATTCAACTCCCGCTGAGTAAATATGTATTTCAGACTTTTATGATCGGTAAAAATCTGACATGTAGAGCCGAAAAGATAGTGACGCCAAATCTTGAGTGCAAAGACAACCGACGCTAACTCCAAATCGTGAGTAGGGTAGTTAAGCTCATACGGCCTCAACTGTCTCGACGCATAGGCAATGGTCTTGCCGTGCTGCATCAATACGCACCCAAGACCCTGACCCGAAGCATCGCTATACACGGCGAATCCCTAGTCGCCACATGGCAACGCCAAAACCGGAGCTGAAGTCAAACGCTTCTTCAGTTCCTCAAAACTCGACTGTCTCTCATTGGTCCAGACGAACTTCTCGGATTTCTGGAGCAACTGTGTAAGTGGCCGAGCTAGTTTTGAGAAACCCTCGACGAACCTACGGTAGTAGCCAGCCAAACCCAAGAAACTACGGACCTCCTTCACATTTGTGGGCGATGCCCACTCCAACACTGCCTCAATTTTCTGCGGATCCACACGGACTCCCTCGGCTGAAATCACGTGACCCAAAAACATCACTTCCTTCAGCCAGAACTCACATTTCGAGAATTTCGCATAGAGTTGCTCGGTCCTCAAAATGTCTAACACTATCCGCAGATGATGGGCATGCTCTTCCTCATTTCTCGAATAGATAAGAATATCGTCAATGAAGACGACGACACACTTATCCAAATACTCGATAATGACTTTGTTCATCAATTGCATGAACACCTCCGGCGCATTAGTTAACCCGAAAGGCATAACTACAAACTCGTAATGTCCGTATCTCGTCCGAAAAGCTGTTTTCGGCACGTCGGACTCTCTCACCCGAAGCTGATAGTACCCCGATTTCAAATCAATCTTCGAGAATACCGCAGCTCCCTGCAACTGGTCAAACAAGTCATCGATTCTCGGCAAAGGATACTTGTTCTTGATGGTCACCTTGTTTAGTTCGCGATAGTCGATACACAAACGTAGTGAACCATCCTTCTTCCGCACAAAGAGGACCGGTGCGCCCCAAGGCGAGGCACTCGGTCGAACATACCCCGACTCAAGAAGCTCACTCAACTGCTTCTTCAACTCTGCCATCTCTGAAGGTGCCATGCGATACGGCGCCTTCGAAATCGGAGTCGCACCCGGCTCTAACTCTATAGCAAACTCAACCTCACGATCCGATGGCAATCCCGGTAACTCGTCAGGAAATACATTAGGAAACTCATTAACGACTGGAATCGACGAAAGCTCGACTCCACCATCCTCCGCCTTCAAGGCATAGCACCAATAGCCAGTACACCCCTTTCGCAGGAGACTCATCGCCCTCAAGGCATTAATGACAATTTTCTGATTTCCCCTCCTTCGCCCCGCGAAGGAGTGCTCGGTGCCATCCTCGGCTAACATGGTGATGATCCTCGTGCGGTAGTTCATGATCGCGCCATGCCGCTCGAGCCAATCATCCCCGAGAATCAAATCCTCACCCTCAATATTAACGACAATAAGGTTAGAGAGCCACGCTCTCTCACAAATAAACACAGAGCAGTCTCGGACCTCTCGATCACCGACAATTCTATCACCGCTAGGAAGTTTAACGATGAAAGGCTCGCAAGGTGACAAACAGTCGAGACTCAAACGGCGTACACACTCTAGAGAAATGAATGAATGCGTAGCACCCGAATCGAAAAGCACACTGACAGGATGGAAATGAATATGAACAAGACTGCCGCCACGAGCTGCTGGATCATCGGCTCTCCTCATCTCATAGATACGCGGCTGAGCAGAGCCGACACTGGAAGCTCCACCCCTAGCGGGCTGATCCCGACCCCTACCTCGGCCGGCACTCGGTGGAGGCGGCGGAGCAAATGAGCCCTGGTTCACACTCGGCTCCATAGGTGCTGGGTGAGAAGAACGGGCACTGCGAAGCTGTCTGAGCTGATCACAAAAAGAAGCCTTGTGGCCCGACTGACCACAAGTATGACAAGTTAAAGGCGGACGAGGACAGTCCCGGTTCTTATGACCCGAAAAGCCGCAGTTAAATCATGTGAGCTCACGAGCGGGGGTTCCGGCGGCACCCCGAAAGCTCCCAGAGAAACGAGCCGAACCGCCCGTAGAAATATTCACAGCTCGAGATTTCTGCTGGCCTCCACTCTTGGGACCAGAAAAGTTTCCGACCGACTTCTGCTTCTTGCTCTCACGAGCCAAATCACTCGCCGTCACTGACATATCATAAGCGAGGGCCCTACTCTGATAATCCTTCAAGGTATTGCAGACAAGCCCAGACATATAGTCCCGAATGGGCAGCTTCATCCTCCTGGAAAAATGGAAAATTTTGTCGCTCTCAGCGACAACTTGGGTCTTCACATAGCCCAACTCCTTGTTAAATCCAGCAATAGCTTGGGATACGGGGATATCCCGTGGTTGAGCATCATAGAAAGCATGCACTCGAGCCTGTATGACCGGCCATGGACGATACTCGGTCTCCATCAACTCCTGAAACTCGGCCCACGAAACCACATGATCTTTGGGACCAACGGCCTCCCACCAATCTGTAGCATCTCCCGTGAGAAAGTATTGAGCAATAGGGACCTTACGGTCCTCGGGGCAGTTGGTAGCAGTGAAGATTTTGGATATCTCCTTGATCCACCCTTCCCAGCCGATCGGGTCCGAAGCTCCCGAAAACTGAGGAGGATGCATCTTGATGACATCCTGAAGCCAGCGATCCGCTCCGCCCCGATTAGCATGGGCCTGATCGGGGTTCTGGACCACCTGAGCTATAGCCGCCATCTGGTTAACCATTTGCTGCATGACAGCCGCAATACCAAGATCGGCGCGCTCCTGAGAAGAAGCATGACTGTGACGGTCACCGGTACTGCCGGCTCCCGAAGAATGCGACGTGGCCGCCCCACCGGCTGCCCCACGTCCTCGGCCGCGTCCACGACCACGACCAAGACCACGTCCACGGTTTCCTCCGGCATCCATACTGAGGTTGAGAGATAACAGAAGTATATCGATGATGAGTAAGGGAGGAAAAGCAACTACGATTCAAAAGTGGAAATACAATGCAAGAAACAAAAGAGCCGAATAAGAAAACTTACGAGCACTGGAAGTACTGGGATGCTGGCAGCGGTGTGACAATGTGCAAAACAAATACGACTAGACCCAAATAACCGACAAGCCTAGGTATCCATAAACCTAGAGCTCCGATACCATTTTCTATAACACCCCAAGATATTCGGAGTACGTTACAGCGCTGTGGACCCCTACATGGGACCCACCAGGCTACAACAAGCGGTTACCCCTCGACTAACCATCTCGGTTAGTGAGGATACACAATCAAATAATACATCATGTGAAAAATACACCCGAAGCAATCCGACGAAATGAGCAACCATTGACAATGTGGCAATTTAAAATAATACAACACGGGGTTTGAATTGAAAAGCCTAAGTACTCGCGAGTACAGTCTATCAGTTTATAAATATAGAAAACAACCAAATCGAAGTGGCAAAAGAAATAAGTAAACCCAAGTGCACATGTCAACGACCCTGGCCAAAGATCCTCGCATCGTCCCGGGCCGCCGTCGTCCGGATGATCATAACCTGAAATCCATAACAAGAATTTCCCCAAAACGGGTCCCCCAAAGGGGTTAGCAATTACGCTAGTACAAGTAATCAAGGCAAACCAATCGCTTACACATTTCATAGTACATGCACCGATATCATTTTCTAAAACCAAAACTAGACATGTCCTTTCCGGAAATAAACAGTCAAACAATTTGCTGTGGGAACAGGGCTATACCATTGATCCCGCTCCGTGATCCTTAAGGACCCTCCCGAGCTGGCCATATTATAAAACAAATCACGCACACGCATCGCCTTGGGAACAGGGCTATACCATTGATCCCGCTCCGTGATCCCTAAGGACCCTCCCGAGCTGGCTAGCGAAACAAACTCGTGAATCCAGGGCTATACCATTGGATTCCCTCCGTGATCCCGTCGGACCCTCCTGAGGTGAGCAATCACACACAATATACATTACCATTTCATGTTAAGCATAAAGGTTTCCAAAAATACTTGCCTTGAATTATTGACGACACGAAGAACGGAAAGGAAAGTCACCGACGAATGCTAGGAACCAACGAAACCGAACCTAACGATTTGAGGAATACAATCACAACCATTTCTAAATGAATACGGAATTGGAATACACCCGAAAACCCGCCTACGATTCATGTATATTCGTATATAAACAACAACGAGGGCGGACCACAACCAAACCCTCTCGATTCCGTAAAAATCATGAAATATACCATGAATCCGTAGGGAAACTAAGAAATACCAACAAGATTAATCATATTCATCATGAATCCATCAACAAAACGGAACGGATCGGAAGAAAATCCCAAAACCCCCAATTTATCGAAAAGTAGGGTTCTAAGAGATTTACCTTGGATTAAGATGAAAGATTCGTGTTGATGTTGTTATAATACTCCAAGAACTCAAGAAAGATGTTGGATGAGATGATTGGAGGAAGAAATCGCCAAGAAAATCGCCTTGGAATCGCCTTCGCCGCGGAGAGAGGAAGAAATGAGAAATTATGATTATCTCGGTCAACTCCCTGGTTTATATAGCCAGGGAGTGTTAGCGCACGCTAAAACCTCAAGGTTAGCATGTGCTAACGGGATAAAATTCCAATCTCTACCGTTAGCACCCCAGTCCAGTAGCCAGATTTTTGGCCGTTAGCGTGCGCTACTCGAAACGTAGCGTGCGCTAATGACCTCTCGGTAGCGCGCGCTATCAACCAATAGCCTGCGCTACCTGGACATCAGTCGAGTCCAGTGACAAACTGTCCAGAACCCACCTGATCCGTTAGCGTGCGCTACCATACAAGCGTAGCGTGCGCTAACTGGCACCTGACCGGGTTCAGTAGTAAACTGTCCAGTACTGGACACTCACGCTAGCGCACGCTACCCGGCATCATCAGCGTGCGCTAGCCTCTCGACATTAGCGTGCGCTAGTATACGTAGCGTACGCTAATACGCTAGTCCAGAAGGCTGGAAAAACAGCACTGCCACTCCCAGGGCTACTCGCTAGCGCGCGCTACGAAACAAACGTAGCGTGCGCTACTAAGGGACCCCTAGCGTGCGCTATGCAGAGAAAAATAGCGTGCGCTAGGTATGAAATATGAACGGTTCAAAACACCGGAAGGTGGACGAAACATCCAACGGAACATCTCAACGGGCATCATAACATAGAATGGATCCACGGCAACCCCGAAACGGCGGTTCCGCACAACAATAACGGGGATAAAATCCATAGATAATAGAAAAGATACACTGAAAGATACACGAGGGTCACTACTATCGGGAAATACGCCGAAAAAGAAAAATACAAGGGGAAGAAAAATGCGGATATTACAATGTTATACACTCAGCGTGCATTATGCTATCTTCCTTGCGTGCGCTAATGTTCGTATTAGCATGCGTTATCTGCTTCGATGCAAAGTGTAGTACTCACTGTCTTGATACATTGCATATATTATCTCTTGCTTATAGCGTACGTTATGTGTGTTTTCTCTTCAATTCAATTTATTTCTGTCCAGCTCGTGCGTCTTCGACTTCTTTTTGATTTATTGTTGTTTTTCTTTATTTATCAATTTATCATCAAAACCTCTAAATTGAATGTGTGGAATAAAATATTCCAATAATCTCCCCTTTTTTGATGATGACAAAAAATAATACCTCAATGGAATTTATACCTGCAAAAATACGAAAAAATATATATACAGATCAAAATTTATGGCTTTGTCCATTTCGTTAGTTTTCTTCTCCCCATCATACTTTTTCTTCTTCTTCTCCTCATTTATATTTTTGTCTATTTTTCTCCTCACTCTTCTCCCCCTTTTTGTCATTAGCAAAAGTGCATGAAAATCATAAAATCAATGAAAGATTAAATATGAAAGGAAATGGGTAAAAAAAACCCCGAAAAATATCTCCGCTTTTTAGAAAATAACTCCCCCTTAGTTAAATATTAATTATTTTGAAATAATTAATTTTGATTTTTGGGGATCCAACCGACTTGTGGTCGTTTTTCATTTGGTAAATAGACGATGTTTGGTATTATGGTTCCTTTTGGAATTTATATTTTCTTGATTTTGATTATTCGTCTTGGGCTTTTACAGTTTAAAATGTGATGCCCGATTTTTAAACATTTACCACATTGGGGTAGTTTGAAATTTAAGTATTCGTTTTTATCATTATGTTTGAATCCTAAACCTTGTTTATTTAACGAAAATTTTTGAACACTAAGTAATTTTTCAAATTTCTCATTTCCGAGAGGAAATTTGCTCGTTAAATTTTGAGTTCATTTTGATGTTTTAATAAATTATTCTTTAAATTATTTTCATTTTCAAGGCATAGAGAATGATCAATTTCATAAATTTTACATTTTCTTGTAATTTGGAGATTTCATCTTCCAAAAATTTATTTTTAATTTTCAGGGATTTATTATCTTTTAGCTAATTTTGGAAATCTGAATGTAATTCTTCGAAAGCATTAAAAAGTTCATCGTGAGACGAGGTACTTACCTAGCTTTCGTCGTCATATCGTCAAATGATCTCCTTGCCATGAGTGCGAGATTATTTTGAATATTATCTTCTTCTTCATCCTCGTCACTCCAGGTGGCTATCAGCACTTCTTTCTTAGAAGTCGAGCCACGACAACTTCTCGCAAAGTGGCTGGGTTTTCCACAGTTTCGAAAATGATTGTCGAATCGATTTGGACTCATTCCGGACTTGCGAGTTGAAGTCTCTTCTTCTCCGGTTTAATAAGTTTGGATACTTATTGATGTTTTTGGCATAAAATACCGATTCTTCATCATCGTAATCAACCAGGATAACTTCTTCATTTATTGACATCTTTTTAGCTTTTAAAGCTATAGATTTTTACTTCAGTTTCGGCTTTGTGTTCATTGATTTAAGAATAATCTTGTAATTTATTAGCGAACCAACAAGGGCGCTAAAATCAAGGGTATTGGGATCTTTAGATTCCATAATTGCCGTAACCATGTCGTCCCATTCGCGAGGTACTGATCGTAATATTTTCTTGACCCTTTCACTACTCGATAAGGGTCTTCTGAAGCATGCTAGTCCATTTTTAATGACCGAAAAACGATCAAGCATGTTTGTTATAGACTCATCATCTTTCATCATAAAAAGCTCGTAGTCGTGGAGCAGCATATTGATCTTCGTCTCCTTGACTTGATCTTTCATCATAAAAAGCTTCGTAGTCGTGGCATTATCACACGAGGAAATCCAATTATGTTCTTCCAGATTTAAAGCACAATAAAGTAATTGCGTTTCTTTACAATGTGATGATTGTTTTTCCAATCTTCATCACTATAAACTTCGAAGCTTTTGAGAGAGCCACCGGGTTTGGTAGGAATCTTTGGACCAAGGCAAATAACCTTCCAAAGCTCGATATCTTAAGCTCGGATGAATATAGACATCTTCTTCTTCCATGTCATAAAATTTAATCCATCAAAAAAGTGGAGGTCGATTTAAGGCGAGACCTTCGATCGGTGCAAAATGAAGCGCCATTGAATCCTTTTCTCCTTGGATGTTAAGCCGACTATAAGAGATACCCGCTCCAATACTAATTGTTGGCTTTGGTACCGCCAATAGAAGGGGGTTTAGATAGTGCGGTTCGGAATATAGAATTCATTTGCAATTGTGGAAGCGTATTTAAATGCGGAATATAAACAACACAGTGATTTATAGAGATTCGGCCAAATATGCCTACGTCCTCTCTCCGTATCTTTTTCTATTGGATTAAAATAAACCTTTCCGCCTTGTCTTCTATCGGTCTAAGGTAAACCATTAAAATCTTGTCTTCTATTGTTCCAAGATAAACTGTTACAATCTTGTCTTTATGTCGGTCCAAGATAAACCGTTTTCCTTTTCTATCGTATAAGGAATCAACCTCTCTAGGTTTCTATCAGTACTAGAAAAACACCATTTTCCTTTTCTATCGGATAAGGAATCAACCTTTCTAGGTTTCTATCGGTACTTGGAAAACCTCAATTAGATTTAGATTATGATTTTAACAATGCCGGATCCACGATCCTAATAACACCGGATCGAATCTATAATCCTTTTTTTCTCTCATGTTTGGTTGAGTGATTTAAACACTCGAACTCTTATCAATTAAGCTCGATTACAACAACAATAATGAAGATGATGATATCTAAAGTATATAAGCTTTGCTTGAAGTTGTTGTACCAAATAATACCAAATTCTTTGGTATTTATAAGCTTGAGAGCCAAACTAGCGGTTGCTGCCTGTTCCACTTTAGCGTGCGCTGTGCATCCCTCATAGCATACGTAATGCGTTTAGCGTATGTAACACTTCTTTATAGCGTACGTTATCTGTTTTTTATTTCGGTCCAGTAGCCACTGTCTCTTCCATAACATGCGCTGTATCTTAGTGTAGCGTATGTTATATGAAACTCAGATAGCCGTTGAGATGATGTCATGCTCCATGGCGTCACACGCCCATAAATGGTCCAATGTTTGAATTTTGATTCAAACTCGTTGCGTACGTTATGCCATACATTTAATGTACGTTATGCTATCTTCATTGCGTGCGCTAATGTTCGTATTAGCGTGCGTTATCTACTTCAATGCAAAGTGCAGTACTCACTGTCTTGATACATTCCGTACGTTATCTCTTGCTTATAGCGTACATTATATGTGTTCTCTTCAATTCAATGTATTTCTGTCTAGCTCGTGCGTCTTCGACTTCTTCTTGATTTATTGTTGTTTTTCTTTGTTTATTAACTTATCATCAAAACCTCTAAATTGAATGTGTGGAATAAAATATTCCAACATCAATAACTGAATGCCGTCTAAGGTCGGATTAGCCCAAATGGGAGGAAGCAATAAAATCTAACTTAGCTTCCCTAGAAAAACGAATGGTATTTGTCAAATTACTCGAACACCGAACAATATAAAACTAATTGGTTACAAATGGGTGTTTGTTCGAAAAGGAAATGAGAAAAACGAGATCGCGAGATATAAAGCCCAACTTGTAGCCCAAGGATTCTCCCAATGGCCTGAGATTGACTATGACGAAACGTATTCACCGGTGATGTGTAATACCCGAGATTTCTGTTATGTAATTGGAACTTGCGATATTGTAATGATTGTACTTTTGTCTGAATACTATTCTCCGTAGTTCATAATCCGATATCGTCGAGCATATAATTTCGTGTATGTGATTTAAAGGTTGAAATTCTGTGCATGTAGCGCACGCTACAGGCTAAGGGTAGCGTACGCTAACATGGTTTTATAGCGCACGCTACCGAGTGTAATTAGCGCACGCTATGCGTGGTCAGACTGATTGAGACGTGCGGTAGGTGAGATCTGGCCGGGACCCGTCGGATCGTGTCGGATGTACCGACGGCTTCGGGAAAAGCCGGGTCAACGCCTTAGCGCACGCTACAGGTATATGCGTAGCGTACGCTAAGTGCCGAGTCTGATTTAGGCGTGAGCCGTTAGCGCACGCTACGAACAGGGTGTAGCGCGCGCTAATAGCCATTTATTATAAATAGACAAAGATCCTATTCGTGATTTCAGTCTTTTCTTGCCACATAACCCGAACTCTTGCACTTGAAACATAACTCCATTCGTCCTAAACACTTCGTATCAACCACTTAGTTCGAGATTGAAGATCTTATATCATTGGAGATTGGTGATCAAGCCTTTGGTGTTGGATTGCTTCATTTTCATCCGTGTTCTTCATTACTTTGAGGTAGGTGATTTTTCACCAATGATTAGTAAGGTTCCTAAGGAAGTTTGAATCATGTTTGGATAGCAAGTATTTCGTTTTTATCGGTCATCGCATGTTAGAAGGATACTTTTGACGTATAGATGCTAGATATCGAATGAACCTTTGAACCACCTTATTATAAGGACTCCTAAGCATGTTTAAATCGATTTATGATCAAGTAATCGGATAGTACCCGATTCTTTGAGTCGTATACGTTGAAATCAGGTGTTTTGAAACATAAGACGATCGGAACTTAGATTACTTCTTGAAGATCGTAATGGATTATGATATTAAGATGACTATCCGTATATTGGTATTCCATAATCAAATCTTCCTCAAACCTTATTAGCATGATTTGCCCGAGGATAACTTGTATTATCACGGTAGGATTCTTGAGTTCTTCACCATTCAACCCAGTTTCGGCTTGCAGTATTCTGCCATGCAATATTAGCGCACGCTAACACATGTGAGTTAACGTGCGCTATCGGGGTCAGTTAACGCCCGAAACGTACGTAGCGCGCGTTATGAGACCAGCCGAGTCAGACTGCCAGACCGTGGCTAGCGCACGCTAGTCTTATAAGATAGCGTACGCTAACAGTCCGTCTTAGCGCACGTTACGTAGGGTACGTAGCGCGCGCTAAGCAGTCCGGGCAGATTGTTTATTTTGAGCTTTTCGGCCGTAGACCGAATTGTTAGGCCATCGTTCGACTTGAGATGATTTGTATATCGTTCCTTTTGTTAAGGTTCGAGCTTGTTACGTTGATCGGAGGAGGCGGCCTTCGAGTGCGTCGAGAGCATTGAAGTGTATCGTTCTTGCCATCTTCGAGGCAAGTATCGTGATATGTTAATATCGGTATTTTTGGAGTATGCGTATGATTATGCATGTTGTTGAACATGATATTTACTTCGTTGATTTGTCATGATATTCGTTATATAGTGTTTATATGTTCATGTTGATGAACATAACGATTTGGCATATGTGTATGCATGAGTTGTGTTTGTATACGTTGAACGATCTATGCTGAGGGCGCTGGATCGGATGTCCACCTCGTGTTGGTCCGACGGGATCATCTTGGGATCTAGGCTGAGGGCGCTGGATCATTGGACGGGTTATTTCCACCTCGTGTTGGTCCGACGGATCATCTTGGGATCTATGCCGAGGCGCTGGATCATTGGAATACCCATGCCGTGTAATGGAATCTTGTGGATTCGCGTTGTCGATTCCGGTAGCGGAAGTCCGTGTGGTGTATCTTGTTATGTATTATTGATGCATATTCGAATTGTTTAACATGATACTTGTACTAGCATCGTTTTGCTAACCCCTTCGGGGGTGGACATTTGTTTTGATGTTCAGGTAGCCGAGGAGCAGGGAAATGACCACAGACCGACGTGACGAAGGGGTTCAGTGATGTTTATTGTTATTGGAGATTTGTTGTCTTGGTTTGGTTTCTGTACTCGAGCACGCGTGTCCTTTTGATATTAATTCGATATGGTTGTATTAATTACCCGTTGAACCAGTTGTACGTTCCATAAACTTGAATTTTCGCAGTGTTGATGTCTTACATTTACTTTCCTTTTTAATTAGCCTTGTAAATCCTTACTTAAAGGGTTTACGGCGCTGTAATTATTCCGAACATCTCGGGGTGTTACAGAATAATTACAGCGCCGTAAATCCTTTAATTACAGCACCTATATTAGCGCTGCCAGAAGGAACTGACGGATTTTTGGTATACAGCGACGCTTCGAATCAGGGTTTGGGTTGTGTGTTGATGCAAAAGGGTAAAGTAATTGCTTATGCTTCTCGGCAATTGAAACCGCACGGGTTAATTATCCGACTCATGATCTGGAGCTAGCAGCTGTGGTCTTTGCCTTGAAAATTTGGAGACATTATTTGTACGGCACTCATTGTCAGATCTTTACAGATCATAAGAGCCTCAAATACATTTTCAGTCAGAAAGAATTAAACATGAGGCAGAGAAGGTGGCTGGAATTGATCAAGGATTACGACTTGGAGATTCTCTATCATCCGGGGAAAGCAAATGTAGTAGCCGATGCCTTGAGCCGAAAACCTGTTTCTCTTCGAGTGTTGGAAGCACTTACATCCCAAACCAGTATTCAACGGGAACTGATCCGCGAGGGGATTGAAGTATGGGCACCAGGAATCCAAGGACAACTTTATGTGATGGAATCGACTTCATCACTAGTCGAGGGATCAAGTCTAAACGGTTGAACAATTCTCGATCCTTCGATTATGTGATGAAATAAAGAAAGGAAAAGCCCTGGATTCGTAATACAAGATGATGGAGTTACGAGATTTGAGTCGACTTTGCGTTCCCGATGATGATGATTTGAGACGGACTATTACGAAGGAAGCTCACAGCGCCCTATTCTATTCACCCGGCAAAGAAATGTATAAGGATCTAAAACAAAACTTACGGTGGGGAATATGAAGAAGGACGTGCAGCAGTACGTTTGAAATGTTTGACTTGTCACAGGTCAAGATTGAGCATCGGCGACTGCCGGGATGTTAAAGCCGCTTCCGATCCCCGAGTGGAAGTGGGAGGATATCTCGATGGATTTCATCACCGGTATGCCAAGGACTAGAGCGGGAATGAACATGATTTGGGTTATAGTTGATCGACTAACCAAGTCGGCTCATTTCCTAGGGATCAAAGATACTTGGGGACCAAAGTTTGGCGCGAGTATTTATTGCGGAGATAGTCGATTGCAGACGGACGCCGAAGACCATTATTTCGGATCGAGATGGTCGTTTCGTGTCGCACTTCTGGAAAGCAGTTCACAAAGCTTTGGGGACTGAGCTCAACTTTAGCACAGCTTATCATCCCCAAACGGACGGTCAGTCCGAAAGGACTATTCAAACTGTAGAAGACATGCTTAGAGCTTGTGCGTTGGATTGGTCAACTGATTGGGAAGTTCACTTGCCCTTGATCGAATTCACTTACAATAATAGTTGGCATGCTTCTATTAAGATGGCACCATTTGAAGCTTTGTACGGGAGGAGGTGCCGATCACCCCTGTGTTGGGATGATTCTTCGGATTTGATCGGGACGGAACCGGATTTGATTATTCAGACTCAAGAGAAGATAGCGGTGATTCGAGAGAGACTGTTGACTGCCCAGAGTCGACAGAAGTCTTATGCAGATGTACGTCGTCGCCCTCTAGAGTTCGACGTTGGGGACCACGTACTATTGAAGGTGTCTCCTACACGAGGGATTTTCCGTTTTGGGAGAAGAGGCAAGCTTAGTCCAAGATATATCGGACCATTTGAGATCCTAGAGAGAGTTGGGGATTTAGCATACAGGTTGGCCTTACCGCCATCGCTGAGTCATGTTCACAGTGTATTTCACGTATCCCAACTGCGGAAGTATATACCGGACCCCAGTCACGTCATTGATTTCGACGAGATCGAGATAGCTAATGATGGCACCTTCGAAGAGAGACCAATCAAGATACTTGAGAGCCGGATCAAACAATTAAGGAATAAACCGATACCTTTGGTTAAAGTACAATGGTCACGACATGGAGTCGAAGAGGCCACTTGGGAAACGGAGGACGGTATGAAGGCTAAATATCCGGAGTTGTTTTCATCCTAAGTTTCGGGACGAAACTTCTTTTTAGGGAGGAAGGATGTAATACCCGAGATTTCTGTTATGTAATTGGAACTTGCGATATTGTAATGATTGTACTTTTGTCTGAATACTATTCTCCGTAGTTCATAATCCGATATCGTCGAGCATATAATTTCGTGTATGTGATTTAAAGGTTGAAATTCTGTGCATGTAGCGCACGCTACAGGCTAAGGGTAGCGTACGCTAACATGGTTTTATAGCGCACGCTACCGAGTGTAATTAGCGCACGCTATGCGTGGTCAGACTGATTGAGACGTGCGGTAGGTGAGATCCGCCGGGACCCCTGTCGGATCGTGTCGGATGTACCTGGACGGCTTTCGGGAAAAGCCGGGTCAACGCCTTAGCGCACGCTACAGGTATATGCGTAGCGTACGCTAAGTGCCGAGTACAGTTTAGACTGTGAGCCGTTAGCGCACGCTACGAACAGGGTGTAGCGCGCGCTAATAGCCATTTATTATAAATAGGACAGCATCCTATTCGTGATTTCAGTCCTTTCTTCCCACATAACCCGAACTCTTGCACTTGAAACATAACTCCATTCGTCCTAAACACTTCGTATCAACCACTTAGTTCGAGATTGAAGATCTTATATCATTGGAGATTGGTGATCAAGCCTTTGGTGTTGGATTGCTTCATTTTCATCCGTGTTCTTCATTACTTTGAGGTAGGTGATTTTTCACCAATGATTAGTAAGGTTCCTAAGGAAGTTTGAATCATGTTTGGATAGCAAGTATTTCGTTTTTATCGGTCATCGCATGTTAGAAGGATACTTTTGACGTATAGATGCTAGATATCGAATGAACCTTTGAACCACCTTATTATAAGGACTCCTAAGCATGTTTAAATCGATTTATGATCAAGTAATCGGATAGTACCCGATTCTTTGAGTCGTATACGTTGAAATCAGGTGTTTTGAAACATAAGACGATCGGAACTTAGATTACTTCTTGAAGATCGTAATGGATTATGATATTAAGATGACTATCCGTATATTGGTATTCCATAATCAAATCTTCCTCAAACCTTATTAGCATGATTTGCCCGAGGATAACTTGTATTATCACGGTAGGATTCTTGAGTTCTTCACCATTCAACCCAGCTGCTTGCGTGATTCTCACATGCAATATTAGCGCACGCTAAAACAAGGGAGTTAACTTGCTCTATCGGGCCGCTTAACGCCCAAACGCACGTAGCGCGCGTTATGAGACCCTGAGTCGATCGCCAGACCGTGGCTAGCGACGCTAGTCTTATAAGATAGCGTACGCTATCAGTCCGTCTTAGCGCACGCCCGTAGGGTACGAGCGCGCGCGCTAAGGCCCGCAGATTGTTTATTTTGAGCTTTTCGGCCGTAGACCGAATTGTTAGGCCATCGTTCGACTTGAGATGATTTGTATATCGTTCCTTTTGTTAAGGTTCGAGCTTGTTACGTTGATCGGAGGAGGCGGCCTTCGAGTGCGTCGAGAGCATTGAAGTGTATCGTTCTTGCCATCTTCGAGGCAAGTATCGTGATATGTTAATATCGGTATTTTTACAGTATGCGTATGATTATGCATGTTGTTGAACATGATATTTACTTCGTTGATTTGTCATGATATTCGTTATATAGTGTTTATATGTTCATGTTGATGAACATAACGATTTGGCATATGTGTATGCATGAGTTGTGTTTGTATACGTTGAACGATCTATGCTGAGGGCGCTGGATCGGATGTCCACCTCGTGTTGGTCCGACGGGATCATCTTGGGATCTAGGCTGAGGGCGCTGGATCATTGGACGGGTTATTTCCACCTCGTGTTGGTCCGACGGGATCATCTTGGGATCTATGCTGAGGGCGCTGGATCATTGGAATACCCATGCTGTGTAATGGAATCTTGTGGATTCGCGTTGTCGGATTCCGGTAGCGGAAGTCCGTGTGGTGTATCTTGTTATGTATTATTGATGCATATTCGAATTGTTTAACATGATACTTGTACTAGCATCGTTTTGCTAACCCCTTCGGGGGTGGACATTTGTTTTGATGTTCAGGTAGCCGAGGAGCAGGGAAACAGCCACAGGACCGACGTGACGACGAAGGGGTTCAGTGATGTTTATTGTTATTGGAGATTTGTTGTCTTGGTTTGGTTTCTGTACTCGAGCACGCGTGTCCTTTTGATATTAATTCGATATGGTTGTATTAATTACCCGTTGAACCAGTTGTACGTTCCATAAACTTGAATTTTCGCAGTGTTGATGTCTTATATTTACTTTCCTTTTTAATTAGCCTTGTAAATCCTTACTTAAAGGGTTTACGGCACTGTAATTATTCCGAACATCTCGGGGTGTTACATGATGGATATAATCACTTTCTGTTTTCTTATTAGTATGGTTGTCCATGAGTGGTTGGACATGCGACTAATGGATGTAGTCACGGCATATCCATATGCTTCATTAGATTCTGATATCTATATGAAAATTCCTCATGGATATAAAATTCCAAAATCTACTATTCCTCGTGAGCTATACTCGATCAAACTACAAAAATCACTTTATGGATTAAAGCAATCCGGTCGCATGTGGTATCTTAAATTGAATGAATACCTTTCTAAGGAAGGTTATAAAAATGATCTTAAATGCCCATGTGTTTTTATTAAAAGATCCAATACTGGATTTGCTATCATTGCAGTCTATGTGGATGATATAAATTTAATAGGAACTCCTAAAGAGTTATCCGGTGCTGCTGTAATACCCCTATTCTTCCCATTTTCGTATATCTCGATCTTTGTGATTCGTACGTGTAAATATATCATTATTATCCTCCATTTTCTTTTCTTCAGCTACGTTTCCTCTCGGTTCGTAATTAAAAATTTGAGATCGAGACTCTTACCGAGCAGTTCGATGCGGCAAGAACCAGTCCGGTGCGGCAAGAACCGGTCCGATGCAGTAAGAACCGGTCCGATGCGGCAAGTACCATCTAGGTACGGTGATAACCGGCCAGGAACCGGATAAGTGCAGCAGGAACCGGCCGGGTGCGGCCGGTCGTGTTTAGAAGTCGGTGGCCGGTAGAACCTGGAAGGTTCTCGGTCACGTTCGGAAGTCAGTGGCCGGTAGAACCTGGAAGGTTTTCAGTCACGTCCGGAAGTCGGTGGCTGGTAGAATCTATATGGTTCTCGGTCACGTTCGGAAGTCGGTAGCCGGTAGAGTTTGGAAGTTTCTCGATTGTGTCTGAGAGGCGGTGTCCGGAAGAACCTGGAAGTTTCTCGGTCGTGTTCGGAAGGCGATGGTCGGTCATATCCGGAAGCTTCCCGAACCTATCCAGAAGGCGGCGACCAGGACGGGTTCGTAAGATTCCCAGACCTGTTCGAAAGGCGACAGAAAGGATAGGGACGGAAGGTTCCCGAATGGCCGATCAGTCAGCTTCTTTGGGACTTTTCTCATTCCCCTTCCTCCTTTTTCACGGTTTAGACTTGGAGCACATAAAGGTATGCTGTAAAACTATTAATCTATAAGGTTTTGACGTCCTAGAGATGGTTTAATCATCCTATAATCTCTTCCGATCGATCGAGTCATGGTGAGTTTCCTAAAACCCTAGTTTAGGAAATTTGAGTATCTTGGCCATCTGTTCCGAATCAGCCTAGATTATTGAAAACTTATCAATAATCCAGCGGTATTCTACCATTTTCATTGTTTTTCCATGGTTTAATTGTCTACAATTCGTCGTTTTATTAAGTTTTAAACCCACGCCTACAAGGTGTCCGATAGAATAGAGGGAATTCGGGCATTCAACAATGTTTTTCGTCGTGTGATCATTGTTGGATTGATGATAGGATATTAGGATCGAGTTCCCTGCAAGGAGCGAGTGTTAAAACCTCTCGTTTGCCATTTTCATTAAGGCTCCGAAGTTTCTGATTTTTTCGGACTATTTAAGATCGAGAGTATGATGAATCGTCCATTCCATCTTCATGACAATTGAACTTTTACATTTGCTTGGATGTTAGGCAAGTATTTGATCGTGCTTTATGTATAAATTGCAATTGAGTACATACATGCCATGATTTCCAAATATTTGCTCATGCTCTGAATTCAGCAACTCTGCGTTGATATTTTGAAATGTTTTGAAAAGGATTTCTAAAATACACTAGTTTCAAAGGGATTTAAAAAATGTTTTGAAAAGGATTTTGATTTCGAAAACATTTTTGAAAAGGATTTCGAAAATGTTTTTTTTAAATGATTTGAGAAATGTTTTCTGCAAATACCGATGACTGGTCTTGGTTACTGTTTTCTGGAATGAAATCATTTTATAAATGATTTATCGAGGATGCCTCGAAAAGTTATTTCAAGTACGATTGAAAAAAAAAGTTGTTGAAAGTTTGGATAATGTTATGGGACTTGCATCGGCAATGTTATGTGACAACGTATTGTGTACGACATGTTGAAGTTGTACCAATGTTGAGATGTTTTGTGACTTGTGGACCCGGGTAAAGCCAAGGATGTCTCGACGGGGACTCTGGGGTGTATATTATAGTGGGGTATATACCACCCAGGAGGGTAATCCAACCAGTGATGTCCCGACGGGGACTCTGATGTATATATTGTAGTGGGGTATATACCTGGATGCCCAATGGTTTAATGATGTGCATATTATTCCAGAATAATGAAATGACATGGTACTGCTTATGATTTTGGATTATGAACGATGTCGTTGTCACTATACTGTTGAGGCGCTAGCACTTGGTGAGAATATCTTTGTTTTGGCTAAACTAATGTAATCAGTCATCACAATATTTCTTTTATTGTACGTTATACATATTCCTATTGTCAAATACTTGCACTGGCTATTTGCTGACCCCTTCGGGGGTGGATACCTTTTTGTGTATTCAGGTACAGGTCTTAGTGGTGAGCCGGCGCAGGAAGAGCATGAGGATGACGAGCAGCAGTGATATTCTCTCGGGTCGCTGATGTCGTTATAATTGTTTTGGTCTTGGTTTGGGTAAGTACTCGCGACTACCGTTTTATTGATGTTACACCCGTGTATGGGATAGGGTACTGTTCTAAAGTTCATTATTATTTATTGGGTTGGTTTTGAATGTGGTTCGACCTTGCCAGTCGTGATGTCGTGGATATGTTGCGACGTCAACCTTGCCGATTGACATCTGTTGTTTTAGTTTTTCGTTTGACCGGTTTGGTCGTTGTGACTATGTATTAAACAGGTCTGCCTTGTGGATTCTCGAAAAGAATCCACAACGCTGTAACAGTCCCGACCCGGGATGAGTTTGTTACAGAATATGATATAGGAGCCTAGGTTTCTGAATACCTAGGCCGTCGGTTATTTGGTCTGTTTTGTCGTGTCTGGTTATTAATTGTTGTTGGTGTCGTTAATTGTTGTTGGTGTTGAGGATTATCAGTGCTGTCATCGTCTCGTGTCACCTGCGCTGTAAGTCTCTCTGATCCTTAATTTCTTTTTCCAAATTGTTCTAATCTCCTTCGTGAACATACCTGGACTTTTTGAGTCCTTCTTGTGAACTATATTCCATTAGAGTCATGCCATTGATTTCTGATTCCATCAAGAGACCTATGAGAAACCAGAGTAACTTATTTGTACTCATTCGAATTGTGTCCATTATTCTTCCTTCCCATATACGTTTGAGGAACTTGTACATACAGGCATATGGAGACGGTAAGTCCCTCGATTTTAAGTTCCCTCTTATGTGTGTGGTAATTTTGTTGTGTTAATTCAATCAACCTTGGTCGAGGGGCTAGAACTTGTTGGTTGTATTAGGGTTTTTGGGATATACAATGCGTATACGTTCCGGGTGAAAATTGTTATATAGTGTATTTTGGAAAATCAGGTATATTATCGATTCTTATATTTTATTAAGAATGTAATTTTGAGTATCGATTTTATCCACTGCATGAACATTTTTAAAGTGGTGTTTTGAACTCTTTCAAATGGTGAAACCTTATGATTTAATATCGTCTTATTAAATGGTCACGTATTTGGTGAAAAATTTTTGATTAAACGTTTTGGTAGAAGAGGAAAGGTTTTAAATTTGTGGTATTTGAAACATAAATTAAATTTTTCAAACTAATTACGACGTCTTTAAAATTTTTTGAAAGTCGAGATGTGAAATAAAACTTCCTCTTCTAAAAAGTATTTGCAAATTTTGGGCGAAACGTGACTCGCCCCCTTATTTTCAAAAGATCATTTTTCATAAAATGCAGGCATGACATTATCGTCCTCGTCAGAGGGCTAAAAGTTGGTTTAAAATTTTTTACATCCTGTGAGCTCGGGTTTTCTGCAGCTCGTATAGTGTCGTTTTCTGATATAATCAAAAACATCCAGGCTTGTATATGGTACGCATGCTTCCTGAATTTTTGCTACCTTGGGCATTCGGGGACGCTGACTGAACCGAGCAATGTTATTATGCAATTTTATTTAGCGGAATAGTGCCTGAAATATTCTTCTCCTTTACCTTTCTTGAGAAGATAGATCTTTCTCTTGTTTGAGCTGGGACTAGTGTTTGTACCACACTCTCTTTGATGCGTTGGACTCGAGTTGAACCTCAGCGGCATATTTCCTTGGTAGCCCTTCCTTATGGGCATGCCAGGTAGAGATTGGATTGTGAGGAATCACTAGACTTACGATTGCCTGTGCGTAACTAGAACGAAGATTGATTATGAACTCTCCCATCGTTGAAGTACTCGGAGAGAATTCAACCCACGATTAAGACCAGTTGAAAGGTACAAAGGGATCATGAATCATCGAAAGAGAATCGAGTACCATTGAAGAAATGATACAAGCTGTGAAGATGATGACATCGTTAAGACGAAGATGCACTTGTAACACCCCAACCCAACAAGGATAGAAGTATCACATTATGGTGGCATATCAGAACATACATAAATAAACACAAGCAGAAGTCTTAAATAAATATCAAAGGAAAACAAGTCAACACGAGTTGATCGTTGCATAAGTTCCAGAAGATAACCAAATGAAAGGAAACATAAATAGTCTAAGTCTCAAACATAAATGAAATAACAATGGTATCAAAGTCTAAGATGACTAGGGTAAATCCACACTCAACTCCTACTCTCAATCTCATAGATAGCCCCAGCTCCTAGCTTAACAACATGCCGCGGAGAAAAGAATGCGTCTGAGCTTACAAAGCCCAGTGAACAGATATACAAGCAAAGTAATGAATAAGAAATAAAGAACAGAAATATGGTGCATTGGGAATAACATGAGGTATAATAAGAGTGTAGGAATAATGAAAGGAAATCAGAAATCTACCACGAGCTCAAAACAAACATATCATAACCATAATATAAGTAACCAATAGAGTAGCTAACTCCCATAGTGTGAAGGACGTGTATTGCACACAACATCAATCACCAAACAAATTATAACATAACATATCGTATACAAATCAAATCTAGGATGCATCCATACGCCCCTGCAAAGATATTAGTGGACAAACATATATAATAATTAAGATCTCATAATATATAACAAAAAGGTACGGGATGGCTCATCACTCGACCACCCTGGAGTCATGCCATTGGTGCATCAATGACACGGACATGGAACCCCCATGCCTAGTAATAGGTCGGGTATCAAACTGAAAGGTCAAAATAGAATGACATAGTAATGACATAGAATCTAAGGTCAAAAGATCATATCATAATCAACGGTTCATTTTAAAGAGGGTTCAAAGCAAAGGTCCAAGTCAATGGTTCAATCATAAGTCTATGAAATAGTGTCAAATAGATAAGTCATAATATAAAGGCTCATAGCAAAGGTATCAAAATCAGAAATGGCTAAAGATCAAAATATGTGTAAGAGTCATGAGAAACCTTAAGAGAAAGGTCAGAATATCTATACCTTATTCAAATTAAACAGACAGTAAAAGATGGATCACAAGGAAATGGAAGTCACTCCTTCTTCGCAGAACCTACATGAATTGGGGATCATGTATTACTTATTAACTCATTTAATGTCATAACGGGTTCTTAATTACTTAACACCATTTGTTAATGTGATTAGGATTTTGTTATTGTAATTAGGTTAACATATGACCAATTATATCATAATTAATGTTCAAGTGCATTTTAGGGTTCAACCATTTTAAATGGTATTAAAATCACAAAAATCTTAACTTCTAAACAAATTCTGGTTTTACTATGTTTTAGCCTTCAATTTATGAATTTTAAAACCATACCATATATCAAAAAAAAAATTCACCAAAATTATAAAAGAAGCATATATGGCTTAGGAGTCTACTTGAATTCTCCCAGATTTTATTATTAAGTGTAAGTACCCTACAAAAATTATATACCCAGACCTACCCAGAAAATTAACTGCACATACATGTAGAAAGTTTGCATTTGATTAGCCCATTCATACACTTTAAAAAAATCTAAAAAAATTCCAGGAAGTCTCTACTAACTTAGATATTACTTCTGTAAAAGGAAATCTAAGTCGACTGAAGAAAGTTTCTCAAAACGCTGTCATTTTGACATATGATCACATAAAATTCAGAAACATACTCAAATCAACTCTAAATCATTCAAACCCAATTGGAAAACTTAATTAAGACCTTAAAATAGGTTTACAAGTAAAGAACCGGTATAATATACTTATGAAACTCAAGCAATAGTGCATACAAATTCGGATTACAAAACTGTCCAATTCAAAAATCCGTTTTACGTCATTATATCACAATGTTTACTTACACAAACGCACACGGAACCTATAATATATCTTAAGACCGGTTTCCAACATCATTTTCTATTAGGCCTTAGTATGACTTAAATAAATCACCAAATAGCAGGTCTTGATTCTCTTTAATTGGTCACAATAAGGATCACAAAATCACATAAAATAATACTTCTGATAGACATAGTTTAGGTCGACATAGGTTTGATTTCTTTTAGGGTTTAATCCAAATCTTTTAGCCATCATTATATATGTTCCATTACAGATATATATAAGTGTATTACATGATTCAAATTAACTTGTATAACCATTCTTAATCAATTATTACAAAACGTATAGAATTAGGGTTTTTAAGACATCTTGTGATACCGGTTGTGATAGCAACATTAAAAACGATTGTAAGCTTTATTAGATGAATGGAATGGATCATAAGAAGACTTAGGAATATCATACCTTCCTGGGACAGCAAGTACACGAATCAAACTAAAGAGAAGAATCAAAATAACACGTTGGAAACCCTTGTGATAGCACCGTATCACAACTCCTTTCTTGCTTATAATTTTCACCAAAACACCAACTTTCTTCCTTGCCTTCTTCTTGGATGTATGCCGTGTATTTTGAGAGAGTTATGGAGAATATTGTGTGTTTATTTTTCAAGAAAACCGTATAATTTGTTGGGTATAAAGAAGAGAAAGCGTGTGGTATAAATTAGGAATTTAGATATGGTGAATATGTGATCTCATCTTCTCCTTTTTCTCTTCTTGGCCGAATTTGTGATAAGGAACAAGTATATTTCGTTTTCTTTTATTTATTTAGGGATAACATATGTTTTAATTTAGTTTATATAATGTATAGTTTAATTTAGGTAACTTAGGAATTAATATACTATAGTTTATAATCATATGTTCTTGTATTATCTTGTAATAATCTTATGTTCTCTTGAAATTTTAGATTAGAGGGTATTTTAGGTATTTCACATGAATAAAGAATGAGGGTTTTACAGCACTAGCCACGGATGCTACGTGACGAGGCTCGAGAGTAGCAATGCTTAACTATACTCGATTACAGTGGAAAGCGAGCGATTCGATTGTCAGAATAAACCCGGAGCTATGATACGACCGTTATACATTATATGTTACGGCCATAATGATGGCGCCTAGCTGAAAACTCCAGAAGATGTGTTACGACCGTAACAAATCTTTAGTTACAGCCGTAACAGAACAACATATCTATGAATCGTAATGCCAGTCTCTTCCCGCCAGTTTCCTTTCCTTTTGATACATCTTCGTTCTTTCGGTTCGCTGACCCTGATAACTATCATATCTCGACATTAAATAGGAATATCATGAGATTGTCGTTATACCTATTTGGCCTAACCAATACCTTGATCATATTAATAAACTTGATGCTCGAACCTTACCCAGTAATTTTGAGGAGCTCATGGTTCTCGTTTACTAGTAACATCTTGACCTACTCGAAAAATGAGACAACAAGGACTTTTTAAACTTTTGGTAAAAGACGTGGATATGATGATGGTTAGGAAATGGTGATGTGATTTGTATGATAGAGATTCACGCTACAGCGAGGGAGTACCAGGATCAGACGATACCCCATGAAATATCCTAAGTAGTTGAGTCTACGAGCAAGGCACAGAGGGCAAAATACATCTAGGAAATTCTTGGACGGCGCAGGAACTAAGAGTCCCCAAACCCCATGTCTTTCGAATGCATCGTCTTCGTGATAGGAACGCGGGGAATCCCAAGATGGCATCGTTCACTTTCAACAAGACAGAAAGGTGCTTCAAGTGCAATATCCAGGGGTGTTTTCGCGCAAACTGTTCCTCTCCACCCTTGACTTACTGTAATACCCGAAAATTTTAAACTTTTTAAAAGACAATTTAATAACCTAAAACATTGAATTATATTTAACCTAAGCATTATAAATACTAATGCTTGAACATTTCACAACTTTACTAACCTTTAAGACTTATGATAATTAAAAGTTACAACCATATACATGTGTATTAGGTATCACACGCCTAATATGTTCCTTTTGGGCCGAGTATATTGACTTGATTTCAAGTGATCATAAAGATAAAGAAGCCCAAGTCCATTATTGAAACTAAATAAGGAATGAGATACCACAATCCCATATGTCACGACATTCCTTGATTTTTCCTCTCTTCTCATCACACGTTTCCCTCCTCTCTTCTCATCACACATTAAATACACATAACACACACAAAGCAAAACCCTAAAAATACATACACAAATACATCGGCTGCTACCCCTCTTCTCTTGGTTCTTTCTCGTTCAAAAGCAAAGGCTGCAGGGGTGTCTTGATCGAGGTCTAAGTTTCGGTTGGAGTTTGCTTGTGTTCGGCTCGTTTATAGGCTGGTATTCGATCTTGTTTTGTCTCTCCTTCGTGTCACGATACAAGGGTAACAAATTCAGACCTTGTTCAATTCCTCTTCCTTTTCTTATTTGATCATATCGTATGGTATTGAGAATCGGCTAGCAGGTTTTGTATATGAATAAACTTGCAGAAAATCTTATGATACCACATAGAATAATGAGATAAAAACCTTATAAAATCGACTATAACTGTGTGGGTTGTGGTGTCGACATGTAAGGCTATAAACATATGTGATATTGGCTAAATAAACCTATGAGATGTGTGTGCAATCGGATTTAGAAGGGTTAAAGAATTGAAGTTGTTTTCTGCCTCACTTTCTTGCTGACAGAATATTAGAGTCGAATTGAGCAGGGTGAATCTTAATGATACAAAGGTGCTTTTCTGAGTTTCTAGAGTCCAAAATTAAGTTTAAAGAGTTTACTAACTGATCCAATTGGTTTGGAGTGATTTCGAGTTGTTTTGGTCGTGTTTTTGATTTTTGTGTGTTTAAGTATTGAATCTGAAATTCGGGAGTCTGAAATCAGTCTATTTTGTCGATTTTTTATTCAAAAATTATAATGAGTTGGACCATGAAACTCTCCAGTATATAACTTATATATGATTAGTAATATCATAATTTTTTGGGAATTTTTCCTGGATGTTTGGTAGGTCGTTGAGGCGAATAATTTTTGGGTACAACTACAGGTCGGTTTTCTGAATAGTCTGAGTTTGAGTATTTTTCGTGTGGGGTTAAACTAACGAATAAATTCTGGGAAAATTCGTGTAGGTTCTAAAGTCATTTAAGTACCTGTGCGAATTTTTGTGAATTTTAATTCTGAGTTCTGCTGTGGTTCAAAAATTCGTCAAGTTGTGACCTGTTCATAGTTAAAAGCTAATAAAAAGGTAAAAGGCTAAATAAGGGTTATGTGTGTATTATTAAACTTACGGGTTGAACTTATCATTTTCTAAACTAAAGGGCTTAACTTGTGAAACCATGTAACTTTATGATACTTACATTTTTTTATACCCTAATCTTACAATATTTGAACTACAAACCCTAAACTTATATAATTATCATTGTGAACCTTAAACTATTAATATTGTCACGTTGATACCTTAAATTGATTAAATGATAACTTTGGATATTAATGACTAATGTTTCTAAATCTGGAAACCTTCTAAATATGGAAAGTTACCATTTATAGAAAGTATACTAAAATGAGTAACCTAATTCAATTTGAACTTAAAGTAATACTTGATATTTAATTCGTATAGGTTCCGTGAAGCGGGAGTGATCCATCTCGTGTGACCTTTCTTTCCTTTTGCTTGCTTTGAATAAGGTACAGATATTCTGACCTTATCCCTTGAGGTTTCTCATGATTCGCTCACAACAGTTTGATATTAGTTTTGATTATGATACATTTGTTCTGAGCCTTCTTATTATGGCTTTCTTATTTGATCTATGCCTTTGCTATGCTCCATTAGATTTGTAAACCTTTGATTATGAACCTTTGCTTTGAACCTTTGCTATGAACATTTGAAATGAACCTTTGATATGAACTTTGATATGATATGACATTTGAACCCTTCAGTTTGATAACCGAGCCAAGTTCGTTTCCTAGCCATGAAGGTAACATGGCCGTGTCATTGATGCACCAATGGCACGACTCTCGTGTGGTTGAGTGATGTTCCACACCGTCCCATTTTGTTATGATATGTGCACTTTATATTGGTTATGGCCAATACGATTATTCGGGGGCGTATGGAAGCATCCTAGGTTCGATTTGTATTTGATTGGATATGACATGATTTTGATATGATATGATATGTTTGGTGATTGATGCTTGTGTGCAATACACGTCTTTTACATGTTCGGGAGTTAGCTACTCCACGGTTACTATGATATTGATTTGATTTGTGTTCGGGCTCTTGGTAGATTACTGACCTTTCCTTACTTTTGATATCCATTTGTTTATACCTCATGCTTTTCCCAATGCACCGTACTTTATAAGTTCGTTCCTTATCTTTTGGTTTCGTTTATATATGTCTGTTCACTGGGATTTTTAGGCTCAGCCGCATTTTCCTTTTTCTGCGGCAGGCATCTAAGCTAGGAGCTGGGGTTGCTTTGGGGTTGAGAGTTGAGCTTGTGGAGACTTTACCCTAGTCATCTTAGATTTATTTTGCTATTTTTATGACATTGTTTAGACTTGGATGATTTGTTATTCATCCCTTTGGAGTATTTATTTTCGTTGAACTTATGTTTTGGTTTAAGTCATTTCGACTTAACTCCTTTTGATTATTTATGTTTAAGACTTCCGTTGTTCATTATGTATGCTTTGATATGTCACCATAATGTGATGCTTATACCCTCATCGGGTTGGGGTGTTACAATTATGGTATCGGAGCCCTTAGGTTCGACCTGTAGAGCTTAGGCTATGATGTGTGAGGATTTGGGTAGACATTAGGTTTTCCTTCTGCGTATTTTCCTCTCATACTTCATCGTTATTTGACCTTACTAATCGTTTCGATGATCATTCAGATGGTGAATACGCGTAGAAATCCTAATGGGGATGATATCCCTGACTTCGAGGCTATGATAGACGCTGCTTTGGCTAATGCTCTCCCGAATCTCTCTGCTGAATTGAGGACCAAAATCGTCGATGACATCAGAAATGGTGCTGGTTCGTTGGGTGGCGGTCCTCCACCTATCGGGATGCATGGTTGGATTGAAAAGTTCACTAAGCTTAAGCCACTTTCTTTCCGATCTGCTGCCACCCCCACAGAGGCAGAAGATTGGATCACACATATGGAGAAGTTGTTAAAGGTCTTGGGTTGTGGTGATGAATTCAAGACGCGTTTGGCTACCTTCAAGTTGGAAGGTGATACGTTGAATTGGTGGAAGGCGTATGTTCTGGCTAAGGGAGAGAACTTTGCTGACACTTGTGCGTGGAATACTTTCCGTGACATCTTCTATAAGCAGTATTTTCCTTTCTCCGAGCAGCAAAGGTATGAGCGCGAGTATGGGGCTATTCATCAGTTGGATCGGGAATCATCTGGAGAGTATATGCAGAGATTTCTGAGGTTAGCTAGTTTTGTTGGACCGATTGCGGGTGATGCTCATAGGCAGGCTAGGCACTTTAAGTGGGGGCTGAAGAAGTGGATATTAGACCGGATCGTGAATACTGATTACACCGATGTTGAACTAGTAGCGGACGCGGCCCGCAATATTGAGTTACTTCATGCTGATCGGGGTTCGAACAAGAGGGACAGGGATGGTGATCGTATTAACTACAGGGGTCGTCAGGACCAGGGTCAGGAGCATAGGGGTCGTCAGGACCAGGGTATTGAGCACAGGGGTTGCCAGGATCGGGTTTTGATCAGAGGCGACAGGAGTACAGGGGTCAGGATCAGAGGGTTACTAGTAGGAATGCGAATGACCGTCAGGGTCATGGCAACAACAACCAGCATCAGTACAGGGATCAGTTGACTCGGGGTTCTCAGCAGGGTTGTTCATCAGGTTCTTCGGGTCAGAGGAGGCCTACTGAGACCTTACCTCCTCCACCTCTCTGTGCTACTTGCGGAAAGCCTCACCCGGGCGTTTGTCACAAAGCTACTGGAGGATGTTTCACTTGCGGGTCCACTAATCACAAGGTGAGGGATTGTCCCCAGGAGAAACGGATTACATCAGTGAACTCCGCTAAGACATCTCCTATTATGGGTCGTTTTTATGCTACGATGCGTGATCAGGCAGCAAACTCATCAGGTACTATTACCGGCATTCTTTACATTGGTGATCGTACAGTTTTTACATTATTTGATACCGGTGGCACACACTCTATTATATCTGTTGCATTTTCCAAGAAACTTAATATGACCCCAACACCACTAACAAATCGTATATCCATCTCTACACCAATGAAATACCATGTACTCATTGAACATGAATATGTGAATTGTCCCTTACGGTTTGATGACCGCATTCGTCTCGCGAATTTGCTCCCTATTGATATGATCGATTTTGATGTGATTTTGGGCATGGATTGGTTGGCTTCGCATATATCTACCATTGATTGCCATGCCAGAAATGTGATCTTCGGCGACTTGCATCAGCCTGATTTTATTTATCATGGTTCTCAACCTCTTAAATCTGCTAAAATTATTTCTGATATGAAGCCACGAACTTTGATTTCCCATGGTTGCCAAGGTTTTCTGGCTTCTAGTAAAGATATATCTTTGAAGAGTCCTAGTATTGAAAGTCTTCCTGTGGTGCGAGAGTTTCCCAATGTTTTCCCCGACGAACTTCCTGGTATACCTCCTGCTAGGGAAGTTGAGTTTGGCATTGAGTTGATCCCAGGTGCTGAACCTATTACCAAAGCTCCGTAATATATGGCGCCCTTAGAGTTGAAGGAGTTAAAGGAACAGTTACAGGAACTCTTGGAGAATGGTTTCATCCGACCCAATGTTTCTCCTTGGGGTGCACCTGTTTTGTTTGTTAAGAAAAAGGATGGAAGTATGCGACTGTGTATCAACTATCATGAGCTTAACCGTATCACTATCGTAATCGTTATCCTCTTCCGCGTATCGATGATTTGTTTGATCAATTGAAAGGGGCTAAGTTCTTTTCGAAAATCGATTTGAGGTCCGGTTATCACCAATTACGTGTGAAGGAGCAAGATGTTCCTAAGACCGCGTTCCGTACCCGATATGGTCACTACGAGTTTTTGGTTATGCCCTTCGGTTTGACAAACGCTCCCGATGTATTTATGGATCTTATGAATCACGTATTTCATGAGTATCTCGACAAGTTCGTTATTGTTTTCATCGACGACATCCTTGTTTATTCCAAGACTGAAGGAGATCATGAGCAACATCTCCGGATTGTTTTGGAGACTCTTCGGCAGCAGAAGTTGTATGCCAAATTTTCGAAGTGTGAGTTTTGGCTAAAGCAAGTCGCATTCCTTGGTCATATTGTATCCGCAGATGGCATCACCATGGATCTATCTAAGGTTGAGGCTATCATCAAGTGGCCGAGACCTACTACTGTGACTGAGGTTAGGAGTTTTCTGGGACTTTCTGGCTACTATCGACGTTTTGTTGAGGGTTTCTCACGGTTGGCGTTACCTTTGACGCAACTGATAAGGAAGGGTGAGAAGTTTGTTTGGACGAAGGAACGCGAGCAGAGTTTCGAAGAGTTGAAACAGAGATTGGTGTCGGCTCCTATTTTGACTCTTCCATCTGGTTCTGGGGGCTATTAGATTTATAGTGACGCGTCGAAGAATGGTTTAGGCTATGTCCTTATGCAGCACGGTAAGGTGATTGCTTATGCTTCGAGGCAATTAAAACCTTATGAAGAGAATTATCCTACTCATGATCTAGAGTTGGCTGCGGTGGTTTTTGCTTTGAAGATTTGGAGACACTACTTGTATGGCGAATCGTGTGATATCTTTACTGACCACAAGAGTCTCAAGTATATCTTCACCCAGAAGGAACTTAACATGAGACAAAGAAGGTGGTTGGAACTTCTTAAGGGTTATGATATGAATATTTAATACCATCCGAGCAAGGCGAATGTTGTTGCCGATGCGCTTAGCCAGAAGTCTGGTATGATTTGTAGTTTAGAGATTGAGCCAAGGGTTCTTCATGATTTAGAACTTTTGGATGTTGAACTTTGTGTATGAGGTTATGATGGATATTGGGCTAGTATGAAGATAGAATCCAATCTTATACTACGGATTAAGGAAGCTCAAAAGGATGATGGTGAGCTTTGGGCTGTGGTTCAGAATGTTCAGGAGGGTAAGCAGTCGGAGTTCAGGGTAGATGACTCTGGTGTCGTATGGTTTGAAAATCTACTTTGTGTTCCTAATGATCCTGATTTGCGTGAGGCTGTGTTGTCAGAGGCCCACAGTTCCCCATTCACTATCCATCCTGGTTCTACCAAGACGAACAGGGATCTTAAGCAACACTTTTGGTGGAACGGCATGAAACAGGATGTAGCCCTGTATGTTGCTAGATGTATGACTTGCCAGCAGGTCAAAATCGAACATCAGAGGGCTAGTGGTTTGCTGCAACCGTTAGATATTCCTACTTGGAAGTGGGATGAGATTTCCATGGACTTTGTTACTAGTTTGCCTCTTACTCGGAAAAGACATGATGCAATTTGGGTAGTCGTCGATCGTCTAACCAAATCTGCCCATTTCTTACCTATTTGTATGGATTTTCATGTTAGTAGATTGGCGGAAATTTTTCAACAGGAGATTGTTAGACTTCATGGTACTCCGACATCTATCGTGTCAGACAGAGATCCGCGGTTTACTTCTCGTTTTTGGAAAGGCCTACAAAAATCTTGGGGTACACGTCTTAAGTTTAGCAAGGCTTTTCATCCACAGACAGATGGTCAGTCAGAAAGGACCATTCAGACATTAGAAGACATGTTGAGGGCATGTGCTTTGGAGTGGACGGGAAGTTGGGACGAATACTTGTGCTTGGTGGAGTTTGCTTATAATAATAGTTGGCATGCTAGCATCAAGGCAGCACCTGTAACACCCCCAATCCGCTCAAGGATATTACACGCCGTAGACCCTCTCCTCGAGGATCTACCAGGCTGATAACTAAAATCAAACACCTAAACATCGCCTTTAAGGCTAAAATGACTCAGTAGACCGATTTGGTCTTTCAATAATAACATACAACTCAATTCCAAACACATACCCACGCAGGGGTCAAAATACAATAAACTCCCGTACAACGGGGAAAAGATACTGCAGCGGAAAAGAAAATACAACTAGACCAATACGACATCAACGGATCCTCGTGTGATTAGTATTGTTCATCTTTCATCATCCTTCGTGCCGACCCTGTGCTATGCTCCAAAACCTGAATGCAAAAATAGACATCCACCCCCCGAATACTCGGGGGTTAGCAAAACTCCACTGTTTTGCTAGTGCAAGTATAAATACGAAAACAAGCCATACATATCATACTCCACAAAAACAGAATAATCGCGAATATACTTCCCGAGAAAATTCACTTGATCAAACCATTCAAAATGTGAAAGGTAGGAAATAACCCAATGTACATATTACAAAACATTTGACGATCTCGGGAGTTTAGAAAACATTTGGGATTTAGGAATTCTAAAACCTTTCGAAAACATTTAGGGACACAGCCCAAAAGTCATTTTCCAAAATTCAAGTTCCGGTAACAATACGCAGGGTCCACAACCCATTTCACAAAACACGGGGTCCGTGACCCAAATCACAAATCAAATGTTCCTAAGGATTATTCGTGTCCCGTGCTAACAAGCCACGAACCTCAGATGCTCCCGAAGAACAAACCCGAGTGAATAACCCAATAGGAAAAACATATCAAATCGCATGTCTCCACGACACGAATATCACAACCAAACCACAACCATAAGTTATCCCGGCATCGCGCTAACAAGCCACGAACCTCGGAGTCCCCGCAAGACATACCCGATGATAACCCCATGAGTTATCCCGGCATCGGGCTAGCAAGCCCCGAACCTCGGAGTCCCCGCAAGACATACCCGTATTGGATAACCCTACGGTTTCGCCCGACCCATACTAGCAAGTATGGATCTCGGAGATTCAACAATCCTACCCGGAGGCACATCACATACAACAAGCACACAACAATAATCGATTATCAAGACAAGCAACATTAAGCATCACAACCTCCTTTCAAAGGAGTAACGACTAACATCACGTCATGTTGAATACCCACCGAACAAATATACAATTCAATACAAAATCTTCGGCAAACAATTATGGTATATTATATTCACTCAATGCGATCATAACGTCTCTCAACATACGAAACTAACACACATATTCCGAGAACATATCCATTCACGAAGTATACGAATTATCGTTGAAAGACAATATTTATCGAGAACATACCGATCCTTTTTAACGTTCATTAAACATTAGATTTCGCATAAAATCATTTATCAATAATTATGCCTACGAAATATGAAATGTATGGGCAAGATACTTGCCTCGAATAATCGCAACACGGAGAATCGACCGAAGTAGGTTGACACGAACCGACTATGAACCCACCGACTCCACCGATCGCCAACTCGCGGTCATAAACTACGAAGGACAAGAACAACAATGAAATGAATTCCATAACACGACTCAAAGCCGTTGAATTCAAAGAACGAATGACGAAAGTTCAAGTGTTTTCCCCAAAACGGCCAAGAACACGATTCGTCCCGACAAAACACGAAAACGGAATTCCAAGTCGAAATATGGATATAAAATCCATAGAATATGTTTAACAACATCATTTAACCACAATCTATCCAACAAAAATGGATGAAAAACGAGATCGAGAACAAATCCCCCAAAAAGTCGATTCGAAGGAAATCAAGAAATATACTTCGATTCGACGGAGAACAATGGATTAAATGATGTTAAACACAAGAATACTACCAAGATTAATCATACCCATCATGATTTAATCAACAACACGGAACGAATCGGACAAAAATGCAAAACCCCCCAAATTCACGAAATTAGGGTTCTAAGGAAGATTACCTTGATTCGCTGGATCAAAAGATGATAACGGATGATTGATTGATGTTATGAACTCAAGAACTTCATGGATTTGTTGTTAAACAACATGGCTTCAAGATTCACAAGACCACATCCGCGGAAGAGAAAGGAAAGATTGAGAAAAATGGCCGAAAACCCGTCTGCAGGGCCTTATATAGGTTGTCTGCCGGCCGGGTTACGTACGTAACCGGCCAAGGCTTACGTACGTAAGCGAGTCACTGCCCCAAAACTGCCGGCCCGTTACGTACGTAACCGGCCAGGCCTTACGTATGTAACCGGCCTTACGTATGTAACTGCCGAGCACTACCGGCCATAACTCGGCCAGTGCCGGCCTGGGCCCGAACGACGGCCCGAACGACCCCGAAACCCGAACCTGAATACGAATCGAAGATACAGTTACGAAGTACTCGCAAACACGAACTCGAGCACTAAGAGAACACATGATTCCGACCACCCGAAGGCTCGAAATTCGACAACGGAAAGTAATTATCCCAAACTTTGGGAAATTACGAAAATGGCCCAAAACGTCCGAAAATCACGATACGCGATCGAAACACCAAACCAAAGCTCGCAACATGAATAATAACATCAAATGAACTTATGAGAAACTCGAAACAACAGTTTCGGACGAGATTCGCAAGAATCGAACTCAAGTGCGGAAAAGTCGCTAAAAAGCTCGGAACTCAACAAAACGATACCGAAACGAACTCGGATGACAAAAAGTGCAGAATTAATCATTCTCGAAATGACGTAACGGTCATGAGCAAGTCGTCAAAACGGACTACGTCCGAAAAAAGAAATTTACCGAAAATCAAAAATTGCGGATATTATATTTTACCCTCCTTAAAAGAAGTTTCGTCCCGAAACTTAAAACAAGTAGGGAGAAGCAATATACCGCCAGGAAAACTCAACGAGATACGCAAGGAAACGCGTAACTTACGCCCATCGGCGAAACGTTAGAAGCAACGCAAAGGAATATACGGCGTGAAAACACGCTCCACGACGACCAACACAACGTCGCCGTTAGGGATATAATAAAACCAACAAGTGACAAGCGTCATCAAATGGATAATACAATCAAGTCAATTATCCGAACAATCACAAAACACAACGAACGAAAATCAATACGATTGACCAACCCAACGGTACATCAATCAAAACGCGAGCCAATCGCTGAACAAATACGGAATTCCACCGCCCAAGGGTTGGAAGATCGAAAAAGAGACTAATTTCCCGAACATAAGGAAATTAGGAAGGAGTCTTGAATGCTCAACAATCACGAAACGAGAACAAAAACCGAACAAACAAACGACCGAGACAACAAAAATCGAACAATCATGTCCGAAACACGAAGGATAATAAAATTCAAACAACAACTCCCAGGATTATCTGGTGAGAACAACAAGACATGCATTCCCATAAGATCTACAGGAAAGAGAATAGCGATTGAAAAGTCACAACGACAAACGAGTTATTCCGAAACAATACCACACTCGTTCGATCAACAAAAGCAAGGGATAGGGAATGTTCAGAAAATGTCAACGAACATAAACGAGTCGACAGAGTCGAAAATAGAGAAATTCAAAATCTGATCCACGTCGAATAGAAGAGTTAAAAGAAACAAATGATGTCACTTCCGAACAAGGTTTACAAGAATTGAACCGAACTCGAAAAAGTCATAGCGATAACTAGATCGACCCACAACAAGATCACATTTCGTTCGGATGATGAAACCGAAATACAGAACAAGTTCATAAGGTATCAACGAACATGAGCGAATCGATAGACTGGAGAAAGAGAAAATACAGAAGTCAAAATAGTACGGGTATTACCCCCGACCTCATCCACGAATTTCACAAAAACAGGAGCAAGGTAACAAGACATTAAACAACCGACACATAACGGAACATTTACCAATGCCCACGGCCATATCAAACCAAGCTCTAACAGCTCGCACATGCGCGACAACGCAGAAATCACCACGAGGCGACAATATTCAACACCAACATCCCACCTCTCACAGAGGGCTAACACAACAAATATGTGGAAAGCGACTCAACGCTCACGCCGCCAATTCGGTCATACTTGGGAGCAAACATCATAATGAGAACGCGAACATCATACATACATACCTAGCCCTTAAACGGGAATGGATAGGTTTTAAAAATGAAAACCTCATTTTGAAAATAATTTTAGAAGAACACCGGTTGATCTTGAGTATCACCTTTCAAAAAAAGAGTACAAACATGAGACATCGTTATCGAGACTTTGGAGAACCATTTCACATTAGATAAAAATGAGGACACTTTCTCTTAGTAAAAACTTTCAGAATATTCGACCCTCGGGTCTAAATAAAAGTGTTTCTAAAACATTGAAAATATCTCAAAACATTTTGGTCCTCGAGGTAGAAGAATTTGGAAACATATTGTGGCACCTTGGATGTACCACGAGAAAATATTTCATTTTAAAAGTACGTCTCGAAATTTATTTTCTAAGATACTCAAGGTTTTCAAAGATAATTCAATGGGCTAGAATGCCCAAAAATTTCAGGCAATTACACAAAACTTTATAGCGTCGTGGGTCCCGCGCCGGAACTCACCACGATAAAAATCATTTACAAAAACGCCAAAAAGGCCGATGACAGTAATATTTCAAAAACTCACAAAAGCCATTTACAAAATACTAAATACCGTCATAAGAATTTCGCCAAAATGATTAAGGCCATAATGCCAAAAATTCGGTTAAGGAAATCGGTTTTCGAAATAAAACCCAGTCGGTAAAATACCGAAAGGCATTACAAAAGAACTCACGCAGCGGATAAAAGAAATACAGTTCAACATGAACAATCCAGCAGCACTACTCCTCATATGAATGAAATATTAGAGTAAAAAAACCACATACCACGAAATCAAAATCCATAAAAGGATTCCGTCACTGAACAAACAATCATAAAAATAGCTCGTGTCACACGAGGCACAACACAAAGAAGGGAGACTTACAGCCACAGGTCGCACGAAGATGATGATCGCCCCACGATACTAATCACAACCAACAAACTCAGACGACGTGTCGCGAGACGACTCAGTCAGACAAAATCCGACGAGACAAAACTCAACAGACACCACTGACCCGACAGCCTAGGTTTCCACAACCTACGCTCCGATACCATTTATGTAACACCCCCAATCCGCTCAGGGATATTACACGCCGTAGACCCTCTCCTCGAGGATCTACCAGGCTGATAACTAAAATCAAACACCTAAACATCGCCTTTAAGGCTAAAATGACTCAGTAGACCGATTTGGTCTTTCAATAATAACATACAACTCAATTCCAAACACATACCCACGCAGGGGTCAAAATACAATAAACTCCCGTACAACGGGGAAAAGATACTGCAGCAAAAAAGAAAATACAACTAGACCAATACGACATCAATGGATCCTCGTGTGATTAGTATTGTTCATCTTTCATCATCCTTCGTGCCGACCCTATGCTATGCTCCAAAACCTGAATGCAAAAATAGACATCCACCCCCCGAATACTCGGGGGTTAGCAAAACTCCACTGTTTTGCTAGTGCAAGTATAAATACGAAAACAAGCCATACATATCATACTCCACAAAAACAGAATAATCGCGAATATACTTCCCGAGAAAATTCACTTGATCAAACCATTCAAAACGTGAAAGGTAGGAAATAACCCAATGTACATATTACAAAACATTTGACGATCTCGGGAGTTTAGAAAACATTTGGGATTTAGGAATTCTAAAACCTTTCGAAAACATTTAGGGACACAGCCCAAAAGTCATTTTCCAAAATTCAAGTTCCGGTAACAATACGCAGGGTCCACAACCCATTTCACAAAACACGGGGTCCGTGACCCAAATCACAAATCACATGTTCCTAAGGATTATTCGTGTCCCGTGCTAACAAGCCACGAACCTCAGATGCTCCCGAAGAACAAACCCGAGTGAATAACCCAATAGGAAAAACATATCAAATCGCATGTCTCCACGACACGAATATCACAACCAAACCACAACCATAAGTTATCCTGGCATCGCGATAACAAGCCACGAACCTCGGAGTCCCCGCAAGACATACCCGATGATAACCCCTCAAGTTATCCCGGCATCGGGCTAGCAAGCCCCGAACCTCGGAGTCCCTGCAAGACATACCCGTATTGGATAACCCTACGGTTTCGCCCGACCCACACTAGCAAGTATGGATCTCGGAGATTCAACAATCCTACCCGGAGGCACATCACATACAACAAGCACACAACAATAATCGATTATCAAGACAAGCAACATTAAGCATCACAACCTCCTTTCAAAGGAGTAACGACTAACATCACGTCATGTCGAATACCCACCGAACAAATATACAATTCAATACAAAATCCTCGGCAAACAATTATGGTCTATTATATTCACTCAATGCGATCATAACGTCTCTCAACGTACGAAACTAACACACATATTCCGAGAACATATCCATTCACGAAGTATACGAATTATCTTTGAAAGACAATATTTATCGAGAACATACCGATCCTTTTTAACGTTCATTAAACATTGGATTTCGCATAGAATCATTTATCAATAATTATGCCTACGAAATATGAAATGTATGGGCAAGATACTTGCCTCGAATAATCGCAACACGGAGAATCGACCGAAGTAGGTTGACACGAACCGACTACGAACCCATCGACTCCACCGATCGCCAACTCGCGGTCATAAACTACGAAGGACAAGAACAACAATGAAATGAATTCCATAACACGACTCAAAGCCGTTGAATTCAAAGAACGAATGACGAAAGTTCAAGTGTTTTCCCCAAAACGGCCAAGAACACGATTCGTCCCGACAAAACACGAAAACGGAATTCAAAGTCGAAATATGGATATACAATCCATAGAATATGTTTAAAAACATCATTTAACCACAATATATCCAACAAAAACGGATGAAAAACGAGATCGAGAACAAATGCCCCAAAAAGTAGATTCGAAGGAAATCAAGAAATATACTTCGATTCGACGGAGAACAATGGATTAAATGATTTTAAACACAAGAATACTACCAAGATTAATCATACCCATCATGATTTAATCAACAACACGGAACGAATCGGACAAAAATGCAAAACCCCCCAAATTCACGAAATTAGGGTTCAAAGGAAGATTACCTTGATTCGCTGGATCAAAGGATGATAACGGATGATTGATTGATGTTATGAAATCAAGAACTTCATGGATTTGTTATTAAACAACATGGCTTCAAGATTCACAAGACCACATCCGCGGAGGAGAAAGGAAAGATTGAGAAAAATGGCCGAAAACCCGTCTGCAGGGCCTTATATAGGTGCTGCCGTCACGTTACGTGACGTAATCGCCAAGGCTTACGACGTAACCGAAGTCATCGCCCTAAATCGCCGCCCGTTACGTACGTAATCGCCGTGGCCTTACCTACGTAACCGCCTTACGACGTAATCGCCGAGCACTACCGGCCGTAACTCGCCGGCAGTGCCTGGCCCGAACGACGGCCCGAACGACCAAACCCGAACACGAATACGAATCAAGATACGGTTACGAAGTACTCGCAAAGACGAACTCGAGCACTAAGAGAACACACGATTCCGACCACCCGAAGGCTCGAAATTCGACAACGGAAAGTAATTACCCCAAACTTTGGGAAATTACGAAAATGGCCCAAAACGTCCGAAAATCACGATACGCGATCGAAACACCAAACCAAAGCTCGCAACATGAATAATAACATCAAATGAACTTACGAGAAACTCGAAACAACAGTTTCGGACGAGATTCGCAAGAATCGAACTCAAGTGCGGAAAAGTCGCTAAAAAACTCGGAACTCAACAAAACGATACCGAAACGAACTCGGATGACAAAAAGTGCAGAATTAATCATTCTCGAAATGACGAAACGTGTAACAACCCAAACTAGGCGGATATTACAGTGCCGTGGATCCCCGACTGGGACCCACCCGGCAAATGAAAATGAATGAATTACACAGGATAAATGTAGTACCGAACCACATTACAACAGTAATTACTCCGATGAGGAGTTTAATTACAACACACCAGGACAATACCGAATACTAGTGTATTTTATATGAAGATAAAATACACAACACTGAATGAAATGGAGTATCCAAATGAAAATCTGCAGCGGAAGATAAATGACAGTAATATGAATAACTGAAAGATCGGGGCCCCCTACTAGTATCACTGGGACTCCTCGACGTCAGCGTGCTCTCCCCGTGCTTTTGCCTTGCCAAGACCTGAAAAACAAAATCCCCAAACGGGGTCAGTTACAAAGAACAACAATCCTCAAGAGTTGAATAAACACAATCATATAAATATGTAGTATAAACCACAAGTTCGATCAAAATGAAACGGTTAGATTATAACCCAATCTTGTTGAAAACATACGCAATCAAACATGCTGTATGAATCAACGAACAGTACGTCTCAAAGGGTGGAGCCACACTACGCCCGGGATGGAAATGTGTCCGTGCACAAGCCACCAACGAGTATCAATCGAATACACGCGTGGTCTTGTGCCTAATCAGTCTCACGAAGCAATCGACTCGTGCACACCCAATGTGAGGCCAACAACCAACACACGACATAAATGTGCCCGACATGAAAATCCTACATACCAACCGCACGCCAAGATGACCGGAATGCCACGATATAACAAAAGTGACATCGGAAACGAATAATGACTCACCGAGATAAAATGATAGTGAAATGAATGATAGCTCAACGAAAAGATTGGAACCGTCGTTCCTTGTGACTGAAGTGATTAATTGAAAATGACAAGTTTTAATATGGTTAACACAATGCTGAATGAGTTACGATTATGAATGAACAACAACAAAAGGAAATGAATATCCTTTTAACCGAGTAAGAATCAACTTACCCAATACCGGTGACAATTATCCTTCCACGAACAACGTCCTAATTGAGATATCGGTCGCTCGAACAACCTTGAATAATACAATTACCAACAATCCGTTCAATATACGAATCAAACACGAATATAACGAACTCAAAACGTCGATACGACTAAACCAAGTCCATTGAGGCATTTAATCAAACACGTTGCGGCCAAACTCCGATTGTTTACAATCAAACCTCAATATACCAATATCAAATCCCCCAAGAAGTGTTTCAAACCAAAAAACATCTTCCAAATGATCAAAAATCCAAAATGAATATCCGAAAACGTGATTATAACGACAATTAATCGAAAACCCCCAATTTCAACTCGATAATCAAAGTGCTCTTGAATAATCCTTCAATAATCCAATGAATCCTTATACAAACTCATAATCATATACATATCCCTTCATATAACATGATTATAACATCCCAAAACATCATATCTCAACATAGAATCGAAATCCAAGGTGCTGAAGAAATAACCTCTTGAAGATCCAATCACTTCGATCCGATGAACACGAGTTAAAACGAGTATCCAAGCTTCCCAAATGATTGAAGGTGAAGAAAAATACACACTCAAATGATAATTGATGAAGAAATCTCTCCCTCAAGACCCTCTCTCGCGTATGAAGGTGAAAGAATGAAGAAATGAGCTGAAATGCTCAAAAAAAACGAAATTATAGGGGTTGACTAGTCTGTCGGACACGGCCCGTGCCGATCGGCACGGTCGTTGGCGCGCAACTGGCCGGCAGGGACTCGACCGTGTCCGCTTGACACGGTCGCGGCGCGAAGGGGCCTTCCGATAGTGACTTGTCCGACAGTGACTCGGTACGGCGCGGCGCTTCGGCATTGACTCGACCGTGTCCTGGAACACGGTCGGGCGTCTAGGCAGTCGGTTCTGGCTTATCCGGAAGAGTTTGACTCGGCCGTGCCAGACGACATGGTCGAGTCCTGTGGGCAGAGACTTCGGCATTTCCGGACAAGTACAGCACGGGCCGTGTCGGACGACACGGCCGAGTTCGGTCGGCAGTGATCGGCCAATAACTGAAAAATGAGCGGGTGAGCTAAAACGACCATAACTCTCTCGTTCGGACTCCGATTGACTGACCGTTTGAACCATTGGAAAGCTAACTCGATGCTCTATAATATTGCAAAGATTTAGAATTTTTAGAGTTACCAAAAATTAATGGTGATCTAACAAAGTCGAACTCATATGAGGAAAGTTTAAACAATGAACAATAACGATACACAACTCGAAGTTTTTCCGAACGGTGAACACGGGTGAATGAACATGATTGATGAATGATTATAAATGAGTGAAAATCCACTTAGTGACAATCACCGAATGAAATTACTGAATGATAATGACTGAATTACAACCGGGTATTACATACACCCCCCCTTAAAAGAGTTTCGTCCCCGAAACTAAGGGTCAAACAACTCGGGATAACTCTCCCGCATACTATCCTCGGTTTCCCAAGTAGCCTCTTCGACTCCGTGTCTAGACCACTGAATCTTGACCAAAGGGATCGTCTTGTTCCTCAACTGTTTGATTCGCCGCTCCAACACTCGTACAGGATGCTCCTCGTACGAATGATCATCCGCGATCTCAATTTCGTCGAACTGAAGTATGTGACTCGGGTCGGCAACATACTTCCGCAACTGAGAGAAGTGAAACACATTATGAATTCGGCTCAATGCCGGAGGCAAAGCCAATCGATAAGCTAACTCGCCTACTCGATCCAAAATTTCAAACGGTCCAATGAATCTTGGACTCAACTTCCCCCGTTTTCCGAAACGGAAAATACCTCGACTCGGGGATACCTTGACCAAAACGTGGTCACCCGTCTCGAACTCTAGTGGTCGGCACGATTATACGCATATGATTTACGCCGACTCGATTGTCAACATACGACTCTTGATCAAGCTACCTTCTCCCGGGCGGCTATAAGCATATCGGGCTCGGTGCCGATTGATTCTGACAAGTCATCCCAACACAAAGGAGATCGACAACGACGACCGTACAAGGCCTCGTAAGGTGCCATCTTAATGGAGGCATGCCAACTATTATTATACGTGAACTCGATCAGTGGTAGTTGGGCTTCCCAATCGTCCTTCCAATCGAGGACGCATGCCCTCAACATGTCCTCTAATGTCTGAATAGTCCTCTCTGATTGTCCGTCGGACTGAGGATGAAAAAAATGGTAATGAGATTAAGCTGAGTTCCCATAGCATGATGAGCTGATTTCCAACATGAGACACGAATCGTTCGTCACGATCAGAAACGATACTCTTAGGGGTACCGTGAAGTCTCACTATCTCCTTGATGAAAAGCTGGGCAAGTCTCTCGGGACCCCACGTATCCTTGATCTCAAGAAAATGAGCTGATTTAGTTAAGCGGTCCACAATCACCCAGATTGTATTCATGCCACGACGACTCGTCGGCAGGCTCGTGATGAAATCCATAGAAATGTCTTCCCACTTCCATTCGGGAATAGGAAGAGGTTTCAGCATACCTGTCGGTCGCTGATGTTCAATCTTGACTTGTTGACAGGTTAAGCATCTCGAAACAAATTCTGCGACTTCTCGCTTCATATTACTCCACCAGTAATTTTGTTTCAAGTCCTTATACATCTTGCTAGACCCCGGATGAACAGAATAAGGGGTAGCATGAGCTTCTCTCAAAATCGAGTTTTTTTCAACTCATCATTCGCCGGTACACACATCCGATTCTTAAATCTCAAAAGTCCATCCTCGTGGATCACGAATCCAGGGGCTTTCCCCTGAGCCACATCCTCACGAATGCGCAACAATCTTTGAGTCGACCTGATTCTCCCCGATTGCATCCTCAAGAGATGATGAAATCTCTAACATACAAAGCCGTCCCCGAACTCACCGGCGGACCTCGATCTCGGGTCTAAGGAATTCCTGTTGGAGCTCCTTCTGAATTGTTAAACGAGCAAGCATCTGCTCCTGAACGGACTTACGACTCAAGGCGTCGGCGACAACGTTCGCCTTCCCCGGGTGGTAAAGGATCTCGATATCATAATCTTTGATTAATTCCAACCACCGTCTCTGACGCATATTTAACTCCTTCTGAGTAAATATATACTTCAAACTCTTATGATCGGTGAAAATCTGACAGGTGACGCCATATAGGTAATGACGCCAGATTTTCAAAGCGAAAACCACGGCTGCTAACTCCGGCCGTGGGTTGGATAATTAACCAGCGAATCCGAGGAAACATCGGATTTACTTAACATCTTTCGGAGGTTGCCAATCTCGGATAGTCTCCATCTTCTGAGGGTCGACACTAACTCTATCAGATGAAATTACATGCCCGAGAAAGTCACTTCGGACATCCAGAACTCACATTTGGAAAACTTTCCATAAAGTTGCTCTCGTCTCAACACGTCGAGAACCTGATGAAGATGAACCTCGTGTTCCTCTCGGCTACGAGAATAAATCAAAATGTCGACTATGAAGACAACAACAAACTGATCCAAAAAGTCGATGAAAACCCGATTCATTAACTCCATGAATACTGCAGGTGCAATAGTTAGCCCGAACGGCATAACTACGAACTCATAATGACCATAGCGTGTACGAAACGCTGTCCTCGCGATATCCGACTCTCGAATCCGCAATTGGTGATATCCAGATCTTAAGTCGATCCTGGAAAATACTGAGGCTCCCTGAAGTTGATCTAAAAGATCATCAATACGGGGTAAGGGATACTACTCTTGATCATCACCCTGTTCAACTCCTGGTAATTAATACACACACGAGACGAGCCATCCTTCTCCTTGACAGATCACACTGGTGCTCCTCACGGGGACGCAATCGGTCGGAGATAACCTTTCTCGAACTACTCCTCAAGTTGAATCTTTAACTCCTGCATTCTGGTCGGGGCCATCCGATACGGTGCCTTCGATAAAGGGGACGTACCGGCTTCAACTCACTCCTGAATTCCCCTACTCTATGTGAAGGCAACCAGATAACTCGTCTGGAAATACATCGTCAATCGATGATAATGATATCACGAATGATTGAACATTTCGATTGCCCTAGAATGGTCAATCGATAAAAAGAGATACCAATAATGATTGAACTACTCAATTGCCTTAGAAAGGCAAATCGATGAAAATGATACAATGAGTGTTTGAATAACTCGATTGCCTTTGAAAGGCCAATCGATGAAAATGATACAATGAGTGTTTGAATAACTCGATTGCCTTTGAAAGGCCAATCGATGAAAATGATACAATGAATGATTGAATGACTCGATTGTCTTAGAAAAGCCAATCGATGGAAATGATGCAATGAATGATTGAATAACTCGATTGCCTTAGAAAGGCCAATCAATGAAAATGATACAATGAATGATTGAATAGCTCGATTGCGGAATTTCTCTGCTTTCGTCATAATAATACTTCTTCTGAACAACGGGGATTACTTCCCTGAAGCACACATTCGACAACTAACGACGGAAAGATAGCGACCAAATGCTAACAAACACTGAGAATAGTATCAAGACGATCAAACCAACTAATACCGAAAATTACATCGTCCTAAGATAAATTCACCACGATTAGATCCATCAACCAATCGCGGTCATAAGCTTAATTCGGTATGATTTCCGAAAAAAATCTTCCATTGTCAGGTAGACCGATGGTATTAGGTCCACAAGCAATTGGACTATCCCAAAATAAGTCTCTTCAAACATGATTCGAAAATGAATGAATGCGGTGCACCAGTATCCAAAAAGGTACACACAGGTTGAAATAAAATTACGAGTTTACCTGAGGTCATTCGGGCCACTGGATCGTCGATCCTTCTCATCACATGAATCTGGGATTTGCCGGCCCCCGAACCGGACGCTCCCATCTGATAAATATGAGCCCCAACTCTATTTGCTTCCATTGTCTTAAACGACGTTGACAAAGCGATCGATTCAAACGCCGATTGCTTGGGCTCGAGATGCCACGAGCCGACTTGGAGTCCTTTCGCAAAAACGGGCCTTATGCCCAAAATTCCCACAATTATAGCACGTGATAGACGGTTTCGTACACTCGGCTGAAATGACCCGGCGTTCCACAATTGAAACAGTGATGGCCGAATCGCCGCCGGACTGAGATCCCATACGATTATGCGCCGTAGGAGGTCGCTCAGAAACGATAGGACTCACACGAGGTTTCTTGAAGGTTGACTGACCTCCTTCGGGTTGATTACGCTTCGTTGATTTCTTGCTGACAGATGAAGGTTGTTGTTCAGCACTTTCCTTAGCAGCCGGCTCATACGGGAGAGTTCTCTCGATTAATCCGGCCAGAGTGGCGCAATGATGATTGAGCAACTGCACATGGGTCATCATGGCCTGCATAAAAGTGAGTGGATCAACCCGAACATCTTCTGATCGAGCCGAGTCCTGGGCACGATTTCCCGACAGCGAGTGATTATTTCCCGGTTTCGGCCCGCACCGCCGCCTCTCCCCGTGCATCCCCTGACAGCTCTCCCCATACTGAAGTAGGAAGGTCGCATAATGATTATATTTCCCGCATGATTATCACGTTATGATTATATCATGAGATGATGAAAATGAGTATACATGCTCTACTTAGTGATTATATGAATGATTTACTGGAGTGACATGATTATCTGATGAAATTCTTGAAATGATTATCTTGAATAACTTAACAAGATTAATAATATGATCATCCAGATCGACAACTGCGTAATGAAATGAATTGAGTAATTAATGAATTAACATGATCGTCCTGATCATTAACTGAGTAATGAAATGAATTAAGTGATTAATGAGTTAACATGATCGTCCTAATCACAATAAATGATGATGTTTGAGGATTGCTAATTGATGAATGATGAATGAATGACTATTGCCAGAATTTATACCATGGCGTTAGAAATCTTACAGTTCTTTCGGCCTGATTGGCTCGGCATTTGCACAGGTCACACGTGACGCGAAAGTCCAATGATACTAGTCTGATGACGATGATTTCAAATGAGACATGACTCGGAAGGTAGTATTCAAAACCACTCTCCGATACCAACTCTGTAACACCCCAAACTAGGCGGATATTACAGTGCCGTGGATCCCCGACTGGGACCCACCCGGCAAATGAAAATGAATGAATTACACAGGATAAATGTAGTACCGAACCACATTACAACAGTAATTACTCCGATGAGGAGTTTAATTACAACACACCAGGACAATACCGAATACTAGTGTATTTTATATGAAGATAAAATACACAACACTGAATGAAATGGAGTATCCAAATGAAAATCTGCAGCGGAAGATAAATGACAGTAATATGAATAACTGAAAGATCGGGGCCCCCTACTAGTATCACTGGGACTCCTCGACGTCAGCGTGCTCTCCCCGTGCTTTTGCCTTGCCAAGACACGAAAAACAAAATCCCCAAACGGGTCGATTACAAAGAACAACAATCCTCAAGAGTTGAATAAACACAATCATATAAATATGTAGTATAAACCACAAGTTCGATCAAAATGAAACGGTTAGATTATAACCCAATCTTGTTGAAAACATACGCAATCAAACATGCTGTATGAATCAACTAACAGTACGTCTCAAAGGGTGGCGCCACACTACGCCCGGGATGGAAATGTGTCCGTGCACAAGCCACCAACGAGTATCAATCGAATACACGCGTGGTCTTGTGCCTAATCAGTCTCACGAAGCAATCGACTCGTGCACACACCCAATGTGAGGCCAACAACCAACACACGACATAAATGTGCCCGACATGAAAATCCTACACATACCAACCGGCACGCCAGTATGACCCGGAATGCCACGATATAACAAAAGTGACATCGGAAATGAATAATGACTCACCGAGATAAAATGATAGTGAAATGAATGATAGCTCAACGAAAAGATTGGAACCGTCGTTCCTTGTGACTGAAGTGATTAATTGAAAATGACAAGTTTTAATATGGTTAACACAATGATGAATGAGTTACGATTATGAATGAACAACAACAAAAGGAAATGAATATCCTTTTAACCAAGTAAGAATCAACTTACCCAATACCGGTGACAATTATCCTTCCACGAACAACGTCCTAATTGAGATATCGGTCGCTCGAACAACCTTGAATAATACAATTACCAACAATCCATTCAATATACGAATCAAACACGAATATAACGAACTCAAAACGTCGATACGACTAAACCAAGTCCATTGAGGCATTAAATCAAACACGTTGCGTCCAAACTCCGATTGTTTACAATCAAACCTCAATATACCAATATCAAATCCCCCAAGAAGTGTTTCAAACCAACAAACATCTTCCAAATGATCAATAATCCAAAATGAATATCTGAAAACGTGATTATAACGACAATTAATCGAAAACCCCCAATTTCAACTCGATAATCAAAGTGTTCTTGAATAATCCATCAATAATCCAATGAATCCTTATACAAACTCATAATCATATATATATCCCTTCATATAACATGATTATAACATCCCAAAACATCATATCTCAACATAGAATCGAAATCCAAGGTGTTGAAGAAATTACCTCTTGAAGATCCAATCACTTCGATCCGATGAACACGAGTTAAAACGAGTATCCAAGCTTCCCAAATGATTGAAGGTGAAGAAAAATACACACTCAAATGATAATTGATGAAGAAATCTCTCCCTCAAGACCCTCTCTCGCGTATGAAGGTGAACGAATGAAGAAATGAGCTGAAATGCTCAAAAAAAACGAAATTATAGGGGTTGACTGGTCTGTCGGACACGGCCCGTGCCGATCGGCACCGTCGCGGCGCGCAACTGGCCGGCAGGGACTCGACCGTGTCCGCTTGACACGGTCGCGGCGCGAAGGGGCCTTCCGATAGTGACTTGTCCGACAGCTGACTGCAGACGGGCGCGGCGCTAAGATTGACTCGACCGTGTCCTGGAACACGGTCGGGCGTCTGGGCAGTCGGTTCTGGCTTATCCGGAAGAGTTTGACTCGGCCGTGCCAGACGACACGGTCGAGTCCTATGGGCAGAGACTTCGGCATTTCCGGACGAGTACAGCACGGGCCGTGTCGGACGACACGGCCGAGTTCGGTCGGCAGTGATCGACCAATAACTGAAAAATGAGCGGGTGAGCTAAAACGACCATAACTCTCTCGTCCGGACTCCGATTGACTCACCGTTTGAACCATTGGAAAGCTAACTCGATGATCTATAATATTGCAAAGATTTAGAATTTTTGGAGTTACCAAAAATTAATAGTGATCTAACAAAGTCGAACTCATATGAGGAAAGTTGAAACAATGAACAATAACGATACACAACTCGAAGTTTTTCCGAACGGTGAACACGGGTGAATGAACATGATTGATGAATGATTATAAATGAGTGAAAATCCACTGAGTGACAATCACCGAATGAAATTACTGAATGGTAATGACTGAATTACAACCGGGTATTACAAAACGGTCATGAGCGAGTCGTCAAAACGGACTCCGGCCGAGAAAAGAAATTTACCGAAAATCAAAAATTGCGGATATTACAGCACCGTATGAGCTTTTATATGGGAGGAAATGTAAAGAACCTATTTGTTGGGACGAGGTAGGTGAACGTGTGATAGAGGGGCCGGAACTTATTGAGATCACTAATGAGAAAGTGGTTGTAGCCAAGGAGAACCTGAAAGAGGCTCGCACTCGACAGAAGAGTTATGCTGATAAACGTCGACGTGACTTGGAGTTTCAGGTTGGGGATCGTGTATTTCTGAAAGTATCGCCGTTCAGAGGTGTGAAATGTTTTGGGATCAAAGGGAAGCTTAGTCCTCGATTCATTGGACCGTTCGAGATTCTTGAACGTATTGGGGAGGTTTCTTATCGTTTGGCTCTACCTCCTCAGTTATCACATGTTCATAATGTCTTCCATGTATCTCTGCTGAGGGGATACAATTATCGTCCTTTGCATGTGGAATCTTATCCGTTTGATCATATTCAACCTGATAATACTCTTCCAGAAGAACCCGAAGCTATTTTGGATCGACAAGATCGAGTCATGAGAAACAAAGTCATTCCGTTTGTTAAAATTCTTTGGAAAATCACCCAGAGCGTGAAGCTACCTGGGAAACCGAGGAATCGATACGAACCAGTTTTCCTCATTTCTTGTCATAGTCTGGTATGTCTTCACTCCGTTTTCATTTCAATTTTCGAGGATGAAAATTTTCTTTTAGAGGGGAAGAATTGTAATACCCGGAAATTTTAAACTTATTCAAAGACGATTTAATAACCTAAATCATTTTATTATATTTAACCTAAGCATTATAAATACTAATGCTTGAACATTTCACAACTTTACTAACCTTTAAGACTTATGATAATTAAAAGTTCCAACCATATACATGTGTATTACGTATCACACGCCTAATATGTTCCTTTTGGGCCGAGTATATTGAGTTGATTTCAAGTGATCATAAATATAAACAAGCCCAAGTCCATTATTGAAACTAAATAAGGAATGAGATACCACAATCCCATATGTCACGGCATTCCTTGATTTTTCCTCTCTTCTCATCACACGTTTCCCTCCTCTCTTCTCATCACACGTTAAATACACATAACACACACAAAGCAAAACCCTAAAAATACATACACAAATACATCGGCTGCTACCCCTCTTCTCTTGGTTCTTTCTCGTTCAAAAGCAAAGGCTGCAGGGGTGTCTTGATCGTGGTCTAAGGTTCGGTTGGAGTTTGCTTGTGTTCGGCTCCTTTGTAGGCTGGTATTCGATCTTTTTTTGTCTCACCTTCGTGTCACGCTATAAGAGTAATAAATCCAGACCTTGTTCAATTCCTCTTCCTTTTCTTATTTGATCATGTCGTATGGTATTGATAATCGGCTAGCAGGTTTTGTATATGAATAAACTTGAAGAAAATCTTATGATACCACATGGAATAATGAGATAAAAACCTTATAAAATCGACTATAAGTGTGTGGGTTGTGGTGTCGACATGTAAGGCTGTAAACATGTGTGATATTGGCTAAATAAACCTATGAGATGTGTGTGCAATCGGATTTAGAAGGGTTAAAGAATTGAAGTTGTTTTCTGCCTCACTTTCTTGCTAACAGAATATTAGAGTCGGATTGAGCAGGGTGAATCTTGATGATACCAAGGTGTTTTTTTGAGTTTCTTGAGTCCAAAATTAATATTAAAGAGTTTAATAACTGATCCAATTGGTTTGGAGTGATTTCGAGTTGTTTTGGTCGTGTTTTTTATTTTTGTGTGTTTAAGTATTGAATCTGAAATTCGGGAGTCTGAAATCAGTCCACTTTGTCGATTTATTATTCAAAAATAATAATGAGTTGGGCCATGAAAATATCCAGTATGTAACTTCTATATGATTAGTAATATCATGAATTTTTGGGAATTTTTATTGGATGTTTTGTTAGGTCGTTGAGGCGAATACTTTTTGGGTACAACTGCAGGTCGGTTTTCTGAATAATCTGAGTTTGAGTATTTTTCGTGTGGGGTTAAACTAATCAATAAATTCTGGGAAAAATTGTGTCAGTTCTAAAGTCATTTAAGTACCTGTGTGGATTTTTGTGAATTTTAGTTCTGAGTTTTGATGTGGTTCAAAAATTCGTCAAGTTGTGACCTGTTCATAGTTAAAAGCTGATAAAAAGGTAAAAGGCTAAATAAGGGTTATGTGTGTATTATTAAACTTACGGGTTGAACTTACCATTTTCTAAACTAAAGGGATTAACTTGTGAAACCATGTAACTTTATGATACTTACATTTTTTTATACCCTAATCTTACAATATTTGAACTATAAACCCTAAATTTATATAATTATCATTGTGAACCTTAAACTATTAATATTGTCACGTTGATACCTTAAATTGATTAAATGATAACTTTGGATATTAATGACTAATTTTTCTAAATCTGGAAACCTTCTAAATATGGAAACTTACCATTTATATAAAGTATACTAAAATGAGTAACCTAATTCAATTTGAACTTAAAGTAATACTTGATATTTAATTCGTATCGGTTCCGTGAAGCGGAAGTGATCCATCTCGTGTGACCTTTCTTTCCTTTTGCTTGCTTTGAATAAGGTACAGATATTCTGACCTTATCCCTTAAGGTTTCTCATGATTCGCTCACAACGGTTTGATATTAGTTTTGATTATGATACCTTTGTTCTGAGCCTTCTTATTATGGCTTTCTTATTTGATCTATGCCTTTGCTATGCTCCATTAGATTTGTAAACCTTTGATTATGAACCTTTGCTTTGAACTTATGAACATTTGATATGAACCTTTGATATGAACTTTGATATGATATGACATTTGAACCCTTCAGTTTGATACCCGAGCCAAGTTCGTTTCCTAGCCATGAAGGTAACATGGCCGTGTCATTGATGCACCAATGGCACGACTCTAGTGTGGTTGAGTGATGTTCCACACCGTCCCATTTTGTTATCATATGTGCACTTTATATTGGTTATGGCCAATACGATTTTTCGGGGCCGATTTGTATTTGATTGGATATGACATGATTTTGATATGATATGTTCGGTGATTGATGCTTGTGTGCAATACACGTCTTTCACATGTTCGGGAGTTAGCTACTCCATGGTTACTATGATATTGATTTGATTTGTGTTCGGGCTCGTGGTAGATTACTGACCTTTCCCTAGTCAGCTTGTGGAGACTTTACCCTAGTCATCTTAGATTTATTTTGCTATTTTTATGACATTGTTTAGACTTGGATGATTTGTTATTCATCCCTTTGGAGTATTTCTTTTCGTTGAACTTATGTTTTGGTTTAAGTCATTTCGACTTAACTCCTTTTGATTATTTATGTTTAAGACTTCCGCTGTTCATTATGTATGCTTTGATATGTCACCATAATGTGATGCTTCTACCCTCGTCGGGTTGGGGTGTTACACTTACTACCAGTGCGGATGTGAATGTCATGGGATGTACTACTGTGATATAGTCTCCGAATTGACAAGGAACATCACCCTATTGACGAGAAAAGCAAATGACCAGAGTGCATTCTGAACTACTACTTCTCTCCCCGAAGGACTTAATAATGGTGAGTGTAGAATTTTGTGATATATCTTGATTGTTGCAGCTCTCGACAGTCATAACCTTGATTATTTTTCACTCCATTGCTTTGTGTTCCCGACTCTTGGTTCTAAGTTTCGGGGTCGAAACTTCTTCTCAGTATGGGGGGAATGTAATATTCGTGCTTCTTCCTAGTAATTTCTACATTAGGTGACTTTCATTGTTGATGCCTCGTTTTTTATCCTCTTCGGAGTTATTTTATTGGAACCCATGGATTACCGTGATCTTTATGCGTTTAGTTTGATCCTTGCAAATCTTGTCGAAACTGTCATTGGTTCTACCAGTTCAATTAATATTTCAGACCTGTTGTGGGCTTGGATATTGCTGTTCGAGCTCAAGATGTAATTCTGAGATGTTTGAGCGATTTTGTGAATTTCCCTAACCCTTGGAGCATTTACCCATTCACTTCGATTCCTCGTATTCATATGTATATTTACCGCCTCGATTCGTGTACCAGAAACTTGCTTGGTCAGTCCGTTGCATTATCGCATTCACACATTGTTTGTGACATTCGGGGTTGAGCCAAGTAGTTATTATTCCTTGTTTGTTCTGATACTTCTTGCTTCAAGTTTCGGGACGAAACTTATTTTTAGGGGGGTAGAATGTAATACCCCTATTTTTCCCATTTTCGTATATCTCGATCTTTGTGATTCATTCGTGTTAATATATCATTATTATCCTCCATTTTCTTTTCTTCAGCTACGTTTCCTATCAGTGCGTAATTGAAAATTTAAATTTGAGATCGAGACTCTTACCGAGTAGTTCGATGCGGCAAGAACCAGTCCGGTGCGGCAAGAACAGGTCCGATGCGGTAAGAACCGGCCCGATGCGGCAAGAACCGGCCAAGTGCAGCGAGAACCGGCCAGGAACCGGATAAGTGCAACAGGAACCGGCCGGGTGCGGCCGGTCGTGTTCGGAAGTCGGTGTCCGGTAGAACCTGAAAGGTTCTCGGTCACGTTCGGAAGTCGGTGGCCGGTAGAACCTAGAAGGTTCTCGGTCACGTCCGGAATTCGGTGGCCGGTAGAATCTGGAAGGTTCTCGGTCACGTTCGAAAGTCGGTGGCTGGTAGAGTCTGGAAGTTTCTCGGTTCTGTCCGAAAGGCGGTGGCTGGAAGAACCTAGAAGCTTCTCAGTCGTGTTTGTTAGGCGATGGCCGGTCATATCCGAAAGCTTCCCTAACCTGTCCGGAAGGCAGCGGACATGATAGGTCGAGAAGTTTCCCGAACCTGTCTGAAAGGCGGCAGACAGGATAGGGCCGAAAGGTTCCCGAAGGGCGGTGGGCAGGCCTATAAATATGATCGAGCAGTCAGCTTCTTCGGGGCCTTTTCTCATTCCTCTTTGTTGGGATAACAAATCCCTGTATCGATGCTGCTTGGAGAACAAACCCTGTATCGATCGTATTGTCAGAATGTTTTGACAATATGCCAAATCCTGAATACCGCCTCTAGCTGTATCGAAAAGCTGATCAAGTATCAAACATGTATCGAAGACTTCTCGCAGTCCCAACCATACAGTATATTGATCATACAGCAAAGAGTCCTGCAAAGCCAAGGTATGGAAGCTGTCTCGAATGATCCTTCCATACAGTTCTCAACAGGACAAGAAGGAATCTTCAATATTCGCTAGAAGTCAAGTCCCGTTGATAAAGAAGTATTTAAATACTAAAGGATAAAGTATTTAAATAATGTAAGTCAGAAGATCTTCAAATCCCGCAATATCCGGATCTCAGTCAAAAATCAGTTGTCACAGAATCTTGATCAACGGATATATTTCAAACGGATATATTTCAGACACTATATATATCTCCAGAATTTGAAGATCATCAACTATGAAAGAACGACTGAAAATCTACAGATTATTCACGACTTACAAACGAACAAAGCTTACAAGAAATATTCAGAGCAAAACATATCTCCCCAAGCTTTCTGCTATTCAGATAGAAGATCTCAAACCTTGAACAACAGATTATCATCTTAAAGCCCAGAAAGTCATAGCTGTTGTTCAAACCCTGTTCTATCTTTGAACAAACTCATATCAGCCCTGTGTGGACTGAGGAATCCTTGCTACTCCCGAACCGTGTGTGACGGACTTGCATTGAAGAAGACGAAGCTTCATAAATGTGTGTGAAGAAGCCAGTCAAAGTTTTAGCTCAAACCAATCTGTGTGAACGGTTGAAAGCTAAGATCTTTATATCAATCTGTGTGAACGATATATTGATTAAGTGTTGTTATAATTACGTAGTTGTGTACGCAGTAATTATAATAAACTTTTTATTCCTGTGTGGAGGACCAGTGGACGTAGAGGGGTTTACCTCGAACCACTTTAAATATTGTGTTATTTACCTTCTGCTTTTACTGTTTTAATTAACTGTGATTATTTAAGTATACACTGCACACCGAGTTGCTGTATCCTAAGCAACTTACTGTATTTAAGACTTCCGCTACGCACTCAGATTTAAAAACCGTACAGCTTGTTGTTTAAAACACTTTCCAAGCTGTATCTAGTATACTTGGTAGCCAACACTCTTCCTCCCTTTTCACGGTTAAGACTTGGAGCACATGAAGGCATGCTGTAAAACTATTAATCTATAAGGTTTTGATGCCCTAGCGATGGTTTAATCATCCTATAATCTCTTCCGATTGATAGAGTCAGGGTGAGTTTCCTAAAACCCTAGTTTAGGAAATTTGAGTATCTTGGCCCGTCTATTCCGAATCAGCCTAGATTATTGAAAGATTATCAATAATCTAGCGGTATTCTACCAATTTCATTCTTTATGCGGTTTAATTGTTTGCAATTCGTTGCTTTATTAAGTTTTAAACCCACGCCTACAAGGTGTCTGGTAGAATGCCGTAGAGGGAATTCGGGCGTTCGACAATGTTTTTCCTCGTGTGATCATTATTGTATTGATGATAGGATATTCGGATCGAGTTCCCTGCGAGGAGCGAGTGTTAAAACCTCCCGTTTTCCGTTTTCATTAAGGTTCCGAAGTTTCTGATTTCTTCGGACTATTCACGAGACTTATCAAGATCGAGAGCCTGATGAATCGTCCATTCCGTCTTCATGAAAATAAAACTCTTACATTTGCTGGGATGCCAGGAAAGTATTTGATCATGCTTTATGTATAAATTACAATTGAATACGTACATACCATGATTTCCAAATGTTTGCTCATGCCCTGAATTCAGCAACTCTACGTTGATATTTTGAAATGTTTTTGAAAAGGATTTCTAAAAATACATTATGTTTCAAAGGGATTTCAAAAGTGTTTTGAAAATGATTTTGATTTCGAAAACAGTTTTGAAAAGGATTTCAAAAATGTTTTTTTTTGAAAATGATTTGAGAAATGTTTTCTGCATATACCGATGACTGGTCTTGGTTACTATTTTTTCTGGAATGAAATCATTTTATAAATGATTTATCGAGGATGCCTCGAAAAGTTATTTCAAGTACGATTGAAAAAAAAGTTGTTGAAAGTTTGGATAATGTTTTGGGACTTGCGTCGGCAATGTTATGTGACAACGTATTGTATACGACATGTTGAAGTTATACCAATGTTGAGATGTTTTGTGACTTGTGGACCCGGGTAAATGTCTCGACGGGGACTCTGGGGTGTATATTGTAGTGGGGTATATGCCACCCGGGAGGGTAATCCAACCAGTGATGTCCCAACGGGGACTCTGGGGTATATAGTGCAGTGGGGTATATACCTGGATCCCAAGTGGTTTAATGATGTGCATATTATTTCGGAATAATGAAGTGACATGACACTACTTATGCTTTTGGATTGTGAACGCTGTCGTTGTCACTATACTGTTGAGGCGCTATCACTTGGGGATAATATCTTTCTTTTGTCTACTCTAATGTAATCAGTCATCACAACATTTCTTCTATTGCACGTTATACATATTCCTGTTGTCAAATACTTACACCGGCTATTTGCTGACCCCTTCGAGGGTGGATACCTTTTTGTGTATTCAGTTACAGGTCTTCGTGGCGAACCGGCGCAGGAAGAGCATGAGGATGACGACCAGCAGTGATATTCTCTCGGGTCGCTGATGTCGTTTTAATTATTTTGGTCTTGGTTTGGATAAGTACTCGCAAGTACTGTTTTATTGATGTTATGCCCGTGTATGGGCTTGGGTACTGTTCTAAAGTTCATTATGTATTTATTGGGTTGGTTTTGAACGTGGTCATGTTCGACCTTGCTAGTCGTGATGTCGTGGATATGTTGCGACGTCAACCTTGCCGATTGACGTCTGTTGTTCTAGTTTTTCGTTTGACCGGTTTGGTCGTTGTGGCTTTGTGTTAAACAGGTCTTGCCTTGTGGATTCTCGAAAAGAATCCACGGCACTATAACAGTCCCGACCCGGGACGGGGTTGTTACAGGTGCTGAGTATCTGAAGAAAGAATTTGAGGTTAAAGACCTTGGAATAACAAAACTCTGTCTTGGTCTTGAGCTCGAGCATAAAGATAATGGAATACTTGTCCATCAATCTGCTTATACCAAGAGATTGCTCAAACGATTTATTATGGACAATGCTCATCCTCTGAGTATGTTAGATGTATTTTTTGTGCACTTGATTATCATTATTTTATCCCCATTTTGGGTTTAAATCTACATAAATGAGGTTTTAATGCATTATGTTTATATATTTTGAAGGAAATTAGAGTCCAGGAGCTTAAACGAAGAAAAATGGGCCAACGACATTTTTCGGTCAAGGGCCGCGTCGCATCGAGCCGGAGCCGCGGCACAGGCACACCTAGAAGTAACCGGTACAAACTATACCGGGGGCCGCGGCACGCTCATCCTGAGCCGCGGCCCATAAGGAAAAAAAGCGCCCAGGCCTGGCAGCACACGGACAAGGGCCGCGGCACACCAAAGCCGAGCCGCGGACCGCGGCGCGGGTTCTTTGAGTTCAGCCCGCGTTTTTGGCTGTTCTGGAGGCCGTTTTCGACCTAATTCTCGGACGCGTTTTGGAGGTGGAAGAAAAGTTATAAAAAGGCATTGAAGGTCAGAAAATATGATCATCGAAGAGGAGGAGAAAATACCTAGCAGCAGAAAGCAAGGCGAGAGAACGGAAGAAGCCAGTCTTCAATTGTGTTTGAATTTCTTTCTTATGTTCAATTTGAATATTTATGTATTGTTTTATAGCATGTCGGGCTAGACCCCTTTTTCTAGGATTGTGATGAAACTGAGATTTTTGACGGATTAACTCTTGATTTTACATTATTAATATATTTTCCTTTTCTATTGAGTTTTCCCCAATTGTTCTTAATGCATTCAATTATGTGGCCTATGATTGAATAGTTTTTATTATGTAACTCGAATCGGGAGAGGAGAGTTAGTAGGAAATTGGTGAGAACCGTTTTGTCTTGTGAGATAGGAATATACTGATAAGAATTACGTAGCTCGTTTGAAGATTTTAGAACTGTTTGGCTATTGTTGAATTAGCTCACCTAGGAATAGAGTGATTTATTCAACGTAGAAAATTCTACTAACCTCGGGAGAGGCATTAGATTATCTTAGAAATCTTCGCTTTCAATAAATTGGGAAATTATATAAATTACATATTAATCAAGATTAATTCGGATTAATCGAGGCGAATTCTCAATCCTAGATTCTTCTCTTATTTGATCTCCTTTCATAAGACTATTGAATTAGTATTTATTTTTAGTTTATCGCTTTATTTAGTTTTTAATAATTCTTCAACCACAAAATTCGATCGTTCAAATAAAACTAGAATACAAATAAATTGGTAATTAGTACGTCAGTCCTCGAGGGAACGATATCTTTCTCATCACTTTATTACTTGATTACGACAACGTGCACTTGCGTTCACTAAAATACGTAACAAGTTTTTGGTGTCGTTGCCGGGGACTGATTGTTTTTACTAATATCAATTTCAGTATTTTTAGTCTTAATTTGAACATCATTTTATTTTTGTGCAAATTTGTTTTTATTTGTTTTCCTTTCAGGAGTTTCGTTTAGTGCATGAGAAAATTTGGTGACGAAGGTTTATTCCCTTTGGATACCGAACTCGAGCGCACCTTGCGGAAAAACAGGAAGGAAAGGCGTGAGTTGTCAACTACGGATACCATGGCTGACAACACCAGAAATCAAGGGATCGACAATCCTATTCAGCAAGCTCAACCGGCATTGGCACTCCGTGATTATGCGCTTCCACAAATTAACGCAAATTTTTCGGGGATTCGGCGTCCAACCATTCAAGCGAACAATTTCGAGACTAAGCCAACTATCATCCAAATGGTGCAAGCGAGCCAATTTTGCGGACTGGCGAATGATGATCCTAATGCTCATATTGCATCTTTTCTCGAATTATGCGATACATTCAAAAATAATGGAGTTTCTGATGATGCCATTCGTCTACAGCTTTACCCATTTTCTCTAAGGGACAAAGCCAAGTTTTGGTTGAATTCACTCCCGCCAGGCTCTATCACAACGTGGGCGGAATTAGCACAAGCTTTTATAGCTAAGTTCTTTCCGCCAGCGAAGACAGCACGACTCAGAAATGAGATAACTACTTTCGGTCAATTTGAGATGGAATTGCTTCATGAAGCTTGGGAGCGATACAAGGATTTTCTAAGGAGATGCCCACATCATGGTCTACCGGATTGGCTGCAGATTCAGATATTCTATAACGGACTGAGTGCTTCTACACGCACTCTTGTTGATGCAGCCGTTGGAGGAGCTTTGATGGGCAAGGCGATGGCTGAAGCTCACTCTTTATTGGAATCTATGGCTGCAAACGCTTATCAGTGGCCTTCTGAACGTGTGAACCCAAAGCGAGTTATGGCAATTTCCGAAAACGATCCAATCTCTACACTATCAGCCCAAGTTGCAGCTTTAACTCAATAATTGCAAGCTTTTTCACATACCCCGTCAACCAATACCATGGAAACATGTAATTGGTGCAACGGGTCTCATCCTAGTGCTGAATGCCAAGTCGGCAATCCTTTTGAGCAATCTCAGATGGAACAAGCTCAGAATTTGGGGAATGGAAATCGTCAGAACAACCCGTATTCCAACACTTACAATCAAGGGTGGTGAAATCATCCCAATCTTTCGTGGAGGAACGGGCAAGCTTTAAATAAACCTCTGCAAGCTCAATTCACTCAGCCCCCACAACAGCCCCATAAACCACCGAAGGTCTCTTTGGAAGATGCTCTTGCTCAAATGGCGGCTAACACGAGCCAATTCATGACTCGCATGGAGACTACTCTACAAAATCATTCTGCTTCTATTCGGAATTTGGAAGTACAAATGGGGCAGATCGTAAATTTATTATCCTTTCGACCTCAAGGTGTATTACCAAGCGCTACCGAGATGAATCCCAATGAAAATGTGCAAGCTATTGAGCTACAAAGTGGAAAGGAGCTACACGAGCAGCCCAAGAGTAGCAAGGAAAAGAGCAGCCCCATTGAGAAAACGAAGGATGAAGAGCCCAAGTCAAAAGCAGTCTCGACCACTCATCCCACACCACCAATGCCATTCCCGCAATGCCTGCAAAAGCGAAAATTGGACAAGCAATTCTCCAAGTTTCTTGACGTCTTCAAGAAATTACATATCAATATTCCATTTGCCGACGCCTTAGAACAAATGCCAAGCTATGTGAAATTTATGAAGGAAATCTTATCTAACAAAAGGAAGCTCGAAGAGTATGAGACAGTGGCATTAACGAAAGAGTGCAGCGCTATTTTATAGAAAAAACTCCCACCTAAATTGAGGGATCCGGGAAGTTTCACTATACCATGCACTATTGGAAATTCGTCCTTTGACAGAGCCTTATGTGATCTCGGAGCCAGCATTAATCTTATGCCCCTTTCCATTTTTAAGAAGCTAGGTATTGGGGAGGCCAAGCCGACTACGGTCTCTTCGCAACTAGCTGACAGATCTATCAAGTATCCGAGAGGGGTAATGGAAGACGTCTTGGTCAAGGTCGATAAATTCATCTTTCCTACCTACTTTATTGTGCTCGATATGGAGGAGGACCATGACATCCCAATTACCTTGGGAAGACCATTCTTAGCAACCGGCCGAACTCTAATTGATGTAAAAAAAGGGAAGCTCACTCTACGAGTTCAAGAGGAGCAAGTTACGTTTAATATATTTCGATCTATGCAACATCCTAGGGATGTTGAGAATTTTTTTCAAGTTGACATCATTGACTCGTGTGTAAGAAGAACTTTTCGGGAGAGCTATCCATCAGATCCAATGGATTCCATTTTAGTCGGATCCGCTACCGAATTGAATTCTGAGCATGTAGCCTATTTACGACACATGGATGTGTGGCCACCATTTTTTACTCGTAGACCATGTGAGGAGCTCGGAAGTTCACCAACTCGACCCGTCCCATAAATTGAAAATCCCCCAAAGCTAGAGCTCAAGCAGCTACTGAATCATTTGAAATACGCATTTTTGGGACCCGACGATTCCCTGCCTGTCATTCTTTCTGCCACTTTGGCGGGTGATCAAGAGGAGAAATTATTGAGAGTATTGAGGGAGTACAAATCTGCCGTTGGATGGTCTATTGCGGATATCAAGGGAATCAGCTCGTCCATTTGTATACATAGGATTTTGATGGAGGAATATGAAAGAGGTGGTAAAAGTCGAGGTTTTAAAACTTCGCGACGCAGGTATGATCTTTCCTATTTATGATAGCAAGTGGGTAAGTCCGGTTCAAGTTTTGTCAAAGAAGAGTGGGATAATGGTTATTCAAAATGATAATAATGAATTAATTCCCACTAGAATTTTTACGGGGTGGCGTATGTGCATAGATTATAGAAAATTAAATAAAGCCACTTGAAAAGACCACTTTCCTTTACCGTTTAAATGTTGGATAAATTAGCCGGACAGGATTTTTATTTTGGGTATAATCAGATTTATATAGCCCCAGAAGACCAAGAAAAGACGATGTTTACATGTCCTTACGGCATTTTCGCTTATAGGCGCATGCCTTTTGGTTTATATAATGCACCGACCACTTTTCAAAGGTGTATGATGGCTATTTTTTCGGACATGGTAGAGCATTGCATTGAAATTTTTATGGATGATTTTTCTGTTTTTGGTGATTCGTTTGATTTATGTTTGCAGAATTTGCAGAAAGTCCCAAAAAGATGCGAAGAAACAAATCTGGTGTTAAATTGGGAGAAGTGCCATTTTATAGTCCAGGAGGGCATTGTACTAGGCCATCGAATATCTGCCCATAGAATTGAAGTCGACCGTGCTAAAATTGAAACAATTAAGAAGATGCCTCCGCCTACTTCTGTAAAAGGGGTGAGGAGTTTTTTGGGACACGCCGGTTTTTACCGCCGTTTTATTAAAGATTATTCGAAGATCACGAAGTCGTTGTGCAATTTTCTCATGAAAGATGTCCCGTTTGATTTTGATGAGTCTTGAAAAGAAAGCTTCGACCTATTGAAGAAGGCTCTAAGCACCGCTCCTGTCATAGTCGCTCCAGACTGTAGCCTTCCATTCGAGTTGATGTGTGATGCTAGCGAATTTGCCATTGGGGCTGTTTTGGGACAGCGGCGAGGGAAATTGTTTCATGTCGTGTATTATGCAAGCCGAACTCTTGATGACGCCCAAAGAAATTATGCCACGACAGAAAAAGAATTATTGGCCGTGATTTTTGCTTTTGATAAATTCCGGGCTTATTTATTGGGAACAAAAGTAGTCGTGTGGACTGACCATTCGGCGATCAAATACCTTTTGGAGAAGAAGGATGCTAAACCAAGGTTAATTACGTGGGTGCTTCTCCTACAAGAATTCAATTTGTAAATTCGAGACAAGAAGGGGACCGAGAATGTCATTGCCGATCACCTTTCACGCATAGAAAATCCCATCGAGAAGGCGGAGAGTCATCCACCAATTGTGGAAAACTTCCCCGATGAACATCTCTACAAGGTGGTTCGCAACAAGCACCTTGGTACGCTGACCTAGTGAACTATCTTGCAAGCAAAATAATTCCGAATGATCTCTTGCGTCATCAAAAGAAGAAGCTGATTTCAGACGCTAAGTATTACTTGTGGGACGACCCTTTTCTTTTTAAAAGATGTCCTGATCGAATCATTCGCAGATGTGTTACGGATGAGGAAATTCGCAGTGTACTGAATCATTGCCATGCATCACCCTACGGAGGGCATTTTAGCGGAAATAGAACAGTGGCAAAGGTCTTGCAGTCGGGTTTCTATTGGCCATCGTTATTCAAGGACGCTCATTCCTTTGCGTCCACGTGTGACCGGTGTCAACGGTCGGGAAACATCTCAAAACGACATGAAATGCCATTGAACACCATACTTGAGGTTGAATTGTTTGACGTATGGGGGATCAACTTTATGGGTCCATTCCCTCCATCAAATAAGAACCTTTATATTCTAGTAGCAGTGGACTACGTCTCAAAGTGGGTCGAAGCGGTGGCACTACCAACAAATGGGTCCAATGTCGTGATCAAATTCATAAAAAAATATATTTTCACACGTTTGGGACTCCACGTGCTATTATCAGTGAAGGTGGCTCACACTTTGACAATAAGTTTCTTGATGCGGTCTTAAAGAAATACGGAGTCACTCATCGTATTGCTACAGCCTACCATCCCCAAACGAGTGGTCAAGTCGAAATATCCAATCGAGAGCTAAAGTGGATCTTAGAAAAAACAGTCAGCTCGTCTCCAAAAGATTGGTCCTTTAAACTCGATGATGCACTTTGGGCATACCGTACTGCGTACAAGACACCTATCGGCATGTCACCGTATAGATTGGTTTTTGGGAAAGGTTGTCATTTGCCGGTAGAGATGGAGCATCGTGCATATTGGGCGATAAAAAAACTCAATTTTGATCTTAAATCAGCTGGTGAAAAGCATTGTTTGCAGTTGAATGAGCTATAGGAGATACGTCATGATGCGTACGAGAATGCGAAAGCTTATAAGGAGCGGACAAAGAATTGGCACGATAAGCACATTACACATCGAGAGTTCGTTCCGGGTCAAGAGGAGTTATTATTTAATTCTCGCTTGAGGTTGTTTCCTGGGAAATTACGTTCACGATGGTTGGGACCGTTCACTGTAGTTCAAGTATTTCCACACGGAGCAGTGGAAGTACAAAAAGATGACCGAAAATTTAAAGTAAATGGGCAGCAGTTGAAGTTCTACACGGGTAATCCAATGAACGTGCAAAAGTCGACAGTCGGCCTATCCGCCGAAGCATGAGCAAAGTCCGGCTGAAGACTATCAACTTAGCACTTCTCGGGAGGCAACTCGAGTATTAGGATAGATTTTAGTTTTTTTTCGCTATTTTCCTTCATTTTAGGAGCCTATTTTTTAGCGTTTTTGGCTTTGCTATGCTTATCTCTCATGTTCTAGGTGTTTTCATTTGAAAATTTTGTGCCCTCCAGGGGAAATTTTAAGGTTAGGGACGCGGCACACGCAAGTCTAAAATTCTAGCAAACTTTCTGTACTCTATGCCGCGGCACGAAGATGCTGAGCCGCGGCACACTTGCCCCAAGAGCCGCGGCACGTTGAAGCCAGGCCGCGGCACGCCAAAGCACCAGGAATCAGATCAGCAACCTGTACTCTGTGCTGCGGCAAGATGAAGGCAGGCCGCGGCACACTAACCCTGGGAGCCGCGGCACCCTTGCAATAAGCCGCGGCACACTGCGAGACTCCCCATAGCCCAAAACAACTGTACTGTGGGCCGCGGCTCACTTTCTACGTGCCGCCCCTACCGAGAATTTAAAAAGGTCTGGGCAGGTTTATATTCAGTCGGCCGAGACAAGGTATTATTCAATCGGCCGAGACAAGGTATTCTTCAAATACCTTCTTCTTCCGCGCGACAAAGTCACTATCTCCGAATCTCTCTTCTACTTCTCATCTTCTTCAATCCAACACAAGGTAATCCTTATTCCTCAAACTTAATTGCAACATGGATTGAGAAGTAGGGTAATGTTCTTCATTCATTAATGAATTTGTTTTTATTTCCTAAAGTTCTATCAAAGTTTTTATCGGAATATGTTGAGATTATCGATTGACTGATTGTGTTTTGTTGATTTGTCATGAATTATTGCGATTTGGTTTGTTGTTGGGGATGGAATTCACCAAAGATTATTCTTGTTCTTCATTTAAGTTTACGCACGCAAAGTGTTTGATGAAATACCCCAATGAATTTTTTTTTATCTAAACATCCCCAATTTGTCTGCAACAGTTCGATTATCTGAATAATATACCCCCTACCTTAACACTTAGCTACGAGAGACGCCTACCACCGAGACAACTTAGCTGTTTGGATGGACCATATCCTTCGCCCGGACGGACCTTTCATTCCTCCGGTCAGGCCACCTACACCACCCTCTTCGCCGGACGAGGTCGATGCCAGTGCCTGAGCTTACCTTAGGGGAGTACTTGACCTTTCTCTTAATGCTTATTATTATTTGTTGTCCATTGAGGTCAATATACATCTCAAGTTTTGGGGGGGTACTTTTTAGTTGTTATTTATTTTTCGTTGTTATTGATTATAGCCTTGCTTGTCTTCTATGATATTCTGGACTTTGTTTGCATTCGTGAGTATTTCGTGCAGCCTTGTGTAAGACTGATTATATGATACTGATTTCTTTTTGAAGAAACGGATGAGTATTGGTCGAGTTCGCATTATGCGATACTTGTTTCCCTTGAGTATTCATTTCGGTCTGATTTTCTTGCGTCATTGTGGTAATCCTGGCATATAAGAAATGAGACATACGTGTTTGTAGTGTCCGCATTACATGAGCCATCATCTATACGTTTGGTTGCGCTTTTCACTTAGCTAGTCGTCCAGTAACATTAGTCTTGTTGGCATTAAATTAAGTACCTAAGTTTAGGCATTGAGTCGGACAGTTTTTCCCAAAAATTTGAGAAATTTGGCATGTTCTATGATGGGAAGTCTAGTAAACGGGGGTATTCACGTGACCCGTTATTTATTCTCACGTAAAACGACAACCCTGAATAGACTAATGGTTCAGAAAAATCGCATATCCGATGATAGGAAGCCAAGTAACCGGGGTTATTCACGTGACCCGTTGTTTACTCTCGCGTAAAACAGCAACCTTGAATCGGACTGCGGGAGTAGCTATTCGAGTTTTTTCTCCGCTGTAGAGGGAGACTTAGTAACTAGAAGCATTCATGAGCCCCATGAGTGTCTTTTACGTCAAACGGTTCCCCAATACATGAGAATGGAAATCCACCCTAGGGTTCTTCCGATGAAACATCCCGGGAGTCGAAACCTAGTGGTTAACTCGAATCATTATAATGATTATATATAAGGGAGTGTTGTCCGGAGAATATTAATTATGATGAAATTCTTGTGTTTTTGCCACGAGACTATGGGACTGGGCGAGTTGGCTTGTTTAATCTAAACATTCATATTGGCGGTCGGCTCAATTCACGTTTGTTAATCTTTGAGCCTTGATTTTCTTCATGAATGATTGATTAGCGCTAAAATGGTTACCTTGTGGAATCATTGTCCATAATGTGATTCACTAGTATGATACTCATATTATTCTTTGAGATTTTCAGGGTATTATTAATTAGTTGAGCACTATGGATTTGCATGACTGCCCACGGCATGTCATCTTATTTGAAATTGATTTTTGCTTGAAAACAAGTAAAGGCTTAAGTTTGGGGGTATTTGTTAGATGTATTTTTTGTGCGCTTGATTATCATTATTTTATCTCCATTTTGGATTTAAATCTGCATAAATGAGCTTTTAATGCATTATGTTTATATGTTTTGAAGGAAATTAGAGTCCGGGAGCTTAAACGAAGAAAAACGGGCCAAAACGATATTTTTTGGTCAAGGGCCGCGTCGCATCGAGCCGGAGCCGCGGCACAGGCACAACCAGAAGTAACCGGTACAAACTGTACCAGAGGCCGAGGCACGCTCATCCTGAGCCGCAGCCCGTAAGGAAAAAAAGCGCCCAGGCCTGGCAGCACACGGACAAGGATCGCGGCAAGCTAAAGCCAAGCCGCGGCCCACGGCGCGGGTTCCTTGAGTTCAGCCCGCGTTTTTGGCTGTTCTGGAGGCCGTTTTCGACCTAATTATCGGACGCGTTTTGGAGGCGGAAGAAAAGGTATAAAAAGGCATTGAAGGTCAGAAAATATGATCATCGAAGAGGAGGAGATAATACCTAGCAGCAGAAAGCAAGGCGAGAGAACGGAAGAAGCCAGTCTTCAATTGTGTTTGATTTTCTTTCTCATGTTCAATTTGAATATTTGTGTATTGTTTTCTAGCATGTCGGGCTAGACCCCTTTTTCTAGGATTGTGATGAAACCGAGATTTTTGACGGATTAACTCTTGATTTTACATTATTAATATATTTCCCTTTTTCTATTGAGTTTTCCCCAAATGTTCTTAATGCGTTCAATTATGTGGCCTATGATTGAATTGTTCTAATTACGTAACTCGAATCGGGAGAGGAGAGTTAGTAGGAAATTGGTGAGAACCGTTTTGTCTTGTGAGATAGGAATATACTCATAAGAATTACGTAGCTCGTTTGAATATTTTAGAACTGTTTGGCTATTGTTGAATTAGCTCACCTAGGAATAGAGTGCTTTATTCAGCTTAGAAAATTCTACTGACCTCGGGAGAGGCATTAGATTATCTTAGAAATCTTCGCTTTCAATAAATTGGGAAATTATATAAATTACATATTAATCAAGATTAATTCGGATTAATCGAGGCGATCTCAATCCTGGATTCTTCTCTTATTTGATCTCCTTTCATAAGACTATTGAATTAGTATTTATTTTTAGTTTATCACTTTATTTAGTTTTTAATAATTCTTCAACCACAAAATTCGATCGTTCAAATAAAACTAGAATACAAATAAATTGGTAATTAGTACGTCAGTCCTCGAGGGAACGATATCTTTCTCATCACTTTCTTACTTGATTACGACAACGTGCACTTGCGTTCACTAAAATACGTAACAGAGTACTCATATGGTCGTACGGAATTTAGATCATAAGAAAGATCCTTTCTGACCTAAGGAATCAAATGAGGAAATTTGGGGTCTTGAAGTGCCTTATCTCAATGCTATTGGAGCACTAATGTATTTAGCACAATGCACCAGACCCGATATCTCTTTTACAGTAAATTTACTTGCAAGATACAGTTCTGAACAAACTCGAAGACATTGGAATGGTATCAAGTACATTTTTTGTTATCTCAGCGGTACCATTGATCTGGGTTTATCTTATTCAAAAGAGGCCACTAATTCTGGATTAGTTGGTTATGCTGATGCGGATACAAATCCGATCCACATAAGGCTCGCTCACAGACCGATTATTTATTCTGCTATAATGATACATCTATGTCATGGAGATCGACCAAACAAACATTGGTAGCTACATCTTCCAATCATTCTGAGATAATTGCTCTCTATGAAGCTGGCAGAGAAAGTGTTTGGCTAAGATCAGTTATAGCTCCTATACAAAATGAATGTCGATTGAAGCTTGTGACAGACACTCCCACAATCATTTATGAAGACAATGCAGCATGCATAACACAGGTCAAGGATGGATATATAAAAAGTGATCGGACCTAGCATATTTCACCGAAATTTTTCTACACACATGAACTTCAGAAAAATAGAGAAATAAATGTTCAACAAATTCGCTCCTGCCACAATCTTACTGATATATTTACAAAATCACTGCCGACATCGATATTCGAGAAACTGGTACATGGCATAGGCATGAGAAGTGCTAACAAGAAGCAAGATTGATGAATCAATTTGGAGACTCTTTATTTAAGGGGGAGCGAAATCAAATACGTGCGCTGTACTCTTTTCCCCTTATGACTTTTTTTTATCCGCCGGGTTTTTCCAGCTCAAGATTTTTAACGAGACAGCTTATGCACATAAGTGAGAGACTCTACTCTTTTAAGGTTTTAATCCAATTGGGTTTTTCGTTACAAGGTTTTACCGAAGCAATCAATCTCTGTAATAACTCACATTTGACAATCAAGGGGGAGTGTTATAATATGAAAATAAGAATGATTGTCAAAGTTATGTTGCTTTGATTTTATATGTTCAGATGGAAGCAATCATGGTAGATTCCTACAAATCATCACAAGGCAATTTCGCTTTTCATATTAAGACAGTGTACTTAGGAGTCCTATAAATAGGACGTGATACTACTTTATTTGTATATAGAAGAAGTAATAAAAACATACAAGTTTTGCTCTCATTCATCTTGTATATATACACATAAAATTATTCTCGCTTAGTTATACTTCGGTAGTATTTCTATAAAGTTTGGTATTATTTTTAATAAGGGTTATTTTATCTTATAAGCTTTTAAACAATGGCGACCCCTATCTTTTTTCAAACGCAGGTTCCCAAATATTTAATTTGAGCTATGTGAAGACAAAAATACCCTTACTATTTATTTTATATTACTACATTATCCTCAACATATATCACGTCTCTATTCTACTTGGGGCCAAAACAGAGAAAACTCTCGCGCTCTCACCGTTCAGTTCATTCGAAGGTCAAAGGTACAATTCTAACCCCTATTTTTCCTCTGATCTAGCCCCGATCAATCTTTAGATGTACTTATAACTGTTCTTTAATTTGCTTATTGGGTACATCAATCACATATCAGATGCGTTGTTCTGCGTATTTTTTTTATTTGGCTTTGTTGTTGACACTGCTTTCTAGTTCTTATCATTTGATTTACGATCAGAAAAAATGGTACAATGGTTTTTTATTGTGCTTTAGGTGATTATTTATACATATCTTTTGTTTTTTGATGTAAAGCAAGTTTTTAGTCACTTGAGTTCTTTTTGAATATATTAGGGTTTGATTTTTCGTGAATGATATAATTTTCCCATTGGTTTTGACTTTTCGGAACATAAGTTCTATTGAATGTTGGTGATTTTAGTGTCAACAAGCATTTTGTGTAATTGGAACTAATATGTGAGCTAAGGGATTTTATAATTTGTATTCTAATATATGTTCGGGTATGTGCGGAGTGCGCACATATATAAGATCGAATTATAAGCCGGTACGACCAAATGTCGGGGGTCCGGGGGCAGAGCCCTCGCCGGGTTTGGGGCAGCGCCCCAGAAGGTTTTCGGAAACTTGGATTGGTAACTTAGTGAAAATTCCGAATTTTAGAGGGAGATTATGATAAAATTGACTAATTTTCATCAATTTTGGAAAGTCATCCGTCTAACCCTAATTTCGGATCACTAACTAAATCCCTCTGACGGCGCCGCCTCAAGAAACCCTAATCCGTCCCTATGCAACCCTAAATTCGACATGTATAAATAAGGCTCTTCGCCTTGAGTCGAGACACACCTTTTCTGAGCTCTCTCCTTCTTCTGAAAAACTCAGAATCTCTCTAGCAATTTGACTTACGTTTCTGTGCCTAGATTCGTAAGTGTCCCTTTGGATTATCTTAGGCTGAATTTCTTGTAACCCGGGCATAGGGTAGAAATATTAGTTCGGAAACTGATTACACGATCAATCGGGAATCCGGATCTCCATAATAAACCTAATACCCCAACAATGAACTCATCCATATGATTGTTATAGTAACAAAGTCTTCTCAATTTCTTTCTCCACCAGTTTCTGATGTTAAATTGAGTAACAGAGTTTTGGTATTTCATTTTATTGTTAAATGGACGGATTATTTGTTGGAATCATTAATGATTTTAATTTTATTTTGTAAAATTAAATATCATAGAATCGATCTATGTTTCGAGTAGATGATCGTGGTATATTCACTTTCTCTAAACCGATTCCCGGTGAGTGAGAAATAGTGAATTAAAGTTTGTCACTTAATTGTGAATTAATTAGGGATGGAATCCCACATTGAATAATGAACCATCATTATTCTAGTATATATAAGGAGTTACCTTTATGCATGTAATAATTAATGACACATGTGTATGGGCTTAAAGCCCACACGCGCGCACACGTGTGCGCCGCCGCCGCCCGCCCGCCCGCCTCGCCTCGGCCTCGGCCACGGCCGCGAGCCGCGAGCCGCGTGCCGTGGACCTTGGACCTTGGCCTTGATCTTGATCTTGATCTTGATCTTGGATCTTGGCAATTGGTCTTTGGGCTGGTCTTTGGGCCTGTTCGTGTGTTTGGCCGTGAGCTAGGCCTTGGGCTAGCTTAAAGAATTTTTTGGACAAGCTCAACAACGTAGTTGGGCTCGTATGTGCACATAAGAATGTCCAAGTACATCCGTCAAATCGTTAAGGAGCTGATTATAGTCCAGGTGTATCCGGACTGTTCAAACTCAGCCAAAAAACGGGCAGTAACCTCCCAGGTGTTATGAGGAGGTGTTAAGGCTGCCTGTTCAAATTCAAAACGGGCAGTAACCACTGCCTTGAATTATGTAACTCCTGTGTTCAATGCAGGTATGAATGCCTGCATTATGACAGCCTTAAGGGCTGTGTTTAAAACCTCCTGCAGTGTGAATGGCCTATAAATAGGCATACATTCCTTTGCTTCTGAGATACGAAAATTTTGCAATACTCAAGCATACATCATACACTTCGTCTCTGCATTCATATCATAAGTCAGAGCTCTGTCCGAACCTCGTTTCAGTTCGCCGGAGCTTAGAGGATTGTGGTGCTACTACCTCCGAGACGTAGCCGTTTTATCTTTGGGGGCGACACGCCTAAACCGAGAGCACTACCAGGGCGTTTCTCGTCTTGCGGAAAGAGACCTTCCTCGACTCGGCTTTACCCTATGGTTTTATTTATTATTTATTAGTTATTTTCGTTTATTTTTGTTTCTTCTTTCGATTTGTAATTCTGTTCGAGTTTTATAATTTTCATTTCGTTCGAGTTTGTAATTCCTGGTTTTCGAGTTGTAATTTTGTCTTTCCAGTTGTAATTTAATTTTCGCCCAGCAAGTTTGTAACACATAAAAATCAACAAGCGCAAGACGAGAAATTTACTTGCTAAATCCTACAACTGGAGATGACGACCGCTGCTTCCACCGACTCCAACACCACCGCTGCCTTTGCCTCCGCGACCGCCGCTTGGAACGTGGCAAACAACACTGCCGCAACCATGTCCAGCATGATGAGCTCAACTGCCTCATCAACAACTCCATGGGTGTTTTCGAACCCCTTTCTGACTACCGGTGGATCTACCTCGAGTGGCACCGTAGGTTCCACTTTTAGTGGTACCGTTGGATCCATCTTAGGATCTAGTGTTGGAGCCTATGGGTTCAACACGACTGGTTCCTTTTTTGGAACAACCTCGGGGCCAAAGATGATGCCTGCTGCCGAGAAGCCACCAAAATTTGGTAGAGTCGACTTTAAAAGGTGGCAACAGAAGATGTTGTTCTATTTGACAACATTGGGCTTTGCGAACTTCCTTAAGGAAGATGCGCCACCGGCGCCAAGTGCTCAAGAGACTAGTTTCACAGTCCGAGCTGCCTATGACAATTGGCACAATGGAGACTATCTTTGTAAAAACTTTATTCTGAATTCTTTAGAGGATAGTTTGTACAATGTATACTCTGTTATAAACACATCAAAAGAGATGTGGGAAGCACTTGAAAAGAAGTACCGTAGTGATGATGCAGGTACAAAGAAGTTTGTAGTCGCCAAGTATCTGGACTACAAGATGGTTGACTCAAGGCCTGTCATGGAACAAGTACAAGAGTTCCAACTCATCGTTCATGATATCAATGCCGAGGGAATGGTCCTACCGTACGCTTTTACTGTTGCAACTGTGATCGAAAAGTTGCCCCCCAGTTGGAAAGACTTCAAGAGCTACCTTAAGCACAAGCGAAAGGAGATGACTCTTGAAGACTTGATTGTGAAATTGCGCATCGACTCTAACGTGCGCAAAAATGACCACAAACCAAAAGGCCTGATTGATGCTAAGGCCAATCTGTTGGAGCATGGCGGTCCCTCCAATAAAAGAGATCACCCAAGTGTCCAAAAATAGAGCAAAGGAAAGCAACCAGTCAAGAAGTTTGATGGCGATTGTTTCAACTGTGGTAAACATGGGAACGCGGCGAAGGACTGCCGGAAGCCGAAAGCCAACAAGAAGAAGAAACACGTTGCCAACATCGCCGAGTCTAACGGAGAATGGAAAGAGGATGACCTTGCTGTTGTGGTCACCGAAGAAGTCAACCACGTTGAGAACCAAGGTGGTTGGTACGTCGACACCGGTGCGACCGCCCACGTTGGTGCCGATCGGAGTCAGTTTAAGAACTATCAAGCAGTTGAGGGGAGGAAGCTCAACATGGGGAATCCAGCTTCATCTGAGATTATCGAAGTTGGAGAAGTGGACCTCAAACTTACGTCCGGGCAGACACTCACCTTGAAGAATGTACTTCATGTTCCAGATATGAGGAAGAATTTGATCTCAGGCTCTGTACTAGTTAAAAAGGGGTTTAAACTAATGTTTGAGTCAGATAGAATTATCATAAAAAAGTTTGATAGGTTTCTTGGTAAGGGTTACCTCACGGAGTGACTCTTTAAACTTAATACTTTGGCTAAACGCCATGTAACCAAGTCCAGTAATGCTAATGAAAATGCTACTGCTTCCTCTTACTTGACTGAGTGTTCTGATTTATGGCATTGTAGACTAGGTCATGTGAATCTAAATGTTATAAAAAGATTAGTAAACTTAGATTTACTAAAATTAAATGAAGTCAATACTCAAAACAAATGTGAGATTTGTGTTGAAGCAAAAATTACGAAACTACCGTTTCATTCGGTAAAACGAAACACAAAACCCCTTAAATTAATTCACACAGATGTGTGTGATTTAAAATTTGTGCAAACTAGAGGTGGTAAGAAGTACTTTATCACTTTTATCGATGACTGCACAAGATATTGTTATCTTTATCTTTTGAGAAGTAAAGATGAGGCTATTGAAGCTTTTAAGAACTTCAAGAATGAAGCATAGAATCAATTAGGATGTCGTATTAAGATGGTTCGAAGCGATAGAGGTGGCGAATATGTAGCCCCATTTGAGGAATTATGCAACGAAAGCGGTATAATTCATCAAACAACAACTCCATATGCACCACAATCTAATGGCGTTGTTGTAAGAATCGAACACTAAAAGATATGATGAATGCCTTATTGATTAGTTCAGGGTTGCCCCAGAATATGTGGGGGGAAGCTGTCTTAACAGCCAACTACATATTGAACAAGATTCCACGCAAAGGTAAGGATATTACCCCTTATGAGTTGTGGAAAGGTAGAAAATCTTCATACAAATATCTCAAAGTGTGGGGGTGTTTGGCTAAGGTTGAGGTACCTCTACCTAAAGAAGTTAAAATCGGACCTAAGACGGTCGATTGTATCTTTATTGGGTATGCACTGAACAGTAGTGCCTATCGGTTTGTTATCCACAAGTCAGAAGTTCCTGAAATGACTGTGGGAATAACAATTGAATCAAGGAATGCTGTATTCTTTGAAAACATATATCCTTGTAAGGATAATTATAAAGTTGAGAACAATTCTAGCAATAGATTTGAAGATGAAGGAACAAGTTCAAAACCTGTGGATGTAGATCCAAAGTCATGTAAGCGATCGAGATCTAATCTGGAAGATGTAGAACCGAGACGCGGTAGTTGAGTTAGGACACCAAAGACATTAGGACCTGACTACATAGCATTCATGTTGGATGAAGAACCAACATCGATCAAAGTAGCTTATGCCAGAACAGAAAGGTTGCTCTGGAAAGAAGCTGTTCAGAGTGAAATTGACTCAATTTTACAAAACCAAACTTGGGTTTTGGTTGATTTACCTGAAGGTTGTAAGCCCTTAGGATGCAAATGGATCCTTAAAAGAAAGTACAAGGCTGATGGGTCAATTGACAAGTATAAAGGTCGTTTAGTAGTCAAAGGTTTCAAACAGAAGGAAGGGTACGATTTTTTCGATACCTATTCACCTGTAACGAGAATTACATCTATTCGAGTGCTTCTCGCGATTGCTGCTTTGCACGATCTTGAGATTCATCAAATGGATGTTAAGACTGCTTTTCTGAACGGTGATCTGGATGAAGAGATCTATATGGAACAACCCGAAGGGTTTGTAGTACCTGGACAAGAGAAAAAGGTATGCAAACTGGTTAAGTCTCTATATGGATTGAAACAAGCTCCACTACAGTGGCACTTGAAGTTTGATAATGTAATGTTATCAAATGGTTTTAAAATAAATGAGTGTGATAAATGTGTTTATATTAAGAACACTAATAACGGTTATGTTATTGTGTGTCTTTATATAGATGACATGTTAATCATGGGTAACAATATACAAGTGATTAACGATACTAAGAACATGTTAAAAAGAAATTTTGACATGAAAGACATGGGGCTAGCCGATGTGATTCTTGGAATGAAAATTTTAAGAAAATCAGATGGAATCATCTTGACACAATCTCACTATGCCGAGAAAGTTCTCAAGAAGTTTAATGCTTTTGATAGCTTGCCGGCTAAGACCCCAATAGATTTAAATGATCACTTGAGCAAAAATCAAGGGGAGCCCATTGCACAAGAAGAATATGCACGAGTCATTGGGTGTTTAATGTATCTTACAAATTGCACTCGACCCGATTTAGCTTGCGCTGTGAACAAATTAAGTCGTTACACGAGCAATCCAAGCAAAGAGCATTGGAAAGCTCTCGTTAGAGTTTTGAGGTACTTAAAGTATACTCAAAACCTTGGGCTACACTATTCGAGATACCCCCCGGCACTTGAAGGGTACTGTGATGCGAATTGGATATTCGATACGAAAAGTTCATTTTCTACAAGTGGTTACGTGTTTACCATTGGGGGTGGAACTGTCTCGTGGAATTCCGCAAAACAAATGTGTATAGCCCGATCCACCATGGAATCAGAATTCATAGCTTTGGACAAAGCTGGTGAAGAAACCGAATGACTCAGAAACTTTCTAGAAGATATTCCATGTTGGTCCAAGCCAGTGCCTGCATTGATGATTCACTGTGATAGCCAAGCTGCTATTGGTAGGGCGAGAAGTAATGTGTATAATGGAAAGTCTCGACATATTCGTCGACGTCATAATACCGTGAGACATTTGATCAAAACTGGAGTTATCTCTATTGACTATGTGAGGTAATTGGATAATCTAGCGGATCCGCTAACCAAAGGGTTAAACCGTGATCAAATTAATAAATTGCTAGAGGGAATGGGATTAAAATCCACAAATTGAGAATTATCATAGTGGTAATCCAACCAAGATGAGTGGAGATCCCAAGAACTTGGTTCAATGGGAGAACTAAGCTATGAGAGTTCGTGTGAAACACTCATCTAAGTTTATTCCATATAGAGCAATTGAGTGTTGAAAGCTTGCCTAGTGGTGAGGATAAGTCTATGACTTTTAATGATTCCTAAAGACCTCGAGGATGTTGAGTATGGCAAGATACTCGGTAAAGAATCACCTATATAAGTGAGAAGTGGGAGCCGCTTCATGAAATACACTTATGAATCCAAAGGGGTGTCCAAGGCCCACAAAGGACACAAAACGTGAGAACGGATGAGGTTGAGGTGTTCAAGTGTTAGCACCATTGTCTCGATGCACGCCGTGGGGGAATAGTTCAAAGCATCAAGCCACTAATCCGCTTGTGTACCCGATAATGTTAACTATGGAAGGTTCAAAGTCACGAACTACCTATCCTTATAGTTTAACGCCTCTTGAGGACTGAGCTTGAGTCTGCATATTGCATTTGGGCTATTTTCACTCATGTGGGGGATCGTTGGAATCATTAATGATTTTAATTTTATTTTGTAAAATTAAATATCATATGATCGATCTACGTTCCGAGTAGATGATCGTGGTATATTCACTTTCTCTAAACCGATTCACGGTGAGTGAGAAATAGTGAATTAAAGTTTGTCACTTAATTGTGAATTAATAAGGGATGGAATCCCACATTGAATAATGAACCATCATTATTCTAGTATATAAGGAGTTAACTTTATGCATTTAATAATTAATGACACATGTGTATGGGCTTAAAGCCCACACGTGCACACATGCGTGCGCCGCCGCCGCCCGCCCGCCTCGCCTCGGCCTCGGCCGCGACCGCGGGCCGCGAGCTGCTTGCCGCGTGCCGTGGACCTTGGACCTTGGCCTTGATCTTGATCTTGATCTTGGACTTGGATCTTGGATCTTGGCAATTGGTCTTTGGGCTGGTCTTTGGGCCTGTTCGTGGGCTTGGCCGTGAGCTAGGCCTTGGGCTAGCTTAAAGAATTTTTTAGACAAGCTCAACAACGTAGTTGGGCTCGTATGTGCACATAAGGATGTCCAGGTACATCCGTCAAATGGTTAAGGAGCTGATTACAGTCCGGGTGCATCCGGACTGTTCAAACTCAGCCAAAAAACGGGCAGTTACCTCCCGGGTGTTATGTGGAGGTGTTAAGGCTGCCTGTTCAAATTCAAAACGGGCAGTAACCACTGCCTTGAATTGTGTAACTCCTGTGTTCAATGCAGGCATGAATGCCTGCATTATGACAGCCTTAAGGGATGTGTTTAAAACCCCATGCAGTGTGAATGTCCTATAAATAGGCATACATTCCTTTGCTTCTGAGATACGAAAATTTTGCAATACTCAAGCATACATCATACACTTCGTCTCTGCATTCATATCATAAGTCAGAGCTCTGTCCTAACCTCGTTTCAGTTCGCCGGAGCTTAGAGGTTTGTGGTGCTACTACCTCCGAGACGTAGCCGTTTTATCTTTGGGGACGACACGCCTAAACCGAGAGCACTACCGGGGCGTTTCTCGTCTTGCGGAAAGAGGCCTTCCTCGACTCGGCTTTACCCTATGGTTTTATTTATTGTTTATTAGTTATTTTCGTTTATTTTTGTTTCTTCTTTCGAGTTGTAATTCTGTTCGAGTTTTGTAATTTTCATTTCGTTCGAGTTTGTAATTCCTGGTTTTCGAGTTGTAATTTTGTCTTTCCAGTTGTAATTTAATTTTCGCCCAACAAGTTTGTAACACAGAAAAATCAACATTATTTCCTTGGGTTCTCCATTTGGATTGGAAGAGCTCTCTTATATAATTTGCGTATACCGTTTTGGTTTATATCTATGCATACTCCTGAGCACAAAAGAAATGCGAGAAGTGTTTGTTAATCAACCTTGTGTCACTCTTGATTACAGTTTAATTATGATCAATTCACGAGAAGTATATGGTTTTATAGCAGGGGATATCATCTATATTTATAATTGGACTAGTATACTTGACATTGATGTTTTGAAATTTTCCTATGGTTTCTGTATTTATTTATTATGGGTAATTTTTGACATTGAGTTATATTATGCATATTGTTTTTTTTATGATAATATACCTTGCATAATGATTTTCTGTATCTCAATGGAGTCTTGGGACGTAAAATATTATGCTTCTTTCTCTTGCTGAAGACATCATTGCAGATGAAAATTATGTTGGGAAAGGCAACGACTAACGTCACGTCACAACGAATAAAGCGTAACCTCGTTTGATAAATTCCCACTCTTCAATCGTAACTTTGTGGTTACCGACGAGTAGAGCAACAATTACAACTCGACAAAAATAATACAAATGATATTCGAAAGCGATAAATAACGAGACACAATTTTAGCGTGGAAAACCCCTCAAGACGAGAGTAAAAACCACGGGACCGAAGCCGCTTAAATCCACTATCACCAATACATACAAAATACACAATCGTCCATAATACAAACTAGGGGTATACACCAATCATCAAATACTTGGTAATAAATGTTCTTCAAGTATTTGGAATACACAATAACAACAAGATCGAGAAAAGAAAACACCATAAATAGCTTACACAAAAAGCTAATGAAATACCCGAACTTCCGGACTCAAAATCTCGATCTACACCGGTGAAAAGATTTGCCCAATATCTACCAAGCTCTTGTCAAAAGATCACGACGATCCGACCGATAAATCTCCGGGAAATTGAAGAATTGGATTTCTCTTTCTTGTTTCTCTCTCTATCTCTCTCTTGCTTGCTCTCAAATGTGTGTGATAATAATGATGAAATCCCGCTGCAAAATCTGCATAAAAGGACACCCACTTGCTGGGTTGACCCGTGTGCCGCGGACCGGCCAAAGTGTGCCGCGGCACACACCAAAAAAACACGCCCAGGGGTATCGGCAGGGGCCGCGGCCCGGCAGGAGGGTCCAATGATACCTCACATCGATATGTTTCGTTCTCTTGTGAAAAGTCGCATTCTTAGCCAAATGAATCGCACTTTGACTGTCACAAAGAACCACGTAACGTCGTTGTCGGAAGCCTAGCTCTCGTAAAAGCATTTTTAACCATAAGAGCTCTTTACACGCTTCCACTGCCGCAATATACTCGGCCTCCGTTGTAGACAAGGCAACGCACTTTTGCAATCTATATTGCCATGACACGGCTCCCCCTGCGAACGTCATCAAATAACCGGAAGTGGATTTTTGGTTATCTTCATTACTGGCCATATCCGAATCGGAATAACCAACAAGCATTGCTTTCCCATTTCCAAACGTAATCCCCAATTTGGAAGTACCCCGCAAGTATCTAAATATCCATTTTACGGGTTCCCAATGCTTCTTTCCCTGATTTGATAGAAACCGGCTCACCACTCCCACGGCATGAGCAATGTCAGGCCTAGTACAAACCATAGCATACATTAAACTCCCGACCACTGAGGCATATGGAATTTTATCCATATCCTCAATCTCCTCCTTCGTCTTAGGGCAATCTTGGCTCGTCATTTTAAAATTGTTAGTAAGAGGCGAACTAACAACTTTAGCTTTGTCCATGTTGAAGCGTTTAAGCACCTTCTCGATATATTGCTCTTGCGACATGTGTAATTTCTGGGCTGCTCTTTCACGAGTAATTCTTATCCCAAGAATTTGTTGTAATACCCGTAATTTCGATTTCTGATAATTTCTTTTTTTTTTTTCGGCGAAAGTCCATTTTGACGACTCGCTCATGACCTTTTTGTCATTCCGAGAATGATTAATTCGGCACTTTTTGTCATCCGAGTTCGTTTCGGTGTCGTTTTATTGAGTTCCGTGCTTTTTAGCGGCTTTTCCGCACTTGAGTTCGATTCTTGTGAATCTCGTCCGAAACTGTTGTTTCGAGTTTCTCATAAGTTCATTTAATATTATTATTCATGTTGCGAGCTTTGGTTTGGTGTTTCGATCGTGTATCGTGTATTTCGGACATTTTGGGCCATTTTCGTAATTTCCCAAAGTTTTGGGGTGTTTGCCTTCGTATCGTCCTTTCAACCTTCGGGTTGTCGGAACCATGTTTTTGTTTAGTGCTTCACTCGTGTTTTGAATGTTATACTATTCGTCGTGTTCGTTCCGTACGTTTTCTGGAATTCAAGTCGTCGAGTCATGGCGGCTAGGCACGGGCCGGCCACGTGCGGCAGGGACCGGCCAGGTGCGCACGAGCATGGCGCGCGAGCTGCGCGCACGATCAGGTGCTCATGCGGCCCTTACTGCACACACACGAGCGAGCGCTTGTGCCTAGTGCTCGTGTGTCCCGGCAGTTTGCTGACAGTGGGCGCGCACGACCCGGCGCACGACCGGCTGCTCGTGTGTGCCTGCTCGTGCGTCACTGGGCATTATATATGGTCGGGCAGACGTTTTTTTCACCATTTTCTCACTTCGGTCTTCCTCTTCCGCGGCTGGAGACTTCTTGGGCGTGGAGACATGTTGTCATACAACAAATCCATGAAGTCTTGGAGTTCATATCATCAATTGTCAATCCTATATCATCCTTTGATCCAGCGAATCAAGGTAATCTCTTCTTAGAACCCTAGTTTCTTGAATTTTGGGGTTTTTGCGTTTTTGGCTGATTCGTTCCGTATCGTTGATTAATCCATGATAGGTATGATTAATCTTAGTAGTATTCTTGTGTTTAACATCATTTAATCCATTGTTCTTCGTCGAATCGAAGTATATTTCTTGATTTCCTTCAAATCGGCTTTTTGGGGGATTTGTTCTTGATTTCGTTTTCCATCCGTTTTTGATGGATCTATTGTTGTTAAATGATGTTTTTAAACATATCCTATGGATTGTATATCCATATTTTGGTTTGAAATTCCATTTTCGTGTTTTGACGGGACGAATCGTGTTATTGGCTGTTTTGGGGGAAACACTTGAACTTTCGTCATTCGTTCTTTGAATTCAACGGCTTTGAGTCGTGCTATGGAATTCGTTTTCATTGTTGTTATTGTTGTTCGTAGTTTATTGTCGCGGGTTAACGTTCGGTGGAGTCGGCGGGTTCGTGGTCGGTTCGTGCCAACCTACTTCGGTCGATTCTCCGCGTTGTTCTTATTCGAGGCAAGTACCTTGTCCATACATTTCTTGTTTTGTGGATATAATGATTGGTGATCGTCTTGGTATGTTTGTTTGTTTGTTTGAAATGAGTTTTCAAAAGATTCGGCTAGCCCCGTTAAAGGCCCACTTTCAAAAAGCGTGTGTTTTGTAAATTGTGTGGGTTGTAAGTGACTACGTGAATCTTTTGGATATGTTTGGTGTTGATGTTGCGCTTGATAATGCGTGGGTACGTATATTGCTTCTTTCCGTTGCATTATGGTTGACGTGCGTGTTGTTATTTATTCGTGTGGTCGTGGACTGACGGATAAATTATGTGAATTGGTGTATTGATTTGATAATTGTTACAACGATTGACTGTGTGCTTGATGTTTGTGACAATGTGAATACTTGTTGTGAGAGACGTCATATCTGGGAGCCTCTGAGGGCGGGGCGTGCACTCCGGCCTGGTGTACGCTGCAATGTGCGGCTCCATATGGTTGGTGAATGCCGGTATTTAACTTGATGCGTGTTCAAGGGGCGGCTCTTACGGGAGTGACGCCGGCGCGGTGACACGTACAAAGGGCGGCCGACATGTCGGAGTGAACGCCGGTGCACAGGTGTTTCAGTGGAGGCGCCTGGCAGGCTTATTGGTAACGGATATTTGAGTGATTAGCTAAGACCCCGTTACCGAACGATTATCGTATTTCAAATTCTTTCAACTCTTTTCAAAATGCTGGTCTTGATATAGACCGTGATTCGTGTTTCTGAAAGTGTGTTTCAACTTGTTTTAAACGTTGGTATCAGGGTTAATTAACCAAAGGCATTTAACGAGATCTCCGAGGGTTAATTAATCAGGGGTCTTGAGCAGTATTGGTCGGATGAGAGGCTGTGTCTTTGATGGGCTGTGTTGACATTTTGTGTTTTGGGTCGAGGACCCCATGTGATGTTGAGAAGATTGATCTCGTGTTGATATTATTTGGATTTGTGTCGAGAACCCCGTGGAAATATTTGTGAAGACTCGCTTGTGTTGATTGAATGGTTTTCTTGCAAATTGCTTTCCGCCTACTGGTCGAGGACCCTGTTGATTGTGGAAAGAGAAGGATTTGATAATCCTAAATTATTTTCTATTAAAACTCTCGATGACATCTTTAAACTGTTTTATAAATTGTTTTCCTTGATTTGTGATCTTTCGGTTTTTGGAATGTTTTACCTAAACTCTTGCCTCGGGAAGTACTTTTCAATACGTTTGGATCTTTGAGGATTCCTGGTTATTGTTATTCGTTGAATGTGAATTGTATGACTCGTATTTGCACTTTGTTCTTGCGCTAGCAAAACAGTGGAGTTTTGCTAAGCCCCGAGTATTTGGGGGGTGGATGTCTGTTTCTGCATTCAGGTTTGGGAGCATAACACAGGGTCAACACGAAGGATGATGAAAGATGAACGATACTAATCACACGAGGATCCGTATGATGTCATTGGTTTAGTTATAGTTTATTTTCCGCTGCAGTATTCTTTCCCGTTGTACGGAAGTGTGTTGTATTCGACCCCTGCGTGGGCATGTAATGAGTTTGAGTTGTATGTATTTATTGAAAGACCAAATCGGTCTACTGAGTCATTTTAGCCTTAAAGGCATTGTTGAGATGTTCTATGTTGTTACCACCCTGGTAGATCCTTGAGGAAAGGTTCTACGGCGTGTAATATCCCTGAGCGGATTGGGGGTGTTACATAAATGGTAGAGGAGCTTAGGTTGTGGAAACCTAGGCTGTCGGGTCAAGTAGGGTCTGTTGAGTTTTGTCTCATCAGATTTTATCTGACTGAGTCGTGTCGCGACGCGTCGTCTGAGTTTGTTGGTCGTGATTAGTATCGTGGGGCGATCATCATCTTCGTGCGACCTGTGGATGTAAGTCTCTCTTCTTTGTGTTTGTGCCTCGTCTGATGCGAGTTACAGGTATGATTATGAGTTAATTGACGGAATCCTCTTATGGATTTTGATTTCGTGATATGTGGTTATTTGACTCTCATATTTCGTTCATGTGAGGAGTAGTGTTGCTGGATTGTGCATGTTGGACTGTATTTCTTTTATCCGCTGCGTGAGTTCTTTTGTAATGGCTTTCGGTATTTTACCGACTGAGTTTTATTTCGAAAACCAATTTCCTTAACCGAGTTTTTGGCATTATGGTCTTGATCGTTTTGGCGAAATTCTTATGACGGTATTTAGTATTTTGTAAATGACTTTTGTGAGTTTTTGAAATATTACCGTCATCGACCTTTTTGGCGTTTTTGTAAATGGTTTTAGCCTGGTGGGTTCCGGCGCGGGACCCACGGCGCTATAATGTTCCGTGTAATCACCTGAAATTTTTGGGCATTCTAGCTCATTGAATTATTTTTGAAAACCTCGAGTATCTTAGAAGATTAAAATTCGAGACGTACTTTTAAAATGAATTATTTTCTTGCGGTGTTTTCAAGGTGCTTTCTAATGCCGCAATACATTTCAAAAATTTTCCAGTTGAGGACCAAAAATATTTTGAGATATTTTCAAATGCAGTTGCTTAGACCCAAGGGTCGAATATTTCTGAAAGTTTTTCACTAAAAGAAAGTGTCCTCATTTTTATTCAAACGCAAGATGATTTTCAAAGTCTCGATAATGGTGTTTGTACCTACTTTTTGTAAGGTGATACTCAAGATCTACCGGTGTTTCCAAATTGTTTTCAAAAAGGTGGTTTTCGTTTTTAAAACCTATCATTCCTGTTTGCGGACCGGAAATGCATGTTGTAATATCCGTAAATTTTCCATTTTTAGCAGTTTCCATTTTTGGTGTATGTCTATTTTTATCGACTCGCTTGTAACCGTTGCGACATTTTGAATCTATTTCGTTCTTGGAGTTTTTCCATTTGGACGAGTTTTGATGATGTTTTCACGTAATTTCATTTTATGTCATGTTTTGCCGTATGAACGTTCGATTCTCGTTAAACTCGTTCGTTTTCGTTGTTTCTTGGCTTGTACAAGTTCGTATGGTTGAGTTGGTCATGTTGAGACTTTCGGTTTGTAAATCCGACGTCGTTTAGTGACTTTCGGTCACTTGGGTCATTTCCGTAATTTCCTATAAGTTTAGGGAATTTCATATTCGTTGTCGTATTTCGGATTCCCGGGTAGTCGGATTGATATTTTCTTGTGATGGTTAGACTCGTCATCGAATATTCTTCGTAGTTGTATTTTTGGTTCGATAGCAGGTCCGGGTTTGGGTCGTCAGGACTCGTTTGGGCCGCCAATCTGCTGTCGATAGGGTGTTACGGCCGTAACACCCGTGGTTACTGGCCGTAAGTTGGCCATGTTACGGACGTAAGTGTCCTATTCTGGCCATGTGACCCGGCTGCTTTAAAGCAGGGCAGAGGTCCAATACCTCATTTTCTATCCCTTCTCTCGTTTTTTCTTCACGGGGCGACTCCAGAGGCGATTCCTTCAGTTTTGATCGAAGAATCTTTCGTGTTCCATCACCGTAGAATCATAGTAGCATATCACCATCAGCGTAATCATCCTCCATCGTCCGAATCCGAGGTATCTTCTTCAGGAACCCTAACTGGTATAAATTGGGGGTTTTTCGGGTTTTTCGTGATGACCCCGAATTGTTCATGTATGTTGCGAAACTTATTATCAATTGTTGTTATTGGGTGATTCCCAATTCGTTTTTCCTCGAATTAATCCATGTATTGTTGATACGGGGAGATTTTGCACAAACCCTCGCCCGTATCGATTGAACGTCTATTGTCGTGATTTGTAATCGGGGTTTTGGGAGTATTCCTTTCGATTATTGATGTCCGTTGGGACTGAGTTATGCTAATTCTTCGTTTAGGAACCGTCGTTTTCCATTCGGATCATCCGTAGTCATTTTTCACTTCCGATTCTTCGAAGATGTCTCAAAGGCAAGTACTTTACATTTGTTTACATGCTCTAGTATTTGAATTATGGCTATATGAGGTTGTCGTGGGAGAATATGTGTATGTTCACCTAGGGACGGTCCGACGGGGCCTCTAGGGATACGTATTGCCGTGTGTGTGTATCACGAACTGTGGTTAGCCACCCAGGGATGTCCGACGGGGCTCTGCGGGGTACGGTGGCCGTGAGTCTCGTGCCAACGGTTAACTTTGAAATATGATTTGTTGGAGATAATGTGTTTTGTGTTTATACATCATAAATATTCCGGAATATAAAATGTTTTCTAAAATGATTTTTGGCGCATATATTCATCTGATTAGAATGTAGTTCAAATGGATTGTACTTGCACTAGCAGTTGTCGCTAACCCCTTAAATGGGGGAAATACTTTTTGTATTTCAGGTATCGATCGTGGGGACAAACGAGCACTCGAGCCGTATGAGGATGATGGGCAAGCATGATCGATCGGTAGTCATTTATTGGTGTTCATTTCACCACTACTTTTGATGTCTTGTCTGGGACTTTTGTGTTATAAAATTGGTTTAAGTACTCGAGTACTTCTTTTACAAAATTGTTAATGTTGTGTTCCTGTTTTGGGAAGTGGATTAATGTTGGATTTTATTGTTGGATTGTAATCTTATTTGAATTGTCATATTATTGGTGATTGTTGTCGTTGTCGAATGTCTTGTTTGGTACGTTAGCCTGGTGGATTCCACAGTGTGGGGACCACGGCGCTGTAATATACCCTGAATGTCTTGGGGGTGTTACAGAATATGGTATCGGAGCTTAGGTTTATGGATACCTAGGCTGTCGGTTATTTGGGTCTAGTTAAGTTTCGTTTTGGGACAAGTATCGTTATGCCATCATCTCGATGCGCGGTGCTCGTAAGTTTTCCTAACTTGACTCGTTTCACCGCTCGTTCTAATTCTGTCTTAGTATCTTTTGCGTTTTGCGTTTGAATTGTACTTACCCGTTGCTTCTTGAATTCCTGCTTGGTAGAGGACGCGACGCGGTCGCGACGCGGTAGGGACGTGGCGCGGCCGGTGGGGCGGCCATGTCCGATCACTCGGGAAGCGGTCGCGATGCCTTCCTTGTCGAGCAGTGTTCCCCTAGTTCCGGAGGTCAGCGGGACTATCTGCTAGCTCCGTGTAATGCTCATGAGAATATTGGAGTGGCTAACATTTTACGGCGGGTAGCGAACCGGATGACGCTGCGGCTCGAGCCGCTCAGTCGGCCATGCTAATGCCAACCCGGTCCCGCCTCTGGGTCCGGCAATGATAAGCTACTTCAGGGGCGTGATTCGTATGCGTCCTCCGCAGATTTGATGGTGCTTGGCCCTTGGTTGGGAGAATTGGCTGTTCGAGATGGAGAAAGTGTTTGAGGCTACTAATTGCCCCGAGGAGAGGAAAGTACCCATTGCTCAGTATTTCCTCGCCAAGGAGGCAGCGACGTGGTGGCAAGCGGTGAAACCGCGTGACCGGGCAGCTACGTGGGCAGAGTTCCGGGATCTGATGGAAGACGAGTGCTGTGGCCGGTGAAAGAGGGGAGGATCCGAGCCTTCTTTGAGGCTAAGCCCCAAGATGTACCTATATCTCAAGCCATCAAAGACTACAATCAACAGTTGCACTATGTGAGAAACCAAGTCCGCGATGAGCTCGATAAGATCCGCCACTTTGACATGCGGATGAAACCGAGGGTGCGCCACTACATGTCAGTGCAGGGTGCACGGTGAAAGAATATCGAATAAGGCGATGGCTTATGAGATGTCGTTTCTGCGACAGAGACGGCAACCGAAGGAAAGAAGCAGAAACCGCGGTCGGTTCGGGAGGCAAGTCAGGAGGGTATCCGAAGACTCGGCCTGGTTCGCGAGTCTTCGGGAGTCAGTCGCCATCAGTTGGTCGAGGCCACGGTTCTAGGTCTGATCATGGTTGTTCCGTTCGTGGTCCAACGTGCTTCAACTGCTTTCGCCCGGGCCACATGATGAGTGAGTGAGAAAGGCCTCCGATTCAGTGCCTTGCTTGTGGTCGTATGGGTCATCGTGCTAAGTTTTGTACGGATGCATCTCGGGCTCCGATTACTCGGATATCGGCCCAGCCGCGGGAGAGCCGAGTGTGAATCAGGCACCGACAGTTCCTCGGCGCAGCAGAGTTTTGGTAGAGGTCGAGGTCGTGGTCGGCCTTCTAGAGGGGACCTTCTAGTGCGGGTGCATTCCGCCCCGTGTGTACGAGATGAGACAACGGGAGATCCCGACGCGACGGTGGCACAGTGTACCGTCCACATCCTTGATCATCCTGTTTTCGTATTGTTCGATTCCGTGCTACGCATTCTTTTATATCTATGGATTGTATGTGTAAATGCATGTTGATTGCCTTGTTGCTTGTGAGCCTTTTGTTGTTAAACTTCCTAGTGGGGATAGCATCGTGGGGGATCGTGAGGTTAGAGATTTTCCAGTGAGTATCGCGGGGAGGGTTTGGCCTTCTAATCTGATTGCGGTAGATATTAGAGATGAGGATGTGATTCTGGGTGAGGATTGGCTAGACCGTCATGGGGCGATCATGAATTATAGAACGAGGACGGTTTCGATGTTAGCCTCTGACGGTACCGAGCATTCCTTTGTGGGGCGTAAGCGGAGTAGCCAGAGATTTCTGATCAGCGCCTTAAAGGCGGTGAGACTACTTCGAGGAGGTTGCACAGGTTATTGGTGTTACGCTTTGAGATCGGAAGAAGGGGGAGTCGAGATCTCGTCTATTCCGGTAGTATGTGAGTATCCTGACGTTTTTCCAGATTAGTTTCCGGGTTTGCCGCCGGACCGAGAGGTTGAATTTACCGTCGATTTAGAGCCGGGTGCAGCACCTATCTCTAAGACGCCATACCGGATGGCGCCTGCCGAGATGCTTGAGTTGAAGAAACAGTTGGGAGAGTTGCTAGACATGGGATATATTCGACCGAGCGCTTCGCCTTGGGGCGCACCGGTCCTATTCGTAATGAAGAAGGATGGGTCACTTCGTTTTTGTATCGACTACCGAGAGTTGAACAAAGTGACCATCAAAAACAAGTATCCGCTCTCGAGGATTGATGACTTGTTTGATCAGTTGCAAGGGGCAACCGTGTTTTCGAAGATTGATTTGAGATCGGGGTATTATCAGCTCCGAGTGAAGGATACCGATATTCCGAAGACGGCCTTTCGGACGAGATACGGTCACTACGAGTTTGTGGTTATGCCTTTTGGGCTAACCAACGCACCAGCCGTGTTCATGCAGCTTATGAACAAAGTCTTTATCGAGTACCTCGATAAGTGTGTAGTTGTATTTATCGATGACATCCTGATTTACTCGAGGAGCGAGGAGGAGCACGCCCGTCATTTGCATATTGTGTTAGATATTTTGAGAACTCAGCATCTTTTTGCGAAGTTCTCAAAGTGCGAGTTTTGGTTACGGGAGGTTATGTTTCTCGGTCATGTGATATCGGCCGAGGGTGTTCGTGTGGACCCACATAAGGTAGAGGCAGTGTTGGATTGGGCACCGCCCAAGAACGTGAAAGAGGTCCGCAGTTTTCTGGGATTAGCCGGGTATTACCGTAGATTCGTCGAGGGGTTCTCTAAACTCGCTCGACCGCTGACTCAGGTGTTACAGAAGTCGGAGAAGTTTGTGTGGACCGATGAGAGGCAGAATAGTTTTGAGGAGTTGAAGAAGCGGTTGACGACCGCTCCCGTTTTGGCTTTACCGAGTGGTAATGATGGTTTCTCAGTTTATAGCGATGCTTCTGGCCAAGGGCTCGGATGCGTACTTATGCAGCACGGGAGGACGATTGCCTATGCTTCCCGTCAGTTGAAACCGTATGAATTGAATTACCCTACACACGATCTTGAGTTGGCTGCAGTTGTATTTGCGTTGAAAATCTGGCGTCATTACTTGTATGGCTCGTCGTGTCAGATTTTCACCGATCACAAGAGCCTGAAGTACATCTTCACGCAGAAGGAGCTTAATATGAGATAGAGGAGATGGTTGGAATTGATTAAGGATTACGATCTTGAGATCCTTTATCATCCGGGCAAGGCTAATGTGGTAGCAGATGCCTTGAGCCGGAAATCGGTATCGCTTCGGGCGCTTGAGTTACTCACGGCCCAGTCGGGACTTCAGCGAGTTTATGAGGTTGAGCATTGAAATTGTACTGCCAGGGAGTTCCGGACAGTTACGTACTCTTGAGATTTCTTCATCTCTGGTCGAGGACATTAAGTCGGGACAGTTAGAGGATCCGATGTTTATTCAGCTTCGAGAGAGTGTAGGAAAGGGGAAAGCCCCGGTATTCGTTATTCATGAGGACGGTGTGTTGAGATTCCGAGGTCGGTTGTGTGTTCCGAACGACTCGGAATTGAGACAGAGCATTATGCGAGAGGCTTATGCGTCACCATACTCAGTCCATCCGGGCTCGAGTAAAATGTATAAAGATCTGAGGAAAAATTTCTGGTGGAACGATATGAAGAAGGAGGTAGTTCAGTTTGTAGCTAAGTGTTTGACTTGTCAGCAAGTCAAGATTGAGCATCAGCGGCCAGCCGGATTATTGAAACCACTTCCCGTTCCGGAATGGAAGTGGGAGGACATCTCTATGGATTTTGTCACGAGTTTACCGAGGACGGAGATTGGTATGAATATGGTATGGGTGATTGTAGACCGACTGACTAAGTCGGCACATTTTCTGGGCATCAAGGATACTTGGGGTCCGGAAAAGTTGGCTCGTATTTTTATCACTCAGATAGTGAGGCTTCATGGTACGCCGAGGACCATTATTTCAGACAGAGATGGCCGATTTGTATCGCATTTTTGGCAGGCAGTGCATAAGGCATTGGGGACTCAGCTACGTTTGAGCACTTCGTTCCATCCCCAGACCGATGGGCAGTCCGAACGTACCATTCAGACGTTCGAGGATTTGTTGCGCGCGTGCGTTAGATCGGGTAGTAACTGGGAGGATCATTTGGCCTTGATTGAGTTTACTTATAATAATAGCTGGCACGCGTCGATTAAGATGGCACCGTATGAGGCACTTTATGGCCGACGTTGCCGATCACCGATATGTTGGGATGAGCCGTCCGATTTGGTTGGCACCGAGCCGGACCTTGTGTTGGAGACGAGGGAGAAAATCGAATTGATTAGAAAGAGGATGTTGTCTGCTCAGAGTCGACAAAAGTCTTACGCGGATGTTAGGCGTAGACCTTTGGAGTTTGAGGTGGGAGATCATGTTCTGTTGAGAGTGTCTCCAACGAAGGGAGTTTTCCATTTTGGGAAGAAGGGGAAACTCAGCCCGAGATATATTGGACCTTTCGAGGTATTGGAGAGAGTCGGTGAGTTAGCGTACCGTTTGGCTTTACCTCCGTCGCTGAGTCATGTACATAGCGTATTTCACGTTTCCCAGTTGAGGAAGTACGTTCCGGACCCATCCCACATTATTGACTTTGGGGACGTGGAGATCGAGAAGGATGTTACGTTTGAAGAGAGGCCCGTCAGAATTTTGGAGCGTCGTGACAAACAGTTAAGGCACAAAACCATTCCTTTGGTTAAGGTGCAATGGTCGAGACACGGAGTAGAAGAAGCGACGTGGGAGCTAGAGGAGGATATGCGTTCGAGATACCCCGAGCTTTTTGATTCTTAAGTTTCGGGACGAAACTTTATTTTAGAGGGGGAGAATGTAATATCCGTAAATTTTCCATTTTTAGCAGTTTCCATTTTTGGTGTATGTCTATTTTTATCGACTCGCTTGTAACCGTTGCGACATTTTGAATCTATTTCGTTCTTGGAGTTTTTCCATTTGGACGAGTTTTGATGATGTTTTCACGTAATTTCATTTATGTCATGTTTTGCCGTATGAACGTTCGATTCTCGTTAAACTCGTTCGTTTTCGTTGTTTCTTGGCTTGTACAAGTTCGTATGGTTGAGTTGGTCATGTTGAGACTTTCGGTTTGTAAATCCGACGTCGTTTCGTGACTTTCGGTCACTTGGGTCATTTCCGTAATTTCCTATAAGTTTAGGGAATTTCATATTCGTTGTCGTATTTCGGATTCCCGGGTAGTCGGATTGATATTTTCTTGTGATGGTTAGACTCGTCATCGAATATTCTTCGTAGTCGTATTTTTGGTTCGATAGCAGGTCCGGGTTTCGGGGTCGTCCGGACTCGTTTGGACAGCAGCTGCCAATACTGCTGTCCAGTAGGGTGTTACGGCCGTAACACCCAGAAGTTACGGCCGTAAGTTGGCCATGTTACGGCCGTAAGTGTCCCCTGTTACGGCCGTAACAGCCCGCTGTTTTAAAACAGCGGGCAGAGGTCCAATACCTCATTTTCTATCCCTTCTCTCGTTTTTTCTTCACGGGGCGACTCCAGAGGCGATTCCTTCAGTTTTGATCGAAGAATCTTTCGTGTTCCATCACCGTAGAATCATAGTAGCATATCACCATCAGCGTAATCATCCTCCATCGTCCGAATCCGAGGTATCTTCTTCAGGAACCCTAACTGGTATAAATTGGGGGTTTTTCGGGTTTTTCGTGATTGACTCCGAATTGTTCATGTATATTGCGAAACTTATTATCAATTATTGTTATTGGGTGATTCCCAATTCGTTTTTCCTCGAATTAATCCATGTATTGTTGATACGGGGAGATTTTGCACAAACCCTCGCCCGTATCGATTGAACGTCTATTGTCGTGATTTGTAATCGGGGTTTTGGGAGTATTCCTTTCGATTATTGATGTCCGTTGGGACTGAGTTATGCTAATTCTTCGATAAGGAACCGACGTTTTCCATTCGGATCATCCGTAGTCATTTTTCACTTCCGATTCTTCGAAGATGTCTCAAAGGCAAGTACTTTACATTTGTTTACATGCTCTAGTATTTGAATTATGGCTATATGAGGTTGTCGTGGGAGAATATGTGTATGTTCACCTAGGGACGGTCCGACGGGGCCTCTAGGGATACGTATTGCCGTGTGTGTGCATATCACGAACTGTGGTTAGCCACCCAGCGATGTCCGACGGGGCTCTGCGGGGTACGGTGGCCGTGAGTCTCGTGCCAACGGTTAACTTTGAATTATGATTTGTTGGAGATAATGTGTTTTGTGTTTGTACATCATAAATATTCCGGAATATAAAATGTTTTCTAAAATGATTTTTGGCGCATATATTCATCTGATTAGAATGTAGTTCAAATGGATTGTACTTGCACTAGCAGTTGTCGCTAACCCCTTAAATGGGGGAAATACTTTTTGTATTTCAGGTATCGATCGTGGGGACAAACGAGCACTCGAGCCATATGAGGATGATGGGCAAGCATGATACTGATCAGTAGTCATTTATTGGTTTTCATTTCAGTCCACTACATTTGATGTCTTGTGCCGGGACTTTTGTGTTATAAAATTGGTTTAAGTACTCGAGTACTTCTTTTACAAAATTGTTAATGTTGTGTTCCTGTTTTGGGAAGTGGATTAATGTTGGATTTTATTGTTGGATTGTAATCTTATTTGAATTGTCGTATTATTGGTGATTGTTGTCGTTGTCGAATGTCTTGTTTGGTACGTTAGCCTGGTGGATTCCACAGTGTGGGGACCACGGCGCTGTAATATACCCTGAATGTCTTGGGGGTGTTACACATGTATGGTTTTCGAACTTTCGTTACGGTGTTAACCCCTAATTGTGATTGAATTGGTGGTGTGAGCGCTGAGTCGTTCGCCACGCCATTGTTGTGTTAGCCCTCGGTGAGAGGTGTGATGTTGATCTTTAACGTTGTCATTTCGTGGTGATTGCGTGCTATCGCACCCGTGTGAGCGGTTAAGACTTGAGTTTGTATGATTGTGTACATACGTGGTTGTTTCGTGATGTTTAGTAATTATATGTTGGTTATCGTTCGGGCCGTTGTAATCGTCGAACGATGCCGTGGTTGTTGTGATTTTAGTATGTGTTGATATGTTATGCCAAGTTGGCATCTCTGATTTGTTGTTTTGTGATGTTATGTTCCATTGTATCTAGCATTTGTATATTCGGTATGCCGAGCCGAGGCGTTACAACCGTGATGTGCCGGGGCATGCACGTGTAAATTGTCCTTCTTGTCAGTAACGCGTTTCAAGTGCGGACTCGAGGGACACCGAATTCAGTTTTGCGAATTGGCTACTGAGACTTTCGGAGTTCGTGCTTCAGCACAGTTATCAGAATCGGCTTTGAGAGGCCTTTGAAGGATGTTTCTGTCGGTTGCTTGTTGTGTTGTCACCTTGATTTCATTGTTGTGAGTTTTGGGGACGACACTTCTTTTAGAAGAGGTCAAATATAATACCCGTATTATTTTTTTGGCTTCTGCATTTTCTCTTTCTCAATTCTATCGACTCGCTCGTGTTCGTTGATACTTTCTGAACTTGTTCTGTATTTCGGTTTCATCGTTCGGACAAGCTGTGATCTTGTTTTGAGTCGATCTGGTTATCACTGTGACTTTTCCTAGTTCGGTTCGATTCTTGTGAACCTTGGAGTTGTTGTTTGAATTTTATTGTTCTTCGTGATTCGAACATGATTGTTCGGTTTTTGTTGTCTCGATTGTTGTGGTTCGATCGTTTGATTGTTCGGTTTTTGTTGATCTCATCTCATGATTGTTGAACGTTCAGACTCCTTCGTAATTCCCTTAAGTCCGAGAAATTAGTCTCGTTTCGGTCTTCCAACCCTTGGCGGTGGAATTCCGTATTTGTTCAGCGTTTGGCTCTCGTTTTGATTGATGAACCGTTGGGTTGGTCAATCGTATTGATTTTCGTTCGTTGTGTTTTGTGATTGTTCGGATAATCGACTTAATTGTACTATCTGTTTGATGACGCTTATCACTTATTGATTTTATTATGTCTCTATCGGTGGCGTTGTGTTAGTCGTCGTGGAGCGTGTTTTCACGCCATATATTCCTTTGCGTTGCTTGTAACGTTTCGCCGATGGGCATAAGTTACGCGTTTCTTGTGTACCTCGTTGAGTTTTCCTGGCGGGATATTGCTTCTCCCTACTTGTTTTAAGTTTCGGGACGAAACTTCTTTTAAGGAGGGTAGTGTGTAATACCCGTAATTTCGATTTCCGGTAATTTCTTTTTTTTCGCCGAAAGTCCGTTTTGACGACTCGCTCATGACCGTTTCGTCATTCCGAGAATGATTAATTCTTCACTTTTTATCATCCGAGTTCGTTTCTGTGTCGTTTTATTGAGTTCCGTGTTTTTTAGCGGCTTTTCCGCACTTGAGTTCGATTCTTGCGAATCTCGTCAGAAACTGTTGTTTCGAGTTTCTCGTAAGTTCATTTAATGTTATTATTCATGTTGCGAGCTTTGGTTTGGTGTTTCGATCGTGTATCGTGTATTTCGGACGTTTTGGGCTATTTTCGTAATTTCCCAAAGTTTTGGGGTGTTTGCCTTCGTATCGTCCTTTCAACCTTCGAGTTGTCGGAACCATGTTTTTGTTTAGTGCTTCACTCGTGTTTTGAATTTTATACTATTCGTCGTGTTCGTTCCGTACGTTTTCGGGAATTCGAGTCGTCGAGTCATGGCGGCTAGGCACGGGCCAGCCACGTGCGGCAGGGACCGGCCACGTGCGCACGAGCGTGGCGCATGAGATGCGCGCACGATCAGGTGATCGTGCGGCCCTGACTGCACACGCACGAGCGAGTGCTCGTGCCCAGTGCTCGTGCGTCCCGGCAGTTTGCTAACAGTGGGCGCGCACGACCCGGCGCACGACCGGCCGCTCGTGCGTGCCTGCTCGTGCGTCACTGGGCAATATATTTGGTCGGGCAGACGTTTTTTTCACCATTTTCTCACTTCGTTCTTCCTCTTCCGCGGCTGGAGACTTCTTGGGCGTGGAGACATGTTGTCATACAACAAATCCATTAAGTCTTGGAGTTCATATCATCAATTGTCAATCCTATATCATCCTTTGATCCAGCGAATCAAGGTAATCTCTTCTTAGAATCCTAGTTTCTTGAATTTTGGAGGTTTTGCGTTTTTGGCCGATTCGTTCCGTATCGTTGATTAATCCATGATGGGTATGATTAATATTAGTAGTATTCTTGTGTTTAACATCATTTAATCCATTGTTCTTCGTCGAATCGAAGTATATTTCTTGATTTCCATCGAATCGGCTTTTTGGGGGATTTGTTCTTGATTTCGTTTTCCATCCATTTTTGATGGATCGATTGTTGTTAAATGATGTTGTTAAACATATCCTATGGATTGTATATCCATATTTCGGTTTGAAATTCCGTTTTCGTGTTTTGACGGGACGAATCGTGTTCTTGGCCGTTTTGGGGGAAACACTTGAACTTTCGTCATTCGTTCTTTGAATTCAACGGCTTTGAGTCGTGCTATGGAATTCGTTTTCATTGTTGTTATTTTTGTTCGTAGTTTATTGTCGCGGGTTAACGTTCGGTGGAGTCGGCGGGTTCATGGTCGGTTCTTGCCAACCTACTTCGGTCGATTCTCCGTGTTGTTCTTATTCGAGGCAAGTACCTTGTCCATACATTTCTTGTTTTTTGGATATGATGATTGGTGATCGTCTTGGTATGTTTGTTTGTTTGTTTGAAATGAGTTTTCAAAAGATTCGGTTAGCCCCGTTAAAGGCTCACTTTCAAAATGCGTGTGTTTTGTAAATTGTGTGGGTTGTAAGTGACTACGTGAATCCTTTCGATATGTTTGGTGTTGATGTTGCGCTTGATAATGCATGGGTACGTATATTGCTTCTTTCCATCGTGTTATGGTTGACGTGCGTGTTTTTATTTATTCGTGTGGTCGTGGACTGACGGATAAATTATGTGAATTGGTGTATTGATTTGATAATTTTTACAACGATTGACTGTGTGCTTGATGTTTGTGACAATGTGAATACTTGTTGTGAGAGACGTCATATCCGGGAGCCTCTGAGGGTGGGACGTGAACTCCGGCCTGGTGTACGCTGCAATGTGCGGCTCCATATGGTTGGTGAATGCCGGTGTTTAACCTGATGCGTGTTCAAGGGGCAGCTCTTACGGGAGTGACGCCGGCGCGGTGACACGTACAAGGGGCGGCCGACATGTTGGAGTGAACGCCGGTGCACAGGTGTTTCAGTGGAGGCGCCTGGCAGGCTTATTGGTAACGAATATTTGAGTGATTAGCTAAGACCCCGTTACCGAATGATTATCGTATTTCAAATTCTTTCAACTCTTTTCAAAATGCTGGTCTCGATATAGACCGTGATTCGTGTTTCTGAAAGTGTGTTTCAACTTGTTTTAAATGTTGGTATCAGGGTTAATTAACCAAGGACATTTGACGAGATCTCCGAGGGTTAATTAATCAGGGGTCTTGAGCAGTATTGGTCGGATGAGAGGCTGTGTATTTGATGGGCTGTGTTGACATTTTGTGTTTTGGGTCGAGGACCCCGTGTGACGTTGAGACGATTGATCTCGTGTTGATATTATATGGATTTGGGTCGAGAACCCCGTGGAAATATTTGTGAAGACTCGCTTGTGTTGATTGAATGGTTTTCTTGCAAATTGCTTTCCGCCTACTGGTCTAGGACCCTGTTGATTTTGGAAAGAGAAGGATTTGATAATCCTAAATTATTTTCTATTAAAACACTCGATGGCATCTTTAAACTGTTTTATAAATTGTTATCCTTGATTTGTGATCTTTCGGGTTTTGGAATGTTTTACCCAAACTCTTGCCTCGGGAAGTACTTTTCGATACGTTTGGATCTTTGAGGATTCCTGGTTATTGTTATTTAATGTGAATTGTATGGCTCGTACTTGCACTTTGTTCTTGCACTAGCAAAACAGTGGAGTTTTGCTAACCCCCGAGTATTTGGGGGGTGGATGTCTGTTTCTGCATTCAGGTTTGGGAGCATAACACAGGGTCGGCACGAAGGATGATGAAAGATGAATGATACTAATCACACGAGGATACGTATGATGTCATTGGTTTAGTTATAGTTTATTTTCCACTGCAGTATTCTTTCCCGTTGTACGAGAGTGCGTTGTATTCGACCCCTGCGTGGGCATGTAATGAGTTTGAGTTGTATCTATTTATTGAAAGACCAAATCGGTCTACTGAGTCATTTTAGCCTTAAAGGCATTGTTGAGATGTTCTATGTTGTTACTAGCCTGGTAGATCCTTGAGGAAAGGTTCTACGACGTGTAATATCCCTGAGCGGATTGGGGGTGTTACATTTGTTTAGCCGCCCCCAAGTCTTTCATGGCAAAAGACTTATTCAATTCTTCCTTCAAGTTCGCAATCCTCTCGGCATTCTTGCTAACGATCAACATGTCGTCCACATAAAGCAATAGGATGATAAAATCATCATCTCCAAATTTCTTGAAAAATACGCAATGGTCGAGAGTCGTCTTCCGGTAGCCTTGCTCCCCCATAACCGACTCAAACTTCTTGTACCATTGCCTTTGTGCTTGTTTCAACCCGTATAAACTCTTCCGAAGTTTACACACATAATCCTCTTTTCCTTCGACCTCAAATCCTTCCGGTTGCTTCATATAAATTTCTTTGTCAAGGTCTCCGTGAAGAAAAGCCGTCTTGACATCCATTTGCTCGACCTCAAGATCAAGGCTAGCCGCAATACCAAGGACCAATCGAATTGATCATATATTCACAACCGGAGAAAAAATCTCGTCAAAATCAATGCCCTTCTTTTGGCTAAATCCTTTCACTACGAGTCTAGCTTTGTATCGGGGCAACGAGGTATGCTCATCGGACTTCACTCTATACACCCACTTGTTCCTCAAAGCTCTCTTGCCTTCCGACAACTTTACCAACTCGTACGTGTTATTCTCATGCAAGGAACTCATCTCGTCTTGCATGGCATCCATCTACTCTTTCTTCTTTTCATCCTCTATAGCCTCCGCAAAATATTCGGGCTCTCCCTCGTCGGTGAGTAAGACATACTCATCGACGAAATAACGAGAGGAGGGATGACGGTCCCTCGTCGACCGCCTATGTGGGGTAGCTCGGGATGAGCTCCATCGGTGTCATATTGCCTCAATTCATCGTTCTCACCATCATCATGTTGTTCATTATTTTGGACGTCATCTCCAACGGGTGTCTCAACATTTTGTGGTGGAACGGGGTCCAAATCAATAAGATCATAGTCGTGTTGCGGAGCCGACTCTCCATTCTTAACATCCTTCATTGTTTGATCTTCAACGAAAACAACATCTCTTGACCGAACAAGCCTCTTTGTAACCGGGTCATACAATCTATACCCGAATTCATCAAGCCCATAACCAATAAAAATACACGGCTTTGTCTTGGAGTCAAGTTTGGACCTCTCATCATTCGGAATGTGAACAAAAGCTTTACATCCGAAAACCTCTAAGTGGCGGTATGAGATATCTTTACCGCTCCACACTTTATCTGGGACATCAAACTCCAAAGGAACACACGGCGTCAAATTAATAACATGAACCACCGTGTTCAAAGCTTCTCCCCAAAACGACTTTGGCGATCCGGCATGTGAGAGCAAACAACGAGCTCTCTCGACCAAAGTCCGGTTCATTCTCTCCGCCAAGTCATTGAGTTGCGGAGTCTTCGGGGGCGTCTTTTGATGTTGAATCCCTTGTTCTCGGCAATATTCATCAAAGGGTCCGGTGTACTCTCCACCATTGTCCATCCGGATACACTTTAGCTTCTTCCCGGTCTCTCTTTCCACCGAGGCATGAAATTGTTTGAATGTTAACACTTGATCTTTGGTCTTCAAGGTGTATGCCCACACCTTCCTTGAGTGATCGTTGATGAATGTGACAAAATATCGGCAACCACCGAGCGTCGTAGTCTTCATAGAACCACAAACATCGGAATGAACAAGATCAAGCATATTTTCCTTCCGTGAAGGAGTATGACTCTTAAAAGTAACTCTCCTTTGCTTCCCGGCTAGACAATGAGAGCATCTTCTAAGGTGTACTTTGTGAACCCCGGACAACACATCCTTCTTCAACAATAGCGCCATTCCTTTCTCGCTCATATGACCGAGCCTCTTATGCCATAGCTCGGCCATGTCATCATTGTTGATTGTGTTCACGGAATTAGTCATGACCTTCGAAAGTGTCACGTACAATTTTCCTTCCTTTTGACCTCTTCCGACAATCAAAGAGCCTTGTTAGACCAAATTTTGTGCACTTTATTGTGATTATTCTATCTCAATTTTAGGTTTAAATCTGCATAAATGAGCTTTTAATGCACTATCTTTATATGTTTTGAAGGAAATTGGAGTCCGGAATCTTGAACGACGAAAAACGGACCAAAACGACAATTTTTTGTGAAGGGCCGCGGCACAATGATAGCAGGCCGCGGCACACGCACAGGCAACAAGAGGCAGTACACATTGTACCGGGGGCCGCGGCACGAAGAAGCTGAGCCGCGGCCCGTAAGAACAAATCGCGCCCAGGTCTGCCACTTTAAAACAGGGGCCGCGGCACACTAATGCCGGGCCGCGGCCCGCCGCGCTGGTGCCATACTCACAGCTCGCGATTTGGGCGATTTGGAAGCCCGTTTCTGACCTTTTTTTCGGACGCGGTTTTGTGGATGATGAAAAATTATAAATAGGCATTGAAGGTCAGCAAAAAAGATCATCGAGGAGAAGGAGAAAACACCAAGAAGCAGAGAGCGGAAGCTAGAGAACGGAGGAATCCAAGTTCTTCGACTGTGTTTGATTTCTATTATGCTTTCTTTAATTCTTTGTATATTCTTATTTTCTAGCATGTCAGGCTAGATCCCTATTCTAGGATTGTGATGAAACTGAGGTTTTGACGAATTAACTTTTGATTTTGCATTATCAAAATATTTCCCTTTTCTATTGAGTTTTCCCCAATTGTTCTTAATGCTTTCAATTGTGTGGCCTATAATTGAATTTTTTTGATTACGTAACTCAAATCGGGAGAGGAGAGTTAGTAGGAAAAATTGGTGAGAAACGTTTTATCTTGTGAGATAGGAATATACTCATAGGAATTATGTGGCCTGTCTGAAGAGTTTGTACTTTTTGTCTATTGTCGAATTAATTCACCTAGGAATAGAGTGTTTTATTCGGCTTAGAAAATTCTACTGACCTCGGGAGAGGCATTAGAGTATCTTAGCAATTTTCGCCTTCAATAAATTGGGAAATCACTTAATTTACATAAATCAAGAGTAATTCGGATAAACTGAGGCGGATTCTCAATCCTGTACTATTCTTCTATTTGATCTTCTTTCTTCTAAAAATCGACTGTGTTAATTATTTTTAGTTTATCAATTTGTTTTGTTTTCTTTAATATTCCTTGCACCACAAAATTCGATCGTTCAAATAAAATTAGGATACACATAAATTGGTAGTTAGTAAGTCAGTCCTCGTGGGAACGATATCTTACTTATCACTTTATTACTTGCTTACGACAACGTGCACTTGCGTTCACCAAATTTCCAACAAGTTTTTGGCGCCGTTGCCGGGGACTGATTGTTTTACTAATATCGATTTTAGTATTTCTAGTCTTAATTTGAACAATATTTTATTTTTTGTGTAATTTTTTTATTTGTTTTCCTTTCAGGAATTTCTGGTTAGTGCATGAGAAAATTCGGTAACGAAGGCCTATTACCTTTGGATACTGAACTCGAGCGCACTCTTCGAAAAAACAAGAAGGAAAAGTGTGAGCTACCGACAAAAGACACCATGGCCGATAACACAGAAAATCACGGAGTAGACAATCCTATGCAACAAGCTCAACCGGCATTGGCACTCCGTGCCCTGGCCGGTACCGCTCGGCACATCTCGGCACAAACAGGGCGTGACCAGGCACGGATCGCGATCTGCTCGGCAGACCGCGCGGCAGGGCCTGTCCAGGTATAAAAAAAATTTTCGTTGAGTATACATATTATGTATACTACATGTATACATCTTATGTTGGGATTCGGTGCCTAAATAGAACGCCTAGCGAAAGCGGTAAAACAAAAATTAATTCGATCCGAATCCCTACGAGGATCGTTCGAGCTACGCATATACGAATATATAAACGAAAACACAAGAGATGTAAGAAACTCACCCTTGTAGTCCGTTGATTAAATGGATTCCTTCTCTTGAGCTATTCCCCAAGCTTTAAACGAATTCCCTATGATCCAAAGCGCTCCAAGCACTCGAATGATCCAACGTCGAAAATACAACACCTCTACTTGCCATGCGCTGGAGAAACGAACAAGATGACGATCACCTTGCTATCCTCCAAGGATACATCTATATCTAAGTGAAGAAGCTATTGAATTTGATGAATATACTCCAAGTATGTTTATCAAATTTTCTCTCTTTGATTTCTTGATTTTTCTCCTAGAGTTATCAAGAACCAAAATGAAGAAAAGGAAGAAGAAGACTTGAGAATTCTCTCTCTCTCTCTCTCTCTCTCTCTCTCTCTCTCTCTCTCTCTCTCTCTCTCTCTCTCTCTCTCTCTTTCTCTTGAACTTCATGGATGAAAGAAAAATGGTGAGAAAAAGATGAAGTCTTCTCTCCTAATTATATTCCAAATCCACTTAATGACAACTCCTTTCCCATTATGTTAATAGATACTATATCTATTAAGTCTTTGTCTTCCATTTAAAAATGGAGACAAAGACCAAAGGAAGGTGGGTGGAAATGGGGCGGCCTTCATGAAGAAAACGAACGAGTTCGGTTCATTTCGAACTCCCGTGAGTCCAAACAAATAAACTCCGATTCCGTTCCGATGTATTTATATCAATTAATTAATCTAATTAATAAATCATATCAAATACATAACAACATAATTAATTTCTCCAAGAAATAATTATATTCATGAATTAAATTAATCAACCAGTAATTTATTTAATTCATTAGGCCGTAAATCAATTTATCCAATAAATAAATTTAGACATCCAATGTCCCAATTAATTAGATCTCCAATATCTAATATTCATAATGAGAGAATAAACTCGATTCATTCCGTCGTCAATCCTATTGCGCGACTCGGTAGGTCCGTCTCAGTCAGCAATGGGAGGAACCAAAGAGTAGTAGCACCACCTAGCCAGTCTGGCGGCCTACACTGTACCCCAACTGAGAACGAATGATTGGGATCATTCAAGAACCATTATGTCGTGAATACCAGTATACGTATAAACCCTTCTTTCAGATGTCCCGATCAAATTATAGGGTCACGGCCAGTCAAACCCTATCTGTACTTGACGCTATGTGTGCGTTAATGCAAATCGAGATCATCGCGCTCTCGTGTATCCAATACTACTAGCTCCATTGCTTTGGCCAAAGACTTATGATCTCATCTGCCAATAACCGCATAGGACATATAACCCACTCACTAATGGGATAAAGAATTCTATCTTGGTATTCAGTAGGACCTGCTACTTGCCCATCAAGATGCACGTCGAGGTTGACCCCCACTTTCCGGTTTACAGGGTTGAACTACTCTAATGAAAATCTTGACGTCACAAGCACATCCCTACTAAATCCTCAAGTCGAAGGTTCATGAATACCTATCACAACCTCTCGATTCCGTCATTGACTGTCCCGGAGTGAAATCCGTGTGAAGAATCGCGGGTGAGTCGGTCGAGTATACTAATCCAATTAGCATACCTATAACGTGTGCTCCCACTAACCATTAGTGTTCGATAGGCACTCTCCATGTCAAAGAACACGTCATACAAGTCCTCACATAAACTTAACGCCCAGTCAAGTTTCATTCACTTGCGAACGATTAAGTATTTGAGCTATAAACCTTTCTAGTGCCTACCCCCATATCCAATAAGGAGTGGAACATTTTGCTCTCAAATACACGGACTAGTTTCTATATGTATATTTATAAGTTAGGAATGCCAGTAACTACCAGTAAATAAAGAAACATCTATTGCCTTATATTATTAATTTACATAATTACAAGTACAATGCCCTCACTCAACATCCTCTGAGTGCCATTCGAGGGCATACTCCTAACAATCTCCCACTTGCACTCAATGCAACACACTATGGTATCTAATACCCATGTTCTCCAGATGACGCTGCAAGCTAGTCTGAGAAAGTGGCTTGGTCAGTGGATCAGCGACGTTGTCGGCCGAGTCTACTCTGTGCAGCATAATGTATCCCTTGCGAACAAATTCTCTTACGAGATGATACTTCCTCTCAATATGTTTGGTGCTGTTGTGAAACCTCGGCTCCTTGGCCTGCGCTATAGCTCCGTCATTGTCGCAGTACACCGGAACAGGTAGCTCAACACATGGTATCACTTGAAGTTCTCCCAGAAACTTCTTAATCCAGAACCCTTCCTTGGAAGCCTTCGAGGCTGCTTGATACTCAGCCTGATAGGTGGAATCAGCAGTCGTGCTTTGCTTGGCACTACATCAAGATACTACTCCTCCATTAAGAGTAAATATGTAGCCAGAAGCAGATATCGAGTCGTCCTTCTGTCCCTGGAAGTCCGAATCAGTGAATCCCACCACAACCAATTCTCCACCGCCGTATTTAAGAACCAGGTCTCTAGTCCTTCTAAAGTACTTGAGAATGATCTTTTACGGCAGTCTAATGTTCCCTAACTGGGTTAGCCCGAAACCTACTTACCATGCTCCCAGCATGCGCAATGTCAGGTCTCGTACACAATAAAGTATATATAAGGCTACCCAAATTCTGAAGCATATAGTATATTACTCATCTCCCTCCATTGTTCCTCACTTTGAGGACACATCTTCGAGGTGAGTTTTATTCCATGTCGCATCAGAAGGAACCCTCTTTTAATATCATCCATCTTAAATCGCTTTAAGATCTTATCTATATAGAGGGCTTGGGAAAGACCTACTGTTCTCTTCATTCTATCACAGTAGAGCCTAATACCAAGAATATAGGTTGCTTATCCCAAGTCTTTCATGGAGAAATTACTCGAAAGCCAAGCTTTCACAGAACTGAGCATTCCCACATCATTTCCTATTAGTAGAATGTCGTCTACATATAGTACTAAGAATGCGATCTTGCTTCCACTAACCCTCTTATATACACAAGGTTCCTCTTCATTTTTCACGAAGTCAAACTTTTGACTGCCTCGTCAAAATGAAGGTCCCAACTATGTGAAGATTGCTACAGTCCATATCACGGAGTCTACATCCACCATTGCTTGGTCATAGGTCGTTGGGTCGGTCTCTTGGCTATCACTCAGAACCTCATGGAGACCCAGCTCCTCCAAGTGTACAAGGCCATACCTCTCAGGTAAATGAGACACCCTACTAGACCTACGAGGTGGTTGTACTTGTGTTTCAGAAGGTTCGGTTCCATTTTCTTGTACAGGTGTCTCCTGAGGAGTTTCATTGTATTCTTCCAAAGAAATATTTCTACTTGCTCCGCCTTGCTGAATCAACTCATCTTCCAGGAAGTGTGCATGCAAAGAAACAACGATCTTTCGATCTTTGGGCATGTAGAATAGATAACCCATCGCCTCAGATTGGAATCAATGAAATGTCTCCTCACGGACCTCGCTTCCATTTTGTGCACCTTAGTCTTCTTGACATAGGGGGGACATCCCAAAATTCTAATGTGATTAAGACTTGGTTTCCCGCCCTCCCACATCTCATGTGGAGTTTTAGGAATGGATTTGGAAGGACATCCGTTTCATGATATATGCAGCAGTCAGGAGTGTATACCCCACAGGTAAATCGGTAAGTCAGTATAGCCCAGCATGGAGCAGACCATGTCCAACAAGGTCTGGTTCCTTCTTTCTGACACACCATTTAACTGAGGAGTGCTTGGAGGTGTTAGTTGTGATACTATTCCATGTTACTTCAGGAACTTGTCAAACTCCATACTCATATACTCGCCACCTCGGTCCAACCGAAGTACTTTGATATGATTTCCAGTTTATTTCTCGACTAGGGCCTTAAATTCTTGGAATTTCTCAAAGGCCTCGGATTTATGTTTCATTAAGTATACATAACCATACCTAGTATGATCATCTGTAAACGTAATGAAGTACTGATATCCATGACGTGCTGCTTCCAAAGCACCACATACGTCGATATGCATTAATCCCAGTTTATCAGCGGCTCTTTCAAAAGTCCCTGTGAAGGGGGACTTAGTCATTTTGCCTTTAAGGCAAGATTCACAAGTAGGAAAGGGATCCGATCCCTATGGACCCATAAGTCCATCATTTTTCATTTTGTAAAGCATGGTCTGACCAACATCACCAAGTCTAAGATGCTATTTCAAAACTTGATTGGTTTCATCCCTACCACGCTTCCTAGTCATAGTATTCACAACGACTTTGTTACGGAGGTTTAGATGATACAATCCATTTAACAATGTAACAGTACCCACTAGTTTATTTCTGAAATAAATTTTGCAGGAACCATCACCAATGAAAAATGAAAAGCCTTTCCGATCCATGACCGCAATGGATACAATGTTTTTGTGCCCCTTGGGCAAAACAAGTACATCTTCTAAAGTCAAAACAAAGCCGGATTCTAAACCCGAAAGAAGTGATCCTATGTCGGCCGCCTCGACACTATGCCCGCTTCCGACTGTGATCATAACTTCTCCAGCTCCAAGATTCCTACTTTATTCCAGATCCTGATTCACGGTACAAATATGAGAACTAGCACCAGAATCCAGTATCCAGGAAGTAGAAAATACAGTAGTAGAATAATTTGTTTCCAAAACTAAAAGTTTTGTACCTGAAGTGCCATGAAGAATCGGACAGTCTCTAGCCCAGTGGCCCACCTCACCGCACTTGAGACAAGCATCCTTCTTGTTCTTGTTCTTCGGAACCGTTGGGGCCTTGCCCTTGCCCTTGAAGTCCTTGACATGTGGTCTAGTCTGCTTCTTGGTATTTTTCTTCTTGTTCTTAGACCTCTGAGGTCCAGAAGAAATCACAAGAGCAAACTCCTTCATCCGCGGAGTCTTCATCTCAGACTGAGCGGTCACAAGTTTGTTCATTAGCCCAGCTAAATTACATGCAATCTCATTGCAGTTGAAGTTCATAACAAACTGTGAGAAGGAATCACGGAGAGACTATAGGATAAGGTCGGTTTGGAGAGAAGTATCCATTTTAAAATCAAGAGCCTCCAAGCTCTCGATCATGGATATCATTTTGAGGACGTGTTCCCCAATCTTCTCACCTTCCTTCATCCTTGCATCGAACAGTTGCTTGGATATCTCATATCTAGCAGTTCTGCTGTGCTCACCATAAAGTTCGGTTAAGTGAGATAGAATCTGCCTAGCAGAAGTCATTTTCTCATGAGCTCTCTGAAGCTCATTAGACATAGAAGCCATAATGTATGGACGGACTTTTACTTCATCCTTAACCCACTTTTCGTGGTTTTCAATCTCTTCCTGATTGGCTTTGGTCCGCACAGGAGGCGCCGGAATGTCCGTCTCCAAGATGTATCGCAGTGCCTCTATACTGAGGACAATCATCAGATTGTAGAGCCAGTCCACAAAGTTAGGTCCAATTAAGGTGTTCTTTTCGAGTAGAATTGCGAGTGGATTCATTGTCATATTGAGAGTTATGTCTGCATTAAGTATAACAGATTAATTAGTGACTTGTTTAATTATGATCTGAGTATAGAATTAAGGTCTTTTCTATTCTTGTTACCCAGCTCCCACTATTTTTATCGGAATAATACACTTCCATGTGAAATCCGGAAGTATCGTCGCTCCACTTCATAGTGGTGATCGAGTTCTTTATAAATCTTAATAGAGGGCAACCGAATAGGTTTCTAGTCTATTAATTTTCATAAAGTGGTGTCCAAAACCAACCCATCTAATGGATGATTCGATCTTCTTTTTCCCCTTGTTTACTCCCTTCAACCTATACGGTTTCTATGGTTCGTGAACAAGTTAAGTTTATACCATCAACGCAAATCAGTTTCACAATTGAATCTTATCCGGCAACCTATCAGGTTTCTCTGGATAAAATTTGCTCCAACCGAAGGCATCCAATGCGCTCCCGGTAATTTATCCATCCTCCCCGAACGACTACCCCGATAACTCGGAAGCATAGCACATCCGGTTTGGATTTCAATTTCCCGAAAGCTCGATGGAGGGAAGGAAAACCTTTAAACCTTATAAACTTAATAATTTGATTGTGGGAGAATTATCGCGATTAATGTTACACTTTGCACATTAATTCAATTAAGCGCGTTTGTAGCATTCATACAATATGAACAACCATTCGCAACCTAGTTGCTACCAACATGTGGTTCATGGACCGTTCCTAGAAAACAAAAACTCCGTAATCTAATTACAAGTCTTCGTCTTGAATCTTCATCTTCTCGAAACAGATCTTCTTCCGGTCTTCCTCATTACATATAAAGTTTACATTGAAAATTGCATCCTAGATACAAATATTTTTAGTAAAATAAATAGGCTCAAAACGGCATTTACAACCCAATCGAATAAAACGAACGATTCAAAACTAAGTCCACGAACCACATCCCCATTCAAAAGCATTCATCAAATAAATACTATATAAATGGAAAGCGTAGAGATACATTGATCCAATCAACAATACGAACCGATTCAATCAATTCACACAATCGGTAATATGAAAACATTCAAAATAATTTGGTCGATCACAAGTATTCCAATAAATCATTTTTCCCTTATAAAATGAAAAACATAAATCATGTTAATAATATTAAATCCAATTTAAAATATGGGAAATCATTTTTAGGAATACACGAAGAAAACAAGCCCGAAACGGGTCCGAAAAGGGCTGGACCGCGCCCGAAAACCCACCGGGCAGCAAGCAGGGCTGCCCAGCAGCCCTGGGCCGCGGCCCCCTGAGCACTGGGCCGCGGCCCCCAGTCCAGAAGGCTTACAAGCGGGCTGCAACAGCCCTGGGCCGCGGCCCCTGAGCCCTGGGCCGTGGCCCCCTCCTTCCGGACCGTCCAATGGTAATTCGGGGCTAGTTTTTTGACCGGATATCCAATATCTATATTTTCCTACATTCATATCTTCAATATAAATCATATTTTCTAGAAATTAAAGATTTATATTAGACATAAACTTACGAAAAATACAACAAGAACGAACAAAAAATATATACCACGATTATCAATATAAATGATTACAAATCATTCACCATCTAATTAAGCATTCCAAATGTCAATATCGTATATACGATCGCAAGACCTACGCTCCAATACCACTGTTGGGATTCGGTGCATAAATCGAAGGCCCAGCAGAAGCGGTAAAACAAAAATTAATTCGATCCGAATCCCTACGAGGATCGATCGAGCTACGTATATACGAATATATAAACGAAAACACAAGAGATGTAAGAAAATCACCCTTTTAGTCCGTTGATTAAATGGATTCCTTCTCTCGAGCTATTCCCCAAGCTTTAAACGAATTCCCTACGATCCAAAGCGCTCCAAGCACTCGAATGATCCAACGTCGAAAATACAATGCCTCTACTTGCCACGCGCCAGAGAAACGAACGGCATGACGATCACCTTGCTATTCTCCGAGGATACGTCTAGAGCTAAGTGATGAAGCTATTGAATTTGATGAATATACTCCAAGTATGTTTATCAAATTTTCTCTCTTTGATTTCTTGATTTTTCTCCAAGAGTTATCAAGAACCAAAATGAAGAAAAGGAAGAAGAAGACTTGAGAATTATTTCTCTATCTCTCTCTCTCTTTCTCTTGAACTTCACGGATGAAAGCAAAATGGTGAGAAAAAGATGAAGTCTTCTCTCATAATTATATTCCAAATCCACCAAATGACAACTCCTTTCCCATTATATTAATAGATACTATATCTATTAAGTCTTTGTCTTCCATTTAAAAATGGAGACAAAGACCAAAGGAAGGTGGGTGGAAATGGGGCGGCCTTCATAAAGATAACAGACGAGTTCGGTTCGTTTCGGACTCCCATGAGTCCAAACAGATAAACTCCGATTCCGTTCCGATATATTTATATCAATGAATTAATCCAATTAATTAATCATATCAAATACATAACAACATAATTAATTTCTCCAATAAATAGTTATATTCATGAATTAAATTAATCACCCAGTAATTTATTTAATTCATTAGGCCGTAAATCAATTTATCCAATAAATCAATTTAGATATCTAATGTCCCAATTAATTAGATATCCAATATCTAATATTCATAATGAGAGAATAAGCTCGATTCATTCCGTCATCAATTCTATTGCGCGATTCGGTAGGTCCGTCTCAGTCAGCAATGGGAGGAACTAAAGAGTAGTAGCACCACCTAGCTAGCCTGTCGGCCTACACTGTACCCCAACTGAGAACGAATGATTGGGATCATTCAAGAACCATTCTGTCGTGAATACTAGTATACATATAAACCCTTCTTTCAAATGTCCCGATCAAGTTATAGGGTCACAGTCAGTCAAACCCTATCTGTACTTGACGCTATGCATGCGTTAATGCAAATCGAGATCATCGAGCTCTCGTGTATCCAATACTACTAGCTCCATTGCCTTGGCCAAAGACTTATGATCTCATCTGCCAATAACTGCATAGGACATATAACCCGCTTACTAACGGGAGAAAGAATTCTATCTTGGTATTCAGTAGGACCTGCTACTTGCCCGTCAAGATGCACGTCGAGGTTGACCCCCACCTTCCGGTTTACAAGGTCGAACTACTCTAATGAAAATATTGACGTCACAAGCACATCCCTACTAAATCCTCAAGTCGAAGGTTCACGAATACCTATCACAACCTCTCAATTCCGTCATTGACTGTCATGGAGTGAAATCCATGTGACGAATCGAGGGTTAGTCGGTCCGAGTATACTAATCCAATTAGTATACCTATAACGTGTGCTCCCACTAACCATTAGTGTTCGACAGGCACTCTCCATGTCAAAGAACACGTCATACAAGTCTTCACATAAACTTAACGCCCAGTCAATTTCATCGACTTGCGAACGATTAAGTATTTGAGCTATAAACCTTCCAGTGCCTACCCCCTTATCCAATAAGGAGTGGAACGTTTTGCTCTCAAATACACGGACTAGTTTCTATATGTATATTTACGAGTTAGGAATGCCAGTAACTACTAGCCATTGCCTTATATTATTGATTTACATAATTACAAGTACAATGCCCTCACTCAACATCCTCTGAGTGGCATTCGAGGGCATACTCCTAACATCTTATGTATATCATATCCAATACCTTTTGAGCAATATAAATGTATAAATCAAATAGATCAAATCTATATTTATACAACCTCGGAATCAAAATATAATTATGTTCATATGAAAATTTTAAAGAAGCATAATCTTTACGTAAACAATTTTATGTTCATATGCACCTCCTAAAATTCATAATCCTAACATAAAATTATATGTAGATCAAATCATATGTTTTTTGATTCTTGGATTATTAGTAGAACTAAATCACCACATGAATCTCCATATATCAAAGAACCATATATGTCAAGATCAAACATATAAATCAAAATATATATATCACCATATACATATTAAGATAGGCATTATATATATATAGATCAAAACACAAATCTATTAAAATTATATATATCTCCATATATATAAATATACATAATAAAATTTATATATCATATATATAAACATCATACATCACATATAAGAACATCATATATCAACATATATGAAAAACGAAACAATGGAAATATACTAGTCGCTCCGATACCACTGTTGGATTTTTATCGAACTAATAAGATTTATGATCTCATCATATATAGAAATAGAGCAATGGAAGTATAATATAATATGTAAAAACCCTCCGAGGATCCAAGTATATTATCAAAGTACGAAGAACAAGATTGTTACCTCTTGTTACTAAAGATCAAACTCACAAGATTAGATGAAGATTAGAAGAGTATTCTAAATACTTTCTTGGTCAAAGAATCAACCTTCAAAGATATGAAGATATATTCTTGATCCTTTTGATTATTCAACTTTTGAATATATCTTCAAGACTTTTGAGAGAAAAATATCAAAATCAGATTTTTGATTCTCTCTCCAAAAACATGTATTCACTTGTGATTTAGTCTTATAGGAGGGCTATCACAAGACACTCTTACATAGTCCTCAACATGGTTAAGGGTTCACCAACCCTTTCACCAACTTTTAATCAACCGGAAAAAAATAGTTGCTCTGCTCGTTTAAGTGTGTGACCCTGTAGGTTCTAATTAATACGACAATGAGTATAAAACAATTTTTATGACTCATAAATTATAAGCGGCCTCTAGCTAGACATTATGACTACCCGCATTAAAAGAATTAATTCGACAGCACGAACGAAATCCCGTTACTGTATAATATTTAATCCTCTTGTCGCGCGATATCCTAATTAAGCATAAGGATCGACCTTATATAGCTTAATTAATATTCTTGATCTCAAGTTACAATTGTCCAATTCAAATATTTATCAATAACTCTTTATTGATCAATTTGAGCATGACCATGCATTTAAATAATTTAACTTATCAAGGGCCCGTGAATATCTTTTCCGTTTTATAGGAGGGACAACTCCCCTCTGGACAAACTACTTCCCTCTGCATAAATCGTACCTTATCCAATCACAAACTGTATGGTCCCTTGTTACAGAAGACGTTGGTATTGTGTTAAAATACGATACTCATTATGTAGGAAACTGTAGTGTCTTTAGGTAATAAGGACTTAAATAATATATAACAATCAGAGGAATTATAATGACTTAATCCATATATAATTCTCTTTGTTAGGTCATAACCAATACGATATCTCTACATGTATCTATGACGTAATATAACATCTCATGTTCATGACCAGTAAAACATAGTCATCATATCATCATCATACTAGTAATCATATTACTAGGGTTATCTAGAATAAATATTCTTTAATGCTTTAACGAGCTTTACTATCAAGTCACATACTTGATGATCATAAGCAGAATATTAATTCAATAATATAATTAATATTATATAATAATAAATGTCTCCACATTATTGTTAAACAGTAGACTTGGAGCACTACACTAACATTGATAGCGTGCGCTACTTTGCTCTTCATAGCGTGTGTTACGTCCTTGATTTAGCGTGCGCTTCCTGTTTCCTTGCTTGAGTCCAGAGCCTTCTGTCTTCAAAATGCTTCCAGGTAACGTACGTAAAATATTATCTGTAGCGTACGTTACTGATAAGATATATATATATATATATTATCAAAATTAGATTTTCTTGATAACATTGTGATCTATTTTACGAGTGCTTCAATTTGATACCAATATTGATATGGGTAACATTTCTATTAATATATGTTATTACTAAAATTTTATTAAAAATATATGAATTAGTACATTGATTCCTTCAGAAATATTGAAAGGACTTGTGGATATATATCCTTGTACTATGGAAATTTACAAAGTGGTATGTGAAATATGACGGGACGGTCAGGCGGCATTGATGCCGGCAACTGGCGTAGATGATAACTTTTAATGATTCAACCTACTACCACATGATTATACTTTGAGTAAATGGTTGGATGAACCTGCTCCAGAAGAAGCATGTTAAATATTTAGTAATGTAATTCCTGACTTTATTGTAATTGTCTTCAAGTGGTGGTTGAAACCATCTATTTGTTGAGCTTACATTATGTAATTTAAATATTACAATACCTCTCATGTGATAAGTTTAATTATCATAAGATGGATGGTGACCTCCCATGTGATGAGTTTAATTATCACAAGATGGATAGTGATACCTCCCATATGATAAATTTAATTACCACAAGATGGATGGAGATACCTGTAATGTAATATCCGCAATTTTCGACTTTCGGTAAATTTCTTTTTTCGGCCGAAGTCCGTTTTGACGACTTGCTCATGACCGTTTCGTCATTCTGAGAATGATTAATTCTACACTTTTTGACATCCGAGTTCGTTTCGGAGTCGTTTTGTTGAGTTCCGTGCTTTTTAGCGACTTTTCCGTACTTGAGTTCGGTTCTTGCGAATCTCGTTCGAAACTGCTGTTTCGAGTTTCCCGTAAGTCCGTTTAACTTTGTTAGACGTGTTGTTAACTTCCGTTTGGTTATTCGATCACGTATCGTGATTTCCGGGCGTTTTGGGCCATTTTGTAATTTCTTGAAAGTTACGGGTATCCGTATCTGTAATTGTTGCCTCGACCCGTTTCTTGGTCGCGTATGACTAAATATGGTATTACGTTTTCATTTCGAGTCGTTTATGTCGTCCGTGAACTTTTCGTCGTGTTCGCCTGCGTGCGATTTCGGAAATCGGGTCGCCGAGCCACGACGGTTATGGATCGCCGGACGGTGGCGGGATCGCCGGACGACAGGGCACCGGCCGGACGGGTGCGGCAGAACCGCGAGCGCACGCTACGGCCGAAAGGCTGCGCGCTAACCGGCAGTGTAGCGCACGCTACCGGCTGGCCTAACGACGCCATCGGGCCTGGGCGGTGGGGTTTCGAGGTTCGGACTCGGTCGGGATCGGCAGGAAGCGCACGCTACGCTGAGCGTAGCGCGCGCTAGTCGGCAGCGTAGCGCACGCCTGTCGGCCGGCTAGCGACGTTACTGGCCGGGCGATTCGATCCGGTGGACAGCTGGCCAAGCGCAGAAGCTTCCGGCCGTAGCGCACGCTAGCGGGAGTCGGGAGACGAGTCATGGTCGGCAGAATTTGGTCGGTGGTGCCGGGTCGTGTGGGCCCTGGCCGAGGGTACTCGGCCGATACCGGCCGATAGCGCACGCTAGTCGAGAAAGGCTAGCGCACGCTAGTCTGGCCCAGTATAAATGTGGCTGAGCAGTCACATTTCACTTCGTTTTTCATTCCCTTCCTTCTCCTTCCGCGAATGGCGATTCATGGGTGACGAAGCCATGTTGTTTAACAACAAATCCATGAAGTCCTTGAGTTCATAACATCAATCGATCGTCCGTTATCAACCTTTGATCCAGCGAATCAAGGTAATCTTCCTTAGAACCCTAATTTCGTGAATTTGGGGATTTTTGCATTTTCGTCCGATTCGTTCCGTGTTGTTGATTAATTCATGATGGGTATGATTAATCTTGATAGTATTCTTGTGTTTAACATCATTTAATCCATTGTTCTTCGTCGAATCGAAGTATAATTCTTGATTTCCTTCGAATTGACTTTTTGGGGGATTTGTCCCCGATCTCGTTTTTCATCCGTTTTCGATGGATCGATTATGGTTAAATGATGTTGTTAAACATATTCTATGGATTGTATATCCATATTTCAACTTGGAATTCCGTTTTCGGGTTTTGACGGGACGAATCGTGTTCTTGGCCGTTTTGGGGGAAATCCTTGGAGCTTCGTCATTTGTTCTTTGAATTCAGCGGCTTTGGGTCGTACTTTGGAATTCATTTTCGTTGTTATTGTTTTCGTTCGTAGTTCATTGTTGTGGATTGTCGTTCGGTGGAGTCGGCGAGTTCGTAGTCGGTTCGTGCCAACCTACTTCGGCCGATTCTCCGTGTGTGGTCATTCGAGGCAAGTACCTTGTCCATACTTTTCTTGTTTCGTGAATATGATGATTGGTGATCGTCTTGATTTGTTTGTTTGTTTGAAATGAGTTTTCAAAAGATTTGGTTAGCCTCGTTAAAGGCCCTCTTTCAAAACCGTGTGTGTTTTGTGATTGGTGTGGTTCGTGAATAACTATGTGAATTCTATGTATATGCTTGGTGCTCATGTTGCACTTGGTGTTGTGTGTGGACGTATATTATTTCATTTCGGTGCGTTGCGGATTGACGTGGTGTTTTGCTAAGTGTTTGATGCCTCTGGGCGAATTGTTTGAATATCCTTGATATGATATGTTATTTGTGTGAATGTGTGGATATGGTTGAAGGTCTACGGTGACACATGGCACGTGATCATGTGGTCGATGCAACAAGTGATTGATCCAACCGTGAGAGCACGAGATAATCTACGGTGGCACATGGCATGTGATCATGTGGCCAGGATGCAACAAGCGATTGATCCAACCGTGAGATGTGTGTGATTTGTTTCGCTAGCCGGCTCGGGAGGGTCCTTCGAGGCCTCGAGTGGGATGTCGGTGGTATCGTCCCGGTCTAGGCGATGCGCGTGCGTGATGATGTTTCGTTGATTTTACGTCCGTTGAGGACACGTGATGTTGGGCTCGACCTGTAAATTGTTGGTGATTTCCTATTTGCGAAAATAAAACATTTGGGTGTGACCCTATTAATTTTGGAAAGAGAAGGATTTTATAATCCTAAATTGTTTTCTATTAAAACTCTCGATGGCATTTTAAACTGTTTTGTAAATTGTTTCCCTTATTTGCGATCTTTCGGTTTTGGAAATGCTTACTCAAACTCTTGCCTCGGGAAGTACTTTTCTTTACGTTTGGATCTTTGAGGATTCCCGATTATTATTGTTCTTGGAACTTGTATTGTATGGCTCGTATTTTTGCACTTGTACTTGCACTAGCAAAACGGTGGAGTTTTGCTAACCCCAGTATTCGGGGTGGATGTCTATTTTTGCATTCGGGTTTTGGAGCATAGCACAGGTCGGCACGAAGGATGATGAAAGATGAACGATACTAATCACACGAAGATCCGTTCTTTGTCGTATTGGTCTAGTTGTATTTTCTTTTCCGCCGCAAGATATTTTCCCGTTGTGCGGGTGTGGTTGTATTTTTGACCCTGCGTGGGCATGAGTTGTATTTGAGTTGCATGTATCTCATGAAAGACCAAATCGGTCATCGAGTCATTTTAGCCTTAAAGGCGAGGTTTAGATGTTTGATTTTAGTTATCGGCTGGTAGATCCTCGAGGAGAGGGTCTACGGCGTGTAATATCCCCGAGTGGATTGGGGTGTTACATAAATGGTATCGAGCTTAGCTTGTGGAAACCTAGGTCCGGGTCGGTGGTGTCTATTGAGTTTTTGTCTCGTCGGATTTTATCCGATCGGGTCGTGTCGCGACGCGTCGTCCGAGTTGGTTTGTTGTGATTAGTATCGTGGGGCGATCATCATCTTCGTGCGACCTGTGGATGTAAGTCTCCCTTCTTTGTGTTGTGCCTCGTGTGACACGAGCTATTTTTTTTATTATGAGTTAATTGACGGAATCCTCTTATGGATTTTGATTTCGTGATACGTGATTATTTGACTCCCATTTTTCGTTCATATGAGGAGTAGTGTTCTTTGTCTTGTGCATGTTTGACTTTATTTCTTTTATCCGCTGCGTGAGTTCTTCTGTAATGGCTTTCGGTATTTTACCGACTGAGTTTTATTTCGAAAATCAATTCCCTTAACCGAGTTTTTGGCATTATGGCCTTGATCATTTTGGCGAAATTCTTATGACGGAATCTAGTATTTTGTAAATGGATTTTGTGAGTTTTTGAAATATTACCGTCATCGGCCTTTTTGGCGTTTTTGTGAATGGTTTTTAGCCTGGTGGATTCCGGCGCGGGACCCACGGCGCTATATTGTTCATTGTAATTACCTGAAATTTTTGGGCATTCTAGCCCATTGAATTATTTTTGAAAACCTTGAGTATCTTAGAAAATTAAAATTCGGGACGTACTTTTAAAACGAATTATTTTCTTGCGGTGTTTTCAAGGTGTTTTCTAATGCCGCAATACATTTCAAAAATTTTCCGGTTGAGGACCAAAAATATTTTGAGGTATTTTCAAATGATTGCTTAGACCCAAGGGTCGAATATTTTTGAAAGTTTTTCACTAAAGGAAAGGTGTCCTCATTTTTGTTCAAACGCAAGATGATTTTCAAAGTCTCGATAAAGGTGTTTGTACTACTTTTTGTAAAATGATACTCAAGATCAACTGTTGTTTCCAAACTGTTTTCAAAAGGTGGTTCTCGTTTTTAAAACCTATCATTCCTGTTTGCGGACCGGAAATGCGTGTATGGTTTCGAACTTTCGTTACGGTGTTAACCCCGAATTGTGATTGAATTGGTGGCGTGAGCGTCGAGCCATTCGCCACGCATATGTTTTGTTGGCCTTCTGTGAGAGGTGTGAACTGGTGTTTACTGTTTATCGCCTCGTGGTGATTTGCGTGTTGTCGCACTAGTGTGAGTTGTTAAAGCCTGGATTTTTGTGCGTTATACACATGGGTGATTGTTTCATGATGTTTGTGATTGTGTGCTGGCTGTCGTTCGGGATGTTGTAATCGTCGAACGATGCCGTTGTTGTGATTTTTGTATGCGTTGATATGCTATGCTGAGTTGGCATCTCCGGTATGTTGTTTTGCGGTGTTAGTTCCATTGTATCTAGCATTTGTATTTTCGGTATGCCGAGCCGAGGCGTTTCAACCGTGATGTGCCTGGGCATGCACGCGTAAATTGTCCTTCTCGTCAGTAACACATTTCAAGTGTGGACTCGAGGGATACCAAATTCAGTTTTGCGAATCGGCTACCGAGACTTTCGGAGTTCGCGCTTCAGCACAGATATCAGAATCGGCTTTGAGAGGCCTTTGAAGGATGTTTCTGTCGACTGCCTGTTGTGTCGTCTCCTTGATTTCGTTATTGTGAGTAGCGGGGACGACCTTCTTTTATAAGAGGTCGAATGTAATACCCGTATTATTTTTGGCTTATATATTTTCTCTTTCTCCAGTCTATCGATACACTCATGTTCGTTGATACTTTCTGAACTTGTTCTGTATTTCGGTTTCATCGTTCGAACGAGCTGTGATCTTGTTTTGGGTCGATCTGGTTATCGCCAGAATTTTCCGAGTTCGGTTCGATTCTTGTGAACCTTGTTCGGAAGTAGCATCTTTTGATTCTACTAATTCTTTTATTCGAAGTGGATCGGAGTTGGAACTTCTGTATTTTCGATTCTGTCGACTCGTTTATGTTCATTGACATTTTCTGAGCTTGTCCTGCCCCTTGATTTTGTTGATCGAACGAGGGTGGTATTATTTCGGAATTACTCGTTCGTCGTTGTGACTTTTCAATTGTTATTCCCTTTCCTGTGGATCTTATGCGAGTGTGCATCTTGTTGTTTTCACCGGATCATGTTTTGTCTCGAGTCGAGATGTGAACCTCGGAGTTGTCGGTTGAACCTTATTGTTCTTTGTGATCCGAACATGATCGTTCGATTTTTGTTGTCTCGATCGTTTGTTTGTTCGGTTTTGTTCTCGTTTCGTGATTGTTGAGCGTTCAGGCTCCTTCCTAATTCCCTTAAGTTCGGGAAGTTAGTCTCTTTTTCAATCTTCCAACCCTTGGGCGGTGGAATTCCGTATTTGTTCAGCGGTTGGCTCGCGTTTTGATTGATGTACCGTTGGGTTGGTCAATCCTATTGATTTTCGTTCGTTGTGTTTTGTGATTGTCCGGATAATCGACTCGATTGTATTGTCCGTTTGATGACGCTTGTCACTTGTTGATTTTATTATGTTTCTACCTGTGGCGTTGTGTTGGTCATCGTGGAGCGTGTTTTCACGCCGTATATTTCTTTGCGTTGTTTGTAACATTTCGCGCCGGGCGTTAGTTTCGGATTGTTGTGTATATTGTTGTGTTTTTCATGGCGGTATTTTTCTTCCGCTACTTGTTTTAAGTTTCGGGACGAATCTTCTTTTAAGGAGGGTAGAATGTAATATCCGCTTTTTTCGTCTTTCGGTAAATTTCTTTTTCGGCCGAAGTCCGTTTTGACGACTCGCTCATGACCGCTTCGCCATTCTCGAGAATGATTAATTCTACACTTTTGACATCCGAGTTCGCTTTGAGTCGCTTTTGTTGAGTTCCGTGCTTTTTAGCGACTTTTCCGTACTTGAGTTCGGTTCTTGCGAATCTCGCTTGAAACTAGCTTCGAGTTTCCCGTAAGTCCGCTTAACTTTGTTAGACGTGTTGTTAACTTCCGCTTTGGTTATTCGATCACGTATCGTGATTTCCGCGTTTTGGGCCATTTTGTAATTTCTTGAAAGTTACGTATCCGTATCCGTAATTGTTGCCTCGACCCGCTTTCTTGGTCGCGTATGACTAAATATGGTATTACGTTTTCATTTCGAGTCGCTTATGTCGTCCGTGAACTTTTCGTCGTGTTCGCTCCGTGCGATTTGAAATCGGGTCGCCGAGCTCGACGGTTGCGGGATCGCCGGACGGTGGCGGATCGCCGGACGATTGCGGGCACCGCCGGACGGTGCGCGGCAGAACCGGGCGAGCGCACGCTACGGCCGGAAGGCTATGCGCGCTAACCGGCAGTGTAGCGCACGCTTACCGGCCGCCTAACGACGCTTATCGCCCGGGCAAGGTGGGGTTTCGAGGTTCGACTCGGCCAGATCGGCAGTAGCGCACGCTACGCCGAGCGTAGCGCGCGCTAGTCGGCAGCGTAGCGACGCCGCCGGCCGGCTAGCGTCGTTACTGCCGGGCGGTCATCCGGTGGCTATCGGACAGTCGGCTAGCGCAAGAAGCTTCCGGCCAGAGCGCACGCTAGGGAGTCGGGAGACGAGTCATGGTCGGCAGAATTTGGTCGGTGGTGCCGGGTCGTGTGGGCCCCGGCCGAGGGTACTCGGCCGATACCGCCGATAAGCGCACGCTAGTCCGTAAAGGCTAGCGACGCTAGTTCGGCCCAAGATAAATGTGGCCGAGTCACATTTCACTTCGCTTTTCATTCCCTTCCTTCTCCTTCGCGAATGGCGATTCATGGGTGACGAAGCCATGTTGTTTAACAACAAATCCATGAAGTCCTTGAGTTCATAACATCAATCGATCGTCTGTTATCAACCTTTGATCCAAATAATCAAGGTAATCTTCCTTAGAACCCTAATTTCGTGAATTTGGGGATTTTTGCATTTTCGTCCGATTCGTTCCGTGTTGTTGATTAATTCATGATGGGTATGATTAATCTTGATAGTATTCTTGTGTTTAACATCATTTAATCCATTGTTCTTCGTCGAATCAAGTATAATTCTTGATTTCCTTGAATTGACTTTTTCGGGGGATTTGTCCCGATCTCGCTTTTTCATCCGCTTTTCGATGGATCGATTATGGTTAAATGATGTTGTTAAACATATTCTATGGATTTTATATCCATATTTCAACTTGGAATTCCGCTTCGGGTTTTGACGGACGAATCGTGTTCTTGGCCGTTTGGGAAATCCTTGGACCTTCGTCATTTGTTCTTTGAATTCAATGCTTTGGGTCGTACTTTGGAATTCATTTTCGTTGTTATTGTTTTCGTTCGTAGTTCATTGTTGTGGATTGTCGTCGGTGGAGTCGGCGAGTTCGTAGTCGGTTCGTGCCAACCTACTTCGCCGATTCTCCGCGTGGTCATTCGAGGCAAGTACCTTGTCCATACTTTTCTTGTTTCGTGAATATGATGATTGGTGATCGTCTTGATTTGTTTGTTTGTTTGAAATGAGTTTTCAAAAGATTTGGTTAGCCTCGTTAAAGGCCCTCTTTCAAAACTGTGTGTTTTGTGATTGGTGTGGTTCGTGAATAACTATGTGAATTCTATGTATATGCTTGGTGCTCATGTTGCACTTGGTGTTGTGTGTGGACGTATATTATTTCATTTCGGTGCGTTGCGGATTGACGTGGTGTTTTGCTAAGTGTTTGATGCCTCTGGGCGAATTGTTTGAATATCCTTGATATGATATGTTATTTGTGTGAATGTGTGGATATGGTTGAAGGTCTACGGTGACACATGGCACGTGATCATGTGGTCAGGATGCAACAAGTGATTGATCCAACCGTGAGAGCCTGAGATAATCTACGGTGGCACATGGCATGTGATCATGTGGCCAGGATGCAACAAGCGATTGATCCAACCGTGAGATGTGTGTGATTTGTTTCGCTAGCCAGCTCGGGAGGGTCCTTCGAGGCCTCGAGTGGGATGTCGGTGGTATCGTCCCGGTCCTAGGCGATGCGCGTGCGTGATGATGTTTCGTTGATTTTACGTCCGTTGAGGACACGTGATGTTGGGCTCTGACCCTGTAAATTGTTGGTGATTTCCTATTTGCGAAAACAAAACATTTGGGCTGTGACCCTATTAATTTTTGGAAAGAGAAGGATTTTATAATCCTAAATTGTTTTCTATTAAAACTCTCGATGTCATTTTAAACTGTTTTGTAAATTGTTTCCCTTATTTGCGATCTTTCGGTTTTGGAAATGCTTACTCAAACTCTTGCCTCGGGAAGTACTTTTCTTTACGTTTGGATCTTTGAGGATTCCCGATTATTATTGTTCTTGGAACTTGTATTGTATGGCTCGTATTTTTGCACTTGTACTTGCACTAGCAAAACAGTGGAGTTTTGCTAACCCCCGAGTATTCGGGGGGTGGATGTCTATTTTTGCATTCAGGTTTTGGAGCATAGCACAGGGTCGGCACGAAGGATGATGAAAGATGAACGATACTAATCACACGAGGATCCGTTGCTGTCGTATTGGTCTAGTTGTATTTTCTTTTCCGCTGCAGTATATTTTCCCGTTGTACGGGTGTGGTTGTATTTTTGACCCCTGCGTGGGCATGAGTTGTATTTGAGTTGCATGTATCTGTTGAAAGACCAAATCGGTCTACTGAGTCATTTTAGCCTTAAAGGCGAGGTTTAGATGTTTGATTTTAGTTATCAGCCTGGTAGATCCTCGAGGAGAGGGTCTACGGCGTGTAATATCCCTGAGTGGATTGGGGGTGTTACATGTAACACCCCCAAGATAATCAGGGTATATTACAGCGCCGTGTACCCCTACATGGGACCCGCCAGGCTAACTAATATATATCGCTCGTCTAACCATCTCGGTTAGCGAAAAAACACACATCACCAAGACGCAATTTAAATAAAATACCCGGTACAACCGGTAAACCAGACATCATCGAAAATCACACATAAAATTTAGTATACAATCTATCTTCCAAATTTAAAACGCATAAGTACTCGCGAGTACCATCTATCAGTTTACAAGTTTGAAAACAAACGTTTTAAAATGGACAACTGAAATAAAGGGACTGATTTGCACACGTCAACAACCGTGTCTAGCATCCCCATACTACTCCAGTGCCCGCTCGACCGGCTGAACGCAACCTGAAATTCATAACACGAATTTCCCCAAAAACGGATCCCAAAGGTGTTAGCAATTATGCTAGTACAAGTAATAAAGGCAAACCATTCGCTTATACATTTCATAGTGCATGCATCAAATCGTTTCAAAAATCAAAACAAGACATGTCTTTTTCCGAAAAACAAACAGTCAATAATCACAGTCGAAAACCGCCTAGGACCGGGGCGAAACCACTGATCCCATCCGAGGCCTCTATAGACCCTCCCGGACTGGCCATAGTTAAAAAAATCACGCACATGACTCGCCTAGGACCGGGGCGAAACCACTGGTCCCATCCGAGGCCTTTACAGACCCTCCCGGACTGGCTATCTAAACAAGCTCGTGAATCAGGAGCGAAATCACAGATTCCTCCGAGGCCCCTTCAGACCCTCCCGGAGTGAGCAAAGCACACACAGATACATTACCATTCCATGTTAAGCATAAAGGTTTCACAAGAATACTTGTCTTGAGAAGTTGACGACGGAATGAACGGAAAAATAAACTACGCTTGCTAGGAACCGACAACCACGAACCTAACGATTCGAAGAATACAATCAAAACCAATTCTAAACGAATAAGAAAATGGAATACGCCCGAAAATCCACCTACGATTCATGTAAATTCATACTAAAACAACAACGAGGGCAGGTCGCAACCGAACCCTCTCGATTTCACAAATACCACGAAATTTACCATGAACTCGTAGAGAAAACATGAATACCACTAATATTAATCACGCACATCATGGATTAATCAACAATACGGAATGAATCGGACATAAAATCGAAAACCCCTAAATTCCACAAAAATAGGGTTCTAAGAGATTACCTTGGATCGAAGACAAAGAACACAAGTAGATGTTGTTAATCAACACCAGGAATTCAAGGAAGATGATAGCTTGAAGTTACAAGACTTCAAATCGCCTGGAAATCGCCCAAGAATCGCCCAAAACGGAAAAGGAGAAGATATGGATGGAAATGGCCGAACTTGGTCAACTCACGGGTACTAATAATGGCAGCGTATTACGGTCGTTAGCATGTCATGGTTAACATACGTTAAACGTACGTAACACCATGCCCGTAGCCAGTGTTCTAAAAATCCCCGCCTAGACCGATTAATCCTCCGATTAATCTCTAGAAGGTCCCCTACCGTTCCGATTATGGCCTAAGCGCTTGTACCGGGGGTTTGGGTGATTAATTGGTCGTCTAGGCTGGCTGGGCGGGGGCCTATGAAGGCAAGCTAAGATACTATAGATATTATGAACTACTTTATACCTATATCAATGTTTCAAATTTCCTACCTACGTGGGCGACTTAGGCGGATGCCTAGGCGGTTATACTTTTTTGTTTTTCTTGTTTTGTTCTAATAGTACTATAAATTCCTAAACTAAAATATTATGGATATTATGGGCTCACTTATATCAATATCAATATTTCGTATTTAATATATAATTGATTATATATCTGTTTAAAAGGTTATATTTTAATTATTATTAAATTTTACATATATATAAATTTTTTTATATAAAAATGATTAAAATAATAATAAAAAAACAAATCCACCTAGTCCGATTAATCCCCGATTAATCCCCGAATAATCCTCTGGGCGCTAGGCGTTAGCAATCCGAACGCCTAATGCCTAGCGTTTTTTAGAACCATGCCCGTAGCCTACGTAATCGACCAGTACAACTCACTGCCCGAAGCCCAGAAGCATTTAACGTACGTAATACGCAAGGAAGTTACATACTCTAAGCATAACACATAGCATACGTTAAGCATCACCCGTAACGTACGTTATGTCCTCCCAGAACAGGACTGAGAAGCTGCTTTAAGCAGGCAAGACGTGAACCGGAAATCAAAACGCGACGATTAACCAAAGCATGAAGATACGAACAGATAGAGTTCGAGACGAGGAATCCAAGTGCTAAAATAAAACATATTTCTGACTACCCGAAGGTTCGGAATAACAAACGTAATTACCCATAACTTTGGGAAATTCGAAACGGCCCAAAACATTCGAAACACATGATACACGATCGAAACACCAAGCAAAGGCTCACAGCATGCATAATAACATATGATGGATTTGCGGCAACCCCAAAACGGCGGTTCCAGACATCGATTACGAGAATCGAACCAAATAACGACGAAAATGACATTAAACACGGAATTGAGTAGAACAAGTCCGAAACAAGCTCGTATGACAAAAAGTCTAGAATTAAATATTCTCGAAATATCAATACAGTTACAAGCTAGTCACTAAAAATGAAAAATACACCAAAATGAAAAATTCCGAAAAAGAGGAAAATGTGGATATTACATTCTCCCCCTCTAAAAATAAGTTTTGTCCCGAAACTTAAGAAAAAAACAACTAGGGGTACCTAGCTCGCATGCTATCCTAGGTTTCCCAAGTTGCCTCCTCGACACCATGTCTCGACCACTTCACCTTGACCAATGGAATGGTCTTATGCCTTAGTCGCTTCTCACAGTGCTCCAAGATCTTCTAGGGACGCTCCTCGAAGGTAATATCCTCTGCGATATCGATCTCAGCATAGTCGGTGACATGACTAGGATCCAGAACATATTTTCTTTGCTGGGAAACATGAAAAATGCTATGGGCGTGACTCAAAGCCGGATGCAACGCCAAACAGTACGCCAACTCGCCGACCCTCTCTAGAATATCAAAGGGCCCAATAAATCTCGGACTCAACTTTCCCTTCTTCCCGAAGCGGAAAACTCCCCTCATCGGCGACACCTTTAGAAAAACGTGGTCTCCCACCTCGAATTCCAAAGGTCGACGATGAACATAAGCATAGCATTTCTGCCGACTCTGAGCAGTCAACATCCTCTCCCGAATCAATTCCACCTTCCTCCTCGTTTCCAAAGCGATATCTGTTTCGGTCCTGACCAAATCCGACGCCTCGTTCCAATAAATTGGCGATCGACATCACCGCCCATAAAGCGCCTCATACGGTGCCATCTTGATCGATGTGTGCCAACTATTGTTGTACGTGAACTCGATCAACGGCAAATGCTCCTCCCAATCACTGCTCCAATCGAGAGCACAAGGACGGAACATATCCTCAATGTATGGATATTGCGCTCTGACAGTCCATCCGTCTGAGGATGAAAAGAAGTACTCATACGCAAACGAGTACCCAATGCCCTATGTACCGCCTGCCAAAAATGTGATACAAAACGGCCATCACAATACGAAACAATAGACTTCGGAGTACCATGAAGCCTCACAATCTGCGCAATCAATACACGAGCTAACTTTTCCAGACCCCAAGTATCATTGATGCCCAGAAAGTGTGCCGACTTGGTCAGACGATCCACAATCACCCACACCATATTCATACCAGACTTCTATCTCGGCAAGCTCATGATGAAGTCCATCGAAATATATTCCCATTTCCATTCCGGAATGGGAAGCGACTGCAACAACCCTGCTGGTCGCTGATGCTCAATTTTGACCTAGTGACAAGTCAAACATCTCGCTACAAATTGTGCGACATACTCCTTCATATCATTCAATCAAAAGTTCTTCCTTAGGTCCTTGTACATCTTACTCGAACCAGGATGAACTGAGTAAGGCGCAGCATGGCCTCATGCAAAATACACTGCCTCAATTCCAAGTCGTTCAGTACACAAAGCCGACTCTGGAATCTCAACACACCATCCTCGTGAATCACAAACCCAGGAGACTTCCCCTTAAGAACATTCTCATGGATTTTAGTAATCATCGGATCCTCCAACTGCTTCAGTTTAATTTCATCGATTAGCGACGACGAAATTTCCAAAGTACAAAGTTGCCCGACAACTCCTGGCAACAAAATCTCAACTCCCAACTCGATCAAACATGCTAAAGCTCATATTGAGACGTAAGTATCTCAATCATCCGCAACGTAACTGGTTTCCAACTCAAGGCGTCTGCCACGACGTTCGCCTTGCCCCGATGATAAAGGATTTTGAGGGCATAATCATTAATCAATTCCAACCACTTCCTTTGCCTCATATTCAAGTCCCGCTGAGTGAATATGTACTTCAGACTTCTATGATCCGTAAAACTCTGACATACAGAGCCAAAGAGATAATGACGCCAAATCTTGAGCGCAAAAACCATTGCCGTTAACTCCAAGTCGTGAGTAGGGTAGTTGAGCTCATACGACCTCAACTGTCTCGACGCATAAGCAATAGTATTGTCGTGCTGCATCAACACGCACCTAAGACCCTAACCTGACGCATCGCAATAAACAGCAAAATCCTCGTTGCCACATGGAAATACCAGAATCGGGGCTGAAGTCAAACGCCTCTTCAGCTCCTCAAAACTCGATTGCCTTTCGTTGTTCCAGACGAACTTCTCAGATTTCTGAAGCAACTGTGTAAGTGGCCGAGCCGGTTTCGAAAACCCCTCGACGAACCTACGGTAGTAGCCAGCCAAACTCAAGAAACTATGGACCTCCTTCACATTCTTAGGCGGTGTCCAATCCAGCACTGCCTCAATCTTCTGTGGATCCACACGGACCCCATCGGCTGAAATCACGTGACCCATAAACATCACTTTCTTCAGCCAAAACTCACATTTCGAGAACTTAGCATAGAGTCTCTCGGTCCTCAAAACGTCCAACACCACATGCAGATGATGCGCGTGCTCCTCCTCATTCTTCAAGTAGATAAGGATGTCATCAATGAAGACAACTACACACTTATCCAAATACTCGATGAAAACCTTGTTCATCAACTGCATGAACACTGTCGGCGCATTAGTTAACCCGAAAGGCATAACCACAAACTCATAATGTCTGTATCTCATCCGAAAAGCTGTTTTCGGGGCATCGGATTCCTTCACCCGAAGATGATAGTATCCCGATCTCAAGTCAATATTCGAGAATACCGCAGCTCCCTACAACTGATCAAACAGGTCATCAATCCTTGGCAAGGGATACTTGTTCTTGATGGTCACTTTATTTAGCTTGCGATAGTCGATACATAAATGCAGTAAACCATCCTTCTTCCGCACAAACAGGACAGGTGCGCCCCAAGGCGAAGTGCTCCGTCGAATATACCCTGAATCAAGAAGCTCACTCAACTGCTTCTTCAACTCAACCATCTCTGAAGGTGCCATGCGATACGGCGCCTTCGAAATCGGAGATGCACCCGGCTCTAACTCGATAGCGAACTCAGCCTCACGGTCCGGTGGTAACCTCGGCAACTCGTCACGAAAGACATTTGGGAACTCACTAACGACTGGGATCGATGAAAATTCGACCCCACCCTCCTCCGCCTTCAAGGCGTAACACCAATAACCAGTACACCCCTTCCGCATGAGTCTCATCGCCTTCAAGGCGTTAATTACGAACTTCTGTCCAGAACTTAGCATTTCAAGAACTTAGCATTTCGAAAACCGACTAGGACCGGGGTAAAACCGCGGGTCCCATCCGAGGTCTCTATGGACCCTCTCGTACTGGCCATAGTTAAAAAAATCACGCATATGACTCGCCTAGGATCGGGTCGAAACCGCTGGTTAGATCCGAGGCCTCTACGGACCCTTCCGCACTGGCTATCGAAACAAGCTCGTGAATCAGGAGCGAAATCGTAGATTCCTCCAACGCCCCGTCGGACCCTCCTGGAGTGAGCAAAGCACACACATATACATTACCATCCAATGTTAAACATAACGGTTTCACAAGAATACTTGCCTTGAGAAGTTGACGATGGAATGAACGGAAAAATAAACTCCGCTTCCTAGGAACCGACAACCACGAACCTAACGATTCGAAGAATACAATCACAACCAATTCTAAACGAATAAGAAAACGGAATACGCCCGAAAATCCACCTACGATTCATGTAAATTCATACTAAAACAAAAACGATGGCGAGTCGCAACCAAACCCTCTCGATTTCACAAATACCACGAAATTTACCATGAACTCGTAGGAAAAACATGCATACCACAAAGACTAATCACACACACCATAGACTAATCAACAATATGGAACGAATCGGACGTAAAATTGAAAACCACCAAATTACCCAAAAATAGGGTTCTAAGAGATTACCTTGGATCGAAGACGAAGAACACAAGTAGATGTTGTTAATCAACATCAGGAATTCAAGGAAGATGATAGCTTAAAGTTACAAGACTTCAAATCGCTTGGAAATCGCCCAAGAATCGCCCAAAAACAGAGAAGGGGAAGATATGGATGGAAATGGCCGAACTTGGTCAACTCACGGGTACTTATACCTGCAGCATATTACGACGTCAACATGTCATGGTTAACGTACGTTAATATGTTAATGCACGTAACACCATGCCCGTATCGTACATAATCGACCAGTACAACTTACTTCCCGAAGCCCAGAAGCATTTAACGTACATAATCCACAAGGAAGTTACGTACGCTAAGCATAACACATAGCGTACGTTAAGCATCACCCGTAACGTACGTTATGTCCTCCCAGAACAGGACTGACAAGCTGCTTTAAGCAGGCAAGACGTGAACCGGAAATCAAAAGACGACAATTAACCAAAGCATAAAGATATGAACACATAGCGTTCGAGACGACGAATCTAAATGCTAAAAGAAAACATATTTCCGACTAGCCGAAGGTTCGGAAAGCAACAACAAACGTAATTACCCATAACTTTGGGAAATTACGAAACGTCCCAAAACATCCAAATACACGATACACGATCGAAACATCGAGCAAAGGCTTACAACATTTATAATAACATATGATTGATTTACGGCAACCCTGAAACAGTGGTTCGGAACAGCGATTACGAGAATCGAACCAAATAGCGACGAAAATGACATTAAACACGGAATTGAGTAGAACAAGTCTTAAACAAGCTCGGCTGACCAAAAGTCCAGTATTAAATATTCTCGAAATATCAATACAATTACAAGCGAGTCACTAAGAACGAAAAATACACTAAAATGAAAAATACTGGAAAAAGGAAAAATGCGGATATTACAATACCTCCCATGTGACAAGTTCAATTATCACAATACGGATGGTTTTACATGTTTACTATACCTCCTATGTGATGAGTTCAATTATCACAAGACGGATGGTTTTAGATATTTACTATACCTCCTATGTGATGAGTTCAATTATCACAAGACGGGTGGTTTTACATATTTACTATACCTCCTATGTGATGAGTTCAATTATCACAAGATGGATGGTTTTACATATATGCAATTTATATATTATATATCACCATCGTGGTTGGTTATAACACATGAATGGTTCATAAATCCTGCTCCCGAAGAAGCAGTTGATAAAAATAAATCCTACTCTGAAGAAGTAGTTGATCGATTATCTAAATACTGCTCTTGAAGAAGCAGTTGAATGAATTAAATCATACTCTGAAGAAGTAGTTGATTAATGATTCAAATCATGTTCTCGAGGAAGAAACGGTTGATCCTATATTCATGATTATTAAATACAAATGGAGAAAATTGAGCAAGCAATACCAGAAGTTATAATCGATTCATTAAAGAAAATTCCATGCAAACCGCATGGTGGGCTCATTTGACAAGTGATATGGAAAACTATCACTGAAAAATAATTGCTCAATAAATCCCATGCTTATTATATCACATGGTGGGATCATTCAAATCATATTGATACGACAATGCTCACGGAGGAGCATATGTCATTCGTGAGAATAATATAGTTGCATAAAGGCAAAAAAGGAAAAATGATCATATTATTGCTCTGGAAGAAGCACAAAATAGTCAAAGTGAAAATATCGAATCTGGCTGAAAGGCAGAAAACACTCAACAATATGGAATGCGAAAAATAAAATACATATGAAACCCATAAAAGGTGAGGGGATACGTCTCGAGTATATAAAACTCCGTAACTCTGCCACCCCTTGGCATCCGGGTTTATAATGAAAAATAATTTAAACTTCTTTTTCGTTTGGGGCCAATAGTATGTGGCTGATGAGCTTTGACTTCCAAATTTTTAACTGAAATATATGCTTGAAACTTTATAAGTAGATCAGTAACTGTGTCAGCACATATAAGTATATCTCTTGGTGCCTGAGAGATAAACTTGTGATCTACTCCTTGATTCAGAAAAGCAAGCAAATCGCTGAAGAAATTATTAATATTCAACAAACCTATAGGTTTGGTATGGAAGTCCCGCTCAGCCTATGACGAGATATTGAATATCTCATTGAGTGTGCCATAGCCACCTGGAAGAACAATAAAGGCATCACTATTAATCACCTTATACATCAGACTATTATGCACATACTGTTCTTGAAGCATCAAACCAGTTGAACCCCCTATACTACTGGTTCTAATCGTGGGAAAGTGTGAGGCACTTGTTACTCTTATTCTCCTATTTTGTGTAGCCTCTAAAAGATAACCCAAAAATCTATGGTTACTCCCACCATACAATATATCGATTTTGTGCCTTTCTAATCTTTTACGAATTGATATGACATATCTATATGCTGGATATGACCTATCACTTTGGATCCACCTAAAATACATATAGTTTTAATTGGATGAGATCTATACGAGGATCATGAGAATTCCATCTATCTATACTAGATTTTTCAAAATACTTTTCTGAGATGTACAATTTCTGATTTGTGGATCCCAAATTTAAAGAACAAACTTCTTACTAGAAGCCAAATGACTTCATTATTTTCATTGGGAAATGAGCAGCAGATATGATGTTATAATGAAAATGGTGTTGCCGATCGGCAGCTAAGAAATCTAAATATTGAAAAAACAATATTCATCAACTAGCATTATTTTGCTATTTACCTTATACCAACTTTGATAGAACGGACTTACAAACTGGATCTGTTGATACTAATTTTTCATGACTGTAGCATTCCCGTTCATCCTTAAATTGTGTCCACAGAGACAACAGTTCACGATGAACGTATCCACTGGGATATGTATCAAGAATCTATTAGATATCATAATCCATAGATTCCTTACTCAATCCATCCTTGATAAATGCTATTTTATCTTCTCGATTTTTGGATACAAATCCCATAGATTTGCATCGTGTGTCACATGTCCACCGAACACATTTATAGCATCCACCTAATCTTTTTACTCTCCGTTTCTTTGCAAAATTACTTCTACCTGTGCCTGGCATGTACTTAAATGAATTTGAAAATTCGCCAGATAATCGAACTTGTGCTTCGATCAACCATCGAATATCTTTTGGGATACCATTTCTCATTAGCACCCTTAATATTTCGAGTCGAGCTCGATAAATTCTTTTTATGATATTCACTGGAAGAGATGGGTAATATTTACGAAGATTCGAAAGCATTGAATCCATTATGATAATCAAACCCTCGGTATGGGTGATTGTGAATACATGACAATCTATTTAAAGATTGGAATTACGCGTATGAGATTTGACTCCGCATTTGAATAGTTCATATCCTGAAGCATATGAACTACGATTCTATATTTGAATAATGAACATAATATGACATGTGGGAGCGGCGACTCCATATTGATAATGATGTGCAATAATGGCACCGAAAGATGATGTGAGATGTCGGTAAAATATGGTGATATAGACATATAATTGGCGACTTCGTAGGTTCAATTTGTTCTCGATTAATATCACTACTAGACAATATTGGGAATGAATTCCTAATAAATTTAGAATATATTAAGGGGGAGTATGGACCCACTTCCTCTACATGTGACTTGCTAGATATTATGGATCCACTAGATAGTCACACGTGTATATGACTCGTAATCGGAAATTTTCGACATGATTTGCTCACGGTTTGAGCATATATTCCAGATCATATAAATCTAGTAATATATCACAAATAACTTGAATAGATCCTAGAAAGGATCAAGATATGTGCATACAAGGGATATTAATTGGCATACTATTCGAAGTCCTCCAACCAATATCGAGAAAGACTGAAGATGAATACTGAGATACTGGCCTATGAGTTTGGTGCTCAAGAAATCTCTTAGCATGAAGGGGAGTATTAGTAGTTAGAAATATGTGAAATGCACCACACTATATCCTCAAAACTGAAATATGACCTTGAAGTTTAAAGATGCATGATAGATTATCAATCTTTGGTACCAACTACAACTACTTTGATAAATATATAATCATTTCTTGAATATAAATCAAAGCAAATGATGAAATGAGGCATATACTTTTGAAGTATACAGACATATGAAGATAATGAGATATCTCGGCAAGTTATGTTGACATGGGGAATTAAATGTTGAAATGTGTCGACACAATATAACGTATGAATGAAATGAGGATATCAATGATTGGAAAAGGGATATCAATAAATAATAGGAGGATATCCATGAACGAGGATAACAATGAAATGAAGATATCCATGAATGAAATAGGAATATCCATGAAATATATGAGGATATTGAAATTCATGATTTGTGAAAATGAGGATATTGAAATACATCTAAATTAAAATATATGTCCTTATAATGAAATTATAACATATGGGCTTACTGAAACAAACTCCTAGGGAGATTTCAAATATATAATCAGTGCGTGCAGTGGCTCAAAATAAGTTTTGTGAAGGAAAATTATATATTGTACTCTTTTCCTTGACTGAGGTTTTATCCCACTGGGTTTTTCTAGTAAGGTTTTTAACGAGGCAGCTTAATCACAACTAATATGGGATCTCCAAAAGAGATTTGAAATATATTGCAAAGAATATAAGTTCCATATTACAAACTGCATTGAATATGATACTCGAAGGATTATTGAAATGCCTGATGCATATTTGTATATACGCGTTGCACTCTTTTTTCCTTGATTGGGGTTTTGTCCCATTGGGTTTTCCTAGCAAGATTTTTAACGAGGCAATTGGAATGGCGTATTAGTATGAACAATGTACTCTTTTCCCTTCATTAGGATTTTTTCCATTGGGTTTTTCCTAATAAGGTTTTAACGAGGCACATTCATGGCAAAATGAGGAACACCATAAAGATCAAGATTATTCCTCAAAGACTTGAAGATAGAAGGAGTAGTTGTACTCTTTTTCCTTCGATCAAGTTTTTTCCCACTGGGTTTGCTTGACAAGGTTTTAATGAGACAACACGTGAATGCTCCAACGGCGAATGATATATATGACAGATTCACTCAGTTTTTGTCCCACGAGGTTTTACTGAGTCGGCACAAGAAAACTCATACAAGAACTATCGAGATCAGATGGAGCAAATTACGAGATCACAGATTGCTGAAGTTTTATCCCACAGAGATTTCCAAGCAACATTATGATGCAACATGATATGATCGCCACAAGCTCCAATACAAACAGTTTGAAAGTTTTTCTCCCACTCGGTTTCTCTTCAAACTAGTTCAGCAGATATTTATGTAAATAGTTATTCAAGGGGGAGTGTTATGATATATCCATGTTGAAATGCGCACTTCTCGAAGTGCGTAATAAGATAATATATTATAATATGTGAATGACTATTATACCCCTGATGATATTATGTAATTACGTTTGGGCCATCTGAAGTTTCCCTATAAATAGGGATTCAGTTCTTAATGAAATATGATTCCAAGAGAAGTACATTTTCTATATTCTCTCTATTCTCTTTGTATACTCTTTAGTTTCTCGCAGTTTTATAACATGAACTTCTATTCTACTTGCTCTAATACTTTTTTTTTGGTCGGGACTTGCTCTGGTACACATAGTAGTATTCTTAGACTGCTAATATATATAATAAAGAATAGAAGTGTTGTTTGGCGGTGGTCGTCCGCATCGGAAAAGACTATTGTACTCCTCTACTCTCATTTCCTTCCTTTTGTGTTGGGTTTAGTAATAATAATAAGGGGATTTTACACTCAACAACCTTTTTAGATGCCTACTAAACGTTTGGGTCCCTGTATTTTCAAAAATAATGATGAGGTCTAATTTTGAGGCAAATGGTTGACTTTCTGCGTAAAGTCCATTCTATCCCTGGAATAAAATATTTGTTTATTCAATATTACTGATAAAATATTTATTTTAAAATAATATTACTAAATAAAAAATTTCTTTTAAAACATTTGTTTATTCAATATTGCTCAAAAAAATATTACTGAATAAAACATTCAAAACAAAAAAATAAGAAACGACCTCTCCTTCTCCGGCTTGCCCCATTTTGCAGGTCACCTGCGGGTTTTTCCGGCCAACCCCGCCCAGGATTTTTTGGGCAGCTCCGCCTGCGAGTTTTTCCGGCCAGCCCCGCCATAGGGTTTTCTGGTACATGGTCGGGTTTAGCTCGGGCTGGAATGGTCGTTTCATGCTCCAATTTGTTGGTTTGTGCAGGTAGGTTTGTGTTTATAACTCGATCTGTGTAATATTGAAACTGAGTTTGAAATAAAATTGAGCAGAAGACGAGTAGAAAAAAACTCAATTATTTATCTTTTTTTTCGCATCGGAATCGGAACGGGCGACGACGTCGGTTTATTACGGAGCGGAGCAGAAAAAATCGAATTTATTTTTTAGACGATTTTTTCAGAATTTTTAGACGATTATTACAATGAAGTCCACAAAAGTTAAACAATATTACAGTCCACATAGGTTTACACTAAATAATATTACAACAAAGGACGGCATGTGCAGCTTGTAACACCCCGAGATATTCGGAATAATTACAGCGCCGTAAACCCTTTAGATAAGGATTTACAAGGCTGATTTTAAAAGAAGTGTAAAAACAATTTAATTGAACAACTGAAGTTCAAATACAGATTTGATTCAACCGATCAAATGAGTTAACTTATACAATCATATCGAATTGACCTTATTAAAACAGACGTACTCGAGTACTAAACGAACCAAAAAGACCAATCACAATAACAATAACATCAATCACATCACTGAGCCATTTCATCGTCCTGTCGGTACTGTGGTTGCCTCCCCGCTCCTCGGCTACCTGAACATCAAAACAATGTCCACCCCCGAAGGGGTTAGCAAAACAATGCTAGTACAAGTATCATCATACAATAAATCATCAATGCATCATAAAACATGCAAAACGGACTTCCGCCACCGGAATCCAATGATGCGAATCCTCACGATTCCATCAACACAATACAAGGTAATCCAGAGATCCAGCGCCCTCAGCATAGATCCCCATGATGATCCCGTCGGACCAACGCATGGTGGAAAACCCGTCCAACGATCCAGCGCCCTCAGCATAGATCCCCATGATGATCCCGTCGGACCAACGCATGGTGGACATTCGATCCAGCGCCCTCAGCATAGATCCTCATGACCCCCTCAGATCATTTATACCATAATCAATCAATTATGCATACACAAATGCATTTCAATATGTTCATCAATACGAACAAACAACAACGAATATCACGAGAATTTCCAGAAATACATCTCATATTCAACAATATGAACAAAACCACAAGCATGATAAATCAAACTCGACATATGATACTTGCCTCGAAAATGGCAAGGACGAAACACTTCAATGATCTCGACACACTCGAAGGCCGCCTCCTTCGATCAACATAACAAGCTCGAACCTTAACAAAAGGAACGATATACAAATCATCTCAAGTCGAACGATGGCCTAACAATTCGGTCTACGGCCGAAAAGCTCAAAATAAACAATCTGCCTGGACTGCTTAGCGTGCGCTACATACTCTACGTAACGTGCGCTAAGCAGCTCGCGAGCTGACGCTATCGGGTAAGACTAGCGTGCGCTAGCTACGAACTGACAGTTCGAATCGGCTGATACATAACGTACGCTACGTACGTTCTGTGCGTTAACTGAACCTCGATAGCGCACGTTAACTCACATATGTTAGCGTGCACTAACCTTGCATGGCAGAATACTGCTACCGGAAAAACTGGGTTGAAAGGTGGTGATTTCACGAATTCTATGTTGATACAACATGTCATACTCAAGCACGTCATGCTAATAAGTTTTGTGGAAGTTCCATGATCATGAGGTACAACTTATACGGATAATCATCTCAACAACATATCTTTTCTAAGATCTTCAAGAAATATTCTAAGTTCCGATTGTTTCAAGACCCACAACATATGATTCCTTACGTAAAACGTACGAACTAGGTAATCTCCGATTACTGATCATAATTCGATTTGAAAACGCTTAGGAGTCCATACTACTAAGATGGTTCAAAGGTTCATACGATAAATAGTGCCGATACGTCAAAGTATCCTTCTAACATGTGATGACCGATCATAAACGAAATAACTGGTTATCTAAACATGATCAGACGTCCTTAAGAACATTACTAACATCGGTGAAGAATCACCTACCTCAAAGTAGTGAAGAACACGGAGGAAATCGAAGAAGTCCAACACCGAAGGCTTGAACACCAATCTCCAACGATGTGCGATCTTCAATCACGAGCTAGGGTGTTGATATGAAGTGTTTAGGATGAAGGAAGTTATGTTCTAAGTGTAAGAATTCGGGTAATGGGCGTAGAGAGAACTGAAATCACGAATAGGATGCTGTCCTATTTATAATAAATAGCTATTAGCGCGCGCTAGACCCTGTTCGTAGCGTGCGCTAACGGCTCACTGACTAAACTGTACTCAGCACTTTAGCGTGCGCTACGCATATACCTGTAGCGTGCGCTAAGGCGTTGACTCGGCTTTTCCCCGAAAGCCGTCCAGGTACATCCCGACACAATCCGACAGGGGTCCCCCGGCCAGATTTCACCTACTGCACGTCCCAATCAAAATGACCACGCATAGCGTGCGCTAATGACCCTCTGTAGCATGCGCTATGAATCTACGTTAGCGCACGCTAAACATAGCCGGTAGCGTGCGCTACATGCGCAGATTTACAATCTTTAAATCACAACCACGAAATTAAACGCTCGACCACATCGGACTATGAAATACGGAGAATAGTACTCAGACAAAAGTACAATTATTATAATATCACAAGTTCCAATTACATAGAAATCTCGGGTATTACATCCTTCTTCCCTAAAAAGAAGTTTCGTCCCAAAACTTAAGATGAAAATAACTCCGGATATCTAGTCTTCATACTGTCCTCCGTTTCCCAAGTGGCCTCTTCGACTCCATGTCGTGACCATTGTACTTTAACCAAGTGTATTGGTTTATTCCTCAATTGTTTGATCCGGCTCTCAAGTATCTTGATTGGTCTCTCTTCGAAGGTGCCATCATTAGCTATCTCGATCTCGTCGAAATCAATGACATGACTGGGGTCCGGTACATACTTCCGCAGTTGAGATACGTGAAACACATTGTGAACGGGACTCAGCGATGGCGGTAAGTCCAGCCTGTATGCTAAATCTCCAACTCTCTCGAGGATCTCAAATGGTCCGATATATCTCGGACTAAGCTTGCCTCTCCTCCCAAAACGGAAAATCCCTCGTGTAGGAGACAACTTCAACAGTACATGGTCCCAAATGGCCGAACTCTAGAGGGCGACGACGTACATCTGCATAAGACTTCGTCGACTGCAGGCGTCAACAGTCTCTCTCGAATCAAAGCTATCTTCTCTTGAGTCTGAATAATCAATTCTGGTTCCGTCCCGATCAAATCCGAAGAATCATCCCAACATAGGGGTGATCGGCATCTTCTCCCGTACAAAGCTTCAAATGGTGCCATCTTAATTGAAGCATGCCAACTATTATTGTAGGTGAATTCCACTAATGGCAGATGAACTTCCCAATCAGTTGACCAATCCAAATCACAAGCTCTAAGCATGTCTTCTACAGTTTGAATAGTCCTTTCGGACTGACCGTCCGTTTAAGGATGATAAGCTGTGCTAAAGTTGAGCTCAGTCCCCAGAGCCCTGTGAACTGCTTTCCAGAAGTGTGACACGAAACGACCATCTCGATCCGAAATAATGGACTTCGGCGTCCCGTGCAATCTGACTATCCCCGCAATAAATATTCGTGCCAATCTCTCGGGTCCCCATGTATCTTTAATTCCCAGGAAATGATCCGACTTGGTTAGTCGATCAACTACAACCCAAATCATGTTCATTCCCGTTCTAGTCCTTGGCATACTAGTGATGAAGTCCATAGAGATGTCCTCCCATTTCTACTCAGGGATCGGAAGCGGTTTTAACATCCCGGCAGGTCGTTGATGTTCAATCTTAACCTGTAGACAAGTCAAACACTTCGAAACGTACTCCGCTACGTCCTTCTTCATATTCCCCCACCAGAAGTTTTGCTTTAAATCCTTATACATCTTACTACTGCCTGGGTGAATAGAATAGGGCGCGCTATGAGCTTCTTTCAAAATTGTCCATCTCAATTCATCATCCTCGGGAACGCAAAGTCGACTCTGAAATCTCAGTACTCCATCGTCTTGTATCACGAATCCTGTGGCTTTTCCTTTCTTTACTTCGTCACATAATCGAAGGATCAGGGAATCGTTCAGTTGTTTAGACTTGATCTCCTCGACTAGTGATGAAGTCAGTTCCATCACATAAAGTTGCCTTTGGATTCCTGGTGCCCATACTTCAATCCCCTCGCGGATCAGTTCTCGTTGAATACTGGTTTGGGACGGAAGTGCTTCCAACACTCGAAGAGAAACAGGTTTACGGCTCAAAGCATCAGCTACTACGTTTGCTTTCCCCGGATGATAGAGAATCTCCAAGTCGTAATCCTTGATCAATTCCAGCCACCTTCTCTGCCTCATGTTTAATTCTTTCTGACTGAAGATGTACTTGAGGCTCTTATGATCTGTAAAGATCTGACAATGAGTGCCGTACAAATAATGTCTCCAAATTTTCAAGGCAAAGACCACATCTGCTAGCTCCAGATCATGAGTCGGGTAATTAATCTCGTACGGTTTCAATTGCCGAGAAGCATAAGCAATCACTTTATCCTTCTGCATCAACACACAACCCAAACCCTGATTTGAAGCGTCGCTGTATACCATGAATCCATCAGTTCCCTCTGGCAGCGCTAATATAGGTGTCGTCGGTCCTCCTCTTAAGTTCACAAACCACTGGCACTTCTCATTCCACATGAACTTTTGAGTTTTCTCAGAATACCGGGTGAGCGGACGAGCAATTTTGGAAAATCCTTCTACAAAGCGGCGATAATATCCAGCAAGTCCTAAGAAGCTTCGGACTTCCTTCACATTTTTAGGAGCTTCCCAATCCAAGATTGCTTCGACTTTCTTCGGGTCCACCTGAACTCCGTCGGCTGATATCACATGCCCAAGGAAGGTTACTTCCTTAAGCCAGAACTCGCATTTAGAAAATTTTGCGTACAGTTGTTCCTTCCTCAAGGTGCTTAAAACCACACGCAAATGCTCGGCATGCTCCTCCGCGTCCTTCGAATATATCAAGATGTCATCAATGAAGACGACCACAAATTTATCCAAGTATTCCAAGAATACCCGATTCATCAATTGCATGAATACTGCAGGAGCATTGGTAAGTCCAAACGGCATCACTACGAATTCATAATGCCCGTACCGGGATCTGAAAGCAGATTTCGGTATATCCGATTCCTTAATTCTCAACTGGTGGTATCGTGATCGCAAGTCAATCTTCGAGAATACCCTTGCCCCTTGCAGTTGATCAAACAAGTCGTCGATCCGAGGTATAGGATACTTATTCTTGATAGTCATCTTGTTGAGCTCCCTGTAATCAATACACAGTCGGAGGGATCCGTCTTTCTTCTGGACAAAGAGAACGGGCGCTCCCCAAGGAGAAACACTAGGTTGGATATAGCCCTTCTGTAACAATTCCTCCAGTTGCTTCTTGAGTTCATACATCTCGGTTGGCGCCATGCGGTATGGTGCTCTGGAAATAGGAGCTGCTGCGTGCTCTAATTCGATAGTGAATTCCACTCCCCTCTGCGGAGGTAACCCAGGTAGTTCGTCAGGAAATACATCTGAGAACTCATTCACAACTGAAATGGACGAGAGCTCTACTCCTTCCTCTTTCCTCATGGAATAGCACCAAAGTCCGTGACATCCCTGCTTCAGTAATTTCACGGCTTTCATTGCTTTGATCAATTTTCCCGAGCTTCCTGGTCTCCATCCTCGGAATAAGTGTTCAGATCCGTCATCAGCAATGATGGAAATGACTCTCTCTCGGTAATTCGTAATGACCTCCATAACGGTTGAGCCAATCATCTCCGAGATTTAAATCGTCACCGTAGATGTCAACTACAATGAGATTCGATGGCCACTCTCTTCCTTCTATAGATACTGGGAAATCCCTAGCTTCTAGTGTTCCCACAATTTTATCTCCGCTCGGTAATCCCACAACATAAGGTTCACAATTATACAAGCACGAGATGTTCAAACGATTAACACAGTTCAAAGATATAAAAGAATGCGTAGCTCCCGAGTCGAACAAGACACTAACTGGTTACAAAAGGATCTGAATCGTACACGATGCAATACCGTGTTCTCGATCATCGATTTCCTCATTTCAGACAGCGCGGAGGAATGCACCCAAAGACTGGATGCCTCTCTCTTCCTGGGCCGCTTCACTTGAAATCCACTTTGCTGCGTCTGGTTCACTCGTCTCCTTCAGATCTGGAGCTGGAGTGCGAGTACCAAAAGATCGGGTCGCATTCCCACAAAATGTTGCGCGATGTCCTTCCTGTCCACACTCGAAACAGTCACGAAAGCGCGAAACAATCACGTCGAACATGCCCCGCCTTGCCACAGTTGTAGCACTTCTTTCCTGCGTCTGAAACAGTCGGTGCTACCCGGAACTTCTTTCCACCTCGAGAAGGATGCGGAGGTCTCCTGGATGAATGAAAATAGGACTGACCCTTGCGAGGTCCGCTACTCTTATCCTCCGTGAAGTTGCCAGACACCTTCTGTTTCTTTGCTTCCGTCGCCTTCTCTCCGCTCCTTCATATCATAGGCCAACGCCTTGTCCTGATACTGTCGCAAGGTGGTACATTCAAATCCGGACATATACTGCTGAATTTCCGGCTTCATTCGCATGTCAAAATGAAAAATCTTCTCCGCCTCGGTCCTGACCAAGTGGCGCACATAAGTCAGCTGGTGATTAAAAGTCTTAATCACGTCCGTCACAGATGCTTCCGAATTTTGTGGTGAGAAAAACTCCCGAACTCGGGCTTCTCTAACTGGACGAGGACAATACTGTGCCTCCATCATCACTTTGAATTCCGTCCAGTCAACATTGTGCTCCTATGGTCGAATGTCCTCCCACCATCAAAGCCTCCTGGTCAAAAGATACCGGGCGACCGGAACCTTCCTATCGTTGGGACAGTTAATCCCCGCAAAAATCTTCTCTAATTCCTTCACCAATGATCCCACGAAAGCGTCTCACGAACTGGCCAAATTTCGGAGGATGCAATTTGACCACCTCGGTAAGCCATTTATCTCCCCGATTATCCACGTTATTCTGCTGTCCCATCGCCGTCTGCATGCGATCCACAACTTGAGCAAAATGGTTTATCTGGGCAACCACCTGCTGAAGCACTCCCGGCACGTTAGGATCTGCATTATTATTTGCCGATCCCTGCTGTCCCACGGAATGTGAATCCGTTCGACTAGCGGCTATCTCTGGAGTAGATACCGACTCTTCTTGCCTCGCATTTCCACGTCCGCGTCCAAGACCGCGTCCGCGTCCACGACCTCCTCTCAACATACTGTAAACATAAATACTCAATATCCAGGACAAACTTTCTCAAAGTACATCCATTAATGTTTACAAGACGTGAATTAAATAAAACAGTAGTATTCGAGATTAGGAAACTTACAACCACAGTCCACACGACGATGCTGGCTCAGCAGTGATGTTACGACCAATAATCAATAACGTAAACAGACCCAACTAACCCGACTTCCAAGATATCCATAAATCTTAGCTCCGATACCATATTCTGTAACACCCCGAGATATTCGGAATAATTACAGCACCGTAAACCCTTTAGATAAGGATTTACAAGGCTGATTTTAAAAGAAGTGTAAAAACAATATAATCGAACAATTGAAGTTCAAATACAGATTTGATTCAACCGATCAAATGAGTTAACTTATGCAATCATATCGAATTTGTAACACCCCCAATCCGCTCAGGGATATTACACGCCGTAGAACCTTTCCTCAAGGATCTACCAGGATGGTAACGACACATAACAACTCAACCATGCCTTTCAGGCTAAAATGACTCAGTAGACCGATTTGGTCTTTCCACAATTACATACAACTCAAATACAACTCATGCCCACGCAGGGGGACAAAATACAACCACACCCGTACAACGGGAACAATATAGCAGCGGAAAATAAAGTACAACTGAACCAACACACGATGTACGGTTCCTCATGTGAGTAGTATCGATCATCTTTCATCATCCTTCGTGCCGACCCTGTGTTATGCTCCAAAACCTGAATGCAAAAACAGACATCCACCCCCCGAATACTCGGGGGTTAGCAAAACTCCACTGTTTTGCTAGTGCAAGAACAAAGTGCAAATACGATCCATACACCTCACATTCCACGAATAACAATAACCAAGGATCCTCAAAGGTCCAATGAAACGAAAAGCACTTCCCGAGGCAAGAGTTTGAGAAAACATTTCTATATCGAAATATCATAAATCAATGGAAGTAATTTATAAAACGGTTTAGAATGCCATCGAGAGTTTTAATAGAAAACAATTTAGGATTATCAAATCCTACTTTTCAAAATCCAAAAGACAAAAGGGGTCACCGCCCCAAAGGTTTACTTTCCATAAAATAACCTTTACTAAACCGTTGGGATTTTAGCCCCAAATCCGTCAAATGACCTTTACAAAACTGTTGGGATTTTAGCCCCAAATATCATCAACTCTCAGTACACAAGAACGACAACAAGGTTCGTCTCCCAACACCAAAATCCACAAATAAAGGATTTAAAACAAACAACAAAATACTCTTGTGCCATCCTAGCCAAGTAGGCCAAACGAACAACTTACCTCTTACACACTTAGTCAATGCATGCAATCATGAAAACCGTTCAAAAGCATTCATTTCCGGAAATGCCAATATCAAATCACATTTGTAAAATTCACCACAATTAACCGTCGATCCACACCTCCGTGGACCCCTACCGAGACCCCGTCGGATCTAACCCGTAGTGGTTAAAAGCAAAGCTCGTCGATCCACACCTCCGTGGACCCCTACCGAGACCCCGTCGGATCTAACCCGTAGTGAGCATACACACACACACGTTACTCATGCAATACTAATATGCTAAGAATGTAGGTTCATTAAGAATACTCACTAGAGATGGCCATTAACTCGACACCATTATCAAACTCTTCAAAACACAATAACAAGATTAAATACGGAATGCACGATTCCATACTTTAAACAATAGGAGTATCATCATCAAATACTTCAACGTTCAAAATAATCAAATCACAATCAATTCCCAAAACACGCCGTTCACAAAACACACACGCATTATGAAAGAAAGCCTTTAATGAGGCCAAACCGAAATCTTTTGAAACTTCATTTCAAACAACCAAACAAACACACCAAGACGATCACCGATCATCATATCCATAAAATAAGAAAAGTATGGGCAAGGTACTTGCCTCGAATAAGAACAACGCGGAGAATCGACCGAAGTAGGTTGGCACGAACCGACTACGAACTCGCCGACTCCACCGAACGACAATCCACAACAATGAACTACGAACGAAAACAATAACAACGAAAATGAATTCAAAAGAACGACCCAAAGCCGCTGAATTCAAAGAACAAATGACAAAGGTTCACGGATTTCCCCCAAAACGGCCAAGAACACGATTCGTCCCGTCAAAACCCGAAAACGGAATTCCAAGTTGAAATATGGATATACAATCCATAGAATGTGTTTAACAACATCATTTAACCACAATCGATCCATCAAAAACGGATGAAAAACGAGATCGAGAACAAATCCCCAAAAAGTCAATTCGAAGGAAATCAAGAAATATACTTCGATTCGACGAAGAACAATGGATTAAATGATGTTAAACGCAAGAATACTACCAAGATTAATCATACCCATCATGAATTAATCAACAACACGGAACGAATCGGACGAAAATGCAAAAATCCCCAAATTCACGAAATTAGGGTTCTAAGGAAGATTACCTTGATTCGCTGGATCAAAGGATGATAACGGACGATTGATTGATGTTATGAACTCAAGAACTTCATGGATTTGTTGTTAAACAACATGGCTTCGTCACCCATGAATCGCCATTCGCGGACGGAGAAGGAAGGAAATGAAAAACGAAGGGAAATGTGGCTGGTCTGTCATATATATACTGGGCCGGAACTAGCGTGCGCTAGCCTTCCGGACTAGCGTGCGCTTATCGCCGCACCGCCGAGCACTCTCGCCATGGCCCGCATGACCCGGCACCACCGACCACCTCGCCGACCATGACTCGTCCACCGACTCCCGCTAGCGTGCGCTACGGCCGGAAGCCCGCGCGCTTAATTGGCCCAAAGAGCCACCGGACTAACAAACTTACCTGTAATGTACGCTAGTCGGCCGGCGGCGCTACCCTGCCGGTTAGCGTGCGCTACGACCGACAGCAGCGGCGCTACTCGCCGATCCCGACCGAGTCCGTAACCTCGTAATCCTCCGCCTGTGCCCGAGAAGGCGTGCGTTAGGCGGCCAGCAGGCGCTACACCTGCCGGTTAGCGCGCAGCCTTCCGGCCGTAGCGTGCGCTACGCCGGTTCCTGCCGCACCCGTCCGGCCGGTGCCCGCAATCGTCCGGCCAGTCCCGCAACCGTCAGGGCTCGACGACCCGATTACCGAAAACGCACGGAACGAACACGACGAAAAGTTCGCGGACGACATCAACGACCCGAAATGAAAACATAATACCATATTTAGTCATACGCGACCAAGAAACGGGTCGAGGCAACAATTACAGATACGGATACCCGTAACTTTCAAGAAATTACAAAATGGCCCAAAACGCCCGGAAATCACGATACGTGATCGAATAACCAAACCGAAGTTCACAAAACGTCTAACAAAGTTAAACGGACTTGCGGGAAACTCAAACAAATAGCCAACGAGATTCGCAAGAATCGAACTCAAGCGCGGAAAAGTCGCTAAAAAGCACGGAACTCAACCAAACGACACCGAAACGAACTCGGATGTCAAAAAGTGCAGAATTAATCATTCCCAGAATGACGAAACGGTCATGAGCGAGTCGTCAAAACGGACTCCGACCGAAAAAAGAAATTTACCGAAAAATCGAAAATTGCGGATATTACAGAATTGACCTTATTAAAACAGACGTACTCGAGTACTAAACGAACCAAAAAGACCAATCACAATAACAATAACATCAATCACATCACTGAGCCATTTCATCGTCCTGTCGGTACTGTGGTTGCCTCCCCGCTCCTCGGCTACCTGAACATCAAAACAATATCCACCCCCGAAGGGGTTAGCAAAACAATGCTAGTACAAGTATCATCATACAATAAATCATCAATGCATCATAAAACATGCAAAACGGACTTCCGCCACCGGAATCCAATGATGCGAATCCTCACGATTCCATCAACACAATACAAGGTAATCTAGCGATCCAGTGCCCTCAGCATAGATCCCCATGATGATCTCGTCGGACCAACGCATGGTGGAAAACCCGTCCAACGATCCAGCGCCCTCAGCATAGATCCCCATGATGATCCCGTCGGACCAACGCATGGTGGACATTCGATCCAGCGCCCTCAGCATAGATCCTCATGACCCCCTCGGATCATTTATACCATAATCAATCAATTATGCATACACAAATGCATTTCAATATGTTCATCAATACGAACAAACAACAACGAATATCACGAGAATTTCCAGAAATACATCTCATATTCAACAATATGAACAAAACCACAAGCATGATAAATCAAACTCGACATATGATACTTGCCTCGAAAATGGCAAGGACGAAACACTTCAATGATCTCGACACACTCGAAGGCCGCCTCCTTCGATCAACGTAACAAGCTCGAACCTTAACAAAAGGAACGATATACAAATCATCTCAAGTCGAACGATGGCCTAACAATTCGGTCTACGGCCGAAAAGCTCAAAATAAACAATGCTCGATCGCTTAGCGTGCGCTACATACTCTACGTAACGTGCGCTAAGCAGCTGTTAGCGCACGCTTATCGGGTAAGACTAGCGTGCGCTAGCTACGAATCGCCAGATTGAATCGGCCGATACATAACGACGCTACGACGTTACGGCGTTAATGAACCTCGATAGCGCACGTTAACTCACATATGTTAGCGTGCGCTAACCTTGCATGGCAGAATACTGCTACCGGAAAAACTGGGTTGAAAGGTGGTGAATTCACGAATTCTATGTTGATACAACATGTCATCCTCAAGCACGTCATGCTAATAAGTTTTGTGGAAGTTCCATGATCATGAGGTACAACTTATACGGATAATCATCTCAACAACATATCTTTTCTAAGATCTTCAAGAAATATTCTAAGTTCCGATTGTTTCAAGACCCACAACATATGATTCCTTACGTAAACGCATTTAACTAGGTAATCTCCGATTACTGATCATAATTCGATTTGAAAATGCTTAGGAGTCCATACTACTAAGATGGTTCAAAGGTTCATACGATAAATAGTGCCGATACGTCAAAGTATCCTTCTAACATGTGATGACCGATCATAAACGAAATAACTGGTTATGTAAACATGATCAGACGTCCTTAAGAACATTACTAACATCGGTGAAGAATCACCTACCTCAAAGTAGTGAAGAACACGGAGGAAATCGAAGAAGTCCAACACCGAAGGCTTGAACACCAATCTCCAACGATGTGCGATCTTCAATCACGAGCTAGGGTGTTGATATGAAGTGTTTAGGATGAAGGAAGTTATGTTCTAAGTGTAAGAATTCGGGTAATGGGCGTAGAGAGAACTGAAATCACGAATAGATGTCAGTCTCTATTTATAATAAATAGCTATTAGCGCGCTAGACTGCTCAGTAGCGTGCGCTAACGGCTCACTGACTAAACTGTACTCAGCACTTTAGCGTGCGCTACGCATATACCTGTAGCGTGCACTAAGGCGTTGACTCGGCTTTTCCCCGAAAGCCGTCCAGGTACATCCCGACACAATCCGACAGGGGTCCCCCGGCCAGATTTCACCTATCGCACGTCCCAATCAAAATGACCACGCATAGCGTGCGCTAATGACCCTCTGTAGCGTGCGCTATGAATCTACGTTAGCGCACGCTAAACATAGCCGGTAGCGTGCGCTACATGCGCAGATTCACAATCTTTAAATCACAACCACGAAATTAAACGCTCGACCACATCGGACTATGAAATACGGAGAATAGTACTCAGACAAAAGTACAATTATTATAATATCACAAGTTCCAATTACATAGAAATCTCGGGTATTACACAGCTCACGTGATATTTTGTTTTAAAGAAAAGGAAAAATAAAAAGCAGTAAGGGGCACAAAGGGAAAAGAAAATCTCTCTCCTATGACATCAACATCAAAGCTGACTTTGTTCCTTAACTGTAAATACAAATTTTCAGGAGTTCAAGTTTTGTCCTTCGTTGTAAAATATGAAAACATAAGGACTCAAACGTTTTTATGGCATCTAAAAAGGTTGTCAGATGTAAATCACCCATAATAATATTAAATGTCTAACAATAATAAATTTAAAAAATACCCTTAGAATAGTAAATAAAATTAAATTAAAAGGACAATTAATTTAAAAAAAAAATACTTTTTTACGCCACTGTAGGCATGCTTTCAAAGCGGGCGTCGCGGTGGATGCCTCTTTTGTTACGCTGTGTCGCGATATGTTTTCCGATGAGCCACCATCAAGTGGCTCATGACCTCCATACCGGTCATTTTTTTTCTTTTTTTCTTTTTTTTTTAATGCGAGGCCACCGTCGGCGGCCGGTCAATTTTTTTTAAACGCCAAGATGTCCACCTGCATCCTCAGGCAAACGGCTAATTTCTTTGTAAAACGCGAGGCACGTCGGACTACTTTCCGGCGTTCCTTAATTTTTTTTCTTATTTGTTTACAGCAGGACCGTCGGCCACCGATAGAATTTTCGGACCATTTTCTTAGAGCAACCAATCTGGTAATTTAATTTTCATAATTTAATTATACCACCATCACCGTGCCATTATGTCACATGTAATCTCTAGTCTATAATATGAACGACAGTGATACTTTTTGGTTGTCCGAGTGTGCATCTGAAAAGACAATTTTACTCCTCCCTCCCCTTCTATTTATGTTGAAATTTATTATATAATAATAATAATAATATCTAATGTTCAATAATAATCAATTTTAGAACATACCCTTAGAATATTAAATTAAATTAAATTAAATTAAATTAAAGGGACAATTATTTTTCAAAAAAAAAAACTACGAACCTCCGGGACCAGTTTTCCGGCAGGGCAGCCGCCGGTTGTTGGTAGACCTCCGGCGTATGGCCATTTTTTTCCGCCAGGTCTGGAGACTTGCTTTCCGGCGGCCGCCTAATTTTTATTTTTAAATGCTAAGCCGCCGACCTGCTTTCCGACAGAAATCCGACGAGCAGATAAGTTTTTTTTGTACTCCAGGTAGCCGGCCTGCTTTCCGACGGCCGGAAATTTTTTTAACGCCCGACAGCTGGCCTGCTTTCTGGCAGGCCACCGACAGATCCAACCAAGTTTTTTTTTAACGCCAGGTCAACAGCCTACTTTCCCGCGGGCCATCGCCGCCGACCGACTAATTATTTTTTTTCCCTTTTTTTGACAAGCCGTCGGCTAGCTTTCCAGGAGGCCACCTTTTTCTAGATTTTTTTTATATACCAAATGGACATCTTCGAATGCAAGGACTATTATTCTATATACCAAATCACGATGCCAGTGATATACAATAATATAGTAATAATAAATGCCTTATTTAATAAATGTTCATAACTACAATACAATGCTCTCACTCTCTCATCCTCTGAGTGGCATTCGAGGGCATATTCCTAACAATATCCCACTTGCACTCAATGCCACAAACTATGGTATATAATACTCGTACTCAGATGTCGCTCTAAGACCATATGAGATAGTGGCTTGGTCAGTGGATCAGCAACGTTATTTGCTGTGTCTACTCTCTGGAGTATAACATTTCCTTTCTGAACTATTTCTCTAACAAAATGATATTTGTCTCAATATGTTTGGTGTTCTGGTGAGCCCTAGGCTCCTTAGCATGTGCCACAGCCCCGTCGTTCGCAAAACAGCGTCACGGGCTTCTCTGCGTCAGGAACCACTTGAAGTTCCTCAGTGAACTTCTTAATCCAAAAAGCTTCTTTAGCAGCCTCCTGGCTGCCTGATATTCGGCTTGACATGTAGAAATTGCAGTCGCGCTTTGCTTGGCACTTCTCCCGGATACTGCTCCATCATTCAGAGTAAAGATATACCGTGAAGTGGACATCTTCATATACATGCTTCTTCGGGAAGCTGACCTTTTTCTAAGGCCACGTCTCCCGACATCTATTATAAATTGCAACGTATATATATATAGTGTAACTTTATTTTCAGAACTCTGTTAAGTGCGAGAACTGCGAGAACCACCTTTTGTACTCCTAATAATACATAATGTACATCATGTCAATGCATACAACCCCTACTGATCATAACCCCTACTATATAGTAGGGGTTATATATATAATAGGGGTTATCATCAGTAGGGGCTTTTATAGTAGGGGTTATCATCAGTAGGGGTTATCTCCCGTAATAAAAATTATATTTTACTATAATACCCTTTTGAATTATATATATAGATTATAATCCGGTAAGTAATTGTTTGATTTGTCTTAATGTATATTTTTTAAATATTATTTTTTATAATTTTATTTTTATATAATTAAAGTTATTAATGATCAACACTGTATTTGGGGAGATCGATTAAAATTAAAAGGAACATTGATCGATTAAAGTCAAAATAAGCATACTTTGATGGACAGGGGAAATATAAAGAAGCGAATATGTTTTAAAGTCCTTATATCTATTTTTTTACTTGGTTTCGAAGTAACAAATCGAGACGCAAACCTGACAAATTGATTTTGCTAAAAAAAATGGATATAGACAGCAAATACGAGCTCAATTTTTTATGTGTTCTTTTTAAATAATCGATTTTACTACATATCATTATACTCTAGACTATGATTATTTAAAAGAGCTTATAAACTCCTACAACTAATAAGCTATTTTAGGAATTGATAAGCTCATAATTTTATTTTAAAAATAGGCTCTAAATGTATTTGGATTGTTGAACTTATAAGTTATTCATTATTTTAAGTTGTTATTGTGTTGGCAAAATAAGTATTTTTTCAGCAACAATAACCAAAAAGGACATGAACTATTATATTATGTAAAAAATCATCCGGCCATATAATATTTTCCTTATATCTTGTCAAATTAATGTATCTTAAGATAAACGTCTACAAATATTCATATAAAGGAAAAAAATAGTATATTTTTCTTCTAGATGTTAAACTAATGTTATGTCTTATAGGTAAATAAATTCAATCCATTTAATTCTCAACGTTTGTAAATTATTCAATGTAGCTCTCAAATCTCATTCTTGCCAATCATGTTTTTTTTGCACATAATATACATGTCATTAAAAATAAAATAATCAATCCATGTCCTAGCATAAAAATCATAAATTTAATAGATAGTAAACAAATCAAAAATTATAAATTATATCAACGAAACTATCACCCCTTCCGGCAATGTCCATATTAAATGCATCACGCACTGTCATCCATAAGCATTACTTTGATTATCGTAATCTTTTACATTAGAATCTCGACGCACCTCAGCAACATGTTCTATAGATGACTCATAATTTTCATTCTCTGCTATTTGGAACGCCTCAAAAATATGGAAGTAAGGCATATCGCTCAAAATATTCCGTCTTGCTTTCCAAACTCTAAAAGTTCGTTCAATGCTGTTTCTACATGGACAACCGATTCGATAGTCGGATTCCAATTTCGTGAAAAAGTGTAATCTTTATACCTACCTTGTACTTTCTCGTGACTTTATCTCAAATCTGGAATTTTAGTGTCATATGACTAAGTTTTAATATGTGATAATGTACTTGTGGCCGAAAATGAGAATTTAATCGAGTAAACGGAAAATTGGGCACAAATTGCAATTTTAGGTAGTTTGGAGACTAAATTGAAAATTTACAAAAATACGTATTCTGGACCCTGTACCACATATATTTCTTCATATATAAGCTGTCCGTAAAGTTTCGTACACTTCGGACTTCGATATCTATACTTATAAACCAAAATTGTAATTTGAAACACTTTTGGGGTCAAAACGCAAGAAAATTAGAATTCTGGACCAAGTCTGAAATTTTCTGGAATTTTTCACAAATCTATCATTCCAGACCTATTACGAGTCACCTCGTAAAATTTCATCAAAATCCGAGCTAATTTCATAACATTATAAGCCCCAGAATAATTTTCCTAAGTTTTGGGGCAAAACCGTAAATTTTGGAAAATTCAGTCTCGAAACTGAAAATTTCGAAATTTCCTTAAATCTGAAGTCGTGGGAATATTTTTGACATTCTCACAAATCTTCACAACCATCCGAATTCGATCCTTACTCTAAATACTAAAACTCGAACCCAAGGGCAAAAACGTCTATTCAACCTATTCCAAAGATTTCTCGTTATTGTCGAACCTGCCCATATTATATAAATACCTGATCTAAACTCCCCAGACTGTTAATAAGATTATTCAGTTTATTTCTCAGATTTATTATGAATTTTTTTTTCTTTCGGACAAATCGGGCCACAATTATAAATAATACATATTTCGTACTTAGTCAAAAAGACGCTATTAACCTGACTAACCGAATACATACTTGATACTCGTGACATGCGTCGACTATCGATCAGAATCGTCCGGGAACTAAGTGCTATACAAACAAAGTGCCACGGACGGGTCCGCCTCTAACTCTACCGGGGCAAAGTGCCACGTCGACGGACGGGGGCCACCTCTTGAACCCATACGAACCAGAGAGCCAACCTAAAATCCGGGGCCACCTCTTGAACTGTATGAGCCACCTCTAGAGTCCCTAATCGTGTCAGGGACGGTTAGACCAAGTCTTGGATCGAGCAGCGAGGCTGCGGTTCATGAACAAGGCTACCGTTGTTTCCTATTCCCATAACCGAGGAACGGAGTGTTCCGAGGGACCTGGGTCGTAGACTTGGGGTATAATCGCGATTATGGTGTGATCCGGGTTTTGACCCATAGCTAAGGACATACCGAGCCCAGATAAGAGATAAGGAAGCACACGCTAAGTGTGAAAAGAGCGAAGGCTCTACTTGGGGCGACGGTCCAAATCTTGGGGCGACGGCCTATCTTGCTAGGAGTAATAAGGAGAGCCTAGAATCCAAAGTCCATATCGGCAGGATTCGAAGCTAGCATGACTGATTGACCAACTGCTTGACTTGACATCCGTCCACGGGGACAGGATTATAATATCGCACCTGTAAGTGTTTATTGTGTTCATAAAAATTATAATGTATCTTGCAAACGATTCCAATTCCATATACTTTATAAAACCATGCATCCATCAAAATGTTTTCAAAGAAAAGCAAGCCACACTCGCACACGATCACCCACTCACTGAGACCCTTTGTCTCACCCCACCGTTTTCCATTTTAAACCAGAGGATGAGAATCCGGCCGAAGACGAGGGGACTTTTCAAGAGACCGAGTAGAAGACCTTCGAGACATAGAATTGTGTATAATTCCACCTTGTAATAGATTAGTTATGTTTCGCATTTGGTACTTTTGAAATTTTGGAAAGAAGTTCTGCCGTAATGTTCTGATCTTTGAAATTTCATTATCAACTTTTATTTCAACGAATCTTAAAACATCGGGTTACGATCGTTGTTGAAATTTTATTGATCGTTATTCTAGCTTTCGCAATGTCTTTACTGCACTCTTATTGATTGATCGACATGTATCGTCGCGCCCTCGTCCTGCCCGATGTTGGGGGCATGACAGAAGTGGTATCGGAGCTCGCTTTTCAAGAAGGACACTTACATCGAGCTTTTCCAGGATAAGGTTCTTCAGACTTAGATGAGGATTCCACCTAGGGCGAAGTAAACCATATAGTTAAGACCTAAAGTAGATTCCTCGAGTCAACTTCCAATAAAATCTCTTTCGACTTGTCGCAATTCACTTGGAAAATGCGTAGTCATATTCAACAGTTTCTATGTCATCATCTAAACAAGCTATGCTTAGTCTTTTCAGAATCGGATACTTAATTAAGTATGCGTAGCATTTCCCGATTGAGTAAATTCCTCTATTGAACTCTTGAAACGGATATAGTATATGTTACTTATCGGTTTATCTAAAATTCATTAAACCTCCTTACTATTCTAAAATAAGGTATTAATCGCTAGTGTCACATAAGCATACTTGTTGAATCATTAAGATCACTGCCTTGATGATTATTCATGCTTAATAGAGTTTACATCGACATTAGATTTTTACGAAATACCGACTTAGACCTTGGTCCGGTAGGTATGGATTCGAAATGGATAGGATCATTGAGCTCACGCTTAACGGAGAAGGTCAAGCTTTTAGAAGAGCAAAGCTACCATCAAGAGAGAGTCAAGGCATCAGCTTTCGAGCAAAGCTTAAGGACTGTGGATCGATTGAGCGACTCGAGCAGCAGATTCATACCTTGACAGGAGAGCTGGATAGGACCAGGCAGGAGGCGAACTCGTATCGAGGGCAGAGACAGGAGGCGTTCCAGGCACTAGAGTCCCGACGTAAGGAATGCAGGAGTCTAGAGCTGGCACTACATCAGCGGGATACACACGCAGAGAGACAAGAGGCCGCCATCAGGAGCCTCCAGCATGTTCGATCTCAGCTGAGCTCCCGAGTTGAGACACTGGAGTGTACCCTGGCCGCGGAGCACCTTCAGGACAGAGAGTTCTTGGATGCGATACGTGCTCGAGTGATAAAGTTAGTGGAGCTTATCCCAGGGATCGAGGTTATAACCCCAGGAGAGAGGATTGATGTATCCTCTAACTCTGAAGAAGAGGACCCTGAGGAAGACCCGATGGAGCCAGGAGAAGGCTGAGAGTGATACCGCTATGTTCCTACTTTGATGTTTAACTATTATGATGACGTTATGATGTACTTATGTTTGTTCTTTGGTATTTGAACGATGGTTAAGTTGGACAACTTACTAACTATCCCTATCAAAAAAAAAAACTATAATTTTCGCATGTCAAATCAAACCATTAGGATGCATTAATGATGTGTTATTCGTATTACGTTATAATGAGATTTAAAATAACGTTTGCATGATTGACTTCTCTATACTTACAACTCGAAATAAACTAATTATAATAACCGTTAATGGCGATAGATGGCCGACCGACGTGGACGTGGGAGACCCCGTGCTCAACATAACAACAATGAGGAACAACACGGAGGTAACGGAAATCCATTCCAAGGGGACAATAACACTGCCCAAGCAATCACCCAACTAGTGACCTTTCTACAACAGCATATTGCACCAAACCCAAATGCACCCGAAACACATGACCGGGCCTTAGAAAGGTTTCTCCGATTCAAACCCCCTACATTTCTTGGGGAGCCGGATGATGCGATTGCCGAATGATTAGTGCATAATTGATCTAAAATTCATATACAAAATATTCATTTTTCCGGGCATAATTGTACTGATTTGTGATTAAAAATATATATTTTACAGATATGTCCAAACATGAGCTAAAAATGGTTATTTTACAGATTACTGACATAAAGCATCAAAAAGGATGGAAAAGAAGATCAAATCTAACGACGGGAATTTTTCAAGGCAAAACGACCTACAACACGGCGCAAACAGGACCGTGTTATGTAGGCCGTTTCACATACGGCGCAACAAGGGCTGTGTCTTGGGCCGTTTCACACACGGCCGGCATTTAGCGCCGTGTCCTCACGCGTATTCCGGAAGAGACCGAGTCACCACAAAACGGCGCACAACACGGGGCAAACTGGGCCGTTTTTCATCGCCGTTTTTCAGCAGATGCCATGCAAAATCAGTCCACTTTTGACCAACTTGTGAACTCAACCACAAGATATTTTTTGGTCAAAAATCTGAAAATTCAAAGACATGGGTGAAGTGTGAACAAAGAATTAAAAAAATGATATTACAATATATATTTTGAATTAAATAATCAATTGTATTCTTGAAAATCACCTATAAAAGGACATCTTCATCCATTGCAAAATCACCAATACCAATTACCAATTCTAAAACCCATCTTCTTGCTAAGAAATACTCCTTTCTTTTAGCAATATATTTTACTTAGAACTTTCAATTTTAGTTTGTATTTTATTTTTGGTTTGAAGTTTTTCTTTCATTTAGTTTGTAATTGAAAAGTGCTTGATCAATAAGCACTTAGTATTTTACTTTCAATTTTTGTAAGATTGTAACCTTTAAACAAGTTTGAAGTTATATTTTGAAGTTTGTTTCTTGCACTTTGATTGATCATATTCAAGTAAGTTTTATCTATTGTCATTAAGTTCTAGTAATTAAAAGTTTCTATATATATTATATATATCAATTATTTCTATTATAATTTTAGTTTGTATAAACCAATGAGTAGCTAATCTTTCTTCCTAGGGGAAGGGGGATTTCTATTAGGTTATATATTGAGTATTTGATTGATTTAAACTATTTTTAGGACTAATTGGTTTAAATAGAGATTGATCATATCCTATTTTTACTAATGAAACCTTCTTGATTGATTGTTGAGTGAATTGGAAACATATCTTTTCAATCTATCAAATGTTAATCTTGTTATCAACATCTTAAGATTGCGAAAGTGGTTAAGACATCTTTGATTACGAAAGTACGGAGGTGAAAAGTTGATTACTCGATGAACGATCGTTTATCCTAAAAATAGTCAAGTTAGAGAAATGAAATGACTAATTGGTTTAAATAGAGATTGATCATATCCTATTTCTACTAGTGAAACCTCCTTGATTGATTGTTAAGTGTATTGGAAACACATCTTTTCAATCTATCAAGTGTTAATCTTGTTATCAACATCTTAAAAAAGTGACAGTGATTAAGACATCTTTGATTACGAAAGTACGGAGGTGAAGAGTTGATTACTCGATAAACATTCATTTTTTCTTTTATATCCATATAAATCAATTCCTATACTTAATTAAATACCTAATTTAATGAACCCGTAATCCCCTAGATTTTATAAATTCCCAACTCATTTTAATTCTATTCATTTTCACTAGTTAAAAATAGTCTAGTATAAATAGTCTAGTATAAATAGTCTTAATATAAATAGTCTAGTATAAAAATAGTCTTATTAAAAATAGTCTTATATAAACTAGTCTTATTAAAAAATAGTTTAGTTTAAAATATAGTGCAATTTAATTTAGTTAATATTTAAAAACCCAAAAATATATTTTAGAATATTTTAGTATTTATTTCTCGCAATTTGTAACAAAATATTATACGAAGCCCTGTTGGACAATCCTCGAGAGAAAAGACCTTGGTAGAACTTACCACAAACTACTTCTACCTCGTATATATTTGCGAGCGACTCAAGAACTCCTGTTTTTAAGATAAGTTTTTGACCGATCAAATTTTGGCGCCGTTGTCGGGGATTGTTTTAGGCCAAATATAATTTTTTTGTATATTTTTGTTTATATCTTGTTATTTTATTTTTCTTTATTTCTGCATCTTTTATCTTCTGTCCGGTCAAGTGGCGGATAACGGTACTCCGTGACTATCAAAGTCGGATTTTTCAGTTTCCCACAAACAACTGATATTTATAGATATTTTATCGTTTTTCATTTTAATTTTTTTTGTCATGGATGAAACATTGTATAAAATTGAAAAATGATTTCCCTTTCTAAGCAAAAATGCAATTTTAAAGATTTACAAGACAAGGCTTGAAAGGATGAGGTTGCTTATGAATAAAAGCATACCTTTTGACATAAGATTCATTATCGAAGCCAAAGTAAGAATAGAAGGTGAATTCACAGAAACACCGACTAGATTTTTACCAGGGCTTGGAAAAAGTTCATATGCCAAGAAACGACGAGCAAAGATGCTAGCCGTTTGCTATAAATGTGCTAGATGGAACTGTAATTTAAAATATCGATCTTTAGGAATTCCATCTACAAACAGAGAAGATAAAATTCAGTTCATTAATGATGGTCTGAATAAAGAGAATTTAGATAATATCGAAATTTCTCTTGACACGCATCCTAGTGGACTTGTATATTATGGAATTCGATGTTTGTGGAATAAATTCAAACCAGAATATGAACAACGTCTTGGGAATCTAACGTTAAAAGACCCTGTTTGCCAATTTGTAAGAAAAATGGATGGGAAGCTTCTCCCCGACTCATACAAGGTGTTTAAGCCGTTTCTGAACGTAAAATCAGAGGAAGATGTGAGCCACAATCACAACTACTGTGCATACACGTGAGTATCTTTTATTTTTGTCGTATGGTGAGATTTTCTGAATAAAAAATGTGATACGCGATAAATGCATTCATTATTCTATTGAGTAGTTGAAGCGTAATCAACGAAATCACAAACTTGTTAAGCAATTTTTCCTCATTTTTTCTTCTATAAATAACCTTTGTGCCTGTTTCTTTTATTCATCCCTCAAACTTGTACTTTTCTCTTTTTCTCTCTAAAAAAATTCTTTTCAAAAATAGAGTCATCATCTTCCACAAAAAGATTTAACTCAGTCTGTATTTTTGGTGGAGCTAGTTATGGAAAAGATGCATGCTTTACTGAAGCAGCACACAACTTGGGTCGTACTTTAGGAGAAAAATGCATTCATGTAGTTTACGGAGGAGGAAGTCTAGGATTAATGGGACGAGCTGCTGCTTCTGCCTATATGGAAGGAGTAAGAGTGTTGGGAATAATTCCAAAACCTCTGGCTGAAAGTAAAATCACCGGGTCAACTATTGGAGATGAGTTTAGATCTGTAAATATGCAAGATCGCATAACTCACATGATAAATAATTCTGGCGCCTTTATCACCCTTCCCGGTGGTTTTGGCACCCTTGAGGAACTTTTTCATGTGGTTACCAGAGCCCAGCTAAATGTTCATCAAAAACCAATAGGTCTGCTTAATGTCAATGGTTTCTTTGATGGTTTACTATCTTTCATCGACTACTCTGCTGAAAAAGGTTTTATTTCCGAGCGTGCTAAACGAATCATAGTCGTTGCAACAACACCAGAAGAGCTAATCAAAAAACTCATTGAATTTGTTCCTCAACCAGATCCAGCTCTAGCTAATATTGACTGGATGGAAGATCTCACCGTGAGAAAACGAAAAGTGGATTCATTCCTCTCCCTTTGATACCCCATATCAGACCTCTTGTTATTTTTACTTTCTGTCGTGTGTAATAATCTTGCTAAATGGTGGCAGCTTAAGGAGTTTCTTCTTGATCTCTTGACGCGCATCTATTCGCGATTTATGTATTGTTATTTTATTGCTGTAATTTTTATTGTGAGTTTTTTATAAAAGCATTGATGGCAGCGTAAGGCGACTCTTCGGACTTTCTTGATGCGCATCTTAAAAATTATGTTATACAACCGGGTATACTTTTGTTGTTGTTGTTGTTGTTTGCCTTGTATATTTTTTCATGCAGATCCAAAAAGGCATAGCTCAAGCATCAATTTTCATAACAGGGAGTATTTTTTTTTCTCTTACTTTTTATTATTATTATTATTTTTTTTTTTTTAAAAAACTGAGGACAGTTTCTTTTTCAAGTTTGGGGGTGGTATGTTTTAATTATTGTGGTGTGATTTGATTATTTTTGTTATTTGGCTTTGATTTTTTTTTATGTATATATATATATATATTTTGTTTATTTGTGAGATTTCTAGATCTGGCCATAACACCAATAATTTAGCTATATACAAGCTTCTAAAATTGTTTTAACCAGTAAAAAAAATTGTATATTCCAAAATTTTTGAGCCTTAATCTCTCTTTCCAAGCCTTATAGTTATCATATAAAATCGAGTCATTCGTTACCTTGAGAATGTAACACCCCCAAAACCGTATGGGAATATTACACGCCGTAAACCCTTTCCGCAAGGATCTACCAGGCTAAACGTCCATAAACAACCAAATGCTTGCCCGGCCAGGGTCAAACAATATAATAATACTGCACTGTTAAGGTCACTTACACATAAACACATGCACCGAGCGAGGTCACACAACTCTATCAACAGGATCGACTAACAACATTACCCACACAGTGGTTCGAAATACAATACAACGGAAGACCGAATCAACTCTAACAATACAAATAAACTCTACCAACTCTCAACTCTTGATTAGTATCGCACTGTCGTCATCCCCTTGTGCCAATCCTGTGATCGCTCCCGAACTCCGCATGTACCTGGACGCAAACAGACATCCACCCCCCGAATACTCGGGGGTTAGTAAAACTCCACTGTTTTACTAGTGCAAGTATCAAACCATACGAAATGTAACAAGCAAATAGCAACTACGAATTTAATACGGAAATCAATTATCAAAATGTTCCCGAGAAGTTTTATAATTTCGAACTCAAGTAAGAGATATTTGAAAAGGAACACATCATCTCGGGGATTTTTAAAGCAGAAATTCTTTTGGATCTCGAGTCCCAATTTACAAAACCCTTTTCGTAAACAATAGGGCCTTAGCCCGATTCTCGTTTCAAAGCATACTAAATAATATATCATTATGAGTCCGAGATCCATATTTAAAATGTTACCCGAACAATCACTGCTACACGATCATTGTTCGTACACATCATGTACCGAACTCCGGAGGCCTCGACGGACCTTACCCGGACCACACACATTGTTCGTACACATCATGTACCGAACTCCGGAGGCCTCAACGGACCCTACCCGGCCACACACACTGTTCGTACACATCATGTACCGAACTCCGGAGGCCTCAACGGACCCTACCCAGCCACAACATCGTTCGTACACATCATGTACCGAACTCCAGAGGCCTCGTCAGACCCTACCTGGATCACACACCTTGTCCGTACACGTCATGTACCGGACTCCAGAGGCCTCGTCAGACCCTACCTGGATCACACACTTTGTTCGTACACATCATGTACCGAACTCTAGAGGCCTCGTCAGACCCTACCTGGAACACACACACATCGACACGACACAATTCATAATCATTAAATGTCAAGCCATTCCACATTACACTGAAATGTTCAATCAAGTATGTAAACCAAAACAACACAAATATCATGATCATCACAACGACTCTTAACCAACATAACACACATTCGGTACACAATACATTGAACAACCACGTGTACAACCATCTCATATGTACATCGCAATCCTGCACAAATGGCACGACGCCTAACACGGATACCAATATATCACTATTATCACAAAGCCTTCAAATTTCGGAAAAACACAACCAACTCAAACGGAACATATTTACGGAGGCAAGCAAAATCGTCATACATATCATACGTAATTACTAGTCACAAGATACAAGTCGTATAATAAGATACTTGCCTTAATAACCGCTACCAAACGTTCCGAAGAACACCGTTCGACCGGGAAGCTCGGACCCCGAAGGAGACAACGAACGGAAGGGTTCCGACTCGAGTTCTTCACAAGAATTCGACCCTAACAACATATAATCAATAAATCATCGATCATACGAGGAAGAATAATCGTAGAACGCTCGAATTCTCTTTGTGACATTTTATCGAACACCTTCAAGGCGTCGATAAAATACTCAATAAAACGACAAATCCGTGGCAATCCAACCGTGGAATAACAAGGAATTAAATATAATATAGCTTAACAATCATCAATCCATCAATATTCTGAGTTAAAACGGATTAAATGGACGAAATCGAACAAAATACCCAAAATCCCCAAAATTAGATTTCTAGAAAATCTGACCTGATTCGCTCGATCAAAGGATGTTATAGGATGGATGATTGATGATATGAACTCCAAAACTTCATGGATTTGTTGACAAACAACATCTCTCCATGATAGGAACAACCCCAAGGAAGAGAAGTAGAAGCAGGAGAAAAATGGCGAAAAACGATCATTGGCCTTAAATAGTCCGCACGGTGCCGCGGCCCAATGAGTGTGCCGCGGCACAGCCCAAAAATGGCTCCCGGTGGTCGGCGGTGTGCCGCGGCTCAGCCGGGCGCAGCCGCGGCACCTGCATGGTTTGGCCGAAAAATGCCACAGAGTGTGCCGCGGCTGCCAAAGATGTGCCGCGGCCCTACGATGCGGCCGCTCGGCCGGAGTCGCCGAGCACTACCGGCCGTGACTCGCCGAAGCCGCCGAGCATGCCGGCCGTGACTGCCAAGACTGCCTGGGCCCAGATTGCCCGGCCATGTCGGCCGGGGCCAACTCCGACGGCCCGAACGACCCCGAAACCCGAACCTGAATACGAATCGATGATACGGTTACAACTTACTCGCAAAGACGAATCTAAGAGCTAAGAGAACACACAATTTCGACCAACCGAAGGCTCGGAATCCGACAACGGAAGTAATTACCCAAAACTTTGGGAGATTACGAAAATGGCCCAAAACGTCCGAAAATCACGATACGCGATCGAAACACCAGACCAAAGCTTGCAACAAGAATAATAACATTAAATGAACTTACGAGAAACTCGAAACAACAGTTTCGGACGAGATTCGCAAGAATCGAACTCAAGTGCGGAAAAGCGTCTAAAAAGCTCGGAACTCAGCAAAACGATACCGAAACGAACTCGGATGACAAAAAGTGCAAAATTAATCATTCTCGAAATGACGAAACGGTCATGAGCGAGTCGTCAAAACGGAATTTCTCCGAAAAAAAGAAATTACCGGAAATCGAAATTACGGGTATTACATTCTACCCTCCTTAAAAGAAGTTTCGTCCCGAAATTTAAAACAAGTAGGGAGAAGCAATATCCACTGTCAGGAATACTCGACGAGATACACAAAAACTGAAAACTCGCGCCCAACGGCGAAACGCTGCAAGAAACGCCAAAAGACATACGGCGTGAAAACACGCTCCACGACGACCAACACAATGCCACCGACTAAGATTCAAAACAATAACTAGAAATTAACGTCACATCACATGCACACATTTAATCAAAGAAACGCACGCGACAACAAGCCGCACCCGACTAAAACGGCTATGCGAAAGAAACAAATAGAATAACACGATAGAAATCACTCCGATACTCATCAACAAGAAAATGTCCGACGTCAAAATACAAATAATTTCAAGATAACAGAAAATGAGAATACCGGATATTACATTCTATCACACAAAAAATAAGTTTCGCCCCGAAACTTAAACTAAGGTTATCACAGTGATACGAAACAAAATATAACGACACATAATAAAATACCATGCTCATGACCTCGTGGTCCACTGACACGCCTCCGCAGGTTCAACAACTAAACGGGAACTTACACAAAACAAAATATCATTCAACAAGTTCCAAATGTAAAAGCGTCACAGAAACATCTCTACAGGCGAAACAATCCGTGTAGCGAGTACCAAAAACACCATCACTAGACATTACTGGGCCCTCCGGAAGTAGGAATAGAATCCCGGTCCCTTATCATCTCAGCAACAATCTCGCAGTACTGAACTCGATGCCCCTCGTGTCCACAATTATAACAAGTCACTGGCGGTTTCTTACAATGCGCGCGTTCATGGCCTAGAACGTTACAATTGAAACACCTAGGAGCATTACCAGGACTCAAAGACACCGACTTGGGTCTTTTGGGTTCTCTAACTGACCGAGAAGGTCCCATACTCGGCTGATACGAGGGTTGAGGTGTGGGAATCCCAATTCCCTTACTTCCCGATGCATCATCAGAAATCTTCTGCTTTTTCGCTACCGATACGGACTCGATAGACATTATAGCCATCTCAAACGCCAAGGCTCGATCCTGATAGTCCTTCAAGGTTGTACACATAAAAGGAGCCATACACTGCCGAATCTGAGGTTTCATACGCATATCGATATAACGAACCTTATCTCGCCTCACTTTTCACACGATCCCGAACATAACACAATTGCCGATTATAATCGACTATCGCTCGATATCGACACGTCTCGGGCGTAGCGAGAAAACTCGACAATCCTACGCTCTTAACAGCGGCGGACAATACTCGCCTCCATGGCGCTTTGAATTCACCCAAGTAGCAAGACGATCACTAGGCGCCACGGCCTCCCACCATCTGCAGATTCCTGCCGAGTAGGTATTGAGCAATAGGCACTCTTCTCTCATCGGGCAAGCTACATCATCAAATGTTCTCCCAATGGAAGAGCCAATTCTCCCAGCCTAACGAATCCGAAGAACCTACAAAACGGGGCGGGTGCATTCTCATCACATCTCGTAACCACTTACCTGCTCCGTTATCTTCATCCGGAATCCCGTCTCGGTGTACGGTCTGATTCATAAGCGCCAACCGGTCAGTCACCTGACGAAGGATGGTGGCGCCGCCAATATCATCATTACCTCGGATGATTGCCGCGATCACGACCACGACTACGACCACGTCCTCGGCCACGGCCTCTCGGCATACTGGACGGACGACCAATAAGAATAACACATCCAAACAAGTATCACAACATCAAGATAAGACAATAAATAGCAGCACGTTAAAACATCAACTCCAAGTCATCACATAAGTGCACGAACTAACACTGTAATTTTAGAACTTCATTAAAAAAAAAAATCCACACAGTCACATCAACAGAGAGGTTTGGATTTTTTTCCAAATCAAACACGGTCAAAACCACACATGTATCGCAGGATCAAACACTAACAACAAAAATAAAATGTTTCCGGGTATTATTCAAATGATAAAATTTTAAAATTCTCAAGTTTGAAAAAAATTGGTGAAATGAAATTTTTGAAAACTCTTATAATACCTCGGTCGCTTGATTAAAACCATGTATCTCATTATCAAAGCTGTTTTGATTGAAGCTATTTGCAAAACAACACATTGAGGCTTCAATCTTTTCGCTAGACGATGTCGTCAAAATGACCTTATCAATATATCATTACCTTTACTAGCGTTATACGGGTAACAACATGTTACCACGCCATCCATCACGATATATCAACAGAGATTAGATAACCATGGGGCACGGGTACAACCGTAATAACAAATTTCTACCGGTCACAAAAGTTTACGGCCGTAACAACATGCGCTTTACGGTCGTAACAACTCGAGCTTACGGCCGTAATGGAAAACATCTTACGGCCGTAACATCTAGCCGCAGATCGCAGAATGTCACAAGAGCCCCCAACACACAAACACATAACATTTAAATTAGAAAATTAGGGCCGTTTTCCAAAACAAGATTTTTCCAAAAATTTTGATTTCCACAAAAATGCTCAAATCAGTAGTCTTTAAGGAAAAACGTTTTCAAAGCTACCCGTAGCGGGTATAATTACAACAATCCAAAATAGTCGATATTAAAACCACATGCCCAAATGGCAAACAGGGTCGCCAATTCAATCACATACATCTCATGGCATCAAGTTTATACACACAGTAAAATCATTCATCGGAGTTTCTCACAAACTCTACCGTAAAACCCATCAAGGTTCACAACTTTCACACCATACCAACCACGTGGTGGCTCAAGGACCAAACATCAATACATCCAGTTCTACACACGTACAGCGTATCCAAGTATCGAATACAACTTCATTACACAACACCGTGTAAATAAAATTATGCACCACAAATATCACACATAAATGAAATCATGAACACAATTATTATGCATAAAAGAGGATACTTACATCAACAGGTTGCACGGAGGTGACGGTCGCCCACGATACTAATCTCATCTGACAACATATCCGACACGTTGTGACTACGCACAACTCAACTTGTCACCTGACGACTCGAACGACAAGACCACACATTACTCGACAAACCACGACTCGACTCGACCCGACAGCCTAGGTTTCTGCAACCTAAGCTCCGATACCATAAATGTAACACCCCCAAAACCGTATGGGAATATTACACGCCGTAAACCCTTTCCGCAATGATCTACTAGGATAAACGTCCATAAACAACCAAATGCTTGCCCGGCCAGGGTCAAACAATATAATAATACAGACCGTTAAGGTCACTTACACATAAACACACAGACCGACGAGGTCACACAACTCTATCAACAGGACTGACTAACAACATTACCCACACAGGGTTCGAAATACAATACAACGGAAGACTGAATCAACACTAACAATACAAATAAACTCTACCAACTCTCAACTCTTGATTAGTATCGCAGCTCGTCATCCCCTTGTGCCAATCTCGTGATCGCTCCCCGAACTCGCATGTACCGACGCAAAACAGACATCCACCCCCGAATACTCGGGGTTAGTAAACTCCACTGTTTTACTAGTGCAAGTATCAAACCATACGAAATGTAACAAGCAAATAGCAACTACGAATTTAATACGGAAATCAATTATCAAAATGTTCTAGAAGTTTTAGAATTTCGAACTCAAGTAAGAGATATTTGAAAAGGAACACATCATCTCGGGATTTTTAAAGCGTAAATTCTTTTGGATCTCGAGTCCCAATTTATAAAACCCTTTTCGTAAACAATAGGGCCTTAGCCCGATTCTCGCTTTCAAAGCATACTAAATAATATATCATTATGAGTCCGAGATCCATATTTAAAATGTTACCCGAACAATCATTGCTACACGATCATTGTTCGTACACATCATGTACCGAACTCCGAGGCCTCGACGGACCTTACCCGACCACACACATTGTTCGTACACATCATGTACCGAACTCCGGAGGCCTAAACGGACCCTACCCGCCACACACACTGTTCGTACACATCATGTACCGAACTCCGAGGCCTCAACGGACCCTACCCGGCCACAACATCGTTCGTACACATCATGTACCGAACTCCGAGGCCTCGCAGACCCTACCGGATCACACACCTTGTCCGTACACGTCATGTACCGGACTCCAGAGGCCTCGTCGGACCCTACCGGATCACACACTTTGTTCGTACACATCATGTACCGAACTCCGCAGGCCTCGCGGACCCTACCTGGAACACACACACATCGACACGACACAATTCATAATCATTAAATGTCAAGCCATTCCACATTACACTGAAATGTTCAATCAAGTATGTAAACCAAAACAACACAAATATCATGATCATCACAATGACTCTTAACCAACATAACACACATTCGGTACACAATACATTGAACAACCACGTGTACAACCATCTCATATGTACATCGCAATCCTGCACAAATGGCACGACGCCTAACACGGATACCAATATATCACTATTATCACAAAGCCTTCAAATTTCGGAAAACACAACGAACTCAAACGGAACATATTTACGGAGGCAAGCAAAATCGTCATACATATCATACGTAATTACTAGTCACAAGATACAAGTCGTATAATAAGATACTTGCCTTAATAACCGCTACCAAACGTTCCGAAGAACACCGTTCGACCGGGAAGCTCGGACCCCGAAGGAGACAACGAACGGAAGGGTACCGACTCGAGTTCTTCACAAGAATTCGACCCTAACAACATATAATCAATAAATCATCGATCATACGGGGAAGAATAATCGTAGAACGCTCGAATTCTCTTTGTGACATTTTATCGAACACCTTCAAGGCGTCGATAAAATACTCAATAAAACGACAAATCCGTGGCAATCCAACCGTGGAATAACAAGGAATTAAATATAATATAGCTTAAAAATCATCAATCCATCAATATTCTGAGTTAAAACGGATTAAACGGACGAAATCGAACAAAATACCCAAAATCCCCAAAATTAGATTTCTAGAAAATCTGACCTGATTCGCTCGATCAAAGGATGTTATAGGATGGATGATTGATGATATGAACTCCAAAACTTCATGGATTTGTTGACAAACAACATCTCTCCATGATAGGAACAACCCCACCGGAAGAGAAGTAGAAGCAGGAGAAAAATGGCGAAAAACGATCATTGGGCCTTAAATAAGCCGCAGGTGCCGCGGCACGAGGCCCAAAAATGGCTCCCGGTGGTCGGCGGTGTGCCGCTCAGCCGGCGTGTGCCGCGGCACCCGTGCATCGGTTTGGCGAAAAATGCCACAGAGTGTGCCGCTGCCCGCCAAAGATGTGCCGCGGCCCTACGGACGGCTCGCCGGCTGGAGCTGCCGAGCACTACCGGCCGTGACTCGCCGGAGCCGCCGAGCATGCCGGCCGTGACTGCCAAGACTGCCTCGGGCCCAGATTGCCGGCCATGTCGGGCCGGCCAACTCCGACGGCCCGAACGACCCCGAAACCCGAACCTGAATACGAATCGATGATACGGTTACAACTTACTCGCAAAGACGAATCTAAGAGCTAAGAGAACACACAATTCCGACCAACCGAAGGCTCGGAATCCGACAACGGAAGTAATTACCCAAAACTTTGGGAAATTACAAAAATGGCCCAAAACGTCCGAAAATCACGATACGCGATCGAAACACCAGACCAAAGCTTGCAACAAGAATAATAACATTAAATGAACTTACGAGAAACTCGAAACAACAGTTTCGGACGAGATTCACAAGAATCGAACTCAAGTGCGGAAAAGCGTCTAAAAAGCTCGGAACTCAGCAAAACGATGCTGAAACGAACTCGGATGACAAAAAGTGCAGAATTAATCATTCTCGAAATGACGAAACAGTCATGAGCGAGTCGTCAAAACGGACTTTATCCGAAAAAAGAAATTACCGGAAATCGAAATTACGGGTATTACAGAGAAAAGAAGAATCAGTCGGTTGATGAAAAATAGAACTGAAATTTACTTAATTTGTGGAGTTTTTGATTTTTCATGCTTAACTAATAAATGATTTTCTGCAAAAATTCTATTCCCTAAAAAAAAAAGGAGTCATTGGTGAAAAGAGCTACACGTTAGCAAATAACGGTGTGAAAGCTATCACCTAAAAAAAATGACAAAAAGGAGAAGTGTTGAGCAGCAACAGCTGCCTAATTTTGGGGGTCTTAAAATTTTGCGAAAAATAAAGGACTAACCATTGTTGGTGCGTAGCTTCCGTCTCACAGAAAAATTGGTGAAAAGAGCTACACGTTAGCAAATAACGGTGTGAAAGCTATCACCTTTTAAAAGAGATAGAAATTATGTTGGTGAAAAGAGATACACGTTAGCAAATAACGGTGTGAAAGCTATCACTAAAAGGGATGTAGTTTATGAGCAAGATCTGAATTAATTAGCGGCTGAATTTCAATACACTCAATTTCATGAAAAATCACAATATTTGATGACGCCGATAAAATTCTTCTTCATATTGAGTCGAAAAATAAACGAGTGATCGAGAGCAACCATTAAAGGGAGTCGTGTGAAGTCACGAGTGGGAAAGAAATAATCAACCTTTTGGGGGGAAAACCTTGCATTTTGGAATTACAAAAATAAAAACCGTGTTTTAACTTCAAAATCGTTAGTAGATTTATTTTGAATCTTGATTCATTTCTATCTACTGTATAAAGTTGGTTATTGTGTATTAATGGCATTTTGATCTCTTTTTATCTTTATATATAATTATTTTCTTAAATTTGTGTGTATTATTTTTTATTTTATGTCTTATTTTAATTTTTATTTTGTGTGTGATTAATAAAGAGTCTTGCTCGGGACAAGCAAGAATTTAAGTGTGGGGTATTTGATTAGTGCATAATTGATCTAAAATTCATATACAAAATATTCATTTTTCCGGGCATAATTGTACTGATTTGTGATTAAAAATATATATTTTACAGATATGTCCAAACATGAGCTAAAAATGGTTATTTTACAGATTACTGACATGAAGCATCAAAAAGGACGGAAAACAAGATCAAATCCAACGACGGGAATTTTTCAAGGCAAAACGACCTACAACACGGCGCAAAAAGGACCGTGTTATGTAGGCCGTTTCACATACGGCGCAACAAGGGCTGTGTCTTGGGCCGTTTCACACACGGCCGGCATTTAGCGCCGTGTCCTCGTGCGTATTCCGGAAGAGACCGAGTCACCACAAAACGGCGCACAACACGAGGCAAATTGGGCCGTTTTTCATCGCCGTTTTTCAGCAGATGCCATGCAAAATTAGTCCACTTTTGACCAACTTGTGAACTCAACCACAAGATATTTTTTTGGTCAAAAATCTGAAAATTCAAAGACATGGGTGAAGTGTGAACAAAGAATTAAAAAAATGATATTACAATAGATATTTTGAATTAAATAATCAATTGTATTCTTGAAAATCACCTATAAAAGTGTAATATCCGGATTTATTACGGTGTATTTCATCTGTATTCAACCCTGTATTATTCGGATTGGTGATTTTGATTATTGGAGTATGATATTTCGTGCATTGATATCATTGTATATAAGTATAGAAACATGCAAAATTGCTCAAACAACCTCGTGATAGCGCACGCTAAGAATGTATCTTAACGCGCGCTATCGGGCCATTATTAGCGCACGCTATGCAGGTATGAGTAACGTGCGCTAAGGACTCAATTATTGAGCGGGACAGCTAGCTCATGCGCCAGCGGGACATGGGTCCGGATAAGATTCCCGCTGACGCACCCGGACAAATTTTGAAGTCAACCATTATTAGCGCACGCTAAGGGATGCTTAGTAGCGTGCGCTAACTTGTCAATAATGCAAAATATTATAAATGGGACAACAACCGCTTGGGCTTTCATTTCCTTCGTCTATACTTCATCTTTGCGAGTCCAGAGAGCAATAATCTCCCTTCTAAACACTTAGAACATGTATGAGTGATCATTGAATGATTGAGTATCACTTGTGAGTGATCATTGAAGAGAAGTAACACCTTGGAGGGGCACATAACCAACCGGAGTCGGATTACACCTTGTGGTTCGTTGATTTCGCATATTAAGGTATGTTCAACCTATCACCAGTCTTAGATTTGGATTTCCAATGGATATGATGATCATGTTAACGGGATATTGAATTTCATTAGTGAATTATTTCAACAACATCATGTTTAGAAGATTGGGATGTCTACAATTACGATATTATTGTTGGAACCTTGAAGTTGGAATCCTAGTACCTCAAATGATGAGAGAAATATTCGGAAGTTAACAATCCGTATGATTTATGTTATCTTTGTGATCATGATTTGGAAAAGATGTTATAAGAACTTAAAGGAAGAATCATCTTAGGAAATATTCTTTCGTATTAGTCGGAATTGTTAGTTCACCTCAACATGAAGTCTGAATATGCATAATGATAGTAGCATCTAACACATCAACCGGAGATCACCAACTTTGCATGAGAATTGTAATCAAGATGGATTATGGTGTCATGATGATTATACGTATATTTGCATCTTGAAGTTGATATCATCCTGAGATCATTCATAAGAGTAAGAACTTGGTATTCATGGAAGTAACATGAATTATCACGAAGGATTTCATTGTTTCGTTCATGGCAAGAACAGTTTACTGCTCAGCAGTAAACTGCCATGCAGAAATAGCGCACGCTATGCTATGCAGTTTAACGTGCGCTATCGAGCACTCGTTAGCGTGCGCTACGTTTGGTATGTAACGTACGCTAGACCATCAGATGAGTCAGTTGGCTGGTCAGTGAAGTACTGACCATGCATCGTTAGCGTGCGCTAGGCTTTGTTGTTTGCGTGCGCTATCGGGCAGACTTAACGCACGCTACACAGAGTACTTAGCGTGTGCTAAGCAGTTCAGGCACATTGTATTTTATAAATTTTTGGCCATGAATCGAATTGTTAAGCATTTGTACGACGTGAGATAAATCCTATATCATTTATTTTGTTAAGGTTTGGTCTCGTTACGTGATTGATTGAGGAGGACGATCTTCGAGTATTCATTTTCGTGGAAGTATTGTTATTGTCTTCAAATCGAGGCAAGTACCTTAATTGTTTTATGTATTGTTGTTATACATATTGTCGTGCATGTATGTCGTTATTGTGGGTCCACCTCGTGTTGGTCCGACGGGATCATCAGGGGATCTATGCTAGCGTGCGCTGGATCATCGGACGGGTTTTTCCACCACGGGTTGGTCTGACGGGATCATCGTGGGTTCTAGGCAGTGAACGTTGGATCGATGGAATTACCATGTGTATGTATTGATATCATGTTGTGATTATCAGTTGTGTATGATATGTTTGAGTTTCTCGTAGGAGAAGACTTGTTGGTATTTTGTCGTTTACGTTATTATTATTCTTCGTAAGATATGAATAATATGTTGTGGTACTTGTACTAGCATCGTTGTGCTAACCCCTTCGGGGGTGAACATTTTGTTTGTGTTCAGGATCCAGGAGAGCGGGGAAACAACCACTGGAACTGTATGATGACGAGGGTGCAGAGTGATGTCCCGATCGGGTTTATTTATCTGTTGTTTATTCGTTATTTCAATAAGTACTCGAGTACGAAGTTGTTTGTGATGATTTGAATTTGGTGATGTATTATTGAGTTCTGTTGAACAATTGTACTATTTCTGTATTTGGTCAGAACTGATGTACTGTAATTCCGTTATTTCCATTCGTCAGTACCCTTTTATACTTGTTCAATTCTTCAGCCTTGTAAATCCTTAGGTAAAGGATTTACGGCGCTGTAATATTCCCGAATATATCGGGGGTGTTACAGAATATGGTATCGGAGCATATTATGGATATCTTGGCCGTTGGGTTAAAATAGGGGTCATTTATGTCTTTTGGGGTAACCGGCCGTGAATGACATCACTGCACTGCCTACGTCTTCATGCGAACAGTGGTTGTAAGTTCCTAAACTCTATCTCGTTCTTTACATATTGTATCTCTTTATACTCGAATATTAGAACGATGTTGTTTCCTGTATATTGAGTATTTATGCTTACAGTATGTTGAGAGGCGGACGTGGACGTGGTCGCGGTCGTAGACGCGGACGAAGAAATGCTGAAAGGGAGGCGTCGCCTTCTAACCAGACCAGTCATAGCTCCGGCGAGCCGCAGCAATCTATTAATAATGAACCAGATCCTGCATGCAGAGATCCTTCACAAGTGGTGAACCAGATGACTCGGTTCGCCTGTGTCGTGGACCGAATGCAAGTGGCGGTGGGACTACGGCAGGAGAGAGACAAAGAAGGGATCCCAGATATGGGAAATCGAGGTGACCGGTGGTCGCAAGAGGTGGCGAAGATGCAACCACCCAAATTCGACGGTATTTCGAGACTCCCACCCGGGATCATTGGTTAAAGGAGCTGGAGAAAATCTTTGCCGGAATCAACCGCCTGCACGAGGAGAGCCTCTATCGCTCAATATTTTCTCGATAGGGAAGCGTCCGAATGGTGGGAAGCCATCCGGCTCTGTAGACCATGATGCCGATTGGACAGAGTTTAGATTGATGATGGAAGCTCGATTGCCCTCGCCCCGTGAGGGAAGCCAAAGTTCGGGAGTTTTTCTCCGCTCGCCTTTCCGATGTGCCGTATCCTGTGCAATCAAGACGTTTAACCAAAGAATGCATTTGTTCGACATCCGGTCGTAATGATGCGTAAATGATGATTCATTTCGATATGAGAATGAAACCAAGTCCGAGGTACATGTCCGGATTCGAATGTACCACACTCCGCCAATACCAGATAAGGCGTTGGCATATGAGATCAAGGAAGCGGCCATGGAGAAATTTGGAAACCAAGAAACAGAAAGTCTCTGTACTTTTACAGAGCACAAGAACAAGTGGGGGCCCGTAAGGCCCACCATCCTTTCACTCTTTCAAGAAACCTCCGCACTACCTAGGAGCGGAAAGAACTTCGGAGCGACATCAACTATTACCGATGTTACCAGAAATGCTTTAATCGTGCCTGACGGGGCACTATCGACGGAATTGCCCCCTTCCCGCCGTGACTTGTTTTGACTGTGACGAGAGGGACATCGGGCGGTGTTTTGTGAAGAGGCTGCAAAGTCTTTTAGAGCCCGTACACCACATCCACCCGTATGGAGGCCAAGATTCCACGACGCAGCAAAGTGTTCAGATGCCTCGGAATTTGGCCGCGGGCAGGCAGAGGACAATGGGACCGAAAGGGGACATCGAGTGCCGGATCTGCTCCCCACGTGCATACGAGATGAGGAGGACAGACGATCGTGATGTCATTGCCGCATCGTGCATTGTCCAGATCCTTTCCCACCGATTAGCGTTTTATTCGATACAGAGCTACACATTCTTTCATATCTTTGTCTTGTGTAAATCGTTTGAATATTTCCGGTTTTCATGCTTGTGAACCTTATGTTGTTGGTTTACCGAGTGGAGAGAGGATTGTCGGAAATTTAGAAACTAGAAATTTCCTGTATCATTTGAGGCAGAGAGTGGCTCTCAAATCGATCATGATAGAAATTCAAGGAGATGACACGATACTCGGAGACGATTGGCTTAATCGGTGCGAGCAATTGTAAACTACCGAAGGAGGAATATCTCGCTGGTCGCCGACGATGGTTCCGAGATTCTGCTTGAGGGATGGAAACCGGAAGCTCGGGAAAGTTGATCAAGGCGATGAAAGTCACAAATTGTCAAACAAGGTCAGCACTGCACCGGTGTTACGCAATGAAGAAAGAAGAAGAAATGGTGGAACTTTCATCTATTCCTGTTGTGAACGAATTTCCAGATGTATTTCCTGATGAATTACCTGGGCTACCTCCACGAAGGGATGTAGAATTTACTATTGAACTGGAACCTGGAGCGACACCAATTTCTAAGGCGCCGTATCGTATGGCACCTACTGAGATGTACGAACTGAAGAAGCAGCTGGAGGAGTTACTGGACAAGGGCTATATTCAGCCAAGCGTTTCACCCTGGGGAGCGCCAGTTCTTTTTGTCCAAAAGAAGGATGGATCGCTCCGACTGTGTATTGACTATCGAGAGCTGAACAAGATGACGATTAAGAACAAGTATCCGTTGCCACATATTGATGATCTGTTTGACCAGATGCAAGGGGCAACAGTATTTTCTAAAATCGATCTGAGATCAGGATACCATCAACTGAGGATTAAGGAGTCTGATGTTCCGAAATCAGCGTTCAGAACTCGCTACGGGCATTATGAGTTTGTAGTGATGCCGTTTGGACTCACTAACGCACCTGCTGTATTTATGCAATTGATGAACAGAGTGTTCATTGAATTTTTGGACAAATTTGTGGTCGTATTTATTGATGACATCCTGGTGTATTCTAAGAGTCCGGAAGAACATGCGCATCATTTGCGGATAGTATTGGAGCTTTTGAGAAACGAGCAATTGTACGCCAAACTTTCTAAGTGTGAATTTTGGCTAAAGAAAGTAATGTTCCTCGGCCATGTGGTGTCAGCTAGAGGAGTCCGAGTGGATCCTCAGAAGATCGAAGCAATATTGGATTGGAAGCCTCCAAAGAACGTGAAAGAGGTCCGAAGCTTCTTAGGACTTGCTGGATACTATCGTCGATTCGTGGAAGGGTTTTCTAAAATTTCCCGCCCACTTACTCGACTTCTGCAGAAAACTAAAAAGTTTGAGTGGTACGAGTTGTGTCAGACTAGTTTTGTTGAGTTAAAGAAGAGATTGACGACGGCACCGATTCTATCCCTTCCGCAGGGAACTGGAGGATTCATAGTTTACAGTGATGCTTCGAACCAAGGACTTGGGTGCGTGTTGATGCAGAATGATAAGGTGATCGCTTATGCATCGCGACAACTGAAACCTTATGAAGTGAATTACCCGACACATGATTTGGAGCTAGCAGCAGTGATTTTTGCCTTGAAGATCTGGAGGCATTATCTGTACGGGACTCACTGTCAAATCTTTACGGATCATAAGAGTCTCAAGTACATATTTAGTCAGAAAGAGTTGAATATGCGGCAAAGAAGATGGTTGGAACTGATTAAGGACTATGACTTGGAGATTTTATATCATCCAGGCAAAGCGAATGTAGTGGCCGATGCACTTAGCCGCAAGCCTGTCTCTATTCAGATGCTGGAGACGCTGACATCCCAACTTAGCCTTCAACGAGAGATGATTCGTGAAGGAATTGAGGTATGGTTACAAAGAGTCCAAGGACAACTGTGCGTGATGGAGATAACTTCATCTTTAACCGAAGAAATCAAATCTAGACAGGTAGATGATCCTCTGATGGTTCGGTTACATAATGAAGTGATCAAAGGAAAGGCCCCTGGATTCATAATTCATGACGATGGAGTTTTGAGATTTCAGAACTGACTCTACGTTCCCGATGTTGATGTTCTGAAACAGACGATTATGAAGGAAGCTCATAGTTCGCCCTATTCTATCCACCTGGGCACCAGTAAAATGTATAAGAACTTGAAGCGAATTCGTGGGGCAACATGAAGCAAGACGTAGCGGACTATGTTTGAAATGCTTGACTTGTCGTGAGTTAAGATCGAGCATCAACGGCTGCTTGGAATGTTGAAGCCGCTCCCGATTCCCGAATGGAAGTGGGAGGACATATCAATAGACTTTATCACTAATATGCCGAAAACCGTGACAGAATGAACATGATTTGGGTGATAGTTGATCGTTTAACCAAATCGGCTCATTTTCTAGGCATTAAGGATACGTGGGGACCAGAGAGGTTGGCACGAGTCTTTATTTCGAGATAGTTCGATTGCATGGTACGAAAACCATTGTTTCGATCGAGACAGTCGCTTTGTGTCTCACTTTTGGAAAGCGATTCATAAGGCCTTGGGGACCAAATTGAACTTCAAGATACCTTATCACCCTGATCGACGGACAACTGAGAGAACTATACAAACGGTGGAAGATATGCTAAGGGCCCGTGCCTTAGATTGGTCAAACGATTGGGAAGTTCATCTACCGTTGATTGAATTTACTTACAACAATAGCTGGCATGCTTCTATTAAGATGGCACCGTTTGAGGCATTATACGGAAGGAGATGCAGATCGCCCTATCTTTGGGATGATTCATCGGACTTGATCGAATGTAACCAAAGTTGATCGAGCAGGACTCGAGAGAAGATAGCCTTAATTCGTGAAAGGTCACGACCGCCTGCAGTCGCTAGAAATCCTATGCGGACGCACGCCGCCGCCCATTGGAGTTGATCGGAGATCACGTACTTTTGAAGGTTTCTCCTACTCGGGAATCTTTCGTTTCTAAGGAAAGGAAAGCTGAGTCCGAGATATATCGGGCCATTTGAGATCCTCGAGAGAGTTGGGGAGTTGGCATACAGATTAGCATTACCGCCGTCATTGTGCCATGTTCATAACGTGTTCCACGTATCCCAGTTGCGGAGATATATACCAGATCCCAGTCATATCATTGATTTCGGTGAGATCGAAGTCGCACAGGATGGGACGTTTGAGGAAAGACCGGTCAAGATACTCGAGAGTCGAGTTAAGCAACTGAGGAACAAACCAATCGTTTTGGTCAAAGTTCAGTGGTCACGTCACGGAATGGAAGAAGCCACCTGGGAAACAGAAGCTGATATGAAGTCTAGATATCCCGAGTTATTTTCGTCTTGAGTTATTTTCGTCTTGAGTTTCGGAACGAAACTCCTTTTTAGTAGGAGAGTATGTAATATCCGGATTTATTACGGTGTATTTCATCTGTATTCAACCCTGTATTATTCGGATTGGTGATTTTGATTATTGGAGTATGATATTTCGTGCATTGATATCATTGTATATAAGTATAGAAACATGCAAAATTGCTCAAACAACCTCGTGATAGCGCACGCTAAGAATGTATCTTAACGCGCGCTATCGGGCCATTATTAGCGCACGCTATGCAGGTATGTGTAACGTGCGCTAAGGACTCAATTATTGAGCGGGACAGCTAGCTCATGCGCCAGCGGGACATGGGTCCGGATAAGATTCCCGCTGACGCTCCCTGAGAAATTTTGAAGTCAACCATTATTAGCGCACGCTAAGGGATGCTTAGTAGCGTGCGCTAACTTGTCAATAATGCAGAATATTATAAATGGGACAACAACCGCTTGGGCTTTCATTTCCTTCGTCTATACTTCATCTTTGAGAGTCCAGAGAGCAATAATCTCCCTTCTAAACACTTAGAACATGTATGAGTGATCATTGAATGATTGAGTATCACTTGTGAGTGATCATTGAAGAGAAGTAACACCTTGGAGGGGCACATAACCAACCGGAGTCGGATTACACCTTGTGGTTCAGTGATTTCGGCATATTAAGGTATGTTCAACCTATCACCAGTGTTAGATTTGGATTTCCAATGGATATGATGATCATGTTAACGGGATATTGAATTTCATTAGTGAATTATTTCAACAACATCATGTTTAGAAGATTGGGATGTCTACAATTACAATATTATTGTTGGAACCTTGAAGTTGGAATCCTAGTACCTCAAATGATGAGAGAAATATTCGGAAGTTAACAATCCGTATGATTTATGTTATCTTTGTGATCATGATTTGGAAAAGATGTTATAAGAACTTAAAGGAAGAATCATCTTAGGAAATATTCTTTCGTATAAGTCGGAATTGTTAGTTCACCTCAAGATGGAGTCTGAATATGCATAATGATAGTAGCATCTAACACATCAACCGGAGATCACCAACTTTGCATGAGAATTGTAATCAAGATGGATTATGGTGTCATGATGATTATACGTATATTTGCATCTTGTAGTTGATATCATCCTGGAGATCATTCATAAGAGTAAGAACTTGGTATTCATGGAAGTAACATGAATTATCACGAAGGATTTCATTGTTTCGTTCATGGCAAGAACGGTTTACTGCTCAGCAGTAAACTGCCATGCAGAAATAGCGCACGCTATGCTATGCAGTTTAACGTGCGCTATCGAGCACTCGTTAGCGTGCGCTACGTTTGGTATGTAACGTACGCTAGACCATCAGACGAAGTCATTGGCCGGGTCGCTGAAGTCGACCATGCATCGTTAGCGTGCGCTAGGCTTTGTTGTTTGCGTGCGCTATCGGGCAGACTTAACGCACGCTACACAGAGTACTTAGCGTGCGCTAAGCAGTTCAGGCAGATTGTATTTTATGAAGTTTTCGCCATGAATCGAATTGTTAAACATTTGTACGACGTGAGATAAATCCTATATCATTTCTTTTGTTAAGGTTTGGTCTCGTTACGTGATTGATTGAGGAGGACGATCTTCGAGTATTCATTTTCGTGGAAGTATTGTTATTGTCTTCAAATCGAGGCAAGTACCTTAATTGTTTTATGTATTGTTGTTATACATATTGTCGTGCATGTATGTCGTTATTGTGTGTCCACCTCGTGTTGGTCCGACGGGATCATCGGGGGATCTGTGCTAGCGTGCGCTGGATCATCGGACGGGTTTTTCCACCACGGGTTGGTCTGACGGGATCATCGTGGGTTCTAGGCAGTGAACGCTGGATCGATGGAATTACCATGTGTATGTATTGATATCATGTTGTGATTATCAGTTGTGTATGATATGTTTGAGTTTCTCGTAGGAGAAGACTCGTTGGTATTTTGTCGTTTACATTATTATTATTCTTCGTAAGATATGAATAATATGTTGTGGTACTTGTACTAGCATCGTTGTGCTAACCCCTTCGGGGGTGAACATTTTGTTTGTGTTCAGGATCCAGGAGAGCGGGGAAACAACCACTGGAACTGTATGATGACGAGGGTGCAGAGTGATGTCCCGACCGGGTTTATTTATCTGTTGTTTATTCGTTATTTCAATAAGTACTCGAGTACGAAGTCGTTTGTGATGATTTGAATTTGGTGATGTATTATTGAGTTCTGTTGAACAATTGTACTATTTGTAATATCCGCGTTTTCTATTTTCTGTAATTTCTATTTTTGATGTATGTTCGTTTCGGACAACTCGCTTAGCACTGTTTTGGAATTCTGAATCTATTTTGTTCTTGGAGTTTTTCCGTTTGGACGAGTTTCGAAGATGCTTTTGCATAATTTCATTTTGAATTATATCTTGCCGCATGTGCGTTCGATTCTCGTAAAACTTGTTCGTTTTCGTTGTTTCTCGATTCTTATAAGTTTGTATGGTTGAGTTGGTCGTGTTGGAACTTTCGGTTTGTTAATCCGATGTTGTATCGCGATTTCTCGGGCATTTGGGCCGTTTTTGTAATTTTCATAAGTTTGGGGAATTTCGCCTTATTTGCTTCGTTTCAAACTCTCTAGTGATCGATATTATATTCTCTTTCAACGCTCAACTTTGTCGTCTTGATTATTACGTGTTTATGATTCTGGATTCTGGTCTTGCGTCGTTTTTCGGCTCTTGTGCGCGGTTGGCGAGCTGACCGTGCGTAATCACGCTCGAGTAGCGCACGCTACTCAGGATTTACTTGCGTGCGCTAACATTGTGTGGTTAGCGTACGCTATCCTGGGGTTCGTAGCGTGCGCTATCGATTTCGTGCGCTGTCGATGGGTTCGATTTGATGCATCGACTGTGCAACAGACGCTAATCGGCGTTAACGCACGCTAATCCCAAGACTAGCGCACGCTAACCATGTTAGCTTGCGACGCTAACGGAGGTCAAGGCGACTGCTACGCCATGCCCGCTAGCGCACGCTAATGCTAGTGTAGCGTGCGCTAAGTCTGTTAAATATAAATAGATAAAGAAAGAATAACTTCGTCATTTTTCCTTCATTTCCTATCCTTCTCGGTTTTGAGCGATTCCAGGCGGGGGTTAGGGCCGATTCCGACTGTAGATCATCATTCACTACCACCGTGCGTTCCTTGCGTGGATTCTTCAAGTTCCTAATCACTTTCCACTATCCGAATCAAGGTAATTATTCCCAAAACCCTTATTTTGAGATTTTGGGGAAATTTTGGGGATTTCTTGGGATTTGACTCTGTTAGTCCGAATTATTATTGAGTTATCGCTGGACTTCGATCGTGCACTTGTAACCCTTCAGTTTATCGATGATTTGTGGTTTTAAATTCCAAGTTTTCCATTGCTCGTCACTTATAGTCGACGATACCCAAGTTTTGTTCGACTAAGGGTTTCGGCGGGTTGAACTAGGATTGTATTCCATCATTTACGTAGTTTTAAGATTTGTTGTTCATCGTTATTGTGTTAGGATCGGATTTGTGAAGGTTGTTCGGGCCGAAACCTTCCGTTCGCCGTTTTCCTTCACGTAGTATTACTCAGGCAAGTACATGTATTACATTCCGTTATGTGCATATGATTTTGATGCGAATGATGTATATGGTGTTATTGAACGAATGTGATTGTTTCTCTTCCACCTGGGGATGGCGTGTGGCCTCTGGGGGCCGATACTAATGGGTACGGCCATGGAAGTGGAATCGAGTGCGTGTGTTGATGTTCTTCCACCTGGGTAATACGGTTCGACGGGACCTATGGGGGCCGATACTAATGGGTACGGCCGCGGAAGTGGTTTCTCACCTGGGGACGGTTCGACGGGACCTCTGGGGATCGATACTAATGGGTACGGTCGCGAGTTACCAAGCGTGGATAATTGTGATGTGGAAAACTTGTTGATATACTGTTTTAGTGTTAGTGTGATATTCCGGAATATTGGTTTTCAAAATGACTTTTCCTAACGATTTATTTGCGTTGATTTGTGTATGTATATAATGTTGTGTAATTATGTACTTGCACTAGCTATTCGAATGCTAACCCCTTAAATGGGGGAAATGCGTCTTATGCATTTCAGGTACTGGTCGAGCTGAGGAGCTGGCACGGGATGCGCATGCAAAGGATGGGTTGGCATGATGATGATGTGGCTCGAGTCTTCATTTTTCTGTTTTATCATTGCATCTGTTGAGTACTGGAGATAGATTGTTTATTTTTGAACATGGTTTAAGTCCCCTGCGTGGGCAACATTTTGGTATTTAACTTATGTCTCATGTACTCCGTTAAAATGTTTTGGCCGAGGCCACGGCCTTTTTTACTTTATGGGTACATCTTTCTTGTTATCATTGTGGTTCATGTGTCACGAGTTAGCCTGGTAGACCTCACGGGGGTTCTACGGCATGTAATGTCCCGTTAGTGAATTGGGATGTTACAATTATGGTATCAGAGCTTTGGTTTTGAATACCTAGGCTGTCGGTGAAATTTGGGTCTGTCAGTTGCGTCATTAGAGTCAGTCGTTGAGCCTAATATCATCATGCTACCGTCTTTTCGTGCGACCCGTGGCTGTAAGTCTCCTCGAACTCTTATATTTCTGTAATTCGTTTTCTTGCATTGTTCAGAGTCGTGACATGTGTTACCAACTTTGTGAACTGTGAACCTTTCTGATCTTGTTCTTTTCTTATTTTCCTTCAGTATGTTGAGAGGTCGTGGTAGACCGGCTAGGGGACGCGGCCGAGGCCGTGGTCGTGGTGCTGATAATGAGGAGGGCTCACTTTCCCAGTCCTCGCGGACTCGCCTCTCACTCGGTGCCGTCGGGTAATAATGCCGACGCTGGCTATCACAGATTTCCAGCTTGGTAGCCCAACTTACTCGGATAGCCTGGGTGGACGTCGAATCCGCCCCGACACCGGAAGAGGAGGCTAGTAAGTGGCTTCAGATGGTGACTAAGATGCACCCTCCTCGTTTCTCCGGATCTTGACTCCTCGGTTGGGAGAATTGGCTCTTTCAGTTGTCCAGGACCTTTGATGCCGTAGCTTGTCCTGAAGACAGGAGGGTACATATTGCCCAGTACCTCCTGGATAAGGAAGCTGCGGAATGGTGGGAGGCCGTTGCGCCCAGAGACCGTCGGGCCACTTGGGATGAGTTCAGGGCTGCTATGGAAGCAGAATATTGTCCGCCGCCAGTTAAGGAGCCCAGAATTGTGGAGTTCTTCACCGCTACACCTCAGGATGTGCCTATTTCTCAGGCCATCATTTCTTACAATCAGCAGGTGGGCTTCGTGAGGGATCAAGTGAGAACGGAGGCTGATAAAATCCGTTACTTCAATATGCGCATGAAGCCGCATATTAGGCAGAGTATGGCGCCGCTCATGTGTGCCACTTTGAAGGAATACTGTGATCGCGCTGCGCGATCGAGATGGTCATCCGGAATCGAGTCGGTTTCGGAAGCTAAGAAGCGAAGACTACCGGTGGGTTCTCGGCCGGAAAAGGTGGTCGGTTTCGAGGTCTCGTTCGCTCCTACACCCGGGAGGAGGCCGTTTCATCAGGTCGGTGGATCTCGGGTAACTGCTCACCCGATCTGTTGCACCTAGCGGAGAGTCTGCTTTTAATTGCACACCCGAGCACGTTGTGAAGGATTGCCCACTTCCGTTGGTTACTTGCTTTACTTGCGATGCAGACCGGACATCGAGCGGCTCATTGTGAGAGGGCCACCAGGGCCACTGGATTTACGACTACCACCGCCGATCGGAGGGATCACAATTCACCGGCTACTCATGTTCCGCAGGGTTCGAGTCGTGGTAGGGGTCGGAGTCGGCCGACCGCCGCCAGCCGCCGAGTTCGGCTCGATCCATCCCCGATTATATCAGATGAGGCGCACGGAGGAGGCAGATATTCCGGTGGCGTCAGGTACCACTCAGATCCTTTCTCATCCAGTTTCAGTACTTTTTGATTCGGGTGCGACCCATTCCTTTATAGCTTCGGATTGTGTGAGTCGTATTGGTTTTGACTGCTTGTTTGAGTGTGAGCCGTTTGTAGTGGGTACGCCCAGCGGGGATCGTATGGTTGGGGATCGGGAAGTTAGGGATTGCCCAGTGAGGATCGGGAGCCGGGATTGGCCCTCGAATCTCATTGTTATAGACCTTAAGGGTGAGGATTTGATCCTCGGGGACGATTGGTTGGATCGTCATGGTGCTATCATGAACTATCGGACTCGTACCATCACGATAGTTGCCGAGGACGGCACCGAGCATACTCTCGTCGGCTGTAAGCCGGGTAGATCGGGGTGTGTGATTAGCGCCTTGAAGGCGATGAAACTTTTGAACCAAGGTTGTGTCGGCTACTGGTGTTTCCCTCTGCAGGCGGAAGATGGTGGAGTTGACATATCGTCGATTCCAGTTGTTAGCGAGTATTCCGATGTATTTCCGGATGACTTGCCGGGATTACCACCACATCGAGAGGTGGAGTTTCCTATTGACCTTGAGCTGAATGCGGCCCCTATTTCTCGAGCACCGTACCGTATGGCACCGTCGGAGATGCTAGAGTTGAAGAATCAGTTGGGAGAGTTGTTAGATAAAGGGTATATTCGACCGAGTGCATCGCCTTGGGGTGCGCCTGTACTTTTTGTCAAGAAGAAGGATGGATCGCTTCGTTTATGTATCGACTATCGAGAATTAAACAAGCTAACCATCAAAAATAAATACCCTTTGCCCAGGATTGACGATTTGTTTGATCAGCTTCAGGGGGCGACAGTCTTTTCGAAGATTGATTTGCGATCGGGCTACTACCAGTTGAGGATTCGGGACGTCGATATTCCGAAAGCTGCCTTTCGGACGAGATATGGCCATTACGAGTTTGTGGTTATGCCATTCGGGCTAACCAATGCCCTGCCAGTTGTTCATGCGGTTGATGAACAAAGTTTTTATTGAGTATCTGGACAAATTCGTAGTCGTTTTTATTGACGATATTCTCATCTATTCACGGAGTCGGGAGGAGCACGCCTTACATCTTCGGATTGTATTAGACACTTTGAGGGCTGAGCAGTTGTACGCGAAGTTCTCTAAGTGTGAGTTTTGGCTCGAGGAAGTGACGTTCCTCGGGCATGTGATTTCAGCAGAGGGAGTTCGGGTAGATCCGCGAAAATAGAGGCGGTGATGGCTTGGGAGCCGCCTAAGAATGTGAAGGAGGTGAGGAGATTTGGGTCTTGCCGGCTATTACCGTAGATTCGTTGAGGATTTTCTAGATCGCTAGACCACTCACTCGTTGCTCCGTAAAACTTCGAAGTTCGAGTGGACCGCAGAGATAGGCAGATGCTTTTGATGAGTTAAAGAGACGTTTGACTACCGCACCCGTGTTAGCGTTGCCTCAGGGGAACGAGGATTTCGTAGTGTACAGTGATGCTTCGGGCCTTGGTCTAGGATGTGTTTTGATGCAGAGAGCAGAGTGATTGCGTATGCGTCCCGCCAGTTGAAACCTTATGAGGTGAATTACCCCACGCACGATTTGGAGTTAGCTGCGGTCGTTTTCGCCTTAAAGATATGGAGGCATTATCTCTATGGGTCGTCGTGTAAGATTTTTACCGATCACAAGAGTTTGAAGTATATCTTCAGTCAGAAGGAGTTAAATATGAGGCAGCGTAGGTGGTTAGAGCTAATTAAAGATTACGACCTCGAGATACTTTACCATCCGGGTAAGGCTAACGTGGTGGCGGATGCGTTGAGCCGTAAGCCGATGGCGTTGCAGATGTTAGAAGTACTTACACCGCAGAGTAGGATCCAGCGAGATTATTTGTCAGAATATTGAGGTTTGGGTTCAGAGAGTTCAGGGCCAGTTATGTGCATTAGAATCACTTCGTCCTTGACTGATGATATCAAGGCGAAACAGTATGATGATCCGTGTTTGGTCCAGTTAAGGGAGGATGTGAGGCAGGGGAAAGCCCCTGGATTTGTGGTTCAGGATGATGGCGTTCTGAAATTTCGCGGCAGACTATGTGTACCGAATGACATTGAGCTGAGACAGAAGATCTTGAGTGAAGCTCATACCACGCCTTACTCCATACATCCTGGTACGAATAAAATGTACAAGGATGTGAGGAGCAACTACTGGTGGAGCAATTTGAAGACAGACGTTAGCGATTTTGTGTCGAGGTGTTTGACCTGTCAGCAGGTTAAGATCGAGCATCAGCGACCCGTGGGGTTTTTGCGACCACTCCCTATCCCGGAGTGGAAATGGGAGGATATTTCTATGGATTTCATTACGAATATGCCTAGGACTCGGAATGGAATGAACATGATTTGGGTTATTGTCGATCGACTGACCAAATCAGCTCACTTTCTGGGTATTAAGGACACTTGGGGCCCGGAGAGACTAGCACGAGTATTTATTGCAGAGGTCGTGAGATTGCATGGGACTCCTAAGAGTATTGTTTCGGATCGTGATGGCCGGTTCGTGTCACATTTCTGGCAGGCTGTACATCGAGCTTTGGGGACTGAGTTGAGACTCAGTACATCTTATCACCCTCAGACTGACGGACAGTCAGAGCGGACGATCCAGACGTTAGAGGATATGTTGAGAGCCTGTGCCCTAGAATGGAAGGATGATTGGGAGTCGCACTTGCCGTTGATCGAGTTCACGTACAACAATAGTTGGCACGCCTCGATCAAAATGGCGCCATTTGAGGCGCTGTATGGGAGGAGGTGTAGATCGCCGTTGTGTTGGGACGATGCGTCCGAGCTGATTGGTACCGAGCCCGATATGGTAGTTGAGACGAGAGAGAAGATTACCCTGATTCGGAATAGATTGTTAACGGCCCAGAGTCGGCAGAAGTCTTATGCCGACACGCGTCGCCGTCCGTTGGAGTTTGAGGTGGGAGATCATGTTTTGCTTAAGGTGTCCCCGACACGGGGAGTTTACCGCTTCGGCCGGAAGGGTAAACTTAGTCCGAGGTTTATTGGGCCGTTTGAGATTTTAGAGAGAGTGGGAGAGCTTGCCTATCGGTTAGGCTTACCGCCGTCCCTGAGCTACGTTCATAACGTATTTCATGTTTCCCAGCTTAGGAGGTACATATCGGACCCTAGCCATATTATCGATTTTGGAGAGATCGAACTGGGACCCGACCTTACCATCGAGGAGAGGCCGATTCAGATTTTAGAGCGTCGGGTGAAGCAACTTCGTCACAAAACCATCCCTTTGGTTAAAGTTCAATGGTCGAGACATGGGTCCGAAGAAGCCACATGGGAGACGGAGGAGAGTATGCAGTCGAGATACCCCGAGTTGTTCGCGTTGTAAGTTTCGGGACGAAACTTATTTTTTAGGGGGAGATAATGTAATATCCGCGTTTTCTATTTTCGGTAATTTCTATTTTTGATGTATGTTCGTTTCGGACAACTCTCTTAGCACTGTTTTGGAATTCTGAATCTATTTTGTTCTTGGAGTTTTTCCGTTTGGACGAGTTTCGAAGATGCTTTTGCATAATTTCATTTTGAATTATATCGTGCCGCATGTGCGTTCGATTCTCGTAAAACTTGTTCGTTTTCGTTGTTTCTCGATTCGTATAAGTTTGTATGGTTGAGTTGGTCGTGTTGGAACTTTCGGTTTGTTAATCCGACGTTGTATCGCGATTTCTCGGGCATTTGGGCCGTTTTTGTAATTTTCATAAGTTTGGGGAATTTCGCCTTATTTGCTTCGTTTCAAACTCTCTAGTGATCGAGATTATATTCTCTTTCAACGCTCAACTTTGTCGTCTTGATTATTACGTGTTTATGATTCTGGATTCTGGTCTTGCTTCGTTTTTCGGCTCTTGTGCGCGGTTGGCAGCAGTGGATTGTGCGTAATCGCCGCTGAGTAGCGCACGCTACTCAGGATTTACTTGCGTGCTCTAACATTGTGTGGTTAGCGTACGCTAACGTGGGGTTCGTAGCATGCGCTATCGATTTCAGCGATTTGGTCGGTGGGTTCAAGATTTTGGATCGACTGTGCAACAGACGCTAATCAGCGTTAACGCACGCTAATCCCCAGTACTAGCGCACGCTAACCATGTTAGCTTGCGTACGCTAACGGGAGGTCAGAAGGCAGACTGTTCTGCCATGCCCCGCTAGCGCACGCTAATGCTAGTGCGTAGCGTGCGCTAAGTCTGTTAAATATAAATAGGACAGCAGCAGTCAACTTCGTCATTTTTCCTTCATTTCCTATCCTTCTCGGTTTTGAGCGATTCCAGGCGGGGGTTAGGGCCGATTCCGACTGTAGATCATCATTCACTACCACCGTGCGTTCCTTGCGTGGATTCTTCAAGTTCCTAATCACTTTCCACCATCCGAATCAAGGTAATTATTCCCAAAACCCTTATTTTGAGATTTTGGGGAAATTTTGGGGATTTCTTGGGATTTGACTCTGTTAGTCCGAATTATTACTGGGTTATCGCTGGACTTCGATCGTGCACTTGTAACCCTTCAGTTTATCGATGATTTGTGGTTTTAAATTCCAAGTTTTCCATTGCTCGTCACTTATAGTCGACGATACCCAAGTTTTGTTCGACTAAGGGTTTCAGCGGGTTGAACTAGGATTGTATTCCATCATTTACGTAGTTTTAAGATTTGTTGTTCATCGTTATTGTGTTAGGATCAGATTTGTGAAGGTTGTTCGGGCCGAAACCTTCCGTTCGCCGTTTTTCTTCACGTAGTATTACTCAGGCAAGTACATGTATTACATTCCGTTATGTGCATATGATTTTGATGTGAATGATGTATATGGTGTTATTGAACGAATGTGATTGTTTCTCTTCCACCTGGGGATGGCGTGTGGCCTCTGGGGGCCGATACTAATGGGTACGGCCATGGAAGTGGAATTTAGTGCGTGTGTTGATGTTCTTCCACCTGGGGACGGTTCGACGGGACCTCTGGGGGCCGATACTAATGGGTACGGCCGCAGAAGTGGTTTCTCACCTGGGGACGGTTCGACGGGACCTCTGGGGATCGATACTAATGGGTACGGTCGCGAGTTACCAAGCGTGGATAATTGTGATGTGGAAAACTTGTTGATATACTGTTTTAGTGTTAGTGTGATATTCCGGAATATTGGTTTTCAAAATGACTTTTCCTAACGATTTATTTGCGTTGATTTGTGTATGTATATAATGTTGTGTAATTATGTACTTGCACTAGCTATTCGAATGCTAACCCCTTAAATGGGGGAAATGCGTCTTATGCATTTCAGGTACTGGTCGAGCTGAGGAGCTGGCACGGGATGCGCATGCAAAGGATGGGTTGGCATGATGATGATGTGGCTCGAGTCTGCATTTTTCTGTTTTATCATTGCATCTGTTGAGTACTAGAGATAGATTGTTTATTTTTGAACATGGTTTAAGTCCCCTGCGTGGGCAACATTTTGGTATTTAACTTATGTCTCATGTACTCCGTTAAAATGTTTTGGCCGAGGCCACGGCCTTATTTACTTTTTGGGTACATCTTTCTTGTTATCATTGTGGTTCATGTGTCACGAGTTAGCCTGGTAGACCTCACGGGGGTTCTACGGCGTGTAATGTCCCGTTAGTGAATTGGGATGTTACACTATTTCTGTATTTGGTCAGAACTGATGTACTGTAATTCCGTTATTTCCATTCGTCAGTACCCTTTTATACTTGTTCAATTCTTCAGCCTTGTAAATCCTTAGGTAAAGGATTTACGGCGCTGTAATATTCCCGAATATATCGGGGGTGTTACAAAAAGGACATCTTCATCCATTGCAAAATCACCAATACCAATTACCAATTCTAAAACCCATCTTCTTGCTAAGAAATACTCCTTTCTTTTAGCAATATATTTTACTTAGAACTTTCAATTTTAGTTTGTATTTTATTTTTGGTTTGAAGTTTTTCTTTCATTTAGTTTGTAATTGAAAAGTGCTTGATCAATAAGCACTTAGTATTTTACTTTCAATTTTTGTAAGCTTGTAACCTTTAAACAAGTTTGAAGTTATATTTTGAAGTTTGTTTCTTGCACTTTGATTGATCATATTCAAGTAAGTTTTATCTATTGTCATTAAGTTCTATTAATTAAAAGTTTCTATATATATTATATATATCAATTATTTCTATTATAATTTTAGTTTGTATAAACCAATGAGTAGCTAATCTTTCTTCCTAGGGGAAGGGGGATTTCTATTAGGTTATATATTGAGTATTTGATGGATTTAAACTATTTTTAGGACTAATTGGTTTAAATAGAGATTGATCATATCCTATTTTTACTAATGAAACATTCTTGATTGATGTTGAGTGAATTGGAAACATATCTTTTCAATCTATCAAATGTTAATCTTGTTATCAACATCTTAAGATTGCGAAAGTGGTTAAGACATCTTTGATTACGAAAGTACGGAGGTGAAAAGTTGATTACTCGATGAACGATCGTTTATCCTAAAAATAGTCAAGTTAGAGAAATGAAAGGACTAATTGGTTTAAATAGAGATTGATCATATCCTATTTCTACTAGTGAAACCTCCTTGATTGATTGTTAAGTGTATTGGAAACACATCTTTTCAATCTATCAAGTGTTAATCTGTAATGTCCGGTATTCTCGTTTCCTGTTATCTTGAATTATTTGTGTCTTGACGTCGGACATTTTCTTGTTGACGAGAATCAGAGTGAATTCTATAATAATACTATATTTGTTTCTACTGCATAGTCGTTGTGGTCGGGTGCGACTTGTTGTCGCGTGCATTTCTTTGATTAAATGTGTGCATGTGATGCGTCGTTAATTGCTCGTTATTGTTTTGAATCATTGCCGGTGGCATTGTTATGGTCGTCGTGGGGCGTGTTTTCACGATGTATGTTCTTTCGCGTTGCTTGTAACGTTTCGCCATTGGGCGCGAGTTTTTTGGTTCTTGTGTATCTCGTTGAGTTTTCCTGGCAGGATATTGCTTCTCCCTACTTGATTTAAGTTTCTCGACGAAACTTATTTTAAGGAGGGTAGAATGTAATATCCGCAATTTCGGATTTCCGGTAATTTTCTTTTTTCGGCGGAAGTCCGTTTCGACGACTCGCTTGAGACCGTCTCATCATTCTGAGAATGATTAAATCTGCACTTTTTGTCATCCGAGTTCGTTTCTGTGTCGTTTTGTTGAGTTCCGTGCTTTTTAGCGACTTTTCCGCACTTGAGTTCGATTCTTTCGAATCTCATCCGAAAATGTTGGTTCGAGTTTCTCGTAAGTTCATTTGATGTTATTTTTCATGTTGCGAGCTTTGGTTTGGTTATTCGATCACGTATCGTGATTTTCGGACATTTTGGGCCATTTTCGTAATTTCCCAAAGTTTGGGGTAATTACTTTCCGTTGTCGAATTTCGAGCCTTCGGGTGGTCCGAATCATGTGTTCTCTCAGTGTTCGGATTCATCTTTACGAGTACTTCGTAACCGTGCTTTCGATTTACGTTCAGGTCTGAGTTTCGGGATTTTTCGGACCGTCGGATCGACCGAGTCCTGGCTGGCCGGACCTGTGCGAAACGGCCCTGGAAACGGCGCTGCCCAGCGCCGTGTCTTGCGCCGGGTCGGCCAGGACCAGCAGCCTGCCGAGACACGGCCGAGACACCCGGCGCTGGTCTGGGCCGTTTGCTGCGCCGTGTCTGGCAGGGGTATAAATATGGCAGGACAGTCGGGTTTTTCACCCAGTTTCTCACTCGTTTTCTTCCATTCCGCGGCTAGAGCTTGATTAATAATGTAGGCATGTTGTTATACAATAAATCCATCAAGTTTTGAAGTTGATATCATGAATAATCCGTCCTATAACATCCTTTGATCGAACGAATCAGGTCAGATTTTCTAGAAATCTAATTTTGGGGATTTTGGGTATTTTGTTCGATTTCGTCCGTTTAATCCGATTTAACTTAGGATTGTGATGTATTGATGATTATTTAGATGTATTATATCATTTCCCTTGTTATTCCATGGTTGGATCATATCGATTCGTTGTTTTGGTCGAGTTCTTGATCGACGCCTTGAAGGTGTCCGGTAAAATGTCATAGAGGGGTTTTCGGGCGTTCTACGATTATTCTTCCTCGTATGATCGATGATTTATTGATTATATGTTATTAGGGTCGAATTCTTGTGAAGAACTCGAGTCGGGACCCTTCCGTTCGTTGTCTTCTTCGGGGTCCGAGCTTCCCGGTCGAATCGTGTTCTTCGGAGTATTCGGTAGCGGTTATTAAGGCAAGTATTTTACTATACGATTTGTGTCTTGTGAATAGGTACGTCGTGTTATGGTTGTGATGAATTTGGTTTACTTTCGTGAATATGCTTCGTAGGAATTAATTATTATGAATGATTGATGGTAGCGATAATACCCTCACTTAGCTAACGTCGTGAAATTATGTTGGTCGTGTTGATCATCTAAGTTTGTGTCGGGTATGGTTGGTCATTATTGATTTGTTGTGATGATTATGATAATTGTGTTGTTTTGGTTTACATACATGATTATACATTTCGGTGTAATGTGGAATGGCTTGATATTTGATGATTATGAGTTGTGTAATGTCGATGTGTGTGTGTATGTGTTCCAGGTAGGGTCTGACGAGGCCTCTGGAGTTCGGTACATGATGTGTACGAACAAGGTGTGTGATCTAGGTAGGGTCTGACGAGGCCTCTGGAGTTCGATACATGATGTGTACGAACAAGGGGTGTGATCCAGGTAGGGTCTGACGAGGCCTCTGGAGTTCGGTACATGATGTGTACGAACAAGGTGTGTGATCCAGGTAGGGTCTGACGAGACCTCTGGAGTTCGGTACATGATGTGTACGAACAATGTTTGTGGCCGGGTAGGGTCCGTTGAGGCCTCCGGAGTTCGGTACATGATGTGTACGAACAGTGTTTGTGGCCGGGTAGGGTCCGTTGAGGCCTCCGGAGTTCGGTACATGATGTGTACGAACAGTGTGTGGTCCGGGTAAGGTCCGTCGAGGCCTCCGGAGTTCGGTACATGATGTGTACGAACAATGATCGTGTAATAGTGCTTGTTTGGGTAACATTTTAAATATGAGTCTCAGACTCATAATGATATCTTATCTAGTGTGTTTTGAAACGAGAATCGGGCCAAGGCCCTAATGTTTACTAAAGGGTTTTGTAAATTGGGACTCGAGGTCCAAAAGAATTTCTGCTTTAAAAATCCCTGAGATGATGTGTTCCTTTTTAAATATCTCTTGCTTGAGTTCGAAATTCTAAAACTTCTCGGGAACATTTTGATAATTGATTTCCGTATTAAATTTGTAGTTGCTATTTACTTGTTGCATTTCGTATCGTATTATACTTGCACTAGTAAAACAGTGGAGTTTTACTAACCCTCGAGTAATCGGGGGGTGGATGTCTGTTTTGCGTCTAGGTACATGCTGGTTCGGGGGAGCAGTCACAGGATCGGCACAACTGGATGACGAGCTGCGATACTAATCAAGAGTCGAGAGTTGGGAGAGTTTGGTTGTATTGTTAGAGTTGATTAAGTCTTCCGCTGTATTGTGTTTCGACCCCTGTGTGGGTAATGTTGTTAGTCAGTTCTGTTGATAGAGTTGTGTGACCTCATCGGTCTATGTGTTTATGTGTAAGTGACCTTAACGGTCTGTATTATTATATTGTTTGACCCTGGTCGGGTAAGCACTTGGTTGTTTATGGATGTTTAGCCTGGTAGATCCTTGTGGAAAGGGTCTACGGCGTGTAATATTCCCATACGGTTTTGGGGGCGTTACATTTATGGTATCAGATCTTAGGTTGCAGAAACCTAGGCTGTCGGGTCGATTCGAGTCGTGGTTTGTCGAGTAATGTGTTGTCTTGTCGTTCGAGTCGTCAGGTGACAAGTTGAGTTGTGCGTAGTCACAACGTCTCGGATATGTTGTCGGATGAGATTAGTATCGTGGGCGACCGTCATCTCCGTGCGTCCTGTGGACATAAGTCTCCTCCTTTATGCGTAATACCTGTGTATCTCGATTTTATCTTAATGAGTTAATTGCGGTGCATAATTTTATTTGCACGGTGTTGTGAATATAGTTGTATTTAATACGTGTGACATATAATATATGTATAAAACTGGGCCTATTGTTGTTTTACCTTTGAACCACTGTGAGGGGGGTATGGTGTGAAAATTGAGAACCTTGTTGGGTTTTGAATAAGGTATCGACGATTGAGTTGGTGAGAAACTCCGAGGAATGGTTTTGTTGTATGTTTAAACTAGATGCTGTGAGATGTATTCTATTGGATTGTGCATGTTGGACTGTATTCCTTTTTCCGCTACGTGAGTTCTTTTGTAATGGCTTTCGGTATTTTACCGGCTGAGTTTTATTTCGAAAACTTATTCCCTTAACCGAGTTTTTGGCATTATGGCCTTGATCGTTTTGGCGAAATTCTTATGACGGTATTTAGTATTTCGTAAATGGCTTTTGTGAGTTTTTGAAATATTACCGTCATCGACCTTTTTGGCGTTTTGTAAATGGTTTTTAGCCTAGTGGGTTCCGGCGCAGGACCCACGGCGCTATAATGTTCCGTGTAATTATCTGAAATTTTTAGGCATTCTAGCCCATTGAATTATCTTTGAAAACTTTGAGTACCTTAGAAAATAAATTTCGAGACGTACTTTTAAAATGAATTATTTTTTCGTGGTACATCCAAGGTGCCACAATATGTTTCAAGATTCTTCTACCTCGAGGACCAAAATGTTTTGAGATATTTCCAATGTTTTAGAAACACTTTTACTTAGACCCGAGGGTCGAATATTTCCGAAAGGTTTTCACGAAAAGAAAGTGTCCTCATTTTTATCGAATGCGAAATAGTTTTCCAAAGTCTCGATAACGATGTCTCACGATGGTACTTTTTTTGAAGGGTGATACTTAAGATCAATCGGTGTTTCCAAAATTATTTTCAAAAGGAGATTTTCTTTTTTAAAACCTATCCATTCCCATTTGAAGGCTGGGTATGTATGTATGATGTTCGCGTTGTCGTTATGATGTTTGCTCCCGAGTATGATCGAATTGGTGGCATGAACGTCGAGGCGTTGCCACGCATTTGTTGTACTAGCCCTCTGTGAGAGGTGTGAACTCGTGTTTACTGTTTATCGCCTCGTGGTGATTTGCGTGTTGTCGCACGAGTGTGAGCTGTTGAAGCTTGGGTTTGTACGTTTGTGTACATGTATGATTGTTTTATAATGTTTGTAATTATGTGTTGGTTATCGTTCGGGCCGTTGAGGTCGCCGAACGATACCGTCGTTGTTGTAGTGTTTGTTTGTGTATTACTTTACGATGGTAATCGTTGTATATGATATGTGTTATGATTCCTCGTTGTGCTGAGTTGGCATCGCCGCTATGTTGTTTTGCGACGTTGTGCCCCATTGTATCTAGCATTTGTATTTTTGGTATGCCGAGCTGAGGTGTTTCAACCGTGATGTGCCGGGGCATACACGTGTAAATTGTCCTTCTCGTCTGTAACGCATTTCAAGTGAGGACTCGAGGGACACCGAATTCAGTTTTGCGAATTGGGTACTGAGACTTTCGGAGTTCGCGCTTCAGCACAGATATTAGGATCGACTCTGAGAGATCCATGAGAGATTTTCCTGTCGGATGCTTTTTGTGTTGTTACCTTGTCGACATTTCTTTTATAAGAGGTCGGATGTAATACCCGTACTATATTTGACTTCTGCAGTTTCTCCTTCTAAATTCTATCGACTTGCACGTGTTCGTCGATACTTTTTGAACTTGTTTGATGTCTCAGTTGTCATCGTTCGAACTGGTTGTGACCTTGTTTCAGATCGACCTGTTTGTCATCGTGACCTTTCCGAGTTCGGTTCGATTCTTGTGAATTTTATTTGGAAGTAACATCTTTCACTTTCTACCAGTTCTTTTAATGTCTGGAGTTGAAGTGGGGACTTCGGAGTCATTGTTCGACTGTTGTCATTCGATCATTGTTGTTTGATCGTTGTTGTTCGATCATTGTTATTTGATCATTGTTGTTCGATCATTGTTATTTTGATCGTTTTTGTTCGATCGTTGTTGTTCGGACGAGGTTGTCTGACTATTGTTGCCTGACCTCGTACTGCGAAGAATTGTCGTTCACCGTTAGTGGCCAAGTGGGTCACCGAGCGGTGCATTGTGAGACCGTTGCCAAGATGTTCGGGAATTGGGTTTTCGTTCCTACTCGGGGAGTGCCTGGTGGTGTCCCGTGATGTAGTTGTGTATCGTACTTCGTACTGTAATTCGTGTAGAAATTGATATTTGTTGCGTGAACTTTTTGGTTTTGTTTGTATTCTACCATGATATTTTATTTTAAGTTTCGGGACGAAACTTATTTTTAATAGGATAGAATGTAATGTCCGGTATTCTCGTTTTCTGTTATCTTGAATTGTTTGTGTCTTGACGTCAGTCATTTTCTTGTTGACGAGAATTAGAGTGAATTCTATCATAATACTATATTTGTTTCTACTGCATAGTCGTTGTGGTCGGGTGCGACTTGTTGTCGCGTGCATTTCTTTGATTAAATGTGTGCATGTGATGCGTCGTTAATTGCTCGTTATTGTTTTGAATCATTGCCGGTGGCGTTGTTATGGTCGTCGTGGGGCGTGTTTTCACGCTGTATGTTCTTTCGCGTTGCTTGTAACGTTTCGCCATTGGGCGCCAGTTTTTTGATTCTTGTGTATCTCGTTGAGTTTTCCTGGCGGGATATTGCTTCTCCCTACTTGATTTAAGTTTCGGGACGAAACTTCTTTTAAGGAGGGTAGAATGTAATATCCGCAATTTCGGATTTCCGGTAATTTTCTTTTTTCGGCGGAAGTCCGTTTCGACGACTCGCTTGAGACCGTCTCATCATTCTGAGAATGATTAAATCTGCACTTTTTGTCATCCGAGTTCGTTTCTGTGTCGTTTTGTTGAGTTCCGTGCTTTTTAGCGACTTTTCCGCACTTGAGTTCGATTCTTTCGAATCTCGTCCGAAACTGTTGGTTCGAGTTTCTCGTAAGTTCATTTGATGTTATTTTTCATGTTGCGAGCTTTGGTTTGGTTATTCGATCACGTATCGTGATTTTCGGACATATTGGGCCATTTTCGTAATTTCCCAAAGTTTGGGGTAATTACTTTCCGTTGTCGAATTTCGAGCCTTCGGGTGGTCGGAATCATGTGTTCTCTCAGTGTTCGGATTCGTCTTTACGAGTACTTCGTAACCGTGCTTTCGATTTACGTTCAGGTCTGAGTTTCGGGATTTTTCGGACCGTCGGATCGACCGAGTCCTGGCTGGCCGGACCTGTGCGAAACGGCCCTGGAAACGGCGCTGCCCAGCGCCGTGTCTTGCGCCGGGTCGGCCAGGACCAGCAGCCTGCCGAGACACGGCCGAGACACCCGGCGCTGGTCTGGGCCGTTTGCTGCGCCGTGTCCGGCAGGGGTATAAATATGGCAGGACAGTCGGGTTTTTCACCCATTTTCTCACTCGTTTTCTTCCCTTCCGCGGCTAGAGCTTGATTAATAATGTAGGCATGTTGTTATACAATAAATCCATGAAGTTTTGAAGTTCATATCATCAATAATCCGTCCTCTAACATCCTTTGATCGAGCGAATCAGGTCAGATTTTCTAGAAATCTAATTTTGGGGATTTTGGGTATTTTGTTCGATTTCGTCCGTTTAATCCGATTTAACTTAGGATTGTGATGTACTGATGATTATTTAGATTTATTATATCATTTCCCTTGTTATTCCATGGTTGGATCATATCGATTCGTTGTTTTGGTCGAGTTCTTGATCGACGCCTTGAAGGTGTCCGGTAAAATGTCATAGAGGGGTTTTCGGGCGTTCTACGATTATTCTTCCTCGTATGATCGATGATTTATTGATTATATGTTATTAGGGTCGAATTCTTGTGAAGAACTCGAGTCGGGACCCTTCCGTTCGTTGTCTTCTTCGGGGTCCGAGCTTCCCGGTCGAATCGTGTTCTTCGGAGTATTCAGTAGCGGTTATTAAGGCAAGTATTTTACTATACGATTTGTGTCTTGTGAATAGGTACGTCGTGTTATGGTTGTGATGAATTTGGTTTACTTTCGTGCAAAATGCTTCGTAAGAATTAATTATTATGAATGATTGATGGTAGCGATAATACCCTCACTTAGCTAACGTCGTGAAATTATGTTGGTCGTGTTGATCATCTAAGTTTGTGCCTGGTATGGTTGGTCATTGTTGAGTTGTTGTGATGATTATGATAATTGTGTTGTTTTGGTTTACATACTTGATTATACATTTCGGTGTAATGTGGAATGGCTTGATATTTGATGATTATGAGTTGTGTCATGTCGATGTGTGTGTGTATGTGTTCCAGGTAGGGTCTGACGAGGCCTCTGGAGTTCGGTACATGATGTGTACGAACAAGGTGTGTGATCCAGGTAGGGTCTGACGAGGCCTCTGGAGTTCGGTACATGATGTGTACGAACAAGAGGTGTGATCCAGGTAGGGTCTGACGAGGCCTCTGGAGTTCGGTACATGATGTGTACGAACAAGGTGTGTGATCCAGGTAGGGTCTGACGAGACCTCTGGAGTTCGGTACATGATGTGTACGAACAATGTTTGTGGCCGGGTAGGGTCCGTTGAGGCCTCCGGAGTTCGGTACATGATGTGTACGAACAGTGTTTGTGGCCGGGTAGGGTCCGTTGAGGCCTCCGGAGTTCGGTACATGATGTGTACGAATAGTGTGTGGTCCGGGTAAGGTCCGTCGAGGCCTCCGGAGTTCGGTACATGATGTGTACGGACAATGATCGTGTAATAGTGCTTGTTTGGGTAACATTTTAAATATGAGTCTCAGACTCATAATGATATCTTATCTAGTGTGTTTTGAAACGAGAATCGGGCCAAGGCCCTAATGTTTACGAAAGGGTTTTGTAAATTGGGACTCGAGGTCCAAAAGAATTTCTGCTTTAAAAATCCCCGAGATGATGTGTTCCTTTTTAAATATCTCTTACTTGAGTTCGAAATTCTAAAACTTCTCGGGAACATTTTGATAATTGATTTTCGTATTAAATTTGTAGTTGCTATTTACTTGTTGCATTTCGTATCGTATTATACTTGCACTAGTAAAACAGTGGAGTTTTACTAACCCCCGAGTAATCGGGGGTGGATGTCTATTTTGCGTCTAGGTACATGCTGGTTCGGGGGAGCAGTCACAGGATCGGCACAACTGGATGACGAGCTACGATACTAATCAAGAGTCGAGAGTTGGGAGAGTTTGGTTGTATTGTTAGAGTTGATTAAGTCTTCCGCTGTATTGTGTTTCGACCCCTGTGTAGGTAATGTTGTTAGTCAGTTCTGTTGATAGAGTTGTGTGACCTCATCGGTCTATGTGTTTATGTGTAAGTGACCTTAACGGTCTGTATTATTATATTGTTTGACCCTGGTCGGGTAAGCACTTGGTTGTTTATGGATGTTTAGCCTGGTAGATCCTTGTGGAAAGGGTCTACGGCGTGTAATATTCCCATACGGTTTTGGGGGCGTTACATAATTTTGTTATCAATATCTTAAAAAAGTGACAGTGATTAAGACATCTTTGATTACGAAAGTACGGAGGTGAAAAGTTGATTACTCGATAAACATTCGTTTTTTCTTTTATATCCATATAAATCAATTCCTATACTTAATTAAATACCTAATTTAGTGAACCCGTAATCCCCTAGATTTTATAAATTCCCAACACATTTTAATTCTATTCATTTTCACTAGTTAAAATTAGTCTAGTATAAATAGTCTAGTATAAATAGTCTTAATATAAATAGTCTAGTATAAAAATAGTCTTATTAAAAATAGTCATATATAAACTAGTCTTATTAAAAAATAGTTTAGTTTAAAATATAGTGCAATTTAATTTAGTTAATATTTAAAAACCCACAAATATATTTTAGAATATTTTAGTATTTATTTCTCGCAATTTGTAACAAAATATTATACGAAGCCCTGTTGGACAATCCTCGAGAGAAAAGACCTTGGTAGAACTTACCACAAACTACTTCTACCTCGTATATATTTGCGAGCGACTCAAGAACTCCTATTTTTAAGATAAGTTTTTGACCGATCACCGAACACTGGTTAGAGAGGATAGAGAGTATATTTGCAACCCTACAGTACTCGGAAGAGCAGAAGCTGGCACTCGCAACTTTTCGATTGGAGTCTGCGGCGCACGACTAGTGGAAGATTACCAGTGGAAAATGGACAAGAGAGGCCACTGACCGGACATGGGAGAACTTCGTTAAAGCTTTCCGTGATCAATACATTTCCCAAGCCACTCGTGAGGCTCGCCGTGATGAATTTTATCATCTTAAGCAAGGGGCAATGACCGTCGCCCAGTACGAGTCTCAATTCAATCGACTCTCAAAATACGCGCCGGGACTGGTGAGCACCGAGGAGGACAGACTGTACATGTTTACGCGTGGGTTGAGATTTACGCTTCAACAAAGCTTGCTGCCAGTAAGGATGACGACGATGACAGAAGCTGTCGAGGCTGCCAGCCGAATTGAAAGCGGGATGACCCAACTGGGTCAGGCAAAGGAGCGCACCATTGGGAAGTCAAATAGACCCGTGCCAAAATCATCATCCAGGCCACCCCAAAAATTCCAGCGCAAGACTTCAGGAAAGAACACCGGAAAGAAGCCTGTAAACAACCTACCGCCCTGTCCTCACTGCAATAAGATGGGGCATAAACCCGAGGACTGTTGGAAGAAACATGGGAGGTGTCTGCGCTGTGGGGATAATCAGCATCAGATTAGGGAATGCCCGAAGTGGGAAGCGCCGGACAACAATCAACAGAAAAATACGGCTAAGAAGGACGATCGCAAGGGTAAGGGAAAAGCGCCAGCAAGAGTTTTTGCCTTAGCTGGACAAGAAGCTCCTAATGCAACAGACGTGGTGGAAGGTACATTCCTTGTGTCAAACCACTCTGCTCATGCATTATTAGATCCAGGATCATCACATTCTTTTGTTGCACCCCATTACGCACAAAAACTGAATGTATGTATGGAATCATTGCCTCTAAGCTTAGTGGTGTCCACACCTATGGGTGCAAGCCAAGAAACAGATTCGGTATTTAGGAATTGCGAAGTTGTAGTTGAGGGTCAATGTTTTCCTGCTGACCTAATTCTTCTTCCCATACTTGAGTATGACCTCATACTTGGTATGGATTGGCTATATAAGAACTATGCACAACTTGATTGCCATTCTAAAATTGTTCGATTCTGCAAACCCGATCACCCTGTAGTTGAACTACATGGAAATGCTAGAATTAACTCGGCCCCGATTATATCAGCCACGAAGGCGAGGAAGGCCATTTCGAAGGGAGCAACGGGATATCTAGCTTTTTTCATGAATAAACACAAGAGCACAACCGAGGTCGAAGCAATACCAGTAATATCAGAATACCCTGATGTTTTTCCCACGGAACTCACTTCTCTACCTCCAGATAGGGAAGTTGAATTTAATATAGATATACTGCCAGGAAAGGCACTGGTGGCTAGAACGCCATATCGAATGGCTCCACTAGAACTGCAAGAACTGAAGGTTCAGTTGCAGAAATTACTAGAAGTTGGATTTATCCGACCTAGCATATCCCCTTGGGGAGCGCTAGTGCTACTCGTAAAGAAGAAGGATGGCATGCTAAGGTTGTGTATCGATTATCGTGAACTTAACAACATTACTGTTAAGAACAAGTATCCATTTCCCAGGATCGACGAACTATTCGATCAGCTACAAGGTGCAACGGTTTACTCGAAGTTCGATCTCCAACAAGGATATTATCAGTTGAAGATCAAAGAGAATGACATACCAAAGACTGCCTTTCAAACTAGGTATGGTCATTATGAATTCGTGGTAATGCCTTTTGGATTGACCAACGCACCAGCTGCATTTATGGATTTAATGCACCACGTGTTCCAACCATATTTGGATCAATTCGTAGTAATATTTATCGACGACATACTCGTTTATTCCAAGTTGGATCAAGAACACGAAACTCACCTAAAGTTGGTGCTAGAGACACTAAGGGAGCATAAATTGTACACCAAATTCAGCAAGTGTGAATTCTGGTTAAGAGAAGTGGCGTTCCTAGGACACGTCATATCAAGAGAAGGAATTGCAGTAGATCCATCAAAGGTGGAGACTATTCTGGACTGGAAGAGGCCAGAAACAGTCACGGAGATTCGAAGCTTTCTTGTACTTGCGGGTTACTACCACAAATTCATTAAAGACTTCTCTAAAATCGCAGGACCACTCACAATACTAACACAGAAACACGTCAAATTTGTGTGGAACGATAAGTGTGAGTCGAGCTTCCAGGAGCTTAAGAGGAAACTCACAACCGCACCTGTACTAACACTTCCCGAAGGAAGTGAAGGGTTTGTGTTGTACAGTGACGCATCGAAGGAAGAATTAGGAGCCGTGCTGATGCAAAATGGCAAGGTTGTGGCTTACACATCCCGAAAGCTAAAGGTCCATGAGATGAACTATCCGACCCACGACCTTGAACTCGCAACAATAGTGTTTGCCTTGAAGAAATGGAGACACTACTTGTATGGAGCTACCTTCACCATTTTTACTGACCACAAGAGTCTCAAATATCTATTCTCTCAGAAGGAGTTGAATCTAAGACAGAGACGATGGATAGAACTCCTTGAAGATTATAACTTCTCCATTCAGCATCATCCGGGCAAGGCCAATGTCGTGGCAGACGCCTTGAGTAGGAAAGCGAGTGTGGCTAGACTCATGATAAGGGAATGGAATGCCCTGGGAGAAATAAGCCAATGGAACCCAAGACAATCCAAGACATGCGTTATGTGCGCCAATTTGTCATTGAAGCCGGACTTATTTAAGGAAATCCAAGAAGCTCAGACTCACGACGAGAAGTTATGTAAACTTATGGAAAAGGTCGCACAAGGCGAAAAACCTGAGTTCAGCATGTCTGTTGATGGGATACTAAGATTCAAGAACCGTATATGTGTTCCCGACAATGTCGAGCTCAAGAAGAAAATTTTAGCAGAAGCTCACTGCTCCCGATATACAATTCATCCAGGAGGAAATAAAATGTATAAGGATATAAAGAAGCACTACTGGTGGGCAAATATGAAGAACCACGTAGCGGAATTCGCAGCAAGATGCTTAACTTGTCAGAGAGTAAAAGCCGAACACCAAAGACCCTCAGGACTATTACAGCCATTAGAGGTTCCTGAATGGAAATGGAAAAAGGTAACCATGGATTTCATCACGGACTTTCCAACCACAAGAGGAGGATATAATACCATTTGGGTAATCGTTGATAGGTTAACAAAATCATCACATTTCGTACCAGTGAAAAAGGACGACAGTTCACGTGTCGCTAGGACCTATATCCGAGAAATCGTTCGACTCCATGGAGTACCAGTAGATATTGTATCTGATAGAGATTCAAAATTTACATCTCGTCTTTGGAAAGCTTTTCACAAGGAATTAGGAACTTCCTTAAGCTTCAGCACAAGTGCTCATCCTGAGACCGACGGGCAATCTGAACGAACCATCCAGACCCTTGAAGACATGTTACGAGCTTGCGTTCTGGACTTCCGAGGAAATTAGGATCAACATCTACCATTGGCCAAATTCGCATATAACAACAGTTACCACGTCACAATCGGAATGGCACCATATGAAGCACTGTACGGATGGAAGTGCCGATCCCCACTTCATTGGAAAATTGACGATCAATGGACGCCAAAGACACAAGGAACGGAACCTTCTGTAATAAAAACAGATTTGGTGAAAGAGGCCATGGACAAGGTACGACTGATCAAGGATAGGATCCGCACCGCTCAGAATAGACAGAAGAGTTACGCCGATCGTCGTAAAAAGGATTTAGAATTTGAAGTAGACGATCGAGTCTTCTTAAGACTAACACCACGGAAGGGTTTAATAGTATCAAGGAAGGGAGGAAAACTGAGTCCCCGATATGTAGGACCATTCAAAATCACCAAAAGGATTGGTTGACTAGCTTATCGGTTAGAGTTACCACCCAATCTGGCGGGAATGCACGACGTTTTCCATGTCTCGAGACTAAAGAAGTATCATCCGGACCCGGAGCATGTTCTTACCTCTGACATCACACCAATCAAAGATGATTTATCTTATGAAGAGAAGCCGATAAAGATCCTCGACCGACAGATGCGTGAACTGAGGAAGAGGACAATTCCCCTAGTCAAAGTCATCTGGTCTAAGCATAATAGCAAGGAAGACGCTACATGGGAAACTGAAGAAGAAATGAAGAAATTGTACCCCGAATTATTCAAGTAGGAATTTGGGGACCATATTCTTTTAAAGAGGGGAGGATGTAAAACCCCCTAAACTCGATAGTTTAGTACATGTATAATTATTAAATCATGATGTACTCTAATAACAATTGTTTGTAATCTACATCTAGTTTCATTTTATTTTACTTATTTATTCATAAATTATTTTATGAATGAGATAATGAATTAATTAAAACTCGAAATAGGAACATGAAATTCCTAATGGGCCATGTGTATCAACACCTACACATATGAACACACTAAAAGGCTCAAGTCCAACTTAATAAAATTCCTAAAGCTTAGAATTTCACTTCAAAGCCCAACTATATATATATATGTATATATATATATATATATTCTTACACACAACAATTAAACACCAAAACAAAAAAAATAAATAAATAATATATAAACACACACACATATGGGATGGCCAAATGGGGGACAAGGGAGGGGATCAACATTTTTTTTTACTAGCCATGTTTCCCATGCAAAGGACCTATTTACACCCCATTTTCCCAAGCCTTGACCACCCCTTTTAAATACTTACAATATATATCAACACACTCTTCCTTCCACACATACACCAAACAAAAATCTGCACTTAGTAATAGAGAGAGAGAAGGCTGAAAATTTGAGAAGAAAGGAGAAAGAAGAAGGGGAATGGAAAAGGAGAAGGAAATTCAAGGTAATCTCATTTTCAACCCTTTTCTTTCCTAAAACTTTAGTGGTAACCTTTATACTAACAATAATCTTAACATACAACAAAAATACCCACCTTGGATGGTGATTCATACGGCCAAACCATAGAGGATAGGAGGAGAAATTGTCTTTCAAAATCCGAGACCAAGAATCCCACACGAATTCAACTAAGGTGAGTGGAAATTCTTCAAAATTTTGAAAACAAAAATTAATTATTTCTTATTTATGATGATGCATGTGAGATCTGAAAATTTTGAAATATATTCTTGAGTTGCATGTAAAATTTTGCATGTTGAAATTATACTACAAGTTTTTGTTAATATTTCTATATAAATATTTGTATTTCTTGATTTTTATTTATGAATATTATGAGAAATTATGATGCATGTACAAATCGGGAAAATTCTGAGTATATACATATTTTGAATATTCATATTATGGTTATAACATCATGCAAATTGATTTGACAATTTTAGTCGACAACCGATTCGATAGTCGGATTCCAATTTCGTGAAAAAGTGTAATCTTTATACCTACCTTGTACTTTCTCATGACTTTATCTCAAATCTGGAATTTTAGTGTCATATGACTAAGTTGTAATATGTGATAATGTACTTGTGGCCGAAAACGAGAATTTAATCGAGTAAACGGAAATTGGGCACAAATTGCAATTTTAGGTAGTTTGGAGACTAAATTGAAAATTTACAAAAATACGTATTCTGGACCCTGTAACACATATATTTCTTCATATATAAGCTGTCCGTAAGGTTTCGTACACTTCGGACTTCGATATCTATACTTATAAACCAAAATTGTAATTTGAAACACTTTTGGGGTCAAAACGCAAGAAAATTAGAATTCTGGACCAAGTCCGAAATTTTCTGGAATTTTTCACAAATCTATCATTCCAGACCTATTACGAGTCACCTCGTAAAATTTCATCAAAATCCGAGCTAATTTCATAACATTATAAGCCCCGGAATAATTTTCCTAAGTTTTGGGGAAAACCGTAAATTCTGGAAAATTCAGTCTCGAAACTGAAAATTTCGAAATTTCCTTAAATCTGGAGTCGTGGGAATATTTTTGACATTCTCACAAATCTTCACAACCATCCGAATTCGATCCTTACTCTAAATACTAAAACTCGAACCCAAGGGCAAAAGCGTCCATTCAACCTATTCCAAAGATTTCTCGTTATCGTCGAACCTGCCCATATTATATAAATACCCGATCTAAACTCCCCAGACTGTTAATAAGATTATTCAGATTATTTCTCAGATTTATTATGAATTTTTTTTCTTTCGAACAAATCGGGCCACAATTATAAATAATACATATTTCGTACTTAGTCAAAAAGACGCTATTAACCTGACTAACCGAACACATACTTGATACTCGTGACATGCGTCTGACTACTGACTGTAACTGTCCGGGAACTAAGTGCTATACAAACAAAGTGCCACGGATGGGTCCGCCTCTAACTCTACCGGGGCAAAGTGCCACGTCGACGGACGGGGGCCACCTCTTGATCCCATACGAACCAGAGAGCCAACCTAAAATCCGGGGCCACCTCTTGAACTGCATGAGCGACCTCTAGAGTCCCTAATCATGTCAGGGACGGTTAGATCAAGTCTTGGATCGAGCAGCGAGGCTGCGGTTTATGAACGAGGCTATCGTTGTTTCCTATTCCCATAACCGAGGAACGGAGTGTTCCGAGGGACCTGGGTCGTAGACTTGGGGTATAATCGCGATTATGGTGTGATCCGGGTTTTGACCCACAGCTAAGGACATACCGAGCCCAGATAAGAGATAAGGAAGCACACGCTAAGTGTGAAAAGAGCGAAGGCTCTACTTGGGGCGACGGTCCAAATCTTGGGGCGACGGCCTATCTTGCTAGGAGTAACAAGGAGAGCCTAGAATCCAAAGTCCATATCGGCAGGATTCGAAGCTAGCTTGACTGATTGACCAACTGCTTGACTTGACATCCGTCCACGGGGACAGGATTATAATATCGCACCTGTAAGTGTTTATTGTGTTCATAAAAATTATAATGTATCTTGCAAACGATTCCAATTCCATATACTTTATAAAACCATGCATCAATCAAAATGTTTTCAAAGAAAAGTAAGCCACACTCGCACACGATCACCCACTCACTGAGACCCTTTGTCTCACCCCACCGTTTTCCATTTTAAACCAGAGGATGAGAATCCGGCCGAAGACGAGGGGACTTTTGAAGAGACCGAGTAGAAGACCTTCGAGACATAGAATTGTGTATAATTCCACCTTGTAATAGATTAGTTATGTTTCGTATTTGGTACTTTTGAAATTTTGGAAAGAAGTTCTGCTGTAATGTTCTGATTTTGAAATTTCATTACCAACTTTTATTTCAACGAATCTTATGTTAGGAGTATGCCCTCGAATGCCACTCAGAGGTTGTTGAGTGAGGGCATTGTACTTGTAATTATGTAAACCATTTATATAAGGCAAATGATTGTTTCTTTATTTACTGGTAGTTACTGGCATTCCTAACTCGTAAATAAACATATAGAAACTAGTCCGTGCATTTGAGAGCAAAACGTTCCACTCCTTATTGGATAAGGGGGTCGGCACTGGAAAGGTTTATAGCTCAAATACTTAATCGTTCGCAAGTCGATGAAACTTGACTGGGCGTTAAGTTTATGTAAAGACTTGTATGACGTGTTCTTTGACATGGAGAGTGCCTGTCGAATACTAATGGTTAGTGGGAGCACACGTTATAGGTATGCTAATTAGATTAGTATACTCGAACCGACTCACCCTCGATTCGTCACACGGATTTCACTCCGGGACAGTCAATGACGGAATCGAAAGGTTGTGATAGGTATTCGTGAACCTTCGACTTGAGGATTTAGTAGGGATGTGCTTGTGACGTCAAGATTTTCATTAGAGTAGTTCGACCTGTAAACCTAAGGCGGGGTCAACCTCGACGTGCATCTTGACGGCAAGTAGCGAGTCCCATCAATACCAAGATAGAATTCTTTCTCCCATTAGTGAGCGGGTTATATGTCCTATGCGGTTATCGAGATGAGATCATAAGTCTTTGGCCAAAGCATTGGAGCTAGTTGTATTAGATACACGATGACTCGATGATCTCGATTTGCATTAATGCATGCATAGCGTCACCGATAGGGTTTGACCGACCGTGACCCTATAACTTGATCGGGACATTTGAAAGAAGGGTTTATACGTATACCGGTATTCACGATGTAATGGTTCTTGAATGATCCCAATCATTCGTTCTCGATGGGTACAGCAGTAGCCGCCAGTCGCTAGGTGGTGCTACTACTCTTTGGTTCCTCCCATTCCGATCGAGACGGACCTACCGAGTCGCGCAATAGGATTGACAACGGAATGAATCAAGCTAATTCTCTCATTATGAATATTAGATATTGGATATCTAAATTTAGGACATTAGATGTCTAAATCGATTTATTGGATAAATTGATTTACGGCCTAATGAATTAAATATATCACCGGGTGATTAATTTAATTCATGGATATAATTATTTCTTGGAGAAATTAATTATGTTATAATGTATTTGATATGTTTAATTAATTGGATTAATTAATCGATATAAATACATCGATATGAAATCGGAGTTTATCTGTTTGGACTCGCGGGAGTCCGAAACGAACCGAACTCGTCCGAATTTCATCTTGGCCCCCCCTCCCTCTTTCCACCTTGCTTCCTTTTGTTTCTTGTTCCATTCTTTAATGGATGATTAAGACTTGTGGGGCAAGTGTTGTAGTGGGATGAGTTGTTATCTTGGGTGGGAATAGAATAAAAGTAGAAGACATCATCTCTCAAATCATTCCATTCATTTCTCACGTATGAAGAGAGAGAGAGAGAGAGAGAGAGAGAAAAAGAATTTTTGAATTCATTTCTCAAGTCTTCTTCTTGTTCTTCATTTCTTCTTGGTTTTCTTTGAGAAATTTCAAGAGATTAATTGAGAGTTGTGAGTTATACACTTAGAGTGTGATAATCTCATATTGCAAGCTTCATCACCTAGCTCTAGCCGTATCCTCGGAGGATAGCAAGGTGTTGTCATTCCGTTCGTTTTTCCGGCGCGTGGCAAGTAGAGACGCGGTGCTTTCGGCGTTGGATCGTTCAAGAGCTTGGGGAATAGCTCAAGAGAAGGTTACCATTTAATCAACGGACTTCGAGGGTTAGTTTCTTACAACTCTTGCTTTTGTTTATATATTCGTATATACGTAGCTCGATCGATCCTCGTAGGGATTCGGATCGAATTAATTTTCGTTTTACCGCTTCCGCTGGGCCTTCGTTTTAGGCACCGAATCCCAACAGTGGTATCGGAGCGTAGGTCTTGCGATCGTATATACGATATTAGCATTTGGAATGCTCGATTAGATGGTGAATGATTTGGAATCATTTTAGTCATAATCGTGGTATATATTTTTACGTTCGTAGTAATTATATTTTTCGTAAGTTTATGTCTAAATATAAATCTTAATTTCTTGGAAAAATGATTTATATTGAAGATATGAATGTTGGAGTATATAGATATTGGATATCCGGTCGAAAAACTAGTCCCGAAATGCCGTTGGACGGTCCGGAGGGGTCCGGAAGTCGGGGCCGCGGCCTGTGGCTGGTGCGGCCGGCACAGGCAGCCATCTTGTGGGCCGCGTACAGTCTGTGGGCCGCGGCACAGGCTGCTTGGGCAGCCGGCCGGCAGCTGCCTAGCATGATCGGCCATGCAGCATGTCTCAAGGCATCTGCCGGCAGTGACTTCGGCCATGGCAGAGCCAATTTCGCCCGGCTCGATTTTTTCGTATTCTTGAAAATTAATCTCCCTCATGTTAAATTGGATTTAATATGATTAAATTGATTTATGGTATTTCATTTTATAAGGGAAATTTGATTAATTGGAATATTTATGGTCGACCGAATTATTTTGAACGTTATCATATTACCGATTGTGTGAATCGATTGGATCTGTTCGTATTGTTGATTGGATCAATGTATCTCTACGCTTTCCATTTTTTTAGTATTTATTGAATGAATGCTTTTGAATGGGGATGTGGTTCGTGGACTTAGTTTTTGAATCGTTCGTTTTATTCGATTGGGTTGTAAAGGCCGTTTTGAGCCTATTTATTTTACTAGAAAAATTTGTATCTAGGATGCAATTTTCAATGTAAAATTTATATGTAATGACGAAGACCGGAGGAAGATCCATTTCGAGAAGACAAAGATTCAAGACGAAGACTTGTAATTAGATTACGGAGTTTTTGTTTTCTAGGAACGGTCCATGAACCACATGTTGGTAGCAACTAGGTTGTGAATGGTTGTTTCATATTGTATGAATGCCACAAACGCGCTTAAACGATTAATGTGCAAAGTGTAACGTTAATCGCGATAATTCTCCCACAACAAATAATTAAGTTTATAAGGTTTCAAAGTTTTTTCCTTCCCTCCATCGAGTTTTCGGGAAATTAAAATCCAAACCGGATGTGCTATGCTTCCGAGTTATCGGGGTAGTCGTTCGGGGAGGACGGATAAATTACCGAGAGCGCATTGGATGCCTTCGGTTGGAGCAAATTTTATCCCTAGAAACCTGATAGGTTGCCGGATAAGATTCAATTGTGAAACTGATTTGCGTCGATGGTATAAACTTAACTTGTTCACGAACCATAGAAACCGTATAGGTTGAGGGGAGTGAACAAGGGGAAAAAGAAGATCGAATCATCCATTAGATGGGTTGGTGTTGGACACCACTTTATGAAAATTAATAGACTAGAAACCTGTTCGGTTGCCCTCTATTAAGATTTATAAAGAACTCGATCACCACTATGAAGTAGAGCGACGATACTTCGGATTTCACATGGGAGTGTGTTATTCCGATAAAATAGTGGGAGCCGGGTAACAAGAATAGAAAAGACCTTAAATTCTATACTCGTAACATAATTGAATGAGTCACTAATTAATCTGTTATACTTAATGCATAAATCTCAATATGACAATGAATCCACTCGCAATTCTACTCGAAAAGAACACCTTAATGGGACCTAACTTTGTGGATTGGCTCCGCACCGATGATTGTCCTCGATAGAGGCACCGGGATACGTCTTGGAGACGGACATTCCGGCGCCTCCTATGCGGACTCGAGCCAATCAGAAGAGATTGAAAACCACGAAAAGTGGGTTAAGGATGACGTGAAAGTCCGTGCTTATATGATGGCTTCCATGTCTAATGATCTTCGAGAGAGCTCATGAGAAAATGACTTCGCTAGGCATTCTATCTCACTTAACCGAGCTTTATGGTGAGCACAAAGAATCGCTAGATATGAGATATCCAAGCAATCGCTCGGTGCAAGGATGAAGGAAGGTGAGAAGGTTGGGGAACACGTCCTCAAAATGATATCCATGATCGAGAGATTGGAGGCTCTTGATTTTAAAATGGATACTTCTCTCAAACCGACCTTATCCTACGCCTCTCCTCGATTCCTTCTCACGCTTTGTTATGAACTTCAACCGCAATGAGATTGCATGTAACTTAGTTGGGCTAATGAACAACCGGTGACCGCCGCCTCGATGAAGACCCGCGGATGAAGGAGTCTCGCACTTGTGATTTCTTACGGACTTCTAAGTCTAAGAATAAGAAGAAAAAGACCAAGAAGCGGACTGGACCACAAGATAAGGACCTTAAGGGAAAGGGCAAGGCCCCGATGGTTCCAAAGAACAAGAAGAAGAAGGATACTTGTCTCAAGTGCGGTGAGTGGGCCACTAGGCTAGATCTCGTCCGATTCTTCATGGCACCTCGTGCATGTAACTTTTAGTTTTGGAAACAAATTGTTCTGCTCATCGTATTTTCTACTTCTGGATACTAGATTCTCGTGCTAGTTCTCATATTTGTACCGTGAATCGGGATCTGGAACAAAGTAGGAAGCTTGGAGTGGAGAAGTTATGATCACGGAAGCGGGCATAGTGTCGAGGCGACCGACATAGGATCACTTCTTTTGGGTTTAGAATCCGGCTTTGTTTTGACTTTAGAAGATGTACTTGTTTTGCCCAAGGGGCACAAAAACATTGTATCCATTCCGGTCATGGACCGAAAAGGCTTTTCATTTTTCATTGGTGATGGTTCCTGCAAAATTTATTTTAGAAATAAACTAGTGGGTACTGCTACATTGTTGAATGGATTGTATCATCTAAATCTCAGCAACAAAGTAGTTGTGAATACTATAACTAGAAAACGCAGTAGGGATGAAACCAATCAAGTTTTGAAATGGCATCTTAGACTTGGTCATGTTGGTCAGACCAAGGTTTACAAGATGGAAAAAGATGGACTTATGGGTCCATTGGGATCGGATCCCTTTCCTACTTGTGAATCTTGCCTTAAAGGTAAAATGACTAAGTCCCCCTTCACAGGGACATTTCAAAGAGCCGCTGATAAACGGGGATTAATCCATACCGATGTATGTGGTGCTTTGGAAGCAGCACGTGACGGATATCAATATTTCATTACGTTTACAGATGATCATACTAGGTATGGTTATGTATACTTAATGAAACATAAATCCGAGGCCTTTGAGAAATTCCAGGAATTCAAGGCCCTAGTCGAGAAACAAACTAGTAATCATATCAAAGCACTTCGGTCGGACCGAGGTGGCGAGTATATGAGTACGGAGTTTGACGAGTTCCTTAAGGAACATGGAATAGTTTCACAACTAACACCTCCAGGTACTCCTTAGTTAAATGGTGTGTCAGAAAGAAGGAACCAGACCCTGTTGAACATGGTTCGTTCCATGTTGGGCTATACTGACTTGCCGATTTACCTGTGGGGGTATGCACTCCTGACTGCCGCGTATATCTTGAACAGATGTCCTTCCAAATACGTTCCTAAAACTCCACATGAGATGTGGGAAGGAAGGAAAGCAAGTCTTAATCATATTAGGATTTGGGGATGTCCCGCTTATGTCAAGAAGACTAAGGTGGAAAAGTTGGAAGCTAGGTCTGCGAAGGGACGTTTCATTGGATTCCCGTCTGGGACGATGGGATATCTATTCTACATGCCCGAAGATTGAAGGATCATTGTTGCTTTACAAGCACACTTCCTGGAAGATGAGTTCATTCAGGAAGGCGGAGCAGGTAGAAGTATTTCCTTAGAAGAATACAATGAAACTCCTCGAGAGACACCTGTGCAAGAAACTGGAACCGAACTTTCTGAAACACAAGTACAACCACCTCGTAGGTCTAGTAGGGTGTCTCATTTACCTGAGAGGTATGGGCTTGTGCACTTGGAGGAGCTGGGTCTCCATGAGGTTCCAAGTGATAGCCAAGAGACCGACCCAACAACCTATGACCAAGCGATGGTGGATGTAGACTCCGCGAAATGGCGTGAAGCTATGGAAGCTGAGATAGACTCGATGCATGTCAATCAGGTTTGGACTCTAGTAGACCGCCCCAAGGGCATAGTGCCCATTGGGAATAAGTGGATCTACAAGAGAAAGACTGATGGTGATGGCAAGGTTGACGCCTATAAGGCCAGGCTTGTGGCAAAGGGTTATACCCAAAAGGAAGGCATCGATTACCACGATACCTTCTCGCCCGTAGCCATGATCAAGTCTATTCGCATGATGCTTGCTATAGCTGCCTACCACGATTATGAGATATGGCAAATGGACGTAAAGACGGCTTTCCTTAATGGATTCCTCGAGGAGGAAATCTATATGGAGCAGCCTAAAGGCTTTGTGTCCGAAGTCGATATTCGAAGTGTGCAAGCTTGCGTTCCATTTATGGATCAAGCAAGCGTCGCGTAGTTGGAACCTTCGCTTTGACGAGGCGGTCAAAGAGTTTGACTTCGTGCAAAATGAAGAGGAACCTTGTGTATACAAGAAGGTTAGTGGGAGCAAGATCGCATTCTTAGTACTATATGTAGATGACATTCTACTAATAGGAAATGATGTGGGAATGCTCGCCCGTGAAAGCTTGGCTTTCGAGTAATTTCTCCATGAAAGACTTGGGAGAAGCAACCTATATTCTTGGAATTCGACTCTACGGGATAGAGCGAAGAGAACAATAGGCCTTTCCCAAGCCCTCTATATAGATAAGATCTTAAAGCGATTTAAGATGGATGATTCTAAAAGAGGTTTCCTACCGATGCAACATGGAATAAAACTCACCTTGAAGATGTGTCCTCAAAGTGAGGAACAACGAAAGGAAATGAGTAATATACCATATGCTTCAGCCGTGGGTAGCCTTATGTATGCTATGTTGTGTACAAGACGACATCGCGCATGCCGTAAGCGTGGTGAGTAGGTTTCGTGCAAACCCGGGTAGGGAACATCGATGCCAGAAAGAACGTTCTCAAGTACTTAAGAAGGACTAGAGATATGGTTACGATGTATGGCGGTGGAGAATCGATGTGGTGGGATTCACCGATTCGGACTTCCAAGGACCGAAGGACGACTCGATGTCCACTTCGCTACATATTTACTCTTAATGGAGGAGCGATATCTTGGCGTAGTGCCAAGCAAAGCGCGACTCGATTCCACTGTCAGCCGAGTATCAAGCGGCCTCGGAGGCTTCCAAGGAAGGGTTCGGATTAAAAGTTTCTAGGAGAACTTCAAATGATACCATGTCCGAGCCGCCTGTCTACTGCATCGCGAAAACGACGGAGCCGTAGCACGTGCCAAGGAGCCGAGGTTTCACAACAAAGACCAAACATATTGAGAGGAAGTATCATCTCGTAAGAGAATTTGTTCGCAAGGGATACATTGCCGCATAGAGTAGACTCGGCCGACAACGCCGCCGATCCACCGACCAAGCCACTATCTCGGACTAGCTTGGAGCGTCATCGGAGAACATGGGTATTAGATACCATAGTGTGTGGCATTGAGTGCAAGTGGGAGATTTTAGGAGTATGCCCTCGAATGCCACTCAGAGGTTGTTGAGTGAGGGCATTGTACTTGTAATTATGTAAACCATTTATATAAGGCAAATGATTGTTTCTTTATTTACCGGTAGTTACCGGCATTCCTAACTCGTAAATAAATATATAGAAACTAGTCCGTATATTTGAGAGCAAAACGTTCCACTCCTTATTGGATAAGGGGTCGGCCTTTGGAAAGGTTTATAGCTCAAATACTTAATCGTTCGCAAGTCGATGAAACTTGACCGGGCGTTAAGTTTATGTAAAGACTTGTATGACGTGTTCTTTGACATGGAGAGTGCCCGTCGAACACTAATGGTTAGTGGGAGCACACGTTATAGGTATGCTAATTAGATTAGTATACTCGAACCGACTCACCCTCGATTCGTCACACGATTTCACTCCGGACACCAATGACGGAATCGAAAGGTTGTGATAGGTATTCGTGAACCTTCGACTTGAGGATTTAGTAGGGATGTGCTTGTGACGTCAAGATTTTCATTAGAGTAGTTCGACCCTGTAAACCGGAAGGCGGGGGTCAACCTCGACGTGCATCTTGACGGGCAAGTAGCAGGTCCTACTGAATACCAAGATAGAATTCTTTCTCCCATTAGTGAGCGGGTTATATGTCCTATGCGGTTATTGGCAGATGAGATCATAAGTCTTTGGCCAAAGCATTGGAGCTAGTTGTATTAGATACACGACAGCTCGATGATCTCGATTTGCATTAATGCATGCATAGCGTCAAGTACAGATAGGGTTTGACTGACCGTGACCCTATAACTTGATCGGGACATTTGAAAGAAGGGTTTATACGTATACTGGTATTCACGACAGAATGGTTCTTGAATGATCCCAATCATTCGTTCTCAGTTGGGGTACAGTGTAGGCCGCCAGGCTGGCTAGGTGGTGCTACTACTCTTTGGTTCCTCCCATTGCTGACTGAGACGGACCTACCGAGTCGCGCAATAGGATTGACAACGGAATGAATCAAGCTAATTCTCTCATTATGAATATTAGATATTGGATATCTAAATTTAGGACATTAGATGTCTAAATCGATTTATTGGATAAATTGATTTACGGCCTAATGAATTAAATATATCACCGGGTGATTAATTTAATTCATGGATATAATTATTTCTTGGAGAAATTAATTATGTTATAATGTATTTGATATGTTTAATTAATTGGATTAATTAATCGATATAAATACATCGATATGAAATCGGAGTTTATCTGTTTGGACTCGCGGGAGTCCGAAACGAACCGAACTCGTCCGAATTTCATCTTGGCCCCCCCTCCCTCTTTCCACCTTGCTTCCTTTTGTTTCTTGTTCCATTCTTTAATGGATGATTAAGACTTGTGGGGCAAGTGTTGTAGTGGGATGAGTTGTTATCTTGGGTGGGAATAGAATAAAAGTAGAAGACATCATCTCTCAAATCATTCCATTCATTTCTCACGTATGAAGAGAGAGAGAGAGAGAGAGAAAAATAATTTTTGAATTCATTTCTCAAGTCTTCTTCTTGTTCTTCATTTCTTCTTGGTTTTCTTTGAGAAATTTCAAGAGATTAATTGAGAGTTGTGAGTTATACACTTAGAGTGTGATAATCTCATATTGCAAGCTTCATCACCTAGCTCTAGCCGTATCCTCGGAGGATAGCAAGGTGTTGTCATTCCGTTTGTTTTTCCGGCACGTGGCAAGTAGAGACGCGGTGCTTTCGGCGTTGGATCGTTCAAGAGCTTGGGGAATAGCTCAAGAGAAGGTTACCATTTAATCAACGGACTTCGAGGGTTAGTTTCTTACAACTCTTGCTTTTGTTTATATATTCGTATATACGTAGCTCGATCGATCCTCGTAGGGATTCGGATCGAATTAATTTTCGTTTTACCGCTTCTGCTGGGCCTTCGTTTTAGGCACCGAATCCCAACATCTTAAAACCTCGGGTTAAGATCGTTGTTGAAATTTTATTGATCGTTATTCTACCTTCCGCAATGTCTTTACTGCACTCTTATTGATTGATCGACATGTATCGTCGCGCCCTCGTCCTGCCCGATGTTGGGGGCGTGACACATATGAAAGGTTAGATTAAACAAGCCAACTCGCCCAGTCCCACAGTCTCGTGGCAAAAATTCAAGAATTTCATCATCAATAATAATCCTCGGACAGCATTCCCTTATGTATGATCATTAAAATGATTCGAGTTAACCACTAGGTTCCGACTTATGTTTCATCGGAGTAACCCTGGGGTGGATTTACATTCTCATGTATTGGGGAACCATTTGACGTAAAAGACACTCATGGAGCACATGGATGCTTCTAGTTACTAAGTTTCCCTCTACAGCGGAGAAAAAACTCGAATAGCTATCCCCGCACGTCCGATTCAAGGTTGCTGTTTTACGCGAGAGTAAACAACGGGTCACGTGAATACCCCCGTTTACTAGGCTTCCCATCATCGGCAATGCGATATCTCTAAACACTTAGTCTATTCAGGGTCGTCGTTTTACGCGAGAGTAAGCAACGGGTCACGTGAATACCCCCGGTTACTAGACTTCCCATCATAGAACATGTATAATACCTCGACTTTTTGGGAAAGACTGTCCGACTCTAAACTCAAATTTGAATGCCAACAAGACTCATGTTACTAGACGACTAGCTACGTGAAAAGTGTAACCAAACTTATAGACGACGGTTCGAAAACACTTATGTCTCATTTATTATACGCAAAGATTTCTACAATAATGAAAAAATTTCAGACCTAGATGAATACTCAAAGGAAACAAATATCGTAGACTGCAACTTGACCAAGACTCAACCGTTTCTTCAAAAATAAATCAGTGTCATATCATCAGTTTTACACAAGGAAGCACGAAAAATCCACAAATGCAAATAAAATCAAGACAAGCGAGGCTAGAATTAATAACAACGAAAAATAACAACGAATAAGTAAATAGCAACTGAAAGTAACCCCCCCAAACTTAGGACGTACATTGACCTCAATGGACACAGATAGTAATATGCAATCTGAGAAAAGGTCAAGTACTCCCCTAATATCATCTCAGGAACTGGTGCCGGCCTCATCCGGCGAGGAGGGTGGTATAGATGGTCTCACTGGTGGAATAAAGGGTCCGTACGGCTGGAGTATATGACTCGTCCACGCAGCCAGATAGTCCTGGTGATAAGCCTCTCCCGCTGCTAGGCGCCTCCTCTCACGTCGATTGGCCTGGCGGGCCTGCTATCTCATCTCCTCCCGGACAGCTGCGAGTGTAACACCCCGCGATATTCAGAGTATATTACAGCGCCGTGGACCCCCACATGGGACCCACCAGGCTACAAACAAGAAAACTCCACTCGACTAACCATCCCGGTTAGCGAGGACACACATTTAATTATAAGACATAAAAAGTTACGCCCGGAGCAACCGGCGAAATGATCATCAACCAACAATGTAACAATTTAAAAGTAGTACAACACGGAGTTTGAATTTGAAAAGCCTAAGTACTCGCGAGTACACTCTATAAGTTTATAATTATTAGAACAATCAATTCAAAATGGACAAGGAAATAGAAAGACCCAAATGCACATGTCAACGACCCTGGCCAACGTCCTCGTATCGTCTGTGTGCCCGCCGTCCGGATGATCATAACCTGAAATCCATAACAAGAATTTCCCCAAAACGGGTCCCCAGAGGGGTTAGCAATTACGCTAGTACAAGTAATCAAGGCAAACCAATCGCTTACACATTTCATAGTACATGCACCAATATCATTTCGAAAACCAAAATAAGACATGTCTTTTCCGGAAACAAACAGTCACAATTAATTTGCCTAGGACCGGGACGAAGCCACGAATCCCACTCGAGGCCTCTAAGGACCCTCCCGAGCTGGCCACATTCATAAAACAAGTCAAGCACCACACGACACCTAGGACCGGGACGAAGCCACGAATCCCACTCGAGGCCTCTAAGGACCCTCCCGAGCTCTAGCGAATCAAACTCATGAATCCAGGACGAAGCCATAGATTCCCTCGAGGCCCCGTCGGACCCTCCCGAGGTGAGTAAAGCACACACAATATACATTACCATTTCACATTAAGCATAAAGGTTTCCAAGAATTACTTGCCTTGAATATTTTGATGACGCAACGAACGGAAAGGATAATCACCGAAGAACACTAGGAATCAACGGAACCAAACCTAACGATTCGAAGAACATAATTACAACCAACTCTAGTCGAATACGGAAATGGAATACACCCGAAAACCCGCCTACAATTCGTGTATATTCGCACAAAATAATAACGAGGGCGGACCACAACCAAACCCTCTCGATTCCGCAAAACTATGAAAATATACTCTGAATCCGTAGGAAAATTTATGATAGCAACAAGATTAATCATATTCATCAAGAATCTATCAACAAAACGGAAAGAATCGGACAAAACCCCAAAATCCCCAATTATTCGAAAGTAGGTTCTAGAGATGTTACCTTCGAGATTCAAGTACTAAGATCCGTAGAACACGCGTTGGATTGATTGTCCGGGCTTCAAGATCGAAAGGAGATGAAGAAAATCAAACACTAAAATGATTTGTGAAGGAAAACCCTCCTCAAGCTCTCTCTCTCGGTTGTAGGTGAAGAAAAGGGAAAGAAATGAGTGAAATGCTCAAAAATGAATTTATAGGGTCGATCGCTCGCCGACACGGCCCGTGCCGATCGGCACGGCCGTGTCGCATACCGCCGACAGGACTCGACCGTGTCCCCGCTTGACACGGTCGCGGCTGAGGGCCTTCCGATAGTGACCCGTCCGACGGCGACTCGGCATGACTCGATCGTGTCCTGGAACACGGCCGGCGTGTCGGCAATGGCTCGCTTATCCGAAGAGTTCGACTCGGCCGCGCCAAACGACACGGCCGAGTCCTCGTGGGCAGAGACTTCGCATTTCCGACGAGTACGGCACGGGCCGCGGTCGACGACACGGCCGAAGTTCGGTCGGCGTGATCGCCAATAATCAAAAATGAGCGGGTGAGCTAAAACGACCATAACTCTCTCGTCCGACTCGATTGACTCACCGCTTGAACCATTGGAAAGCTAACTCGATGTTCTATAATATTGCAAAGATTTAGAATTTTTGGAGTCACCAAAAATTAATGGTGATCTAACAAAGTCGAACTCATATGAGGAAAGTTGAAACAATGAACAATAACGATACACAACTCAAGTTTTTCCGAGCGGTGAACACGGTGAACGAACATGATTGATGAATGATTATAAATGAGTGAAAATCCACCGAGTGACAATCACCGAATGAAATTATCGAATGACAATGATGAATTACAACCGGTATTACATACACCCCCTTAAAAGAGTTTCGTCCCGAAACTAAGGGTCAAACAACTCGGGATAACTCTCCCGCATACTATCCTCGCTTCCCAAGTAGCCTCTTCGACTCCGTGTCTTGACCACCGCACTTTGACCAAAGGGATGGTCTTATGCCTCACTCGCTTCTCACGATGCTCCAAAATCTTCAAAGGACGCTCCTCAAAAGTAATATCTTCTCCAATATCATTCTCGCCATAATCTGTGACGTGACTAGGAGCTCGAACATATTTCCTCAGCGGCGCAACATGAAAAACACTATGAACATGACTCAACGCCGGCGGTAACCCCAAACGGTATGCTATCCCACCGACTCGCCGAGAATCTCGAAGGGTCCAATAAATCTCGGACTCAACTTCCTTCTTCCCGAAACGGAAAACTCCTCTCGTTGGCGACACCTTCAAAGAAAACGTGGTCTCCCACCTCGAATTCTAAAGGTCTACGACGGACATCGGCATATGACTTCGCCGAACTGGGCCGTCAACATCCGTTCTCGAATTAACCCGATCTGCCGCCTCGTCGCTAAAACGACATCCGTCTCGGACCCGACTTTATCCGACGCCTCATTCCAACAAATCGGTGACCGACATCGCGCCATAAAGTGCCTCAGACGGTGCCATCCGACCGACGTGTGCCAACTATTGTTGTACGTGAATTCGATCAATGGCAAATGCTCCTCCCGATCGCCGCTCCAATCGAGAGCGCACGCACGCAACATATCCTCGAACGTCTGGATAGTGCGTTCCGACCATCCATCCGACCGAGGATGGAAAGAGGTACTCAAATGCAAACGGGTACCCAACGCCTTATGCACCGCCCGCCAAAAGTGCGATACGAAACGGCCATCACGATCGAAACGATAGACTTCGAGTACCGTGAAGCCTCACAATCAGGCGATAAATATACGGGCCAATTCTCCGGCCCCAAGTGTCCTTGATGCCTTAAATGTGCCGACTTGGTCGACGATCAACAATCACCCAAACCATATTCATGCCCGATCTCGATCTCGGCAAACTCGTAATGAAATCCATCGATATATCTTCCCATTTCCATTCCTAACAGAAGTGATCGCAATAACCTGGCCGGCCGATGCTCGATTTTGACACGTTGGCAAGTCAAACATCTCGCCACAAACCGTGCGACCTCCTCCTTCATATCATTCCACCAAGTTCCTCCTCGTGTCCTTGTACATCTTACTCGAGCCAGATGAACGGAATAGGTGTGGAATGGGCCTCACGCAAAATACCTGCCGCAACCCTCGGATCGCTCGGCACACAAAGCCGACTGAATCTCAAAACACCATCCTCGTGAATCACAAACCCAGGAGACTTTCCTTTAAGAACGTTCTCTCGGATTTGAGTAATCATCGGATCCTCTAATTGCTTGATTTAATTTCATCGTTCAAAGACGACGAAATTTCTAAGGCACAAAGTTGCCCGACAGATCCAGGCAGCAAAACCTCAACATCTAACCCGATCAAAGCCCGCCGAAGCTCAGACTGAGGCGTAAGGACCTCAAGCGTTCGCAACGCAATCGGTTTCCGACTCAAGGCGTCGGCCACGATATTCGCCTTACCCGGATGATAAAGGATTTCGAGGTCATAATCCTTAATCAACTCTAACCACCTCCTCTGCCTCATATTCAACTCTCGCTGAGTAAATATGTATTTCAGACTTTTATGATCGGTAAAAATCTGACATGCAGAGCCGAAAAGATAGTGACGCCAAATCTTGAGTGCAAAGACAACCGCCGCTAACTCCAAATCGTGAGTAGGGTAGTTAAGCTCATACGGCCTCAACTGTCTCGACGCATAGGCAATGGTCTTGCCGTGCTGCATCAATACGCACCCAAGACCCTGACCCGAAGCATCGCTAAAAACGGCGAAACCCTCGTTGCCACATGGCAATGCCAAAACCGGGGCTGAAGTCAAACGCTTCTTCTACTCCTCAAAACTCGACGCCTCTCATCGGTCCGCATTTAACTTCTCGGATTTACGGAGCAATCTGTGTAAGTGGTCGAGCTAGTTTTGAGAAACCTCGACGAACCTACGGTAGTAGCCACCAAACCCAAGAAACTACGGACCTCCTTCACATTTGTGGGCGATGCCCAATCCAACACCGCCTCAATTTTCTGCGGATCCACTCGAACTCCCTACCGAAATCACGTGACCCAAAAACATCACTTCCTTCAGCCAGAACTCACATTTCGAGAACTTCGCATAGAGTTGCTCGGTCCTCAAAATGTCTAACACTACCCGCAAATGATGGGCATGCTCTTCCTCGTTCCTCGAATAAATAAGAATATCGTCAATGAAGACGACGACACACTTATCCAAATACTCGATAAAGACTTTGTTCATCAACTGCATGAACACCGCCGGCGCGTTAGTTAACCCGAAAGGCATAACTACAAACTCATAATGTCCGTATCTCGTTTGAAAAGCCATTTTCGGCACGTCGGACTCCCTCACCCGGAGCTGATAGTACCCCGATCCCAAATCAATCTTTGAGAATACCGCCGCTCCCTGCAACTGATCGAACAAGTCGTCAATCCTCGGCAAAGGATACTTGTTCTTGATGGTCACCTTGTTCAGTTCACGATAGTCGATACACAAACGTAGTGAACCATCCTTCTTACGCACAAACAAGACCGGTGCGCCCCAAGGCGAGGCACTCGTTCGAACATACCCCGACTCAAGAAGTTCACTCAACTGTTTCTTCAACTCTGACATCTCTGAAGGTGCCATGCGATACGGCGCCTTCGAAATTGGAGCCGCACCCGGCTCTAACTCTATAGCAAACTCAACCTCACGATCCGGTGGCAATCCCGGCAACTCGTCAGGAAATACATCAGGAAACTCACTAATGACTGGAATCGATGAAAGCTCGACTCCACCATTCTCCGCCTTCAAGGCGTAGCACCAATAACCAGTACACCCTGTTCGCAGGAGTTTCATCGCCTTCAAGGCGTTAATAACAAACTTCTGGTTTCTCTTTCGCCCTGCGAAAGAGTGTTCGGTGCCGTCCTCCGCTAACATAGTGATGATTTTCGTGCGGTAGTTCATGATCGCGCCATGTCGCTCGAGCCAATCATCCTCGAGAATCAAATCCTCACCCTCGATACCCACGACAATAAGATTAGAGAGCCAAGCCCTCTCACAAATAATCACAGAATAGTCCCGGACTTCTCGATCACCGACAATTCTATCACCGCTAGGAAGTTTAACGATGAAAGGCTCGCAAGGTGACAAGCAGTCGAGACTCAAACGGCGTACACACTCTAGAGAAATGAATGAATGCGTAGCACCCGAATCAAAAAGCACACCGACAGGATGAGAATGGATATGAACGGTACTGCCGCCACAAGAGTCGCCGGGTCATCGGCCCTCCTCATCTCGTATATACGCGGCTGGGCGGAGCCGACACTGGAAGCTCCTCCTCTAGCGGGTTGACCCCGACCCCTACCTCGGCCGGCACTCGGTGGAGGCGGCGGAGCAAATGAGCCCTGGTTCACACTCGGCTCCATAAGTGCAGAACGGGCGCCGCGAAACTGTCTGAGCTTCTCGCACAATCCCGGTTCACGTGGCCTGACTTGCCATAGTTAAAGCATCTGGGGTCCCGGACGACGGTTCCGGAGGCACTCTGAAAGCTCCCAGAAAAACGAGCCGAACCGCCCGTAGAAATATTTGCAACCTGAGATTTCTGCTGGCCTCCACTCTTGGGACCAGAAAAATTTCCGACCGACTTCTGCTTCTTGCTCTCGCGAGCCAAATCGCTAGCGGTCACCGACATATCATAAGCAAGAGCTCGACTCTGATAATCCTTCAAGGTAGTACAGACGAGCCCAGACATATAGTCCCGAATGGACAGTTTCATTCTCCTGGAAAAATAGAAAATCTTGTCGCTCTCTTCGACAACTTGGGTCTTCACATAACCCAACTCCTTGTTAAAATCGGCAATAGATTGGGATACGGGGATATCCCGTGGTTGAGCATCAAAGAAAGCATGCACTCGAGCCTGTTTGACCGGCCATGGACAATACTCGGTCTCCATCAACTCCTCAAACTCGGCCCACGAAGCAACATGATCTTTGGGACCAACGGCCTCCCACCAATCTGTAGCATCTCCCGTGAGAAAGTATTGAGCAATAGGAACCTTACGGTCCTCGGGGCAGTTGGTAGTAGTGAATACTTTGGATATCTCCTTGATCCACCCTTCCCAGCCGATCGGGTCCGAAGCTCCCGAAAACTGGGGAGGATGCATCTTGATGACATCCTGAAGCCAACGATCCGTTCCGCCCCGATTAGCATGGGCCTGATCGGGGTTCTGGACCACCTGAGCTATAGCCGCCATCTGGTTAACCATTTGCTGCATAACAGCCGCAATACCAAGATCGGCGCGCTCCTGAGAAGAAGCATGACTATGACGGTCACCGGTACTTCCGGATCCCGAAGAATGCGACGTGGCCGCCCCACCGGCTGCCCCACGTCCTCGGCCGCGTCCACGACCACAACCACGACCACGGTTTCCTCCGGCATCCATACTGAAGTTGAGAGATAACAGAAGTATATCGATGATGAGTAAGGGAGGAAAAGCAACTACGATTCAAAAGTGGAAATACAATGCAAGAAACAAAAGAGCTGAATAAGAAAACTTACGAGCACTGGAAGTACTGGGATGCTGGCAGCGGTGTGACAATGTGCAAAACAAATACGACTAGACCCAAATAACCAACAAGCCTAGGTATCCATAAACCTAGAGCGCTCTCCGATACCATTTCTGTAACACCCCGCGATATTCAGAGTATATTACAGCGCCGTGGACCCCCACATGGGACCCATCAGGCTACAAACAAGAAAACTCCACTCGACTAACCATCCCGGTTAGCGAGGACACACATTTAATTATAAGACATAAAAAGTTACGCCCGGAGCAACCGGCGAAATGATCATCAACCAACAATGTAACAATTTAAAAGTAGTACAACACGGAGTTTGAATTTGAAAAGCCTAAGTACTCGCGAGTACACTCTATAAGTTTATAATTATTAGAACAATCAATTCAAAATGGACAAGGAAATAGAAAGACCCAAATGCACATGTCAACGACTCGCCAACGCCTCGCATCCGTCTGTCAGTGCCCGCCGTCCGGATGATCATAACTCGAAATCCATAACAAGAATTTCCCAAAACGGGTCCCCAGAGGGGTTAGCAATTACGCAAGTACAAGTAATCAAGGCAAACCAATCGCTTACACATTTCATAGTACATGCACCAATATCATTTCGAAAACCAAAATAAGACATGTCTTTTCCTAAACAAACAGTACAATTAATTTGCCTAGACCGACGAAGCCACGAATCCCACTCGAGGCCTCTAAGGACCCTCCCGAGCCGTCCACATTCATAAAACAAGTCAAGCACCACACGTCACCTAGACCGGACGAAGCCACGAATCCCACTCGAGGCCTCTAAGGACCCTCCCGAGTGGCTAGCGAATCAAACTCATGAATCCAGACGAAGCCATAGATTCCCTCGAGGCCCCGTCGGACCCTCCCGAGGTGAGTAAAGCACACACAATATACATTACCATTTCACATTAAGCATAAAGGTTTCCAAGAATTACTTGCCTTGAATATTTTGATGACGCAACGAACGGAAAGGATAATCACCGACGAACACTAGGAATCAACGGAACCAAACCTAACGATTCGAAGAACATAATTACAACCAACTCTAGTCGAATACGGAAATGGAATACACCCAAAAACCCGCCTACGATTCGTGTATATTCGCACAAAATAATAACGAGGGCGGACCACAACCAAACCCTCTCGATTCCGCAAAACTATGAAAATATACTCTGAATCCGTAGGAAAATTTATGATAGCAACAAGATTAATCATATTCATCAAGAATCTATCAACAAAACGGAAAGAATCGGACAAAAACCCCAAAATCCCCAATTATTCGAAAGTAGGGTTCTAGAGATGTTACCTTCGAGATTCAAGTACTAAGATCCGTAGAACACGCGTTGGATTGATTGTCCAAGCTTCACGATCTAAAGGAGATGAAGAAAATCAAACACTCAAATGATTTGTGAAGGAAAACCCTCCCTCAAGCTCTCTCTCTCGGTTGTAGGTGAAGAAAAGGGAAAGAAAAGAGTGAAATGCTCAAAAATGAATTTATAGGGGTTGATCGCTCGCCGGACACGGCCCGTGCCGATCGGCACGGCCGTGCCGCATACCTGGCCGACAGGACTCGACCGTGTCCTCGCTTGACACGGTCGCGCGCTGGAGGGCCTTCCGATAGTGACCCGTCCGAGCCGACTCGGCATGACTCGACCGTGTCCTGGAACACGGTCGGGCGTGTCGGCAGTCGGTTCTGGCTTATCCGGAAGAGTTCGACTCGGCCGTGCCAAACGACACGGTCGAGTCCTGTGGGCAGAGACTTCGTCATTTCCGGACGAGTACGGTACGGGCCGTGTCGGACGACACGGCCGAGTTCGGTCGGCAGTGATCGGCCAATAACTGAAAAATGAGCGGGTGAGCTAAAACGACCATAACTCTCTCGTCCGGACTCCGATTGACTCACCGTTTGAACCATTGGAAAGCTAACTCGATGTTATATAATATTGCAAAGATTTAGAATTTTTGGAGTTACCAAAAATTAATGGTGATCTAACAAAGTCGAACTCATATGAGGAAAGTTGAAACAATGAACAATAACGATACACAACTCGAAGTTTTTCCGAACGGTGAACACGGTGAACGAACATGATTGATGGATGATTATAAATGAGTGAAAATCCACTGAGTGACAATCACTGAATGAAATTATTGAATGATAATGACTGAATTACAACCGGGTATTACAGCGAGGAGGCTGTCTTTCTCAGTCCGCATCTCCTCTCGGACAGCAGCTAGATGGCCCTCTCTCTCTCCGCATCTCCTCCCTCAGGCTGTCAAACATCGCCTGAAGATGCTCTCTCGCTGGCGGAGGAGAGGACTCAGTACGATCATCAGCATCCGCCGTCGGCTCATGTGTCAGGCGAAGTGGCTCGGGAGAGTGCTCGTGTGGCTCATCAATCATAAATCCTCGCCCCCGCTCGTGTGCTCTCGCGCCACCCTACTGGTCAAAATGAGAGATAATACGGTGGTCGATCGGACCCTGGGGTGCAATAGATGGCTCGTCGTCGGACCACGTCACGCCCGACTAGCGGCATAGAGCACATATCAGCGAGGGATGTTTTAATCCCGTCTTTGCCCCTCCCTGAATACACTGAAATATAGAACGGGACAACCGAGGGGCCACATCGAACCAGAGTCCCATCATGATAGCATACAGAAGTCGGGCACGAGAAAGTAAGACCGAGCGGATCTGCGATGTAGGGTCGACTCGTGCGCAGAGGAAGTAGAGCCATGCTCGCCCGAACCGACTGAGGTGAGAACTCTTAAAATAGAAGGCTGAAGAACCCGGGACGCGCGTCTCCTAGACGGAACCGGGCTGTGCGAGTGCCTCCAGCAGATCCTCCCTCGTGAGGCTACTCATAACCCGCGTATACGCCGTCTCGTCCACCTCTGGTAGCTCGTATAGCCTCTGAATTGCGGCCACCAAAAAATCCACAATTTGGCCTCGGACGACGACCTCAGTCCGTATATCTGGTCGCCCCATCATCTGCCCCGCCTGAATATGTCGCAATAGAGCACTGGCGTGTAACTCCTGGACGATAGAGATCACAGCAGGCTCGGGTGGCGCAGTGAAACGAGTCCATCCCATCTCGTTGATCATAGTCAAAAGCTCACCGTCCTGGGGGGCGGGAGTGAATCCCCGCTCTGGGATTATTGGTCGAGGCCGGATTCTCTCGTTGAATATTCTGTGAATGTCCGGATCGGAGAATTGGTGAGATTCTAAATCGGCTCGGTTTTGTGATGTCTCCCCTCTTGTGGGGGATGATCGTGTCCTGGCCCTCGTACTCATCTTCTTTTTTCTAGCCATGGCAAGGTTCCTGAAAAATTAAACACCGGAAATTACACAACTTTTAAAGAAAACTACACCAATCTCGACTTAAGATATGCGGAACGTGAATAAAGAGTCGAATGAACTTGCACCATCGTAAGAGGTAATTAAGGCTGAGCTTTCAAGTTTAAACATGATGTAAGGGTTGGGGGTACAATGTAATCCGAAAATCAAATTCGTTGCATATAAATTGAAAACGTTCGGCTCAAAAATTTTCATTGATGCATTTTATCAAACACCTAGCATGCATGGGTTTAAATGAAGAACAAGAATGATAATGGCTTAATCCAATCCCAACGATAACAACATCAATCGATAGTTGTAATACCCGTAATTTCGATTTCCGGTAATTTCTTTTTTTTGGCGGAAGTCCGTTTTGACGACTCGCTCATGACCGTTTCGTCATTCTGAGAATGATTAATTCTACACTTTTTGACATTCGAGTTCGTTTCGGTGCCGTTTTGTTGAGTTCCGTGCTTTTTAGCGACTTTTCCGCACTTGAGTTCGATTCTTGCGAATATCGTCCGAAACTGTTGTTTCGAGTTTCTCATAAGTTCATTTAATTTTATTATTCATGTTTCGAGCTTTGGCTTGGTGTTTCGATCGTGTATCGTGTATTTCGGACGTTTTGGGTCATTTTAGTAATTTCCCAAAGTTTGGGGTAATTACTTTCCGTTGTCGAATTTCGAGCCTTCGGGTGGTCTGAATCGTGTGTTCTCTTAGTGCTCGAGTTCGTCTTTGCGAGTACTTCGTAACTGTATCTTCGATTCGTATTCAGGTTCGGGTTTTGGGGTCGTTCGGGCCGTCGTTCGGGCCCAGCCCGGGACTAGCCGAGTTACGGCCGGTAGTGCTCGGCAGTTACGTACGTAAGGCCGGTTACGTACGTAAGGCCCTGGCCGGTTACGTACATAACGAACCGGCAGTTTTGGGGCAGTGACTCGGTTACGTACGTAAGCCTTGGCCGGTTACGTACGTAACTCGGCCGGCAGACAGCCTATTCAAGGCCCTGCAGTCGGGTTTTTCACCCATTTTCTCACTCATTTTCTTCCCTTCCGCAGCTGAAGCTTGGTCAATCATGGAGGCATGTTGTTATACAATAAATTCATGAAGTTTTGAGGTTCATATCATCAATCAACCGTCCTATAACATCCTTTGATCGATCGAATCAGGTCAGATTTTCTAGAAATCTAATTTTGGGGATTTTGGGTATTTTTTTCGATTTCATCCGTTTAATCCGATTTAACTTAGGATTATGATGTATTGATGATTATTTAGATGTATTATATCATTTCCCTTGTTATTCCATGGTTGGATCGTATCGATTCGTTGTTTTGGTCGAGTTCTTGATCGACGCCTTGAAGGTGTCCGGTAAAATGTCATAGAGGGGTTTTCGGGCGTTCTACGATTATTCTTCCTCGTATGATCGATGATTTATTGATTATATGTTGTTAGGATCGAGTTTCATGTGAAGAAACCGAGTTGAACCCTTCCGTTCGTTGTCGTCTTTCTTTTCGATGGCATCGGGCGTTTTGAAGCTTTCCGGTTGAACCGCGTTCGTTGAAATACTTGCGTGACGATATCGAGGCAAGTATCTTACTATACGACTTGTATCTTGCGACTAGTAATCACGTATGAGAATTATGATGATTTTGCTTGCCTTCGTAAATATGTTCCGTTTGAGTTGGTTGTGTTTTCCGAAATTTGAAGGCTATGTGATAATAGTGTTATATTGGTATACGTGTTAGACGTTGTGCCATTTGTGCAGGATTGCGATGTACATATGAGATGGTTGTACACGTGGTTGTGCAATGTATTGTGTACCGAATGTGTATTATGTTGGTTAAGTGTCGTTGATCGATGATAGTTGTTGCGAGTGTTGAGGTTGTGTTATGTGCGTGCAATGTACGATTTTGTGGTGATCAAGCTGATTGATTAATTGTGCTCATTTTTGTATGTAATGTGAATGTGAATATGTGTGTGACCGCTAAGTTCACTCGTGTTGGTTCGACGGGACCTACGAGGATTCATGGCAGTGGACTACGGGGTCAGAACTTAGTGAGGTACTGAGGTCCAATCGTGCTGGTCTGACGAGGCCTACGTTAACGCATGGCAGTGGACCATGAGTTTCTGACACAGTACGTCCAACCGGGTGAGCTCGACGGGGCTTATGGTGACACGTGGCAGTGGACTACGGTGTCAGGACTGTCTGTGTGATTGTTGTGATTGATATAGTCCGTGTGGGTTGTTGAACCTACGAAGACACGTGACAGTGGATCACGGTATCGGAATTGGTTATGTCTGGTTAATAGTCCGTGTGGGTTGTTGAACCTACGGAGACACGTGACAGTGGATCACGGTGTCGGAATTGATTATGTTTGTTTAATTATGCGTGATGTAGTCCGTGCGGGTTGTTGAACCTACGGAGACACGTGGCAGTGGATCACGGTGTCATGAGCATGATGCTTTCAAATCAAAGTTTTCAAAGGAAAAGTTTTAAGAAAGAATGTTGGGCCGAGCCCCACGAGATTTATGGAAATGTTTTCGTACTGTAAATTGTTGAAATACAATTTGAGATTTGGGTTAAGACCCTAAGATTTTCGAAAGGTTTTGAAATTCTAAAAATTCCCGAGATGATAATCTTATTTTCGAGTGCTTCATAGCTTATCTTCCCTTGTGAAAACCTCCCGGGAATATTTGATACTTTATTATTATATTTGATTCACGATTATTAATTGCTTGTTACATTTCGTATGATTTGATACTTGCACTAGTAAAACAATGGAGTTTTACTAACCCCCGAGTAATTGGGGGGTGGATGTCTGTTTTGCGTCCAGGTACATGCAGATTTAGGGGAGCAGTCACAGGATTGGCACAAGAGGATGACGAGCTGCGATGCTAATCATGAGTCGAGAGTTGTTTGATTTTTGTTGTGTTGTCAGAGTTGATTTCAGTCTTCCGCTGTATTGTATTTCGACCCCTGTGTGGGTAATGTCGTTTAAGTCAGTTTTGTTGATTGGGGTTGTGTGACCTCATCGGTCTGTGTATGCACGTGTAAGTGACCATAACGGTCTGTATTATTTTATTGTTTGACCCTGGTCGGGCAAGCATTTAGTTGTTTATGAATGTTTAGCCTGGTAGATCCTTGTGGAAAGGGTCTACGGCGTGTAATATTCCCATATGCTTTTGGGGGTGTTACATTTATGGTATCGGAGCTTAGGTTGCGGAAACCTAGGCTGTCGGGTCGAGTCAAGTCGTGATTTGTCCAGTAATGTGTTGTCTTGTCGTTCGAGTCGTCAGTGACAAATTGAGTTGTGCGTAGTCACAACGTGTCGGTTATGTTGTCGGACGAGATTAGTATCGTGGGCGACTGTCACCTCCGTACGACCTGTGGATGTAAGTCTCCTCTTTTATGCGAAGTACCTGTGTATCTCGATTTTATCTTAGTGAGTTAATTGTGGTGCATGATTTTATTTACACAGTATTGTGTAATATAGTTGTGTTTAGTACTTGTGGCATATAGTATGTGTATAGAACTGAGCACATTATTGTTTTATCTTTGAACCACCAGGTGGTGTGGTATGGTGTGGAAGTTGTAAACCTTGATGGATTTCGAAAAGGTATCGACGATTGAGTTCGTGAGAAACTCCGAGGAATGGTTTTGTTATATGTTTAAACTAGATGCTGTGAGACGTATTCAATTGGATTGTGCATGTTGGACTGTATTTTTTTTTATCCGCTGCGTGAGTTCTTTTGTAATGGCTTTCGGTATTTTACCGACTGAGTTTTATTTTGAAAATCGATTCCCTTAACCGAGTTTTTGGCATTATGGCCTTGATCGTTTTGGCGAAATTCTTATGACGGTATTTAGTATTTTGTAAATGGCTTTTGTGAGTTTTTGAAATATTACCGTCATCGGCCCTTTTGGCGTTTTTGTAAATAGTTTTTATCCTGGTGGGTTCCGGCGCGGGACCCACAGCGCTATAATGTTCCGTGTAATTACCTGAGATTTTTGGTCATTCTAGCCCATTGAATTATCTTTGAAAACCTTGAGTATCCTAGAAATAAATTTCGAGACGTACGTTTAAAATGAATTGTTTTCTCGTGGTACTTCCAAGGTGCCACGATATGTTTCAAAATTCTTCTACCTCGAGGACCAAAATATTTTGAGATATTTTTCAATGTTTTATAAACACTTTTACTTAGACCTGAGGGTCGAATATTTCCGAAAGTTTTTCACGAAAAGAAAGTGTCCTCATTTTTATCGAATGCAAAATAGTTTTCCAAAGTCTCGATAACGATGTTTCACGATTGTATTTTTTTTGAAGGGTGATACTCAAGATCAATCGGTGTATCCAAAATTATTTTCAAAAGAAGGTTTTCGTTTTTAAAACCTATCCATTCCCGTTTGAGGGCTGGGTATGTATATATGATGTTCGCGTTATCGTTATGATGTTTACTCCCGAGTATGATCGAATTGGTGGCATGAACGTTGAGGCGTTGCCACGCATTTGTTGTACTAGCCCTCTGTGAGAGGTGTGAACTGGTGTTTACTGTGTATCGCCTCGTGGTGATTTGCGTGTTGTCGCACGAGTGTGAGATGTTGAAGCTTGGGTTTGTACGTTTGTGTACATGTGTGATTGTTTCATAATGTTTGTAATTATGTGCTGGTTATCGTTCGGGCCGTTGAGGTCGTCGAACGATACCGTCGTTGTTGTAGTGTTTGTGTGTGTATTACTTTACGATGGTAATCATTGTATATGATATGTGTTATGATTCTTTGTTGTGCTGAGTTGGCATCTCCGCTATATTGTTTTGCGACGTTATGCCCCATTGTATCTAGCATTTGTATTTTCGGTATGCCGAGCCGAGGTGTTACAACCGTGATGTGTCGGGGCATGCACGTGTAAATTGTCCTTCTCGTCAGTAACGCGTTTCTAGGGACACCGAATTCAGTTTTGCGAATTGGCTACTGAGACTTTCAGAGTTCGCGCTTCAGCACAGATATCAGGATCGGCTTTGAGAGACCCATGGGAGATTTTCCTGTCGGATGATTTTTGTGTTGTTACCTTGTTTCCATTGTTGTGAGTTGCGGGGACGACATTTCTTTTATAAGAGGTCGGATGTAATACCCGTACTATATTTGACTTCTGTAGTTTCTCCTTCTAAATTCTATCGACTTGCACGTGTTCGTCGATACTTTTTGAACTTGTTTGATGTCTCGGTTGTCATCGTTCGAACTGGTTGTGACCTTGTTTCAGATCGATCTGGTTATCATCATGACTTTTCCGAGTTCGGTTCGATTCTTGTGAACCTTGTTTGGAAGTAACATCTTTCACTTTCTACCAGTTCTTTTAATGTTTAGAGTTGAAGTGGGGACTTCGGAGTCATTGTTCGACTGTTGTCATTCGATCGTTGTTGTTCGATCATTGTTATTTGATCATTATTGTCCGATCATTGTTATTTGATCGTTGTTGTTCGATCGGGGTTGTCTGACTGTTGTTGCCTGATCTCGTACTGCGAAGAATTGTCGTTCACCGTTAGTCAACTGTTCCGAGTGTCGCCAAGTGGGTCACCGAGCCGTGCATTGCGAGACGGTAGAGAGATTCGGGGATTGAGGTTGAGCCTCTGCTCCGAAAGGACACAGAAATGCCTAGTGTAGTTTTTGAGGACTTCGGCGTAGTCCGAATTGTTTGTGGTTGTCCCTGTGGATCGTTTGTGTTTTTATTTCTGTTTTCTTGATTGTGCGTGTTTCCTTGTAGTGGGTGCTTTGTGTTTTATGATGTTCGGATAATCGACTTGATTCTACTATCTGTTTGATGACGCTTGTCACTTGTTGATTTTATTATGTCTCTACCGGTGGCGTCGTGTTGGTCGTCGTGGAGCGTGTTTTCACGTCGTATGTCCCTTTGCGTTTCTTGCAGCGTTCCACCGTCGGGCGCGAGTTTTCGGTTTTTGTGTACCTCGTCGAGTCCTTCTGACAGTGGATATTGCTTCTCCCTACTTGTTTTAAGTTTCGGGACGAAACTTCTTTTAAGGAGGGTAGAATGTAATACCCGTAATTTCGAGTTCCGGTAATTTCTTTTTTTTTTCGGCGTAAGTCCGTTTTGACGACTCGCTCATGACCGTTTCGTCATTCTGAGAATGATTAATTCTATACTTTTTGACATCCGAGTTCGTTTCGGTGCCGTTTTGTTGAGTTCCGTGCTTTTTAGCGACTTTTCCGCACTTGAGTTCGATTCTTGCGAATATCGTCCGAAACTGTTGTTTCGAGTTTCTCGTAAGTTCATTTAATGTTATTATTTATGTTGCGAGCTTTGGCTTGGTGTTTCGATCGTGTATCGTGTATTTCGGACGTTTTGGGCCATTTCAGTAATTTCCCAAAGTTTGGGGTAATTACTTTCCGTTGTCGAATTTCGAGCCTTCGGGTAGCCGGAATCATGTGTTCTCTTAGTGCTCGAGTTCGTCTTTGCGAGTACTTCGTAACCGTATCTTCGATTCGTATTCAGGTTCGGGTTTTGGGGTTGTTCGGGCCGCCTGTGCCCAAGATCGGCCGAGTTACGCCGGTAGTGCTCAAGACGCACGAAAGGCCGCCACGACGTAAGGCCCTCGTCCGATTACGCATTTAACGAACCGCAGCTGGGGCGATGACTCGGTTACGTACGTAAGCCTTGGCCGGTTACGTACGTAACTCGGCCGGCAGGCAGCCTATTTAAGGCCCTGCAGTCGGGTTTTTCACCCATTTTCTCACTCGTTTTCTTCCCTTCCGCGGCTGAAGCTTGGTCAATCATGGAGGCATGTTGTTATACAATAAATCCATGAAGTTTTGATGTTCATATCATCAATCATCCGTCCTATAACATCCTTTGATCGATCGAATCAGGTCAGATTTTCTAGAAATCTAATTTTGGGGATTTTGGGTATTTTGTTCGATTTCGTCCGTTTAATCCGATTTAACTTAGGATTATGATGGATTGATGATTATTTAGATGTATTATATCATTTTCCTTGTTATTCCATGGTTGGATCGTATCGATTCGTTGTTTTGGTCGAGTTCTTGATCGACGCCTTGAAGGTGTCCGGTAAAATGTCATAGAGGGGTTTTCGGGCGTTCTACGATTATTCTTCCTCGAATGATCGATGATTTATTGATTATATATTGTTAGGGTTGAGTTTCATGTGAAGAAACCGAGTTGAACCCTTCCGTTCGTTGTCGCCTTTCTTTTCGATGGCATCGGGCGTTTTGAAGCTTTCCGGTTGAACCGCGTTCGTTGGAATACTTGCGTGCCGATACCGAGGCAAGTATCTTACTATACTACTTGTATCTTGCGACTAGTAATCACGTATGAGAATTATGATGATTTTGCTTGCCTTCGTAAATATGTTCCGTTTGAGTTGGTTGTGTTTTCCGAAATTTGAAGGCTATGTGATAATAGTGTTATATTGGTATACGTGTTAGACGTTGTGCCATTTGTGCAGGATTGCGATGTACATATGAGATGGTTGTACACGTGGTTGTGCAATGTATTGTGTACCGAATGTGTATTATGTTGGTTAAGTGTCGTTGATTGATGATAGTTGTTGCGAGTGTTGAGGTTGTGTTATGTGCGTGCAATGTACGATTTTGTGGTGATCAAGGTGATTGATTAATTGTGCTCATTGTTGTATGTAATGTGAATGTGAATATGTGTGTGACCGCTAAGTTCAATCGTGTTGGTTCGACGGGACCTACGAGGATTCGTGGCAGTGGACTACGGGGTCAGAACTTAGTGAGGTACTGAGGTCCAATCGTGCTGGTCTGACGAGGCCTACGATAACGCATGGCAGTGGACCATGAGTTTCGGACACGCGCCCAACCGGTGAGCTCGACGGGCTTACGGTGACACGTGGCGGTGGACTACGGTGTCGACTGTGTGTGTGATTGTTGTGATTGATATAGTCCGTGCGGGTTGTTGAACCTACGGAGACACGTGATGTGGATCACGGTGTCGGAATTGGTTATGTCCGGTTAATAGTCCGTGGGTTGTTGAACCTACGAGACACGTGATGTGGATCACGGTGTCGGAATTGATTATGTTTGTTTAATTGTGCGTGATTTAGTCCGTGCGGGTTGTTGAACCTACGGAGACACGTGACAGTGGATCACGGTGTCATGAGCATGATGCTTTCAAATCAAAGTTTTTAAAGGAAAAGTTTTAAGAAAGAATGTTGGGCCGAGCCCCACGAGATTTATGGAAATGTTTTCGTACTGTAAATTGTTGAAATACAATTTGAGATTTGGGTTAAGACCCTAAGATTTTCGAAAGGTTTTGAAATTCTAAAAATTCCCGAGATGATAATCTTATTTTCGAGTGCTTCATAGCTTATCTTCCCTTGTGAAAACCTCCCGGGAATATTTGATACTTGATTATTATATTTGATTCACGATTATTAATTGCTTGTTACATTTCGTATGATTTGATACTTGCACTAGTAAAACAGTGGAGTTTTACTAACCCCCGAGTAATCGGGGGGTGGATGTCTGTTTTGCGTCCAGGTACATGCAGATTTAGGGGAGCAGTCACAGGATTGGCACAAGAGGATGACGAGCCGCGATGCTAATCATGAGTCGAGAGTTGTTTGATTTTTGTTGTGTTGTCAGAGTTGATTTCCTTTCCGTCAGATTGTATTTCGACCCCTGTGTGGGTAATGTCGTTTAAGTCAGTTTTGTTGATTGGGGTTGTGTGACCTCATCGGTCTGTGTATTCACGTGTAAGTGACCATAACGATCTGTATTATTTTATTGTTTGACTCTGGTCGGGCAAGCATTTGGTTGTTTATGAATGTTTAGCCTGGTAGATCCTTGTGGAAAGGGTCTACGGCGTGTAATATTCCCATATGGTTTTGGGGTTGTTACAATAGTCATGACAAAACAACAAATAACATCAACAATCAATAGATAATCAACAAATACCATCAATAATCAATCGATAATCACCATATTCCAACTCAACCTTGATAGAACTAAACATATTAAACATTGAATGAAAAAATTACCTCACTTTTCAAACCATGTAGCAATTAAGATTAAGAATTTAGAATTACCTTGTTTTGGGTTGAAGACGGTAAGAAGAAGAAGACTTGAATGTAGGTTATCCGAGCGCCGCGCGAAGAAGAGAATGAAACTTACCGGTTTGTGCCGGACGATCGAGGTTATAAGGGAGTTCTTGGCTGTTGAAATTCACAGCAGGGGCCGCGGCACAGATTAAGTGAGCCGCGGCCCGTAGTGCAGTGGGTTCTGGGTAATTGGTGTCTTCGGCGTGTGCCGCGGCTCAGTAAGTTCGTGCCGCGGCACAGAGTACAGGAAAGTTGGCCCGATTTCTTGACTTGTATGTGCCGCGGCTCGCTATCATTGTGCCGCGGCCCAAACCCCCTGGAGGGATCCTACACAGAAATTTCAAAGGAAAACACCCAGAACAAGAGAGATAGCATATCAAAGCAAATATGACAAAAAAAAAATAGACTCCTAAAATGAATGAAAAACACTGAAAAATAAAAATCTACAACTAATACTCGGGTTGCCTCCCGAGTAGCGCTTAGTTTATAGTCTTCAGCCGGACTTATTGAAAATCAGTTTGCATTTCGCAAAGACCATTTGGGCTCCGCACAGTCCATCGAACCGTTATTACGTAATTTAAATTTTTGACCATTAGTTTTCAACCGTTCGACTTTTGGTGTGGACATCCAACGTTCTTTGCGAAACGGCTTTAACAATAGTAGCCTCCCAAAACACCCATTTTGCAACTGACTTGGCACTCGTTTGACTTCCGGCTTAGTTTTCAATTCCACGGGCGAACTTATGACAGCATGAGAATTTTTCGATGGTGGATGAACGGATGTTGAAGACAACATATTCAAATGCTTAAGATACACGATTCATTCTTCGTTTTTTTAGACATTGGAGCAGCGGAAACAGATTCTGAACACTTCGACCGACAACTCTCCCGATGTGCGTCTTTCGCAAAGATATCTACGCTTTCAATTTGTGAACACTTCTCGACACTACTTGGACACGGAAAGGATTGAAACACTTGGAAAGTGACTTGCTCATCTTGAACCTGTAAAGTGAGTTTCCCTTTCTCCACATCAATGAGAGTTCGGCCGGTGGCTAAAAATGGTCTTCCCAAAATAATTGGGATGTCTTGGTCCTCCTCCATATCAAGCAAAATAAAATCGGCCGGAAAGATGAATTTATCTACCTTGACTAAAACATCTTCTATTACCCCCCCTCGGGTACTTGATAGATCTGTCAGCTAATTGCAACGAGATTGTCATCGGCTTGGATTCCCCAATACCTAGCTTCTTAAAAATGAAAAGGGGCATAAGATTAATACTGGCACCGAGATCAGATAACGCTCTATCAAAAGATAGGTTTCCTATAGTGCACGGTATATTGAAGCTTCCTGGATCTTTTAATTTTGGTGGGAGCTTTTTCTGCAAGATGGCGCTGCACTCTTCCGTCAATGCCACTGTCTCATACTCTTTGAGCCTCCTTTTGTTCGATAAGATCTTCTTCATGAACTTCACATAGCTCGGCATTTGTTCCAAGGCGTCAGCAAATGGAATATTGATATGTAGTTTCTTGAAAACGTCAAGAAACTTGGCAAATTGCTTGTCCAATTTTTGCTTTTGCAATCGCTGCGGAAACAGGACGGGTGGCACATAGGCCTTAGGATTGTCAGGAAACAGTTTCGAGCTTCTAGAAATTTGTGATTCTTCAGTCACCGAATTTTTCTTCTCCTCATCTTCACTCTCTTTTTGTTCCTCTCGGGCTGCTCACACACTTCCCTCCCGCTTCTCAAGCTAATGGCATTAATACTCTCTCTGGGGTTCGTCTCAGTTTTGCTTGGTAAAATACCCTCAGGTCGGGCTGTTAACACACTTGCTATTTGACCCAATTGGACTTCCAAATTGCGAATAGAAGCGGAGTGATTTTGCAAGGTTGTTTCCGTACGGGTCATGAACTGACTCGTATTTGCTGCTAATTTCGCCATTGCCTCCTCTAGAGAGATCTTTGGAGCGGGAGGAGGTTGCTGTTGGTGTTGAGCAAACTGAGGCTGGTTTAAGTTTTGTCCGTTTTTCCATGAAAAGTTAGGGTGATTTCGCCACCCCGGATTATATGTGTTGGAATATGGTTTGTTCTGCCTATTTCCGTTCCCCACAAACTGAGCTTGTTCCATCAAAGATTGCTCGAAAGGATTTCCAACTTGACATTCCGCACTAGGGTGAGACCCATTGCACCAATTACATGATTCCGTGGTAACGGTGGAAGGAGCGCGTGAAAAAGCTTGCAATTGTTGAGTCAGCGCTGCAACTTGGGCTGATAGTGTAGAGATCGGATCATTGTCGGAAACTCGCATAACTCGCTTTGGGTTCACACGTTCGGAAGGCCACTGATAAGCATTTGCAGCCATTGCTTCCAATAAAGAATGAGCTTCTACCATCGTTTTTCCCATTAAAGCTCCTCCAGCGGCTGCATCAACAAGGGTGCGTGTGGATGCACTTAGTCCGTTATAAAAGGTCTGAATTTGTAGCCAATCCGGTAAGCCATGGTGTGGGCATATCCGTAGTAAATCCTTGTATCGCTCCCAAGCTTCATGAAGCGATTCCATCTCAAATTTCCCGAAGGTAGTTATCTCGTTCCTAAGTCTTGCTGTCTTCGACGGTGGAAATAACTTAGCCAGAAAGGCTTATGCTAATTCCGCCCAAGTCGTGATAGAGCCCGGCGGTAGTGAATTCAACCAAAACTTGGCTTTGTCCCTTAGAGAGAAAGGGAAAAGCCGCAGACGAATAGCATCAACGGTAACACCGTTATTCTTAAAGGTGTCACAAATCTCGAGAAATGAAGCGATGTGTGCGTTGGGGTCATCGTTCGCCAGTCCACAAAATTGGCTTGCTTGCACCATCTGAATAATAGCTGGCTTAATCTCGAAGTTGTTCGCTTGGATGGTTGGATGCCGAATCCCCGAAAAGGTTGAATTGATTTGTGGCATTGCATAATCACGGAGTGCCAATGCCGGTTGAGCTTGCTGCATAGGATTGTCTACTCCGTGATTTTCTGTGTTATCGGCTGTAACACCCCCAAAACCGGCCGTAGACCCTTTCCACAAGGATCTACCAGGCTAAACATCCATAAACAACCAAATGCTTGCCCGGACAGGGTCAAACAATATAATAATACAGACCGTTAAGGTCACATACACATAAACACACAGACCGATGAGGTCACACAACTCTATCAATAGAACTGACTAACAACATTACCCACACAGGGGTCGAAACACAATATAGTGGAAGACTGAATCAACTCTAACAATAAAACCAAACTCTACCAACTCTCGACTCTTGATTAGTATCACAGCTCGTCATCCACATGTGCCAATCCTGTGACTGCTCCCCTGAACCTGCATGTACCTGGACGCAAAACAGACATCCACCCCCAATTACTCGGGGGTTCGTAAAACTCCACTGTTTTACTAGGGCAAGTATAATACGATACGAAATGCAATAAGTAAATAGCAACTACAATTTTAATACGGAAATCTATTATCAAAATGTTCCCGAGAAGTTTTAGAATTTCGAACTCAAGCAAGAGATATTTGAAAAGGAATACATCATCTCGGGGATTTTTAAAGCAGAAATTCTTTTGGACCTCGAGTCCCAATTTACAAAACCTTTACGAAAACATTAGGGCCTTGGCCTGATTCTCGATTCAAAACACACTAGATAAGATATCATTATGAGTCTGAGATCCATATTTAAAAGGTTACCCAAACAAGCACCATAACATGATCATTGTTCGTACACATCATGTACCGAACTCCGGAGGCCTCGACGGACCTTACCCGGACCGCACACACTGTTCGTACACATCATGTACCGAACTCCGGAGGCCTCGACGGACCCTACCCGGCCACAAACATCGTTCGTACACATCATGTACCGAACTCCAGAGGCCTCGTCAGACCCTACCTGGATCACACACCTTGTACGTACACATCATGTACCGAACTCTAGAGGCCTCGTCAGACCCTACCTGGATCACACACCTTGTTCGTACACATCATATACCGAACTACAGAGGCCTCGTCAGACCCTACCTGGAACACACACACACACACATATCGACACGACATAACTCATAATCATCAAATGTCAAGTCATTCCACATTACACCGAAATGTACAATCAAGTATGTAAACCAAGACAACACACACATCATAATCATCACAACAACTCAACAATGACCGACCACGCCCGGCACAAACTTAGATGATTTGCACATCCAACATGATTCCAAAATGTTAACTAAGTGAAGGTATCATCGTTACCATCAATTGTTCGTAATAATCAATTCATACGAAGCATATACACGAAAGTAAACCAATGCATCACAACCATAATACGATGTCCCTATTCACAAGACACAATTCGTATAGTAAAATACTTGCCTTGATAACCGCTACCGAATACTCCGAAGAACACGATTCGACCGGGAAGCTCGGACCCCGAAGAAGACAACGAACGGAAGGGTTCCGACTCGGTTTCTTCGCAAGAAACTCGACCCTAACAAAATATAATCAATAAATCATCGATCATATGCGGAAGAATAATCGTAGAACGCCTGAAAACCCCTCTATGACATTTTACCGGACACCTTCAAGGCGTCAATCAAGAACTCGACCAAAACAACGAATCGATATGATCCAACCATGGAATAACAAGGGAAATGATATAATACGTCTAAATAATCATCAATCCATCACAATCCTAAGTTAAATCGGAATTTAACGGACGAAATCGAACAAAATACCCAAAATCCCCAAAATTAGATTTCTAGAAAATCTGACCTGATTCGCTCGATCAAAGGATGTTATAGGACAGATGATTGATGATATGAACCTCAAAACTTCATGGATTCATTGTATAACAACATGCCTCCATGATTGACCAAGCTCCAGCCGCGGAAGGGAAGAAAACGAGTGAGAAAATGGCTGAAGAAAACGTCTGCTGGCCTTATATAGGCAGCCTGCCGGCCGCCTTGCATACGTAATCGGCCATGGCTTACGTACGTAACCGGCCATGGCCGAACTCGCTGCCTAGAAATGCCGGAAACGTTACGTACGTTACCGCCCAGGGCCTTACGTACGTAACCGGCCTTACGTATGTAACTGCCGAGCACTACCGGCCGTAACTCGGCGATCGGCTGGGCCCCATCGCCGGCCATGACTCGGCCGGGGCCAACTCCGACGTCCCGAACGACCCCGAAACCCGAACTTGAATACGAATTGAAGATACGGTTACGAAGTACTCGCAAAGATGAATTCGAGCATTAAGAGAATACACGATTCCGACCACCCGAAGGCTCGAAATTCGACAATGGAAGGTAATTACCCCAAACTTTGGGAAATTACGAAAATGGCCCAAAACGTCCGAAAATCACGATACGTGATCGCATAACCAAATCGAAGTTCACAACACGTCTAACAAAGTTAAACGGACTTATGGGAAACTCGAGACAGCAATTTCCAACGAGATTCGCAAGAATCGAACTCAAGTGCGGAAAAGTCGCAAAAAAGCACGGAACTCAACAAAACGACACCGAAACAAACTCGGATGACAAAAAGTGCAGAATTAATCATTCTCGGAATGACGAAACGGTCATGAGCGAGTCGTCAAAACGGACTTCCACCGAAAAAAAGAAATTACCGAAAATCGAAATTACGGGTATTACATTCTACCCTCCTTAAAAGAAGTTTCATCCCGAAACTTAAAAGAAGTAGGGAGTAGCAATATCCACTGTCAGGAAGACTCGACGAGATACACAAAAACCGAAAACTCGCGCCCAACGGCGAAACGCTGCAAGAAACGCAAAGAGACATACAGCGTGAAAACACGCTCCACGACGACCAACACAACGCCACCGATAGAGACATAATAAAAACATGTGACAAGCGTCATCAAACAGATAATACAACCAAGTCGATTATCCGAACAATCACAAAACACAACGAACAAAAATCAATATGATTGACCACCCCAACGGTACATCAATCAAAACGCGAGCCAATCGCTGAACTAATACGGAATTCCACCGCCCAAGGGTTGGAAGATCGAAACGAGACTAATTTCCCGAACATAAGGAAATTAGGAAGGAGTCTGAACGCTCAACAATCACGAAACGGGGTCAACAAAAACCGAACAATCAAACGATCAAACCACAACGATCGAGACAACAAAAATCGAACCATCATGTTCGAATCGCGAAGAACAATAAAATTCAAACAACAACTCCAAGGTTCACATCTCGACTCGAGACAATATATGATCCGGTGAAAACAACAATATGTGCATTCACATAAGATCCACATGAAAGGAAATAGCAATTGAAAAGTCACAACGACAAACGAGTTATTCCGAAACAATACCGCACTCGTTCGATCAACAAAAGCAAGAGGCAGGACAAGCTCAGAAAATGTCAACGAACATAAACGAGTCGACAGAGTCGAAAATACAGAAGTTCAAAATCCGATCCACTTCGAATAAAAGAACTAATAGAACCAAAAGATGTTACTTCCGAACAAGGTTCACAAGAATTGAACCGGACTCGGAAAAGTCACAACGATAACTAGATCGACCCAAAACAAGATCACAGCTCGTTCGAACGACGAAACCGAAATACAGAACAAGTCCAGAAAGTATCAACGAACACGAGTGAGTCGATAGACCTGAGAAAGAGGAAATGCAGAAGTCCAAAAACAATACGGGTATTACATTCGACCTCTTATAAAAGAAATGTCGTCCCCGCAACTCACAACAACGGAAACAAGGTAACAACACAAAAAGCAACCGACAGAAAAATCTCCCATGGGCCTCTCAGAGCCGATCCCGATATCTGTCTTTGAAGTTCGCGGCCGAAAGACTCGAAACCCAACTCGCAAAACCGGATCCGTGTGAGAAAGATAATTGGTACGTGCATGCCCCCGGCACACCACGGTTGAAATACCTCGGCTCGGCATACCGAAAATACAACTGCTAGGTACAATGGAATATAACGTCGCAAAACAACAAACCGGAGATGCCAACTTGGCATAACATATCAACACATACTAAAATCACAACAACCACGACATTGTTCGACGATTACAACAGCCCGAACGATAGCCAGTACACAATCACAAACCTCATGAACAATCACCCATGTGCATAAACGCACAAAAATCCAAGCTTCAACAGCTCACACTCGTGCGACAACACGCAAATCACCACGAGGTGACAAATAGTAAATACCAGTTCACACCTCTCACAGAGGGCTAGTACAACAAATGTGTTGCAACGCCTCGACGTTCATGCCACCAATTCGATCATACTCGGGAGCAAACATCATAATGACAACGCGAACATCATACATACATACCCAGCCCTCAAATGGGAATGGATAGGTTTTAAAAACGAAAACCTCCTTTTGAAAATAATTTAAAAAAACACCGGTTGATCTTGAGTATCACCTTTCAAAAAAAGTACAAACGTGAAACATCGTTATCGAGACTTTGGAGAACCATTTCGCATTTGATAAAAATGAGGACACTTTCTCTTAGTGAAAAACTTTCAGAATAACACAACCAACCTAACATCCCAACGTCAACATAGGACGATAAATAGCAGCACGATAAAACATCAACTCCAAGTCATCACACAAGTGCACGGACTAACACTGTAATTTAAGAACTTCATTCAAAAATAATTCACACAATCACATCAACAGAGATGTTTGGATTTTACCAAATCAAACACAGTCAAAACCACACACGTATCGTATGGATCAAACACTAGCAACAAAAATAAAATATTTCCGGGGTATTATTCAAATGATAAAATTTTAAAATTCTCAAGTTTGAAAAATTTGGTGAAATGAAATTTTTGAAAACACTTTTAATAACCCGATCGTCCAATCAAAACCATGTATCTCAACCTTTAGAAAACACTGAAACATTCTCCGGCGAGCACAACAACACCACAAACTTATCACAACCACTTGCCCCAACACGTGGACATATGAAGTTCAAAATCCCGAAAACCAAAAATCGTTCTGCAAAATAAAAATTTTCCAAAATCCTTTAGTTCATAACCAAAACGACGGTAATATTTTACAATGTCCGAAGTACTTCAAAACACATTTTTCAAATACCGTCTGATTGTGTCATTTGAAAATACACGACCCATTTGTCAAAGTTTAACAAATTTTAAAAATCCATATAAACCGTGGTTTGACCGCACCACCAAAATATTTTCCAAAAATCAATTTTTATAAAAATTCTCAAACTGTAAAGTCCTTCAGAAAACATTCTCAAACTTACCCATAGCGGACAAAAATTACAACATTCCCAAAAACAGTCGAATTTAAAACCACATACTCATATGGCAACCAGGGTCGCCAATTCAATCAAATGCATCTCGTGGTATCAAGTTTAAACACACAGCAAAATCATTCATCGGAGTTTCTCCCAAACTCTACCGTAAAACCCACCAAGGTTCACAACTTTCACACCATACCAACCCATATGGTGGTTCAAGGGCCAAACATCAATACATCAAGTTCTATACACATACGGCGTATCTAAGTATCGAATACAACTTCATTGCACAACACCGCGTAAATAAAATTATGCACCACAAACATCACACATAAATGAAATCATGAACACATATATTATGCATAAAAGAGGAGACTTACGTCCACAGGCCGCACGGAGATGACGGTCGTCCACGATACTAACCTCATCCGACAACATATCCAACGCGTTGTGACTACGCACAACTCAACTTGTCACCTGACGACTCGAACGACAAGACAACACATTACTGGACAAATCACGACTCGACTCGACCCGACAGCCTAGGTTTCCGCAACCTAAGCTCCGATACCATAAATGTAACACCCCCAAAACCGTATGGGAATATTACACGCCGTAGACCCTTTCCACAAGGATCTACCAGGCTAAACATCCATAAACGACCAAATGCTTGCCCGGCCAGGGTCAAACAATATAATAATACAGACCGTTAAGGTCACTTACACATAAACATACAGACCGATGAGGTCACACAACTCTATCAACAGAACTGACTAACAATATTACCCACACAGGGGTCGAAACACAATATAGTGGAAGACTGAATCAACTCTAACAATACAACCAAACTCTACCAACTCTCGACTCTTGATTAGTATCGCAGCTCGTCATCCACTTGTGCCAATCCTGTGACTTCTCCCCTGAACCTGCATGTACCTGGACGCAAAACAGACATCCACCCCCTGATTACTCGGGGGTTAGTAAAACTCCACTGTTTTACTAGTGCAAGTATAATACGATACGAAATGCAACTGGTAAATAGCAACTACAATTTTAATACGGAAATCTATTATCAAAATGTTCCCGAGAAGTTTTCGAATTTCGAACTCAAGCAAGAGATATTTGAAAAGGAATACATCATCTCGGGGATTTTTAAAGCATAAATTCTTTTGGACCTCGAGTCCCAATTTACAAAACCTTTACGAAAACATTAGGGCCTTGGCCCGATTCTCGATTCAAAACACACTAGATAAGATATCATTATGAGTCCGAGACCCATATTTAAAAGGTTACCCAAACAAGCACCATAACACGATCATTGTTCGTACACATCATGTACCGAACTCCGGAGGCCTCGACGGACCTTACCCGGACCGCACACACTGTTCGTACACATCATGTACCGAACTCCAGAGGCCTCGATGGACCCTACCCGGCCACAAACATCGTTCGTACACATCATGTACCGAATTCCAGAGGCCTCGTCAGACCCTACCTGGATCACACACCTTGTCCATACACATCATGTACCGAACTCCAGAGGCCTCGTCATACCCTACCTGGATCACACACCTTGTTCGTACACATCATGTACCAAACTCCAGAGGCCTCGTCAGACCCTACCTGGAACACACACACACACACATATCGACACGACACAACTCATAATCATCAAATGTCAAGCCATTCCACATTACACCGAAATGTAAAATCAAGTATGTAAACCAAGACAACACACACATCATAATCATCACAACAACTCAACAATGACCGACCACGCCCGGCACAAACTTAGATGATTTGCACATCCAACATGATTCCAAAATGTTAACTAAGTGAAGGTATCATCGTTACCATCAATTGTTCGTAATAATCAATTCATACGAAGCATATACACGAAAGTAAACCAATGCATCACAACCATAATACGACGTCCCTATTCACAAGACACAATTCGTATAGTACAATACTTGCCTTGATACACTACTACAAAAAGGGCTATTCTTGACGTGCAATGCGCGTCAAGAAGAGGAGTTATGACGCGCAAATGCGCGTCAAGGATGGACCCGTCATAAATTTTAATGACTCGCATATGTGCATCATCGATCTATGACGCGCATTTATGACCCGCATTTTATGACGCTCCTTTTTGACCTTCGTAGTAGCGCGTCATAACTTTTATGACCCACTTTTCTGCCATATGTTTTTGCGTGTCATTACCTTAAAAAATTATTTTTTTTATTTTTTCTGTTTTTTAAAACCTGATTATATACAATAAACATGATTATATACAATAAACCTGATAATTGTACAAAATTAAGTACATTATTCATTACATAACAATTCAACATACAATCAAATTCGACACGTAAGTTTACGATTATTGTTTATCTCCAAATGAAATTCAACACATAAATTGCCCATTCTTCTCGAATATCGTCGAAATCCGCCGCCGTGTACTCGTTGCTATCACCACCAATCTCGTCAAATAAAACAACATTTTAGAAACAATTAATTACTACTTAAACTACTTAAAACAGTTAAGTACTTACATTGTCATTTTCGAGAACCCGAACTCCATGTTTAACTACTTCCTTCATAAACTTCAACGTGAAGTACCCACATTCGGTGCATCCGGGCTGACGTGGACACTACACAAGAAACACAAATTGTATATGAAACAGTCTATACAAGAAGTCATTTCAAGAACATTTCCAGAACAGTCTACTACTAATTCAGTATACTAATTCATCTATCAATCAAAAACTACTTAAAACATCTTTTGACAAGAATCAGTCTACTCTTGGAACTCGTTGTATACATCTAAGACTAATTCAGTCTACTAATTCATCTACTAAGTCATTTCAAGGACATTTGCAACTATAGCAGTGTTACTTAACAAACAGCAACTAACTACACACAAGATAATAGTGTTACTTAACAAACAGCAGCAACACAAGATAATAGTCAAGAAATAACTAACCTTAGAATTAACCCAGTTAAGTTTAGTCCTCTTATTGATTCCAGCTTCTACATCATACAATGCAAGTGCCCTACAAAGAATTAACCCAGTTAAGTATTACATCATACATCATAAAGATTCTATAATTTGTATTACTTACACATCCACTATTTGCTTGAATCGACATCGACGTCGCTAATCGATAGGGAATCAAGATAATAGCAGGTACTTGTCTTCATGTTAAGCACGCCTAACACTTACTAACTGCCTTACGTTTACATGCACCCATATACACTTACATAACCGTTGACATCAATGGTTGTAACCATCCAAACCAAGTGATGCAATGCTTCATCAATTCAAACTAATCATCAATCTAAAATACGACTTTGGATCCATTTGATCTGTTGGCCTTCGGCCCAGATCAAATGACCAATTGGGTGGGCTTTATTGTTATTATTACAGGCCCTGAGAGTTCTAACTTATTATATATATATATAGCATAAACTGTCGAATTATGTTAAGTAACATATGATCTTAAAAAAACTCCAACAGTTTTTGGCATCGTACCTGTTTTTGGCATCTTCGCTTCTTCTTCGTTGTCGGGTTCTCTTTGTCGCTTCTTCTTTTCTTCTTCTTATTTTCTTTCTTCTTCTTTTCTTTTTCCTTCTTTTTCTTCTTCTTTTCTTTGTTCTTCTTCTTCTTCTTCTTCTTCTTCTTCTCTTCTTTGTTCTGGTTCTGGTTCTATTCTTTTTCCTCCTTCTTCTTCTCTTCTTTGTTAAGTTCATTCTTTTCTACTTGTCATCGTGACCTTTTTCTCCTTCTTTTTGGCCACTATCTTGTTCTGCAAAAATATAAAAAAGTCTTACCAAACTATTTTGTTCTAATGATTAAACTGATTTATATAAAAAAGTCTTACCAAACCAGAGCATGGAATGCGCTTTCAAAATCAGCCACATTAATATTCGTTGCGTTTGAAGTCCACTAAACTTGTTCGAGAAGGAGGGGGATGCGGAAAAGATCAAGTAGACTATACACCTCCAGCATTAACAAAAACAGATCGAATTCAATATTGCCAATTTGATGATAACTGACCAATGTAAGGCAGTTAAAAACTTGAATGAATTGAGACTTTACCGATCCATCAGCTATATCAATACCGACATAGTAACCGATCCTCGCTTTATCCCATTTAATGAGGTCACCACCCTGATACCAGAAAAAAAGGGATAAAACTAAAAGTCCAAGTTGACAACACAAGCACATATAAAAGACTACCAATCTCAAAATATCCAGCTCGTAAACTACCTTTCCACAAGCCAGATCAAGAACTGCATCTCCCCTCTTTGCGTATAACTGAATCAAGACACTTTTTATCTGCTAAATGGGATAAACGGTAAGAAACAATTACAAATGCTACCGTCTTACGTAGGACTTCATGAACAGTTACTATGCCAACCGACAAAAATAGTAATGTGGTTATGGATTTAATCTCGGATGATTTGTTAGACGTAGCAACATTGTTCCAACTGCTCAAACACATTTCAGTAAGTACCCAGTTATGAAGTTTCTTCAGGTGAATAATAGGGCTTGCTTCTCGTTCTTCGAGAGTCTGATTTGTTCTTGCACTGTACTGATCAGCTACTTTCTTTTCATATATCTTCGTACTCTCATCCTCCAAAACGTGGGCGTCACCTAACCACAATGAGAAGCACTTAATTCTTCTGGGAAAAAAAAGCAAATTTTTATCCCCCCCCCCAGCCAGAAAAAAAATTGCAGCTAATGATTCTAACACTTGTCTCCCAAACTCGAGAACAAAATCCAGAAACAAAAGAGAAACAAATATGCCAAACATCTTACAACTCAATTTAGCTTCTGTCTGAACTCCAATAAAAAACCCTACCAAGATTCAAAACCTTAATTGAAGGTACTGCCTAATAATCTACACAGCCAAATTAATTCCTTTTAAAACGAACAGAAAATCGAGCGAGGTGCTTTGAATTTCCGTAATTGAATGAAGAAAGATCAAAACTACCTTCAGGATTGTACTTGAATTTGGATTGAGGGGGTCCATGAGAACTAGAGGATGGAGATTCTTGATAGCCTCGCTTCATGTGTGTATATTGTTGCTTACGTATGTATGTAAGAGAGTATGATCTGGAAAACCTTGTATTTGTACCTATAAATCGCCAAAGGGTTTTGCAGAATGTGATGAGCATGTTTTATGGTACATAAAGGTAAGTACTTCCAAATTCTTGGTATCTTATTTTTCTTCTTTCTCTAATCCTTCAACAAAAAATCCACAATCACCGGAATACTCGATTTTCTCACACCAAACCGCATAACCAGACCCGACAACCCAAACCTCAGACGATACCCGACAATCCACAATGTATGTAAGTTTTACCTGGTGGGTGGCGACGGTGACAGTGACGGAGTGGCGACGGTGACGGTGACGGAGTGGCGACGGTGACGGTGACGGAGTGGCGGCGGTGGATGGTTGCAATCGGTGAAGATGAATAGATTAGGGCAAGGTGAGTGTTTTATGTGTGTGTGTTCTGGTTCGATTGAAAGTGAAGATGAATAATTGAATATAGACGCTTGTATTTTTCACTTCCCCGCCCAAATAATGAAATAGACAGAATTTTAACTGATTATGACTCATATGTTATGACGCTTCTGAAAACGAGTCATCCCCAATAGAAAAATGACTCTTATTTTATGACGCTCATTTTTGAGGGTCATCTTGTAGCGAGCGTCATAAAATGCGCGTCAAGGATAGTCCTCTTTCTAGTAGTGATAACTGCTACCGAATACTCCGAAGAACACGATTCGACCTGGAAGCTCGGACCCCGAAGAAGACAACGAACGGAAGGGTTCCGACTCGGTTTCTTCGCAAGAAACTCGACCCTAACAACATATAATCAATAAATCATCGATCATACGAGGAAGAATAATCGTAGAACGCCCGAAAACCCCTCTATGACATTTTACCGGACACCTTCAAGGCGTCAATCAAGAACTCGAGCAAAACAACGAATCGATACGATCCAACCATGGAATAACAAGGGAAATGATATAATACATCTAAATAATCATCAATCCATCACAATCCTAAGTTAAATCGGAATTAAACGGACGAAATCGAACAAAATACCCAAAATCCCCAAAATTAGATTTCTAAAAAATCTGACCTGATTCGCTCGATCAAAGGATGTTATAGGACAGATGATTGATGATATGAACCTCAAAACTTCATGGATTCATTGTATAACAACATGCCTCCATGATTGACCAAGCTCCAGCCGCGGAAGGGAAGAAAACGAGTGAGAAAATGGCTGAAGAAAACGTCTGCTGGCCTTATATCGGCAGCCTGCCGGCCGCCTTACGTACGTAATCGGCCATGGCCGAACTCGCTGCCTAGAAATGCCGGAAACGTTACGTACGTTACCAGCCAGGGCCTTATGTACGTAACCGGCCTTACGTACGTAACTTCCGAGCACTACCGGCCGTAACTCGGCCGGCTGCATCGCTGCCGGCCATGACTCGGTCGGGGCCAACTCCGACGGCCCGAACGACCCCGAAACCCGAACCTAAATACGAATCGAAGATAAGGTTATGAAGTACTCGCAAAGATGAATTCGAGCATTAAGAGAATACACGATTCCAACCAACCGAAGGCTCGAAATTCGACAATGGAAGGTAATTACCCCAAACTTTTGGAAATTACGAAAATGGCCCAAAACGTCCGAAAATCACGATACGTGATCGCATAACCAAACCGAAGCTCACAACACATCTAACAAAGTTAAACAGACTTACGGGAAACTCGAGACAGCAGTTTCCAATGAGATTCGTAAGAATCGAACTCAAGTGCGGAAAAGTCGCCAAAAATCACGGAACTCAACAAAACGATACCGAAACAAACTCGGATGACAAAAAGTGCAGAATTAATCATTCTCAGAATGACGAAACGGTCATGAGCGAGTCGTCAAAACAGACTTTCGCGGAAAAAAAAGAAATTACTGGAAATCAAAATTACGGGTATTACATCGGCCATGGTGTCTTTTGTCGGTAGCTCACGCTTTTCCTTCTTGTTTTTACGAAGAGTGCGCTCGAGTTCAGTATCCAAAGGTAATAGGCCTTCGTTACCGAATTTTCTCATGCACTAACCAGAAATTCCTGAAAGGAAAACAAATAAAAAAATTACACAAAGAATAAAATAATGTTAAAATTAAGACTAGAAATACTGAAATCGATATTAGTAAAACAATCAGTCCCCGACAACGGCGCCAAAAACTTGTTGCGAAATTTGGTGAACGCAAGTGCACGTTGTCGTAAGCAAGTAATAAAGTGATTAGTAAGATATCGTTCCCACGAGGACTGACTTACTAACTACCAATTTATGTGTATCCTAATTTTATCTAAACGATCGAATTTTGTGGTGCAAGGAATATTAAAGAAAACAAAACAAATTGATAAACTAAAAACAATTAACACAATCGATTTTTAGAAGAAAGAAGATCAAATAAGAGAATAGTCCAGGATTGAGAATCCGCCTCAGTTTATCCGAATTACTCTTGATTTATGTAAATTAAGTGATTTCCCAATTTATTGAAGGCGAATATTGCTAAGATACTCTAATGCCTCTCCCGAGGTCAGTAGAATTTTCTAAGCCGAATAAAACACTCTATTCCTAGGTGAATTAATTCGACAATAGACAAAAAGTACAAACTCTTCAGACAGGCCACGTAATTCCTATGAGTATTTTCCTATCTCACAAGATAAAACATTTCTCACCAATTTTTCCTACTAACTCTCCTCTCCCGATTTGAGTTACGTAATCAAAACAATTCAATTATAGGCCACACAATTGAAAGCATTAAGAACAATTGGGGAAAACTCAATAGAAAAGGGAATTATATTGATAATGCAAAATCAAAAGTTAATTCGTCAAAACCTCAGTTTCATCACAATCCTAGAATAGGGTTCTAGCGTGACATGCTAGAAAATAATAGTACACAAAGAATTAAAGAAAGCATAATAGAAATCTAACACAGTCGAAGAACTTGGATTCCTCCGTTCTCTAGCTACCGCTCTCTGCTCCTTGGTGTTTTCTCCTTCTCCTCGATGATCTTTTTTTTCTGACCTTTAATGCCTATTTATAATTTTTCATCAGCCACAAAACTGCATCCGGAAAAAGGTCAGAAACGGGCTTCCAAATCTCCGAAATCGCGAGCTGTGAGTAGGGCACCAGCGCGGCGGCCCGCGGCCCGGCATTAGTGTGCCGCGGCCCCTGTTTTAAAGCGGCAGACCTGGGCGCGATTTGTCCTTACGGGCCGTGGCTCAGCTTTTTCATACCGCGGCCCCCGGTACAGTGTGTACCGCCTCTTGCTTCCTGTGCGTGTGCCGCGGCCTGCTATCATTGTGCCGCGGCCCTTCACCAAAAATTGTCGTTTTGGTCCGTTTTTCGTCGTTCAAGCTTCCGGACTCTAATTTCCTTCAAAACATATAAAGATAGTGCATTAAAAGCTTATTTTTGCAGATTTAAACCTAAAATGGAGATAGAATAATCACAATAAAGTGCGCAAAATTTGGTCTAACAAGGCTCCTTGATTGCTGGAAGAGGTCAAAAGGAAGGAAAATTGTACGTGACACTTTCGAAGGTCACGACTAATTCCGTGAACACAATCGACAATGACGACATGGCCGAGCTATGGCATAAGAGGCTCGGTCATATGAGTGAAAAAGGAGTGGCGCTATTGTTGAAGAAGGAGGCGTTGTCCGGGGTTCACAAAGTACACCTTAGAAGATGCTCTCATTGTCTAGCTGGGAAGCAAAGGAGAGTTACTTTTAAGAGTCATACTCCTTCACGGAAGGAAAATGTGCTTGATCTTGTTCATTCCGATGTTTGTGGTCCTATGAAGACTAGGACGCTCGGTGGTTGCCGGTATTTTGTCACATTCATCGACGATCACTCTAGGAAGGTGTGGGCATACACCTTGAAGACCAAAGATCAAGTGTTAGACACTTTCAAACAATTTCATGCCTCGGTGGAAAGAGAGACCGGGAAGAATCTAAAGTGTATCTGTAACCGCCCAAAAACAGTGGCTATTACAGTGCCGTGGACCCCTACTGGGACCCACCAGGCGATATCACAATTTGCATTTAAAATCTGTCAACGTGGCACCGTACCACAATATTTATCAAAACCCCGGTGTGGAGTATGAGTTATTCATGTTTTTAAATACGAGCAAACATCAGAGGATCCAAACTCGGTACAGACCATATGACGATGGGCAGTACCTAACAAATTTTAGTACATTCATCCGACACAAAATAAAATGAAAGTCACGATTAAAGCATAATCGAACAACCAAAAGACTCGGGGGGCCCGAAATAGCATACATCAGAATCCTCCGTCGCCATTGTGCTCCTCCTGTGCCTTGCCCTTTCCTCGCCCTGAAATACAAGTATTTCGCCCCAAACCACAGGGTCAGCTATAAATGATAATAATTATCATGACCTTATACAATTCATATATACTGATCTCAAAGAAATCCACCGACTACTGAATATACCCCGAAGGCGTATAAACAATGAGTCCCAACTATCGAACATAACCAAATATACGAACGACCATATACTATGGCTCAAGACGGACGTCACAGTACGCCCGATCCGGAAATGTGTCCATGCACATGTCCACCCCGTATACGGAATCCAGAATATACGTGGGACGATGTACCTAATTAGCCTCACGAACTACGTCTCGTGTGCACGATCTAAATGCGGAAAACATCCACGCATGATCATCAAGTGCCCGGCTAAAAATCCTACACATAACCAATCGGCGCGCAGATATGACTCCAGAGATTTCACGATACAACATGACAACGAAACTCAACGAATTACACTTTTACCAAGGAATCGAACAACTCACCGAAGTGTCAACAAAGCTCAAAAGGACTAACGGTAACAAGGACGGTAATTTCGGGTATATCATCCCCAACACCATGACAATACGATCAAGGGTATCACCATATCACGAATCATAGATTATCAAAACATTTCATACACACGAAACTCATAATAATCGCAAGAATTCAACCATCATTATAACCAAGCAAGATAACTTGCCTCAATTCCGTAGACGAATAATCCTTCCTTGAATGGTCAAACGAACGGTATCCTCGTCTAATAATACTCACGTGAACAAGCAACCTTGAATGAAATATAATTCATTCAACAACACATTAAATGCGATAATGGTATTATCGCATAAACAATATTCGTAAATTTACTTGAATAAATCGATTATCCTATTGATCATTTTAATGTTCTTATTACAAATCATCGTATGTTTATCATGTTCATTACATATTCTAACCTTAATGTCAAATTCTTGATGTCTAGTTTATTATCAATGCAATATCGTGAAAATATCTTTTCAAATCATCGACACTTCCGATTACGATATAAGTTGTGTTTAATTACATTCTTCATTATCTTACCAACGATTTCATTCAAAACTTGATTACTATATGAAACATAAGTTTAAGTTTTTTTAGTGAATTAAGAACATCATCTTAATTTACGTCTCTTAACACGCACGGATTAATGAAATGGAATTCGGCTACTCATCTACCGCATTTGTATCATCATATTCAACAAAATTCTCCTAAGAACATTATCAACCTATTAATGTAGTGATTAACGCCTTTTAACGAAATCGATAAATTCGAACATATGAAGATTACAACTTCCTTCTATCAACATTCATTGTTTTACTTTGAAGAATTTATCAAAAACCTAGTTATATCATTGGATACTTGAGATTTTTGAAGTAAGTTCATCCATCTAACAAAGATCATCTACAAAGGGTTAACATCATCTTTCCAACAATTTTATTACAAAGGTTTTAGAGGCCAAAAATCATGGTTCCATACTACCTTCAAGAATCAATAGAATGTTCAAGACAAATTTAACATTTCTCACTTTTAATCATTAAGGATATCATCCCTAACATGTTCCTAGTGTTGAGACTAAAATCAACTTCCGATTATCATGCTATACCTCAGGTTTTATGTATATCATTATCAATACAATCACATTATGAAGTTATTTACATCAAGAAGTAACACTAATACCTTCAAAGTTAATCTTCACTTAGTTTGAGCATGATTCAATTAACTTATCATGTCTAAACTAGTTTAAACTAACATTATGTGAAGTATTTATCTACTAACATCATCATAAGCATGGAATTGATATGAGTTAAAGAAAGACCAACCTTAAAATGAAGAACAACACCAACACTTCAAGGGATACACTTCAATCTCTAGCTTCTCCAAGTCACCAATCAAGTGTTGAGGCTCCAACACAAGTTAGAAAGGCTTAGAAACGAAGTTGGAAGGGAAAGGAAGCGTTCCTCAGTTGGGAGATTGAAAAAGGTCGAGTAGGAAGTGAATGGCAAGTCATACTTTTATAATCTGAACTTGACATTACGTACGTTAACGAACGTGGTTAACGTACGTTATAGCCTTTACGGACGTAATCTTATGATCATTACGTACGTAACCAATTTCATCAAATCTCCCTGCCTCAAAACACGCAGTTCGTTACGTACGTAACCAGGCAGCTATTACGTACGTAATAGCCGTTGACTTGGCTGTCGCGATCGACTCCCGACCACCTACCCCTGCTCGGCCCCACCCGCCGAAAGGCGATCACCGAGGATCTTCCGCATTACGTACGTTAACGTATTGATGTTACGTACGTAAGGCGGCCTACATAGCGTACGTTAAGAATACATGTTAACGTACGTTAAGTACCATAACAAGCATAAATGGAATTCTCGCAATATCACCCAACAACTAATATAGTATGAATGACCATGACATCAACTTATCATAATTCGTCGGTACTTGCTACAACATCACAGATATGGTGCGAAAATACTTAACTTAAATCATGAAATACAATATTAAAGGCGAGGGTATTACATACTCCCCCCCTTAAAAGGAGTTTCGTCCCCGAAACTAAGGGGTAAACAGTTCGGGGTATTTCTCTCGCATGCTATCTTCAGTTTCCCACGTAGCTTCCTCGACTCCATGTCTCGACCACTAAATTTTTAATAAGGGAATCGTCTTGTTCCTCAACTGTTTAATTCTTCTCTCGAGTATCTGCACAGGCCGTTCTTCATACGAATGGTCGTCGGCTATTTCGACCTCGTCGAATTGAATAACGTGACTTGGATCAGCAACATACTTTCTTAACTGAGATACATGGAATACGTTGTGAATCCGACTCAAAGCTGGTGGTAATGCTAAACGATAGGCTAGGTCGCCTACTCGTTCCAAGATCTCAAACGGACCAATATACCTTGGGCTCAATTTGCCTCTCTTCCCGAATCGGAAAACACCTCTGGTAGGAGATACTTTGACTAGTACATGGTCACCAACCTCAAACTCGAGTGGTCGTCGATGATTATCTGCATATGATTTCTGGCGGCTTTAGGCCGTTAATAGACGGCTCTTGATCAGGGAAATCTTCTCGTGGGCTGCTAATAACATATCAGGTTCCGTACCAATAGATTCAGACAATTCGTCCCAGCACAAAGGGGACCTACAACGACGACCATACAATGCTTCATAAGGTGCCATCATGATCGAGGCGTGCCAGCTATTATTGTATGTGAATTCTACCAACGGCAGTTGGGCTTCCCAGTCAGGCTTCCAATCGAGAGCACATGCCCTCAACATATCCTCTAGAGTTTGAATTGTCCTCTCGGATCGGCCCGTCGGTCTGAGGATGAAAAGCCGTACTGAAGTTCAACTGTGTACCCATAGCACGATGAACCGCCTTCCAAAAGTGCGACACGAACCGTCCGTCCCGATCTGATACAATACTCTTAGGGGTGCCATGCAGTCTCACAATCTCTTTGATGAATAATTGGGCCAATCTCTCAGGGCCCCAAGTATCCTTGATCTCCAAGAAGTGGGCTGATTTAGTCAATCGATCCACAACCACCCAAATCGTATTCATGCCTCGACGGCTCGTCGGCAAACTAGTAATAAAGTCCATCGATATGTCTTCCCACTTCCACTCGGGAATCGGAAGCGGTTTCATCATGCCAGCTGGTCGTTGATGTTCAATCTTGACCTGCTGACAGGTCAAACATTTCGAAACGAATTCGGCAACCTCCCGTTTCATGTTACCCCACCAATAATACGGCTTCAAATCCTTATACATTTTGTTTGATCCCGGGTGTATGGAATACGGGGTAGCATGAGCCTCCTTTAGAATAGTATTCCTCAACTTTTCGTCTGCTGGTACACATATTCGATTTCAAAGCGTAACAGTCCATCCTCGTGAACCACAAATCCAGGGGCCTTCCCCTGAGTGATTTCTCCTCGAATTCTGGATAAGAATGGGTCCGTCATCTGTTTCGTCCTGATCGTCTCATCATGGGACGGTGAAATCTCAATCATGCACAGTTGTCCCTGAATGCGTTGTATCCAGACCTCAATCTCTGGTCTCATGAACTCTAATTGCAACTCCCTCTGGGCGGTCAAACGAGCTAGCATCTGCTCCTACACCGTCTTGCGGCTCAAGGCATCGGCAACCACGTTTGCCTTGCCTGGATGGTAAAGGATCTCGATATCATATTCTTCGATTATCTATAGCCACCTCCTTTGTCTCATGTTCAACTCCTTCTGGATAAAAATATACTTCAGGCTCTTGTGGTCCGTAAAAATCTGGTAGGCAACTCCATACAGATAGTGGCGCCAGATTTTTAAAGCAAACACTACGGCTGCTAACTCCAAGTCATGAGTCGGGTAGTTGACCTCATAAGGACGCAACTGTCTGGACGCATAGGCGATCACTTTCCCATCCTGCATTAACACGCAGCCAAGGCCCTGCCTCGATGCATCGCTATATACCGCGAATCCTTCCGTTCCTCTAGGTAGTACCAAAACAGGTGCTGAAATTAATCGACCTTTGAGTTCATCAAAACTTTGTTGGCAGGCTTCCGACCACAAGTACTTCTTATCTTTTCTCAACAGATTAGTCATCGGTTGAGCAATTTTGGAAAATCCTTCCACGAATAAATGCATGTAGCTTTGCTAGACCCAGAAAACTACGAACTTCCTTCACGTTCTTTGGGGGTAGCCAGTCTCGGATAGCTTCCGTATTCTGTGGGTCTACTCTTACTCCCTCTGCTGATATCACATGACCCAGAAAAATAACTTCAGACATCCAGAATTCACACTTAGAAAATTTTCCATAGAGTTGTTCTCGCCTTAATGCGTCGAGAACCTGGCGGAGGTGACACTCATGCTCCTCGTGATCATGAGAGTAGACCAAGATGTCGTCAATAAAAACGGCTACAAAACGATCCAGATAATTAATAAAAACCCGATTCATCAATTCCATGAATACTGCAGGTGCATTAGTCAGTCCAAATGGCATGACAACGAACTCATAATGCCCATAGCGAGTGCGAAAAGCTGTCTTCGGGATGTCAGACTCTCGAATCCGCAATTGGTGGTACCCGGACCTCAGGTCGATCTTGGAAAATACAGCGGCTCCTTGGAGCTGATCCAATAGATCATCGATGCGAGGTAAAGGATATTTGTTCTTAATTGTTACCTTGTTCAGCTCCCGGTAATCAATACACAAACGCAGCGATCCATCCTTCTTCCGTACGAATAACACCGGCGCTCCCCAAGGGGATGCACTGGGTCGAACGTACCCTTTCTCAGCTAATTCTTCGAGTTGTCTTTTCAATTCCTGCATCTCAGTCGGGGCCATACGGTATGGTGCTTTCGAAAGCGGGGACGTCCCTGGCTCCAACTCAATGGTGAATTCCACCTCTCGTTGTGGGGGTATTCCTGGGAGCTCGTCTGGAAATACATCTGGATAATCTCGAACTACTGGAATATCAATCAATTTGACTGGCCGGTCAGTCGTCTTAGTCATATAACACCAATAACCAATGCATCCCTGGTTCAGTAATCTCATAGCCTTCATAGCGCTGATGACTCTCCCAGAATGATTGGGATTATCACCCCGAAAAATACACTCGACGCCATCAACCGATGTGACGGTCACCATTCGCTTACAGACGCTAAGCACGGCATCGTGACGATCCATCCAGTCGATACCCAAGATTACATCATTTTTAGGTAAATCAACCACAATCAAGTCGGACAACCACTCACGGTTGTTCATGCTAATCGGACAGTTCTGTACTTCACGACTCCCAATAATTCTTCTACCATCGGGTAGACCAATTACATAAGGTTCACAATCGATAACACGATTCAAATGCAAATGACTTAAACAAGAACTAGACAAAAAGGAGTGTGAAGCACCAGTATCAAAAAGAACACAAACGGGCTGAGAGTGGATCTCGAGTACTGCAATCATCGGCCGGGATCATCGGCTTTCTTCATCTCGTAGACTCTGGGTTTTGCAACCCGGAGCAGTGTACCAACTTGATTTCCACGGCCCATCCCTTTGTTCGCCCGGTAGTCCGGTAAGAAGCGGATGGAGGAGCACGTTCTGAACAAAAGGCATCTTGGAGCAAGAGATGCTCTGGAGCACGCCGAGTCCACCCGGCAATAGCGAGCACGATGACCGTTCTTCCCGCAAGTGTGACAGCGGCCGGCCGGACACTTGAGCCGATATTCCCCTGGTCCCCACGGTTATAACACACGACGGTGGTGATTGCCGAGAGTGCGTTCTGCCGGTTTCGGTGCCATAGGTGGCCATTCGTAAGGATTTAGTACAGTGGGGTTTCTTGAATACCCCGATTCTTGTCTCCTTAGGTCCAGTTCTGGATCTCTTGTTGGAAAATCGAGGTGCTTCTTAGAAATCTCTTTCGCAGTAAGTTCATACTCCAAAGCCTTCTCAATAAACTCCGGTAAGGTCGTACAGTGGTGATTGAGTAATTGCATCCTCATTCGGGGTTTAAGCCTCTTGAGGAAATATTTTATCTTATCAGCTTCCGAACGGACAACTGACGTAGCAAAAGGGAGAAGTGCTTGGAATTTTTCGGCAATCGCTAACACATCCTCGTCTTCCGATGGGTCGGGGTTTAGTAATTCGGACAATTTGGCTTCACGGAGGGGTGCAGGATAGTAACGATCTAGCATAAGATTCTTGAATTCCTCCCAAGTACTCGCGCCTTCGGCAGGCCTCACAGAAAGCCACCAAGTATGGGCACTCTTACTAAGGTAGTAGGCTGCCACAGCAACTCGATGTTCCTCTGGGCACTCCACCATCTCGAACAGTTTCTCGAAGTGCTCTATCCAGTGTACAATGTCGGCAGGCTCAGATGAGCCTTCAAAAGTCGGAGGTCGCTGACGTGATATGTCGCTAATAATCCGGCTCACGATCCCGCTAGGCACCAGAGGCGGAGGCTGTTGTCCCTGTTGTTGACCAGTAGTATTCCTCTGCATAGTTTCCATCAGCTGACCCATTTGGGTCATCTGGGCCATCATGCCCTGCATCACGGTGTAAGGATCGACACGTGCATTCTCTCCGGTGTGGTGTGATTGGTCCCTAGAAGGCGAATCACTGCCTGCGGAACTCTGTTCCACATTCGCGCGTCTGTTAGCTCGTGGTATCGGAATTTGGCCTCTTCCGCGGCCTCGTCCCCCTCTGCCACGGCCTCTAAGGTTCCTTTCCATACTGAAAGAATCAAGTCACAAGTACAGTTCGATTTATCAATCATAATTCATGCTAAGTTAATAGCAACAGGGAATTTCCTATCCAACAAAGCAGTTGTAAAGAATCACTGGCACTACAAGTGTTACACACTCAATATCATATCAACATTAAGTCGAAACAATTCCAATCACATAATTAATTTAGGTTATCATCAAATAGATGAATTTTGCCTCATGGTAGCAAGATGCCAAGATAAGTAAGGAGACCAATACATCGTCAATATCATGCCAGTAATCAAATTATGGTTCATGAGAACATACCGTATTCGACGGGTCAGGCGCTTGCACAGGTTACACGTGGCACGAAGTTTCCTTGATGCTATTTCGATTCTACAATGACTCAAAATAAAAACACACTCTCTGATACCATCTTCTGTAACAGCCCAAAAACAGTGTCTATTACAGTGCCGTGGACCCCTATTGGGACCCACCAGACGATATCACAATATGCATTTAAAATCTGTCAACGTGGCACCGTACCACAATATTTATCAAAACCCCGGTGTGGAGTATGAGTTATTCATGTTTTTAAATACGAGCAAACATACACAGGATCCAAACTCGGTACAGACCATATGACGATGGGCAGTACCTAACAAATTTTAGTACATTCATCCGACACAAAATAAAATGAAAGTCACGATTAAAGCATAACCGAACAACCAAAAGACTCGGGGCCCCCGAAATAGCATACATCAGAATCCTCCGTCGCCATTGTGCTCCTCCTGTGCCTTGCCCTTTCCTCGCCCTGAAATACAAGTATTTCGCCCCAAACCAAAGGGTCAGCTATAAATGATAATAATTCTCATGACCTTATACAATTCATATATACTGATCTCAAAGAAATCCACCGACTACTGAATATACCCCGAAGGCGTATAAACAATCAGTCCCAACTGTCGAACATAACCAAATATACAAACGACCATATACTATGGCTCAAGACGGACGTCACAGTACGCCCGATCCGGAAATGTGTCCGTGCACATGTCCACCCCGTATACGGAATCCAGAATATACGTGGGACGATGTACCTAATTAGCCTCACGAACTACGTCTCGTGTGCACGATCTAAATGCGGAAAACATCCACGCATGATCATCAAGTGCCCGGCTAAAAATCCTACACATAACCAATCGGCGCGCAGATATGAATCCAGAGATGTCACGATACAACATGACAACGAAACTCAACGAATTACACTTTTACCAAGGAATCGAACAACTCACTGAAGTGTCAACAAAGCTCAAAAGGACTAACGGTAACAAGGACGGTAATTTCGGGTATATCATCCCCAACACCATGACAATACGATCAAGGGTATCACCATATCACGAATCATAGATTATCAGAACATTTCATACACACGAAACTCATAATAATCACAAGAATTCAACCATCATTATAACCAAGCAAGATAACTTGCTTCAATTCCGTAGACGAATAATCCTTCCTTGAATGGTCAAACGAACGGTATCCTCGTCTAATAATACTCACGTGAACAATCAACCTTGAATGAAATATAATTCATTCAACAACACATTCGTACAATAATGGTATTATCGCATAAACAATATTCGTAAATTTACTTGAATAAATCGATTATCCTATTGATCATTTTAATGTTCTTATTACAAATCATCGTATGTTTATCATGTTCATTACATATTCTAACCTTAATGTCAAATTCTTGATGTCTAGTTTATTATCAATGCAATATCGTGAAAATATCTTTTCAAATCATCGACACTTCCGATTACGATATAAGTTGTGTTTAATTACATTCTTCATTATCTTACCAACGATTTCATTCAAAACTTGATTACTATATGAAACATAAGTTTAAGTTTTTTTAGTGAATTAAGAACATCATCTTAATTTACGTCTCTTAACACGCACGGATTAATGAAATGGAATTCGGCTACTCATCTACCGCATTTGTATCATCATATTCAACAAAATTCTCCTAAGAACATTATCAACCTATTAATGTAGTGATTAACGCCTTTTAACGAAATCGATAAATTCGAACATATGAAGATTACAACTTCCTTCTATCAACATTCATTGTTTTACTTTGAAGAATTTATCAAAAACCTAGTTATATCATTGGATACTTGAGATTTTTGAAGTAAGTTCATCCATCTAACAAAGATCATCTACAAAGGGTTAACATCATCTTTCCAACAATTTTATTACAAAGGTTTTAGAGGCCAAAAATCATGGTTCCATACTACCTTCAAGAATCAATAGAATGTTCAAGACAAATTTAACATTTCTCACTTTTAATCATTAAGGATATCATCCCTAACATGTTCCTAGTGTTGAGACTAAAATCAACTTCCGATTATCATGATATACCTCAAGTTTTATGTATATCATTATCAATACAATCACATTATGAAGTTATTTACATCAAGAAGTAACACTAATACCTTCAAAGTTAATCTTCACTTAGTTTGAGCATGATTCAATTAACTTATCATGTCTACACTAGTTTAAACTAACATTATGTGAAGTATTTATCTACTAACATCATCATAAGCATGGAATTGATATGAGTTAAAGAAAGACCAACCTTAAAATGAAGAACAACACCAACACTTCAAGGGATACACTTCAATCTCTAGCTTCTCCAAGTCACCAATCAAGTGTTGAGGCTCCAACACAAGTTAGAAAGGCTTAGAAACGAAGTTGGAAGGGAAAGGAAGCGTTCCTCAGTTGGGAGATTGAAAAAGGTCGAGTAGGAAGTGAATGGCAAGTCATACTTTTATAATCTGAACTTGACATTACGTACGTTAACGAACGTGGTTAACGTACGTTATACCCTTTACGTACGTAATCTTATGATCATTACGTACGTAACCAATTTCATCAAATCTCCCTGCCTCAAAACACGCGATTACATGCACGTAACCAGGCAGCTATTACGTACGTAATAGCCGTTGACTTGGCTGTCGCGATCGACTCCCGACCACCTACCCCTGCTCGGCCCCACCCGCTGAAAGGCGGACTGCTGGAGGATCTTCCGCATTACGTACGTTAACGTATTGATGTTACGTACGTAAGGCGGCCTACATAGCGTACGTTAAGAATACATGTTAACGTACGTTAAGTACCATAATAAGCATAAATGGAATTCTCGCAATATCACCCAACAACTAATATAGTATGAATGACCATGAATTCAACTTATCATAATTCTTCGGTACTTGCTACAACATCACAGATATGGTGCGAAAATACTTAACTTAAATCATGAAATACAATATTAAAGGCGAGGGTATTACAGTATCCGGACGGACAATGGTGGAGAGTACACCGGACCCTTTGATGAATATTGCCGAGAACAAGGGATCTGACATCAAAAGATGCCCCCGAAGACTCCTCAACTCAATGGCTTGGTGGAGAGAATGAACCGGACTTTGGTCGAGAGAGCTCGTTGTTTGCTCTCACATGCCGGATTGCCAAAGTTGTTTTGGGGAGAAGCTTTGAACACGGAAGTTCATGTTATTAATTTGATATCGTGTGTTCCTTTGGAGTTTGACGTCCTGGATAAAGTGTGGAGCGGTAAAGATATCTCATACCGCCACTTAAAGGTTTTCGGATGTAAAGCTTTTGTTCACATTCCGAATGATGAGAGGTCCAAACTTGACTCCAAGACGAAGCCGTGTATTTTTATTGGTTACGGGCTTGATGAATATGGGTATAGATTGTATGACCCGGTTATAAAGAGGCTTGTTCGTTCAATAGATGTTGTTTTCGTTGAAGATCAAATAATGAAGGATGTTAAGAATGGAGAGTCGGCTCCGCAACACGACTATGATCTTATTGATTTGGACCCCGTTCCTCCACAAAATGTTGAGACACCCGTTGGAGATGACGTCCAAAATAATGAACAACATGATGATGGTGAGAACGATGAATTGAGGCAATATGACACCGATGGAGCTCATCCTGAGCTACCCCACATAGGCGGTCGACGAGGGACCGTCATCCCTCCTCTCGTTATTTCGCCGATGAGTATGTCTTACTCACCGACGAGGGAGAGCCCAAATATTTTGCGGAGGCTATAGAGGATGAAAATAAGAAAGAGTGGATGGATGCCATGCAAGACGAGATGAGTTCCTTGTATGAGAATAACACGTACGAGTTGGTAAAGTTTCCGAAAGGCAAGAGAGCTTTGAGGAACAAGTGGGTGTATAGAGTGAAGTCGGAGGAGCATACCTCGTTGCCCCGATACAAAGCTAGACTCATAGTGAAGGATTTAGTCAAAAGAAGGGCATTGATTTTGACGAGATTTTTTCTCCGGTTGTGAAGATAGGATCAATTTGATTGGTCCTTGGTATTGTGGCTAGCCTTGATCTAGAGGGCGAGCAAATGGATATCAAGGCGACTTTTCTTCACGGAGACCTTGACAAAGAAATTTATATGAAGCAACCGGAAGGATTGAGGTCGAAGGAAAAGAGTATTATGTGTGTAAACTTCAGAAGAGTTTATACGGGTTGAAACAAGTACCAAGGCAATGGTACAAGAAGTTTGAGTCGGTTATGGGGGAGCAAGGATACCGGAAGACGACTCTCGACCATTGCGTATTTTTCAAGAAATTTGGAGATGATGATTTTATCATCCTATTGCTTTATGTGGACGACATATTGATCGTTAGCAAGAATGCCGAGAGGATTGCGAGCTTGAAGGAAGAATTGAATAAGTCTTTTGCCATGAAAGACTTGGGGGCGGCTAAACAACACCCCCAATCCGCTCAGGGATATTACACGCCGTAGAACCTTTCCTCAAGGATCTACCAGGCTGGTAACAACATAGAACATCTCAATAATGCCTTTAAGGCTAAAATGACTCAGTTGACCGATTAAGTCTTTCAATAAATACATACAACTCAAACTCATTACATGCCCATGCATGGGTCGAATACAACACACTCCCGTACAGCGGGAAAGAATACTGCAGCGGAAAATAAACTATAACTAAACTAATGACATCATACGGATCCTCGTGTGATTAGTATCATTCATCTTTCATCATCCTTCGTGCCGACCCTGTGTTATGCTCCCAAACCTGAATGCAGAAACAGACATCCACCCCCCGAACACTCGGGGGTTAGCAAAACTCCACTGTTTTGCTAGTGCAAGAACAAAGTGCAAATACGAGCCATACAATTCACATTCCACGAATAACAATAACCAGGAATCCTCAAAGATCCAAACGTATCGAAAAGTACTTCCCGAGGCAAGAGTTTGGGTAAAACATTCCAAAAACCGAAAGATCACAAATCAAGGAAAACAATTTGTAAAACAGTTTAAAGATGCCATCGAGAGTTTTAATAAAAAATAATTTAGGATTATCAAATCCTTCTCTTTCCAAAATCAACAGGGTCCTCGACCAGTAGGCGGAAAGCAATTTGCAAGAAAACCATTCAATCAACACAAGCGAGTCTTCACAAATATTTCCACTGGGATCTCGACCCAAATCCAAATAATATCAACACGAGATCAATCGTCTCAACATCACACGGGGTCCTCGACCCAAAACACAAAATGTCAACATAGCCCATCAAAGACATAGCCTCTCATCCGACCAATACTGCTCAAGACCCTGATTAATTAACCCTCGGAGATCTCGTCAAATGTCCTTGGTTAATTAACCCTGATACCAACATTTAAAACAAGTTGAAACACACTTTCAGAAACACGAATCACGGTCTATATCGAGACCAGCATTTTGAAAAGAGTTGAAAGAATTTGAAATACGATAATCGTTCGGTAACGGGGTCTTAGCTAATCACTCAAATATCCATTACCAATAAGCCTGCCAGGCGCCTCCACTGAAACACCTGTGCACCGGCATTCACTCTGACATGTCGGTCGACCCTTGTACGTGTCACCGCGCCGGCGTCACTCCTGTAAGAGCCGCCCCATGAACACGCATCAGGTTAAACACCGGCGTTCACCAACCATATGGAGCCGCACATTGCAGCGTACACCAAGCCGGAGTGCACGCCCCGCCCTCAGAGGCTCCCGGATATGACGTCTCTCACAACAAGTATTCACATTGTCACAAACATCAAGCACACAGTCATTCGTTGTAACAATTATCAAATCAATCACCAATTCACATAATTTATCCGTCAGTCCACGACCACGCGAATAAATAACAACACACACGTCAACCATAACGCGACGGAAAGAAGCAATATACGTACCCATGCATTATCAAGCGCAACATCAACACCAAACATATCCAAAGGAGTCACGTAGTCACTTATAACCCACACAATTTACAAAACACGCGTTTTGAAAGTGAGCCTTTAACGGGGCTAGCCGAATCTTTTGAAAACTCATTTCAAACAAACAAACAAACATACCAAGACGATCACCAATCATCATATCCACAAAACAAGAAATGTATGGACAAGGTACTTGCCTCGAATAAGAACAACGCGGAGAATCGACCGAAGTAGGTTGGCACGAACCGACCACGAACCCGCCGACTCCACCGAACGTTAACCCGCGACAATAAACTACGAACAACAATAAAAACAATGAAAACGAATTCCATAGCACGACTCAAAGCCGTTGAATTCAAAGAACGAATGACGAAAGTTCAAGTGTTTCCCCCAAAACGGCCAACAACACGATTCGTCCCGTCAAAACACGAAAACGGAATTTCAAACCGAAATATGGATATACAATCCATAGGATATGTTTAAAAACATCATTTAACAACAATCGATCCATCAAAAACGGATGGAAAACGAAATCAAGAACAAATCCCCCAAAAAGCCGATTCGAAGGAAATCAAGAAATATACTTCGATTCGACGAAGAACAATGGATTAAATGATGTTAAACACAAGAATACTACTAAGATTAATCGTACCCATCATGGATTAATCAACGATACGGAACGAATCGGCCAAAAACGCAAAAACCCCAAAATTCAAGAAACTAGGGTTCTAAGAAGAGATTACCTTGATTCGCTAGATCAAAGGATGATATAGGATTGACAATTGATGATATGAACTCCAAGACTTCGTTGATTTGTTGTATGACAACATGTATCCATGCCCAAGAAGTCTCCAGCCGCGTAAGAGGAAGAACGAAGTGAGAAAATGGTGAAAAAAACGTCTGCCCGAACACATATACTGCCCAGTGACACACGAGCAGGCACGCACGAGCGGCCGGTCGTGCGCCGGGTCGTGCGCGCCCACTGTCGGCAAACTGCCGGGACGCACGAGCACTGGGCACAAGCACTCGCTCGTGCATGTGCAGTCAGGGCTGCACGAGCACCTGATCGTGCGCGCAGCTCGTGCGCCACGCTCGTGCGCACCTGGCCGGTCCCTGCCGCATGTGGCCGGCCCGTGCCTAGCCGCCATGACTCGACGACTCGAATTCCCGAAAACGTACGGAACGAACACGACGAATAGTATAACATTCAAAAAATGAGTGAAGCACTAAACAAAAACATGGTTCCGACAACCCGAAGGTTGAAAGGACGATACGAAGGCAAACACCCCAAAACTTTGGGAAATTATATAAATGGCCCAAAACGTCCGAAATACACGATACACGATCGAAACACCAAACCAAAGCTCGCAACATAAATAATAACATTAAATGAACTTACGAGAAACTCGAAACAACAGTTTCGGACGAGATTCGCAAGAATCGAACTCAAGTGCGGAAAAGCCGCTAAAAAGCACGGAACTCAATAAAACGATATCGAAACGAACTCGGATGAAAAAAGTGCCGAATTAATCATTCTCGAAATGACGAAATGGTCATGAGCGAGTCGTCAAAACGAACTTTCGCCGAAAAAAAAAGAAATTACCGGAAATCGAAATTACGGGTATTACAACAAATTCTTGGGATAAGAATTACTCGTGAAAGAGAAGCCCGAAAATTACACATGTCGCAAGAGCAATATATCGACAAGGTGCTTAAATGCTTCAACATGGACAAAGCTAAAGTTGTTAGTTCGCCTCTTACTAACAATTTTAAATTAACGAGCCAAGATTGCCCTAAGACGAAGGAGGAGATTGAGGATATGGATAAAATTCCATATGCCTCGGCGATCGGGAGTTTAATGTTTGCTATGGTTTGTACTAGGCCCGACATTGCTCATGCCGTGGGAGTGGTGAGCCGGTTTCTATCGAATCCAGGAAAGAAGCATTGGGAAGCCGTAAAATGGATATTTAGATATTTGCGGGGTACTTCCAAATTGGGGATTACGTTTGGAAATGGGAAAACAATGCTTGTTGGTTATTCCGATTCGGATATGGCCGGTAATGAAGATAACCGAATATCCACTTCCGGTTATTTGATGACGTTCGCAGGGGGAGCCGTGTCATGGCAATCTAGATTGCAAAAGTGCGTTGCCTTGTCTACAATGGAGGCCGAGTATATTGCGGCAGTGGAAGCGTGTAAAGAGCTCCTATGGTTAAAAATATTTTTACGAGAGCTAGGCTTCCGACAACGACGTTACGTGGTTCTTTGTGACAGTTAAAGTGCGATTCATTTGGCTAAGAATGCGACTTTTCACAAGAGAACGAAACATATCGATATGAGGTATCATTGGATCCGAGATGCTTTGGAGGATGGTTTGTTTGAACTTGATAAAGTTCATACCGATGATAATGGTTCCGATATGTTAACCAAGGCGTTGAGTAGAGAGAAGGTGAGAGTGTGTTGTTCGATCGCCGGGATGGCGAACTCTTCCTATATTCCGAAAAGGGGGAGATTTGTAGGATTAATTTTCGAAATATAGGCATTTTCGGAGTCGACTGGACTCCGGGCCACGGCACAAACCCTCCGGGCCGTGCACTACGCTTGAAAAGTCATTTTTCTCACCTTGCACTGCCGGGCCGCGGCACACAGCTATCGAGCCGCGGCCCCGAAATCACTCAGCACATTTTGGCCAAGACTGTACTCTAGGCCGCGGCCCCTGCCGATCAACCCTGCCGGGCCCTGTCGATCGCCCCTGTCGATCGCCCTACCGAGACCTGCCGATCGCCACTTTCCGATCACCCTGGGACGCGGCACATCCCTGTCGAGCTGCGGCCCCCGTTACATGTTTCTCAAGGCCAAGTGGCCTGTACTCTGGGCCGCGGCACCCTCCTGTCGGGCCGCAGCCCCTGCCGATACCCCTGGGTGTGTTTTCTTGGTGTGTGCCGCGGCACACTTTGGCCGGGCCGCAGCACACGGGTCAACCCAGCAAATGGGTGTCCTTTTATGCAGATTTTGCAGCGGGATTTCATCATTATTATCACACACATTTGAGAGCAAGCAAGAGAGAGATAGAGAGAGAAACAAGAAAGAGAAATACAATTCTTCAATTTCCTGGAGATTTATCGGTCGGATCGTCGTGATCTTTTGACAAGAGCTTGGTAGCTATTGGGCAAATCTTTTCACCGGTGTAGATTGAGATTTTGAGTACGGAAATTTGGGTATTTCATTAGCTTTTTGTGTAAGCTATTTACGGTGTTTTCTTTTCTCGATCTTGTTGTTATTGTGTATTACAAATACTTGAAGAATATTTATTACCAAGTATTTGACGATTGGTGTATACCCCTAGTTTGTATTATGGACGATTGTGTATTTTGTATGTATTGGTGATAGTGGATTTTAGCGGCTTCGGTCCCGTGGTTTTTACTCTCGTCTTGAAGGGTTTTCCACGTTAAAATTGTGTCTCGTTATTTATCGCTTTCGAATATCATTTGTATTATTTTTGTCGAGTTGTAACTATTGCTCTACTCGTCGGTAACCACAAAGTTACGATTGAAGAGTGGGAATTTGTCAAACGAGGTTCCGCTTTATTCGTTGTGGCGTGACGTTAGTCGTTGCTTTTCCCAACATAATTTTCATATGCAATGATGTCTTCAGCAAGAGAAAGAAGCATAATATTTTACGTCCCAAGACTCCATTGAGCTACAGAAATTCATTATGCAAGGTATATTACCATAAAAAAAACAATATGCATAATATAACTCAATGTCAAAAATTACCCATAATAAATAAATTCAGAAACCATAGGAAAATTTCAAAACATCAATGTCAAGTATACTAGTCCAATTATAAATATAGATGATATCCCCTGCTATAAAACCATATACTTCTCATGAATTGATCATAATTAAACTGTAACCAAGAGTGACAGAAGGTTGATTAACAAACACTTCTCGCATTTGTTTTGTGCTCAGGAGTATGCTTAGATATAAACCAAAACGGTATATGCAAATTATATAAGAGAGCTCTACCAAGGAAATAATGTTGATTTTTCTGTGTTACAAACTTGCTGGGCGAAAATTAAATTACAACTGGAAAGACAAAATTACAACTCGAAAACCAAGAATTACAAACTCGAACGAAATGAAAATTACAAAACTCGAACAGAATTACAACTCGAAAGAAGAAACAAAAATAAACGAAAATAACTAATAAACAATAAATAAAACCGTAGGGTAAAGCCGAGTCGAGGAAGGTCTCTTTCCGTAAGACGAGAAACGCCCCGGTAGTGCTCTCTATTTAGGCGTGTCGTCCCCAAAGATAAAACGGCTACGTCTTGGAGGTAGTAGCACCATAAACCTCTAAGCTCCGGCGAACTGAAACGAGGTTAGGACAGAGCTCTGACTTATGATATGAATGCAGAGACAAAGTGTATGATGTATGCTTGAGTATTGCAAAATTTTCGTATCTCAGAAGCAAAGAAATGTATGCCTATTTATAGGCCATTCACACTGCAGGGGGTTTTAAACACATCCCTTAAGGATGTCATAATGCAGGCATTCATGCCTGCTTTGAACACAGGAGTTACACAATTCAAGGCAGTGGTTACTGGCCGTTTTGAATTTGAACAGGCAACCTTAACACCTCCTCATAACACCTGGGAGATTACTGCCCGTTTTTTGGCTGAGTTTGAACAGTCCGGATGCACCTAGACTATAATCAGCTCCTTAACCATTTGACGGATGTACCTGGACATCCTTATGTGCACATACGAGCCCAACTACATTGTTGAGCTTGTCCAAAAAATTCTTTAAGCTAGCCCAAGGCCTAGCTCACGGCCAAGCCCATGAACAGGCCCAAAGACCAGCCCAAAGACCAATTGCCAAGATCCAAGATCAAGATCAAGATCAAGGCCAAGGCCAAGGCCAAGGTCCAAGGTCCAAGGTCCACGGCTCGCGGCTCGTGGCCGAGGCCGAGGCGAGGCGGGCGGGCGGCGGCGGCGCGCGGGTGTGCGCGCGGGTGGGCTTTAAGCCCATACACATGTGCCATTAATTATTACATGCATAAAGATAACTCCTTATATACTAGAATAATGATGGTTCATTATTCAATGTGGGATTCCATCCCTTATTAATTCACAATTAAGTGACAAACTTTAATTCACTATTTCTCACTCACTGAGAATCGGTTTAGAGAAAGTGAATATACCACGATTATCTACTCGGAACGTAGATCGATCCTATAATATTTAATTTTAAAAAATAAAATTAAAATCATTAACGATTCCAACAATCCCCCACATGAGTGAAAATAGCCCAAATGCAATATGCAGACTCAAGCTCAGTCCTCAAGAGGCGTTAAAGTATAATGATAGGTAGTTCGTGACTTTGAACCTTCCATAGTTAACATCATCGGGTACACAAGTGGATTAGTGGCTTGATGCTTTGAACTATTCCCCCACGGCGTGCACCGAGACAATGGTGCTAACACTTGAACACCTCAACCTCATCCGTTCTCACGTTTTGTGTCCTTTGCGGGCCTTGGACACCCCTTTGGATTCATAAGTGTATTTCATGAAGCGGCTCCCACTTTTCACTTATATAGGTGATTCTTTACCGAGTATCTTTCCATACTCAACCTCCTCGAGGTCTTTAGGAATCATTAAAAGTCATAGACTTATCCTCACCACTAGGCAAGCTTTCAACACTCAATTGCTCTATATGGAATAAACTTAGATGAGTGTTTCACACGAACTCTCATAGCTTAGTTCTCCCATTGAACCAAGTTGTTGGGATCTCCAGTCATCTTGGTTGTGTTACCACTATGATAATTCTCAATTTGTGGATTTTAAACCCATTCCCTCTAGCAATTTATTCATTTGGTCACGATTTAACCCTTTGGTTAGCGGATCCGCTAGATTATCCAATGACCTCACATAGTCAATAGAGATAACTCCACTTTTGATCAAATATCTCACGGTATTATGACGTCGACGAATATGTGGAGACTTTCCATTATACATGTTACTTCTCGCCCTACCAATAGCAGCTTGGCTATCACAGTGAATCATCACTGCAAGCACGGGCTTGGACCAACATGGAATATCTTCTAGAAAGTTTCTGAGCCATTCGGCTTCTTCACCAGCTTTGTCCAAAGCTATGAATTCCAATTCCATGGTGGATCGGGCTATACACATTTGTTTCGCGGAATTCCACGAGACAGTTCCACCCCCAATGGTAAACACGTAACCACTTGTAGAAAATAAACTTTTCGTATCGAATATCCAATTCGCATCACAGTACCCTTCAAGTACCGGGGGTATCTCGAATAGTGTAGCCCAAGGTTTTGAGTATACTTTAAGTACCTCAAAACTCTAACGAGAGCTTTCCAATGCTCTTTGCTTGGATTGCTCGTGTAACGACTTAATTTGTTCACATCGCAAGCTAAATCGGGTCGAGTGTAATTTGTAAGATACATTAAACACCCAATGACTCGTGCATATTCTTCTTGTGCGACGGGCTCCCCTCGATTTTTGCTCAAGTGATCATTTAAATTTATTGGGGTCTTAGCCGGCAAGCTATCAAAAGCATTAAACTTCTTGAGAACTTTCTCGGCATAGTGAGATTGTGTCAAGATGATTCCATCTGATTTTCTTAAAATTTTCATTCCAAGAATCACATCGGCTAGCTCCATGTCTTTCATATCAAAATTTCTTTTTAACATGTTCTTAGTATCGTTAATCACTTGTATATTGTTACCCATGATTAACATGTCATCTATATAAAGACACACAATAACATAACCGTTATTGGTGTTCTTAATATAAACAAATTTATCACACTCGTTTATTTTAAAACCATTTGATAACATTACATTATCAAACTTCAAGTGCCACTGTAGTGGAGCTTGTTTCAATCCATATAGAGACTTAACCAGTTTGCATACCTTTTTCTCTTGTCCAGGTAGTACAAACCCTTCGGGTTGTTCCATATAGATCTCTTCATCCAGATCACCGTTCAGAAAAGCAATCTTAACATCCATTTGATGAATCTCAAGATCGTGCAAAGCAGCAATCGCGAGAAGCACTCGAATAGATGTAATTCTCGTTACAGGTGAATAGGTATCGAAAAAATCGTACCCTTCCTTCTGTTTGAAACCTTTGACTACTAAACGAGCTTTATACTTGTCAATTGACCCATCATCCTTGTACTTTCTTTTAAGGATCCATTTGAATCCTAAGGGCTTACAACCTTCAGGTAAATCAACCAAAACCTAAGTTTGGTTTTGTAAAATTGAGTCAATTTCACTCTGAACAGCTTCTTTCCAAAGCAACCCGTCTGGTCTAACATAAGCTACTTTGATCGATGTTGGTTCTTCATCCAACATGAATGCTATGTAGTCAGGTCCAAATGTCTTTGGTGTCCTAACTCTACTACCGCATCTCGGTTCTACATCTTCCAGATTAGATCTCGATTGCTTACGTGACTTTGGATCTACATCCACAGGTTTTGAACTTGTTCCTTCATCTTCAACTCTATTGCTAGAATTGTTCTCAACTTTATCATTATCCTTACAAGGATATATGTTTTCAAAGAATACAATATTCCTTGGTTCAATTGTTGTTCCCACAGTCATTTCAGGAACTTCTGACTTGTGGATAACAACTGATAGGCACTACTGTTCAGTGCATACCCAATAAAGATACAATCGACCGTCTTAGGTCCGATTTTAACTTGTTTAGGTAGAGGTACCTCAACCTTATCCAAATACCCCCACACTTTGAGATATTTGTATGAAGGTTTTCTACCTTTCCACAACTCATAAGGGGTAATATCCTTACCTTTGCGTAGAATCTTGTTCAATATGTAGTTGGCTGTTAAGACAGCTTCCCCCCACATATTCTGGGGCAACCCTGAACTAATTAATAAGGCATTCATCATATCTTTAAGTGTTCGATTCTCACGTTCAGCAACGCCATTAGATTGTGGTGCATATGGAGCTGTTGTTTGATGAATTATACCGCATTCGTTGCATAATTCCTCAAACGGGGTTACATATTCGCCACCTCTATCGCTTCGAACCATCTTAATACGACAGCCTAATTGATTCTCTGCTTCATTCTTGAAGTTCTTAAAAGCTTCAATAGCCTCATCTTTACTTCTCAAAAGATAAAGATAACAATATCTTGTGCAGTCATCGATAAAAGTGATAAAGTACTTCTTACCACCTCTAGTTTGCACAAATTTTAAATCACACACATCTTTGTGAATTAATTCAAGGGGTTTTGTGTTTCGTTTTACCGAATGAAACGGTAGTTTTGTCATTTTTGCTTCAACACAAATCTCACATTTATTTTGAGTATTGACTTCATTTAATTTTAGTAAATCTAAGTTTACTAATCTTTTTATAGCATTTAGATTCACATGACCTAATCTACAATGCCATAAATCAGAACACTCAGTCAAGTAAGAGGAAGCAGTAGCATTTTCATTAGCATTACTGGATTTGGTTACATGGCGTTTAGCCAAAGCATTAAGTTTAAAGAGTCCCTCCGTGAGGTAACCCTTACCAAGAAACCTATCAAACTTTTTTATGATAATTCTATCTGACTCAAACATTAGTTTAAACCCCTTTTTAACTAGTATAGAGCCTGAGATCAAATTCTTCCTCATATCCGGAACATGAAGCACATTCTTCAAGGTGAGTGTCTGTCCGGACGTAAGTTTGAGGTCCACTTCTCCAACTCCGATAATCTCAGATGAAGCTGGATTCCCCATGTTGAGCTTCCTACCCTCAACTGCTTGATAGTTCTTAAACTGACTCCGATCGGCACCAACGTGGGCGGTCGCACCGGTGTCGACGTACCAACTACCTTGGTTCTCAACGTGGTTGACTTCTTCGGTGACCACAGCAGCAAGGCATCCTCTTTCCATTCGCCGTTAGACTCGGCGATGTTGGCAAAGTGTTTCTTCTTCTTGTTGGCTTTTGGCTTCCGGTAGTCCTTCGCCGCGTGCCCATGTTTACCACAGTTAAAGCAATCGCCATCAAACTTCTTGACTGGTTGCTTTCCTTTGCTCTTGTTTTGGACACTTGGGCGAGGTCTTTTATTGGAGGGACCGCCATGCTCCAACAGATTGGCCTTAGCATCAATCAGGCCTTTTGGTTTGTGGTCATTTTGCGCACGTCAGACTCGATGCGCAATTTCACAAGCAAGTCTTCAAGAGTCATCTCCTTTCGCTTGTGCTTAAGGTAGCTCTTGAAGTCTTTCCAACTGGGGGGAAACTTTTCGATCACAGTTGCAACAGTAAAAGCGTCCGGTAGGACCATTCCCTCGGCATTGACATCATGAACGATGAGTTGGAACTCTTGTACTTGTTCCATGACAGGCCTTCATTCAACCATCTTGTAGTCCAGATACTTGGCGACTACAAACTTCTTTGTACCTGCATCATCACTACGGTACTTCTTTTCAAGTGCTTCCCACATCTCTTTTGATGTGTTTACAACAGAGTATACATTGTACAAACTATCCTCTAAAGAATTCAGAATAAAGTTTTTACAAAGATAGTCTCCATTGTGCCAATTGTCATAGGCAGCTCGGACTGTGAAACTAGTCTCTTGAGCACTTGGCGCCGGTGGCGCATCTTCCTTAAGGAAGTTCGCAAAGCCCATGTTGTCAAATAGAACAACATCTTCTGTTGCCACCTTTTAAAGTCGGCTCCACCAAACTTTGGTGGCTTCTCGACGGCAGGCATCATCCTTGGCCCCGAGGTTGTTCCAAAAAAGGAACCACTCGTGTTGAACCCATAGGCTCCAACACTAGATCCTAACATAGATCCAACGGTACCACTAAAAGTGGAACCTACGGTGCCACTCGAGGTGGATCCACCGGTAGTCAGAAAGGGGTTCGAAAACACCCATGGCGTTGTTGATGAGGCAGTTGAGCTCATCATGCTGGACATGGTTGCGGCAGTGTTGTTTGCCACGTTCGAAGCGGCGGTCGCGGAGGCAAAGGCAGCGGTGGTGTTGGAGTCGGTGGAAGCAGCGTTCGTCATCTCCAGTTGTAGGATTTAGCAAGTAAATTTCTCGTCTTGCGCTTGTTGATTTTCTTGTGTTACAAACTTGCTGGGCGAAAATTAAATTACAACTGGAAAGACAAAATTACAACTCGAAGGAAGAAACAAAAATAAATGAAAATAACTAATAAACAATAAATAAAACCGTAGGGTTAAGCCGAATCGAGGAAGGCCTCTTTCCGCAAGACGAGAAATGCCTCGGTAGTGCTCTCGGTTTAGGCGTGTCGTCCCCAAAGATAAAACGGCTACGTCTCGGAGGTAGTAGCACCACAAACCTCTAAGCTCCGGCGAACTGAAACGAGGTTAGGACAGAGCTCTGACTTATGATATGAATGCAGAGACGAAGTGTATGATGTATGCTTGAGTATTGCAAAATTTTCGTATCTCAGAAGCAAAGGAATGTATGCCTATTTATAGGCCATTCTCACTACATGGGGTTTTAAACACAACCCTTAAGGCTGTCATAATGCAGTCATTCATTCCTGCATTGAACACAGGAGTTACACAATTCAAGGCAGTGGTTACTGCCCGTTTTGAATTTGAACAGGCGGCCTTAACACCTCCTCATAACACCTGGGAGGTTACTTCCCATTTTTTGGCTGAGTTTGAACAGTCTGGATGCACCAGGACTATAATCAGCTCCTTAACCATTTCACGGATGTAACTAGACATCCTTATGTGCACATACGAGCCCAACTACGTTGTTGAGCTTGTCCAAAAAATTCTTTAAGCTAGCCCAAGGCCTAGCTCACGGCCAAGCCCCACGAACAGGCCCAAAGACCAGCCCAAAGACCAATTGCCAAGATCCAAGATCAAGTCCAAGGTCCAAGGTCCAAGGTCCACGGCACGCGGCTCACGGTCGCGGCCGAGGTGAGGCGGGCGGGCGGCGGCAGCGCACGCGTGTGCGCGCGTGTGGGCTTTAAGCCCATACACATGTGCCATTAATTATTACATGCATGTAACTCCTTATATACTAGAATAATGATGATTCATTATTCAATGTGGGATTCCATCCCTAATTAATTCACAATTAAGTGACAAACTTTAATTCACTATTTCTCACTCACCAGGAATCGGTTTAGAGAAAGTGAATATACCACGATCATCTACTCGGAACGTAGATCGATCCTATGATATCTAATTTTACAAAATAAAATTAAAATTATTTAACGATTCCAACAAATAATCCGTCCATTTAACAATAAAATGAAATACGAAAACTATGTTACTCAATTTAACATCAGAAACTGGTGGAGAAAGAAATTGAGAAGACTTTGTTACTATAACAATCATATGGATGAGTTCATTGTTGGGGTATTAGGGTTTATTATGGAGATCCGGATTCCCAATTGATCGTGTAATCACTTTCCGAACTAATATTTCTACCCTATGCCCGGGTTACAAGAAATTCAGCCTAGGATAATCCAAAGGGACACTTACGAATCTAGGCACAGAAACGTAAGCCAAATTGCTAGAGAGATTTTGAGTTTTTCAGAAGGAGAGAGCTCAGAAAAGGTGTGTCTCGACTCAAGGCGACGAGCCTTATTTATACATGTCGAATTTAGGGTTGCATAGGGACGGATTAGGGTTTCTTGAGGCGGCGCCATCAGAGGGATTTAGTTAGTGATCCGAAATTAGGGTTAAACGGATGGCTTTCCAAAATTGACGAAAATTAGTCAATTTTATCATAATCTCCCTCTAAAATTCGGAATTTTCACTAAGTTACCAATACAAGTTTCCGAAAACCTTTTCGGGCGCTGCCCCAAACCCGGCGAGGGCTCTGCCCCTCGACCCCGCCAGGGGCTCTGCTCCATATACCCCGCTAGGGGCGCTGCCCCTAGAACCCATCACCGGGGGCGCTGCCCCCGGACTCCCGACATTTGGTCGTACCGGCTTATAATTTGATTTTATATATGTGTGCACTCCGCACATACCCAAACATATATTAGAATCAAATTATAAAACCCCTTAACTCAAATATTAGTTCCAATTACACAAAATGTCTGGTGGCACTAAAATCACTAACATTCAATAGAACTTATGTTCCGAAAAGTTAAAACCAATGGGAAAATTATATCATTCACGAAAAATCAAACCCTAATATATTCAAAAAGAACTCAAGTGACTAAAAACTTGGTTTACATCAAAAAACAAAAGATATGTACAAATAAACCACCTAAAGCACAATAAAAAACCATTGTACCATTTTTTCTGATCGTAAATCAAATGATAAGAACTAGAAAGCAGTGTCAACAACAAAGCCAAATAAAAAAAATACGCAGAACAAAGCATCTGATATGGGATTGATATACCCAATAAGCAAATTAAAGAACAGTTATAAGTACATCTAAAGATTGATCGGGGCTAGATCAGAGGAAAAATAGGGGTTAGAATTGTACCTTTGACCTTCGAATGAACTGAACGGTGAGAGCGCGAGAGTTTTCTCTATTTTGGCCCCAAGCAGAATAGGGTTCTGCAGCATAGAGACGTGATATATGTTGAGGATAATGTAGTAATATAAAATAAATAGTAAGGGTATTTTTGTCTTCACGTAGCTCAAATTAAATATTTGGGAACCTGCCTTTGAAAAAAGACAGGGGTCGCCATTGTTTAAAAACTTATAAGATAAAGTAACCCTTATTAAAAATAATACCAAACTGTTATAAATACTTATAGAAATACTACCGAAGTATAACTAAGCGAGAATAATTTTATGTGTATATATAAAGGATGAATGAGAACAAAACTTGTATGTTTTTATTACTTATTCTATATACAAATATAGTAGTATCACGTCCTATTTATAAGACTCCTAAGTACACTGTCTTAATATGAAAAGCGAAGTTGCCTTGTGATGATTTGTAGGAATCTACCATGATTTCTTCCATCTGAACATAGAAAATCAAAACAACATAACTTTGACAATCATTCTTATTTTCATATTATAACACTCCCCCTTGATTGTCAAATGTGAGTTATTATAGAGATTGATTGCTTCGGTAAAACCTTGTAACGAAAAACCCAATTGGATTAAAACCTTAAACGAGTACAGTCTCTCACTTATGTGCATAAGCTGTCTCGTTAAAAATCTTGAGCTGGAAAAACCCAGCGGATAAAAACTAGTCATAAAGGGGAAAAGAGTACAGCGCACGTATTTGATTTCGCTCCCCCTTAAATAAAGAGTCTCCAAATTGATTCATCAATCTTGCTTCTTGTTAGCACTTCTCATGCCTATGCCATGTACCAGTTTCTCGAATATCGATGTCGGCAGTGATTTTGTAAATATATCAGCAAGATTGTGGCAGGAGCGAATTTGTTGAATATTTATTTCTCTATTTTTCTGAAGTTCATGTGTGTAGAAAAACTTCGGTGAAATATGCTAGGTCCGATCACTTTTTATATATCCATCCTTGACCTATGTTATGCATGCTCCATTGTCTTCATAAATGATTGTGGGAGTGTCTGTCACAAGCTTCAATCGACATTCATTTTGTATAGGAGCTATAACTGATCTTAGCCAAACACTTTCTCTGCCAGCTTCATAGAGAGCAATTATCTCAGAATGATTGGAAGATGTAGCTACCAATGTTTGTTTGGTCGATCTCCATGACATAGATGTATCATTATAGCAGAATAAATAATCGGTATGTGAGCGAGCCTTATGTGGATCGGATTTGTATCCGCATCAGCATAACCAACTAATCCAGAATTAGTGGCCTCTTTTGAATAAGATAAACCCAGATCAATGGTACCGCTGAGATAACAAAAAATGTACTTGATACAATTCCAATGTCTTCGAGTTTGTTCAGAACTGTATCTTGCAAGTAAATTTACTGTAAAAGAGATATCGGGTCTGGTGCATTGTGCTAAATACATTAGTGCTCCAATAGCATTGAGATAAGGCACTTCAAGACCCCAAATTTCCTCATTTGATTCCTTAGGTCAGAAAGGATCTTTCTTATGATCTAAAATCCGTACGACCATATGAGTACTGTGTTACGTATTTTAGTGAACGCAAGTGCACGTTGTCGTAATCAAGTAAGAAAGTGATGAGAAAGATATCGTTCCCTCGAGGACTGACGTACTAATTACCAATTTATTTGTATTCTAGTTTTATTTGAACGATTGAATTTTGTGGTTGAAGAATTATTAAAAACTAAATAAAGCGATAAACTAAAAATAAATACTAATTCAATAGTCTTATGAAAGGAGATCAAATAAGAGAAGAATCCAGGATTGAGATCGACTCGATTAATCCGAATTAATCTTGATTAATATGTAATTTATATAATTTCCCAATTTATTGAAAGCGAAGATTTCTAAGATAATCTAATGCCTCTCCCGAGGTCTGTAGAATTTTCTAAGCTGAATAAATCACTCTATTCCTAGGTGAGCTAATTCAACAATAGCCAAACAGTTCTAAAATCTTCAAACGAGCTACGTAATTCTTATGAGTATATTCCTATCTCACAAGAGAAAACGGTTCTCACCAATTTCCAACTAACTCTCCTCTCCCGATTCGAGTTACGTAATTAAAACAATTCAATCATAGGCCACATAATTGAACGCATTAAGAACAATTGGGGAAAACTCAATAGAAAAAGGGAAATATATTAATAATGTAAAATCAAGAGTTAATCCGTCAAAAATCTCGGTTTCATCACAATCCTAGAAAAAGGGGTCTAGCCCGACATGCTAGAAAACAATACACAAATATTCAAATTGAACATGAGAAAGAAAATCAAACACAATTGAAGACTGGCTTCTTCCGTTCTCTCACCTTGCTTTCTGCTGCTAGGTATTATCTCCTCCTCTTCGATGATCATATTTTCTGACCTTCAATGCCTTTTTATACTTTTTCTTCCGCCTCCAAAACGCGTCCGATAAGTAGGTCGAAAACGGCCTCCAGAACAGCCAAAAACGCGGGCTGAACTCAAGGAACCCGCGCCGCGGGCCGCGGCTTGGCTTTAGTGTGCCGCGGCCCTTGTCCGTGTGCTGCCAGGCCTGGGCGATTTTTTTCCTTACGGGCCGTGGCTCAGGATGAGCGTGCCGCGGCCCCCGGTACAGTTTGTACCGGTTACTTCTGGGTGTGCCTGTGCCGCGGCTCCGGCTCGATGCGACGCGGCCCTTGACCAAAAAATGTCGTTTTGGCCCGTTTTTCTTCGTTTAAGCTCCCGGACTCTAATTTCCTTCAAAACATATAAACATAATGCATTAAAAGCTCATTTATGCAGATTTAAATCCAAAATGGAGATAAAATAATGATAATCAAGCGCACAAAAAATACATCTAACAAATACCCCCAAACTTAAGCCTTTACTTGTCCTCAAGCAAAAATCAATTTCAAATAAGATGACATGTCGTGGGCAGTCATGCAAATCCATAGTGCTCAACTAATTAATAATACCCTGAAAATCTCAAAGAATAATACGAGTATCATACTAGTGAATCACATTACGGAGAATGATTCCACAAGGTAACCATTTTAGCGCTAATCAATCATTCATGAAGAAAATCAAGGCTCAAAGATTAACGAACGTGAATTGAGCCGACCGCCAATATGAATGTTTAGATTAAACAAGCCAACTCGCCCAGTCCCACAGTCTCGTGGCAAAAACACAAGAATTTCATCATAATTAATATTCTCCGGACAACACTCCCTTATATATAATCATTATAATGATTCGAGTTAACCACTAGGTTTCGACTCCCGGGATGTTTCATCGGAAGAACCCTAGGGTGGATTTCCATTCTCATGTATTGGGGAACCGTTTGACGTAAAAGACACTCATGGGGCTCATGAATGCTTCTAGTTACTAAGTCTCCCTCTACAGCGGAGAAAAAACTCGAATAGCTACTCCCGCAGTCCGATTCAAGGTTGCTGTTTTACGCGAGAGTAAACAACGGGTCACGTGAATAACCCCGGTTACTTGGCTTCCTATCATCGGATATGCGATTTTTCTGAACCATTAGTCTATTCAGGGTTGTCGTTTTACGCGAGAGTAAATAACGGGTCACGTGAATACCCCCGTTTACTAGACATCCCATCATAGAACATGCAAAATTTCTCAAATTTTTGGGAAAAACTGTCCGACTCAATGCCTAAACTTAGGTACTTAATTTAATGCCAACAAGACTAATGTTACTGGACGACTTGCTAAGTGAAAAGCGCAACCAAACGTATAGATGATGGCTCATGTAATTCGGATATTACAAACACGTATGTCTCATTTCTTATATGCCAGGATTACCACAATGACGCAAGAAAATCAGACCGAAATGAATACTCAAGGGAAACAAGTATCGCATAATGCGAACTCGACCAATACTCATCCGTTTCTTCAAAAAGAAATCAGTATCATATAATCAGTCTTACACAAGGTTGCACGAAATACTCACGAATGCAAACAAAGTCCAGAATATCATAGAAGACAAGCAAGGCTATAATCAATAACAACGAAAAATAAATAACAACTAAAAAGTACCCCTCCAAACTTGAGATGTATATTGACCTCAATGGACAACAAATAATAATAAGCATTAAGAGAAAGGTCAAGTACTCCCCTAAGGTAAGCTCAGGCACTGGCATCGGCCTCGTCCGCCGAAGAGGGTGGTGTAGGTGGCCTGATCGGAGGAATGAAAGGTCCGTCCGGGCGAAGGATATGGTCCGTCCAAACAGCTAAGTAGTCCCGGTGGTAGGCGTCTCTCGCAGCTAAGTGTTAAGGTTGGGGGTATATTATTCAGATAATCGAACTGTTGCAGACAAATTGGGGATGTTTAGATAAAAAAAATTTCATTGGGGTATTTCATCAAACACTTTGCGTGCGTAAACTTAAATGAAGAACAAGAATAATATTTGGTGAATTCAATCCCCAACAACAAACCAAATCGCAATAATTCAGGACAAATCAACGAAACACAATAAGTCAATCGATAATCTCAACATATTCCGATGAAAACCTTGATAGAACTTTAGGAAATAAAAACAAATTCATCAATGAATGAAGAACATTACCCTACTTCTCAATCCATGTTGCAATTAAGTTTGAGGAATAAGGATTACCTTGTGTTGGATTGAAGAAGATGAGAAGTAGAAGAGAGATTCATAGATAGTGACTTTGTCGCGCGGAAGAAGAAGGGATTTGAAGAATACCTTATCTCGGCCGATTGAATAATACCTTGTCTCGGCTGACTGAATATAAACCTGCCCAGACCTTTTTAAATTCTCGGCAGGGTCCGCGGTACGTAGAAAGTGAGCCGCGGCCCACAGTACAGTTGTTTTGGGCTATGGGGAGTCTCGCAGTGTGCCGCGGCTCATTGCAAGGGTGCCGCGGCTCCCAGGGTTAGTGTGCCGCGGCCTGGCTTCATCTTGCCGCAGCACAGAGTACAGGTTGCTGGTCTGATTCCTGGTGCTTTGGCGTGCCGCGGCCTGGCTTCATCGTGCCGCGGCTCTTGGGGCAAGTGTGCCGCAGCTCAGCATCTTCGTGCCGCGGCACAGAGTACAGAAAGTTTGCCACAATTTTAGACTTCCGTGTGCCGCGGCCCGCTCTTTATGTGCCGCGGCCCTAACCTTAAAATTTCCCCTGGAGGGTTCCTGCACAGAACTTTCAAATGAAAACACCTAGAACATGAGAGATAAGCATAGCAAAGCCAAAAACGCCAAAAAATAGGCTCCTAAAATGAAGGAAAATAGCGAAAAAAAACTAAAATCTATAATAATACTCGGGTTGCCTCCCGAGAAGCGCTAAGTTTATAGTCTTCAGCCAGACTTTGCTAGAATTCATGCTGCGGCGGATAGGGTGACTGTCGACTTTTGCATGTCCATTGGATTACCCGTGTAGAACTTCAACCGCTGCCCATTTACTTTAAATTTTTGGTCATGTTTTTGTACTTCCACTGCTCCGTGTGGAAATACTTGAACTACAGTGAACGGTCCCGACCATCGTGAACGTAATTTCCCAGGAAACAACCTCAAGCAAGAATTAAATAATAACTCCTCTTGACCCGGAACGAACTTTCGATGTGTAATGTGGTTATCATGCCAATTCTTTGTCCGCTCCTTATAAAGTTTCGCATTCTCGTACGCATCATGACATATCTCCTCCAGATCATTCAACTGCAAACAACGCTTTTCACCAGCTGATTTAAGATCAAAATTGAGTTTCTTTATCGCCCAATATGCATGATGCTCCATCTCTACCGGCAAATAACAACCTTTCCCAAAAACCAATCTATACGGTGACATGCCGATAGGTGTCTTGTACGCAGTACGGTATGCCCAAAGTGCATCATCGAGTTTAAAGGACCAATCTTTTCGAGACGAGTTGACGGTTTTTTCTAAGATCCACTTTAGCTCTCGATTGGATATTTCGACTTGACCACTCGTTTGGGGATGGTAGGCTGTAGCAACACGATGAGTGACTTCGTATTTCTTTAAGACCGCATCAAGGAACTTATTGTCAAAGTGTGAGCCACCATCACTGATAATAGCACGTGGAGTCCCAAACGTGTGAAAATATATTTTTTATGAATTTGATCACAACATTGGACCCATTTGTTGCTAGTGCCACCGCTTCGACCCACTTCGAGACGTAGTCTACTGCTACTAGAATATAAAGGTTCTTATTTGATTGAGGGAGTGGACCCATAAAGTTGATCCCCCATACGTCTAACAATTCAACCTCAAGTATGGTGTTCAACGGAATTTCATGTCGTTTTGAGATGTTTTCCGACCGTTGACACCGATCACACGTAGACGCAAAGGAATGAGCGTCCTGGAATAACGATGACCAATAGAAACCCGACTGCAGGACCTTTGCCACTGTTCTATTTCCGCTAAAATGCCCTCCGTAGGGTGATGCATGGCAATGATTCAGTACACTGTGAATTTCCTCATCCGTAACACATCTGCGAATGATTCGATCAGGACATCTTTTAAAAAGAAAAGGGTCGTCTCACAAGTAATACTTAGCATCTGAAATCAGCTTCTTCTTTTGATGACGCAAGAGATCATTCGGAATTATTTTGCTTGCAAGATAGTTCACTAGGTCAGCGTACCAAGGTGCTTGTTGCGAACCACCTTGTAGAGATGTTCATCGGGGAAGTTTTCCACAATTGGTGGATGACTCTCCGCCTTCTCGAGGGGATTTTCTAAGCGTGAAAGGTGATCGGCAATGACATTCTCGGTCCCCTTCTTGTCTCGAATTTGCAAATTGAATTCTTGTAGGAGAAGCACCCACCTAATCAACCTTGGTTTAGCATCCTTCTTCTCCAAAAGGTATTTGATCGCCGAATGGTCAGTCCACACGACTACTTTTGTTCCCAATAAATAAGCCCGGAATTTATCAAAAGTAAAAATCATGGCCAATAATTCTTTTTCTGTCGTGGCATAATTTCTTTGGGCGTCATCAAGAGTTCGGATTACATAATACACAACGTGAAACACTTTCCCTCGCCGCTGTCCCAAAACAGCCCCAATGGCAAAATCGCTAGCATCACACATCAACTCGAATGGAAGGCTACAGTCTGGAGCGACTATGACAGGAGCGGTGCTTAGAGCCTTCTTCAATAGGTCGAAGCTTTCTTTACAAGACTCATCAAAATCAAACGGGACATCTTTCATGAGCAAATTTCACAACGGCTTCGTGATCTTCGAAAAATCTTTAATAAAACGGCAGTAAAAATCGGCATGTCCCAAAAAACTCCTCACCCCTTTTACAGAAGTAGGCGGAGGCATCTTCTCAATTGTTTCAATTTTAGCACAGTCGACTTCAATTCTATGGGCATATATGCGATGGCCTAGTACAATGCCCTCCTGGACCATAAAATGGCACTTCTCCCAATTCAACACGAGATTTGTTTCTTTGCATCTTTTTGGGACTTTCTGCAAATTCTGCAAACATAAATCAAATGAATCACCAAAAACAGAAAAATCATCCATAAAAATTTTAATGCAATGCTCTACCATGTCCGAAAAAATACCCATCATACACCTTTGAAAAGTGGCCGGTGCATTACATAAACCAAAAGGCATGCGTCTATAAGCGAAAATGTCGTAAGGACATGTAAACGTCGTCTTTTCTTGGTCTTTTGGGGCTATATAAATCTGATTATACCTAGAATAACCATCAAGAAAACAGTAAAAATCGTGTCCGGCTAATTTATCCAACATTTAAATGGTAAAGCAAAGTGGTCTTTTCAAGTGGCTTTATTTAATTTTCTATAATCTATGCACATACGCCACCCCGTAAAAATTCTAGTGGGAATTAATTCATTATTATCATTTTGAATAACCGTTATCCCACCCTTCTTTGACACAACTTGAACCGGACTTACCCACTTGCTATCAGAAATAGGAAAGATCATACCTGCGTCGAGGAGTTTTAAAACCTTGACTTTTACCACCTCTTTCATATTCCTCCATCAAAATCCTATGTATACAAATGGACGAGCTGATTCCCTTGATATCCGCAATAGACCATCCAAGGGCAAATTTGTACTCCCTCAATACTCTCAATAATTTCTCCTCTTGATCACCTGCCAAAGTGGCAGAAAGAATGACAGGCAGGGAATCGTCGGGTCCCAAAAATGCGTATTTCAAATGATTCAGTAGCTGCTTGAGCTCTAGCTTTGGGGGCTTTTCAATTGATGGGACGGGTCGAATTGGTGAACTTCCGAACTCCTCACATGGTCTACGAGTAAAAAATGGTGGTGACACATCCATGTGTCGTAAATAGGCTACATGCTCAGAATTCAATTCGGTAGCGGATCCGACTAAAATGGACTTCAGTGGATCCGATGGATAGCTATCCCGTAAAGTTATTCTTACACACGAGTCAATGATGTCAACTTGAAAAAAATTCTCAACATCCCTAGGATGTTGCATAGATCGAAATATATTAAACGTAACTTTCTCCTCTTGAACTCGTAGAGTGAGCTTCCCTTTTTCCACATCAATTAGAGTTCGGCTGGTTGCTAAGAATGGTCTTCCCAAGATAATTGGGATGTCATGGTCCTCCTCCATATCGAGCACAATAAAGTAGGTAGGAAAGATAAATTTATCGACCTTGACCAGGACGTCTTCTATTACCCCCCTCGGATACTTGATAGATCTGTCAGCTAGTTGCAAAGAAACCGTAGTCGGCTTGGCCTCCCCAATACCTAGCTTCTTAAAAATGGAAAGGGGCATAAGATTAATGCTGGCTCCGAGATCACATAAGGCTCTGTCAAATGACGAATTTCCAATAGTGCATGGTATAGTGAAACTTCCCGGATCCCTCAATTTAGGCGGGAGTTTTTTCTGTAAAATAGCGCTGCACTCTTTCGTCAATGCCACTGTCTCATATCTTCGAGATTCCTTTTGTTAGATAAGATTTCCTTCATAAATTTCACATAGCTTGGCATTTGTTCTAAGGCATCGGAAAATGGAATATTGATATGTAATTTCTTGAAGACGTCAAGAAACTTGGAGAATTTCTTGTCCAATTTTCACTTTTGCAGGCATTGTGGGAATGGGATTGGTGGTGTGGGATGAGTGGTTGAGACTGCTTTTGACTTGGGCTCTTCATCCTTCATTTTCTCAATGGGGCTGCTCTTTTCCTTGCTACTCTTGGGCTGCTCGTGTAGCTCCTTTCCACTTTGTAGCTCAATAGCTTGCACATTTTCCTTGGGATTCATCTCGGTAGCGCTTGGTATTACACCTTGAGGTCGATAGGATAATAAATTTACGATCTGCCCCATTTGTACTTCCAAATTCCGAATAAAAGCAGAATGATTTTGTAGAGTAGTCTCCGTACGAGTCATTAATTGGCTCGTGTTAGCCGCCATTTGAGCAAGAGCATCTTCCAAAGAGACCTTCGGTGGTTGAGGGGGCTGCTGTGGGGGCTGAGTGAATTGAGCTTGCAGAGGTTTATTTAAAGCTTGCCTGTTCCTTCACGAAAGATTAGGATGATTTCGCCACCCTTGATTGTAAGTGTTGGAATACGGGTTGTTCTGACGATTTCCATTCCCCACAAACTGAGCTTGTTCCATCTGAGATTGCTCAAAAGGATTTCCGACTTGGCATTCAGCATTAGGATGAGACCCGTTGCACCAATTACATGTTTCCATGGTATTGGTTGACGGGGTATGTGAAAAAGCTTGCAATTATTGAGTTAAAGCTGCAACTTGGGCTGATAGTGTAGAGATTGGATCGTTTTCGGAAATTGCCATAACTCGCTTTGGGTTCACACGTTCAGAAGGCCACTGATAAGCGTTTGCAGCCATAGCTTCCAATAAGAATGAGCTTCAGCCATCGTCTTGCCCATTAAAGCTCCTCCAGCGGCTGCATCAACAAGAGTGCGTGTAGAACCACTTAGTCCGTTATAGAATATCTGAATCTGTAGCCAACCCGGTAGACCATGATGTGGGCATCTCCTTAGCAAATCCTTGTATCGCTCCCAAGCTTCATGAAGTGATTCCATCTCAAATTGCCCGAAAGTAGTTATCTCATTTCTGAGTCGTGATGTCTTCGCCGGCGGAAAGAACTTAGCTATAAAAGCTTGTGCTAATTCTGCCCACGTTGTGATAGAGCCCGGCGGGAGTGAATTCAACCAAAACTTGGCTTTGTCCCTTAGAGATAATGGGTAAAGCCGTAGACGAATGGCGTCATCAGAAACTCCATTATTTTTGAATGTATCGCATATTTCGAGAAAGGATGCAATATAAGCATTAGGATCATCATTCGCCAGTCCGCAAAATTGGCTCGGTTGCACCATTTGGATGATAGCTGGCTTAATCTCGAAATTGTTCGCTTGAATGGTTGGACACCGAATCCCCGAAAAATTCGCGTTAATTTGTGGAAGCGCATAATCACGGAGTGCCAATGCCGGTTGAGCTTGCTGAATAGGATTGTCGATCTCTTGATTTCTGGTGTTGTCAGCCATGGTATCCGTACTTGACAACTCACGCCTTTCCTTCCTGTTTTTCCGCAAGGTGCACTCGAGTTCGGTATCCAAAGGGAATAAACCTTCGTCACCAAATTTTCTCATGCACTAAACGAAACTCCTGAAAGGAAAACAAATAAAAACAAATTTACACAAAAATAAAATAATGTTCAAATTAAGACTAAAAATACTGAAATTGATATTAGTAAAAACAATCAACACAGCGGCGCAAAAACTTGTTACGTATTTTAGTGAACGCAAGTGCACGTTGTCGTAATTAAGTAATAAAGTAATGAGAAAGATATCGTTCCCTCGAGGACTGACGTACTAATTACCAATTTATTTGTATTCTAGTTTTATTTAAACGATCGAATTTTGTGGTTGAAGAATTATAAAAAACTAAATAAAGCGATAAACTAAAAATAAATACTAATTCAATAGTCTTATGAAAGGAGATCAAATAAGAGAAGAATCTAGGATTGAGAATTCGCCTCGATTAATCCGAATTAATCTTGATTAATATGTAATTTATATAATTTCCCAATTTATTGAAAGCGAAGATTTCTAAGATAATCTAATGCCTCTCCCGAGGTCAGTAGAATTTTCTAAGTTGAATAAATCACTCTATTCCTAGGTGAACTAATTCAACAATAGCCAAATAGTTCTAAAATCTTCAAACGAGCTACATAGTTCTTATCAGTATATTCCTATCTCACAAGGCAAAACGGTTCTCACCAATTTCCTACTAACTCTCCTCTCTTGATTCGAGTTACATAATAAAAATAATTCAATCATAGGCCACATAATTGAATGCATTAAGAACAATTGGGGAAAACTCAATAGAAAAGGAAAAATATTAATAATGTAAAATCAAGAGTTAATCCGTCAAAAATCTCGGTTTCATCAAATAACCGGGCTGAACTCAAAAATCTCGGTTTCATCAAACAGCCAAAAACACGGGCTGAACTCAAATAACCCGCGCCGCGGGCTGCGGCTCGGCTTTAGTGTTCCGCGGCCCTTGTCCGTGTGCTGCCAGGCTTGGGCGCTTTTTTTCCTTATGGGCCGCGGCTCAGGATGAGCGTGCCGCGGCCCCCTGTATAGTTTGTACCGGTTACTTCTGGGTGTGCCTGTGCCGCGGCTCCGGCTCGATGCGACGCGGCCCTTGACCAAAAAATGTCGTTGGCCCATTTCTCTTCGTTTAAGCTCCCGAACTCTAATTTCCTTCAAAACTTATAAACATAATGCATTAAAAGCTCATTTATGTAGATTTAAACCCAAAATGGGGATAAAATAATGATAATCAAGGGCACAAAAAATACATCTAACATACTCAGAGGATGAGCATTGTCCATATTAAATCGTTTGAGCAATCTCTTGGTATAAGCAGATTGATGGACAAGTATTCCATTATCTTTATGCTCGAGCTCAAGACCAAGACAGAGTTTTGTTATTCCAAGGTCTTTAACCTCGAATTCTTTTTTCAGATACTCAGCAGCTGTAACAACCCCGTCCCGGGTCGGGACTGTTACAGTGCCGTGGATTCTTTTCGAGAATCCAAAAGGCAAGACCTGTTTAACACATAGCCACAACGACCAAACCGGTCAAACGAAAAACTAGAACAACAGATGTCAATCGGCAAGGTTGATGTCGCAACATATCCACGACATCACGACTAGCAAGGTCGAACATGACCACGTTCAAAACCAACCCAATAAATACATAATGTACTTTAGAACAGTACCCAAGCCCATACACGGGCATAACATCAATAAAACAGTACTTGCGAGTACTTATCCAAACCAAGACCAAAATAATTAAAACGACATCAGCGACCCGAGAGAATATCACTGCTGGTCGTCATCCTCGTGCTCTTCCTGCGCCGGTTCGCCACGAAGACCTGTACCTGAATACAAAAAAAGGTATCCACCCTCGAAGGGGTCAGCAAATAGCCGGTGTAAGTATTTGACAACAGGAATATGTATAACGTGCAATAGAAGAAATGTTGTGATGACTGATTACATTAGTTTAGCCAAAAGAAAGATATTATCCCCAAGTGATAGCGCCTCAACAGTATAGTGACAACGACAGCGTTCACAATCCAAAAGCATAAGTAGTATCATGTCACTTCATTATTCCGAAATAATATGCACATCATTAAACCACTGGGGATCCAGGTATATACCCCACTGCAATATATACCCCAGAGTCCCCGTTGGGACATCACTGGTTGGACTACCCTCCCGGGTGGCATATACCCTACTACAATATACACCCCAGAGTCCCCGTCGAGACATCCCTGGCTTTACCCGGGTCCACAAGTCACAAAACATCTCAACATTGGTACAACTTCAACATGTCGTACACAATACGTTGTCACATAACATTGCCGACGCAAGTCCCAAAACATTATCCAAACTTTCAACAACTTTTTTTCAATCGTACTTGAAATAAATTTTCGAGGCATCCTCGATAAATCATTTATAAAATGATTTCATTCCAGAAAAAATAGTAACCAAGACCAGTCATCGGTATTTGCAGAAAACATTTCTCAAATCATTTTCAAAAAAAACATTTTTGAAATCCTTTTCAAAACTGTTTTCGAAATCAAAATCCTTTTCAAAACATTTTTGAAATCCCTTTGAAACATAATGTATTTCTAGAAACCCTTTTCAAAAACATTTCAAAATATCAACGTAGAGTTGCTAAATTCAGGGCATGAGCAAACATTTGGAAATCATGGTATGTACGTATTCAATTGCAATTTATACATAAAGCATGATCAAATACTTTCCTGGCATCCCAGCAAATGTAAGAGCTCGATTTTCATGAAGACGGAATGGAAGATTCATCAGGCTCTCGATCTTGATAAGTCTCGTGAATAGTCCGAAGAAATCAGAAACTTCGGAACCTTAATGAAAACGGCAAACGAGAGGTTTTAACACCCGCTCCTCGCAGGGAACTCGATCCGAATATCCTATCATTAATACAATAATGATCACATGAGGAAAAACATTGTCGAACACCCGAATTCCGTCTATGGAATTCTACCAGACACCTTGTAGGCGTGGGTTTAAAACTTAATAAAGAAACGAATTGCAAACAATTAAACCGCATAAACAATGAAATTGGTAGAATACCACTAGATTATTGATAATCTTTCAATAATCTAGGCTGATTCGGAATAGACGGGCCAAGATACTCAATTTTCCTAAACTAGGGTTTTAGGAAACTCACCCTGACTCTATCGATCGGAAGAGATTATAGTATGATTAAACCGTCGCTAGGAAATCAAAACCTTATGGATTAATAGTTTTACAGCATGCCTTGATGTGCTCCAAGTCTTAACCGTGAAAAGGGAGGAAGAGTGTTAGCCACCAAGTATACTAGATACAGCTTGGAAAGTGTTTTAAACAACAAGCTATATGGTTTTTAAATCTGAGTGCGTAGCGGAAGTCTTAAATACAGTAAGTTGCTTAGGATACAACAACTCGATGTGCAGTGTATACTTAAATAATCACAATTAAAATAGTAAAAGCAGAAGGTAAATAACACAATATTTAAAGTGGTTCGAGGTAAACCCCTCTACGTCCACTGGTCCTCCACACAGGAGTAAAAAGTTTATTATAATTACTGCGTACACAACTACGTAATTATAACAATACTTAATCAATATATCGTTCACACAGATTGATATAAAGATCTTAGCTTTCAACCGTTCACACAAATTGGTTTGAGCTAACACTTTGACTGGCTTCTTCACACACAGTTCTGAAGCTTCGTCTTCTTCAATGCAAGTCCGTCACACACAGTTCGGGAGTAGCAAGGATTCCTCAATCCACACAGGGCTGATATGAGTTTGTTCAAAGATAGAACAGGGTTTGAACAACAGCTATGACTTTCTGGGCTTTAAGATGATAATGTGTTGTTCAAGGTTTGAGCACTGTATATCTCTTCTATCTGAATAGCAGAAAGCTTGGGGAGATATGTTTTGCTGTGAATATTTCTTGTAAGCTTTGTTCGTTTGTAAGTCGTGAATAATCTGTAGATTTTCTGTCGTTCTTTCGTAGTTGATGATCTTCAAATTCTGAAGATATATATAGTCTCTGAAATATATCCGTTTGAAATATATCCGTTGAGCAAGATTCTGTGACAACTGATTTTTAACTGAGATCCGGATATTGCGGGATTTGAAGATCTTCTGACTTACAGTATTTAAATACTTTATCCTTTAGTATTTAAATACTTCTTTATCAACGGGACTTGACTTCTAGTGAATACTGAAGATTCCTTCTTGTCCTATTGAGAGCTGTATGGAAGGATCACTGTATTGATATTCGAGACAGCTTCCATACCTTGGCTTTGTGGGACTCTTTGCTGTATGATCAATATACTGTATGGTTGGGACTGCGAGAAGTCTTCGATACATGTTTGATACTTGATCAGCTTTTCGATATAGCTAGAGGCGGTATTCAGGATTTGGCATATTACATTCTGACAATACGATCGATATAGGGTTTGTTATCCAAGCAGCATCGATACAGGGATTTGTTATCCCAACAAAGAGGAATGAGAAAAGGCCCCGAAGAAGCTGACTGCTCGGTCATATTTATAGGCCTGCCCACCGCCTTTCGGGAACCTTTCGGCCCTATCATGTCTGCCGCCTTTCAGACAGGTTCGGGAAACTTCCAGACCTATCATGTCCGCCGCCTTCCGGATAGGTTCGGGAAGCTTTCGGATATGACCGGCCATCGCCTTCCAAACAAGACCGAGAAGCTTCTAGGTTCTTCCAGCCACCGCCTTTCGGACACAACCGAGAAACTTCTAGACTCTACCGGACACCGACTTCCGAACGTGACCGAGAACCTTCCAGATTCTACCGGCCACCGAATTCCGGATGTGACCGAGAACCTTCTAGGTTCTACCGGCCACCGACTTCCGAACGTGATCGAGAACCTTTCAGGTTCTACCGGACACCGACATCCGAACACGACCGGTCGCACCCGGCCGGTTCCTGCTGCACTTATCCGGTTCCTGGCCGGTTCTCGCCGCACTTGGCCGGTTCTTGCCACATCGGACCGGTTCTTACCACATCGGACCTCTTCTTGCCACACCGGACTGGTTCTTGCTGCATCGAACTACTCGGTAAGAGTCTCGATCTCAAATTCAAATTTTCAATTACGCACCGATAGGAAACGTAGCTGAAGAAAATAAAATGGAGGATAATAATGATATATTAACACGAATGAATCACAAAGATCGAGATACACGAAAATGGGGAAAATAGGGGTATTACATTCTACCCCCCTAAAAATAAGTTTCGTCCCGAAACTTGAAGCAAGGAGTATCAGAACAAACAAGGAATAATAACTACTTGGCTCAACCCCGAATGTCACAAACAATGTGTGAATGCGATAATGCAACGGACGGACCAAGTAAGTTTCTGGTACACGAATCGAGGTGGTAAATATACATATGAATACGAGGAATCGAAGTGAATGGGTAAATGCTCCAAGGGTTAGGGAAATTCACAAAATCGCTCAAACATCTCGGAATTACATCTTGAGCTCGAACAGCAATATCCAAGCCCACAACAGGTCTGAAATATTAATTGAACTGGTAGAGCCAATGACAGTTTCGACAAGATTTGTAAGGATCAAACTAAACGCATAAAGATCACGGTAATCCATGGGTTCCAATAAAATAACTCCGAAGCTCGCTCCGATGACAATATATTGAGCAGAACAAGGTAGTTTCAAAGTCATCGAGAGGGTCAAAAACGAGGCATCAACAATGAAAGTCACCTAATGTAGAAATTACTAGGAAGAAGCACGGATATTACATTCCCCCCATACTTAGAAGAAGTTTCGACCCCGAAACTTAGAACCAAGAGTCGGGAACACAAAGCAATGGAGTGAAAAATAATCAAGGTTATGACTGTCGAGAGCTGCAACAATCAAGATATATCACAAAATTCTACACTCACCATTATTAAGTCCTTCGGGGAGACAAGTAGGAGTTCAGAATGCACTCCGGTCATTTGCTTTGCTCGTCAATAGGGTGATGTTCCTTATCAATTCGGAGACTATATCACAGTAGTATATCCCATGACATTCACATCCGCACTGGTAGTAAGTGTAACACCCCAACCCGACGAGGGTAGAAGCATCACATTATGGTGACATATCAAAGCATACATAATGAACAGCGGAAGTCTTAAATATAAATAATCAAAAGGAGTTAAGTCGAAATGACTTAAACCAAAACATAAGTTCAACGAAAAGAAATACTCCAAAGGGATGAATAACAAATCATCCAAGTCTAAACAATGTCATAAAAATAGCAAAATAAATCTAAGATGACTAGGGTAAAGTCTCCACAAGCTCAACTCTCAACCCCAAAGCAACCCCAGCTCCTAGCTTAGATACCTGCCGCAGGAAAAGGAAAATGCGGCTGAGCTTAAAAAGTCCAGTGAACAGACACATATAAACGAAACCAAAAGATAAGGAACGAACTTATAAAGTACGGTGCATTGGGAAAAGCGTAAGGTATAAACAAATGGATATCAAAAGTAAGGAAAGGTCAGTAATCTACCACGAGCCCGAACACAAATCAAATCAATATCATAGTAACCATGGAGTAGCTAACTCCCGAACATGTGAAAGACGTGTATTGCACACAAGCATCAATCACCGAACATATCATATCATATCAAAATCATGTCATATCCAATCAAATACAAATCGAACCTAAGATGCATCCAAACGCCCCCGAACAATCTTATTAGCCATAACCAATATAAAGTGCACATATCATAACAAAATGGGACGGTGTGGAACATCACTCAACCACACTAGAGTCGTGCCATTGGTGCATCAATGACACGGCCATGTTACCCTCATGGCTAGGAAACGAACTTGGCTCGGGTATCAAACTGAAGGGTTCAAATGTCATATCATATCAAAGTTCATATCAAAGGTTCATATCAAATGTTCATATCAAATGTTCATAAGTTCATAGCAAAGGTTCAAAGCAGAGGTTCATAATCAAAGGTTTACAAATCTAATGGAGCATAGAAAAGGCATAGATCAAATAAGAAAGCCATAATAAGAAGGCTCAGAACAAAGGAATCATAATCAAAACTAATATCAAACCGTTGTGAGCGAATCATGAGAAACCTTAAGGGATAAGGTCAGAATATCTGTACCTTATTCAAGGCAAGCAAAAGGAAAGAAAGGTCACACGAGATGGATCACTCCCACTTCACGGAACCTATACGAATTAAATATCAAGTATTACTTTAAGTTCAAATTGAATTAGGTTACTCATTTTAGTATACTTTCTATAAATGGTAAGTTTCCATATTTAGAAGGTTTCCAGATTTAGAAACATTAGTCATTAATATCCAAAGTTATCATTTAATCAATTTAAGGTATCAACGTGACAATATTAATAGTTTAAGGTTCACAATGATAATTATATAAGTTTAGGGTTTATAGTTCAAATATTGTAAGATTAGGGTATAAAAAATGTAAGTATCATAAAGTTACATGGTTTCACAAGTTAAGCCCTTTAGTTTAGAAAATTATAAGTTCAACCCGTAAGTTTAATAATACACACATAACCCTTATTTAGCCTTTTACCTTTTTATCAGCTTTTAACTATGAACAAGTCACAACTTGATGAATTTTTGAACCACATCAGAACTCAGAACTAAAGTTCACAAAAATTCAGAAAAATTCACACAGGTACTTAAATGACTTTAGAACCCACACGAATTTTCCCAGAATTTATTGGTTAGTTTAACCCCACACGAAAAATACTCAAACTCAGACTATTCAGAAAACCAACCTGCAGTTGTACCCAAAAAGTATTCTCCTCAACAACCTACCAAAACATCCAGGAAAAATTCCCAAAAATTTATGATATTACTAATCATATAAAAGTTACATACTGGAGAGTTTCATGGCCCAACTCATTATTGTTTTTGAATAAAAAATCACCAAAGTGGACTGATTTCAGACTCCCGAATTTCAGATTCAATACTTAAACACACAAAAATCAAAAACACGACCAAAACAACTCGAAATCACTCCAAACCAATTGGATCAGTTATTAAACTCTTTAAAATTAATTTTGGACTCAAGAAACTCAGAAAAACACCTTGGTATCATCAAGATTCACCCTGCTCAATCCGACTCTAATATTCTGTCAGCAAGAAAGTGAGGCAGAAAACAACTTCAATTCTTTAACCCTTCTAAATCCGATTGCACACACATATCATAGGTTTATTTAGCCAATATCACACATGTTTACAGCCTTACATGTCTAAACCACAACCCACACACTTATAGTCGATTTTATAAGGTTTTTATCTCATTATTCCATGTGGTATCATAAGATTTTCTGCAAGTTTATTCATATACAAAACCTGCTAGCTGATTCTCAATACCATACGACATGATCAAATAAGAAAAGGAAGAGGAATTGAACAAGGTCTGGATTTGTTACCCTTGTAGCGTGACACGAAGGAGAGACAAAACAAGATCGAATACTAGCCTACAAACAAGCCAAACACAAGCAAACTCCAACCGAACCTTAGACCACGATCAAGACACCCCTGCAGCCTTTGGTTTTGAATGAGAAAGAACCAAGAGAAGAGGGGTAGCAGCCGATGTATTTGTGTATGTATTTTTAGGGTTTTGCTTTGTGTGTGTTTTGTGTATTTAACGTGTGATGAGAAGAGAGGAGGGAAACGTGTGATGAGAAGAGAGGAAAAATCAAGGAATGCCGTGACATATGGGATTGTGGTATCTCATTCCTTATTTAGTTTCAATAATGGACTTGGGCTTGTTTATCTTTATGATCACTTGAAATCAACTCAATATACTCAGCCCAAAAGGAACATATTAGGCGTGTGATACCTAATACACATGCATATGGTTGTAACTTTTAATTATCATAAGTCTTAAAGGTTAGTAAAGTTGTGAAATGTTCAAGCATTAGTATTTATAATGCTTAGGTTAAATATAATTCAATGTTTTAGGTTATTAAATCGTCTTTTAATAAGTTTAAAATTTTCGGGTATTACAATTATTCCCCTCTAAAAGAAAATTTTCGTCCTCGAAAATTGAAATGAAAACGGAGTGAAAACATACCAGACTATGACATGAAATGAGGATAACTCGTTCGTATCGATTCCTCGGTTTCCCAGGTAGCTTCATGCTCTGGGTGATTTTTCCAAAGAATTTTAACAAACGGAATGACTTTGTTTCTCATGACTCGATCTTGTCGATCCAAAATAGCATCGGGTTCTTCTGGAAGAGACATATCAGGTTGAATCTGATCAAACGGATAAGATGCCACATGCAAAGGATGATAATTGTATCCCCTCAGCAGAGATACATGGAAGACATTATGAACATGTGATAACTGAGGAGGTAGAGCCAAACGATAAGAAACCTCCCCAATACGTTCAAGAATCTCGAACGATCCAATGAATCGAGGACTAAGCTTCCCTTTGATCCCAAAACGTTTCACATCTCTGAATGGCGATACTTTCAGAAATACACGATCCCCAACCTGAAACTCCAAGTCACGTCGACGCTTATAAGCATAATTCTTCTGTCGAGTGTGAGCCTCTTTCAGCTTCTCCTTGGCTACAACCACTTTCTCATTAGTGATCTCAATAAGTTCCGGCCCCTCGATCACACGTTCACCTACCTCATCCCAACAAATAGGTGCTCTACATTTCCTCCCATATAAAAGCTCATACGGTGCTGCCTTGATGCTAGCATGCCAACTATTATTATAAGCAAACTCCACCAAGCACAAGTATTCGTCCCAACTTCCCGTCCACTCCAAAGCACATGCCCTCAACATGTCTTCTAAAGTCTGAATGGTCCTTTCTGATTGACCATCTGTCTGTGGATGAAAAGCCGTGCTAAACTTAAGACGTGTACCCCAAGCTTTATGTAGGCCTTTCTAAAAACGAGAAGTAAACCGCAGATCTCTGTCTGACAAGATAGATGTTGGAGTACCATGAAGTCTAACAATCTCCTATTGAAAATTTTTTGCCAATCTACTAACACGAAAATCCATATGAATAGGTAAGAAATGGGCAGATTTGGTTAAACGATCGAAGACTACCCAAATTGCATCATGTCTTTTCTGAGTAAGAGGCAAACTAGTAACAAAGTCCATGGAAATCTCATCCCACTTCCAAGTAGGAATATCTAACGGTTGCAGCAAACCACTATCCCTCTGATGTTCGATTTTGACCTGCTGGCAAGTCATACATCTAGCAACATACAGGGCTACATTCTGTTTCATGCCGTTCCACCAAAAGTGTTGCTTAAGATCCCTGTACATCTTGGTAGAACCAGGATGGATAGTGAATGGGGAACTATGGGCCTCTGACAACACAGCCTCACGCAAATCAGGATCATTAGGAACACAAAGTAGATTTTCAAACCATACGACACCAGAGTCATCTACCCTGAACTCCGACTGCTTACCCTCCTGAACATTCTGAACCACAGCCCAAAGCTTACCATCATCCTTTTGAGCTTCCTTAATCTGTAGTATAAGATTGGATTCTATCTTCATACTAGACCAATATCCGTCATAACCTCGTACACAAAGTTCAACATCCAAAAGTTCTAAATCATGAAGAACCCTTGGCTCAATCTCAAAACTAGCAATCATACCAGACTTCCGGCTAAGCGCATCTGCAACAACATTTGCCTTGCCCGGATGGTATTGAATATTCGTATCATAATCCTTAAGAAGTTCCAACCACCTTCTTTGTCTCATGTTAAGTTCCTTCTGGGTGAAGATATACTTGAGACTCTTGTGGTCAGTAAAGATATCACACGATTTGCCATACAAGTAGTGTCTCCAAATCTTCAAAGCAAAAACCACCGCAGCTAACTCTAGATCATGAGTAGGATAATTCTCTTCATAAGGTTTTAATTGCCTCGAAGCATAAGCAATCACCTTACCATGCTGCATAAGGACACAGCCTAAACCCTTCTTCGACGCGTCACTATAAATCTAATAGCCCCCAGAACCAGATGGAAGAGTCAAAATAGGAGCCGACACCAATCTCTGTTTCAACTCTTCGAAACTCTGCTCGCGTTCCTTCGTCCAAACAAACTTCTCACCCTTCCTCATCAGTTGCATCAAAGGTAACGCCAACCGTGAGAAACCCTCAACAAAACGTCGATAGTAGCCAGCAAGTCCCAGAAAACTCCTAACCTCAATCACAGTAGTAGGTATCGGCCACTTGGTGATAGCCTCAACCTTAGATGGATCCATGGTTATGCCATATGCGGATACAATATGACCAAGGAATGCAACTTGCTTTAGCCAAAACTCACACTTTGAAAATTTGGCATACAACTTCTGCTGCCGAAGAGTCTCCAAAACAATCCGGAGATGTTGCTCATGATCTCCTTCAGTCTTGGAATAAACAAGGATGTCGTCAATGAAAACAATAACGAACTTGTCGAGATACTCGTGGAATACGTGATTCATAAGATCCATAAGTACAGTGGGAGCGTTTGTCAAACCGAAGGGCATAACCAAAAACTCGTAGTGACCATATCGGGTACGGAACGCGGTCTTAGGAACATCTTGCTCCTTCACACATAATTGGTGATAACCGGACCTCAAATCAATTTTCGAAAAGAACTTAGCCCCTTGCAATTAATCAAACAAATCATCGATACGCGTAAGAGGATAACGATTACGGATAGTGATACGGTTAAGCTCACGATAGTCGATACACAGTCGCATACTTCCATCCTTCTTCTTAACAAACAAAATAGGTGCACCCCAAGGAGAAACACTGGGTCAGATGAAACCATTCTCCAAGAGTTCCTGTAACTGTTCCTTTAACTCCTTCAACTCTAAGGGCGCCATACGGTACGGAGCTTTGGAAATAGGTTCAGCACCTGGGATCAACTCAATGCCAAACTCAACTTCCCTAGCAGGAGGTATACCAGGAAGTTCGTCGGGGAAAACGTCGGGAAACTCTCGCACCACAGGAAGACTTTCAATACTAGGACTCTTCAAAGATGTATCTTTACTAGAAGCCAGAAAACCTTGGCAACCATGGGAAATCAAAGTTCGTGCCTTCATAGCAGAAATAATTTTAGCAGATTTAAGAGGTTGAGAACCATGATAAATAAAATCAGGCTGATGCAAGTCGCCGAAGATCACATTTCTGGCATGGCAATCAATGGTAGCTCTATGCGAAGCCAACCAATCCATGCCCAAAATCACATCAAAATCGATCATAACAATAGGGAGCAAATTCGCCAGACGAATGCGGTCATCAAACCGTAAGGGACAATTCACATATTCATGTTCAATGAGTACATGGTTTTTCATTGGTGTAGATATGGATATACGATTTGTTAGTGGTGTTGGGGTCATATTAAGTTTCTTGGCAAATGCAACAGATATAATGGAGTGTGTGGCACCGGTATCAAATAATGCAAAAACTGTACGATCAACAATGTAAAGAATGCCGGTAATAGTACCTGATGAGTTTGCTGCCTGATCACGCGTCGTAGCATAAACACGACCCATAGTAGGAGCTGGCTTAGCGGAGTTCACTGATGTAATCCGTTTCTCCTGGGGACAATCCCTCACCTTGTGATTAGTGGACCCGCAAGTGAAACATCCTCCAGTAGCTTTGTGACAAACGCCCGGGTGAGGCTTTCCGCATGTAACACAGAGAGGTGGAGGAGGTAAGATCTCAGTAGGCCTCCTCTGACCCGAAGAACCTGAAGAACGACCCTGCTGAGAACCCCGAGTCGACTGATCCCTGTACTGACGCTGGTTGTTGTTTCCATGACCCTGACGGTCATTCCCATTCCTACCAGTAACCCTCTGATCCTGACCCACAGCCTCCATGTGTGATCAAAACCCCGATCCTGGTGACCCCTGTGCTCAATACCCTGGTCCTGACGACCCCTATGCTCCTGACCCTGGTCCTGACGACCCCTATAGTTAATACGATCACCATCCCTGTCCCTCTTGTTCGAACCCCTATCAGCATGAAGTAACTCAATATTGCGGGCCGTGTCTGCTACTAGTTCAACATCGGTGTAACCAGTATTCATGATCCGGTCTAATATCCACTTCTTCAGCCCCCACTTAAAGTGCCTAGCCTGCCTATGAGCATCACCCGCAATCGGTCCAACAAAACTAGCTAACCTCAGAAATCTCTGCATATACTCTCCAGACGATTCCCGATCCAACTGATGAATAGCCCCATACTCGCGCTCGTACCTTTGCTGCTCGGAGAAAGGAAAATACTGCTTATAGAAGATGTCACGGAAAGTATTTCATGCATAAGTGTCAGCAAAGTTCTCTCCCTTAGCCAGAACATACGCCTTCCACCAATTCAACGCATCACCTTCCAACTTGAAGGTAGCCAAACACGTCTTGAATTCATCACCACAACCCAAGACCTTGAACAACTTTTCCATAGGTGTGATCCAATCTTCTGCCTCTGTGGGGGTGGCAGCAGATCAGAAAGAAATAGGCTTAAGCTTCGTGAACTTTTCAATCCAACCATGCATCCCGATAGGTGGAGCACCGCCACCCAATGAACCAGCACCATTTCTGATGTCATCGACGATTCTGGTCCTCAATTCAGCAGAGAGATTCGGGAGAGCATTAGCCAAAGCAGCGGCTATCATAGCCTCGAAGTTAGGGATATCATCCCCATTAGGATTTCTACGCGTATTCACCATCTGAATGATCATCGAAATGATTAGTAAGGTCAAATAAAGATAAAGTATGAGAGTAAAATACGCAGAAGGAAAACCTAATGTCTACCCAAATCCTCACAGGTCATAGCCTAAGCTCTACAGGTCGAACCTAAGGGCTCCGATACCATAATTGTAACACCACAACCTGACGAGGGTATAAGCATCACATTATGGTGACATATCAAAGCATACATAATGAACAGCGGAAGTCTTAAACATAAATAATCAAAAGGAGTTAAGTCCAAATGACTTAAACCAAAACATAAGTTCAACGAAAAGAAATACTCCAAAGGGATGAATAACAAATCATCCAAGTCTAAACAATGTCAAAATAGCAAAATAAATCTAAGATGACTAGAGTAAAGTCTCCACAAGCTCAACTCTCAACCCCAAAGCAACCCCAGCCCCTAGCTTAGATACCTGCCACAGGAAAAGGAAAATGCGGCTGAGCTTAAAAAGCCCAGTGAACAGACATATAAACGAAACCAAAATATAAGGAACGAACTTATAAAGTATGGTGCATTGGAAAAGCATGAGGTATAAACAAATGGATATCAAAAGTAAGGAAAGGTCAGTAATCTACCACGAGCCCGAACACAAATCAAATCAATATCATAGTAACCATGGAGTAGCTAACTCCCGAACATGTGAAAGACGTGTATTGCACACAAGCATCAATCACCGATCATATCATATCATATCAAAATCATGTCATATCCAATCAAATACAAATCGAACCTAGGATGCATCCATACGCCCCCGAACAATCGTATTAGCCATAACCAATATAAAGTGCACATATCATAACAAAATGGGACGGTGTGGAACATCACTCAACCACACTAGCGTCGTGCCATTGGTGCATCAATGACACGGCCATATTACCCTCATGGCTAGGAAACGAACTTGGCTCGGGTATCAAACTGAAGGGTTCAAATGTCATATCATATCAAAGTTCATATCAAAGGTTCATATCAAATGTTCATAAGTTCATAGCAAAGGTTCAAAGCAAAGGTTCATAATCAAAGGTTTACAAATCTAATGGAGCATAGAAAAGGCATAGATCAAATAAGAAAGCCATAATAAGAAGGCTTAGAACAAAGGTATCATAATCAAAACTAATATCAAACCGTTGTGAGCGAATCATGAGAAACCTTAAGGGATAAGGTCAGAATATCTGTACCTTATTCAAAGCAAGCAAAAGGAAAGAAAGGTCACACGAGATGGATCACTCCCGCTTCACGGAACCTATACGAATTAAATATCAAGTATTACTTTAAGTTCAAATTGAATTAGGTTACTCATTTTAGTATAATTTCTATAAATGGTAAGTTTCCATATTTAGAAGGTTTCCATATTTAGAAACATTAGTTATTAATATCCAAAGTTATCATTTAATCAATTTAAGGTATCAACGTGACAATATTAATAGTTTAAGGTTCACAATGATAATTATATAAGTTTAGGGTTTATAGTTCAAATATTGTAAGATTAGGGTATAAAAAAATATAAGTATCATAAAGTTACATGGTTTCACAAGTTAAGCCCTTTAGTTTAGAAAATGATAAGTTCAACCCGTAAGTTTAATAATACACACATAACCCTTATTTAGCCTTTTACCTTTTTTTCAGCTTTTAACTATGAACAGGTCACAACTTGACGAATTTTTGAACCACATCATAACTCAGAATTAAAATTCCCAAAAATTCGCACAGGTACTTAAATGACTTTAGAACCTATACGAATTTTCCCAGAATTTATTGGTTAGTTTAACCCCACACGAAAAATACTCAAACTCAGACTATTCAGAAAACCGACTTGCAGTTGTACCCAAAAAGTATTCGCCTCAACGACCTAGCAAACATCCAGGAAAAATTCCCAAAAAAGTATGATATTACTAATCATATATAAGTTATATACTGGAGAGTTTCATGGCCCAACTCATTATAATTTTTTAATAAAAAATCGACAAAATAGACTAATTTCAGACTCTCGAATTTCAAATTCAATACTTAAACACACAAAAATCAAAAACACGACCAAAACAACTCGAAATCACTCCAAACCAATTGGATGAGTTAGTAAACTCTTTAAACTTAATTTTGGACTCAAGAAACTCAGAAAAAGACCTTGGTATCATCAAGATTCACCCTGCTCAATCCGACTCTAATATTCTGTCAGCAAGAAAGTGAGGCAGAAAACAACTTCAATTCTTTAACCCTTCTAAATCCGATTGCACACACATCTCATAGGTTTATTTAGCCAATATCACACATGTTTACAGCCTTACATGTCGACAGCACAACCCACACACTTATAGTCGATTTTATAAGGTTTTTATCTCATTATTCCATATGGTATCATAAGATTTTCTGCAAGTTTATTCATATACAAAACCTGCTAGCCGATTCTCAATACCATACGATATGATCAAATAAGAAAAGGAAGAGGAATTGAACAAGGTCTGGATTTGTTACCCTTGTAGCGCGACACGAAGGAGAGATAAAACAAGATCGAATACCAGCCTACAAACGAGCCGAACACAAGCAAACTCCAACCGAACCTTAGACCACGATCAAGACACCCCTGCAGCCTTTGCTTTTGAACGAGAAAGAACCAAGAGAAGAGGGGTAGCAGCCGATGTATTTGTGTATGTATTTTTAGGGTTTTGCTTTGTGTGTTATGTGTATTTAACGTGTGATGAGAAGAGAGGAGGGAAACGTGTGATGAGAAGAGAGGAAAAATCAAGGAATGCCGTGACATATGGGATTGTGGTATCTCATTCCTTATTTAGTTTCAGTAATGGACTTGGGCTTGTTTATATTTATGATCACTTGAAATCAACTCAATATACTCGGCCCAAAAGGAACATATTAGGCGTGTGATACCTAATACACATGTATATGGTTGTAACTTTTAATTATCATAAGTCTTAAAGGTTAGTAAAGTTGTGAAATGTTCAAGCATTAGTATTTATAATGCTTAGGTTAAATATAATTAAATGTTTTAGGTTATTAAATCGTCTTTTAATAAGTTTAAAATTTTCGGGTATTACAGTAAGTCAAGGGTGGAGAGGAACAGTTTGCGCGAAAACACCCCTGGATATTGCACTTGAAGCACCTTTCTGTCTTGTTGAAAGTGAACGATGCCATCTTGGGATTCCCCGCGTTCCTATCACGAAGACGATGCATTCGAAAGACGTGGGGTTTTGGGACTCTTAGTTCCTGCGTCGTCCAAGAATTTCGTAGATGTATTTTGCCCCCTGTGCCTTGCTCGTAGACTCAACTACTTAGGAGATTTCATGGGGTATCGTCTGATCCTGGTACTCCCTCGCTGTAGAGTGAATCTCTATCATACAAATCACATCACCATTTCCCAGCCATCATCATATCCACGTCTTTTACCAAAAGTTTAAAAGTCCTCGTTGTCTCATTTTTCGAGTAGGTCAAGAAGTTACCAGTAAACGAGAACCATGAGCTCCTCGAAATTACTGGGTAAGGTTCGAGCATCAAGTTTATTAATATGATCAAGGTATTGGTTAGGCCAAATAGGTATAACCACAAACTCATGATATTCCTATTTGATGTCGAGATATGATAGTTATCAGGGTCAGCAAACCGAAAGAACGAAGATGTATCAAAAGGAAAGGAAACTGGCGGGAAGAGACTGGCATTACGATTCATAGATCTGTTGTTCTGTTACGGCTGTAACTAAAGATTTGTTACGGTCGTAACACATCTTCTGGAGTTTTCAGCTAGGCGCCATCATTATGGCCATAACATATAATGTATAACGATCGTATCGTAGCTCCGGGTTTATTCTGACAATCGAATCGCTCGCTTTCCACTGTAATCGAGTATAGTTAAGCATTGCTACTCTCGAGCCTCGTCACGTAGCATCCGTGGCTAGTGCTGTAAAACCCTCATTTTTTATTCATGTGAAATACCTAAAATACCCTCTAATCTAAAATTTCAAGAGAACATAAGATTATTACAAGATAATACAAGAACATATGATTATAAACTAAAGTATATTAATTCCTAAGTTATCTAAATTAAACTATACATTATATAAACTAAATTAAAACATATGTTATCCCTAAATAAATAAAAGAAAACGAAATATACTTGTTCCTTATCACAAATTCGGCCAAGAAGAGAAAAAGGAGAAGATGAGATCACATATTCACCATATCTAAATTCCTAATTTATACCACACGCTTCCTCTTCTTTATACCCAACAAATTATACGGTTTTCTTGAAAAATAAACACACAATATTCTCCCTAACTCTCTCAAAATACACGGCATACATCCAAGAAGAAGGCAAGGAAGAAAGTTGGTGTTTTGGTGAAAATTACAAGCAAGAAAGGAGTTGTGATACGGTGCTATCACAAGGGTTTCCAACGTGTTATTTTGATTCTTCTCTTTAGTTTGATTCATGTACTTGCTATCCCAGGAAGGTATGATATTCCTAAGTCTTCTTATATCCATTCCATTCATCTAATCAAGCTTACAATCGTTTTTAATGTTGCTATCACAACCGGTATCACAAGGTGTCATAAAAACCCTAATTCTATACGTTTTGTAATAATTGATTAAGAATGGTTATACAAGTTAATTTGAATCATGTAATACACTTATATATCTGTAATGGAACATATATAATGATGGATAAAAGATTTGGATTAAACCCTAAAAGAAATCAAACCAATGTCGACCTAAACCATGTCTATCACAAGTATGATTTTATGTGATTTTGTGATCCTTATTGTGACCAATTAAAGAGAATGAAGACCTGATATTTGGTGATTTATTTAAGTCATACTAAGGCCTAATAAACTGGAGAAAATGATGTTGGAAACAGGTCTTAAGATATATTATAGGTTCCGTGTGCGTTTGTGTAAGTAAACATGTGATATAATGACCTAAAACGGATTTTTGAATTGGACAGTTTGGTAATCCGAATTTGTATGCACTATTGCTTGAGTTTCACAAGTATATTATACTGGTTCTTTACTTGTAAACCTGTTTTAAGGTCTTAATTAATTTTTCCAATTGGGTTGGAATGATTTAGAGTTAATTTGGGTATGTTTCTGAATTTTATGTGATCAGATGTCAAAACAGCATTTTCAGAAAATTTCTTCAGTCGACTTGTGTGATTTTTCATGTCAAAATCGATAAAGAGTTAAGATATTTCCTTTTACAGAGGTAATATCTAAGTTAGTAGAGACTTCCTGGAATTTTTTTAGATTTTTATAAAGTGTATGAATGGGCTAATCAAATACAAACTTTCTACATGTATGTGCAGTTAATTTTCTGGGTAGGTCTGGGGATATAATTTTTGTAGGGTAATTACACTTAATAATAAAATCTGGGAGAATTCAAGTAGACTCCTAAGCTATATATGCTTCTGTGATAATTTTGGTGAATTTTTGGTTTGATAAATGGTATGGTTTTAAAATTCATAAATTGAAGGCTAAAACATAGCAAAACCAGAATTTGTTTAGAAGTTAAGATTTTTGTGATTTTAAAACCGTTTAATATGGCTGAACCCTAAAATGCACTTGAACATTAATTATGATATGATTGGTCATATGTTAACCTAATTACAATAACAAAATCCTAATCACATTAACAAATGGTGTTAAGTAATTAAGAACCCGTTATGACATTAAATGAGTTAATAAGTAATACATGATCCCCAATTCATGTAGGTTCCGCGAAGAAGGAGTGACTTCCATTTCCTTGTGATCCATCTTTTACTGTCTGTTTAATTTGAATAAGGTACAGATATTCTGACCTTTCTCTTAAGGTTTCTCATGACTCTTACACATATTTTGATCTTTAGCCATTTCTGATTTTGATACCTTTACTATGAGCCTTTATATTATGACTTATCTATTTGACACTATTTCATAGACTTATGATTGAACCTTTGACTTGGACCTTTGCTATGAACCCTCTTTAAAATGAACCTTTGATTATGATATGATCTTTTGACCTTAGATTCTATGTCATTACTATGGCATTCTATTTTGACCTTTCAGTTTGATACCCGAGCTATTACTAGGCATGGGGGTTCCATGTCCATGTTATTGATGCACCAATGACATGACTCCAGTGTGGTCGAGTGATGAGCCATCCCGTCCCTTTTTGTTATATTATTATGATATCTCAATTATTATACATGTTTGGCCACTAATATCTTTGCAGGAGCATATGGATGCATCCTAGATTTGATTTGTATACGATATGTTATGTTATAATTTGTTTGGTGATTAATGTTGTGTGCAATACACGTCCTTCACGCTATGTGAGTTAGCTACTCCATTGGATACTTATATTATGGTTATGATATGTTTGTTTTGAGCTCGTGGTAGATTTCTGATTTCCTTTCATTATTCCTACACTCTTATTATACCTCATGTTATTCCCCAATGCCCCGTATTTCTGTTCTTTATTTCTTATTCATTACTTTGCTTGTATATCTGTTCACTGGGCTTTGTAAGCTCAGACGCATTTCTTTTCTCCGCGGCAGGTTGTTAAGCTAGGAGCTGAGGCTATCTATGGGATTGAGAGTAGGAGCTGAGTGTGGATTTACCCTAGTCATCTTAGACTTTGATACCATTGTTATTTCATTTATGTTTGAGACTTGGACTATTTATGTTTCCTTTCATTTGGTTATCTTCTGGAACTTTTGCAATGATCAAGTCGTTTTTACTTGTTTTCCTTTGATATTTATTTAAGACTTCCGCTTGCGTTTATTTATGTATGTTCTGATATGCCACCATAATGTGATACTTCTACCTTTGTCGGGTTGGGGTGTTACAATTATGGTATCAGAGAATAGGCTTCGACCTGTAGAGCTTAGGCTATGACCTGTGAGGATTTGTGTAGACATTAGGTTTCCTTCTGCGTATTTTCCTTTCGTACTTCATCTTTATTTGACCTTGCTAATCGTCTTGATAATTGTTCAGATGGTGAACACACGCCGCCACGGACAACCAGATGGGGATGAGGAAATCTCTAACATGGAGGCCATGGTTGCAACTGCTCTTGCTAACCTATTCCCGGGCCTTACTACTACTGAGATGATGACACGGATTATTAGCAATATCCGTAATGGGGCTGGTTCTTCTGGAGGTAGTGGTGGACGTGGTCAACCCACAGGTATTCATACATGGATCGAGCGGTTCGGTAAGCTTATGCCCCTTTCATTTAGTTCTGCTGCCACCCCTACAGAGGCAGAGGACTGGATCACTCACATGGAGAAGCTGTTTGAGGTATTGGGATGTGGGGATGAATTTAAGACTAGGTTGGCTACTTTTAAACTGGATGGAGATGTACTTAACTGGTGGAAAGCGCATAAACAGGCCAAATGAGGAGAGGAATATGCTACTACTTGTACCTGGACTGAATTACACAACACTTTCTACCAGCGGTATTTTCCTTTAGCAAAACAGCAGAGGTTCTAGAGGGAGTATAACTCTATCTACCAGTTTGAGAGTGAGAACTCAGGGGAGTATATGCAGCGGTTTTTGAGGTTGGCTAGTTTTGTGGGGCCGATTGCTGGGGATGCTCGACGGCAGGCAAAGCATTTCAAATGGGGGTAGAAGATGTGGGTCTTGGATCATATTCTCAACACTGACTATGCGGATGTGTCAGCAGTTAACGACGCAGCCCGCAATATTGAGATCTTTCATGAGGGGAGCGTTATAATAAGCAGAACTGTGATGGTGATCGTATTCAGCCGAGGGGTCATGGTGGCGATCTCAGGGGTCAGACAGGCAGGAGCTATGATTCGAGGGGTCAGACGGACATGGGTTATGATCAAAGGGGTCAGTCAGGTAGGAGCTATGATCAGAGGCGTCAGGAACCGAGGGGACAGGACCAAAGGTCCACTACTAGATATGGCAATGACCGACCGGTTCACAACAACAACAATCAGGGGCAGTGGAGAGGTCAGTCATCGAGGGGTAATCAGCAGGGCCGCGCTTCAGGGTCTACTAGTCAGAGGAGACCTACCGAGACGTTACCTCCTCCACCCATCTGTACTACTTGTGGGAAGGCACATCTGGGTATTTGTCATAGGGCATCAGGTGGTTGTTTTGGCTGCGGGTCTACTAGTCACAGAGTGAGGGATTGTCCCAAGCAGAATCCTACTACGCCGGTGGACCATACCAAACCACCACCAACTACTAGTCATCAGGCGGCTAATACGTCAGGTACTATTACAGGCATTCTTTATATTGGCGATCGTACTGTTTTCGCATTATTTGACACTGGTGCAACACATTCTATCATATACATTAATTTTGCCAAGAGACTTAATATGACCCCAACACCATTGACTAATCATTTATCCATCTCAACACCAATGAAAAACCATGTACTCATCGATCATGAATATGTGAATTGTCCCTTACGTTTTGATGACCGCATTCGTTCGGCGAGCTTGCTTCCTCTTGATCTCGTTGACTTTGATGTGATCCTGGGCATGGATTGGTTGGCTTCTCATAGAGCTACTATTGATTGCCATGCCAGAAATGTGATCTTTGGCGATTTGCATCAGCCTGATTTTGTTTATCATGGTTCTCAACCTCTTAAATCTGCTAAAATTATTTCTGCTATGAAGGCACGAACTTTGATTTCACATGGTTGCCAAGGTTTTCTAGCTTCTATTAAATATACATCTTTGGAAAGTCTTAGTATTGAAAGTCTTTCTGTTGTACGAGAGTTCCCCGATGTTTTCCCTGACGAACTTCCTGGTATTCTTCCTGCTAGGGAAGTTGAGTTTGGCATCAAATTGATCCCAGATGCCGAACCTATTTCCAAAGCTCCGTACCGTATGGCACCTATAGAATTGAAGGAGTTGAAGGAGCAGTTACAGGAACTCTTGGAGAATGGCTTTATCCGACCTAGTGTTTCTCCTTGGGGTGCGCCTGTTTTGTTTGTTAAGAAGAAGGATGGAAGTATGCGACTGTGTATCGACTATCGTGAGCTTAACCGTATCACTATCCGTAATTGTTATCTTCTTCCACGTATCGATGATTTGTTTGATCAATTGCAAGGGGCTAAGTTCTTTTCGAAAATTGACTTGAGGCCGGGTTATCACCAATTACGTGTAAAGGAGAAAGATGTTCCTAAGACAGCGTTCCGTACCCGATATGGTCACTACGAGTTTTTGGTGATGCCTTTTGGCTTGACAAACGCCCCCGCCATTTTTATGGACCTGCTGAATCGCGTATTCCACGAGTATCTTGACAAGTTCGTTATGGTATTCATTGACGACATCCTTGTTTATTCTAAGACTGAAGGAGAACATGAGCAACATCTGCAGATTGTCTTGGAAACTCTTCGGGAGCAGAAGTTATATGCCAAGTTTTCCAAGTGCGAGTTCTAGCTAAAGCAAGTTGCATTCCTAGGTCACATTGTATCCGCAAATGGTATCACCATGGATCCAGCTAAGGTGGAGGCTATCACAAAATGGCCGAGACCTACTACTGTGACCGAGATTAGGAGTTTTCTGGGGCTCTCAGGTTACTACAGACGATTTGTTCAAGATTTATCGCGTCTAGCTTTGCCACTGACGAAACTCATGAGGAAGGGCGAGAAATTTGTTTGGATGGAGGAGAAAGAAGAGAGTTTTGAGGAGCTGAAACAGAGGTTGGTGTCTGTTCCTATTTTGACTCTTCCATCTGGTTCAGGTGGATATCAGATATATAGTGACGCGTCGAATAAAGCTTTAGGCTGTGTTCTTATGCAACATGGAAAGGTGATTGCTTACGCTTCGAGGCAATTAAAACCTTATGAGGTGAACTCTCTGACCCATGATTTAGAATTGGCTTCTGTTATGTTTGCGTTGAAGATTTGGAGGCACTATTTGTATGGCGAATTGTGTGACATCTTTACTGACCACAAGAGTCTCAAATATATCTTCACCCAGAAGGAACTTAATATGAGACAGAGGTGATGGTTAGAATTTCTCAAAGATTATGACACGAACATTCAACACCATCCGGGCAAAGTAAATTTTATTGCTGACGCACTTAGCCGGAAATCTGGTATGATAGCAAGCTTGGAGATTGAACCTCGGATTCTTAATGACCTGGAGATTTTGGATGTTGAAATTTGTGTACGAGGTTATGACGGTTATTAGGCTAGTATGAAGATAGAGTCCAATCTTATACTACGGATTAAGGAAGCTCAAAAGGATGACGGTGAGCTTTGGTCTGTGGTTCAAAATGTTGAAGAGGGTAAACAGTCGGAGTTTAGAGTATATGACTCTGGCGTGGTATGGTTTGAAGATCGGCTTTGCGTTCCTAATGATCCTGCTTTACGTGAGGCTGTGTTGTCTGAGGCCCATAGTTCCCCATTCACTATCCATCCTGGATCTACCAAGATGTACAGGGATCTTAAGCAACACTTTTGGTGGAGCGGCATGAAACAGGATGTAGCGTTGTATGTTGCCAGATGTATGACTTTCCAGCAGGTCAAAATCGAACATCAGAGGGCTAGTGGTTTGCTGCAACCATTAGATATTCCTACTTGGAAGTGGGATGAGATTTCCATGGATTTTGTTACTGGTTTTCCCCTTACTCGTAAAAGACATGATGCAATTTGGGTGGTCGTTGATCGGCTAACCAAGTTTGCTCATTTCTTACCTATTCGTATGGATTATCGTGTTAGTAGATTGTGGAGATTTTTCAGCAGGAGATTGTTAGACTTCATGGTACTCTGACATCTATCGTGTCAGACAGGGATCTGTGGTTTACTTCTCGTTTTTGGAAAGGTCTACATAATGTTTGGGGTACTCGTCTTAAGTTTAGTACGGCTTTTCATCCTCAGACAGATGGTCAGTCAGAGAGGACCATTCAGACTTTGGAAGACATGTTGAGGGCGTGTGCATTGGAGTGGACCGGAAGTTGGGATGAGTACTTGTGCTTGGTGGAGTTTGCCTACAACAATAGTTGTCATACTAGCATCAAGGCGGCACCTTATGAGCTTCTGTACGGGAGAAAATGTAGAGCACCTATTTTTTGGGATGAGGTAGGTGAATGTTTGATTGAGGGGCCGGAGATTATCGAGATCACTAATGAAAAGTGGTTGTAGCCAAGGAGAAGCTGAAAGAGGCTCGTACTCGACAGAAGAGTTATGGTGATAAGCATCAACGTGACTTGGAGTTTCGTATTGGAGATCGTGTATTTCTGAAAGTTTCGCCGTTCAGAGGGGTAAAACGTTTTGGAATCAAGGGAAATCTTAGTCCACAATTCATTGGACCGTTTGAGATTCTTGAGCGCATTGGGAATCCTAGTCACAGAGTGAGGGATTGTCCCAAGTAGAATCCTACTACGCCGGTGAACCATACCAAACTACCTCCAACTACTGGTCATGTGTATTCAGTCACTCGTGATCAGGCGGCTAATACGTCAGGTACTATTACAGGCATTCTTTATATTGGCGATCGTACTGTTTTCGCATTATTTGACACTGGTGCTACATATTCTATCATATACATTAATTTTGCCAATAAACTTAATATGACCCCAACCCCATTGACTAATCATTTATCCATCTCAACACCAATGAAAAACCATGTACTCATCGATCATGAATATGTGAATTGTCCCTTACGTTTTGATGACCGCATTCGTTCGGCGAACTTGCTTCCTCTTGATATCGTTGACTTTGATGTGATCCTGGGCATGGATTGGTTGGCTTCTGATAGAGCTACCATTGATTGCCATGCCAGAAATGTGATCTTTGGCGATTTGTATCAGCCTGATTTTGTTTATCATGGTTCTCAACCTCTTAAATCTGCTAAAATTATTTCTGCTATGAAGGCACGAACTTTGATTTCACATGGTTGCCAAGGTTTTATAGCTTCTATTAAAGATACATATTTGGAAAGTCCTAGTATTGAAAGTCTTTATGTTGTACGAGAGTTCCCCGATGTTTTCCCCGACGAACTTCCTGGTATTCCTCCTGCTAGGGAAGTTGAGTTTGGCATCAAATTGATCCCAGATGCCGAACCTATTTCCAAAGCTCCGTACCGTATGGCACCCATAGAATTGAAGGAGTTGAAGGAGCAGTTACAGGAACTCTTGGATAATGGCTTTATCCGACTTAGTGTTTCTCCTTGGGGTGCGCTTGTTTTGTTTGTTAAGAAGAAGGATGGAAGTATGCGACTGTGTATCGACTATCGTGAGCTTAACTGTATCACTATCCGTAATTGTTATCTTCTTCTGCGTATCGATGATTTGTTTGATCAATTGCAAGGGGCTACGTTCTTTTCGAAAATTGACTTGAGGCCGGGTTATCACCAATTACGTGTAAAGGAGCAAGATGTTCCTAAGACCGCGTTCCCTACCCGATATGGTCACTACGAGTTTTTGGTGATGCCTTTTGGCTTGACAAACGCCCCCGCCATTTTTATGGACCTGCTGAATCGCGTATTCCACGAGTATCTCGACAAGTTCGTTATTGTATTCATTGACGACATCCTTGTTTATTCTAAGACTGAAGGAGAACATGAGCAACATCTGCAGATTGTCTTGGAAACTCTTCGGCAGCAGAAGTTATATGCCAAGTTTTCCAAGTGCGAGTTCTAGCTAAAGCAAGTTGCATTCCTAGGTCACATTGTATCCACAAATGGTATCACCATGGATCCAGCTAAGGTGGAGGCTATCACAAAATGGCCGAGACCTACTACTGTGACCGAGATTAGGAATTTTCTGGGGCTTGCAGGTTACTACAGACGATTTGTTCAAGGTTTCTCGCGTCTAGCTTTGCCACTGACGAAACTCATGAGGAAGGGCGAGAAATTTGTTTGGACGGAGGAGAAAGAAGAGAGTTTTGAGGAGCTGAAACAGAGGTTGGTGTCTGCTCCTATTTTGACTCTTCCATCTGGTTCAGGTGGATATCAGATATATAGTGACGCATCGAATAAAGGTTTAGGCTGTGTTCTTATGCAACATGGAAAGGTGATTGCTTACGCTTCGAGGCAATTAAAACCTTATGAGGTGAACTATCTGACCCATGATTTAGAATTGGCTTCTGTTGTGTTTGCGTTGAAGATTTGGAGGCACTATTTGTATGGCGAATCGTGTGACATCTTTATTGACCACAAGAGTCTCAAATATATCTTCACCCAGAAGGAACTTAATATGAGACAGTGGTGATGGTTATAAGTTCTCAAAGATTATGACACGAGCATTCAACACCATCCGGGCAAAGTAAATTTTATTGCTGACGCACTTAGCTGGAAATCTGGTATGATAGCAAGCTTGGAGATTGAACCTCGGATTCTTAATGACCTGGAGATTTTGGATGTTGAACTTTCTGTACGAGGTTATGACGGTTATTGGGCTAGTATGAAGATAGAGTCCAATCTTATACTACGGATTAAGGAAGCTCAAAAGGATGATGGTGAGCTTTGGTCTGTGGTTCAAAATGTTGAAGAGGGTAAACAGTCAGAGTTCAGAGTATATGACTCTGTCGTGGTATGGTTTGAAGATCGGCTTTGTGTTCCTAATGATCCTGCTTTACGTGAGGCTGTGTTGTCTGAGGCCCATAGTTCCCCATTCACTATCCATCCTGGTTCTACCAAGATGTATAGGGATCTTAAGCAACACTTTTGGTGGAGCGGCATGAAACAGGATGTAGCGTTGTATGTTGCCAGATGTATGACTTTCCAGCAGGTCAAAATCGAACATCAGAGGGCTAGTGGTTTGCTGCAACCGTTAGATATTCCTACTTGGAAGTGGGATGAGATTTCCATGGATTTTGTTACTGGTTTGCCCCTTACTCAGAACAGACATGATGCAATTTGGGTGGTCGTTGATCGGCTAACCAAGTTTGCTCATTTCTTACCTATTCGTATGGATTATCGTGTTAGTAGATTCCGGAGATTTTTCAGCAGGAGATTGTTAGACTTCATGGTACTCTGACATCTATCGTGTCAGACAGGGATCTGTGGTTTACTTCTCGTTTTTGGAAAGGTCTACATAAAGCTTGGGGTACTCGTCTTAAGTTTAGTACGGCTTTTCATCCTCAGACAGATGGTCAGTCAGAGAGGACCATTCAGACTTTGGAAGACATGTTGAGGGCGTGTGCATTGGAGTGGACCGGAAGTTGGGATGAGTACTTGTGCTTGGTGGAGTTTGCCTACGACAATAGTTGGCATGCTAGCATCAAGGCAGCACCTTATGAGCTTCTGTACGGGAGAAAATGTAGAGCACCTATTTGTTGGGATGAGGTAGGTGAATGTCTGATTGAGGGGCCGGAGATTATCGAGATCACTAATGAAAAGTGGTTGTAGCCAAGGAGAAGCTGAAAGAGGCTCGTACTCGACAGAAGAGTTATGGTGATAAGCATCAACGTGACTTGGAGTTTCGTATTGGAGATCGTGTATTTCTGAAAGTTTCGCCGTTCAGAGGGGTAAAACGTTTTGGAATCAAGGGAAATCTTAGTCCACGATTCATTGGACCGTTTGAGATTCTTGAGCGCATTGGGGATGTTTCTTATCGTTCGGCTCTACCTCCGCAGTTGTCACATGTTCATGACATCTTCCATGTATCTCTTCTGAGGGGATACAATTATCATCCGTTACATGTGACATCTTACTCTTTTGATCAGATTCAACCTGATATGTCTCTTTCTGAGGAACCTGAAGCTATCTTAGATCGACAAGATAGGGTCATGAGAAACAAAGTTATTCCGTTTGTGCAAATTCTTTGGAAGAATCACCCAGAGCGTGAAGCTACCTGGGAAACCGAGGAATCAATGCGAACAAGTTACCCTCATTTCTTTCCGTAGTCTGGTAGTTCTTCATTTCGTGTTCATTTCAATTTCACGGACGAAATTTTTTTTTAGAGGGGAAGAGTTGTAAAACACTCATTCTTTATTCATGTGAAATACCTAAAATACCCTCTAATCTAAAATTTCAATAGAACATAAGATTATTACAAGATAATACAAGAACATATGATTATAAACTAAAGTATATTAATTCCTAAGTTACCTAAACTAAATAAATTAAACTATACATTATATAAACTAAATTAAAACATATGTTATCCCTAAATAAATAAAAGAAAACGAAATATACTTGTTCCTTATCACAAATTCGGCCAAGAAGAGAAAAATGAGAAGATCAGATCACATATTCACCATATCTACATTCCTAATTTATACCACACGCTTTCCCTTCTTTATACCCAACAAATTATACAGTTTTCTTGAAAAATAAACATACAATATTCTCCCTAACTCTCTCAAAATATACGGCATACATCCAAGAAGAAGGCAAGGAAGAAAGTTGGTGCTTTGGTGAAAATTATAAACAAGAAAGGAGTTGTGATACGGTGCTATCAAAAGGGTTTCCAACGTATTGTTTTGATTCTTTTCTTTAGTTTGATTCGTGTACTTACTGTCTCAGGAAGGTATGATATTCCTAAGTCTTCTTACGATCCATTCCATTCATCTAATCAAGCTTACAATCATTTTTAATGTTGCTATCACAACTGGTATCACAAGGTGTCTTAAAAACCCTAATTCTATACGTTTTGTAATAATTGATTAAGAATGGTTATACAAGTTAATTGAATCATGTAATACACTTATATATCTGTAATGGAACATATATAATGATGGATAAAAGATTTGGATTAAACCCTAAAAGAAATCAAACCAATGTCGACCTAAACCATGTCTATCACAAGTATGATTTTATGTGATTTTGTGATCCTTATTGTGACCAATTAAAGAGCATCAAGACCTGATATTTGGTGATTTATTTAAGTCATACTAAGGCCTAATAAACTGGAGAAAATAATGTTAGAAACAGGTCTTAAGATATATTATAGGTTCCGTGTGCGTTTGTGTAAGTAAACATGTGATATAATGACCTAAAACGGATTTTTGAATTGGACAGTTTTGTAATCCGAATTTGTATGCACTATTTCTTGAGTTTCACAAGTGTATTATACTGGTTATTTACTTTTAAACCTATTTTAAGATCTTAATTAAGTTTTCCAATTGGGTTGGAATGATTTAGAGTTGATTTGGGCATGTTTCTGAATTTTATGTGATCATATGTCAAAACAGCATTATCAGAAAATTTCTTCAGTCGACTTGTGTGATTTTTCCTGTCAAATATGTAAAGAGTTAAGAGCTCTCCTTTTACAGAGGGAATATAAAAGTTATAAGAGACTTCCTAGAATTTTTGTTGATTTTTCTAAAGTGCATGAATGGGCTAATCAAATACAAACTTTCTACATGTATGTGCAGTTAATTTTCTGGGTAGGTCTGGGGATATAATTTTTCTAGGGTACTTAAACTTAATAATAAAATCTGGGAAAATTCAAGTAGACTCCTAAGACATATATTCTACTGTGATGATTTTGGTGAATTTTTCTTTGAACAAAGGTTTGGTGTTAAAATTCATAAAGTGAAGGCTAAAACATAGTAAAACCAGAATTTGTTTAGAAGTTAAGATTTTTGTGATTTTAATACCATTTAATATGGTTCAACCCTAAAATGCACTTGAACATTAATTATGATATGATTGGTCATATGTTAACCTAATTCCAATAACTAAATCCTAATCACATTAACAAATGGCGTTAAGTAATTAAAAACCCGTTATGACATTAAATGAGTTAATAAGTAATACATGACCCCCAATTCATGTAGGTTCCACGAAGGAGTGACTTCTATTTCCTTGTGATCCATTTTTTACTGTCTGTTTAATTTGAATAAGGTACAGATATTCTGACCTTTCTCTTAAGGTTTCTCATGACTCTTACACAATTTTGATCTTTAGCCATTTCTGATTTTGATACCTTTGCTATGAGCCTTTATATTATGACTAATCTATTTGACACTATTTCATAGACTTATGATTGAACCTTTGACTTGGACCTTTGCTAAGAACCCTCTTTAAAATGAACCTTTGATTATGATATGATCCTTTGACCTTAGATTCTTTGTCATTACTATGGCATTTTATTCTGACCTTTCAGTTTGATACCCGAGCTATTACTAGGCATGGGGGTTCCATGTCCGTGTCATTGATGCACCAATGGCATGACTCCAGGGTGGTCGAGTGGTGAGCCATCCCGTACCTTTTTGTTATATATTATGAGATCTCAATTATTATACATATTTGGCCACTAATATCTTTGCAGGGGTGTATGGATGCATCCTAGATTTGATTTGTATACGATATGTTATGTTATAATTTGTTTGGTGATTGATGTTGTGTGCAATACACGTCCTTCACACTATGGGAGTTAGCTACTCCATTGGTTACTTATATTATGGTTATGATATGTTTGTTTTGAGCTCCTGGTATATTTATGATTTCCTTTCATTATTCCTACACTCTTATTATACCTCATGTTATTCCCCAATGCCCCATATTTCTGTTCTTTATTTTTTATTCATTACTTTGCTTGTATATCTGTTCACTGGGCTTTGTAACCTCAGCCGCATTTCTTTTCTCCGCGGCAGGTTGTTAAGCTAGGAGCTGAGGCTATCTATGGGATTGAGAGTAGGAGCTGAGTTTGGATTTACCCTAGTCATCTTAGACTTTGATGCCATTGTTATTTCATTTATGTTTGAGACTTGGACTATTTATGTTTCCTTTCATTTGGTTATCTTCTGGAATTTATGCAACGATCAAGTCGTGTTGACTTGTTTTCCTTTTATATTTATTTAAGACTACCGCTTGCGTTTATTTATGTATGTTCTGATATGCCACCATAATGTGATACTTCTACCCTTGTCTGGTTGGGGTGTTACAATTATGGTATCAGAGAATAGGCTTCGACCTGTAGAGCTTAGGCTATGACCTGTGAGGATTTGGGTAGACATTAGGTTTCCTTCTGCGTATTTTCCTTTCGTACTTCATCTTTATTTGACCTTGCTAATCGTCTTGATAATTGTTCAGATGGTGAACAAATGCCGCCACGGACAACCAGATGGGGATGAGGAAATCCCTAACATGGAGGCCATGGTTGCAACTGCTCTTGCTAACCTATTCCCGGGCCTTACTACTACTGAGATGATGACACGGATTATTAGCAATCTCCGTAATGGGGCTGGTTCTTCTGGAGGTAGTGGTGGAGGTGGTCAACCCACAGGTATTCATACATGGCTCGAGCGGTTCGGTAAGCTTAAGCCCCTTTCATTCAGTTCTGCTGCCACCCCTACGGAGGCAGAGGACTGGATAACTCACATGGAGAAGCTGTTTGAGGTATTGGGATGTGGGGATGAATTTAAGACTAGGTTGGCTACTTTTAACCTGGAGGGAGATGTGCTTAACTGGTGGAAAGCGCATAAACAGGCCAAATGAGGAGAGGCCTATGCTACTACTTGTACCTGGACTGAATTCCGCAACACTTTCTACCAGCGGTATTTTCCTATAGCAGAACAGCAGAGGTTCGAGAGGGAGTATAACTCTATCTACCAGTTTGAGAGTGAGAACTCGGGGGAGTATATGCAGCGGTTTTTGAGGTTGGCTAGTTTTATGGGGCCAATTGCTGGGGATGCTCGCCGACAGGAAAAGCATTTCAAATGGGGGTAGAAGATGTGGGTCTTGGATCGTATTCTCAACACTGATTATGCAGATGTGTCAGCAGTTAACGACGTAGCCCGCAATATTGAGATCTTTCATGAGGGGAGCGTTATAATAATCAGAACTGTGATGGTGATCGTATTCAGCCGAGGGGTCATGGTGGCGATCTCAGGGGTCAGACAGGCAGGAGCTATGAGTCTAGGGGTCAGACGGACATGGGTTATGATCAAAGGGGTCAGTCAGGTTGGAGCTATGATCAGAGGCGTCAGGAACCGAGGGGACAGGACCAAAGGTCCACTACTAGACATGGGAATGACCGACCGGTTCACAACAACAACAATCAGGGGCAGTGGAGAGGTCAGTCATCGAGGGGTAATCAGCAGGGCCGCGCTTCAGGGTCTACCAGTCCGAGGAGACCTACTGAGACGTTACCTCCTCCACCCATCTGTACTACTTGTGGGAAGGCACATCTGGGTATTTGTCATAGGGCATCAGGTGGTTGTTTTGGCTGCGGGTCTACTAGTCACAGAGTGAGGGATTGTCCCAAGCAGAATCCTACTACGCCGGTGAACCATACCAAACCACCTCCAACTACTGGTCATGTGTATTCAGTCACTCGTGATCAGGCGGCTAATACGTCAGGTACTATTACAGGCATTCTTTATATTGGCGATCGTACTGTTTTCGCATTATTTGACACTGGTGCTACACATTCTATCATATACATTAATTTTGCCAAGAAACTTAATATGACCCCAACACCATTGACTAATCATTTATCCATCTCAACACCAATGAAAAACCATGTACTCATCGATCATGAATATGTGAATTGTCCCTTACGTTTTGATGACCGCATTCGTTCGGCGAACTTGCTTCCTCTTGATATTGTTGACTTTGATGTGATCCTGGGCATGGATTGGTTGGCTTCTCATAGAGCTACCATTGATTGCCATGCCAGAAATGTGATCTTTGGCGATTTGCATCAGCCTAATTTTGTTTATCATGGTTCTCAATCTATTAAATCTGCTAAAATTATTTCTGCTATGAAGGCACGAACTTTGATTTCACATGGTTGCCAAGGTTTTCTAGCTTCTATTAAAGATACATCTTTGGAAAGTCCTAGTATTGAAAGTCTTTCTATTATACGAGAGTTCCCCGATGTTTTCCCCGACGAACTTCCTGGTATTCCTCCTGCTAGGGAAGTTGAGTTTGGCATCAAATTGATCCCAGATGCCGAACCTATTTCCAAAGCTCCATACCGTATGGCACCTCTGGAATTGAAGGAGTTGAAGGAGCAGTTACAGGAACTCTTGGAGAATGGCTTTATCCGACCTAGTGTTTCTCCTTGGGGTGCGCCTGTTTTGTTTGTTAAGAAGAAGGATGGAAGTATGCGACTGTGTATCGACTATCATGAGCTTAACCGTATCACTATCCGTAATTGTTATCTTCTTCTGCGTATCGATGATTTGTTTGATCAATTGCAAGGGGCTAAGTTGTTTTAGAAAATTGACTTGAGGCCGGGTTATCACCAATTACGTGTAAAGGAGCAAGATGTTCCTAAGACCGCGTTCCGTACCCGATATGGTCACTACTAGTTTTTGGTGATGCCTTTTGGCTTGACAAACGCCCCCGCCATTTTTATGGACCTGCTGAATCGCGTATTCCAGGAGTATCTCGACAAGTTCGTTATTGTATTCATTGATGACATCCTTGTTTATTCTAAGACTGAAGGAGAACATGAGCAACATCTGCAGATTGTCTTGGAAACTCTTCGGCAGCAGAAGTTATATGCCAAGTTTTCCAAGTGCGAGTTCTAGCTAAAGCAAGTTGCATTCCTAGGTCACATTGTATCCGCAAATGGTATCACCATGGATCCAGCTAAGGTGGAGGCTATCACAAAATGGCCTAGACCTACTACTGTGACCGAGATTAGGAGTTTTCTGGGGCTTGCAGGTTACTACAGATGATTTGTTCAAGGTTTCTCGCGTCTAGCTTTGCCACTGACGAAACTCATGAGGAAGGGCGAGAAATTTGTTTGGACGGAGGAGAAAGAAGAGAGTTTTGAGGAGCTGAAACAGAGGTTAGACTAGGTTGGCTACTTTTAAACTGGAGGGAGATGTGCTTAACTGGTGGAAAGCGCATAAACAGGCCAAATGAGGAGAGGACTATGCTACTACTTGTACCTGGACAGAATTACGCAACACTTTCTACCAGCGGTATTTTCCTTTAGCAGAACAGCAGAGGTTCGAGAGAGAGTATAACTCTATCTACCAGTTTGAGAGTGAGAACTCGGGGGAGTATATGCAGCGGTTTTTAAGGTTGGCTAGTTTTGTGGCGCCGATTGCTGGGGATGCTCGCCGGCAGGAAAAGCATTTCAAATGGGGGTAGAAGAATTGGGTCTTGGATTGTATTCTCAACACTGACTAAGCAGATGTGTCAGCACTTAACGACGCAGCCCGCAATATTGAGATCTTTCATGAGGGGAGCGTTATAATAAGCGGAACCGTGATGGTGATCGTATTCAACCGAGGGGTCATGGTGGCGATCTCAGGGGTCAGACAGGCAGGAGCTATGAGTCGAGGGGTCAGACGGACATTGGTTATGATCAAAGGGTTCAGTCAGGTAGGAGCTATGATCAGAGGCGTCAGGAACCGAGGGGACAGGACCAAAGGTCCACTACTAGACATGGGAATGACCGACCGGTTCACAACAACAACAATCAGGGGCAGTGGAGAGGTCAGTCATCGAGGGGTAATCACCATGGCCGCACTTCAGGGTCTACTAATCAGAGGAGACCTACCGAGACGTTACCTCCTCCACCCATATATACTACTTGTGGGAAGGCACATCTGGGTATTTGTCATAGGGCTTCGGGTGGTTGTTTTGGCTGCGGGTCTACTAGTCACAGAGTGAGGGATTGTCCCAAGCAGAATCCTACTACGCCGGTGAACCATACCAAACCACCTCTAACTATTGGTCGTGTGTATTCAGTCACTTGTGATCAGGTGGCTAATACGTCAGGTACTATTCCAGGCATTCTTTATATTGGCGATCGTACTATTTTCGCATTATTTGACATTGGTGCTACACATTCTATCATATACATTAATTTTTCCAAGAAACTTAATATGACCCCAACACCATTGACTAATCATCTATCCATATCAACACCAATGAAAAACCATGTACTCATCGATCATGAATATGTGAATTGTCCCTGACGTTTTGATGACCGCATTCGTTCGGCGAACTTGCTTCCTCTTGATATCGTTGACTTTGATGTGATCCTGGGCATGGATTGGTTGGCTTCTCATAGAGCTACCATTGATTGCCATGCCAGAAATGTGATCTTTGGCGATTTGCATCAGCCTGATTTTGTTTATCATGGTTCTCAACCTCTTAAATCTGCTAAAATTATTTCTGCTATGAAGGCACGAACTTTGATTTCACATGGTTGCCAAGGTTTTCTAGCTTCTATTAAAGATACATCTTTGGAAAGTCCTAGTACTGAAAGTCTTTATGTTGTACGAGAGTTCCCCGATGTTTTCCCCGATGAACTTCCTGGTATTCCTCCTGCTAGGGAAGTTGAGTTTGGCATCAAATTGATCCCAGATGCCGAACCTATTTCCAAATCTCCATACCATATGGCACCTATAGAATTGAAGGAGAAGGAGCAGTTACAGGAACTCTTGGAGAATGGCTTTATCCGACCTAGTGTTTCTCCTTGGGGTGCGCCTGTTTTGTTTGTTAAGAAGAAGGATGGAAGTATGCGACTGTGTATCGACTATCGTGAGCTTAACAGTATCACTATCCGTAATCGTTATCTTCTTCCGTGTATCGATGATTTGTTTGATCAATTGCAAGGGGCTAAGTTCTTTTCGAAAATTGACTTGAGGTCGGGTTATCATCAATTACGTGTATAGGAGCAAGATGTTCCTAAGACCGCGTTCCGTACCCGATATGGTCACTACGAGTTTTTGGTGATGCCTCTTGGCTTGACAAACGCCCCTGCCATTTTTATGGACCTGCTGAATCGCGTATTCCACGAGTATATCGACAAGTTCGTTATCGTATTCATTGACGACATCCTTGTTTATTCTAAGACTGAAGGATAACATGAGCAACATCTGCAGATTATCTTGGAAACTCTTCGGCAGCAGAAGTTATATGCCAAGTTTTCCAAGTGCGAGTTCTGGCTAAAGCAAGTTGCATTCCTAGGTCACATTGTATCCACAAATGGTATCACCATGGATCCAGCTAAGGTGGAGGCTATCACAAAATGGCCGAGACCTACTACTGTAACCGAGATTAGGAGTTTTCTGGGGCTTGCAGGTTACTACAGACGATTTGTTGAAGGTTTCTCGCGTCTAGCTTTGACACTGACAAAACTCATGAGGAAGGGCGATAAATTTGTTTGGACGGAGGAGAAAGAAGAGAGTTTTGAGGAGCTGAAACAGAGGTTGGTGTCTGCTCCAATTTTGACTCTTCCATCTGGTTCAGGTGGATATCAGATATATAGTGATGCGTCGAATAAAGGTTTAGGTTGTGTTCTTATGCAACATGTCAAGGTGATTGCTTACGCTTCGAGGCAATTAAAACCTTATGAGGTGAACTATCTGACCCATGATTTAGAATTGGCTATTGTTGTGTTTGCGTTGAAGATTTGGAGGCACTATTTGTATGGCGAATCGTGTGACATCTTTACAGACCACAAGAGTCTCAAATATATCTTCACCCAGAAGGAACTTAATATGAGACAGAGGTGATGGTTAGAAATTCTCAAAGATTATGACACGAACATTCAATACTATCCGGGCAAAGTAAATGTTGTTGCTGACGCACTTAGCCAGAAATCTGGTATGATAGCGAGCTTAGAGATTGAACCTCGGATTCTTAATGCCCTGGAGATTTTGTATGTTGAACTTTGTGTATGAGGTTATGACGGTTATTGGGCTAGTATGAAGATAGAATCCAATCTTATACTACGGATTAAGGAAGCTCAAAAGGATGATGGTGAGCTTTGGTCTGTGGTTCAGAATGTTGAAGAGGGTAAACAGTCGGAGTTCAGAGTATATGACTCTGGCGTGGTATGGTTTGTAGATTGGCTTTGCGTTCCTAATGATCCTGCTTTACGTGAGGCTGTGTTGTCTGAGGCCCATAGTTCCTCAGTCACTATCCATCCTGGTTCTACCAAGATGTACAGGGATCTTAAGCAACACTTTTGGTGGAGCGGCATGAAACAGGATGTAGCGTTGTATGTTGCTAGATGTATGACTTGCCAGCAGGTCAAAATCGAACATCAGAGGGCTAGTGGTTTGCTGCAACCGTTAGATATTCCTACTTGGAAGTGGGATGAGATTTCCATGGATTTTGTTACTGGTTTGCACCTTACTCGGAAAAGACATGATGCAATTTGGGTGGTCGTTGATCGGCTAACCAAGTTTGCTCATTTCTTACCTATTCGTATAGATTATCGTATTAGTAGACTGGCGGAGATTTTTCAGCAGGAGATTATTAGACTTCATGGTACTCCGAGATCTATCGTGTCAGACAGGGATCCGCGGTTTACTTCTCGTTTTTGGAAAGGTCTAGATAAAGCTTGGGGTACTCGTCTTAAGTTTAGTACGGCTTTTCATCCTCAGATAGATGGTCAGTCAGAGAGGACCATTCAGACTTTGGAAGAAATGTTGAGGGCGTGTGCATTGGAGTGGACCGGAAGTTGGGATGAGTACTTGTGCTTGGTGGAGTTTGCCTACAACAATAGTTGGCATGCTAGCATCAAGGCAGCACCTTATGAGCTTCTGTACGGGAGAAAATGTAGAGCACCTATTTTTTGGGACGAGGTAGGTGAATGTTTGATTGAGGGGCCGGAGATTATCGAGATCACTAATGAGAAAGTGGCTGTAGCCAAGGAGAAGCTGAAAGAGGCTTGTACTCGACAGAAGAGTTATGCTGATAAACATCAACGTGACTTAGAGTTTCGTATTGGAGATCGTGTATTTCTGAATGTTTCGCCGTTCAGAGGGGTAAAACGTTTTGGAATCAAGGGAAATCTTAGTCCACGATTCATTGGACCATTTGAGATTCTTGAGTGCATTGGGGATGTTTCTTATTGTTCGGCTCTACCACCGCAGTTGTCACATGTTCATGACGTCTTCCATGTATCTCTTCTGAGGGGATACAATTATCATCCGTTACATGTGGCATCTTACCCTTTTGATCAGATTCAACCTGATATATCTCTTTCTGAGGAACCTGAAGCTATCTTAGATCGACAAGATAGGGTCATGAGAAACAAAGTTATTCCGTTTGTGAAAATTCTTTGGAAGAATCACCCAGAGCGTGAAGCTACCTGGGAAACCGAGGAATCGATGCGAACAAGTTACCCTCATTTCTTTCCGTAGTCTGGTACGTCTTCATTTCGTGTTCATTTTAATTTCGCAGACGAAATTTTCTTTTTGAGGGGAAGAGTTGTAAAACCCTCATTCTTTATTCATGTGAAATACCTAAAATACCCTCTAATCTAAAATTTCAAGAGAACATAAGATTATTACAAGATAATACAAGAACATATGATTATAAACTAAAGTATATTAATTCCTAAGTTACCTAAACTAAATAAATTAAACTATGCATTATATAAACTAAATTAAAACATATGTTATCCCTAAATAAATAAAAGAAAACGAAATATACTTGTTCCTTATCACAAATTCGGCCAAGAAGAGAAAAAGGAGAAGATCAGATCACATATTCACCATATCTACATTCCTAATTTATACCACACGCTTTCCCTTCTTTATACCCAACAAATTGTACGGTTTTCTTGAAAAATAAACACACAATATTCTCCCTAACTCTCTCAAAATACACGGCATACATCCAAGAAGAAGGCAAGGAAGAAAGTTGGTGTTTTGGTGAAAATTATAAGCAAGAAAGGAGTTGTGATACAGTGCTATCACAAGGGTTTCCAACGTGTTGTTTTGATTCTTCTCTTTAGTTTGATTCGTTTACTTGATGTCCCATCAAGGTACGATATTTCTAAGTCTTCTTACAATCCATTCCATTCATCTAATCAAGCTTACAATCGTTTTTAATGTTGCTATCACAACTGGTATCACAAGGTGTCTTAAAAACTCTAATTCTATATGTTTTGTAATAATTGATTAAGAATGGTTATACAAGTTAATTTGAATCATGTAATACACTTATATATCTGTAATGGAACATATATAATAATGGATAAAAGATTTGGATTAAACCCTAAAATAAATCAAACCAATGTCGACCTAAACTATGTCTATCACAAGTATGATTTTATGTGATTTTGTGATCCTTATTGTGACCAATTAAAGAGAATCAAGACCTGCTATTTGGTGATTTATTTAAGTCATACTAAGGCCTAATAAACTGGATAAAATGATATTGAAAACAGGTCTTAAGATATATTATAGGTTCCGTGTGCGTTTGTGTAAGTAAACATGTGATATAATGACCTAAAATGGATTTTTGAATTGGACAGTTTTGTAATCCGAATTTGTATGCACTATTTCTTGAGTTTCACAAGTGTATTATACTGGTTCTTTACTTGTAAACCTAGTTTAAGATATTAATTAAGTTTTCCAATTGGGTTGGAATGATTTAGAGTTGATTTGGGTATGTTTATGAATTTTATGTGATCATATGTGAGAACAGCGTTTTCCGAAAATTTCTTCAGTCGACTTGTGTAATTTTTCATGTCCACTATATAAAGAGTTAAGAGCTATCCTTTTAAATAGGTAATATCTAAGTTATTATAAACTACCTGGAATTTTTTTAGATTTTTATAAAGAGTATGATTGGGCTAATCAAATGCAAACTTTCTACATATATGTGCAGTTAATTTTCTGGGTAGGTCTGGGGATATAATTTTTGTAGGGTACTTACACTTAATAATAAAATCTGGGAGAATTCAAGTAGACTCCTAAGACATATATTCTTCTCCGAAAATTTTGGTGAATAATTTTTTTGACATATGGTGTGGTGTTAAAATTCATAAAATGAAGGCTTAAACATAGTAAAACCAGAATTTGTTTAGAAGTTAAGATTTTTGTGATTTTAATACCATTTAATATGGTTGAACCCTAAAATGCACTTGAACATTAATTATGATATGATTGGTCATATGTTAACCTAATTACAATAACAAAATCCTAATCACATTAACAAATGGTGTTAAGTAATTAAGAACCCGTTATGACATTAAATGAGTTAATAAGTAATACATGATCCCCAATTCATGTAGGTTCTGCGAAGAAGGAGTGACTTCCATTTCCTTGTGATCCATCTTTTACTGTCTGTTTAGTTTGAATAAGGTACAGATATTCTGACCTTTCTCTTAAGGTTTCTCATGACTCTTACACATATTTTGATCTTTAGCCATTTCTGACTTTGATACCTTTGCTATGAGCCTTTATATTATGACTTATCTATTTGACACTATTTCATAGACTTATGATTGAACCATTGACTTGGACCTTTGCTTTGAACCCTCTTTAAAATGAACCTTTGATTATGATATGATCTTTTGACCTTAGATTCTATGTCATTACTATGGCATTCTATTTTGACCTTTCAGTTTGATACCCGAGCTATTACTAGGCATGGGGGTTCCATGTCCGTGTCATTGATGCACCAATGGCATGACTCCAGGGTGGTCGAGTGATGAGCCATCCCGTACCTTTTTGTTATATTATATGAGATCTCAATTATTATACATGTTTGTCCACTAATATCTTTGCAGGGGCGTATGGATGCATCCTAGATTTGATTTGTATACGATATGTTATGTTATAATTTGTTTGGTGATTGATGTTGTGTGCAATACACGTCCTTCACACTATGGGAGTTAGCTACTCCATTGGTTACTTATATTATGGTTATGATATGTTTCTTTTGAGCTCGTGGTAGATTTCTGATTTCCTTTCATTATTCCTACACTCTTATTATACCTCATGTTATTCCGAATGCACCATATTTCTGTTCTTTATTTCTTATTCATTACTTTGCTTGTATATCTGTTCACTGGGCTTTGTAAGCTCAGCCGCATTCTTTTCTCCGCGGCATGTTGTTAAGCTAGGAGCTGGGGCTATCTATGAGATTGAGAGTAGGAGCTGAGTGTGGATTTACCCTAGTCATCTTAGACTTTGATACCATTATTATTTCATTTATGTTTGAGACTTATTTATGTTTCCTTTCATTTGGTTATCTTCTGGAACTTATGCAACGATCAACTCGTGTTGACTTGTTTTCCTTTGATATTTATTTAAGACTTCTACTTGTATTTATTTATGTATGTTCTGATATGCCACCATAATGTGATACTTCTATCCTTGTCGGGTTGGGGTGTTACAAGTGAAGCTTCGTCTTAACGATGTCATCATCTTCACAGCTTGTATCATTTCTTCAAAGGTACTCGATTCTCTTTCAATGATTCATGATCCCTTTGTACCGTTCAACTGGTCTTAATCGTTGGTTGAATTCTCTCCGAGTACTTCAACGATGGGAGAGTTCATAATCAATCTTCGTTCTAGTTACGCACAGGCAATCATAAGTCTAGTGATTCCTCACAATCCAATCTCTACCTGGCATGCCCATAAGGAAGGGCTACCAAGGAAATATGCTGCTGAGGTTCAACTCGATCCCAACGCATCAAAGAGAGGGTGGTACAAACACTAGTCCCAGCTCAAACAAGAGAAAGATCTATCTTCTCAAGAAAGGTAAAGGAGAAGAATATTTCAGGCACTATTCCGCTCAATAAAATTGCATAATAACATTACTCGGTTCAGTCAGCGTCCCCGAATGCCCAAGGTAGGAAAAATTTAGGAAGCATGCGTACCATATACAAGCCCGGATGTTTTTGATTATATCAGAAAACGACACTATACGAGCTGCAGAAAACCCGAGCTCACAGGATGTAAAAAATTTTAAACCAACTTTTAGCCCTCTGACGAGGACGATAATGTCATGCCTGCATTTTATGAAAAATGATCTTTTGAAAATAAGGGGGCTTGTCATGTTTCGCCCAAAATTTGCAAATACTTTTTAGAAGAGGAAGTTTTATTTCACATCTCGACTTTTGAAAAATTTTAAAGACGTCGTAATTAGTTTGAAAAATTTAATTTATGTTTCAAATACCACAAATTTAAAACATTTCCTATTCTACCAAAACGTTTAATCGAAAATTTTTCACCAAATACGTGACCATTTAATAAGACGATATTAAATCATAAGGTTTCACCATTTGAAAGAGTTCAAAACACCACTTTAAAAATGTTCATGCAGTGGATAAAATCGATACTTAAAATTACATTCTTAATAAAATATAAGAATCGATAATATACCTGATTTTCCAAAATACACTATATAACAATTTTCACCCGGACCGTATACGCATTGTATATCCCAAAAACCCTAATACCACCAACAAGTTCTAGCCCCTCGACCAAGGTTGATTGAATTAACACAACAAAATTACCGCACAAATAAGAGGGAACTTAAAATCGAGGGACTTACCATCTCCATATGCCTGTATGCACAAGTTCCTCAAACGTATATGGGAAGGAAGAATAATGGACACAATTCGAATGAGTACAAACAAGTTACTCTTGTTTCTCATAGGTCTCTTGATGGAATCAGAAATCAATGGCACGACTCTAATGGAATACAGTTCACAAGAAGGACTCAAAGTCCAGGTATGTTCACGAAGGAGATTAGAACAATTTGGAAAAAGAAATTAAGGATCAGAGAGACTTACAGCGCAGGCGACACGAGACGATGACAGCACTGATAATCCTCAACACCAACAACAATTAACGACACCAACAATAATTAATAACCAGACATGACAAAACAGACCCAATAACCGATGGCCTAGGTATTCAGAAACCTAGGCTCCTATACCATATTCTGTAACAAACCCATCCCGGGTCGGGACTGTTACAGCATTGTGGATTCTTTTCAAGAATCCACAAGGTAAGACCTGTTTAATACATAGTCACAATGACCAAACCGGTCAAACGAAAAACTAGAACAACAGATGTCAATCGGCAAGGTTGACGTCGCAACATATCCTCGACATCACGACCGGCAAGGTCGAACCACATTCAAAACCAACCCAATAAATAGATAATGAACTTTAGAACAGTACCCTATCCCATACACGGGTGTAACATCAATAAAACAGTACTCGCGAGTACTTACCCAAACCAAGACCAAAACAATTAAAACGACATCAGCGACCCGAGAGAATATCACTGCTGCTCGTCATCCTCATGCTCTTCCTGCGCCGGCTCACCACTAAGACCTGTACCTGAATACACAAAAAGGTATCCACCCCCGAAGGGGTCAGAAAATAGCCAGTGCAAGTATTTGACAATAGGAATATGTATAACGTACAATAAAAGAAATATTGTGATGACTGATTACATTAGTTTAGCCAAAAGAAAGATATTCTCACCAAGTGCTAGCGCCTCAACAGTATAGTGACAACGACATCGTTCATAATCCAAAAGCATAAGCAGTACCATGTCACTTCATTATTCCGGAATAATATGCACATCATTAAACCATTGGGTATCCACGTATATACCCCACTACAATATATACCCCAGAGTCCCCGTCGGGACATCACTGGTTGGATTACCCTCCTGGGTGGCATATACCCCACTATAATATACACCCCAGAGTCCCCATCGAGACATCCTTGGCTTTACCTGGGTCCACAAGTCACAAAACATCCCAACATTGGTACAACTTCAACACGTCGTACACAATACGTTGTCACATAACATTGCCGACGCAAGTTCCAAAACATTATCCAAACTTTCAACAACTTTTTTTTCAATCGTACTTGAAATAAATTTTCGAGGTATCCTCGATAAATCATTTATAAAATGATTTCATTCCAGAAAACAGTAACCAAGACCAGTCATCGGTATTTGCAGAAAACAATTCTCAAATCATTTAAAAAAAACATTTTCGAAATCCTTTTCAAAACTATTTTCGAAATCAAAATCCTTTTCAAAACATTTTTTAAATCCCTTTGAAACATAGTGTATTTTAGAAATCCTTTTCAAAACATTTCAAAATATCAACGTAGAGTTGCTGAATTCAGAGCATGAGCAAATATTTGGAAATCATGGTATGTATGTACTCAATTGCAATTTATATATAAAGCATGATCAAATACTTGCCTGACATCCAAGCAAATGTAAAAGTTCGATTGTCATGAAGATGGAATGGACGATTCATCATACTCTCGATCTTGAATAATCCGAAGAAATCAGAAACTTCGGAGCCTTAATGAAAATGGAAAACAGGAGGTTTTAACACCCGCTCCTCGCAGGGAACTCGATCCTAATATCCTATCATCAATCCAACAATGATCACACAATAAAAAACATTATCGAATGCCCGAATTCCCTCTATTCTACCGGACACCTTGTAGGCGTGGGTTTAAAACTTAATAAAACGACGAATTGCAGACAATTAAACCATGGAAAAACAATGAAATTGGTAGAATACCGCTAGATTATTGATAAGGTTTCAATAATCTAGGCTGATTCGGAACAGATGGCCAAGATACTCAAATTTCCTAAACTAGGGTTTTAGGAAACTCACCCTAACTCGATCGATCGGAAGAGATTATAGGATGATTAAACCATCTCTAGGACGTCAAAACCTTATGGATTAATAGTTTTACAGAATACCTTTATGTGTTCCAAGTCTAAACCGTGAAAAAAGAGGAAGGGGAATGAGAAAAGTCCCGAAGAAGCTGACTGATCGGCCATTCGGGAACCTTCCGGCCCTATCCTTTCTGTCGCCTTTCGAACAGGTTCGGGAATCTTCCGAACCCATCCTGGTCGCTGCCTTCTGGATAGGTTCGGGAAGCTTCCGGATATGATCGACCATTGCCTTCCGAACACGACCGAGAAACTTCCAGGTTCTTCCGGTCACCGCCTCTCAGACACGATCGAGAAACTTCCAAACTCTACCGGCCACCGACTTCCGAATGTGACCTAGAACCTTACAGATTCTACCGGCCACCGACTTCCGGACGTAACTGAAAACCTTCCAGGTTCTACTGGCCACCGACTTCCGAACGTGACCGAGAACCTTCCAGGTTCTACCGGCCACCAACTTCTGAACACGACCGGCCGCACCCGGCCGGTTCCTGCTGCACTTATCCGGTTCCTGGCCGGTTATCACCGTACCTGGATGGTACTTGCCGCATCGGACCGGTTCTTACTGCATCGGACCAGTTCTTGCCGCACCGGACTGGTTCTTGCCGCATCGAACTGCTCGGTAAGAGTCTCGATCTCAAATTCAAATTTTTAATTACGAACCGAGAGGAAACGTAGCTGAAGAAGAAAACAGAGGATAATAATGATATATTGACACGAACGAATCACAAAGATCGAGATATACGAAAATGGGAAAAATAGGGGTATTACAGCAGCACCGGATAACTCTTTAAGAGTTCCTATTAAATTTATATCATCCACATAAACTGCAATGATAGCAAATCCAGTATTGGATCTTTTAATAAAAACATATGGGCATTTAAGATCATTTTTATAACCTTCCTTAGAAAGGTATTCATTCAATCTAAGATACCACATGCGAACGGATTGCTTTAATCCATAATGTGATTTTTGTAGTTTGATCGAGTATAGCTCACGAGGAATAGTATATTTTGGCATTTTATATCCATGAGGAATTTTCATATAGATATCAGAATCTAATGAAGCATATGGATATGCTGTGACTAAATCCATTAGTCGCATGTCCAAACACTCATGGCAGCCATACTAATAAGAAAACAGAAAGTGATTATATCCATCACCGGTGAATACGTTTCGTCATAGTCAATCCCAGGCCGTTGGGAGAATCCTTGGGCTACAAGTTGGGCTTTATATTGTAACACCCCGAGATATTCGGAGTATACTACAGCGCCGTGGACCCCTACATGGGACCCACCAGGCTACAACAAGAAAAACCCCACTCGACTAACCATCTCGGTTAGCGAGGACACACGTTTTAATAATATGACATATAAAGATATGCCCGGAGCATCCGGCGAAATAAGCATCATCCAACAATGTAACAACTTAAGGTGATACAATACAGAGTTTGAAATGAAAACCTAAGTACTCGCGAGTACAATCTATAAGTTTAAAACTGTGGGAACAACCATATCGAAATGGACAAAAGAAATAAGAAGACCCAAATGCACATGTCAACGACCCTGGCCAACATCCTCGTACTGTCCCGGTGCTCGCTCGTCCGGATAATCATAACCTGAAATCCATAACAAGAATTTCCCCAAAACGGGTCCCCCAAAGGGGTTAGCAATTACGCTAGTACAAGTAATCAAGGCAAACCAATCGATTACACATTTCATAGTACATGCACCAGTATCATTTCAAAAACTAAAACCAGACATGTCTTTTCCGGAAATAAACAGTCAAACAATTTGCCATGGGAACAGGGCTATACCATTGATCCCGCTCCGTGATCCCTAAGGACCCTCCCAAGCTGGCCATACTATAAAACAAATCACGCACACGCATCGCCTTGGGAACAGGGCTATACCATTGATCCCGCTCCGTGATCCCTAAGGACCCTCCCGAGCTGGCTAGCGAAACAAACTCGTGAATCCAGGGCTATACCATTGGATTCCCTCCGTGATCCCGTCGGACCCTCCCGAGGTGAGCAATCACACACAATATACATTACCATTTCACGTTAAGCATAAAGGTTTCCAAAAATACTTGCCTTAAATAATCGACGACGCAACGAATGGAAAGGATAATCACCGACGAACGCTGGAAATCAACGGAACCGAACCTAACGATTCAAAGAACATAATCATAACCAACTCTAGACGAATACGGAAATGGGATACACCCGAAAACCCGCCTACGATTCATGTATATCCGTATATAAACAACAACGAGGGCGGACCACAACTAAACCCTCTCGATTTCGCAAAAACTACGACATATACCATGAATCCGTAGGAAAACTAAGAATACCAACAAGATTAATCATATTCATCATGAATTCACCAACAAAACGGAACGGATTGGAAGAAAATCCTAAAACCCCCAAATCGCCCAAAAGTAGGTTTCTAAGAGATTTACCTTGGATTGAGGATGAAGAACACAAGTAGGTGTTATTAATCTACTTCAAAAACTCAAGGTAGAGGATTCCTGAAATAATCGGAGGAAGGGATCGCTCGGGAATCGCCTGGAGAAGCTCTGCGTCGCGGGGAGGAGAAGAAATGAAAATAATGTGTTCATCTGGGTCAACTCCCTGGTTTATATAGCCAGGGAGTGTTAGCGCGCGCTAATCCTCAAGGTTAGCGTGCGCTAACGGGATAAAATTACAGGCCAAACAGTTAGCGTCCAGTCCAGTAGCCAGACTTCTGGTCGTTAACGTGCGCTACTCGAGACGTAGCGTGTGCTAAAAAGCTCTCGGTAGCGCACGCTATCGACCAATAGCGTGCGCTACCTGGACATCAGCCGAGTCCAGAAGCTAACTGCCCACTACTCACCTGACCCGTTAGCGTGCGCTACCATACAAGCGTAGCGTGCGCTAACTGGCACCTGACCGAGTTCAGTAGTAAACTGTCCAGTACTGGACACTCACGCTAGCGTACGCTACCGGGTATCATCAGCGTGCGCTAGACTCCCGACATTAACGTGCGCTAGTCTACATAGCGTACGCTAATACGCCAGTCCAGAAGGCTGAAAAATAGCACTGCCACTCCCAGGGCTTGCTCTCTAGCGCGCGCTACGAGTCAGTCGTAGCGTGCGCTACTAAGGGACCCCTAGCGCGCGCTATGCAGAAAAGATAGCGTGCGCTAGGTTACGAAATATAAATGGTTCACAACACCGGAATATGAACGAACATCAAACGGAACACCTCAAAGCGCATCAAAACATAGAATGGATCCACAGCAACCCCGAAACAGCGGTTCCGCACAACAATAACGAGTTTCAGATCAATAGATGACGGGAAAGATACACTGTGAGGTACATGAGGGTCACTACGACCGAGAAATTCACCGAAAAAGGAAATAAAAGGGAAAAGAAAAAATGCGGATATTACATATATCTCGCGATCTTGTTTTTCTCATTTCCTTTTCGAACAAACACCCATTTGTAACCAATTAGTTTTATATTGTTCGGTGTTCGAGTAATTTGACAAATACCATTCGTTTTTCTAGGGAAGCTAAGTCATATTTTATTGCTTCCTCCCATTTGGGCTAATCCGACCTTAGACGGCATTCAGTTATTGATGTTGGAATATTTTATTCCACACATTCAATTTAGAGGTTTTGATGATAAGTTGATAAACAAAGAAAAACAACAATAAATCAAGAAGAAGTCGACGACGCACGAGCTAGACAGAAATACATTGAATTGAAGAGAACACATATAATGTACGCTATAAGCAAGAGATAACGTACGGAATGTATCAAGACAGTGAGTACTGCACTTTGCATCGAAGTAGATAACGCACGCTAATACCAACATTAGCGCACGCAAGGAAGATAGCATAACTTACGTTAAATGTATAGCATAACGTACGCAACGAGTTTGAATCAAAATTCAAATATTGGACCATTTATGGGCGTGTGACGCCATGGAGCATGACATCATCTCAACGGCTATCTGAGTTTCATATAACATACGCTACACTAAGATACAGCGCATGTTATGGAAGAGACAGTGGCTACTGGACCGAAATAAAAAATAGATAACGTACGCTATAAAGAAGTGTTACATACGCTAAACGCATTACGTATGCTATGAGGGATGCATAGCGCACGCTAAAGTAGAACAGGGAGCAACCGCTAGTTTGGCTCTCAAGCCTATAAATACCAAAGAATTTGGTATTATTTGGTACAAAAACTTCAAGCAAAGCTTATATACTTCAGATATCATTATCTTCATTATTGTTGTTGTAATCGAGCTTACCTAATAAGAGTTCGAGTGTTTAAATCACTCAACCAAACATGAGAGAAAAAAAGGATTATAGATTAGATCCGGTGTTATTAGGATCGTGGATCCGGCATTGTTAAAATCATAATCTAAATCTAATTGAGGTTTTCCAAGTACCGATAGAAACCTAGAAAGGTTGATTCCTTATCCGATAGAAAAGGAAAATGGTGTTTTTCTATTACTGATAGAAACCTAGAAAGGTTGATTCCTTATCCGATAGAAAAGGAAAACGGTTTATCTTGGACCGACATAAAGACAAGATTGTAACGGTTTATCTTGGACCAATAGAAGAAAAGATTTTAACGGTTTACATTAGACCGATAGAAGACAAGGCAGAAAGGTTTATCTTAATCTAATAGAAAAAGATACGGAGAGAGGACTTAGGCATATTTGGCCGAACCTCTATAAATCATTGTGTTGTTTATATTCCGCATTTAAATACGCTTCCGCAATTGCAAATGAATTCTATATTCTGAACCGCACTATCTAAACCCCCTTCTATTAGCGGTACCAAAGCCAACAATTGGTATTGGAGCGGGTATCTCTTATAGTCGACTTAACATCCAAGGAGAAAAGGATTCAATGGCACTTCATTTTGCACCGATCGATGGTCTCGCCTTAAACCGACCTCCACTTTTTTGATGGATTAAATTTTATGACATGGAAGAAGAAGATGTCTATATTCATCCGAGCTTAAGATATCGAGCTTTGGAATGTTATTTGCCTTGGTCCAAAGATTCCTACCAAACCCGGTGGCTCTCTCAAAAGCTTCGAAGTTTATAGTGATGAAGATTGGAAAAACAATCATCACATTGTAAAACAACGCAATTACTTTATTGTGCTTTAAATCTGGAAGAACATAATTGGATTTCCTAGTGTGATAGTGCCAAAGAAATTTGGAAAATATTAGAGATAACTCACGAAGGGACGAATCAAGTCAAGGAGACGAAGATCAATATGCTTCTCCACGACTACGAGCTTTTTATGATGAAAGATGATGAGGCCATAACAAACATGCTTGATCATTTTTCGGTCATTACAAATGGACTAGCATGCTTCAGAAGACCCTTATCGAGTAGTGAAAAGGTCAAGAAAATATTACGATCAGTACCTCGCGAATGGGACGGCACGGTTACGACAATTATAAAATCTAAAGATCCCAATACCCTTGATTTTAGCGCCCTTGTTGGTTCACTAATAAATTACAAGATTATTCTTAAATCAATGAACACAAAGCCGAAACTGAAGTAAAAATCTCTAGCTTTAAAAGCTAAAAAGATGTCAATAAATGAAGAAGTTATCCTGGTTGATTACGATGATGAAGAATCGGTATTTTATGCCAAAAACATCAATAAGTATCCAAACTTATTAAACCGGAGAAGAAGAGACTTCAACTCGCAAGTCCGGAATGAGTCCAAATCGATTCGACAATCATTTTCAAAATTGTGGAAAACCCGACCACTTTGCGAGAAGTTGTCGTGGCTCGACTTCTAAGAAAGAAGTGCTGATAGCCACCTGGAGTGACGAGGATGAAGAAGAAGATAATATTCAAAATAATCTCGCACTCGTGGCAAGGAGATCATTTGACGATATGACGACGAAAGCTAGGTAAGTACCTCGTCTCATGATGAACTTTTTAATGCTTTTGAAGAATTACATTCAGATTTCCAAAATTAGCTAAAAGATAATAAATCCCTGAAAATTAAAAATAAATTTTTGGAAGATGAAATCTCCAAATTACAAGAAAATGTAAAATTTATGAAATTGATCATTCTATATGCCTTGAAAATGAAAATAATTTAAAGAATAATTTATTAAAACATCAAAATGAACTCAAAATTTAACGACCAAATTTCCTCTCGGAAATAAGAAATTTGAAAAATTACTTAGTATTCAAAAATTTTCATTAAATAAACAAGGTTTAGGATTCAAACATAATGATAAAAATGAATACTTAAATTTCAAACTACCCCAATGTGGTAAATGTTTAAAAATCGGGCATCACATTTTAAACTGTAAAAGCCCAAGACGAATAATCAAAATCAAGAAAATATGAATTCCAGAAGGAACCATAATACCAAACATCTTCTATTTACCAAGTGAAAAACGACCAAAAGTCGGTTGGATCCCCAAAAATCAAAGTTAATTATTTCAAAATAATTAATATTTAACTAAGGGGGATTTATTTTCTAAAAAGCGGAGATATTTTTCGGGGGGATTTTTACCCATTTCCTTTCATATTTAATCTTTCATTGATTTTATGATTTTCATGCACTTTTGCTAATGACAAAAAGGGGGAGAATAGTGAGGAGAAAAATAGACAAAAATATAAATGAGGAGAAGAAGAAGAAAGTATGATGGGGAGAAGAAAACTAACGAAATGGACAAAGCCGTAAATTTTGATCTTTATATATTTTTTCGTATTTTTGCAGGTATAAATTCCATTGAGGTATTATGTTTTGTCATCATCAAAAAGGGGAAATTATTGTAATATTTTATTCCACACATTCAATTTAGAGGTTTTGATGATAAATTGATAAATAAAGAAAAACAACAATAAATCAAAAAGAAGTCGAAGACGCACGAGCTGGACAGAAATAAATTGAATTGAAGAGAAAACACATATAACGTACGCTATAAGCAAGAGATAATGTATGCAATGTATCAAGACAGTGAGTACTACACTTTGCATCGAAGCAGATAATGCATGCTAATACGAACATTAGCGCACGCAAGGAAGATAGCATAATGCACGCTGAGTGTATAACATAACGTATGCAACGAGTTTGAATCAAAATTTAAATATTGGGTCGTTGATGGGCGTGTGACGTCATGGAGCATGACATCATCTCAACGGCTATCTGAGTTTCATATAACGTACGCTACACTAAGATATAGCGCATGCTATGGAAGAGACACTGGCTACTGGACTGAAATAGAAAGCAGATAATGTACGCTACAAATCAGTGTTACGTACGCTAAACGCATTACGTATGCTATGAAGGATGCATAGCGCACGCTAAATTAGAACAGGGAGCAATGGCTAGTTTGGCTCTCAAGCCTATAAATGCCAAAGCATTTAGTATTATTTGGTACAACAACTTCAAGCAAAGCTTATATACTTCAGATATCTTTATCTTCATTATTGTTGTTGTAATCGAGCTCAATTGATAAGAGTTCTAGTGTTTAATTAACTCAACCAAACACGAAAGAAAAGAAAGGATTATAGATTTGATTCGGTGTTATTAGGATCGTCGATCCAGCATTGTTAGAATCATAATCTAAAATCCAAGTGAGGTTTTTCTAGTACCGATAGAAAGCTAGAAAGGTTGGTTCCTTATCCGATAGAAAAGGAAAACGATTTATCTTGGACCGACATAAGGATTAGATTGTAACTGTTTATCTTGGACTTATAGAAGACAAGATTGTAACGGTTTACCTCGGGCCGATAGAAGACAAGGCGGAAAGGTTTATAGTAATCCTATATAAAAAGATACAGAGAGAGGACGTAGGCATATTGGCCGAACCTCTATAAATCACTGCGTCGTTTATATTATGCATTTAAATATGCTTCCGCAATCGCAAAATAATTATATATTCTTAACTGCACTATCTAAACCCCCTTCTAATGGCGATACCAAAGCCAACAATTGAATGTGGTTCATTATCGTAATCATCATTCATAATTTCTTGTGCAACCGAGGAAACAAATAGATTATCTATTATCATGTTTTTTCGATACCATATCTCATTGTAATGGTTTATGGGATTCTCGGTGTTTTCAGAATTCACGATCCCTTCATTATTTGTAGGATTACATTCTATAGATTCATCTACATCATGCTCACTAGAATAATCTTGGTTTGTGATCACATTACTTCTTCCCTTTCTTTTTTGAGGAACAGTGTCCTTCGAAACAATAGGCCTACCACGCTTATCTCGTGGGCATCATCATTCATTTTTGTGTTTTCATTAGGAACAACGATCCTAGCTGGAGCATTCACAGCTGGAATGTAAGACTTTTTTACTTCACTTGCATCATTAAATGCATCAGGAAGTCTATTAGGCGCTAAGCCCTCTTCTCTTCGCTCTAATCCTTGACGTCATTTCGCGGGGGATTTAAGATGGCATCCCGTGGTGCATGCTTTTTGCTGACGACATTGTGTTAGTGGCAGAGTCGAGGAGGGAGGTGAACTCGAAGTTGGAGCTTTGGAGGGCTAAGTTAGAATCCTAGGGCTTGCGTGTGAGCCGGTCTAAGACCGAGTATCTCTGGTGTAACTTTAGTGGTGAGGCCAACGAGGAAGATGTAGAGGTTATAATTGCGGATCAGATCGTACCCCGTACGGATAAGTTCAAGTATTTGGGTTCGATCATTCAGAAGGAAGGTGAGTGTGAAGATGATGTCATGCATCGCATCAAGGTGGGGTGGCTAAGGTGGAGAGCAGCGACAGGGGTCCTGTGTGACAAGAAAGTACCTCTAAAGTTGAAGGGTAATTTATAGAGTGGCAATCCGACCTGCAATGTTATATGGCTCCGAATGTTGGGCGATGAAGAAGTCGCTTGAGAGCAAGTTGGAAGTGCGTGAAATGAGAATGTTACATTGGTTGTGTGGTCGCACAATGTTAGATAGAATCGCAAACAGGGTTTTCAGGAACGCGCTAGAAGTGGCGCCCATTTCAGCGAAAGTTAGGGAAGGGAGATTGAGATAGTTTGGCCACATCTGCAGGAGGCATGCATCTGCTCTGGTGAGGAGGGTCGAGAGTTCATTGGTTGTCATGGAGAGGAGGAGAGGCAGACCGAGGAGGACGTGGGAGGAGCAGCTGAGATTAGATTTGAAGGCCTTAAACCTTTCCGATGTAACACCCCCAAAACCGTATGGGAATATTACACGCCGTAGACCCTTTCTACAAGGATCTACCAGGCTAAACATCCATAAACAACCAAATGCTTGCCCGGCCAGGGTCAAAAAATATAATAATGCAGACCGTTAAGGTCACTTACACATAAACACACACAGACCGATGGGGTCACACAACTCTATCAACAGAACTGACTAACAACATTACCCACACAGGGGTCGAAACACAATACAGTGGAAGACTGAATCAATTCTAACAATACAACCAAACTCTACCAAATCTCGACTCTTGATTAGTATCGCAGCTCGTCATCCCCTTGTGCCAATCCTGTGACTGCTCCCCTGAACCTGCATGTACCTGGACGCAGAACAGACATCCACCCCCCGATTACTCGGGGGTTAGTAAAACTCCACTGTTTTACTAGTGCAAGTATAAAATGATACGAAATGCAACAAGTAAATAGCAACCACGAATTTAATACAGAAATCAATTATCAAAATGTTCCCGAGAAGTTTTAGAATTTCGAACTCAAGTAAGAGATATTTGAAAAGGAACACATCAACTCGGGGATTTTTAAAGCAGGAATTCTTTTGGACCTCGAGTCCCAATTTACAAAACCTTTTCGTAAACATTAGGGCCTTGGCCCGATTCTCGATTCAAAACACACTAGATAAGATATCATTATCAGTCCGAGACCCATATTTAAAATGTTACCCAAATAAGCACTATAACACGATCATTGTCCGTACACATCATGTACCGAACTCCGGAGGCCTCGACGGACCTTACCCGGACTGCACACACACTGTTCGTACACATCATGTACCGAACTCCGGAGGCCTCGACGGACCCTACCCGGCCGCAAACATCGTTCGTACACATCATGTACCGAACTCCAGAGGCCTCGTTAGACCCTACCTGGATCATACACCTTGTCCGTACACGTCATGTACCGGACTCCAGAGGCCTCGTCAGACCATAGCTGGATCACACACTTTGTTCGTACACATCATGTACCGAACTCCAGAGGCCTCGTCAGACCCTACCTGGAACACACACATCGACACGACACAATTCATAATCGTAAAATGTCAAGCCATTCCACATTACACCGAGGTGCATAATCAAGTATGTAAACCAAGACAACACACATCATAATCATCGCAACAACTCAACAATGACCAACCACGCCCGGCACAAACTTAGATGATTTGCACATCCAACACAATTCCAAGATGTTAACAAAGTGAACGTATCATCGTTACCGTCAATCGTTCATATAAATTCAATTCATACGAAGCATATACACGAAAGCAAACCAATGTATCACAACCATAATACGACGTCCCTATTCACAAGACACAATTCGTATAGTAAAATACTTGCCTTAATAACCGCTACCGAACGCTCCGAAGAACACGGTTCGACCGGGAAGCTCGAACCCCAAAGAAGGCAACGAACGGAAGGGTTACGACTCGAGTTCTTCACAAGAATTCGTTCCTAAGTCACAACGATATCAATTCAATCACAATTCTACGAAAACATATGGAACTTCCCAAGTTCTACCCATTGAAGCATTTTATCGGACACTTTGAAGGCGTAGTCCAATTCAATCGATTATTCAAAGAAATACTCAAATTCGTTCCATAAAACTCCAAGGGTATTGAATGATTACGAGTTTACAATCAACTTTCATCAACAATCTGAATCAAAACAAAGCAAATCGGCCAAAACACCAAGAAACCCCAAGAACATCCAAAAACCAAAAGTTTAGGTGTTCTTACCTTCGATCCGGGTGTAAGATGATGTTAATCCATGATTCCAACTTCCAAAACATGTTGTTATAAGTTGATTCTACTCAAAACCATCGATCTATGGTGAAAAATCGCGGAAGGAATGAAGAAAAGTGGAAAATGCCGGATATGACTCGGTCGAGGCCTTAAATAGCCGACCCTGGCCGACCGCTTACGTACGTAATCGGCCAAGGCCTACGTACATAATCGTCCAAGGCCGAACTATCTGTACTGATTCTGCCGGACATGTTACGTACGTAACCGGCAGGCTGTTACGTACGTAACAGGCCTTACGGCCATTACGGCCGTTACTCGGCCAGGTCTGGCCAGCCAGGCCTCGGTCGATCCGACGGTTCGAAAAATCCCAAAACTCAGACCTGAACGTAAACCGAAAACACGATTACGAAGTACTCGGAAAGACGAATCCGAACATTAATAGAACACCCGATTCCGACCACTCGAGGGCTCGAAATTCGACAACGGAAGTAATTACCCCAAACTTTGGGAAATTACGAAAATGGCCCAAAACGTCCGAAATACATGGTACACGATCGAAACACCAAACCAAAGCTTACATCATGAACAATAACGTTAAATAAACTTACGAGAAACTCAAAACAACAGTTTCGGACGAGATCCGCGAGAATCGAGCTCAAGTGCGGAAAAGTCATTTAAGAACACGAAACTCAACAAAACGATACCGAAACGAACTCGGATGACAAAAAGTGCAGAATAAAATATTCCCAGAATGACGAAACGGTCATAAGCGAGTCATCTAAACGGACCTCCGCCGGAAAAATGAAAGTTACCGGAAATCGAAATTGCGGATATTACATTCTACCCTCCTTAAAAGAAGTTTCGTCCCGAAATTTAAAACAAGTAGAGAGAAGCAATATCCCCACCAGGAAAACTCGACGAGATACATAAAAACTGAAAACTCGCGCCCAGCGGCGAAACGTTGCAAGAACCGCAAAGACACCTACGGCGTGAAAACACGCTCCACGACGACCAACACAACGCCACCGACTATGATTCAAAACAACAACGAGAAATTAACAACACATCACATGCACACATTTAGTCAACGAAACGCACGCGACAACAAGTCGCACCCGACCACAACGACTATGCGATAGAAACGAATAGAATATCACGATAGAAATCACTCCGATTTTCATCAACAAAAAAATGTCCGACGTCAAAACACAACCAATTCAAGATAACCGAAAACGAGAATACCGGATACTACATTCTATCATACTAAAAAAAAGTTTCGTCCCGAAACTTAAACTAAGGTTATTACAGTGATACGAAACAAAATATAGCGACACATAATAAAACACCATGCTCATGACCCCGCGGTCCACTGTCACGCCTTCGTAGGTTCAACAACTAAATGGGGACTTACACAAAACAAAATATCATTTAACAAGTTCCAAACGTAAAAGCGTCACAAAATACATCTCTACACGCGAAACAATACGTGCAGCGAGTATCAAAAACACCATCACTGGACATCACTGGGCCCTCCGGAAGTAGGAATGGAATTCCGGTCCCTTATCATCTCGGCAACAATCTCGCAGTACTAAACTCGATGCCCCTCGTGTCCACAATTATAACAAGTCACTGGCGGTTTCTTACAATGCGCACGTTCATGGCCTAGAACGTTAATGTTAAAACACCTAGGAGCATTACCAGAACTCAAAGACACCGGCTTGGCTCTTTTGGGTTCTCTAACTGACCGAGAAGGTCCCATACTCGGCTGATACGAGGGTGGAGATGTGGGAATCCCAATTCCCTTATTTCCCGATGCGTCATCGGAGATCTTCTGCTTTTTCGCTACCGATACGGACTCGGTAGACATTATAGCCATCTCAAAAACCAAGGCTCGATCCTGATAGTCCTTCAAGGTTGTACACATAAAAGGAGCCATACACTGCCGAATCTGAGGTTTCATACGCATATCGAAATAACGAACCTTATCTGCCTCACTTTTCACCTGATCCCGTACATAACATAGCTGTCGATTATAATCGACTATCGCCTGGGATATCGACACGTCTCGGGGCGTAGCCGAGAAAAACTCGACAATCCTACGCTCTTTAATAGGCGGCGGACAATACTCGGCCTCCATGGCAGTTTTGAATTCAGTCCAAGTAGCGGTACGATCACTAGGCGCTACAGCCTCCCACCAGTCCGCAGCTTCCCTGTCGAGTAGGTATTGAGAAATAGGCACTCTTCTCTCATCGGGGCAAGCTACAGCATGAAATATTCTGTCCAACTGGAAGAGCCAGTTCTCCCAGCCTAACGAGTCCGAAGAACCTACAAAACGGGGCGGGTGCATTCTTATCACATCTCGTAACCACTTACTAGCTCCGCTATCTAGATCCGAAATCCCGTCTCGGTGCACGGTCTGATTCATGTGCGCCAACTGGTCAGTCACCTGACGAAGGATGGTGGCGGCGCCAATGTCAACATTACCTCTGGATGATTACTGCTGATCACGACCACGACTACGACCACATCCTCGGCCTCGACCTCTCGGCATACTGGACGGACGACCAATGAGAATAACGCATCCAAACAAACATCACAACGTCAAGATAAGACAATAAATAGCAGCACGTTAAAACATCAACTCCAAGTCATCACACAAGTGCATGAACTAACACTGTAATTTTAGAATTTCATTCAAAAATAATTCACACAGTCACATCAATAGAGATGTTTGGATTTTATCAAATCAAACACGGTCAAAACCACACACATATCGCAGGGATCAAACACTAACAACAAAAATAAAATGTTTCCGGGGTATTATTCAAATGATAAAATTTTAAAATTCTCAAGTTTGAAAAAAAAAGAATTTGGTGAAATGAAATTTTTGAAAACACTTTTAATACCTCGGTCGTTTAATCAAAACCATGTATCTCATTATCAAAACTGTTTTGATTGAAGCTATTTGCAAAACAACACGTTGAGGCTTCAATCTTTTCGCTAGACGATATCGTCCAAATGACCTTATCAATATATCATTATCTTTACTAGCGTTATACAGGGTAACAACATGTTACCACGTCATCCATCACTAATATATCAACAGAGATTAAATAATCAAGGGGCACGGGTACAACTGTAATAACAAATTACTACCGGGTCAGTCAAAAGTTTACGGCTGTAACAACATATAGTTTACGGCCGTAACAACTCTGAGCTTACGGCCGTAATGGAAGACATCATACGACCGTAACATATAGCTGCAGGACTGCAGTATTGTCACAGTAGTCCCCAACATACAAACACATAACATTTAAATTCCGAAAATTATGGTCGTTTTGCATAACAAGATTTTTCCAAAAATTTTGATTTCCCCAAAATTGCTCAAATCAGTAGTCTTTTAGGAAAACGTTTTCAAAGCTACCCTCAACGGGCATAATTACAACAATCCAAAATAGTCGACATTAAAACCACATGCCCAAATGGCAAACAGGGTCGCCAATTCAATCACATACATCTCATGGCATCTCGTTTAAATATACAACAAAACTATTCATCGGAGACTCTCGCGAACTCTATCGTGAAACCCATCAAGGTTTACAACTTTCACACCATACCAACCCACATGGTGGTTCAAGAGCCAAACATCAATACATCCAGTTCTATACACGTACAGCGTATCCAAGTATCGAATACAACTTCACTACACAACACCGTGTAAATAAAATTATGCACCACAAATATCACACATAAATGAAATCATGAACACAGATATTATGCATAAAAGAGGAGACTTACGTTCACAGGCCGCACGGAGACGACGGTCGCCCACGATACTAATCTCATCCGAAAACATATCCAACTCGTTGTGACTACGCACAACTCAACTTGTCACCTGACGACTCGAACGACAAGACAACACATTACTCGATAAATCACGACTCGACTCGACCCGACAGCCTAGGTTTCCGCAACCTAAGATCCGATACCATAAATGTAACACCCCCAAAACCGTATGGGAATATTACATGCCGTAGACCCTTTCCACAAGGATCTACCAGGCTAAACATCCATAAACAACCAAATGCTTGCCCGGCCAGGGTCAAACAATATAATAATGCAGACCGTTAAGGTCACTTAACATAAACACACACAGACCGATGGGGTCACACAACTCTATCAACAAAACTGACTAACAACATTACCTACACAGGGGTCGAAACACAATACAGTGGAATACTGAATCAATTCCAACAATACAACCAAACTCTACCAAATCTCGACTCTTGATTAGTATCGCAGCTCGTCATCCCCTTGTGCCAATCCCGTGACTGCTCCCCTGAACCTGCATGTACCTGGACGCAGAACAGACATCCACCCCCCGATTACTCGGGGGTTAGTAAAACTCCACTGTTTTACTAGTGTAAGTATAAAACGATACGAAATGCAACAAGTAAATAGCAACCACGAATTTAATACAGAAATCAATTATCAAAATGTTCCCGAGAAGTTTTAGAATTTCGAACTCAAGTAAGAGATATTTGAAAAGGAACACATCATCTCGGGGATTTTTAAAGCAGGAATTCTTTTGGACCTCGAGTCCCAATTTACAAAACCTTTTCGTAAACATTAGGGCCTTGGCCCGATTCTCGATTCAAAACACACTAGATAAGATATCATTATGAGTCTGAGACCCATATTTAAAATGTTACCCAAACAAGCACTATAACACGATCATTGTCCGTACACATCATGTACCGAACTCCGGAGGTCTCGACGGACCTTACCCGGACCGCACACACACTGTTCGTACACATCATGTACCGAACTCCGGAGGCCTCGACGGACCCTACCCGGCCGCAAACATCGTTCGTACACATCATGTACCGAACTCCAGAGGCCTCGTCAGACCCTACCTGGATCATACACCTTGTCCATACACGTCATGTACCGGACTCCAGAGGCCTCGTCAGACCCTACCTGGATCACACACTTTGTTCGTACACATCATGTACCGAACTCCAGAGGCCTCGTCAGACCCTACGTGGAACACACACATCGACACGACACAATTCATAATCATCAAATGTCAAGCCATTGCACATTACACCGAGGTGCATAATCAAGTATGTAAACCAAGACAACACACATCATAATCATCGCAACAACTCAACAATGACCAACCACGCCCGGCACAAACTTAGATGATTTGCACATCCACCACAATTCCAAGATGTTAACTAATTGAAGGTATCATATTTACCGTCAATCGTTCATAAAAATTCAATTCATACGAAGCATATACACGAAAGCAAACCAATGTATCACAACCATAATACGACGTCACTATTCACAAGACACAATTCGTATAGTAAAATACTTGCCTTAATAACCGCTATCGAACGCTCCGAAAAACACGGTTCGACCGGGAAGCTCGAACCCCAAAGAAGGCAACGAACGGAAGGGTTACTACTCGAGTTCTTCACAAGAATTCGTTCTTAAGTCACAACGATATCAATTCAATCACAATTCTACGAAAACATATGGAACTTCCCAAGTTCTACCCATTGAAGCATTTTATCGGACACTTTGAAGGCGTAGTCCAATTCAATCCTTTAATTGTGGATTTTGAATGATTACGAGTTTACAATCAAGTTTCATCAACAATATGAATCAAAACAAAGCAAATCGGCCAAAACACCAAGAAACCCCAAGAACATCCAAAAACCAAAAGTTTAGGTGTTCTTACCTTCGATCCGGGTGGAAGATGATGTTAATCCATGATTCCAACTTCCAAAACATGTTGTTATAAGTTGATTCTACTCAAAACCATCGATCTATCGTGAAAAATCGCGGAAGGAACGAAGAAAAGTGGAAAATGCCGGATATGACTCGGTCCAGGCCTTAAATAGCCGACCCTGGCCGACCGCTTACGTACGTAATCGGCCAAGGCCTACGTACGTAATCGGCCAAGGCCGAACTCTCTGTACTGATTCTGCCGGACATGTTACGTACGTAACCGGCAGGTTGTTACGTACGTAACAGGACTTACGGCCATTACTGCCGGGACATTACGGCCGTTACTCGGCCAGGTCTGGCTAGCCAGGCCTCGGTCGATCCGATGGTCCGAAAAATCCCGAAACTCAGACCTGAACATAAACCGAAAACACGATTATGAAGTACTCGCAAAGACGAATCCGAACATTAAGAGAACACCCGATTCCGATCACCCGAGGGCTCGAAATTCGACAACGGAAGTAATTACTCCAAACTTTAGGATATTACGAAAATGGCCCAAAACGTCCGAAATACACGATACACGATCGAAACACCAAACCAAAGCTTACATCATGAACAATAACGTTAAATGAACTTACGAGAAACTCGAAACAACAATTTCGGACAAGATCCGTGAGAATCGAGCTCAAGTGCGGAAAAGTCGTTTAAGAACACGGAACTCAACAAAACGATACCGATAAGAACTCGGATGACAAAAAGTGTAGAATAAAATATTCCCAGAATGACGAAACGGTCATAAGTGAGTCGTCTAAACGGACCTCCGCCGGAAAAACGAAAGTTACCGGAAATCGAAATTGTGGATATTACATCTGAGACCATGACTGTTGATAGGTGCGCTTGGAGGCGCCAGATCAGAGTTGTGGATTCTTTTGTAGGGAGCGGTGCTGTAGTTGAGAGCCTCAGGGTTGGGTTGTCTCGGTTAGCTTTGACCTAGAGCATTGCATTTTTTACTTTTATTGTATATTTTATCCTATTGTCTTTGCGTGTGGTGTATTTTTGACAGGGAGCTGTGCGCAGAGAGCAGCGTTCATCGGGAGTGAAGTAGCCAAATTCCGCGTAGGTAAGTCCCATGTGGATTAAGCCATGGGCTCAGGTATGGTCTCGATCTTTTTTCGAATCATATGTTTTCCTTTGTATTTATCACACGAGATTCTACTGTGCACTAAGCTGGGGGTCTTCACGGAAACAGCCTCCCTACCGTAATAAGTAGGGGCATGGTCTGCGTACATCTTACCCTCCCCAGACCCTGCTCTGAGTGGGATATACTGGGTATGTTTGGGTTTGGTTTGTTTTTTTGTAAATGGATGATTCTCTTCGCCTCATTTTCACATTCTGTAGTACGTGGGTCTAAATGGGATAGAGTTTGTACATTCCAGGAGATATCCTCAACTGGTTTCTGTTTATCTTTATCCAAAACAGTCTTATCCTTACCAATCGATGGAAACATCGTCTCATCAAAATGATAATCTACAAATCGTGCAGTAAATAAGTGTTGTTGTTTGATTCTTTAGTCTAATACTCGCAAGCGCACGATTTGTTCAATGTAGATATGCGGTGCAAGGTCGATTCCACAGGGAGGACTATAATAGTGAAGTCAAATTATTCCTATCGTTTTGAACCAAATTATATTAGATTCTAACCTAGTCCCAAATAATTTTATTTTTGAATGGTTATAATAATTGCATTAAATAACAGTAATTTTTAAGTAGATTTTAGATAAATTGATTTTAAATAATTTACTAGGGTTTAGAATCTACCAATGTCTATTTATTATTTATTTTATATTTTAATTCTAAGAAATTCAGGGAATAGATTCTGAAATCAATCTCACTATTTCCCTATAGATTTGACAACAAGTACAAAATTATAATTCAAATATAGATTTTCCTTCGCTTGAAAAATGTAATTTCTAAGCATTATATGTATCCAATTTAATGGAAAACAAATAATCAAAGAAATTCACTAATATCAATAATCACAAAGTAGGGGGAATTTATAACTATCAAAAATACGTGATATAATTGATGAAATAATATTCCCCTATTGAAGCAAAAATCATAATCGTTTAAAATATTTATTTGGAATTATTATATAAATATTAATAATAATGTAGACATGGTTTCATCATAACCCCAGTAAAAGAAAATTACTCACTCATAATAACAACACAAATAAATAAATATTTCATAATTATTACTCAACTATAATTTTATTACACAATATTTTTATTTTTCTCTCTTACAATAACTCTCTCTATTTTCTTTTTTTCCCCTTTTTTCTCCTCCCAAAATACTACACATTCATCCCTTATTTATACTACTTCAAAATCAATAAAATAATAATTTTTAAAATTTTAAAATTCCACCCTCAATTATTTCACAGCTGCTAAGGGGTGCTGATGTCATGGATGACATCAGTACAGAGTTGAATTTCTAATCCAATCGGGTGTTGACACGTGGCACAATATGGTCCGTCTATTTAATTGTACTTCGAACGGCCATAACTTCTTCATACGAACTCGGATTCAGATGAATTTTTTTTTAAAACGATCGTCTCGACGAGACGAATAAAATGAGATCAGTCGTGACTATATTAGAATTTTGGAAAAATATCATCCTTGAACCAATTGATCTATCTTGTACCGGTTGGTTAACATGCAGATATAATTTAATTCCAATTAATTATCCAAAAATGACACAAAATTATAGAAAGTTCTAAAAAAATGAAATAATATAAATATATAGTAAAATGAATTAATTATCACACAAAACACAGAATTATATACATAAAATACTAATAAAAATATTACTCAAAATATACTAAACAGATTCCCCCACACTTATCTTTGCACGTCCTCGGGCAAATCTTATACCCGAGTAATAATATTCGGATGCTGAAAAATTCATGGTAAAACCAATATCAAGAGAAAACAAGTTATCATGACCCAAGTGAGATCAGAGAAAAATAGGATGCCGCACCAAATTCTAACAACTTCATTGAGATTCGAATGCAAAAAGATTCAATACCCTCACGGTGGATGTCACTCTTCACTAAAGTGTATATACGGCATAATCGATAAGAGTTCACTCATATCAAAGCATAATGTGTCATTACCATATGCTTGGTCAAAAATCAAATCTCCACTACTTAAAAATAAACTCATGCATAAATCAAAAGGTCTTTCTTTTGATTGTAACGTGGCTTTTGGTATGGGTAGGATAAAGGGAAAATTATGAGGTTTGCTAGCCAAGATCAACTGTGGTTTAGATGCATAACAAATCCTACAAATAACAATCAACACCCCCTCTTCTGTAATGAAAACTCTCCAACCATCATCCCCAAGTTATTCTGTACTTTACATGGTAATTGAATATTCATCTGGCAAGATCATACTCTTGTGTAAGAAAAAATATGCAATGGATCTTCTGGAAGGAATTATGTATCACTCAAAGGATAGTTCAAGTGCTATTTTATGTATACATAGTGATGATTTTCGTACTTGACCTCCCGCGTTCTTCTTTCAGGCCGTTTTTTTTGCCTTTATTTATATATTTTTTTATTCGGTTCAATACTCCAATGTACTTCACACCCTTTCAGTTTCAACAAAAACTCTTAATCTCTACAATACTCTTATGAACATCGGTCCCTATTGTCACACATCTAGTTCACAATTAAATCTTTGACTAAAGGGTGCAAATGGATGAGTCATCAACAAGAATGGATAATGGCTAAAGTAATGTGCTTGATCAAAGAAATAGGCTCAGGCTCAATGGGGATTCTAAGGATAAAATGTAATGGGTGGGAAAATATAAGCCAATAAGGGGTTAATCCTAATTGCCTTTATCATCTTAATGCAAGAGTTTATGAATGTAGTCTCGAAATGTATAAATGAGCAAGTTCTAGAATGAACACAATATGTTTGACCACACAACAAAAAATATAGAGCGTATATATAAGGATTGCTCTAAGGCTCAAAACTCACAAAAAGGGTGTTGTGTCCTGAATCCCATACACCTTCATCCAAATCCATTATCAAAACTAGTGAAACATCCCAAAAATGATTTTTTCACTAACGTTTTCTCAAGAAAATGGTGCCGTGATTTTCAACCTCTTTTTTTTTATATTTTATATATATATATATATATATATATATATATATATATAGATATACACCTTCCCCCACACTTAATGATAAATAATATCCTTATTGTGTAAAAAGAACAATGGAGCAAGGGTTTAAATAAGGATTCCCTGTTTATGAAAGACGACGCTTCGCTCAAGCCTTTTTTGGACCTGCAAGAAATAAGTGTGGCAAAACAACAAAAGAAAATATATACTCGGAAGTATAACACAAACAATCTAGATGCGCTTCAAGAGAGTCCGAAGAGTAGCCTTACGCTGCCATCAATGCTTTTATTGAAAACAAACGAAAAAAGTACAATAATAGAAATAACAATATATAAATCGTGGATAGATGCGCGTCAAGAGGTCGAAAAGGAACTCCTTAAGCTGCCATCATTTTCACGATTTTTACACTCGCTAAAAAGTAAAAACAACAAGAGGAATGAAGTGAGATATCAGAGGGAAAGGAACGTATCAATTTTGTGTTTCTGCACAGTGAAATCTTCCATCGTGTAATACCCGTAATTTTAATATCCGGTAATTTCTTTTTTTCGGCGGAAGTCCGTTTTGACGACTCGCTCATGACCGTTTCGTCATTCTGAGAATGATTAATTCTACATGTTTTGACATCCAAGTTCGTTTCGGTGTTGTTTTGTTGAGTTCCGTGTTTCTTAGCGACTTTTCTGCACTTGAGTTCGATTCTTGCGAATCTCGTTCGAAACTGCTGTTTCGAGTTTCCCTTAAGTCCGTTTAACTTTGTTTGACGTGTTGTGAACTTCGGTTTGGTTATTCGATCACATATCGTGATTTCCGGGCGTTTTGGGCCATTTTGTAATTTACCCAAATTTATGAGTATCCGCATCTGTATTTGTTGTCTCGACCCTTTTCTTGGTCGCGTATGATTAATTATTGCATTATGTTTTCATTTCGGGTTGTTGATGTTGTCCGCAAACTTATCGTCGTGTTGGTTCCGTACGTTTTCGGAAATCGAGTCGTCGGGTCATGGCGGCTGAGCAGCTGGCCGGACGGTGGCGAGTCCTGGCCGGACGGTTGCGGGCACTGGGTGGGCTGACGCGGCAGGAACCGGCATAGCGCTCGCTACTGCTGGAAGGCTGCGTGCGCTAACCGGCATGAGTAGCGCACGTTATGCGGCCGGCCGACGCACGCTATCGGGTCTGGGCAGTGGGGTCCTGAGGTTCTGGAATTGGGTAGGCTCGGCAGGTAGCGCACGCTACTGTCGGGCACTGCGCACGCTACGACCGGCAGGTAGCGCGCGCTACGGCCGAAAGGCTGCGCACGCTACCTGGACGAGTCAGTAGGGCAGTGAGGTCTCTGGATTGCGGCCTGGGCCGATAGCGCACGCTAGCTCGGCAGCCTAGCGCTCGCTAGTCCGGCCCAGTATAAATGTGGCAGAGCAGTCACATTTCCACTCGTTTTTCATTTCCTTTCCTTTCGATCCGCGGCTGGATCTTCGGAGGAGGCTAAGCCATATTGTTGAACAACAAATCCACGAAGTCCTTGAGTTCATATCATCGATTAATCATCCGTTATCATCCTTTGATCCAGCGAATCAAGGTAATCTCTTCTTAGAACCCTAAATTCTTGAATTTGGGGGGTTTTGCGTTTTTGTCCGATTCGTTCTGTATTGTTGATTAATTCATGATGGGTATGATTAATCTTGGTAGTATTCTTGTGTTTAACATCATTTAATCCATTGTTCTTCGTCGAATCGAAGTATATTTCTTGATTTCCTTCGAATCGACTTTTTGGGGGATTTGTTCTCGATCTCGTTTTCCATCCGTTTTTGATGGATCGATTGTGGTTAAATGATGTTGTTAAACATATTATATGGATTGTATATCCATATTTCAACTTGGAATTCCGTTTTTGTGTTTCGTCGGGACGAATCATGTTCTTGGCCGTTTTGGGGGAAACACTTGAACTTTCGTCATTCGTTCTTTGAATTCAACGGCTTTAAGTCGTGCTATGGAATTCATTTTCATTGTTGTTATTGTCCTTCGTAGTTTATTATCGCGAGTTGGCGATCGGTGGAGTCGGCGGGTTCGTAGTCGGTTCGTGTCAACCTACTTTGGTCGATTCTCCGCGTCGTTCTTATTGGAGGCAAGTACCTTGTCCATACATTTGTTATTTTGTGGATATGATGATCGGTGATCGTCTTGGTGTGTTTGTTTGGTTGTTTGAAATAAAGTTTCAAAAGATTTCGGTTTGGCCTCGTTAAAGGCTCTCTTTCAAAACGCGTGTGTGTTTTGTGAACGGTGTGTTTTGGGAATTGGTTATTTTGAACGTTGAAGGCTTTGATGAAATCCTTGTTGTTTAAAGTTATGGAATCGTGTATTCCGTGTTTAATCTTGTTATTGTGTTTTGAAGAGTTTGATAATATTGTCGGATAAGTGGCCATCTCTAGTAAGTATTCTTGATGAGCTTACATTCTTAGCATATTAGTATTGCATGAGTAACATGTGTGTGTATGCTCACTACGGGTTAGATCCGACGGGGTCTCAGTAGGGGTCCACAGAGGCATGGGTCCGCGAGCTTGCTTTTAACCACTACGGGTTAGATCCGTCGGGGTCTCGGTAGGGGTCCACAGAGGCGTGGGTCCGCGGTTAATTGTGGTGCATTTTCCAAATGTGTTTTGAGATTGGCGTTTCCGGAAACGAGTATTTTGAACGGTTTTCATGATTGCATGCATCGACTAAGTGTGTAAGAGGTAAGTTGTTCGTTTGGCTTACTTGGCTAGGATGGCACTAGAGTATTTTGTTGTTTGTGTTAAATCCTTTAAGTGGATTTTGATGTTGGAAAACGAACCTTGTTGTCGTTCTCGTGTACTATGAGTTGATGAGATTTGGGGCTAAAATCCCAACGGTTTTATAGAGGTTTATTGTGAGTTGAAATTTGGGGCTAAAATCCCAACGGTTTTGTAAAGGTCATTTTACGGAAAGTAAACCTTTGGGGCGGTGACCCCTTTCGTCTTTTGGGTTTTTGGAAAGTGGAATTTGATAATCCTAAATTGTTTTTCTATTAAAACTCTCGATGGCATTCTAAACTGTTTTATAAACTATTTCCATTGATTTGTGATCTTTCGGTTTTGGAATATTTTTCTCAAACTCTTGCCTCGGGAAGTACTTTTCGTTTCGTTTGATCTTTGAGGATTCCGGGTTATTGTTATTCGTGGAATGTGATTGTATGACTCGTATTTTTGCACTTGTACTTGCACTAGCAAAACAGTGGAGTTTTGCTAACCCCCGAGTATTCGGGGGGTGGATGTCTGTTTTTGCATTCAGGTTTTGGAGCATAACATAGGGTCGGCACGAAGGATGATGAAAGATGATCGATTATAATCACATGGGGAACCGTACATTGTGTATTGGTTCAATTGTACTTTATTTTCCGCTGCTCTATTTTTCCCGTTGTACGGGTGTGGTTGTATTTTGACCCCTGCGTGGGCATGAGTTGTATGTTTTTATTGAAAGGCCAAATCGGTCTACTGAGTCTTTTTAGCCTTAAAGGCATTGTCGAGTTGTTCGTTTGTTGTTACCAGCCTGGTAGATCCTTGAGGAAAGGTTCTACGGCGTGTAATATCCGTGAACGTATTGGGGGTGTTACATAAATGGTATCAGAGACAGGTTGTGGAAACCTAGGCTGTCGGGTCAGTGGTGTCTGTTGAGTTTTGTCTCGTCGGATTTTGTTCTGACTAAGTCGTGTCGCGACACGTCGTCTGAGTTGTTGGTCGTGATTAGTTTCGTGGGGCGATCATCATCTTTGTGCGACCTGTGGATGTAAGTCTCCCTTCTTTGTGTTGTGCCTCGTGTGACACGAGCTATTTTTTTTATGATTATTTGTTAAGTGACGGAATCCTCTTATGGATTTTGATTTCTTGATATGCGGTTATTTGACCCTCATATTTCGTTCATATGAGGAGTAGTGTTGCTGGATTGTGCATGTTTGACCTTATTTCTTTTATCCGCTACGTGAGTTCTTTTGTAATGGCTTTCGGTATTTTACCGACTGAGTTCTATTTCAAAAACCGATTCCCTTAACCGAGTTTGTGGCATTATGGCCTTGATCGTTTTGGCGAAATTCTTATGACGGTATTTAGTATTTTGAAAATGGCTTTTGTAAGTTTTTGAAATATTACCGTCATCGGCCCTTTTGGCGTTTTTGTAAATAGTTTTTATCTCAGTGCGTTCGGCAGGACCCATGACGCTATAATGTTCCGTGTATTTACCTGAAATTTTTGGGCATTCTAGCCCATTTAATTATCTTTGAAAACCTTGAGTATCTTAGAAATAAATTTCGAGACGTACGTTTAAAATGAATTGTTTTCTCGTGGTACTTCCAAGGTGCCACGATATGTTTCAAAATTCTTCTACCTCGAGGACCAAAATGTTTTGAGATATTTTTCAATGTTTTATAAACACTTTTACTTAGACCCGAGGGTCGAATATTCTGAAAGTTTTCCACTAAGAGAAAGTGTCCTCATTTTTATCTAATGTGAAATGGTTCTCCAAAGTCTCGATAATGATGTCTCACGTTTGTACTTTTTTTGAAAGGTGATACTCAAGATCAACCGGTGTTCTTCTAAATTATTTTCAGAATGAGGTTTTCGTTTTTAAATCCTATCCATTCCCGTTTGAGGGTTGGGTATGTATGTATGATGTTCGCGTTGTCGTTATGATGTTTGCTCCCGAGTATGATCGAATTAGTGGCATGAACGTCGAGGCGTTGCCATGCATTTGTTGTGTTAGCCCTCTGTGAGAGGTGGGATGTTGGTGTTGAATGTTTCCGCCTCGTAGTGATTTCTGCGTTGTCGCGCGTGTGCAAGCTGTTAGAGCTTGGTTTGGTATGACCGTGTGCATCGGTGATTATTCCGTTATGTGTCGGTTGCTTAATGTATTGTTACCTTGCTTCCGTTTTTGTGAATTTCGTGGACGAGGTCGAAGGTAATACCCGTACTATTTTGACTTCTTTATTTTCTCTTTCTCCAGTCTATCGATTCGCTCATGTTCGTTGATACTTTATGAACTTGTTCTGTATTTCGGTTTCATCGTCCGAATGAGTTGTGATCTTGTTGTGGGTCGATCCGGTTATCGCTGTGACTTTTTCGAGTTCGGTTCGATTCTTGTGAACCTTGTTCGAAAGTGACATCATTTGGTTCTATTAGTTCTTCTATTCGAAGTGGGTCGGATTTTGAACTTCTGTATTTTCGACTCTGTCGACTCGTTTATGTTCGTTGACATTTTCTGAGCTTGTTCTGCCCCTTGCTTTTGTTGATCAAACGAGTGTGGTATTGTTTCCAAATAACTCGTTTGTCGTCGTGACTTTTCAATTGCTATTCCCTTTCTTGTGGATCTTATGGGAATGCACATCTTGTTGTTTTCACCAGAACATATATTGTCTCGAGCCGAGACGTGAACCTGGGAGTTGTTGTTTGAATTTTATTATCCTTCGTGTTTCGGACATGATTGTTCGATTTTTGTTGTCTCGATCGTTTGTTTGTTCGGTTTTTGTTGATCTCATTTCGTGATTGTTGAGCGTTCAGACTCCTTCGTAATTCCCTTAAGTTCGGGAAATTAATCTCGTCTTCGATTTTCCAACCCTTGGGCGGTGGAAATTTCGTATTTGTTCAGCGATTGGCTCGCGTTTTGATTGATGTACCGTTGGGTCAGTCAATCATATTGATTTTCGTTCGTTGTGTTTTGTGATTGTTCGGATAATTGACTTGACTATATTATCCGTTTGATGACGCTTGTAATTTTTTGGTTTTATTATATCCCTAACGGCGACGTTGTGTTGGTCGCCGCAGAGCGTGTTTTCACGCCGTATATTCCTTTGCGTTGCTTGTAACGTTTCGCCGATGGGCGTAAGTTACGCGTTTTTTGTGTATCTCGTTGAGTTTTTCTGGCAGGGATATTTCTTCTCCCCACTTGTTTTAAGTTTCGGGGTGAAACTTCTTTTAAGGAGGGTAGAATGTAATACCCGTAATTTCGATTTTCGGTAATTTCTTTTTTTTGTCGGAAGTCCATTTTGACGACTCTCACATGACCGTTTCGTCATTATGAGAATGATTAATTCTACACGTTTTGACATCCGAGTTCGTTTCGGTGTTGTTTTGTTGAGTTCCGTGTTTCTTAGCGACTTTTCCGCACTTGAGTTCGATTCTTGCGAATCTCGTTCGAAACTGCTGTTTTGAGTTTCCCTTAAGTCCGTTTAACTTTGTTAGACGTGTTGTGAACTTCGGTTTGGTTATTCGATCATGTATCGTGATTTCCGGGCATTTTGGGCCATTTTGTAATTTACCCAAAGTTATGAGTATCCGTATCTGTATTTGTTGTCTCGACCCTTTTCTTGGTCGCGTATGATTAATTATTGCATTATGTTTTCATTTCGGGTCGTTGATGTTGTCCGCGAACTTTTCGTCGTGTTCGTTCCGTACGTTTTCGGAAATCGAGTCGTCGGGTCATGGCGGCTGAGCAGCTGGCCGGACGGTGGCGTGTCCTGTCCGGACGGTTGCGGGCACTGGCCGGGCTGACGCGACAGGAACAGGCATAGCACGCGCTACTGCCGGAAGGCTGCGTGCGCTAACCGGCATGAGTAGCGCACGTTATGCGGCCGGCCGACGCACGCTATCGGGTCTGGGCAGTGGGGTCTTGAGGTTCTGGAATCGGGTAGGCTCGGCAGGTTAGCGCACGCTACTGTCGGGCACTGCGCACGCTACGACCGGCAGGTAGTGTGCGCTACGGCCGGAAGGCTGCACACGCTACCTGGCCGAGTCAGTAGGGCAGTGAGGTCTCTGGATTGCGGCCTAGGCCGATAGCGCACGCTAGCTCGGCAGCCTAGCGCACGCTAGTCCGGCCCAGTATAAATGTGGGAGAGCAGTCACATTTCCACTCGCTTTTCATTTCCTTTCCTTTCGATCCGCGGCTGGAGCTTCGGAGGAGGCGAAGCCATGTTGTTGAACAACAAATCCACGAAGTCCTTGAGTTCATATCATCGATTAATCATCCGTTATCATCCTTTGATCCAGCGAATCAAGGTAATCTCTTCTTAGAACCCTAAATTCTTGAATTTGGGGGTTTTTGCGTTTTTGTCCGATTCGTCCCATATTGTTGATTAATTCATGATGGGTATGATTAATCTTGGTAGTATTCTTGTGTTTAACATCATTTAATCCATTGTTCTTCGTCGAATCGAAGTATATTTCTTGATTTCCTTCGAATCGACTTTTTGGGGGATTTGTTCTCGATCTCATTTTCCATCCGTTTTTGATGAATCGATTGTGGTTAAATGATGTTGTTAAACATATTCTATGGATTGTATATCCATATTTCAACTTGGAATTCCGTTTTCGTGTTTCGTCGGGACGAATCGTGTTCTAGGCCGTTTTGGGGGAAACACTTGAACTTTCGTCATTCGTTCTTTGAATTCAACGGCTTTAAGTCGTGCTATGGAATTAATTTTCATTGTTGTTACTGTCCTTCGTAGTTTATTATCGCGAGTTGGCGATCGGTGGAGTCGGCGGGTTCATAGTCGGTTCGTGTCAACCTACTTTGGTCGATTCTCCACGTTGTTCTTATTCGAGGCAAGTACCTTGTCCATACATTTATTATTTTGTGGATATGATGATCGGTGATCGTCTTGGTGTGTTTGTTTGGTTGTTTGAAATAAAGTTTCAAAAGATTTCGGTTTGGCCTCGTTAAAGGCTCTCTTTCAAAACGCGTGTGTGTTTTGTGAACGGTGTGTTTTGGGAATTGGTTATTTTGAACGTTGAAGGCTTTGATGATATCCTTGTTGTTTAAAGTTATGGAATCGTGTATTCCGTGTTTAATCTTGTTATTGTGTTTTGAAGAGTTTGATAATGTTGTCGGATAAGTGGCCATCTCTAGTAAGTATTCTTGATGAGCTTACATTCTTAGCATATTAGTATTGCATGAGTAACGTGTGTGTGTATGCTCACTACGGGTTAGATCCGACGGGGTCTCGGTAGGGGTCCACAGAGGCGTGGGTCCGCGAGCTTGCTTTTAACCACTACGGGTTAGATCCGACGGGGTCTCGGTAGGGGTCCACAGAGGCATGGGTCCGCGGTTAATTGTGGTGCATTTTACAAATGTGTTTTGAGATTGGCGTTTCCGGAAACGAGTATTTTGAACGGTTTTCATGATTGCATGCATCGACTAAGTGTGCAAGAGGTAAGTTGTTCGTTTGGCTTACTTGGCTAGGATGGCACTAGAGTATTTTGTTGTTTGTGTTAAATCCTTTAATTGTGGATTTTGATGTTGGAAAATGAACCTTGTTGTCGTTCTCGTGTACTATGAGTTGATGAGATTTGGGGCTAAAATCCCGACGGTTTTATAGAGGTTTATTGTGAGTTGATGAAATTTGGGGCTAAAATCCCAATGGTTTTGTAAAGGCATTTTACGGAAAGTAAACCTATGGGGCGGTGACCCCTTTCGTCTTTTGGGTTTTTGGAAAGTGGAATTCGATAATCCTAAATTGTTTTTCTATTAAAACTCTCGATGGCATTCTAAACTGTTTTATAAACTATTTCCATTGATTTGTGATCTTTCGGTTTTGAAATATTTTTCTCAAACTCTTGCCTCGGGAAGTACTTTTCGTTTCGTTTGGATCTTTGAGGATTCCGGGTTATTGTTATTCGTGGAATGTGATTGTATGACTCATATTTTTGCACTTGTACTTGCACTAGCAAAACAGTGGAGTTTTGCTAACCCCCGAGTATTCGGGGGGTGGATGTCTGTTTTTGCATTCAGGTTTCGGAGCATAACACAGGGTCGGCACGAAGGATGATGAAAGATGATCGATACTAATCACATGGGGAACCGTACATTGTGTATTGGTTCAGTTGTACTTTATTTCCGCTGCTATATTTTTTCCGTTGTACGAGTGTGGTTGTATTTTGACCCCTACGTCGGCATGAGTTGTATGTTTTTATTGAAAGGCCAAATCGGTCTACTGAGTCTTTTTAGCTTTAAAGGCTTTGTCGAGTTGTTCGTTTGTTGTTACCAGCCTGGTAAATCCTTGAGGAAAGGTTCTACGACGTGTAATATCCCTGAACGGATTGGGGGTGTTACATAAATGGTATCAGAGACATGTTGTGGAAACCTAGGCTGTCGGGTCAGTGGTGTCTGTTGAGTTTTGTCTCGTCGGATTTTGTTCTGACTAAGTCGTGTCGCGACACGTCGTCTGAGTTGTTGGTCGTGATTAGTTTCGTGGGGCGATCATCATCTTCGTGCGACCTGTGGATGTGAGTCTCCCTTCTTTGTGTTGTGCCTCGTGTGACACGAGCTATTTTTTTTATGATTATTTGTTAAGTGACGGAATCCTCTTATGGATTTTGATTTCTTGATATGCGGTTATTTGACCCTCATATTTCGTTCATATGAGGAGTAGTGTTGCTGGATTGTGCATGTTTGACCTTATTTCTTTTATCCGCTACGTGAGTTCTTTTGTAATGGCTTTCGGTATTTTACCGACTGAGTTCTATTTCAAAAACCGATTTCCTTAACCGAGTTTGTGGCATTATGGCCTTGATCGTTTTGGCGAAATTCTTATGACGGTATTTAGTATTTTGTAAATGGCTTTTATAAGTTTTTGAAATATTACCGTCATCGGCCCTTTTGGCATTTTTGTAAATGGTTTTTATCCTGGTGGGTTCCGGCGCGGGACCCACAGCGCTATAATGTTCCGTGTATTTAACTGAAATTTTTGGGCATTCTAGCCCATTGAATTATCTTTGAAAACCTTGAGTATCTTAGAAATAAATTTTGAGACGTACGTTTAAAATGAATTGTTTTCTCGTGGTACTTCCAATGTGCCACGATATGTTTCAAAATTCTTCTACCTCGAGGACCAAAATGTTTTGAGATATTTTTCAATGTTTTATAAACACTTTTACTTAGACCCGAGGGTCGAATATTCTGAAAGTTTTCCACTAAGAGAAAGTGTCCTCATTTTTATCTAATGTGAAATGGTTCTACAAAGTCTCGATAATGATGTCTCACGTTTGTACTTTTTTTGAAAGGTGATACTCAAGATCAACCAGTGTTCTTCTAAATTATTTTCAAAATGAGGTTTTCGTTTTTAAATCCTATCCATTCCCGTTTGAGGGCTGGTTATGTATGTATGATGTTCGCGTTGTTGTTATGATGTTTGCTCCCGAGTATGATCGAATTGGTGGCATGAACGTCGAGGCGTTGCCACGCATTTGTTGTGTTAGCCCTCTGTGAGAGGTGGGATGTTGGTGTTGAATGTTGCCGCCTCGTAGTGATTTCTGCGTTGTCGCGCGTGTGCGAGCTATTAGAGCTTGGTTTGGTATGACCGTGTGCATCGGTGATTATTCCGTTATGTGTCGGTTGCTTAATGTATTGTTACCTTGCTTCCGTTTTTGTGAATTTTGTGGACGAGGTCGAAGGTAATACCCGTACTATTTTGACTTCTATATTTTCTCTTTCTCTAGTCTATCGATTCGCTCATGTTCGTTGATACTTTATGAACTTGTTCTGTATTTCGGTTTCATCGTCTGAACGAGCTGTGATCTTGTTGTGGGTCGATCCGGTTATCGCTGTGACTTTTTCGAGTTCGGTTCGATTCTTGTGAACCTTGTTCGAAAGTGACATCATTTGGTTATATTAGTTCTTTTATTAGAAGTGAGTCGGATTTTGAACTTCTGTATTTTCGACTCTGTCAACTCGTTTATGTTCGTTGACATTTTCTGAGCTTGTTCTGCCCCTTGCTTTTGTTGATCAAACGAGTGTGGTATTGTTTCGAAATAACTCGTTTGTCGTCGTGACTTTTCAATTGCTATTCCCTTTCTTGTGGATCTTATGGGAATACACATCTTGTTGTTTTCACCAGAACATATATTGTCTCGAGCCGAGACGTGAACCTGGGAGTTGTTGTTTGAATTTTATTATCCTTCGTGTTTCGGACATGATTGTTCGATTTTTGTTGTCTCGATCGTTTGTTTGTTCGGTTTTTGTTGATCTCATTTCGTGATTGTTGAGCGTTCAGACTCCTTCGTAATTCCCTTAAGTTCGGGAAATTAATCTCGTCTTCGATCTTCCAACCCTTGGGCGGTGGAAATTTCGTATTTGTTCAGCGATTGGCTCGCGTTTTGATTGATATACCGTTGGGTCAGTCAATCATATTGATTTTCGTTCATTGTGTTTTGTGATTGTTTGGATAATTGACTTGACTATATTATCCGTTTGATGACGCTTGTCATTTGTTGGTTTTATTATATCCCTAACGGCGACGTTGTGTTGGTCGCCGTGGAGCGTGTTTTCACGCCGTATATTCCTTTGCGTTGCTTGTAACGTTTCGCCGATGGGTGTAAGTTACGCGTTTTTTGCGTATCTCGTTGAGTTTTCCTGGCAGGGATATTGCTTCTCCCCACTTGTTTTAAGTTTCGGGACGAAACATCTTTTAAGGAGGGTAGAATGTAATACCCGTAATTTCGATTTCCGGTAATTTCTTTTTTTGGCGGAAGTCCGTTTTGACGACTCGCTCATGACCGTTTCGTCATTCTGAGAATGATTAATTCTACACGTTTTGACATCCGAGTTCATTTCGGTGTTGTTTTGTTGAGTTCCGTGTTTCTTAGCGACTTTTCCGCACTTGAGTTCGATTCTTGTGAATCTCATTCGAAACTGCTGTTTCGAGTTTCCCTTAAGTCCGTTTAACTTTATTAGACGTGTTGTGAACTTCGGTTTGGTTATTCGATCACGTATCGTGATTTCCGGGCGTTTTGGGCCATTTTGTAATTTACCCAAAGTTATGAGTATCCGTATTTGTATTTGTTGTCTCGACCCTTTTCTTGGTCGCGTTTGATTAATTATTGCATTATGTTTTCATTTCGGGTCGTTGATGTTGTCTGCGAACTTTTCTTCATGTTCGTTCCGTACGTTTTCGGAAATCGAGTCGTCGGGTCATGGCGGCTGAGCAGCTGGCCGGACGGTGGCGGGTCCTGGCCGGACGGTTGTGGGCACTGGCCGGGCTGACGCGGCAGGAACCGGCATAGCACGCGCTACTGCCAGAAGGCTGCGTGCGCTAACCGATATGAGTAGCGCACGTTATGCGGCCGGCCGACGCACGCTATCGGGTCTGGGCAGTGGGGTCCTGAGGTTCTGGAATCGGGTAGGCTCGGCAGGTTAGCGCACGCTACTGTCGGGCACTGCGCACGCTACGACTGGCAGGTAGCGCGCGCTACGGCCGGAAGGCTGCACACGCTACCTGGCCGAGTCAGTAGGGCAGTGAGGTCTCTGGATTGCGGCCTGGGCCGATAGCGCACGCTAGCTCGGCAGCCTAGCGCACGCTAGTCCGGCCGAGTATAAATGTGGCAGAGTAGTCACATTTCCACTCGTTTTTCATTTCCTTTCCTTTCGATCCGCGGCTGGAGCTTCGGAGGAGGCGAAGCCATGTTGTTGAACAACAAATCCACGAAGTCCTTTAGTTCATATCATTGATTAATCATCCGTTATCATCCTTTGATCCAGCGAATCAAGGTAATCTCTTCTTAGAACCCTAAATTCTTGAATTTGGGGGTTTTTGCGTTTTTGTCCGATTCGTTCCGTATTGTTGATTAATTCATGATGGGTATGATTAATCTTGGTAGTATTCTTGTGTTTAACATCATTTAATCCATTGTTCTTCGTTGAATCGAAGTATATTTCTTGATTTCCTTCGAATCGACTTTTTGGGGGATTTGTTCTCGATCTCGTTTTCCATCCTTTTTTGATGGATCGATTATGGTTAAATGATGTTGTTAAACATATTCTATGGATTGTATATCCATATTTCAACTTGGAATTCCATTTTCGTGTTTCGTCGGGACGAATCGTGTTCTGGGCCGTTTTGGGGGAAACACTTGAACTTTCGTCATTCGTTCTTTGAATTCAACGGCTTTAAGTCGTGCTATGGAATTCATTTTCATTGTTGTTATTGTCCTTCGTAGTTTATTATCGCGAGTTGGCGATCGGTGGAGTCGGCGGATTCGTAGTCGGTTCGTGTCAACCTACTTTGGTCGATTCGCCGCGTTGTTCTTATTCGAGGCAAGTACCTTGTCCATACATTTTTTATTTTGTGAATATGATGATCGGTGATCGTGGTGTGTTTGTTTGGTTGTTTGAAATGAAGTTTCAAAAGATTTCGGTTTGGCCACGTTAAAGGCTCTCTTTCAAAATGCCTGTGTGTTTTGTGAACGGTGTGTTTTGGGAATTGGTTATTTTGAACGTTGAAGGCTTTGATGATATCCTTGTCGTTTAAAGTTATGGAATCGTGTATTCCGTGTTTAATCTTGTTATTGTGTTTTGAAGAGTTTGATAATGTTGTCGGATAAGTGGCCATCTCTAGTAAGTATTCTTGATGAGCTTACATTCTTAGCATATTAGTATTGCATGAGTAACGTGTGTGTGTATGCTCACTACGGGTTAGATCCGACGGGGTCTCGGTAGGGGTCCACAGAGGCGTGGGTCCGCGAGCTTGCTTTTAACCACTACGGGTTAGATCCGACGGGGTCTCAGTAGGGGTCCACAGAGGCGTGGGTCCGCGATTAATTGTGGTGCATTTTACAAATGTGTTTTGAGATTGGCGTTTCCGGAAACGAGTATTTTGAACGGTTTTCATGATTGCATGCATCGACTAAGTGTAAGAGGTAAGTTGTTCGTTTGGCTTACTTGGCTAGGATGGCACTAGAGTATTTTGTTGTTTGTGTTAAATCCTTTAATTGTGGATTTTGATGTTGGAAAACGAACCTTGTTGTCGTTCTCGTGTACTATGAGTTGATGAGATTTGGGGCTAAAATCCCGACGGTTTTATAGAGGTTTATTGTGAGTTGATGAAATTTGGGGCTAAAATCCCAACGGTTTTGTAAAGGTCATTTTACGGAAAGTAAACCTTTGGGGCGGTGACCCCTTTCGTCTTTTGGGTTTTTGGAAAGTGGAATTTGATAATCCTAAATTGTTTTTCTATTAAAACTCTCGATGTTATTCTAAACTATTTTATAAACTATTTCCATTGATTTGTGATCTTTCGGTTTTGGAATATTTTTCTCAAACTCTTGCCTCGGGAAGTACTTTTCATTTCGTTTGGATCTTTGAGGATTCCGGGTTATTGTTATTCGTGGAATGTGAATTGTATGACTCGTATTTTTGCACTTGTACTTGCACTAGCAAAACAGTGGAGTTTTTCTAACCCCCGAGTATTCGGGGGGTGCATGTCTGTTTTTGCATTCAGGTTTTGGAGCATCACACAGGGTCGGCACGAAGGATGATGAAAGATGATCGATACTAATCACATGGGGAACCGTACATTGTGTATTGGTTCAGTTGTACTTTATTTTCCGCTGCTATATTTTTCCCGTTGTACGGGTGTGGTTGTATTTTGACCCCTGCGTGGGCATGAGTTGTATGTTTTTATTGAAAGGCCAAATTGGTCTATTGAGTCTTTTTAGCCTTAAAGGCATTTTCGAGTTGTTCGTTTGTTGTTACCAGCCTGGTAGATCCTTGAGGAAAGGTTCTACGGCGTGTAATATCCCTGAACGGATTGGGGGTGTTACACATCCAAACAATATTAGCTAGAGTTGGGTCTGGTTCAGGAACAAATGAATTAAGTTTTTTGATCAGCTCTTCTGGTGCTGTTGCAACAACTATGATTCGTTTAGCACGCTCAGAAATAAAACCTTTTTCAGAAGAGTAGTTGACGAAAGATAGTAAACCATCGAAGAAACCATTGACATTTAGCAGACCTATTGGTTTCGTATGAACATTTAGCTGGGCTCTGGTAACCACATGAAAAAGTTTCTCAAGAGTGTCAAAACCATCGGGAAGGGTGATAAAGGCATCAGCATTATTTGTCATGTGAGTTATGCGGTCTTGCATATTCACAGCTCTGAACTCATCTCCAATGGTTGCTCCGGTGATTTTACTTTCAGCCAGAGGTTTTGGAATGATTCCCAACACTTTTACTCCTTCCATATAGGCAGAAGCAGCAGCACGTCCCATTAATCCTAGACTTCCTCCTCCGTAAACTACATGAATGCATTTTTCTCCTAAGGTACGACCCAAGTTGCGGGCTGCTTCAGTAAAGCAAGCCTCTTTCCCATGACTAGCTCCACCAAAAATGCAGATGGAGTTAAATCTTTTTGTGGAAGATGATGATTCCATTTTTTTGAAAAAGAAAATTATTTTAGAGAGAAAAGGAAAAGAATAAGTTTCAGGGATGCAGAAAAGAAACAAATGCAATGTCTATTTATAGATGCAAAACAAAGTAAAAAGATTTATCAAATTTGTCACCGCGTTAATTGCGCTTCAACTACTCAATAAAATAATGAATGCATTTATTGCGTATCACATTTTTTATTCAGAAAATCTAAAAAAATGATAAAAAGTACAAATAATCACGTGTATATATAGTAGTTGTGATTGTGGCTCACATCTTCCTCTGATTTTACATCCAGAAACGGCTTAAACGCCTTCTATGAGTCGGGGAGAAGCTTCCCATCCAATTTTCTTACAAATTGGCAAACAGGGTCTTTTAACGTCAGATTCTCAAGACGTTGTTCATATTCTGGTTTGAATTTATTCCACAAACATCGAATTCCATAATCTACGAGTCCACTAGGATACGTGTCAAGAGAAATTTCGATATCATCTAAATTCTCCTTATTCAGACCATCCTTGATGAACTGAATTTTATCTTCTCTGTTTGTGGAAGGAATTCCTAAAGATCGAAATCTTAAATCACAGTTCCACCTAGCACATTTGTAGCAAACAGCCATTTTCTTTGATCGTCATTTCTTGGCATATGAACTTTTTCCAAGCCCTGGTAAAAATCTAGTTGGTGTTTCCGTGAATTCACCCGCTAGTCTCACTTTGGCTTCAATAATGAATCGAATATCAAAAGGTATGCCGTTATTCATAAGCAACCTCATCCTTTCAAGTCTGGCTTGGTAAAGTTTCAAAATGACTTTTTTACTAAAAAGGGGAAAAAAATTTCAATTGTTTTCAAAGTTTGTTCCATAATTAAAAATAAAAAAAAATATATACAAAATCAATTGTTGTGGGAAACTGAAAAATCCGACTTTACTAGCCACAGAGTACCGTTATCCGCCACTTGACCGGACAATCACAATGGAGTATTAATTCACAATATCGGGGTCCTTAAGAAGAACCTCTTCTACCTCAAAAGATTTTAATTCCGAGTATGGTATTAACCATTGACCATTTACTTTGAAAATATTACCATTTTTTGGATTTCAATTTCTACAGCTCCGTGAGGATAGACTGTACGAAGAGCAAATGGACCACACCATCGTGAACGCAACTTGCCTGGAAGTAATAACAAACGAGAGTTAAAAAGAAGGACTTTTTGACCAGGAGAAAAAGTTTTTCTCAAGATGTGTTTATCGTGAAAAAAATTTCATTTTGTCCTTATATTTCCTTGCACAATCGTAAGCATCATTTCTGATTTCTTCCAATTCATTTAGTTGAAGTTTGCTATGAATTCCAGCCAAGTCTAATGAAAAATTTAATCGTTTTATGGCCCATTATGCTCTATGTTCTAATTCAACAGGCAAATGACATGGTTTTCCAAAGACAAGCCTAAATGGAGACATTCTGATGGGAGTTTTAAAAGCACGGTATGCCCACAATACATCATTGAATCGCAAAGACCAATCTTTCCTTGTAGGATTAACAGTTTTTTCAAGAATATGTTTGATTTCTTTGTTTTAAATTTCAACTTGTCCACTTGTTTGAGGGTGAAAAGGAGTAGCAACTTTATGTGTAACACCATATTTTTTAAATAAATGATTCAAAAATTTATTACAAAAATGTTTTCCTCCATCACTTATAATTGCTCGTGGTGTTCCAAATCTGGAAAAAATATTTTCTTTCAAAAATTTTACCACGACTTTGTGGTCATTTGTTTTGCAAGCAATTGCTTCTACCCATTTTGAAATATAATCGATGGCCACAAGGATATAAAGATTGCCAAAAGAAATTGAAAAAGGTCCCATAAAATATATGCCCCAAACATCAAATATTTCAATAATTAAAAATGGGTTTAAAGGCATCATATTTCTTTTAGAAATTCGACCTAATATTTTACATCTATCACATGTGCTGCAATATGAATGTGTATCTTTGAAAAGTGTTGGCCAATAAAAACCACATTGCAAAATTTGAGCAGTTGTTTTCTTTGAACTAAAATGACCTCCACATGCATGATCATGACAAAAGGCAATGATATTTTGTTGTTCATGTTCAGGCACACATCTCCTAATGATTTGATCAGGACAATATTTGAACAAATATGGATCATCCCAAAAGAATTTTTTTACTTCGTTTAAAAATTTTGTTTTATCTTTATTATTCCAATGAGATGGGATGTTACCAGTAATAAGATAATTGACAATGTCTGCATACCAAGGTATTTGAGAAACAGACATGAGTTGTTCATCAGGGAATGTTTTATTAATGGGAGGTTCTTTATCAGTAAAATTCACAATTAGCCTAGACAAATGATCAGCAACAACATTTTCAGAACCATTTTTATCTCGAATTTCTAAGTCAAACTCTTGTAACAATAGAATCCAACGGATCCAGCGAGGTTTAGCATCTTTCTTAGAAAAAAGATATTTTAATGCAGCATGATCGGAGTAAATTATGACTTTCGAACCAATCAAGTAAGGTCGAAATTTGTCTAAGGCAAAAACAACTGCAAGCAATTCTTTTTCAGTCGTAGAGTAATTTAATTGGGCATCATTTAGAGTTCCGCTTGGATAATATATTACAGTTGGCAATTTATTTTCTCTTTGACCCAATACTACGCCGACGGCATAGTCAGATGCATCACACATTATTTCAAAAGGAAGATTCCAGTTTGGAGATTTGATGATAGGTGCAGAGCTCAACATAAATCTTAAAAGCTTTTAGACAATGATCATCAAATACGAAAGATGTGTCTTTTGAAAGTAAATTACATAATGGCTTGGAGATTTTGCTAAAATCTTTGATGAATCGACGGTAAAAAACAGTATGGCCTAAGAATGACCGAATTTCTTTAATCGTTCGTGGGGGTGGAAGACTGGATATTAAATCAACTTTAGATTTGTCCACCTCAATTCCTTTTTCAGAAATCACATGTCCTAAGACAATTCCTTTTTAACCATAAAATGACATTTTTCCCAGTTTAGGACAAGATTCTTCTCCTTACACCTAACCAATACTTGGGTTAAGTGATGTAAACATTCATCAAAGCTAGACCCGAATACAGAAAAATCATCCATAAAAAATTCTAAAAACCGCTCAACCATGTCAGAGAAAATGCTCATCATACACCTCTGAAAAGTAGCAGGTGCATTGCACAACCCAAATGGCATTCATCGGTAAGCAAAAGTGCCGAAAGGACAGGTAAAAGTGGTTTTTTCTTGATCTGCAGGAGCAATGGGAATTTGGTTATAGTCGGAATATCCATCAAGAAACAATAATAAGCATGACTGGCTAACCTTTCTAGCATTTGATCAATAAAAGGAAGTGGAAAGTGATCTTTTTCTTGTAATAGAGTTCAATTTTCTGTAATCAATACAGACTCTCCATCCAGTTTGAATTCTGGTTGGAACAAGTTCATTTTCTTCATTCGTGATTACAGTTATGCCAGATTTCTTTGGAACTATATGAACAGGACTAACCCAAGGGCTGTCATAAATAGGGTAGATGATCCCTACATCTAAGAGTTTGATTATTTCAGCTCTTACAACTTCTTTCAAATTAAGATTTAGTCTTCTTTGAAATTCTCGGGAAGTTTTCGCATTTTCTTCAAGGTGAATTTGATGCATGCCACTACCAAAAAAAGTACTTTAGCCGACGACCCGAAAAAAAACGGCCGACGACTATAAAGTGTCGTCGGCTAAACTTCGCACTTTAGCCGACGACTCGAAATACCGTCGGCTAAAGGGTTTTAGCCGACAACCTCCACCAAGTCGTCGGCTAAAGTTCGAAATAGTCGTCTATTGCTTCTTTATGTTGTTTAAGAACATTGATTAACTTATCTTCTCGTTCTTCATCTAAATCAGATGCTATGATGACAGGCAGGGTTTCTGATGGTCCTAAAAATGCATATTTTAGAGACTCGGGTAATGGATTGAGCTCTATCTTTGAATCTTCAATAGGTACTTATTTAGTCATTTGACTCTCAAGTGGTTCAGTTTTAGCTTTCCATTCATCATTATCCAATATTGGTGTAGACTCTAGTACAGAATTTACTTCATCAATTGAACTGTCGATGTCAAAATCTGAGCCAAAATGAGCAAGACAGCTTTCAAAAAGATCATCATCATCTATTTTTGGAAATAAATAAGGACACATACTCTCTATCATATTTACCTCACAGACATCATCATGATCATCATGTTGTTGAGAAATGTTAAACATATTTAGTTCAACAGTCATATTTCCAAAAGAAAATTTTATGATGCCATTTTTAAAGTTAATTAATGCATTTGAAGTAGCTAAAAATGGCCTTCCTAAAATGACAGGGATTTGATCTTTGGTATTCTCAACATGTTCAGTGTGTATGACTATAAAATCAACAGGAAAGTAGAATTTATCTACTTGAATTAGAACATCCTCTATGATTCCTCGAGGTATTTTTATAGATCTATCAGCTAGTTGGAGTATCACAGATGTTGATTTTAGCTCCCCTAATCTAAGTTGTGTATAAACAGAATATGGTAATAAATTCACACTGGCTCCTAAATCAAGCAAGGCTCGTTTAATGATGTGATCTCCAATGACACAAGATATTGTAGGACTACCAGGATCTTTATACTTAACAGGGGTTTTACTTTGGATTATTGAGCTAACATGTTCAGCTAAAAATGCCTTTCTTGGAACATTTGTTCTTCTTTTTACAGTGCAAAGATCTTTCAAGAACTTAGAATAAGCAGGCACTTGTTTAATAGCATCAAGGAAAGGAATATTTATTCGAACTTGTTTAAATATTTTCAATATATCTTTGTATTGCGCACTTTTATCTTTTGGAATAAGTCTTTCAGGAAATGGAGCTTTTGGAACGTAAGGCTTTTCTTTTTCCTTAGAATCTTTTGGTTTTGAAACTTGTGGTTCATTTGATTTTTCTTCCGGATCATAGTCAGGCTTTTGTATTTATTTTCCGCTTGTAAGGGTAGTTATGGACTGAACGTCTGCGTTAGAAGAGTTTACTTCATATTGTCCTTTAGGATTAGGGATGGACTGACTCGGAAATTTTCCCTTTTCTCTTTCAGCTAAAGTTGTTGCAAGTTGACCAATTTGTATTTCAAGCTTAGAAATGGCCTGTGAGTTTGATTGTACAGCTTGCTGAGTTGGTTGGAACATATGTTGAGTAGATTGCATGAATTGTTGCAACGTATCTTCCAAAGATGGTTTCTTTGGCATTGTAGAAGGATACTGATAAGTATTTGGAGGATATTGATTAGGACGGACATTTTGTTGATTTGACATATTCATTTGATGTCCTCCTTGATTCATTGGAGGCATATTTTGCTTCCAGGAAAAATTTCGATGATTCATCCAATTTGGATTATAAGTTGGAGCAAATGGACTGTCTGAAGATTTTCCATATGAATGTAACACATTGACTTCTTCATTAAAAATTTCTTGATTTTGTGGACCAGAGAGACAAGATTGAGATGAATGAAAAGATTCCGCAAATGAAATGCAAAATTCATTTTTTGAGTTTGACGAGGGGATGGATTGCTTCAAGACTAACGCATCCACTTTTCGTACTAAATCATCTATAGTAGATTTTATTTCAATATCTTGTTTAACCTCGTAAATTCCACCTTTTTTGGGGTCGTATGCATCGATTTGGCTCTAGATTCGAGTGAATTCCATTGTTGTGAATTAATTGACATATTTTCTAGTGCATTCCAAGCTTCGTCTCCAATAAGGTGAAGAAATTTTCCACCATGCATTGATTGGATTAATTGGCGATTGTTTGGAGTTAAACCGTCATAAAAATATTTTACCAAACGCCATATTTCAAAACCATGATGGGGACACTTAAGGATTAAATCATTAAATCTTTCACAACACTCATAAAATTCTTCATTTTCTTTTTGGAAAAATTCTGATATTTCTCTTCTAAGACTATCAGTTTTGGACATTGGAAAAAATTTTGCGAGAAATTTATTCACTAGTTGGTCCCAACTAGTAATTGTTCTTGCTTGAAGAGAATTTAGCCAGAAATTTACTTTATCTTTAAGAGAAAATGGAAATAATCTAAGTTTGACAGATTCATCAGAGAAATTTTGGAATCGAAAAGTAGAACAAATGTCGAGAAATTCCTTGACATGCATATAGGGATCTTCTCTTTCCAAACCGTGAAAAGATGGAAGAAGTTGAATTATTGATGGTTTAAGTTCGAAATGAGTTGCATTAGTCGTAGGCAACACTATGCAAGAAGGAGAATCAGCACTTACTGGAGAAAAATATTCTATTAAAGTTTTCTCTTTTGCAACTTGATTATTCCGATTTTCGATTTCGTCCATTTTTCGTATCAGTTTTGTTTGTTGAACATCAATTTTAGTTAAGGACAATCTTCTTCTCGTTAATCGACCTTTATTATTTCGTTGCCAAACTTGCATTCACCAATATTTCAATTTTTTTTTAACTTTGCATACAAACCAAATTATGATAGCCGATTGAACTTCCAGATCGTTGGAGGCGTCACAACGGTTGCACTTAAAACCTAACTTTCTTCGGCATGTACAACAGAGGCCTTTTTGCCAAAATTCAGTCGGTTTTCAGAATCAGTTTGTATAAGATTGATATTTAGCTTTTCTTTATTCAAATCGAACAAAGTAGTGAGTGAAAAATATCAATCCCTTGTTGAATCTTTTAAAGGATTTTATTGTTTTAATTATTTTTTTTTTGAGTTTTTTATATTTTTATTATTATTAATAATAAAAATAATAATAATGATGATGATTATAATTATTACTAATATTATAGGATGTAACAGAATCCAAATGAATAAACTTACTAAATTGGTCTACGAAAGCAATATCTATTGATAAACTAAATTGTACGACGAGAAATATTGTAAATACTAAATATCTAAGAATACTGTAAATAGAAAACAACAACTAAAAACACAATCTAAATTTACCACTACAAGATTCTATTTAAACTAAAGACAAGATATAAATTATTTTAAAAATTTACAAAAAAAAATTCTGATTTTTTTTAAGTTTTTATATTTTAATATTTATTATAATTTTTATTGTATTTTTAGACTAATAATATTGAGCTAATATATATATATATATATATATATATATATATATCCAGATATATTATTTATTTTTTTACGGGATTAAAAAAATTTCAGATTTTTTTTAAAAAAAATAAAAATTAGAAACTTTTATTTTATTTATGCAAACAATAATAATTTTTTTATTACCAATTTTCGTTTCTATTTTTTTTTTTTTTTATTTTCCGGTTTTTAATTGTTTTAGTATTTTCCCTTTTTATTAAAATATTGTAATTTTATTTTAAAAAATAAGTTTCTGTTTTAAAAAAATTCAAAGTTCAGAAATTTTTTATTATATATATTCCAGATTATTTAAATTATTAATTCTTAATCTGATATTTTTTATTTTTAGATTTTTTATGAAAATTAAATATTTTAATAAAATTAGCAGGTTTCACTTTGAAAAATAAAATAATATTCCAGATTATTTTTTAATTTATTTTTATTATTTTTTTTTTCGAATTTAAATTAAAAATTTTGATTTTTTTAATATTAATATTCCAGAATAACAAAAATATTACCTTAAAGTCTGAAACTTTTTTTTTATTTTCCAGATCTTTTTTTTAAAATAAAAATAAATAATATCTGATTTTTTTAAATTTTTTCAGATTTTTTATATTTTTATATATTTTTGGACTTTTTTATTTTTATTATTATTTTATTATTATTTTTACGAAAATGAACAATAGTTTTTTATTATTATTAATTATATTTTCATATTTATTATTATAAGTTTTTATTATTTTTCAGAATTTTTTTATGAACATAAAAAGAAAATAAATTCTACTACTAACTATTATTTATATTAACACAATCTAAAACGAATATTAAAAAGACAGATAATAATAATAAATAAAAGCAGTAAAATAAATAACTAGTAGAAGAATTTAACTAACTTGGTGACGACAGTCTTCTTGTACCTTAGACGGGGCTACAGAGCTTGTAGATGAAGACGACGTAATTGGTCACAACTTCATCATATCGGTATCGAGGCAAGTTATGCTTGCTCAATTCATAATGTTAATAAATGATTTCGTTTTCATTTCATTTATGATTCATATAGCAATGATATTATGGAATATATGAATTGTCGGAATGGTGGTATGTATGGTATTTTTGGACTAAGATAAATCATAATGTATATGATTTTAAGGATGTCTAGTGGAAATGGGAACGTGAATTATAATTTGGTCTATTGCATGAGAAGTTGGATATCAAGGTTAGTTATCGTGTCGATGTTGAATTCGGGATGGTGGTTTGGTATTAGTTATGGACAGTACTTCATTTTGGATTGTCGGATAAACCGTGTATTCGTTCAGGGCGGTTGGTCGTGTAAAGGTTGGCGTCTCCAGCTTGAGGTAAATTAGTATTGTTAGATTATGATAATCATTATGTTGCATTATTGCATGTGTGTGTTGATATTTCATGCGGTGAGTGTGCACCATTGTTTGTTATGTTTTGTAATGTGCTCTTCCTTTGAGCTGTGATCTGTTGGGCCGATGTGTTAGGGGATAAGACCTATATGGCACCTATGTTCCGGGGTATTCCTGTGTGGATACTTTCGTGACCCTTGGTTGCGACCTTGGGGTATTTTGTGATTGCATGAACTGTGTTAGGGGATAAAAGCTGTCTTTTCAAAAAAAAATCCTTGCTTTTATTTTTGAATGGTTATAATAATTGCATTAAATAACAGTAATTTTTAAGTAGATTTTAGATAAATTGATTTTAAATAATTTACTAGGGTTTAGAATCCACCAATGTCTATTTATTATTTATTTTATATTTTAATTCTAAGAAATTCAAGGAATAGATTCTGAAATCAATCTCACTATTTTTCTATAGATTTGACAACAAGTACAAAATTATAATTCAAATATAGATTTTCCTTCGCTTGAAAAATGTAATTTCTAAGCATTATATGTATCCAATTTAATGGAAAACAAATAATCAAAGAAATTCACTAATATCAATAATCACAAAGCAAGGGGGAATTTATAACTATCAAAAATACGTGATATAATTGATGAAATAATATTCCCCTATTGAAGCGAAAATCATAATCGTTAAAAATATTTATTTGGAATTATTATATAAATATTAATAATAATATAGACATGGTTTCATCATAACCTCAGTAAAAGAAAATTACTCACTCATAATAACAACACAAATAAATAAATATTTCATAATTATTACTCAAATATAATTTTATGACACAATATTTTTATTTTTCTCTCTTACAATAACTCTCTCTATTTTCTTTTTTTTTTTCCCCTTTTTTCTCCTCCCAAAACACTACACATTCATCCCCTATTTATACTACATCAAAATCAATAAAATAATAATTTTTAAAATTTTAAAATCTCACCCTCAATTATTTCACGGCTGCTAAGGGGTGCTGATGGCATGGATGACATCAGCACAGAGTTGAATTTCTGATCCAATCGGATGTTGACACGTGGCACAATATAGTCCGTCTATTTAATTGTCCTTCGAACGGTCATAACTTCTTCATACGAACTCGGATTCGGATGAATTTTTTTTTAAAACGATCGTCTCAACGAGACGAATAAAATGATATCAGTCGTGACTATATTAGAATCTTGGAAAAATATCGTCCTTGAACCAATTGATTTATCTTGTACCGGTTGGTTAACCTGCAGATATAATTTAATTTCAATTAATTATCCAAAAATGAAACAAAATTATAGAAAGTTCTAAAAAATGAAATAATATAAATATATAGTAAAATGAATAAATTATCACAGAAAACACAGAATTATATACATATACTAATAAAAATATTACTCAAAATATACTAAACAATAAGTCACATATTATTGGTTCCAAGTACCAAATTATTGACGGGTAATCAAATCCAACGTATATGCTAAGTCGGCATTGAGGACCTATTTTTGTCCTTTGAGGAGGTGGAATTGGCACTTGAACAGCACACCCAAATGTGCGTAAGTGCGAAATATTAGGCTCATAGCCTAAAGTTAATTTCATCGGAGAGTGCATATGATAAGCAGTGGGGCGTAACCTGACGAGTGATGATGCATGTAATACTGCATGACCTCATGCTGCACTAGTGAGTTTTGATCTCATTAATAATGTACGAGCAATAATTTGAACTCGTTTGATTAAGAATTCGGCCAATTCATTTTGGGTGTGAACATGTGCTACTATGTGCTCAACATTTATTCCTAGTGCTGCACAATATTCATCAAAAATCTTTGATGTGAATTCCCCGGCATTATCCATTCTTATATTTTTGATAGGATATTCATGGAAATGTGCTCGGAGTTTAATAATTTGCAATAAGATTCGTGCAAAAGCAACATTTTTGGTAGATAATAAACATATGTGGAACCATCTGGATTATACATCTATTAAGACCATAAAATATCGGAATGGTCCACTTGCTGGATGTATTAGTCCACAAATATCACCATCAATACATAGTAAAAATGATGGTGATTCATAACCAACTTTTTCCATAGAAGGTTTAGTAATAAGTTTTCCACGTGAACATGATTCACATAAATAATTTTTGGACATTAGCATTTTTGTGCCCTTTAATATATGTCTATGAGTATTTTCAATAATCCTATGTAACATATCCTGGGTGCCCAAGGCGATCATTCCATAACCTAAATATTTCAGGATTCACCAAGCCATGTTGGCGTAGGTTTCAAAATCTCGACTATAAACACAACACAGTCCAGAAGTTGTTGCTTTAATTTTCTCGTGAACAAACCGAGTGTCCATTTTATAGGATGTAATACAGAGATATTCGATCTATATTATTTTCAATCATTGTTTCCAAGTGATAGCCATTTCGGCGTACATACTTAAAACTCAGTAGATTTCTTTTTGATCTACCAGATAATAATGCGTTTTCAATGTGCAAACTTGTTCCATTTGGCTACATCATGGTTGCATTCCCGAAGCCACCAATAATATCTACAGGACTGGATATAGTTGTAACGTGCATCTTGCATAATTTCATGCTCGAGAAACTTTATTTGTAAATATTGAGTGCGTTGTGGCACTATCAATAAGACAATTGTTTATCTGTCCGATAGTTTCCATTTGTATTCTTGTTCAATCAATATTTTATAATCATCACATAATAAATATTTACGACATGAAACACAATATTTATTTTTTTATTAATAATGGAAATGTAAACATACATAATTTTTAAATCAATAATACATTTTTGTATGTATCATTGGTGTCGATACAAGGCAAAAAATATAAACAAGAAGTGAAACAGCAATCCAGAATAATTCTGGAGGAAAGTCTTCGCAATATATTAGTATGATGGACATGAAGATTGTTGTGAAAATAAAGACGAGAGATCTATTAATCATTTTGAATAAAATCGGATGAAGGTGTTTGAGAATTTTGTAAGAAGGTTGAGTGAATTGTTGAATGAAGTGTGTATATTTGTAGAATATTAAAATACTATTACTAGCCGTTTATGACCGTTGGATAGTGGAAAATTAATGGAAAATATGATTTTATTGATATTTATATTATACATAAAGAAAATACACACAAAAACAACTAGGGTATTACAAGCCAGAAAGTAAATATACGACATATAATTGCATAAATATTTTAATTCAGCCATTCATCGTTGTAACACCCCGAGATATTCGGAATAATTACAGCACCGTAAACCCTTTAAGTAAGGATTTACAAGGCTAATTTAAAAGAAAATATAAGACATCAATACTGCGGAAATTCAAGTTTACAAAACCATTCAACTGGTTCAACAAGTAATTAATACAACCATATCGAAATGATATTAATAAGACACGCGTACTCGAGTACTGAAATCAAACCAAGAAAAACAAATCACCAACAACAAACAAACATCACTGAACCCCTTCGTCGTCACGTCGGTACTGTGGCTGTTTCCCCGCTCCTCGGCTACCTGAACATCAAAACAAATATCCACCCCTGAAGGGGTTAGCAAAACGATGCTAGTACAAGTATCATATTAAACAATTCGAATATGCATCAACAATACATAACAAGATACACCACACGGACTTCCGCTACCGGAATCCGACAATGCGAATCCACAAAATTCCATTAACACAGCAAGGGTATTCCAACGATCCAGCGCCCTCAGCATAGATCCCAAGATGATCCCGTCGGACCAACACAGGTGGAAATAACCCGTCCAATGATCCAGCGCCCTCAGCCTAGATCCCAAGATGATCCCGTCGGACCAACACGAGGTGGACATCCGATCCAGCGCCCTCAGCATAGATCGTAAAACCTACACAAACACAACTCATGCATACACATATGCCAAATCATTATGTTCATCAACATGAACATACAAACACTAGATAACGAATATCATGACAATTCAACGTAATAAATCTCATGTTCAACAACATGAATAATCACACACATGCTCAAATACTAATATTAATATATTACGATACTTGCCTCGAAGATGGCAAGAACGAAACACTTCAATGACCTCAACACACTCGAAGGTCGCCTCCTTCGATCAACATAGCAAGCTCGAACCTTAACAAAAGAAATGATATACAAATCATCTCAAGTCGAACGATTGCCTAACAATTCGGTCTACGGCCAAAAAGCTCAAAATAAACAATCTGCCTGGACTGCTTAGCGTGCGCTACGTACTCTACGTAACGTGCGCTAAGCCTGCCTGTTAGCGTACGCTATCGTATAAGCCTAGCGTACGCTAGCCACGGACCGACAGTTCTCTCTGATCAGCCGACTGACTCGGCTGATATCGTAACATACGTTATGCACCACACGTAGCGTGCGTTAACTTATCCCCGATAGCGCACGTTAACTAACATATGTTAGCGTGCGCTAACCGTGCATGGCAGATTACTACTGACAGAAAACTGGATTGAATGGTGATGAACTCAATCATTCTATGGTGATCAAACAAGTCATCCCCGAGCATATCATGCTAATAAGGTTCGTGAAAGTTCTATACGTACTAAATGACTATGAGATTCAAAGATACGTATAATCATTATTACACTATCATTCATCTTGATCTTCAAGAAAATATTCTAAGTTCCGTTCGTCCCACGTTCCAAAACGCATGATTCCAATGTGTAAAACGTAACAATCTAGGTACTATCCGTCTACTGATCACAAATAGGTTTGAAAATGTTTAGGAGTCCACATACTAAGATGGTTCGAAGGTTCATACGATATATAGTGCCGACACGTCAAAAGTATCCTTCTAACATGTGATGATCGATTATAAACGAAATAACTGGCTATCAAAACATGATCAAACGTCCTTAAGAACACTACTAATATTGGTGAAGAATCACCTACCTCAAAGTAGTGAAGAACACGGAGGAAATCGAAGCAATCCAACGTCGAAGGCTCGAACACCAATCCTCAATGATCTACGATCTTCAATTACGAGCTAGGATGTTGATATGAGGTGTTTAGGATGTAGGAAGTTATACTCTAAGTATAAGAATTCGGATGTGGGAAAAGAAAGGACTGAAAATACGAAAAGGATGATGTCCTATTAATAGGGAATGATTATTAGCGCGCGCTAGTCCCTGCTCGTAGCATGCGCTAACGGCTTCCTGACTTCACTGTACTCGGCACTTAGCGCGCGCTATTCTCATGTCAGTAGCGTGCGCTAAGGCGTTGACTCGGCTTTTCCCGAAAGCCATCCAGGTTCATCCCGACACAATCCGACAGGGGTCCCCGGCCTGATCTCACCTACCGCACGTCTCAATCAAATTGACCACGCATAGCGTGCGCTAATGTTCCTTTGTAGCGTGCGCTATTGAGTCCATGTTAGCGTACGCTACACATAGCCAATAGCGTGCGCTACATGCGCAGAATTTCAATTTCTAAATCACATACATGAAATCATACTCTCGACAACATCGGATTATGAAATACGGAGAATAATACTCAGATCAAGTACAACAATTACAATATCACAAGTTCCAAATACATATCAGAAATCTCGGGTATTACAATCGTCATGTCCCACTGACCCATGATCTTCATGAAAATCACCTAGCTCAACTGATTTCGATCCTAGTCATGATTTTTATCAAATATGTTCCCAAATGTGTTGGCCTCAACAACTTTGGATGGCTCGACAGTTTCGGTGGTATGAGTCCGGGCATCTTTGCATTTAATTTTTATTGATGCCTAATATGAATGAATCCACATGGTGTTGTGCAGTAAGACAAGTTTTAGCCCAATGTCCAGTTATACCACATCTACGGCATGGATCATCACCATAAATTTCCATAGTCATTTTTTCTTTATCACGATGTCCGTGAATTGATTTCCTTTGTCTGACGGGATAGATATTTTGATGGGAATAATGATAATTATCACGATAATGATAGTTACGTCCGCCGAGGTCATTTCTGTAATTATTTTGATGGGAGCCACCAAGTCCACCACCTCTCCGGGTTCCACGCCCCAGTCTATTTTCACGGCTCTTGAATTGGCCGGCAGCTCTACCAGAGCTGGTATGTGCTTCAAGTTCGACAGGGGACCTAGAGGGTCGTAGTTCATGATTTTTCAATAATAATTCATTTGTCTTCTCAGCTGTGAGAAGAACTGAAATTAGCTCAGAATATGTTTGAAATTGTTGTTGCCTGTATTGTTGTTGAAGCACCATATTTGAGGAATGCATCCTGGTGAATGTTTTTTCCAGCTTATCAGTCTCAGATAGTTGTGTACCGCACAAGGCCAGTCAAGACTCAATTTTGAATAAGGCTGAATTATAATCAGCAACAGATTTAAAATCTTGCAGTCTCAGTAGTTGCCATTCATATTGAGCCTGTGGCAATATTACAGTTCTAGTGTGATCAAATCTATCTTTGAGATTCTTCCAGATCTCAGAAGGCCTTTCAATTTGTATATATTCATACTTCAAATCCTCGGATAAATGATGGCACATGAATATCATTATATTTTCCTCGTTTTTAATATCGGCATTAACAAGTTCCACAAATTCCAGGGTAGTAGCCAATCCCATACCCTGGAGGTGCAATTTAACATCAAGGCACCATGATAAATAGTTATTGCCAGTAACATCAAGGATCTGGAATTTTTTGTTTCTAATTCCGATCATTTTTTTCTACAAGACAGAATAAAAATGAATTAGTATAAATAAATTCAAATCCAAATAATAATAAACTTTTTCGAGCAATACCTCATGCTGATAACATGTTATAAATACTTATAAAAATACCACTAAAGTATAACTAAACGAGAATAATTTTATGTGTATATATAAAGAAGAATGAGAGCAAAACTTATATGTTTTTATTACTTCTATATACAAATGTAGTAGTATGAGGTCCTATTATAGGACTTCGAAGGAGACATTTGTGCAAGAAGAAAGAAAAGAACCTTCTGAAACATAACCACTACCACCACGTAAGTCGAGTATGATATCTCGACTAACCTGAGAGGTATGGCTACATGCATCTGGAGGAACCAGGACTCCACTAAATATATGATAGCCAAGAGGATGATGCTACATAGTATGACCAAGCTATAATAGAACTTCCCAAAGTGGCATGAGGTCATGGAAGCACAAATATACTTGATGCACACCAATCAAGTACGCAATAAGTTGAACTAGACCGGATATTGCTTATATTGTGAGCATGGTAAGTCGCTACCAGTCAAATCCAGGACAGAGACATTGTACTGCTGTAAAGAACATTCTTAAGTAACTTAAAAAGACTAAAGGCTTGGTTCTTACATACGGCGGTGGACTCCACTAAAAGTGGAGGATTACACAGACTCGGACTTTTCATGAGACATGGATGCAAATATGTCCACTCTATGGTATATTATGCTCTAAATAGTGTATCAATATCTTGGAGAAGTGTCACACAAAGTGCAAATGCAGTTTCCACATGCCGAAGCCGAATAGGCAGCCGCGGAGGCTGCTAAAGAATCATTTTGGATTTAAAAGTATATTGAGGAACTTCAAGTGGTCCATGATGTAGAGCAGTCTGTGGCGCTGTTTTGTGACAATGACAGAGCTATTGTGCAGGCTAAGGAGCCTAGGTCCCACCACAACACCAAACATATTGAGAGGAGATATAATTTTGTAAGAGAAATGGTTCAGAAGGAAATATGACACCGCAAAGTGTAGACACAGCATACAACATTGCTGATCCACTGACCAAGCAACTGTCTTAGATAGTCTTAGAGTGACATCTAGATAGTATGGGCATTGCATACCATATTTGGCTCATTTAGTGCAAGTGGGATATGTAATATCCGGATTTATTACGGTGTATTTCATCTGTATTCAAACCCTGTATTATTCGGATTTGTGGTTTTGATTATTGGAGTATGATGTTTCTTGCATTGATATCTTTGTACATAAGTATAGAAACATGCAAAATTTCTCATGCAAACTCGTGATAGCGCACGCTAAGAATGTAGCTTAACGCGCGCTATCGGGCTACTACTAGCGCACGCTATGCAGGTAGGAGTTGCGTGCGCTAAGAACTCAATTATTGAGCGGGACGGCTAGCACATGCACCAGCCGGGACATGGGTCCGGATAAGATTCCCGCGGACGAACCTGGATAGTTCTGAAGTCAACTATTATTAGCGAACGCTAAGGAAAGCTTAGTAGCGTGCGCTAACCTGTTAAAATGCAGAATATTATAAATGGGACAGCAACCCGTTTTGGCTTACATTTTACTCGTCCATTCTGCATTCTTGAGAGGCCAGAGAGCAGAATTAATCCTCCTACACTTTTAGAACACATCTTGTTGATGTTTATATATTGGTTATCACTTGGGAGAAATCATTGAAGTGAAATAGCACCTTGGAGTGGCATACAACCAACCGGAGTCGGATTCTACCTTACGGTTCAGTGATTTCATCATATTGAGGTATGTTCAATCTATCTCCAGACTTAGAGTTGGATTCTAACGAATTGGATGATCATGTTAACGAGATATTGATTTTCATAGATGAATTATCCAAAGTATATCATGTTTGGAATATTGAGATGATTAAGCCTTAAGTACCTTGATTATGATCATCATGATTCGAATCTTATTACATTGAACAAGTAAAGGAAGCTTCTATCATTGGTAATCCGAATCTAGTAGATGACTTCATAATAATCATGAACTTGACTTTAACAATCATTATTGTTAGATAAATCTAAAGGATTGATCATGGAAGGATTTATCTAGTATAGATGGAACGTTTAACAACTTCAGCATGATAATATTGATTGATATAGAGGTGTTGATATCAACCGTTAAGCTTTTCGAATCGTCATATGAAGAATTGTAGTCGAAATGGAATATGGCTTATATGGTATGCATATCCTTGAATCCGAAGTTGTTGCTATCCGTAAGATCATTCATAATCGTATGAACATGATATTCATGGAGGTAACATGAATTATCACGGAAGATTTCATTGTTTTGATCATGGTGAGAACAGTTAAACTGCCATGCATAGATAGCACACGCTAAGCTATGAAGATTAACGTGCGCTATCGAGCACGAGTTAGCGTACGCTACGTTTGGTACGTAACGTACGCTAAGACATCAGACGAGTCAGTCGACTGATCAGTGAAGTACTGACCATGCATAGTTAGCGTACGCTAGGCTTTGTTGTTTACGTGCGTTATCGAGCAAACTTAACGCACGCTACACAGAGTACTTAGCGTGCGCTAAGCAGTTCAGGCAGATTTCATTTTATGAACTTTTGGCCGTAAATCGAATTGTTAAACATTCGTACGACGTGAGATAAATCCTATATCATTTCTTTTGTTAAGGTTTGATCTTGTTGCGTGATTGATTGAGGAGGACGACCTTCGAGTGTTCGTTTTCGTGGAAGTATTATTCTTGTCTTCAAATCGAGGCAAGTACCTTAATTGTTTTACGTATTGTTGTTATACATATTGTCGTGCATGTATGTCGTTATTGTATATCCACCTCTTGTTGGTCCGACGGGATCATCGGGGGATCTATGCTAGCGTGCGCTGGATCATCGGACGGGTTTTTCCACCACGGGTTGGTCTGACGGGATCATCGTGGGTTCTAGGCAGTGAACGCTGGATCGACAGAATTACCATGTGTATGTTATGATATCATGTTGTGATTATCAGTTGTGTATGTCATTTTTGAGTTTCTCGTAGGAGAAGACTCGTTGGTATTTTGTCGTTTACGTTATTATTCTTCGTGAGATATGAATAATATGTTGTGGTACTTGTACTAGCATCGTTGTGGTAACCCCTTCGGGGGTAAACATTTTGTTTATGTTCAGGATCCAGGAGAGCGGGAAAACAACCACTGGAGCTTCATGACGACGAGGGTGCAGAGTGATGTTTTGGTCGGGTTCATTTGTCTGTTGTTTATTGGTTATTTCAATAAGTACTCGAGTACGAAGTCATTTATGCTGAATTTGAATTTGGTGATGTATTATTAAGTTCTGTTGAACAATCAGATTTCAGATTTGGTCGAACCGTTGTATCTTAATTCCGTTATTTCCATTCGTTAGTACCTTTTAAAGTCTGTTCAATTCTTGACCTTGTAAATCCTTATGTAAAGGATTTACGGTCTGTAATATTCTGAATATATCGGGGTGTTACAGAATATGGTATCAGAGCTAAGATTATGGATATCTTGGCCGTTGGGTTAAAATAGGGGTCATTTATGTCTTTTGAGGTAACCGGCAGTGAATGACATCACTGCACTGCCTACGTCTTCATGCGAACGGTGGTTGTAAGTTCCTAAACTCTATCTCGTTCTTTACATGTTGTGTCTCTTTATACTCGAATATTAGAACGATGTTGTTTCCTGTATATTGAGTATTTATGCTTACAGTATGTTGAGAGGCGGACGTGGACGTGGTCGCGGTCGTGGACGCGGACGGAGAAATGCTGAAAGGGAAGCGTTGCCTTCTAATCAGGCCAGTCATAGCTCAGACGAGCTGCAACTATCTATTAATAACGAACCAGATCCTGTTGTACCAGAGATCCTTCGTCAAGTGGTGAACCAGATGACTCAGTTCGCCCAAGTCGTGGACCGAATGCAAGTAGCGGTGGGACTACAGCAGGGAGAGAGACAACAAGGGATCCCAGACATGGGAAATCGAGGTGACCGGTGGCTGCAAGAGGTGGCGAAGATGCAACCACCCAAATTCGACGGTATTTCTGAGACTCCCACCTGGGATCATTGGTTGAAAGAACTGGAGAAAATCTTTGCTTAATTAATCGCCTGCATTTACGACGAGAGCCTCTATCGCTCAATATTTTCTGATAGGGGAAGTGTCCGAATGGTGGGAAGCCATCCGGCCTGTAGACCATGGTGCCGATTGGACAGAGTTTAGATTGATGATGGAAGCTCAATATTGCCCTCGTCCTGTGAGGGAAGCCAAAGTTCGGGAGTTTTTCTCCGCTCAGCCTTCTGATGTGCCAGTATCCCAGGCGATTAAGACGTTTAACCAACAGCTGGCATTTGTTCGACATCTGGTCAGAACAGATGCAGAAATGATGATCCATTTCGATATGAGAATGAAACCAGAAATCCAGAGGTACATGTCCGGATTTGAATGTACCACGCTCCGTCAATACCAGGATAAGGCGTTGGCATATGAGATCAAGGAAGCAGCCATGGAGAAATTTTCGGAATCCAAGAAACAGAAAGTCTCTGGTACATTTACAGAGCACAAGAACAGCGGGGCCCGTAAGGCCCAGTCATCCTTTCACTCTTTCAAGAAACCTCCGCACCCAGTTAGGAGCGGAAAGAACTTCGGAGCGACATCAACTATTACTGATGTTACCCGGAAATGCTTTAACTGTGCCCAGACGGGGCACTATCGACGGAATTGCCCCCTTCCTGCCGTGACTTGTTTTGATTGTGGACGAGAGGGACATCGGGCAGTGTTTTGTGAAGAGGCTGCAAAGTCTTTTAGAGCCCGTACACCACAAACAGTCCAGAAGGAAGCAGATATCAACGAGACGCACCAAAGTGTTCGGATGCCTCGGAATTTTGGCCGCGACGAGGCAGGCGAGGACAATGGGACCGAAAGGGGACATCGAGTGCGAATCTGCTCCCCACGTGCATGCGAGATGAGGAGGACAGACGATCGGTATCTTTGCCGCATCAGTCTTGTCCAGATCCTTTCCCGGCCGATTAGCATTTTATTCGATACAGAGCTACACATTCTTTTATATCTTTGTCTTGTGTAAATCGTTTGAATATTTCCGGTTTTCATACTTGTGAACCTTATGTTGTTGGTTTACCGAGTGGAGAGAGAATTGTCGGAAACTTAGAAACTAGAAATTTCCTATATCATTTGGAGGCAGAGTGGCTCTCAAATCGATCGTGATAGAAATGCAAGGAGACGACTGATACTCGGAGACGATTTGCTTAATCGATATGGAGCAATTGTGAACTACGGAGGAGGAATATCTCGCCGATCACCGACGATGGTTCGAAATATTGTTCGAGGGTGGAAACCGGAAGCTCGGAAAATTGATCAAAGCAATGAAAGTTTGTGATTGTTGAAACAGGGTTGTATCGCATGCTGTGTTATGCAATGAAGAAAGAAGACGAAATTGTGGAACTTTCATCCATTCCTGTTGTGAGCGAATTTCCAGATGTATTTCTGACGAGTTACCCGGACTACCTCCATGAAGGGATGTGGAATTTACCATTGAGTGGAACCCGAGCTACACCAATTTCCAAGGCGCCGTATCGTATGGCACCTACCGAGATGTATGAATCAAGAAGCGGTGGAGGAGTTCTTGGACAAGGGCTATATTCACCAAGCGTTTCACCACGGGAGCGCCGATTCTTTTGTCCGAAAGAAGGATGGATCGCTCCGACTGTGTATTGACTATCGAGAGCTGAACAAGATGACGATTAAGAACAAGTATCCGTTGCCACGGATTGATGATCTGTTTGACCAGCTGCAAGGGGCAACAGTATTTTCTAAAATCGATCTGAGATCAGGATATCATCAGCTGAGGATTAAGGAATCGATGTTCAAATCGCTCGTAACTCGCTACGGACATTATGAGTTTGTAGTAATGCTGTTTGGTCTAACTAACGCACCTGCTGTATTTATGCAATTGATGAACCGTGTGTTCATCGAATTTTTGGATAAATTTGTGGTCGTGTTCATTGATGACATTCTGGTATATTCTAAGAGCCCGGAAGAACATGCGCAGCATTTGCGGATTGTATTGGAACTTTTGAGAAACGAGCAATTGTACGCCAAACTTTCTAAGTGTGAATTCTGGCTAAAAGAAGTAACGTTCCTCGGCCATGTGGTGTCAGCTGAAGGAGTCCGAGTAGATCCTCAGAATATCGAAGCAATTATGGATTGGAAGCCTCCAAAGAATGTGAAAGAAGTCCGAAGCTTCTTGGGACTTGCTGGATATTATCGACGATTCGTGGAAGGATTTTCTAAAATTTCCCACCAACTTACTCGACTCCTGCAGAAAACTCAAAAGTTTGAGTGGAATGAGTTGTGTCAGGATAGCTTTGATGAATTAAAGAAGAGATTGACGACGGCATCGATTATATCACTTCCACAGGGAACTAGAGGATTTATTGTTTACAGTGATGCTTCGAACCAAGGACTTGGATGCGTATTGATGCAGAATGATAAGGTGATCGCTTATGCGTCGCGACAACTGAAACCTTATGAAGTGAATTACCCAACACATGATTTGGAGCTAGCAGCAGTGGTTTTTGCTTTGAAGATCTGGAGGCATTATCTGTACGGGACTCACTGTCAGATCTTTACGGATCACAAGAGTCTCAAGTACATATTCAGTCAGAAAGAATTAAACATGCGGCAAAGAAGATGGTTAGAACTGATTAAGGACTATGACTTGGAGATTTTATATCATCCAGGCAAAGCGAATGTAGTGGCCGATGCACTTAGCCGCAAGCCTGTTTCTATTCAGATGCTGGAGACGCTGACCTCCCAACTTAGCTTTCAACGAGAGATGATTCGTGAAGGAATTGAAGTGTGGTTACAAAGAGTCCAAGGACAACTGTGCGTGATGGAGATAACTTCATCATTAACCGAAGAAATCAAATCTAGACAGGCAGATGATCCTCTGATGACTCGGTTACGTGATGAAGTGATCAAAGGAAAGGCCCCCGGATTCATAATTTCATGATGATGGAGTTTTGAGATTTCAGAACCGACTCTGCGTCCCCGATGACGATGTTCTGAAACAGACAATTATGAAGGAAGCTCACAGTTCGCCCTATTCTATCCACCCGGGCACCAGTAAAATGTATAAGGACTTGAAGCAGAATTTCTGGTGGGGCAACATGAAGAAAGATGTAGCGGACTATGTTTCTAAATGCTTGACGTGTCAGCAGGTTAAGATTGAGCATCAACGGCCTGATGGAATGTTGAAGCCGCTCCCAATTCCTGAATGGAAGTGGGAGGACATATCGATGGATTTTATCACTAATATGCCGAGAACCAGGACAGGAATGAACATGATTTGGGTGATAGTTGATAGTTTAACCAAATCAGCTCATTTTCTAGGCATTAAGGATACGTGGGGACCAGAGAGGTTGGCACGAGTATTTATTTCAGAGATAGTTCGATTGCATGGTACACCGAAGACCATTGTTTCTGATCGAGACGGCCGTTTTGTGTCTCACTTTTGGAAAGCAGTTCATAAGGCCTTGGGGACCGAATTGAACTTCAAGATGACTTATCACCCGCAGATCGGACAATCTGAGAGAACTATACAAACGGTGGAAGACATGCTAAGGGCCTGTGCCTTAGATTGGTCAAACGATTGGGAAGTTCATCTACCGTTGATTAAATTTACCTACAACAATAGTTGGCATGCTTCCATTAAGATGGCACCGTTTGAGGCATTATACGGAAGGAGATGCAGATCGCCCCTATGCTGTGACGATTCATCAGACTTGATCGGAACAGAACCAGAGTTGATCGTGCAGACTCGAGAGAAGATAGCCTTGATTCGTAAAAGGCTGTTGACCGCCCAGAGTCGCCAGAAATCCTACGCGGACGTACGCCGTCGCCCATTGGAGATCAATATTGGAGACCATGTACTTTTGAAGGTTTCTCCTACTCGGGGAATCTTTCGTTTCGGAAGGAAAGGAAAGCTGAGTCCGAGATATATCGGACCATTTGAGATCCTAGAGAGAGTTGGGGAGCTGGCATAGAGATTGGCATTGCCGCCGTCATTGTGCCATGTTCATAACGTGTTCCACGTATCCCAGTTACGGAGGTATATACCAGATCCCAGTCATATCATTGATTTTGGCGAGATCAAAATCGAGCAGGATGGGACGTTTGAAGAAAGACCGGTCGAGATACTCGAGAGTCGAGTTAAACAACTGAGTAACACACCAATCGTTTTGGTCAAAGTTCAATGGTCACATCACGGAATGGATGAAGCCACCTGGGAAACGGAAGCTGATATGAAGTCTAGATATCCCGAATTATTTTCATCTTGAGTTTCGGGACGTAACTCCTTTTTAGTAGGAGAGTATGTAATATCCGGATTTATTACAGTGTATTTCATCTGTATTCAAACCCTGTATTATTCGGATTTGTGGTTTTGATTATTGGAGTATGATGTTTCTTGCATTGATATCTTTGTACATAAGTATAGAAACATGCAAAATTTATCATGCAAACTCGTGATAGCGCACGCTAAGAATGTAGCTTAACGCGCGCTATCGGGCTACTACTAGCGCACGCTATGCAGGTAGGAGTTGCGTGCGCTAAGAACTCGATTATTGAGCGGGACGGCTAGCACATGCGCCAGCCGGGACATGGGTCCGGATAAGATTCCCATGACGAACTCGACAGCTCAAGTCAACTATTATTAGCGCACGCTAAGGAAAGCTTACTAGCGTGCGCTAACCTGTTAAAATGCAGAATATTATAAATGGGACAGCAACCCGTTTTGGCTTACATTTTACTCGTCCATTCTGCATTCTTGAGAGGCCAGAGCGCAGAATTAATCCTCCTACAATTTTAGAACATATCTTGTTGGTGTTTATATATTGGTTATCACTTGGGAGAAATCATTGAAGTGAAATAGCACCTTGGAGTGGCATACAACCAACCGGAGTTAGATTCTACCTTACGGTTCAGTGATTTCATCATATTGAGGTATGTTCAATCTATCTCCAGACTTAGAGTTGGATTCTAACGAATTGGATGATCATCTTAACGAGATATTGATTTTCATAGATGAATTATCCAAAGTATATCATGTTTGGAATATTGAGATGATTAAGCCTTAAGTACCTTGATTATGATCATCATGATTCGAATCTTATTACATTGAACAAGTAAAGGAAGCTTCTATCATTGGTAATCCGAATCTAGTAGATGACTTCATAATAATCATGAACTTGACTTTAACAATCATTATTGTTAGATAAATCTAAAGGATTGATCATGGAAGGATTTATCTAGTATAGATGGAACGTTTAACAACTTCAGCATGATAATATTGATTGATATAGAGGTGTTGATATCAACCGTTAAGCTTTTCGAATCGTCATATGAAGAATTGTAGTCGAAATGGAATATGGCTTATATGGTATGCATATCCTTGAATCCGAAGTTGTTGCTATCCGTAAGATCATTCATAATCGTATGAACATGATATTCATGGAGGTAACATGAATTATCACGGAAGATTTCATTGTTTTGATCATGGTGAGAACAGTTTACTGCCCAGCAGTAAACTGCCATGCATAGATAGCGCACGCTAAGCTATGAAGATTAACGTGCGCTATCGAGCACGAGTTAGCGTACGCTACGTTTGGTACGTAACGTACGCTAAGACATCAGACGAGTCAATCGACTGATCAGTGAAGTACTGACCATGCATAGTTAGCGTACGCTAGGCTTTGTTGTTTGCGTGCGTTATCGAGCAGACTTAACGCACGCTACACAGAGTACTTAGCGTGCGCTAAGCAGTTCAGGCAGATTTCATTTTATGAACTTTTGGCAGTAAATCGAATTGTTAAACATTCGTATGACGTGAGATAAATCCTATATCATTTCTTTTGTTAAGGTTTGATCTTGTTGCGTGATTGATTGAGGAGGACGACCTTCGAGTGTTCGTTTTCGTGGAAGTATTATTCTTGTCTTCAAATCGAGGCAAGTACCTTAATTGTTTTACGTATTGTTGTTATACATATTGTCGTGCATGTATGTCGTTATTGTATGTCCACCTCGTGTTGGTCCGACGAGATCATCGGGGGATCTATGCTAGCGTGCGCTGGATCATCGGACGGGTTTTTCCACCACGGGTTGGTCTGACGGGATCATCGTGGGTTCTAGGCAGTGAACGCTGGATCGACGGAATTACCATGTGTATGTTATGATATCATGTTGTGATTATCAGTTGTGTATGTCATTTATGAGTTTCTCGTAGGAGAAGACTCGTTGGTATTTTGTCGTTTACGTTATTATTCTTCGTGAGATATGAATAATATGTTGTGGTACTTGTACTAGCATCGTTGTGCTAACCCCTTCGGGGGTGAACATTTTGTTTATGTTCAGGATCCAGGAGAGCGGGAAAACAACCACTGGAGCTGCATGACGACGAGGGTGCAGAGTGATGTTTTGGCCGGGTTCATTTGTCTGTTGTTTATTGGTTATTTCAATAAGTACTCGAGTACGAAGTCATTTATGCTGAATTTGAATTTGGTGATGTATTATTAAGTTCCTGCTGAACAACTGTACTTTCAGTATTTGGTCAGAACCGTTGTATCTTAATTCCGTTATTTCCATTCGTTAGTACCTTTTAAAGTCTGTTCAATTCTTCAGCCTTGTAAATCCTTATGTAAAGGATTTACGGCGCTGTAATATTCCTGAATATATCGGGGGTGTTACAGGATACTATTAGGAATATGTGATCGAATGCCACTCAGATGATGAGAGAGCGAGAGCATTGTATTGTAATTATGAACATCTTACGTATGTCCTTACATTCAATAGAAAACATTCCACTCCATATGAGGTAAAGAGATAGGCACTGGAAGTGCTTAGGGCTCAAGTGCTTAACTGGTTCACAAGTCGATAAAAATTGGCATTAAGTTTAGACAAGACTTCTATAACATGTACTTTGACATAAAGAGTGCTTGTCTTCATTAGGTTTAGTGGGAGTACATGTTATAAGTATGTTAATGGGGTTAGTATACTCGGACTCGACTCACCTCGATTTGGTCACATGGATTTCCCTTTGGGGTAGTCAATAGCTGAATCAGAAGGTTGTGATAGGTAATCTTTGACTTGAGGATTTGGTAGAAAATGTGCTTGTTGTAATATCCGCAATTTCGAATTTCGGTAATTTTCTTTTTTTGGTGTATTTCTCGATCGTAGTGACCCTCGTGTACCTTTCAGTGTGTCCTTCCTGTCAACTGTTGAACTGTATTCTCGTTATTGTTGTGCGGAACCGCCGTTTCGGGGTTGCCGCGAATCCATTTCGTGTTATTGGTTCCCAAATATTGATTCCTATCGTTTTATTCTCTTTCCGGATCATTTTCATCATTTTGGGGCCCAAAAGGGGGTGTGGGCCGCGGCACAAGATGTGTGTGCCGCGGCACACAAATTTCTTCGATTGTTGGTCGAGCGACCAGACTGCAGCCGCGGCACACCCATCCGGTGCCGCGGCACAGTGCCAAGTCAGTGACGCGGCACACCCGTCCGGTGCCGCGGCACACCCGTGTGACATCTGCGACCAAAACCCGCCTGTACCGGGTGCCGCGGCACACTGCCGAACCCTGGGAGTAATTTTTTGGCCTGTGCCGCGGCACACAATGCGATCAACCCCCTATAATTGCGTTGTTTTGAGCGTAATCTGCTCATTTCCTCCTTCTTCTTCCTGCGACGCGAGAGAGTGAGAGAGAGGGGGAGAGTTCCTCATTATTATCGATTGGGGAGTTGATTTTCATCATTCTTCTTCGGTTGTGAAGCCCGGACAATCAATCCAATGCGTGTTCTACGGATCTTAGTACTTGAATCTCCAAAGGTAATATCTCTAGAACCCTATTTTCGACTAAATTGGGGGTTTTGGGATTTTCTTCCGATTCGTTCCGTTTTGTTGGTGGATTCATGGTGTATACGATTAATATTGTTAGTATCTTTAGTTTTCCTACGGATTCATGGATATTTTGTGGATTTTTACGGAATCGAGAGGGTTTGGTTGTGGTCCGCCCTCGTTGTTATTTTTGGTACGAATATACATGAATCGTAGGCGGGTTTTCGGGTGTATTCCATTTCCGTAATCGTTTAGAAGTGGTTGTGATTGTGCTATTCGAATCGTTAGGTTCATTTTCGTCGGTTCCTCGCGGTCGTGCTTGATTCTTCCGTTCCGTTCGTTGTCGTCTCCCTTTTCGTTAGCATCGGGCGTTCCGAAGCTTCCCGGTTGAGCCGTATCCGTTCGTGGTTCCGTGCTCGTGGTATCGAGGCAAGTACCTTGCCCATACTTTTCTCGTTTTATGGATATGATGATCGGTGGTTGTCTTGATGTGTTTGTTTGGTTATTTGAAATGAAGTTTCAAAGGATTTCGCTTTGGCCTCGTTAAAGGCTTTCTTTCAAAACGAGTGTGATTTGTGAACGGTGTTTTGAGAATTGATTATGATTTGATTATTTTGAACATTGAAGGATTTTATGATGATACTCGTATTGTTTAAGTTATGGAATCGTGGATTCCGTATTTAATCTTGTTGTGGTGTTTTGAAGAATTTGATATTGGTGTCGAGTTAATGGCCATCTCTAGTGAGTATTCTTAATGAACTTACATTCTTAGCATATTGGTATTGCATGAGTAACGTGTGTGTGTGTATGCTCACTTCGGGGGGTGGATGTCTGTTTTTGCATTCAGGTTTTGGAGCATAACACAGGGTCGGCACGAAGGATGATGAAAGATGATCGATACTAATCACATGAGGAACCGTACTTTGTTTATTGGTTCAGTTGTACTCTATTTTTCCGCTGCTATATTTTCCCGTTGTAAGGGTGTGGTTGTATTTTGACCCCTGCGTGGGCATGAGTTGTATTTGAGCTGTATGTATTTATTGAAAGACCAAATCGGTCTACTGAGTCGTTTTAGCCTTAAAGGCATGGTTGAGTTGTTATATGTCGTTACCAGCCTGGTAGATCCTTGAGGAAAGGTTCTACGGCGTGTAATATCCCTGAGCGGATTGGGGGTGTTACATAAATGGTATCAGAGCTTAGGTTGTGGAAACCTAGGCTGTCGGGTCAAGTCGTGTTGTTTGAGTCTTGTTTCGTCGGATTTTATCTGACTGAGTCGTGTCGCGACGCGTCGTTTGAGTTTGTTGGTCGTGATTAGTATCGTGGGGCGATCATCATCTTCGTGCGGCCTGTGGAAGTAAGTCTCCCTTCTTGTGTTGTGCCTCGTGTGACACGAGCTGTTTTTATGATTATTTGTTAAGTGATGGAATCCTTATGTGGATCTTGATTTCACGTTATGTATTTAGTCGACTCTCGTACTTGATTTATACGAGGAGTGTCGTCGCTTGTGATGTCTTTTTATTGTTGTTTTTGTCCGTTGCTGATGATTTTCGAATCGATTTGCATGTTTTACAAGTTCTCTTGTGGAAGCTTTGTGCTTATACACGTTCGACTTGTTCACTAGCCAGTGCGGGAGGGTCCTTAGAGACCTCGAATGGGGTCAGTGGTTTTGTTCTGAATCCTAGGCGGTCTTCGACTGTGGTATTTTATCGTTTGTTTCCGTTTAAAGACATGTATTGTCTTGATTTTAAACGTTTTGATGGGTGTACTAGGAGTTGTTTTAGTGAACGTCGAAATGCGTGAGTTTTGGGCATTATGGCCTATTGGATTTTTGAAAACCTTGAGTATCTTAGAAAAATAAAATTCGAGACATATTTTTTAAATGAGTTATTTTCTTGTGGTACATCCAAGGTGCCACAATATATTCCAAATTTTTCTACCTCGAGGACCAAAATGTTTTGAGATATTTTCAATGTTTTAGAAACACTTTTATTTAGACCCAAGGGTCGAATATTTTGAAAGTTTTCACTAAGAGAAAGTGTCCTCACTTTTATCAAATGCGAAATGGTTCTCCATGTAACACCCCCAGATCAAACCGGGAATATTACACGCCGCAGACCCTCTCCGTGAGGATCCACCAGGCTAGACATCAAAACAACACATTACATTACATACCGACGAATCAAAATAACGGACCAATAGACCGATTTGGTCTTTCGTCACTGACTTAAAAATCAAAATACATAAACTCATCCAGACTCATACCCACACAAGGGTAAAATACTTGCAACAACGAAATAAGACAGCGGAAAAGACAATACAATGGACTCCGACTAACTGAACCCAAAACTGGCCTTCGTGTGATTAGTATCATTCGTCTTTCATCATCCCTCGTGCCGATCCTGTGTCTTGCTCCCGAAAACCTGCATGTACCTGGACACAATACAGATATCCACCCCGATTACTCGGGGTTAGCAACACTCCACTGTCTCGCCAGTGCAAGTATAAAGCGCAAATACGAGACATACTCAACACATTCCGAGATTATAACGAAATACTTCCATATATATTTTTAGTTAATAATAGTTCAAGTCCTGAAAGCAGAAACGAAGCAAGTAAGCATTTTGAAAACATTTCCAAATCTCGGGAGTTTTGAAAACATCAAAAATTAAAAATGTTCTTAATTCCTCGAAAGCCATTTAGGGTCACAGCCCCAAAGTTCATTTTTCAAAATACAAATCCGTTTAACAAAACACGGGGTCCACGACCCAACCATTCCGGTCACAAAACACAGGGTCCACGACCCGATCATCCACTTCAATTCACTTACAAAGACACATTACACATAACACCTTATTCATATGCCATTCTAGCCAAGCACCAAGACTCGATATATAATGTCTCTCGACCCCAAGCACAAAGCATTGTGATACTCCGGACAATATCACAATTAACGAAAACATCAACGTCATCCTCAAGATGAAAACCTGGCCCCGGTAACCGCGGCCGTACCCCTTAGTATCGACCCCCAGACATCCCGTCGGACACTCCGGGTGGGAAACCACTTCCGCGGCCGTACCCCTTAGTATCGACCCCCAGACATCCCGTCGGACACTCCGGGTGGAAGTTCATCCACACACGCACCCAAGTCCACTTCCGTGGCCGTACCCCTTAGTATCGACCCCCAGACATCCCGTCGGACACTCCGGGTGGAAGTAACAACACACACACACGTTTCAAAATCACAGTTGCAAACCACAAGCCTCGAAGGTCAATCACAGTATATATAGTCGAGATACCTTAATGGCCAGTTCATCCAACATATACTCACGACCAAGTAGTGATACGATTCACAAGGAAGCACAAGATTTCAACAGCACCGAACGACACAACTAATATCACACAAACTCACATATTCATACATAAAAACGTGACTCCAAGCACATAATTTGACAAAAGAATTACACTTTACATTTACCAACGACATAATCATACGCAATGACATCACAAAAAAGTAAGGTGATTCTATACTCCACACTAGCACACATATTCAACTAAGCACATTAATTCCCGACACACGGGTCACCTTTACAAAAAGCATGATGGTAAATATTCCGATTCTTTTGAAAAATAGTTATTAATATTTATTTAGCACATATCGACGATTAACAACCATAATATCCACAAAACACGAAATGTATGGGCAAGATACTTGCCTCGAAATCAATTTGTGAATACTCCGACGAAAGCGGCTCGGCCGAAACAACCCCAAAATAGTCCCGAAACAGCCCGGCCAAAACAGCCCCAAAACAGTCCCGAAATAGCTCGGCCGAACCAGCCCCAAAACAGCCCCGAAACAACCCCAAAAGCCGACCACCTTCGCGAGAAATCAATAACAACACAATCACCATGAGAATAATACCGCTACGAATCAACAACACTAAACGAAATCTCAATCGACACTAAGAAACTACAAGGGTTCAAGGGTTCGTTCCAAGAAAGCCAAAATCATGTTCCGGGTGAAACGAAATCGATAAACGAGTTACTAATCCGTAGATTACAACCAATACAACAAGAATTACATGACCAATTCATCATAATCGGCCCAGAATTGAAATCAAAAGGAAAAACCCCAAAATAGTTGAAAAGGGATTTTTTTGAAGAATTACCTCAATCCGACGAAGAACAATGGATTAGATGTTGTTAAACATGATCAAGACTTCAAGAATATGATGATAATCTACTCAGGGATTGAAATCCCCATCAAATCGCCCAAAAACCGAGAGAGAGAAGTGAAAATGGGCTGAAAAACGCGACTGTCCTATTTATACCACTGGACAAAACGGCTCAGAAAACGGCCCAAATTAGAGCCGTATTCCAGCGCCGTGTTATAAACGACTCAGCAAAAACGGTGCAAACAGCGTCGTATTCCAGGGCCGTATTCTGACAGTGTAGACTTTGTCATTATGACCATAACTTCTCCGTCCGGACTCCGATTGACTCGCCGTTTGAACCATTGGAAAGCTAATTTGATGCTCTATCACATTGTAAAGTTTCAGAATTTTTAGACTTTATAAGCGCCGGTGGTGATCTTTCAAAGTCGACCAAATGCACAAAAACGATACTCCTCGACAAAACAATAATTATTCAACATGCAACGAAACACTAACGGACAACACCAACGATCCAAATCAGCGAGCACATAAAAAAGCAAGACATACTATTAGCTCGACTTACGCAACGATAAGTCGTACCCAACGAACACCACAACACGGTACATCGTGCCGTACCCAACATAAGGGAAAATCTCAAGAAATCGCCAATGTGAACAAAATGAGCAGGCGCAATCGACAAAAGTTCAAAAATAACTGGGCAGAATCTCGGGTATTACATTCTACCCTCCTTAAAAGAAGTTTCGTCCGAAACTTAAAACATGAAACAATCCAGTGAGCAACTCTAGATGACACATGATTCCGCTAACTTGATGATCTGGAAAGACGATACGAAGGCAACCACCCCAAAATTTTGGGAAATTACAAAATGGCCCAAACGTCTGAAACATCACGATAAGACAACGTATAACCAAACTGAACTTCACAAAACGTCTAACAAGGTTAAACGGACTTATGGGGAAATACGAACAAAAATTTTGAACAAGGTTCGCAAGAATCAATCTCAAATGCGGAAAAGTCGCCAAAAAGCACGGAACTCAGCAAAACGACACCGAAACGAACTCGGATGTCAACAAGTGTAGAATGAAACATTCACATAAGGACGAAACGGTCACAGAGGATCTGTTAAAATGGACTCCTGGCCAAAAAAAAAAAAAAAAAAAAAATTACCGAAAATCGAAAATTGCGGATATTACATCATATCACCTTTAAAAGAGGTTTCGTCCCCGAAATCTAAACAACGAGAACGAAATGCTGGAATAGCGACCTTCTCGGCCATATCTTCTTGGTCCTGCATCTGATATCCATGACCAACTGTACCGCGGTCACGACCGCATCCTCTGTCCCTCGGCATACTAAGCGGATTCTCACTCGATACGATGCCACAACTTCGCAAAAATAACATGCTAAAGTATCAACTCAGCACGACAATATCACATAAGGTAACTACTAACAACTCGATAAGAAAATCCACGAGGTATTCTTTTAAATGATATCATTTGAAAATCCGTGGATTTGTGTGCTCTTCAAAGTAAAACTTTAAAAGTACTTTTGGTACCTCGGGTTGTTTCATCAAAACTTGTAAACAACATATTTTAACCGTCTCATTTGAAATCATTTGAAGTCATCAAGCCTCTACGTATCATCATCGCCGTTAACAACTAACAAGTTAACCATGCAAGATCATCAAATCATTCTTACATACTCTAACATTTCCAAATCCGAGTTTGAACTTTATATCGAGTGAGATTTTTCCTCTTTCACTATATTTTTTTTTTTGAAAATAAAAATCGCAGTGGTTTCTGAAATAAAATATTTTTATGGTGTGAAAGATTTTTGAAAATCATTCACTCGAATTATTTGAAAATACAACAATACGTTAAAAATCATTTTCGAAAATTCTCCCAACACTTCACAAACATCAACGATGGTAATATTTTACAAAATGTCTACATGTACTTTAAAACAACTCTTTCAAATACCATCGAGGTTTTATTTGAGAATCCAAGGCCGGCTTGCCAATTCCAAATAATTTTCAAAGTATACACGGAGCCGCCGATTAATCGAACCGTCAAAACTTTGTGAAGTTTCCAGGAAAGTATTTTTGAACACACACAGCAGCCATAATTTATCAATTCATCAAACACAATCAAATATCACCTAGCAATACGAAAAGTCTTAACACACATTCACGCTGCTTGATTTGTTATCACTAGACACCACGTAGAGAATACAACTACAGGTGATTGGCCGCAAAAGTTAGACCTAACGGCTATAATGCGGTTCCATAGCTTACGCCCGAGTTGATTAGCGCGTTACATAACAAAGATTAACGTGCGCTAAACACGCCACGTTAGCGCGCGTTAGGCTCGTATTAAGCCTGTGCTAACTGCTCTAATCACCAACACGATTGCAAACATATACGAGGTAATACTAAACTCGAAGGTTACAAATAAGCAACAACATACGAGTCTAAATGTCATCGATTCATATAATTATAACATCTCACAAGCAACCATCAAAAGAAAATCATCTTACAAAAACGAAAATTTTATTTCTCAATAAGGAGGACTATCTCAACACATACATACCGATGGACTCAACATTCACGTTACTATTTTAATCATAAAACGGACACCACTGCTCAACAACGAGAGCATCATCAATACGCATCTTCTGACCAACAATCATGAAACCGAAAAGTTACAAACGAGAGTCACGTCTTGAGTATATTTGTTGACCTTATTTGAGTTAAAAACTCGAGTTTTGAAAACTTATAGTATGAGATGAAAATGAAATATCGGTAGTTTGAAGTCTAAAAATTTTCGACCTTGAGGTCATCATACAAAAATCGAAATTTTTCCTCCCTTGGAGAACATTTTAAAAATTTACGTGGCTCCCCGGAAGCCCTCGAAACTAAAAATTCCAAGGTTGTTGCTCTTGTAAGAAAAACAGTTCATACAAGGATACATTTGGCAATATCATTCTTCATTCTAACACAAAACGGGAATTAACAAATATATGTCACTACTCACGATGCACCTTCAAATACTACTACATAACACAGAATCATACAGGCTCGTATAGCTCGTGGTACAACATGTAGTAGGGAGACTTACATCCACAGATCGCACGAAGATGATGGCTGCACCTTGATACTAATCACGACCGACATCCCAGACGACGCGTCGCGACATGACTCAGTCAGACAAAATCTGACAATACAAGACTCAACATAACTCGACCCGACAGCCTAGGTTTCCTCAACCTAAGCTCTGATACCATAAATGTAACACCCCCAGATCAAACCGGAAATATTACACGCCGCAGACCCTCTCCGTGAGGATCCACCAGGCTAGACATCAAAACAACACATTACATTACATACCGACGAATCAAAATGACGGACCAATAGACCGATTTGGTCTTTCGTCACTGACTTAAAAATCAAAATACATAAACTCATCCAGACTCATACCCACACAAGGGTAAAATACTTGCAACAACGAACAATAAGACAGCGGAAAAGACAATACAATGGACTCCGACTAACTGAACCCAAAACTGCCTTCGTGTGATTAGTATCATTCGTCTTTCATCATCCCTCGTGCCGATCCTGTGTCTTGCTCCCGAAAACCTGCATGTACCTGGACACACTGAGATATCCACCCCGATTACTGGGGGTTAGCAAACTCCACTTTGTTTCGCTAGTGCAAGTATAAAGTGCAAATACGAGCCATACACAACACATTCCGAGAATATAACGAAAGACTTCCCGAGATATATTTAGTTAAAAATAGTTCAAGTCCTGAAAGCAGAAACGAAGCAAGTAAGCATTTTGAAAACATTTCCAAATCTCGGGAGTTTTGAAAACATCAAAAATTAAAAATGTTCTTAATTCCTCGAAAGCCATTTAGGGTCACAGCCCCAAAGTTCATTCTTCAAAATACAAATCCGTTTAACAAAACACGGGGTCCACGACCCAACCATTCCGGTCACAAAACACAGGGTCCACGACCCGATCATCCACTTCAATTCACTTACAAGGACACATTACACATAACACCTTATTCATATGCCATTCTAGCCAAGCACCAAGACTCGATATATAATGTCTCTCGACCCCAAGCACAAAGCATTGTGATACTCCGGACAATATCACAATTAACGAAAACATCAACGTCATCCTCAAGATGAAAACCACAACTGGTAACCCGCGGCCGTACCCCTTAGTATCGACCCCCAGACATCCCGTCGGACACTCCGGGTGGGAAACCACTTCCGCGCCCGGACCCCTTAGAATCGACCCCAAGACATCCCGTCGGACACTCCGGGTGGAAGTTCATCCACACACGCACCCAAGTCCACTTCCGTGGCCGTACCCCTTAGTATCGACCCCCAGACATCCCGTCGGACACTCCGGGTGGAAGGAACAACACACACACACACACGTTTCAAAATCACAGTTGCAAACCACAAGCCTCGAAGGTCAATCACAGTATATATAGTCGAGATACCTTACTAGAATGGCCAGTTCATCCAACATATACTCACGACCAAGTAGTGATACGATTCACAAGGAAGCACAAGATTTCAACAGCACCGAACGACACAACTAATATCACACAAACTCACATATTCATACATAAAAACGTGACTCCAAGCACATAATTTGACAAAAGAATTACACTTTACATTTACCAACGACATAATCATACGCAATGACATCACAAGAAAGTAAGGTGATTCTATACTCCACACTAGCACACATATTCAACTAAGCACATTAATTCCCGACACACGGGTCACCTTTACAAAAAGCATGATGGTAAATATTCCGATTCTTTTGAAAAATAGTTATTAATATTTATTTAGCACATATCGACGATTAACAACCATAATATCCACAAAACACGAAATGTATGGGCAAGATACTTGCCTCGAAATCAATTTGTGAATACTCCGACGAAAGCGGCTCGGCCGAAACAACCCCAAAATAGTCCCGAAACAGCCCGGCCAAAACAGCCCCAAAACAGTCCCGAAATAGCTCGGCCGAACCAGCCCCAAAACAGCCCCGAAACAGCCCCAAAAACCGACCACCTTCGCGAGAAATCAATAACAACACAATCACCATGAGAATAATACCGCTACGAATCAACAACACTAAACGAAATCTCAATCGACACTAAGAAACTACAAGGGTTCAAGGGTTCGTTCCAAGAAAGCCAAAATCATGTTCCGGGTGAAACGAAATCGATAAACGAGTTACTAATCCGTAGATTACAACCAATACAACAAGAATTACATGACCAATTCATCATAATCAAAAGGAAAAACCCCAAAATAGTTGAAAAGGGATTTTTTGAAGAATTACCTCAATCCGACGAAGAACAATGGATTAGATGTTGTTAAACATGATCAAGACTTCAAGAATATGATGATAATCTACTCAGGGATTGAAATCCCCATCAAATCGCCCAAAAACCGAGAGAGAGAAGTGAAAATGGGCTGAAAAACGCGACTGTCCTATTTATACCACTGGACAAAACGGCTCAGAAAACGGCCCAAATTAGAGCCGTATTCCAGCGCCGTGTTATAAACGACTCAGCAAAAACGGTGCAAACAGCGTCGTATTCCAGGGCCGTATTCTGACAGTGTAGACTTTGTCATTATGACCATAACTTCTCCGTCCGGACTCCGATTGACTCGCCGTTTGAACCATTGGAAAGCTAATTTGATGCTCTATCACATTGTAAAGTTTCAGAATTTTTAGACTTTATAAGCGCCGGTGGTGATCTTTCAAAGTCGACCAAATGCACAAAAACGATACTCCTCGACAAAACAATAATTATTCAACATGCAACGAAACACTAACGGACAACACCAACGATCCAAATCGAAAACGAGCACATAAAATAGCAAGACATACTATTAGCTCGACTTACGCAACGATAAGTCGTACCCAACGAACACCACAACACGGTACATCGTGCCGTACCCAACATAAGGGAAAATCTCAAGAAATCGCCAACAGAACAAAATGAACGGCGCAATCGACAAAAGTTCAAAAATAACTGGAACCGAGAATCTCGGGTATTACACTCCAAAGTCTCGATAACAATGTTTCACGTTTGTACTTTTTGAAAGGTGATACTCAAGATCAACCGGTGTTCTTCTAAATTATTTTCAAAATGAGGTTTTCGTTTTTAAAACCTATCTTTTCCCGTTTGAGGGCTGGGTATATATGTATGATGTTCGCGTTGTCATTTTGATGTTTGCTCCCGAGTATGACCGAATTGGCGGTGTGAGCGTTGAGTCGTTTTCCACACATTTGTTGTGTTAGCCCTCTGTGAGAGGTGGAATGTTGGTGTTGAATGTTGTCGCCTCGTGGTGATTTCTGCGTTGTCGCGCATGTGCGAGCTGTTAGAGCTTGGTTTGGTATGACCGTGTGCATCGGTAATCGTTCCGTTATGTGTCGGTTGTTTAATGTCTTGTTACCTTGCTCCTGTTTTTGTGAATTTCGTGGACGAGGTCGGAGGTAATGCCCGTACTATTTTGACTTCGGTATTTTCTCTTTCGCCAGACTATCGATTCGCTCATGTTCGTTGATACTTTCTGAACTTGTTCTGTATTTCGATTTCATCGTCTGAACGAACCGTGATCTTGTTGTGGGTCGATCTGGTTATCGCTGTGATTTTTTCGGGTTCGGTTCGACTCTTGTGAACCTTATCCGGGAGTGACATCATCTGGTTCTATTAGTTCTTTTATTCGAAGTGGATCGGATTTGGAACTCTTGTGTTTTCGACTTTGTCGACTCATCATGTTCATTGACATTTTCTGAGCTTGTCCTGCCCCTTGCTTTTGTTGATCGAACGAGGGTGGTATTTCGGAATTACTCGTTCGTCGTTGTGACCTTTCAATCATTATTCCCTTTCCTGTGGATCTCATGCGAGTGTGCATCTTGTTGTTCTCACCGGATCATGTTTTGTCTCGAGTCGAGGTGTGAACCTCGGAGTTGTCGGCTGAACCTTATTGTTCTTCGTGATCCGAACATGATCGTTCGATTTTTGTTGTCTCGATCTTTTTGGTTCGATCGTTTGATTGTTCGGTTTTTGTTGATCCCGTTTCGTGATTGTTGGACATTCAGACTCCTTCCAAATTTCCTTAAGTTCGGGAAATTAGCTCGTTTTCGATCTTCCAACCCCTGGGCGGTGGAATTCCGTATTTGTTCAGCGTGTGGCTCATGTTTTGATTGATATACCGTTGGGTTGGTCAATCGTATTGATTTTCGTTGGTTGTGTTTTGTGATTGTTCGGATAATCGACTTGATTGTATTATCTGTTTGATGACACTTGTCACTTGTTGATTTTATTATGTCTCTACCGGTGGCATTGTGTTGGTCGCCCTGGAGCGTGTTTTCACGCCATTTATTCCTTTGCGTTGCTTGTAACGTTTCGCCGATGGGCGTAAGTTACGCATTTCTTGTGTATCTCGTTGAGTTTTCCCTGGCGGGGATATTGCTTCTCCCTACTTGTTTTAAGTTTCGGGACGAAACTTCTTTTAAGGAGGGTAGAATGTAATATCCGCAATTTAATTTCGGTAATTTTCTTTTTGGTGTATTTCTCGATCGTAGTGACCCTCGTGTACCTTTCGGTGTGTCCTTCTGTCAACCGTTGAACCGTATTCTCGTTATTGTTGTGCGGAACCGCCGCTTTCGGGTTGCCGCGAATCCATTTCGTGTTATTGGTTCCCAAATATTGATTCCTATCGCTTTTATTCTCTTTAGGATCATTTTCATCATTTTGGGGCCCAAAAGGGGGTGTGGGCCGCGACAAGATGTGTGTGCCGCGGCACACAAATTTCTTCGATTGTTGGTCGAGCGAATCCGTGGTGTGCCGCGGCACACCCATCCGTGCGCCGCGCACAATGCCGAAGTCGCCGCGCACACCCGTCCGGTGCCGCGGCACACCCGTGTGACATCTGCGACCAAAACCCGCTGTCTGGTGCCGCGGCACACGCAAAGCCGTGCCGGCACACCGCCGAACCACAGGAGTAATTTTTGGCTCGTGCCGCGGCACACCTCACCGTGCCGCGGCACACAATGCGGTCAACCCCCTATAATTGCGTTGTTTTGAGCGTAATCGCTCATTTCCTCCTTCTTCTCCTGCGACGCGAGAGAGTGAGAGAGAGGGAGAGTTCCTCATTATTATCGATTGGGAGTTGATTTTCATCATTCTTCTTCGGTTGTGAAGCCGGACAATCAATCCAATGCGTGTTCTACGGATCTTAGTACTTGAATCTACAAAGGTAATATCACTAGAACCCTATTTTCGACTAAATTGGGGTTTTGGGATTTTCTTCCGATTCGTTCCGTTTTGTTGGTGGATTCATGGTGTATACGATTAATATTGTTAGTATCTTTAGTTTTCCTACGGATTCATGGATATTTTGTGGATTTTTACGGAATCGAGAGGGTTTGGTTGTGGTCCGCCCTCGTTGTTATTTTTGGTACGAATATACATGAATCGTAGGCGGGTTTTCGGGTGTATTCCATTTCCGTAATCGTTTAGAAGTGGTTGTGATTGTGCTATTCGAATCGTTAGGTTCATTTTCGTCGGTTCCTCGCGGTCGTGCTTGATTCTTCCGTTCCGTTCGTTGTCGTCTCCCTTTTCGTTAGCATCGGGCGTTCCGAAGCTTCCCGGTTGAGCCGTATCCGTTCGTGGTTCCGTGCTCGTGGTATCGAGGCAAGTACCTTGCCCATACTTTTCTCGTTTTATGGATATGATGATCGGTGGTTGTCTTGATGTGTTTGTTTGGTTATTTGAAATGAAGTTTCAAAGGATTTCGGTTTGGCCTCGTTAAAGGCTTTCTTTCAAAACGAGTGTGATTTGTGAACGGTGTTTTGAGAATTGATTATGATTTGATTATTTTGAACATTGAAGGATTTTATGATGATACTCCTATTGTTTAAGTTATGGAATCGTGGATTCCGTATTTAATCTTGTTGTGGTGTTTTGAAGAATTTGATATTGGTGTCGAGTTAATGGCCATCTCTAGTGAGTATTCTTAATGAACTTACATTCTTAGCATATTGGTATTGCATGAGTAACGTGTGTGTGTGTATGCTCACTACGGGTTAGATCCGACGGGGTCTCGGTAGGGGTCCACGGAGGTGTGGATCGACGAGCTTTGCTTTTAACCACTACGGGTTAGATCCGACGGGGTCTCGGTAGGGGTCCACGGAGGTGTGGATCGACGGTTAATTGTGGTGCATTTTTCAAATGAGATTTGATATTGGCATTTCCGGAAATGAGTGCTTTTGAACGGTTTTCATGATTGCATGCATTGACTAAGTGTGTAAGAGGTAAGTTGTTCGTTTGGCCTACTTGGCTAGGATGGCTCTAGAGTATTTTGTTGTTTGTGTTAAACCTTTTATTTGTGGATTTTGATGTTGGGAGACGAACCTTGTGGTCGTTTTTGTGTACTGTAAGTTAATGAGATTTGGGGCTAAAATCCCAATGGTTTTGTAAAAGTCGTTTTACGGATTTGGGGCTAAAATCCCAACGGTTTGGTAAATGTCATTTTTCGGAAAGTAAACCTTTGGGGCGGTGACCCCTTTTGTCTTTGGATTTTGAAAAGTAGGATTTGATAATCCTAAATTGTTTTCTATTAAAACTCTCGATGGCAATCTAAACCGTTTTATAAATCATTTCCATTGATTTATGATATTTCGACTTTGAAATGTTTTCTCAAATCCTTGCCTCGGGAAGTATTTTTCGTTTCGTTTGGATCTTTGAGGATTCCTGGTTATTGTTATTCGTGGAATGTGAATTGTATGGCTCGTATTTGCACTTTGTTCTTGCACTAGCAAAACAGTGGAGTTTTGCTAACCCCCGAGTATTCGGGGGGTGGATGTCTGTTTTTGCATTCAGGTTTTGGAGCATAACACAGTGTCGGCACGTAGGATGATGAAAGATGATCGATACTAATCACATGAGGAACCGTACTTTGTTTATTGGTTCAGTTGTACTCTATTTTTCCGCTGCTATATTTTCCCGTTGTAAGGGTGTGGTTGTATTTTGACCCCTGCGTGGGCATGAGTTGTATTTGAGCTGTATGTATTTACTGAAAGACCAAATCGGTCTACTGAGTCGTTTTAGCCTTAAAGGCATGGTTGAGTTGTTATATGTCGTTACCAGCCTGGTAGATCCTTGAGGAAAGGTTCTACGGCGTGTAATATCCCTGAGCGGATTGGGGGTGTTACACTTGTGACATTAAGTTAGTCACTAGAGTAGTTCGATCTAATCACCGGATGATGGGGTCAACCTAGAAGTGCAACTTGGTGGGCAAGTAGCAGCCTCTACTGAATACTAAGATATGATTTTTTTGCTCTTTAAGTGAACAAGTAGATGTCCTATACGGTTAGTGACAAATGAGATCACAAGCCTTTGGGCAAAGCATTTAGAGCTAGTCGTATTTGATACACGAGATCTCGGTGATCTCAGTTTGCACTAAAAAATGCATAGAGTCAAGTTATAATAGGGTTTGATATTACTGTGACCCTAATACTTAATCGGGATATATGATTGGAGGGTTTATACGTATATTGTGTTCATAACTTAAAGATTTTGGAATGATCACATTTTCAATTGGGTTATGGTGTAGGCCACGGGAAAGGCTAGATGGTGCTAAAACTCTTTGGATCCTTCCATTCCTAGTTGAGACTTACCTACAGTGTCGTGCACACAGGATAGACGACGGATTATATTGAGCTTATTCTCTCTTCGTTCATATTAGATATTGGATGTCTAATTTAATTTATCTGATAAATTAAGTCAGTTTCGTGAATTAGATAAATTACTAGGTAATAAAATTTAATTTATATTATTTATTAGAGCAATTATATTTGATATAGTTAATTTATTGATTGATTAATTGTGCTAATGTTGGAACTTATCAAGGTGTATCCATCGGACTACACAGACGACGGGCCGTCTAACGGACCAAAAATGAACCAACCCTCCAATATTTGATGCTTGGCCGCCCCCTCCCCACATACACATGGTGTATCTTTTTTCTTTATCTCATAATGCGAAGATCAGAGATGTGGGTACTTTAGTCATACATTTGATGTATAAATTAAATGGTGGCACATTAAGGCTTTTGTCTTGAAGTGAAGTGTTTTATTTATAAAGCAGACCTTCATCTTCATAAATCGAGCTCGGCTATGAGTTATCGTAAGGAAAGAGAGAGAAATGCTTGAAGTCTTAAAACTTGTGTTTAAGTGTATTTTGAGAGAGAATAAATATTAATCTTTTACTTATAGTATATAAGATAAATATATAAAGCTTCTACTATCATCTTCTAGTCGTATTCTTAAAGAACAAGAGGATAGAAGTTAATTTCGGTCATTTTTCTGACGTGTGATTTGTAGAGGCATGGTGTTTTTAGTGATCGGGATTTTGTAAAAGCTTCGACAATTTGGATCGTGTTCATCAGCAACATTTAATCAAAGATCTTCAAGTGTATGGTTTCTAAATTCATACTTTGAATTATTTTTTTCATATATATATGATGCTTGATCGATCTTGTTTAGGGGTTCAATTTATTGATTGGATCAATATTATTATTCCGCCGCGCCTTCGGTTTTAGGCCTTGAATCCCAACACGTCTTATCCGCATGCTTAATTTGATATAGACGAGGGTGTACTGACCCCGAACTCGACACGCCCTGTCGGACCACTGGCCCGTACCTCGGCATGCATTCTGATGAGGCTGATTAATCAGAGATCTTTGATTAACACTATGATTCCTCAGAGCCGCAATAGTGCCCTAACTATCAACGGCTCTAATAGCCGCCACACAATGAGCTGCTCGGTGACCTTTCTATCCTCAAACAAAACAAGTTATTGGATTATGCAGACAATCTCTCACAAAATACCACATGCGATCACAATTATAGCAACTCCTCTCACCGTACGGAAGACTTTGGGACGATCTGAACCCACGGGAGCCACTGGCTGGCTGAAATGACCTCTCGGCAATACGACGAGAGGATTGTGGTTTGTGGAAACCACTACCCTTATTACTCGAGAAGTAACCTGTAGCCTTAGGTTTCTTACTCTCTACACCCTCTCTGATCACCGTCAATACCATTTCAATAAGCAGGGCTCTGTCTTGGTATTCTTTCAAGATGGTGCACCTCAACCCCATCATACTCTGGCAGATCCTCGTTTTCGTACGATGATCAAAGTAGCGGATTTTGTCCTCTTCGCTCCTCAATTAGTCTCGAATGCATGGTAACGTTGGTTAAATGTGATTATGTCCTGAGATATAGGCGCATCCTATGGAGCAGTAGTAAGGAAATCAGCGATACGTTGATTACGCACTTGCCGAGGACAATAGTATGCTTCCATCGTAGTCTTGAACTCATCATAAGTAACAACCCGATCCCTAGACCTGATGGCCTCCCATTAGTATACTGTCTTCTTATCGAGGAGATAATGGCCAATAGGCACCCTTCTCTCCTCCGGACAAGCGATAACATAAAAAGTCCGTCTAATTTGATGGAGCCAACTCTCCCAACCCAAAGAATCATAAGGAGCGGTGAAACACGGAGGATGCATTTTGATCATCTCTAATAGCCTCAGAATCAGTAGTAATATGTAGATTATGGCATCCATCCTGTACGATCTGAGCCAGATACCACATGCCGGAGAATGGTGGCAACTCTAATGTCGGAGTTGTTACTTGTCGGTTGGTTCTAACTGGCCAAAAGATCCCAGTGACCATCATAACTCAAAGGAATAATATTTGACACCGAATGAGATGCCAAATCGGTTGCAGAATGAGAAGGTACATCCCCCTCGTCACCAACACCATGAACATAACCTTGCCGAGTCCTCTAGCACGTCTACTTATATCTAGCATCATATTGAAGAATAAGAAAGTGAACAATAGAAGATCAGTACAAATACACAACCTTACATAATCTAAAATGAAAGTCGAATTCTCACTCAAGGTCAAAAGCGTTAAATAGATATAAGGATTTGAGAAGTCTTATAGTCACGGGTTGCACGACCGTACAATAGCACAACTATGTTAGGATCAAACAACAACTCTTACGACTCGACCTGACAGACTAATACATTAACAGCCTAGATATTCACAAACCTAAGCTCTGATGCCATAAATGTAACATCTCGACTTCTATGGGCTACTACGTCATATAACCTTCTAAAAAGGTCGACCAGGCTGGTGACATACGTACGCGACAACATAACATACATTTAAGACATCATATAAAATAATTAGTTATGTCGTGGCCTCGACCAAAATAACAAAAACGACAAGTTTGAATAATATTCAAAATAAATTAAATGCCCAGTTCCACAGTAATTTAAGTAAACACATGACAATCGAGGTTCAAAAACCCACATAAGAACATCGACAACACCTGACTATTTATTTGAGCATCTAACATTATTATTGCCCGTTCATCTCATGCGTACACCGTGCTGGATCCTCAAACTGAAAGTCAACTAAACTGCATGAAAGATATTTTTCCAATTTAAGGGGTTAGTGTTGGGATTCACTAGTGTAAGTATCATATGAAACATTTTAAGTCATTTATCAAAATCATTTCCAATATTCCCGAATATCATTCAAATTCGTCAAATAGCTCATCAAGGTTCATCAACCCAAAAACAATTCTACATCACTCAATGATTATCCGTGTTCCGTCCCTCAAGGCATGGAACTCTATAGGCCCTATTGGACATCCCTAGGTGAATAACCTCGCGTTCGCGATCCGCCCCTGAAGGTACGAATCGCATACACCCCGTTGGGCATTCCTGGATAAACATTACAACCTTTCCCACTCATATGCACAATTCATCATTCATAAATGCACAAACCTCATTACATATAATTAAACACTTGCTTCTCTTGCTAGAACACGAAGAAAATGACGAACGAAAGGGTTTCGACTCAAGTATTTTGCAAGAAATTCGATCCTAATATCATATCAATGCTCAATCAATAATTGTACGAGGGAAATAATTATAGAATACCCGTAATCCCCACTAACATTCTAACCGACATCTCAAAGGCATCATTTTCAACTCAACCAATTGGAGAGACATTGATAACTAAACTGTAGAATAACAAAGAAACAAATAGAATACAATTATATCATTGATAACCTATCACTAGTCTAATCTAAATCGAATTAAGAGGACAACGTCAAACCCCCAAATACCTGAAACTAGGATTCTAAGAGATTTACCACAATCCGAATGATGAAAGATCAAGTTATGATTAATCAGTGCTAGGAACTCAAAAATATTGTTAGGTGATGGTATATGGTTGGATTACCCAAATGCTCAAAAACCCCGGTTATATAGGATTGAGCAATGTTACATACACAACACAGTGTATTACGTATGCTAGGCTTCTAACATACGTTAAGATATTGACCTAGCATATGCAATGAACTTCACAGGGGCTACTACCTTGATGCATCAGGTAATGTTATGTGAACTGCATGAGTCGACTAGCATATGTAACAAACTTTTAACGTACGCAACCACTCTAGTGTAGCGTACGTATGTTCATGTCCAGAGGTCACCGCATCCAACCTATAAGTAAATTGGCGTAGCTATAACATATCACTAAAGTACGTAATGAGTGGGTAACGTATGCTACAACACAACCATAGCATACGTAAGTATGCTGACCGATGCTACTGCTTCAAACTATCAAGTATAATTAGTAGGCTACAATGAGAATTAGCATATGTTAAGCTCGGATGTTACGGACGGTATGCATAGCACATAGTGTACATAACCAGTGCATAATAACAACACTGTTCCACCTATTCGATGCAACGCCATGACTACACAACTGAAAACAACGACTACTAAATCAACAATAGAACGTCCAGTCCAAATATTAATTAACGATCTCAAACACCATCCGAACTCCCAGAAAACAAAAGGAAATATATGTAGAGGGTAAATTCTAGAATTAATGTTGATGACGTCAGGGACGTCGTTCAAGTTGGTTCAATCGGGCACTAGCAACCTGTCAACACAAAATATGTAAGAACTCTTACAGAGCACCGGTGGATTGTTAATTGAAGAGCCTCCGATGCTCAAGTTAGTAAATATTGTATTGAATAAATTGAAATAAATGAATAAAATATAACAGACAATGAAATAATTGATGATGTCGATGATATCAGACGGTTAGGCACGTCCAGTGAGTGATCATGATGATGTGGCGGTCGAGAGCGTCAGAGGGTGAATGATAGGTATTGAACAGCCGTAACGGTGATATTTGACGGTCAGGTATGTCTAGTGACTGGTGGAGGTGAGACGGCGGTTGAGAGCACAGGAGAATTAGAGAGTTATTCAAGAGCGTAAGTTGAGTAGAGAATGACTTGGAATTCGATGATCCCATTTGATCAGTAGTATTGTATTTATATACGATGGCTTGGTGTCTCTAGGGTTTCTCTCCTCAACCGTATCCATCTATTACGTTGACCCATTTGTTCGTACTTTCATGGAGCTCGTGGCTTTTGACAAGTTCTCGAAAGTCACTCCACCTGACCGTTCAGATAAACATGGCTGGCGTGGAGAACCCCTGGATCCGGTCTGGTTGCCGAATCTTAACAAGCCAAGGGCCTAACGGATTTATCTTGGATAGACTATTTGGTCTATTGGGTTTGTTGGGCTCGTTAGAAAGACTTTGTTGGGCTTGGACTGGATTGACGAAATTTTACCCATATGCTTTCTTCCCCACTCTAGTCGAGCTTTTCCCGAGTAGAGAGTTGGTAGAGTGACCGGAGTTCCAACAACGAGACAATTTTTCATGTCTAAGAATAATTAATAAGGAAGTGGCACATCAATATTTTAGCGGACCCCATCACGTCTTTGATACAGGTCGGTCGAATTTTCAAACTTTATATATTAATAGAGGCAAGAAGGTTGAGTCATCCCACTAGTAATAAAGTAAAAGTCAACCATTTATGTTGAATAAGGTTAGGTAGGTCTATTCATCCCACTAGTAATAGAGTGGAATGTAAACCTTTTACATTGATGGAAGTTAGACAGGTCACTTGATGGACTAGAATGATGATCAAGGTGAATATTAGGTGAGCAAGTCGGCTGATTATACTATAATAATTTGTCGGGGGTGGTTCGACCGACCCTTATATAAATTCTTGTTGTCTTCATGTCATGTGAGGAGGAGTAGACCGACTTCGTAATATTTATTTTTCTCAAAAATAGAAGATTAAGTAGTACATGACATGTACGAGTCGGCCGACTCATTCGGAGTGTTAAATGAAATTCATGCTTACCATTGGCTCTATTTTAGTCGGTCGAGTCCGTCGTCTCAAATTGTGTTTAAAAATAATCAAGAGTTTAGCGGGCCGCCCCCTTGTGATAAAATGTAGATCAATTTTCATGTAAGGATGGAAGTTAGGTCGGTCGACTCCGTGTTGGAAGGCGGGTCGGTTGGCCTTAGTACCCATCATATATGGTTTTTGTCATGTGAGACATGAGACAGAGAGAGAGAGAGAGTATACCAATTTTATGATATTCACATTCCGTAAAAAGATAGGATGGATAAATAAATGAAATCTGCACAGGTCGGTCGACTCGCTCTATAGGTCGGTTGACTCATTCGGAGTACTAAGGGAGATTCATATGCACCGTTGACTCCATACCAGTCAATTGAGTCTGTTGACTCAAAATACAGTGGGGCGGCTGGTTGACTCGTTCGGAGTACTAAGGGAGATTCGTATGCACCGTTGACTCCATACCGGTCAGTTGAGTCTGTTGGCTCAAAATATAGTGGCACGGTCGTTGACTCATTCGGATTACTAAGGGAGATTCGTATGCATCGTTGACTTCATATCCGTCGGTTGAGTCGGTTGACTCAAAATACAGTGGGATGTCCGGTTGACTTCTTTATATTTATTTATTAAGTGAGACATATAAAAAATAGGGAGTAGACCGACCCGACATACTGAGGCATGGGTCGTGGCATCTCAGTGGGACGGTCGGCTCAATTGACATATAAGTGCAGAATGACACACTCAAGCATTATAAAGTCAAGTGGGGCCTTTTGTGATAGATTCCCTTAACAGTGTTAACCTCCCAAATCAATATACCTGCACCATAATTCCCTATAACCCTCTCAAATCCGATCGCTATAGGGGAGACGTAGGGTTATCAAAGAGTGTAAGGTATGTGGAATTCCCTCTAACCCTATCTCTATAGCAATCAATATACCAGGCAATTCCAGGCGGTTATTTTTTTGTCAACGTGATGTCTTGTCACACCAATTAGTATTTTCAAAGAGGAAGGTCGGTCAACTAAGGCAAAAGAGAGTCCACAGATCCGGACCGATTGGTAGGTACGGTTCGCCAATGTGATGTATTGTCACACCAATTAATATTTTCAAAGAGTAAAGTCGGTCAATTGAGGTAAAAGAGAGTCCACAGGCCCAGACCGACTGGTAGGTACGGACCACGTAAAGACAAGGTAGTTGTGAATACGGGCATTGGTTGCTACTGAAATAATACTGCCACCCACCACTTAAAGACAAGGTAGGTGGATCTTGCCATCTCTTTATGTTGCTTGTTTGGTGTTGACATTATATATATATATATATATATATACAGACATACATACAAGGTATGTATATACAATGTAGTAAGCCAAGCAGTATTTATAAGCGGTCGATTGAAGCAAGAGCAGTTCATTGACCGAACTCTTAATAATTATAATTATACTTTGCAACTGGAGATGCATATGGATTAACCTGCTTGTTCTTCGTTCAATCGGGTCGGTCGCGTATTTGTTCTCTAGTGGATGTTTCATCATCACGATTTGGCATGTTGTTTGCTCTCGTTCCATTTAGTAGATAGAGCCAAGTCTAGTAGGTAGAGTCAAGTCTTGTGAAGGGCTACCCATGTGATGTAGATCAATTAACTACTTTAACATATTAAATACCTTCCACTTGGAAAGTTGGAGGGCATCTAGATTTGTGACACTTGTCAAACATCTATCTCTCCATTGCTTATAAAAGGGGGCATTTTTTTTTTGGCTAACCCTCTCATTCTTACATTGCTACTAGGATATTAGAGTGGAGAGTTTGGAGGGCACAAGGAGTGGAAGATTGTCTTTGAAGGATTTTCAAAAAGTTAGTTCCTCTTCATGTCCCTTCATTCGGTAATTTTCTACATGTTCTCCGGAGTTCTTCATGTGTTCTTCATATGTTTTTTGCCTAAAATTTGAGGGATGAATGTGTAATTTTGCTTTGATTCAGCATGTTATATTATTTTGCTTGATCTTTGTTTACAGTAGGGTTATGACTTCAATTTGTTTGCCCATTGTAGCTTGATTCCTCATCTTTTTCATAGTCCATATGTCTAGTCTGTCGAGTCGACTTCTTTCCATATGCAATTTTTTTTTTTGCTTCATGTAGGTAGGCTTGTGCCGAACGTCGGGTTGGTCCGATGATCATGTTTGCTTATCTTGCAAAATAGCAGTTTGATGATAATATAAATACTTTGAATATACACATGTATTATGTCTGTCGGGTTGTTTGTAGAACAAAGTATTAGGATTCATTTTTGTACTTTCACTTGTGTGGTAAGTCAAGCGTCTTCTTCTGAGTTATATAAGAGCTTTTGTTGACACGCCTGTAATCTCATGTTGCACTCAGTCGCCATAATTATTCTTAGGTGTTGATATTAGCATGTCGTTTCATAACCGAGGCAGTTTGATTGGTTCCTCCAGCCGGGCTAGAGGGTCTTGTAGTGGGTACAGAAGCTGTGACTGGGATGATATACCCATGGGGGTTGTTAGGGATGCCATTGAGGTTTGGCAAGATCCCCTTGAGGTTTGGCAAGACCCGAAGGATACCTCGGATCGTACTGGTCATGGGGTGTCCAGCTCCGGTCCCTTGAAAGGAGTCAGTTTACTGGTTTTCTTTAGAGTGAGAATATTGCGAGTAAGTTGAGTCTTAAGGCGATGAGGCAGGTCCATCGGAACTATGATATTCTTGATCGTATCGCTCTACATGTTCCTTCTAAGGAGGTTCGGGTGGATTGGGATCTGTCGGGGATGACTTGTTTATATGAACCCCCCTTCAAATTGAGGTTTTTTGGTTTCCTTTACCTAGATTGATACGGGATTTGTGCAATTTTTATGAAATAGAGCCAGGACAGTTAGTGTCGAACGCCTGTCGTCTGTTGGTGGCCTTGGAGGTATTATGCGAGATGAGAGAAATACTAATTACTATCGAGGAAGTCAAGATGGCTTATGCTTTGATAAAGGCAGGTTTCAGTTAAATGATGTGTCGCTTGGGTGGCAACTGCTTGGTAAGATGGCGGATTGCGGTAAATCTTGGAGTGGGAAGTACTTTGTGCTTTTCAGTGCGTTGGGGTTGCCTCCTAATAGTGGGGTTCCCCGCATATGGAATCATGCGAGTGAGTAGGTTATTTTTGTGGAGTTTGAAGATTACGTTTCTACTCTTCTTTGTATGATATGGTTGCTGACTCTTTTGTTGTACTTTTTCTTTTTGCAGGACGGCTTGGTCATCCTATCGACCTGTTGAGAGAGTCGACGAAGAAGTGGATAGAGCATTTTTATCCTTGGACGAGGAGGATCGCAAGGTTGAGAACATTTTGACTGAGGTTAACCTTAAGAACAACAGTTTGTGGAAGTCGGTACCACCTGTCCAAAAAGGTATTACTCCCCCATCGGTTTGTGTTAATCCATGGCTTTTGGTTCTAAAAAGGGGTAAAGAATTTGTTTCATCATCTCCTCATTTGATTTCTTCTAACTTGACTGTTACTGAGTGGGCTTATGCAGACTATATTATGTCTTTGCCAGTTGAGATTCCCTTGGGTGGCCTAGATGCCCAGGGGCAGATCAAACTGGAGAGGGCCTCCGCCGCGGGCGCGAATGCCAAGGGTAAATCGGTTGTGGAGGCTGCTCCTGCCAGGACAATTAAGAAGAAAAGGCCGGTCCCTACTGACTTGCCCGATTTTTGTGGCGATGATATTCGGGTCAGTTTTCAATCATCTGCTTCTGCCATTTCTGAGTTTGATATTCATTCAACAGAAGTACGGAAGCTGTTGTTTCCTGAGGATAGGGAGCATCTACAGAGGTTGGGTGCGGTGGCTACTACGAAAGCAACCATTAGAAACTCCTTCCAGGTACTTTGAAGAATGCATGTTTGTTTAATGGTTTTGACACATTGTTATTCTTCACCCTTTTATTTTTTGGCAACTCAGGGTATGTCAATGAGCATGTTTCTGGATGAGACTATTAAGTCCTAAGAAGGAGAGATAAAAGAAATTAAGCTGGAGAAAGGAAAGATGCGGAAGGAGATTCAATTGCTGCGGACTGATAAGGCGAACGAAGACAAACTCCTTGGAGAGTTGCGCGGTCAACTTAATTCAAAGGAATTGGAGCGACGTTCTGCTCTGGAGGAAGCGAAATCCTTCAAGGCGTAGGTTGCTAAAATGGGGGATCGAGTTGTCATTGGTTCTTTTGAGCCGAGATCAAGCTTCGTGCCGAGATGTTGCAGGAGTATATTGAGGGTAAAGCTCAGACTTAGGATAGAGAGAAGATTTTCACCCGGCGTGATGAGTTGCGTTTGATGTACGCTCAGGAGGCAGCTCAGGTGGATGATCTTGCCAATGATATCGGTGAGATGATAGCCGGAGATCCACTCAAGGAGTGGGATGATCCAGAAGGTCAGGAGGGTCGTATGGATCAGATTGGTCATGATGATTGATATCGACTTCATGTATCTCGCTTAGTTTCTGAGACGTGATTTGTTGTTACGTATGTTAGGTTTAGTATTTATATGGTCGATTATTAATGTAATTTGAGTCAGTCGACTCTCTTTGAACTGATTGTTCTGATGTGTATTTGGGCGGTACCCATTTGTTTGCAGGAAGCTACTTAACCAACATGATGTTATTGTTATGGTGTCTTTTTTCATAATTTTTGTGACCATTATATTTGTTGGGCTTCGATGAGTTATTCAAATAATGTCTTTCGTGTCGGGAGCCTTCTTGCTCTATAGCAGTTGGGGCTTGTCGTGACATGGAAAAATGATGGTGGGTTGTGCTCCTTGGAGATACCTACATACCCGATTTCGGGGATCAAGCCCCAATAGTTCTGAGAAGGACCCGCATAAAAGTGTCACACATAATGTTGCTGGAGGGCAGGTCTCGTAAGACCAAAAATGTAATGAAATCAAGAAACAGTTTTAAGTGTGATATTGTTTGAGGTGGTTGACGTTCCAGCTATTGCTCATGTCTCGTCCGTCTGCTGTTTGTAGCTTTTAAGCTCTACCTCCGACCACCTTGGTGATCAAGTATGGTCCTTCCCAACTTGGGGACAACTTGTCGGACCCAGCTTCCTTTGTATTCTAAAAAGTTCGTCTGAGCACCCAGTCTCCTAGTTTAAATGTACGAGTGTGCACATTTTTATTGTAATATTTGGTGACACTTTGTTGGTAGGCTGCCATTCTGATTCTTGCTTTATTTCTCTTTTCATCAAGTGTGTCGAGTTCGTGACACATGTCCCTCTAATTTTGATCGTCTGTTGTGAGTTCGTGCTTGCAGTAGGAACTTCAATTTCTATCGGAATGACGGCTTCCATCCCGTAAGCCAGGGAGAATGGGGTTTCTCTCGTCGATGTGCTGGTTGTAGTTCGATATGACCAAAGGACTCCGGGAAGTTCATCTGCCCATTTTGCCGTAGCTTTTTCCAGTCTCTTCTTTGAAGTGTTGATGATCGTTTTGTTAGATGACTCTTCTTGTCCATTGGCTTGCGGGTACCTTGGAGTTGAGAAGCTTAATTTGATGTTCCAGAATTGGGAAAAGTACTGGAATTCGGTGCTTATAAATTGTGATCCATTGTCTGTCATGATTGCTTTAGGTATTCCGTATCGACATATCACATTCTTCCATATGAAGCCTTTCACTTTCCTATCTCGGACCTGATGGAATGATTCCGCTTAAATCCATTTGCTGAAGTAGTCAGTTACCGCCAGCATGTACACCTTCTGTCCAGGTGTGGTAGGTAACTTGCCTACTATATCTATTCCCCATTTCATGAATGGCCATGGTGATGTGATCGCAGTCATTGGCCCCGGATGAAGATGAGACACCTGAGCAAAGTGTTGGCACTTGTCGCATTTTCTCATAGAGTATGTCGAGTCAGACATCATTGTAGGCCAGTAGTACCCAATTTTCAGAGCTTTGTGAGCCAAACTTCTTCCGCCAGAGTGGTTTTCACATTCCCCCTCATGTAGCTAGGCCACGACGTATTTGCTTCTGTGTGGTTAATAAATCTCAAGTATGGAGCACAAAAAAAAACATCTGTAAAGTTTACCTCGGATGATGGAGAATCGGGCTGATTGAGCGTTGACTATGTGTGCTTCGTTCCTATCATCAGGGAGTATATCTTGCTCCAGGCACTCCATAAGTGGGGTCATCCAGGTCCGAATACTTGATATGTCTGAAACTTGTTCTTCTGCGTCTTTCCAAACTGTCGGCCATTGCAGGTAGACGATAGGGATTGTTTTTGGTCCCGTCGCCTGGCTTGATGACCCCAAGTTAGCGAGTGCGTCTGCATGGCTGTTCTCTCCTCTCGGTACTTGGCTGATGTAGAAAACCTCAAAATGTTCTTGTAGCTATTTGGTTTTCTAGAGATAGGTGATCATCTTGTTGTCCCGAGCTTGGTAGTTACCTTGCATCTGGTTGACTACTAGCTGGAAGTCATTGTAGACATTGATATGTTTCACCCCCATATCCTTGGCTAAGGTAACTCCGGCTATCATAGTCTCGTATTCTGCCTTGTTGTTGGTTGCTTTGAAGCCACACCTGACTGGTTCTTCAATCGTGTCCCCATGCGGTGAAATCAGGACAAGTCCGAGCCTACTTCCTTTTGAGTTGCTAGATCCGTCTACACTTAGCCTCCAGGTTCCAGTATCCTCTCCTTCAGTCATGGAGCACAACTCCTTTTCGGCCTGCACTTGGAGGTTAGGCATATAATCTACAAGGAAGTCGGCCAATACTTGAGATTTTAGCGAGGTACATGGCCTGTAATTGATTTCATATTCGCTCAATTCCACTGACCATTTGGCTATTCTTCCATATAGCTCCGGTTTGTGCAGTACGGTTTTTAGCATAAAGGTGGTAAGCACCACTATTGGGTGGCACTAGAAGTATGGCCTTAACTCTCTTGCGGCGTGAACGAGTGCTAATGCTAGTTTTTCCAGCTGACTGTACCTATTTTCTGCATCTAAAAGATACTTACGTACATAATAAATAGAATTTTGTTCACCTTGGTCCTCATGGACTAGGACTGCACTGACGGCTATCTCGGAGACGGCTAAGTAGACAAATAATACTTCGTTGTCCTTCGGCTTGGCCAATAGCGGGGGCTAGTCAGGTACTGTTTGAGTTGTTGAAAAGCTTCCTCGCACTCGTTTGTCCATCCAAATGCTTTTGACTTACTCAGTGTTTTTAAGAAGGGTTGGCACCATTCTGAGGACCTTGAGATGAACCGACTGAGAGCGGCTATCCTACTGGTCAGCTTTTGTACGTCCTTGATGCAAGTTGGAGACGTAATCCTCTGGATTGATTCAATTTGAGCTGAGTTGGCTTTGATTCCTAGTTGTGTCACCAGGTATCCAAGGAATTTTCCTGCGGTTACACCAGAAGAGCATTTAGAGGGGTTTGATTTCATGTTGTATTTTTAAGTACTTCAAAAGATTATTTGAGATGGTTGATATGGTCTTCAGCATGCAGTGACTTGATGAGCATGTTGTCAATGTAGACTTCCATTGTTTTTGCAATGAAGTTATTGAACATTATATTGACTAGGCGTTGGTAAGTTGCTCCTACATTCTTAAGTCCGAAGGGCATCGCTTTGTATAGAAACTGCCCATGTTGGTCATGAAGGCGGTCTTCTCTTGATCGTTTGGATGCACCAGGATTTGATTATAGCCATAGTAGACGTCCATGAAGCTGAGAAGTTCATGTCCGGCAGTTACGTCTACTATCATATCTATGTGAGGCAATGGGAATAAGTCCTTCGGGCACGCCTTGTTTAAGTTGGTGAAGTCTATGCAGACCCGCCATTTACTGTTCTTCTTATTTACCACCACCACATTTGCTAGCCATTTTGGGTAATGGACCTCAAGGATCATACCGCTATCAAGAAGTTTTTGTACTTCTTCATTGATCACATTATTTCTCTTGGGAACGACTTCCTCTATTTTTGTCTCCTGGGAGGGTAATTCGGGTCGACCTACAACCTGTGAACAATAATATTTGGATTAATTCTAGTCATGTCTGCCTGAGACCAAGCGATGCAATCGTAATGGTCAGTAAGCAATTGAATAACCTTCTCTCTGAGGTCGGGGTCTAGTTGCTCCTCGATCCGAACTTTGTGGTCTGGAAAGTTTATATTACTGGGTACTTCATCTAGTTCCACCATGTCGGGTTCGTCTATGTGGACCGACGGGTTTGGTCGAGGGTTAGGCGATCCCTCTCCCTGTAATTGCTATAAAGAAGCTTGTTTGACCTTCATCGTTGCCTGGTAGTAGGCCCTTGAATCCTTATGGTCACGCCTTATCTCTGTCACTACCCACTTGGTCGGAAATTTGAGTACTTGGTGGTAGGTGGACGGGACTGCCTCCATTTCATGTATCCATGATCGGCCCAAAACGACGTTATAGGTAGACGGGGAATCCACCACCACGAATCAAGTGCACAGGTTGACAGCTTCAGCATAGACAGGCAACTCGATTTCCCTAACTGTGCTTTTTTGTTCTCTACTAAAGCCGATGAGGACAGTGGCCTTTTTGATGATCTTGGCTTCATCAATCGCCATTTCCCTGAGAGCGGACAAAAACAAGATATTGGCAGAAATGCAGTTCTCAATCAACACACGTTTGGTCAGACAATTTGCAACAAATAAGGAAATAACTAAAGCATCATGATGAGGGTTTAGAATCCTCGTCGATTAGGATGTGGTGAAGCTGATGGTTTGAGCCGGTTGGATGGTTGTGATTCTTTCAGTATTGCTTGATTCTATTTTGGCTCGTCTAGATTCTATGATATGTCTTTTGGCCGCTGAATGGGTGATTCCACTAACTTCATATCCACCTGTGATTACATTTACCGTTCGCTCATGGGTTGGTGGTCTATGTGGACTGGTCTCTCTGTGAGTATTGCATCTGTCCTAGCTCTGCTGGTAAGTCTGCTTACCTTTGTCAGTCAAGAGGTCTGTCAAATAGCCCTATTTCAATAGGTGGGATACTTCCAACTTCAGATCAATGCAGTCATCTGTTCGGTGACCATGGTCGGCATGAAACTCTCACCACTTTGATATGTCTCTTTGGTTGGCTAGCGATCTCATTTTTCTTGGCCATTTGACTTTACTGTCGAGTCCTTTGAGAGATGCCACAGCTTCGGATGGTGAGATGGACAGGTTATATTCTGGAACCTTAGCTTTTTCACGTGGTCGTGTTTCTGGCATTTGTCCGAATTCCCTTCTTCTATATTCTTGTCATCGAGGAGGTGGGTAGGGTTCAATCCGCCTGTCATTTGTCCTTCGTTCCACTCGGGTATATCTTCTCAAGCTCCTTTGGGAGATGATAGATGATGATTGTAGTGGTCTTCCTCCCGTTTAATCTTCGCCCATGCCTTAGTGAGGACGTCCTCCATAGCTCGACAAGGATACTTGGTAAGGTCCTTATAGAGGTCCGAATCAAGGGAGAGTCCTTTCCTGAAGGCAGTGATAGCTGTCTGGTATTGAAATTAGTTATGGACACTTTCTCCTTGTTGAAGCACCCAAATATAGTCTCGGAGGAACTCTCCACGTCGCTGCACTATGGCGTAAAGGTCTTCCGAAATCTTCTCCAGTTTCCTGCTGCTTGCATATTGTTGGATAAAAATATCTGTTAGTTGAGCGAAACTGGAAATAGAGTAATTACGTAGGTTTGTGTACCACTGGAGGGACGGTCCTGTTAGACCAGAAGTGAACCCCTTTTACATGCAAGCCTGCCGCAATTCATGTGGAATGAAAGCAGTGAACATCCTTTGTTTGTATTGGGCAATATGGTCGCTCGGGTCGATTGTCCCGTCAAACATCTGCATGGTTGGGAAGTTGAATTTGTTGGGAATCTCCACTAATCTATCTCATCAACAAAAGGTGAGTCGGCATAATAGTTCTCTGAGCTCTTGTGTATCGGTGCTGGAACACCTGGAATTCTCTGGATGAGGGCCTCTATCTCATCCAACTTACGATCCAGGTCTGCCTCCTTGATTGTGTAAGAAGTTGACATGGGAGGTTGAGTTGGCTCGTAGGTGATTTCAAGATTCTCTCTTCGGGTGTAGGAAGCCCCGGGTTCGACCTTGGTGCCCCACTCAAATTTATTCCTGCGTGGACAGATCTAGTTGTGGGATTCTCAGTGCCGGTTGCAGTGGGAATCACGTCGCCCGTTTGTACCCCAGTAGCCTTCTGTTTTGTTGTAATAGGTTGTCCGGGGGTTATGATATGTTCACCTGCAAGGAAGGTCACACGACCTGTGTTAGATTGTGCAATGGAAATATTAGAATTCTTTGCCGATGAAATTGGGTTCGGCGTTTGTTGCTCAGATCCGCTGTAGGAGGAGTTTCATCATCAAGACATATCATTGGCTTGATAGGAATTCTGAAGTGATAAGTCGTGTCAGTCGGGTTGGTCTGGCTTTTGGATGCCACAACCTCGAGACGAACAAGCAGATCGGCATTTTTCTTCTCCAGCTTTTGCCTACTCTCTCGCTCCTGGTTCATCTGCTCGGTCAGAGCGGCGATCTGGGCACTGAGATCCAACTGGGCCGTCTGGTCGGACAACATTGTTGGAATATTTATTCCACACATTATTTAATTTGTGTTTTCATGATTAAAGTTGCTAAACCACAAAACAACATCAAGGCGAAGCAAAACGACGAAGCAGATGAAGACGCGAAAAGCTGAGCAAAATGCATGTCTAGCGCACGCTAAGACATATATGTTAGCACATGCTAACGGGGAGTAATCTGCATATCAGCCAAGTTTGAAATTACCTGAAGGGAAGTCATCTGACGAGATAGCACACGCTACACTTATTCATTAACGCACGCTATCGAGCCTTGTTACCGTTGGGAAGATATTCAAACACAGAATGACGTATGCAATGAAATCAGTATTAGCGCATACAAGGAATGATATTTAGCGCACGCTAAATATCAGTTTGAATTCTAGTCAATTAGATCGTTGGGAAAAGCAGGTCAAAGACAACATATCAAACGGATACTTTGACAAATGAAGGCAACGGATATATTGCTTAGCGCACGCTACATTATATTATTAACGCACGCTAAAGCAAGATGTTAACGTACGTAAGGCAGAAGGCATAACGTACGCTAAGGGAAGAAACGAAGTTACTGGACTGAAACTGGAAACAGTCTAGCGCACGCTACAGGCACGCTAATGAGTTAGCGCATGCTAATAGAGAAAGGCTAGCGCACGCTAGCAAGTCATAACAGCCAGCAACGGCTAGTTTATGGAAAATGCCTATAAATACCATTCCTATGGTATTTTTTGAGCAGAACAACTCCAAGCATTCAAGACATTGATCTTATATTCATATACTTACATTGTTGTTGTAATATTGAGCTTATATTGTTAGTTTGAGTGTTTATACATTCAACATTATACACGAGAGGTAAAAGAAAAGATACGATTGGATTCGGTGTTATTAGGATCAAGTATCCGGCATTGTTAGAATCACAATCGATATCTAAGTGAGGTTTATCTAGTACCCATAGAAAGCTAGAGTGGTTGATTCCTTATCCAATAGAAAAGGAAAAACGGTTTTACTCGGACCGATAGAAGACGAGCTTGTAAACGGTAATGCCTCGACCGATAGAAGAGAGGCGTAGAGGTTTTGATCTTAATCCTAAGAAAAAGATACATCGAGAGAGGACGTAGGCTTCGTTAATAGACGAACCTCTATAAATCCTTGTGTGATTTATTTTTCGCATTTTATTTACGCTTCCGCACAAAACGGCGCAAATATCCGATTTCATACCAACAAACATCATTGAAGCATATCCGTCAGACATGGATGGTATTAAAAGACTCTACGGTACGACTGTTGACTAATTCGATTGGTAGGGGCCCACGGTGGGCGCCAAATTGTAGAGGGTAAATTCTACAATTAATGTTGATGACATCAGGCACGTCGGTCAAGTCGGTTGAATCGGGCACTAGCAACCTGTCAACACAAAATACGTAAGAACTCTTACGGAGCACAGGTGGGGTGTCAGTCGAGAAGCCTCTGACGGTCAAGTCTTTAAATTCTGTATTGAATAAATTGAAATAAATGAATTAAATATAATAGACAATGGAATAATTGATGATGTCGATGATATCAGACAGCGAGGCACGTCCGGCGAGTGATCGTGATGATGCGGCGGTCGAGAGTGTCAGAGGGTGAATGAGAGGTATTGAATGGTCGTACAGTGATATTTGACGGTCAGGTATGTCCAGTGACTGGTGGAGGTGAGACGGGGGCACAGGAGACTTAGAGAGAGTTATTCAAGAGCGTAAGTTGAGTAGAGAATGACTTGGAATTCGATGATCCCATTGGATCAGTGGTCTTGTATTTATATATGACGGATTGGGGTCTCTAGGGTTTCTCTCCTCAATCGAATCCGTCTGTTACGTTAACCCGATTGTTCCTACTTTCATGGAGCTCGTGGCTTTTGACATGCTCTCAAAAGTCACTCCACCTGACTGTTCAGATAAACATGGCTGACGTGTCGAACCGCTGGATCTGGTCTGGTTGGCGAATCTTAACAAGCCAAGGGCCCAATGGATCTATCTTGGATAGACTGTTTGGTCTGTTGGGTTTGTTGGGCTGGTCGGAAAGATATAGTTGGGCTTGGACTAGATTGACAGATTTTTGCCCATATAATATGTCGTGGTGATTAATACGCCTCAGCGGCGATCGGCACAAGGGCCAAGCGACCAAAGTCAGCATCAAATAAACCAAGGCAGATTTACCAAGCGAAGATTCCAGATCAAGTACCGAGCGATCGGCATCCGGCACGATCGTCTCTTGGCACCTAGCGATCGACCCTAGTGCCCGACCAAGGACGACTGCCTTATGCCACGTGTAAAGCCAAACATCCGTCAAGCCCACAAAGACCGAATCTCGGGATGAAGGCCCACGTGCAAGATCCGCAAACGGCGCCACAGGAAAAGCTTTTTGACTCCAGCCCATCACCAACTGTGGGTGACAAAGACAGCCTCTCACCTACCGACAGACCCGCCGAAAGGTCCTAGGTGGAACCTCCCAAGACCGCGACATGAGGCACATGTTGTCTTCTCATTGGTTCGCACATATGGCTGCCAGTAGCAGCTGCGGACTTTAAGGAAACCGCCCCACGTGCTGAGACGATCGCCCGCTTAATTTAATGCAGGAACGGCGATCGCCCGTTCGGGATTGAGACATCCCAACTACCTCCTCTTCTATAAATAGGAGACTCCCAGCATTTGGAGAAGCACAGTTAGACACACAGTCGAATCCTATACAGAATTCCACAAACAGCACTTCATATTTGTAACAAGAACTCACAGAGCATTACCTCTGGTTCTTCCGGCAATCATCAGCACTCAAGAGCTAGATAACTAGGGTCATTACACTCATTGTAATCGTACTCTAACATTAATATTTGTACTCCAAAGCAGTATTCTTATTGATAATATCTCGCGAGAGCATTCAAGCCTGGGATTAACAACCCCGACAAATATTGTGTTATTTACATTCCTTCGTACGTGCTCTTGCATTTTGTTTGTTACTCACCTGTAGCCATATCCAGCAAACGATTCTGAATAATATTTTGGGTAACAATAAATGGCGCTAGGGGAAGGGGTTTAACCTTTATTTTCTCCCCGACTGTTTCGAAGAACACTCACTGTTCTCCGGAACATATACTTGAAGAAACACTCACTGTTCTTCAAAGAAAACCCTCGAGATAATGACGTTTGCTACCACCTCGAAGAGAGCCACTTTACGATCTGCCGGACGTCTTATTCCGGCCCAAACCGAGTCCCAACCTACAGCGGAAGGAAGCCGCGGTGACGCCAGACTCTCACTCCCGCCCCCAAGGGACAGCCCCACCCTCTCACTCGATCAATTCCAAACCGTATAACAGATCGAGGAGGCCATGGCTATCCTAAGGGAGCGGCGGAGAGCATGCGACACGCCCACTATTACCCCATCAGCCATCCGCCGTGCGGGCAAACAAAAGCTCAAGGTGTTATATGTCGAGAAATCGTCAGAAAGCCCCGAGTCGTAAGAAAAAGCACTCGCGAGGCGGGACAGTTCCGTCTTCAGCCGCCTAGGAAGTGATCCTTCATGGCGACCTGGGCACAGAACCCCAAGAAATGCAACTTCGGAGTAAGCTCCGGAAAATTCCTGGGGCACATCGTGAGCCAAAGGGGGATTGAGGCGAACCCCGCAAAGATCAAGGCGATCCTCGACATGCAAGAACCACGGATTGTCAAGCAAGTGCAACGCCTCACGGGGTGTTTGGCAGCCCTTAATCGTTTCATTTCCCAGCTCGGAGACAAAAGCAAGCCTTTCTTCGCCACCATAAAGAATAAAAAATTTGCGTGGATGAAGGAAAGTCAAATGGCGTTCGCCAAGATCAAGGAGTATCTTTCTAACCCCCAAATTTTGGCAAAACCGATCCACGGCGACAAGTTGTTCCTTTACCTGGCAGCCTCGGAGGTCGTGTTGAGCGTCGTATTAGTGCGAGCAGGGGGGCAAACCCACTTGCTGATCTACTTTGTCAGTCAAGCGCTACATGATGCGGAGACACATTACACGCCTCTAGAGAAGCTCGCCTACGCACTTGTCATGAGTGTTCGCAAACTGAGAGCCTATTTCTTCGAACACCAAGTGGAGGTTCTGACGACTCTCCCTCTAAGGCAAGTTCTGCACCGGCCAGACACCAATGGGCGACTCCTCAAGTGGTCACTGGATATCGCCCAATACGGTGTCACGTACGCTCCTCGCACGGCGATCAAAGGCCAAGCTCTGGCGGATTTTGTGGTGGAATTAACTTTCTCGCCTAGCTCGACCCAAGTCGGCCGTCCCGCCTGGAAACTGTTTGTAGATGGCTCGTCGACCATATCGCGAGCAGGGGAGGGGATTGTCCTCATCAGCCCCGATGGCTAGAGTTTTACTAATGCTGTGCGTTTCGATTTCCGAGCGACCAACAATGAAGTCGAGTACGAAGCCTTATTAGGCGGGCTCGATCTAGCGCTCGCCATGGGCGTTCGTCATCTTCACATCTTCATGGACTCCCTCTTGGTCGTGAACCAAGTCAAGGGGGAATATGAGGCGCGCGGCGAACAGATGGTCAAATATCAAGAATTAGTCACCGAAACGTGCACAAATTTTGAAGAAGTGCTGATCGAGCAAGTCCCGAGAGAGCACAACTCCCAGGCGGATGCCCTATCCAAACTTGCATCGTCGGATGGGGCAGCGGACTTCTCTAACATACAAATCACTAAGTTGGTGAGATCGGCGATCGACAAAAGCCTGGTCGCCACAGTTGCCATCGCCGAAGAGAACTGGATGACTCCGTTTATTGGATACTTGAAGGACGGAACGGTCCCCATAGATTGGGTCAAGGCTCGTCAGCTCCAGCTCCGAGCAACCAGATACACCCTGTTGGACGAACGGCTTTACAAGCGAGCTTTCAGTCTTCCTCTCCTCAAGTGCATTACACCGGAGGAAGGCCAGCTTGTTTTAGCTGAAATCCATGACGGGATCTGTGGAAATCATGCGGGAGGGCGAGCACTCATCCACAAGACGACCCGACAAGGCTTTTTCTGGCCTACCCTACAAAAGGATGTGATCGCCTATGCCCGATCTTGTCACAGGTGTCTAATAATGGGCCCGGACATCAAGCTCTCCCCCGAGCAGCTCACCTCTATGTATAGTCCGTGGCCGTTCGCCCAATGGGGCATCGACCTCATCGGTCCTTTACCGACGGCACCGGGGGATGTAATTTCACCATCGTAGGGGTCGATTACTTCACAAAATGGGCAGAGGCCGAACCACTCAACAAGATCGACCAAGAGAAAGTGATCAAGTTCATCTGGAAAAACATCATCTGCCGTTTCGGTCTACCTCAGGATATCATCTCCGACAATGGAAAGCAGTTCGACGGTTTGGAAGTCATGCAATTCTGCAAAAAATGGGGAATTAAAAAGCTGTTCTCGGCCCCTTACCACCCTCAAACAAACGGGCAGGTAGAGGCTGTAAACAAGATCCTCAAGCACACGATCAAGGCCAGACTCGAATCCAAGCAAGGGCGTTGGGCAAGCGATCTCCCGGATGTTTTGTGGTCCTACCGAACGACGACAAGAAATTCAACCGGCGAAACCCCATTCGCCCTCGCTTTCGGAACAGAGGCAGTGATCCCATCAGAGATCGCCGTCCTCAGCCACCAGACTGCGCAACCACTAACGACGGACAATGATGTAGCTCGGCAAATTAATTTAGATATGCTCGAAGAACGCCGACTGACCTCGGAAACGAAGAACACGATCCACAAAAGAAAATCCGAAAAATTCTTCAATTCAAAGGTCAAGGAGAGACAGTTCCAAGTCGGCGACCTAGTCCTCAAGAAGATCCAGACCCACACGGGAGTGTTTGGTCCGAACTGGGAGGGCCCCTTCAGGATATCCAAGTGGCTAACCAAAGGAGCCTACGAGCTCCAATACCCAGATGGCACTCCGGACCAATATCCCTGGAACGCCGTTCATTTGAAGAAGTACTATCAATAAAAAAACCATGTACTCATTTATTCAATGTACAAAGTGCTTAATGATATTTTCCAGTTCTTCCCAAATGATTCGCTTCGGCAAAGCAAACCAAAGGCTACTGCCTCCAAAAAGAGGATGAATCGCTCGCCCTCTAAAGTTCGTCATCTAACATGATGGACCTAGGCAAGCGATCGCCTCCCCTAGCACAACGTATACCATCGAGAATCGCCGTCTAACATGACGATCCAAGGTAGAAAAGTGCAACCATGGTTCTGGAGGTCGATGGAACCGACAGCTCGTCCATGCAAGGTTCCTTTGGGCGAAGATCGCTCGCCCTTTCGTTTAAATACGAGGCGAGCGTAGCCGAAGGACCCTCCAAAACAGATTTGTGGACACACTCGCCCGCCCTCAAAGGTACATCATCTAACGTGGTGGACCCGGACAATGCGACGCGTCCCTTCCCCCGTCACAATGTATGCCCTCGAAGGTCCCTCATCTAACATGTCGGTCCCAGGTAGAAAAGTGCTAATAAGCCACGGTCGCGAAGTCGATTAATACGACGTTGCCCCGTGCAAGGACTCCTCCAGGCTGAGATCGTCCGCCCCATCGCTACATTGCGAGGCAAAACGTACCCTACGGAGGACCCTCACAATTAAGTGAGTCGCAAGTAGTAGACCATCAGACGGAATGTCGCTCGCGCACAAGACATGGTCGCGGAGGTCGGTTCCATCGAACTCCACGACTGTGCAAGGTTCCTCTAGGATGAGATGGTCGGCCTTCCTCGAGGAATCTGCAAAATTGAAGATCGCAAGAAGTAAACCAAAGAGCTCACTAAACGATTTATTTTTGTTCCCTTACTTTCATTAAGTAAACAAAATCAAGGGGGAGAGCGGATCTATACATACGACGATCGACTTTGTTCTGAAGTTACCAGTATGAGTTTTAAGTATATCAATTCATTTGTAGCTGCACGTACGACGATCGCTCCTCAAACACTTTTGTACAAAATCAAGTGCAAAAGATTCAGAAAGACGATCATACAAACACAAGAAGTCTGGTAAATAAACATCTCATTTCATTTCACGGAAGAGATGTACAAACACGGTCGCCCGAAGGCAAAATACAACAAAAGCTGTAAAATTACAAGTAAAAAGTAAAAGCAAGAAAAAAATCAGGGATCGGGGTTCGCTCCTTCGCTCGCAGCAGGCTTTGAACCCCCATCCTCCGGGGCACCCGGGTGAACAAGGCTGTCAGGCGACGGGTACCAGCTCAAGTCGACCCCATGATCCGCAGAGAGGTCGAGGATCGACACGAAAAATGTGGGGTGCAAAGGGTTATCAAGCACGTAGACCTTGAAGTTGTCAACCAAAGGGCCGACCCGAGCCCTCCCTTCTTGGCAGCGTGAATTGCGTCAGCATAAGCCATGTAATAGGCAAATCCGCTGACGTATCCCACGTTGAGATAGGGATCGGCCTCGGTCGCCTCCAGCTTCTCCCTCAGCCCCGCGATTGTCTGGTTCGTGCCCTGGAGCTCGGCAGCCTTGGCAGCCATGTCTCCCTTCGACGACGCCAGCTCGCCGGTCAACCGGTCGACAACCGCCTTCAGTTCAGCTGCCTCCTTCTGTGCGGCCGCGTGCGACCTGCGGGCTTCCGTCATCTAATCACGCATCCGATCGGTCGCCGTCCAGGACCTTTCAAGCTCGTCGTTCGCCCTCTTGGCCGCCTCCACAAAACCCTTCTCCATTGCCACGAGCCTGTCGGCAAACTCGGCGTTCTGTTTTCGAGCAGCCTCGAGGTCTGCCTGAAGACGAGCAGTGGAGGGTCGCCCCTCATAGTCCTTCACGGCCTAAGCAACCATCGTCGCCGTTTGAAGGGCTAGGGCTAGGGTCGCCTGCATCGCGTCAGCGGATCGCCGGTGCGCGATCGCATCCAGGTCGGTCGTCCAGGCCTTCGGCAGGGCGGCGACAGCCCAGGCAATGTAATGAGGGACATCGCAAGCCTCGCGAGGAGATCTTCTCGCGAGGAAGTCCAGCACCATCGACGAGCAGTTCGGGTCGGAGCGACGGACCCTGCACCAAGAAACAAAAGAGTTAGTATATTTCCAACAAGGAAATATCATAACCCAACAAAGCAACCAAGCTCACTTTTTGACCTTCTCTGGGTCGCGGCCGAAAAACAGCCTCCCGCGCGGGGTCTCGGCATCGGCGGTCGCTATGGCCTGCAGGAAAGCCGATGAGGGCGTGGATCCCTCCACCAGGGGAACCGCGGAGAGCGGAGGCGCGGCGATCGGCTGCTCTTCGATAGTGGCAGAGTCCGGAGGCTCCTCCGCCCTCCATCTCTTGCGGTTCAGCCGAAGTCCCTCCTCCCGAGTTTCTTGTTCCTCTGCGACCGTCTCCAGGTGAGGCCTCGCCTCCAGGATAGTTCGGAGCGTCGCAGGGGGAGCTCGACTCGCCTTCTTCCCTTGGCGCAGGCGACTCATGATCCCGGGGTTCGACATAGCAACCTCTGCCGGGGGCTCTAGGAAGCGAGGGAAGTGGATTTCTACAAAGAAAGCGATCGACAAAAGTTAGTCACCTTCCTCAAATCAAGATGATCGTCAAGCAAAGGAAGATCGTGAAAATTAGTACATGGAACCCTTAAGTGGCGAGGAAAGCGAAAGAGTCGAGCGGCCAACCAGCAAGCTTCGTTGTTGATCCGGAGAGCATTGATATGAGAATCTGGAAGACTACGTATCCGCTCCCAAATGATTGCAAAATCAAAGGCTAGCTCGCCTCCCGCCAAAATAAGGACACCTGCAAAAAGAAAACCAAATTAGATCAGTTCAGAATTTATCCGAACAAAGGGAGAGTTAAAATACTTACTCAGACTCCTCTCCCGGAAGCCGGTGGGGATATCCAACTCATCGTTGGGATTGTCTCTCGCGGCCGATTTCCACGCACCGCCGACCCAAAACCATTTCTTCAGATCGCCCCGGACCTTGTTCGGCACCCGAAGAATCACCCAGCCCGAGCGACCTTGGATGTGGTAACCGCCAACTGAACCCTTCTGAGCCTTCAGCTTGAAGAGATAGTTCATATCCAGCGCCGAAGGAAGACGAAACAACCGGTGACCGCCGAACAGAGTAAAGGTGCATACGATCTTCAACCAGGCGTTCGGCGTCAGTTGAAGCGGCGCCACATTCCAGGCAGTCAGTAAATATGACACGGTGAACGGCAGTGGGAATCACAGTCCAGCCTCCATAATCGCCTCATTAACGGCGACCATGCCCTCAGGAGGTTGGTCGGCACGTTCATTCTCGGCGGGCACATGGAGGGAAATGTCAGAGGGGACATGTAACGTCGCCCTCCAACGAACCACATCCTTCCTGGTCGCCGAGCTTTTAATCTGGCCAAGGGACCACGGGGAGCGGCACGCGGCCCGGAACAGCATTCGCCTTTCAGGTTCATGGGGATGGGCGACCGAGTATTCGCGGAAATCAAACTTGGGTTTCGGGCCGGCTAGTTTCTCCATAAGCTCGGCAAAGTCTGAAAAGGCTTTGCCGAACGCACTGTTTTGCTCCCAGTACGCCTTCACCGCCGCCTCCTCTTCGTCCAGCGAACGCTTTCGCTCCGCCTCCGCCGCTCTGGCCGCATCAACCTCATTAAAAAGTTCTTCAACTTCCGCGGGTTTAATACCGGTGCGAATAGCCTCAATGGCCGTCTCCATATGGAACTCCGCGGGGATTTCATCCCGGGAGGTCGAAGTCCCGGCGGCGGAGGTGCTACCCATCTCGTACGCCGATGGTTGTCCTCTAGACATCTTCAGAAAAAGAAAGGAAAAAGAGAAAATGCTTTTTTCTTACCTAAAATGTCTAGTCGAACGACGCTCGGCAACTCAAATCTTCAGAGGAATCCGGCGTTGCTTTCTTCTCAGGCAAAGTGCAAATGAGTTATAAACCAGAAACCCTAACCCCTTTTATAGGCGAGAGCAGGGTCTTCTGGGCAAATAAACAAAACTTCAAGGCCGAAGCGCAAAGGTCGGGAAGTCCGCATTTAATGCTGTCCTCGAATCCCGCGTGTGCGTCGTTTCGAGGGCACTCTTGAAGTTAAGTCTAACAAAACTGTCGGACTCCCCCAACAGGAACGCGACACGTGCCCCAGTGACGTTTCAAGACAGCTCTCACTTCCCGCACTTTTCAGCGACCGAGTACGTCGTCCAAATTCAAAATCAGTCCGCTCGAGTGACGATCCTCTGTTCCATAAAGTGATGAGTCGCTCGTCTAATTCAACTGATCGCTAGTAGATCCACCTCACCCCACGTCTTTAACATCGGAGCGAGCTGGGGGGCAATTATTGTGGCGATTAATACGCCTCAGCGGCGATCGGCACAAGGGCCGAACGACCAAAGTCAGCATCAAATAAACCAAGGCAAACTTACCAAGCGAAGATTACAGATCAAGTACCGAGTGATCGGCGTCCGGCGCGATCGTCTCTTGGCACCTAGCGATCGACCCTAGTGCCCGACCAAGGACAACCGCCTTATGCCACGTGTAAAGCCAAACATCCGTCAGGCCCACAAAGACCGAATCTTGGGATGAAGGCCCACGTGCAAGACCCGCAAACGGCGCCACAGGAAAAGCTTTTTGACTCCAGCCCATCACCAGCTGTGGGTGACAAAGACAGCCTCTCACCTACCGACAGACCCGCCGAAAGGTCCTAGGTGGGACCTCCCAAGACCGCGACATGAGGCACGTGTTGTCTTCTCATTGGTTCGCACATATGGCTGCCAGTAGCAGCTGCGGACTTTAAGGAAACCGCCCCACGTGCTGAGATGATCGCCCGCTTAATTTAATGCAGGAACGGCGATCGCCCGTTCGGGATTGAGACATCCCAACTACCTCCTCTTCTATAAATAGGAGACTCCCAGCATTTGGAAAAGCACAGTTAGACACACAGTCGAATCCTACACAGAATTCCACAAACAGCACTTCATCTTTGTAACAAGAACTCACAGAGCATTACCTCTGGTTCTTATGGCAATCATCAGCACTCAAGAGCTAGATAACTGGAGTCATTACATTCATTGTAATCGTACTCTAACATTAATATTTGTACTCCAAAGCAGTATTCTTATTAATAATATCTCGCGAGATCATTCAAGCCCGGGATTAACAACCCCGGCAAATCTTGTGTTATTTACATTCCTTCGTACGTGCTCTCGCATGTTGTTTGTTACTCACCTGTAGCCATATCCAGCAAACGATTTCGAATAATATTTTGGGTAACAACACAATATAATATAAACGTTACACCGAGTACAAAATAATCACAAAAATTGAGATTTATGGAAATGGAATTACGGATATTATAGTTACAGTGAGAGAGAACCAGAGAGACCCATCTTAGAGAGAACGGGATTTTGCCATTTTTGAGTGAGAGAGAAAGAACCAAGGGATTAGGGAAGAGAAGAATCTGGTCCTTCACGTGAGGAAAAATGGTTTTTCATGCCCCGCTTATTTTGGCTAAAATTCAACTCTACCCCCAAGTTTTCCAATTCTGTCAATTAACCCGAATCAATTTCTCAGTATTAACAAATGAGTCCATTTTGACCAATATGTTGACCCTTTCAATTATAATTTTATTATCTTATTTCAACTATATTATAATATTATTATTATTATTATTATCATTATTTGTAAATAATAACAATAAGCACGAGCTTAGGACTGTCAGTTAAGCATTTATGTCAATTTCAAGTCAAGTTCTTCATTTATCAAGGTGTGGGCAATTTTATTACGTTTTTGTTTATTTTAATTGATTTATATGTTGTCTTGTATGTACATGAAAAATCAGTCAGAAACACTTAAATCTGCAACTCAATCACGAGCACTTGAATATGTAAATCAATCAGCATCACTTTACTATGCATAAAGTTTCCAGCTATGGGACGGGCTTCAGAATTTATCAATAATAATGTTTATACTTGTTAATATGTTTGAAAATATCGCGTACTCTCCGAACTAAACGAGTTGAAAGCTCACCCCAATAGATTAACTTTTTATGGAGGAGATCAATTTGGTGTGCGCTTGAGAGAGAGATGATCAAAGCTTAAATATTAGACTTTTATTTATTTCAGTTTCTTTAAAATTATGTTTGAATCTTGAACAACTGTTGATTTATTTGTCATCTTTTGCTCAATGAATTTTGAAAATGCTACTTGTATTTATTATATTTTACTTTTGAAAATTTTATTTTTGCTGCAATTATTCAATGCCGTTCTTCAAAACTAGAAGAATTATTTTTCCTAGAATAAAATGCTACAACATATCTTGGTTTTTGTCTTCTCAATTTGTATTAATGTTTTACTGTACTCGTTAACACGAAAAATAAAGGCCAAAGAGGAAGCCAACCATGATAAATAAACAACGGGTTTGAGCACTAGAAAAGACCGACTGCTCCTTACGAATGTAACTCAACTGTGTAATATCCGGAATTTCTACTACTGTTGTTTAATATTATTTTATCCGAGTTATGTTGTACAGCGTGGAATCTGTACATTATGGATAAAATAAATGAAGGACTGAGATGTCAGTATTGGTATAACTGTCGTATTTCGTCGACAATTGCATTTGAGGATATAATATGTTGAGTATACGTATTCAGTATGCCATATATTCGTGTTCTGTATGTCGAGACGTTGGACGAGAGTAGTTGAAATGGCTAAGTACAGCCACATTAGCGCACGCTACGATGTATACTTGGCGTACGCTAATACACCAGGATTACGTATGTTAATGAGTAGAGGTAACGTATGTTAAGATGCTAAGTGTTACGTATGCTATGCATAAGGCATTACGTACGTAACGAGAGGAATCAGACAGCTCAGGCTATGGCCGACAGGTGGGACCCGCGGTCGGCAGCTTTCGGCGAGGAACTTGCTTGGTCGAGTCAACTCTTGGTTAACGTACGCTACGGGTAATGCATTACGTACGTTAACTAAGGAATTACTGTAGCAAGTCAACGTACGTATTACGTACGTTATGGAGGAAACATTACGTACGTAAGCGAGTGAACGAAACAGGTCAGTAAGTTCTGGAATGACATTACGTACGCTATGAAGGACACTTAGCGTACGCTAGGCGGCATTACGTACATTAATGCTGATGGATAACGTACGTAATGACCGATGCAGTTTATAAAATGAAGATCGGTCTTTCATTTCTTCACGAGAGAAAATCGATTTCCTCCTCCAACCTTCATCCCTCTGAGCATATTAGTGAGATTTAATCTCTTCCATCTTGATTACAAGCTTGGAAACATGAATGGGAGGCTTGAATATGGAGATATGGTTGATCCTTGAAGAGTTTGATTGTGTTATTCATGTTCTTAAGGTATGTTGTTGAACTCTTCACCTTGATTTCGGATTTTTGGTATTGTTATCCATATTTGATTCGTATGAAGATGATTATGATGTTGTTATTACGGTTTTTGAGGTTATATGAACTATATGTTGAAGGATATGATGGTTTATGTCTTGATTATGTGGGTTATGATTATAGATTCATAGTGTTCTTGGTGTTCTTGGTAGGATTGTTTCGATTCTTGATGTTAGGAGGATCATATATTGGAAAATATGATAATATACACCATGAATTATGAATGAGGATTGTTTAGATATTAGAGGATATCGAATTACGTTGTTTTGATGGCTATGAACAAGGTTTCGAATCATTTAGTGTTCTTGAGAAACTCCTTGATGAATTGAACATAGCAAGACGATCGTAGGTTGAATTATCGGTATCTTTATATATGAAGATCGAATGTTCGCTGATTGTAGTGGTAGAATTCGTATGTTCTTGATGAAATACGAATCATGATATCAATTTGGAATCCGGAAAGATTGTGATTGATCACTGAATATGATTTCCCTTACATTCGTATCCGTAATCGTATTTTGATTATGAATTCGTAATTGTTGAGTTGGATGGCTCGGACTTATGTCTAATCGAGATATTGTGAGTTTGTCGATCATTTATATTGATTAGTAATTATCGGATTTCGGTTCATATAATGGATATGAATTCATAAAATGGTTTGAGTATATTATTTGGTTTTGTGTACGATCGAGATATCGTTCAATCGTTGAGTTAATTGATTGGTCGTGTCGGTTGTTGATTGTTATCAGATATATGTCAATTGATTACTGTAATAGGTTGAGAATATTGATCGGTGATTATAACCGTGTGTTGCGGTCGAGTTCGAGTACGTTCGTGAATCGCTTTGGCCGGGAGCCGAGGAGCTTGTAGACGAAGGCAATGAGATTGGTAGCGGCTTCATCATCATCGTATCGGTATCGAGGCAAGTTATTACTTGCTCAGTTATAATATTTAATGAATGGTTTCCGTTTCATTCGTTTATAATTCGTATAGCAATGTTTATAATCGTAATCACAGGAGATTTGAGATTATAAATTGTATTCGAGTTTTGGGAGTTGAATCCTAATGTATATGCTTTATCTCGGTTATTGGCATATTCGGGTATCAAGGTTACGTTGCGATAAATATGAGGATGTGAGTATCTATAGTCTGTGGTACGTTGGGATCGCCGAGTATTAAGGATAATATGGGTGATGATTTGACATCGAGATTTCTCCTGAAGGATTCGGGACAAGTATCTTAGTTTGATTCGGTTTAGTGTTGATGCTGTTGATCATGCAGATTGTCATTCATCTTGCTCAACATGAAGTCGTCCTAGTTGTTTCATCATAGTGTCGTTCATGTTTTTGATTCATATGTTGTTCATGTTGATGAACATATTGAGTTGCATATGTGTATGCATAATTGCATTGTTTATGTTGTAAATGATCTGATGGGGTCATGAGGATCTATGCTGAGGGCGCTGGATCGGATGTCCACCATGCGTTGGTCCGACGGGATCATTATGCGGATCTATGCTGAGGACGCTGGATCGTTGGACAGGTTTTCCACCATGCGTTGGTCCGACGGGATCATCATGGGGATCTATGCTGAGGGCGCTGGATCGTTGGATTACCTAGTATTGTGTTGATGGAATCTTGTGGATTCGCATCATTGATTTTATCATGTGTTGTTGTGCATATGTATATTGTTGGTTATCCATTTAGTGTTGATCTAGTAGGATCATCCGGGATCTATGCTTAGGGCGCTGGATCATGGGATTTCCATTGAGTATACATTGTTGTTGTTGTTTTGAGCATATTGACGTTGTCATATGAGTATGCATTTGTAGGTCTTGTGTTAGGACCGTGCCCGTGTGTGGTATTGATCTGACCTCGGATTTGACTGACATGATTGTCGTGGCATTGCATATCTTGAGGTATGTTCCGTATTTCCTTTGGTATTCGTCTTTTGATGGACAATCGGTTATCGTCTTGGGAGTTGATGATGCTATCCGATGGATCGTATTGGTCAGAACTGGTATATTTCTGTATCGTGAGTTGATGATGATAGTGTGAGAATCTTGAGTACTGTTTGAGGTACAATACAGATATTATGTTTGAGTTTATTGGTTAATCGAGTACGAGATGTGAAATGTGATGATGGTTAATCTGATGAGAATTATTTGAGTAAATAAAGTTATGACGATAAGATTACATTGGTTGTATTCTTATTTTGTATTCTCATTGATATGTAATTATTAATGTGATGTGACGGTTATCATTGTTGGATATTATGGCTGACCCCGTCGTGGGCTTTCTTTTTAGGTTCTTTGGATATCGTGCTTGTAGCGGTCGTGGAGAGATGAGCTTCCCGGAGGATACTGGCGAGGGCATGTAATTGTGTATTGAGTTCCTTGATCAGTTATTGTATTCCGCTGCTAGATTATTTTAAATTGTTTGTCTTTTCCGCTGCGTGAGTATTTTGAAATGACCTTTTGTTTCTGATAACTTGAGTTACTTTGGAAATCGTTTCTAAACTGTTGAGTTCTGGCATTTCAGGCCTTGTCCTTTCAAACGAGATTTTTCGACGGTTTTGATAAACATATTTTATATAGTCTTCAAATGTTTTAATAGATAATACCGTCGTTGGCCTCTTGGGCATTTGTAAATGTTTGCGAAAATTTCCTTTAGACTTGTGGGTTCCATCTCGGGGCCCACGACGCTGTAATATTCCCGGTTAAATCTGGGGGTGTTACAGAATATGGTATCAGAGCTTAGGTTGAGAAAACCTAGGCAGTCGGGTCGAGTTGGGTCTTGTTTTTGTCGCCTCATTCGTGTTGTCGATTGACAAATATTGGAGCCGTGAGTTTTTGTTGTTCACTCGGGCTTATGCGTTATGCGATTTGCCAGTGTAATACTGGGATTGTTATAAACTTTTCCAAATAGTATTAACGTGTTTCTTCGGATAGAGATGTATTGTGTTCTCGAATTGAACTGAGTTTGCAAAACGTGTGTTTTGAAAATATCTGTGTCGAGTATTTTTTTTGAGTCGAGACATGTGCGAGTATCACAGGGAATCGTCGGCTTCAAGATCTGTAAGTATTTGGATTCTTGAATTGCATTGAGATTTATTGCCATTCTAAGTTGACATGCATTGAGATTCAACAGGATATTATACGTTACGGATGAGGTGTGAATTGGGGAGTTGATGATTTGAGAAACTATGATTTTGGAAATCAATATATCGGTTAGATTTCGGAATGGAATTGTGCATTTGGGAGAAATATTGTGCATGGTTGAGAAGAACATGTAGTCATGCTAGTTCATTTTGTGATATATGGAACTGTTTTCGAGCATTTGAAAATGATACTTTTCAAAATGAACGTTTTACGGATGTTTTACCGAAAATGATTTTTGGGCCGAGACCCAATCAATTTTGAAATAGTTTTGTAACTCACGACTTTGGGTCCAAAAGGGTTTTTCAACTTTTTAAACTTCTTGTAATGCGGAACGAGATACGGGCTGAGACCCTAAGGTTTCAAAAGGCTTTTTTCTGTTTTCTTAAAACTCTCGAGATTTGTAAAACACCTTACTAATCGCTTATGCATTTTATTACTGCCTTTCGGGGTTTTGGTTTACATATTCAAATAAAACCTCTCGGGAAGTCTTTCACTATGTTGAGTTGTTTCAATATTTTGTCATAGCATATTTGAGGTGATCGAGGATGGGTTAATGGTTGACGTTACGAGTCATGCGTGGAAAAGGAGTTTTAACGGAATTTATATTTTAGAACTCTATTGTGTGGTTTTTCGATGGAATGTCAGTGGATATTAGTGACGAAATGAATTGGCATACAGGAGTACGGATGTGGTCAATCATTTGCATAGTTTTCATTTTAAAACTTCAAAATCGTGTGGATTCGAAGGAAACTGTTATCGAATACTTGGCACCAGCGAGCCAATTTAATTTTTGAAAATTTATTTTGTGGTCTTACCAAAATTTATGTTTTGAGTGTTGAAATTTTTGAAAGAACTTTCGAAAATTTGTTTTCTTGACGAGACTATATGATTTCAAACTGGTTTTGAAAATGTGATTGATATACATACGCATTTTGCATATCATGATGAAGTTCTGAGTGAGACTCACAAACTGGATATCATATCGACGGTACGAGGAAAAGAGATCCGAACTCTAATATGATAGTTTGGTTATCCAGGGATGATCGGTTAATTGATCGGATAAGAGAAATATGCTGCGTGTTGTAGGTTCGGGTACAGAATGTAATTTTGGAACTATGGGTTTTATGAAACCGGGACGTATGTGCTATGTGATTCCATTGGTATGGTAGTAGTATGATTCTACCATAGTGACTTTGAATGATTTCTTTGTAAGTGTAGATTTGGGGATGGTGACCACATGGTGATTGTTTGAATATTGGGTGGTTGTTCCCACCCCATGTATGTTTGGATATGTTCATCGGTTTGTGATTGGTTGTTCGTATGCCGAAGGGCATGTTCAACTTATTGAGATCCATTGTATGTGATTGGTATGTCGTTTTGAGAACTTTATTCGTTCGTATATCGATTTATGTGGTTCTGTGTTAATCGTGTTGGAGCTTACCGTGTGAAGGTATCCTCGATTTTATTTGATCGTTCGTTGGTAATATTGGAGGTTATCATGATGATGATATTTTCGGTTGTGTTTTGACCTCTGATTGGTCATATTGGAGTTTATCATGTCGATGATATACTCGGTAATTTGTTGGTTGATCATTGTTAATGATCGTATGAGCATTCGAATTTTGTGCCGATGTTTCGGGATTTGTGTCGTTGATTTGGGCCGTTGTTTCACGGATGTATCGTGTATTATTGATTTTTAGCAGGATTTAGACATGATTGTGTAACCAGGCAGACAGGATTTGACACGGATAGATTATTTCATCCGACGATGATATATTTGGTTGGGACTCTTGGAATCATGATTGTAAGCGTATTGAGGCGTTACTGTGGAGGAACTCGCTAGTATCTCAAGAGATCGTCGACTTTGTGCATTTGTAAGTGTGCTACTCATTAATGATGACGATTAATCGTTGTTGTGATGGTTTCGGAATATGTTGGTTGAACGGGTTATTTGTTTTCTATGACGGATTGCAAATTTCGAGGACGAAACTTATTTTAAGTGGTGTAGTATGTAATATCCGGAATTTCTACTAAAGATGTTTGATATTATTTTATCCGAGTTATGTTGTACATCGTGGAATCTGTAAATTATGGATAAAATAAATGAAGGACTGAGATGCCAGTATTGGTATAATTGTCGTATTTCATCGACAATTGCATTTGAGGATATAATATGTTGAGTATACGTATTCAGTATGTCGTATGTTCGTGTTCTGCATGTCGAGACGTTGGACGAGAGTAGCTGAAATGGCTAAGTACAGCCACATTAGCGCACGCTACGATGTATACTTAGCGTATGCTAATACACCAGGATTACGTACGTTAATGAGTAGAGTTAACGTACGTTAAGATGCTAAGTGTTATGTACGCTATGCATAAGGCATTATGTACGTAACGAGAGGAATCAGACAGCTCAGGCTATGGCCGATAGGTGGGACCCGCGGTCGGCAGCTTTCGGCGAGGAACGTGCTTGGTCAAGTCAACTCTTGGTTAACGTACGCTACGGGTAATGCATTACGTACGTTAACTAAGGAATTACTGTAGCAAGTCAACGTACGTATTACGTACGTTATGGAGGAAACATTACGTACGTAAGCGAGTGAACGAAACAGGTCAGTAAGTTCTGGAATGACATTACGTACGCTATGAAGGACACTTAGCGTACGCTAGGCGGCATTACGTACGTTAATGCTGATGGATAACGTACGTAATGACCGATGCAGTTTATAAAATGAAGATCGTCTTTCATTTCTTCACGAGAGAAAATCGATTTCCTCCTCCAACCTTCGTCTCTCTGAGCATATTAGTGAGATTTATCCTCTTGCATCTTGATTACAAGCTTGGAAACATTAATGGGAGGCTTGAATATGGAGATATGGTTGATCCTTGAAGAGTTTGATTGTGTTAGTCATGTTCTTAAGGTATGTTGTTGAACTCTTCACCTTTATTTCGGATTTTTGGTATTGTTATCCGTATTTGATTCGTATGAAGATGATTATGATGTTGTTATTACGGTTTTTGAGGTTATATGAACTATATGTTGAAGGATATGATAGTTTATGTCTTGATTATGTGGGTTATGATTATAGATTCACAGTGTTCTTGGTGTTCTTGGTAGGATTGTTTCGATTCTTGATGTTAGGAGGATCATATATTGGAAAATATGATAATATACACCATGAATTATGAATGAGGATTGTTTAGATATTAGAGGATATCGAATTACGTTGTTTTGATGGCTATGAACAAGGTTTCGAATCATTTAGTGTTCTTGAGAAACTCCTTGATGAATTGAACATAGCAAGACGATCGTAGGTTGAATTATCGGTATCTTTAGATATGAAGATCGAATGTTCGCTGATTGTAGTGGTAGAATTCGTATGTTCTTGATGAAATACGAATCATGATATCAATTTGGAATCCGGAAAGATTGTGATTGATCACTGAATATGATTTCCCTTACATTCGTATCCGTAATCGTATTTTGGTTATGAATTCGTAATTGTTGAGTTGGATGGCTCGGACTTATGTCTAATCGAGATATTGTGAAATCGTTGAGTTTGTCGATCGTTTATATTGATTAGTAATTATCGGATTTCGGTTCATATAATGGATATGAATTCGTAAAGTGGTTTGAGTATATTATTTGGTTTTGTGTACGATCGAGATATCGTTCAATCGTTGAGTTAATTGATTGGTCGTGTCGGTTGTTGATTGTTATCAGATATATGTCAATTGATTACTGTAATAGGTTGAGAATATTGATCGGTGATTATAACCGTGTGTTGCGGTCGTGTTCGAGTACGTTCGTGAATCGCTTTGGCCGGGAGCCGAGGAGCTTGTAGACGAAGGCAATGAGATTGGTAGCGGCTTCATCATCATCGTATCGGTATCGAGGCAAGTTATTACTTGCTCAGTTATAATATTTAATGAATGGTTTCCGTTTCATTCGTTTATAATTCGTATAGCAATGTTTATAATCGTAATCACAGGAGATTTGAGATTATAAATTGTATTCGAGTTTTGGGAGTTGAATCCTAATGTATATGCTTTATCTCGGTTATTGGCATATTCGGGTATCAAGGTTACGTTGCGATAAATATGAGGATGTGAGTATCTATAGTCTGTGGTACGTTGGGATCGCCGAGTATTAAGGATAATATGGGTGATGATTTGACATCGAGATTTCTCCTGAAGGATTCGGGACAAGTATCTTAGTTTGATTCGGTTTAGTGTTGATGCTGTTGATCATGCAGATTGTCATTCATGTTGCTCAACATGAAGTCGTCCTAGTTGTTTCATCATAGTGTCGTTCATGTTTTTGATTCATATGTTGTTCATGTTGATGAACATATTGAGTTGCATATGTGTATGCATAATTGCATTGTTTATGTTGTAAATGATCTGATGGGGTCATGAAGATCTATGCTGAGGGCGCTGGATCGGATGTCCACCATGCGTTGGTCCGACGGGATCATTATGTGGATCTATGCTGAGGACGCTGGATCGTTGGACAGGTTTTCCACCATGCGTTGGTCCGACGGGATCATCATGGGGATCTATGGTGAGGGCGTTGGATCGTTGGATTACCCAGTATTGTGTTGATGGAATCTTGTGGATTCGCATCATTGATTTTATCATGTGTTGTTGTGCATATGTATATTGTTGGTTATCCATTTAGTGTTGATCTAGTAGGATCATCCGGGATCTATGCTGAGGGCGCTGGATCATGGGATTTCCATTGAGTATACACTGTTGTTGTTGTTTTGAGCATATTGACGTTGTCATATGAGTATGCATTTGTAGGTCTTGTGTTAGGACCGTGCCCGTGTGTGGTATTGATCTGACCTCGGATTTGACTGACATGATTGTCGTGGTATTGCATATCTTGAGGTATGTTCCGTATTTCCTTTGGTATTCGTCTTTTGATGGACAATCGGTTATCGTCTTGGGAGTTGATGATGCTATCCGATGGATCGTATTGGTCAGAACTGGTATATTTCTGTATCGTGAGTTGATGATGATAGTGTGAGAATCTTGAGTACTGTTTGAGGTACAATACAGATATTATGTTTGAGTTTATTGGTTAATCGAGTACGAGATGTGAAATGTGATGATGGTTAATCTGATGAGAATTATTTGAGTAAATAAAGTTATGACGATAAGATTACATTGGTTGTATTCTTATTTTGTATTCTCATTGATATGTAATTATTAATGTGATGTGACGGTTATCATTGTTGGATATTATGGCTGACCGTCGTGGGCTTTCTTTTAGGTTCTTTGGATATCGTGCTTGTAGCGGTCGTGGAGAGATGAGCTTCCTGAGGATCTTGGCGAGGGCATGTAATTGTGTATTGAGTTCCTTGATCAGTTATTGTATTCCGCTGCTAGATTATTTTAAATTGTTTGTCTTTTCCGCTGCGTGAGTATTTTGAAATGACCTTTTGTTTCTGATAACTTGAGTTACTTTGGAAATCGTTTCTAAACTGTTGAGTTCTGGCATTTCAGGCCTTGTCCTTTCAAACGAGATTTTTCGACGGTTTTGATAAACATATTTTATATAGTCTTCAAATGTTTTAATAGATAATACCGTCGTTGGCCTCTTGGGCATTTGTAAATGTTTGCGAAAATTTCCTTTAGACTTGTGGGTTCCATCTCGGGGCCCACGGCGCTGTAATATTCCCGGTTAAATCTGGGGGTGTTACAGAATATGGTATCAGAGCTTAGGTTGAGAAAACCTAGGCAGTCGGGTCGAGTTGGGTCTTGTTTTTGTCGCCTCATTCGTGTTGTCGATTGACAAATATTGGAGCCGTGAGTTTTTATTGTTCACTCGGGCTTATGCGTTATGCGATTTGCCAGTGTAATACTGGGCTTGTTATAAACTTTTCCAAATAGTATTAACGTGTTTCTTCGGATAGAGATGTATTGTGTTCTCGAATTGAACTGAGTTTGCAAAACGTGTGTTTTGAAAATATCTGTGTCGAGTATTTTTTTGAGTCGAGACATGTGCCAGTATCACGGGGAATCATCGGCTTCACGATCTGTAAGTATTTGGATTCTTGAATTGCATTGAGATTTATTGCCATTCTAAGTTGACATGCATTGAGATTCAACAAGATATTATACGTTACAGTATGAGGTGACAGAATTGGGACAGATTGATGATTTGAGAAACTATGATTTTGGAAATCAATATATCGGTTAGATTTTGGAATGGAATTGTGCATTTGGGAGAAATATTGTGCATGGTTGAGAAGAACATGTAGTCATGCTGGTTCATTTTGTGATATATGGAACTGTTTTCGAGCATTTGAAAATGATACTTTTCAAAATGAACGTTTTACGGATGTTTTACCGAAAATGATTTTTGGGCCGAGACCCAATCAATTTTGAAATAGTTTTGTAACTCACGACTTGGGGTCCAAAAGGGTTTTTCAACTTTTTAAACTTCTTGTAATGCGGAACGAGATACGGGCTGAGACCCTAAGGCTTCAAAAGGCTTTTTTCTGTTTTCTTAAAACTCTCGAGATTTGTAAAACACCTTACTAATCGCTTATGCATTTTATTACTGCCTTTCGGGGTTTTGGTTTACATATTCAAATAAAACCTCTCGGGAAGTCTTTCACTATGTTGAGTTGTTTCAATATTTTGTCATAGCATATTTGAGGTGATCCAGGATGGGTTAATGGTTGACGTTACGAGTCATGCGTGGAAAAGGAGTTTTAACGGAATTTATATTTTAGAACTCTATTGTGTGGTTTTTCGATGGAATGTCAGTGGATATTAGTGACGAAATGAATTGGCATACAGGAGTACGGATGTGGTCAATCATTTGCATAGTTTTCATTTTAAAACTTCAAAATCGTGTGGATTCGAAGGAAACTGTTATCGAATACTTGGCACCAGCGAGCCAATTTAATTTTTGAAAATTTATTTTGTGGTCTTACCAAAATTTATGTTTTGAGTGTTGAAATTTTTGAAAGAACTTTCGAAAATTTGTTTTCTTGACGAGACTATATGATTTCAAACTGGTTTTGAAAATGTGATTGATATACATACGCATTTTGCATATCATGATGAAGTTAAGTGAGACTCACAAACTGGATATCATATCGACGGTACGAGGAAAAGAGATCCGAACTCTAATATGATAGTTTGGTTATCCAGGGATGATCGGTTAATTGATCGGATAAGAGAAATATGCTGCGTGTTGTAGGTTCGGGTACAGAATGTAATTTTGGAACTATGGGTTTTATGAAACCGGGACGTATGTGCTATGTGATTCCATTGGTATGGTAGTAGTATGATTCTACCATAGTGACTTTGAATGATTTCTTTGTAAGTGTAGATTTGGGGATGGTGACCCCATGGTGATTGTTTGAATATTGGGTGGTTGTTCCCACCCCATGTATGTTTGGATATGTTCATCGGTTTGTGATTGGTTGTTCGTATGCCGAAGGGCATGTTCAACTTATTGAGATCCATTGTATGTGATAGGTATGTCGTTTTGAGAACTTTATTCGTTCGTATATCGATTTATGTGGTTCTGTGTTAATCGTGTTGGAGCTTACCGTGTGAAGGTATCCTCGATTTTAGTTGATCGTTCGTTGGTAATATTGGAGGTTATCATGATGATGATATTTTCGGTTGTGTTTTGACCTCTGATTGGTCATATTGGAGTTTATCATGTCGATGATATACTCGGTAATTTGTTGGTTGATCATTGTTAATGATCGTATGAGCGTTCGAATTTTGTGCCGATGTTTCGGGATTTGTGTCATTGATTTGGGCCGTTGTTTCACGGATGTATCGTGTATTATTGATTTTTAGCAGGATTTAGACATGATTGTGTAACCAGGCAGACAGGATTTGACACGGATAGATTATTTCATCCGACGATGATATATTTGGTTGGGACTCTTGGAATCATGATTGTAAGTGTATTGAGGCGTTACTGTGGAGGAACTCGCTAGTATCTCAAGAGATCGTCGACTTTGTGCATTTGTAAGTGTGCTACTCATTAATGATGACGATTAATCGTTGTTGTGATGGTTTCGGAATATGTTGGTTGAACGGGTTATTTGTTTTCTATGACGGATTGCAAATTTCGAGGACGAAACTTATTTTAAGTGGTGTAGTATGTAATATCCGGAATTTCTACTACTGTTGTTTAATATTATTTTATCCGAGTTATGTTGTACAGCGTGGAATCTGTACATTATGGATAAAATAAATGAAGGACTGAGATGTCAGTATTGGTATAATTGTCGTATTTCATCGACAATTGCATTTGAGGATATAATATGTTGAGTATACGTATTAAGTATGCCGTACGTTCGTGTTCTGCATGTCGAGACGTTGGACGAGAGTAGCTGAAATGGCTAAGAACAGCCACATTAGCGCACGCTACGATGTATACTTAGCATACGCTAATACACCAGGATTACGTACGTTAATGAGTAGAGTTAACGTACGTTAAGATGCTAAGTGTTACGTACGCTATGCATACGGCATTACGTACGTAATTAGAGGAATCAGATAGCTCAGGCTATGGCCGACAGGTGGGACCCGAGGTCGGCAGCTTTCGGCGAGGAACGTGCTTGGTCAAGTCAACTATTGGTTAACGTACGCTACGGGAAATGCATTACGTACGTTAACTGAGGAATTATTGTAGCAAGTCAACGTACGTATTACGTACGTTATGGAGGAAACATTACGTACGTAAGCGAGTGAACGAAACAGGTCAGTAAGTTCTGGAATGACATTACGTACGCTATAAAGGACACTTAGTGTACGCTAGGCGGCATTACGTACGTTAATGCTGATGGATAACGTACGTAATGACCGATGCAGTTTATAAAATGAAGATCGGTCTTTCATTTCTTCACGAGATAAAATCGATTTCCTTCTCCAACCTTCGTCCCTCTGAGCATATTAGTGAGATTTATCCTCTTGCATCTTGATTACAAGCTTGGAAACATGAATGAGAGGCTTGAATATGGAGATATGGTTGATCCTTGAAGAGTTTGATTGTGTTATTCATGTTCTTAAGGTATGTTGTTGAACTCTTCACCTTGATTTCGGATTTTTGGTATTGTTATCCGTATTTGATTCGTATGAAGATGATTATGATGTTGTTATTACGGTTTTTGAGGTCATATGAACTATATGTTGAAGGATATGATGGTTTATGTCTTGATTATGTGGGTTATGATTATAGATTCACAGTGTTCTTGGTGTTCTTGGTAGGATTGTTTCGATTCTTGATGTTAGGAGGATCATATATTGGAAAATATGATAATATACACCATGAATTATGAATGAGGATTGTTTAGATATTAGAGGATATCGAATTACGTTTTTTTGATAGCTATGAACAAGGTTTCGAATCATTTAGTGTTCTTGAGAAACTCCTTGATGAATTGAACATAGCAAGACGATCGTAGGTTGAATTATCGGTATCTTTAGATATGAAGATCGAATGTTCGCTGATTGTAGTGGTAGAATTCGTATGTTCTTGATGAAATACGAATCATGATATCAATTTGGAATCCGGAAAGATTGTGATTGATCACTGAATATGATTTCCCTTACATTCGTATCCGTAATCGTATTTTGGTTATGAATTCGTAATTGTTGAGTTGGATGGCTCGGACTTATGGCTAATCGAGATATTGTGAAATCGTTGAGTTTGTCGATCGTTTATATTGATTAGTAATTATCGGATTTCGGTTCATATAATGGATATGAATTCGTAAAATGGTTTGAGTATATTATTTAGTTTTGTGTACGATCGAGATATCGTTCAATCGTTGAGTTAATTGATTGGTCGTGTCGGTTGTTGATTGTTATCACATATATGTCAATTGATTACTGTAATAGGTTGAGAATATTGATCGGTGATTATAACTGTGTGTTGCGGTCGTGTTCGAGTACGTTCGTGAATCGCTTTGGCCGGGAGCCGAGGAGCTTGTAGACGAAGGCAATGAGATTGGTAGCGGCTTCATCATCATCGTATCGGTATCGAGGCAAGTTATTACTTGCTCAGTTATAATATTTAATGAATGGTTTCCGTTTCATTCGTTTATAATTCGTATAGCAATGTTTATAATCGTAATCACAGGAGATTTGAGATTATAAATTGTATTCGAGTTTTGGGAGTTAAATCCTAATGTATATGCTTTATCTCGGTTATTAGCATATTCGGATATCAAGGTTACGTTGCGATAAATATGAGGATGTGAGTATCTATAGTCTGTGGTACGTTGGGATCGCCGAGTATTAAGGATAATATGGGTAACGATTTGACATCGAGATTTCTCCTGAAGGATTCGGGACAAGTATCTTAGTTTGATTCGGTTTAGTGTTGATGCTGTTGATCATGCAGATTGTCATTCATGTTGCTCAACATGAAGTCGTCCTAGTTGTTTCATCATAGTGTCGTTCATGTTTTTGATTCATATGTTGTTCATGTTGATGAACATATTGAGTTGCATATGTGTATGCATAATTGCATTGTTTATGTTGTAAATGATCTGATGGGGTCATGAGGATCTATGCTGAGGGCGCTGGATCGGATGTCCACCATGCGTTGGTCCGACGGGATCATCATGCGGATCTATGCTGAGGACGTTGGATCGTTGGACAGGTTTTCCACCATGCGTTGGTCCGACGGGATCATCATGGGAATCTATGCTGAGGGCGTTGGATCGTTGGATTACCCAGTATTGTGTTGATGGAATCTTGTGGATTCGCATCATTGATTTTATCATGTGTTGTTGTGCATATGTATATTGTTGGTTATCCATTTCGTGTTGATCTAGTAGGATCATCCGGGATCTATGCTGAGGGCGCTGGATCATGGGATTTCCATTGAGTATACACTGTTGTTGTTGTTTTGAGCATATTGACGTTGTCATATGAGTATGTATTTGTAGGTCTTGTGTTAGGACCGTGCCCGTGTGTGGTATTGATCTGACCTCGGATTTGACTGACATGATTGTCGTGGCATTGCATATCTTGAGGTATGTTCCGTATTTCCTTTGGTATTCATCTTTTGATGGACAATCGGTTATCGTCTTGGGAGTTGATGATGCTATCCGATAGATCGTATTGGTCAGAACTGGTATATTTCTGTAGCGTGAGTTGATGATGATAGTGTGAGAATCTTGAGTATTGTTTGAGGTACAATACAGATATTATGTTTGAGTTTATTGGTTAATCGAGTACGAGATGTGAAATGTGATGATGGTTAATCTGATGAGAATTATTTGAGTAAATAAAGTTATGACGATAAGATTGCATTGGTTGTATTCTTATTTTGTATTCTCATTGATATGTAATTATTAATGTGATGTGACGGTTATCATTGTTGGATATTATGGCTGACCCCGTCGTGGGCTTTCTTTTTAGGTTCTTTGGATATCGTGCTTGTAGCGGTCGTGGAGAGATGAGCTTCCCGGAAGATACTGGCTAGGGCATGTAATTGTCTATTGAGTTCCTTGATCAGTTATTGTATTCCGCTGCTAGATTATTTTAAATTGTTTGTCTTTTCCGCTGCGTGAGTATTTTTAAATGACCTTTTGTTTCTGATAACTTGAGTTACTTTGGAAATCGTTTCTAAACTGTTGAGTTCTGGCATTTCAGGCCTTGTCCTTTCAAACGAGATTTTTCGACGGTTTTGATAAACATATTTTATATAGTCTTCAAACGTTTTAATAGATAATACTGTCGTTGGCCTCTTGGGCATTTGTAAATGTTTGCGAAAATTTCCTTTAGCCTTGTGGGTTCCATCTCGGGGCCCACGGCGCTGTAATATTCCCGGTTAAATCTGGGGGTGTTACAGAATATGGTATCAGAGCTTAGGTTGAGAAAACCTAGGCAGTCGGGTCGAGTTGGGTCTTGTTTTTGTCGCCTCATTCGTGTTGTCGATTGACAAATATTGGAGCCGTGAGTTTTTGTTGTTCACTCGGGCTTATGCATTATGCGATTTGCCAGTGTAATACTGGGCTTGTTATAAACTTTTCCAAATAGTATTAACGTGTTTCTTCAGATAGAGATGTATTGTGTTCTCGAATTGAACTGAGTTTGCAAAACGTGTGTTTTGAAAATATCTGTGTCGAGTATTTTTTTGAGTCGAGACATGTGCCAGTATCACGGGGAATCGTCGGCTTCACGATCTGTAAGTATTTGGATTCTTGAATTGCATTGAGATTTATTGCCATTCTAAGTTGACATGCATTGAGATTCAACAGGATATTATACGTTACAGTATGAGGTGATAGAATTGGGACAGATTGATGATTTGAGAAACTATGATTTTGAAAATCAATATATCGATTAGATTTCGGAATGGAATTGTGCATTTGGGAGAAATATTGTGCATGGTTGAGAAGAACATGTAGTCATGCTAGTTCATTTTGTGATATATGGAACTGTTTTCGAGCATTTGAAAATGATACTTTTTAAAATGAACGTTTTACGGATGTTTTACCGAAAATGATTTTTGGGCCGAGACCCAATCGATTTTGAAATAGTTTTGTAACTCACGACTTTGGGTCCAAAAGGGTTTTTCAACTTTTTAAACTTCTTGTAATGCGGAACGAGATACGGGCTGAGACCGTAAGGTTTCAAAAGGCTTTTTTCTGTTTTCTTAAAACTCTCGAGATTTGTAAAACACCTTACTAATCGCTTATGCATTTTATTACTGCCTTTCGGGGTTTTGGTTTACATATTCAAATAAAACCTCTCGGGAAGTCTTTCACTATGTTGAGTTGTTTCAATATTTTGTCATAGCATATTTGAGGTGATCCAGGATGGGTTAATGGTTGACGTTACGAGTCATGCGTGGAAAAGGAGTTTTAACGGAATTTATATTTTAGAACTCTATTGTGTGGTTTTTCGATGGAATGTCAGTGGATATTGGTGACGAAACGAATTGGCATACAGGAGTACGGATGTGGTCAATCATTTGCATAGTTTTCATTTTAAAACTTCAAAATCGTGTGGATTCGAAGGAAACTGTTATCGAATACTTGGCACCAGCGAGCCAATTTAATTTTTGAAAATTTATTTTGTGGTCTTACCAAAATTTATGTTTTGAGTGTTGAAATTTTTTAAAGAACTTTCGAAAATTTGTTTTCTTGACGAGACTATATGATTTCAAACTGATTTTGAAAATGTGATTGATATACATACGCATTTTGCATATCATGATGAAGTTCTGAGTGAGACTCACAAACTGGATATCATATCGACGGTACGAGGAAAAGAGATCCGAACTCTAATATGATAGTTTGGTTATCCAGGGATGATCGGTTAATTGATCGGATAAGAGAAATATGCTGCGTGTTGTAGGTTCGGGTACAGAATGTAATTTTGGAACTATGGGTTTTATGAAACCGGGACGTATGTGCAATGTGATTCCATTGGTATGGTAGTAGTATGATTCTACCATAGTGACTTTGAATGATTTCTTTGTAAGTGTAGATTTAGGGATGGTGACCCCATGGTGATTGTTTGAATATTGGGTGGTCGTTCCCACCCCATGTATGTTTGGATATGTTCATCGGTTTGTGGTTGGTTGTTCGTATGCCGAAGGGCATGTTCAACTTATTGAGATCCATTGTATGTGATTGGTATGTCGTTTTGAGAACTTTATTCGTTCGTATATCGATTTATGTGGTTCTGTGTTAATCGTGTTGGAGCTTACCGTGTGAAGGTATCCTCGATTTTAGTTGATCGTTCGTTGGTAATATTGGAGGTTATCATGATGATGATATTTTCGATTGTGTTTTGACCTCTGATTGGTCATATTGGAGTTTATCATGTCGATGATATACTCGGTAATTTGTTGGTTGATCATTGTTAATGATCGTATGAGCGTTCGAATTTTGTGCCAATGTTTCGGGATTTGTGTCGTTGATTTGGGCCGTTGTTTCACGGATGTATCGTGTATTATTGATTTTTAGCAGGATTTAGACATGATTGTGTAACCAGGCAGACATGATTTAACACGGATAGATTATTTCATCCGACGATGATATATTTGGTTGGGACTCTTGGAATCATGATTGTAAGCGTATTGAGGCGTTACTGTGGAGGAACTCGCTAGTATCTCAAGAGATCGTCGACTTTGTGCATTTGTAAGTGTGCTACTCATTAATGATGACGATTAATCGTTGTTGTGATGGTTTCGGAATATGTTGGTTGAACGGGTTATTTGTTTTCTATGACGGATTGCAAATTTCGAGGACGAAACTTATTTTAAGTGGTGTAGTATGTAATATCCGGAATTTCTACTACTGTTGTTTGATATTATTTTATCCGAGTTATGTTGTACAGTGTGGAATCTGTACATTATGGATAAAATAAATGAAGGACTGAGATGTCAGTATTGGTATAATTGTCGTATTTCATCGACAATTGCATTTGAGGATATAATATGTTGAGTATACGTATTCAGTATGCCGTATGTTCGTGTTCTGCATGTCGAGACATTGGACGAGAGTAGCTGAAATGGCTAAGAACAGCCACATTAGCGCACGCTACGATGTATACTTAGCGTACGCTAATACACCAGGATTACGTACGTTAATGAGTAGAGTTAACGTACGTTAAGATGCTAAGTGTTACGTACGCTATGCATAAGGCATTACGTACGTAATGAGAGGAATCAGATAGCTCAGGCTATGGCCGACAGGTGGGACCCGCGGTCGGCAGCTTTCGGCGAGGAACGTGCTTGGTCGAGTCAACTATTGGTTAACGTACGCTACGGGTAATGCATTACGTACGTTAACTGAGGAATTATTGTACCAAGTCAACGTACGTATTACGTACGTTATGGAGGAAACATTAAATGCGTGGCGAGTGAGCAAGCAGTCAGTAAGTTCTGGAATGACATTACGTACGCTATAAAGGACACTTAGCGTACGCTAGGCGGCATTACGTACGTTAATGCTGATGGATAACGTACGTAATGACCGATGCAGTTTATAAAATGAAGATCGGTCTTTCATTTCTTCATGAGAGAAAATCGATTTCCTCCTCCAACCTTCGTCCCTCTGAGCATATTACTGAGATTTATCCTCTTGCATCTTGATTACAATCTTGGAAACATGAATGGGAGGCTTGAATATGGAGATATGGTTGATCCTTGAAGAGTTTGATTGTGTTATTCATGTTCTTAAGGTATGTTGTTGAACTCTTCACCTTGATTTCGGATTTTTGGTATTGTTATCCGTATTTGATTCGTATGAAGATGATTATGATGTTATTACGGTTTTTGAGGTTATATGAACTATATGTTGAAGGATATGATGGTTTATGTCTTGATTATGTGGGTTATGATTATAGATTCATAGTGTTCTTGGTGTTCTTGGTAGGATTGTTTCGATTCTTGATGTTAGGAGGATCATATATTGGAAAATATGATAATATACACCTTGAATTATGAATGAGTATTGTTTAGATGTTAGAGGATATCGAATTACGTTGTTTTGATGGCTATGAACAAGGTTTCGAATCATTTAGTGTTCTTGAGAAACTCCTTGATGAATTGAACATAGCAAGACGATCGTAGGTTGAATTATCGGTATCTTTAGATATGAAGATCGAATGTTCGCTGATTGTAGTGGTAGAATTCGTATGTTCTTGATGAAATACGAATCATGATATCAATTTGGAATCCGGAAAGATTGTGATTGATCACTGAATATGATTTCCCTTACATTCGTATCCGTAATCGTATTTTGGTTATGAATTCGTAATTGTTGAGTTGGATGGCTCGGACTTATGTCTAATCGAGATATTGTGAAATCGTTGAGTTTGTCGATCGTTTATATTGATTAGTAATTATCGGATTTCGGTTCATATAATGGATATGAATTCGTAAAATGGTTTGAGTATATTATTTGGTTTTGTGTACGATCGAGATATCGTTGAATCGTTGAGTTAATTGATTGGTCGTGTCGGTTGTTGATTGTTATCGGATATGTGTTAATTGATTACTGTAATAGGTTGAGAATATTGATCGGTGATTATAACCTAGTGTTGCGGTCGTGTTCGAGTACGTTCGTGAATCGCTTTGGTCGGGAGCCGAGGAGCGTGTAGACGAAGGCAATGAGATTGGTAGCGGATTCATCATCGTCGTATCGATATCGAGGCAAGTTATTACTTGCTCAGTTATAATATTTAATGAATGGTTTCCGTTTCATTCGTTTATAATTCGTATAGCAATGTTTATAATCGTAATCACAGGAGATTTGAGATTATAAATTGTATTCGAGTTTTCGGAGTTAAATCCTAATGTATATGCTTTATCTCGGTTATTGGCATATTCGGGTATCAAGGTTACGTTGCGATAAATATGAGGATGTGAGTATCTATAGTTCGTGGTATGTTGGGATCGCCGAGTATTAAGGATAATATGGGTGACGATTTGACATCGAGATTTCTCCTGAAGGATTCGGGACAAGTATCTTAGTTTGATTCGGTTTAGTGTTGATGCTGTTGATCATGCAGATTGTCATTCATGTTGCTCAACATGAAGTCGTCCTAGTTGTTTCATCATAGTGCCGTTCATGTTTTTGATTCATATGTTGTTCATGTTGATGAACATATTGAGTTGCATATGTGTATGCATAATTGCATTGTTTATGTTGTAAATGATCCGATGGGGTCATGAGGATCTATGTTGAGGGCGCTGGATCGGATGTCCACCATGCGTTGGTCCGACGGGATCATCATGCGGATCTATTCTGTGGGCGCTGGATCGTTGGACAGGTTTTCCACCATGCGTTGGTCCGACGGGATCATCATGGGAATCTATGCTGAGGGCGCTGGATCGTTGGATTACCCAGTATTGTGTTGATGGAATCTTGTGGATTCGCATCATTGATTTTATCATGTGTTGTTGTGCATATGTATATTGTTGGTTATCCATTTCGTGTTGATCTAGTAGGATCATCCGGGATCTTTGCTGAGGGTGTTGGATCATGGGATTTCCATTGAGTATACACTGTTGTTGTTTTGAGCATATTGACATTGTCATATGAGTATGCATTTGTAGGTCTTGTGTTAGGACCGTGCCCGTGTGTGGTATTGATCTGACCTCGGATTTGACTGACATGATTGTCGTGGCATTGCATATCTTGAGGTATATTCCGTATTTCCTTTAGTATTCGTCTTTTGATGGACAATCGGTTATCGTCTTGGGAGTTGATGATGCTATCTGATGGATCGTATTGGTCAGAACTGGTATATTTCTGTATCGTGAGTTGATGATGATAGTGTGAGAATCTTGAGTATTGTTTGAGGTACAATACAGATATTATGTTCGAGTTTATTGGTTAATCAAGTACGAGATGTAAAATGTGATGATGGTTAATCTGATGAGAATTATTTGAGTAAATAAAGTTATGGCGATTAGATTACATTGGTTGTATTTTTATTTTGTATTCATTGATATGTAATTATTAATGTGATGTGACGGTTATCATTGTTGGATATTATGGCTGACCCCGTCGTGGGCTTTCTTTTTAGGTTCTTTGGATATCATGCTTGAAGCGGTCGTGGAGAAATGAGCTTCCCGGAGGATACTGGCTAGGGCATGTAATTGTGTATTGAGTTCCTTGATCAGTTGTTGTATTCCGCTGCTAGATTATTTTAAATTGTTTGTCTTTTCCGCTGCGTGAGTATTTTTAAATGACCTTTCGTTTCTGGTAACTTGAGTTACTTTGGAAATCGTTTCTAAACTGTTGAGTTCTAGCATTTTCAGGCCTTGTCCTTTCAAACGAGATTTTTCGACGGTTTTGATAAACATATTTTATATAGTCTTCAAATGTTTTAATAGATAATACCGTCGTTGGCCTCTTGGGCATTTGTAAATGTTTGCGAAATTTTCCTTTAGTCTTGTGGGTTCCATCCCGGGCCCCACGGCACTGTAATATTCCCGGTTAAATCTGGGAGTGTTACAAACTGGAGGGACCCTTAAAGGAATAACAGGTCATGTAGATCGCTTGGATTCCACTCGTGCCATTCTTCCATACTCGATACAGATTCTATCAACGTTTTTTTTTATGGTAAGCATGATGATAAAACCTTCAGCATTTTGAGAAAAAATCTGGGGTTTTTTCCACATAAACTGATGCTGAGCAATATTTTTCTACTAGCAACTTTTCTAAGCAGTGGATCTTTTCTAGCACTTTTCCCCTCATCAAGGTTTTAGTTCACTCACTCTACATATCCACAAGAATTTTTTGTTTTGAAGTTTCTTCGCTTGCAATTTTCTATTACCATTAATGTCAATTAATCTGCCCTGACGTTTGCGGTTTATATGTGCTCTATTATATGGTATATGCTACAGCCACAAAGCTGCAGTGGTACTAAATTCTTAGAATACCAGTAAAAATGCACAGCTGCTGTTCAGCAATCTCATAATGTTGGTAGTTTTTCATTACCTTTCTCCAAGGAAGAATTTGAGTTTAGTCCATGTTCGGCTAAATTAAAAGCTTGTCCAAATTTTCACAATACAAACCCAGTAGGAAAAGATCAGGAGATATGATGGTGCTCCGCACAGCAACTCACATAACATCCAATTGCCAGTTTGTGCTTAATATTGCCGAGACGGATCAGTAGAAACATCATAACCTGGAGGGACGAAAACAACATCATCCCATAACGACACTGAATTATCCTGCCAAGCCAAACCAAAATTCGGAGATACATTCAGTCTTAGTCATCGGCAAAGGCCACCATAGTTAATTTACAAGTGAAGCAATAAGAAAGTTATATATTGATCTTTGTGGTGATTCCTCACCTTCATCCCTTGTATTATATCCTCGAGAACAGCAACCTATCGCAACAACAATCAAAACAAACTAGCTAAGATGGTCTATAATAAAAGATACATGGTGCGGATACTAGAGAGAATTGTAAGAAACTCCACTTGTATATCTCCTTGCTTGAGCCGAGGATTCAACTGGTTCTGATCACGTGAAGCTCTTACTAGGGATTTCTGCAGATCCTCCTGAGCATTTCATAAGATATTAAGAACCAACATTTTATACTGAAAACAGCCAAGAGTTCAAGTAATCATCTTTTCTGACCTTCCGGAAAAAAACAGGACGATATCTCTTATCTTGGCTCCTCAAAATCAAGCTTTTCGACTGCAATGCATTACTTTAGTGGGAATTATATGACAAAATTGAGAGCATCAAGTGTATATTTGATAAGCTGAAGTCTGCATCACATCCAAATTTGACTTCAGCCGACAATCTGGATACTTACAATAGGCTAATATCTTATATTGGTAACAGTATTTACAGTTACAGATCACTGATTTACATTAACCAAAGCTAAATACCTAAACAGCTTGTGGATTAACCATTTCGTAACCATTGAAAAGTCCAAGATAAGTAAATCATTCAAGCAACAACTTTGGGTAATTAACAGATTTATTCATTCTGTCCTTCAAAATCAATCCACATATTCACACACAGAGAGAGAGAGAGAGACTTGTTAGCTGCCTTCCCGCTTGCTTGCCTGCCGGTTGCCTACACCCTGTTGCTAGCTTCAGCTGACAGCAAGAACCGATTAGCTTCGCCTCCTGCGTTAGCAGCAGTTACGAGTGAGATAGAGCCCATGGGGATGCAGACGGAGACTTGGTCTAAGGATTTTAACTCGTTCACATTTAGAGAGTATCTCCTCTTATGGAGAGGTTCATTGCTCTTTGGTTGACTTAGAGGGTAAACTTTGATAATACTGCCCGTTCCCAAGCCCAAATAAAGTAAGAGGGTAGCGTTAGGCCTCAACAGTCGGCTTAAAATTTCGTACATCCTAATATGGATATGAAAAACAATAATATAACATTGGTGCATTCTCACAGTAGTGACGCTGTATGGTCCGAGTACGGGTGTAGTGCCTCAAGAAAAGCAAGGGTTCACACTATTGAGAACGGGTGCGGGTAAAGAAGCTAATTCAGGAGAGTTGGTGCTGGTACTTCAGACAGGGCCACAGGAGACTTAAGATTGGATCTTGGAACATTAGTAACTTGACAACGAGAAGCTTGGAAATAGTGGATGCTATGAGGAGAAAAAAAATCAATCGATCCTGTGTGTTCGAGAGACAAAATGGGCAGGGCAGTTAATGTGTTGTGGTATGCAGGAGGGCAACAGAAAAGTAATGAAATGGGTATTATCGTGAATAATCAGATTATTGGAGATGTGGTTTCGAGATGTGGTTGATATGAAATGCAAAGGCAATAGATTGATAATCCTTAAATTGGTTCTTGGGGGAAGAAGTCATCAACATAATTAGCGCATACGCTCCGCAAGTCGGACTTGAGAAGGCGACTAATAAAGATTTTTGGGAAGATCTTGAAGGGATGATAACCCAGATACCACGAGGAGAGAAGGTTTTTGTAGGAGACTAAAATGGGCATGTTGGACGTGAGGCTACTGGATATGCAGGAGTGCACGGAGGTTTCGGGTATGGGTGCTTAAGTGAAGAGGGGAAGCAGATCCTGGATTTCTCGGTTGCTTTTGATCTTATCATAGCAAATATGTTGTTCAAGAAGAGGGAGGAGGAGTTGGTTACCTATATGAATGGAGAGCACTTGTTCAAATCAATTTCTTCCTTGTCAGAAAAATTGACCATCAGAGTTGCACAAATTGCAAGGTGATACTGGAAGAAAGTTTGACAACACAACATAGGCTGTTTTAGATGGGCGCCTTCAAAAGTGGAGGGGGAAGAGGAAGGTGGCTAGATGGCAACGCCTTAAATGGTGGAACCTTGGCTAATGAAGATGTGTGGGAAGTGAGTAGCAATGCAAATATGTGGGATAGGGTTGCACTTTGCCATATTATGAAAGGGAAAGAAGTATTGGGGGAATATAAAGGAGGTGCCCCTATACAAAAGGAAGCATGGTGGTGGAGTGGCTAAGTCTAAGAGATACTGAAGAAAATAGGGGAAAAGGAGCAAACTAATGAAGGCATGGAGAGGTATAAAGCAGCCAAGAGAGAGACAAAGAAGGCGGTGAGCGTAGCTGACGCGATCACAATCGCATTAAACATAAGTAATTTTAAGTTTGTTCAGTCTTTATTTTGTCATTCAAGTGCGTATTGTTAATAAAATTCAATGATCGTATTTACCTTAATACCTCATCGAAATCGTCGAGTTATTATAATTCTAGTCGTTTGTTTGTTTATTAAGAGTCGGATGCTTATGTATTTATTAATCGAGTTGTATGTTTATTTGTTTTGTGTTTTTGAGTTGTATGTGTCATCACGTACCGGGAGAAAAAATACTCAAAAAGAGAAGTGCCAAATTCATTGTACAACACGGCGCAAACATCACCGTGTTCAGCATCATGTCACACAGCGCAACACATGGCGCAAACATCACCGTGTTCAGCATCGTGTCACACACGGCACAACCATCACCGTGTTCTGGCATAGAGAATATTTCCTACACGGCTACACCAACTTTTGACCACTTTGTGATCAAATCTTCCACTTTCTTCGTCCTTGATTTTCTTTTTTTTAATTTGTTGTCTTATCTAATTTGATTTCATTTTATCTTAGTCTTCATGGGAAATCACTTGAAAATTATATTCTTAAATGTGTAGGATTTATGGCTATAAATATCCTCCTGTTTTTGAGGAACATCGGAGATCCAGCCTTCACTTGTATTTGCAAGAGGCATCATATCCTGAATGAAAATTACCATCAATTTGTGTGAATTTCTCAAATTCTCTAAGTTCTTTCTAAAAGTTGTAAAATCTACAAATACTTGTAATTTTTAGTTCACTTCAATTGAGAAGCCGGGTTTCCAAGACAGATTTGTTTCCGATTGTTTGCGAAGATCAAAATTTTGTCTACCTTTTGTTTCTCTGTTTTTGACTTACCAATTTGGATCGAGTTCACTCCAATCATGGAATTGGGTCCGTATTAGTTGGTAATCACAGCCAAGGTTCTTAAGAAGACCTTATCCTTTAATTTCTGTCGATTTTATTTCTTGTCAATATATATAAAAAAAGGGGAGAGCTCGACTAGTCCTCCGTGCTCTATAAAAAAAGAGATATCAAAAAAATATATAAAAATTATATATATCACGTTGGTTTGTTTTACCACCTAAATGACAATATCCATCGACAATGAAGGTCTTCACTGTAATATACATCAAAAACCTTATATCGAAGACTTGATCCATATCATTCATTTCTTGTTCTTGAATCTTGTTGCTTTCATTTTTCTTTTATTCTTTCTTTCCAAACTTTCCAACGAGTATTAAAGTTGATTCATTGGATCAACGAAAGTACTTTTTGAAAATTTGAGAAAGGAGTGGAAAAAGGCGTAAGGGTGTGAGTATAATAGAGCGAGTAAAAGCCAAATATTTTGAGACATACAGTTTTATTTAATTTCACGTTTTCATTATGTCGCAAGATGATAATTTATAATTGCAACAATGATGTTGGAGATGAGGCGACTATCAAATCAAATTCATGAGTTAGGAGAAAACGATGAAGGAAAACAAAATCAAGCTAGCACATCCACATATAATGCTAGTCGAGGGAGATGTATAAAGGAGACGAAGAGGAGGAAAATCAAAAAGTATGTAACTGAGCGGGAAAATAATTTTAATAATTTCGATTACGGGAGAAGTCGGAATTGAGTCATGTTCCATGATGTATGTGTTGATTTTACAATATCAATCACGTATTGTGACATGACAATAGCAATTATCTCTGCCGTCTCATGATATTTTCCATATAAATGGAAAAACCTATGATGTTGACGGTTTTGGAATTTCGTTCTATTTCTCCTTCATATGAAGGTTGCGACAGGAAGGGCATCCGGCATAAAACTTTGCCACTTTGTTATTTGCATGAGTTATGGTGTTAAGTAATTTTAGACAATTAAACGACATTATAATCTTCATGCCACCGACCCCAACATAGTTGGGATTAAGGTGCTGTTGATGATGATGACGGGAGAAGTCGGAATTGTAATTTCAGAGATTGTAAAACTACCAAAACTGAGCAACTGCTTAGGAAGAGGGGCGTTCCGAAGGAATATTCATCTAGCAATCTTTAATATTTAGAGTTACTTTTTTCAAAAATTCCAACGACCCACAAGGTCGAGGAAAACAAACCGAAGTTTGTAGTTCCTAAATTAGAGGAGATTGTAGAGATAGTTGATAATTTCGAAAGGGACCTAGAGGTTAGAAAAATCCGGAGGAGGTCGAAGAAAAGACAGTATGCGAACCGGTAAAAGGCGAGCTACTTAGTGGAGAAATGCTGGAAGAAGTTGAAACGGATTTAAAGGAAATTCGAGGAAAACAAACCGAAGTTTGTAGTTCCTAAATTGGAGGAGATTGTAGAGATAGTTGATAATTTCGAAAGGGACCTAGAGGTTAGAAAATCCGGAGGAGGTCGAAGAAAACACAGTATGCGAACAGGTAAAAGGTGAGCTACTTAGTGGAGAAATGCTGGAATAAGTTGAAACGGATTTAGGGGAAATTCGAGGAAGAGAAAGGGGGAGGAGGGGGGAGGAGGAGGGGGATGGGGCGACGACGGCGCCGGCGGCTGAGGAGGAGGAGGAGGAGGAGGAGGAGAAGCTTCGATCAACGCTAATTATCTAAGCAATTTTCGGAGTTGGAGTCGGGGCTGGGGGAGGGGGGAAGGAGGGGGAGGGGGAGAAGGGGAGGGGGAGGGGGAGGGGGAGGAGGACGCGGAGGCGAAGGAGGATTACTACTGCTGATGATAGAGATGAGCGGTTAAATCTCACACACACTCGCACTATAAAAAACACATGCGCACTCTTTTTGTTGAAGTCACATGATCGGAGCTCGGGTAGGGTTAAGAAATCAAGCTGGAAGTTAAAAGGCCATAGAAAAACGATCTCATTTTGTCTAGAATTTTTTTAAAAAAAACTATTCGCCACTCGCCGAGTCGCATTACTTGCGAGAACTCGACAAGTTTCTCCGAGTAACGGCCGATTATTGCTCAACGGGTACGGAAACGCAACTAGGTAAGCTGCCGAGTGCTGAGAACACGGTAAGAAATCGCCGGGTCAGACCAAGTTTTAGAACACCGGATTGGGCACATAAAGATGACATTAACATAACTTGTAATAGAATGGTCAGTTGCATACTGAGGTGCTTAATCGTATTTTAGAAACCTATTTGCGTTGTTTTTCATCGAAACAACCTTGGAAATGAATGGGATAGCCATCGTGACAGAATTTTGGTATAATACATCATATTGTAGGCCACAAGTAAGTTAGGTACAAGTCTAGAGGGGGTGAATAGACTTGTAAATTTTTTTTGCTAAATAACTGTTTGAAAAACACAGCTGTAATATAATGCAGGTAAGTTAACTCGGCTGAGTTTAATGCAGTTAGTATTTATCAGCTGTAAAATTGTTTTGCGGAAGACAGATAACTTTTAATGCAATAGTTAAGTATGATGATAAAAATAATAAATCACACAACACTTATAGTGGTTTTAGAGGTGGGGTAATCATCTACTACTCCACTTCTCTCCAAACCAGTTGGTAACACCTCTTGATCGAAAACCCTTAGGTGCCTCAACAACTCGCAAATTGTCTATCACCTTCCAAGCAAGAACCTGTGGAAGCCGTACAACCTCTTACTCTCGAGAACCTCGTTCAAGAAAGTACCCCGTACCTTTTAAGACAAGAGTGTGTCTTCTCCAACTTGAGAGCTTCTCTGTATATGATATTTTATGATCTTGCTCTTCACGATGCTATAGATGTATATTGCTTTCGTTTGCTTTGATTGCTTGTAAGTATAGTTCGCATCGTACTTCTGCTCAAGTGTTCTTCATATATTTATAGTATGATTCTTGAGCTCTTCATAGCCGTTGCATCTTGGAACAAATCTGTCCGTTGGAGAGTGGACTTCATTCTTTAGCTTTTCATCTCTTTGCACGGCTTTGTCTCTTTCTTCAAATCCGACCGTTTGAAGATGTAGGATTGTTGCGTCGTTTTTCTTTGATTACTATATTAGGAAAGTCTTCATGGCGCGAATTTCGACGAATATTCTATTCCTTAAATTCCGGGAATCAATCAATTTGTCTCCTTGGCTTTACGTCTGCATGTGATTGCCGTCTTTGTTGACTTTTCAACGTTTGCTGACGTGGACATAGCTGATGTTCAAAACTTGGCTGATATTTAGCCTTGGTCAAATCTGACTGATATTTTGCTTTGACCGAAACCCGAATGAAGTCTGTCTGGTCAACCTTAACTAATATTCTCCTTTGACCAAACCCAGCTGATGTTTGACTGTTTTATACTTAGCCAAAATTGTCTTCAAAGATGTTCAGTTGTACTTTTGACTTAGTCAAACCCGGCTGATATTTTGTCTTTGACCAAAACCCGACTGATTTGGTCAAGCTCAGCTGATATTTGCCTTTGACCAAAAGCCGACTGATTTTAGGCTGTTCTATACTTAGCCAAAATTCTATCTGATCAACATGATCAATACTTAGCCTAATCTTTTAAAGACCTACAGAAGATACTCATTTGGTTCCTTTTTACAATGCCAAATACTTTAAATATACATTTCAAATAAACTTCGAATACAAGGTTGACATCATCAAAATCTCAAAAAGTATTCCTAACACATATCAGATGAGTGTCGGGGTGACTCCGTTTGGAGTAGTGTACGGCCGGCTGCTGCCAACCATCCATCGGTATCTACCCGATGATTGTAAGGTCGTGGCCATAGCTGTGGTCCTTGGGGGAAGGGATGAAGTGCTTCGCAAATTGAAGTACAATCTCTTGTGGGTGCATAAGAAATGATTCATTTCGCTAATAAGAGGCATAGCGAGATCAAGTTCGAATGTGGCAACAAAGTTTTGTTGAAGGTAAGCCAATAGCCACATAAGCAAGGTTCGGTGTCCGCAACGCGTATCATAAGTTGAGTGTGAAGTGTTACGGTCCATTTAAAATCGAGGAACGGAATGGAAGACCGCGTATTGGCTCCGACTTCCAAATACAAGCAACATACATCCCACTTTCCACGTGTCATAACTTAAGCAGGTAAAGGGCAGCTACCGCTAGAGTCCGAGCTTCCACCAAGCTTGGAGATCTCGGGTTCCGATGTTCGAGCATGCCAAGGTGCTCCAATGATGGTCGAGAAGAGGAGGCAAAGAAATCTGGAGGTGTTAGTACAGTGGAAGAGGCCATCACGGGATGATGCAACTTGGGAAGATGAGGCGGAGATTAAAATGCAATATCCAAAGTTACGCATTGGGGACAAGGCAATTTTTGAGGGGGAGGCAATTGTTACGAAGCAAGGTGACCCGAGCGAGCTGGACGACCCGGCTGAAGGCGGCAAGCTGAAGGCGGACGAATATCCTTGCGGGTCTACAAAGGCACCCGCGGGTTAATCGGTCTAGGGGCTAAATATTAATTATTAATTTAACATTATTATTATTCATTTAGTTAATGAGTCCGAAGTCTGTCATTTAGAATTAATATCATAGGTCTCTTTCCTAGAACGTAGACGTAAGGTTTGTCATTTAGAATTATTATTAGTCATTTAGTTGATGAGTCATTTTCTTTTTGCAGAATGGCTATTACTATTTTTTATTTACTTTTTATGATTTATTTATTTATTTTTGCATATTTATTATTACTTTCTTTTTTTTCTTTTTTTACGTACTTAACTTTTCATCTTTCACTTTTGCCTTTTCATATGATTGTTGTATTGGAGACGACTTGACGTTTTCAGATATTGATTCATGTTAGCCGACCCCAAAGCATTTTGGGACTAAGGCTCTGATGTTGTTGTTGTATCATAGGTCTCTTTCCTAGAACGTAGACGTAAGGTTTGTCATTAGTGTTAATCATTATTATTGAGAATATTACTATTGAGCTTTAGCTTGGGGCAAGATGTTATCTCGTTGAATATTTGTTCTTGAGTTCTTGTTTTTTCTTGAGTGTTACCGTTTACGCATCCCCTCGTAACAAGTGTTTATCATTATACCAAGATAATCAAGGATATGTCAACAGAGCAACATCGAAGATTAGAACTTGCGGAGGTGTGACCAATGAATTTGTTATCACCAATGAATTAAACCAACGGTCTGCATTAAGTCCATTTTTGTTTGTTGTGATGGATGAGCTGCCTAGAGACATTCAAAATGAGCTACTTTTGACCATGCTTTTTGCAAATGACGTTGTATCAATTGAGGAGATGGAAGCAGGGATCGACGCGTGATTACAGCTAGAGGGGGAGACACTAGAGTCAATTGCCTTTAGATTGAGTAGATCGAAGAGTGAATATATGGAGTGCAAGTTTACCAATCGTATGCATCGAGATTTTGGTATCATTTAACTTGATGGACATGAGATACCTCTGAGTATACATTTTCAGTATATGTGTTCTCGTTTTTTTAAAAGACATGAAAATAGATAACGATGTCAATCATAGTATACATGTTGGTTGGTTGAAACAGAGAGAGAAGTGTCACAGGAGTGTTATATGACCACAACATACCACTACAACTGTAAGGAAAGTTCTAGGAGACTGCCATAAGACGAGTTCTATTGTATGCGATAGAATGTTGGGCACCAAAGAGAAGTCACACATAATGAGTGCAGCGGAGATGCATACTTCATTAGATGTGTGGTAAAATCAGAAGAGATAAAATGATGTATGAAGAAATTCGTCCTATCTTAGGCATTACGCCCAATGAAGAAAAAATGCAATAGCATCGTTTACGATGGTTTGGCCATATACAACATAGGCATATAGATACACTTGTTCGTCAAGTAGAGTCGATGGATTTGGATCATTGAGCATGGGGCACCCAAAAAAGACGTGGTTGAGAAGATCTAATTAAAGAGAGACAAATGGAGAAGATTAATACACGCACAAGACCTGTTAACCTACTTTTTTAACATGTCGCCAACCCCGATTTGTTTGGATAAAATGCTTGATTTGTTGGTTTGTTTACAAGAGTTGTATAAATATGTAACTATTTGATAAAGAATATACATTGAAAATTTTCTTCAATCATTTCTACATTAGTAACAAGGTTCTGAAGCCTTCTATCATTTGACTTAGGCTGCTCTTCGATCGAACGAATCAATCGAATCAATCGAATCGAATGGATTCGAATCGAATCGAATCGAATCGAATCGAATGGAATCGAATCGAATCAAATATATATTAAGGGTAAATAATAATAATAATAATAATAATAATGGTAAATAATAATAATAGTAATTAACAACAACGATAATAGTAATATTATTAGTAATAATAACAATAATAATAATAATTAAGATTAATAATAATAATAAGAAGAAGAAGAACTGAAATGAATCGAATCGAATGGACTCGACAACCGAATCAATCGAATGGACTCGACCTAAATCGAATCGAATCAAAATCGAAAAATAAGTCCAAAAGAACAGGGCCTTACTCTAGTAACAATAGCTCCGTGAGCGGAAGACAATAAGCCCTGACACTAATCAATTATCATGGAAAATTGTCTAACAACAACAACATCATGATTCGGGATCAACTAACATGAATGATCATTTGAAACCATCAACAACACCCACACACAGACACACACAAAGCAAAACCAAAAAAAAAAAAAATGAAAATACGAAATGCAAGGAAAAATCAAATCGACCCTAGAGAGGAAAAAAATAATAAAAAAACAATAAATAATAATAATAATAATAATAATAATAATAATAAAAGAATCAAACTCCCACATCCACCCATCTATCATGGAAAATTATCACATCTGAAAAATAGTGTTTCTTTATAATAGTTCATAGCACAACTGAACATGTGTGCAAAAGAGACAAAAATAATGACAAAGCTGGAAAGCAAAATGAACCTGGAAAACTGGAACCCCAAGGAAGCTTTCATCTGGAATGTCAGCCATTTTCTTCTCCTGTAGAGGAACAAAACAAAAATCAATTTAAGCCTCCCCTTGGAATGAAAGACGAATTAGTTTTGCGGCTCCGAGATGGGTACAACAACAACATCCAAGCCTTAGTCCCAAAATGATTTGGGGTCGGCTAACATGAATCAAACTTTGAAACCGTCAATGATCGTTACATAAATAACATAAAAGGAGAAAAAGAGGAAAAAGTAGAGAAAAAAGCAAATAAAAAAGAGAATGAATGTTAAAAAAAAAATCCTGAAAAATAAATTAAAAGATAACATGGAATAAAAGAAAATAGGAATAAAAATACAGATAAAAATAAAAAATATCAGATTCCATCCACCATCCGTATTCTTTCCCGCCACATTTGCCTCTCTATCGCCATACTTTCTCCAATTCCAAGAAACCGCATATCAATTTCAATCATCTTTATCCAAGTTTTCTTGGGTCTTCCTCTACCTTTCACAACATTACTTGTTCCCCAACTTTCTAGCCTCCTCACTGGGGCATCAACAGGTCTTCTTCTCACATGACCAAACCATCGTAATCGATTCTCCATCATCTTGTCTTCTATAGCCGCAACTCTTACCTTCTCTCTAATCACCTCATTTCTGAGCCGATCCTTTTTTGTATGACCACACATCCATCGTAGCATACGCATCTCCGCCACATTCATCTTTCAACGTGACACTGCTTTCTGCCCCAACACTCGGTGCCATAACAAATAAGCAGCCTAATTGCCGTGCGGTAAAATTTACCCTTTAATCTATGAGGCATGTCGATCGCATAAAACCCCGTGGCACTCTTCCACTTCAACCACCCGCCTTTATTCTCGTGAGCCACATCGCCATCTAGCTCTCCATCCTTTCGGATAATAGATCCAAGATACCGAAAGAAAGTGGATCCATGAACAACTTTCCATTCAAATGTGATCATCCCGGCCTCTCTATCATCAAGCTTTCGCAAAAACCTACACTCCATATATTGGGCCTTACTTCGCCACCCTAAAGCCTCGAGCTTCCAAAGTATCCTCCAAAGTTCCAATTTCACAGCACTCCAACCTTCGTTTCATCAATCAACACAATATCATCTGCGAACATCATACACCACGGAACGTCATTTTGAATTTCTCTTGTCAATTCGTCCATGACTATGGCAAAGAGAAAAGGACTAAGAGCAGATCCTTGATGCACCCCAATCGTTATAGGGAATTCTTCTGTCCTCCCAACATTAGTACGTACACTTGTACTAGCTCCCTCATACATGTCCTTCATAATATCAATATATTTCCGCGATACACCCTTCTTTGCTAAGGCCCACCAAAGTACTTCTCTTGGTACTTTATCATATGCCTTCTCTAAATCAATAAAAACCATATGTAGATCTTTTTTTATCTCGATAATGTTCCATCAACTGCCGGATAAGATAAATTGCTTCCATGGTCGATCTTCCAGGCATAAATCCAAACTGATTTTCTGTTATCTTCACACATTTCCTGATCCTTTGTTCAATCACTCGTTCTCACAACTTCATGGTATGACTCATTAGTTTAATTCCGCGATAATTAGAACAATCTTGAACGTCACCTTTGTTCTTATACAAAGGGACAAGAATACTTTTCCTCCATGCTGATGGCATCTTATTGCTTCTCCAAATCTTATTGAAAAGCATTGTTACCCATTCGATCCCTCTCTCCCCCAAACACCTCCAAACTTCAATAGGTATACCATCTGGTCCTTCTGCTTTCTTTGACCCCATCTTCAATGCAATTGTCACTTCACCCTTTTGAATTCTCCTCTTAAACTCTCGGTTAACCATACTTGAGGGGATGTTTAAATTCCCAATATCTTGTTCTTGATGGCCATTGAATAGGGTATCAAAGTATGACCTCCATCTCTCTTTTAATTCTTTATCTTGAACCAAAATTTTTTGGTCAGTATCTTTTACACATTTAACTTTTTCAATATCTCGCGTCTTCTTCTCTCTCATTCGAGCAAGTTTATAGATATCTTTTTCCCCTTCTTTTGTATCTAATCTTGCATATAATTCTTGATTGACCTTTGATCGGGCATTTCGCATTGCCTTTTTAGCTTCTGTTCGAGCTTTCTTGTACTTCTCATAATTCTCATCGCTCGAGCATTTACCCAGTACCTTATAACATTCACGTTTGGTCTTTATCGCTCGCTTAACTTCATCATTCCACCAAGATGTGTCCTTACTTGATGGTCTGTTTCCTTTAGATTCTCCGAGATGGGTAAGAGCAGAAAATTAAGAATCTTATATAAATGTGAAACATGCATCACAAATTATGCATCAGCATGGAGCTCTTGAGTTACAATTTTAAAAATAAAAAAAGATTATATATTAGACAAAAGACCTTTTTCATAGCACGGGTGTACAGAGAAGAATCTCACTAGCAATCTTTATCATTTCTTTAAAGATGGGTGTACAGAGCACATTTGGCTTTTCAAAAAAGAAACGAATTTATGTGAAAATACACTATAAGCACCCAAATTTTTCTCACAAAATTATGGCTTTTCCCACAATTTTTGAAGATTAAAAAATCGACCACTTCCTATCTTATAGTGTCAGACATAGGAATTTAAAACTTTTGTGTCCAGAAATTGATCTCATGCTCTTAACAATGAATAATTGGGATATAATCCCAACTTCAAATCCTATCTCGACTAACAAGAAATTAGGTAGATCCAAATCTAAAGTTAGGATTACTATCTAGAAAGATCTCGCCCAAACAATATCTAGGATCACCTTCTAGGAAGATCTCCTTCAAATCAATTAGGATCTTCCGTAACTAATTAACAAGATGAATTCCCCAATTTTAGATAACAAATTAAAAACACCTTGGCCTATTGTCTTCACAAAAATAAGCCCCAACTCTTTTGGTACAGTGGATTGATTCCATTACGTCAATTTATAATTTAATTATTTAATTGACTAAATTAACTGATCTAGAATTCATAGCATGGTTATCACATTGGCTAGGTCATGTACCGGTACGTCACTTACTCACGCTGCCCACCAAAGCAGCTCGCTGAAATCTGGATCCCAAAATTGCCAGGACAATCCCACAAGCGATGGGGGGATTGCCACACCGAACCATCGACTCACAGAACATAACACTCCACTATGATGTTTTGACAAAAGACGGCTCACCATGCTCACCTGACAACCTAGTAAGTTACTGAACGCCGATGTATCGGTACGTCGCTCACAAAGGCTAGCCATCGAAGCAGCTTGCAGGAATCCTATTGTATTCTGCTCGTCGGGATGTTTTGCCTCGCCTTAAATCGGTCAGGCGAGGCGTCGCCTAGGCGGGTCAAGCGAGGCAGAGTCTCCAGGACCACGTCCGACCTGCTTTTCTTACAAAAATATAAGTTGAAAAATACTCTTCTAAAAAGTGTGAAAGAGACGCGGGGGGAGAGAGAGAGAGAGAGAAGAGTGACAAAACCCCTAACCACGCACACCGCCACTCGCCTCAAGCAGTACCGAACTTCGGTCTCTTTTATTTCTTTGCTTTCTTTCCTTTTTTCTAATATTTTAGTACATAAATTTGATAATGTATAGCAGGTTATGGGCTTATGGCAGTGTACTCTTTTTTTTTTCATTTCTTTGCTTTCTCTCTTTCCTTTTTTATTTTTTTACATATAAATTTTAATAATTTATAATATGTTACGGGATTATGGTTGTGTGTGTTTTAAGAGGCAATGTACATATAATAAATTTAGTCAATTTATAATATTATATTTGATTACATACATTTCGACTTGCGACTATTTGTCTCCTGGGCGCCTAGACGGTAGGCTGGTGCCTCGCCTCGCCTTGGTGCCGTGATAACCATGATTCATATAATTAATTAAATCATGGGTGACTAAATAACTAGTTCAAACCCTACTGATTCTTTGGCGAATCTCTATTCATCGCTACCTCAACCAAAGTCTTTTGAGTCAATGACTGAATATAAAGGATATTCACTTAATTAAACATATAATTGATCCTTTACTCGCAACTTGTTAGTTTACGCATATTGACCATTCATTCATAGTTGTTCAAGGCGAAAGGCGCACCAAAGCGAAACGGGCTCCTATCGTATGAGGCACAAGATTAGGTGCGCGCCTGAGTGAGGTGAGGCGCACAAGAAATAAAATATATGTTAAATTAAATAATAAAACGTATAAACACATAATGACAAAAAATATAACTATCCGCAAAAAATTAATAATTAACCAAATAGTAGTGTCAAAACAATAAGAACAACTTTAAAAGTATTCTTAAAAAAACAAAAAATCAGTGACATAATATAGAGGCGCGCTCGAGGCGCACCCAGGCGCGCGCCTGAATGAGGTGGCCCGCCTTTGGGCTAAGAAGGCGACCGAGTGGAAAACCCACGCGCCTTTGGTAACTATGCGTTCACCCAACTTACGATTGTCAACCAACCGCGAAGTACATGCAGAAGACTAGTATGGTTCCTTAAGTCTAAAGGCGTAGCAAGGAAATTCTTATTCGACAATTGATCTGTCGGGGACTACTCTAGCGGTGTATAAGTATGAAGATAGAAGAGTTAATGATGAATTGATGATAAAGCAGTACATATATAACAACCGCTAGAATGTCCCAGCAGGACACATGTAGACAATAGAAGATTAGAAACAAAACAATTCCTTGGACTCATTTTAGCCACTTATATTTACTGAACAAATTAATTTCTAACACAAGGTTGTAAACGAGAATAGGGATAAAATTCGAGGCCTTTTGGGGAAGGAAAAAACGTTATGGAGCCAAGCTCACCTTCAATGCATTCCTTATCTGAGAAGCCTCAGGCATCAATCTTAAAGCCACACCATCAACTTTAAGCTGGAAAACCTGAGCACCATTTTTCGTTAATCCAGGCCATAATTAACCAAATATTAAAAGAAAAAAAAAGAAGAATTAGGATACTATGATTTAAGTTCATACAATCACAGCAGTACAAACATCCACAGGATATCAGTCAAAACCAAAAAGCTCATATCTCCTTGTATTAATAAATTTAGAGCAAAGTTACAACCTCAGAACGAGGTACTAGTGTACTATGATTTCTATACATCATTCTTCCAAGATAGCATAAGATATAAGTCCTCCCAAATCAAACCTACACAAAAACGCCTCACCATATATGCAGTATCATCATATTCTAGTTCTAATTATACAAAATGTGTGGCTCAGCACATGCTCGATGAAATGCTTAGGAAAGTTGGCATAAAAGATAATGAACGTACGCAATCCATACCTTGCTTAGAGCAACAGCAACAACTTGTGAGTCAGAACTCATGGATGGGTCAACAGACTTCATCTGCTTAAGGAGGGCCTCAGCATCAGCTTCACTAAAACAAAACAAACCAAGTTCTTTCCCAGTATTCGTGCCCGAAAGTAAAATAAATTCTTGAGAACCGCTACTCAGTGCATATACCGGCACTCCAGCCAGCCTCTCCTCAATAGCCTCCGCTGACATAGCACAATTCTTAGCGGGGGAATTACTATAGAACGGGTTGTTTTCATTTGAAATTCTGGCATAAAAGGTACTTTTAAGAGGAGGCTTTCTTTGCATGTTTTGGAAGAAGTCGTAGAAGTGGGTTTGAAGGGAAGTGAAGGCCTGGTGGAGGAAACGTTGCGAAAGCGATGGTGGCCCCGCCACCGCTGCAGGGAGGTCTTTGGGTTTAAAGAAATTCATGGTTTTCTTCTCTAGAATTCTAATAGCAAATATAGTTGTCTTACCCAATTAACGACATAATGCTGATTAAAAATGTTAATCCTTGTGACGCGTCTCATCTCATCAACATCTACCAATACAAAATTCAGGAAACAACGCTTTAACCCCCAATGTTCGGAGTAGGGGTGGCATTTCAGAACCGAAAATCCAAAACCGAACCGAAAAAATCCGAAAAAAGAATCGAAAAACCGAAACCGAAGAAGACCGAACCGAAAAACAAAAAAACAGAACCGAACCGAACTAATTTGGTTCGGTTCTCGGTTCGGGGTCGAGCAGAACCGAACCGGACCGAAATGGACCGAAGTCAAATTTCAACATACTAAAATGACTTTGTTTTTGTGATTTTGGTGTGTTTCGAATTTTAGTATAATTCGTTTTCCTTTTGTAAGACCCTCATGTGTCCAAGAAGGACCGATAATATGCTCATGAATTTGTGATTCAATTAATTTAGGTTGAGAGAATGAGCTACTGTGATTTACGATTGTTATATATTTTGAGATATTTAGAAATTGCTATGCAACTCTAGCTTTTATCTTGAACATATATATAACTCTTGTTGGCTTATTGTTATATATAACTTATTCTATTGCATATAATATTTGAATTTATATTGTGAATAACCGAAAAAACATCAAACCAAATCGAAACCGAACCGAATATTTATAAAACCGAACTTAACCGAACCGAACTTCAAAAAGAACCGAACCAAACCGAAACCGAATATTTGGTTCGACTCTCGGTTTCGGTCAAAAACCGAACCGAATGGAACCGAGTCCACCCCTAGTTCGGAGGGCTTTTCTACCCGATGGGCAAAAATTGTCTAAATTTTGTTCTATAAGAATGTACTCGGTTATTACGGACATCTATACTTCTATTAAAATAGAGTCGTGACACATGTCACTCTCTAAGTTTTTTGATTTTTTATTTTAAAATATAGTTTATATACAGAGATGTATCCTTAAATTTCTTTAAAAAAAATTCTAGATATGTATTGTGGGAGTTTTATTCCACAACTTACACTCATCTACCAATAAAAAAAATTCTTTCTTTATTTTTTTAGCTTAAAATTTTAAATGTTTATAATTTTTAAATCAAGTTTATTTTTATTAAAAAAATATCAAATTAATTTTTGTTTCACAATTTTCAACTAGACATCCATGTGAATATAATAAATTTTATGGATTTACAATAATGACCGATTGCACAAAAAAAATATATTATAAAAACTATGAATATTTATTTTCAGTAAAATTAATTGATGCAAAACAAAAATATATTAACTCATTTATTGCTTACATAAAAAATAAATTATGATATTTATTTAATTATAATAACTAAAAATAATAAAACATACACTGCACACACACATATATTAAGACTTAATCACATATTACTTTCATCTCTAAAATTTGTTCCTACTTTTTTCGGTATGTCCAGGAAATTTGTTCATGTAATGGACACTAATTGACTTAACACTCCGCTAATGTGGTACTCTTTCTTAAATTATATTACACCCCATAATACACTCACGCTAATATGATATTCATGTCGAAGATCATCAAAAATAAATTTAGAGATCGAGAAATTATTTTCTAATAAAAGAATATTTTATGCGGTGCATCGCACCGGAGAACATCTAGTGAATTTTAATAAAAGATATATATACTAGTTTTCAATGGAGAAATAGTCTTATTTTTTTATTGTAGAGATATATTAATTATTATTATTGATTAATTAAAAGATAAAGGGTGATATTGCTGTAAATAAGTTGAAAAGTAAGTAAAAGTATAGGGGTGTTTTTGTTGGAATCGTTAATGATTTTAATTTTATTTTGTAAAATTAAATATCATAGGATCGATCTACGTTCCGAGTAGATGATCGTGGTATATTCACTTTCTCTAAACCGATTCCCGGTGAGTGAGAAATAGTGAATTAAAGTTTGTCACTTAATTGTGAATTAATAAGTGATGGAATTCCATATTGAATAATGAACCATCATTATTCTAGTATATAAGGAGTTACCTTTATGCATGTAATAATTAATGGCACATGTATTGGGTTTAAAGCCCACACGCGCGCGCCGCCGCCGCCGCCCGCTTGCCTCGCCTCGGCCGCGAGTCGTGGACCTTGGGCCTTGGCCTTGGCCTTACCTTGACCTTGGACTTGGACTTGGACTTGGACTTGGATCTTGGCAATTGGTCTTTGGGCCTGTTCGTGGGCTTGGCCGTGAGCTAGGCCTTGGGCTAGCTTAAAGAATTTTTTGGACAAGCTCCATAAGGATGTCCAGGTACATCCGTCAAGTGGTTAAAGAGCTGAATCAAAATTCAGTCAATATAAACTGTAACCTCCCAGTAACCCCTGCCATTTGTTTAAAATTCGTAACTCCTGACCATAATGCAGCATAAATGACTGCATTATGATAGCCATTAGTGGCAGTATTAAATCCTGATCCCTGCAGGTGTGTGAGATGGCCTATAAATAGGCATGCATCTCATTTGCATCAGACACAGAAAATACGAAAAAATATTCTGCATACTTCTGCATTTCATAAGTCAGTTCAGTTCTCAACTCGTTCTTGTTCGCCGGAGCTCACCGAAATTGTGGTGCTACATCCGTCGAGACGAAAGTCGTTTTACCTTTGGAGACAAATTGCTAAACCGAAGAGCACTACTGGGGTAATATTTGTCTTGCGGGAAGAGGCCTCCTCGACTCGACTTACTTTACGGTTTTATTATTTAGTTTCTTGTATTTTCAATTCTGTTTCGGGTTCTGTAATTTCCTTCTTCGTTGAGTCCTGTAATTTCTAGATTCCGAGTTGTAATTTGTTTTTCCAGTTGTATTTTATTTTCCGCCCAGCAAGTTTCTAAAAACAGACAGTAAAACAAGCGCAAGACAAATATTTACTTGCTAAATCCTACAACTGGAGATGACGACCGCTGTTTCCACCGACTCAAACACCACCGCTGCTTTTGCCTCTGCGACCGCCGCTGCGACCGCGGCAAATACATTTGCCGCAACCATGTCCAACATGATGAGCTCAACTACCTCATCAAGAACTCCATGGGTGTTTTCGAACCCTTTCTGACTACCGGTGGATCCACCTCGAGTGGCATCGTTGGTTCCACTTTTAGTGGTACCGTAGGATCCAGTGTTGGAGCCTACGGGTTCAACACGAGTGGTTCCTTTTTTGGAACAACCTCGGGGCCTAGGATGATGCCTACCGCCGAGAAGCCGCCAAAGTTTGGTGGTGCCGACTTTAAAAGGTGGCAACAAAAGATGTTGTTCTATTTGACAACATTTGGGTTTGCTAACTTCCTTAAGGAAGATGCGCCACCGGTGCCAAGTGCTCAAGAGACTAGTTTTACAGTCCGAGCTGCCTATGACAACTGGCACAATGGAGACTATCTTTGTAAAAAATTTATTCTGAATTCCTTAGAAGATAGTTTGTACAATGTTTATTCTGTTGTAAACACATAAGAAGAGATGTGGGAAGCACTTGAAAAGAAGTACCGTAGTGATGATGCAGGTACAAAGAAGTTTGTAGTCGCCAAATATCTGGACTACAAGATGGTTGACTCAAGGCCAATCATGGAACAAGTGCAAGAGTTCCAACTCATCATTCATGATGTCAATGCCGAAGGAATGGTTCTGTCAGACGCCTTCACTGTTGCAACTGTGATCGAAAAGTTGCCCCCCAGTTGGAAAGACTTCAAGAGCTATCTCAAACACAAAAGAAAGGAGATGACTCTTGAAGACTTGATTGTGAAATTGCGCATCGAGTCAGACGTGCGCAAAAATGACCACAAACCAAAAGTCCTGATAGATGCTAATGTAACACCCCAAACTAGGCAGATATTACAGTGCCGTGGACCCCCGACTGGGACCCGCCAAGCGAATGAAAATTAATGAATTAAATAATATAATTATAGTACCGAACCACAATATATTATCAATCACTCCGATGAGGAGTTTAATTACAACACACCCAAGATAACAACCGAATACAAGTATATTTTATATGGAGATATAATATACAACACTGAATGAACTCAACATCCAAACGGAAATCTGCAGCGGAAATAAAATAAAGAAAAACACGGTGAATGAAAGGACTGGGGGGCCCTACTAGTATCACTGGGACTCATCGCCGTCAACGTTCTCTTCTCGTGCCTTAGCCTTGCCATGACCTGAAAACAATATTCCCCAACGGGGTCAGTTACACAGAATAACAATCCTCAAGAGTTGAATAGTCACAATCCTGTTGAAAACATATGCAATCAAACATGTTGTATGAATCAACTAACAGTACGACTCAAAGGATGGCGCCACACTACGCCCGGGATGGAAATGTGTCCGTGCACAAGCCACCAACGAGTATCGATCGAATACACATGTGGTCTTGTACCTAATCAGTCTCACGAAGTGATCGTCTCGTGTGCACAGTCCAATGTGAGGCCAACAACCAACACACGACTTTATATGTGCCCGACATGAAAATCCTACACATACCAACCGGCACGCCAGTATGACCCGGAATGCCATGATATAACAAAAGTGACATTAAAAATCAATAATGACTCACCGAGATGAAATGATAGTGAAATGAATGATAGCTCAATGAAATGATTGGAACCGTCGTTCCTCGTGAATGAAGTGATTAATTGACAATTACAAGTCTCAATACGGTTAATACTTTATGAATGAATTATGATTATGAATGAACAACAACGAAAGGAATGAATATCCTTTTAACCGAGTAAGAATTAACTTACTCAACCGGTGAAGAATGTCCTTCCTCAAACGAAGTCCAAAAAGGGATGTCGGTCGCTCGAACAACCTTGAATGACAATTACCAACAATTCTCAATATACGAATCAAACACGATTATAACCGACTCGAACGACGATACAACAATATCCAAAACTCATTGAGGTATTCTAACGAACACTTAGGAAACACACATCCTTTGATAATATCCAAATCTCGAATATATCTAAACCAACTCCAAAATGAGCATTTAAAACCATCAAAACACTTTCAATGATATCAACAATCCCATAGGAATCCACAATTCGAGTTAACGACAACATCTAATCGAAAACCCCCAAAAATATCAAAGTCAACCCCAAAGTGTTCTTGAATCAAACCCCAAACAATTCATGAAATCCGAAATATGCCATTAAATCTGTAGAAATACATTTATCCAAGGTAGATAATCCATATCTAACATATTCCAACAACAATACAAGCTCATACGAAGAAATCGGAAAGAAAACCCCAAATATCCGAAATTCTAGATTCAATAAATCATTACCTTTGATTTGATGTGATGGGGGTGATGAGATGATGATTAATCCGAAAGATAAGCTTGAAGGTGATGATTGATGACTGCACCTCGAAGAATACTCTCCAAACGCCCGGAATCATCCAAAATCGCCGAAGGAATGAAGAGAAATGACAAATGACGAAGAAAGGACTGGACTGTCCTATATATAGCAAGTCCCAGTTAGCGTGCGCTAGCTCCTGTGCGTAGCGTGCGCTAACGGGTGCACTGGGTAGTCCAGTACCCTCTGTTCGCAACGGTAGCGTGCGCTACGTACCTTTTGTAGCGTGCGCTTAATTAGCGTGCGTTAACACAAATGGTTAGCGTGCACTAACGAATTATCTGGTGCCCAGTACTGGAGTCCAGAACCTTCTGTCCTCTGATCTGATCGCGGTAGCGTGCGCTACAATCAATATTTAGCGTGCTCTACTACATCATTTGCGTACGCTAAAACCACTCATAGCATACGCTATGAATTAATCCCATTCAGTCCAGTAGCCACTGGACTCAACCTCATCCAACCTTAGCGCGCGCTACACCGACTGTATAGCGTGCGCTACTCCGGCCTACTAGCGCGCGCTACTTGCCATTCTTAGCGTGCGCTACTTACGACCCAACTGCAATCCAGTAGGGCTGGGGGCGGGGCGGGTTGGGGCAGGGCGAAGGTAAAACCGCATCCGCCCCGCAATTTTTGTGCGGTGCGGGTTTTTGCGGGGCGGGGCATTTTTGATATTGAAAACCGCACAAAATCATAGTTTTATGGGCGGGCGGCAAATACAATATTTATATAAATATCTAAGTGTTTTCCTTGTTATATGCGGGCGGGGCGGTTTTATGCGGGCGGTAGGGAAAAAAATAAAACCGCATTCGCCCCGCAATTTTGGTGCGGTGCGGGTTTTGTGCGGGGCGGGGCGAAATCAACATTTGAAACCGCCCCGCCTCGCTATTTTGCGGTGCGGTGCGGTGCGGGGCGGGCGGGGCGGTTTGTTTTGCCCAGCCCTACAATCCAGTGTCTTATGTACTGCATGCTAGAACTACACTAGCGTGCGCTAGTGTTGAGAGGTAGCGTGTGCTACCCGTACTCAATTAGCGCACGCTAAAGAGAGTACGTAGCGTGCGCTACTCCTCACACACAACACACTAAGAAGGTGACAAATGTGATAAACACGGCACGAAACTCCAACTAGATTAATGATGAATGACGATACAATTACTCTAAACGGTGAATACACTGATTGAATATGAGTGACAAACGATCAATAATGAGTGAAAATTACTGAGTGACAATTAGAGAATGATAAGTACTGAGTGATAATGACTGAATTACAACCGAGTATTACATACACCCCTCCTTAAAAGAGTTTCGTCCCCGAAACTAAGGGTCAAACAACTCGGGATGACTCTCTCGCATACTATCTTCGGTTTCCCAAGTAGCCTCTTCGACTCCGTGTCTAGACCACTGAATTTTAACCAAAGGAATCGTCTTGTTCCTCAACTGTTTGATTCGCCGCTCTAAGACTCGCATAGGATGCTCCTCGTATGAATGATCATCGGCGATCTCGATTTCGTCGAATTGAAGTATGTGACTCGGGTTGGCAACATACTTCCGTAACTGAAAGACGTGAAACACATTATGAATTCGGCTCAACGCCGGAGGTAAGGCCAATCGATAATCTAGCTCGCCTACTCGATCTAAAATCTCAAACGGTCTAATGAATCTCGGACTCAACTTCCCCCTCTTTCCAAAACGGAAGATACCACGACTCGGGGATACCTTGACCAAAACATGGTCACCCGTCTTGAACTCTAATGGTCGACGACGATTATCTGCATATGATTTCTGCCGACTCTGAGTGGTCAACAAATGACTCCTGATCAAAGCTACCTTCTCACGGGCGGCTATAAGCATATCGGGCTCAGTGCCGATTGATTCTGATAAGTCATCCCAACACAGAGGAGATCGACAACGACGACCGTACAAGGCCTCGTAAGGTGCCATCTTAATCGAAGCATGCCAACTATTATTATACGTGAACTCGATTAACGGTAGTTGGGCTTCCCAATCATATTTCCAATCGAGAACACATGCCCTCAACATGTCCTCCAAAGTCTGAATAGTCCTCTCTGATTGTCCGTCGGACTGAGGATGAAAAGTTGTACTGAGATTAAGCTGAGTTCCCATAGCACGGTGAACTGATTTCCAAAAATGAGACACGAATCGTCCGTCACGATCGGAAACGATACTTTTAGGAGTACCGTGTAGTCTCACTATCTCTTTGATAAACAACTCGGCAAGTCTCTCGAGACCCCACGTATCCTTAATCTCAAGGAAATGAGCTGATTTAGTTAAGCGGTCCACAATTACCCATATTGTATTCATGCCACGACGACTCGTCGGCAAACTCGTGATGAAGTCCATTGAAATATCCTCCCACTTCCACTCTGGAATAGGGAGAGGTTTCAGCATACCCTCCGGTCGCTGATGTTCTATCTTGACTTGCTGACAGGTCAAACACCTCGAAACAAATTCCACGACTTCTCGCTTCATATTACTCCACCAGTAATTTTGTTTCAAGTCTTTATACATCTTGCTAGACCCCGGATGAGCGGAATAAGGGATAGCATGAGCTTCTCTCAAAATTGAGTTTTTCAACTCGTCAATTGCCGGTACACATAACCGATTCTTAAAACGCAAAAGTCCATCCTCGTGAACCACAAACCCGGGGGCTTTCCCCTGAGTCACATCCTCTCGAATGCGTAACAGAAATGGGTCTGAACCCTGATTCACCCTGATCGCCTCCTCAAGTGGCGATGAAATCTCCAACGTACAAAGTTGCCCTTGTACTCGCTGTAACCAGACCTCGATCTCGGGTCTCAGAAATTCCTGCTGAAGTTCCCTCTGAATAGTTAATCGAGTAAGTATCTGCTCCTGAACGGACTTACGACTCAAGGCGTCGGCGACAACGTTCGCCTTGCCCGGGTGGTATAGTATCTCAATATCATAATCTTTGATTAGTTCCAACCACCGCCTCTGTCGCATATTTAACTCCTTCTGAGTAAATATATACTTTAAGCTCTTATGATCGGTGAATATCTGACAGGTAACGCCATAAAGATAATGATGCCAAATCTTCAATGCGAATACCACGGCTGCTAGCTCCAGGTCGTGGGTCGGATAATTTACCTCGTAAGGTCTCAATTGCCGTGAAGCATAAGCAATAACTTTCCCGTTCTGCATGAGTACACATCCGAGACCCTGTCCGGATGCATCACTATAAACCACAAATCCTTCCATCCCTTGCGGTAAAGAAAGGACAGGTGCTGAAATTAACCGGCTCTTGAGTTCCTCAAAACTCTGTTGACACGCGTCGGACCACGTGTATTTCTTATCTTTCCATAAAAGGTTCGTCATGGGTTGAGCGATTTTAGAAAATCCTTCAACAAATCGCCGATAATAACCAGCTAAACCGAGGAAACTTCGGATTTCCTTAACATTCTTCGGAGGTAGCCAATCTCGGATAGCCTCCGTCTTCTGAGGGTCGACACAAACTCCGTCTGATGAAATTACATGTCCGAGAAACGTCACTTCGGACATCCAGAACTCATATTTGGAAAATTTCCCATAAAGTTGCTCTCATCTCAACACGTCGAGCACTTGATGAAGGTGGAACTCGTGCTCCTCCCGGTCACGAGAATAAATCAAAATGTCATCAATGAAGACAACCACGAACCGATCCAAATAGTCAATGAAAACCCGATTCATTAACTCCATGAACACCGCAGGTGCATTAGTTAACCCAAACGGCATTACCACAAACTCATAATGACCATAGCGTGTTCGAAATGCCGTACTCGCGATATCCGACTCTCGAATTCGCAACTGATGATATCCGGATCTTAAGTCGATCTTGGAAAATACTGAAGCTCCCTGAAGTTAATCCAAAAGATCATCAATACGGGGTAGGGGATATTTATTCTTGATCGTCACCCTATTTAGCTCTCGGTAATCAATACACAAACGAAACGAACCATCCTTCTTCTTGACAAATAATACTGGTGCTCCCCACGGAGACGCACTCGGTCGGATATAACCCTTCTCGGTCAAATCCTCCAATTGATGCTTTAGTTCCAGCATTTCGGTCGGGGCCATCCGATACGGTGCCTTCGATATTGGAGATGTACCAGGCTCCAACTCAATCGTGAATTCCACATTTCTCTGTGGAGGCAGACCAGGTAACTCGCCTGGAAATACATCGGTGTATTCTCTCATTACAGGAATATCCGTCAACATTACTGATGGTTTCTCGGTCTTGGTCATATAGCACCAATAACCGACACACCCCTGATTGAGTAACCTCACTACTTTCATCAAGCTGATGACCTTCCCGGAGCAGCCGGGATTACCTCACTGAAACACACATTCGACCCCATCGTCTGAAATGATAGTGACCATATGCTTACTGACACTGATGACGGCATCGTGACGATCCATCCAATCAATACCCAGGATGACATTGTCCCTCGGTAAATCTACCACGATTATATCTGCTAACCAAGCACGGTCAGGAAGCTGAATCGGACAATCCTTAATCTCACGATTTCCAATAATTTTTCTACCATCAGGTAGACCAATGACATAAGGCTCACAACTAGTAGCACTACCCAGACGTAGTCTACTCAAACATGACTCGGAAATGAATGAATGCGATGCACTAGTATCAAAAAGGGTACACATAGGTTGAGATAGAATATCAAGTGTACCTGAGATCATCTGGGCCTCTGGATCGTCGGTCTTCTTCATCTCATAAATTCGGGGCTTGCCGGCCCCCGAACCAGACGCTCCCGTCTGATAGCTCTTGGCTCCGCCCTTACTAGCTCTTGTCGTCTTGAACGACGCTGACTGAGTGGTTTGATTCTGTACTGTTGAATGTCCTGGGGCCTGAGATGACGCCGGAGTAGGTTTAGAGTCCTTTTGGCAAAAACGAGCCCTATGCCCAGCAATCCCACAGTTATGGCACGTGACAGTCTGCCTCGGACACTTGGTACTGAAATGACCCTGTTCTTCACAGTTGAAACAGGTGATGGCCAAACTGGCCGCTCGTGACTGAGATTCCGCGGGTCTAGGCGCCATAGGAGGTCGCTTAGAAAAAGTAGAGCCCGCACGAGGTTTCTTGAAAGTGGCCTGACTGCCGTCAGACTGATTACGATTCTTAGACTTCTTGCCAGCAGATGAAGGTTGTTGCTTAGCAATTTCCTTAGCAGTAAGCTCATAAGTAAGAGCTTTCTCAATGAATTCAGCCAGAGTAGTGCAATTGTGATTAAGAAACTGCATCTGCATACGGGGTTTCAGCCTCTTGCTGAAATACTTAATCTTATCCGCCTCGGAGTGAATGATAGATGAGGCGAAAGGAAGAAGTTCCTGGAATTTCTCGGCGATGGCGAGAACATCATCGTCCGCTGAAAGGTCGGGAGTGAGTAATTCTGACAACTTGGCCTCCCTGAGTGGGGCCGGATAATACCTCTCCATCATGAGAGTCTTGAATTGATCCCAAGTATAAAATCCGTCGGTGGGCTTCAACGATAACCAACAGGAATGTGCGCCCTCACCAAGATAGTAAGCCGCAACTGAAACTTTGTGTCCCTCAGGACAATCCACCATAGCAAACAGTTTCTCGAAATGCTCAAGCCAATGAATGATATCTGCCGGTTCAGATGAACCCTCAAAAGTAGTGGCCTTTGGTGAGAGATATCGCCAATGATACTGCTTACACCCCTCTCTTGCCTCTGAGGTGGCAGCGGAGGAGCCTACTGATTTTGAGTAGTCGAATTATGCATCGTCTCCATCAATTGTGCCACCTGAGTCATTTGGGCCATCATGCCCTGCATAAAAGCGAGTGGATCAACTCGAACACCTTCTGATTGAGCGGTGTCCCGGGTACGACTCCCTGATAGTGAATGATTACGTCCAGGTGAATGAGTGGCAGCGTCACTGCTCGATGAATTAGCATTATTCCTTGCATTAGCGCGTGTAATCATACGAGCTCTCGGGTTTCGGACCGCACCACGGCCTCTTTCCCCGCATCCTCTGCCAGCTCTTTCCATACTGAAGTGGAAAGTCATATGATAATTATATATCTCGCATGAATATCACATTATGATTATATTATGAAATGATGAAAATGAGCATACGTGCTCAATTACAATGATTACATGAATGATCAGCTGAGGTGACGTGATTATCTGATGAAGTTTTTGAAAAGATTATCTTGAACAAGTTAACAAGATTAATGATATGATTCTCAAGATCAACAACTGAACAATGAAATGAACTGAGTGGTTAATGAGTTAACATGATCGACATGATTACAAATAAAAATGATAAATGAGGAAATCTTACTGTTCTTTGGTCTGAAGGGCTCGGCTCTTGCACAGGTCACACGTGACACGAAAGTCCAATGATACTAGTCTGATGAACGATGATTTCAAATGAGACACGACTCGGAAGGTAGTATTTAAAACCACGCTCCGATACCAACTCTGTAACACCCCAAACTAGGTGGATATTATAGTGCCGTGGACCCCCGACTGGGACCCACCAGGCGAATGAAATTAATGAATTAAATAATATAATTGTAGTACCGAACCACAATATATTATCAATCACTCTAATGAGGAGTTTAATTACAACACACCCAAGATAACAACCGAATACAAGTATATTTTATATGGAGATAAAATATACAACACTGAATGAACTCAACATCCAAACGGAAATCTGCAGCGGAAATAAAATCAAGAAAAACACAGTGAATGAAAGGACTGGGGCCCCCTACTAGTATCACTGGGACTCCTCGCCGTCAACGTTCTCTTCCCGTACCTTAGCCTTGCCATGACCTGAAAACAATATTCCCCAACGGGGTCAGTTACACAGAATAACAATCCTCAAGAGTTGAATAGTCACAATCCTGTTGAAAACATACGCAATCAAACATGCTGTATGAATCAACTAATAGTACGGCTCAAAGGATGGCACCACACTACGCCCAGGATGGAAATGTGTCCGTGCACAAGCCACCAACGAGTATCGATCGAATACACGTGTGGTCTTGTACCTAATCAGTCTCACGAAGTGATCGTCTCGTGTGCACAGTCCAATGTGAGGCCAACAACCAACACACGACTTTATATGTGCCCGACATGAAAATCCTACACATACCAACCGGCACGCCAGTATGACCCGGAATGCCACGATATAACAAAAGTGACATTAAAAATCAATAATGACTCACCGAGATGAAATGATAGTGAAATGAATGATAGCTCAATGAAATGATTGGAACCGTCGTTCCTCGTGAATGAAGTGATTAATTGACAATTACAAGTCTCAATACGGTTAATACTTTATGAATGAATTATGATTATGAATGAACAACAACGAAAGAAATGAATATCCTTTTAACCGAGTAAGAATTAACTTACTCAACCGGTGAAGAATGTCCTTCCTCGAACGAAGTCCAAAAAGGGATGTCGGTCGCTCGAACAACCTTGAATGACAATTACCAACAATGCTCAATATACGAATGAAACACGATTATAACCGACTCGAACGACGATACAACAATATCCAAAACTCATTGAGGTATTCTAACGAACACTTAGGAAACACACATCCTTCGATAATATCCAAATCTCGAATATATCAAAACCAACTCCAAAATGAGCATTTAAAACCATCAAAACACTTTCAATGATATCAACAATCCCATAGGAATCCACAATTCGAGTTAACGACAACATCTAATCGAAAACCCCCAAAAATATCAAAGTCAACCCCAAAGTGTTCTTGAATCAAACCCTAAACAATTCATGAAATCCGAAATATGCCATTAAATCCGTAGAAATACATTTATCCAAGGTAGATAATCCATATCTAACATATTCAAACAACAATCCAAGCTCATACGAAGAAATCAGAAAGAAAACCCCAAATATCCGAAATTCTAGATTCAATAAATCATTACCTTTGATTTGATGTGATGGGGGTGATGAGATGATGATTAATCCGAAAGATAAGCTTGAAGGTGATGATTGATGATTTCACCTCGAAGAATACTCTCCAAAACGCCCGGAATCGTCCAAAATCGCCGAAGGAATGAAGAGAAATGACAAATGACGAAGAAAGGACTGGACTGTCCTATATATAGCAAGTCCCAGTTAGCGTGCGCTAGCTCCTGTGCGTAGCGTGCGCTAACGGGTGCACTGGGTAGTCCAGTACCCTCTATTCGCAACGGTAGCATGCGCTACATACCTTTTGTAGTGTGTGCTACGACCATTTAATTAGCGTGCGTTAACATAAATGGTTAGCGTGCGCTAACAAATTATCTTGTGCCTAGTACTGGAGTCCAGAACCTTCTGTCCTCTGATCTGATCGCGGTAGCGTACGCTACAATCAATATTGAGCGTGCTCTACTACACCATTTGCGTATGCTAAAACCACTCATAGCGTACGCTATGAATTAATCCCATTCAGTCCAGCAGCCACTGGACTCAACCTGATCTGACCTTAGCGCGCGCTACACCAACTGTATAGCGTGCGCTACTCCGGCCTACTAGCGCGCGCTACTTGCCATTGGTAGCATGCGCTACTTATGACCCAACTGCAGTCCAGTGCCTTCTGTACTGCCTGCTAGAACTACACTTGCGTGCGCTAGTGTTGAGAGGTAGCGTGCGCTACCCGTACTCAATTAGCGCACGCTAAAGAGAGTACGTAGCGTGCGCTACTCCTCACACACGGCACATTAAGAAGGTGACAACTGTGATAAACACGGCACGAAAGTCCAACTAGATTAATGATGAATGACGATACAATTACTCTAAACGGTGAATACACTGATTGAATATGAGTGACAAACGATCAATAATGAGTGAAAATTACTGAGTGACAATTACATAATGATAAGTACTGAGTGATAATGACTGAATTACAACTGGATATTACAGCTAAGGCCAATCTGTTGGAGCATGGCGGTGCCTCTAATAAAAGAGCTCATCCAAGTGTCCAAAACAAGAGCAAAAGGAAGCAACTAGTTAAGAAGTTTGATGGCGATTGCTTCAACTGTGACAAACATGGGCATGCGGCGAAAGATTGTCGAAAGCCGAAGGCCAACAAGAAGAAGAAACATGTTGCCAACATCACCGAGACTAACGGCGGATGGAAAGAGGATGATCTTGCTGTTGTGGTCACCGAAGAAGTCAACCACGTTGAGAACCAAGGTGGTTGGTACGTCGACACCGGTGCGACCGCCCACGTTGGTGCCGATAGGAGCCAGTTTAAGAACTATCAAGCTGTTGAGGGGAGGAAGCTCAACATAGGGAATCCAGCTTCATCTGAAATTATCGGAGTTGGAGAAGTGGACCTCAAACTTACGTCCGGACAGACACTCACCTTGAAGAATGTGCTTCATGTTCCGAATATGAGGAAGAATTTGATCTCATGCTCTATACTAGTTAAAAAGGGGTTTAAACTAGTATTTGAGTCAGATAGAATTATCATAAAAAAGTTTGATAGGTTTCTTGGTAAGGGTTACCTCACGGAGGGACTCTTTAAACTTAATGCTTTAGCTAAACGCCATGTAACCAAGTCCAGTAATGCTAATGAAAATGTTATTGCTTCCTCTTACTTGACTGAGTGTTCTGATTTATGGCATTGTAGATTAGGTCATGTGAATCTAAATGCTATAAAAAGATTAGTAAACTTAGATTTACTAAAATTAAATGAAGTTAATACTCAAAACAAATGTGAGGTTTGTGTTGAAGCAAAAATGACGAAACTTCCGTTTCATTCGGTAAAACGAAACACACAACCCCTTGAATTAATTCACACAGATGTGTGATTTAAAGTTTGTGCAAACTAGAGGTGGTAAGAAGTACTTTATCACTTTTATCGATGACTGCACAAGATATTGTTATCTTTATCTTTTGAGAAGTAAATATGAAGATATTGAAGCTTTTAATAACTTCAAGAATGAAGCCGAAAATCAATTAGGCTGCCGTATCAAGATGGTTCGAAGCGATAGAGGTGGCGAATATGTAGCCCCGTTTGAGTAATTATGCAACGAAAGCGGTATAATTCATCAAACAACAGCTCCATATGGACCACAATCTAATGGCAGAATCGAACACTTAAAGATATGATGAATGCCTTATTGATTAGTTCAGGGTTGGCCCAGAACATGTGGGGGGAAGCTGTCTTGACAGCCAATTACATATTGAACAAGATTCCATGCAAAAGTAAGGATATTACCCCTTATGAGTTGTGGAAAGGTAGAAAACCTTCATACAAATATCTCAAAGTGTGGGAGTGTTTGGATAAGGTTGAGGTACCTCTACCTAAACAAGTTAAAATCGGACCTAAGACAGTCGATTGTATCTTTATTGGGTATGCACTGAACAGTAGTGCCTATCGGTTTGTTATCCACAAGTCAGAAGTTCCTGAAATGACTGTGGGAACAACAATTGAATCAAGGAATGCTGTATTCTTTGAAAACATATATCCTTGTAAGGATAATGATAAAGTTGAGAACAATTCTAGCAATAGAGTTGAAGATGAAGGAACAAGTTCAAAACCTGTGGATGTAGATCCAAAGTCACATAAGCGATCGAGATCTAATATGGAAGATGTAGAACCGAGACGCGGTAGTAGAGTTAGGACACCAAAGACATTTGGACCTGACTACATAGCATTCATGTTGGATGAAGAACCAACATCGATCAAAGTATCTTATGCCAGACCAGACGGGTTGCTCTGGAAAGAAGTTGTTCAGAGTGAAATTGACTCAATTTTACAAAACCAAACTTGGGTTTTGGTTGATTTACCTGAAGGTTGTAAGCCCTTAGGATGCAAATGGATCCTTAAAAGAAAGTACAAGGCTGATGGGTCAATTGACAAGTATAAAGCTCGTTTAGTAGTCAAAGGTTTCAAACAAAAGGAAGGGTACGATTTTTTTGATACCTATTCACCTGTAACGAGAATTACATCTATTCGAGTGCTTCTCGCAATTGCTGCTTTGCACGATCTTGAGATTCATCAAATGGATGTTAAGACTGCTTTTCTGAATGGTGATCTGGATGAAGAGATCTATATGGAACAACCTGAAGGGTTTGTAGTACCTGGACAAGAGAAAAAGGTATGCAAACAGGTTAAGTCTCTATATGGATTGAAACAAGCTCCACTACAGTGGCACTTGAAATTTGATAATGTAATGTTATCAAATGGTTTTAAAATAAACGAGTGTGATAAATGTGTTTATATTAAGAACACTAATAACGGTTATGTTATTGTGTGTCTTTATATAGATGACATGTTAATCATGGGTAATAATATACAAGTGATTAACGATGCTAAGAACATGTTAAAAAGAAATTTTGACATGAAAGACATGGGGCTAGCTGATGTGATTCTTGGAATGAAAATTTTGAGAAAATCAGATGGAATCATCTTGAGACAATCTCACTATGCCGAGAAAGTTCTCAAGAAGTTTAATGCTTTTGATAGCTTGCCGGCTAAGAACCCAATAGATTTAAATGATCACTTGAGCAAAAATCACGGGGACCCCGTTGCACAAGAAGAATATGCACGAGTCATTGGGTGTTTAATGTATCTTACAAATTGCACTCGACCCGATTTAGCTTGCGCTGTGAACAAATTGAGTCGTTACACGAGCAATCCAAGCAAAGAGCATTGGAAAGCTCTCATTAGAGTTTTGAGGTACTTAAAGTATACTCAAAACCTTGGGCTACACTATTCGAGATACCCCCCGGTACTTGAAGGGTACTGTGATGCGAATTGGATATTCGATACAAAAAGTTCATTTTCTACAAGTGGTTACGTGTTTACCATTGGGGGTGGAACTATCTCGTGGAAGTCCGCGAAACAAACGTGTATATCCCGATCCACCATGGAATCAGAATTCATAGCTTTGGACAAAGCTGGTGAAGAAGCCGAATGGCTTAGAAACTTTCTAGAAGATATTCCATGTTGGTCCAAGCCAGTGCCTGCAGTGATGATTCACTGTGATAGCCAAGCTTCTATTGGTAGGGCGAGAAGTAACGTGTATAATGGAAAGTCTCGACATATTCATCGACGCCATAATACCGTGAGACATTTGATCAAAAGTGGGGTTATCTCTTTTGACTATGTGAGGTCATTAGATAATCTAGCGGATCCGCTAACCAAATGGTTAAACCGTGATCAAATGAATAAATTGCTAGAGGGAATGGGTTTAAAATCCACAAATTGAGAATTATCATAGTGGTAACCCAACCAAGATGACTGGAGATCCCAAGAACTTGGTTCAATTGGAGAACTAAGCTATGAGAGTTCATGTGAAACACTCATCTAAGTTTATTCTCTATAGAGCAATTGAGTGTTGAAAGCTTGCCTAGTGGTGAGGTTAAGTCTATAACTTTTAATGATTCCTAAAGACCTCGAGGAGATTAAGTATGGCAAGATACTCGGTAAAGAATCACCTATATAAGTGAGAAGTGGGGGCCGCTTCATGAAATACACTTATGAATCCAAAGGGGTGTCCAAGGCCCGCAAAGAACACAAAACGTGAGAACGGATGAGGTTGAGGTGTTTAAGTGTTAGCACCATTGTCTCGGTGCACGCCGTGGGGGAATAGTTCAAAACATCAAGCCACTAATCTGCCTGTGTACCCGATGATGTTAACTATGGAAGGTTCAAAGTCACGAACTACCTATCCTTATACTTTAACGCCTCTTGAGGACTGAGCTTGAGTCTGCATATTGCATTTGGGCTATTTTCACTCATGTAAGGGATTGTTGGAATCGTTAATGATTTTAATTTTATTATGTAAAATTAAATATCATAGGATCGATCTACGTTCTGAGTAGATGATCGTGGTATATTCACTTTCTCTAAACCGATTCCCGGTGAGTGAGAAATAGTGAATTAAAGTTTGTCACTTAATTGTGAATTAATAAGGTATGGAATCCCACATTGATTAATGAACCATTATTATTCTAGTATATAAGGAGTTAGCTTTATGCATGTAATAATTAATGGCACATGTGTATGGGCTTAAAGCCCACACGCGCGCGCCGCCGCAGCTGCTCGCCCACCTCACCTCGGCCGCAGCCACGAGCCGCGAGCCGCGAGCCGCGTGTCGTGGACCTTGGGCCTTGGCCTTGGCCTTGATCTTGATCTTGATCTTGATCTTGGACTTGGATCTTGGCAATTGGCCTTTGGGCTGGTCTTTGGGCCTGTTCGTGGGCTTGGCCGTGAGCTAGGCCTTGGGCTAGCTTAAAGAATTTTTTGGACAAGCTCAACAATGTAGTTGGGCTCATATGTGCACATAAGGATGTTCAGGTACATCCGTCAAGTGGTTAAAGAGCTGAATACAGTCCAGGTACATCCTGATTGTTCAAAAATTCAGCCAATATAAACTATAACCTCCCAGAGTAATGAGGAGGAGTTAATGGCAGGTTTGAATTTTGTAACCCCTGCCATTTGTTTAAAATTCGTAACTCGTGACCATAATGCAGCATAAATGACTGCATTATGATAGCCATTAGTGGTAGTATTAAATCCTGATCCCTGTAGGTGTTTGAGATGGCCTATAAATAGGCATGCATCTCATTTACATCAAACACAGAAAATACGAAAAAATATTCTGCATACTTCTGCATTTCATAAGTAAGTTCAGTTCTCAACTCGTTCTTGTTCGCCGGAGCTAGCCGGAATTGTGGTGCTACATCCGTCGAGATGAAAGTCATTTTACCTTTGGAGACAAATTGCTAAACCGAAGAGCACTATCGGGGCAATATTTTTCTTGCGGGAAGAGGCCTCCTCGACTCGACTTACTTTACGGTTTTATTATTCAGTTTCTTGTATTTTCTATTCTGTTTCGGGTTTTGTAATTTCCTTCTTCGTTGAGTCCTGTAATTTCTAGATTTCGAGTTGTAATTTGTTTTTCCAGTTGTATTTTATTTTCCGCCCAGCAAGTTTCTAAAGACAGACAGTCCAACAGTTTTATAAAAATGGAATGGACACATTCTTGTCAGACGAATGAAAAAGGCAAATTGAACATACTCCTATAAAATAGAGGGAGTTTTATTTCCAGATTAAGTCACATGTGTACAATATGTATAATGTACAACACATGTATACATCACATGTGGCCAGTATATATGTATATTATTGTTAAATCGTAGTTAACACATGAAAAAAAACTCATGTTTGTCTCTTTTATCATTATACTCCATTCCAGCAATCATGATGGACATTTCGAATGACAGCAACGGGTTCAGGGTTTAGGGTTTAGGGACAAACCATATGGTTTCTCTTGTAAGCTTGATATTCAGATTATCGAAGTGTCGTAATGCGTAAGCAATGTCCTCTTGCTTGGGGCCATTTATAACCTTGGAAATAGATATGTTAGGCTCGGCTTTTTTGATCGAATCGAATCGAATCGAATCGAATCAATTGAATCGAATCAATCGAATGGATTCGAATCGAATCGAATCGAACGGACTTGAATCGAATCGAATCGAATCAAATATATATTAAGGGTAAATAATAATAATAATAATAATAATAATAATAAAAATAATAAATATAATAAAATAATAATAAAAATAATAGTATAATAAAATATAAATGATAAGTTGAGATCTATTTGATAAGGGTAAATTATAATAATATTAATGATATTAATAACAATAAGGATAATAACTATACTAATAATAACAATAATAATAATAACCCTGATAATAATGGTAAATAATAATAATAGTAATCAACAACAACAACAACGATAATAATAAATATTATTAATAATAATAGTAAATATTATTAGTAATAATAATAATAATAATTAAGATTAATAATAATAATAATAACACTAATAATAATGGTAAATAATAATAATAGTAATCAACAACAACAACGATAATAATAAATATTATTAGTAATAATAACAATAATAATAATTAAGATTATTATTATTATTATTATTATTAAAATAATAATAATAATAATAATCGAATCGAATCGAATCGAATCAATCGAATCGAATCGAATCAATCGAATGGACTCAACCGAATGGACTCGAATCGAATCGAATGGACTCGAATCGAATCGAATCAATTGAACTGAACTAAAAAACCGAAAAATAAGTCCAAAAGAACAGGGCCTTATAAATGTAACCGTTGGTCGGTTGGTGAGATTGAGACTGCTCTGATTGGAGGCTTCAAAATATTTCGAATTAAAGGCGATCACTTTTAATGCTTCAGACATTCTTTTTTACTAGCATTAAGTGCTCTTCAGACTGTGATCTCTTCGGCCGCATTAAATGTTGTCCTATCAACATTAAATGTTACTCCAACCTTGAGTACTTCGTGAATAAACAATTTTTATCTTCTCAACAGTTTAAAATTTCTTCAGTCCTTTCGGATTTATATTTTACTTTTCCTAAGTAAGACACTTACAGCATGTTTGTTGTATCCAATATCTTCGTCTTTTGCTGTATCTTGACGACCACGCTGTTAGAAAATGACTCTTGACTTTGCTGTAAGATCTTGTGCTGTATGGACATGCTGTATGATATTCTCCTAACAGCTTCAATACTTAGGCTGATATTCTGACTTGGGAAATCTTGCTGTATGAGGCAATTATCAAAATACAGGGAGGACTTTTCCAAATAATTTCTCCCTTTTTGATAATGCCAAAACTTTCTTAATAGAGAGAGGTTGTCTTCAAGTCTTATGTCGGAAGTTTTGATCTTCAAAACTTAGTCTAAAAGTTTGAACTGCTCGCAGGCACGTTGTAAAATGATAAATCCTACAGGAACAAGTGTATTACAACTTGTTGGGATAAACATTCTTATTTTGATAATTGCCAACACACAGCAAAAAAGTCTTGAAGCAGTCAAAATATCACTAAGTATGGAAGCTGTCAGGAAACTCCATATAACTTGTCCATACAGCAAAGAGATCTTCTATAGTCCGTCCTACAGAGCCTACTTCATACAACAAAGAGATATAGTGCGTTAGATACAGCATGCAGGCTGAAGGTATTTTTCTTAAGAAAAGTAAAACACATCCAACAAGTCTGAATAAACAAACCTTTAAATCATTGTGAAATGAACATTGTTTATTCATAAAGTATTCACGGTTAAAGCAGTATTTATTGCTGAAAGGATAGCATTCAATGCAGTTGGAGAGAGGCAAGTATGAACGCGCTGAAGAGCATTTAATGCAAAGTCAAAAAGAATGTCTGAAGCATTACATGCGATTTGCTTTAATTTAATTATTCAGCAAGCCGCCAATCAGAGAGTCAGCATGTCACCAACCAGCAACGGCTATATTTATAACGAATACATTTTTAAGGTTATAAATGGCCTCAAGCAAGAGGACTTACTACTGAAGATTATTCATTCTTGCGCATACTATGACAAGATTACTCTGACAATTTAGCTATTAAAGAGCAGTATATTTCGTGAGCATATAGCAGTATTCAAGCAAAGAAATATACCAAGTCCTCAATGCAAACAACACAGCATACAACGAATGTTCATCAAAGATCTAGCTGTTGTTTGGAAGTGTTCTACCCTTACCGTTGAGATTATCATTAGCACTGTGTGGACTAAGGATCCTTGCGTATTCCAACCTGTGTGGGAAGAATAGTGTTGTTACCCAAAATATTATCCGGAGATGATATGCTGGAATGAACGAGTAACAAACAAAATGCGAGAGCACGTCCGTGGGGAAGTAAATAACACAAGATTTGTCGGGGTTGTTAGTCCCGGGCTTGAATGCTCTCGCGAGATGTTATTAATATGAATACTGCTGAGTACAAATATTAATGTTAGAGTACAATTACAATGAGTGTAAAAGACCTTAGTTATCTTAGCTTTTGAGTACTGAAGATTGCCAGAAGAACCAGAGTTGAACCTATGTGAGTTCTTGTTACAAAGATGAGGAATTCTCTGTAATGTTTGCTGTGTGTAATCGTGTGAACGTTGTCACTGTCACTGTGTTAACGTTGTAACTGTCCCTTTGCCAATCGTGGAGGCCTTCTATTTAGAGGGGAAAAGGTTGCTGGGATGTCCCTGTCAATCGCGGGCGATCGCCGTTCCTGCATTTAAATAAGGCGGGCGATCGTCCCAACACGTGGGACTGTTTCCTTAAAGTCCGCAGCTGCTTCTGGAAGCCAGATGCGCGAACCAATAAGGAGGCGACAGGTGCCTCTTCTCGCTGCCTTGGGAGGTCCCACCTAGGACCTTTCGGCGGGTCTGTCGGTAGGTGAGGCCGTCCTTATCACTGACAGCTGCTGATGGGCTGGAGTAGGGCCTATTCTTGCCGCGCCTTTTGCGGATCTACACGTGGGTCTTCACCCGAGATTCGGTCTTTGCAGACTTTGACGGGTGTCGGATTCACACGTGGCAGGGGACGGTCGTCCCCGGTCGGACATTTAGAGGCGATCTCCAAATGCCAATAGACGATCGCCTTGGACGTCGACCGCTAGGCGCTTGCCCAACATCTGTCTTCTTTGGTTGGCTTCTGACCATTATGCCGATTGCCTTTGAGGCGTATTAATTGCCGCACAACAATTTCCCCCCAGCTCCCTCCGATGTTGAAGACGTGGGGTGAGGTGGCTCTGCTGGCGATCGCTTGTTTTAGGCGAGCGACTCATCTTCCCCCGGACGAACTGATTTTAAATTTGGATGATATCCTTGGACGCTCGAAAGAGCGGGAAGTGGAGGCGGGCTTTGAAACGTCATTGGGACACGCATCGCGCTCCCGTTGGGGGAGTTTGACGGTTTTTGTCAGACTTGTCGTATGGCGTGCCCTCGTAACGACGCGTATCCGGGTTTCGAGGGCTGCATTAAATGCGTCTCACCCGGCGGTTGCACTTCAGCCCTCGAGATTCCGCTTATTTGCCCAAAAGTCCGTGATCTCGCCTATAAAAGGGGCTAGGGCTATTGGTGTTAGATCTTTATGCGATCTTGCCTTTAGAAGAAGACTTAGCCGAAATTTCTTGAATCTTCGTGCGCCGATCGATGTTCTCTCTAGGTAAGAACAAAAACTTTTCTCTCCCCCTTTTTCTTCGAACATGTCAGGAGGAGGATCCACCGTGTACGAGGCGGGTAGCACTTCCGCCGCCGTGACTTCGACTGCCAGGGATGAAACCTCCACAGATTTTCACGAGGAGACGGCCGTCGAGACCATTCGCGCGAGGATTGCACCCACGGAGGTTGAAGAGCTATTCAACGAGGCTGACGCGGCGAGGTCGGCGGGGGCGGAGCGGAAGGGCTCGCCAGTAGACGAGGATGAGGCGGTGAGACTGTATTGGGAGCAGAACAGTGTGTTCGGCCGGGCCTTTCTGGAATTTGCCGAGCTTATGGAGAGGCTGGCCGGACCACGCCCTCAGTTTGATTTTCGCGCATACTCGGTCGCCCACCCCTATGAACCCGTGAAGCGGACGTCATTTTGGGCCGCGGACCGCTCCCCGTGGACCCTCGGTCAGATTAGGAGTTCGGCGACTAAGAAGGACTTGAGTCGTTGGAGGGCGGAGTTCCATGTCCCCTCTGATGTCTCACTGTATGCGCCCGCCGAGAACGAGCGCGCCGACCAACCTCCCGTGGGTATGTTCGACGTTAATGAATCGATCATGGGGGCCGGATTGCGGTTCCCATTGCCGTTCGTCGTGTCATATCTGTTGACCGCCTGGAATGTGGCGCCGCTCCAACTGACGCTGAATGCCTGGTTGAGGTCGTCAGTACTTTGACTCTTTTTGGTAGTCACCGGCTGTTCCGTCTTCCTTCTGCGCTGGAAATGAACTACCTCTTCAAGTTGACGGCGCAGAAGGGTTCAGTTGGTGGCTACCACATTCAGGGTCGCATGGGCAGGGTGGTCCTTGGAGTGCCGAACAAGGTCCGGGGCGACCTGACAAAATGGTATTGGGTCGGCAGAGCATGGAAGTCGACGGCGAGCGATAAACCCGAGGATGAATTGGATATCCCCACCGGCTTTCGGGAGAGGAATCCGAGTAAGGGTTTTAACTCTCCCTTTGTTCGGATACACCTTGAACTGATCTAATTTGTTTTTCTTTTTGCAGGCTCCCTTGTTCCAGCGGCCAGTGACCTTCCATTTGACTTTTTGATCGTCTGGGAGCGAGTCTGCGGTCTACCGGACAATTACATCGACACCCGCGTGATCAACAACGAAGCTCATTGGTTGGGCGCTCAGTTGTTTCGCTTCACTCGCCACTTGAAGGTCCCAGATACATATGTTTACGATCTCCTTTCTGCTTGACGATCGCCTTTGATTGAAAGAGGTGTCTAACCTGGTTGAATGTCTTCTTTGACAGAGATCTACTTCCCCCGCAACTCCGAGCCGCCGAGAGAGATTGCTATGTCGAACCCCGACCTTATGAATCGTCTCCGCCAAGTGAAGAAGGTGGGCCGTTCCCCTGCAACGACGACCCGTCCTATCCCCGAGGCGAGATCTCTCATGGTGTCGGTCGTCGAGCCGGAGGCTCGGGAAAAGGAGCAGCTTCAGCGCAACCGCAAGTGGCGGAGGCCGGAGGAGCCCTTGCCAACTGTTGCTGCTGAGGCGTCCGTAGTGGTGCCGCCGGTCGCCGTGCCTCCTATTTCTGCTGTTCCAATGGCGGAGGGGCCTACGCCATCATCGGCCTTCCTACAGGCCATGGCGACCGCCGACGCCCAGACCCCGCGGGGCAAGCCTTATTTCGGCCGTGACCCCGAGAAGGTCGAAAGGTAAGTTGGGTAGATCTTGTTAAGTTAAGTCACTTGTGTAGGGTGCATATTAACTCCTTTGTTCTTATTGCAGGGTCCGCCTTGCCGACCCGAACACCTCGCCGATGGTGTTGGACTTCCTAGCGAGCAGGTCCCCCTGCGAGCCTAGCGACGTCCCTCACTATGTCTCCCGGGCTATCTTCTCCCTACCGAAGGCTTGTACGACCGACCTGGATGCGATCGCACGGAGGAGGTCTGGAGACGCAATGCAGGCGACTCTTGCCCTGACCCTCCAAGCGGCGACGATGGCCGCTCAAGCTGTAAAGGATTATGAGGGGCTGCCCTCTACTGCCCGTCTCCATTCGGACCTCGAGGCTGCTCGAAGCCGGAACGCTGAGTTAGTCGACAGGATTGCGACGATGGAGAAGGAGTATGTTGAGACGGCCAAGCGGGCTAAACAAGATCTCGCCCGGATGAGGCAGGAGCTCGACCGGTCCCGTGCAGCGACCGATCGGATGTGCGATCAGATGACGGAGGCCCGTCGGTTGCATGCTGCCTCGTAGGAGGAGGCGACCGGGCTGAAGGCGGTGGTGGATCGGTTGAATAGCGAGTTAGAGTCGTCGAAGGGGGAGCTGGCCGCCAAGGTTGTTGAGCTCCAGGACGCGGACAAAAACATCTCGGGGCTGAAGGAGAAGTTGGAGGCGACCGAAGCCGATCCCTTCCTCAACGTGGAGTATGTCGGCGAGTTTGCCTATTACATGGCTTACGCCGATGCTATCCGCGCTGCCAAGAAGGGAGGGCTCGAGGTCGGCCCTCTGATCGATAACTTCAAAGCCTACGTGCTTGAGCATCCCTTGCAACCGGCCTACTTCATGCCGATTCTTGACCTCACCGACCTCGGGATCGACCTGAGCTGGTATCCGTCGCCGGACAAACTTGTTTATCCGGAAGCCGGCGAGGAAGCGCACGCCGATCCAGCTGCTGGTGACGAAGGCCAAGCGGGGGCGGCCTGGGTCAGACCGCTATCATTTTGTTTTTCCCTTGTAATTTTTCAGTTTCTTCGTGTTTTGCCTTCGGGCATATGTACCAATGACTTGAATGAAATAAAATACGTATTTGCATCTGATTCCTTGTTTGTATGATCGTCTGTCTGAATGTTTCGCATTTTGACTTTACACAAGTGTTTGAGGAGCGGTCGTTGTATGAATAGCTCCGAATGTATTGGTATACTTAAAATTCTTACTTGTAAATTTCTGAACAAAACCGATCGTCATATGTGCGTTTGAACAAAGCCGATCGTATGTGGATTCGTCCTCCTGATCGCATGTATGGCTCTGCTTTGCCCCTTGTTTTTGTTTACTTGGTGAAAGTAAGGGAACGAAAATAATTCGTTTAGTGAGCTATCTTTAGTTTGTTTCTGGCGATCTTCAATTTTGTTGATTCCTCGAGGGAGTCCGAACGTCCCGGCCTGGAAAGATTTCGCACAATCGTGGGGTTCGATGGAACCGACCTCTACGACTATGTCTTGTGCGCGAGCGACATTCCATCTGATGGTTAACTTCTCGTGACTCACTTAATTGTGAGGGTCCTCCGTAGGCTACGTTTCGCCTCGCAATGTAGCGAAGGGGCGGTCGGTCTTTGCCTGGAGGATTCCTTGCACAGGTTAGCACTTTTCTGCCTAAGAGGGCATACGTTGTGACGGGGGTAAGACGCGATCGCCTACCTAGGTCCATCAGATTAGATGATGGATCCGAGGACGGGCGAGCGTGTCCACTGATCTGTTTTGGAGGGTCCTTCGGCTACGCCCGCCTCGTATTTAAACGAAAGGACGGGCGATCTCTGCACAAAGGAACCTTGCATGGACGGGCTATCGGTTCCATTGACTCCCAGAACCATGGTTGCACTTTTCTACCTCAGATCGCCATGTTAGATGACGATCCTCGATGGTATACGTTGTGCTGGGGGGGCGATCGCTTGCATAGGTCCATCAGGTTAGATGACGACCTCTTGGAGGGCGAGCGAGTCATCCTCTTTTTGGTTGTTTTGCCGAGGCGAATCACTTAGAGAGGATTGAAAAATCTCATTAAGCTCTTTGTACATTGAATAAATGAATACATGGTGTTTTTATTGATAGTATTTCTTCAAATGAATGGCGTTCCAGGGATATTGGTCCGGAGTGTCGTCTGGGTGTTGGAGCTCATAGCTCCTTTGGTCAGCCATTTGGATATTCTGAAGGGTCCCTCCCAATTTGGGCCAAATACCCCCGTGTGAGACTGGACCTTTTTGAGGACTAGGTAGCCCACTTGGAATTGCCTTTCCTTGACCTTCGAATTGAAGAATTTCTCGGATTTCCTCTTGTGGATCGTGTTCTTCATTTCCGAGGTCAGTCGTCGTTCTTCGAGCATATCCAAGTCTATCCGTCGGGCTACATCATTGTACGTCATCATTTTTTGTTCAGTTCGGTGGCTGAAGACGGCGATCTCTGAAGGGATCACTGCTTCTGTTCTGAAGGCAAGGGCGAATGGGGTTTCGCCGGTTGAATTTCGGGTCGTCGTTCGGTAGGACCACAAAACATCCGGGAGCTCACTCGCCCATCGTCCTTGTTTGGATTCGAGTCTTGCTTTGATTGTGTGTTTGAGAATCTTGTTTACAGCCTCTACCTGTCCGTTCGTCTGAGGGTGGTAAGGGGCCGAGAACAACTTTTTAATTCCCCATTTCTCGCAGAATTGCATGACTTCCAACCCGTCGAACTGCTTTTCATTGTCGGATATGATAGCCTGGGGTAGACCGAACCGGCATATGATGTTCTTCCAAATGAACTTGATTACTTGTTCTTGGCCGATCTTGTTGAGTGGCTCGGCCTCAGCCCATTTCGTGAAATAATCGACACCCACGATGGCGAATTTACATCCTCCTGGCGCCGTCGGAAAAAGACCGATGAGGTCGATGCCCCATTGGGTGAACGGCCATGGACTGTACATAGAAGTGAGCTACTCGGGGGGGGGGGGGGGAGCTTGATGTTTGGGTCCATTACTTGACACCTGTGACAAGATCGGGCATAGGCGATCGCGTCTTTTTGTAGGGTAGGCCAGAAAAAGCCTTGCCTGGTCGTCTTGTGGATGAGAGCTCGCCCTCCAGCGTGATTTCCACAGATCCCGTCATGGATTTCGGCTAAAACAAGTTGGCCTTCCTCCGGCGTAATGCATTTGAGGAGAGGAAGGCTGAAAGCTCGCTTGTAAAGCCAGTTGTCCAATAGGGTATATCTGGTTGCTCGGAGCTGAAGCTGGCGAGCTATGATCCGATCTGCGGGGACCGTTCTTTCCTTCAAGTATTTAATGAATGGAGTCATCCAGTTCTCTTCGGCGATGGCGACCGTGGTGACCAGGCTTCTGTCGATCGCCGATCTCGCTGACTTCGTGATTTGGATGTTAGAGAAGTCTGCCGCCCTATCTGACGATGCGAGTTTGGATAGGGCATCGGCCTGGGAGTTATGCTCTCTCGGGACTTGTTCGATCAGCACTTCTTCAAACTTTGTGCACATTTCGGTAACCAATTCTTGATATTTGATCATCTGTTCGCCGCGCTCCTCATATTCCCCCTCGACTTGGTTCACGACCAAAAGGGAGTCGATGAAGATGTGGAGGCGACGAACATCCATGGCGAGTGCTAGATCGAGCCTGCCTACCAAGGCTTCGTATTCAGCTTCATTGTTGATCGCATGGAACCCGAAACGGCACAGCATTTGTAAAACTTTGGCTGTCGGGGCTGATGAGGACAATCCATGCCCCTGCTCGCGAGATGGTTGCCGAGCCATCTACGTATAATTCCAGGCAGGACGGCCGACCTAGGTCGGACTGGGCAGGAACGTTAGTTCCACCACGAAATCCACTAGAGCTTGGCCTTTGATTGCCGTGCGAGGAACATACATGACACCGTATTGGGCGATCTCCAGTGACCACTTGAGGAGTCGCCCGTTGGTGTATGGTCGGTGCAGAACTTGCCTTAGGGGGAGAGTCGTCAGAACCTCCACTTGGTGTTCGAAGAAGTAAGCCCTCAGCTTGCGAACACTCATGACTAAAGCGTAGGCGAGCTTCTCCAGAGGCGTGTAACGCGTTTCCGCGTCATGGAGCGCTTGACTAACGAAGTATATAGACAAGTGGGCTTGCCCCTCTGCCCGCACTAATACAGCGCTCAGCGCGACCTCCGAGGCTGCCAGGTAAAGGAATAGCTTTTCGCCGGGGATCGGTTTCGCCAAAATTTGGGGATTTGACAGGTACTCCTTGATTTTGGCGAACGCCATTTGGCTTTCCTTCGTCTATGCAAATTTCTTATTCTTTATGGTGGCGAAGAATGGTTTGCTCTTGTCTCCGAGCCAAGAAATGAAACGGTTAAGGGCTGCTACACCCCGTGAGGCGTTGTACTTGCTTGACATTCCGAGGCTCCTGCATGTCGAGGATCACCTTGATCTTGGTGGGGTGCGCTTCGATCCCCCTTTGGCTCACGATGTGCCCCAGAAACTTTCCGGAGCTTACTCCGAAGTTGCATTTCTTGGGGTTCAGTTTCATGTTGAATTTCTCGAGGATGGCGAACATCTCGGCAAGATCTTTGAGGTGATCTTCCTTTTTGAGGCTCTTGACCACGATGTCGTCAATGTAAACCTCCATGGTCTTGCCGATTTGATCGGCGAACATCCCATTCTCTAGCAGCTGGTAGGTCGCCCCCGCATTTTCAGACTGAATGGCATTCGGACCCAAAAGTATACGTCTTTTTCCGTGTGGAATGACGTGTGTTTTACGTCTATCTCCGCCATTGGGATCTGATGGTTCCCGGCGAAGGCGTCTATAAACGACATCATTTCGCAACCTGCCGTGCTATCGACCAAGTGGTCAATATGAGGCATTGGAAAGTGATCTTTCGGACACACCGCGTTGAGGTCGGTGAAATCGATGCATAACCTCCAGGAATTGCTCGGCTTTTTGACAAGCACCGCGTTGGCTACCCACTGCGGCTCGTCGGTAGCTAATCCGATAAGTTTGTTGTCGAGTAGCTTTTGACTTCTGTGTCGAGCGCATCATACTTCTCAGGACCGAATTTCCTACGTTTCTGGTGAACAGGCTTCCTTGCCGGGTCGATCTTTAGATAGTGGCAAGCGTGTTCAGGACTGATGCTGACCATATCTTGATGCGACCAGGCAAAGATTTTGATATTCTTCCGTAGTAAATTGATCAGATCGTCTTTTAACTCGGGACCGACGCCTGAGCCGATCTGCACTTCCCGCTCCGGGCGAGCCAGATCGATTGTTATACTTTCTAGCTCTTCGATGGGGATGGTCGCTTCTCATTTGGAACGATCGCCGGACTCGACCCTTGGATCAACATCGAGGCTTGGCTTGAAGTCGATCCTTGGTTCGATGTCGTCCGACAATCGATGTGAGATGCCGTCCTCTGAGTCGGGCCGGTATGAGGTGCTTGGCTCGTCGATCTCCATCGGTTGATTGTCGATCGTCTCAATGTTACAAACAGTACCAGAGAAGTTCAAAGGAAAAGTTACGACACGGGAGTAATTCGAACATTTCTTTGCCATTAGCTGGTCTCTGTTTACAGTACCGACTGTCCCATCGGCAGTGGGGAACTTGATACAGTAAAAGAAAGAAGAGGCGACCGCCTCGAAGGTTTCTAGAAAGGGGCGACCTAGGAACCCATTATAGATGCTGGGTCTATCTATGATTACAAAATTGAGGTTCTTAGTGATCCTAACCTTGGGATCGTAACAGCATATTAGCTCGACAGAGAGCTTGATCCTTCCATAGGCTTGGACCGTGTTGTCGCCGAACCCTTAAAGCACGGTATCGAATAGCTTGATGAACTTGGTCAGGTTGCCTAGCTGGTCCAGAGCAGATTTGAATATGATGTTGCAAAAGCTCCCATTGTCAACCAGCACGCGGTCGACTATTTTCCCAAGGATACATGCAGAGATTACCAATGCATCCTCTTTGGGGCACTGCACTCCCTCCCTATCCTTGTTGGAAAAGGAGATGAGCACGTCTCTGGAGATGGTTGGCTCTGGGGGCACCACGAGATAGACTCCAGCGAACGCCCTCATCTCGGCCTTCCGCTTTCTATTTGACATGGTGGAAACCGGGGAAAGACCTCCAAGGTTTCCACCTCCCGACTGGAGCATATTGATCCGGCCGCTGGGGTTGATCAGAGGGATCGACTCGTCTGAGTACTCCGGCTCATTTTGCTCGATCCTGGCGACCGGATTGGGAGGTTGACGGTCGTCGTTCTGTCGGCGATCGCGCCCCCCGGTCCTTTCTGCCCGGGGTTCCAGCTTGGTCTCCAAATTGTCCAGCTTGCCTTCCTCAAACAATCTCCAGAGTTGTCTGAGGAGATCGCGGCATTGGCTGGTGTTGTGGCCGGGAATTTTGTGGTAGGCACAAAATTTACTACGGTCCAGATGACCGTTGTCCCTCATCGGCTTCGTCTTGCTGAGCCATTAACGCCCCTTGATGGCATTGAAGATATAGGCCGGAGATAGATTGAGGTTGCATAGGAGGTGAACTTCCACGTCCTCAAGGCCATAAACTCGTCGGGCGGCTTTGCGACCGCCTTTCTGGGCTTGGCGACCTCCTTCTTCGTGATGGGAGATGGCGCCTTCCCTTCTCCAGTGGCCCCCTCGCCTAGGCGAAGGGAGAGCATCCTCTGCCTGGCCAGAAAGTCGACGGCCTTGACGCGGAAGATCGCGTAGGTCGGGGGGATGTCCTTCGTGAGGTGCCTGAACATGGGTGAATGGCCATAGAAGCCCTCCAGGACTGAGTACAGGGCGAGCTCATTGCTAATGGGCTCGCCAGTGAGGAATATTTCATCCACCCGGTCAATGTAGTCTTCTTCGGGCTCGTCCTTCCCCTGCCTGATCTTTATCATGTGGTGGGGGCCTTCTGGCCGAGAGACTTTGGCGGCGAAATACGAGGTGAAGTCGTTTGCCAGCTTCTCAAAACAGTTGATTGAATGCGGTGGCAGTGAGATGTACCACCTATGGGCAAGATCGCCCAATGTTAATGGGAACATTCGGCACTTCGTCGCGTCCGATTCCACGCATCCGGTCATGTAGATCCGGAACTTGCTCAAGTGGGTCTTAGGGTCTGATCTACCCTCATATAAAGGCGTTTGAGGAGGAGCGATCTTCGGTTGTACGGGGGCAAGCCCGATCTGGACTGCGAGCGGCTCACTCGGTCCAGCAATCGATCTCTTGGCGCCTGCCCCAGTTTCTATGAGCGCCTTCATTTCATCGAGCTGGCGCTGCATTGCGGCCATCGCCGTAGCCTGACTGCTCGCGGTTTGGCTCTCGGAGCGGGATCCGAGGCGATCATGTACCGATCTCCTGGCCCCGTGGTAGGTGACAAGGTCTCTGCCGCCGAGCTCAATTCTTGGGCGAGCGGGAGCCAGACGGTCGGCCTGTCTTCTGGGAGTTGGGTACGCCGAACTCCTGGTGACGGACTCGGACTCCGAAGTCTCACGGCTGGGTCCCGAATGCCCGGGTCGCCATGAGGGATCACTCCTTAGGCGGCTGAAGACGGAATCGTCCCGCCTTACGAGTGCCTTTTCCTGCGGCTTGGGGCTTTCTGACGATTTCTCGACATATAGCCCCTTGAGCTTCCGCTTCCCCGCACGGCGGATGGCTGATGGAGTAATGGTGGGCGAGTCGCATGCTCTCCGTCGCTCCCTTAGGATGTCCATGGCCTCCTCGATCTGTTCCGCGGTTTGGAACTGATCGAGTGAGAGGCTGGGGCCGTCCCTCGGGGGCGGGAGTGAGAATCTAGCGTCGTCGCGGTCGCCCTCCGCCGCAGGTTGGGACTCGGCCTGGGCCGTAATAAGGCGTCCAGCGGATCATAAAACGGCTCTTTTCAAGGTCGTGGCAGACGTCATGATTCTGAAGGTTTTTCTTTGAAGAAAAGTGAGTGTTTCTTCAAGTATATGCTCCGGAGAACAGTGAGTGTTCTTCGAAAGGGTCGGAATGAAAATGAAGGTAGATAGCCCTTCCTTTAGCGCCAATTGTTGTTACCCAAAATATTATCCGGAGATGATATGCTGGAATGAACGAGTAACAAACAAAATGCGAGAGCACATCCGTGGGGAAGTAAATAACACAAGATTTGCCGGGGTTGTTAGTCCCGGGCTTGAATGCTCTCGTGAGATGTTATTAATATGAATATTGGTGAGTACAAATATTAATGTTAGAGTACAATTACAATGAATGTAAAAGACCCTAGTTATCTTAGCTTTTGAGTGCTGAAGATTGCCGGAAGAACCAGAGTTGAAGCTCCGTGAGTTCTTGTTACAAAGATGAGGAATTCTCTGTATTGTTTGCTGTGTGTAATCGTGTGAACGTTGTCACTGTCACTGTGTTAACGTTGTAACTGTCCCTTTGCCAATCGTGGAGGCCTTCTATTTATAGGGGGAAAAGGTTGCTGGGATGTCCCTGTCAACCGCGGGCGATCGCCGTTCCTGCATTTAAATAAGGCGGGCGATCATCCCAACACGTGGAACTATTTCCTTAAATTCCACAGCTGCTGCTGGAAGCCAGATGCGCGAACCAATGAGGAGGCGACAGGTGCCTCTTCTTGCTGCCTTTGGAGGTCCCACATAGGACCTTTCGGCGGGTCTGTTGGTAGGTGAGGCCGTCCTTATCACTGACAGTTGCTGATGGGCTGGAGTAGGGCCTGTTCTTGTGGCGCCTTTTGCGGATCTGCACGTGGGTCTTCACCCGAGATCCGGTCTTTGCAGACTTTGACGGGTGTCGGATTCACACGTGGAAGGGGACGGTCGTCCCCGGTCAGACATTTAGAGGTGATCGCCAGATGCCAATAGACGATCGCCTTGGACGTCGACCGCTAGGCGCTTGCCCAACACCTGTCTTCTTTGGTTGGCTTCTGACCATTATGCCGATCGCCTTTGAGGCGTATTAATCACCGCACAACAAATAGCATTGAAGACGAAGCTTCGATCTGTATGAGAAGAAGCAAGTCAAAAAGAGCTTGATGTCGATCAGTGTGAACGGCAAAAGCTACAGTCTCTATATCAATCTGTGTGAACGATACAGAGATAGGTTTAATTTAAGTCACGTAGTTGTGTATGCAGTGATTTTAATAAACTCTTTACTCCTGTGTGGAGGACCAGTGGACGTAGAGGGGTTTACCTCGAACTACTTTAAACTGTGTGTTATTTACTTTCAGTCTTTACTATTTTCATTCTACTGTGATTTATTAAGTATAGATCGTAAAACCCTATGCGCGTCAAGCAAACAGGAGAACACTCGGTTGCTGTATTTACAGCAACTCACTAATCAGACTTCCGTTACGCAACTAACTTCGAAAATCGTACATCTTATTGTAATATCTCTATCTAAGTTGTTTACAGTATACTACGTGGCCAACAAGTGGTATCGGAGCGATTGATTCTAAAAATAATCAGTCGAATTTTGAACTGAATTAGATCCACAAATCACTTTCTTTTGATACCAGTCATATTTTCATCATCTTTCTTATTTTCTTAAATGGATATCTCTATGATAAACAAGGTTCCTATGTTTTCGATTAATGAGTTTGGTGACTGGAGAATCGGGATGAAAGCCCATATTGTAGCCACGCATGAGGAAATTATATTCGTCATCCAAGAAGGTCTTATAAAGATCATGAAGGTCAACACAGCCACGAGGATAGAAGGATAGACTCATGCTGAAATGCTCGATAAGGAGCGCGGGCAATGGACAACGGACGTTTGCAAGCATGCAAACCTCGACAATGTAGCTAAGAATGCGCTGTTTGTCACTCTCGACAAAGGCACATTCTCAAAGGTAAAGAGATGTAAGACAGTTAAGGAAATATGGGAGAAACTCAAGCTGATTTGCGAGGGTAATGAGCTCTCAAAAGAAAACAAAATTTCCAAACTTACTCTGTAATTCGAATCTTTTGAAATGAAATCTTCCGAAACGTTTGAGGAGCTTGACCTCAGATTCACTGGCATTGTCGGTGAACTTGAAGCATTGGGAAAAGTGTATACCCAAAAGGAGAAAAATTTAAAAATATTCAGATCACTCCCTGCCCGATGGAACATTAAGACTACAGCTATGCGAGTATCCTGTAATATTAACGATATATCTACTTTTGATCTCTTCTTTGACCTCTAAGATTTTGAGTATGATATTGACAGGAGAGAAAAAGTCGAAGAGTCACCTGCCAAGACTACAGCACTGGCTGCTATATATGACAGGAGACACAGCTCTGCACCCAGCACATCCATATCCACACACAAGACTGCAGATAGCGATGACGATATACTGTCACAAGATGAAATAGCCCTGCTCATGCACAAGTTCAAAAAGTTCATCAAACAGTCTAGAAACACCCCCTACAGGCCCAAGCCGTTTCGCAAAGTAAGTTCTGAATCTCCTTCCTCTGGTGATTCTAATTTATACCATAACTATGGAAACTAGGATATTATGCAAATAAGTGTCCACACCCGAAAGCACAAAAGTTGCCGAAAAAAATAAGGTGTGTCTGGAAAAATAAGCTTAAGGCCCTGATTGGTGAATCGGAAGCCTCACCTGCATCAACCAAGACCGAGGAGTGCCTTCAGGAAATCACTGACAGTGACTCCTCCGATGATGAGATCAAAGATAAAGCATATATGTGCTTTATGGCTAAAGAAATACTGGATGATGAGGGCAGTGATGATGAAGTAAGGTTCATCTACTCCTATAAATGCATCGCATACCTTTTAAAACATGATGAATGAATTCAAAAACATTCAAAAGGCCCATGAGACTTTGAAACGATAAAACATACAGTTTGAAATTTCAAACTTAGAGTTGAAAGATGAAAACGACTTACTGAAAAATAATTATGAAAACATGTCTATTGATTGCGAAAACAGCAAAGTCAAAGTTGAAAAACTCATGGAAAGCAATCATCAACTTGCCAAGGATCTAATTTAAGCTAAATCTCATAATGAGAGCAAGACAAATGATTATGCTTTACTCGAAGCCAAAGAAAAATCTCTCGAGAAGCGAGAAGGAGAATTAGAGACCATCCTGAAATCATTCGAGAAATCCTCTAAACGTATGGAAGAAATTCTAAGCACTGAAAACATGCTCATGATAAAAGTGGCTTAGGATACAACTCATTCTCCAATAAGGGGAAAACTAGTACGGTATTCGTCACGGGTGTGGAACCCATTCCTGTACCTGAAGAGACCCCGAGTCCCCCAAAGGTTACAACTACCCCTCATACAGCAAAGGCTGCGATTCCGCCATCAAAGTCAAATCACCGATAGTGGAACCCTCAACCTCATAGACCTGTAAGACGTGATCAACACCAGACTCCCCTAGCATACCAAAAGCGCCCAGCAGCCATTCAAAAAGGATGTGTCTAAATATCAAAGGCAAGCATGACAGTACTTCCAACAGTAAAGTGCGCCTAGATATTGGATAGAGGAGCCCCGTTATCTATCTAGAAAACAGGTCGCCATGCAGTATCAACAACAGCTCTGGGAATCCAACTGGAGACCCATAAGGCAAGCTGTAAGGCCGAAGAAAATGGATCAACCTCCAAGACGGAAACCGTACTGGAATAATAATAACAATAGATTTTCCATGCATATTAGTCAAGGTTAGACCGACTACGTACCTGCCCAACATAGACATCGCAATACTAGACCAAAAGTAACCTACAGCAAACCAATTGCTGTCAGGCAAATTTGGGTACCAAAAAGCACTAACATACAAGGACCCAACAAGCAAAGGGGACCTAAATCTACTTAAATTCTTTGCTTACAGGATATCAAAGGGAATGACATCTGGTACTTTGACAGTGGATGTTCTCGGCACATGACAGGAGATATCAGCAAGCTGTCAGAATATGTAGAAGGTCGCGGTCCAAAGGTGCGCTTCGGTGACAAGTCCAAAGGAAGAACAAGAGGGAAGGAAACCCTGCTTGTAGGAAAATTCAAAGTCACTGATGTAGCATATGTTGAAGGCTTACAGTACAATCTACTTAGTATTAGCCAGTTCTGTGAGAAATAGTTCTCGGTCAAATTCTATGTAGACCACTGTAGAGTGAAGGACATCAAGACCAAAGAAATCATCATCATAGGAAGTATATCAGGTAATATGTATATTGCTGACTGGAAGCCTACAAGCTCCACTATTCCGTGTTTTTTGCCAAAGGCACTGCAGATCCAAGCAACAAGGTCATTTTCTTCATTCTCTTCCACACTTACTTTCTGCTTTCCATTCGTATTCGGATGTCGCACAAATGTTCTCGTTTGTAATTCCCTTAACATTTCCAGCCCTCTTCGGGTGATCTGCTCAGCCGGGGTCGACACACGAGTTTCTTTCGGAACCTCGTCGTCTTCTTTTAGATATGAAAACAAAACCCATCCACGGTTAATTGTCTCAATGTAATGCCTTGCCTTGAGTGTTGAATTGGAGATTTCGTGCCCCCGAGAAACCGAAATCGATGCCTCCTCTGATAAGTCCACATTATGATGAAGAAAGAGAACGGTGAGAATTGAACCAAATGGCATTTCAAACTTTTGACCGAAAAGCGTAGTGCTTGGAACGAAAGATATCACCCTTAGCTTTCATCTAACTAAGCACAATAGCCGAAAAATCCACTTTATCGTCATTCAAAACTCGGTAAACAACAAGTTTGTCAATCCCAACCAACTTGTGTTGAGTATTGACTTTCGGCATCAAGCATTTTGTGAGAGCCACCAATAGTAAACGGTTGTGAATCTCAAAATCATTGTTCTCGAAGACGTCGTCGGTTATTTCGATAACCGCTTTCGAGCTCAGAAATTCCTTCACCTCTAACTCATTCATATCAGATTCTTCATCATCAATTGACTTCCTGGAACACACAAAACCATCAATCAATAAACCAAACAACTCATTCAATGTTTCCGATGAGACTTTCATAGAAACTCCACCGACTAAACTTTGAAGAACTAAGGAAGTAGAACCCTCACTCTCTCCCACATGAAGATTAGCATAAAGTTCTCTAACAAGATTTGGGTAAATCAATTCTTTGCATTCAATGAATCGGTCAATACTCAATGTTGAAAAAAAATCACGGATTTCCATATTAGCACGCTCTAGACTTTCGAAATTGAAGTAATAACAGTCGGTGATGTGTTCTTGCGGAAGGATATCAGAAAATACCTTGAATGTCGCGGACGATATGAACTGGGTTAAATCAAAATCGGACTCTCTATGACGTTTTGAGCTCTTGTATTGCTTTTTCATGGGAATTCTTGATCCACTAGCCATTGAAGAGAGGAGTTTAAGGAAGACTTTGGATGAAATTTAGGATATGGAGGTTGAATTTTGGAATTTTTCGGTATTAGGGTAGTTAGGGTTTATGAAAAAATGAAAAGGGGATCGGTCGACTCTTGGATTTTAAGTACATTGCCGACTCACTAGCGTGCGCTATATGGGATATAACGTAAGTTATGGATAAATGAATATGCTACTGTACTGTCCAGAACCTTCAGGCATTTTTGAGAGAAATTGATTAGCGTACGCTAAACTTGTAAGTAGCGCCCGTTATCGGGTTCGAGTTGATTTTGACGAGTATATTTAGCACGCGTTAAATAAAGTGGCTAGCGCACGCTAGGTCCAAGAAAAAATCTCACGAATTGATTTCTCATAAGATAGATAATAAAAAATAATCTTTTAAAAATTGTCGATGTGTCCAATACCAAGTGGTAAACGGATATTTTTAAAATATTCCTTAGGTAAAGGTTTTGTAAATATATCAGCAAGCTGATATTTTGTACCGACAAAGATTAAACAAATATCTTTTTCTGAATGTGATCTCGGAGAAAGTGATGTCTTATATCAATGTGTTTGGTTCTGCTATGCAATACCGGATTCTTACTCAGATTAATAGCCTAGTGTCATCGCATAAATTGGAGTGTTTTCAAAATTTATGCCATAATCTCGAAGTTGATTTTTTATCCATAGTACTTGGGCACGCGCACTGCCAGCAGCCATATATTCGACTTCGGCTATGGAAATTGATACACTTGTTTGTTTCTTACTCCCCCAAGAAATCAGGCAGGAGCCAAGAAAATGACATGTACCAATTGTACTCTTTTTATCTATATTACACCCAGCGAAATCAGCATCACTATACGCAACAAGGTTAAAATCAAGGCACGAAGGATACCATAAGCCTAAGCCAATGGTTCCACTAAGATATCGGAAAATACGTTTACACGTAATTAAATGTGATTCCTTTGGATTAGATTGATATCTAGCACATACGCAAGTAGCAAAAATTATATCCGGTCTAGAAGCAGTTAGATAAAGTAATGAACCAATCATACCTCTAAAGAAGTTTTGATCTACAGATTTTCCATGCTCGTCTTTGTCAAGATTTAGTGAAGATGCCATTGGAGTAGATATGGCTTTGAAATCTCCATCTTAATATTCTTTAGCAGGTCTTTGGTGTATTTCGTTTGATGAATAAAAATTCCATCTCCTTGCTTAATTTGAAGACCAAGAAAGTATGTGAGTTGGCCCATCATACTCGTCTCGAATTCACCCTTCTTAAGATTGGAAAATTCTTGACAGAGAGTATTAGTAGCACCAAAAACGATGTCATCCATATAAATTTGGCAAATCAGCATATCATCGTTAAAAATTTTTTATAAAAAGAGTATTATCAACTTTACATTTTCTATAATTATATGAAATAATAAAATTACTCAAACGATCATACCATTCTCTTGGAGCTTGTCTAAAACCATATAGCGCTTTTGTTGAGTTTATACACATATTCCGGGAACTCATAGTCTTCAAATCTAGTAGGTTGCTTCACGTAGACTTCTTCTTGAATGAATCCATTGAGAAATACACTTTTGACATCCATTTGGAACAGTTTAATCTTCTTTTGGGATGCAAAAGCACAAAGAAGACGGATGGCTTCAAGTCGAGCTACGGGAGCAAAGCTTTTCTCATAGTCAATACCTTCCTCTTGACTATATCCTTGGGTAACTAGACGCGATTTATTTTGGATTAGATATCCATCTTCATCGCGTTTTATTTTATGCACCCATTTAGTTCTGATGATAGATTTATCTGAAGGAGATGGAACTAATTCCCAAACTTTATTTCGCTCGAATTGCATAAGCTCTTCCTATATTGCCATTACCCAGCTTTCATCATCAAGTGCTTTATTGACGTTCTTGGGTTCGATTTCGGACACGAATGCAAAGTTATTCTGAAATTCTAGCATTCTTCTTCGAGTTTGAATCCCATCTTCAATGTTCCCAATTACAAAGTCCTTAGGATGATCTCGAACATGCCTCCAATCTTTTGGTAATTTGTCAAGTGAGTTTTCAAGTAGCTTCTCTGGTTCTTTTTTTATAGTTGAATTTCCATTAGTTTACTTGCATCATCAGTAAGGTCTACCTTTCTCGGCGGTAAGATTGACTCATCAAATTTTACGTGAATAGATTCTTCAACATTATTTGTTCTGAGGTTGTACACACGAATGCTTTTCTATTTAACAAATATCCCAAGAAGATACCGGTGTCGGATTTTGAATCAAATTTTCCTAAATTATCATTTCCGTTATTTAACATGGAAACTTTGCAACCGAAAGGGTGAAAGTATGAAATATTAGGCTTTTTACCTTTCCAGATTTCATATGGAGTTTTAAGTTGTGCTCTTAGGAGATGAACACAGTTTATTATATAACATCTCGTGTTTATTGCTTCGGCCCAAAGATATTGGGGAAGACAATATTCATTTAGCATTGTTCTAGACATTTCCTCTAGGGTTCGATTTTTTCTTTCAACAACTCCATTTTGTTGAGGAGTTCTAGGAGTGGAAAAGTTATGGTTAATTCCATATTTGTCACAAAGTATTTCAAATAGAGAGCAATCAAATTCTCCTCCATGATCAGTTAAAATAGAAATTATAGAAAGATTTTTCTCATTTTGAACTAAACGACACCATTTAGAAAATTCCATAAAAGCATCATCCTTGTGAGTGAGAAATTTAACCCAAGTGAAACGAGAGAAATCATCAACAATAACTAAAGTGTATAATTTGCCATTCAAGCTAGCATATCTCGATGGACCAATCAAACTCATATGAACAAGTTCAAGAACACGACAAGTAGAAATTTCAAATTTCGGTTTAAATGATTCCCTTATGTGCTTACCTTTAATACATGATTCACACATATTTTCGATCAAATTTCAATTTTGGCGAACCGCGAACAAGATCATATTTAGAAAGTTTTGAAATAATGGGTAAAGATCTATGTCCTAATTTTTGATGCCATAAAAATGCATTTTCGTCCAAGGTCATCAGGCATTTTTCGTTGAAAGAGTTTTCATCACTGAGATTGACAATATAGATATTTCGACTTCTTAAACAATTAAAATCAACTTTATTATTTTTGAAGGTACAGTGAGTTTCTTCAAAAACAATTTTAAAGCCTTCATCACACACTTGTGATACACTTAATAAATTATGATGTAATCCTTCAACAACTAAAACTTTATTAATAGAGGGAGAAGGTTCCGTACCAACCTTACCGGTGCCCGTAATCTTCCACTTTTTGTTGTCACCAAAGGTTACGTATCCTTCTTCTTGATACTAAAAATCTTCGAACAACTCTTTGGTTCCACACATGTGTCTTGAGCAACCACCATCTACGTACCATTTGTTCTCCTTCGAGCAAGGTACCTGTAACACCCCACCAGGCGGCTATTACAGTGCCGTGGATCCACACTGGGACCCACCAAGCGGTACCAAAAATACAGATTAAATACATTATACTTTGTGATACCGAACCACAATAAATAGTCTTTGCTCCGATTAAGAGTTTAAAAATAGTATGGCCAACGGCCTTAACGTACACAGGATCCGAAAATACAAGTATAAACCATATGGAGATGGAATATACCTCAATATACAATATAATCGACCAATAGTTTAAATAAAGCGAAAAGATAACATTACACGGTTTAAACACAACCGGACAACAAAAGACTTGGGGCCCCCGAACTAGTATCCTTCGAACCCTTTGCCGTCACCATGATCTTCCCGTGCCTTGCCTTTGCCCCGACCTAAAATACAACACAAGTATTTCGCCCAAAACACAGGGTTAGATATATATGATAAATGATTCTCCAGGCATTATACAATTAACATATATTAGATCTCAAGGAAAAATCCCGACTAGTGAACATATACCCCTCGGGCTTATGAACAATTAGTCACAACATGTCGAACATATCCAATCATACATGGACTATGAATGACCAAACAATATGGCTCAAGATGGGTATCACAGTACGCCCGATCCGGAAATGTGTCAGTGCACATGTCCACCCCGTATACGGAATCCATAATATACGTGAGACAATGTACCTAATTAGCCTTACGAACTACGTCTCGTGTGCACAGTCCAATACGAAAACATCCACATATGACTATATATGTGCCTGGCTAAAAATACAACACAATAACTAATCAGAACGCATATATGATTCCAGATATGTCACGATACAACATGACAACGAATTCAACAAATTGCCTATCCAATTAAGGATCAAGAAACTCACCGAAGTAACAAAAAGGTTCAATGAGATCAATGGTTCAAATGTGACGATCTTGGGAATGCAATCCCACAAAAAACGGAACATCATCAAGAACAATATCAATTACGAGTCGCAAATTCATAAGTGTTTCATATACAAGAAACGTATAACCATTACAAGAATCCAATCATCATTATAACTAAATAAGATAACTTGCCTCAATACGGAGACAAAAATAATCCTCCCTTGTCGAACGAACGGACGGTCCTCGACTAATATCGGTTACTCGAACGATCGACCTTGAATGAAATACATTTCACTCAATAACACATCCATATAATCATTGATATTGAATTCAGTGGGGCGTCATCTTAAATTCAATTTGAATTGTTCAACTATCTCAAGATATTAAAACTCTATTCCAAGAGCTATACTTACCTCAATTCATTTTTATGATCGGTTTACAAGATATTCTCAAATACTCGCATGATTCTCTATGAACAAGAATTTATCAAGAACATGTTAAACAATCATTTATATTCGTTTATATCATCTTATATCGTTTAACTTTCCAAGAATATCACCAAAGATCAATAATATCTTCCTAAGAATTTTATCAACTTATTATGATGTTCAATATCTTCCTAGGAGAATCTAAAGGAAACAGACCATCAAGTAAGGACACATCTTGGTGGAATGATGAAGTTAAGCAAGCGATAAAGACCAAACGTGAATGTTATAAGGTACTGGGTAAATGCTCGAGCGATGAGAATTATGAGAAGTACAAGAAAGCTCGAACAGAAGCTAAAAAGGCAGTGCGAAATGCCCGATCAAAGGTCAATCAAGAATTATATGCAAGATTAGATACTAAAGAAGGGGAAAAAGATATCTATAAACTTGCTCGAATGAGAGAGAAGAAGACGCGAGATATTGGAAAAGTTAAATGTGTAAAAGATACTGACCAAAAAGTTTTGGTTCAAGATAAAGAGATAAAAGAGAGATGGAGGTCATACTTTGATACCCTATTCAATGGCCATCAAGAACAAGATATTGGGAATTTAAACATCCCCTCAAGTATGGTTAACCGAGAGTTTAAGAGAAGAATCCAAAAGGGTGAAGTGACAATTGCATTGAAGAAGATGGGGTCAAAGAAAGGTTAAGGACCTGATGGTATACCTATTGAAGTTTGGAGGTGTTTGGGGGTGAGAGGCAGCGAATTGGTAACTATGCTTTTCAATAAGATTTGGAGAAGCAATAAGATGCCGTCGGCATGGAGGAAAAGTATTCTCGTCCCTTTGTATAAGAACAAAGGTGATGTTCAAGATTGTTCTAATTATCGCGAATTAAACTAATGAGTCATACCATGAAGTTGTGGGAACGAGTGATTGAACAAAGGATCGAAATGTGTGAAGATAACAGAAAATCGGTTTGGATTTATGCACGGAAGATCGACCATGGAAGCAATTTATCTTATCCGTGATTGATGGAACATTATCGAGATAAAAGAAAGATCTGCATATGGTTTTATTGATTTAGAGAAGGCATATGATAAAGTACCAAGAGAAGTACTTTGGTGGGCCTTAGCAAAGAAGGGTGTATCGCGGAAATATATTGACATTATAAAGGACATGTATGAGGGAGCTAGTACAAGTGTACGTACTAATGTTGGGAGGACAGAAGAATTCCCTATTACGATTGGGGTGCATCAAGGATCTGCTCTTAGTCCTTTTCTCTTTGCCATAGTCATGGGCCAATTGACAAGAGAAATTCAAAATGACGTTCCGTGGTGTATGATGTTCGCAGATGATATTGTGTTGATTGATGAAACGAAGGTTGGAGTGCAACGAAATTGGAACTTTGGAGGATACTTTGGAAGCTCGAGGCTTTAGGGTGCGAGTAAGACCGAATATATGGAGTGTAGGTTTAGCGAAACAGTGATAGAGAGGCGGGGATGATCACATTTGATGGGAAAGTTGTTCATGGATCCACTTTCTTTCGGTATCTTGGATCTATTATCCAAAAGGATGGAGAGCTAGATGGCGATGTGGCTCACGAGAATAAAGGCAGGGTGGTTGAAGTGGAAGAGTGCCACGGGGTTTTATGTGATCCGGCATGCCTCATAGATTAAAGGGTAAATTTTACCGCACGGCAATTAGGCTGCGCTATTATATGGCACCGAGTGTTGGGTCAGAAAAGCGATGTCACGTTCAAAAGATGAATGTGTCAGAGATGCGTATGCTACGATGGATGTGTGGTCATACAAAAAAGGATCGGCTCAGAAATGAGGTGATCAGAGAGAAGGTAAGAGTTGCGTCTATAGAAGACAAGATGATGGAGAATCGATTACGATGGTTTGGTCATGTGAGAAGAAGACCTATTGATGCCCCAGTGAGGAGGCTAGAAAGTTGGGGAGCAAGTAATGTTGTGAAAGGTAGAGGAAGACCCAAGAAAACTTGGATAAAGATGATTGAAAATGATATGCGGTTTCTTGGAATTGGAGAAAGTATGGCGATGGAGAGGCAAATGTGGCGGGAAAGAATACGGATGGTGGATGGAGTCTGATTCTTTTTTTTTTTTTTTTCTTTTTTTTTCTTTTTTTTCTTTTTTTTTTCATTCATTCTCTTTTTTTATTTGCTTTTTTCTCTACTTTTTCCCTCTTTTTTTCCTTTTATGTTATTTATGTAACGATTATTGTCGGTTTCAAAGTTTGATTCATGTTAGCCGACCCCAAATCATTTTGGGACTAAGGCTTAGATGTTGTTGTTGTTGTTGTATTATGATGTTCAATATATTCCTAAGGCATTAATACGACCGATTGTCATGAACATATAAGAGTTTGGTTGTCTTCAACAATATCTTGTATCATTTTACAAAGGCTTGGCTAAGCCAAAAACAGAAATGAAATTGAAGTTTAGGTTCAAGAACAACACCCTAATTTCTAAAATTCATCAAGGTGTTCTAATACATTTTATGCCAACAATTTCATTGATTACACTTAACTATGATAAAACTAAGGATTATTGTTATCTAAATGATGTTAAAAATCTAGCAGGAAGAGTTTGATTCTATTAAACATGACCATTACCATCAAAAAATCAAGAACACCTCATTCTAAACCCTTAGTTACCTATTCATCAATAAGTGTTAAAAAGCTTAACTACAAACATGTTTTACTTGATGAATTCAACATTAGGTGTAGTATACTATATTACTAACATCATAACTACGAAAATGTAGAGTAGAATCGTACAACATACCTTCAGAAACGAAGAATAACCACCAAGAACACAAGGACACACTCCAAACTACAAAAACAACTCTCAACTTCCAATCAACAAGCTCCAATCCAAGATGCAAAGTTCAAACACAAGTTGGAAGGGTGTAAAAACGGTCTAGTGAGGCAGAGGGATGATTATTGGAGAGAAAAATCAGAGTTTGGACGTGCAAATGAAAGACACAAGCTGTCTTTTATAAACTGCACAGCTCATTACGTATGTTATCGAATGAAGATAACGTATGTTAACCCCTTTACGTACGCTACCCCGAACAGTGTTACGTACGTAATCTGCCTCCAGAGGCTACTGCCTCAAAACACCAACATCATTACGTACGTTACGGGCCACTGCAGTATGTACGTAATGTAGGTCAACCTGGCTGCCTAGAAAGGCTATCTATCCGGATCATGTTCCCCCCCCCCACGCTGAAAGTGAGATCAGATAAGATTCCAACCATTACGTATGTAACTATCACTATATTACGTACGTAAAGACAACGAAATAGCATACGTTAGGTAAAAGCCTTAGCGCACGTTAATCCCAGTAATTCTAGCCCAAAATGTAACAATCTACACAACGTCAAGAATTCAACCACAATGCGAATGATAGTCATAATCAAGTCTAATCTAATATATATTCCGAAATAAACATTAATTGGATGTAACATGATTACAACGATACTCAAATTATCCGAACAGTACAACAGTAGATAAGAAATTACTACCGGATATTACATACCCCCTCTTAAAAGGAGTTTCGTCCTCAAAACTAAGGGGTAAACAACTCGAGATACCTCTCTCGCATGCTGCTCTCCGTCTCCCACGTAGACTCCTCGACTCCGTGTCATGACCACTGAACCTTCAGTAGGGGAATTGTCTTGTTCTGCAACTGTTTGATCCTCCTCTCAAGTATCTGTACGGGGCGCTCCTCATACGAATGATCCTCCGCTATCTCGATCTCGCCGAACTGAAGTATATGACTTGGATCGGCAACATATTTCCTCAACTGGGAGACATGAAACACGTTATGAATCCGATTTAGAGCTGGTGGCAAAGCCATACGATAGGCCAGATCGCCTATTCTTTCCAAAACCTCAAACGGCCCGATATACCTCGGACTCAGCTTGCCTCTTTGCCCAAAACGAAAAACACCTCCAGTAGGGGACACCTTCATTAGCACATGGTCGCCAATCTCGAACTCAAGTGTTCGTAGACGGTTGTCTGCATAAGACTTCTGTCGGCTTTGAGCCGTTAACAAACGACTCCTAATCAGAGCGATCTTCTCACGGGCTGCTAACAACATATCGGGTTCCGTACCCAAAGATTTAGATAGATCGTCCCAACACAAAGGGTACCTACAATGTCTGCCATACACTGATTCATAAGGTGCCATCTGAATCGAAGTGTGCCAACTATTATTATAAGTGAATTCCACCAAAGGCAGTTGGGCTTCCCAATCGTCTTTCCAATCAAGAGCGCATGCCCTCAACATATCCTCTAGAGTTTGGATAGTCCTTTCAGTCTGACCCTCAGTCTGCGTATGAAATGCCGTAGTAAAGTTCAATTGCGTTCCCATCGCATGATGAACTGCTTCCCAGAAGTGTGACACGAATCGCCCATCACGATCCGCTATAATACTCTTGGGGGTACCATGTAATCTTAAAATCTCTTTGATAAACAGCTGGGCCAATCTCTCGGGTCCCCATGTATCTTTAATCTCCAAGAAGTGGGCTGATTTGGTCAGACGATCCACAATCACCCAAATCATATTCATCCCTCGACGACTCGTCGGCAAGCTAGTGATAAAATCCATCGATATGTCTTCCCATTTCCACTCGGGAATTGGGAGCGGTTTCAGCATTCCTGTGGGTCGCTGATGCTCAATCTTAACCCGTTGATAGATTAAACACCTCGAAACGAACTCTGCAACTTCACGTTTCATATTCCCTCACCAATAATATTGCTTCAAATCCTTATACATTTTGCTAGCCCCCAGGTGAATGGAGTACGGGGTAGCATGAGCCTCTCTCAAGATAGAGTTCCTCAACTCTTCGTCTGCATGTACACAAATTCGATTCCTGAAGCGTATCAATCCATCCTCATGGATCACAAATCCAGGGGCTTTCCCTTGAGTTACTTCATCCTGAACTCGAGATAAGAAAGGGTTCGTAACCTGCTTCGATCTAATTATATCATCAAGGGACGATGAAATCTCAAGTGTGCAAAGTTGTCCCTGAATAAGCTGTAACCAAACTTTAATTTCCGCTCTCACGAACTCTAACTGCAATTCCCTCTGGAGTGTCAAGCGGGCAAGCATCTGCTCCTGTACTGTCTTGCGACTTAAGGCATCGGCAACCACGTTTGCTTTGCCCAGATGATAAAGGATCTCGATATCATAATCTTTGATTAATTCCAGCCACCTTATTTGCCTCATGTTTAACTCCTTCTGAGTAAAAATGTACTTCAGGCTCTTGTGATCAGTAAAAATTTGACAGGTAGCTCCGTACAAATAGTGACACCAGATTTTTAAAGCAAACACCACGACTGCTAGCTCTAAATAATGGGTCGAGTAGTTGACCTCGTAAGGTCGCAGCTGTCTTGATGCATAAGAGATCACCTTCCCGTTCTGCATTAATATACATCCAAGGCCTTGTCTTGACGCGTCACTATAAACCATGAATCCTTCTGTCTCTTTCGCTAGAACCAAAACAGGTGCTGAAATCTATCGACTCTTGAGTTCATCAAAACTTCGCTGGCATGCCTCTGAACACAAATGCTTCTTATCCTTCCTCAACAGGTTAGTCATCGGTTGGGCAATCTTGGAAAAACCTTCCACGAACCGTCGGTAATAATCTGCTAGACCCAAGAAACTGCGCACTTCCTTCACGTTCTTCGGTGGTAGCCAGTCTTGGATAGATTCTGTCTTATGTGGGTCTCCTCTTACCCCATCAGCTGATATCACATGTCCGGGAAAGATAACCTCACGCATCCAGAACTCACATTTAGAAAATTTCCCATAAAGCTGTTCCCGCCTCAACGCATCGAGAACCTGATGGAGATGATGCTCATGCTCTTCATGGTCACGAGAGTAAATCAGAATGTCGTCAATAAAAAAGACTACAAAGCGATCCAGATAATTAATAAAAACCCGATTCATCAGCTCCATGAATACCGCCGGTGCATTAGTCAGTCCAAAAGGCATCACTATGAACTCATAATGCCCATAGCGAGTACGAAAAGCGGTCTTCGAAATGCCAGACTCTCGAATCCTTTGCTGATGATAATCGGGCCTTAAGTCGATCTTTGAAAACACGGCAGCTCCCTAAAATTGATCCAATAAATCATCAATACTAGGTAATGGATATTTGTTCTTGATGGTTACCCTATTCAGCTCACGGTGATCAATACACAAGTGCAGAGATCCGTCTTTGTTTCGTACAAATAGCACAGGTGCTCCCCAAGGGGACGCACTAGGTCGAATGTAGCCCTTCTCCGATAAATCCTCAAGCTGGTTCTTCAACTCCTGCATCTCAGTTGGAGCCATACGATACGGTGCTTTCGAGAGCGGAGACGTACCTGCCTCTAACTCAATATTTAAACTCTACCTCACGCTGCGGAGGTAAGCCCGGCATCTGGAAATACATTTGGGTAGTCTCGGACTACTGGAATATCGGCCAAGTCAACTGGTCGTTCTGCTGTTTTGGTCATGTAACACCAATAACCAATATACCCTGGATTAAGTAGTTTCACTGCTTTCATAGTGCTGATGACTCTCCCGGAACGGCTGGGATTGTAACCCTGAAAAATATACTCAACACCATCGTCAGATGTGACAGTCACTATCCGCTTGCGGACGCTAAGTATGGCATCATGATGATCCATCCAAGCGATACCCAAGATTACATCATCTTTAGGTAAATCGACCACAATTAAGTTTGACAACCACTCACGGTCATTCATGCGAATCGGACAATTCTGCATTTCACGATTCCCAACAATTATTATACCATTGGGTAGACCAATTACATAAGGTTCAAAATTGGTAACATGATCTAATTGCAAACAACTCAAACAAGAAGTGGATAAAAATGAGTGTGAAGCACCAGTATCAAAAAGAACACAGACGGGCTGAGATCGGATATCGAGAGTACCTGCAATCATGCTGGCTTCGGGATCGTCGGCCTTCTTCATCTCGTAAATCCTAGTTTTTGCAGTTCCGGCACCAGGTGTACCAGCTTGATTTCCACGACCCATCCCTCTGTTCGCCCCGGTAGTCTGATAAGAAGCGGACGGAGGTACTCGGTTATGGACAGAAGATTGAACTGGAGCATGAGATGCTACTAGATCACGTCCCAGTCCATTCTTGCAATAATGAGCGTGATGACCATTCTTCCCACAAGTATGGCATGCGACGGACGGCTTCGGGCATTTGGAGTTGATGTGCCCCTGGTCCCCACAGTTATAGCATACAACAGATGAGATGACCACTCGAGGGTGCGATCCGGCTGGCTTCGACGCCATGGGTGGCCGTTCAGAAGTATTCGGCACTGATTGGGGCCTCTTGAATGTCCCCCGGTTACTGTCAGTCTGGTTCTAGTTCTTGAATCTCTTGTTGTTGGACTATGGTTGCTTCTTGGATATCTCTTTCGTGGTAAGTTCGTATTCCAGAGCTCTCTCGATGAACTCCGACAGGGTCTTACAGTGATGATTCAACAGCTGCATTCTCATTCGGGGTTTAAGCCTCTTGAGAAAATATTTGATCTTATCGGCCTCCGTTCGGACAATCGACGAGGCGAAAGGAAGAAGTGCCTGGAATTTCTCGGCAACAGATACTACACCATCATCTTCAGACGGGTCTGGGTTCAGCAATTCTGACAGCTTGGCCTCACGGAGAGGGCCAGGATAGTAATGGTCTAACATGATGTTTTAAAATTCCTCCCAAGTACATACACCATCAGATGGCCTCACCGAAAGCCACCAGGTGTGGGCGCCCTTGCTAATATAGTAAGATGCTACAGAGACGCGATTCTCTTCTGGGCAGTCCACCATATCGAATAGTTTCTCAAAGTGTTCAATCTAATGTACAATGTCAGCAGGCTGAGAGGAGCCTTCAAAAGTCGGGGGTCGCTGGTGAGAGAAGTCGCTGATAATATAACTCACGGGTCCGTCGTGCACAGGAAGTGGTGGATGCGGCCCCTGATGCTGGCCAGTAGTAGCTCTCTGCATTACTTCCATAAACTGACCCATCTGGATCATCTAAGCCATCATGCCCCGCATAACAACGTAAGTATCCACATGCGCATTCTCGTGTCCAATGTGGTGTGATTGGTCCCTAGAAGGCGAATCACTGCCTGTGGAACTCTGTTCCACGTTCGCATGCATGTTGGCTCGAGGTCTCGGGATTCGGGCCCTTCCGCGGCCTCATCCCCCTCGGCCACAACCTCTCAGATTTCTTTCCATAGTGAAAGAACCAAACAATAATAATAACCATAAGTTCAGTTCATGACCATCGTGAAGACCAATCAAAATTCATGCTAAGCTAAGAGCAACAAGGCATTACATATTCAAGAAAACAGTTCATAACGAATTATTGACAATACGAGTGCCACACAGAATATCATATCGACGTCGAGTCGAACAGTTTCAATCACAAAATCAATCCAGAATTTACCTCGAAATACCAATTAGATAAATCCTGCCACAGATCCTCGAAATATCAAGATCAACAAAGAGATCCATTCCGGTATCAATATAACGCTAGTAATTAAAGCATGGCTCATAAAGTACATACCGTATTTGGCTCGTCGGGTCAGGCACTTGCACAGGTCACACGTGACATGAAGGTCTCTTGATACTAATTCATTTCACAACGACTCTTAAAAGAAAACGACACAATCCGATACCATATTCTGTAACACCCCCACAGGTAGCTATTACAGTGCTGTGGACCCCACACTGGGACCCACCAAGCGATACTAAAAATACAGATTAAATACATAATACTTTGTGATACCGAACCACAATAAATAGTCTTTGCTCCAATTAGGAGTTTACAAAAAGTATGGCCAACGTCCTTAACGTACACAGGATCCGAAGATACAAGTATAAACCATATGGAGATGGAATATACCTCAATAGACAATGCAATCAACCAATAGTTTATATGAAGCGGAAAGATAACATTACACGATTTAAACACAACCGGACAACAAAAGACTTGGGCCCCCCGAACTAGTATCTTTCAAACCCTTCGCCGACACCATGATCTTCCCGTGCCTTGCCTTTCCCGTGCCTTGCCTTTTCCCCAACATCCACGTATGACTATATATGTGCCTGGCTAAAAATCCTACACAATAACCAATTAGAACGCATATATGATTCCAGATATGTCACGATACAACATGACAACGAATTCAACAAATCATCTATCCGATTAAGGATAAAGAAACTCACCGAAGTGACAAAAAAGTTCAACGAGATCAATGGTTCAAAGGTGACGATCTTGGGAATGCAATCCCACAAAAAAACGGAACATCATCAAGAACAATATCAATTACAAGTTGTAAATTCATAAGTGTTTCATATACACGAAATGTATAACCATCACAAGAATCCAATCATCATTATAACTAAGCAAGATAACTTGCCTCAATACGGAGACGAGAATAATCCTCCCTTATCAAACGAAAGGATGGTCCTCGACTAATATCGGTTACTCGAACGATCGACCTTGAATGAAATACATTTCACTCAATAACACATCCATATAATCATTGATATTGAATTCAGTGGGGCGTCATCCTAAATTCAATTTGAATTGTTCAACTATCTCAAGATATTAAAATTCTATTCCAAGAACTCTACTTACCTCAATTCATTTTTATGATCGGTTTACAAGATATTCTCAAATACTCGCATGATTCTTTATGAACAAGAATTTATCAAGAACATGTTAAACAAACATTTATGTTCGTTCATATCATCTTATATCCTTTAACTTTCCAAGAATATCACCAAAGATCAACAATATCTTCCTAAGAATTTTATCAACTTATTATGATGTCCAATATATTCCTAAGGCATTAATACGACCGATTGTCATGAACATATAAGAGTTTGGTTGTCTTCAACAATATCTTGTATCATTTTACAAAGGCTTGGCTAAGCCAAAAACAGAAATGAAATTGAAGTTTAGATTCAAGAACAACACCCTAATTTCTAACATTCATCAAGGTGTTCTAATACATTTTATGCCAACAATTTCATTGATTACACTTAACTATGATGAAACTAAGGATTATTATTGTCTAAATGATGTTAACAATCTAGCAGGAAGAGTTTGATTCTATTAAACATGACCTGTTACCATCAAAACATCAAGAACACCTCATTCCAAACACTTAGTTACCTATTCATCAATAAGTGTTAAAAATCTTAACTACAAACATGTTTTACTTGACGAATTCAACATTAGGTGTAGTATACTATATTACTAACATCATAACTGCAAAAATGTAGAGTAGAATCATACAACATACCTTAAGAAATGAATAACAACCACCAAGAACACAAGGACACACTCCAAGCTACAAAAAAAACTCTTAACTTCCAATCAACAAGCTCCAATCCAAGATGCAAAGTTCAAACACAAGTTGGAAGGGTGTAAAAACGGTCTAGTGGGGCAGAGGGACGATTATTGGAGAGAAAAATCGGAGTTTGGACGTGCAAACAAAAGACACAAGCTGTCTTTTTATAAACTGCACAGCTCGTTACGTACGTTATCGCATGAAGATAACGTACCTTAACCCCTTTACGTACGCTACACCAAATAGTGTTACGTACGTAATCTGCCTCCAGAGGCTACTGCCTCAAAACACCAACATCATTATGGATGTTACGGGCCACGACATTACGTACGTAATGTAGGTCAACCTGGCTGCCTAAAAAAGGCATCTATCCGGATCATGTCCGTCCCCCCCCCCCCCCCCGCCCCACGCCGAAAGTGAGATCAGATAAGATTCCAAGTATTGCGTATGTAACTAGCACTATATTACGTATGTAAAGACAATGAAATAGCGTACGTTAGGTTAAAGCCTTAGCGTACGTTAATCCCAATAATTATAGCCCAAAATGTAACAATCTACACAACTTGAAAAATTCAACCACAATGCGAATGATAGTCATAATCAAGTCTAATCTGATATATATCCCGAAATAAACAACATGATTACAGCGATACTCAAATTATCTGAACAGTACAACAGTTGATAAGAAATTACTGCCGGATATTACAGTACCTGCATGAATAGTTTGTTTCAGTTGTTTTGGTACCTAATCCATTTTAGGTCCTCCAAATTTAATAATGCCAATGGCATTCGGGACTATCTTTCCTTTAGGAACCCAAATTTGTCGAACTTTTATAGTTCTTAATTTTGAACAAACTTTTTTGTTACCCTCTTCATTCAATTCTCGTACATGATTTTAATTTTTGGTTTCTTTAATTTTATCAGGATTTATAAGAGATTGTTCTCTTTTAAATGGATTGAAACCAAGACTGTGTTTTAACAAAGGAGATTTTTGAATGGATAAAAGTTTCTCAAATTTCTCGTTACCGAGAGCGAATTTATTCATTATATATTTTAATTCCTTTTGAGTTTTAGACAACTCAATTTTCAAAATATCTTGATTATTAAGGTAAGAAGTATGATCTAACTTAATATTTTTGCCTTTATTTAGTAGATTTGAATTTTCTAGCTCGAGAGCTTTTATTTTCTTTTTAAAAGATATATTTATTTTAATCATCTCATCGTATTCGTTATTCAATGATTCAAAGGCGTTTAGAAGTTCATCATCTTTATTATTTCACATAAATTTAAAAGATTATCATCATAAATAGAACTAACCTCATTGAAGGATTCTTTAGATTCAAGATCCGTAAGAGCGAGATTAGATTCCTCGATTCCTTCGATTTCGTCCTCGTCATCGCTCTAAGATGCAATTAAGACATCCTTCTTTTTGAATCGATCATTTTGACCTTTGAGATTCACCCGACAGTCTTTGTCATAGTACCCAGATTAACCACACCTACGACAATTATTGTCGAATTTTTTAGTAGGAACATAATGGTTTTTCATTTGGTCGGTTCTGAAATCTTGACCAAGAGCACTTCGCCTTTTTTGAATTAAATTTTTATATCTTCTCATATTTTTGACGTAAAGAGCAATTTCTTCGTCATCCTCGTTTTCTAGAATTTCATCATCGTCGCTGTCGGCTTTGAGTGCGACAACTTTCTCACGAGACCTAGATTTGGTGCCTCTCGATTTTAGCACAATCTCATAATTTATATGATATCCTATGAGGGCGCTGAACTCAAGTTTGTTGAGATCCTTCGATTCCATGATTGTCGTCACCGTGGCATCCCATTAACGTGGAAGAGATCGGGAGATCTTCTTCGCCTTGTCGATGCTTGATATAGGCTTCCCAAATGACGCAAGACCATTAGTTGTTGCTAATAAGTGATCCAACATGTTGGTGATAGTTTTGTCATCCTTCATGGAAAAGAGTTCGTAGTCATAGAGGAGCATGTTAATTTTGGTTTCCTTGACTTGGCTCGTCCCCTCATGAGTGACTTCGAGATCTCCCATATTTCTGTAGCACTTTCATATGCAGAGATTCAATTGAGTTCTGCGGGATTAAGTGCACAATATAGTAGTTGAGTAGCACGCGAATTTATATGCATGTTTTTCCAGTCTTCATCATTATATTCGTCGAATTTATTCAACGATCCATCTTTCTTTTTGGAAATCTTGGGACCAAGTAAAATTACTTTCCAAATCTCAATATCGTAGGCTTGGACAATTATAGTCATCTTTTTCTTCCAGGTCATAAAATTATAGCCATGGAAGAAAGGTGGACGGTTGAGGACGCTACCTTCGGTCTGAGCCATAACTGTCATTGCGGATCTTCCTCTGGTGGTTAAACCGGTATATGAGGTGACCCTCTCCAACACCAATTGATAGAGCAAAATCTCCAGTAGAAGGGGGGTTGAATAGTGGATAGAAATTTTTCAGTAAATTAAAAATAATATGCAGAAATAATAGATGACACCAATATTCTGTGAATTTAAGGGCGGCCACAGTCTTAGCCTCCGCAACTTGCAGCTTCTCTTGCTCAAGATCTTGTTTTAGCATAGGGGGAACGACTGGAGCCCTTAGGCAATGTCCGGGGATGAAACCATTAATCCTGCCCGGGCCCAGTAAGCACGGGCCTATAACCCAAGCGGGGGACAATGAGGCGATCAGGTCATGCTGGCAAACTTACCTCTAGATCAGGGGTGAGCTCGAGCCTCTTGGGGGGTACTCAGGACAGGGTACGATCCCCCTCGTGTGCGTGTGTGGGAAAAAAAAAGCTCTTGTTTTAGGATTTGTTTGTGATGCTGCTTCAACTGGTTGAGAGATTGCCATTGTAGGTCCCTGAAAATGATGAAGACTATCCTCACTATACCAACACGAGTCTTTTCTAGCGCACTTTGTCCTCACTCACGCGCACTTGAGAAACTTCCCAGGGGGTCACCCATTCCATAACTACTCCAGGCTAAGCACGCTTAACTTTGGAGTTTCTATGAGATGGCTACCAGAAAAGAAGATGCATCTTGTTGGTATGAGTAGTCCAAATCAATTCATTTAAGTACTTTCTAGTGGCAGCGCCCCGTACTAAGCGACAGGCGGACATGAGGGGCTGCACCACTAGGGTGCCGCGGGTCGGGGTGTTAAGCCCGGCCAGTGACGTTCTCCCGAGTTGAAGGTGAGGATGCTGGATTCAAAGCATTCCCAACAATCCCACCCCAACCCCCCAGCGTACGCCAGAAGACTCAAACCCACGACCTCACTCTGATACCAATTGTAGGTCCCAAAAAATGATGAAGACTATCCTCAATGTACCAACACGAGTCTTTTCTAGCGCGTTTTGTCCTCACTCACGCGCACCTGAGAAACTTCCCAGGGGTCACCCATTCCATAACTACTCCAGGCCAAGCACGCTTAACTTTGGAGTTTCTATGAGATGGCTACCAGAAAAGAAGATGCATCTTGTTGGTATAGTCCAAATCAATTCATTTAAGCACTTTCTAGTGGCAGCACAGATCCCCGTACTAAGCGACATGCGGACATGAGGGGATGCACCACTAGGGTGCCGCGGGATGGGGTGTTAAGCTCGGCCAGTGACGTTCTCCCGAGTCGAAGGTGAGGACGCTGGATACAAAGCATTCCCAACAGCCATAATGCATTGGGCATGAAGCGGAAAGCCTCTTCCACATCTTGTATGGCCCTATGCAACTTAGGAAGCTCGTCCTGAGCAGCTTCTCTCATCCAATCGAGCTCCTCATCAACGTCGTACAGAGCTTTGACAGCATCGATGGCTTGTAGCTGTTCGATGCGGGCTTCTGTGCGTGGAGAGTTGGGGTGAGCGAGCTTGGTATCATATGGCTCTCTAAGCTGTTTTAGTATGACATTGTGACGAGGCTTTTGGGGCTCATCATCAGCAAGGAAATCCTCTTCTGATCCGGATGGGGATCGTGTATGGAGAGGAGTGGATACCTGTTGCGGAGCGGGAACCTTGGATGGTCCCGCTTGATGTGCTGATGGAGATATTGATGGGGCTGATTCCTATTGTCTTTGATGGTTTCTTTAGCCTGGGGTACAGGAAGGAATAGGTCCTCCTATTGGCTCTCGGCTACCACATGTTCCTTATAAGGGACTGGTTCCTCCTAGCTGGGAGCAGATGATGGTTGATTGACAGAAGTCCCTTAGCCATCCACGACTTTGGAATGAGGGAATTCTTTTTCACGAGCCTCCTCACGGCTGAGCCTCAAACCTATCAGTAGGTCATAATTATCTCCCTCTGAGTCGGAGTGATGGCTCAGTCTTCGTGGCTTGTCGACGGACGGTGACTTCACTTTCAGTCTAGTTTTTTTTCTTTTTCCACAAAGTATGAAGTGATTAGTTCCTGGCAAAAGGGATCCTCCCATATGATCAAGATTTTGACATTATAGGTGTCCATGACTTCCAGAACAAACAACTCTTCCTCTTTCCAGTCTTCCCAGTTGTACAGGGAGTCGTATGGGGCGACCAAGTATGATTTCCATATCTTTAAGCACTCAAATGCTTCATCAATGTGGACCTGGAGGAGAGTTTTGTTTATGATGTCTATTTGGGGGGACTCCGAACAGTAGAGGGTCATTCTGTCTGGTTTGGATTCTCGACAGGTAAGGGAGACTATTGAGAAGCGGGATCCCTGACAGGGTGGGATGCCCTGTCGGGAGAGGGACTATGTACAGGGGTGGGGACCCTGTTTGGAGTTGTATTCGTTGGGTCTGAAGGGGCAGCCGATTCACCGGTTCCTTCAAGTTTGACAAATGTTTGGTCATCCATCATAGCCGTCATAGGCTTAGGATCTGCTATGGGAGCAGTCAGAGTTTCTTACAGAGGGGTTGCTGACAGGTCTTTTGTGTAACTATCGCAAGTGCACGATATCGTATCAAGTAGTAAGTGGACTTTTTGAGTCCGGTTTATCGATCCCACGAGGAAGTTAGGTTATATATTGAATTTTACACTATTTATCTATTTGTTATAGAGATTTAGATGAGTGAAACACACAATTTAAGAGTTTGGTTAGACAATTGCAAGGAAAATGCAATAATAGTTCTAAAATTGAAGGAAATGAAAGATTGCACTATATATAGATTAATAAAAGGTAAAATGAAATAGTTGGGATTACAAACTTAGTTCATCATTAGTTATAGAAGATGTATAGGAGATCATAAGATGTATTTACTTATTATGTTGTGTAAATTCGATTTTTTCTTAAAAAGACGGTTTCTCTTTCGAATGTCAAAACGCCCCTTATATATTGAATCAATCCACTATATTTCTATGTTGATTGGCTTCAATACATAGCATTAGGTTTTATGAAAATAACTCAAAGAATCATCTAAGGTCTAGAGGTATATTTCTATCCTGTAGAACAACTTAGAGTGAAAATCATTTAATATAATCAACATATTTTCTTTCAAAATATATGAAGACCATAAATATCATCATTTATTGGCCAAATAAATAAAGATTGGTAAAACAATAAAAATCACACACAATAATAAGTAATCCATAATAAATCTTTATACAAACTTTAACAATATGACAAACCTTGTTTATAATCTCAACTAAGGATAATTTAGCCCATGAAGGCTTTATTCAATATATTACAAGCTTGAGTGGTCATTATTAGTTGAAAAAGTGAAAGAATTGATATTAACTCCCTTAGTAGATAATTGAGAAAGAAGCAATAAACTCCCTCAACAACATAAACTAAATCACTCTTACATAAATCACTCAAGAACACAAGTGCGTTCTTCACACAAAGGAAAATATTACAAAGTAGGAAAAATATAAGATGAAGGCTGATTAATGATGGATCTAAAGTCATCTAATAGCTCCAAAACTCCAGCATTATTACATTAGATCGGATCAATACCAGCCATCACCTCAATAATAGACCAAAAGTCTAAAAGATTTAAAAATGGTCATACATCTGTCAAGAGTTGCGGCCGTAACATTGAGGAGTTACGGCCGTAACTATGAGGACTTACGACCGTAAGCTTTGGATGATACGGTCGTAACATGGATACGGCTTTTTGCACATTAGTTGCTGTGTGAGTTACGACCGTAACTTTATTTGTACGCCCGTATGGAGTTTCAGATTTTATTTTCAGCCCAGAATTTCTTAGACATTTACGTTTTGGCCCCAAATCTTCTTTGGATGATAACTTTTGATATATAACTCTGATTTTGAATTCGGAAAGACTGCCGAACTCATCTCGTAAATCTCTACGATATGAATACATAAAAACTCAATAAAGAGAATATTTTATAAACATATTATTTCTTGAGTAAATCTGTAATTTAATTCGATTAAGGCTGAATTTACCTCTTCATCCTATAAAAATAAAATTATTAAAAATGAATTAATTTAAAGCAAAATAACGAGTAGACTAGTTCATAATTATGGGTGAAATATATCAATACTAATCACGGATAAGTGTATAAAACTGAAACTTATCACACCCCCAAACTTGAATTCTTGCTAGTCCCGAGCAAGACTATCTATTATTCACACTCAATGTAAAAATAAAAATAGCACATAAATTAATAAAACACACACAAATTAAGAAAAATACTTATATATATAAAGAGAAAAAGAGATCAAAATATTATTTACACAACAACCAGCTTTATACAGTAGACATAAATGAATCAAGATTCAGAATAAATCTACTAATGATTTTGAAGTTAAAATACGGTTTTATTTTTGTAATTCCAAAATGCAAGGTTTCCCCCCAGAAGGTTGATTATTTCTTTCCCACTCGTGACACACACGACTCCCTTTAATGGTTGCTCTCGATCACTCGTTTATTTTTTGACTCAATATGAAAAAGAATTTCATCGGCGTCATCAAATATTGTGATTGTTCACAAAATTGAGTGTATTGAAATTAAGCCACCAATTAATTCAAATGTGCTCATAATCTACATCCCTTTTATAGACTTAATAACTCGAACTAGTAGGTGATAGCTTTCACACCGTTATTTGCTAACGTGTAGCTCTTTTCACCAACACATTTTCCATCTTTTTTAGGTGATAGCTTTCATACTGTTATTTGCTAACATGTAGCTCTTTTCACCAACACGTTTTCCATCTTTTTTTTAGGTGATAGCTTTCACACCGTTATTTTTTAACGTGTAGCTCTTTTCACCAATCATTTTTTTCTCGTGTGAGACGGCAGCTACGCACCAACAATGGGTCGGTCCTTTATTTTTTGCTGTTATTTTTTTCACAATATTTTAGAACCCCCAAAATTAGGCAGCTGTTGCTGCTCAATACCTCTCCCTTTTTTTCAACTAGCCTCTTTTCACCAATGACTTTTTTTTATAGGGAATAGAATTTTTGCAGAAAAATCATTTATTAGTTAAGCATAAAAAATCAAAAACTCCTCAAATTAAGTAAATTTCAGTAGTATTTTTTATCAATCGACTGATTATTCTTTTCTCAAGGTAACGAATGACTCGATTTTAAATGATAATTACAAGGCTTGGAAAGAGAGACTAAGGTTCAAAAAATTTGGAATATACAATTTCTTTAACCGGTTAAAACGATTTTAGAAACTTGTATATAGCTAACTTATTAGCGTTATGGCTAGATCTCGAAATCTCACAAAATAAACAATATATATATATATACACTAAAAAAAGCAAAGGCAAATAACAAAAATAATCAAAACACACCAAAATAATCAAAACACACCACCCCAAACTTGAAAAAGAAATTGTCCTCAGTTTAAAAAATAATAATAATAAAAAAAAAGGGAGAAAAGCAGAATACTCCCTGTTATGAAAGTTGATGCTTGAGCTAACGCCTTTTTGGATCTGCAAGAAAAAAAATCTACGAGGCAAACAACAAAAGAAAATAAAATAAAATATACCCGAAAGTATAACACAATTTTTAAGATGCGCTTTAGGAAAGTCCGAAGAGTCGTCTTACGCTGCCATCAATGTTTTTATTAAAAGCAAACAATAAAAAGTACAGCATTAAAAATAACAATACGTAAATCGCGAATAGATGCGCGTCAAGAGATAAAAAAGAAACTCCTTAAACTGCCATCATTTAGCACGATTTTTACACACGATAGAAAGTAAAAATAACAAGAGGTCCGATATGGGTTATCAAAGGGAGAGGAATGAATCCACTTTTCATTTTCTCACGGTAAAATCTTCCATCAGACAATATTAGCTAGAGTTGGATCTGCTTGAGGAACAAATTCAATGAGTTTTTTATTAGTTCTTCTGGTATTGTTGCAATGACTATGATTCGTTTATCACACTCGGAAAGAAAACCTTTTTCAGCATAGTAGTCGATGAAAGATAGTAAACCATCAAAGAAACCATTGACATTTAGTAGACCTATTGGTTTTTTATGAACATTTAGCTGGGCTCTGGTAATTGTAATACCTGGTTGTAAATTCATTCATTGTCATTCAGTAAATTGCCACCCAGTAATTTTTCACTCATTGATAGTCATTCATCATTCATGTTCATTCATTGTATTCACCGTTCGGCTTATTTGGAATCTTGGATCAGTTATCATTCGTCTTTCAACCTTGTTTGTGAATCGAGTCGAGAATATTATCATTATAATCGAATTGATATCCTGTGTGTGGGGAGTAGCGCACGCTACATACTCTTTATAGCGCGCGCTATTTAGGTACTTGTAGCGCACGTTATCGGTCTTCATCAGCGCGCGCTAGCGTATTGGAGGTAGACAGTCCAGTAGGTACTGGACTGAAATGATAAATTCTTAGCGCACGCTAGGAGTGGATATAGCGTACGCTAGTTGTATTGATAGCGCACGCTAAGCAATCAGTGTAGCACACGTTAAGGCTCGATCAGACAGTGGACAGTAGGTTCTGGACTCTAGTTACTGGGTACCAACTATCAGGTAGCGCACACTAACATTTGGTTAACGCACGCTAAGAGAAAGGTGTTAGCGCACGCTACCAGGTACGTAGCACACGCTAATGAGGCAGGCAGAGTTCACTGGACTACCCGGCGGTAATATCGGGAGCTAGCGCGCGCTAAGCTGGGTTTAGTATATATTAGACAGTTTAGCCCCATTTCGTCATTTCTTCATCTCTCTTCCTCATCCGGGCGATTTTGGGCGACTTTGGACATTTTGTGAAGTGTTCTTCGAGCTACAATCAACTATCAACATCTTCAAGCTTCTAGTTTCGGATTAATCAACTTTTCATCCTCTTGACCACTCCGAATCAAGGTAACTTTTCTTGAATCTAGAATTTCGAGAATTGAGGGATTTCTCCCCGATCTATTCGAGTTAGATTACTTGTGTGTTGGAATATGTTGGATATGGATTATATACCTTGGATACATATGTTTCCTACGGATTTGTTGGTGTATTTTTCCAAATTGTTGAGTATTTGGGGAATTATTCAAGAACCCTTGAGGGTTGACTTTGGTAATTTTGGGGGTTTCCGATTAGATGTTGTCGTAATCTCGAGTTGTGCATTCCTATTGAATTATTGATGTCACTGATGATATTTTTTTGGATTTAATCACTCGTTGGGAGGTTGGTGTTAGATATATTTGAGATTAGTCGTAAACAATTGGGGGTTGTTTACAACGTATTTGTTAGAATGCCCCAATGAGTTTGGATATTGTTGTATCGACTTTTGAGTTGGTTGTGATCATGCTTGATTCGTATATTAAGCGGATTGTTGGTAATTGTGTTATTCAAGGTTATTCGAGTGATCGATAATTCCACTTAGGACGTTTGTTCAAGGAAGGACTTTTCTTCACCGGTATTTATGTAAGTTAATTCTTACTCGGTTAAAAGAATACTCATTCCTTTTGTTGTTGTTCATTCATACATATAATTCATTCATGGTATATCAATCATGTTGAGACTTGTAATTATCAAACTAATCATTCAATTCACGAGGAACAACGGTTCCAGCCATTTCATTTGAAGCTATCATTCTTTGCGTCATTATTTCACCTCGGTGAGTCATTCTTGGCCCTTGTCGGATTTCTATTCATTATTCTTCATCATGGTCGCTTTTGTTCTTGTGACCTTTCGGGATTGTATATTACGTTCCGGATGGTATATGTGTGGAATTTTTAGTCGGGCACATTAAGGTCATTGTTTTTATGTGGGGATCCGGACTCATTGGACTGTGCACACGGTAACGTGCCTCTGTGAGACTAATTAGGCCAAGTTTTGTGGGTGTTTATGCTGGACGCCGGGCACTCGGCAGACTTGTGCACTTGCACATCCCATTCGTGGCGTACTATGATGCCCATCATTCAACTTGATTTCATAACTCATTCATGTGATTATTGTAAATTGTTCAACTCTTGAGGATTGTTGTTCTGTATAACTGACCCCGTTGGGGATGTTGTTTTTCGGTCATGTCAAGGCAAAAGCACGGGAAGAGAACGTTGACGGCGAGGAGTCCCAGTGATACAAGTAGGGGCACCCAAACTCTCCATTTATTCATGTGTCTTTGATGTGTATTTTTCCGCTGCAGTTCCGTTTGGATTTTCATTTTATTCGGTGTTGTATATTTTATCTTCATATGAAATATACATGTATTCTATATTTCCTGGGTGTATTGTACTTGAAACTCCTCTGTTGTTACCCAAAATATTATCCGGAGATGATATGCTGGAATGGATGAGTAACAAACAAAATGCGAGAGCACGTCCGTGGGGAAATAAATAACACAAGATTTGCCGGGGTTGTTAGTCCCGGGCTTGAATGCTCTCGCGAGATGTTATTAATATGAATACTGGTGAGTACAAATACTAATGTTAGAGTTCAATTACAATGAGTGTAAAAGACCCTAGTTATCTTAGCTATCGAGTGCTGAAGATTGCCGGAAGAACCAGAGTTGAAGCTCTGTGAGTTCTTGTTACAAAGATGTAGAATTCTTTGAATTGTTTGCTGTGTGTAATCGTTTAAGCGTTATCACTATCACTATGTTAATGTTGTAACTGTCCTCTTGCCAATGCTGGAGGCCTCCTATTTATAGGAGAGAGGGTTGCTGGGACATCCCTGTCCACCGCGGGCGATCGCCGTTTCCTGCATTTAAATAAGGCGGGCGATCGTCCCAGCATGTGGGACTGTTTCCTTAAAGTCCGCAGCTGCTGCTGGCATCCAGATGCGTTAACCAATGAGGAGGCGACAGGTGCCTCTTCTCGCTGCCTTTGGAGGTCCCACCTAGGACCTTTCGGCGGGTCTATCGGTAGGTGAGGCCGTCCTTATCACTGACAGCTGTTGATGGGCTGGAGTAGGGCCTGTTCTTGCGGCGCCTTTTGCGGATCTGCATGTGGGTCTTCACCCGAGATTCGGTCTTCGTAGACTTTGATGGACGGTGGCCTTGTTCGTGGCACAGGACGGTCGTCTTTGGTCGGGCACCGGAGTCAATCGCTAGGTGCCAAAAGGCGATCGCCTTGGGAGTCGATCACTAGATACTTGAAGGTGGACTGTTACCTTCGATTTGGCAAGTTTTCCGTAGCTCATTTGGTCGTGAACTCGGTCGCTCGGCCCTTATACCGATCGCCGTCGAGGCATATAAATCGCCGCACAACAATTGCCCCCCAGCTCGCTCCGATGTTGGAGACGTGGCGTGAGGTGGTTCTACTGGCGATCACTGAACTTTGACGAGTGACTCAGCATTTTACGGAACAGACGATCGTCTTTGAGCGGATTGGTTTTGAATTTGGACGACCTGGTCGGTCGTTGAAATGAGCGGGAAATGACAGCGATCGTGGAAAAGTCTCCAGGTCACGTGTCGGGTTCCTGTTGGGGGAGACCGATGGTTAGTTAAGACTCCTCGTCTGGCGTGTCCTTGAAACGACGCGTACGCGGGTTTCAAGGGAGGCATTGATTGCGACTCTAACCGACGGTTGCACTTCAGCCCTCGAGATTCTCCTTATTTGCATGGAAGCCCCCGCCTTCTCCTATAAAAGGGCAAGGGTTATAGTGCAAACCCTTTTACGCGATTTCATCGGAGAGGAAGATAGCCGAAAAATTTTTTGAAGCCTTTGCCTGCCGATCGTCGATCGACTCAATCCTTCGGTAAGAAACAATCCTTTTTTTCCCTTTTCTTTTTGAGAATGTCTTGAGTACCTTCATCGTCTGAAATGGGCACCACCTCTGCCGCCGGGACTTCGACTGTCCGGGAAGGATCCTCCGCGGAATTTCATATGGAGATGGCTGCCGAGGCTATTAATCCTGCGGAAGTCGAGACACTATTCAACGAGGGCGTACTGGGAGCAATATAGGGCCTTTGGCCAAGCCTACTTGGCCTTTGTAGAAATCATGGAGAGGTTGTCCGGTCCGAGTCCCAAGTTCGACTATCGGGAGTACTCGATCGCCCATCCCTATCAATCCGCAAAGCGGTCGCTGTTTCGGGCCGCGCAGCTCTCTCAGTGGTCCCTCGGCCAGATCAGAAGCTCGGCGACCAGGAAGGACCTGGCCATCTGGAGGGCGAGGTACCATATCCCTTCAGATGTGGATCTTTTCGCGCCGGCCGAGAACGAGCAAGCCGACCAACCTCCGGAGGGTATGGTCGTCGTGAATGAGGCGATAATGGAGACCGGGCTACGGTTCCCTCTGTCGTTCGGCGTCTCTAATTTGCTGGTCGCTTGGAATGTGGCGCCGCTTCAGCTAACACCGAACGCCTGGCTTCAGATCGTCTGTGCCCTCACCTTGTTCGGCGGTCACCGACTGTACCGCCTTCCCTCGCCGTTGGAGATGAACCACTTATTCAAGATGATGGTTCATAACGGGTCCGTCGGTGGCTACCATATCCAAGGCCGTTCTGGTCGGGTGATCCCTGGGGTCCCGAACAAGGTGCGGGGCGATCCGGTGAAATAGTTCTGGGTCGGCGGTGCGTGGAAGGCATCCGCGAGCGACAATCCTACGGGCGAGCTGGACATTCCCACCGGCTTTTGGGAGAGGAATCCGAGTAAGGGTTCGGACTCTCCCTTTGTTTGGATATGTTATGAACTGATCTAATTTGGTCTTCCTTTTGCAGGTTTCCATATTCCGGCCGCTGACGAGCTACCTTTTGACTTTCTAGTCGTCTGGGAGCGGATACGCAATCTTCCGGACGAAGATATGGATGCTCGCCGGATTAACAAAGAGAGCCGTTGGTTGTCTGCTCGGTTATTCCATTTTCTGCGACACCTTTCGGTCCCAGGTATGAATTTCTACGATCTCCTTTTGCTTGGCGATCGTCCTGTTTGAGGAATGTGTCTAACCATTGTTTAATCGTTTCTTTTTGCAGAGGTCCGCTTCCCTCGCTTCTTGGAGCCTCCGCCGGAGATTGCCATGTTGAACCCCGGAGTTTTGAGCCGCCTGCGCCAGAAGAAGTGGAGTCTAGTTCCTCCGGTGGCGCTACCTCTTATTTCGGAGGTGAGGCCTCATGTAGAGTCGATCGCAGCGGAGGGGGAGGTTCGGGAGGAGGGACTTTGGCTGAACCGCAAGCGAGAGAGGCCAGGGGAACCCCCAGTCTCTGCCCCTGCTGGTGAGCCGCCGATCGTCGCGCCTCCGCTCACCGCGGTCCCCTTGGTGGATGAGCCTACGCCTTCGTCGGCCTTCCTGCAGGCCATGGCGATTGCCGAGGCCGAGACCCCTCGCGGGAAACCGTACTTCGGCCGAGACCCCGAGAAAGCCGAGAGGTAAAATCTGTTTGTTTGCTGAGTTTTGTGACTTGCGTAGGAGATGTGCTAACTCTTCTGTTCTTGATGCAGGATCCGCTGCACTAACCCGGCCTGCTCGCCGATGGTATTGGATTTTCTCGCGAGCCGATCTCCTCGCGAGGCCTATGACGTCCCGCCATACGTCACCCGTGCTGTCTCTGCTCTGCCGAAGGCCTGGACGATAGATTTGGATGCGATCGCCCGACAGTGATCCGGGGACACGATACAGGCTGCCTTCGCTCTATCCCTCCAGGCGGCGACGATGGCTGCCCAAGCTGTGAAGGACTTCGAAGGGCGCCCTTCTACTTCCCGTCTTCAGGCGGACCTCGAGGCTGCTCAGAAAAAGAACTCCGAGTTTTCCGACAGGATCGTGGCTATGGAGAAGGATTCCTTGGATGCGGCAAAACGGGCAAGTCAAGATCTTGAGCTGGCGAGACAGGATTCTGAGCGAGCCCGGGCGACGGTCGACTGGCTTCGGGATCATAGGACAGAGGCCCGTCGGTCGTACGCGGCCGCTCAGTTTCTTGTGCACGAGCGACATTCCGTCTGATGGCTAAGTTCTCGCGACTCACTTAATTGTGAGGGTCCTCCGTAGGCTGCGCCCGCCTCGTATTTAAACGAAGGGCATGTGGTCTTGGTCTGGAGGAGTCCTTGCGCGGGGCGTCGTCGGATTAATCGACTCCACGACCGCGGCTTGTTAGCACTTTTCTACCTCAGACCATCATATAAGATGGTGATCCTCGACGGTATACGTTGTGACGGGGGGAGGGACGTGTCGCATTGTTCGGATCCACATCTGTTTTGGAGGGCCCTTTGGCTACGTCCGCCTCGTATTTAAACAAAGGGCGAGCGATCGCTTCCCAAAGGGACCTTGGACGGGCATAGAGAACGGTTCCATCGTCCTCCACAGCCATGTCGACACTCTTCTACCTCGGACCATCATGTCAAATGACGATCCTCGACGGTATTCGTTGTGTAAGGAGAGGCGGTCGCTTGCCTAGGCTCTTCATGTTGATGACGAACTTTAGAGGGCGAGCGAGTAGTCCTCTGATTTATTTTGGAGGGTCCTTCGGCTATGCCCGCCTCGTATTTAAATGAAGGGCGAGCAATCACTGCCTAAAGGAACCTTGCATGGACGGATCGTCGGTTTCATCGACCTTCGCGAACATGGCGGCACTTTTCTACCTTGAACCGTCACGTTAGTTGGCGATCCTCGACGGTATACGTTGTGCTGGGGGAGGCGATCGCTGCCTAGGTCCATCATGTTAAATGACGAATTCTAGAGGGCGAGCGAGTCATCCTCTTTTTCGAAGCATTGCTCAGGCAGTAGCCTTTGGTTTGACGAGGCGGGAATCGTGGAGAGACTTCTGAAGTTCCCTTCTCTTGATTGAAGCATATAGATCCGGTCGCCGAGGTTGATCGAGGGGTCGGCTCGTATGAGCTTTCCGGCCTATTCGCGTTCGACTCTGGCAACCGTAACGGGAGATCGATGGGGCTCTGGCTAAGCCAATAAACTGTCCAGCTTGCCCTCCTCGAACAATCTCCAGAGTTGTCTGAGGAGGTCGTGGCATTGATTGGTGCTGTGACCGGGACTCTTGTGGTAAGCACAATATTTATTGTGGTCCAGATGACCGTTGTCCCTTATCGCCTTTGGCTTGCTTAGCGGTTCGCGCCCCTTGATGGCGTAAAAAATATGGGCCGGAGTTCGGTTGAACTTGTGGAGGAGATGGAGTTCCACATCCTCGAAGGCCTTGAAATCACGGCTTGGCGACCGCCTTGTTGGTTTTGACGTTCGCCGTCTTTCGGATGGGAGGCGACGTCCCCTCGCCTAGGCGGAGGGTGAGCAGCCTCTGCCTGGCCAGAAAATCGGTAGCCTTAGCGCGGAAGATCACGTAGGTCGGGGGGATGTCCTTTGTAAGGTGCCTAAACATGGGCGAATGACCATAGAATCCCCCCAAGGACCGAGTAGAGAGTGAGCTCATCGCTGATGGGCTCGCCGGTGAGGACTATTTCATCCACTCAGTCGATGTAATCTGCATCGGATTCGTCTTCCCCCTGCCTGATTTTCATCATGCGGTGGGGGCCTTCTGGTCTGTTGACCTTGGCGGCGAAGTATGACGTGAAGTCACTCACCACTTTCTCAAAGGAAATGATTGATCGCGGTGGTAGTGAGACGTACCACCTATGGGCTAGCTCGCCCAATGTTAACGGGAATATTCGGCACTTGGTCGCGTCTGATGCCCCACACCCGGTCATGTAAATCCGGAACTTGCTTAGGTGAGTCTCGGGGTCCGATGTCCCTTCATACAAAGATGTTTTGGGAGGAGCGATCCTTGGTTGCACGGGGGCCAGCTCGATGTGGACCGCGAGTGGCTCAGTCGGTCCGATGATCTTTCTACTGGCGCTTGCCCCAGTTTCCAAGAGCGCTTTCATCTCGTTGAGCTGGCGTTAGCGGCCATCGCCGCGGTCTGGCTGCTCGCGGCTAGGCGCTCGGAGCGAGAACCGAGGCGACCAAGTACTGATACCTTGGCTCCGCTTTCGATGATGTCCTTACCACGTGGCTCGACTCTTCGGTGGATGGGGGCCAGACGGCTGACCTGTATTTTGTTTGAGGTTGGGTAGGCTGAACTCCTGGTGATGGAATCGGATTCCGTCGTCTAGTGGTTGGGGCCAGAATGCCCCGGTCGCCATGATGGATCACTTCCTAAGCGGCTGAAGACGGAACCGTCCCGCCTCGCGAGAGCCTTTTCTCGTGAATCGGAGCTTTCTGACGATCGCTTGGCCAATAACCCCTTGAGCTTCTATTTGCCCGCGCGGAGGATGGCCGAGGGGGTTATAGCGGGCGCTGCGCATGCTCTCCGTCGCTCTTTTAAGAAGGCCATAGCCTCCTCGATTTGTTCCGCGGTTTGGAACTGGTCGAGCGAAAGGTTGGGGCCGTCCCTCAGGTGTGGGATCGAGACTCTCGCGTTGCTGCGGCTACCCTCTGCCGTAGGCTGGGGCTCGGATTGAGCCGGAATAAGGCGTCCGGCGGATCGGAGAGTGGCTCTCTTCGATGTGGTGGCAGACGTCATGATTCTGAAGGTTTTTCTTTGAAGAACAGTGAGTGTTTCTTCAAGTATATGCCCCGGAGAACAGTGAGTGTTTTTCAAGACGGTGGGAATGAAAATGAAGGTTAAGATCCCCTTCTTCTAGCGCCAATTGTTGTTACCCAAAATATTATCCGGAGATGATATTGCTGGAATGGTTGAGTAACAAACAAATGCGAGAGCACGTCCATGGGGAAAGCAAATAACACAATATTTGCCGGGGTTGTTAGTCCCGGGCTTGAATGCTCTCGCGAGATATTATTAATACGAATACTTGGAAGTACAAATATTAATGTTAGAGTACAATTACAATGAGTGTAAAGACCCTAGTTATCTTAGCTAATGAGTGCTGAAGATTGCCGGAAGAACCAGAGATGATGCTCTGTGAGTTCTTGTAACAACGGTAGAGTGCTGTGACGACTGTGGAAAATCGACGGTCTCTCACTGTGTGAATTAGCTGAACTCTCGTATGAAGTAGTTTCTGAGCTTGCAAATCTCTACGAATCTGAACTGTAAGGAGTTCTGGCCTCTGCCGACCGTCTTTTGGTTGAGAGGTACTGAGAGAGAAATCCTAAAATAGACTCAAGAGAGAAAGTCGAGAGGAGATTCTTACTTTCATTTCATTACTTGAATTATTGTCTTTCTGAGTCTTTGCATGAATCTGAAAAATGCCGATCTCCGTATGTAATTGAATAGGGACGATCATCGTATATATAGCTCCGCTCTTCCCCCTTGTTTTTGTTTACTTAGTGAAAGTAAGGGGACGAAAATAAATCGTTGAGTGAGCGGTCTTCAATTTTGCAGATTCCTCAAGGAAGGCCGACCATCCCGGCCTAGAGGAACCATGAACGATCGCGGAGTTCGATGGAACCGACCTCCACGACCATGTCTTGTGCACGAGCGACATTCCGTCTGATGGCTAAGTTCTCGCGACTCACTTAATTGTGAGGGTCCTCCGTAGGCTGCGCCCGCCTCGTATTTAAACGAAGGGCGTGTGGTCTTGGTCCGGAGGAGTCCTTGCGCGGGGCGTCGTCAGATTAATCGACTCCACGACCGCGGCTTGTTAGCACTTTTCTACCTCGGACCGTCATATAAAATGGCAATCCTCGACGGTATACGTTGTGACGGGGGGAGGGACGCGTCGCATTATCCGGATCCACCATGTTTATGTGATGGACCTTTGACGGCGAACGAACGTGTCCACAGATCTGTTTTTGAGGGCCCTTTGGCTACGCCCGCCTTGTATTTAAACGAAGGGCGAGCGATCGCTGCCCAAAGGGACCTTGCACGGGCATAGAGAACAGTTCCATCGTCCTTCACAGCCATGTCGACACTCTTCTACCTCGGACCGTCATGTCAGATGACGATCCTCGACGGTATACGTTGTTTAAGGAGAGGCGATCGCTTGCCTAGGCTCTTCATGTTGATGACCAACTTTAGAGGGCGAGCGAGTAATCCTCTGATTTGTTTTAGAGAGTCCTTTGGCTACGCCCGCCTCGTATTTAAATGAAGGGCGAGCAATCGCTGCCTAAAGGAACCTTGCATGGACGGATCGTCGGTTTCATCGACCTTCGCGACCATGGCGGCACTTTTCTACCTCGGACTGTCACGTTAGTTGGCGATCCTCGACGGTATACGTTGTGCTGGAGGAGGCGATCGCTGCCTAGGTCCATCATGTTAAATGACGAATTTTAGAGGGCGAGCGAGTCATCCTCTTTTTCGAAGCATTGCTCAGGCAGTAGCCTTTGGTTTGACGAGGCGGGAATCGGGGAGAGACTTCCGAAGTTCCCTTCTCTTGATTGAAGCATATAGATCCGGTCACCGAGGTTGATCAAGGGCTCGGCTCGTATGAGCTTTCCGGCCTGTTCGCGTTCGACTCTAGCGACCGTAACGGGAGATCGATGGGGCTCCGGCTAAGCCAATAAACTGTCCAGCTTGCCCTCCTCGAACAATCTCCAGAGTTGTCTGGGGAGGTCGCGGCATTGATTGGTGCTGTGACCGGGACTCTTGTGGTAAGCACAATATTTATTGTGGTCCAGATGACCGTTGTCCCTTATCGCCTTTGGCTTGCTTAGCGGTTCGCGCCCTTTGATGGCGTAAAAAATGTGGGTCGGAGTTCGGTTGAACTTGTGGAGGAGATGGGCTTCCATATCCTCGAAGGCCTTGAAATCACCGGGTGTCTTGGCGACCGCCTTGTTGGTTTTGACGTTCGCCGTCTTTCGGACGGGAGGCGACGTCCCCTCGCCTAGGCGGAGGGTGAGCAGTCTCTGCCTGGCCAGAAAATCGGCAGCCTTAGCGTGGAAGATCACGTAGGTCGGGGGGATGTCCTTTGTGAGGTGCCGAAACATGGGCGAATGACCATAGAATCTGTAACACCCCCAAGATATTCGAGGTATATTACAGCGCCGTGAATCCCTATATGGGACCCACCAGGCTGAACAAGCATCATACTCATCGACTCCCAGAAACAATAGAATAACACCTCGTCATAAAGACGCCCAACAAAATAATCCACCTGGTTCAACCGGTCAAACATAACACCATAATCCGACACAAACATAATAAACAACAATACAATCCCGACGAGTAAGAATTCTTAAGTACTCGAGTACTTCTATTAGTTTAAAGACCACAAAAGGTAAAAAGATAGAAGGCAATAAGACACCACTCGTGCACAATCATCACGCACGGCCATCATCCGCGTACTGGTCCAGCGCCCGCTTGTCTCGATGAACCTGACCTGAAATTCATAAAACGAATTTCCCCAAAACGGGTCCCCAAAGGGGTTAGCAATTACGCTAGTACAAGTAACCAAATGAACAACTTACATCTCGTACATATAGTAAATGCATGCAATCAAGAAAACATAGTTCCAAAGCACTCATTTCCGGAAATGCCGATATCAAATCACATTTGTAAAATGCACCACAATTAACCATGGACCCACCCCTCCGTGGACCCCTACCGAGACCCCGTCGGATCTAACCCGTAGTGGTTAAAAGCAAGCTCGCGGATCCACCCCTCCGTGGACCCCTACCGAGACCCCGTCGGGTCTAACCCATAGTGAGCATACACACACACACACAATTCTCATGCAATACTACTACGTTAAGATTGTAAGTTCATAAGGGTACTTGCCTCGATTAATAGACGGTGACACGAACGGAAAGGGAGAGTCAAGCACAACTGCGAGGAAATCGGTGGAAATGAACCTAATGATTCGAATAACACAATCACAACCACTTCTAAACGATTACGGAAATAGAATACACTCGAAAACCCGCCTACGATTCATGTATATTCGTACAAAAACAACAACGAGGGCGGACCACAACCAAACCCTCTCGATAACGAAAGATACTACGAAATACACCATGAATCGTAGGGAAACGAGGAATACCAACAAGATTAATCATATTCATCATGAATTAACTAACAAAACGGAACGGATCGGATGAAAATGTGAAAACCCCCAAATTTTTCCCAAAATAGGGTTCTAGGAAATTTTACCTTGATTTGACGATGAACAACGAATGATTAGTGATAGGTTGATGATATGAAGCTTGAATATACTTCTACGATGGTGTTTGGGCAAAAATCGGGCGAAACCTAGCTCTCCAAGTCGTTCCCGTCGCGAAGAGAAGTGAGAGAGGTGAGAAATGAGAAAAAACACGGTTGCTGCCAGTTTATATACTGGCCGGTGTTACGGCCGTAACATCCATAACATACGGCCGTAACATAGGGACATTACGGCCGTAACTCTCCTGCCTTACGGCCGTGAATCGCTCACAGGAATGGCCCAGGCAATCGCGAAGGCGACATTCGGCCGTATCAAGATGAGGTTACGGCCGTAACAATTCTTACGGCCGTAACTCTAGCGTGTTACGCCCGTAACCCCCCCACTGGATTCCAGTGCAGAAAACGAACCCTTATACGGCCGTATAAGGGAAACTTACGGCCGTAACTCTCGAGCATTACGGCCGTAACACATACGGCTTACGGCCGTAACATAGCCTGTGACAGTAGGCAGAAATCTGAATCACTACTCGACGAGGAAATGATCGGGAAGTAACGAGACGTATCTGCTACCAACTGATACACTTCCGACAGATTCAAGCCAACGACAAAAGATATAAAATGAAACATGATTCCGACTACTCGAGGGTTCGGAACAGACAGGGATGGAAACTACCCCGTAACTTAGGGAAATTACGAAACGGCCCAAACGTTCAAAATCCGTGATACGACGTCGGATTAACAAACCGAAACTCCCAATACGAACAACTCAACTATACGAACTCGTGAACCCAAAGAAATTACGAAAGCGAACGAGTTCCACGAAAATCGAACGTCCATGCCATAATACATGACATAAAACGGAATAATATCAAAACATCACCAAGATCATCCCAGATGGAGAAACTCCAAGAATAACATAGATTCAAAATGTCGACATGGTTACAAGCGAGCTACCAAAAAAATAAAAATACACCAAAACGGGAATATCGAAAAAAGAAGAAAAATGCGGATATTACATTCTACCCCTCTAAAAATAAGTTTCGTCCCGAAACTTAAGAAACAAACAACTCTGGGTACTTAGCACGCACGCTATCCTCGGTTTCCCAAGTTGCCTCCTCGACACCATGCCTCGCCCACTGCACCTTGACCAAGGGAATGGTCTTATGCCTTAGTCGTTTCTCGCGGTGCTCCAAAATCTTCAAAGGACGTTCTTCAAAAGTAATATCCTCGGCGACATCAATCTCCCCATAATCGATGACGTGACTAGGATCCGGAACATATTTCCTCAGTTGGGAAACATGAAAAACGCTATGAACGTGACTCAAGGCCGGAGGTAACGCCAAATGGTATGCTAACCCACCGACTCACTCGAGAATCTCGAAGGGCCCGATAAATCTCGGACTCAACTTCCCCTTTTTCCCGAAACGGAAAACACCTCTCGTCGGCGACACCTTTAGTAAAACGTGGTCTCCCACCTCGAATTCCAAAGGTCGACGACGAACATCGGCATATGACTTACGCCGACTCACGGGCGATCAACATCCGTTCCCGAATTAATTCTATCTTCCGCCTCGTCTCTAAAACGACATCTGGCTCTGTCCCGATCAAATCGGACGCCTCATTCCAACAAATCGGTGATCGACATCGCCGTCCATAAAGTGCCTCATACGGTGCCATCCGAATTGACGCGTGCCAACTATTGTTGTACGTGAATTCGATCAATGGCAAATGCTCCTCCCAGTTACTGCTCCAATCGAGAGCACAAGCACGCAACATATCCTCGAATGTCTGGATAGTGCGTTCCGACTGTCCATCTGACTCGGGATGAAAAGAGGTACTCAAACGCAAACGAGTACCCAACGCCTTATGCACCGCCTGCCAAAAGTGCGATACAAAACGGCCATCATGATCCGAAACGATAGACTTCGGAGTAGCGTGAAGCCTCACAATCTGCGCGATAAACACACGAGCTAACTTCTCCAGGCCCCAAGTGTCCTTGATGCCCAGAAAATGTGCCGACTTGGTCAAACGATCAACAATCACCCATACCATACTCATGCCCGACCTCGATCTCGGCAAACTCGTGACGAAATCCATCGATATATCTTCCCATTTCCATTCCGGAACGGGAAGTGACTGCAATAATCCGGCCGGTCGCTGATGCTCGATCTTGACCTGCTGACAAGTCAAACATCTCGCTACAAACTGTGCGACCTCCTCCTTCATATTATTCCACCAGAAATTCCTCCTCAGGTCTTTGTACATCTTACTCGAACCAGGATGAACAGAGTAAGGTGTAGCATGGGCCTCACGCAAAATACTCTGTCTCAACTCTGAGTCGTTCGGTACACAAAGCCGACTCTGAAATCTCAAAACACCATCCTCATGAATCACAAACCCAGGAGACTTTCCTTTAAGAACGTTCTCTCGGATTTGAGTAATCATCGGATCCTCTAACTATTTCAGCTTAATTTCATCGATCAAAGACGACGAAATCTCTAAAGCACAAAGTTGCCCGACAGCTCCAGGCATCAAAACCTCAACATCTAACTCGATCAAAGCCCGCCGAAGCTCAGACTGAGACGTAAAGATCTCAAGCGTTCGCAACATAACCGGTTTCTGACTCAAGGCGTCGGCCACGACGTTCACCTTGCCCGGATGATAAAGGATTTCGAGGTCATAATCCTTAATCAGCTCTAACCACCTCCTCTGCCTCATATTCAACTCTCGCTGGGTAAATATGTATTTCAGACTTTTATGATCGGTAAAAATCTGACATGCAGAGCCGAAAAGATAGTGACGCCAAATCTTGAGCGCAAAAACGACTGCCGCTAACTCCAAATCATGAGTAGGGTAGTTCAGCTCATACGGCCTCAACTGTCTCGACCCATAGGCAATGGTTTTGCCGTGCTGCATCAATACGCACCCGAGACCCTGTCCTGAAGCATCACTATAAACAGCAAAACCCTCGTTGCCACATGGCAATGCCAAAACCGGGGCTGAAGTCAAACGCTTCTTTAGTTCCTCGAAACTCGACTGTCTCTCGTCATTCCAGACGAATTTCTCGGATTTCTGGAGCAACTGTGTAAGTGGCCGAGCTAGTTTCGAGAAACCCTCGACGAACCTACGGTAGTAGCCAGCCAAACCCAAGAAACTACGGATCTCCTTCACATTCTTGGGCGGTGCCCAATCCAATACTGCCTCTATCTTCTGTTGATCCACACGAACCCCCTCGGCTGAAATCACGTGACCTAGAAACATCACTTCCTTCAGCCAGAACTCACATTTCGAGAACTTCGCATAGAGTTGCTCGGTCCTCAAGATGTCTAATACTACTCGCAAATGATGGGCATGCTCTTCCTCGTTCCTCGAATAAATAAGAATATCGTCAATGAAAACGACGACACACTTATCCAAATACTCGATAAAGACTTTGTTCATCAACTGCATGAACACCGCCGGCGCATTAGTTAACCCGAAAGGCATAACTACAAACTCATAATGTCCGTATCTCGTCCAAAAAGCTGTTTTCGGCACATCGGACTCCCTCACCCGGAGCTGATAGTACCCCGATTTCAAATCAATCTTCGAGAATACTGCAGCTCCCTGCAACTGGTCGAACAAGTCATCAATTCTCGGCAAAGGATACTTGTTCTTGATGGTCACCTTGTTTAGTTCGTGATAGTCGATACACAAACGTAGTGAACCATCCTTCTTCCGCACAAACAGGACCGGTGCGCCCCAAGGCGAGGCGCTCGGTTGAACATACCCCGACTCAAGAAGCTCACTCAGCTGCTTCTTCAACTCTGACATCTCTGAAGGTGCCATGCGATACGACGCCTTTGAAATAGGAGCCGCGCCCGGCTCTAACTCTATAACAAACTCGACCTCACGATCCGGTGGCAATCCCGGTAACTCGTCAGGAAATACATCAGGAAACTCACTAACAACTGGAATCGACGAAAGCTCGACTCCACCACTCTCCGCCTTCAAAGCGTAGCACCAATAACCAGTACACCCCTTTCGCAGGAGTCTCATCGCCTTCAAGGTGTTAATAACGAACTTCTGGTTTCCCCTCTTTCGCCCCGCGAAAGAGTGCTCGGTGCCGTCCTCGGCTAACATAGTGATGATTCTCGTGCGGTAGTTCATGATTGCACCATGCCGCTCGAGCCAATCATCCCCGAGAATTAAGTCCTCACCCTCAATACCCACAACAATAAGATTAGAGGGCCAAGCCCTCTCACAAATAAGCACAGAACAATCTCGAACCTTCTGATCACCAACGATCCGATCACCGCTAGGAAGCTTAACGATGAAGGGCTCACAAGGCGTCAAACAGTCGAGACTCAAACGGTGCACACACTCTAGAGATATGAACGAATGCGTAGAACCAGAATCGAAAAGCACACTGACAGGATGAGAAAGAATGTGAACGGTACCTGTCGCCACAGTAGCTGCTGGGTCATCGGCTCTCCGCATCTCGTAGACACGCGGGTGGGCTGAGCCGACACTGGAAGCTCCCCCCTTAGCGGGCTGACCCCGACCTCTCCCTCGACTAGCACTTGGCGGAGATTGAGAAGCAAACGATCCTTGATTCACGCTCGGTTCCCTAGGCGCTGGAATAGAAGCCCGTGCACCAACGATTCTCTCCCTCTCAGCACAGAAAGCCGCCTTGTGGCCTGGCTGGCCACACTGATTACACGTCAGCAAAGGACTCGGACAATTATGACTGATGTGGCCTGGCTGGCCAAAGTTAAAACACTTCACCTCTCGATAAGGGGCACTGGCTGCCCTGCGGGGAAACCCTGTAGATCGAGCTGGGCCACCGCCAGCGGAAAAGTTAGCAGACTGGAATTTCTGCCGACCTCCACCTTTGTGGCCCAAAAAATTCCCGGCAGACTTCTGCTTCTTGCTCTCGCGAGCCGCCTCACTCGCCGTCACAGACATATCGTAAGCAAGGGCCCTACTCTGGTAATCCTTCAAGGTAGTACAGACGAGCCCCGACATATAGTCCCGAATCGACAACTTCATCCGTCTGGAAAAATGGAAAATTTTGTCACTCTCTTCGACAACTTGGCTCTTCAAATAACCCAACTCCTTGTTAAAATCGGCAATAGCCTGAGATACGGGGATATCCCGTGGTTGAGCATCATAGAAAGCATGTACTCGAGCCTGTCTGACCGGCCACGGGCAATATTCGGTCTCCATCAATTCCTGAAACTCGGCCCATGAAGCAACATGATCTTTGGGCCCAACGGCCTCCCACCAATCCGTAGCGTCCCCAGTGAGAAAGTACTGGGCAATAGGGACCTTACGGTCTTCGGGACAGTTGGAAGCAGTGAAGACTTTGGATATCTCCTTGATCCACCCTTCCCAGCCAATCGGGTCTGAAGTTCCAGAAAACTGGGGAGGATGCATCTTGATGACATCTTGGAGCCAACGGTCCGCTCTGCCCCGATTAACATGGGCCTGATCTGGGTTCTGAACCGCCTGAGCTATTGCCGCCATTTGGTTCACCATTTGCTGCATAACAGCCGCAATACCAAGGTCGGCGCGCTCCTGAGAAGAAGCATGACTGTTACGGTCGCCGGTACTGCCGGCTCCCGAAGACTGTGACGTGGCCGCCCCACCGGCTGCCCCACGTCCTCGGCCGCGTCCACGACCACGGCCTCTTCCAGCATCCATACTAGAGTTAAATAAGTAGCAAAAGCCATACGACGGTAAGTACAAGAAAAGAACAATCACGAATCGAGAATCAAAGGTACGATACAAGGATATAAGGAATAGAGGAAGGGAAACTTACGGGCACTGGTAGTACCGGAATCATGGCAGTGTGATGATGATGTGCAAAACAAAACACAACAAGACCCAATAAACCGACAAGCCTAGGTATCCATAAACCTAGTGCGCTCTGATACCATTTTCTGTTACACCCCTAAGATATTCGAGGTATATTACAGCACCGTGAATCCCTATATGGGACCCACCAGGCTGAACAAGCATCATACTCATCGACTCCCAGAAACAATAGAATAACACCTCGTCATAAAGACGCCCAACAAAATAATCCACCTGGTTCAACCGGTCAAACATAACACCATAATCCGACACAAACATAATAAACAACAATACAATCCCGACGAGTAAGAATTCTTAAGTACTCGAGTACTTCTATTAGTTTAAAGACCACAAAAGGTAAAAAGATAGAAGGCAATAAGACACCACTCGTGCACAATCATCACGCACGGCCATCATCCGCGTACTGGTCCAGCGCCCGCTCGTCTCGATGAACCTGACCTGAAATTCATAAAACGAATTTCCCCAAAACGGGTCCCCAAAGGGGTTAGCAATTACGCTAGTACAAGTAACCAAATGAACAACTTACATCTCGTACATATAGTAAATGCATGCAATCAAGAAAACATAGTTCCAAAGCACTCATTTCCGGAAATGCCAATATCAAATCACATTTGTAAAATGCACCACAATTAACCATGGACCCACCCCTCCGTGGACCCCTACCGAGACCCCGTCTGATCTAACCCGTAGTGGTTAAAAGCAAGCTCGCGGATCCACCCCTCCGTGGACCCCTACCGAGACCCCGTCGGGTCTAACCCATAGTGAGCATACACACACACACAAAATTCTCATGCAATACTACTACGTTAAGATTGTAAGTTCATAAGGGTACTTGCCTCGATTAATAGACGGTGACACGAACGGAAAGGGAGAGTCAAGCACAACCGCGAGGAAATCGGTGGAAATGAACCTAATGATTCGAATAACACAATCACAACCACTTCTAAACGATTACGGAAATAGAATACACTCGAAAACCCGCCTACGATTCATGTATATTAAATGCAAAAACAACAACGAGGGCGGACCACAACCAAACCCTCTCGATAACGAAAGATACTACGAAATACACCATGAATCGTAGGGAAACGAGGAATACCAACAAGATTAATCATATTCATCATGAATTAACTAACAAAACGGAACGGATCGGATGAAAATGTGAAAACCCCCAAATTTTTCCCAAAATAGGGTTCTAGGAAATTTTACCTTGATTTGACGATGAACAACGAATGATTAGTGATAGGTTGATGATATGAAGCTTGAATATACTTCTACAATGGTGTTTGGGCAAAAATCGGGCGAAACCTAGCTCTCCAAGTCGTTCCCGTCGCGAAGAGAAGTGAGAGAGGTGAGAAATGAGAAAAAACACGGTTCTTTGCCGGTTTATATCTTGGCGGTGTTCTGGCCGTAACATCCATAACATACGGCCGTAACATAGGGACATTACGGCCGTAACTCTCCTGCCTTACGGCCGTAACTGTTCACAGGAATGAAACTGGGCAATCTGACGAAGCTGACATACGGCCGTATCAAGATAAGGTTACGACCGTAACAATTCTTACGGCCGTAACTCTAGCGTGTTACGCCCGTAACCCCCCCACTGGATTCCAGTGCAGAAAACAAACCCTTATACGGCCGTATAAGGGAAACTTACGGCCGTAACTCTCGAGCATTACGGCCGTAACACATACGGCTTACGGCCGTAACATAGCCTGTGACAGTAGGCAGAAATCTGAATCACTACTCGACGAGGAAATGATCGGGAAGTAACGAGACGTATCTGCTACCAACTGATACACTTCCGACAGATTCAAGCCAACGACAAAAGATATAAAATGAAACATGATTCCGACTACTCGAGGGTTCGGAACAGACAGGGATGGAAACTACCCCGTAACTTAGGGAAATTACGAAACGGCCCAAACGTTCAAAATCCACGATACGACGTCGGATTAACAAACCGAAACTCCCAACACGAACAACTCAACTATACGAACTCGTGAACCCAAAGAAATTACGAAAGCGAACGAGTTCCACGAAAATCGAACGTCCATGCCATAATACATGACATAAAACGGAATAATATCAAAACATCACCAAGATCATCCCAGATGGAGAAACTCCAAGAATAACATAGATTCAAAATGTCGATATGGTTACAAGCGAGCTACCAAAAAAATAAAAATACACCAAAATAGGAATATCGAAAAAAGAAGAAAAATGCGGATATTATAGAATCCCCACAGGACCGAGTAGAGAGCGAGCTCGTCGCTGATGGGCTCGTCGGTGAGGACTATTTCATCCACTCGGTCGATGTAATCTGCATCGGATTCGTCTTCCCCCTGCCTGATTTTCATCATGCGGTGGGGGCCTTCTGGTCTGACGGCCTTGGCGGCGAAGTATGACGTGAAGTCACTCGCCAATTTCTCAAAGGAAATGATTGATCGCGGTGGTAGTGAGACGTACCACCTATAGGCCTGCTCGTCCAATGTTAATGGGAATATTCGGCACTTGGTCGCGTCTGATGCCCCACACCCGGTCATGTAAATCCGGAACTTGCTTAGGTGAGTCTCGGGGTCCGATCTCCCTTCATACAATGATGTTTTGGGAGGAGCGATCCTTGGTTGCATGGGGGCCAGCTCGATGTGGACCACGAGTGGCTCAGTCAGTCCGATGATCTTTCCACTAGCGCTTGCCCCAGTTTCAAAGAGCGCTTTCATCTCGTTGAGCTGGCGTTGCATAGCGGCCATCGCCGCGATCTGGCTACTCGCGGCTAGGCGCTCGGAGCGGGAACTGAGGCGACCAAGTACTAATACCCTGGCTCCGCTGTCGATGATGTCCTTACCGCGTGGCTCGACTCTTCGGCGGATGGGGGCCAGACGGCTGACCTGTATTTTGTTCGGAGTTGGGTAGGCCGAACTCCTGGTGACGGACTCGGATTCCGTCGTCTCTTGGTTGGTGCCAGAATGCCCCGGTCACCATGATGGATAGCTTCCTAAGCGGCTGAAGATGGAACCGTCCCGCCTCATGAGAGCCTTTTCTCGCGAATCGGGGCTTTCTGACGATTGTTCGGCCAGTAACCCCTTGAGCTTCTATTTGCCCGCGCGGTGGATGGCCGAGGGGGTTATAGCGGGCGCTGCACATGCTCTCTGTCACTCCTTTAGGATGGACATAGCCTCCTCGATTTGTTCCGCGGTTTGGAACTGGTCGAGCGAAAGGCTGGGGTCGTCCCTCAGGTACGGGATCGAGAGTCTCGCGTTGCCGCGGCTACCCTCTGCCGTAGGCTGGGGCTCGAATTGAGCCGGAATAAGGCGTCCGGCGGATCGGAGAGTGGCTCTCTTTGATGTGGTGGCATACGCCATGATTCTGAAGGTTTTTCTTTGAAGAATAGTGAGTGTTTCTTCAAGTATATGCCCCGGAGAACAGTGAGTGTTCTTCGAGACGGTGGGAATGAAAATGAAGGTTACGATGCCCTTCTTCTAGCGCCAATTGTTGTTACTCAAAATATTATCTGGAGATGATATGCTGGAATGGACGAGTAACAAACAAAATGCGAGAGCACGTCCGTGGGGAAATAAATAACACAAGATTTGCCAGGGTTGTTAGTCCCGGGCTTGAATGCTCTCGCGAGATGTTATTAATATGAATACTGGTGAGTACAAATATTAATGTTAGAGTTCAATTACAATGAGTGTAAAAGACCCTAGTTATCTTAGCTATCGAGTGCTGAAGATTGCCGGAAGAACCAGAGTTGAAGCTCTGTGAGTTCTTGTTACAAAGATGTAGAGTTCTCTGTATTATTTGCTGTGTGTAATCGTTTAAGCGTTATCACTGTCACTGTGTTAATGTTGTAACTGTCCTCTTGCCAATGTTGGAGGCCTCTTATTTATAGGAGAGAGGGTTGTTGGGACGTCCCTGTCCACCGCGGGCGATCGCCGTTTCCTGCATTTAAATAAGGCGGGCGATCGTCCCAGCATGTGGGACTGTTTTCTTAAAGTCCACAGCTACTGCTGGCAGCCATATGCGTGAACCAATGAGGAGGCGACAGGTGCCTCTTCTCGCTGCCTTGGGAGGTCCCACCTAGGACCTTTCGGCGGGTCTGTCGGTAGGTGAGGCCGTCCTTATCACTGACAACTGCTGATGGGCTGGAGTAGGGCCTGTTCTTGCGGCGCCTTTTGTGGATCTGCACGTGGGTCTTCACCCGAGATTCGGTCTTCGCAGACTTTGACAGACGGTGTCCTTGTTCATGGCATAGGATGGTCGTCCTTGGTCGGGCACCAGAGTCGATCGCTAGGTGCCAAAAGGCGATCGCCTTGGGAGTCGATCGCTAGATACTTGAAGGTGGAGTGTTACCTTCGATTTGGCAAGTTTGTCGTTGTAATATCCGGAATTTCTACTACTGTTGTTTGATATTATTTTATCCGAGTTATATTGTACAGCATGAAATCTGTACAGTAGGGATAAAATAAATAAAGGACTGAGATGTCAGTATTGGTATAATTGTCGTATTTGGTCGACAATTGTATTTGAGGATATAATGTGTTGAGTAATGTATATTTGATATGCCGTATGTTCGTATTTGATATGTCGAGATGTTGGACAAGGATAGCTGAAAATGGCTAAGTATAGCCTTATTAGCGCACGCTGATATTCATGCATAGCGCACGCTATCGCGAGATTAGCGCACGCTACGTTCATAGGTTAGCGTACGCTAATGTAGTCCGATCGGAAGGAATCTGCGTATGGACCTACGCTTTGGCGCACGTTCGGTAAGTCAACGGTTGTTGTCTGAAGTATTAGCGCACGCTAAAATATTAGGCTTAGCACACGCTAACTATGTATCGATCGACAAGGAATCTTATCCTTGCTAGATCTTTGTCGGAATGTGGGGCGAGTGGTAGGTTAACACGGTAGTAAGTCAACCGGATAGCGCACGCTAAGAGTAAGGACTTGCGTCGCTAGACATGATGATTTACGACGTTAATGCATGGGCATTACGTCGTAAGGTAGTTCTGAAGCAAGGCAGGTAGCCTGCAGGCTGCGATAGCGCACGCTAACAAAGTCGGTTAGCGCACGCTAAGGCTAGCGCACGCTAAACATAAGGGTTTAGCGCACGCTAGTGGTGCATTCTATATAAAGGGACAAGCGGGTGTCATGAAACATTTCGTCCATTTCTTTCCTTTCACCCGATAGAGACAACCTTGTGAGAACATTTGGAGTTCCTAAACAACGAGGAGGATCCTCTTTAACAAGATTAAAGATGGAAATCATGGAGTAAAGCTTTGTTCTTGAAATCATTGGTGATTCTTGGAAATCAATCCTTTCCTTCAAAAAAGGTAATTACTCTTCACTTTGAGATTTTGTTTTGGATTGTATATGATGTTCTTGAGTTGATGATTATCATATAAACAAGTTGATGAGCATGACAACGAGTTGGATTACCGTACTAAGTTAGTGTTGTTATCAATATATGAGTATTGATATGTTTCGTATGGTTTTGGATGGAATTCAAGATATATGTTGAGGTAATTCCCTTCTTCAATTCGGATTTTTGATGTTTTGTCGTTGGTTACTTCGTATGGTAACGATTATGGTGATGCTACTGTGATTCTTGAAGTTATGTGAATTGTATGTCGAAGAACATGATGAATAAGGATTTTTAGATGTTAGAACACATCGGATTTTATCATTTTATGGATCATGAACGTGAATTTGGATAATTCGTGTTCTTGAAGAGCTATTAAATTATATGTCATGATTGTTATGAAATCCTTAATCTCGAGATGAGTTGATCATTGTCATGATGGAAGTGTTAGACGATGCTTGAAATGCATGCCACTGCACAGCATTAGCGCACGCTACGTTCTTGCCTAAGCGGCGCTAACGGGAGCAACTTAGCGCACGCTACGTTAGGTGATTAACGTGCGCTAAGTAGGCGACAGTGCGATATTTTTGTGTTTTGATTAGGAATTCGTGATGGTTTGACTTGGTTGGTTACATGTGTTTATTCGAGGTTGTGTTGAACCGTTGAGTTCGATTAGTTAGTATTGTCGGTTGTTGATTGTTATCGGATATGTGTTATTTGATTTCTTCGATAGGTTGAGATTGCTGATCGGTGATTATAACCGGATATTGCGGTCGTGTTCGAGTATGTCCATTGTATTGCTTTTGATCGGGTGAGGAGCTCGTAGACAAAGGCAATGTGTTCGGCAGCGGCCGTGGTATCGGTATCGAGGCAAGTTATTACTTGCTCGGTTATAATATTTAATGAATGGTTTGATTTCATTTCGTTTATAATGCATATAGCGATGATTATTATTGTGAACTCGGGTATCCGGATCGCATATCGTTTTTCGATTACGGGAGGTAAATCATAATGAATATGCTTTATCTCGATTATTGGTATGTTCGAGTATCGAGGTTACATTATGGTAAGGACGAGGATATGAGTATCTATAGTTCGTTATGCGTTTGGATCGCGGCGGTGGGGATAATCGTCGGTGATGATTGGACGTCGAGGTTGCTTCCGAAGGACTCGGGGCAAGTATTCCATATTGGTCACGGTTTTATGTTATTTATTTTGGTCTCGTACATTCTCTTTCATGTTGTTGAACATGAAGTCGTCCTAGTATATTGTCATGTTGTCGTGCATGTTATGTTGTTCATGTGGATGAACGTGTTGATTTGCATATGTGTATGCATATTGTGTTGTTTTTGTTGTGTAAATAATCCGATGGGATTATGAGGATCTATCTTGAGGGCGCTGGATCGAATGTCCACCATGCGTTGGTTCGACGGGATCATCATGGGGATCTATCTTGAGAAGCTGGATCGTTGGACGGAGTTTTCCACCATGCGTTGGTTCGACGGGATCATCATGGGGATCTATCTTTGAGGCGTATTTGGATCGTTGGATTACGTATTGTGTTGATGGAATCGGTGAATTCGCATCATTGATTTTATCATGTGTTGTTGTTCACATGTGTATTGTTAGTTATCCACCTTATGTTGATCGATAGGATCAACAAAGGGATCTATCTTTGAGGAGCCTGGATCGTCGGATTTCCATTGAGTATACATGATTGTTATTGTTGTGATCATATTGACGTGGTCATATGAGTATGCATTTGTAGGTCTTGTGTTAGGACCTTGTCCGTATTGCATTGATCTGATCTCGGATTAGACTGGTATGATTGTCGTGGCACTTCATATCTCGAGGTATGTTCCGTATTTTCCTTTGGTATTCGTCTTGATGGACGATCGGTTATCCTCTTGGGATTTGATGATGTTATTCGATGGATCGTATTGGTCAGAAATGGTATATTTCCGTATCGTGAGTTGGTTATGACAGTTTGAGAACCTTGAGTATTGTTTGAGGTACAGTACTTATATTATGTTCGAGTTTATTGGTAAATCGAGTACATGATGTGAAATGTGATAATGGCTACTCTGATGAGAATCACTCGAGTAAGCAAAGTTATGGCGGTAAGATTACATTGGTCGTATTCTTATGTTGTATTCTCATTGGTATGTTATTATTAATGTGATGTGACAGTTATCATTGTTGGATATTATGGCTGACCCCGTCGTGGGATTTATTTTAGGTTCTCGGAGTATCGAGCTTGTAGCGGTCGTGAAGAGATGAGCTTCCCGGAGGATACTGGCTAGGACATGTTCTGTACATTGAGTTTCTTGATTGGTTCATGTTTTCCGCTGCTAGAGTATCGTTTTGGTTGGTCTTTTTCCATTGCGTGAGTATTTTGAGACGCTCTTTTGGTATCCGTAGCGAGGTTACTTTGGAAATCGTTTTCTAAACTTTTGAGTATCGGCTGTTTGGCCTTGCGATTTCAAATGAGTTTTACGACGGTTTTTGATAAATGGATTTTATAAGTCTTTGTGAATTTTTAAAGTTAGTACCGTCGTTGGCCTCTTGGGCATTTGTAAGTGTTTGTGAAAATTCTTTTTAGCCTTGTCGGTTCCATCTCGGGGCCCACGGCGCTGTAATATTTCCGGTTAAATCTGGGGGTGTTACAGAATATGGTATCGGAGCTTAGGTTGAGAAAACCTAGGCATTTGGGTCGAGTTGGGTCGTGTTTTTGTTGCGTCATTCGAGTTGTCGATTGACAAATACTAGAGCCGTGAGTCTTTGTTGTTCACTCAGGCTTGTGCGTTATCGGATTTAGATCGCATTGGGCTTGTTATAACTTTTCCAAATGGTGTTTACGTGATATATTGTGTTCTTGAGTTGCACTGAGTTTGCAAAACGTGAGTTTTGAAAATACATGTGTCGAGTATTTTCTTGAGTCTAGACATGTGCCAGTATCACGGGGAATCGTCGGCTTCACGATCTGTAAGTATTCGGATTTTTGAATTTCATTGAGATTTACTGCCGTTCTAAGTTGATATGTTTTGAGATTCAGCAGATATTATGCATTTCAATATAAGGTGACAGAGTTGGGATAGGATTGATGATCTTGAGAAGTTATGATTTTGGAAATCAGTATATCAGCTAGATTTTGGAACGGAATTGTGTAATCGGGAGAAGGACTATGGATTGTTGAGAAGAACATGTAGCATGTTAATTCATTTGAGATACATGAACTGTTTTGAGCATTTGAAAATGATACTTTTCAAAATGAATATTTTACGGATGTTTTACGGAAAATGATTTTGGGCCGAGACCCAATTGATTTTGAAATGGTTTTATAACTCAGGACTTGGGTTCGAAAGAGGGTTTTCTACTTTTTAAACTTTTTATAATGCGGAATGAGATACGGGCTGAGACCCTAATGTTTCTAACGGCTTTTCTGTTTTCTTAAAACTCCCGAGATTTGTAAAATACTTTACCAATCGTTTACCTATGTTATTTCCGCCTTTCGAGGCTTTGGTTTACTTGTTCAAATTGAACCTCTCGGGAAGTCTTTCGCTGTGTGGATTTGTTTCAATATTTTGTCATATCATATTTAAGGTGATCCAGGATGGGTTAACGACTGACGTTGCAAGTCATGTGTGGAAAAGGAGTTTAGTCGGAATTTATATATTGAGATTTTGGAACTCGATCGTGTGGTTTTCCGATGGAATATCAGTGGATATTGGTGACGAACCGAATTGGTATACAGGAGTATGGATATAGTCGAGCATTTGCATACTTTTCATTTTAAAACTTCAAATCGTGTGGATTGAAGGAAATCATATCAAATACTTGGCACCATCGAGCCAAGTTAATTTTTCAAAATTGATTTTGTGGTCTTACCAAAATTTATGTTTTGAGTTTTCAAACTCTTGAAAGAATTTTCGAAAATTTGTCTTTTGACAAGAATATATGATTTCAAACTGGTTTTGAAAATGTGATTGATGTACATACGCATTTAGTGCATAATGCTATTATGGTGAAGATATGAGTGTGACTCACGAACTGGATAGTACATCAGTATGGTACGATGAAAGAGGTTCGAACGTTAGTATGGTAGTTTGGTTATCCAGAGATGATCGGTTGATTTATCGGATAAGAGAAAAAAATACTGCGTGTAGCAGGTTCGGGTACATCATGTAATTTTGGAAATGGGGATTTTGTGAAACCGGGACATATGTGCTATGTGATTCCATTGAGTACGGTAGTAGCGCGATTTTACCACAGTGATTCTGGAATGATTTCCTTGTAAGTGCAAATTTGGGGATGGTGACCCCACGCTGGTTGTTTTGGATATTGAGTGGTCGTTTCCACTCCGTGTATGATTGGGTATGTTCGTCAGTTTGTGATTGGTTGTTCATATGCCGAGGGGTATGTTCGCCAGTCGGATATGTTTATTGAGATCCACTGTATGTGATCGGTGTGTCGCTTTGAGAATTTTGCTTTTTCGTATATACATTTACGTGGTTACGTGTTGATAGTGTTGGAGTTTACCGTGTGAAGGTATTCTCGATTTCCGTTGATCGTTCGTTGGTTGTATTAGAGTTTATCACGTTGATGATATTCTCGATTGTGTTTTGACCTCACGGTTGGTCGATTGGAATTTATCATGTCGATGATAAATTCGGTTGATTGTTGATCATTGTTGGTGATCATCCGAGCGTTGATTGTCTATCGATGTTTCGGGATTCGTTGCCATTGTATTGAGCGGTTGTTTCACGGATACATCGGATATTATTCGTTTTATCGAATTGAGACTTGATTATGTAATCAGTGCATGTGATTTGATTCGGGCAGATTGTTTCATCCGAAGACGATATCTTTTTGTTGAGACTCAGAGAATTGTAATCGTAAGCGTATTGGGACTGTACAGTGAGATCGCTTGCTAGTATCTCCGGAGATCGTCGACCTGCGTATTTGGAAGTATGCGGTTTTGGCTATTCAGAATAATGATGATTGATCAGTGTCGTGATGGTTTTGGGATATTTTGGGTTGGACAGCATGTTTGTTTGTTTTCTATGACGGATTGCAAGTTTCGAGGACGAAACTTATTTTAAGGGGTGTAGAATGTAATATCCGGAATTTCTACTACTGTTGTTTGATATTATTTTATCCGAGTTATATTGTACAGCATGAAATCTGTACAGTAGGGATAAAATAAATGAAGGACTGAGATGTCAGTATTGGTATAATTGTCGTATTTGGTCGACAATTGTATTTGAGGATATAATGTGTTGAGTAATGTATATTTGATATGCCGTATGTTCGTATTTGATATGTCGAGATGTTGGACAAGGATAGCTGAAAATGGCTAAGTATAGCCTTATTAGCGCACGCTGATATTCATGCATAGCGCACGCTATCGTGCAGGATTAGCGCACGCTACGTTCATAGGTTAGCGTACGCTAATGTAGTCCGATCAGAAGGAATCTGCGTATGGACCCGGCTGCTTTCGGCGCACGTTCTGGTAAGTCAACGGTTGTTGTCCTGAAGTATTAGCGCACGCTAAAATATTAGGCTTAGCGCACGCTAACTATGTATCAGTCAACAAGGAATCTTATCCTTGCTAGATGCTGTCGGAATGTGGGGGCGAGTGGTAGGTGAACACGGTAGTAAGTCAACTTCGGATAGCGCACGCTAAGAGTAAGGACTTGCGTACGCTAGACATGATGATTTACGTACGTTAATGCATGGGCATTACGTACGTAAGGTAGTTTACGAAGCAAGACAGTAGCCTCTGGACTGCGATAGCGCACGCTAACAAAGTCAGTTAGCGCACGCTAAGGCTAGCGCACGCTAAACATAAGGGTTTAGCGCACGCTAGTGGTGCATTCTATATAAAGGGACAAACGGGTGTCATGAAACATTTCGTCCATTTCTTTCCTTTCACCCGATAGAGACAACCTTGTGAGAACATTTGGAGTTCCTAAACACTGAGGGATGATCCTCTTTAACAAGATTAAAGATGGAAATCATGGAGTAAAGCTTTGTTCTTGAAATCATTGGTGATTCTTGGAAATCAATCCTTTCCTTCAAAAAAGGTAATTACTCTTCACTTTGAGATTTTGTTTTGGATTGTATATGATGTTCTTGAGTTGATGATTATCATATAAACAAGTTGATGAGCATGACAACGAGTTGGATTACCGTACTAAGTTAGTGTTGTTATCAATATATGAGTATTGATATGTTTCGTATGGTTTTGATGGAATTCAAGATATATGTTGAGGTAATTCCCTTCTTCAATTCGGATTTTTGATGTTTTGTCATTGGTTACTTCGTATGGTAACGATTATGGTGATGCTACCTTGTGATTCTTGAAGTTATGTGAATTGTATGTCGAAGAACATGATGAATAAGGATTTTTAGATGTTAGAACACATCGGATTTTATCATTTATGGATCATGAACGTGAATTTGGATAATTCGTGTTCTTGAAGAGCTATTAAATTATATGTCATGATTGTTATGAAATCCTTAATCTCGAGATGAGTTGATCATTGTCATGATGGAAGTGTTAGACGATGCTTGAAATGCATGCCACCGCACAAAGATTAGCGCACGCTACGTTCTTGCCTAGCGCGCGCTAACGGGAGCAACTTAGCGCACGCTACGTTAGGTGATTAACGTGCGCTAAGTAGCAGACGATAAAGGCAAGATTTTTGTGTTTTGATTAGGAATTCGTGATGGTTTGACTTGGTTGGTTACATTGTGTTTATTCGAGGTTGTGTTGAACCGATGAGTTCGATTGGTTAGTATTGTCAGTTGTTGATTGTTATCGGATATGTGTTATTTGATTTCTTCGATAGGTTGAGATTGCTGATCGGTGATTATAACCGGATATTGCGGTCGTGTTCGAGTATGTCCATTGTATTGCTTTTGATCGGGGCTGAGGAGCTCGTAGACAAAGGCAATGTGTTCGGCAGCAGCTTCGTGGTATCGGTATCGAGGCAAGTTATTACTTGCTCAGTTATAATATTTAATGAATGGTTTCAGTTTCATTTCGTTTATAATGCATATAGCGATGCTTATTATTGTGAACTCTGGGTATCCGGATCGCATATCGTTCTTTCGATTCTGGGAGGTAAATCATAATGAATATGCTTTATCTCAGTTATTGGTATGTTCGAGTATCGAGGTTACATTATGGTAAGGACGAGGATATGAGTATCTATAGTTCGTTGTACGTTTGGATCGCCGAGCAGTGGGGATAATCGTCGGTGATGATTGGACGTCGAGGTTGCTTCCGAAGGACTCGGGGCAAGTATTCCATATTGGTCACGGTTTTATGTTATTTATTTTGGTCTCGTACATTCTCTTTCATGTTGTTGAACATGAAGTCGTCCTAGTATATTGTCATGTTGTCGTGCATGTTATGTTGTTCATGTGGATGAACGTGTTGATTTGCATATGTGTATGCATATTGTGTTGTTTTTGTTGTGTAAATAATCCGATGGGATTATGAGGATCTATGCTGAGGGCGCTGGATCGAATGTCCACCATGCGTTGGTTCGACGGGATCATCATGGGGATCTATGCTGAGGGCGCTGGATCGTTGGACAGGTTTTCCACCATGCGTTGGTTCGACGGGATCATCATGGGGATCTATGCTGAGGGCGCTGGATCGTTGGATTACCAGTATTGTGTTGATGGAATCTGGTGAATTCGCATCATTGATTTTATCATGTGTTGTTGTTCACATGTGTATTGTTAGTTATCCACCTTATGTTGATCTGATAGGATCAACAAAGGGATCTATGCTGAGGGCGCTGGATCGTCGGATTTCCATTGAGTATACATGATTGTTATTGTTGTGATCATATTGACGTGGTCATATGAGTATGCATTTGTAGGTCTTGTGTTAGGACCTTGTCCGTATTGCATTGATCTGATCTCGGATTAGACTGGTATGATTGTCGTGGCACTTCATATCTCGAGGTATGTTCCGTATTTTCCTTTGGTATTCGTCTTGATGGACGATCGGTTATCCTCTTGGGATTTGATGATGTTATTCGATGGATCGTATTGGTCAGAAATGGTATATTTCCGTATCGTGAGTTGGTTATGACAGTTTGAGAACCTTGAGTATTGTTTGAGGTACAAGATTTTATATTATGTTCGAGTTTATTGGTAAAACGAGTACATGATGTGAAATGTGATAATGGCTACTCTGATGAGAATCACTTGAGTAAGCAAAGTTATGGCGGTAAGATTACATTGGTCGTATTCTGATGTTGTATTCTCATTGGTATGTTATTATTAAGGTGATGTGACAGTTATCATTGTTGGATATTATGGTGACCCGTCGTGGGATTTATTTTAGGTTCTCGGAGTATCGAGCTTGTAGCGGTCGTGAAGAGATGAGCTTCCCGGAGGATACTGGCTAGGACATGTTCTGTACATTGAGTTTCTTGATTGGTTCATGTTTTCCGCTGCTAGAGTATCGTTTTGGTTGGTCTTTTTCCGCTGCGTGAGTATTTTGAGACGCTCTTTTGGTATCTGGTAACTGAGGTTACTTTGGAAATCGTTTTCTAAACTTTTGAGTATCGGCTGTTTGGCCTTGCGATTTCAAATGAGTTTTACGACGGTTTTTGATAAATGGATTTTATAAGTCTTTGCGAATTTTTAAAGTTAGTACCGTCGTTGGCCTCTTGGGCATTTGTAAGTGTTTGTGAAAATTTCTTTTTAGCCTTGTGGGTTCCATCTCGGGGCCCACGGCGCTGTAATATTTCCGGTTAAATCTGGGGGTGTTACAGTCGTAGCTCATTTGGTCGTGAACTCGGTCGCTCGGCCCTTATACTGATCGCCGTCGAGGCGTATAAATCGCCGCACAACATCCTTATCAGATTAATTGATGATATAATGTGGTTTGGTATTACAATTATATTATTTAATTTATTAATTTTCATTCGACTGGTGGGTCCCAGTTGGGGGTCCACGGCACTGTAATATCCGCCTAGTTTGGGGTGTTAGAGTAACCACATGAAAAAGTTCCTTAAGAGTGCCAAAACCACCAGGAAGGGTGATAAATGCGTCAGAATTATTTATGATGTGAGTTATGCGATCTTGCATATTTATAGCTCTAAACACATCTCCAATAGTTGCCCCAGTGATTTTACTTTCAGCCAGAGGTTTTGGAATTATTCCCAATACTTTTACTCCTTCCATATAGGCAGAAGCAGCAGCGCGTCCCATTAATCCTAGACTTCCTCCTCCGTAAACTATATGAATGCATTTTTCTCCTAAGGTATGACCCAAGTTGTGGGCTGCTTCAGTAAAGCATGCCTTTGTTCCATAACTAGTTCCACCAAAAATGCAGACTGAGTTAAATCTTTTTGTGGAAGATGATGATTCCATTTTTGAAAAGAAACTTATTTGAGAGAAAAAGAGAAATGTATAAATTTGAGGGATGAATAAAAGAAATAAGCACAATGTTTATTTATAGAAGAAAAATAAGGTAAAAATATTTAACAAATCTGTGATTCCGTTAATTACGCTTCAACTACTCAATAGAATAATGAATGTATTTATTGCGTATCACTTTTTTATTCAGAAAATCTTACCATACGACAAAAATAAAAGATACTCACGTGTATGTACAGTAGTTGTGATTGCGGCTCACATCTTCCTCTGATTTACATTCAGAAACGGCTTAAACGCCTTCTATGAATTGTGGAGAAGCTTCCCATCCAATTTTCTTACAAATTTGCAAACAGGGTCTTTTAACGTCAGATTCCCAAGACGTTGTTCATATTCTGGTTTGAAAATATTCCAAAAACATCAAATTCCATAATATATGAGTTCACTAGGATGCGTGTCACGAGAAATTTCGATATTATCTAAATTTTCTTTATTCAGACCATCCTTAATGAAATGAATTTTATCTTCTCTGTTTGTAGATGGAATTCCTAAAGATCGACATTTTGAATTACAGTTCCATCTAGCACATTTATAGCAAACGGCTAGGGATGTCAACTTTATCCGTACCCGATCCTACCCGTCGGCCGAAATCGGGTCGGGTATCGACCGAACCCAAAATTTTATGATCGGGTACGGGTAGGGTATGGGTATAGTATATTACCCGATTACCCGACTCAATTACCCGACCAGCATACTCGTTGAATTCTATAAATATATTATTATTATATGTTAAACATTATATTATATTATATTATATATTATATATTTTGCTATATAACATATTATATTTTAGATATTTATTATACTAACTTGAATTTATTAATTACATTATATGTATATATGACATATATTAAAAATATTTATATTCTTAAATATAGGGTATACGGGTACCCGAATACCCATTGGGTACCCGATTACCCGATGGACAATACCCGAACCCGATCTAAATCAAATAGGGTAGGGTATGGAGAAGGCATACCCGTATCCTACCCGACCCATTGACATCCCTACAAACGGCTATTATCTTTGCTCGTCGTTTCTTGGCATATGAACTTTTTCCAAGCCCTGGTAAAAATGTAGTAGGTATTTCTGTGAATTCACCTGCTATTCTCACTTTGGCTTCAATAATGAATCTAATGTCAAAAGGTATGCTTTTATTCATAAGCAACCTCATCCTTTCAAGTCTTGTCTTGTAAATTTTTAAAATGACTTTTTTGCTAAGAAAGGGAAATCCTTTTTCAATACTATTCAAAGTTTCTTCCATGATAAAATAAAATAAAATAAAAATAAAATGAGAAAATATCTACAAATATCAGTTATTTTGGGAAACTGAAAAATCCGACTTTAATAGCCACGGAGTACCATTATCCGCTACTTGACCGGACAAACACAATTGAGTACTAAGTTACAATGTCTTGAAATTGTATCTATAACAATAGTTTACAATGTGAGATTTCAAAAATAACATTAATACTTCCCCGGCAACGGCGCCAAAAACTTGACACGTCTTTTGTGTAACTATCGCAAGTGCACGATATCGTATCAAGTAGTAAGTGGAATTTTTGAGTCCGGTTTATCTATTTGTTATAGAGATTTAGATGAGTGAAACACACAATTTAAGAGTTTGGTTTGACAATTGCAAGGAAAATGTAATAATAGTTCTAAAATTTAAGGAAATGAAATATTGCACTAATAATAGATTAATAAAAGGTAAAATAAAATGGTTGGGATTACAAACTTAGTTCATCATTAGTTATAGAAGATGTATAGGAGATCATAAGATGCATTTACTTATTATGTTGTGTAGATTCGATTTTCCTTAAAATGACGGTTTCTCTTTCGAATGTCAAAACGCCCCTTATATATTGAATCAATCCACTATATTTCTATGTTGATTGGCTTCAATACATAGCATTAGGTTTTATGAAAATAACTCAAAGAATCATCTAAGGTCTAGAGGTATATTTCTATCCTCTAGAACAACTTAGAGTGAAAATTATTTGATCTAATCAACATATTTTCTTTATGAAGACCATAAATATCATCATTTATTGGCCAAATAAATAAAGATTTGTAAAACAATGAAATCACACACAATAATAAGTAATCCATAATAGATCTTTATACAAACTTAAATAACAGGACAAACCTTGTATATAATCCCAACTAAGGATAACTTAGCCCATGAAGGGGTCATTATTAGTTGAAAAAGGGAAAGAATTGATACAAACTCCCTTAGTAGATAAAGGAGAAAGAAGCAATAAACTCCCTCAACAACATAAACTAAATCACTCTTACATAAATCACTCAAGAACACAAGTGTGTTCTTCACACAAAGGAAAATATTACAAAGTAGGAAAAATATAAGATGAAGGGTGATTAATGATGGATCTAAGGGGTTTATTTATACACCTAAAATCATCTAATAGCTCCAAAACTCCAGCATTACTATATTAGATCGGATCAAGGCCAGTCATTCCGTCAATAATAGACCAAAAGTATAAAAGATTTAAAAATGATCATACATCTGTCAAGAGTTACGGCCGTAACATTGAGGAGTTACGGCCGTAACTATGAGGACTTACGGTCGTAAGCTTTAGATGTTACGGCTGTAACATGGCTACGGCTTTTTGCACATTAGTTGCTGTGTGAGTTATGGCTGTAACTTTATTTGTACGCCCGTATGGAGTTTCAGACTTCATTTTCAGCCCAGAATTTCTTAGACTCTTGCGCTTTCGCCTCAAATCTTCTTCGGATGATAACTTTTGATATATAACTCTGATTTTGAATTCGGAATGACTGCCGAACTCATCTCGTAAAGCTCTACAACATGAATACATAAAAACTCAATAAAGAGAATATTTTATAAACATGTTATTTCTTGAGTAAATCTGTAATTCTTTCCGATTGAGACTAAATTTACCTCTTCATCCTATAAAAATAAAATTATTAAAAAATAATTAATTTAAAACAAAAAACGAGTAGACTAGCTCATAATTATGAGTGAAATATATCAATACTAATCACGGATAAGTGTATAAAACTGACACTTATCAGTTGCGTCCTGTGGGATTACTACTGCGGCAGGTGCAGTATGCGGTATTGCCTCAGTGTCCGTTGTAGCCACCGGGGTTACTGTAGGAACAGCTTCCGTCTTCGAAGACTTCTTTATCTTCTACTTCTTCTTTCTTTTCTCGACAGCTGTAGGGGAGCTGCTGTCGGGAATTTTTCTCTTCTTGCTGACAGCCTTCTTCTTGTTGTCATTAGATTTGGATTTGGACGGCGGATCAGCGACATCTCTGGAATCATTTGATGTCAGTAGGGAGAATGGGCTTGACTTGTTTGCGAGAAGGGATGCCTTGTTTGAAAACAGATGGCTTGGAACCACCAAGGAATTTCCCGGCGAGGATCTTTTTGACATTTGTTGACTGCTGTATGCCACAGCTAATCAGGATGTAGTTCAGAATGAGGCCAAAAGATTTCCTGGCGGAATTTGGTTTCGATGCTTCCTCCTGAATCCGTTTCAAGATAATCTGGCACCAGTTCAACTTTTCTCTGGTCATAATGGCCACCATCATCCGGAATCGCAGACTCGTGCATATTTTTGAATGCGCCAGTACGGTTTTCAACAACCCTGCAGCAAAAATCATGCAAGTAAAGGTAGGCAGAGTAAAGTTCTTGTGGCATGAACGATGAACTTGAAAAGGTTGGGAGTTCCGAGTGAACAGATCCCAATAGGCCTTTCAAAGATCATCAGACCCGAATGACCTTTAGAATGTGTAGGACCTTTGCAAATCGGAGTAACGACGGAGCTTTTGTTGGTCGGAGATGGCGGACCTGACACCTGAGATGGTGTGAGTTTCAGGAGCCGTCGCCGCGATTTTTTCTGATTTTGTAGAAACGTGAACTGTAGCGTGAGGTTGAATAACAATTGTAGGAATCTTTTAGGGCGTCCGAGATGCCCTTTTACGTCGAGTCATGCAGACGTGTAGTCCTAATCACCGGACGGTAAGAACACGGCAGCGAGCATATATGAAATATGTTGTTGTGCGCGTCTGACGTCGGTGATGATGGATCTGCGGTTACACACTTAGTGTGTGAAGATGGCGGTCGTCGCGAACCAGCTTGCCGGCGCTGGTTGTGGTTGAAAAGTATATGCATGAGGTCGGGGGAGGGGGGCGAGTCAGAAGGTGGTGGTTGCTGTCGGAAGAGATGGCTGGCGGGGGTCGTGGTTGGAGAACGGCGTGAGGTGAGTCAGAAGGTGGTGGTTGAATTTAAATTTTGGCTTAACCTATTGATCTCAATCCTTTGTTTGTTCTTATATACATCATCATGATTAACTCTAGTTTTTTTTTCTCACATTGATGTTTTATTGGTCACAGAGGTATTAATGCGAAGTACATCTATGTTTATGACATCTGAGAGAATATACGACTCTTGAGATGTATATGGATCCTTTGTTGGAAATATAACAATTACTATAAATAAAAAATATTAGTATATATTTATCGTTTAAAATTGCTTGCAAATTGCCACTCTACGTTATCAAAAGTTGTTATTTTTTGTTACAGATATTTATTAATACTCTCGTTAAGTCCTTAAATATGATCCATCTATGTTTTGTCTGTCAATACATGGATTTCAGTTGATAATAATATTGTCTTGAACTCTGCAGTTATATTGTTGTTTTGATTGTAAAATGGATGAAGGCAGCCAATCTCAAGTTCTTTCGGTGATATTAAAGGTATTGTTGCATGTTTTCGTATCTTCTTTTTCTTTTCGTGATACATCGATAAGTGGTAGATGGCATGCATCAGTATACTTACCCGAAATGTGAAGTAATGATTATAAAAATGTCCCATAAGGTCTAGCCTAATTACAATTACATCTTTCAAAATTACAAAACAAACTACATACCTGATGTGTCCGAGCTGACCGGCCACCAAGAATCGAATTGCTCCTCTGTTCCGAGCTAGAAAACCACCGGAGTTCCTGCAGAAGATGTCGGAATGGTCCCGGCACAAACTCTTCGATGCTTAAGCTGGAACAGGTTATTGGAGAAATCCCAATGTAATGAGTGTGTGTGTTTTCTTCTCTTGCCCCTGAAGGAGGACAGGCCTTCCGATATTTATAGAAGAGAGGGGAACTTGTCCCTGAAATCCTACCTTTGATTGGGGGAGATCCCTGATTTTCAGGGGTATGTCCCTGAAAATCAGGGATTCTACTTTTATGATGAAATCCCAGCTTTCCAGTGACCTTGTCCTATTTGAGCTGCACTCTTTCTAGCTTGCCTAATTGACGATGCCGAGGTCTATCTAGTTATGAGCTCAGAAAATAGACTTGGAAATCGAATCTTCTTTTCAGGAAAGTTCTTCTCTGGGAATGCCGAGCTCATCCGCCCTCCAACCTACTCCAGGTTGGTAGTTCAGTTGGGTTTGCTTAAGAGCTGGGTTTAGTGGACCAAGTTCTTTAACAGATCTGAATATGATGTCATCTAGGAGAGCTTGCCTGTGGGATGACCTGTTGGTCTAGACCTGGCAAGTCCACACTGTTGGGGGTAGACTTGTAGGGACCGAGCTGCACCTAGTAGAGCTAGGCTCTGAGCTCCACTCTCCAAGTTTGCTGGTCTAGACTTGCCAGGTCTACACCTGTTGGGGGTAGACTTGTAGGGACCGAGTTGTACCTAGTAGAGCTATGCTCTGAGCTCCACTCTGCAAGTTGTACTAGGTCGGTGGGATCTACTGGAACTTCACACAATAAGCTGGGTCTTTAGTAATCGGACTTTGTTCCGCTATTCCGAGATGAACTGCAATAAACCGGGCAGGTATATTTTGGGTCATATCAATACCCTTTCGACATATGAGAGCGAAACAAACGTCAGAAGGGTAATTATCATTTTAGAAGATAACAAGTTGTTTTTAAAATTTGGCTATATCTCGCTGATGGTTTTTACAACTAACCAGAATATAAAGCATTCATATATTTTAGTCTGCCTTTACTTAAATCTTTTTTTTTTTTTGATAACTCAGTTTCTAGACTTACACCTAACTATATCTGAGGGTAATAGCTTCGCTTTCTCATTATTGCCACCAAGTTAAATCGCGGGATGTGCACGAACTGATCAGTGTCTTGTCGGGTTCTGCTGACGTACAACCAGATCCTCCCAGGTAAAGAGAACATGAAGTCCTCCCTCCAAATCGAACCCACACGGATGATATTCAGTATGAGGTCCTGTCAAAGGCTTAATTAGAGCGTATATACTCAAATCTTCTTCCCTCTATGATGTTGTTGTTAGTCGATACTCCCTCCCATTCATAATATAAGTCATTCTAACCTTTTTTGAATTTTTGCAAAATATATGTCATTCTAGGTTTTTTTTCTCTCGTAATTCCACCATTACCCCTAATTAATTCACTTTTTTCACTCTTCATTAAATTCAATTCATCATTTATTAAGGGTAAATTTTGGCAAAATAATTTTTTCTTAATTTGTATGCACAAAGCTAGAAAGACTTATATTATGAATGGGAGGGAGTATATTGTAATGGGCTCAAGCCCAAGTTCTAGATTATTCTTTGTATACCTATTTATCTGTCGAACATCTATTATACTATAAGATTCAGTCCCATCATTCATTGTGTAGTAATGATGCCACAATTTGTAGAGTAAAACCGTGTGATTCAATGCTTAATTCTTCCACTGAGTAATTGCGAGGATGCAAAGAGTTCCAACTGAGCAATTGTCAGCATGCAAAGAGTTATAATTAATATACAGTTACAATCTTAGTGGAATTTTAAGAATGCCAAGAATTTAATTACTAAATTGCCTCTTTAAACGTATATGGTATTCCACAGCAAAAGAACACACACAATATTTTTTGATTTTGAAATCAGGGTTTCGTCATAATTTAAGGGTTTTTTAATTTCGTTTTTTCCTGATGATTTTGTGTAGGTGAAGTGGTGGGAAGTGACACTATCGATTTCAACCATGGACCCCGAAGTATATTCTTCTTGAAAAAAATTATTATTTCGCTGGAATAGAAAACTATTGGTGAGCAGACGAAGAATGATTTTGATTTTGGATGTAATACCCTCGCCTTTAATATTGTATTTTATGATTTAAGCTAAGTATTTTCGCACCATATCTGTGATGTTGTAGCAAGTATCGACGAATTATGTTAAGTTGAAATCATGGTCATTCATACTATATTAATTGTTGGGTGATATTGGGAGAATTCCATTTATGCTTGTTATAGTACTTAACGTACGTTAACCTATCTTCTTAACGTACGCTATGTATGTCGCCTTACGTACGTAACATCCATACGTTAACGTACGTAATGCGGGAGATCCACCAGCAGTCCGCCTTTCGACGGGTGGGGCCAAGCGGGGGTAGGTGGTCGGGAGTCGATCGCGACAGCCAAGTCAACGGCTATTACGTACGTAATAGCTATATAGTTACGTACGTAACGAATTGCGTGTTTTGAGGCAGAAAGATCTGATGAAATTGGTTACGTACGTAATGATCATAAGATTACGTACGTAAGGGATATAACGTACGTTAACCACTTTCGTTAACGTACGTAATGCCGAGTTCAGATTATAAAAGTATGCCTTGCCATTCATTTCCTACTCGACCCTTTCAACCTCCCAACTGAGAAAAACGATTCCTTTCCCTTCCAACTCCGTTTCTAAGCCTTTCTAACTTGTGTTGGAGCTTCAGCACTTGATTGGTGACTTGGAGTGTTAGAGATTGAGGTGTATCCCTTGAAGTGTTGGTGTTGTTCTTCATTTTTGAGGTTGGTCTTTCTTTAACTCATATCAATTCCATGCTTATGATGATGTTAGTAGATAAATACTTCACATAATGTTAGTTTAAACTAGTGTAAACATGATAAGTTAATTGAATCATGCTCAAACTAAGTGAAGATTAACATTGAAGGTATTAGTGTTACTTCTTGATGTAAATAACTTCATAATGTGATTGTGTTGATAATGATATACGTAAAACCTGATGTATAACATGATAATCGGAAGTTGATTATAGTCTCAACACTAGGAACATGTTAGGGATGATATCCTTAATGATTAAAGGTGAGAAATGTTAAATTTGTCTTGAACATTCAATTGATTCTTGAAGGTAATATGGAACCATGATTTTTGGCCTCTAAAACCTTTGTAATAAAATTGTTGGAAAGATTATGTTAACCCTTTGAAGATGATCTTCGCTAGATGGGATGAAGTTACTTCAAAAATTTCAAGTATCCAATGATATAACTAGGTTTTTAATAAATTCTTTAAAAGTAAAACAATGGATGTTGATAGAAGGAAGTTGTAATCTTCATATGTTCAAATTAATCGATTTCGTTAAAGGGTGTTAATCACTACATTAATAGGTTGATAATGTTCTTAAGAGGATTGTGTTGAATATGATGATACAAATGCGGTAGAGGAGTAGCCGAATTCCAGTTCATTAATCCGTGCGTGTTAAGAAAGGTAAATTAAGATAATGTTCTTAGTTCACTAAAAACTTAAACTTATGTTTCATATAGTAATCAAGTTTTGAATGTAATCGTTGGTAAAATAATGAAGAACGTAATTAAACACAACTTATATCATAATTGGAAGTGTCGATGATTTGAAAAGATATTTTTACGATATTACATTGATAATAAACTAGACATCAAGTATTTGACATTAATGTTAGAATATGTGAATGAACATGATAAACATACGATAATTTGTAATAAGAACATTAAAGTGATCAATAGGATAATTGATTTATTCAAGTAAAATTACGAATATTATTTATGTAATAATACCGTTATCGTACGAATGTGTTGTTGAATGAATTACATTTCATTCAAGGCTGCTTGTTCACGTGAGTATTGTTAGACGAGGATACCGTTCGTTTGACCATTCAAAGAAGGATTATTCATCTACGGAATTGAGGCAAGTTATCTTGCTTGGTTATAATGATGGTTGAATTCTTGTGATTATTATGCGTTTCGTGTGTATGAAATGTTCTGATAATCTATGATTCGTGATATGGTGATACCCTTGATCGTATTGTCATGGTGTTGGGGATGATATACTCGAAATTACCGTCCTTGTTACCGTTAGTCCTTTTGAGTTTTGTTGACACTCCGGTGAGTTGTTCGATTCCTTGGTAAAAAGTGTAATTCGTTGAGTTTCGTTGTCATGTTGTATCGTGACATCTCTGGAGTCATATCTGCGCGCCGATTGGTTATGTGTAGGATTTTTAGCCGGGCATTTGATGATCATGCGTGGATGTTTTCCGCATTTAGATCGTGCACACGAGACGTAGTTCGTGAGGCTAATTAGGTACATCGTCCCACGTATATTTTGGATTCCGTATACCGGGTGGACATGTGCACGGACACATTTCCGGATCGGGTGTACTGTGACGTCCGTCTTGAGCCATATTATATGGTCGTTCGTATATTTGGTTATGTTCGACAGTTGGGACTGATTGTTTATACGCCTTCGGGGTATATTCAGTAGTCGATGGTTTTCTTTGAGATCAGTATATATATATATATATATATATGAATTGTATAATGTCATGAGAATTATTATCATGTATAGCTGACCCTGTGGTTTCGGGCGAAATACTTGTATTTCAGGGCGAGGAAAGGGCAAGGCACAGGAGGAGCACAATGGCGACGGAGGGTTCTGAAGTATGCTATTTCGGGGGGGCCGAGTCTTTTGTGTAACACCCCAAACTAGGCGGATATTACAGTGCCGTGGACCCCCGACTGGGACCCACCAGGCGAATGAAAAATGATGAATTACACAGGGTAAATGTAGTACCGAACCACATTACAACATCAATTACTCCGATTAGGAGTTTCATACAACACACCCAGGATAAAATAGAATACATGTGTATCTTATGTGATGATAAAATACACAACACTGAATGAAACGAGTATTCAAACGGAATGTCTGCAGCGGAATAAATAAAGGAAACATAAATGACTGAATAAGTGACTGAACAGACTGGGGGCCCTTTCTAGTATCACTGGGACTCGACGCCAAGATGTTCTCCCGTGCCTTTGCCTTACCAAGACTGAAAAACAAAATCCCCAAACGGGCCGGCTTATACAACAACAATCCTCAAGGGTTGAAAATACACAATCATGATTAATCAAGTTATGAAATATTCTTAGTTATGAATTACGTCGAAGAGGAGTATCATAGTACGCCCGTAATGTTCTCAGGCGAGTGTACAACACCCGTCCGTACCTAATTAGTCTCACGGTGTAACGCTTTCCCGTGTGCACGGCCTAATGTATCGGTGAACCCAATACATAACCATCGTGTGCCCGACTAAAAATTCCACATTACCCACACCCGCCACGCAATATGAACCTGAAGGTCATATGAACGAGAATGACCGTAATGAATATCAATGAATAAATAATAATCGACAAAGTCAAGAATGACTCACCGAAATGAGGGTAATAATGAAATGAATGATAGCTCAACGAAAGGATTGGAACCGCTGCTCCTTATGATCAAGTGATTAATTGACAATAACAAGTTTTAATATGATTAATACAATGATGAATGAGTTATGATTATGAATGATCAACAACAAAAGGTATGAATATCCTTTTAACCGAGTAAGAATTAACTTACACAATACCGGTGACAACAATCCTTCCACGAACGACGTCCTAATTGAGATATCGATCGCTCGAACAACCTTGAATTATACAATATTCAACAACCCGTTCAAAATACGAATCAAACACGAATATAACTAACTCAAAACGTCGATACGAATAAACCAAGTTCATTGAGGTATTAAATCAAACACGTTGCGTCCAAACTCCGATTGTTTACACTTAAACCTCAAAAACCAATATCAATTCCCCGAAGAAGTTTTTCAAACCGACAAAACATCTTCCAAATGATCAATAATCCGAAATGAATATCCGAAAACGTGATTCTAACGACAATTAAACGAAAACCCCCAATTTCAACTCGATATACAAAGTGTTCTTGAATAATCCCTCAATAATCCAATGAATCCTTATACAAACTCATAATCATATACATATCCCTTCATATAACGTGATTATAACGTCCAAAACATCATATCTCAACACAAAATCGAAGTCCAAGGTGTCGAAGAAATTACCTCTTGAATATCCAATCACTTCGATCCGAAGAACACGAGTTTAATCGAGTATCCAAGCTTCCCAAATGATTGAAGGTGATGAAAAATACACACTCAAATGATAATTGATGAAGAAAACTCTCCCTCAAGCTTCTCTCTCTCGTAAAAGGTGGAAAAAACTGGAAGGAATGAGCTGAAATGCTCAAAAATGAATTTATAGGGTTGACTACCTGCCGACACGGCCCGTGCCGATCGGCACGGTCGTGTCGCATGATTGGCCGATACCGGGCCGACAGGACTCGACCGTGTCCCGCTTGACACGGTCGCGCGCGGAGGGCCTTCCGACGATGACCCGTCCGACAATGACTCGGCATGACTCGGCCGTGCTGCACGACACGGCCGCGTGGCCGGGCGACGATCTGGCTTATCCGAAGGGTTCGACTGCCGTGCTGCAGACACGGTCGGGTCCTGAGGCAGACACTTCGGCATTTTCCGGACGAGTACGGCACGGGCCGTGTCGGACGACACGGCCGAGTTCGTTCGGCAGTGATCGGCCAACACTGAAAAAAATGAGCGGTTGAGCTAAAACGACTATAACTCTCTCGTCTGGACTCCGATTGACTCACCGTTTGAACCATTGGAAAGCTAACTCGATGCTCTATAATATTGCAAAGATTTAGAATTTTTGGAGTTACCAAAAATTAATGGTGATCTAACAAAGTCGAACTCATATGAGGAAAGTTGAAACAATGAACAATAACGATACACAACTCGAAGTTTTTCCGAACGGTGAACACGGTGAAAGAACATGATTGATGAATGATTATACTTGAGTGAAAATACACTGAGTGACAATTACAGACTGATAATTACTGAATGAAAGTGAATGAATTACAACCGGGTATTACATACACCCCCCCTTAAAAGAGTTTCGTCCCCGAAACTAAGGGTAAAACAACTCGGGATAACTCTCCCGCATATTCTTCTCGGTTTCCCAAGTGGCCTCTTCGACTCCGTGTCTAGACCACTGAATCTTAACCAAAGGAATCGTCTTATTTCTCAACTGTTTGATTCGCCGCTCTAAGACTCGTATAGGACGCTCCTCATATGAGTGGTCGTCGGCAATTTCGATTTCGTCGAACTGCAGTATGTGACTCGGGTCGGCAACATACTTTCGCAACTGAGAGACATGAAACACATTATGAATTCGGCTCAACGCCGGAGGTAAAGCCAATCGATAAGCTAACTCGCCTACTCGATCCAAAATCTCAAACGGTCCAATGAATCTCGGACTCAACTTTCCCCTCTTCCCAAAACGGAAGATACCACGACTCGGGGATACTTTGACCAACACATGGTCACCAGCCTCGAACTCTAATGGTCGACGACGGTTATCTGCATATGATTTGGCCGACTCGAGCGGTCAACAAACGACTCTTGATCAAAGCTACCTTTTCCCGGCGGCTATAAGCATATCGGGCTCGGTGCCGATTGATTCTGACAAGTCATCCCAACACAAAGGAGAGCGACAACGACGACCGTACAAGGCCTCGTAAGGTGCCATCTTAATGGAAGCATGCCAACTATTATTATACGTGAACTCGATCAATGGTAGTTGGGCTTCCCAATCGTCCTTCCAATCGAGGACGCAAGCTCTCAACATGTCCTCTAATGTCTGAATAGTCCTCTCCGATTGTCCGTCTGACCGAGGATGAAAGGCGATCGAGATTAAGCCGAGTTCCCATAGCACGATGAATCGATTTCCAAAATGTGACACAAACCGTCCGTCACGATCGGAAACGATACTTTTAGGAGTACCGTGCAGTCTCACTATCTCTTTGATGAATAGCTGGGCAAGTCTCTCGGGACCCCAAGTATCCTTGATCTCAAGAAAATGAGCTGATTTAGTTAAGCGGTCCACAATCACCCAGATCGTATTCATGCCACGACGACTCGTCGGCAAACTCGTGATGAAATCCATAGAAATGTCTTCCCATTTCCACTGGAATAGGAGAGGTTTCAACATACCCGCCGTCGCCGATGTTCAATCTTGACTTGTTGGCAAGTTAAGCATCTCGAAACAAATTCGCGACTTCTCGCTTCATATTACTCCACCGGTAATTTTGTTTCAAGTCTTTATACATCTTGCTAGACCCGGGTGAACAGAATAAGGGGTAGCATGAGCTTCTCTCAAAATCGAGTTTTTCAACTCGTCATTCGCCGCACGCACAACCGGTTCTTAAACCTCAAAAGTCCGTCCTCGTGGACCACGAATCCAGGGGCTTTCCGAGTCACATCCTCACGGATGCGCAACAATGAAGGGTATGAACTCGATTCTCTCGATTACCTCCTCAAGTGACGATGAAATCTCTAACATACAAAGTTGTCCCCGATTGGCTGACCGGACCTCGATCTCGGGTCTAAGGAATTCCCGCCAAGCTCCTTCGAATCGTTAAACGAGCAAGCATCTGCTCCCGAACGGACTTACGACTCAAGGCGTCGGCGACAACATTCGCCTTGCCCGGGTGGTAAAGGATCTCAATATCATAATCCTTGATTAGTTCTAACCACCGCCTCATCGCATATTTAACTCCTTCGAGTAAATATATACTTTAAACTTTTATGATCGGTGAATATCGACAAGTAACGCCATAAAGATAATGACGCCAAATTTTCAAAGCGAACACCACTACCGCTAGCTCAAGGTCGTGGGTCGGATAATTAATCTCGTAAGGTCTCAATTGCCGTGAAGCATAAGCAATAACCTTCCCATTCTCGCATGAGTACACATCCGAGACCTGTCTGACGCATCACTATAAACCACAAATCCCTCCGTCCCCTGTGGCAAGGAAAGTACAGGTGCTGACATTAATCGGCTCTTGAGTTCCTCAAAACTCCGTTGACACGCGTCGGACCACGTGTATTTCTTATCCTTCCGCAAAAGGTTCGTCAAGGGTTGAGCGATTTTAGAAAATCCCTCCACAAATCGCCGATAGTAGCCCGCTAATTCGAGAAAACTTCTGATTTTCTTAACATTCTTCGGAGGTAACCAGTCTCGGATAGCCTCCGTCTTCTGAGGGTCGACACGAACTCCGTCTGATGAAATTACATGTCCGAGAAAAGTCACCTCGGACATCCAGAACTCGCATTTGGAAAACTTTCCATAGAGTTGCTCTCGTCTCAACACGTCGAGAACCTGATGAAGATGAATCTCGTGTTCCTCTCGGTTACGAGAATAAATCAAAATGTCATCGATGAAGACAACAACAAATCGATCCAAAAAGTCGATGAAGACCCGATTCATTAGTTCCATGAATACTGCAGGTGCATTAGTTAGCCCGAACGGCATAACTACGAACTCAAAATGACCATAGCGTGTTCGAAACGCCGTCCTCGCGATATCCGACTCTCGAATCGCGGTGATGATATCCAGATCTTAAGTCGATCTTGGAAAATACCGAAGCTCCCGAAGTTGATCCAAAAGGTCATCGATACGGGGTAAAGGATACTTATTCTTGATTGTCACCCTATTCAACTCCCGATAATCGATACACAAGCGAAAAGAACCATCCTTCTTTTGACAAACAAAGACCGGTGCTCCCCACGGAGACGCACTCGGTCGGATATAACCTTTCTCGAACAATTCTTCAAGTTGATTCTTCAACTCCACGCATTTCGGTCGGGGCCATCCGACGGTGCCTTCGATATCGGAGACGTACTGGGCTCCAACTCGATCGTGAATTCCACATCTCTCTGTGGAGGTAAACCTGTAACTCGTCTGGAAATACATCGGCATATTCTCTCACAACCGGAATATCCGACAACAATATCGATGATTTTTCGGTTTTGGTCATATAGCACCAATAACCAACACATCCTCGATCGAGCAACCGTCTTGCTTTCATCAAATTAATGACTTTACGAGCAGTCGGGATTACCTCCTGAAAAACACATTCAACCCCATCGTCTGAAATGATAGTAACCATACGCTTACGGACACTAATGATGGCATCATGACGATCCATCCAGTCAATACCCAAGATGACGTCGTCTCTCGGCAAATCTACCACGATAAGGTCCTCAGACCATAAACGACCAAGAAACTGAAACGGACAAACCTGAATCACCCGATTCGCGATAATTCGTCTACCATCGGGTAGACCAATGACATAAGGCTCACAACTAGTAGCACTACCCGAAGTAGTCCACTAAATCATGACTCGGAAATTATTGAATGCGATGCTCCATTATCAAAATGGGTACACACAGGTTGAGATAGAATATCGAGTGTACCTGAGATCATTTGGGCCTCGGGATCATCGGTCTTCTTCATCTCATAAATCCGGGGTTTGCTAGTTCCGGCACCGGACGCTCCCGTCTGCTGACTATAGGCTCCACCTTTAGTCGCTCCGCTGCCGTTTTAAACGACGCCGATTGAGTGGCCCGATTCGAACGGCCGATCGCCTGGGCCTGAGATGACGCTGGAGTAGGTTTGGAGTCCCTACGGCAAAAACGGGCCTTATGCCCAGCAATCCCACAATTATGACACGTGATAGTCTGTCGAGGACACTTGGTACTGAGGTGACCAAGCTCCCCACAGTTAAAACAGGTGATGGCCGAACTGGCCGCTCGAGACTGAGATTCCGCGGGTTTAGACGACACAGGAGGTTGCTCAGAAAAAGCAGATCCCGCACGGGGTTTCTTGAAGGTTGTATGACCGCCTTCAGACTGATTACGGTTCTTCGATTTCTTGCTAGCAGACGAAGGTTGCTGCTTAGCAATTTCCTTAGCAGTAAGTTCATAAGTGAGAGCTTTCTCGATGAATTCGGCCAACGTGGTGCAATTATGATTAAGCAACTGTAATCTCATACGTGGTTTCAGCCTCTTGCTGAAATACTTAATCTTATCCGCCTCGGAATGAATGATGGATGAGGCGAACGGAAGAAGTTCCTGAAATTTCTCGGCAATGGCGAGAACATCCGCGTCTGATGAGGGGTCGGGAGTGAGTAACTCTGACAGTTTGGCCTCTCTGAGTGGGGCCGGATAATACCTCTCCATCATGAGAGTCTTGAACTGATCCCAAGTACACGATCCTTCGGTGGGCTTCAACGATAACCACCAAGAATGAGCGCTCTTACCCAGATAGTAAGCCGCAACTGAAACTTTGTGTCCTTCGGGACACTCTACCATCGCAAATAGCTTCTCGAAGTGTTCGAGCCAATGAACAATATCCGCCGGCTCAGATGAGCCTTCAAAAGTAGGTGGCCTTTGGCGAGAGATGTCGCCGATGATACTGCTCACATTCCTCTCTTGCCTCTGAGGCGGCAGCGGAGGAGCCTGTTGATTTTGATTAGCTGAATTTTGCATCATCTCCATTAGTTGTGTCATCTGAGTCATCTGGGCCATCATGCCCTGCATAAAGGCGAGTGGATCGATCCGAACACCTTCTGACTGAGCGGTGTCCCGAGTACGACTCCCTGATAGAGAATGATCACGTCCAGGTGAATGAGTAGCAGCGTCGCTACTATATGAATTAGCATTATTCCTCGCATTCGCACGGGTATTCACACGAGCTCTCGGGATTCGGCCCGCTCCACGGCCTCGCCCTCCACGTCCTCTTCTTGCCCTTTCCATACTGAAGGAGGAAAGTCGCATAATGATTATATTTCCCGCATGATTAGCACGTTATGATTATGTCATGAGATGATGAAAATGAGTATACATGCTCTAACTTAGTGATTATATGAATGATTTATCAAGTCACATGATTATCTTGAATAACTTAACAAGATTGATAATATGATCATCCAGATTGACAACTGAGTAATGAAATGAATTGAGTAATTAATGAGTTAACATGATCGTCCTGATTATTAACTGAGTAATAAAATGAATTAAGTGATTGATGAGTTAATATGATCGTCCTGATCATAATGAATGATGATGTTTGAGGATTGTTAAATGATGAATGATGAATGAATGACTATTGCCAGAAATTATACCATGGTGTTAGAAGTCTTACAGTTCTTTCGGTCTGATTGGCTCGGCATTTGCACAGGTCACACGTGACACGAAAGTCCAGTGATACTAGTCTGATGAAGATGACTTCACATGAGACATGACTCGGAAGGTAGTATTCAAAACCACGCTCCGATACCAACTCTGAAACACCCCAAACTAGGCGGATATTACAGTGCCGTGGACCCCCGACTGGGACCCACCAGGCGAATGAAAAAGGATGAATTACACAGGGTAAATGTAGTACCGAACCACATTACAACATCAATTACTCTGATTAGGAGTTTCATACAACACACCCAGGATAAAAGAGAATACATGTGTATCTTATGTGATGATAAAATACACAACACTGAATGAAACGAGTATTCAAACGGAATGTCTGCAGTGGAATAAATAAAGGAAACATAAATGATGAATAAGTGACTGAGCATCGGGGCCCCTTTCTAGTATCACTGGGACTCCTCGACGTCGGCATGTTCTCCCGTGCCTTTGCCTTACCAAGACCTGAAAAACAAAATCCCCAAACGGGGTCAGTTATACAGAACAACAATCCTCAAGGGTTGAAAATACACAATCATGATTAACTGAAGTTATGAAATATTCTTAGTTATGAATTACGCTGAAGAGGAGTATCATAGTACGCCCGTAATGTTCTGTGCGAGTGTACAACACCCGTCCGTGTACCTAATTAGTCTCACGGTGTAACGCTTTCCCGTGTGCACGGTCTAATGTATCGGTGAACCCAATACATAACCATCGTGTGCCCGACTAAAAATTCCAAACAGCCACACCCGACCACGCAATATGAACCCAGAAGGTCATATGAACGAGAATGACCGTAATGAATATCAATGAATAAATAATAATCTGACAAAGTCAAGAATGACTCACCGAAATGAGGGTAATAATGAAATGAATGATAGCTCAACGAAAGGATTGGAACCGTCGTTCCTTATGACTGAAGTGATTAATTGACAATAACAAGTTTTAATATGATTAATACAATGATGAATGAGTTATGATTATGAATGATCAACAACAAAAGGTATGAATATCCTTTTAACCGAGTAAGAATTAACTTACACAATACTGGTGACAACAATCCTTCCACGAACGACGTCCTAATTGAGATATCGATCGCTCGAACAACCTTGAATTATACAATATTCAACAACCCATTCAAAATACGAATCAAACACGAATATAACTAACTCAAAACGTCGATACGAATAAACCAAGTTCATTGAGGTATTAAATCAAACACGTTGCGTCCAAACTCCGATTGTTTACACTCAAACCTCAAAAACCAATATCAATTCCCCGAAGAAGTGTTTCAAACCGACAAAACATCTTCCAAATGATCAATAATCCGAAATGAATATCCGAAAACGTGATTCTAACGACAATTAAAAAACCCCAATTTCAACTCGATATACAAAGTGTTCTTGAATAATCCCTCAATAATCCAATGAATCCTTATACAAACTCATAATCATATACATATCCCTTCATATAACGTGATTATAACGTCCAAAACATCATATCTCAACACAAAATCGAAGTCCAAGGTGTCGAATAAATTACCTCTTGAATATCCAATCACTTCGATCCGAAGAACACGAGTTTAATCGAGTATCCAAGCTTCCCAAATGATTGAAGGTGATGAAAAATACACACTCAAATGATAATTGATGAAGAAAACTCTCCCTCAAGCTTCTCTCTCTCGTAAAAGGTGGAAAAAACTGGAAGGAATGAGCTGAAATGCTCAAAAAATGAATTTATAGGGGTTGACTACCCTGCCGGACACGGCCCGTGGCGATCGGCACGGTCGTGTCGCCTGATTGGCCGACAGTGGCAGCGAGGACTCGACCGTGTCCTGCTTGACACGGTCGCGGCGCGGAGGGCCTTCCGATAGTGACCCGTCCGACAGCGACTCGGCATGACTCGACCGTGCCAGACGACACGGTCGGGCGTGCTGGGCAGACGATCCTGGCTTATCCGGAAGGGTTCGACTCGGCCATGCCAGACGACACGGTCGGGTCCTGAGGCAGACACTTCGGCATTTTCCGGACGAGTACGGCACGGGCCGTGTCGGACGACACGGCCGAGTTCGTTCGGCAGTGATCGGCCAACACTGAAAAAAATGAGCGGTTGAGCTAAAACGACCATAACTCTCTCGTCCGGACTCCGATTGACTCACCGTTTGAACCATTGGAAAGCTAACTCGATGCTCTATAATATTGCAAAGATTTAGAATTTTTGGAGTTACCAAAAATTAATGGTGATCTAACAAAGTCGAACTCATATGAGGAAAGTTGAAACAATGAACAATAACGATACACAACTCGAAGTTTTTCCGAACGGTGAACACGGTGAAAGAACATGATTGATGAATGATTATACTTGAGTGAAAATACACTGAGTGACAATTACAGACTGATAATTACTGAATGAAAGTGAATGAATTACAACCGGATATTACATTTTGGTTGTTCGGTTATGTTTTATTATGACTTTCATTTTATTTTGTCTCGGATGAATGTACTAAAATTTGTTAGGTACTGCCCATCGTCATATGGTCTGTACCGAATTTGGATCCTGTGTATGTTTGCTCATATTAAAGACATGAATAACTCATACTCCACACCGGGGTTTTGATAAATATTGTGGTACGGTGCCACATTGTCAGATTATAAATGTATATTGTGATATCGCCTGGTGGGTCCCGGTTGGGGTCCACGGCACTGTAATAGCCACTGTTTTTGGGCTGTTACAGAAGATGGTATCGGAGAATGTGTTTTTATTTTGAGTCATTGTAGAATCGAAATAGCATCAAGAAACCTTCGTGCCACGTGTAACCTGTGCAAGCGCCTGACCTGTCAAATACGGTATGTTCTCATGAACCATAATTTGATTACTGGCATGATATTGACGATGTATTGGTCTCCTTACTTATCTTGGCATCTTTCTAACATGAGGTAAAATTCATCTGTTTGAGGTGAACCTAAATTAATTATGTGATTGAAATTGTTTCGACTTGATGTTGATATGATATTGAGTGTGTAACACCTGTAGTGCCAGTGATTCTTTACAAACTGCTTTGTCGGATCGGAAATTCACTGTTGCTATTAACTTAGCATGAATTATGATTGATAAATCGAACTGTACTTGTGACTTGATTCTTTCAGTATGTAAAGGAATACGAGAGGCCGTGGCAGAGGGGGACGAGGCCGCGGAAGAAGCCGAATTCCGATACCACGAGCCAACAGACGCGCGAATGTGGAACAGAGTTCCGCAGGCAGTGATTCGCCTTCTAGGGACCAATCACACCACATCGGAGAGAATGCACGTGTCGATCCTTACACCGTGATGCAGGGCATGATGGCCCAGATGACCCAAATGGGTCAGCTGATGGAAGCAATGCAGAGGAATACTACTGGTCAACAGCAGGGGCAACAGCCTCTGCCTCTGGTGTCTGGCGGGATCGTGAGCCGGATTATTAGTGACATATCACGACAGCGACCTCCAACTTTTGAAGGCTCATCTGAGCCTGCTGACATTGTACACTGGATAGAGCATTTCGAGAAACTGTTCGAGATGGTAGAGTGCCCAGAGGAAAATCGAGTTGTTGTGGCAGCCTACTACCTTAGTAAGAGTGCCCATACTTGGTGGCTTTCTGTGAGGCCTGCCGATGGCGCGAGTACTTGGGAGGAATTCAAGAATCTTATGCTAGATCGTTACTATCCTGCACCCTTACATGAAGCCAAACTGTCCGAATTACTAAACCCCGACCCATCGGAAGACGAGGATGTGTTAGCGATTGCTGAAAAATTCCAAGCACTTCTCCCTTTTGCTACGTTAGTTGTCCGTTCGGAAGCTAATAAGATCAAATATTTCCTCAAGAGGCTTAAACCCCGAATGAGGATGCAATTACTCAATCACCACTGTACGACCTTACCAGAGTTTATTGAGAAGGCTTTGGAGTATGAACTTACTGCGAAAGAGATTTCTCGAGCGGCCTCGCTTTTCCAACAAGAGATCCAGAACTGACTCCAAGGAGACAAGAATCGGGGTATTCAAGAAACCCCACTGTACCAAATCCTTCCGAGCGGCCACCTATGGCACCGAAACCGCAGAGCGCACTCTCGGGCAATCGGCTCACCTGTCGTGTGTTATAACCGTGGGGACCAGGGCATATCAGCTCCAGTGTCCGGCCGTTACTGTCACACTTGCGGGAAGAACGGTCATCGTGCTCACTATTGCCGGGGGGGACTCGGGCGTGCTCCAGCAGCATCTCTTGCTCCAGTACAGTCTTCTTTTCAGGAACGTGCTCCTCCATCCGCTTCTTACCAGACTACCGGGGCGAACAAAGGAATGGGCCGTGGAAATCAAGCTGGTACACCTGCTTCCGGGGTTGCAAAACCCAGAGTCTACGAGATGAAGAAAGCCGATGATCCCGAAGCCAGCATGATTGCAGGTACTCTCGAGATCCACTCTCAACCTGTTTGTGTTCTTTTTGATACTGGTGCTTCACACTCCTTTTTGTCTAGTTCTTGTTTGAGTCGTTTGCATTTGAATCATGTTACCGATTGTGAACCTTATGTAATTGGTCTACCCGATGGTAAAAGAATTATTGGGAGTCGTGAAGTACAGAACTGTCCGATTAGCATGAACAACCGTGAGTGGTTGTCCGACTTGATTGTGGTTGATTTACCTAAAGATGATGTAATCTTGGGTATCGACTGGATGGATCGTCACGATGCCGTTCTTAGCGTCCGTAAGCGAATGGTGACCGTCACATCGGATGATGGCGTCGAGTGTATTTTTCGGGGTGATAATCCCAATCATTCTGGGAGAGTCATCAGCGCTATGAAGGCTGTGAGATTACTGAACCAGGGATGCATTGGTTATTGGTGTTACATGACCAAGACAACTGACCGGCCAGTCAGATTGATTGATATTCCAGTAGTTCGAGATTATCCAGATGTATTTCTAGAAGAGCTTCCAGGAATACCCCCATAGCGAGAGGTAGAATTCACCATTGAGTTGGAGCCAGGGACGTCCCCGCTTTCGAAAGCACCATATCGTATGGCCCCGACTGAGATGCAGGAGTTGAAAAGACAACTCGAAGAATTAACTGAGAAAGGATATGTTCGACCCAGTGCATCCCCTTGGGGAGCACCGGTGTTATTAAATGCGGAAGAAGGACGGATCGCTGCGTTTGTGTATTGATTACCGGGAGCTGAACAAAGTAACAATTAAGAACAAATATCCTTTACCTCGCATCGATGATCTATTGGATCAGCTCCAGGGAGCCGCTGTATTTTCCAAGATCGACTTGAGGTTCGGGTACCACCAATTGCGGATTCGAGAGTCTGACGTCCCGAAGACAGCTTTTCGCACTCGCTATGGGCATTATGAGTTCGTTGTCATGCCATTCGGACTGACTAATGCACCTGCAGTGTTCATGGAATTGATGAATCGGGTTTTTATTAATTATCTGGATCGTTTTGTAGTCGTTTTTATTGACGACATCTTGGTCTACTCTCGTGATCATGAGGAGCATGAGTGTCACCTCCGCCAGGTTCTCGATGCATTAAGGCGAGAACAACTCTATGGAAAATTTTCTAAGTGTGAATTCTGGATGTCTGAAGTTATTTTTCCGGTCATGTGATATCAGCAGATGGAGTAAGAGTAGACCCACAAAAGACAGAAGCTATCCGAGACTGGCTACCTCCGAAGAACGTGAAGGAAGTTCGTAGTTTTCTGGGTCTAGCAGGCTATTACAGACGATTCGTGGAAGGATTTTCCAAAATTGCTCAACCGATGACTAATCTGTTGAGAAAAGATAAGAAGTACTTGTGGTCGGAAGCATGTCAGCAAAGTTTTGATGAACTCAAAGGTCGATTAATTTCAGCACCTGTTTTGGTACTACCTAGAGGAACGGAAGGATTCGTGGTATATAGCGATGCATCGAGACAGGGCCTTGGCTGCGTATTAATGCAGGACGGGAAAGTGATCGCCTATGCGTCCAGACAGTTGCGTCCTTACGAGGTCAACTACCCGACTCATGACTTGGAGTTAGCAGCCGTTGTGTTTGCTTTAAAAATCTGGCGCCACTATCTGTATGGAGTTACCTGCCGGATTTTTATGGACCATAAGAGCCTGAAGTATATTTTTACCCAGAAGGAGTTGAATATGAGACAAAGGAGGTGGTTAGAGCTAATCAAAGACTATGATATTGAGATCCTTTATCATCCAGGCAAGGCAAATGTGGTTGCCGATGCCTTGAGCCGCAAGACGGTGCAGGAACAGATACTGGCTCGTCTAACCGCCCAGAGGGAGTTGCAATTAGAGTTCATGAGACCAGAGATTGAGGTCTGGTTACAACGCAGTCAGGGACAACTGTGCACGCTTGAGATTTCACCATCCCTTGATGAGACGATCAGGACGAAACAGATGACGGACCCATTCTTATCCAGAGTTCGAGGAGAAATCGATCAGGGGAAGGCCTCTGTATTTGTGGTTCACGAGGATGGACTGTTACGCTTTAAAAATCGAGTATGTGTACCAGCAGACGAAGAGTTGAGGAATACTATTCTGAAGGAGGCTCATGCTACCCCGTATTCCATACACCCAGGATCGAACAAAATGTATAAGGATTTGAAGCCGTATTATTGGTGGGGTAACATGAAATGGGAGGTTGCCGAATTCGTTTCGAAATGTTTGACCTGTCAGCAGGTCAAGATTGAGCATCAACGACCAGCTGGCATGATGAAACCGCTTCCGATTCCCGAGTGGAAGTGGGAAGACATATCGATGGATTTTATTACTAGCTTGCCGACGAGCCGTCGAGGCATGAATACGATTTGGGTGATTGTGGATCGATTGACTAAATCAGCCCACTTCTTGGAGATCAAGGATACTTGGGGCCCTGAGAGATTGGCCCAATTATTCATCAAAGAGATTGTGAGACTGCATGGCACCCCTAAGAGTATTGTATCATGATCGGGACGGACGGTTCGTGTCGCACTTCTGGAAGGCGGTTCATCGTGCTATGGGTACACAGTTGAACTTCAGTACGGCTTTTCATCCTCAGACCGACGGTCAGTCTGAGAGGACAATTCAAACTCTAGAGGATATGTTGAGGGCATGTGCTCTCGATTGGAAGCCTGACTGGGAAGCCCAACTGCTGTTGGTAGAATTCACATATAATAACAGCTGGCACGCCTCGATCATGATGTCACATTATGAGGCATTGTATGGTCGTCGTTGTAGGTCCCCTTTGTGCTGGGATGATTTGTCTGAATCTATTGGTACGGAACCTGATATGTTATTGGCAGCCCGCGAGAAGATTTCCCTGATCAAGAGTCGTCTATTAACGGCCCAAAGCCGCCAGAAATCATATGCAGATAATCGTCGACAACCACTCGAGTTTGAAGTTGGTGACCATGTACTAGTCAAAGTTTCTCCTACTAGAGGTGTTTTCCGATTCGGGAAGAGAGGCAAATTCAGCCCAAGGTATATTGGTCCGTTTGAGATCCTGGAACGAGTAGGCGACCTAGCCTATCGTTTAGCATTACCACCAGCTTTGAGCCGGATTCACAACGTATTCCATGTATCTCAGTTAAGGAAGTATGTTGCTGATCCAAGTCACGTTATTCAATTCGACGAGGTCGAAATAGCCGATGACCATTCGTATGAAGAACGGCCTGTGCAGATACTCGAGAAAAGAATTAAACAGCTGAGGAACAAGACGATTCCCTTATTAAAAATTTAGTGGTCGAGACATGGAGTCGAGGAAGCTACGTGGGAAACTGAAGATAGCATGCGAGAGAAATACCCCGAACTGTTTACCCCTTAGTTTCGGGGACGAAACTCCTTTTAAGGGGGGGAGTATGTAATACCCTCGCCTTTAATATTGTATTTTATGATTTAAGCTAAGTATTTTCACACCATATCTGTGATGTTGTAGCAAGTATCGACGAATTATGTTAAGTTGGAATCATGGTCATTCATACTATATTAATTGTTGGGTGATATTGGGAGAATTCCATTTATGCTTGTTATAGTACTTAACGTACGTTAACCTATCTTCTTAACGTACGCTATGTATGTCGCCTTACGTACGTAACATCCATACGTTAACGTACGTAATGCGGGAGATCCACCAGCAGTCCGCCTTTCGGAGGGTGGGGCCGAGCGGGGGTAGGTGGTCGGGAGTCGATCGCGACAGCCAAGTCAACGGCTATTACGTACGTAATAGCTATATAGTTACGTACGTAACGAATTGCGTGTTTTGAGGCAGAAAGATCTGATGAAATTGGTTATGTACGTAATGATCATAAGATTACGTACGTAAGGGATATAACGTACGTTAACCACTTTCGTTAATGTACGTAATGCCGAGTTCAGATTATAAAAGTATGCCTTGCCATTCATTTCCTACTCGACCCTTTCAAACTCCCAACTGAGAAAAACGATTCCTTTCCCTTCCAACTCCGTTTCTAAGCCTTTCTAACTTGTGTTGGAGCTTCAGCACTTGATTGGTGACTTGGAGAGTTAGAGATTGAGGTGTATCCCTTGAAGTGTTGGTGTTGTTCTTCATTTTTGAGGTTGGTATTTCTTTAACTCATATCAATTCCATGCTTATGATGATGTTAGTAGATAAATACTTCACATAATGTTAGTTTAAACTAGTGTAAACATGATAAGTTAATTGAATCATGCTCAAACTAAGTGAAGATTAACATTGAAGGTATTAGTGTTACTTCTTGATGTAAATAACTTCATAATGTGATTGTGTTGGTAATGATATACGTAAAACCTGATGTATAACATGATAATCGGAAGTTGATTATAGTCTCAACACTAGGAACATGTTAGGGATGATATCCTTAATGATTAAAGGTGAGAAATGTTAAATTTGTCTTGAACATTCAATTGATTCTTGAAGGTAATATGGAACCATGATTTTTGGCCTCTAAAACCTTTGTCATAAAATTGTTGGAAAGATTATGTTAACCCTTTGAAGATGATCTTCGCTAGATGGGATGAAGTTACTTCAAAAATTTCAAGTATCCAATGATATAACTAGGTTTTTAATAAATTCTTCAAAAGTAAAACAATGGATGTTGATAGAAGGAAGTTGTAATCTTCATATGTTCAAATTAATCGATTTCATTAAAGGGTGTTAATCACTACATTAATAGGTTGATAATGTTCTTAAGAGGATTGTGTTGAATATGATGATACAAATGCGGTAGAGGAGTAGCCGAATTCCATTTCATTAATCCGTGCGTGTTAAGAAACGTAAATTAAGATAATGTTCTTAGTTCACTAAAAACTTAAACTTATGTTTCATATAGTAATCAAGTTTTGAATGTAATCGTTGGTAAAATAATGAAGAACGTAATTAAACACAACTTATATCGTAATTGGAAGTGTCGATGATTTGAAAAGATATTTTTACGATATTACATTGATAATAAACTAGACATCAAGTATTTGACATTAATGTTAGAATATGTGAATGAACATGATAAACATACGATAATTTGTAATAAGAACATTAAAGTGATCAATAGGATAATTGATTTATTCAAGTAAATTTACGAATATTATTTATGTAATAATACCGTTATAAATGCGAATGTGTTGTTGAATGAATTACATTTCATTCAAGGTTGCTTGTTCACGTGAGTATTGTTAGACGAGGATACCGTTCGTTTGACCATTCAAACAAGGATTATTCATCTACGGAATTGAGGCAAGTTATCTTGCTTGGTTATAATGATGGTTGAATTCTTGTGATTATTATGCGTTTCGTGTGTATGAAATGTTCTGATAATCTATGATTCGTGATATGGTGATACCCTTGATCGTATTGTCATGGTGTTGGGGATGATATACCCGAAATTACCGTCCTTGTTACCGTTAGTCCTTTTGAGTTTTGTTGACACTCCGGTGAGTTGTTCGATTCCTTGGTAAAAAGTGTAATTCGTTGAGTTTCGTTGTCATGTTGTATCGTGACATCTCTGGAGTCATATCTGCGTGCCAATTGGTTATGTGTAGGATTTTTAGCCGGACATTTGATGATCATGCGTGGATGTTTTCCGCATTTAGATCGTGCACACGAGACGTAGTTCGTGAGGCTAATTAGGTACATCGTCCCACGTATATTTTGGATTCCGTATACGGGGTGGACATGTGCACGGACACATTTCCGGATCGGGCGTACTGTGACGTTCGTCTTGAGCCATATTATATGGTCGTTCGTATATTTGGTTATGTTCGACAGTTGGGACTGATTGTTTATACGCCTTCGGGGTATATTCAGTAGTCGATGGTTTTCTTTGAGATCAGTATATATATATATATATGAATTGTATAATGTCATGAGAATTATTATCATGTATAGCTGACCCTGTGGTTTGGGGCGAAATACTTGTATTTCAGGGCGAGGAAAGGGCAAGGCACATGAGGAGCACAATGGCGACGGAGGGTTCTGAAGTATTCTATTTCGGGGGCCCCGAGTCTTTTGGTTGTTCGGTTATGTTTTATTATGACTTTCATTTTATTTTGTGTCGGATGAATGTACTAAAATTTGTTAGGTACTGCCCATCGTCATATGGTCTGTACCGAATTTGGATCCTGTGTATGTTTGCTCATATTAAAGACATGAATAACTCATACTCCACACCGGGGTTTTGATAAATATTGTGGTACGGTGCCACGTTGTCAGATTATAAATGTATATTGTGATATCGCCTGGTGGGTCCCGGTTGGGGTCCACGGCACTGTAATAGCCACTGTTTTTGGGCTGTTACATTGGACCTTATCTAAATTGCGGCTTGATTTCATGATGAAGTAAGTGTTACTATTTTTTTGTTTGATTAGTCACTTATAAATGAATATGGACAGTTTAAAGCGGCTGATGATAATAATGTAAAGTCACATTAGTACACACTGCAATGCTAATTCTATGTTCTCAAACTCGACGCCCACTTTTTGCATCCTCAAGGAGAAGTTCATTGGGCGAAATGGGATCGGGTTGGAAGCGGCTTAAAGGAAGTTACAGATGGATCAAATTGAATCTTCAGTGTTCGTTCAGATGTGTTTTCTGCTGCTGTTGCTGCTGTTGTTAGGGTGCAACCAAAAGATTTCAAGGCTGTTAGACAAGAATGGGCTGCTATTCGTATCCAAACAGTGCAGTTGCTCTAGCCCTTAAAAATTTCCAAAACTATGATTTTCACTGTGTAAGGACAATTTACCTTGCGTTGCTTGGGTTTAATAAAGCTTACCTTGCTGGTATTTTTTTGCAACTTATCTTGCTGATGCAAAATGGGTCAGAATGGGTATAACGAGTCTATTGTCTTAGAAATGTCGTCTAGGTGCTTCCGAAAATCACTAGCAGATGATTATGGATCTGAAAATAGGTATTACTTCAGATATTTTTCTGATTCTTAGTTTTCTGTTTATTTCGTTAGCGTATTTGCTTTGGGTCATGGATTATAGTAGATGCTTATGAAATGCTGCACATGAATGGACTTTTGCATTCTCCATAAGAAGAAATTCCACATTTATGTTCGCATAAATGCATGCATTGATATTTCGTTCAAAATGGTAGAAAGTTAGTGTCATGACATCCTCCTGTTTGTGATATGACCAATTCCATACCTGCGAAGTCGAAATACAAATAAAACTTAACTACTTGGGCTTAGTGTTATTGAATATAAAAAAAGTTGGATTTTTATGATGTTGGAATTTACAAATTGTTGAATCAAGTATAAATGAATCGTAAATTACCTGTGACCATAAGAAACAAAAGAAACGTTGTGTAAATAGAACTCATCATGTTAGTTTTGGTTTTGTTATAAAACGTAATACACGCCTCTCATTATGCACTATTCTTGGTTCTCAATATTCTTTCTTCTGTGTCTTTTTCGTCGCTTGAACTCTGGAAACAGTAGACAAAATTATTGTACTTTTAGCGATACCACACATCTAATGTACTGAAATCTGAAATAATAAAAGATGGTGCGAGTAATTGAAAACTAAAAATGACACAAACCTGGAAGCAAAACAGGTTGCTTATTAGAAGTATTGGACTCAGTGACAATCTAGGAACCATGTTCCTCATACTCAGTTTCTGTTTTACTAAGCCTGAAGTGGATGTGGAAAAGCGGAAGCTAATAGGATCGTGTCAATAGGCCCTTATTTCGATGAATGTTTGTTGTGCAGGCCTATTTTCTTTTTGCATTATAGTATAGTTTCTCTAATTGGTGAATGTTTGTTGTGCAGGTAGTATTAAGGGATGAACAGGACATTTAACCAAATGATCAAAATGCAGTTCTTGGACATCTAGATAACTTGGTAAGTTATTTTCGCTCATGAAGATTCTGCATATCGTATGATGTTATGTTGTCTGTATTATGTTGCAAGTTTGTGGTTAAAAGTACAATCTGTTACGTGTTACCCCCTGAGTTCGATTTAATCCACTTTCGACTTTTAGATGTCAAGCCTAGACTTCTTAAGAATCACAGATTCAGGTGTTCTTCACTACTGTAACATTTTCCAGCATGGGATCTTTGCCACTCATCCTACTATGTGTTGAAAAGTCCATAGTACTAAAAATACACTTAATGAGCATTGACACCATCTTAACAAGGGTAAATTGGTCAAGTAATTTTATCTACTTGGAGCTTCTACCCCTGCCTAATACCTAAAGAGAAATATTATTGTACTGCATGTAGGCTTAAATATTACTCCGTATTGGACTATATGGATAGTGCATTTTGATTTAATACAACAGCAAGTTTGAGCCTTAAAGTTTTTATGAAAAATAGTTTGTATATCGCAGTTTTGTTGTTTTATATCAAGCCATTTGTTTAGTTTGGTTCGTTTGATATATAATACAATCGAATCGACCCAGATATGTCTCCACTTTTTTATTCATCTGCAATTCAATTTGATTTTTTCATTGCGTATGTTAACAGATGGTGCCTGTGGGTCAGATGGGAGAGTATAGTAGTGGCCTGGCTTCAAGAGATGGAAATACTGTTGCGTCTGCCATGTGCTTTAGGTGTAATAATGATTAAGAGGTCAGTCCAAGTGGTTAAATTTCTGATCGTCCGCCTGCTTAGATGTTGGGGTGTGTCCGAGAGGGTTTTGAAACACTCCAAAGTTGACTTGCCTGCACATACGTCTTTTCCATAATTCTATCATTAATTGTAACTATACAATACACCAATTTATATCCCAAAACCGGTTTTAGTAATGTTCATTCAAATACCATTAACATTACTGAAATCGGTTTATATTTGTGCATGGCATGTTTTTATAAGATTGCTAGGATGAAGTGGCTCAACCATCAGTAATTTTTACATTGCTCGCATTTCTGCCTATAGACGTTAGCTTGGTTCGAGTTACAAAATTGGGATAATTTGATTTGGGTCACATTCAAGTTAATAGCTGCTCGAGGTAAGCGGTCTCATTATTTTTTATGTGGTTGGACTATTCCATACTTAATATAGATGATGGTTTCAGCTATACCAACCCTTTCAAATCTGCTATTGTTACAGGTATTAACGAACGGTGAGGGTCTTTCTTAGGTCACTTGCTGATATATATGCGAATAAGGCCATTTCCTTTAAGCAAATAAGTTCGACATCAAATGGTACGCAACATGGTTTTATTACTGATAAGACTAAAACCAATTTATGTACACGTAAGCACACTATTAGTTTCTAATTTCATTAACATTATAATTGAACTATGTATTTGAGTATTTTGTGGGGTTGGGTTTGCAAAGAATGACAAGTTTGTTTGGGAATGGATGATGCATGTTTGAGCATCTAGCATAATCGTTTGGATGTACCTAAACATGCATCTGCATGTTGAAGATAGTCTTGAGATACTTTTTGTTTTGTTTATAATAGCTATAACTCATCATTTGTAATCTTTTATAGAATAGCCTGATGTTATGATGGTATGTTTGTCTTGGTTATTCTTTAGGTATCACAGATGCAGTTCTAGGAGCATCTGTGCTCAAGCGCCAACGCGAGGATCTCGGTGAGTCAAGTGAAACTGTGGCTGCATATTTCGGTAACAATTAAATTCAATCTTATATAATGGTTGGTTATGGGGAAAACTTCAGGACCAAATGCCCTAGGTATATTTAATTCCATTCACATTTGTCTGATGGTATCTGTATATAGACTACATATAATTCTTCATAACTATGGCCATCCAATTGGGTGACAGTTTCTATTGTTGTAGGCATTCGTGAGGCGACACAAATAACTAGACTGGTTCGCACACAGGCAGTTGATTTATTCGTTTCAGGAATCCGTACTTCTGGAGTTGTTTTGCTGCTAGCAGAAAATGGAGTATGTTTCTTTCCCAGACCTCTATTTCTTGATGCTACTTCCGTCATGCTACACTATTTCTGTCGTTATAAGTTAAAAAGAAAAACAGGGTACTTGGTTTATTTATATGATTATGTTAACACAACTGCAGCTAAGGACATGCTTTAAGAAGGGCTGCTGACATGTCTTATCATAGGTATCGTTTGAGTCATACTTCATAGATCAGGTTTGGCTTGCAAAGTTTTGTGTCAAGATCAGTATCAAATTTATTTGCACATGTTTCTTATTCAATTGAAAATGGACGGCCATCCTCAAATTCTTATTTATTATTTTTGATGTTATTAGGTTGGGGCAGGAAGATTGATGGTATATTGTATTATGGAATTTCTGGATATCCAAAGAGAACCAAAGTTATTTCATGATGAGCTTCTGTCGAGTCCGCAGCTACTGTGGAACAGGTTGCTCTTCAGGTACCTTCGCTGCTTCTTGAGTCTCTGCTATGTGATTTGCTTAACTATTTATTCCTACTCCATGTGGCTATATTGTTAGCCACCTGAAAGCGGTTAATTTGGGTTAAGTTTATTCCAAATGCCTACAAAGTTTAAAATTCAACTAATATAGATACGGGTGACTTTAGAATTATATGTAAAGAATACAATATCAGAATTTCAGGTATTGTATGCTTACAATTTCGGGCTTTATAGCATTTTTGTATGTCTATAAACGGTGCAAGAACATTGGATAACCACTCCCTCGAGGGGAAAATGTTTCATTTTAGTAGCAACAAGTCAAAATTTGCTCGAGTACCTACAAATCTGAGCCTCATAATAATTACGCATCTGTAAAGCTTTGACTTTTTTTTTACGATTACCTATGGAAAAATATTTGCTGAAATTCTTGCAGATTTACAATTTACCTCTTCTGCATATTTGTTGTGACATTTATATACTTTTGCGATTTTATAATATACATATAAATTTAGGACAACCGACATTTTTATAGGAAATTTAGGACAACCTCACTGTTATGATGACTATATTCACAACAATTTGACAGTCTTAACAAAACTGAATATATTGTGTACTTTGTTTAAACAATTCAGGAAGCTGATACGAAACATAATGGGAGAATTGACATGGAAGAATGGATAACCCTTGCTCTACGACATCCACCACTTTTGTAGAATATGACCCTCCATCCATGAGTATACTCCAGCTACGTCTTATGCATTTTGTACTATATTGATAATGATTTATTTCAGATGCTGTGGTGCAAAATGAAGAAACTAACTCGGATTTTTTTAGTATAATTGATGAGTTTGATTTTTGATTTGTAGGATCTTTAGGCTTGATCACGAAGCAAAAAGAGTTTTTATTTAATTCAATTGAAGATATGAAGGTTGGAATTGTCACGGTAAAGAAAATGAATAACATGAAAAGAAAAATTAAAATTGATGGAACGGTTGAACTGTGCTCTTTTTACGGCATAAAACTTCTAAATCAATTGGTTACTGGCTATATAATTGAACACCTCAGGAAAATAGCTCAAGACAGGTGGCTTAAATTGTGTAAGGCGACTCAAAGAAATCGCACAACATTCAATAGATAGTGTACAACGGAGGATCTCCAATGGTGATAAAAAAATACGGTGCTTCTAACATCTCTTTCCAGATCGCGTCTTTGCAGTAAACAAGTCATTATCTTCATCCGGGTAAGAAAAGTCACCTCTGTTTAGATGTTAAGATATGTTCTTATAATCTTCTTCAAATAGTATTGTACTAATTTATATTGTTTCTAACATATTATCTTTGGTTCGCATATGTATTTGTAGATCACAGCATGGTATTGCTACCAATGTACCATGTGCAGATACTAATAAACATGATTCTTAGACTGGTGAGGTGATATAAAATATTTTTGATGAAGTAATTACTATTGCAACAGATTCAAGAGGAAGAAACCCATCAGCATCTGGCAATGAGTACCTTAGTTCAAAATTGTTAATCAGGTTCACTACTAGAAAAAGGATATTTAACGACGGAATATTTCGTCGTTACATGCCAAAAAATGGTCGTTAAAGGTTTTAACGACGGGCAATGTTCGTCATTTGTTCGTCGCAACAGACTCCGTCGTTATTGGTACTAACGACGATGTCCATCGTTATTTTGTCGATACCTTTTACGATGACTTTTTGCTTTGGTCGTTAATAAAGGATACATTAACGATGACACTACTATGTAATAACGACCACATTTTTTGTCGTGAAAAATCATCCTAACGGCTATAACAATTTGAAATTATATTAATAACGACCAAACACTCCATCGTTATAGATGTTCTTTTAACGACAAACAAATAGAAATTATGACCAATCTCACCATCGCTAAAGATCCATTCCAACGGATAATTTCAATTAAAACTTCTGCTTTTAACGGCCATATATTTCATCGTTATTGTTAAACGCATATACAAAAAGTTTTTATGCACATTTCGTCTTTAAAAAATGCTAAATAATCCAATGAAAAAAATAGATATTAATCAAAATAAAAAAATATTTCATTATTTGAAATTTATTTTTTGGTAAATAGAAATTTATTAACCAAAGACCAAAAAAAGCCCAAACTTCATACAAACATAGCTATCAACAAATGGAACAACAAGAACCAAAAGGAGCTAAACACTCGACCCAAAAAAACAAAAACAGCAAGCAATAGAGCAAAAAAAAAAACCACTAAAGCCCAAAGTTGAAGCTTCAAAACTGACAATAGGAAGCAACAACAAAACACTACTCTTAGGATCAACTTACATCCATTGTGAAACTTATTATAATAAACATTCTAATTGTTCGAAATAGCAATTACATCCATAGTCATTAGAAAAATCACTACTCTTAGAATCAACTTACTAATAGGAAACCGAAGTTCTATCTTGGCAATACAAAAAAATAAAAATCTCCAAATTCAAATAATATATTAATATTTGTTACGTAATAGTTGAGATCTACGTACTTCACATATTTCTTATCTTCAAATATTAGCTTCACTTCAGTTTGAAGCATCATCTCGTGGAATAGAAATATTAAGTTGTTGCACCAGTATATCTTTAAATGCTTTCAATTGATTTTCATATGAATCCATTCGACCCTTTAGTTCGTTATTCTCATCTTGTACCGTGTCCAGACGATCTGTAAGAATTTGATTCTGTCGTTTGGTGCTGTTCAACTCTGATTAAAGCTCCTCTCTACTAGGTTGTGGTCCATTTATTTGTTTAAGTATTATTCCTCCTCCAAAACACACAACCCGATCACGAGACTTCGATTTAAAAACTTGCTTGGCCACCTATAGAACAAGGAAACAAATTATTATTCGTACTCCAATATACACCACTTGATCATTATAAAGAGAACAGCTTGACTTGATCTCTGTCTGGGCAAGAAATGGAAGCATTATTTATGATGTGTTAAACTACAACAAGCATTATAATGTTCTTTTTAAGTTTTATCTTCCCACGGCCCACGCCAGTCGTCATACTATATAAACTTCAAACTTGTGGGTGATCGTGTGGGTGATCGTACTGTAATATCCGGATTTATTACTATGTATTTTACCTGTATTCGAACCCTGTATTATTCGGAATTGTAATCTTGATGATTGGAGTATGATATTTCTTGCATTGGCATCCTTGTACTTCAGTATTGCAACATACAAATTTTCTCATGCAAACTCGTGATAGCGCACGCTAAGAATGTAGCTTAACGCGCGCTATCGAGCTACTACTAGCGCACGCTAGTTATGTAGGAGTTGCGTGCGCTAAGCACTCAATTATTGAGCAGGACGGCTAGCACATGCGCCAGCCGGGACATGGGTCCGGATAAGATTCCCGCGGATGAACCTGGACAGTTTTGAAGTCAACTCTTATTAGCGCGCGCTAAGGAATGCTTAGTAGCGTGCGCTAATTAGCTAAAGTGCAGAATATTATAAATGAGACAACAACCCGTTTTGGCTTACATTTTATTCGTCCATTATTCATTCTTGAGAGGCCAGAGAGCTATAATAATCCTTCTACACACTTAGAACACATCTTATTGATCCTTGTATATTGGTTATCACTTGTGAGTGATCATTGGAGTGGAATAGCACCTTGGAGTGGCATATAACCAACCGGAGTCGGATTCTACCTTACGGTTCAGTGATTTTCGTCATATTAAGGTATGTTCAACCTATCTCCAGACTTAGAGTTGGATTCTAAAGAATTAGATGATCATGTTAACAAGATATTGATTTTCACTAGTGAATTATTCAACATGCATCATGTTTGGAATATAGAGATGGTTATACCTCAAGTACCTTGATTATGAACACCATGATTCGAATCTTATTACAATGAACAAGTATAGGAAGCTTCTATCATTGGTAATCCAAATCTAATAGATGACTTCATAACAATCATGGACTTGACTTTAACATCATTATTGTTAGATGAATCTAAAGGATTGATCATGGAAGGATTTATCTAGTATAGATGGAATGTTAAACAATTACAGTATGATAATTTTGATTGATATTAAGGTGTCGATATCAACTGTTAAGCCTTTCGAATTGTCGTATGAAGATTGTAGTCGAAATGGAAGATGGTTTCATAATAGTATACATATCCTTGAACCCGAAGTTGTTGTTATCCGTTAGATCATTCATAGCCGTATGAACATGATATTCATGGAAGTAACATGAACTAAACTGAGGATTTCATTTGGTATAATCATGTTGAGGTCCGTCATCGCCCGATGAAGAACCGCCATGCAGAGTTAGCGCACGCTAAGCTATGTAGATTAACGTGCGCTATCGAGCACGAGTTAGCGACGCTACGTTTGGTACATGCTTGTCGCTAGGCCACCGACGAGCGATCGACCGATCGGTGAAATCACGACCATGCATAGTTAGCGTACGCTAGGCTTTGTTGTTTACGTGCGCTATCGAGCAGACTTAACGCACGCTACACAGAGTACTTAGCGTGCGCTAAGCAGTTCAGGCAGATTACATTTTATGAGGTTTTGACCGTAAATCGAATTGTTAGACATTCGTACGATGTGAGATAAATCCTATATTATTTATTTTGTTAAGGTTTGAGCTTGATACGTGATTGATTGAGGGGAGACGACCTCCGAGTGTTCGTTTTCGTGGAAGTATTGTTCTTATCTTCAAATCGAGGCAAGTACCTTATTTGTTTTATGTATTGATGTTATACATATTGTCGTGCATGTATGTCGTTGTTGTATGTCCACCTCGTGTTGGTCTGACGGGATCATCGGGGGATCTATGCTAGCGTGCGCTGGATCATCGGACGGGTTTTTCCACCACGGGTTGGTCTGACGGGATCATCGTGGGTTCTAGGCAGTGAACGCTGGATCGACGGAATTACCATGTGTATGTTATGATATCATGTTATGATATCATGTTATGATTATCAGTTGTGTATGTTATGTTTGAGTTTCTCGCAGGAGAAGACTCGTTTGACATTTTATCATTTACGTTATTATTATTATTCTGCGTGTGACGTTGAATAATATGTTGTGGTACTTGTACTAGCATCGTTGTGCTAACCCCTTCGGGGGTGAACATTTTGTTTATGTTCAGGATCCAGGAGAGAGGGAAAACAACCACTGGAGCTGCATGACAACGAGGGTGCAGAGTGATGTTCTGGCCGGGTTTATTTGTTTGTTGTTTATTGGTTATTTCAATAAGTACTCGAGTACGAAGTCATTTATGATGAATTTGAATTTGGTGATGTATTATTAAGTCCCTGTTGAACAAATTGTACTTTCAGTATTTGGTCAGAACTGTTGTATCTTAATTCCGATATTTCCACTCGTTAGTATTTCTCAATGTCTGTTCAATTCTTCAGCCTTGTAAATCCTTATGTAAAGGATTTACGGCGCTGTAATATTCCTGAATATATCGGGGGTGTTACAGAATATGGTATCAGAGCTAAGATTATGGATATCTTGGCCGTTGGGTTAAAATAGGGGTCATTTATGTCTTTTGAGGTAACCGGCCGTGAATGACATCACTGCACTGCCTACGTCTTCATGCGAACGGTGGTTGTAACTTCCTAAACTCTACCTCGTTCTTTACATGTTGTGTCTCTTTATACTCGAATATTAGAACGATGTTGTTTCCTGTATATTGAGTATTTATGCTTACAGTATGTTGAGAGGCGGACGTGGACGTGGTCGTGGACGCGGACGAAGAAATGCTGAAAGGGAAGTGTCGCCTTCTAATCAGGCTAATCATAGCTCAGGCGAGCCGCAACAATCTATTAATAACGAACCGGAACCTGCTGTACCAGAGATCCTTCGTCAAGTGGTGAACCAGATGACTCAGTTCGCCCAAGTCGTGGACCGAATGCAAGTGGCGGTGGGACTACAGCAGGGAGAGAGACAGCAAGGGATCCCAGACATGGGAAATCGAGGTGACCGGTGGCTGCAAGAGGTGGCGAAGATGCAACCACCCAAATTCGACGGTATTTCTGAGACTCCCACCTGGGACCATTGGTTGAAGGAACTGGAGAAAATCTTTGCCGGAATTAAGCGCCAGACAATGGAGAGCCTCTATCGCTCAATACTTTCTGATAGGGGAAGCGTCCGAATGGTGGGAAGCCATCCGGCCTGTAGACCATGATGCTAATTGGACAGAGTTTAGATTGATGATGGAAGCTCAGTATTGCCCTCGTCCTGTGAGGGAAGCCAAAGTTCGGTAGTTTTTCTCTGCTCAGCCTTCAGATGTGCCAGTTTCCCAGGCAATTAAAATGTTTAACCAGCAGCTGGCATTTGTTCGACATCTGGTCAGAACAGATGCAGAAATGATGATCCATTTCGATATGAGGATGAAACCAGAAATCCAGAGGTACATGTCTGGATTTGAATGTACCACACTCCGTCAATACCAGGATAAGGCGTAGGCGTATGAGATCAAGGAAACAGCTATGGAGAATTTTTCGGAATCCAAGAAACAGAAAGTCTCTGGTACTTTTACAGAGCACAAGAACAGCGGGCCCCGTAAGGCCCAGTCATCCCTTCACTCTTTCAAGAAACCTCCGCACCCAGTTAGGAGCGGAAAGAACTTCGGAGCGACATCAACTATTACTGATGTTACCAGGAAATGCTTTAACTGCGCCCAGACGGGACACTATCGACGGGACTTGTTTTGATTGTGGACGAGAGGGACATCGGGCAGTGTTTTGTGAAGAGGCTGCAAAGTCTTTTAGAGCCCGTACACCACAGCCAGTCCAGAAGGAAGCCAGTATCCAACAGACGCAGCAAAGTGTTCAGATCCTCGACTTCGGCGCGGACGAGGCAGAGGACAATGGGACCGAAAGGGGACATCGAGTGCGGATCTGCTCCCCCACATTTGTACGAGATGAGGAGGACAGACGATCGGAGATCTTTCTGTCGCATCAGTCTTGTCCGAGATCCTTTCGGCCCGATTAGCGTTTTATTAAATCTGAGCTACACAATCTTTCATATCTTTGTCTTGTGTAAATCGTTTGAATATTTCCGGTTTTCATACTTGTGAACCTTATGTTGTTGGTTTACCGAGTGGAGAGAGGATTGTCGGGAACTTAGAAACTAGAAATTTCCCGGTATCATTTGGAGGCAGAGAGTGGCTCTCAAATTTGATTGTAATAGAAATGCAAGGAGACGACCTGATACTCGGAGATGATTGGCTTAATCGATATGGAGCAATTGTAAACTACCGAAGGAGGAATATCTCGCTGATCGCTGACGATGGTTCCGAAATATTGTTCGAGGGGTGGAAACCGGGAAGCTCAGGAAAATTGATCAAGGCAATGAAAGCTGTCAAATTGTTGAAACAGGGCTGTACCTGTAACACCCCAAACTAGGTGGATATTACAGTGCCGTGAATCCCCGACTGGGACCCACCAGGCAAATGAAAATGATGAATTAAATAATATAATTGTAGTACCGAACCACATTATATTACGAAATACTCCGATGAGGAGTTTAAGTACAACACACCAGGACAATACCGAATACTAGTATATTTTATATGGAGATAAAATACACCACCCTGAATAAATAAACATCTCAAACGGAATTTGCAGCGGAAAATACAAATGACGGAAATGACTGAAACAAACGGAATGACTGGGGCCCCCTACTAGTATCACTGGGACTCCTCGTTGTCAACATGCTCTTCCCGTGCCTTTGCCCTGCCGTGACCTGAAAACAAATCCCCCAACGGGGTCAGTTATACAGAACAACAATCCTCAAGGGTTGAAAATAAACAATCATGATATAACTGAAGTTATGAAATATCCTTAGTTATGAATTACGCTGAAGAGGAGTATCATAGTACGCCCGTAATGTTCTGTGCAAGTGTACAAGACGAATGACCGGACACACCCGTCCTTGTACCTAATTAGTCTCACGGAGTTAAGCTTTACCGTGTGCACGGTCCAATATATCGGTGAACCCAATACATGACCATCGCGTGCCCGACTAAAAATTCCACACAGCCACACCCGGCCACGCAATATGAACCCAGAAGGTCATATGAACGAGAATGACCACAATGAATATCAATGAATAATAATTCGACAAGGACAAGATGACTCACCGAGATGAAAATAATAGTGACGTGATTGATAACCCAATGAAATGATTTGGAACCGTCGTTCCACGTGAATGAAATGATTATTCGACAATTACAAGTCTCAATGTGATTAATACCATGATGAATGAGTTATGATTATGAATAATCAACAACAAAAGGAATGAACATCCTTTTAACCGAGTAAAAGTTAACTTACTCAACACCGATGAAAAATGTCCGTCCACGAACAACGTCCTAAATGAAATGTCGGTCGCTCGAACAACCTTGAATAATACAATTTACCAATAATTCGATCATTCCACGAATCAAATATGATCATAACCGACTCAAACGTCGATACAACAATATCCAAACTCGAATATATCGAGACCAACTCCACGATGAGTATTTCAAACCATCAAAACACTTTCAATGATATCAATAATCTCATAGGAATCCACAATTTCAAGATTACAACAACGTCAAACGGAAATCCCAAAATTATCCAAAGTCAACCCCAAGGGTTCTTGATATAAATCCCCAAAATAGCCATTAAATCCGTAGGAATACATTTATCCAAGGTAGATAATCCATATCTAATATATTCCAACAACAATCCAAGCTTACACAAAGAAATCGGAAGAAAAATCCCAAAAATCCGAAATTCTAGATCCAAGAGATTAATACCTTTGATTTGATGTTAAGGAGATGATGAAGTGATGATAATCCAACTCAAAGACTTGAAGATGATGATAGGTGATAGCAGCTCGAAGAGAACACTCCAAATCGCCCGAAGTCACTCAAAAACGAAGAGAAGTGAGAAAATGACGAAACTCAGGCTAACTGTCCAATTTATACTGCTCCAGATTAGCGCACGCTATGACCTGCTATTTAGCATGCGCTAACGAGTTGTATGAACATTACAGTGAACTCTGGCTGACCCGTTAGCGTACGCTACAACCTGGTAGCGTGCGCTAACTCTATCCCAATAGCGTGCGTTAACTCCAATTGTTAGCGTGCGCTAGCTAAATATCTGTTGTCGAAGATCGAAGTCCGTAACCTTCTGTCCTCTGATCTGATCTCGGTAGCGTGCGCTACAACCAACAAGTAGCGTGCGCTACTACACCGTTTGCGTACGCTAAAAACCACTCATAGCGTGCGCTATGAAATAATCCAGTGCAGTCCAGTAGCCAATGGACTCAACCTGATCCGTCCTTAGTGCGCGCTACACCAAATATTAGCGTGCGCTACTACAACCCACTAGCGCGCGCTACTTACCACTCGTAGCGTGCGCTACTTATAACTCACCTGCAGTCCAGTACCTTCTGGACTGCAGCCAGGGTAACATTAGCGTGCGCTAATGCTGAGTGGTAGCGTGCGCTACCTGTACTCAATTAGCGCGCGCTAGAAAGAGTACGTAGCGTGCGCTACTCCTCACGCACAGCCCACAATGAAAATGACAATGATGATAAACACGGCACGAAACTCCAATTAGATTAGTGATGAACGACGATTGATACACGATACAATTACTCTAAACGATGAATACCATGATTGAATATGAGTGACAAATGATCATTAACGAGTGAAAATTACTGAATGATAAATACTGAATGATAATTACTGAATTACAACCGGGTATTACATACACCCCCCCTTAAAAGAGTTTCGTCCCCGAAACTAAGGGTCAAACAACTCGGGATAATTCCCCCGCATACTATCCTCGGTTTCCCAAGTAGCCTCTTCGACTCCGTGCCTAGACCACTGAATCTTAACCAAAGGAATCGTCTTATTCCTCAACTGTTTGATTCGCCGTTCTAAAACTCGTATAGGACGCTCCTCATATGAATGGTCATCGGCAATCTCGATTTCGTCGAACTGAAGTATGTGACTCGGGTCGGCAACATACTTCCGCAACTGAGAGACGTGAAACACATTATGAATTCGGCTCAATGCCGGAGGTAAAGCCAATCGGTAAGCTAACTCGCCTACTCGATCCAGAATCTCAAACGGTCCAATGAATCTCGGACTCAACTTACCCCTTTTCCCAAAACGGAAGATACCACGACTCGGGGATACCTTGACCAACACGTGGTCACCTGCCTCAAACTCTAATGGTCGACGACGGTTATCTGCATATGATTTCTGTCGACTCTGAGCGGTTAACAAATGACTCCTGATCAAAGCTACCTTCTCACGGGCGGCTATAAGCATATCGGGCTCGGTGCCGATTGATTATGATAGGTCATCCCAACACAAAGGAGATCGACAACGACGACCGTACAAGGCCTTGTAAGGTGCCATCTTAATCGAAGCATGCCAACTATTATTATACGTGAATTCGATCAATGGTAGTTGGGCTTCCCAACCGTCTTTCGAATCGAGGACGCATGCCCTCAACATGTCCTGTATTGTCTGAATGGTTCTCTCTGATTGTCCGTCAGACTGAGGATGAAAAGCGGTACTGAGATTAAGCTGAGTTCCCATAGCACGATGAACTGATTTCCAAAAATGCGACACAAACCGTCCGTCAAGATCTGAAACGATACTTTTAGGAGTACCGTGCAATCTCACTATCTCTTTGATGAATAACTGGGCAAGTCTCTCGGGACCCCAAGTATCCTTAATCTCAAGAAAATGAGCTGATTTAGTTAAGCGGTCCACAATTACCCAGATCGTATTCATGCCACGACGACTCGTCGGCAAACTCGTGATGAAATCCATAGAAATGTCTTCCCACTTTCATTCTGGAATAGGGAGAGGTTTCAGCATACCCGCCGGTCGCTGAAGTTCAATTTTAACATGTTGACAGGTTAAGCATCTCGAAACAAATTCTGCGACTTCTCGTTTCATATTACTCCACCAGTAATTTTGTTTCAAGTCCTTGTACATCTTGCTAGACCCCGGATGAACAGAAAAAGGGGTAGCATGAGCTTCTTTCAAAATCGAGTTTTTCAACTCGTCAGTTGCCGATACGCACAACCGATTCTTAAATCTCAAAAGTCCATCCTCGTGGACCACGAATCCAGGGGCTTTCCCCTGAACCACATCCTCACGGATGCGTAACAATGATGGGTCCGAACCCTGATTCTCTCTGATTGCCTCCTCAAGTGACGATGAGATCTCCAACATACAAAGCTGTCCCTGAACTCGCTGAAGCCAGACCTCGATCTCGGGTCTAAGGAATTCCTGCTGAAGCTCCTTCTGAACCGTTAAACGGGCAAGCATCTGCTCCTGAACGGACTTACGACTCAGGGCGTCGGCGACAATGTTCGCCTTGCCCGGGTGGTAAAGGATCTCGATATCATAATCTTTGATTAATTCCAACCACCGTCTCTGTCGCATATTTAACTCCTTCTGAGTAAATATATGCTTTAAACTCTTATGATTGGTGAATATCTGACAGGTAACACCATAAAGATAATGACGCCAAATCTTTAAAGCGAACACCACAGCTGCTAGCTCCAGGTCGTGTGTCGGATATTTAACCTCGTAAGGTCTCAATTGCCGGGAAGCATAGTCAATAACCTTTCCATTCTGCATGAGCACACATCCGAGACCCTGTCCGGACGCATCACTATAAACCACAAATCCTTCCGTCCCCTGCGGCAAGGAAAGTACATGTGCTGACATTAACCGGATCTTGAGTTCCTCAAAACTCCGTTGACACGCGTCGGACCACGTGTATTTCTTATCCTTCCGTAAAAGGCTCGTCAAGGGTTGAGCGATTCTAGAAAATCCCTCCACAAATCGCCGATAATAACCCGCTAATCCGAGGAAACTTCGGATTTCCTTAACATTCTTCGGAGGTAGCCAATCTCGAATAGCCTCCGTCTTCTGAGGATCGACACGAACTCCGTCTGAAGAAATTACGTGTCCGAGAAACGTCACTTCGGACATCCAGAACTCACATTTGGAAAACTTCCCATAAAGTTGTTCTCGTCTCAACACGTCGAGCACTTGATGAAGGTGAAACTCGTGTTCCTCTCGGTCACGAGAATAAATCAAAATGTCATCGATGAAGACAACAACAAACTGATCCAAAAAGTCGATGAAAACCCGATTCATTAACTCCATGAATACCGCAGGTGCATTAGTCAATCCAAACGGCATAACCACAAACTCATAATGACCATAGCGTGTTCGAAACGCCGTCCTCGCGATATCCGACTCTCGAATCCGCAACTGATGATATCCATATCTTAAGTCGATCTTGGAAAATACTGAAGCTCCCTGAAGTTGATCTAAGAGATCATCAATACGGGGTAAGGGATACTTATTCTTGATTGTCACCCTATTCAACTCCCGATAATCAATACACAAGCGAAAAGAATCATCCTTCTTCTTGACAAATAACACTGGTGCTCCCCACAGGGACGCACTCGGTCGAATATAACCCTTCTCGAACAACTCCTCAAGTTGGTTCTTTAATTCTTGCATTTCGGTCGGGGCCATTCGGTATGGTGCCTTCGATATCGGGGACGTACCAGGCTCCAACTCAATCGTGAATTCCACATCCCTCTGTGGAGGCAAACCAGGTAACTCGTCTGGAAAAACATCGGCATATTCCCTCACTACCGGAATATCCATCAACATTACTGATGATTTCTCGGTTTTGGTCATATAGCACCAATAACCAACACACCTCTGATTGAGTAATCTCACTGCTTTCATCAAATTAATGACCTTACCAGAACAGCTGGGATTTCCTCCCTGAAAAACACATTCAACCCCATCATCTGAAATGATAGTGACCATACGCTTACGGACACTAATGATGGCATCATGACGATACATCCGATCAATACCCAAGATGACGTCGTCTCTCGGCAAATCTACTACGATTAGGTCCGCTGGCCATACACGACCATGAAACTGAATCGGACAATTCTGAATCTCACGATTACCGATAATTCGTCTACCATCAGGTAGGCCAATGACATAAGGCTCACAACTAGTAGCACTACCCAGACGTAGTCTACTCAAACATGACTCGGAAATGAATGAATGTGATGCACCAGTATCAAAAAGGGTACACACAGGTTGAGATATAATATCGAGTGTACCTGAGATCATTCGGGCCTCTGGATCATCGGTCTTCTTCATCTCATAAATCCGGGGCTTGCTAGTCCTGGCACCGGACGCTCCCGTCTGCTGGCTATAGGCTCCACCTTTAGTCGCTCCTGTCGTTTTAAACGACGCTGATTGAGTGGCCTGATTCTGAATGGCTGATTGCTTAGGGGCCTGAGATGACGTCTAAGTAGGTTTGGAGTCCCTACGGCAAAAACGGGCCTTATGCCCAGCAACCCCACAATTATGACACGTGATAGTCTGTCTCGGACACTTGGTACTGAGATGACCAAGATCCCCACGCTTAAAGCGGTGATGGCGGGCCGCTCGAGACCGAGATTCCACAGTTTAGACATCACAGAGGTCGCTCGTAAAAGTAGAGCCCGCACGAGGTTTCTTGAAGGTTGTCGACCGCCTTGATGATTACGATTCTTCGATTTCTTGCTAGCGACGAAGGTTCTTTGCTTAGCAATTTCCTAGCGATAGCTCATAAGTGAGAGCTTTCTCAATGAATTCGGCCAACGTGGTGCAATTATGATTAAGCAAGCTGAAGCCTCATACGGGGTTTTGACCTCTTCTTTGAAATACTTGATTTTATCCGCCTCTGAATGAATGATGGATGAGGCGAAAGGGAGAAGTTCCTAAAATTTCTCGGCAATGGCGAGAACATCCTCATCTGTTGAGGGGTCGTGTGTGAGCAATTCTGACAGCTTGGCCTCTCTGAGTGGGGCCGGATAATACCTCTCCATCATGAGAGTCTTGAACTGCTCCCAAGTACATGATCCTTCGGTGGGCTTCAACGACAACCACCAAGAATGAGCGCTCTTACCCAGATAGTAAGCCGCAACTGAAACTTTGTGTCCTTCGGGACACTCTACCATCGCAAATAGCTTCTCGAAGTGTTAGAGCCAATGAACAATATCCGCCGGCTCAGATGAGCCTTCAATAGTAGGTGGCCTTTGGCGAGAAATGTCGCCGATGATACTGCTCACATTCCTCTCTTGCCTCTAAGGTGGCGGCGGAGGAGCCTGTTGATTTTGATTGACTGAGTTGTGCATCGTCTCCATAAGTTGTGCCATCTGCGTCATTTGGGCCATCATGCCCTGCATAAAAGCGAGTGGGTCAACCCGAACACCTTCTGACTGAGCTGTGTCCCGAGTACGACTCCCCGATAGTGAATGATCACGTCCAGGTGAATGAGTGGCAGTGTCGCTGCTCGATGAATTAGCATTATTTCTCGCATTCGCACGTGATTCACACGAGCTCTCGGGATTCGGCCCGCACCATGGCCTCGTCCTCTTCTTGCTCTCTCCATACTAAAGTAGGAAAGTCACATGATGATTATATTCCCCGCATGAATATCACATTATGATTATGACATGAGATGATGAAAATGAGCATACGCTCTAACACAGTGATTACATGAATGACTAACTGAGGTGACATGATTATCTGATGAAATTATTGAAATGATTATCTTGAACGAGTTAACAAGATTAATGATATGATCTTCCAGATCAACGACCGAGTAATGAAATGAATTGAGTGATTAATGAGTTAACCTGACCGTCCTGGTCAAAATGACAATGATGATTGAGGATTGTTAACTGATGAATTATGAATGAATGATTATTGCCAGAAATTATACCATGGCATTAGAAATCTTACAGTTCTTGGTCTGATTGGCTCGGCATTTGCACAGGTCACACGTGACGCGAAAGTCCAATGATACTAGTCCGATGACGATGATTTCAAATGAGACATGACTTGGAGGGTAGTATTCAAAACCACGCTCCGATACCAACTCTGTAACACCCCAAACTAGGCGGATATTACAGTGCCGTGAATCCCCGACTGGGACCCACCAGGCAAATGAAAATGATGAATTAAATAATATAATTGTAGTACTGAACCACATTATATTACGAAATACTCCGATGAAGAGTTTAAGTACAACACACCAGGACAATACCGAATACTAGTATATTTTATATGGAGATAAAATACACCACCCTGAATAAATAAACATCTCAAACGGAATTTGCAGCGGAAAATACAAATGACGGAAATGACTGAAACAAACAGAATGACTGGGGTCCCCTACTAGTATCACTGGGACTCCTCGCCGTCAACATGCTCTTCCCGTGCCTTTGCCCTGCCGTGACCTGAAAACAAAATCCCCCAACGGGGTCAGTTATACAGAACAACAATTCTCAAGGGTTGAAAATACACAATAATGATATAACTGAAGTTATGAAATATCTTTAGTTATGAATTACGCTGAAGAGGAGTATCATAGTACGCCCGTAATGTTCTGTGCAAGTGTACAAGACGAATGACCGGACACACCCGTCCTTGTACCTAATTAGTCTCACGGAGTTAAGCTTTACCATGTGCACGGTCCAATATATCGGTGAACCCAATACATGACCATCGCGTGCCCGACTAAAAATTCCACACAGCCACACCCGGCCACGCAATATGAACCCAGAAGGTCATATGAACGAGAATGACCACAATGAATATCAATGAATAATAATTCGACAAGGACAAGATGACTCACCGAGATGAAAATAATAGTGACGTGATTGATAACCCAATGAAATGATTTGGAACCGTCGTTCCTCGTGAATGAAATGATTATTCGACAATTACAAGTCTCAATGTGATTAATACCATGATGAATGAGTTATGATTATGAATAATCAACAACAAAAGGAATGAACATCCTTTTAACCGAGTAAGAGTTAACTTACTCAACACCGATGAAGAATGTCCGTCCACGAACAACGTCCTAAATGAAATGTCGGTCGCTCGAACAACCTTGAATAACACAATTTACCAATAATTCGATCATTACACGAATCAAATACGATCATAACCGACTCAAACGTCGATACAACAATATCCAAACTCAAATCTATCGAGACCAACTCCACGATGAGTATTTCAAACCATCAAAACACTTTCAATGATATCAATAATCTCATAGGAATCCACAATTTTAAGATTTCAACAACGTCAAACGGAAATCCACAAATTATCCAAAGTCAACCCCAATAGTTCTTGATATAAATCCCCAAAATAGCCATTAAATCCGTAGTAATACATTTATCCAAGGTAGATAATCCATATCTAATATATTCCAACAACAATCCAAGCTTACACGAAGAAATCGCAAGAAAAAACCCAAAAATCCGAAATTCTAGATCCAAGAGATTAATACCTTTGATTTGATGTTAAGGAGATGATGAAGTGATGATAATCCAACTCAAAGACTTGAAGATGATGATAGGTGATAGCAGCTCGAAGAGAACACTCCAAATCGCCCGAAATCACCCGAAGTCGCTCAAAAACGAAGAGAAGTGAGAAAATGACGAAACTCAAGCTAACTGTCCAATTTATACTGCTCCAGATTAGCGCACGCTATGACCTGCTATTTAGCGTGCGCTAACGAGTTGTATGAACATTCCAGTGAACTCTGGCTGACCCGTTAGCGTACACTACAACCTGGTAGCGTGCGCTAACTCTATCCAAATAGCGTGCGTTAACTCCAATTGTTAGCGTGCGCTAGCTAAATATCTGTTGTCCAGTATTGAAGTCCAGAACCTTCTGTCCTCTGATCTGATCTCGGTAGCGTGCGCTACAACCAACAAGTAGCGTGCGCTACTACACCGTTTGCGTACGCTAAAAACCACTCATAGCGTGCGCTATGAATTAATCCAGTGCAGTCCAGTAGCCACTGGACTCAACCTGATGCGTCCTTAGCGCGCGCTACACCAATTATTAGCGTGCGCTACTACAACCCACTAGCGCGCGCTACTTACCACTCATAGCATGCGCTACTTATAACTCACCTGCAATCCAGTACCTTCTGGACTGCAGCCAGGGTAACATTAGCGTGTGCTAATGCTGAGTGGTAGCGTGCGCTACCTGTACTCAATTAGCGCGCGCTAGAAAGAGTACGTAGCGTGCGCTACTCCTCACGTACATCCCACAATGAAAATGACAATGATGATAAACACGGCACGAAAATCCAATTAGATTAGTGATGAACGACGATTGATACACGATACAATTACTCTGAACGATGAATACCATGATTGAATATGAGTGACAAATGATCATTAACGAGTGAAAATTACTGAATGATAAATACTGAATGATAATTACTGAATTACAACCGGGTATTACAATACCGGATATTGGTATTATGCAATGAAGAAAGAAGACGAAATTACGGAACTTTCATCCATTCCTATTGTGAATGAATTTCCAGATGTATTTCCTGACGAGTTACCTGGACTACCTCCACGAAGAGATGTAGAATTTACCATTGAGATGGAACCCGGAGCTATACCAATTTTTAAGGCGCCATATCGTATGGCACCTACTGAGATGTATGAACTGAAAAAGCAGTTGGAGGAGTTACTGGACAAAGGCTATATTCAGCCAAGCATTTCGCCCTGGGGAGCGCCAGTTCTTTTTGTCCGAAAGAAGGATGGATCGCTTCGACTGTGTATTGACTATCGAGAGCTGAACAAAATGACGATTAAGAACAAGTATCCTTTGCCACGGATTGATGATCTGTTTGACCAGTTGCAAGGGGCAACAGTATTTTCTAAAATCGATCTGAGATCAAGGTATCATCAGCTGAGGATTAAGGAATCTGATGTTCCGAAATCAGTGTTCAGAACTCGCTACGGACATTATGAGTTTGTAGTGATGCCGTTTGGTCTCACTAACGCACCTGCTGTATTTATGCAATTGATGAACCGAGTCTTCATCGAATTTTTGGATAAATTTGTGGTCGTGTTCATTGATGACATTCTGGTATATTCTAAGAGCCCGGAAGAACATGCTCAACATTTGCGGATTGTATTGGAACTTTTGAGAAGCGAGCAATTGTACGCCAAACTTTCTAAGTGTAAATTCTGGCTAAAGGAAGTAATGTTCCTCGGCCATGTGGTGTCAGCTAAATGAGTCCAAGTAGATCCTCAGAAGATCGAAGCAATTATGGATTGGAAGCCTCCAAAGAACGTGAAAGAAGTCCGAAGTTTCTTAGGACTTGCTGGGTATTATCGTCGGTTCGTGGAAGGGTTTTCCAAAATCTCCCACCCACTTACTCGACTCCTGCAGAAAACTCAAAAGTTTGAGTGGAACGAGTCGTGTCAGACTAGTTTTGATGAATTAAAGAAGAGATTGACGACGGCACCAATTCTATCACTTCCATAGGGGACTGGAGGATTCGTAATTTACAGTGATGCTTCGAACCAAGGACTCGGATGCGTATTGATGCAGAATGACAAGGTGATCGCTTATGCTTCACGACAGCTGAAACCCTATGAAGTGAATTACCCAACACATGATTTGGAACTAGCAGCAGTAGTTTTTGCTTTGAAGATCTGGAGGTATTATCTGTACGGGACTCACTGTCATATCTTTACGGATCACAAGAGTCTCAAATACATATTCAGTCAGAAAGAGTTGAACATGCGGCAAAGAAGATGGTTAGAGCTGATCAAGGACTATGACTTGGAGATTTTGTATCATCCAGGCAAATCAAATGTAGTGGCCGATGCACTCAGTCACAAACCTGTTTCTATTCAGATGCTGGAGACGCTGACCTCCCAACTTAGCCTTCAACGAGAGATGATTCGAGAAGGAATTGAAGTGTGGTTACAAAGAGTCCAAGGACAACTGTGCGTGATGGAAATAACTTCATCATTAACCGAAGAAATCAAATCTAGACAGGCAGATGATCCTCTGATGATTCGGTTACGTGATGAAGTGATCAAGGGAAAAGCCCCCGGATTCATAATTCATGATGATGGAGTTTTGAGATTTCAGAACCGACTCTGCGTTCCCGATGTCGATGTTCAAAGCATAATTATGAAGGAAGCTCACGATTCGCCCTATTCTATCCACCTGTGCACCAGTAAGATGTATAAGGACTTGAAGCAGAATTTCTGGTGGGGCAACATGAAGAAAGATGTAACGGACTATGTTTCGAAATGCTTGACTTGTCAGCAGGTTAAGATCGAGCATCAACGGCCTGTCGGAATGTTGAAGCCACTCTCGATTCCTGAATGGAAGTGGGAGGACATATCGATGGACTTTATCACTAGTATGCCGAGAACCAAGACAGGAATGAACATGATTTGGGTGATAGTTGATCGTTTAACCAAATCAGCTCATTTTTTAAGCATTAAGGACACGTGGGGACCAGAGAGGTTGGCACGAGTATTTATATCAGAGATAGTTCGATTGCATGGTACGCCGAAGACCATTATTTCTGATCGAGACGGCCGTTTTGTGTCTCATTTTTGGAAAGCAGTTCATAAGGCCTTGGGGACCGAATTGAACTTCAGTACAGCTTATCAGCCACAGACTGACGGACAATCCGAGAGGACCATTCAAACGGTGGAAGATATGCTGAGGGCCTGTGCCTTAGATTGGTCAACTGATTGGGAAGTTCATCTACCGTTGATTGAATTTACCTACAACAATAGTTGGCATGCTTCCATTAAGATGGCACCGTTTGAGGCATTATACGGGAGGAGATGTAGATCGCCCCTATGTTGGGACGATTCGTCAGACTTGATCGGAACAGAACCAGAGTTGATCGTGCAGACTCGAGAGAAGATAGCCTTGATTCGTGAAAGGCTGTTGACCGCCCAGAGTCGCCAGAAATCTTACGCAGACGTACGCCGTCGCCCTTTGGAGTTCAGTACGGGAGACCACGTACTTTTAAAAGTTTCTCCTACTCGAGGAATTTTTCGTTTTGGAAGGAGGGGAAAGCTGAGTCCGAGATATATTGGACCATTTGAGATCCTTGAGAGAGTTGGGGAGTTGGCATACAGATTGGCATTGCCGCCGTCATTATGCCATGTTCATAATGTGTTCCACGTATCCCAGTTACGGAGGTATATACCAGATCCCAGTCATATCATTGATTTCGGCGAGATCGAAGTCGCACAGGGTGGGACGTTTGAAGAAAGACCGGTCAAGATACTCGAGAGTCGAGTTAAGCAGTTAAGGAACAAACCAATCGTTTTGGTCAAAGTTTAATGGTCACGTCACGGAATGGAAGAAGCCACATGGGAAACGGAAGATGGCATGAAGTCCAGATATCCCGAGTTATTTTCGTCTTGAGTTTCGGGACGAAACTCCTTTTTAGTAGGAGAGTATGTAATATCCGGATTTATTACTGTGTATTTTACCTGTATTCGAACCCTGTATTATTCGGAATTGTAATCTTGATGATTGGAGTATGATATTTCTTGCATTGACATCCTTGTACTTGAGTATTGCAACATACAAATTTTCTCATGCAAACTCGTGATAGCGCACGCTAAGAATGTAGCTTAACGCGCGCTATCGAGCTACTACTAGCGCACGCTAGTTATGTAGGAGTTGCGTGCGCTAAGCACTCAATTATTGAGCAGGACGGATAGCACATGCGCCAGCCGGGACATGGGTCCGGATAAGATTCCCGCGGACGAACCTGGACAGTTTTGAAGTCAACTCTTATTAGCGGCGCTAAGGAATGCTTAGTAGCGTGCGCTAATTAGCTAAAGTGCAGAATATTATAAATGAGACAACAACCCGTTTTGGCTTACATTTCATTCATCCATTCTTCATTCTTGAGAGGCCAGAGAGCTATAATAATCCTTCTACACACTTAGAACACATCTTATTGATCCTTGTATATTGGTTATCACTTGTGAGTGATCATTGAAGTGGAATAGCACCTTGGAGTGGCATACAACCAACCGGAGTCGGATTCTACCTTAAGGTTCAGTGATTTTCGTCATATTAAGTTATGTTCAACCTATCTCCAGACTTAGAGTTGGATTCTAAAGAATTAGATGATCATGTTAACAAGATATTGATTTTCACTAGTGAATTATTCAACATGCATCATGTTTGGAATATAGATATGGTTATGCCTCAAGTACCTTGATTATGAACACCATGATTCGAATCTTATTACAATGAACAAGTAGAGGAAGCTTCTATCATTGGTAATCCAAATCTAATAGATGACTTCATAACAATCATGGACTTGACTTTAACATCATTATTGTTAGATGAATCTAAAGGATTGATCATGGAAGGATTTATCTAGTATAGATGGAATGTTAAACAATTACAGTATGATAATTTTGATTGATATTAAGGTGTCGATATCAATCGTTAAGCCTTTTGAATTGTCGTATGAAGATTGTAGTCGAAATGGAAGATGGTTTCATAATAGTATACATATCCTTGAACCCGAAGTTGTTGTTATCCGTTAGATCATTCATAGCCGTATGAACATGATATTCATGGAAGTAACATGAACTAACACTGAGGATTTCATTTGGTATAATCATGTTGAGGTCCGTCTACTGCCCAGCAGTAAACTGCCATGCAGAGTTAGCGCATGCTAAGCTATGTAGATTAACGTGCGCTATCGAGCACGAGTTAGCGTACGCTACGTTTGGTACGTAACGTACGCTAGGCCACCAGACGAGCTACCGATCGATCGGTGAAGTACTGACCATGCATAGTTAGCGTACGTTAGGCTTTGTTGTTTACGTGCGCTATCGAGCAGACTTAACGCACGCTACATAGAGTACTTAGCTTGCGCTAAGCAGTTCAGGCAGATTACATTTTATGAGCTTTTGACCGTAAATCGAATTGTTAGACATTCGTACGATGTGAGATAAATCCTATATTATTTCTTTTGTTAAGGTTTGAGCTTGATACGTGATTGATTGAGGGGAGACGACCTTCGAGTGTTCATTTTCGTGGAAGTATTGTTCTTATCTTCAAATCGAGGCAAGTACCTTATTTGTTTTATGTATTGATGTTATACATATTGTCGTGCATGTATGTCGTTGTTGTATGTCCACCTCGTGTTGGTCCGACGGGATCATCGGGGGATCTATGCTAGCGTGCGCTGGATCATCGGATGGGTTTTTCCACCACGAGTTGGTCTGACGGGATCATCGTGGGTTCTAGGCAGTGAACGCTGGATCGACGGAATTACCATGTGTATGTTATGATATCATGTTATGATATCATGTTATGATTATCAGTTGTGTATGTTATGTTTGAGTTTCTCGCAGGAGAAGACTCGTTTGACATTTTATCATTTACGTTATTATTATTATTCTGCGTGTGACGTTGAATAATATGTTATGGTACTTGTACTAGCATCGTTGTGCTAACCCCTTCGGGGTGAACATTTTGTTTATGTTCAGGATCCAGGAGAGCGGGAAAACAACCACTGGAGCTGCATGACGACGAGGGTGCAGAGTGATGTTCCGGCCGGGTTTATTTGTCTGTTGTTTATTGGTTATTTCAATAAGTACTCGAGTACGAAGTCATTTATGATGAATTTGAATTTGGTGATGTATTATTAAGTCCATGTTGAACAAATTGTACTTTCAGTATTCGGTCAGAACTGTTGTATCTTAATTCCGATATTTCCACTCGTTAGTATTTCTTAATGTCTGTTCAATTCTTCAGCCTTGTAAATCCTTATGTAAAGGATTTACGGTGCTGTAATATTCCTGAATATATCGGGGGTGTTACACGTACGACTTTCTATCCGTGCACTATGGTATGAATAAGTTCTCTCCTTTTCTAAGGAGTGAACCAAACAAACGAATTTTGAGATTGTTTTGGATTTGGGTTTTAAAAGAAAAAAAAATCTGAACAGGCCATTATGGCATGTTGTAAAAGAAAAAAATCTGAACAGAAAAAAAAATCTGAACATACCATTATGGCATGTTTCATGTTTTTTTTTTTTACCAAACCAACAAATTTTGAGAATGTTCTGGATTTGGGTTTTTTTATGCTAAAGTGTATAAAAGCAGACAAAACTACAGTAGAAGATTAAATTATACATCTTAAAATTACATCTACATAAGCTCATTGTTCAGCTAAAATGATTTCCAGGCCAGGTAAAAGTCACCCTAAAATAGTGTAACAAGAAATAATAAGTGCGAGATATACAATACGGAAATTTACCTCGACATGGGTAAGTGATGGTTCTTTTTCCACTACTTGTCGAATTTCATCCTACAATAAAATAATGACTTAAATTATTATCATACAAAAATAATACATTTTGAATAAATCAACTTGTCAATATACACACATACATATTTTTGCCGTCTCAGCATTTGGCAGGTTAGTGCCTTTCTTGTGGGTTGCATAAAACACATCAACTAATTTTGGAGTAGTACCCTTACTTCCTCCCTTTCACAGATAAACATTAACCAACAAAAAATCAAATTTTTATTCATAGATGATATCTCAAACACCAAATAGTAACTGGTAATTATCATTCTTACCAAATCATCCCAAATGATTTGCCTAATAGGTTTGCTCCCTGTTCGATGCATTAACTCCTTAGCATAGTGGCCTCTATTGATAGAATTCCTTGCACTTTTTTTTTCTGTAATTAGAAAATTATTAACATTGCATATAAAAAACAATTGGTAAAAGAAATATAACTAAGCTTATTTACTTTAAAGTCCGGTTGTGAATATATTTCACTTATAAGCCACTTCCAATCTGTTTCATCAAGTCCAGTAGGTGGCTTACCTTTGGCTGCAGCTGCTAAGGTGATTTTCTTTTTGGTCACATTATACCTTAATAAATCCGACCTCCAATTCGTCCATAACTCTCTCATATGGTTAAAAATATGCTCCTTATAAGTGTCCATGGATTCATTAGTAAATATATCCTAATATAAAACAACATAACCAATAATGAAAAATCTTAAAGTAAGAAATGTATAAATAAACAATGGTTTATACAATTCCTTACTGTAACAGCAGTCCACATATGCTCTTTTTCTCTTTCTCCAATATCAGTCCATTTGTGCACTCTTACTGGACACATATTTGTATCTCGCACTATGATCCCCAAATGTCTTGCAAATGTCTTATGATTCGGTCCTACGGTTCTATTGTTGTAGAAAGTGATTTCTAGCTTCTCATCAGGCTTCAGCTTTGCAATCTCCTTACATTTGTTTCTTCCCCTCTCTTTTTTCATTCACACCTTTCTTTTTAGTGTTAGAGGAGCCACCAACTACATAGCATAGAAAAAAATAGCGTATCATATAGCGTAGATAATTCAAGCATGACAATTTTTTTAAGTAAAAAAATAAGTTAATATTCCAGTGTAAGAACAACAGGTAAATGAGCAAAGTAAATAACCATAAAATAATTTCAAATAAACAAAGCAATCTAAAATTCTTATAATAATCCAAAATAATAAAATCAAATAAGTCACAATATGAAAATATTCAATCCTAAAAACACTTAAATATTCTAATTTCTAGTCAGGCTGTTATTCCTAAAAATATAACAGTCCGAATTTTTATTTTTTTTTTGGGAAGTTTGCTGTGTGGTCTATTATTCTATTCCAAAGAAGTTGTTTTGGCCCGTTCAGTTTTGTGCTGCTTATATCCTATTCTGCCGCTTTAAGTAATTAAGGTAAGTGAAAGTTTTAATTAAAGTTTTCTACTTTTTACTCTAAAAGCGCAGGTTATTTGCGCAATAGCAGCTACAGCACGCGCAATTGTGTGTTTTCGGCGCCATCCCGGTTGTTCGCGTGCGCAAAACAAGACTGAGAGCACTAGACGAGCACCATGCGGCGTTTTCCCAAAAATTTGCGCTAAAGTGCCCTGCGTAGCGCGCTATTCAGCAATATTAAAAGCATTGCATTAAATGCATCAAAAATACTAATTAGATAAAAGGTTAAATGGTAAAGCATTACTGTTCACATCTCTTTGAGTTGTCTGAGATGACTCTATTCTATTCCCAAAATCTTATTTAGCTATGTCTTCATTTGCCTCATGACGTTGACCATCATCAGCATGCCCATTAATATGTTCAAAGTGCAGATCCCCGTCTTCAGGTGACGAATGGAGCTTATCACCATTATTTTCCTCATGAACAGACTCGGATGATGAATCCCAAGCTTCTACATTATTTCTTCTAGGGGGAGCAAACAATGGATCGAAGGAAGTCCCATCGACATCACCATCATCATATGAATCATACCTAGTATGAAGCCCTCTAGACTGATTATTTTGAGCTGGAATTGACATAAAAATGTTTCTATTAGACCCAAAGAAAGATTTTATTGCAGTTTGTTTCTTAAAAGAAATTGAGTCAGCTTCAACTCCAATGAGAGAGTTAGTTGCAGCGATCTTTTGGAAGAATACATATCGGCTACCATTTGTCCCCTGGCCCTTGCTAACAATTGGGGAGGTACACAGTTCCTTTTATATCCAAGTAATGAAGGTCTATATGAAGGAACATTTGAACGAACTACGTTCTGATTTGGATGAACAACTTTATCATTCATATGAACCATTTTCTCATTCCGTTGAGTCATTTTCCCTGCAAAAAATGGAATGATGTTAAAATACTAAGAACTATTGTGGAATTAAACTATTAAGAATATATGGTCAAAATAGATAAACAACTGATCTTTACAAATCAATTGAATATCATGAGAAGATACCTTTTTTCCTTTCATATAACTAATTATATTTATAAAGCAAAAAAAGCATTTCTGTTATTTTTCAATATTCTACAAAAATTTTGAATTGATTCCGTTTATAATGTGACCATTTCCCAAATTTCTGAGAGTATAAATAAACCTGTTTTAACACAATAACATCCCAATAATACTCCAACTATCACAAAAATATTCCAACACCCCAATATCACAATAAATACTCCAACTATCACATAAATACTCCATCACAAAAATACTCTAACACATTAAAGCACATAATAGCCAGATCTTACCAAGGAGAGATGTGGGTGTGCAGTAGTTGCTAAACCAAGAAAGAATGCATATGAGCTGTTAGAGAGAATTTAGAGGTTATGTACCCACAATAACATAAATATCAATATCAAACCTTGCACATGAATCCAATTGTAAACTAAAAACAGATTAGAACAAAAAATAAAAAAATCATTTAGCTCACTATCTATTTAACCATGGCCATTAAGAATAAAACAATTGGTAAATGGACTATTGTGTTCTTCTCCTCTTCAAAGGTCCTTGTGCTCGGCTTCTGTCATCATTATCCGTTATAATAATAGGATCTACACCCTTCCGATTTCTGCAAATTTCAGAGCTTGCTATTTATGATGATGATGTCATATATGTAGGTTTGAACAATTCGCATTGTTGATATGCATCACCTTCCTTACCACCATTATTTTCATCATCTAACGCTTCACAAAAGTTGCGTGGTTGAGTCTTTGACACGAGCTTCCAACCTTTATTAACATTGTCGATCGCATAAAAAACTTGTCTTGCTTGACTAGCTAAAATAAATAGTTCGTCAATTTTTAATTGCTTATTGCAATTAACACTAACTGCTCCATATTCATCGACTTTAACTCCTCTTACCTTATCATATACATCCTACTATTTACAACGGAATAACACAAGTTTATTTCGCCCAAGATACTGGATCTCTATTATATCTGTTAGTACTCCATAGTAATCAATGTTTTCATCTTCATTTCCCGTGTTTCCAATCACAATCACTCCATAATTTTGTGTTCTCAACGACATATCACGACTTTCTATGCGAAACCTATATCCATTAACAACATAACCAGAAAAAGATCTAACATATTGTGTCGGCCCACGTGACAAGGAAAGCAAATTTTTCATTTCCATGCTCTTATTATTTTCATATAAACGGACAACCTACAAAAAAATCATTAATCAGCCATATTTTATTCAGAATTTAAAAAAAAACTAATAACAATTAAATTGCTTACTTCATTCTTGAACCAGTGACTAAAATTTTCACACCATTCCTCTTTCGAGATTCTCATCAATGCATGAGCTTCAGAATGTTCTCTAAATAAAGTTTATGTAAATGCGAACTAGTTGTAATATCTGTACTTTTTATTTTTAGTAATTTTTATTTTTGGGGTATGTTCATTTCGGACGAGTCGGTTGTTACTGTTTTGGAATTCTGAACCTATCTTGTTCTTGGAGTTTTTCCGTTTGGACGAGTTTCGAGGATGTTTTTACGTAATTTTATCTTGAATTATATCTTGTCGCATGTACGCTCGATTCTCGTAAAACTCGTTCGTTTTCATTATTTCTTGGTTTTCATAAGTTCGTATGGTTGAGTTAGTCGTGTTGAGACTTTCGGTTTGTTAATCCGACGTCGTATTGTGATTTTCGGGCACTTGGGCTATTTTTGTAATTTCCAATAAGTTTAGGGAATTTCACTTTCTTTGTCGCATTACGGACTCTCCGGTGGTCGGAATTGTATTTTCTTTCAACGCTTAGCTCTGTCGTCTTGAATATTCCGTGTTTACGTTTCTGGATTCTGGCCTTGCTTTGCATTTCGATTTTAAATCGTCTGCGGCGGTGTAGCGATCTTGAAGATCAATCACTGCATGACTAGCGCACGCTACTCCTTGATTCCTTGTGTGCGCTATCGTTGTGTGGTTAGCGTACGCTAACTTGGAGTTTGTAGCGTGCGCTAACGATTTCAGCGTACTGGGCAGTGGGGGTTCTGAATTCATATCCTGTACACTAATCATCAGGTAGCGTGCGCTAAGGCTTCAGTAGCGTACGCTATCGGGTAGTATTTAGCGCGCGCTAAACATGTCTAGCGCACGCTAGCGACGCCGGGCTGCTTCTGGACTGCTTGCGATCCCCGTTAGCGCGCGCTATGTTTTGATGGTTAACGTGCGCTAACTATGTATTATATATATAGGACAGCAAGAATCAGCGTCGTCATTTTTCCATCCTCACACCTTCTCTTCGGCTTTGGGCGATTCAAGACGATAGATAGAACCAATTTCGACCAATATTATCACCTTCTAACATCCCTGCATTCCTTGAGCGAATTCATCAAGTTCTTAACATCTCCCGCCACCCGAATCAAGGTAAGAATTCATAAAACCCTTGTTTTGATATTTTGGGGGAATTTTGGGGGTTTCTTGCGATTTAAACATTTTCAATCCGATTCGTCATAGGTTATTACTAGACTTCAATTGTATACTTGTATTCCTTCGTGGTTCTTGAGGATTTGTGGATTTAAACTCCGATTTTTCCATTGTTCATCACTTATACTCGACGATACCCTAGTAATGTTCGACGAATTGTTCCAGCGGGTAGAACTAGGATGTATTCCTACGTTTTCGTAGTATTGAGATTGGTTGTATATCATTATTGTGTTAGGATCGGATTTGTGAAGATTATTCGGGCCAAAACCTTTCCGTTCACCGTTTTCCTTCACGTCGTGTTAACCAAGGCAAGTACATGTATTACATTCCGTTATGTATGTTACGTTTTCGAAATGAATGATAAATTGTGGTTTTCGGGTGTGTGAGTTGTGTTCCTTCCACCCGGAGCGTTCGACGGGACGTCTGGGGGTCGATACTAAGGGGTACGGCCGCGGAAGTGGACTTGGGTGCGTGTGTGGTTGAACTTCCACCCGGAGCGTTCGACGGGATGTCTGGGGGTCGATACTAAGGGGTACGGCCGCGGAAGTGGTATCCCACCCGGAGCGTTCGACGGGATGTCTGGGGGTCGATACTAAGGGGTATGGCCACGGGATACCAGTTGTGATTCTGTGATATCGTGATGAATTGATAACTGATTTGATTTCCAATGTAGTATTCCGGAATATATATATATATATATATATATATATATATGGCAAATGATTTCTGATTGAGATGATTGTGTAAAATCGTATGTGTATATAATGTAGTGTAATTGTGTACTTGCACTAGCTATTCGAATGTTAACCCCTTAAATGGGGGAAATGCGTCTTATGCATTTCAGGTACCGGAAGAGCTGAGGAGCAGGCACGGGATATGCACGCAAAGGATGAATTGGCATGATTATGAGGCTCAAGTCTTTATTTATGTTCGGTCATTTATACTGTTTGAGTATTGGAATTTGAATGGTTTTATTGTATTCGGTTAAAGTCCCCTGCGTGGGCAATGATATGGTATCGACTTATATTTTCACGTACGTCTATTAAAATGTTTTGGCCGAGGCCATGGCCCCATTTTTACATTAATGATTGTGTCTTGGGATTTTCATGTACGGAATGTGTGTCATGTGTTATCCTGGTAGACCTCATGAGGGTTCTACGGCGTGTAATGTCCCATTTAAGAATTGGGGTGTTACATTTATGGTATCAGAGCCTTAGGTTTTGAATGCCGAGGTTGTCGGTTAATTTTGGGTCTGTCAGTTATGTCGTTAGAGTCAGTCGTTGAGCCTAATATCATCGTGCTACCGTCTTTTCGTGCGACCCATGGCTGTAAGTCTCCTCGAACTCTTATACTTCTGTAATTCGTTTTCTTGCGTTGTTCAGAATTATGAATTGTGGATTTTTCTGATCTTATTCTTTTCATATTTTCTTCAGTATGTTGAGAGGTTGCGGTAGACCAGCTAGGGGATGCGGCCGAGGCCGTGGTCGTGGTGCTAATAACAAGAAAGGCTCACTTTCTCAGTCCTCTGCGGATTCGGCTTCTCATTCAGTTCCGTCGGGTAATAACGCAGACGCCGGGGCTACTGCCGTACTTCAGCAGTTGGTAGCCCAACTCACTCAGATAGCTCAGGGTGGACGCCAAAATCCGCCCCCGACTCCAGAGGACGAAGCTAGTAAATGGCTTCAGAAAGTAACTAAGATGCACCCCCCTCGTTTCACTGGTTCTTCTGACTCCCTCGGTTGGGAGAATTGGCTCTTTCAGTTAGGCAGGATTTTTGATGCCGTAGCTTGTCCCGATGACAGGAGGGTACATATTGCTCAGTACCTCCTGGATAAGGAAGCTGCGGAATGGTGGGAGGCTCTGACGCCCAGAGACCCTCAGGCCACTTGGGAGGAATTTAAAGCTGCTATGGAAGCAGAATATTGTCCACCGCCAGTCAAGGAGCGCAGGATTGTGGAGTTCTTCACCGCTACACCTCAGGATGTGCCTATTTCTCAGGCCATCATCACTTATAATCAGCAATTAGGATTCATGAAAGAACAGGTGAGGACCGAGGCCGACAAGATCCGTTATTTCAATATGCGCATGAAGCCGCATATCAGGCAGAGTATGGCACCGCTCATGTGTGCCACCTTGAAGGAGTATCAGGATCGCGCCCTAGCGATCGAGATGGCTGCACCGGAATCAGAGTTGAATTCTGAGGCCAAGAAACAGAAAACGGCTGGCAGTTTTTCAGCCGGCAAGAGTGGCCGATTTTCGAGAGCACACTACGCCATAAGTGCTCATAGGCAATGCTTTTAGCTAGTGTTGCCACCAAAGCGTTTCAATATATTGTTGACTTTTGATCTTTTGAAACACTACTGAAATAGTATTGCACTAGATATACATTTGGTGTTGCAAGATAAAAATGGTGTTGCGCGACGTGCAACACATGTGATGGTGTTGCATTATATCTAATTTTTTAATAATTTTTTCAAGTTATTGTCAAAAACAAACACAAGGAAATGAAATTTAAATTTTGATAATTTTTTACTCTTAAAGTTTGATATATAACATATGATAAATTTGATTTAAATTATTTATATTTAATATAAATACTTATCATATTTTTTAATATTATAATTAAAAATTGTAAATATTTTTTATAATTTTAAAGTTTAATATATTATCAATATATATAATGAAATTTAAATTATGATATATGTTTTATTTTCAAAGTTTGACATATAATATAATAGAAATTATAATTTATATATATATAAATTATTTAATATAATACACATTATAAATTTTATATTAAAATTTCAAAATTTTAAATTATAGAAAATAATACAATTCTTTTTAAAAATACTTATATAGCGTTTAATTAGGAAGCGCTATGTAAGAGTACACTTACATAGCGTTTTTAAAAAACACTGTGGTAGGTTCCGTATTTTAAGTAATATTTCTTTAATTTTCGTAAGTTTATGAATATTTGTTTATTCTTGCATAGCAATTTTGGAAGGGCTATCGTAGTTAAAGGCCACTCTTTCAGTAAAGATCAAAATTATGGCCCAAGCCTTGCTTTAGCCCAGCTCGGTCCAGACCAAGATTTCTCCCGAGACCACGTATCGACTTAAACCCGTCCCGTGAGCTAAACCCTTAACCCACTCCCTCACTCGACTCCCTCTCTCATTCGAACCTGACTGAAACCCTAGCCCCCAAATCAGAGAGACAACTCTCTCTCGAACTCTCGTCGTTCCCTTCTTCCTTCATCGACTGTCACGCCGCCAATCAATCTCTCATTCCTTCTTTCGTCGATGCTTTCACCCCTTCCGGCAGATTAGCATTGGTAGAGACCCTTTCTCAACAGATCCGAACTCGAATGAAAATCAGGCTGCCAAATCTCCTTTCAGGGTATATTTCCTAATTAAGCTTCTTGTCTTCTAGTCTCCAGATTTCATCAGTCTTCTAGAAGAGGTTGTTCCATTCTGCAGGATTAAGGGCAACTCCCAAATAGTGCAGGACGAACTTTTCAGACTTGGTGAACTTTACATATCACAACGGGACAGGTGATGCTTCATGGAGACGTTATCTAATTCTATTAATTTATTTGACCCCTTTTGGCTTAAGGCTTTGTTGTATTTATTTACTTACCCCACGAAGTTGCTGTCATGATCCATTCCCCAATCCTCATGAACTCTTGAGTTTGTTAAAGGTTTTGTTTAACTCGTTGTTTTTATAAATATCATTATCATGTTAACATTATTCATCTGAAATTATCTGCAGGATGTCATAGCAATGTTTTGTTTGATTATCGTGCTACAGTTGTGTATTGATATCTAAGCTACCTGTCATTATGTAATAATTCCAATGACCCTAGTTTTTTCAGTGTGGTGGGTGGAAAATGGTCTCTAGTTTTGAAGGTAATTTCCCCAACAAGATCAAGCAACTACCTTTGGAGAGGCATTTTGACATTAATAATGTTAAAAGGGTATGTTTCTTTGCCATCTTGGGCATCCATGCTTTTTGATATCTTATTATTATTCTGTCTGTCCGTATTGATGGTTTGATCGGTACGGTGTGCTCGAAGTCGATTTATCAACCTTATCTCATCTCTCCTGAGAAAGGGTTGAGATCATTGATTAAGGAAAAAGCTGATAGGCATAATATGTTTATGTTATTCACACGACTTTCATCTGTTATTTTTAGCTGGTATGAGACTTACACGGTGTAAGACATTGAGGTTTACGTCTCTCTGTGTGATGGAAAAATGCCTCAAACCTTTTATTGTGTAATTTTCAACATTGAGTGCTAATTTCTGGTTTCATGTGGTTTGAGAAATGTAATCAGTGACTACATTGATCTTAAGTTACGATTATGTCCATATTCACATGTAAATCATCGTTAACGGTTTGTCCGATACTGATTTGTCTTCTACAGACAGGCAACTCTAAACATTATGGCTTCATTGAATTCGAATCTCCCGAGGTATTTGATTTGAAGCTAAACGTTTACCCTTGTTAACTGTATGCTTATTTTATATTCACTTTTCTCTCACTTTTCTTCTAACATTGGTCGCTGCTGCTGTTTAACTCAGCGACCAAAATTGTTGTCGTGATGCATAATCAACTGCTGTTTGAGCACTTCTTGCGGTCGATCTCGTACCTTGATGCGAGTTCATTCAAAACTATAAACATGAATGTGTATCTGGTTTCTCTATTAGTCGGTCTTTGTATGTGTATCTCTTCACTTGATTTATCTAATGAAATACTATTCTTTACAATTTATATAGGTTGTGGCAATTGCCACTACCGCTTTGGAAGGATTCAAGAATGAAGCTAAAAATATGGTAGTTGCACTTGTTGCGAAGCCAAAAATTCTGAAGATATTTTTGCCACAGCAGCATTGATTTGGTTAATTGTGGTGTTTACGTCTTCACGCCGAAAATCTTTAGCGTCATCCAGGATGTATATCTACACAAGGAAGAACGAGGTATTTTTCATTTTACGACTCCTTCAAGAATACCACAACCTAAACCTATTCAAGGAATTATAGAAGAGTGGGCCTCAGAATTAATATATGGCGCTGAACGATGTGAAATTTATCATACCTACTCATCAATATGATACATATTTATTGATTATTGTTATTCTTTATTTTTTCTTTATTGCAGCTGATGTAGGCCATATATCTAGCTACGAATCCCAGCTTTACGCAACAAGGTATCATCAGCACTGGTTTTGCTTATCTAAATGCTGTATAACAAAATTTTGCAGCTAGTTCCTTAGTAGTTACAATCACTGTGAAAGAGCAGCACATACTGTTTTTTACACCCTAAGTGACCTAATAGTTCCTTTCTACATTCCTTCTTAGAGTCCAAGTAGTTGAAAATGTGAACTAAGTCAGTTAACTTTATTTATTTATGAACTGTTTGTTGCTCTGTGTAGAAAAATCACCCTCCTTTCAAATATCGAGGCATTTGTTGATATCTGAAACTGACTTTTACTCATTTTGAGACTTTATTTTTTTTTTGTTTTGCAGCTTGAAGGAACTGCTGATAACGAAAAAACGGACACTGATAAATTTCGATCACTTGTATTTAGAGTTTGTAATTTTGTACTTTTTAAGTTAGATGGTGGTGTTGCTTGATTTTGGTACTTTTGAAGTTAAATTGGTGGTTTGTTGCTTTGTGTAAATTTAGGACTTTGTATTTTATATTGGCAGCCTTGTTAGTTTTTGGCTGCCGTGGTTTATTTTGGATGGGTTGATGTAAAAATAAAATGGTTATTTCAAAATATTTTTATGAAGTGTTGTCTTTTACTTTAGTTGTTGCATTTTATAAAAGTAGTATTACAAAACCAAAAAAAAAAAAAATGATGACGTGGCATAAATGTGGGCCCACCGATGACATGGAATCAATATGGGACCCACTGGTGACGTGGCACAAAGGTGGGACCCATTGATGATGTGGCACATGTGGACCCCATGTTCTTTTTTTTTTTGAAATGTTAGGCAACACCGTTTCTTGTTGCCTTACTTGGTTATGTTGTTGCATTATAAGCGTAATGCAATACTTTTCCATTGTTGCAGTAAAGACTAAAAGTGTTGCCTTAGGTGTCAAAGGCAACGGCTGTATTGGCAACAAGAGTTTGGTGTTGCCTTTGGCCTAAGGCAACACTTTTCGTGTCTTCTGCAACAATAAACAGGCATTGCCTATGAGCACTTATGGCGTAGTGGCACAGTCTGCCCCTACACCTGGGAAAAGGCCGTTTCATCAGGCTGGAGGATCTCAGGGAAATCTTTCAGTCCAGTCCGTCGCTTCTGGTGGCAGGGTTTGTTTTAACTGCAACCAATATGAGCATTTGATGAAGGATTGCCCTTCTCCTCCAATTACTTGCTTTACTTGCGGGCAGACCGCGCACCGAGCAGCGCATTGTGAGAAAGGCACCAGGGCTGCCAGAGCTCCGACTACCACCGCCGTTCAGAGAGAGCACAGCATGGATCACAAGACTCCAGTCACTCAGACCCCGCAGAGTACGGGTCGTGGTAGAGGTCGAGGCCAGCCGGACCGCAGGGCTACTTCCAGTTCGGGCTCAGTACACCCTCGTTTGTACCAGATGAGACGCACGGAGGAGACAGATGTTCCAGTGGCGTCAGGTACCACTCAGATCCTTTCTCATCCAGTTTCAGTGCTTTTCGATTTGGGTGCCACCCACTCTTTTATTGCTCTGGATTGTGTAAGTCGTATTGGTATTGACTGCTTGTTCGAGTGTGAACCTTTTGTAGTGGGTACGCCTAGCGGGGATCGTATAGTTGGGGACCGGGAAGTTAGGGATTGTCCAGTGAGGATTGGGAGCCAAGATTGGCCCTCGAACCTCATTGTTATAGATCTTAAGGGTGAGGATTTGATCCTCGGGGACGATTGGTTGGATCGTCATGGTGCTATCATGAACTATCGGACTCGTACCATCTCGATAGTGGCCGAGGACGGCACCGAGCATACTCTCGTCGGTTGTAAACCGGGTAGATCGGGAAGTGTGATTAGCGCCTTGAAGGCGATGAAACTTCTGAATCAGGGTTGTGTCGGCTATTGGTTTTACGCTCTGCAGGCGGAGGATGGCGGAGTCGACATGTCGTCGATTCCATTTGTCAGCGAGTACCCCGACGTATTTCCAGATGACTTGCCGGGATTACCACCACAGCGAGAGGTTGAGTTTCCTATTGATCTTGAGCCGAATGCGGCTCCCGTTTCTCGAGCGCCATACCGTATGGCACTGTCGGAGATGTTAGAATTGAAGAAATAGTTGGGGGAATTGTTAGATAAAGGGTATATTCGACCGAGCGCATCGCCTTGGGGTGCGCCCATACTTTTTGTTAAGAAGAAGGATGGATCGCTTCATTTATGCATCGACTACCGAGAATTAAACAAGTTGACCATCAAAAACAAGTACCCTTTGCCCAGGATCGACGACTTGTTTGATCAGCTTCAGGGAGCGACAGTCTTTTCGAAGATTGATTTACGGTCGAGCTACTACCAGTTGAGGATTCGGGACAACAATATACCGAAAGCTGCCTTTCGGACGAGATATGACCATTACGAGTTTGTGGTTATGCCTTTCGGGCTAACCAATGCCCCAGCAGTGTTCATGCAGTTAATGAACAAAGTTTTTATCGAGTATCTGGACAAATTCGTAGTCGTCTTTATCGACGACATCCTTATCTATTCCCGGAGTCGAGAGGAGCATGTTTTACATCTCCGGATTGTGTTGGACACTTTGAGAACTAAGCAGTTGTACGCGAAGTTCTCTAAGTGTGAGTTTTGGCTCAAGGAAGTGATGTTCCTCGGGCACGTGATTTCAGCGGAGGGAGTTCGGGTAGATCCACAGAAGATAGAGGCAGTGATGGCATGGGAACCGCCCAAGAATATGAAGGAAGTGAGAAGTCTTCTAGGACTTGCAGGCTATTATCGTAGATTCGTTGAGGGGTTTTCTAAGATCACTAGACCGCTCACTCAGTTACTCCAGAAAACTCAGAAGTTCGAGTGGACCGCAGACAGACATGATAGTTTTGACGAGTTGAAGAGACGATTGACTATCGCACCCATTTTAACATTGCCTCAGGGGAACGAGGATTTCGTGGTGTATAGTGATGCCTCGGACCTCGGGCTCAGATGTGTTTTGATGCAGATAGATAGGGTTATTGCTTATGCGTCCCGCCAGTTGAAACCTTATGAGGTAAATTATCCCACGCACGATTTGGAGTTAGGTGCGGTCGTTTTCGCCTTAAAGATCTGGAGGCATTATCTCTATGGGTCGTCGTGTAAGATTTTTACGAATAACAAGAGTTTGAAGTATATCCTCAGTCAGAAAGAGTTGAATATGAGGCAGCGTAGGTGGTTGGAGCTAATTAAAGATTACGACCTCGAGATACTTTATCATCCGGGTAAGGCAAACGTAGTGGCTGATGCGTTGAGCCGGAAACCGATGGCGTTACAGATGTTAGAGGTACTTACACCACAGGGAGTTCAGGGTCAGTTATGTGCGTTGGAGATCACTTCGTCCTTGACTGATGATATCAAGGCGAAACAGTATGATGATCCGTTTTTGGTCCAGTTGAGGGAGGATGTGAGGAAGGGGAAAGCCCCTGGGTTTATGATTCAGGATGACGGAGTTTTGAGATTTCGCAGCAGATTGTGTGTACCGAATGACATTGAGTTGAGGTAGAAGATTCTGAGTGAGGCTCATACTACGTCTTACTCCATACATCCTGGTACGAGCAAAATGTACAAGGATGTGAGGAGTAACTACTCGTGGAGCAATTTGAAGACGGACGTTAGCGAGTTTGTGGCGAAGTGTTTGACCTGTCAGCAGATTAAGAGTGAGCATCAGCGGCCCGCGGGGTTGCTGCGACCACTTCCCATTCCGGAATGGAAGTGGGAAGACATCTCTATGGATTTCATTACCGGGATGCCTAGGACTCGGACTGGAATGAACATGATTTGGGTTATTGTCGATCGACTAACCAAATCAGCTCGTTTCCTGGGTATTAAGGACACTTGGGGGCCGGAGAGGCTGGCATGAGTATTTATTGCAGAGATAGTGAGATTGCATGGGACTCCTAGGAGTATTGTTTCGGATCGAGATGGCCGGTTTGTATCACATTTTTGGCAAGCTGTTTATCGATCTTTGGGGACTGAGTTGAGACTCAGTACATCTTACCACCCTCAGACAGACGGGCAGTCAGAGCGGACGATCCAGATGCTGGAGGATATGTTGAGAGCATGTGCCTTAGATTGGAAGGATGATTGGGAGTTGCACTTGCCATTGATCGAGTTCACGTACAACAATAATTGGCACGCCTCGATCAAAATTGTAATGCCCGGATAATTAATGTGTATTTATCCTGTATTCGATCTTGTAAGATTCGACTTTGTGACATATTAATCGATGATCAGTTTCCCGTATTCGTATCCCTACGTTGTTGTATTCCTTTCCCATGCATGCATGCATAATTCTGCACGTCTTAACGTACGCTATAGGATGATCATAACGTACGCTACGACTGCAGTGTAACGTACGTTACAGGTGTAGCTTAACATACGTAAGCATAGTCAACTCGGAATCAGACAAGGGTCGGCGTGTAGGACCTGACGAAGATGCGAGGATATCACTCGCATGAACCTGGACGGCTTTCCAGCTATGGAAGTCAACGGACTTAACGTACGCTAAGGAATAGTTTTAACGTACGCTAAGGTTATAGTTGTTACGTACGTAAAACCTTTAAGATAACGTACGTAAGCGATACCGAGCTTGATCCGGTGAGCTCGGCGGGCGTTAACGTACGCTAATGTTGGAGTATAGCGTACGCTAACAAGGTTACGTAAGTAATAGGCTTCTGGTAACGTACGTAATGGCTTATAATTCTATTTATTGACCTCGACCCCATTTCATTTCTCATCCTTACCTTGTGCGATTTTTGGGTTCTGACGACTATCCTTCACCATCTAACGCACTTATCATCATCCTAGCTCTAGTTTGAAGATCGTAGACCATTGGGGATTGGTGTTCAAGCTCTCGGTGTTGAGTTTCTTCAAGTTTCTCCTTGTTCTTCACCACTTTGAGGTAGGTGATTCTTCACCAACTGGATTAAGTATTTTTATGGATGTTTTGAGCATGTTTTGAGATTATCAATTCAGTTATATTCAGGCTTAGTCGAACATCATGTTGTTAGAAGTATAATTTCGGTTATGTTTCGGCTCTTCTTCGTTGTTTAGAATATTAATCGAACCTTGTAGTGTTTGGACTCCTAAACATAGGTATCATGAGGCTACGAACCTGATTATGGCAAGTTTTTGGATATTATCAAGTTCTTATGTATTACATGATGAAATAATGCGTATTGGGACATTTAATGGATTGAACTTAGGATTATTTCCTTGAAGAAGAAAATGATAATCTAAGAGGAACCTAGTGATTAAGTTCTTATGATGATGCGTAGAAGTGTTTCGATATCTTATTATGGAAGAATTTGATTAGAATCCTTCTAAGATGAATTTCATGTATCCGACCGAAAGAAGCGTTTTAACTTGAATAGTGTTCGACGAAGTTGTCGTTCAGACGGGTAGCATAGTATTGATTCAACCGAACGAATTGGGGCAGATTTAGTTCACTCGCCATGATAGGGCATAACATGTCTCGTAAATGATCCGTTTGATGGTTAAAACGATTATCCAGAACCGTTAGTTATATCGGTATTATTGTTCGTTGAAGGTTTGGATTTTGGAGAGCCGATCGAGTGAGAATACTCCGAGCAGATTGAAGCCTATTCGTAGTAGCAATTCTTTTCGCCATTTCTGAGGCAAGTATCGTATTTTGAGATTTTTTGATCAAGTATACTGTTTGTTCATATTGTTGGACATGAGATTATTTTCATTAAATTGTCATGATATTCGTTATCGATTTCTTGTATGTTCATGTTGATGAACATAGTGATTTTTCATACATGTATGTATAAGTTGTGTTTGAGTACATTGTGTGATCTATGCTGAGGGCGCTGGATCGGATGTCCACCTCGTGTTAGTCCGACGGGATCATCTTGGGATCTATGCTGAGGGCGCTGGATCGTTGGACGGGTTTTTCCACCTCGTGTTGGTCCGACGGGATCATCTTGGGATCTATGCTGAGGGCGCTAGATCATTGGAATACCCATATTGTGTTAATGGAATCATGTGGATTCGCATTGTTGGATTCCGGTAGCGGAAGTCCGTATTGTGTATTTTGTTATGCCTTGTTGTTGCATATTCGATTTGTATAATATGATACTTGTACTAGCATCGTTTTGCTAACCCCTTCGGGGGTGGACATTTGTTTTGATGTTCAGGTAGCCGAGGAGCGGGAAAATAGCCATAGTACCAATATGACGACGAAAGGGCTCAGTGATATTTATTGTTGTTGTGATTTGTCTTTCTGGTTCATTTTCAGTACTCGAGTACGCATGTCTTACTAATATTTTGAGATGATTGTAATAATGGACTCATTTGATCTGTTTGAACCGGTTTTGTATTTCGAACTTTAATGGTACTGTTGTATTATTTTTACATTTCTTCAAATTAGCCTTGTAAATTCTTACTTAAAGGGTTTACGGCGCTGTAATTATTCTGAATATCTCGGGGTGTTACAGAATATGGTATCGGAGCTAAGATTCATGGATATCTTGGAAGTCGGGTTTAGTTGGGACTGTTTACGTTATTTGATTTACGGGTCGTTTGTAACATCACTGCTCAGCCAGCGTCGTCATGTGGACCGTGGTTGTAAGTCTCCTAATCTCTTATACTACCGTTTTACTTAATTTCTGTTTTTTGAATATTGACGGACTTTATTTTTGCAAATTTTGCCCTGGATATTGAGTATTCGTGTTTACAGTATGTTGAGGGGAGGTCGTGGACGCGGACATGGTAATGCGAGACAGGAGGATTCAGCGACTACCCCAAAATTATCGGCTAGTCGAACCGATTCCCATTCTGGAGGACAACAGGGATCAGCGAATGACAACGCAAATCCTAACATGCCAGGGGTGCTTCAGCAGGTGGTCGCTCAGATGACCCAGTTTGCTCAAGTGGTTGACCGCATGCAGACAGCGATGGGCCAGCAGCGCAACGAGGATAATCGGGGAGACAAGTGGCTTACAGAAGTGGTCAAATTGCACCCGCCAAAATTTGACGGTTCTGCTGAGATGCCTACTTGGGATCACTGGCTGAAGGAGTTGGAAAAGATATTTTTAAGGATCAACTGTCCCGATAACCAAAAAGTTCCTATTGCCCAGTATTTTCTGACTGGGGACGCTTTCGACTGGTGGGAGGCTGTTCGACCTTAGGATCATGATGCTGACTGGACGGAATTCAGATTAATGATGGAAGCACAGTATTGTCCTCGTCCCGTCATAGAGGCTAGAGTCTCAGAGTTTTTCTCCCCGCATAGTTCGGAGGCATCTGTGACAGACATAATCAAGACTTTTAATCACCAGCTGACTTGTGTGCGACACTTGGTCAGGACCGAGACGGAGAAGATTTTTCATTTCGCATGCGGATGAAACCCGAGATTCAGCAGTATATGTCCGGATTCGAGTGTACTACCTTGAGACAGTATCAGGACAAAGCGCTGGCTTACGACATGAAAGAGGCGGCAGTGGAGAAATCGATGGAGGCAAAGAAGCAGAAAGTGTCCGGCAACTTCACTGAGAACAAGAGTGGTGGGCCCCGCAAGGGCCAGTCTTCATTTCATTCATCCAGGAAACCTCTGTATCCTTTCCAAGGCGGAAAGAAGTTCCGGACAACATCAACAGTTTCGGACGCATCAAAGAAGTGTTATAACTGTGGTCGAGCAGGGCATATTCGACGTGATTGTTCCATTCCTTCTGTGACTTGTTTTGAATGTGGTCAAGAAGGGCACCGTGCAAATTTTTGCGGAAATGTGACTAGATCATTTGGTACTCGCACTCCAGCACCAGTTCCGAAAGAGGGAAGTGTGAACCAGACACAGCAAAGTGGTTTTCAGCAGCGGAATGTTGGGAAAAGAGAGGCATCAAGTGCTGGGTCCGTTCCTCCGCGCCTGTACGAGATGAGGAAGTCAGACGATCAGAACACTGCTATTGCATCAAGTACGATTCAGATCCTTTTGCAACCAGTTAGTGTCTTATTCGATTCAGGAGCTACACATTCTTTCATATCATTAAACTGTGTTCACCGTTTGAAAATCTCGTGTTTATTTGATTGTGAGCCTTATGTTGTGGGTTTGCCGAGCGGAGAGAGAATTGTGGGAACCCTAGAAACTAGATATTTTCCAGTATCTATAGAAGGGAGAGATTGGCCATCAAACCTTATTTTGGTTGACATCCATGGTGACGATCTAATTCTCGGAGATGATTGGCTCAGCCGTTATGGGGCTATTTTAAATTACCGAAAGAGAGTCATTTCTATCATTGCTGATGACGGATCTGAACATTTATTCAAAGGATGGAGACCGGGAAGCTTGGGAAAATTGATCAAAGCTATGAAAGCAGTGAAATTACTGAAACAGGGTTGTCACGGATTTTGGTGCTATGCCATGAAGAAAGAAGAATGAGTAGAGCTCTCATCTATTCCAGTTGTGAATGAATTCTCAGATGTATTCCCTGGCGAACTACCTGGGTTACCTCCGCGGAGAGAAGTAAGTTCAATATCGAATTAGAGCCTGGAGCCGCTCCTATTTCCAGAGCACCATACCGTATGGCGCCAGCCGAGATGTATGAACTAAAGAAGCAGCTGGAAGAATTATTGCAGAAGGGTTACATTCAACCTAGCGTTTCTCCTTGGGGAGCACCCGTTCTCTTTGTCCGGAAGAAAGATGGATCCCTCCAATTATGTATTGATTACAGAGAGCTAAATAAGGTGACAATCAAGAACAAGTATTCTATACCACAGATCGACGACTTGTTTGAACAACTACAGGGGGCCAGAATATTCTCGAAGATTGAATTGCGATCAAGATACCATCAGTTGAGAATTAAGGAATCGGATATACCGAAATCTGCTTTCAGATCCCGGTACGGGCACTTTGAGTTCGTGGTGATGCCATTCGGACTTACCAATGCTCATGCGGTATTCATGCAATTGATGAATCGAGTATTCTTATAATAATTGGATAAATTTGTGGTCGTTTTCATCGATGACATCTTGATCTATTCTAAAGACACAGAGGAACATGCAGAGCATTTTCGTATCGCTTTGAGCACTTTGAGAAATGAACAGCTTTATGCGAAACTTTCTAAATGCGAGTTCTGGCTTAAGGAAGTAACCTTACTTGGGCATGTGATATCAGCTGACGGAGTTCGGGTGGACCCGAAGAAAGTCGAAGCAATCTTGGAATGGGAATCTCCTAATAACGTGAAAGAAGTCCGAAGTTTCTTAGGACTTGCTGGATATTATTGCCGTTTTGTAGAGGGATTTTCCAAAATTGCTCGTCCGCTTACTCAGCTGTTGCAGAAGACTCAGAAATTCATGTGGAATGAGAGATGCCAGGCTAGTTTTGATGAACTCAAGAGAAGACTAACGACAGCACCTATACTAGCATTACCAGATGGAACCGATGGATTCATGGTATACAGCGATGCTTCAAATCAAGGATTGGGATGTGTGTTGATGCAAAAGGATAGGGTGATTGCCTATGCCTCTCGACAATTAAAACCATACGAAGTAAATTACCCAACTCATGATTTGGAGTTAGCAGCTGTAGTCTTTGCCTTGAAGATTTGGCGACATTATTTGTACGGCACTCATTGTCAGATCTTCACATACCATAAGAGCCTCAAGTATATCTTCAGTCAGAAGGAGTTAAACATGAGGCAGAGAAGGTGGCTAGAACTGATTAAGGATTACGACCTGGAAATCCTCTATCATCCAGGCAGAGCAACCGTGGTAGCCGATGCACTGAGCCGAAAACCGGTTTCTCTTCAAGTGTTGGAGGCGCTTACGTCCCAAACCAGCATTCAACGAGAACTGATCCACGAAGGAATTGAAGTATGGTCACCAGGAGTCCAAGGGCAACTATACGTGATGGAACTAACTTCGTCACTAGTCAAGGAAATCAAATCTAAGCAGTTGAACGATTCTCTGATTCTTCAGTTATGTGACGAAGTAAAGAAAGGGAAGGCCCCAGGATTTGTGATACAAGATGATGGAGTTATGAGATTTCAGAGTCGACTTTGTGTTCCCAACGATGATGTTTTGAGACAGACAATTCTGAAGGAAGCTCACAGCGCGCACTATTCTATTCACCCGGGTACCAGTAAGATGTATAAGGATCTAAAACAAAATTTCTGGTGGGGAAATATGAATAAGGACGTAGCAGAATACGTTTCGAAGTGTGTAACTTGTCAGCAGGTTAAGATTGAACATCACCGACCTATCGGGATGTTGAAGCCACTTCCGATTCCTGAGTGGAAGTGGGAGGATATATCGATGGACTTCATCACCAGTATGCCAAGGACCAAGACATGAATGAACATGATTTGGGTTGTAGTAGATCGACTAACCAAGTCGGCTCATTTCCTAGGAATTAAAGACACGTGGGGACCCGAGAAATTGGCACGAGTATTTATTTCAGAGATAGTCTGATTGCATGGAACACCGAAAACCATTATTTCGGATCGAGATCGTCGTTTTGTGTCGCATTTTTGGAAGGCAGTTCACAAGGCCTTGGGAACCGAGCTGAATTTTAGCACGGCCTATCATCCTCAAACGGACGGTCAGTCCGAAAGGACTATAAAGACAGTAGAGGATATGCTAAGAGCTTGCGCTTTAGATTGGTCAATCGATTGGGAGGTTCACTTGTCGTTAATTGAATTTACCGACAACAATAGTTGGCATGCTTCCATTAAGATGGCACCATTTGAAGCATTGTACGGGAGAAGATGTAGATCGCCCCTATGTTGGGATGATTCTTCTGATTTGATTGGGACGGAACCAGAGTTAATAGTTCAGACTCAAGAGAAGGTAGCTCTGATTCGTGAAAGACTGTTAACTGCCCAGAGTCGACAGAAGTCTTATGCTGATGTGCGTCGTCGCCCACTAGAGTTTGAGATTGGGGACCACGTACTATTGAAGGTGTCTCCTACTCGGGGAATTTTCCGTTTTGGGAGGAAAGGTAAGCTAAGTCCGAGATATATCGGACCATTTGAGATCCTCGAGAGAGTTGGAGAGTTGGCATACAGGTTGGCCTTACCGCCATCACTGAGTCATGTCCATAATGTATTCCACGTATCCCAATTGCGGAAATATATACCGGATCCCAGTCATATCATTGATTTTGGCGAGATTGAAGTGGCTAATGATGGCTCGTTCGAAGAAAACCCAATCAAGATACTTGAGAGTCGAGTCAAGCAATTGAGGAATAAACCGATCTCCTTGGTTAAAGTTCAGTGGTCTCGACATGGAGTCGAAGAAGCAACTTGGGAGACTGAAGATAGTATGAAGTTGAGATACCCAGAATTGTTTTCGTTTTAAGTTTCGGGCCGAAACTTCTCTTTAGAGGGGTAGTATGTAATGCCCGGATAATTAATGTGTATTTATCCTGTATTCGATCTTGTAAGATTCGACTTTGTGACATATTAATCGATGATCAGTTTCTCGTATTCGTATCCCTACGTTTTTGTATTCTTTTCCCATGCATGCATGCATAATTCTGAACGTCTTAACGTATGCTATAGGATGATCATAACGTACGCTATGACTGCAGTGTAATGTACGTTACAGGTGTAGCTTAACGTACGTAAGCATAGTCAACTCGGAATCATACAAGGGTCGGCATGTAGGACCTGGCGAAGATGCGAGGAGATCACTCGCATGAACCTGGACGGCTTTCCAGCAATGCAAGTCAACAGACTTAACGTACGCTAAGGAATAGTTTTAACGTACGCTAAGGTTATAGTTGTTACGTATGTAAAACCTTTAAGATAACGTAGGTAAGCCAATACCAGAAACAGTCCAGTGAGCTCTGGCCAGACGTTAACGTACGCTAATGTTGGAGTATAGCATACGCTAACAAGGTTATGTAATTAATAGGCTTCTGGTAACGTACGTAATGGCTTATAATTCTATTTATAGACCTCGACCCCATTTCATTTCTCATCCTTACTTTGGCCGATTTTTGGGTTCTGACGATTATCCTTCACCATCTAACGCACTTATCATCATTCTAGCTCGAGTTTGAAGATCGTAGACCATTGGGGATTGGTGTTCAAGCTCTCGGTGTTGAGTTTCTTCAAGTTTCTCCTTGTTCTTCACCACTTTGAGGTAGGTGATTCTTCACAAACTAGATTAAGTATTTTTATGGATGTTTTGAGCATGTTTTGAGATTATCAATTCAGTTATATTCAGGCTTAGTCAAACATCATGTTGTTAGAAGTATAATTTCGGTTATGTTTTGGCTCTTCTTCGTTGTTTAGAATATTAATCGAACCTTGTAGTGTTTGGACTCCTAAACATGGGTATCATGAGGCTACGAACCTGATTATGGCAAGTTTTTGGAGATTATCAAGTTCTTACATATTACATGATGAAATAATGCGTATTGGGACATTTATTGGATTGAACTTAGGATTATTTCCTTGAAGAAGAAAATGATAATCTAAGAGGAACCTAGTGATTAAGTTCTTATGATGATGCGTAGAAGTGTTTCGATATCTTATTATGGAAGAATTTGACTAGAATCCTTCTAAGATGAATTTTATGTATCCGACCGAAAGATGCGTTTTAACTTGAATAGTGTTCGACGAAGTTGTCGTTCGGACGGGTAGCGTAGTATTGATTCAACCGAACGAATTGGGGCAGATTTAGTTCACTCGCCATGATGGGGCATAACATGTCTCGTAAATGATCCGTTTTGTTGGCCACTTAAGTATACTGGATACAGTTTGGGAAATCGTTTAAACAACAAACTGTATGGAATCTAAATCTGAGTGCGTAGCGGAAGTCTTGGATACAGTTAGTTGCCGTGGATACAGCAACAGAGTATTTGGTGTATACTTAATATCTCACAGTAATTTCAAACAGTAAAAGCTGAAGGTAAATGACACAGTAATTTAAGTGGTTCGAGGTAAACCCCTCTACGTCCACTGGTCCTCCACACAGGAGTAAAAAGTTTATTATATAATTACTGCGTACACAACTACGTAATTATAAACAAACCTATCCTTGTATCGTTCACACAGATTGATACAAAGAATGTCGCTTTCAACCGTTCACACAGATTGGTTAAAGCTTCCTTCTTGACTAGCTTCTTCACACACAGTTCCAAAGCTTCGTCTTCTTATTCGTCCCACACAGGTCAGAATAACTTGTTGAGTTCACACAGAGCTCAGTTTTTACACAAGGTAAAAGGTTAGGTAACCAGGTAAGAACAGCAGCTTTGAATATCAAGATCTGATGATAGCTGTTCTTGATGTTTGAGCACTGTATATCTCTTTCGTTTTAACTTGCGATATGCTTTGGAGATATGTTTGCTCAGATGATAACTTGATAGCTTTGAGAGTTACTTTGATTCGTAATTCGTTGGTAACTTGTTGTTGTAACTGATCTTCAATGTCTTCAAGGATATATATAGCCTCTGAAGAAAGTATCCGTTGAGATGTCCGTTTGAATAAGATTTCCTTCAACGGGAATATGACATGATCCGGATTTCGCGGGATTCTGAAGATCTGAAGACTGACAGTATTTAAATACTTTATCCTTGAGTATTTAAATACTTCTTTGTTCAACGGGACTTGACTTGTGTTCTTCTTTGTCCTTTTGTGAACTGTATGGAAGGAGACTGTATTTAGGGCATCGAGACAGTTTTCCATACTTGATCTATTACAAGTCTTCTTCTTTATCTTGTGAGCTTCACTTATCTTGATTCGAGGTGGTCTTCGATACATGATAAATCCTTGAATCCTCGTCTGATTTCCTTTCTTGTATTTGGCATATATGTCAAAACCTTCTCAATAACAAATAACAATCGTCTGAGGATCGGGTATCCCGGCTGAATCGATACAGGGTGTTTGTTTTTCCTAACAATTTCCCCCTTTTTGACAATTTGCCAAGACTTAACTTAAACTCTTCGAGTCTTCTTGATGATGCCAAAACCTTCTTCATGAAGCATTCTTCTTTGATGACTTCTGGCAGATTTCTTGGTCTCTTGTCAATAGGTCTGACTTAGTGACTTAGTCTACAATAATGAACTGCTCGCAGGCATGTTCGATACAGTTTGAGATTTATTACAACTTAAGCCTATGATTGGCGCGCAGGCACAATCTTACAATGTATTCTAAGTTTACAACTGAAACTATGAACTGTTCGTAGACTAGTTCGTACAGCTTAATTTTTTTTTTTTCAATCAAGTTTATCTAACTTGAGATTCCTATCAAACAATTTTAAATAATCATACATTAACACGGTAGATTACGAGTTTTAATCTTTCAAGACAAACTCTGTGCCGCGCCACCAGTTTTGAAGTGAATCATTGCCTCGTTCCTGGTAAATCGCTCTTCCTTCATATGAACGATCAAAGGCAAGTATCCAATCCTCTGGATGGGTGACCCGATCTCCTCTTCTATGTTTTGATTTCATTTCAATTTGGAGAGGGAGTTTACCTTCTTCTAGCATCTTTGAAAATTTATCTGCCGCTTCTGCCAACGTCTTATAATTTTTGAAGATGGCGGATTCCCTGATGAGTCTGACAAAATATCTCATTAGTTCATTCTTCCTCCAGTTCTTCACTTCTTCGGCAGTTGGGTTGCGGTTGGTTGGCAGACGTATTTCCGAAGGTCTTTGAACAAGATTTTGCCAAGGGACATTTGGGTCATGGAATTACAGTCCTGAGCCCGAAATTCTAAAGCTTTGGGGTTGAGGTGCTAGCTTGTTCAATTCGGAAATGATCTGCTCTGAGCAGCCTCAAATTCCCTTTCCTGTTGAAGTCTTTTTCTCCTTGCAGCTTCTCGTGCTTCTTCCCCCTTTTTGGCTTCATCAAGACTTTGCAGGATTTCAAGAGCAGCGTCCTGTTTGGTCTCGATGCTGTTTATTCTTTCAACGAGGGAGGAAAGAGTCTGCGACATCTCTTGAATGGATTTGTCATGCGCACGCAGCTGAGAGCTGTTCTCTATCATTGCACAGGCTGTCTTGGCTTCAGCAATTCTTGTCTTTGAAGCTTTCTCCTTCAGCAGTTGCGCTTGTTTATCCTCCATAATCTTCAAGGCTTGCTTGAACACTTCTGGCAAGATGATGAATGCGTCGACAACTCGAGATACTTCGTGTTGAAGAGTTGTCATTTCTTCAACTGCAGAGGTGTGCATCCAGTTCAGTGCCTTTTCTACGGAAGAGAGAGCGTTAACTGCATCTTGGATAAATACAGTCTGAAGGCCAAGAGCTCGCAGGCGCTCTTTGCGTGCAGCAGAGATAGGAGAGTCAGGCTGGGCGAAGTCTTCAGTACAGTTCAACCTTCTTACGTTCACGGATGGACGTGAAGTAAGTTGGACATCCTCAGGTTCGTTACCGTCCTCGGATTCCAGGGTTGCAGGAGCGGGAGAAGCTTCTTGTGGAATGGCGACAGTTGGTTCAGAAGCGTCCTGTGGCGAAGGTTCTGCGGCAGATGTGGATGCAGGAGGGACTGAATCCTCCTGTTGCCTTGTAGGACTGGCTTCTTTGGTCAAATGTGCTCGGGTGCTGTTCCAAAGTTTCTTGATTTTCCTCGATTGGAGGGACCGATTCCTCTGATGCGGAATGTTCTCATTTGTGGCGAAGGTGGATTAGCTTGGGTAGATGGCCCTTCGTCTTTTAAGGTGGATAGAAGGCTTGGGCTTCACCTCTTCACGGCTCAATCTCGGACACCGCTTGAAGAGCATTGTCGTCATCGTCCGAGTCATGGTCGCCGCCGTCTTTTGGATTAACGGGAGAGTCCTCGACTTCTTCTTTCCTTTTCTTAAGCGTCGGATTTGTGCGGCGGTGGCTTTCAATGAGATCTTTGCAAGAAGCGTTGTCCCATCGTAGCAGGCCTCAATTTGATTGAGTCTGTTACTTGAGACAAATCGCTCTTCGTGGCTCCATTCGCTCCGGTTATACGGTGTGTCAAATGCGGGGCTAGCCTAAAGCTTTTCCATTGCGAAATCTTTAAATCGCTGTTCAATTTGTCTTGAAAGAAGTGTTTGATTTATAATTGAGTGCTGGGAGGGACTTGAATCACGTGCGAGACGCTGTTTGAGGATTCCAGACAGATATGGGATCTGTACGGAAGATGGACTCCTTGCAGGATGGTGCCCGAAGGAAATTGGATCCTGCGGGTGTGGAATCCCGTAGAGGAGAAGTAGCTTTGGCTCGAATGGGCAGACGTGCTAACGTCTTGAATGTTGGCAGATGTCTCTAAATCCGTCGTAGCGCCAAAGGCTCGGGATCTACCGTCGATGCGGTAGGAGACACCTCTTCCGCAGGGGTTGGGCCACAGGGTGCTATATCGATGGGTTGCGCCACGGCGAGACATCCTCGGAGTGTTTGGCTTTGATTTTTGAGAGCCTCCTGAGTCTCTTCTTCGACTTCTCATCGTGAGTGCTTCTTGCTGTGAGAACGCTTGCGCTTCTTCTTTGAAGATTCCAATTCAGGGACCTTCACGGTTTCGTCTCTGGGGTTGTCAGAAATAGGCATGTGCCTGGTTCTCGGTTGATTGGCATGCATTGTGCTTTGGTTATAGGCAGAGGGTTTGACTCCTCCTAAATATATCCGTGAGCTGTTTTTATTGGCATCGGCGGATTGCTGGACTCCGCACCTCGTCAGAATGTAGTTTAGCATTAAACCAAATGATTTCTTTTGGGTGGCAGGCTTGCACACCTCTTCCTGAAGTCGTTTCAAAATGATTTGGCACCAATTGACCTTTTCACAGGTCAAGATAGCGACCATCATTCTGAAGATTCGTGCACATCTCGAACGCACCGGTTCGATTTTCAATGATCCTGGAACAGAAATCGTGGAGATAAACGAAATGAAGAAGAAAATTTTTCTTGTGGCAAGTGGTTGTCACCATGTCAACCACTTTGGACCCGGTAAATAGTCCATAAAACTTGGTAATCAGGTCTTGAGACCCAAACGTCTCAAGCTGGTCCATGGTCAGGCCGTCGGCGGGCAGCCTGTAGATTTTCTGAAGTAAATCACGATTGATGCAGACTCGCACTCCTTGGACTGTTGCGGTGATGTCAGCAACATGTCCTCCCTGGGCTAGTGAGAGAAAACGAACGGCAGCGTTGAGGTAGAATTCCTCAACTAGATGAGCGTCGTATTTGTCGGCGATTTTGCTTCCAAAGCGATAGAGTCCTTGTTGTTCAAGACGAGTAATGATATACTCCATCGGTTCGGTGTCGTTGATTTCAGAGATGATACGCTCGATGATGACTGGTTTAGAGAAGATCCGGCCATCAATGATGCTGGAAGTTTTCTTCAGAACGGGGGATGAAGATTGAGTAGCCATGGATGTTTTCTTAAAACGAAGGTAGAAGAAAATAGTAGAAATTCTCAGTGAATATGCAGAAAATATGTAGGCTGTGTGCTTGAGATCTCTTGTAATTTGCAGAAAGCGTAAAGAGTCTCTAATGGCGAATCTGATCCTTTTTTACTTGGTCGGCGAAATAGGGTTTGCAGAGTACGAATGGTCAGATTTTAAGGGATGGGAACCGGTTTTGAAATCGACGGTCAGGATGGATTTAGTGTAACTGGTACGCTAATCCATTAAAAGGTTTTAAAATACAGCGGGTCCCACTTCTGACATAGGTTGATTACCCTAAATGAATAAAACGGCGGTTTAAAAATAATAAACAATTTAAAAACATCGCGGCTTTTGAGATTCAGTTGTCCAGATGTCGTGTAAGGCATTTAATGAACATGACGTTTGACGTAAAACAGGGCACGTGGACAAACATTATTTTAAAAAGGAAATAATATTATATAGTATACTGAATCGAAATCCTATAGTATGTGCTGTTCTCCGCATCGATACAGCGTTCCCCCTTAAAAAGGTACTAATAGGTTTTAAATTCCATACAGCAATAGTTGGATTAATGCTGTATTCATGGGTCCTACAGTATTCCCCCTTAATTATTGCACACATCAGCTGTAGGATTCATATGCCTTCGTTCGCTACAGTACTGTATTGATGATTCTGAGTGTACATATAATTAATGTTGGATACTGTATTCACGGGTCTTACAGCATTCCCCCTCAATTGTTGAGTAAAAGCAGTAAATTTACTTACAGGGAGTCTGGCTGCAGTATCCCCAATTCTGTTCTTAGCATGTTGAATCTTGCTGTGTCGAGAGGCTTGGTGAAAATGTCGGCCAGCTGGATGTCTGTATGGACTTTTTCCAGGCGGACATCCTTGTTCTCGACATGATTCCTGATGAAATGATGCTTCATGTTGATATGTTTAGTGCGCGAGTGCAAAACAGGATTGTGCGTGATTGCAATTGCACTCGTGCTATCACACATGATTGGAGTCTCTCTAGCATCGATTCCATAATCTGACAGTTGTTGCTGCATCCAAAGGATCTGCATACAGCAGCTACCAGCAGCATAGTATTCTGATTCAGCCGTGGAAAGAGAGTTAGCCAATTGCTTTTTACTGAACCAAGATACGAGTCTAGGTCCGAGAAAGTGACAAGTTCCACTTGTACTCTTCCTATCTAGCTTGCAGCCTCCGAGATCCGAGTCGCTGTATCCAACTAAATCGAATCCGCCTTCCTTAGGATACCACAGTCCTGCATCGACTGTTCCTTTAACGTATTTCAGGATTCGTTTAGCTGTATTGAAGTGTGATTCCTTAGGTGCAACTTGGTATCTCGCACACACTCCAACAAAGATATCTGGATATCGGGCCTGCTAGCCGTTAGGTACAGGAGCGAACCAATGAGCTTCCTGTAGAGTGATTGGTCAAACGGCTTTACGGCTTCATCAGCACTAATTTGCACGGAAGTGCTCATGGGGGTTGGCGAGGATTTGGAAGTGTTCATTCCAAATTTGTTGAGAAGCTCCTTGCTGTATTTCTCCTGGTTGATGAATATACCTGTAGGCATCTGCTTTATCTGCAAACCTAGGAAATAACCGAGTTCCCCATCATACTCATTTCAAATTTGCTTTGCATGAGATGTGAGAACCTTTGACATAGAGCAAGGTTAGTTGAACCAAAAATAATATCATCGACATAGATTTGTACCATTAGAAGGTCATCACCTTCTGTATCTTGAACAAGGTTTTGTCGACAGACCTTTCTCAAATCCGTTGTTGGTTGAATCGGGACAAGGTTTCGTACTGTGCTCTAGGGGCTTGTTTAAGTCCGTACAGGCTTTCCTTAGCCTGTAAACTAGATCAATACCGTCTGTGTTGGCAAACCACGGTGGTTGTTCAACATAAACTTCTTCCGAAAGCTCTCCATTCAGAAAGCACTCTTGACGTCCATTTGGTATACGATAAAACTCTTATGGGCGGCAAAGGCTAAAAATATCCTAATGGCTTCTAGTCTCGCTACAGGCGAAGGTTTCATCATAGTCGATTCCTTCTTCGACAATAGCCTTGTGCTACTAGTCTGGATTTGTTTCTTATGATAAGTCCATTTCCATCCTTTTTGTTTGAAATACCCATTTGGTTCCTATAACCGATTGGTGTGTCGGTCTGGTACAAGATACCATACATTGTTTCTTTCAAACCGTTAAGCTCTTCTTCCATAGATGTTATCCAATGAGAGTTGTTAAGAGCGTCTATGGTCGAAACAGTTCGGATTGGGCTAAGAATACGGCGATAGTGCACATATTGAGTCTCCTAAGTTCGGATTGAGATTTCCATTCGAAACGTGAGACTTGACATTAGATTCTTCTTGTGCACAAAGTACATTTCCTTGTGTACTCTGTATTCTCCTACGAGTAGAAACACCTGCATTAATGTTTCCAATGATCAGCTCTTGCGGGTGATCTCTCAACCATCTTCGGTCGGGTTCTAGTTCAGGGTCCCGCATCAGTATCGAAAGTTTCGTGGGTACGGCTTGACATGTACGGCGACTTCATCCACATCGATTCTTACGGTGCGGGGTTGATTTCTAAATCAACTACAGGTTCAATGTGTGTAGGTGGATCCAAGATAGATAGATGGTGAATGTCCTGAGTGATATCATCTACTCCTGTAGGGTCATGGTGTGGTTCGTCGAACACTACATGAACTGATTCCTCGATCGTCAGCCTCCTTTTATTAAAGATTAAAGCTTTGTGACGGAGGAGTATCCTACGAATATTCCTTCATCTGATTTTTCATCAAATGTTCTAAGTTGGTCCTTCCCATTGTTCAATACGTAACACCTGCATCCAAAAATGTGAAAATACGAAACTAATGGAGTTTTGTTGTTCCATACCTCGTAAGCTGTTTTGTTGTGGTGCTTGTTGACGATACAACGGTTTTTAGTGTAGCACGCTGTATTGGTTGCTTCACCCCAGAAACGCTGCGGCAATTTGCTTTCGGCAATCATTGTCCTTGTTGCATCTTTCAACGTCCTATTCTTTCGCTCGGCAACACCATTTTGTTGAGGTGTTCGGGCGGTGAGTATTCGTCTTTGTATTCCATTCTCCGAACAGTATTGCTCTATAAAGCGGTTAGTAAATTCAGTACCTCTGCCGAACGAATGCACACGATACTCGATGCTTTTTCATTATGCAACTTTCTCAGAGCTCGGGCGGCCTTGATGTTGTTTCCTTCTTCTTGCTAAGAAAGATCGTCCAAGCATACGGAATAATCATCAACAACAACCATACAATATTTCTTACCTCCCAAACTTACTGGGTCTACAGGACCGTAGAGATCCATGTGTAGCATTTCCAACACTCTTTGGGTTGAAAGGTAGGATTTGCTTTTCAGGGTTGACTTGATTTGCTTGCCTTTCTGGCATGGTCCGCAGACGCTGTCCTTCTTGAATGACACATCTGGCAAACCTCTAACCATACACTGCCTTGAAAGCTTGTTGATCGTCTTGAAGTTGACGTGAGACATCCTCTTGTGCCATAGCCAGCTAAGATCTGCAGTGCCTTTGGCAACAAAACATGGAATTGAGGAGCTCATAGGCTTCCAGTCAGCAATGTACATATTACCTGATCTGCTTCCTATAAGCACAACTTCCTTGGTTTGGGTGTTCTTGACTCTACAGCGATCTATATAGAACTTCACCGAGAACTGTTTATCACAGAACTGGCTAATACTAAGTAGATTATAATGTAAGCCTTCAACATATGCAACATCGGTGACCTTGAATTTTCCGACAAGTAGGTTTCCTTTCCCTCTTGTTCTTCCTTTAGATTTATCACCGAAGCGAACTTTCGGACCGCGACCTTCTACAAAATCAGATAGCTTGCTCCTGTCTCCAGTCATGTGACGAGAGCATCCACTATCGAAGTACCAGGTATCCTCCTCTAGGATGTGCTGTAACAAAGAAATTAGGTAGATTTAGGTCCCCTTTGATTTTTGGGTCCATATATGTTAGTTCCTTTAGGTACCCAGATTTTTCTGACAGCAATTGGTTTACTGTAGGATGTACTCACTATAGTATTGCGGTATCTACGGGGGGCGTATCCGTAGTTGTTATAATCATGATAATTATTATGCATGTAAAATTCAGGATTATTATTATTATTCCAGTACGAGTGCCGTCTAGGAGGTGGAGCCATTTTCTAGGCCTAACAGCTTGTCTTCTGGGTCTCCAGTTGGATTCCCAATGCTGTTGTTGATATTGAACTGGCATCTGCTGTCTTGAGGGATAACGGGGCTCCTGTATCCAATACCTAGGTGCACTGTACTGAGGGTACTGTTGTGCGGGCCTTTGGTGGTTGGATACCGTCTTCTTTCTGAATGACTTTCGGCTTTGATGATATGCTTGTGGAGCATGCTTTAGATTACGCCTTCTGAGTGGTTGTTGGTTCCACTGTCTCGAATAGTAGAGTTGAGGGGGCGGAATTGCAGCTTTTGGTTTTCTCGGTACAGCAGGTTCCTTTATGGGACTGGGAGTATCTTCCGATTCCGGAATGTGTTCCACACTCTTGACGAACACAGTACTAGTTTTACCTTTATTCGAACATGAGCTGTATCCTAAGCCACTTTTATCATGAGCATGTTGCCCAGTGCTCAGAATTTCTTCCATTCTTTTGGACGATTTTTCAAAAGACTTCAGAATGGTCTCAAGTTCATTTTCTCGCTTCTCGAGAGTTGTAATTTTGGTTTGTAGTAGAGCCAAATCATTTGTCTTGCTCTCATTATGGGTTTTAACCTCATTTAGTTCATGAGCAAGTTGATGATTGCTCTCCATGAGTTTTTCAAAATCGACCTTGCTGGTTTCACAATCAAGAGACATATTTTCATAGTTTATTTTCAAAGAAGTCATTTTCATCTTTCAAATTTCTAGATTTGTTAATTGAAGTCGTATATTCTCGCTTTTAGAGTCTCATGGGCTTTTTTAATGTTTTTGAATTCATTCATCATATTTTCGAAAGTATGAGATGCATTAGGTGGAATAACTGAGGTTGAACTTACCTCATCGTCATTGTCTTCACCTTCCGGAACATCTTTGGCCATAAAGCACATGTATGCTTTATCATCGAACTCATCGTCGGATGAATCACTTTCGATGACCACCGAAGACATTCTGCTGATTTGGATGGTGTGGGGAGGCTTCGATTCTCCAATCGGGGCCTTGAGCTTGTCTTTCCAAGCACGTCTTCTTTCATCTCGCTCTTGTTGCTCGGCCTCGTGCAATCTTTGGACTTTGGGATGAGGACATTTGTTTGCATAATGGCACGGTTTCCTGCAGATTATAGCACGAGTTAGCATCGCTGAGATGATGTTTCGGTATTTACCTTGTTGATGTGTTTGGGCACGTAGGAGTCTTTCCAGACTTTTAATGAACTTTTGAACTTATGCATTAGAAGCGCCATTTCATCTTGTGACAGGATGTCGTCATTGCCGGCGTTCTTGTGACCGGGCCGGCGAGGCTAGGCATCTTTGTGTCGACGCTCGATACGGTAGAGCCGTGACCTTTGAAGGAGATTCTTGACTTTCTCTCTTCTCAATGTCATACTCAAAAGCTTTAAGGTCGAGAAGAGATCAAAAGTGGATATTTCATTAAGATTACATGATACACGCATAGTGTGGTCTTAATGTCCCATCGGGCCGAGAGATCTGAAAATTTTTAAGTTCTTCTCATTTAGGGTGTAAATTTTGCACAACGCATAAAGTTAACCAACAATACCAGTAAAACTGAGGTCAAGTTCCTCAAGTGTTTCCGATGGTTTCATTTCAAAAGATTCAAATTGCTGAGTAAGTTATGAAATCATGTACTCTTTTGAGAGCTCAGATCCCTCACAAATTAACTTGAGTTTATCCCTTATTTCTTTTGCTGTTTTGCAGCTCTTTACCTTTGAGAACGTGCCTTTGTCAAGAGTGACAAATAACGCGTTCTTAGCCACGTTGTCGAGATTGGCTCGCTTCCTTTCATCGGTTGTCCATTGCTCGCGTTCCTTCTCGAGCATTTCAGCATGGGCTTGGCCCTCAATCCTTGCGGCTGGATTGACCTTCATGATCTTGATCGACCATCCCGTATAACAAAGATCATCTCTTCGTGCATTGCCGCAAGATGAGCTTCCATTCTAATTCTCCGGTCGTCAAATTCATTAATAGAGAACATAGGGACTTTGTTAATCATAGAAGTATCCATACCGATAATATAGGAATGAAAGAGACTGCTTTGAAAATAAGTGATTTGAATCGATTCGGTGAAAAGAAATACGATCGATTCTTTTTAGAATCAACCGCTCCGATACCACTTGTTGGCCACTTAAGTATCTTGGATACATTTGGGAAATCGTTTAAACAACAAACCGTATGGAATCTAAATCGAGTGCGTAGCGGAAGTCTTGGATACGCTTAGTTGCCGTGGATACAACAACAGTATTTGGTGTATACTTAATATATCACGGTAATTTCAAACAAGAAAAGTGAAGGTAAATGACACGATAATTTAAGTGGTTCGAGGTAAACCCCTCTACGTCCACCGGTCCTCCACACAGAGTAAAGTTTATTATATAATTCTGCGTACACAACTACGTAATTATAAACAAACCTATCCTTGTATCGTTCACACAGATTGATACAAAGAATGTCGCTTTCAACCGTTCACACAGATTGGTTAAAGCTTCCTTCGACTAGCTTCTTCACACACGCCCAAAGCTTCGTCTTCTTATTCGTCCCACACAGTCGAATAACTTGTTGAGTTCACACAGAGCTCGGTTTTACACAAGGTAAAAGGTTAGGTAACCAGTAAGAATGACTTTGAATATCAAGATCCGATGATAGCTGTTCTTGATGTTTGAGCACTGTATATCTCTTTCGTTTTAACTTGCGATATGCTTTGGAGATATGTTTGCTCAGATGATAACTTGATAGCTTTGAGAGTAACTTTGATTCGTAATTCGTTGGTAACTTGTTGTTGTAACTGATCTTCAATGTCTTCAAGGATATATATAGCCTCTGAAGAAAGTATCCGTTGAGATGTCCGTTTGAATAAGATTTCCTTCAACGGGAATATGACATGATCCGGATTTCGCGGGATTCTCAAGATTCGAAGATCGATGTATTTAACTACTTTATCCTTGAGTATTTAAATACTTCTTTGTTCAACGGGACTTGACTTGTGTTCTTCTTTGTCCTTTTGTGAACTGTATGGAAGGAGACTGTATTTAGGGCATCGAGACAGTTTTCCATACTTGATCTATTACAAGTCTTCTTCTTTGTCTTGTGAGCTTCACTTATGCTGATTCGAGGCTGGTCTTCGATACATGATAAATCCTTGACTCATCGATACAGTTTCCTTTACTGTATTTGGCATATATGTCAAAACCTTCTCAATAACAAATAACAATCGATACAGGGATCGGGTATCCCGGCTGAATTGATACAGGGTGTTTGTTTTTCCTAACACGTTTGATGGTTAAAAAGATTATCCGGAACTGTTAGTTATATCGTATTATTGTTCGTTGAAGGTTTGGATTTTGGCGAGCCGATCGAGTGAGAATTCTCCGAGCGGATTGAAGCCTATTCGTAGTAGCAATTCTTATCGCAATTTCTGAGGCAAGTATCGTATTTTGAGATTTTTGATCAAGTATACTGTTTGTTCATATTGTTGGACATGAGATTATTTTCATTAAAAAGTCATGATATTCGTTATCGATTTCTTGTATGTTCATGTTGATGAACATAGTGATTTTTCATACATGTATGTATAAGTTGTGTTTGAGTATGTTGTGTGATCTATGCTGAGGGCGCTGGATCGGATGTCCACCTCGTATTGGTCCGACGGGATCATCTTGGGATCTATGTTGAGGGCGCTGGATCGTTGGACGGGTTTTTACACCTCGTGTTGGCCCGACGGGATCATCTTGGGATCTATGCTGAGGGCGCTGGATCATTGGAATACCCATGTTGTGTTAATGGAATCATATGGATTCGCATTGTTGGATTCCGGTAGCGGAAGTCCGTATTGTGTATTTTGTTATGCCTTGTTGTTGCATATTCGATTTGTGTAATATGATACTTGTACTAGGATCGTTTTGCTAACCCCTTCGGGGGTGGATATTTGTTTTGATGTTCAGGTAGCCGAGGAACGGGAAAACAGCCATAGTACCAACATGACGACGAAGGGGCTCAGTGATGTTTATTGTTGTTGTGATTTGTCTTTCTGGTTCATTGCGTGTCTTGTTAATATTTTGAGATGATTGTAATAATGGACTCATTTGATATGTTTGAACCGGTTTTGTATTTCGAACTTTAATGGTACTGTTGTATTATTTTTACATTTCTTCAAATTAGCCTTGTAAATTCTTACTTAAAGGGTTTACGGCGCTGTAGTTATTCCGAATATCTCGGGGTGTTACAAAAATGGCACCATTTGAAGCATTGTATGGGAGGAGGTGCAGATCGCCGTTGTGTTGGAATGATGCATCCGAGCTGATTGGTACCGAGCCCGATATGGTAGTTGAGACGAGAGAGAAGATTGCTCTGATTCGCGATAGGTTGTTGACGGCCCAGAATCGGCAGAAGTCTTATGCCGATATGCGTCCCCGGCCGTTGGAGTTTGAGGTGGGAGATCATGTCTTGCTTAAGGTGTCGCCGACACGGGGAGTTTACCACTTCGGTCGGAAGGGTAAACTTAGTCCGAGATATATTGGGCCATTCGAGATTTTAGAGAAAGTTGGAGAACTTGCATATCGGTTAGGCTTGCCGCCATCCCTGAGTAACGTACATAACGTATTTCATGTTTCCTAGCTTAGGAAGTATGTACCGGACCCTAGCCATATTATTGATTTTGGAGAGATCGAGTTGGGACCCGACATTACCATCGAGGAGAGGCCGATTCAGATTTTAGAGCGTCGGGTGAAGCAACTTCGGCACAAAACCATTCCCTTGGTTAAAGTTCAATGGTCGAGGCATGGATCCGAGGAAGCCACGTGGGAGACGGAAGAGAGTATGCAGTCGAGATACCCCGAGTTATTCGCGTTGTAAGTTTCGGGACGAAACTTATTTTTAGGGGGAAAGAATGTAATATCCGTACTTTCTATTTTTGGTGATTTCTATTTTTAGGGTATGTTCATTTCGGACGACTCGCTTGTTATTGTTTTGGAATTCTGAACCTATCTTGTTCTTGGAGTTTTTCCGTTTGGACGAGTTTCGAGGATGTTTTTACGTAATTTTATCTTGAATTATATCTTATCGCATGTACGCTCGATTCTCGTAAAACTTGTTCGTTTTCGTTGTTTCTTGGTTTGCATAAGTTCGTATGGTTGAGTTAGTCGTGTTGAGACTTTCGGTTTGTTAATCCGACGTCGTATCGCGATTTTCGAGCACTTGGGCCATTTTTGTAATTTCCTATAAGTTTAGGGAATTTCACTTTCTTTGTCGCATTACGGACTCTCCGGTGGTCGGAATTGTATTTTCTTTCAACACTTAGCTCCGTCGTCTTGAATATTCCTTGTTTATGTTTCTGGATTCTAGCCTTGCTTTGCATTTCGATTTTCGTACTGTCTGTAGCAGTGTAGTGATCTGAGCAGTACTGAACTGCTGCGTGAGTAGCGCACGCTACTCCTTGATTCCTTGCGTGTGCTAACTTGAAGTTTGTAGCATGCGCTAACGATTTCAGCGTACTGGGCAGTGGGAGTTCTAAATTCATATCCTGTACACTGATCATCAGGTAGCGTGCGCTAAGGCTTCAGTAGCGTACGCTATCGGGTAGTATTTAGTGCGCGCTAAACATGTCTAGCGCATGCTAGCGACGCCGGGCTGCTTCTGTACTGCTTGCGATCCCCGTTAGCGCGTGCTATATTTTGATGGTTAGCGTGCGCTATGTATTATATATATAGGACAGCAACAGTCAGCGTCGTCATTTTTCCATCCTCACACCTTCTCTTCGGCTTTGGGCGATTCAAGACGATAGATAGAACCGATTTCGACCAATATTATCACCTTCTAACATCCCTGCATTCCTTGAGCGAATTCATAAAGTTCTTAACATCTCCCGCCACCCGAATCAAGGTAAGAATTCATAAAACCCTTGTATTGAGATTTTGGGGGAATTTTGGGGGTTTCTTGCGATTTAAACCTTTTCAATCCGATTCGTCATAGGTTATTACTAGACTTCAATTGTATACTTGTATTCCTTCATGGTTCTTGAGGATTTGTGGATTTAAACTCCGATTTTTCCATTGTTCATCACTTATACTCGACGATACCCTAGTAATGTTCGACGAATTGTTCCAGCGGGTAGAACTAGGATGTATTCCTACGTTTTCGTAGTATTGATATTGGTTGTATATCATTATTGTGTTAGGATCGGATTTGTGAAGATTATTCGGGCCAAAACCTTTCCGTTCACCGTTTTCCTTCACGTCATGTTAACCAAGGCAAGTACATGTATTACATTCCGTTATGTATGTTACGTTTTTGAAATGAATGATAAATTGTGGTTTTCGGGTGCGTGAGTTGTGTTCCTTCCACCCGGAGCGTTCGACGGGACGTCTGGGGATCGATACTAAGGGGTACGGCCGCGGAAGTGGACTTGGGTGCGTGTGTGGTTGAACTTCCACCCGGAGCGTTCGACGGGATGTCTGGGGGTCGATACTAAGGGGTACGGCCGCGGAAGTGGTATCCCACCCGGAGCGTTCGACGGGATGTCTGGGGGTCAATACTAAGGGGTACGGCCACGGGATACCAGTTGTGATTCTGTGATATCGTGATGAATTGATAACTGATTTGATTGCCAATGTAGTATTCCGGAATATATATATATGGAAAATGATTTCTGATTGAGATGATTGTGTAAAATCGTATGTGTATATAATGTAGTGTAATTATGTACTTGCACTAGCTATTCGAATGCTAACCCCTTAAATGGGGGAAATGCGTCTTATGCATTTCAGGTACCGGAAGAGTTGAGGAGCAGGCACGGGATATGCACGCAAAGGATGGATTGGCATGATTATGAGGCTCGAGTCTTTATTTATGTTCGGTCATTTATACTGTTTGAGTATTGGAATTTGAATGGTTTTATTGTATTCGGTTAAAGTCCCCTGCGTGGGCAATGATATGGTATCGACTTATATTTTCACGTACGTCTATTAAAATATTTTGGCCGAGGCCACGGCCCCATTTTTACATTGATGATTGTGTCTTTGGGATTTTTATGTACGGAATGTGTGTCATGTGTTATCCTGGTAGACCTCATGAGGGTTCTACGGCGTGTAATGTCCCATTTAAGAATTGGGGTGTTACACTAGTTAGAATTGAAAAAGTAGCTAAAAAAGGTAAGAATGAGACTGAATAAGACTTGATTCTTACTTAAGAAAAGGTTGAGCCTCATCACAATTCTTCAGAATATACATATGAGCCTGATCAAGCTCCCTTTCTCAAGATCTCTAACTGTTGCAGCTCCTAAAGCTCTCCCGGGATGACTACAAATAGGTAAGGTGTCACCAAGATGGCCATTTTCATGATTTCGATCAAGTCGATTAAATCTTGTCTCTACACTATGCATATATCTTGAGCAAAGAGTCATACATTCATCTGCTAAATATCCCTCTGCTATTGCAGCCTCTGGATGAGCCCTATTCCTCACATAAGACTTAAGCTTGTACATATATTGCTCAATAGGATAAATCCATCCAAAATGAACAGGCCCTCCAATTCTCGTTTCGTTAGCTAAATGAATAGGTAAATGCATCATCACGTCAAAGAAGTATGGAGGGAAAATCTTCTCTAATTTGCAAAGAGTGATAGGAATGTGAGATTCTAGTTGATTTAAATCGTCAACAGTGATTACTTTAGCACATAACAATCTAAAGAATGATGACAATTCAATCAGTGCTTCGCGTACAAGAGGCGTAAGAAGACCACGTATGGCGAGAGGAAGAAGATGCTCTAGTATCACATGGCAATCGTGACTTTTCAAACCTGAAATTTTAGCTTCCTTCGTATTGACACAATAAGATATATTTGATGAAAAACCATCAGGAACTTTCAACTCTTTTAAGAAGTTGCAAAAGGTTTCTTTTTGAGAAGGAGAAAAAGTATATGGAGCCGGAGGCATCTTCCACTTGTCCCCTACTTTTATAGGGTGTAATGTAGACCTCAATCCCATAGCTTTCAAGTCATGACGTGAATTTAAAGTGTCTTTGGTTTTATTAGGGATATTCATAATTGTACCAAGAATACTGTCACAAATGTTCTTCTCAATATGCATCACATCTAAATTGTGACGTATCAGATGTGTTCTCCAGTATGGAAGCTCAAAGAAAATACTTTTTTATTCCAATTGTCTCCCCTAACATTATGAGCTACTTTAGTCTTCACACTTAAATCCCTAGACAAGATAATGTTCTCAAGATCCTCTATTCGTTGAAGAATTTCATCACCAGAACAAGATTTTGGTGGTTCACTATGATCAACTTCTCCATCAAATGAATTCTTATCCTTTCGCCACTGATGATTTTTTTGACAAATAACAATGATTTCCCATAAAACATTCCTTACCCCCATGAGGTAGCCTCTTCGATCGAGTACCCTTAAGACAGCAAGGGCAAGCTAAGTACCCTTTAGTACTCCATCCAGATAACATCACATATGCCGGAAAATCATTAATAGTCCACATTAAAGCTGCACGTAGCTGAAAATGATTTTGTGATGCTGCATCATAGGTATGAACACCAGTCTCCCACATGTCCTTCAGTTCCTCGATTAGAGGCTGCAAATATATGTCAATGGCATCACCAGGTCCCTTGGGACCGGGAATTAACATTGATAGAATCATATTGGACTGTTTCATACAAAGTTCAGGAGGCAAGTTATACGGAAAAACAATCACAGGCCATATACTATATGATGATTTAGAATTAGCAAAAGGTTGGAAACCATCACTAGCAAGCCCAAGCCTAACATTTCGAGGATCTGATGCAAAATCAGAATATTTTTTGTCAAATGCTTCCCAACCAGATCCATCAACAGGATGTCTTATCATACCATCTGTCTTCTTTTTACCTTTATGCCAAGTCATTAAAGAAGCAGTCTTTGAGCACATAAATAATCTTTGCATCCTTGGCTTTAATGGAAAATAACGTAGAGTCTTAATAGGAATTCGTTTACCTTTTGCTTTACACTTATCCTCACCACTATGTTTATTATATTTCCATCTTGATGCATCACATATAGTGCATGCATCTAACTTCTCATTATCCTTCCAATATAATATGCAGTCATTAACACATGCATCGATTTTTTGATATGACAGGCCAAGGTCTTTCATCAACTTCTTAGAGTCATAATATGAATCTGGCAAATTTGATCCCTCGGGAAGTAGAACATTCTTTAAGGATGTAAGGAGCATAGTAAATGACTGATTGCTCCAATGACCAAGTGTCTTAATATGAAGTAGTTTTAAAAGGGAGGACATTTTAGACCTCTTACACCCTTCATAGATCGGATCTTGAGAATCCTTCAACAAGTTAAAAAATCTTTTGGTTTCGGCATTTGGCTCCTCGATATCATTTTTATCATTCATATCATTATGCTCTGGAAATAAATCCTTCAACATACAATATGTTTCATCTTTGTTTTCAATCCCTTCCTCATCATCCCCATCTGACAAGACTTGAGGATCATCTAAACCCTCTCCATGATGATACCAAAAGGTGTATCTTTTTAAAATTCCATGGACTAATAGATTTTCCCTTACTTTCTCACGATCGCTAGGCTCTCCATTAAACCATTTAGAACATGGACATCGAATTGTCTCAGTTTTCAATTTTTGAAAAGCATAGTCTAAAAAACTATTGACTTCCACTTCATATAATGGGTCTCTTACATAATCTTCAATCGCCATCCAATCCTTACTAGGGACCATTTTCACAAAAATGTGTTCTTAAAGTTTGTCTGCTAAAGTACATGATAGATAATCACAAAAAGAATAAGCACAACTTAAAAAATGAGGGGTTTAAAAATATATTGTAGAGACAGTAGTATAGTAAGCGATTAATATTTTACTTGGCAAATAAAAAGAAAAAGAAAAACAGAATTTTTTTTCCTCTTTTTGATTCGACATCTAATTATATTGTAAGGTTCTATTCGATATTTGTATGCATATTCTTTAAACATTATATAGTGTCCAAGTTGCATCCTTATTTGTTTTAATGCTTAGTCAGTTTTGTAGTTGGAAATTTATTTATGGAAGTAGTTTAAAAGTACTAAGAGATCAACAATCAAAACATAAGAATAATTTTGAAACCGCTAAACTGATTAGATTCGGTAAGCAGATAACACAAACAAAACAACAACAACAACAACAATTATAAACTGACTATTATATTGGTATAGGCAGAATTTGAGAATTCGATTGCACAAACATCAACTTTGAACAATAAATTACCTTTACTGTAGATGCATAAATTTTTGTTACATATATGATTGAAAATTTATTCGAGTCTAGTTTCTAACACAAAGAATTGCATGAGAATGTTATTTGTAGAAGAAGTTATGGCTATTAGACTAAAGTTTGTCACGCTGTCTACGAAACAATGCAGATTTTGTAAACTGAGTTTGAACAATAAACTGATTTTACTGGATATACTTTAATTTTTGTTACATATATGGTTGGAAAGCTATACAAGTCTAGTTTCTAGGAAAAAAAATTGCATAAAAATGTTATTCGTAGAAGAATTTATGGCTATCCGCAGGCTGTCAATGAAAATATGTAGATTTTGTAAACTGACATCAAATAATAAACTATTTTTACTGGAAATGATTAAAATTTTGTTACATATATGATTGGAAATCTATATGAGTCTAGTTTCAAACAAAAAAAGAATGACCTGAAAATATTATTTGTGGAAGAAGTTATGACTATTTGATTGAGCACTGACAGATTGACTGCAGAAATTGTTTAAAATTAAGTTTTTTACTTTCTCACATGTTTGTTTTACTCCATAATTGCTTTTTAAAGTATAAATTCTTCTTATTAATTGAGCAATATGCTAGTTCATGATATTGTAAGTTTTTGCGGGTTGTGAAGTCGATCATTTCCTTTTCCATACATGGCTTCGCAAGAGTTTCACGATTCACCGAACTCTCATCAACATCCTCTAGATTTGTTTGAAAATGGCGGAACTTCTTAGAACATATTAAACTTTCCCAATATTAATTCTAAAACACCATTTCGAGCAGTATATCAATGATGAAAAGGTTTATTTCAAAAATAGAATAATCAATGCATAAGATGTATAAACATTATAACATAGACAGAAATGGCATATTAATTTTCGCCTCAACAAGTGAAATTTGTATACCTCATTCACATCAGTATAACTATAGGTATGGGTAAAAATAAAATAATAGTAAACAAGTTCTCCAAAACTTGCATATGCATACATAAAACAAATAAATAATAACTAACCTTCTTATATTGAAGCTAGCCCAATCAACCGACAAAAAATATAGAGATTGCACTTTGTGCTTTTGTTGGCAGGGATGATAAACTGATACGCCGCAAGAAGAACTGGGAAGACATGAATTATGAGCAGTAAAATCACAGATTTGTTGAGTAAAAATCATTGTGAGTACAAAATACAAGAGGAAGCAACGATGCCTCACTTGTGTTGTAGATACAAATGTTGGCAGAGGTCTAAGGATTAGAAATGCAGGGATACGGGTCAGCAACAAACAGGAACAAATTTTCAATTATACGAATGCTATATAGTTTTGATTTGTAGTTATATTCCAAAACAAGCAGCCTACTAAACTGGAGCAACTTGAAAATGCGGAGTTGAACCAGTAGGTGATAGCCATTAATCACAATGTTGGTCATAAAATCAAGTCTCCCTCCACTACATTAGTCGTAAAAAATACACTGTTTAGAACTCCCACCGCTACGAATCAATCTACACAAATTATACATAAAAAAACACTAATTTAGGTCTCCCTCCACTACCAATCTATATATGCTACATTATCACAAAACACACACGCGTTAAGTCTCCCTACACTACTGATGGATATAGTACAACAATGTAAACATGTATGTATTACAAAGGAGCATGAAGCTGCGTATAAGATCAATTATAATTTGAAGATAATAACATGTAGGTAGGTGTATAGTAGGAGATGTTTCACTTTCTGCTTTTTTTTTTTTGATTTTGTGTTTTTTTGTATGTTTTTTATTTTCTGTTTTTCTTTTATATATTTCTGTTTCTGTTTTTTATTTTTCTGTTTTTTATTTTTTTTATATAACATATACAAAATTAGTCAATTTAATTCATACAAGAGGCAAAGATAATCAGTCCAATTCATAAAAACTTCAAAAAAGAAAAGCAAAGATAAACAATTTAATTTGTAATTGCAAAATTCTAAGGACAAAAATACGAAACTTACATGAACTGAAGATTAATCCCTCAAATTAACAATGTGCAGATTAAATTATTTAACTATTATTGTCGATTTATACTTATACAAAATCAATCAATTCAGTTCCTACAAGAGGCAAAGATAACCAGTTCAATTCATAAAAACCTAAAAAACTTGAAGAGGCTAAGATAATCGATTCAATTTGTAATTGGTGAAACTTACATGAGTTAGTGAGAAATCCTTCAAACTGGTGATAGTCGTCTTCACAAATCAAACTGATGAGAAATCCTTCAAACTGGTGCCTCAATCAAATTCGTGAATCGCTTGAATAATTGAGAAGGTGTATTGGTTGCTTCGTTCGGCTTTAATTTGCAAGAGAAGATGAATATTTTGGGGAAACTAAATTAGGGTTGATGGGAGGCGTGGAATTTTTTTTGCAGAACTGATGATGAAGGCGGCTAAAAAATCCCGGGCTCTAATCCCGCCTTTAAGAATAGTTATTTTTTTCTTGGTTACAAATTAAGAATAGTTCTCTTAATTAATAACGATGAACTTGCTTTTTCTTTTAATTTTATAATTTTTTTTTCACCTATTTCAATGTCTAACGGCGGTTTAGATATGTTGTTGTAGTTATGTGTCACATTAAGACCAATAACGACGAAAGTTTTAGTCCATCGTTAATTGTTTGTCGTTAACTGTATGAATTCTAGTAGTGTTCAATTAGTGGTGGATTGCTAGTATATGTTTTGCTTTGAAGTAACTAGATAATTAGTTTGCAAGCGTAGTGTTTGTGTATTAAATCTCTCTTAACCGAAATTGATATTTAAATTTGATTTGAATATGGTTACTGGAACTGCAGCCTTATGAATATTGGATCACTATCAATACTTGATATCATTGGACATTCTTAAAATGAAAGTGGTTCTTTGGACTTATTATTTGTGTTACTTTTTGGATGTGCACACGTTGTGGTTAACATATAGTACTTGCAACATTCAAATAAGTGTGTCTATATCATAGTCATATAATTCATTCACATTGGCCTTTTGTCATCTTCGACTAATTTGCATCGGTTCGGGTACACAATACGTAAAGACCAATACTTTGTATACAAACTTCCCGCTGCGAAGCGCGGTGCTAACAACCTATTTTGAAACCATTTTGTGAGGATGCATTAGATTTTAGTTTTCAAAAAGATAACAGCCAAATAGCATGGATTGAAATGGCTCTATATCATATGGCTGTTTAGGATTGGTTATTATCCTTTAATATCATATGTCCAGATTAGGAAACAACTTATTCTACCTTAGATCCTGTGGAGAGCATGTCTCAAATAGCATAAGTTTTGATCAATTTACCATAAAAGTTGAATATTTTTATTACACCTCTAATTGGTTATTTGATGTCATTTGTTAGAAAAGTATATGTAGTTAGTACTTAACTGTGACATAGCTCGACTTAGCTTCAACTGCTAACCGGCCTAACAAAACAAGAGGAGAAACAAGAGGAGAAGCCATATGTGTATTATTTTGTTGATAATGTGAGTTTCCATGTTATGCTAAGAATATATAACCTAGAAAAAAGAATATTAAAAGACCATTCCAATTTAATGACGAAAATAATAAAAACACATAATTCAAACTTGTACACACATTTTCAAATAATGTATAATTAAAATAAAATTTGAAAAGAAAAAACAACTACAATAACTAATAAACTATAAACTCATCAAAATTGTTATATTTACGAAAACATAAATAAATTCACGCGAAAACATAGCTCGACTTAGCTTCAACTGCTAACCGGCCTAACAAAACAAGAGGAGAAACAAGAGGAAAAGCCATATGTGTATTATTTTTGATAATGTGAGTTTCCATGTTATGCTAAGAATATATAACCTAGGGAAAGGAATATTAAAAGCCCATTCCAATTAAATGACCAATATCAAGTTAAAACAAAATTTGAAAATAAAAAACAACTACAATACCTAATAAACTATAAACTAATCAAAAAAGTTAAATTTACAAAAACATAAACAAATTCACGCGAAACACTTAGAGAGCAAGTTTGTGCATAGCACGAGTTCTGATTTACTCGTTCACAATAAGGGAATATACACAATTTATCACTTACATGGTATCGGAGATGTAATATCCGCAATTTCGATTTCCGGTAATTTTATTTTTTTCGGCAGGAGTCCATTTTGATGGCTCACTTCTGACCGTTTCGTTATTCTGAGAATATTTAATTCTGCACTTTTCGACGACCGAGTTCGTTTTGGTGTCGTTTTGTTGGGTTCCGTGCTTTTTAGCGACTTTTCCGCACTTGAGTTCGATTCTTACGGATCTCGTCTGAAACTGTTGTTCTGAGTTCCCGTAAGACCGTTTAACTTTGTTAGATGTGTTATGAACTTCGGTTTGGTTATTCGATCACGTATCGTGATTTCCAGGCATTTTGGGCCATTTTATAATTTCCCATAGTTGTGGGTATCCGTATACGTATTTGTTGTCTCGACCCTTTTTATGGTCGCGTGCGAGTTTGATTGTAACTCGAGCTCTTAGTATGATCTTATTCTGGAGCTTTCCGTGCGTATCTTGAACTTGGTATTTCGATCGGAGGAGTCCGTTGTTGTAACCAGCTTTGAGAGCACTACTGCTGTAGTTCTGGGTGTATTAGCGCACGCTAAGGGATCTCCTTAGCGCACGCTATCGAGCAGCAGGGTCTGAGGTCAGTATCTGGATTCAGGCTGTTAGCGCACGCTAAGGGCAGGTGGTTAGCGCGCGCTATGGTGCAGTGGTTAGCGCACGCTACAGGTTTGGTAGCGCACGCTAATTGGTAGTTCGAGGCAGTCTAGTGGCTACTGGACTGGGTCTGGAGGTTTCGTTAGTGCACGCTAACTTTTGGTGGTTAGCGCACGCTAACTGTGCACTTTTGGCAGAACGTTTGTTCTGATGCTTCGATAGTGCACGCTAATCAGGTAGGAGTAGCGCACGCTAAACTGTCCAGTATATAAACTAGACAGCAGTCATTAATCTTCATTTTTCTTCATTTCTTCTTCTTCCTCCGCGGGTTTGAGACGTGGCGACTAAGGTTCGCGACCTGGGCTAATTTTCTTCCATTCCAAGGTGTTTTGGAGCATCCTAGGTGATTATAACATCATCTAATCCATTGTTCTTCGCCGAATCAAGGTATTTTTTGTAATATCCGCATTTTTCTTTCCCTTGTAATTGTATTTCCGGTGTAATTCTCGATTTTAGTGACCCTCGTGTATCCTTCAGTGTAACTTTTCCGTTATCTTTTAATCTGATTCTCGTAATTGTTGTGCGGAACCGCCGTTTCGGGGTTGCCGTGGATTCATTGTATGCTATGATGCGTTTTGAGGTGTTCCGTTTGACGTTTCGTTCATAATCCGGTATTTTGGGTCGTTTATATTCTGTATCTAGCGCACGCTAAATTTCCTGTATAGCGCACGCTAGAAATCCATTAGTAGCGCACGCTACGTTTAATTCGTAGCGCACGCTAACGATTTAGCCACAGGAGTGGCGATTCAGCTCGGCCCTGCAGGCTGTCCGGATTAGCGCACGCTATCTTGTCTAGCGACGCTAATGTTGGGAGACTAGCGCCGCGTTAAATTGTTCGATGGCGCGCGCTAGTGTGACTGTCGATCTTGGGCGATTTACTCCGAACTCAATCGGATGCTAGTTAGCGCACGCTCTGGGTATGGTAGCGCACGCTAACGGGTCGGGTGAGGTTTGGGCGGTTAGCTCTGGACTCGGCTGATGTTCAGGTAGCGCACGCTATTGGCCGATAGCGCGCGCTACCGAGAGGTTATTAGCGCACGCTACGCATGTATGGTAGCGCACGCTAACTTCCAAAAACCTGGTTTCTGGACTGGGACGCTAACAGGAGGGTTTGTAACCCTATCCCGTTAGCGCACACTAACCTTGAGGTCTTAGCGTGCGCTAACACTCCCTGGCTATATAAACCAGGGAGTTGACCGAGATAATCACAAAATCTCATTTCTTCCTCTTTCCGCGGCCGAGCGACTCCAGAGACGATTTGAGGCGATTTTCTTCTTCCAATCACTTCAGAGATCCTTGTGCTTGAGTTCTTGGTGTAAGACTAACATCATCCACTTGTGTTTCTCATCCTAAATCCAAGGTAATCTCTTAGAACCCTACTTTTGGATAATTTGGGGGTTTTGGGATTTTCTTCCGATCCGTTCCGTTTCGTTGATGGATTCATGATGAATATTATTAATCTTGTTGGTATTCTTAGTTTCCCTACGGATTCATGGTATATTTCGTGATTTTTACGGAATCGAGAGGGTTTGGTTGTGGTCCGCCCTCGTTGTTGTTTATATACGAATATACATGAATCGTAGGCGGGTTTCCGGGTGTATTCCATTTCCGTAATCGTCTAGAGTTGGTTGTGATTGTGTTATTCGAATCGTTAGGTTCATTTCCGCCGGTTCCTTGCGGTCGTGTTCAACTCTTCCATTCCGTTCGTGTCATCGTCTATTTAATCGAGGCAAGTATCCTTATGAACTTACAATCTTGACATAGTAGTATTGTATGAGAAATGGTGTGTGTGTGTATGCTCACTACGGGTTAGATCCGACGGGGTCTCGGTAGGGGTCCACAAGAGACGTGGATCGACGAGCTTGCTTTTAACCACTACGGGTTAGATCCGACGGGGTCTCGGTAGGGGTCCACAGAGACGTGGATCGACGGTTAATTGTGGTGAAATTTTACAAATGTGTTTTGATATTGGCATTTCCGGAAATGAGTGCTTTCGAACGGTTTTCTTAATTGCATGCATTTACTATATGTGTAAGATGTAAGTTGTTCATCTGGTTACTTGTACTAGCGTAAATGCTAACCCCTCTGGGGACCCGTTTTGGGGAAATTCGTTTTATGAATTTCAGGTCAGGCTCATCGAGACGAACGGGCGCTGGACCAGTACACGGATGATGGCCATGCGTGATGATTGTGAATAAGTGACGTCTTAATGTCTTTTTGTCTTTTCATCTTTTGTGGCTTTTGAACTAATAGTTGTACTCGAGTACTTAAGAGTTCTTGTTCGTCCGGATTGTATTGTTGCCTTTATGTTCGTGTTGATTGATTATGTTATGTTTGACCGGTTGAACCGGGTGGTTTATTCTGTTTTGCGTCTTTATGACATGGTGTTGGTTTGTCGTTTATGTGAGTCGATGAGTATGATGCTGTTCAGCCTGGTGGGTCCTATATAGGGATTCACGGCGCTGTAATATACCTCGAATATCTTGAGGGTGTTACAGAAAATGGTATCAGAGCACTAGGTTTATGGATACCTAGGCTTGTCGGTTTATTGGGTCTTGTGGTGTTTTGTTTTGCACACCATCGTCACGCTGCCATGATTCCGGTACTACCAGTGTCCGTAAGTTTTCCTTCCTCTGTTCATTAATTCCTCATATCGTACCCTTGATTCTCGACTTGTGATTGTTCTTTTCTTGTACTGATCCTCGTATGGCTTTTGCTACTTATTTAACTCCAGTATGGATGCTGGAAGAGGTCGGGGTCAGCCCTCTAAGGGGGGAGCTTCCAGTGTCGGCTCCGCCCATCCGCGGGTTTATGAGATGCGGAAGACCGATGACCCAGCGGCTACCGTGGCGACAGGTACCGTTTATATTCTTTCTCATCCTGTCAGTGTGCTTTTCGATTCCGGTGCTACGCATTCGTTCATATCTTTGGATTGTGTGCGCCGTCTGAGTCTCGACTGTTTGACGCCTTGTGAACCCTTCATCGTTAAGCTTCCTAGCGGCGATAGGATCGTTGGTGATCAGGAGGTTCGAGACTGTTCTGTATTTATTTGTGAGAGGACTTGGCCCTCTAATCTTATTGTTGTGAGTATCGAGGGTGAGGATTTGATTCTTGGTGATGATTGGCTCGAGCGGCATGGTGCGATCATGAACTACCGCACGAGAATCATCACTATGTTAGCCGAGGACAAGATTAAGCACTCTTTCGCGGGCGAAAGAGGGGAAACAGTAAATTGGTCATTAATGCCTTGAAGGCGATGAGTCTCTGCGAAAGGTGTACTGGTTATTGGTGCTATGCCTTGAAGGCGGAGGATGGTGGAGTCGAGCTTGTCGATTCCAATCGTTAATGAGTTTCCTGATGTATTTCCTGACGAGTTACCGGGATTGCCACCGGATCGTGAGGTTGAGTTTACTATAGAGTTAGAGCCGGGCGCGGCTCCTATTTCGAAGGCGCCCTATCGCATGGCACCTTCAGAGATGTCCGAGTTGAAGAAGCAGTTGAGTGAGCTTCTTGAGTCGGGGTATGTTCGACCGAGCGCCTCGCCTTGGGGCGCACCGGTCCTGTTTGTGCGGAAGAAGGATGGTTCACTACGTTTGTGTATCGACTATCGCGAACTAAACAAGGTGACCATCAAGAATAAGTATCCTTTGCCGAGAATTGATGACTTGTTCGATCAGTTGCAGGGAGCTGCGGTATTCTCGAAAATTGATTTGAAATCGGGGTACTATCACCCGGTGAGAGAGTCTGATGTGCCGAAAACAGCTTTTCGGACGAGGTACGGGCATTATGAGTTCGTAGTCATGCCTTTCGGGTTAACTAATGCGCCGGCGGTGTTCATGCAATTGATGAACAAAGTTTTTATCGAGTATTTGGATAAGTGCGTCGTCGTCTTTATTGACGATATTCTTATTTATTCGAGGAATGAGGAAGAGCATGCCCATCATTTGCGGATAGTATTAGACATTTTAAGGACCGAGCAACTCTATGCAAAGTTCTCGAAATGTGAATTCTGGCTGAAGGAAGTGATGTTTTTAGGTCACGTGATTTCAGCCGAGGGAGTTCGTGTGGATCCGCAGAAGGTTGAGGCCGTATTGATTGGGCACCGCCCAAGAATGTGAAGGAGCTCCGTAGTTTCTTGGGTTTAGCTGGCTACTACCGTAGGTTCGTCGAGGGTTTCTCGAAACTGGCTCGACCACTTACACAGTTGCTCCAGAAATCTGAGAAGTTCGTCTGGAATGACGAGAGGCAGTCGAGTTTTGAGGAACTGAAGAAGCGTTTGACTTCAGCCCCAGTTTTGGCATTGCCATGTGGCAATGAGGGTTTTGCCGTTTATAGCGATGCTTCGGGTCAGGGTCTTGGGTGTGTATTAATGCAGCACGGTAAGACCATTGCCTTTGCGTCGAGACAGTTGAGGCCGTATGAGCTTAACTACCCTACTCATGATTTGGAGTTAGCGGCAGTCGTTTTTGCGCTCAAGATTTGGCGTCACTATCTTTTCGGCTCTGCATGCCAGATTTTTACCGATCATAAAAGTCTGAAATACATATTTACTCAGCGAGAGTTGAATATGAGGCAGAGGAGGTGGTTAGAGTTGATTAAGGATTATGACCTCGAAATCCTTTATCATCCGGGTAAGGCGAACGTCGTAGCCGACGCCTTGAGTCGGAAACCAGTTGCGTTGCGAACACTTGAGATCCTTACGCCTCGATCGAGCTTCGGAGGGCTTTGATCGAGTTAGACGTTGAGGTCTTGTTGCCGGAGTCGCTGGGCAACTTTGTGCTTTGGAGATTTCGCTGCCTTTGATCGATGAAATCAAATCAAGCAATCGAGGATCCGATGATTACTCAAATCCGAGAGAACGTTCTTAAAGGAAAGTCTCCCGGTTTTGTGATTCACGAGGATGGTATTTTGAGATTCCAGTCGGCTTTGTGCCGAACGACTCGAGTTGAGGCAGAGTATTTTACGGGAGGCCCATGCTACACCTTATTCCGTTCATCCCGGTTCGAGTAAGATGTACAAGGACACGAGAAGAAATTTCCGTGGAATGATATGAAGGATGAGGTCGCACGCTTGTAGCGAGATGTTTGACTTGTCGCAGGTCAAAATCGAGCATCGGCCGGTCAAGGTTATTGCGATCCTCCTCGTTAGGAATGGAAATGGGAAGATATATCGATGGATTTCGTTACGAGTTTGCCGAGATCGAGGTCGGGCATGAATATGGTATGGGTGATTGTTGATCGCCCGACCAAGTCGGCACATTTTCCGGGCATCAAGGACACTTGGGGCCCAGAAGTTAGCTCGTGTGTTTATCGCGCAGATTGTGAGACTTCACGGTACTCAAGTCTATTGTTTCGGATCGTGACGGCCGCTTTGTATCGCACTTCGCAAAGTGCATAAGGCGTTGGGTACCCGCTACATTTGAGTACCTCTTTTCATCCCGATCGGATGGGCCGGAACGCACTATCCGTGACGTTCGAGGATTTGTTGCGTGCTTGTGCTCTCGATTGGAGTAGAGATCGGGAGGAGCATTTGCCATTAATCGAATTCACGTACAACAACGGTGGCACGCATCGATTCGGATGGCACCGTATGAGGCACTTTACGGGCGGCGATGTCGATCACCGATTTGTTGGAATGAGGCGTCCGATTTGGTCGGACCGAGCCGGATGTCGCTTTTAGAGACGAGGCGGAAGATAGAGTTAATTCGGGAACGGATGTTGATCGCCAGAGTCGCATGTGGTCGTATCGACATCCGTCGTCGACCTTTGGAATTCGAGGTGGGAGACCATGTTTTGCTAAAGGTGTCGCCGACGAAGGGAGTTTTTCGTTTCGGGAAGAAAGGGAAGTTGAGTCCGAGATTTATCGGCCCCTTCGAGATCCTCGAGCGAGTAGGTGGGTTGGCATACCGTTTGGCGTTACCTCCGGCCTTGAGTCATGTTCATAGCGTTTTCCATGTTTCCCGATTGAGGAAATATGTCCTGATCCTAGTCACATCATCGATTATGGTGAGATTGATGTCGCCGAAGATGTCACTTTCGAAGAGCGCCCTTTGAAGATTTTGGAGTATCGTGAGAAACGATTGAGGCATAAGACCATACCTTTGGTCAAGGTGCAGTGGTCGAGACACGGTGTCGAGGAGGCGACCTGGGAAACCGAGGATAGCATGCGTGCTAGGTACCCCGAGTTGTTTGTTTCTTAAGTTTCGGGACGAAACTTATTTTTAGAGGGGTAGAATGTAATATCCGCATTTTTCTTTCCCTTGTAATTGTATTTAGGTGTAATTCTCGATTTTAGTGACCCTCGTGTATCCTTCAGTGTAACTTTTCCGTTATCTTTTAATCTGATTCTCGTAATTGTTGTGCGGAACCGCCGTTTCGGGGTTGCCGTGGATTCATTGTATGCTATGATGCGTTTTGAGGTGTTCCGTTTGACGTTTCGTTCATAATCCGGTATTTTGGGTCGTTTATATTACGTATCTAGCGACGCTAAATTTCTGTATAGCGCACGCTAGAAATCCATTAGTAGCGCACGCTACGTTTAATTCGTAGCGCACGCTAACGATTTAGCCACGGGAGTGGCAATTCAGCTCCCGCCCTGCAGGCTGTCGGATTAGCGCACGCTATCTTGTCTAGCGCACGCTAATGTTGGGAGACTAGCGCACGTTAAATTGTTCAGTAGCGCGCGCTAGTGTGACTGTCCAGTACTGGGCAGTTTACTACTGAACTCAATCAGATGCTAGTTAGCGCACGCTACGCTGGTATGGTAGCGCACGCTAACGGGTCAGGTGAGGTTTGGGCAGTTGGCTACTGGACTCGGCTGATGTTCAGGTAGCGCACGCTATTGGCCGATAGCGCGCGCTACCGAGAGGTTATTAGCGCACGCTACGCATGTATGGTAGCGCACGCTAACTTCCAAAAACCTGGTTTCTGGACTGGGACGCTAACAGGAGGGTTTGTAACCCTATCCCGTTAGCGCACGCTAACCTTGAGGTCTTAGCGTGCGCTAACACTCCCTGGCTATATAAACCAGGGAGTTGACCGAGATAATCACAAAATCTCATTTCTTCCTCTTTCCGCGGCCGAGCGACTCCAGACGATTTGAGGCGATTTTCTTCTTCCAATCACTTGAGATCCTTGTGCTTGAGTTCTTGGTGTAAGACTAACATCATCCACTTGTGTTTCTCATCCTAAATCCAAGGTAATCTCTTAGAACCCTACTTTTGGATAATTTGGGGGTTTTGGGATTTTCTTCCGATCCGTTCCGTTTCGTTGATGGATTCATGATGAATATTATTAATCTTGTTGGTATTCTTAGTTTCCCTACGGATTCATGGTATATTTCGTGATTTTTACGGAATCGAGAGGGTTTGGTTGTGGTCCGCCCTCGTTGTTGTTTATATACGAATATACATGAATCGTAGGCGGGTTTCCGGGTGTATTCCATTTCCGTAATCGTCTAGAGTTGGTTGTGATTGTGTTATTCGAATCGTTAGGTTCATTTCCGCCGGTTCCTTGCGGTCGTGTTTAACTCTTCCGTTCCGTTCGTGTCATCGTCTATTTAATCGAGGCAAGTATCCTTATGAACTTACAATCTTGACATAGTAGTATTGTATGAGAAATGGTGTGTGTGTGTATGCTCACTACGGGTTAGATCCGACGGGGTCTCGGTAGGGGTCCACAAGAGACGTGGATCGACGAGCTTGCTTTTAACCACTATGGGTTAGATCCGACGGGGTGTCGGTAGGGGTCCACAGAGACGTGGATCGACGGTTAATTGTGGTGAAATCTTACAAATGTGTTTTGATATTGGCATTTCCGGAAATGAGTGCTTTCGAACGGTTTTCTTAATTGCATGCATTTACTATATGTGTAAGATGTAAGTTGTTCATCTGGTTACTTGTACTAGCGTAAATGCTAACCCCTCTGGGGACCCGTTTTGGGGAAATTCGTTTTATGAATTTCAGTCGCTCATCGAGACGAGCGGTATTGGACCAAGACACGGATGATGGCCATGCGTGATGATTGTGCATAAGTGACGTCTTAATGTCTTTTTGTCTTTTCATCTTTTGTGGCTTTTGAACTAATAGTTGTACTCGAGTACTTAAGAGTTCTTGTTCGTCCGGATTGTATTGTTGCCTTTATGTTCGTGTTGATTGATGATGTTATGTTTGACCGGTTGAACCGGGTGGTTTATTCTGTTTTGCGTCTTTATGACATGGTGTTGGTTTGTCGTTTATGTGAGTCGATGAGTATGATGCTGTTCAGCCTGGTGGGTCCTATATAGGGATTCACGGCGCTGTAATATACCTCGAATATCTTGAGGGTGTTACATTTTTCTTGAATCCCTAGAGTTGACTTTTTGGGAGTTTTGTTCTTGATTTCGTTTTCCATCCGATTTTGATAAACCGATTGTTGTTTAATTATGTTGTTAAACATATCCTATGGATTTTATATCTATACTTCGGTTTGGAATTCTGTTTTCATATTTTGACGGGTCGATTCGTGTTCTTGGTCGTTTTGGGGAAACCATTAAACTTTCGTCGTTTGTTCTTTGAATTCAGCGACTTTAGGTCGTGCTATGGAATTCATTTTCATTATTGTTATTGTTGTTCGTAGTTTATTATCACGGGTTAGCGTTTGGTGGAGTCGGAGGGTTTGTAGTCGGTTCGTGCCAACCTACTTTCGGTCGATTCTCCGCGTGTATGATTATTCGAGGCAACTACCTTGTCCATACATTTCTCGTTTTGTGGATATGATGATCGGTGATTTTCTTGGTATGTTTGTTTGATTGTCTGAGATGAACTTTCAAAAGATTTGGTTTAGCCTCGTTAAAGGCTCACTTTCAAAACGCGTGTGTTTTGTGAATGTTGCGTCTCGTTATTGGTTAAGTGAACCATATGAATATGCTTGGTGTTGTTGTTGTGCTTTGATTATATATATGCATATATTATCTCATTTTGGTACATTGTGATTTGACAATGATGTCTTGCTTTATGTTTGTTGCCTTTAGGTTAATTGTTTGAATATCCTTGGTGTGATATATTATTTTTGTGAATGTGTGGATATGGTCGAAGGTCTACGGTGACACATGGCATGTGATCATGTGGTCGGGAAGCAACAAGTGATTGATCCAACCGTGAGAGCCTAAGACAATATACGGTGACACATGGCTTGTGATTATGTGGTCAGGATGCAACAAGTGATTGATCCAACCGTGAGATAATAAGACCTGCGGTGACATATGGCATGCGATCATATGGTCAGGAGATAACAAGTGATTAATCCAACCGTGAGATGATGTGGCATGTGTTCACGGTGTTATGTGTATGATTGTGAATGTATTTCTCACCTCGGGAGGGTCCTGCGAGGCCTCGAGGGAATCCAATGGTATATCCCTGGATTCACGAGTTGGTGTGTATATATATGATTTGTGAATGTATTTTGCTCACTTCGGGAGGGTTCTGAGAGGCCTCGAGGGAATCCAATGGTATAGCCCTGGATTCACGAGTTGGTGTTGTATTTGTGTGAACAAGATTTGCGTATCTTGGGTGATTATGTTGTGTTGATTTTATGTTCGTCGAGGACACGTGATGTGGGTTTTAAAACCGTGAATTGTTGTTGGTTTTATTTGTGAAAACAAAAACCTTTGGGTTGTGACCCCTGTTGATTTTGAAAAGAGAAGGATTCGATAATCCTAAATTGTTTTCTATTAAAACTCCCGATGACGTATTAAACCATTTTGTAACTTGTTTCTCTTGAATTGTGAACTTTCGGTTTTGGGATGTTTTACCTAAACTCTTGCTTCGGGAAGTATTTTTTTCGCTGTGTTTGAATCTTTGAGGATTCATGATTATTGTTATTCTTGGAACTTGAATTGTATGACTCGTATTTTGCACTTTGTACTTGCACTAGCAAAATAGTGGAATTTTGCTAACCCCGGAGTAATCGGGGGGTGGATGTCTGTATTTGCATTCATGTTTTGGGAGCATAACACAGGGTCGGCATGAAGGATGATGAAAGATTATCGATACTAATCACAAGAGGACCCGTACGTTGTTGTATTGGTTCGGGTTGTATTTTATTCCGCTGCAGTATTTCCCCCGGTACGGGAGTGTGTTGTATTTTGACCCCTGCGTGGGTATGTATTAAGATTGAGTTGTATGTATTTATGAAAGACCAAATCGGTCTACTGAGTCATTTTAGCCTTAAAGGCATTATTGAGATGCTCGATGTTGTTACCAGCCTGGTAGATTCTTGAGGAAAGGTTCTACGGCGTGTAATATCCCTGAGCGGATTGGGGGTGTTACAGGAGAAAATACCGATCCATAAACCCTAATACCCTAAAAAATTTCTATCGTTCCTACACCCTCATGGTTCTCTTTTTTTTTCTCTTCATCTTTGTGACGATCGTTGGTAGTCTTTGTTACCAGTCGTCACCAGTATTGAATTTTGATTCGATCGTTGGTATTTAGTGATTACGAGTCGACGTGTTTGTGTTTGTTTTTGCTGGTATTTGATTTCTTCCAGTAGTTGTGATTTACATCTTTTGTTATTACTTGTGTTCCAATCCGACGCCTACAGTACACGCACATATACCCTAAACCTAAAACGTTCACTGTTTTCTATCACCAAATCCGAGCCCTAACCCTAATCCTGTTTACCGAACCCTAATCCATCATCATGACTGTTACACCTACACCACCCGTCATCTTACTTTTCGACAAGCTTATGACCGTCAACAACCTTACTGTAATACCCCGATTTTTAGTATGTAATATCCGGATTTTCAGTATAAATTTTTCGCGTTATTTTATCTGAGGTATATTGTATAGCTTGGTGTCTATACAGTATGGATAAAATAAATTGAGAACCGGGACAGTTATACTTGTGTAATTGACATATTTGATTGACAGTTATATTGAGAATATTTTCGGATCCAGTATATATACTCTGTATGCTGTATGTTTGTATTATGTATGTCGAGACGTCGGACAGGAACAGTTGGATTTTGGCCAAGTACAGAAGGCCATTACGTACGCTAAGCTTAAGGATTTACGTACGCTAAATTCTTTTTATGTACGTTATGCATAAGGTATTACGTACTAACAAGAGGAATCGGACAGGTGGGCCCGTGGTCGGTAGCTTTCGGCGTGGATGTGGACAGGTGAGTCAACGGATGGATTTACGTACGCTATACAGAGTGTATTACGTACGTAATACGAGTATATTACTGTAGCAAGTCAACGTACGTATTACGTACGCAATCGATTAAGTGTTACGTATGTTAGGAGGCAACTGGCCGAGTCGTGGCCGAGGACTCGCTGGATGGCCGATCACAGTCGGCAGTGACTCGCAGGGATGGCCGATCACGGTCGGCAGTGACTCGCTGGGCGTAAGGACTGGACGATGACGGTCGTAAGGGTGTGGTCGGGTACGGACGTAAGGGCTTATTACGTACGTAAGGCTGTGCCGGTAACGGCCATAAGGGTGTCGGCCAAACTAGGCAGTAGGGTAGCCATGGCAGGTTACGACCGTAAGGAACCGACAGGTCCCGGCTTTTTAAAGGCCTGGACCGGGTTACTTGGCATTTTCACCTTTTTTCTTCATTCTTTTCGCGATTCTTCATCTGAGATCGATGGATTTGAGTGGGAACATCATAGAGCAACATATTTTGGAGGTTGGATTCGTGTTTAACATCTTCTTCCACCCAGATTGAAGGTAAGAACACCTAAACTCTTGGTTTTGGAAATTTTTGGAGTTTCTTGGTGTTTTGGCCGATTTGATTCGTTTTAATCCAGATTATTGATGGAACTTTGTTGTATTCGCGGAATCATTCATTATCTTGATGTTTTGTGGAATAAATTCGAGTATTTCTTCGTTAAACGATTGAATTGGACTATGCACCTTAAGTATTCGATAAAATGCCTCAATGAGTAGAACTTGGGAAATTCTACACGTTTTCGTATGAATGGTGATTGAATTGATATTGTTGTGATGATTCTTGGTAATTACGGGAATTTTGTTAAGGGAAGATAATGAATTGATGATCAAATGCCTTGATTATTTTGTTATGATTATGGAATCGTAGTATTCTCGATGTTCTTGGTGATTTGTTGCGATTCATGATGTTATGATAAGTATATATTGAAGAACATGATTATATACACCTTGAATTGTGAATAAGGATTGTTTAGATGTTAAAACACATCGGATTATGTCGTTTGAGGATTTTGAATGTGATGTCGGAATAAGTTGTGTTCTTAAGGAACTCTTGGATTATATGAATTGTTGAACATATTTAAGAGGTGTTGGTGTTTTAGATATGAATATGGAATATTCATATCTAGAACTAAGTTATGTGTTTTGGTACAATATTCGTATAGGAATACGAATATGGTTCTGGGTTTGATAAGATTACGATTCACTTTTGAGTTTGCTGGTTGGGTATGTCGGTTATTGATTGTTAACGGATTGTTGTTGATTGATTACTTCAATAGGTTGATATGTTTGATCGTGGTTTATGACTGTTGTGTTGCGGTTGAGGCTGAAGAGTTCGTAGATTGCTCTTGGTCGGGGCTGAGGAGCTCGTGGACGAAGGCAACAGATTTTGGTAACGGCTTCGTGGTATCGGTATCGAGGCAAGTTATACTTGTTCAGTTATAATATTTGATGAATGGTTTCGTTTTCGTTTCATTTATAATTCATATAGCAATGATATTATAAATATAAACTATTGGGATGATGATTTGTTTATCTTGCTGTGGTTTGGGATAAATCATAATGTATATGATTTAATTGTGTTTGATTGAAGACAGATATGTGAGATATCTTTGATATATGATATGGAATGTCAGATATCGAGGGTAGTTATCGTGATGACATGAGTATCGGGATAAAGGTTTATTGGTATTAAATGGACGGTGCCTTATTTAAGATTATTCGTATAACTATGCATTCGTTCAGGGATGTTTGTTCGTGGAAAGGACATTGTCTTCGGCTTTGAGGTAATGTAAGTATTGTTCAGTTATGGGGATAATTATTTCTGCTGAGTTGTTGTATATGTTGTAAGTTGAGGTTTCGTTTAATGAGATTTGTATTGGTTGTTCGTTGCGGGATGCTGGTCCCAGGACTGTTGTTTGGTATTAAGGGTTGTGTTGATCATTATTCGGGGATTGTGATTCCAGGATGGTTGTTCTGGATATTGTCGGTCGTGTCGATCTTTCATTATCCGTGTCTCATTGTTCACTTCAGTGAGTCTTTTGATCCTTATTGGATATGTGATTCTTTGAGTTTCGTTGTCATGTTGCATCGTGACATATCTGGAGCCATATCTGCGTACCGATCGGTTATGTGTAGGATTTTCAGGGCGGGCACATATAGACGTGTGATGGGGTCATGTCCTCACATTGGGCTGTGCACACGAGAAGATTACTTCGTGGGACTGATTAGGTACAAGACCACATATGTATTTGATCGATACACGGGGTGGCTTGTGCACTGACACATTTCCGGATCGGGTGCACTGTGACGTCCATCTTTGAGCCATATTGTTTTGGTCGTTCATAGTCCATGTATGATTGGATATGTTCGACAGTTTGCGACTGGTTGTTCATACGCCCGAGGGGTATGTTCGACAGTCGAGGTTATTTCTTTGAGATCCATTATATTTGTTCGTGTTGGAGTTTACCATGTTGATGGTATTCTCAGTCGTTGTTGATCTTTTATTGGTCGTGTCAGAGTTTACCATGTTGATGGTATTCTCGGTCATCGTTGATCCTTGTTGGTCATGTTGGAGCTGATCATGTTGATGAGATTCTTGGTCGCCGTTGATTCTTTGTTGGTCTTTCTTGGAGTTTATCATGTTGGTGATATTCTCAGTTGATGTATTGATTGATCTGGTTATTGATCATATGAGTGTTTGGGCTGTGCATCGATGTTTCGGATTTGTTATCATTATTTTGTGGTAGTTGATCTACAGATGTATTGTGTATGTTTGGTTCTTATCAGGATTGGTATTTGATTGTGCGATCCGACGGACAGGATTTGGCACAGATAGATTATTTTCCCGCTTATGAGTTATGATGATGTTTTGAAGATTTTGAGTATTGTTTTGGTTCAGTCCAGATGTGTGTTGTTGAGCTCATTTCGTCGTTTGAGAATGCGAAATGTGGATTATGGTAAGGATTGAATTGGCATGGATTGCTTTGGATTGGTAAGGTTATGACGGTAAGATTACGTTGGTAGTATTCTACAGTATTATTACATTGGTATGTAATTATTTATGTGATGTGATCGATATCATTATTGAGTATTGTGGTTGACCCTATCGTGGGCTTTATTTTTAGGTACTCAGAGATCGATCTAGTAGCGGTCGTGAAGAGATTAGCTTCCCGGGTGATACTGGCCGTGGCATTATTTTGGGAATCGAGTATTCTTTTCTGGTTGTTTTATTTCCGCTGCGTGTGTATATTTCAAAATGTCTTCCGGTATTTTTACCAAATCGTGTGTATATTTTAAAATAGCTTTCTGGGTACTTCGTAAACTTGGATTATTTCGTAAAACCAATTGCCTAAATTGAGTTTTGGCATTTTGGCCTTGAATGTTTTAACGATATTTTCATGATGTTATTTGATACTTTATAAATGACTTTTGTGAGTATTTGAAAACATTACCGTCACCGACCCTTTTTGGCGTTTTTGAACATTTTTGAAAATGGATTTTAGCCTGGTGGGGTCCGGCGCGGGGCCCACGACGCTGTAATATCCCGGATGGTTTTGGGGGTGTTACAGAAGATGGTATCGGAGCTTGGGTTTTGTAAAACCCGGGCATGTGTGTTATGTGGCTCTACCCGTACGGTAGTAGCGTGACTTTTGAAAATAATTTTTCTGACTTTTGAGTCAAATCAATTTTTAGAGGTTCCAAAATTTTTGAGATCTTTTCAAACTGCTATTTGCGATATTGGTATGTGTTGGTATTTTGTTGAGAATTCGTATGGGAGTCATGTGCTAGTATCACGGGAGATCATCGGCTTCACGCACCTGTAAGTATGTCATTTTGGTTATTCGCTTGTGGCGACGATTGATTATTTTTGTGATGAGTTGGAAATTTTGATTGATCTGTTGGGTGTGGCAGGTTGCAAGTTTCGAGGACGAAACTTATTTTAAGGGGAGTAGAGTGTGATACCCCGATTTTTAGTATGTAATATCCGGATTTTCAGTATAAATTTTTCACGTTATTTTATCTGAGGTATATTGTATAGCTTGGTGTCTATACAGTATGGATAAAATAAATTGAGAACCGGGACAGTTATACTTGTGTAAATGACGTTTTTGATTGACAGTTATATTGAGAATATTTTCGGATCCAGTATATATATTCTGTATGCCGTATGTTTGTATTATGTATGTCGAGACGTCGGACAGGAACAGTTGGATTTTGGCCAAGTACAAAAGGCCATTACGTACACTAAGCTTAAGGACTTACGTACGCTAAATTCTTTTTACGTATGTTATGCATAAGGCATTACGTACGTAACAAGAGGAATCGGACAGGTGGGCCTGTGGTCGGTAGCTTTCGGCGCGGATGTGGACAGGTGAGTCAACGGATGGATTTACGTATGCTATACAGGGTGTATTACGTACGTAATACGAGTATATTACTGTAGCAAGTCAACGTACGTATTACATACGCAATTGATTAAGTGTTACATATGTTAGGAGGCAACTGGTCGAGTCGTGGCCGAGGACTCGCTGGATGGACGATCACAATCGGCAGTGACTCACAGGGATGGCCGATCACAGTCGGTAGTGACTCGCTGGGCGTAAGGACTGGATGATAACGGCCGTAAGGGTGTGGCCGGGTACGGCCGTAAGGGCTTATTACGTACGTAAGGCTGTGCCGGTAACGGCCGTAAGGGTGTCGGCCAAACTTGGCAGTAGGGTAGCCATGGCCGGTTACGGCCGTAAGCCAAGGGCGGTTACGGCCGTAAGGAACCGACAGGTCCCGGCTATTTAAAGGCCTGGACCGGGTCACTTGGCATTTTCACCTTTTTTCTTCGTTCTTTTCGCGATTCTTCATCTGAGATAGATGTATTTGAGTGGGAACATCATAGAGCAACATATTTTGGAGGTTGGATTCGTGTTTAACATCTTCTTCCGCCCGGATCGAAGGTAAGAACACCTAAACTCTTGGTTTTGGAAATTTTTGGAGTTTCTTGGTGTTTTCGCCGATTTGATTCGTTTTAATCCAGATTATTGATGGAACTTTGTTGTATTCACGAAATCATTCAATACTCTTGAAGTTTTGTGGAATAAATTCGAGTATTTCTTCATTAAACGATTGAATTTGACTATGCACCTTAAGTGTTCGATAAAATGCCTCAATGAGTAGAACTTGGGAAATTCTACACGTTTTCGTATGAATGGTGATTGAATTGATATTGTTGTGATGATTCTTGGTAATTACGGGAATTTTGTTAAGGGAAGATAATGAATTGATGATCAAATGCCTTGATTATGTTGTTATAATTATGGAATCGTAGTATTCTCGATGTTCTTGGTGATTTGTTGCGATTCATGATGTTATGATAAGTATATGTTGAAGAACATGATTATATACACCTTGAATTGTGAATAAAGATTGTTTAGATATTAAAACACATCGGATTATGTCGTTTGAGGATTTTGAATGTGATGTCGGAATAAGTTGTGTTCTTAAGGAACTCTTGGATTATATGAATTGTTGAACATATTTAAGAGGTGTTGGTGTTTTAGATATGAATATGGAATATTCATATCTAGAACTAAGTTATGTGTTTTGGTACAATATTCGTATAGGAATACGAATATGGTTCCGGGTTTGATAAGATTACGATTCACTTTTGAGTTTGCTGGTTGGGTATGTCGGTTATTGATTGTTATCGGATTGTTGTTGATTGATTACTTCAATAGGTTGATATGTTTGATCGTGGTTTATGACTGTTGTGTTGCAGTTGAGGCTGAAGAGTTCGTAGATTGCTCTTGGTCGGGGCTGAGGAGCTTGTGGACGAAGGCAATAGATTTTGGTAACGGCTTCGTGGTATCGGTATCGAGGCAAGTTATACTTGTTCAGTTATAATATTTGATGAATGTTTTCATTTTCATTTCATTTATAATTCATATAGCAATGATATTATAAATATAAACTGTCGGGATGATGATTTATTTATCGTGTTGTGGTTTGGGATAAATCATAATGTATATGATTTAATTGTGTTTGATTGAAGACAGATATGTGAGATATCTTTGATCGATGATATGGAATGTCAGATATCGAGGGTAGTTATCGTGATGACATGAGTATCGGGATAAAGGTTTATTGGTATTAAATGGACGGTGCCTTATTTAAGATTATTCGTATAACTCTGCATTCGTTCAGGGATGTTTGTTCGTGGAAAGGACATTGTCTTCGGCTTTGAGGTAATGTAAGTATTGTTCAGTTATGGGGATAATTATTTCTGCTGAGTTGTTGTATATGTTGTAAGTTGAGGTTTCGTTTAATGAGATTTGTATTGGTTGTTCGTTGCGGGATGTTGGTCCCAGGACTGTTGTTTTGTATTAAGGGTTGTGTTGATCATTATTCGGGGATTGTGATTCCAGGATGGTTGTTCTGGATTTTGTCGGTCGTGTCGATCTTTCATTATCCGTGTCTCATTGTTCACTTCGGTGAGTCTTTTGATCCTTATTGGATATGTGATTCTTTGAGTTTCGTTGTCATGCTGCATCGTGACATATCTGGGGTCATATCTGCGTACCGATCGGTTATGTGTAGGATTTTCAGGGTGGGCATATATAGACGTGTGATGGGGTCATGTCCTCACATTGGGCTGTGCACACGAGAAGATTACTTCGTGGGACTGATTAGGTACAAGACCACATGTGTATTTGATCGATACACGGGGTGGCTTGTGCACGGACACATTTCCGGATCGGGCACACTGTGACGTCCATCTTTGAGCCATATTGTTTTGGTCGTTCATAGTCCATGTATGATTGGATATGTTCGACAGTTTGCGACTGGTTGTTCATACGCCCGAGGGGTATGTTTTGTAACACCCCCAAGTTATTCTGGGAATATTACAAGGCTAAACATACGCGGAACTATAAATTTTGACCGAGAAGGTCTACACACAATGGAATGAAAACAATACAAAGGTATTCAAAACACAACCAATGTATTCACAGACATCACAACACCAATCAACACTTCGGCAAACACAGGCCGGAACATCAAGGAAAATGGAAAACAATACTCGAGTATTCAATAGCCAATCCAGTACGACAACACTGAATGTAAAACTCAAAACATAACTGGAAGAAAGACGCAGTATCACACTTGTTCACCATCTTCATGCCGACCCGATACCTGCCTGTCCGCTAGGAAGTTTCACGATAAAGGGATCGCAAGCAGTCAAACAAGTTATATTCAAACGGCGTACACACTCCAAAGAAATAAAAGAATGTGTAGCACCCGTATCAAAAAGTACACTGACTGGATAAGATAAAATATGGATGGTAACTGCAGCCACTGTCGCGTCGGGTTCGTCTGTTCGACGCATCTCATAAACCCGTGGTTGCACCGAACCAATGCTAGAGTTTCCCCCTCCAGTGTTCTGACCCCGTACCCGGCCCCTGCCGAAATTCTGATGAGGTTGACCAAAAGATTGTCGCTGGTTCATACCTTGATCAAGTGGTGCTGGGGCAGAAGCCCGAGTGTCCAAAGTCTGATTTGGCTCGGAACAATAAACCGCTCTATGACCCATCTGTCCGCAGGTGTGACACTTCAATGGTGGAAAGTTGCATTCCGAATTAAAGTGGCCTGGACGGCCACAATTATAGCAAGTCACCGTGCGATTTGAGGTACCCGGAGTGGGACGGTAACCCCTCTTTCCTTTATTAGAACGTGACGACTGTCCGAAAAAACGGCTAGTCGTCTGTGACTTTTGAAAGTTGCCACCCTTAGAGCCAGAAAAATTTCCCGCGACTTTCTGCTTCTTCGGTTCTTCAACGGTATCGTTGTCGGGGCTCAACATATCATGGGCTAAAGCTCTATCCTGATACTCTTTCAGTGTGGTACAAGCAAATCCGGCCATGTACCGCCGTAAGTCCAAATTCATCCGCATATCAAAATAACGGATCTTATCACGCTCGTTACGCACTTGATCCTTCACATGGATCAATTGTTGGTTGTACTCCACGATCGCCTGTGAAACGGGAATATCTTGTGGTTTAGCCTCGAAAAAGGCTCGGATTCGGCTCTCTCGCACCGGCCAAGGGCAAAACTCGGCCTCCAAGAGTTCCTTAAATTCATCCCACGTGGCAATACGATCCTGTGGTTTGATGACCTTCCACCAAGTAGCGGCCTCCTTAGTGAGGAAATACTGAGCAATCGGTACTTTTCTCACCTCGGGGCAATCAACTGCCTCGAAAATCTTCTCGATTACGCTAGCCAATCTTCCCACTAACAGTGCGTGGCACCGCCAAACTGTGGAGGGTGCATACGGATTACATTCTGAAGCAAGGCATCCGTGTTTGGGTTCGGGTTATTCAGCTGAACAGTTTGGGCCAAAATAGTCATCTGAGTAGCCAATTGTTGAAGTGCATTCGCCACTCCAACGTCCGCGTTGTTCCCCTGACCGTCTGACTGGTCGTGCTGACTCTCGGTGTCGGGATGCACCGAGTTCGACAAACTGGGGTTGGTCGACCCCGCAACTGAACTGATGGAAATGGCCGCACCACGACCTCTTCCTCGTCCACGGCCACGGCCCCAACCAGCTGACATATTGAAGAACACACAAGGTACGTAAGCACAATTCAATCGCATCTCATTAAGGTGGTCGATTCTCAAGAATACCAATAAAAGAAGCATAATGAGTAAGGAATCGTCAGAAGAGTAAGAGGTCTTACCAGTACCGGTCGCACTGTGATGATGGCAGAGTAGTGATACTGTGGACAAATGACGACTCATTCGACCCAAAAGACCGACAGCCTAGGTATCCATAGACCTAAGCTCTGATACCATATTCTGTAACACCCCCAAGTTATTCAGGGAATATTACAGCGCCGTAAGCCCCGCCGTGGGACCCACAAGGCTAAACATACGCGGAACTATAAATTTTGACCGAGAAGGTCTACACACAATGGAATGAAAACAATACAAAGGTATTCAAAACACAACCAATGTATTCGCAGAAATCACAACACGAATCAATACTTCGGCAAACACAGGCCGGAACATCAAGGAAAATGGAAAACAATACTCGAGTATTCAATAGCCAATCCAGTACGACAACACTGAATGTAAAACTCAAAACATAACTGGAAGAAAGACGCAGTATCACACTTGTCCACCATCTTCATGCCGACCCGATACCTGCCTGTCCGCTCTCCTGGAACCTGAAATACATAAAATGTATTTCCCCCTTAAAGGTGTTAGCCGTCGAATAGCTAGTGCAAGTATATCAAGTATGAAACACAATACTCCTCGACAATAAAGTAAATGTAACCGTCAATTCATCAATTTAAGACTAGTATTCCGGAATAACTAAATCTCATAGTGACACATCAAGACGTATATGAATGCCGTAGAAACGGTTCGTTCATATCATCTGTCAATACATGTATGAATGCCGTAGAAACGGTTCATTCATATCATGCCAACAATTCATATATGAATGCCGTAGAAACGGTTCGTTCATATCATGCCGTCAATATATCTATGAATGCCGTAAAAATGGTTCGTTCATATCATACCATCAATATTTCTTACTTTTAAAGTCGAGAACATACAATCATAAATATATACTTGCCTTTGAGACATCGAGAAATCGAACGGAAAAACGGTATGAGTTCGGTAGGTCCAAGAACGCGCTTCCGGCACCTAAACGATTCGCAAGGAATATGATAGTCAAATAACCATACTCAAATTACGCGAAGAAATCCCCGAAACCCATCTACGATTCACGAAAAATACACGGGTAAACAATAAGAGGTTGGAAAATCGCTCAAACTCCCAAAAGTCCGAAAAATCGTAGGAAAAGCATGTATACGGTATAGATACATCATAATCCCAAGGTTCTCAAACTTCAAATCGGATAAATCGGACGAATCTACGAAAAACCCCAAAATCCAACACAATATTCAAAGTGATCTTGAATAATCTTTCAATAATTCGATGAATAATCAAACATGCCCATAATCATGCGTATATCACTTCATACACCATGATTTTAACATCCAAAATGTCATTACCCAATGTAAAATCGAAAACCAAGATGTTGAAGAAATTACCTCTTGAATATCCAAGCTCTATGATCCGAAGAATATGCGTTAGATCGATGATCCGAGCTTCCCAACCGAATGAAATTGATAAAAATCCTACACTTAAGTGATAGATGATGATAAAATCCTCCCCTCATGTTCTCTCTCTCGCATGTGGAAGAAGGAAATGGAAGAAATGAGCTGCATCTCGCTCAAAAAGTCGAATTATGCAGTTGACCGCATTGTGTGCCGCGGCTCAGCCGAAGTGTGCCACGGCACAGGCCTAAAAATGGCTCCCAGGGTTCGGCAGTGTGCCGCGGCCCGGCTCGAGTGCGCCATGCACCGGTCTGATCGGTTTTGGCCGCAGATGCAACACAAGTGTGTGCGCGGCCGGACAGTGTGCCGCGCGTGACTTCAAGCAGTGTGCCGCGGCCCTGCCGGCATGTTCCGCGGCACCGGGTACAGTCTGCTCGGCCAGGTTAAGAAAATGTGTGTGCCGCGGCACACAGTCCTTGTGCCGCGGCCCACACCCCCCTCGGGTCCCAAAATGATGAAAAATGACCCGGGAAGAGAATAAAAGCAATAGGACTCAATATCTGGGAAACAATAACACAAAAAGGAAGTATGGAAATCCCAAAACGGTGATTCCAAGCAATAATTACAAGGGTTCGCCCAACAAAACACAATTCGCACAATGAAAAGGTTTGAAATGACATGAATTTCAACCGGGTATTACATTCTTCCCCTCTAAAAAGAAGTTTCGTCCCGAAACTTAAGAAATAAATAGTTCGGGGTATTCCCCCCGCATCTTCTCTTCCGTATCCCAGGTCGCCTCCTCGACTCCATGCTTCGACCATTGCACTTTAACCAGTGGAATGGTCTTATGCCGAAGTTGTTTCTCGCGGCGCTCAAGGATCTTCACGGGTTTCTCCGGAAAGGTAATATCCTCGGCTACGTCAATCTCACTGTAGTCGATAATGTGGCTCGGATCCGGTACGTACTTCCTCAACTGAGACATGAAAAACACTGTGGACGTGACTCAACGCTGGAGGCAATGCCAAGCGATATGCTAAATATCCAACTCTGTCCAAAATCTCGAAGGGTCCGATGTACCTCGGACTAAGTTTCCCCTTTTTACCGAAGCGGAAAACTCCCCTGGTCGGCGACACCTTGAGCAAGACATGATCTCCCACCTCGAACTCCAAAGGTCGACGACGAGTATCAGCATAAGATTTCTGATGACTCTGGGCAGCTAGCAATCGATTCCGGATAATAGAAATCTTTTCCTTAGTCTCCATCAACATATCCAGCTCCGTCCCAACTAGCTCAGAAGCCTCGTCCCAACATAATGGCGACCTACATCGCTTACCATAGAGTGCCTCAAAGGGTGCCATTTTGATCGACGCATGCCAACTATTATTGTAAGCAAACTCGATCAACGGTAAGTGAAACTCCCAATCATTACTCCAATCCAAGGCACAAGCCCGTAACATATCTTCCAATGTCTGAATCGTCCTCTCTGTCTGACTGTCCGAATGAGGATGAAAGGAAGTGCTCAACCTCAACTCCGTACCTAGATCCTGGTGAACGGCCTGCCAAAAATGCGATATGAAACGGCCGTCTCGATCAGAAACAATGGTCTTGAGGGCACCGTGTAACCTCACGATCTCAGCAATAAAGGTTCGAGCCAGTCTATCCGGTCCCCAAGTATCCTTAATACCCAAGAAGTGTGCAGACTTGGTCAACCGATCGACAATTACCCAAATCATATTCATTCCGGCCCGAGTTCTCGGCATGCCAGTGATGAAATCCATCAAGATGTCTTCCCACTTCCACTCGGGAATGGGAAGTGGTTTCAACAACCCTGCTGGTCATTGATGTTCGATCTTGACTTGTTGACACGTCAAACACCGTAGAACGAACTCCGTAACATCCTTCTTCATGTTATTCCACCAAAAATTGCGCTTCAAATATTTGTACATCTTACTCGTCCCGGGGTGGATTGAGTAAGGCGTAGCATGAGCTTCTCGGAGAATTCTCTGTCTCAACTCTAAATCGTTCGGAACACAAAGCCTGCCCTGAAATCTCAGAATACTATCCTCGTGAACCATAAAGCCAGGAGCTTTTCCTTTAATTACATCTTCTTTCAGTTGAGAAATCATCGGGTCACTCCACTGCTTCCCTTTGATGTCATCAACTAAGGACGATGTAATTTCGAGAGCACATAATTGTCCCTGAACTCGCTGAAGCCAAACTTCTATCCCTTGCTCAATTAAATCCTGACGAATTTTCGTCTGGGATGTAAGAACCTCGAGCATTTGAAGAGATGCCGATTTGCGGCTCAAAGCATCCGCAACGACATTGGCTTTCCCGGGGTGGTAAAGAATTTCCAAATCATAATCCTTTATCAATTCTAACCAACGCCTCTGTCTCATATTCAGCTCCTTCTGACTGAAAATATACTTCAGGCTCTTGTGATCGGTATAAATCCGGCACGGTGAACCATACAAATAATGCCGCCAAATCTTGAGTGCGAAGACAATTGCGGCCAACTCTAAGTCGTGAGTAGGATAATTCATCTCATAAGGCTTTAATTGTCGTGACGCAAAAGCTATTGTCTTATCATGCTGCATAAGAACACAGCCCAGGCCTTGACCCGAAGCGTCACTATAAACTGCAAAGCCCTCGCTACCATGTGGTAAAGTTAGAATCGGCGCTGAAGTTAATCGTCTCTTCAGTTCATCGAAACTCTGTTGTCTCTCATCCGTCCAAATAAACTTTTCGGTCTTATGGAGCAATTTCGTAAGTGGTCGAGCGAGTTTCGAGAACCCCTCGACAAACCGACGGTAATACCCAGCAAGGCCCAAAAAGCTACGAACTTCCTTAACATTTTTAGGCGGTGCCCAATCTAGCACTGCCTCAATCTTCTGCGGATCTACACGAACCCCTTCGGCCGAAATCACATGGCCCAGAAACATAACTTCTTCCAACCAAAACTCACATTTCGAGAATTTTGCATAGAGGTGCTCGGTTCTCAAAATGTCTAAAACTAAACGCAAATGTCGGGCATGTTCCTCCTTATCTCGAGAATAGATTAAGATGTCGTCAATAAAGACGACTACACACCTGTCGAGGTACTCGATGAATATTTTATTCATTAACTGCATGAATACTGCCGGCGCATTAGTCAACCCAAAAGGCATAACTACAAATTCATAATGCCCATATCTCGTCCGAAACGCCGTCTTCGGAACGTCGGACTCCCTCACCCTGAGTTGATAATACCCGGATCTTAAATCAATCTTCGAGAAAACCGCAGCCCCTTGCAATTGATCAAATAAATCGTCAATACGAGGCAAATGATATTTGTTCTTGATGGTTACTTTTTTCAGCTCACGGTAGTCGATGCACAAATGTAGTGAACCATCCTTCTTCCTCATGAAGAGAACAGGCGCGCCCCAAGGCAAAGCGCTCGGTCTGATGTACCCTTTTTCTAAAAGTTCTCCCAACTGAGTCTTAAATTCTAGCATCTCGGAAGGTGCCATTCGATAAGGTGCTTTAGAAATCGAGGCCGCATCCGGCTCTAAGTCCACGAAAAAATCTATCTCTCGATCTGGCGGTAATCCCGGGAGGCCATCCGGAAAAACATCAGGATACTCATTAACAACCGGAATCGAAGAGAAATCGACTTCGTTTCCTTCCGTTTTCAAAGCATAACACCAATAGCCCGTACAACCTTTATTCAAAAGTTTTACGGCCTTCATGGCACTGATAAGTAACTTGGATTGGCCCGACTTACGTCCCAAAAATGAGTACTCAGATCCGTCTCTAGTCATCATAGTGATAACCTTGGTACGGTAATTCATAATCGCTTGGTGATTATCAAGCCAATCCTCGCCGAGGATCACGTCCTCGCCTTCCATATCAACTACAATCAGATTCGATAACCATTCCATACCGGATATAATCACCGGAAAATCTCTAATCTCCCGATTCCCCACAATTCTATCGCCGCTAGGAAGTTTCACGATAAAGGGATCGCAAGCAGTCAAACAAGTTATATTCAAACGGCGTACACACTACAAAGAAATAAAAGAATGTGTAGCACCCGTATCAAAAAGTACACTGACTGGATAAGATAAAATATGGATGGTAACTGAAGCCACTGTCGCGTCGGGTTCGTCTGTTCGACGCATCTCATAAACCCGTGGTTGCACCGAACCAATGCTAGAGTTTCCCCCTCCAGTGTTCTGACCCCGTCCCCGGCCCCTGCCAAAATTCTGATGAGGTTGACCAAAAGATTGTCGCTGGTTCATACCTTGATCAAGTGGTGCTGGGGCAGAAGCCCGAGTGTCCAAAGTCTGATTTGGCTCGGAACAATAAACCGCTCTATGACCCATCATCATGAGTGTGACACTTCAATGGTGGAAAGTTGCATTCCGAATTAAAGTGGCACAGGCGACCCACAATTATAGCAAGTCACCGTGCGATTTGAGGTACCGAGTGGGACGGTAACCCCTCTTTCCTTTATTAGAACGTGACATTGTCCAGAAAAAGCGGCTAGTAAATGCGTGACTTTGAAAGTTGCCACCCTTAGAGCGAGAAAAATTTCCCGCGACTTTACGCTTCTTCGGTTCTTCAACGGTATCGTTGTCGGGCTCAACATATCATGGGCTAAAGCTCGTCACGATACTCTTTCAGTGTGGTACAAGCAAATCCGGCCATGTACCGCCGTAAGTCCAAATTCATCCGCATATCAAAATAACGGATCTTATCACGCTCGTTACGCACTTGATCCTTCACATGGATCAATTGTTGGTTGTACTCCACGATCGCCTGTGAAACGGGAATATCTTGTGGTTTAGCCTCGAAAAAGGCTCGGATTCGGCTCTCTCGCACCGGCCAAGGGCAAAACTCGGCCTCCAAGAGTTCCTTAAATTCATCCCACGTGGCAATACGATCCTGTGGTTTGATGACCTTCCACCAAGTAGCGGCCTCCTTAGTGAGGAAATACTGAGCAATCGGTACTTTTCTCACCTCGGGGCAATCAACCGCCTCGAAAATCTTCTCCAATTCTGCTAGCCAATCTTCCCAGCCTAACGGGTCTGTGGCACCGCCATACTGTGGAGGGTGCATACGGATTACATTCTGAAGCAAGGCATCCGTGTTTGGGTTCGGGTTATTCAGCTGAACAGTTTGGGCCAAAATAGTCATCTGAGTAGCCAATTGTTGAAGTGCATTCGCCACTCCAACGTCCGTGTTGTTCCCCTGACCGTCTGACTGGTCGTGCTGACTCTCGGTGTCGGGATGCACCGAGTTCGACAAACTGGGGTTGGTCGACCCCGCAACTGAACTGATGGAAATGGCCGCACCACGACCTCTTCCTCGTCCACGGCCACGACCACGGCCACGGCCCCTACCAGCTGACATATTGAAGAACACACAAGGTACGTAAGCACAATTCAATCGCACCTCATTAAGGTGGTCGATTCTCAAGAATACCAATAAAAGAAGCATAATGAGTAAGGAATCGTCAGAAGAGTAAGAGGTCTTACCAGTACCGGTCGCACTGTGATGATGGCAGAGTAGTGATACTGTGGACAAATGACGACTCATTCGACCCAAAAGACCGACAGCCTAGGTATCCATAGACCTAACCTCTGATACCATATTCTGTAACACCCCCAAGTTATTCAGGGAATATTACAGCGCTGTAAGCCCCGCCGTGGGACCCACAAGGCTAAACATACGCGGAACTATAAATTTTGACCAAGAAGGTCTACACACAATGGAATGAAAACAATACAAAGGTATTCAAAACACAACCAATGTATTCGCAGACATCACAACACGAATCAATACTTCGGCAAACACAGGCCGGAACATCAAGGAAAATGGAAAACAATACTCGAGTATTCAATAGCCAATCCAGTACGACAACACTGAATGTAAAACTCAAAACATAACTGGAAGAAAGACGCAGTATCACACTTGTCCACCATCTTCATGCCGACCCGATACCTGCCTGTCCGCTCTCCTGGAACTTGAAATACATAAAATGTATTTCCCCCTTAAAGGGGTTAGCCGTCGAATAGCTAGTACAAGTATATCAAGTATGAAACACAATACTCCTCGACAATAAAGTAAATGTAACCGTCAATTCATCAATTTAAGACTAGTATTCCGGAATAACTAAATCTCATAGCGACACATCAAGACGTATATGAATGCCGTAGAAACGGTTCGTTCATATCATTTGTCAATACATGTATGAATGCCGTAGAAACGGTTCATTCATATCATGCCAACAATTCATATATGAATGCCGTAGAAACGGTTCGTTCATATCATGCCGTCAATATATCTATGAATGCCGTAAAAATGGTTCGTTCATATCATACCATCAATATTTCTTACTTTCAAAGTCGAGAACGTACAATCATAAATATATACTTGCCTTTGAGACATCGAGAAATCGAACGGAAAAACGGTATGAGTTCGGTAGGTCCAAGAACGCGCTTCCGGCACCTAAACGATTCGCAAGGAATATGATAGTCAAATAACCATACTCAAATTACGCGAAGAAATCCTCGAAACCCATCTACGATTCACGAAAAATACACGGGTAAACAATAAGAGGTTGGAAAATCGCTCAAACTCCCAAAAGTCCGAAAAATCGTAGGAAAAGCATGTATACGGTATAGATACATCATAATCCCAAGGTTCTCAAGCTTCAAATCGTATAAATCGGACGAATCTACGAAAAACCCCAAAATCCAACACAATATTCAAAGTGATCTTGAATAATCTTTCAATAATCCGATGAATAATCAAACATGCCCATAATCATGCGTATATCACTTCATACACCATGATTTTAACATCCAAAATGTCATTACCCAATGTAAAATCGAAAACCAAGATGTTGAAGAAATTACCTCTTGAATATCCAAGCTCTATGATCCGAAGAATATGCGATAGATCGATGATCCGAGCTTCCCAACCGAATTAAATTGATAAAAATCCTACACTTAAGTGATAGATGATGATAATATCCTCCCCTCAAGTTCTCTCTCTCGCAGGTGGAAGAAGGAAATGGAGGAAATGAGCTGCATCTCGCTCAAAAAGTCGAATTATGCAGTTGACCGCATTGTGTGCCGCGGCTCAGCCGAAGTGTGCCGCGGCACAGGCCTAAAAATGGCTCCCAGGGTTCGGCAGTGTGTCGCGGCCCGGCTGGCATGCGCCGCGGCACCGGGTACAGTCGGTTTTTTGGCCGCAGATGCAACACAAGTGTGCCGCGGCCCGGACAGGTGTGCCGCGGCAGTGACTCGGCAGTGTGCCGCGGCCCTGCCGGCATATGCCGTGGAACCGGGTACAGTCTGCTCGGACAGGTTAAGAAAATGTGTGTGCCGCGGCACACACTCCTTGTGCCGCGGCCCACACCCCCCTCGGGTCCCAAAATGATGAAAAATGACCCGGGAAGAGAATAAAAGCAATAGGACTCAATATCTGGGAAACAATAACACGAAAAGGAAGTACGGAAATCCCAAAACGGTGATTCCAAGCAATAATTACAAGGGTTCGCCCAGCAAAACACAATTCGCACAATGAAAAGGTTTGAAATGACATGAATTTCAACCGGGTATTACATGTTCTACAGTCGAGGTTATTTCTTTGAGATCCATTATATTTGTTCGTGTTGGAGTTTACCATGTTGATGGTATTCTCAGTCGTTGTTGATCTTTTCTTGATCGTGTCAGAGTTTACCATGTTGATGGTATTCTCGGTCATCGTTGATCCTTGTTGGTCATGTTGGAGCTGATCATGTTGATGAGATTCTTGGTCGTCGTTGATTCTTTGTTGGTCTTGCTTGGTGTTTGTCATGTTGGTGATATTCTCAGTTGACTTATTGATTGATCTGGTTATTGATCGTATGAGTGTTTGGGCTGTGCATCGATGTTTCGAATTTGTTATCATTATTTTGTGGTAGTTGATCTACAGATGTATTGTGTATGTTTGGTTCTTATCAGGATTGGTATTTGATTGTGCGATCCGACGGACAGGATTTGACATAGATAGATTATTTTCCCGTTTATGAGTTATGATGATGTTTTGAGGATTTTGAGTATTGTTTTGGTTCAGTCCAGATGTGTGTTGTTGAGCTCATTTCGTCATTTGAGAATGCGAAATGTGGATTATGGTAAGGATTGAATTGGCATGGATTGCTTTGGATTGGTAAGGTTATGACGGTAAGATTACGTTGGTAGTATTCTTACAGTATTATTACATTGGTATGTAATTATTTATGTGATGTGATCGATACCATTATTGAGTATTGTGGCTGACCCTGTCGTGGGCTTTATTTTTAGGTACTCAGAGATCGAGCTAGTAGCGGTCGTGAAGATATGAGCTTCCCGTGTGATAGTGGCCGTGGCATTATTTTGGGAATCGAGTATTCTTTTCTGGTTGTTTTATTTCCGCTGCGTGTGTATATTTCAAAATGTCTTCCGGTATTTTTACCAAATCGTGTGTACATTTTAAAATAGCTTTTTGGGTACTTCATAAACTTGGATTATTTCGTAAAACCGATTCCCTAAATTGAGTTTTGGCATTTTGGCCTTGAATGTTTTAACGATATTTTCATGATGGTATTTGATACTTTATAAATGACTTTTGTGAGTATTTGAAAACATTACCGTCAGCGGGCCTTTTTGGCGTTTTTGAACGTTTTTGAAAATGGATTTTAGCCTGGTGGGTTCCGGCGCGGGGCCCACGGCGCTGTAATATCCCGGATGGTTTTGGGGTGTTACACTTACAACCCTAGTGCCCGTTAAATTAGATGTTGATGAGATGAACTACTCGTCTTGGTTGTACTTCTTCAAAAACCTGTGTAAATATTATGATGTTTTGAGCCATGTTTTGGGTACTGATGAAGCAACCTCAAGTACCTCGTCAAATGAGTGGGTGAAGATTGACTCGATTGTTCTTTCGTGGATTTATTTGACATTATCCACAACTCTTCAAGCACGGCTTGTTGTTGAAGATCCTTAAACGGCTAAGGAAGCATGGGACCTTATTGCTTCGATTCTCAATGACAACAAGCGCACTCGGTCTATTGCCTTGAAGGCGGAATTACGTGCTTTGAAGCTTGGTGATTTGAGCATCGATTCTTACTTTCGTAAGACCGAATCCATTGCCACTATCTTGATGAGTCTCGGGTCCCCCATTAGCAATGATGATGTGGTCACTTTTGCTCTTGAAGGATTGCCTGAGAAGTATGATAACGTCTCCACTATTATTGCTCATCGGGAGCCTTCCCGGATCTTAAGACGGTTCGTTCTATGCTCACTATCGAGGAAATGCGGTTAAAGTCGAGGGCTCAAGCTACATCTATTGATTCCACTTCATCTTCACCTATGGTTTTGTTGGCTAATTCCGGTAATAGTTCTCGACATCCTAATGTTGCTCTGGCTAAGGTTAATAAGCCTTGTTTCAACTTTAATAAAGGTTTTTGTCGTTTTAGTGATCATTGTAAGTTTATACATAAGGGTACGTCTAATGGGGTCAATGGCAATACATCACTTTGGTCGACTAGCACTGCTCATCCTACTCCCTCGTCGACCACTCCTACTATGACCCAAGAGCAAATGATGGCCTTAATTCGCACACAACAAGCTCTTTTGGCTCAATTCGGGTACCATGGGAATAATAGTATTCGGACTAATACTAATGTCTACTATTTCTCCTACTGCTTTCCATACTTATGCTCCTGGATTGGCCCATCCCCTTGCTGGATTTGTCAGCCCACCAGGCTTTGCTTTGCCTTTGAATGGTCCAAACCAGTCAGCTCCTCAGTCGGCCCAGCAGGCCCAAGCTTTCTTCTCTGTCGGGTCCAATTCTGCAAACCGGCCCAACTCAGTTTGTTAGTCAACCAGCTCAGCAGCCAAATAAAGTAGAGAAGTAGGTCGGTGGAACAGCCGGGTTCAAATCCTGCGGGACACGACACTTTATTGCCAAATGCGTTTAGTGCTATGACGCTTCAGGATCCTACTTCAGGTAATTGGAATTAGAGATGTTAAACGGCCGGCCAGAGTGGTGGCCGTTTAACCCGCCAAAACCTGGACAGTAGATATTTCCTAATCAGTATAAATTCGACTTTTTAGAAGTTCATTAGTGCTAACCTCGATATATATATATATATATATATATATATATATATATATATATATATATATACACTATATTAATATTATATATATAATATATATTAATATTATATATAATATATATTATTACTGTATTTGTCAATATAGTGTATATATACATAAAAGTGTATTTTTTGTTATATTTATTATAGTATAGTTGTTACTATATATATAAAATATATTGTTATTGTTTTTTTTTTACTTATAAAAAAATAAAAAATAGATTTTTTAAATATTTAACCCGTTTAGCCCGTGTAGCCCGAAATCCGTTACCGTTAGGGATAGGGCCAATATTTCCTAGCGTTTAAATCCGGGCTTTTATGAATTTAGCCTGCATTGGCTGGGCTAGGGCTAATCAGGCTAGCCCGTTTAACATCTCTAATTGGAATATGGACACAGGTGCGAATTCTCATCTTAATGATTCTTTATATAGTCTTAGTGATGTTTTTAATTTGTGTATTTGTCCATCTGTCTCGGTTGGTGACGGTTATTCCATACCCGTTACCAACTCTGGCCATAGTATTTTGCCTACACCTCATAGACCTCTTCATCTAAATAACGTTCTTATTACTCCTAATATTGTCAAGAATTTAATTTTTGTCCGTCAGTTTGTTCGTGATAATAATTGCACCGTTGAATTTGACGCTTTTGGTTTTTCTGTTAAGGATTTCATGACACGTCGGATGCTTCTCCGCTGTGATAGCACCTAGGATCTTTACCCGGTCATAAAACCTTCTACTATTCCTCATTCTTTTCTCACCAGTCAGTATATGTGGCACCAGCGCCTTGGACATCCAGGAAGTGAAGTGTTAACGTCGTCTTTTTTCTAGTAATTCAATTTCGTGTAACAAAAAGAAACCTCCGGTTCTTTGTCATGCTTGTCAGCTTGGCAAACACATGAGGCTTCCATTTGTTAGTTCTAGTACTATGGTTAAGTCGTGTTTTGACATTGTTCACTCGGATTTGTGGACTTCCCCAATTCTGAGTCTTCTGGGTTTAAATACTATGTTTTATTCTTGGATCATTATTCGCAATATGTTTGGGTTTATCCGTTGGTTAATATATCAGATGTCCTGTCTAAATTTGTGTTGTTTTGTAACTTTGTTCATATTCAATTTACGTGTGAAATAAAGTCATTTCAGTGTGATCATGGTGGTGAATTTGACAACCACGCATTCCATAAGTTATTTGCATCCAATGGTATTCAGTTTCGTTTTTCTTGTCCAAAAACCTCATAACAAAACGGTAAGTCTGAACGGATGATACGAACCATCAACAATCTCATTCGCACCTTACTTTTTCAAGCTCACCTTCCTCCTAACTTTTGGGATTGAAGCACTCAATATGGCCATTCACTTGTTAAATATTTTACCTTCGAGTGCCATTAACAATGAAATACCTTATACTCGTCTCTTTGGAACCACACCCGACTATAGACTTCTACGTATCTTTGGGTGTCTTTGTTACCCTCACCTCGATACCACTCACAAATTTGAACCACGTGCTACACCCTCTATATTTTTGGGTCACGCATCCAATCATCATGGATACCGTTGTCTTGACTTAAACACCAATAAAATTATTATTTCAGGCCATGTCACGTTTGATGAGACGGTCTTCCTGTTTGGTTCTATGACACCTACCTCGCCTCCCTCCTATACCTTTTTGGATGAGCCGATTAATGTCATTTCTCATATTATTCGCTCGACACCCATTACACCTACTACACCTAATACACCAAATCATAACGATGTTGATCCTGTTTCACCAGGTTCGGCCGATCAAAATGATACACCTCAACCCAATACTGATGCCATTTCAACACCGCAGCCCAATTTACAGCCTCAGCCCAACATTTACCATTGGACAGTCTTCAACATCAGCCCATTCCCACCGATAACCCTGTAATATCCGGAATTTCTACTACTGTGGTTTAATATTATTTTATCCGAGTTATGTTGTACAGTGTGGAATCTGTACGGTATGAATAAAATAAATGAAGGACTGGAAGATCTGTATTGGTATAATTGTCGTACTTAGTTGACAATTACATTTGAGGATATAGTGCGTCGTGTATACGTATCTAGTATGTCGAGACAGGTAAGGACAGTTGGATTAGGCTAAGTATAGAACCCTTAACGTACGTTAAGATTTTGAGATAACGTACGCTACGTTGCTAGTGTTACGTAAGTTGTGAGTTAGGCATTACGTACGTAACAAGGGAATCGGACAGGACGAGCTATGGTCGGCAGGTGGGACCCTGTGTCGGCAGCTTTCGGCGTGGATGTGGACGGGCGAGTCAACGCTGAGGTTAACGTACGCTAAGTGTATAACGTACGTTAAATGGAGTTTCACTGTAGCAAGTCAACGTACATATTACGTATGCTATGAAGGATATGTTATGTACATAATCGATTTAATGAAACAGGTCAGTGAGTTCTCGAATGATGTTACATACGCTATGACAGACATGTAGCATACGTAAGGTGCATTACGTACGTTAATATGGATTGATAACGTACGTAATGAGCGATGCAGTTTATAAAATAAGGTTCGTTCTTTCATTTCTTCACGAGAGAAAATCGATATTCTTCCTCCAAGTTCGTCCCTCTGCACATGAAAGTGAGGAATAAACCTCTTCTATCTTGGTTATGAGCTTGGAAGCATGGATTAGAAGCTTGGATATGAAGATATTGATGATTCTTGAAGAGTTTGATTTTGTTATTCATGTTCTTGAGGTATGTTGTTAAACTCTACACCTTGATTTCGGATTATTGGTATTATTATCCGTATTTGCTTCGTATAATGATGATTAGAGTGTTTTTATGATTCTTGAGGTTATGTGAAGTGTATATTGAAGGATATGATGATACATGACTTGGATTACGAATTGGATGATTATCTACATGTTAAAGGATATCGAATTATGTTGTTTTGATGGCTATGAACACGATTTCGAAGCACTTAGTATTCTTGAGGAACTTCTTGATGAATTTAACATAGCAAGATGATCGTATGTTGAATTATCGGTATGTTTAGATATGAAGATCGAATGTTCGTTGATTTTAGTGGCAGAATTCGTATGTTCTTGATGAAATACGAATCATGATATCAATTTGGAATCCGGAAAGATTGTGATTGATCACCGAATATGATTTCCTTTACATTCGTATCCGTAATCGTATTTTGGTTATGAATTCGTAAATGTTTGAGTTGGACTGTTCGGATTTGTGTTTAATCGAGATATTATGAAATCGTTGAGTTGTCGATCGGTTATATTGATTCGTAATTATCGGATATCGATATGAATTCGTAATGGTTTGAGTTATACTATTTGGTTTTGTATGTGATCGAAGTATCGTTGAACCGTTGAGATCGATTGGTTGGTTATGTCGGTTATTGATTGTTATTGAACTTGTTGTTTATCGAATTACTGTAATAGGTTGAGAATATTGATCGGTGATTATAACCATGTATTGCGGTCGAGCTCGAGAATGTTCGTAGATTACTTTGGTCGGGGCTGAGGAGTTTGTAGACGACGGCAAGGAATTGGTAACGGCTTCATCAGTATCGAGGCAAGTTTATTACTCGCACAGTTTATAATATTTAATGAATGGTTTCAGTTTCATTTTATAATTCGTATAGCAATGTTTATAATCGTAATCGCAGGAGATTTGAGATTATAAATTGTATTCGAGTTTTGGGAATTAAATCATAATGTATATGATTTACATTTGTTGTTGGCATACTTGGTATCGAGGATACATTGTGTTATAGTCGTAGACGTGAATTATCTACCGTCCGTGATATTTTGGATCGTCGAATATTCAGAATAATGGTTGGTGATGGTTTAGGTAACGAGATTGCTCTCGAAGGACTCGGAGCAAGTATTTTAATTATTTTTGTCATTTGTGTCGATCATGTTGTGATACATTCATGTATCGTTGTTGTTATGCATTTATGCATGGTTGTTGTCGTGCATTGTGTACTGTTGTTTTGTGCAGTTGTGCATTGTTGTCATATGTCTACCATGCGTTGGCCCGACGGGATCAACATGGGATATCTATAGTTGTGTGCGCTGGAACGCTGGACAGGTAATGCCACCATGCGTTGGTCCGAAGGGATCATCATGGGGATCTATAGCTGTGTGCGCTGGATCATTGGAGTACCATATGTGTTGTTGATGTGCATATGTATATTATGGGTTTGCCATAAGTATACATTGTTGTTATTGATGTGGGCATATTGACGTTGTCATATGAGTATGCATTTGTAGGTCTTGTGTTAGGACCGTGTCCATATGTTATATTGATCTGATCTTGGATTAGACTGACGTGATTTCGTCGCGACATTTCATATCTTGAGGTATGTTCCGTATTTCCTTTGGTTTTTGTTTTTGTATGGACAATCGATTATCGTGTTGAGATGTGATGATGTTAACCGACGGATTGGGTTGAACAGAGTTAGTAGATTTCGTAACAGTGAGTTATGATAATGTTTTGAGAACCTTGGGTATTGTTGAGATACAATACAGATTTTTCGGTATGAGCTTATTGTGTTGTTGAAAGGATACGAGATGTGAACTTCGGTAATTATTATCACGAGTAGGTAAAGTTATGGCGGTAAGATTACATTGGTCGTATTCTTACTTAGTGTTTTTCATTGGTATGTAATTATTGACGTGATGTGATGGTTATCATTGTTGGATATTATGGCTCACCCCGTCCTAGGCTTTCTTTTTAGGTTCTTAGATTATCGAGCTTGTAGCGGTTGTGGAGGGATGAGCTTCCCGGAGGATACTGGCTAGGGCATGTATTTGTGTGTTGAGTTTCCTGATCAGTTGTTGTATTCCGCTACTATAGTATTTTTAATTGGTTGTCTTTTCCGCTGCGTGAGTATTTTTAAATGGCCTTTTGGTATCTGGTAACTTAGGTTACCTTTGCAATCGTTTTCTAAACTATTTTTTCGGTACGTGTAAGCGATAGCTTAACGTATGTTTTTAAACCGTTGAGTTTTGGCATTTCGGGCCTTGTGATTTCAAATGAGATTTTACGACAGTTTTTATAATTGGATTTTATTAAATCTTCGAATGTTTTAAATAGATAGTACCGTCGTTAGCCTCTTAGGTGTTTGTAAATATTTGCGAAAATTTCCTCCAGTCTTGTGGGTTCCGTTCCGGGGCCCACGGCGCTGTAATATTCCTGGATGGCTCTGAGGGTGTTACAGAATATGGTATCGGAGCTTAGGTTGAGAAAACCAAGGCAGTCGGGTCGAGTTGGATCGTGCTTTTGTCGTGTCATTCGAGTTTTCGATTGACAAGTGTTTGAGCTCTGAGTTTTGTTGTTCACTCGGGATTGTGCGTTATGTGATTTGCTAGTGTAGTACTGGGCTTGTTATAAACTTTTCCAAATAGTATTAACGTGTTTCTTCAGATAGAGATGTATTGTGTTCTCGAGTTGAACTAAGTTTGCAATATGTGTGTCTTGAAAATATCTGTGTCGAGTATTTTCTAGAGTTGAGACATGTGCCAGTATCACGGGGGATCGTCGGCTTCACGATCTGTAAGTATTTGGATTTTGAATTGCATTGAGATTTATTGCCGTTCTAAGTTGATATGCTTTGAGATTCAGAAAGATATTATGCGTCACAATATGAGGTGACAGAGTTGAGACAGGATTAATGATTTTGAGAAACTATGATTTTGGAAATCAATATGTTGGTTAGATTTTGGAACGGGATTGTGCATTTGGGAGAAATGTTGGGAATGGTTGAGAAGAACATGTAGTCATGTTAATTCATTTTGAGATATATGAACTGTTTTTGAGCATTTGAAAATGATATTTTTCAAAATGAATGTTTTATGGATGTTTTACCGTAAATGATTTCCGGGCTGAGACCCTAATGTTTCAAAAGGCTTTACTGTTTTCTAAAACTCCCGAGATTTGTAAAACACTTTACCAATCATTTATCTATTTCCACCTTTCGGGGTTTTGATTTATTTATTCAAATGAAACCTCTCGGGAAGTCTTTCGCTGTGTTGATTTGTTTCAATGTTTTGTCATAGCATATTTGAGGTGATCCAGGATGGATTAATGGTTGACGTTGCGAGTCATATGTGAAAAAGGAATTTCTATCGGAGTCTATATAATAAGATTTTGGAACACTATCGTGTGGTTTCTCGATGGAATATCAGCGGATATTGGTGACGAACCGAATTGGTATACAGGAGTATGAATGTGGTCAAGCATTTGCATGATTCCATTTTATTTAATCGTGTGGATTCGAAGAAAACTGTTATCGAATACTTGGCACCAGTGAGCCGATTTAATTTTTCGAAAATTGATTTTGTTGTCTTACCAAAATTTATGTTTTGAGCTTTGAAATTTTTTAAAGAACTCTCGAAAATTTGTCTTCTTGACAAGACTGTATGATTTCAAATTGGTTTTGAAAATGTGACTGATATACATACGCATTTAGTGCATAGTGCATATCATGATGAAGTTATGAGTGTGACTCACGAACTGGATGAGACATCAGTATGGTACGAGGAAAAGAGATTCGAACTTTAGTATGGTAGTTTGATTATCCGGAGATGATCGGTTGATTGATGAGATAAGGAAAATATGTTGCGTGTTGTAGATTCATGCGCAGGATGTAATTTTGGAACTTTGGATTTTGTGAAACCGGGACGTATGTGCTATGTGATTTCATTGGTATGGTAGTAGCGCGATTTTACCATAGTGATTTTTGAATGATTCCTTTGTAAGTGTGTATTTGGGGATGGTGACCCCAGGATAGTTGTTTCGGATATTGAGTGGTCGTTCCCACTCCATGTATGATTGGGTATGTTCGTCGGTTTGCGATTGGTTATTCGTATGCCGAGGGGTATGTTCACCAGTCGGTTGTGTTTCGATGAGATCCACTGTATGTTATTGGTGTGCTGTTTTGAGAACTTTATTAGTTCGTATATCGGTTTCTGTGGTTCTGTGTTGATCGTGTTGGAGTTTACCGTGTGAGGGTATTCTTGATTTTCGTTGATCGTTCGTTGGTAATATTGGAGTTTATCATGATGATGATATTCTCGATTGTGTTTTGACCTCTGGTTGGTCATATTGGAGTTTATCATGTTGATGATATTCTCGATTTTGTTTTGACCTCTGGTTGGTCATATTGGAGTTTATCATGTTGATGATATTCTCGGCTGCGTTTTGACCTTTGGATTGGTCGTATTGAAGTTTATCATGTCGATGATATACTCGGTTAATTTGTTGGTTGATCATTATTAATGATCCTATGAGCGTTCGAATTTTGTGCCGACGTTTCGGGATTTGTGTCGTTGATTTGGGCAGTTGTTTCACAGATGTATCGTGCATTATTGATTTTTAGCAGGATTTGGACTTGATTGTGTAATCAGGCAGATAGGATTTGACACGGATAGATTATGTCATCCGAAGATGATATATTTTTGTTGAGATTCATGGAATGTGATTGTAAGCGTATCGAGGCTTTACAGTGAAGTCACTTGCTAGTATCTCAGGAGATCGTCAACTTGGCGCATATGTAAGTGTGCTGTTTGGCTATTCATTAATGATGATGATTGATTGTTGTTGTGATGGTTTCGGAATATGTTGGTTGAACGATTTGTTTGTTTTCTATGACGGATTGTAAGTTTCGAGGACGAAACTTATTTTAAGTGGTGTAGTATGTAATATCCAGAATTTCTACTACTGTGGTTTAATATTATTTTATCTGAGTTATGTTGTACAGCGTGGAATCTGTACGGTATGGATAAAATAAATGAAGGACTGAAAGATTTGTATTGGTATAATTGTCATAGTTAGTCGACAATTGTATTTGAGGATATAGTGCATCGTGTATACGTATCTAGTATGTCGAGACAGATAAGGACAGTTAGATTTGGCTAAGTATATAACCCTTAACATACGTTAATATTTTGAGATAACGTACGCGACATTGCTAGTGTAACATAAGTTGTGAGTTAGGCATTACGTACGTAACAAGGGAATCGGACAGGACGAGCTGTGGTCGGCAGGTGCGACCCTGTGTCGGCAGCTTTCGGCGCGGATGTGGACGGGCGAGTCAACGCTGAGGTTAACGTACTCTACGGGAAGTGTATAACGTACGTTAAATAGAGTTTCACTGTAGCAAGTCAACGTACATATTATGTATGCTATGAAGGATATGTTATGTACGTAATCGATTTAACGAAACAGGTCAGTGAGTTCTGGAATGATGTTACCTACGCTATGAGAGACATGTAGCGTACGTAAGGTGCATTACTTACGTTAATATGGATTGATAACGTACGTAATGAGCGATGCAGTTTATAAAATAAGGTTCGTTCTTTCATTTCTTCACGAGAGAAAATCGATATTCTTCCTCCAACTTCGTCCCTCTGCACATGAAAGTGAGAATAAACCTCTTCTATCTTGGTTATGAGCTTGGAAGCATGGATTAGAAGCTTGGATATAAAGATATTGATGATTCTTGAAGAGTTTGATTTTGTTATTCATGTTCTTGAGGTATGTTGTTAAACTCTACACCTTGATTTCGGATTATTGGTATTGTTATCCATATTTGCTTCGTATAATGATGATTAGGGTGTTGTTGTTATGATTCTTGAGGTTATGTGAAGTGTATATTGAAGGATATGATGATACATGACTTGGATTACGAATTGGATGATTATCTACATGTTAGAGGATATCGAATTATGTTGTTTTGATGGCTATGAACATGATTTCGAAGCACATAGTATTCTTGAGGAACTTCTTGATGAATTTAACATAGAAAGACGATCTTATGTTGAATTATCGGTATCTATAGATATGAAGATCGAATGTTCGTTGATTGTAGTGGTAGAATTCGTATGTTCTTGATGAAATACGAATCATGATATCAATTTGGAATCCGGAAAGATTGTGATTGATCACCGAATATGATTTCCTTTACATTCGTATCCGTAATCGTATTTTGGTTATGAATTCGTAATTGTTTGAGTTGGATTATTTGAATTTGTGTTTAATCGAGATATTATGAAATCGTTGAGTTGTCGATCGGTTATACTGATTAGTAATTATCGGATATCGATATGAATTCGTAATGGTTTGAGTTATACTATTTGGTTTTGTATGTGATCGAAGTGTCGTTGAACTGTTGAGATCGATTGGTTGGTTATGTCGGTTATTGATTGTTATCGAACTTGTTGTTTATCGAATTATTGTAATAGGTTGAGAATATTGATTGGTGATTATAACCGTGTGTTGCGGTCGAGCTCGAGAATGTTCGTAGATTGCTTTGGTCGGGGATGAGGAGTTTGTAGACAACGGCAAGGAATTGGTAACGGCTTCATCGGTATCGAGGCAAGTTTATTACTTGCACAGTTTATAATATTTAATGAATGGTTTCAGTTTCATTCGTTTATAATTCGTATAACAATGTTTATAATCGTAATCGCAGGAGATTTGAGATTATGAATTGTATTCGAGTTTTGGGAATTAAATCATAATGTATATGATTTACATTTGTTGTTGGCATACTTGGTATCGAGGATACATTGTGTTATAGTCGTAGACGTGAATTATCTACCGTCCGTGATATTTTGGATCGTCGAATATTCAGAATAATGGTTGGTGATGGTTTAGGTAATGAGATTGCTCTGGAAGGACTCGGAGCAAGTATTTTAATCATTTTTGTCATTTGTGTCGATCATGTTGTGATACATTCGTGTATCGTTGTTGTCATGCATTTGTACACGGTTGTTGTCGTGCATTGTGTACGGTTGTTTTTTGCAGTTTTGCATTGTTGTCATATGTCCACCATGCGTTGGCCCGACGGGATCAACATGGGATATCTATAGTTGTATGCGCTGGATCGCTGGATAGGTAATTCCACCATGCGTTGGTCGGAAGGGATCATCATGGGGATCTATAGCTGTGTGCGCTGGATCGTTGGATTACCATATGTGTTGTTGTTGTGCATATGTATATTATGGGTTTTCCATAAGTATACATTGTTGTTATTGATGTAGGCATATTGTCGTTGTCATATGAGTATGCATTTGTAGGTCTTGTGTTCGGACCATGTCCGTATGTTGTATTGATCTGATCTCGAATTAGACTGACATGATTTCGTCGCGACATTTCATATCTTGAGGTATGTACCGTATTTCCTTTGGTTTTTGTTTTTGGATGGACAATCGATTATCGTGTTGAGATGTGATGATGTTACCCGACGGATTGGGTTGAACAGAGTTAGTAGATTTCGAAACAGTGAGTTATGATAATGTTTTGAGAACCTTGGGTATTGTTGAGATACAATACAGATTTTTCGGTATGAGCTTATTGTGTTGTTGAAAGGATACTAGATGTGAACTTCGGTAATTATTATCACGAGTAGGTAAAGTTATGGCGGTGAGATTACATTGGTCGTATTCTTACTTAGTGTTTTTCATTGGTATGTAATTATTGACGTGATGTGATGGTTATCATTATTGGATATTATGGCTGACCCCGTCATGGGCTTTCTTTTTAGGTTCTTGGATAATCGAGCTTGTAGCGGTTGTGGAGAGATGAGCTTCCCGGAGGATACTGGCTAGGGCATGTATTTGTGTGTTGAGTTTCCTGATCAGTTGTTGTATTCCGCTACTAGAGTATTTTTAATTGGTTGTCTTTTCCGCTGCGTGAGTATTTTCAAATGGCCTTTTGGTATCTGGTAACTTAGGTTACCTTGGCAATCGTTTTCTAAACTATTTTGTCGGTATGTGTAAGTGATAGCTTAACGTATGTTTTTAAACCGTTGAGTTTTGGCATTTCGGGCCTTGTGATTTCAAATTAGGGTTGTAAACGAATCGAATCGAAGCGAATATCACTGTATTCGATTCGTATTCGTGAAACTATTCGAACTATTCGATTCGATTCGATTTTTTTCGAATATTAAAAGTTGATTCGAGTTTGATTCGATATGGATATTCGAATTATTCGATTCGATTCGAGTATTCGATATGATTTTATTTTTTTAGAATTGAATGAAAGATTCAAAATTTTATCATAAAAAATTGCAATACAACCTAAAAATAACAATACAATTCACCAAAAAAAAATAATACAAGCCAAAAACCACCATAATGTGATATGAAAACAGGACCAGTAGTAGAGGAAGGCGGAGAAATGAAATGAAACCCTTTTGATTATATATATAATATACTAAATATATAAATAATTAATTCGAATCGAATATTCGTGAACAAAACGAATCGAATACCATCAGATTTGTATTCTGATTCGTTATGTCAGCGAATTCGAATTCGAATTCGAAAAAAACGAATACGAATCGGCCTAAACGAATTTGAATCACGAATCGAATCAAAAAAATTCGATTCGCTAACAACCCTATTTCAAATGAGATTTTACGACGGTTTTGATAATTGGATTTTATTAAATCTTCGAATGTTTTAAATAGATAGTACCGTCGTTATCCTCTTAGGCATTTGTAAATGTTTGCGAAAATTTCCTTCAGCCTTGTGGGTTCCGTTCTGGGGCCCACGACACTGTAATATTCCTGGATGGCTCTGGGGGTGTTACAAACCCAAACCCGGTTTATGTTCATCCCATGGTCACGTGTTTTCGTGTCGGGACTAATCGTCCTACTCAACGTCTTAATCTTCATTTGTCTACTATTTATCTTTTACCTACCTCGTACACAGCTGCGTTTAATGATCCAAATTGGCAAAATGCTATGAATGAAGAATATAATGCACTTATTAAAAATAAAACTTGGACTCTTGTGCCCTGACCCACGGACGCAAATATTGTTCGTTGTATGTGCTGTTTCGCCATAAGTATTTAGGAGATGGCACTCTTAGTCGCTACAAGGCTCGTCTTGTCGCGAATAGCAGTATTCAGTTATCAGTTATTGATGTTGATGAGACTTTTAGTCCGGTTGTCAAACCGGGTACTATTCGGACCGTTCTTAGTTTGGCTACTTCTCGACATTGGCTAGTTCATCAGCTTGATGTCAAGAATTCCTTCTTACATGGTGATTTATCTGAGACGGTTTATATGCATTAGCCTCTAGGGTTTCGGGATTCTGCTCATCCTGTCTATGTTTGTTTATTACAGAGGTCTCTTTATGGGCTCAAGCAGGCCCCTCGGGCTTGGTTTCAGCACTTTGTAGCTTATATTACCCAGGTTGGTTTACTCATAGTCGTTATGACTCATCATTATTTATCTACAAACAGGGGACTGACACTGCTTATTTATTTTTGTATGTTGATGATATTTTTCTTACTTCTTCCTCAGAGATTTTGTTACAGCAGATTATTGATTCATTGCATCAGGAGTTTTCTATGACAGATCTAGGTTCGCTTAATTATTTTCTAGGTATTTCCGTTACAAGTGATTCTTCGGGGATGTTCTTATCTCAGAGCAGGTATGCTACTGAGATTCATGAACGGACTCATATGGTTAATTGCAACCCCAGTCGGACTCCTGTTGATACTGAGTCTCAACTAGGAGATGATGGTGTTCCAGTATCTGATCGACATTATATAGGAGTCTTGCAGGTGTAATACCCGGTTGTAATTCAGTCATTATCATTCAGTATTTATCGTTCAGTAATTGTCACTCAGTAAATTTCACTCATTAATGATCATTCATCGTTTATATTCATTCATAATATTCACCGTTCAGAGTAATTGTATCGTCATTCATCATCAATCTAGTTGGAGAATCGTGTCGTGTTTAGCATCATTATCATATTCATAGTGGGATGTGTGTGAGGAGTAGCGCACGCTACGAACTCTCTTTAGCGCGCGCTAATTGAGTTCAGGTAGCGCACGCTACCTCCCAACACTAGCGCACGCTAATGTAGTTCAATGCAGTCAGTCCAGAAAGAACTGGACTACAGTTGGGTTGTAAGTAGCACACGCTACGAATGGTAAGTAGCGCGCGCTAGTAGGTCGGAGTAGCGCACGCTATGCAATCTATGTTGCGCGCGCTAAGGACGGATCAGGCAGAGTTCAGTAGCTACTGGACTGAGTTGGAATAATTCCCAGCGCACGCTACGAGTACTTATTAGCGTACGCTAATAGGTGTCAGTAGCGCACACTGTATATTGTGTGTAGCGCGCGCTACCGCGAACAGATTAGAGAACAGGAGGTTCTGGACTTCAGTACTGGGCATCAGATAAATCGTTAGCGCACGCTAACATTTTGAGTTAGCGCACGCTAAGTATACAGTTGTAGCGCACGCTACAATGTTGGAACATATAGTTCCATACATAAAATAAAAGTGTTTTGATGATTAATGTTGATAAGCAAAACAAAACAACGAAGAGACGAAGCAAGCATCGAAGGAAAACGAAGTGCAAAAAGCTGGAAAAACACAAAGCTAACGTACGTAACAAGGGTATGTTAACGTACGTAATATGGGCAAGCTAACGTACGTAACGAAGGTTGTATAACGTACGTAAATGAGTTCAAACAAGTGAACGTTGGAGAAGTCAAAGTCAGCAAAGCATGCAACGGATATATGACGTCATTAGTGATGTAATGTTAACGTACGTAACGAGGTCTATGCTAGCGTACGTAACTCAAAATGACGAAACTCACTGGACTGATTTGTGAAGATGCTAACGTACGTAACCAGCCATGGTTAACGTACGTAATGAAGCTTACGTACGTAATATGAATGTGATAGCGCATTTAATGCAAAGCAGCAAAGACTAACGGCTAGTTTGAAGATGGAGCCTATAAATACCATCCCTATGGTATTGTTTGAGTACAACAACCTTGAGCAAATTGTCTATTCTTGTGATATTATTACACACATTCTTGTTGTTGATATTGAGCTTAATTGTAAGTGTTTGAGTGAGAATTCACGAAAACATACACGAGTGGTAAAAGAAAAGATACGATTGGATTCGGTGTTATTAGGATCAAGGATCCGGCATTATTAGAATCGCAATCGCTATCTTCGTGAGGTTTATCTAGTACCCATAGAAAGCTAGAGCGGTTGATTCCTTGTCCGATAGAAAAGGAAAACGGTTTAACTTGGACCGACGCAAAGACAAGTACGAGTGGTTTATCACGGACCAATAGAAGACGTGATTGTAACGGTTATACCTCGACCGATAGAAGAGAGGCGAAGAGGTTGCTATCTTTAACCTATTGAAAAAGATAAAGAGAGGACGTAGGCTCGATTATAGCCGAACCTCTATATATCCTCGTGTCCTTTATTTTCCGCACCTTTTATTTACGCTTCCGCAACACGGCGCAATATCCGAATCGGTACCCAACAATTGGTATCAGAGCGGTACTCCAATACGCGGCTTAACATCCGAGGAGAAAAAGATCCAATGGCGTTTCAATTTGCTCCAGTCGAAGGCCTTGCTCTCAACCGACCACCATTCTTTGATGGCTCAAATTATTTGACGTGGAAGAAGAAGATGTCGATATTCATCCGAGCATACGACATCGAAATTTGGAAGATTATTTGCCTTGGCCCAAAAGTTCCTATCAAATCCGACGGTACGCTCAAAACTTTTGAAGAATACGACGATGCCGATTGGAAAAATGACCATCTAAATTGTAAGGCTACTCAACTCTTATTTTGTGCCTTAAATCCTAAGAGGTCAATCGAATCTCATCGTGTGAGAGTGCGAAAGAAATATGGAAAATTCTTGAAATCACACACGAAGGGACGACTCAAGTCAAGGAGACGAAGATAAATATGCTTCTCCATGACTACGAGTTATTCATGATGAAGGGTGACGAGTCCATCACCAATATGCTCGACCGATTCTCGGTCATCACCAATGGACTAGCTTCGTTTGGCAAACCATTATCTAGTAGTGAAAAAGTCAAGAAAATCTTAAGATCACTACCTAGCGAATGGGACGGCACCGTGACCGCAATTATGGAATCCAAAGATCTCAACACGCTCGATTTTAGTGCCCTTGTTGGTTCACTAATCAATTATGAGATTGTTTTAAAATCACGAAGTGTCAAGCCGAAACCGAAAGAAAATCGTTAGCCATGAAGGCTAAGATATCGAGGAAGAAAGAAGAAATCCTGGAGGAAAGCGACGAAGAAGCGGCATATTATGCCAAGAATATTAATAAATTCCAAACCTTATTAAACCGGAGGAAGAAGGATATCTCGAGCGAAACGAAGAAGTTCGACAACTCCTGTCGACAATGTGGTAAAACTGTGCCACTATGCAAAAAATTGCCGTGTCAAAACCAGGAAGGAGGTTCTCGTAGCAACATGGAGCGATGAAGATGAAGACGATGATGTCATCAATCAAAATAATCTCGCTCTCATGGCACGGAGTTCGTTCGACGACAGTGACGTCGAAAGTCAGGTTAGTACATCCTCCCGTGACGAACTTTTTGATGCATTTGAATTACTTCATACGGATTTTCAAAATGCATTATCGGAAATTAAATCCCTTAAGTCTAAAATTAAATCTTTGGAAATTGAAAATTCCAAAATTATCGAAAAGGGAAAATTTGTCAAATCGATCATTCAAAGTGTATTGAAAATGAAAATATTTTGAAGAATGATCTCGCTAAAATCCAAACCGAGCTTAAATCTTTGACAAAGAAATTCTCGTATGAAACGAAATTTGAACAAATGCTTGGTGTTCAAAAATTTACTTTAAATAAAGAGGGGTTAGGATTCAAACGACGTTCGAAAAACGAATCCGTTAATATTAAAATACCCCATTGCGAAAAGTGTTTGAAAATCGGGCATCATATTTCAAGTTGCAAAAGCCCGAGACGGACGATAAAAATTAAGAAAATTTGGGCTCCTAAAGGAACAATGGTTTCAAATACCGTCTATGTTTCCAAACAAAAACCAACTATAGGTTGGATCCCCAACAATTGATTTTTGTATTTTACTCAGGGGGAGTATTTTTTTAAAAGGGGAGATAATGTTTTCAGGGGGAGTTTTTACCCTTTATGCATTTATTTATCATAAATTAGTATCATGCATATTCTACATTTTTGTATCACATATTTCACTTGATATTTTATCCACTTTTTGATGAAAACAAAAAGGGGGAGAGAATGGAGAAGGAGAAAAAGAAGTCGACAATGGGATTAACCCTAAAAGGGGGAGAAAATCGATAAATGAAAAGGAGAAGTCGAAAATGACAGAAAAATAAAAATGCGGAGACGTCGAAAAGACGATGAAAATTTAAAAATGGAGATAAGAAAAGAAGGAGTCGAAAAAGAAATGGGAGAAGATTCTAACGAAACGGACAAAGTCGAAAACTTTGGTCTGTAAAGATATACATATATTTGTATTTTTGCAGGAAAATCCCATTGACGAAGTGTTGTTTTGTAATCATCAAAAAGGGGGAGATTGTTGGAACATATAGTTCCATACATAAAATAAAAGTGTTTTGATGATTAATGTTGATAAGCAAAACAAAACAACGAAGAGACGAAGCAAGCATCGAAGGAAAACGAAGTGCAAAAAGCTGGAAAAACACAAAGCTAACGTACGTAACAAGGGTATGTTAACGTACGTAATATGGGCAAGCTAACGTACGTAACGAAGGTTGTATAACGTACGTAAAGGAGTTCAAACAAGTGAACGTTGGAGAAGTCAAAGTCAGCAAAGCATGCAACGGATATATGACGTCATTAGTGATGTAATGTTAACGTACGTAACGAGGTCTATGCTAGCGTACGTAACTCAAAATGACGAAACTCACTGGACTGATTTGTGAAGATGCTAACGTACGTAACCAGCCATGGTTAACGTACGTAATGAAGCTTACGTACGTAATATGAATGTGATAGCGTACGTAATGCAGTGTGCAGCAGCTAACGGCTAGTTTGAAGATGGAGCCTATAAATACCATCCCTATGGTATTGTTTGAGTACAACAACCTTGAGCAAATTGTCTATTCTTGTGATATTATTACACACATTCTTGTTGTTGATATTGAGCTTAATTGTAAGTGTTTGAGTGAGAATTCACGAAAACATACACGAGTGGTAAAAGAAAAGATACGATTGGATTCGGTGTTATTAGGATCAAGGATCCGGCATTATTAGAATCGCAATCGCTATCTTCGTGAGGTTTATCTAGTACCCATAGAAAGCTAGAGCGGTTGATTCCTTGTCCGATAGAAAAGGAAAACGGTTTAACTTGGACCGACGCAAAGACAAGTACGAGTGGTTTATCACGGACCAATAGAAGACGTGATTGTAACGGTTATACCTCGACCGATAGAAGAGAGGCGAAGAGGTTGCTATCTTTAACCTATTGAAAAAGATAAAGAGAGGACGTAGGCTCGATTATAGCCGAACCTCTATATATCCTCGTGTCCTTTATTTTCCGCGCCTTTTATTTACGCTTCCGCAACACGGCGCAATATCCGAATCGGTACCCAACAATTGGTATCGGAGCGGTACTCCAATACGCGGCTTAACATCCGAGGAGAAAAAGATCCAATGGCGTTTCAATTTGCTCCAGTCGAAGGCCTTGCTCTCAACCGACCACCATTCTTTGATGGCTCAAATTATTTGACGTGGAAGAAGAAGATGTCGATATTCATCCGAGCATACGACATCGAAATTTGGAAGATTATTTGCCTTGGCCCAAAAGTTCCTATCAAATCCGACGGTACGCTCAAAACTTTTGAAGAATACGACGATGCCGATTGGAAAAATGACCATCTAAATTGTAAGGCTACTCAACTCTTATTTTGTGCCTTAAATCCGGAAGAGGTCAATCGAATCTCATCGTGTGAGAGTGCGAAAGAAATATGGAAAATTCTTGAAATCACACACGAAGGGACGACTCAAGTCAAGGAGACGAAGATAAATATGCTTCTCCATGACTAGGAGTTATTCATGATGAAGGGTGACGAGTCCATCACCAATATGCTCGACCGATTCTCGGTCATCACCAATGGACTAGCTTCGTTTGGCAAACCATTATCTAGTAGTGAAAAAGTCAAGAAAATCTTAAGATCACTACCTAGCGAATGGGACGGCACCGTGACCGCAATTATGGAATCCAAAGATCTCAACACGCTCGATTTTAGTGCCCTTGTTGGTTCACTAATCAATTATGAGATTGTTTTAAAATCACGAAGTGTCAAGCCGAAACCGAAAGAAAAAATCGTTAGCCATGAAGGCTAAGATATCGAGGAAGAAAGAAGAAATCCCGGTGGAGGAAAGCGACGAAGAAGCGGCATATTATGCCAAGAATATTAATAAATTCCAAACCTTATTAAACCGGAGGAAGAAGGATATCTCGAGCGAAACGAAGAAGTTCGACAACTCCTGTCGACAATGTGGTAAACCAGGCCACTTTGCTAAAAATTGCCGTGTCAAACCCAAGAAGGAGGTTCTCGTAGCAACATGGAGCGATGAAGATGAAGACGATGATTTCATCAATCAAAATAATCTCGCTCTCATGGCCCGGAGTTCGTTCGACGACAGTGACGTCGAAAGTCAGGTTAGTACATCCTCCCGTGACGAACTTTTTGATGCATTTGAATTACTTCATACGGATTTTCAAAATGCATTATCGGAAATTAAATCCCTTAAGTCTAAAATTAAATCTTTGGAAATTGAAAATTCCAAAATTATCGAAAAGGGAAAATTTGTCAAATCGATCATTCAAAGTGTATTGAAAATGAAAATATTTTGAAGAATGATCTCGCTAAAATCCAAACCGAGCTTAAATCTTTGACAAAGAAATTCTCGTATGGAACGAAATTTGAACAAATGCTTGGTGTTCAAAAATTTACTTTAAATAAAGAGGGGTTAGGATTCAAACGACGTTCGAAAAACGAATCCGTTAATATTAAAATACCCCATTGCGAAAAGTGTTTGAAAATCGGGCATCATATTTCAAGTTGCAAAAGCCCGAGACGGACGATAAAAATTAAGAAAATTTGGGCTCCTAAAGGAACAATGGTTTCAAATACCGTCTATGTTTCCAAACAAAAACCAACTATAGGTTGGATCCCCAAAAATTGATTTTTGTATTTTACTCAGGGGGAGTATTTTTTTAAAAGGGGAGATAATGTTTTCAGGGGGAGTTTTTACCCTTTATGCATTTATTTATCATAAATTAGTATCATGCATATTCTACATTTTTGTATCACATATTTCACTTGATATTTTATCCACTTTTTGATGAAAACAAAAAGGGGGAGAGAATGGAGAAGGAGAAAAAGAAGTCGACAATGGGATTAACCCTAAAAGGGGGAGAAAATCGATAAATGAAAAGGAGAAGTCGAAAATGACAGAAAAATAAAAATGCGGAGACGTCGAAAAGACGATGAAAATTTAAAAATGGAGATAAGAAAAGAAGGAGTCGAAAAAGAAATGGGAGAAGATTCTAATGAAACGGACAAAGTCGAAAACTTTGGTCTGTAAAGATATACATATATTTGTATTTTTGCAGGAAAATCCCATTGACGAAGTGTTGTTTTGTAATCATCAAAAAGGGGGAGATTGTTGGAACATATAGTTCCATACATAAAATAAAAGTGTTTTGATGATTAATGTTGATAAGCAAAACAAAACAACGAAGAGACGAAGCAAGCATCGAAGGAAAACGAAGTGCAAAAAGCTGGAAAAACACAAAGCTAACGTACGTAACAAGGGTATGTTAACGTACGTAATATGGGCAAGCTAACGACGTAATTTAAGGTTGTATAACGACGTAAAGGAGTTCAAACAAGTGAACGTTGGAGAAGTCAAAGTCGACAAAGCATGCAACGGATATATGACGTCATTAGTGATGTAATGTTAACGTACGTAACGAGGTCTATGCTAGCGTACGTAACTCAAAATGACGAAACTCACTGGACTGATTTGTGAAGATGCTAACGTACGTAACCAGCCATGGTTAACGTACGTAATGAAGCTTACGTACGTAATATGAATGTGATAGCGTACGTAATGCAGTGTGCGGCAGACTAACGGCTAGTTTGAAGATGGAGCCTATAAATACCATCCCTATGGTATTGTTTGAGTACAACAACCTTGAGCAAATTGTCTATTCTTGTGATATTATTACACACATTCTTGTTGTTGATATTGAGCTTAATTGTAAGTGTTTGAGTGAGAATTCACGAAAACATACACGAGTGGTAAAAGAAAAGATACGATTGGATTCGGTGTTATTAGGATCAAGGATCCGGCATTATTAGAATCGCAATCGCTATCTTCGTGAGGTTTATCTAGTACCCATAGAAAGCTAGAGCGGTTGATTCCTTGTCCGATAGAAAAGGAAAACGGTTTAACTTGGACCGACGCAAAGACAAGTACGAGTGGTTTATCACGGACCAATAGAAGACGTGATTGTAACGGTTATACCTCGACCGATAGAAGAGAGGCGAAGAGGTTGCTATCTTTAACCTATTGAAAAAGATAAAGAGGGGACGTAGGCTCGATTATAGCCGAACCTCTATATATCCTCGTGTCCTTTATTTTCCGCACCTTTTATTTACGCTTCCGCAACACGGCGCAATATCCGAATCGGTACCCAACATACAAAAGATATGTAACGCACGCTACCATTGCGAACAGAGGGTACTGGACTACCCAGTACACCCATTAGCGCACGCTACGCAGAGGAGATAGCGCACGCTAATTGGGATTTGCTATATATTGGACAATGCAGTCCATTTCGTCATTTCATCATCTCACTACATTCCTTCGGCGATTTCGGGCGATTTGGAGAGTTTTCTTCAAGGTGAATCCACAAATCATCATCTTCAAGCTTATCATTCGAATTAATCATCATTTTATCATCCCCATCACATCAAATCAAGGTAATAATCTCTTGGATCTAGAATTTCGGATTTTTGGGTTTTCCTTCCGATTTCTTCGTGTAAGCTTGAATTGTTGTTGTAATATGTTAGATATGGATTATCTACCTTGGATAAATGTATTCCTATGGATTTAATAACATATATTTCGGATTTCATGTATTGTTGGGGTTTGATTCAAGAACACCTTGGAGTTGACTTTGATATTTGGGGGGTTTTCGATTATATGTTGTCGTTAACTCGTTTTGTGGATTCCTATGGGATTATTCATATCATTGGAGGTGTTTTGTTGGTTTGAAATACTCATTTTGGAGTTGGTTTCGACATATTCGGGATTGGATATTATCAAAGGATTTATGTTTGCTAAGTGTTTGTTTGAATGCCTCAATGAGTTCGGATATTATTGTATCGACCTTTGAGTTAATCGTAATTCATGCTTGATAAGTATATTGAGCGGATTATTGGTAATTGTGTCATTCAAGGTTGTTCGAGCGACCAACATCTCGTTTTAGGATATTGTTCGAGGAAGGACATTTCGACACCGGTATTGTGTAAGTAAATTCTTACTCGATTAAAAGGATATTCAATTCCTTATGTTGTTGTTCATTAATACATGTAATTCACTCATAACATATCGTTCATGTCGAGACTTGTAATTATCAACTCATCATGTAACTCACGAGGAACGACGGTTCCAAAATCATTTCATTGAAGCTATCACTCGTTGTATCATTATTTCATCTCGGTGAGTCGTTCTTGATCCTTATCGGATTCTATTCGTTACTCCTCACCTTGGTCATTTTGTTCTGGTGATCTTCCAAAATTACATTGCATGGCCAGTTGGCGCATGTGTGGAATTTTAGTCGGGCACACTATGGTCATGTGTATATGCGGGATTCCGGACACATTGGACTGTGCGCATGGTAATATGTATACGCGGGGCTCCGGACACATTGAATCGTGAGACTAATTAGGCCAATAGCGGGTGTATATGCGGGACTCCGGGCACTCGGCTATATGTGCTATTACTCAGTTCATTCGGGCGTACTTTGATGCTCATCATTCAACTTAATTCATTAATTCATTCATGTGATTGTTGTATATTGTTCAACTCTTGAGGATTGTTGTTCTATGTAACTGACCCCGTTGGGGGATGTTGTTTTCAGGTCATGGCAAGGCTAAGGCATGGGAAGAGAACGTTGATGGCGAGGAGTCCCAGTGATACTAGTAGGGGACCCAGTTCTTTAAGTCTTCATGTTTTCTTCATATGTATTCCGCTGCAGACTTCCATTTTAAATACTCATTTTAACTGGTGTTGTATATTTTATCTTCATATAAAATATACATGTATTCTGTTTTTATCCTGGGTGTGTTGTACTTGAAACTCCTCATCGGAGTAATTATTGATATACTGTGGTTTGGTACTACAACTATATCATTTAATTCATTAATTTTCATTCGCCTAGTGGGTCCCAGTTGGGGGTCCACGACACTGTAATATTCGCCTAGTTTGGGGTGTTACAGAGTTGGTATCGAAGCGTGGTTTTGAATACTACCTTCCGAGTCAAGTCTCATTGAAATCATCGTTCATTAGACTAGTATCATTGGACTTTCGCGTCACGTGTAACCCGTGCAAGAGCCGAGCCCCTCAGACCAAAGAACAGTAAGATTTCTGACGCCATGGTATAATTTCTGGCAATAAGAATCACTCATTCCTCATTTTCATTTGTGATCATGTCGAACATGTTATCTCATTAATCACTCAGTTCATTTCACTGTTCAGTTGTTGATCTTGAGGATCGTATTATTAACCTTGTTAACTTGTTCAAGATAATCATTTCAAGGATTTCATCAGATAATCTCGTCACTTCAGTTGATCATTCATGTAATCATTGTGTTTGAGCGCGTGTGCTCATTTTCATCGTTTCATAATGTAATCATAATGTGATATTCATGCGAGATATATAATCATCTTGTGACTTTCCCACTTCAGAATGGAAAGAGCTGGCAGAGGACGCGGGGGAAGAGGCCGCGGTGCGGGCCGAACCCTGAGAACTCGTGTGAATACGTGTGAGAATGCGAGGAATAATGATAATTCATCGAGCAGCAACGCCGCCACTCATTCTCCTGGAAATGATCATTCACTGTCAGGGAGTCGTACCCGGGACACAGCTCATTCAGAGGGTGTTCGGGTTGACCCACTCGCTTTTATGCAGGGCATGATGGCCCAGATGACTCAAATGGCACGTCTCATGGAGACGATGCAGAACTCAGCTACTCAGAATCAACAGGATCCTCCGCCGCCACCTCTGGGGCAGGAGAGGGGTGTGAGCAGTATCATTGGCGACATCTCTCGCCAGAGACCACCTACCTTTGAGGGCTCATCTGAGCCAGCGGATATTGTTCATTGGCTTGAGCATTTCGAGAAGTTATTTGCTATGGTGGATTGCCCCGAAGGGCATAAAGTTTCAGTTGCGGCTTACTATCTGGGTAAGAGCGCTCATTCGTGGTGGTTATCGTTGAAGCCCACCGACGGATCATGTACTTGGGATCAATTCAAGACTCTCATGATGGAGAGGTATTATCCGGCCCCACTCAGAGAGGCCAAGTTATCGGAATTACTCACTCCCGACCTCTCAGCGGATGATGATGTTCTCGCCATTGCCGAGAAATTTCAGGAGCTTCTCCCTTTCGCCTCGTCTATTATTCACTCTGAGGCGGACAAGATCAAGTATTTCAGCAAGAGGTTGAAGCCTCGTATGCGGATGTAGTTGCTTAATCACAATTGCACCACTCTGGCCGAATTAATTGAGAAAGCTCTTACTTATGAGCTTACTGCTAAAGAGATTGCTAAGCAACAACCTTCATCTGCTGGCAAGAAGTCTAAGAATCAAAATCAGCCTGAAGGCAGTCAGGCAACTTTCAAGAAGCCTCGAGCTGGCTCTACTTTCACCGAGCGACCTCCTATGGCGCCCAGACCCGCGGAATCTCAGTCACGAGCGGCCAGTTCGGCCATTACCTGTTTCAACTGTGGAGAACAGGGTCATTACAGCACGAAGTGCTTGAGGCAAACCGTCATGTGCAATAACTGTGGAATGGTGGGGCATAGGGCCCGTTTTATCCGAAAGGACTCCAAACCTACTCCGGTGTCATCTCAGGCCCCGAAACAACAATGGGTTCCGAATCGGGCTATTTCAAGACGCTGGCTGCTTAAGACGACGGGAGCTAACAAAGGTGGAGCCCATAACTATCAGATGGGAGCATCTGGTTTCGGAGATGGCAAGCCCCGAATTTATGAGATGAAGAAAGCTGATGATCCAGAAGCCCGAATGATCTCAGGTACACTCGAAATTCTATCTCAACCTGTGTGTACCCTTTTTTATACTGGTGCATCGCATTCATTCATTTTCGAGTCGTGTGTGAGTAGACTACGTCTGGGTAGTGCTACTAGTTGTGAGCCTTATGTCATTGGTCTACCTGATGGTAGAAGAATTATCGGGAATCGTGAGATTAAGAATTATCCGATTCAGTTTCATGGCCATGATTGGTTGGCAAACCTAATCGTGGTAGATTTACCGAAACACGACGTCATCCTAGGTATTGATTGGATGAATCATCACGATGGCGTCATTAGTGTCCGTAAGCGTGTGGTCACTATCATCTCAGACGATGGGGTTGAATGTGTATTTCAGGGAGGTAATCCCAGCTGTTCTGGGAGAGTCATCAACTTGATGAAAGCAGTGAAATTACTCAGTCGGGGGTGTGTCGGTTATTGGTGCTATATGACCAAAAGCGAGAAGTCATCAGTAATGTTGACGGATATTCCTATAGTGAGAGAATATGTCGATGTATTTCCAGACGAGTTACCTGGTTTGCCTCCACAGAGAGATGTGGAGTTCACGATTGAGTTGGAGCCTGCTACGTCTCCAATATCGAAGGCACCGTACCGGATGGCCCCGACCGAAATGCAGGAGTTGAAGAATTAATTAGAGGATTTGACCGAGAAGGGTTATATTCGACCGAGTGCGTCCCCGTGGGGAGCACCAGTGTTATTTGTCAAGAAGAAGGATGGTTCGTTCCGCTTATGTATTGATTACTGGGAATTGAACCGGGTGACGATCAAGAATAAATATCCTCTGCCCCGTATCGATGATCTTTTGGATCAACTTCAGGGAGCTTCAGTATTTTCCAAGATCGACTTAAGATCTGGATATCATCAGTTGCGAATTCGAGAGTCGGATATCGCAAGGACGGCGTTCCGAACACGCTATGGTCATTATGAATTTGTGGTAATGCCGTTTGGGTTAACTAATGCACCTGCGGTGTTCATGGAATTAATAAATCGGGTCTTCATCGATTATTTGGATCAGTTCGTGTTCGTGATTGTCTTTATTGATGACATTCTAATTTATTCTCGTGACCGGGAGGAACACGAGTTTCACCTTCATCAGGTGCTCGACGTGTTGAGACGAGAGCAACTTTATGGAAAGTTTTCCAAATGTGAGTTCTGGATGTCCGAAGTGACATTTCTCAGACATGTAATTTCATCTGACGGAGTTCGTGTCGACCCTCAGAAGACGGAGGCAATCCGAGATTGGCAACCTCCGAAGAATGTTAAGGAAATCCGGAGTTTCCTCGGATTAGCTGGTAATTATCGGCGATTTGTGGAGGGATTTTCTAAAATTGCTCAACCCATGACGAACCTTTTATGGAAGGATAAGAAATACACGTGGTCCGATGCGTGTCAGCAGAGTTTTGAACAACTCAAGAGCCGATTAATTTCAGCACATGTCCTTTCCTTACCGCAAGGGACGGAAGGATTTTTGGTTTATAGTGATGCGTCCGGACAGGGTCTCGGATATGTACTAATGCAGAACGGGAAAGTTATTGCTTATGCTTCACGGCAATTGAGACCTTACGAGGTTAATTATCCGACCCACGACTTGGAGCTAGCAGCCGTGGTATTCGCATTGAAGATTTGGCGTCATTATCTTTATGGCGTTACCTGTCAGATATTCACCGATCATAAGAGTTTAAAGTATATATTTACTCAGAAGGAGTTAAATATGCGACAGAGACGGTGGTTGGAACTAATCAAAGATTATGATATTGAGATACTTTACCACCCGGACAAGGCGAACGTTGTCGCCGATGCTTTGAGTCGTAAGTCCGTTCAAGAGCAGATGCTTGCTCGATTAACAGTTCAGAAGGAATTTCAGCAGGAATTTCTGAGACCCGAGATCGAGGTCTGGTTACAGCGAGTACAAGGGCAACTTTGTACGTTAGAGATTTCATCGCCACTTGAGGAGGCGATCAGGGAGAATCAGGGTTCGGACCCATTTTTGTTATGCATTCGAGATGATGTGACTCAGGGGAAAGGCTCTGGATTTGTGGTCCACGAGGATGGACTTTTGCAATTTAAGAATCGGTTGTGCGTACCGGCGAATGATGAGTTGAAAAACTCGATTTTGAGAGAATCTCATGCTACCCCTTATTCCGTTCATCCGGGGTCTAGCAAGATATACAAAGACTTGAAACAAAATTGCTGGTGGAGTAATATGAAGCGAGAAGTCGCGGAATTTGTTTCGAGATGTTTAACCTTTCAGCAAGTCAAGATAGAACATCAGCGACCGGCGGGTATGCTGAAACCGCTCCTTATTCCAGAGTGGAAGTGGGAAGATAATTCGATGGACTTCATCACGAGTTTGCCGACGAGTCGTCGTGGCATGAATATAATTTGGGTAATTGTGGACCGCTTAACTAAATCAGCTCATTTCCTTGAGATTAAGGATACGTGGGGTCCCGAGAGACTTGCCCAGTTGTTCATCAAAGAGATAGTGAGATTGCATGGTACTCCTAAGAGTATTGTTTCCGATCGTGACGGACGATTCGTGTCTCATTTTTGGACATCAGTTCATCGTGCCATGGGAACTCACCTTAATCTCAGCACAGATTTTCATCCTCAGTCCGACGGACAATCAGAGAGGACTATTCAGACTTTAGAGGATATGTTGAGGGCATGTGTTCTCGATTGGAAAAATGATTGGGAAGCCCAACTACCGTTAATCGAGTTCACGTACAACAATAGTTGGTATGCTTCGATTAAGATGGCACCTTACAAGGCCTTGTACAGTCGTCGTTGTCGATCTCCTTTGTGTTGGGATGACTTATCAGAATCAATCGGCACCGAGCCCGATATGCTTATAGCCGCCCGTGAGAAGGTAGCTTTGATCAGGAGTCGTTTGTTGACCGCTCAGAGTCGGCAAAAATCATACGCAGATAATGGTCGTCGACCGTTAGAGTTCGAGACGGGTGACCATGTTTTGGTCAAGGTATCCCCGAGTCGAGGTATCTTCCATTTTGGGAAGAGGGGAAAGTTGAGTCTGAGATTCATTGGACCGTTTGAGATTTTGGATCGAGTAGGCGAGCTAGCTTATCGATTGGCCTTACCTCCGGCGTTGAGCCGAATTCATAATGTTTTTCACGTTTCTCAGTTACGGAAGTATGTTGCGGACCCGAGTCACATACTTCAGTTCGACGAAATCGAGATAGCTGATGATCATTCATATGAGGAGCGTCCTATACGAGTCTTAGAGCGGCGAATCAAACAGTTGAGGAACAAGACGATTCCTTTGGTTAAAATTCAGTGGTCTAGACACGGGGTCGAAGAGGCTACTTGGGAAACCGAGGATAGTATGCGGGAGAGTTATCCCGAGTTGTTTGACCCTTAGTTTCGGGGACGAAACTCTTTTAAGGGAGGTGTATGTAATACCAGGTTGTAATTCAGTCATTATCATTCAATATTTATCGCTCAGTAATTGTCACTCAGTAAATTTCACTCATTAATGATCATTCATCGTTCATATTCATTCATAATATTCACCGTTCAGAGTAATTGTATCGTTATTCATCATCAATCTAGTTGGAGAATCGTGCCGTGTTTATCATCATTGTCATATTCATAGTGGGCTATGTGTGAGGAGTAGCGCACGCTATGAACTCTCTTTAGCGCGCGCTAATTGAGTTCAGGTAGCGCACGCTACCTCCCAACACTAGCGCACGCTAATGTAGTTCAATGCAGGCAGTCCAGAAGGCACTGGACTGCAGTTGGGTTGTAAGTAGCGCACGCTACGAATGGTAAGTAGCGCGCGCTAGTAGGTCGGAGTAGGGCACTATGTTGTGCGCGCTAAGGACGGATCAGGCAGAGTCCAGTAGCTACTGGACTGAGTTGGAATAATTCCTAGCGCACGCTACGAGTAGTTATTAGCGTACGCTAATAGGTGTCAGTAGCGCACGCTGTATATTGTGTGTAGCGCGCGCTACCGCGAACAGATTAGAGAATAGGAGGTTCCGGACTTCAGTACTGGGCATCAGATAAATCGTTAGCGCACGCTAACATTTTGAGTTAGCGCACGCTAAGTATACGGTTGTAGCGCACGCTACAAAAGGTACGTAACACATGCTACCGTTGCGAACAGAGGGTACTGGACTACCCAGTACACCCGTTAGCGCACGCTACGCACAGGAGCTAGCGCACGCTAACTGGGATTTGCTATATATTGTGCAGTGCAGTCCATTTCGTCATTTCATCATCTCACTTCATTCCTTCGGCGATTTGGAGAGTTTTCTTCGAGCTGAATCCACAAATCATCATCTTCAAGCTTATCATTCGTATTAATCATCATTTCAGCATCCCCATCACATCAAATCAATGTAATAATCTCTTGGATCTAGAATTTCGGATTTTTGGGGTTTCCTTCCGATTTCTTCGTGTAAGCTTGGATTGTTGTTGGAATATGTTATATATGGGTTATCTACCTTGGATAAATGTATTCCTATGGATTTAATAACATATATTTCGGATTTCATGTATTGTTGGGGTTTAATTTAAGAACACCTTGGAGTTGACTTTGATATTTGGGGGGTTTTCGATTAGATGTTGTCATTAACTCGTTTTGTGGATTCCTATGGGATTATTGATATCATTGGAGGTGTTTTGTTGGTTTGAAATACTCATTTTGGAGTTGGTTTCGACATATTCGGGATTGAATATTATCAAAGGATGTATGTTTGCTAAGTGTTTGTTTGAATGCCTCAATGAGTTCAGATATTGTTGTATCGACCTTTGAGTTAATCGTAATTCATGCTTGATAAGTATATTGAGTGGATTATTGGTAATTATGTCATTCAAGGTTGTTCGAGCGACCGACATCTCGTTTTAGAACATTGTTCGAGGAAGGACATTTCGACACCGGTATTGTGTAAGTAAATTCTTACTCGGTTAAAAGGATATTCATTTCCTTATGTTGTTGTTCATCCATACATGTAATTCACTCTTAATATATCGTTCATGTCGAGACTTGTAATTATCAACTCATCATGTAACTCACGAGGAAGTTCCAAAATCATTTCATTGAAGCTATCACTCGTTGTATCATTATTTCATCTCGGTGAGTCGTTCTTGATCCTTATAGGATTATATTCGTTACTCCTCACCTTGGTCATTTTGTTCTGGTGATCTTCCGGAATTACATTGCATGGCTAGTTGGCGCATGTGTGGAATTTTAGTCGGGCACACTATGGTCATGTGTATATGCGGGATTCCGGACACATTGGACTGTGCGTATGGTAATGTGTATACGCGGGGCTCCGGACACATTGAACCGTGAGACTAATTAGGCCAATAGCGGGTGTATATGCGGGACTCCGGGCACTCGGCTATTTGTGCTATTACTCAGTTCACTCGGGCGTACTTTGATGCTCATCATTCAACTTAATTCATTAATTCATTCATGTGATTGTTGTATATTGTTCAACTCTTGAGGATTGTTGTTCTATGTAACTGACCCCGTTGGGGGATGTTGTTTTCAGGTCATGGCAAGGCTAAGGCACGGGAAGAGAACGTTGACGGCGAGGAGTCCCAGTGATACTAGTAGGGGCCCCAGTCCTTTCAGTCTTCCTGTTTTCTTCATTTGCATTCCGCTGCAGACTTCCATTTTAAATACTCATTTTAACTTCATATAAAATATACATGTATTCTGTCTTTATCCTGGGTGTGTTGTACTTGAAACTCCTCATCGGAGTAATTATTGATATACTGTGGTTTGGTACTACAACTATATCACTTAATTGATTAATTTTCATTCGCCTGGTGGGTCCCAGTTGGGGGTCCACGGCACTATAATATTCGCCTAGTTTGGGATGTTACAGCAGGTGCTCTTCAGTATCTTACTTTTACTCGTCCAGATATTTCTTATGCAGTGCAGCAGGTCTGTCTTTATATGCATGATCCTCGAGAGCCTCATTTCTCGGCTCTTAAGTAGATTTTGATATATGTTCGTGGTACTCCAGATCATGGGTTACAGTTGTTTTCTTCGTCTACTACATCTTTGGTTGCTTACTCGGGTGCGGATTAGGCTGGTTGTCCTACTACTCGACGATCGACTTCGGGTTATTGTGTGTTTCTTGGCAACAACTTACTTTCTTGGTCGTCTAAGCGTCAACCAACGCTTAGTCGGTCTAGTGCTGAGGCGGAGTATCGTGGTGTTGCCAATGTTGTTGCCGAGACTTGTTGGTTGCGAAATTTATTGCGTGAGCTGCATACACCTTTGTCTTTCGCTACACTTGTTTAGTGTGATAATGACTTTAGTGTGATAATGACAGTGCTGTTTATGTGTCTTCTAATCCGGTTCAGCATCAACGTACGAAGCATATAGAGATAGATATTCACTTTGTTCGCGATTTGATTGCTGCTGGTTATGTTCGAGTTCTTCATGTTCCTTCTCGTTATTAGTTTGCGGACATTTTTAAGGTTTGCCTTCGGCTTTGTTTGAGTAGTTTCGTACCAGTTTGAGCGTCCGGTGTCCTCCGCTCAAACTGCGGGGGAGTGTTAGTCGATATATTGTAATGGGCTCAAGCCCAAGTTCTAGATTATTCTTTGTATACCTATTTATGTACTGAACATTCACATTAACGGAATATACACAATTTACCACTTACGGTTGTTAGTATACAATGTGAGTGATTATTATATTTTTATGTAAAGATCTGTTATTAATATTATCTCTATAATACTAATGTTAAACCCAGAAAACTCATTTTTTTATTGATTCTCTCTTTTGACATTTTAATATTTATATAACTTTGCATTAATTTGGGCTCATCCTACAAATTTAAAATTCAATAGAGGCCATTACCTCGAGTCCAATTTTGTTCACCCCAATTAACTGGGGTGAACATAACCCTCCGTCATAATTGATGGAAAAGCATTGATTTTTATGAAGAGTTGGACTTTTGTGTACAAAAAGTCATGAGGGGGAGTAAATAAAAAAAAAAAAAAAAAAAAAAGGCAGTGTTTTCTTTAGAAAAAGAACCCTCCGTCTGGGAGCTTCCAACTTTACCAAAAAAAAAAAAAAAAAAAAAAAAAAAAAAGCAGAACAGAGAAGCCATGGCCGAAACGAGTGAATAAAAAAAGCTAAACATACAATGGCCGAGGAAGAGTAAAACATCAAAAGTCAAGATACAATTGAAGGTAATCCTCCTTTATTTTATTTTTTAAACGGTAAAACAATGCTCAAATTTTCATAATGGTAAAGTTTGTTCTTAATTCAATTTATATATGTAAATAATCACTATCTGTTTTTTTAATAATTATGTAGGAGATAGTTGGAATGGCCCCACAAGCATACTACAATAACAGTAGCTGGCAATGGATACAACAAGCAGGCCAACAATCTCAACACATCTTTCCACCATGGAATTCTTTCCATAATATTTTTTGATGAAATAATCATTTGTTCAGTGCCTTGTTTGAATTAAATTGTGAGTGTTTGCATTTTTAATGGGACTGTTAGAATTACCGTGAAATCAGACCAACTGTTAAAATGAGATTGTCCAAACAAAATTTATATTTTTGTCACCCGTGGTTTTAACGAAATTATCTTCATCTATATTATGTTTGCAATATATTACTGAAGGAATTTATCGAAATAAGTTGTGAATACTTCAAATTAAATGAGTTCTGACAAAGTAAAGTTTTAACAAACTTATCCTAAATTATTGGAATAAAAATTAACAAAGAAATTCCATTATTAAACATATCCTAAATGCTTCTGTTCTGCTTTTTTTTTTTTGGTAAATTGGAAGCTCCCAAACGGAGGGTTCTTTTTTTAAAGAAAACACTGTTTTTTCTTTTTTTTTTACTCCCCCTCATGACTTTTTGTACACAAAAGTCTAACTCTTCATAAAAATCAATGCTTTTATCCTCATACTTCTTCATCAACATAACCATATGTTGCTGCAGAATGACCTCCCGTGCTTTCACCTGTAATTGAAGAAATACTGTTGTTGATAACTGTAACTTCTTTTTTGGTCCTTGGATTATCAAGGATGGATTTGGGGTCTCTATCATTAGGATCGCCATATAGAGCGACATGCCGGTAATATAGTTCTAGTTCCTTTTCAGCAATAGCAATAAAACGTCTGACAGATTCGAGTGATTGCTCATATTTTGATTTTTCCAGTGCCTGTGCAAGATAAAAACATCGCCGGATGTGAGGTATAAATGTAAAACGAAAAAGTGGCATAGAATAGAATTATAGAACATGACAGTAGTATTGATCTTCACATAATATCATCGAGGGACATCCGTCATAGTAGCAGATGATATTTTACCAACTCCATGATAATAGCAAGCAAAAGCTTCTGTATCAGTTTCCATGTCAATATGGTTAAATGTAATTTCTCTTAGGTTGAAAGATTTTATTTACGTCTTATCATTTAAGAGAGATCATTACGCCTACGGATAATTACAATTACTACCCTTGAGGTACAGAATAATTGTTTTCAAAAAAATAAAAAAGAAAAGCAACCATATATATTTTGTAATTACAAGTACCCCACTGGCATGTTTCTATTATACAACTTGCACCTATTAAGGGGTAATTTACAAGACAAAGACAAACTTCTAGAGGGTATTGTAGTTTTAAAAGCCAAGTGGACAGTTTTTGTAATTTAGACTAAAACCTATGAAGCACGAACACTCACCTGAAGCCGTGTATCTCATCCGTGATCGGACACACCCGACACGCTCCAGACAGGCATATCGAAGAGTATCAGATTATAAGGGGAAAAACAAAGTTAAATGCTCGACACGCTGGGGGATGTTTTTTTAGATATATAGCATAGTTACCTATTTCGTTCGTTCCTCCAGTTAGCAAATTTCTGGCGCTCTACTGGATTGCTGAATGTAGAGGAAAGAAACGAGCGAAGAAGTCAACATATGAGAAAAAAATTGCACATAAGACGAGTGAACGCCAGGTAGAAGAGGAAAAAAAAACGAGGAGTTAATGGCTATGGAGAAGAGAAAAAAGAAAATAGCTGCTAAGGTTTTTTAGGCTTATATTTATGTATAGGGGATGGTTGTGGTGAAAATGGAGTTTAAACTAAGAAATATGAATGAATTTGGTCCGTAGATCTTGATTAAACGGATGACCAAGATTTATTCTCATGAAAAGTTATGCATTGAATTCATTGTTTTACTGCTTCGACAGTTTTATGCTTGACAGTTTTATACATAAAATGCATAATTTTAATGCATTAGTATTTTGATGCATAAAATGCATATATTTTATGAATACCCGAATCTGGACCGTAGATTACATAAAAGATCAATGGTTCGGATTTATTTCTATTTCTTACTCAAAAAGCCATTCTCATTTGATCCATCCTCTCCCTCTCTCCTATATATATAATTAGAAAAAAATAAAAAAATGTCCTAAATTTTTGAAGAAAGTACGAACCCCGCGTCCATGTCGTGTTGTGTCGTTTGAGTTCGTACTTCATAGATTAAAACTCAGGAATATGTTTTTCTAATTAGACAAAATAGCTCTACTAGGGACTGAAGTTTGTCATTTTTATCACTTAAGGGACTAAAGTTTTAAGTGTTTCAAACAAGGGACTAAAGTTTAATTCGTTTCAACCCGTTAGGGACTCTGTTAGTTTGGTCCCGTTAAGTTTTAACGGATTGATGACATGGCCGTTAAGTGCCACGTGTCAGCATTTTATTGGTCGATAATAATAAAATAATAATAAAAATATACAGATTTTTGTAATAATAATAAATAATAACAAAAAATATAAAAGTCTAAGAAAATATAAAAAATTAAAAATCTATATTTTTTAGAAAAATTGAAACTATATTTTTTTTAAAAAAATCTGGAATATTAATATTAAAAATCTAGTGCTTTTAGTTAAAGTTAAAAATAAAAATTAATAATTAAAAATATTTGGATCCGATTTATAATTAACCTTTAGTTTGTTGTTTTAGATTTTTATATTTTTCTGTAAAATAATATTTATTTAAGAAAAATAATATCTCGATTTTAAAAAAAAAAGTTTATAAATTAAATCCAAATTTTTTAATTTTTTTATTTTCAATTTTTAAATAAAAACATCCGATTTTTAAGTACTAATATTCCAGATTTTTTTTTTTTAAATTTGAGAAAAAAAAAAAGTTTCATTTTTAAAAAAATCCAGATTTTTTTATTTTTTATATTTTTTAGACTTTATATTTTTATTATTATTTTATTATTATTACAAAAATCTGAAATTTTTTATTATATTTTTAATTTTTATTTTTAACTTTAAATAAAAGCATTAGATTTTTAATATTAATATTCCAAATTTTTAAAAAAAAAGTAAAATTTCAATTTTTCTAAAAATATACAGATTTTTTTATTTTTTATATTTTTTTAGACTTTATATTTTTTTATTATTATTACAAAAATCTGATAATTTTTATTATTATTTTATTATTACCGACCAATAAAATGCTGACACGTGGCACTTAACGGCCATGTCATCAATCCGTTAAAACTTAACGGGACCAAACTAACGGAGTCCCTAACGGGTGAAACGGATTAAACTTTAGTCCCTTGTTTGAAACACTTAAAACTTTAGTTAAGTGATAAAAATGGCAAACTGCAGTCCCTAATACAGCTATTTTGCCTTCTAATTATCCCAATCTCTTAGGTAGAAAGAATGCCATCTAAATGATATGAACAATAATAGCAAATAAGTTTTCTAAAACAAGACATATAGAGATGAGCTTTGCACACAGAGAACCTATACCACATGTGCAAAAAATAGATCAAGAGACTCTTACTGATGTGCCGAATGGAGAACATTCAGAACCACACATTAGAAGGACTTGAGAAAAACTAGTACATCCTACAAAATTATACAGCGAGAACCTACTATTTAACTCTATTAATGTCGAGAAGCATACCCGTTTCTTTGATAAAGTATCTACAGGCGACATGACCTTTGGCTGAACATAGTTCTTTCCTCGATAAAATGTAATTGTGTCATCTCCAATTATCTGGATAGGGAACCCGCCACTCAGCCTAGCAATTTCATTTGCATACTCTTGTAGTTGGCCAGGCTTGCAAGGCTTGCAAATGACCTTGACGGTTTCATGTTTCTTCCAGTGCATATGCATATTAAGAATAACCCCTCCAAAGATTCCTCTTCTGCCAACTGGAACGTAATTGGACCTTTTCTGGGCCATCTTCTTCATATAAAACCTTTCCTCACCGGTTAATACATGGGGTTCAACTAAAGGACCCTCAACTTTCGGAACTTCATACCTCTTCAGCCTTTCGATTAATAACCCTTCCTTGATTCTTGCCTGAATTAAAAGACCAAAAGAAAAGTATGAAATCAACAAGACTACATCATTGAGGAGATACTAAGTACTCCCTCCGCCCCAATTGAAGAAGGTACCCTGGTGGATGTACAACTTATTAATGATTGCACGGTGTAATACACAAGAAGCTTTTCATTACCATTTTTTCAATTATTTCCTTACTAATTAGTTACGAACTCATTTTCAACCACATAAATGAGATGTAAAAAAGTAGAAATAAGTCTCCTTGATTGGGACAAAATTGTGTTTTAAAGCTAGACTCATAGGGAGTATTTAGGTATGCAACAACATTTAAGCCTTAATCCAAGAATGAGTATTTAGGTATAATTACAAAAAAATCTTACTAATCTTTTAAAATTACAAATCCACCCACCCACCCCCACCACCTTCTGAGTGTGTGCTTCTTTAACACAAAAATATGTTGGGGGATATTTAATTAAGCTAAACATCTGAGGTAGTTTTTGAAATTAACCCTGGTTTTTATGTAATACATTTGAATTTTGAAAACTCAAAGAAAACGCTCTTCAATTTTTAAGAAACAAACAATGATACTACCGTAAGAAAACACACAAAAAAAATGGGACTGCTACAAAAAGTAGATTCTTCTGAGATTTTCGCGCATACATTATCAAGCTTGTATTTGATCCTCTCCTCTGCATTAGCAAATCTTTGCCTCTTCTTATTGCCTTTGACTCCAAGCCTTCTTGGGTCTCTCTTATTGGCAGACTTTCTCTTCTGCTTTTCTCTCTTCCGTTGAAGCTTCAGCCTTTTCTTTGTCTTCCACTTCTCCTTCTTCGGGGCCTCAATTTCATTAATCTCAAACTTGGGCTTTCCCTGTGGTGATATTACCAAACTCACTGACCCATGACTGAAGCTTCTCCTTTCCCAGCAAAAACTTAGTTGACAATAATTCTGTGGGTTTCGATGCAGTTGAGATGAAGGCCTTAAGAGAGTAAAAAAGGAGCCTGATATCTGAAGAATTCGCCTTAAAGCAAAATAAACAAGGTTGGTTAAAAAAAAAAAAGAAATAGGAAAACTAAAGGCTAACTCAGATTATTAGAAGTAACAAATACCTGAAAGTAAGAGGACGGTTGAAAAAGGAAGATGCTCTACAGAGAGTTCGAAGCAAAGAAATTGCCATTTGAGCATTTAGCATTGCCTATACCTGCGATAGTTCCAGGCTTGAGTTGAGAGGAATACTTTTGTTTATGAATATTCAGTTCCAATCACACAATAATCTCCATAAACACCCACCAGCATTCATATTACACAAATTTTACAACACTCGAATCTTCCTGACTCACAAGTTTTTCAACAAACAGAGAGAGAGAGAGAGAGCATGCATTAGCATTTAGTGCCCTGGAGAGTGGTGGAGACTGGAGAATCTGGAGAGAAGCAGTCGACCCGGAGTGACCAATTGCTCGAAGAAGCAGTCGACCGAGCGGGATACTATGAAGAACGAAAGGGAGCAGCTCTCTAATTTCTATCAACAAACCTAAAAACAAAACTCCTTTTTTACTATTTATTATATATTTTTTGGACAAAAATATCAGATATGATGTGGTAGGGGACGGACAAAAACCCATCCAGCCGTCCCCAATTAGTCCCCAAAATGCGGTCAAAGCCGTCCCCAATTCTATGACCGAACCCACTAGCGTAGAAACGTTTTGGGGACGAATCCAAGCCGTCCCCGTCCCGTCCCCGTCCCCGCGGCGTCCCCGGCATGGCAACAGCCTCTAAGCAGGCGACCCCGTGCTTCATAGATAGTACTTATAAAGGTATATCAATAACAAGTTTTAAATTTTCACAAGAATAGTTAAATTAACAAAAAAATATTGATCAAAATAACTTCGTAATGACAATAAAAAATAGTGGGAAGATCATATTGGGACGGCCGGAGTAATATGAATATAGCTTACAAGCTTACATAACTTCTTAATGTTTGCTTTCACAATAGGCCCATTAGAAATTTTTTATTCTACATTGCAGTTAACTGTTTTTTATGCAAAAGATATTTTGTAGAATGAGAAATCATCTAAGGATCTGCAATTTACTGCTCCAAAAATCAAGCATATAGAGGAATCATCAGCTGAAGTTGGGTCAGGCAAACCTACAAACAGTTGGCGGGCATTAATCAAAGGGCTCTCATATTGTTGTTAATACATTACGCCATTAAACTTTTGCTGATCAATCAATTAATCAACAACCCAATCACAAGCAAAAAAATAGGGCACATGATCATAAATGTTAACAAAAATCAGATTTTGAGTTAAACATTGTTTTTCTTTACAATGCAAAGCAAACGTAGTGGTTAATTATTTTGAATAAAAGTTCAAGAACACTTGCTTCTGAAATCGAAGTTGAGCAATAAGGAAAATTCTAGGGCAGTAAAATCAAGGAATATTTTAGGGGTAAATAGAAGATTTAATTTTTGATATAGATTTAAGAAAATCGATTATGGCAAAAGGCAGGGGGGAGCTGATTCTTATAAGGAATAGATAGAAGTTCATGAGATCTCTTTTTTACTTTAATATGCTAATCTGAAATCATATAACCTAATTCTGCACTCCCAAAAAATCTTCACTAAACCCTAATTCTGAACTTGCCGCCGATGATGAGTAAAAGTGAAGACAAACCCAAAATTCTTCACACCCAAAAAGGGGCTAAATTCCCAAATATAAACCCTAACTCTAATATTAACCTCACAATACGATGCGTCGATCGAAGATCTGTCGTCGGTTTTGTGCTTTGTCGTCGGGAAGGAAGTGTGGTGGCGGTAGTGATGGCTGGGGAGGGAAGTAAAGTGCATATTGGGTGTTAATGGAGGTTTAAGAGAAATTTGGGGAGAGGATGAAGATAGAGTGAATTAGGGGGCCGGATTTGTTGATGTTGGCCGAAATATATGGAGGCGGAATGGCGGTGTAAGGTGGTGGTTTTTTTGTGGGTATGGCAGGTTTAGAGAGAGAGAAAGAGTTGGGAAGAAGAAGTTAAAGAAAAGAGAAGGCGTCGTAGTTTTTGGCTGAAGTGGGGAGGGAAACCAAACCAAACCAAACCAAACCAAATATACCCAGTATATCCCGCTCAGAGCAGGGTCTGGGGAAGGTAAGATGTCCGCAGACCATGCCCCTATTTATTATGGTAGAGGATACTGCTTTAGTGAAGACTTACTTAAATAAGACAGCAGACCTTGTGTGATAAATACAGGAAAACATATGATTCGAAAAAGCTCGAGACCATACCCGAGCCTCATTGATCCACATGACTTACCTAATCGGATTTTGGCTACTTCACTCCCGATGAACGCCGCTCTAACAAAGAGAGGTTGGCTCTGCGCACAGCCTCCGTCAAAAATACACCACACGCAAAGCATAATAGGATAAAATATACAATAAAAGTAAAATGCAATGCTCTAGGTCAAAGCTAACCGAGACAACCCAACCATGAGGCCTCAACTACAAAGACCGCTCCCTACAAAAGAATCCACACTCGATCCGCGCTCCAAGCGCACCTATCAGCCATGGTCTCGGAAAGGTTTAAGGCCTTCAAATCTAATCTCGATTGCTCCTCTCACGTCCTCCTGGCCCGCCTCCTCCTCTCCCGACAACCATTAAACTCTCGACCCTCCTCACCGAGCAGATGCCTCGCCTTGCGACGTGACCAAACCATCTCAATCTCCTTCCCTAACTTTCACGAAATGGGCGCCACTTCCAGTGGCTCCTCGAAAACCCCGTTCGCAATTCTATCTAACATTGTGCGACCACACGACCAACGTAACATTCTCATTTCAGCCACTTCCAACTTGCTCTCAAGCGACTTCTTCATCGCCCAACATTCGGAGCCATACAACATTGCAGGTCGGATTGCCGCTCTATAGAATTTACCCTTCAACTTTAGAGGGATTTTCTTGTCGCACAGGACCCCTGTCGCTGCTCTCCACCTTAGCCACCCCGCTTTGATGCGATGCGTGACATCATCTTCACACTCACCTTCCTTCTGAATGATCGAACCCAAATACTTGAACTTATCCGTACGGGGTACGATCTGATCCGCAATCATTACCTCAACATCTTCCTCGTTGGCCTCACCACTAAAGTTACACTGCAGATACTTGCCTTGACCGGCTCACACGCAAGCCCTAGGATTCTAACTTAGCCCTCCAAAGCTCCAACTTCGAGTTCACCTCCCTCCTCGACTCCGCCACTAACACAATGTCGTCAGCAAAAAGCATGCACCACGGGATGCCATCTTGAATCTCTCGCGAAATGACGTCAAGGATTAGAGCGAAGAGAAGAGGGCTTAGCGCCGACCCCTGGTGTAGCCCTATCTCAACCGGAAAATACTGGGTGTCACCAACTGGGGTCCTAACGCACGTCCTAGCTTGGGAGTACATGTCTTGGATCGCCCTAACGAACGGCAACGACACCCTCCTCTCTACTAGGCTCCTCCAAATAACATCGCGCGGAATGCTATCATAAGCCTTCTCTAGATCAATGAACACCATATGCAGGTCCTTACGCCGCTCTCTAAACTTCTCCATAAGGCGTCTGACGAGATGAATGGCCTCAGTCGTGGACCTCCCCAGCATGAAGCCAAATTGGTTCTCTGAGATCTCAACTTCTCTACTAACCCTGCATTCCACCACTCTTTCCCAAAATTTCATAGTATGACTGAGGAGTTTAATACCCCTATAGTTACTACAACTCTGAGCATCGCCTTTGTTCTTGAAAAAAGGCACGACAATATTATGCCTCCACTTTGTCGGCATCTTAGAGCCTCTGATGAGGATGTTGAACAGCTCTGCTAGCCACTGAACTCCGACTTCCCCCAGACAAAGCCATACCTCAATAGGGATCTGATCCGGGCCTACAGCCTTCGCTCTACCCATTTTCATTAGGGCACCCTTTACTTCCTCCTTGCTGATGCTCTCACAGGAACTAAACGAACGAGCAGAAGATAGACTAACTCCTTGCACCACCGAGTCACTACCTCTAGCCTCACTGAAAAGTTCGAAAAAATACTATTCCACCGCTCCTTAATAGGCACATCGTTCACTAACACTTGACCCAAATCATCCTTAATAAACTTAACGGGACCCAGGTCGCGCCGCCCTCTTTCCCTAGCTTTCGCTAGTTTAAAATAGCATTCGCTCCTTCTTTGGTGTCTAGGCGCTTGTACATCTCCTCGTAAGCCTCATATTTAGCCTTAGTCACTACCTTCTTAGCCTCTCTTTTCGCCACCTTGTACGCTACAATCTTCAAGATTCTCTCCTCCCCAGCACTAACCGACAAAAGCTCCTTAAATAGCGCTTGTTTTGCCTTAACCTTGTTTTGGACCTCCTCATTCCACCACCAAGCCTCCCTAGGTCCACTAGACCTGCCCGAAGAAACCCCTACCACCTTCTCGCCCACTCTCCTAATAGCATTGGCCATGCTGGTCCACATAAGGTTAGCATCGCCCGCACGCAAAAAACCTCCTTCGCGGGTCAGTGACTCCTTGAATACTGTCGCCTTCTCACCCTTCAGATCCTTCCAGAGAATCCTAGGTCTAGCTTCTCTAACCCTGGTAACAACACGACCTCCCATGGATAAATCCATAGCCAGCAGCCGGTGTTGAGAAGAACATGCCTCGCTCCGGAACACCTTGCAGTCCACGCACGCCCTAGCATCACGACTGCGCAAAAGTAGGTAGTCAATTTGCGTGTTGTGCCCCCCAGTACTGAAGGTGATGAGGTGTTCAGCTCTCTTCTGAAAAACAGAGTTAGCAATTACCAACTCATGCGCAGTGGCAAACTCCAACAGTGCGGAACCTCCTGCATTCCTAACTCCGAACCCGAAACCCCCATGCGCACTATGATAACCATCCACCCTCTCACCAATGTGCCCATTGAAATCGCCCAAGTGGGGAGGGAGTGAGGAATTAATGAAAAGTCCTACTCCCTCCGTTTCTTTTATTATTGCAATGTATTCACTATTACAATGTTCACATACTCTCTTTTAACCATTTTTTGTGATTTACACATATGAAAAAATATAGTCATGTGGGATCTTATTAGATTTATCTCGAAATATACTTTCAAAATATCAACTTTTTATAGTTTTTAAAAATAAAGAATTGAAGATATTAATAATCAAAGTTGTGCATTGACAAAGGTGAAAGTCTAGATGTTGCAGTTATAATAGAACGGGGGTAGTATATTATTTAGTAAAAGTGAATGTATTTTTTTATCACTCAATTATCAGTTCTTTTAAAATCTATCACTCAGTTGAAAATTTATTCCATTAATTATATTTATTTTATTTTTATAAAATATTTTATATATATTACTATATTATATATTATATTTATTAATTGTATTTTTAAAATGTATTTAATAGAAGAAAAGGTATTTTCAACTTGCATAATTTCTTTTTAATTTTTATACAAATTTCTCCGTGTTAATTATAATTTTTTAAAAATAAAAGTAATTTTTTTAAATGTGGGGTATTCACTCGCGAAAATTATAATTTTTTATGTTTTATGTTCTAAAATAAAAATAACTTTCAATGGTTAAATTTAAAAATTTGCCCCTCGCGGGGCTGTTCTAAAGAAATAAAATATTTTTAATAGTTAAATTAAAAATTATAATCATTAAATTTAAAAATTATAGATACTTTTAATTAATATAACAAGACTATATTGATCTCCCTTTAAGTTAAAAAATAATAATAAGACATCTAATTATGATATTATTATAATGGGACCTATTTATAAATTGACCATTAGTTTGTGATATATTATACAAATTTCTTTTTTATTTAGTTTTTTTCTGAAATATATTAAAAAATTAAATTTTCCATGAAAGTATTATTTTCTGAATTTTTTAACTAGTATAGTAGATCCACGTCAACGTGTAAAAAATAAATTTTCCCTTAAAGTTTATCTTTTTAACGGAAAACTGAAAGAATTAACGGAATGACTAACTGTCTGTTCTCTTCGGCATAAAAGAACTGAACTGAACTAAACTGAAAGTAAGCTCGGGGTATGATGCAGCGAAAATTACTAGAAATATCTGAAAAAATAATATTTTACTAATTTTATGAATAAAATTAATTAAATAAAAATAAAAATTCAGTATTATTTTTAAAATGTTTATGATATTATAATTTTACTTTTTAAGTTTTAATATTTTCTTACACGTAAAATATATCAAATTTACATTTGTAAAAAAAAAAACAAATTTCAAGATATATATATATATAATATTTATACTCTGGTGGTCCTCCTTGTCGAGAATGTATGAGCAATTCAATTACCAACATTCTTCTTGTCGAAATGTAATTGAGAGAGTTTTTGCGGTTCTCAAAAATAGGTGGAAGGTTCTAAAATCGATGCCGCAAATGGACGAGGCTAATTAGCTGAACAATTAACCGATTATGAAAACTAGTTAATGTTCAATAGTACTATTATCAAAATGTGTATTACAAATTATGATCATTTCAACAATGACAAGTATTATTGTTGTTATTATATTAGTATTATTGTTGTCATCTATTAAAAAATATGTACTTTGGACAATGACAAATATTATTGAAATGTGTACTTCTTATAGAAAAAGGAATTGGAAAAATAATATTTAGCTATATTAACATAATAATAATAATGATGATATTAATATTAATAGTAAAACCAGTAGTAATTGTAATAATAATAATAATTATTATTATTACCATTGTCTTATTATCAGAGAATAGATTAGGAACTGAACTGAACTGAACTGAAAATAAGCTGGGGAGAACAGGCGTTAAAACGGTAAAACATGTGTAACGTAGTGCCTATGATAAATAAACTTTTAGTTGAGTGGTAGGTTTCTAAAAGAGCTAATAGTTGAGTGACAAAAAAATTCATTTTTACAGAAAAAAGAATACTACACAGCTTCTTATAGGGATGGGACCGGTTCGATTCTTGGTAAAAAATTAAAGAACCGGAATCGGTTTTTAAATACATAAATCGGTTCGGTTTTTGACCACTTTTTTCAGGAACCGGATTAGGAACCGAAACCGAAAAAAACCATTTTTTCTTCATGAACCGAATTAGGAACCGGAACCGAATTTAATGTGTATAAATTGGGTTTTTTTTGGTTCTTTTAGGAACCGAATTGTGCAAAAAAAAAAAACGAATTTTGTAAAAAAACCGAATTTTGAGTAGAAATCGAATTTAATGTGTAATATTTTGAACAAAATACATTTAATTTGCTTTATTTAATGCCTATATTATGTAAAAATTTATATATATTACTTTTATTATTGTATATATATAATATATATATATATAACCGGTTCCAGACCGGTTTTTTTTAACATCATAAAACAGGAACCAGAATCGGAACCGAATTATTAAAAAGGAACCGAATTAATAAGAACCTGAACCGGTTAATAATAAAAGAACCGGAACCGGAATCGAATTTTTCGGTTCGATTTTTATTAAAATTCGGTTTTTCGGGTAAAAATCCCAATCCTAGCTTCTTATGAAGCACTGGTAAGATAGCACTTAATCTATGTGCTATATAAGCTATTTTCAGACATAGCGTATAATTTATATACACTATCTAAGCATTTATTTTTTATTTTTTTATTATTTTTTGCTTGATTATTACATTCAAATTAATGTATGCGCTATTCAAGGTCAATACTAAGATAGGACCGGTGTTTCCTAAGTTTCAATTTGTACTAACGGGAGACTATAGAAATCCGAACGCAACCCACTTGGCAATAATCTTCGCGAAACCGAAAGAGCGCAGATAATCCCTAAGGACATGCAATATAGTTTCACTCGCACCAACACAATCATAACAATAGTCACTATCACCACTCCAACGATTGCAATACACCTTTGTCGGCAATCTTCCATGCAACAATTGCCACGCAAAACCCCCGACAGCTCAGGAACATCCAACCGGTAGACACACTTCCAAAGAGGAGATAGCCTAGAAGTAACACCCTCACAAAGATAATAATACGCACTAGCGTAGAAGTAATACCCTCACCGAGCTCCAGATCTTTCATCTGGCCAATAAGTAACATCAAGTCCCAAGGACGCACGAGTCCGGCAGGGGGCACGCGAGTAATGAGTTTGGTAATAAAAAATTTGATCTAATAAGTTTGGTTATAAAAATAGCTAGAATTGCACCAATATTTTCAAATTTAAGACTCACAACTAATACATGAAATAACGAAATAAGAGGGAGAAAAAACTCTGAATCATAAATCAATAGAGAAAAATTAAATACTGGACCATTAAAATGAATCATAAAATAAATCATAAAAGTAAAGAATAAACCAAAAATATACATGTATTATAATGTATTTAGTATAGTTATTTTTATATATCGGTTGTTTGAATTTAAAACAATTGATTTTATTTTATTTTTAAAAGTCTGTTTATATTTGAAAAGCCGAATGTATAATGGTTGTGGGATAGTCACTATTCACTAATGTTGATTTTTTAGACTTTTAGGTAAGTTTAACTTATGTCGACTAAAAATTATCTAAATTATGGCTAACTAGTGTATAACTCGTTGAAATTCGTGGACATGAATAGGCAGTTTAATTAATAATTTAAAATTTAAATATCATACGTATCACACTATTATAACAGAATATCAAAATAAATATCATAGTTGATCAAGCAATACAAAAATTGGGAAAAGAATAAGTTTATTTGATGCTCGTTTAATAGCTATTTGTGAAAAATAAATAAAATATTTTCATTAAAAATGAATATAACAGTTTAGTTACTAAATTGCACCAAAAGTAATGACCAGTTTAAGTAGACGAATATGGTAAACTAAAAGTTACATTATATCTATCTTTATATATTATAAAATCTGAGTTTTTCTCTTGCACCAGATTGATTTGTCCTGCGTGTCATTTTGTAAAATTTTGGTCAATTTTTACTTTTTTAATTGCTATCACCTATATTAGGTATATTGTCATTAATAAATATTTTAATGTCTTAATTATATGTTAGATTTTCACATATTTTTACCTTTCTCTTAATTATTTTCCTGAATTTATGGATCAAAATTTTCCGATTTAACTTTTCCTAAATTATTTTGCTTAATTTATGGAGCATATATTTATGAAAAAGCTACGCCTATTGTAATTGCTAAAATTTAGGATCATATTAATCGTATGTTTAGCTTTTCACATTTAATAAATTCCTTAATTCTTAATTAAATTATTTAGCTTTTCACATAGTTATAAATTTTTTTTTATTATTTTCCTAAAATATTATGTGAAATATTTTTTCGTCAAAATTTTGGGCAATCTTTTACTTTTAAATACTATCATATATATATATATATATTCTGACTGGTATATATTTATATTTATATATATATATATATTACAAATACTCAATTTTTGTGCAATCTTATGGCTTATGCCTAGGTGTAATTTTTTTGAGTTTTCTGGCCAATTTTGAAATCTTTTAAAACATAAAAATAATTAAATTTATAATTAAAACTAAAATATGTGATATGGATGTTTAATTTTGATTTATCCAATAATGACAGTTGTTCTCCTATGCTGTTTATATTTTAATTAAGATGTCCAAGTGTTTTTGGGTTATTACAGTGTCGTGGACCCCACACCAGGAGATCCACCAGGTGAACACGACTAAAACACAACAAACTGACCAAAAGGGAAATCACAGTCCCTACTATGATATCCGACATAGTATTCCGATATGGAATTTCAACAACAAGAATGGTCCTACATGGCCAAAATAAAAATACAACAACATCCACGAGCCTCGCTCGGATAATACAACAATGACAACAACTGACGAAACTGGAGTACTCCAAACTGTCTGACCGACATGAACACCGAAACATCTCGGACTAGTATCGCTCGCATGCCTCGTCGCCATCGGCATGCCCCTGTGTCTCAACTCTCTCCTCGCAACACCTAAAACATGAAAACATGCTTCACCCCCATGGGGTCAGTCATCCAGATAATGAATATCAAATACATGTACGACATGATATGCATCCAACGACAGAATAAACAGTACAACAATGGTAATACGAGATGCTCACAAACCAAAGTAAGAACCGAGCATTAGTGAAACACTATGCCCACGGCATACGATTGGTACCTGCTCAACAGGTTAGAACACAAGTGCCCAATGGAGAATCATCAATATAGAACACAACAATGAACTACCCGAAGGTAAACCAAACCAGAGGTGAAATAAATACGAATCACAATGCCCGAAGGCTCCAATGGAAATACCAATACATCACAATGGCCTGAAATCCGTCGACCGAAGCTGCAAAATCTCACAATGGCCTAAAAGCCACTCAGCCGAAGCTGCCAATCATCACAATGGCCCGAAGCCAAGACAGCCCGAAGCTGTATCACATGAGGGCTAAAGCCACGGCACGAAGCCGTATCACAATGAGATCATCCAATGACCGTGACCTGCTGAATTGCAGGTGCTGGGAAACCAACTGCGAAGGTTCAAGCCCCAGACTTACCCATAATGAGATCACCCAGTTGTAATACCCGAGATTTTATTCGATTTCGTTGAATTTTCTTCGGTCGAACGGACTGTTGTTGTCCGCGTCGTTGGAATCGCATGTTTGTATCGTGACACGTTGAGTTTTGTAGCCTGTTCGTTATTGTTTTGGATCATAGCCGGTGCGTTTGCGTGATCGAGACGTCGTCGAGTATCGAGCCGGATGGTCGGGTGTGGGCTGGAGCGAGTTACGGCCGTAAGGCCTGGCCGATTACGGCCGTAAGGCTTCCGGACACCTGGGCATGGGGTACTCGATTACGACCGTAAGGCCTATCCGGTTACGGCCGTAAGGCTTGTTATGGTCGCTAGGCGATGGCCGGTTACGGTCGTAAGGATTCGGCAGATTTCGACCAGTGGTCTGGGATGCTCGGTTATGACCGTAAGGCTATGCCGATTACGGTCGTAAGCTGTGATGGTTGCGTACGCAAATGTTCGGCCGTTGCGTACGCTAACGCGCGTTGACCGAGTTACGGCCGTAAGGCACTACCGATTACGGTCGTAACCCTGTCGGCTATTTATAGGCCTGGCTCGGCCAGACCTAGACCCACTTCATTTTTTCCATTTTTTGCGGCGGCTGGCGACGGGAGATACGAGGAGGCGAGCCCTTGGTCATTTCTACTCAATTTCAAGGCGTTTTGGAAGATTCTTGTTGATTATATCAACATCTAATCCGTGTTCTTCATCGAATCAAGGTATTTCTTTACTTAGAACCTTGATTACATGATTTTTGGGGGTTTCTTCGTGATTCATCGATTTTATCCGAGATTAATGAATTGGTTATGGTATTCTTGTTGTCTTGGCCACGATCTTCGGATTTTGTAACTCGTTTTATCGATTTTTACCAACCCGGAACATTGATTTCTGATTTCCTTGAAGAACCCTCGAATCCTTGTTGTTTTTCGGGTTGATTCGGATGCCGTTTAGCGTTATTGATTCATAGTGATATTGTTTTCGTAGTTTTCGTTGAGTTGTCGAGTTTTTGGTCAATCTTAGAAGGTCGAAGGCTACCCGGCTGTGTCCGTTCTTCGTTTCATTGCTCGCGGTATCGAGGCAAGTATCTTGCCCATACGTTTTATGTTTCGTAGGCATAATTATTGGTAAATGATTTTATGTAAAATCCAGATGTTTAATGAATGTTAAAAAGTATCGGTATGTTCTCGATAAATGTTGTCTTTCAACGATAACTCGGATGCTTTGTGAATAAGTGTGTTTTTGGACTATGTGTGTTAACTTCGTTGTTGAAAGACTCATGATCACATTTAGTGAATGTAATAAACCGTAATCAGTTACCGAGGATTTCGTGTTGTTATGTGTGCTTGTTCGGTGAATATGTGATGGGTGATATTGGTTGTTACTCATTTGAAATGAGGTTGTGATGCTTAATGTTGCTTGGCTTGATAGTTGATTATTGTCGTGTGCTTGTTGTATGTGATGTGCCTCTGGGTAGGATCGTTGAATCTCCGGGATCCATACTTGCTAGTATGGGTCGGGCGTGACCGTAAGGTTATCCATCCGGTATGTCTTGCGGGGACTCTGAGGTTCATGGCTTGTTAGGGCGATGCCTGGGATAACTTGTGTGGTTATACATCGGGACTTAGCGTGCGTTAAGTCATCAGCTGAGTCAGTCGGCTGATCAGTGAGGCACTGACCACGCCTGGTTAGCGTACGCTAGGCTGTGTGTACTGCGTGCGCTAACGAGTAGCATTAACGTACGCTACATAGGATTCGTAGCGTGCGTTAAGCTATCCAGACATATTGCATATTAAGGACTTTCTACCGAAATTGTTGAATTGTTAGACGTTCATTGGACATGAAATGAATTCTATGCTATTTCTTTTGTTAAGGTTCGAGCTTAACACGTGATTGATCGAAGGGGACGACCTTCGAGTATTTTGATATTCGTGGAAGTTTATTCTTGTCAATGAACCGAGGCAAGTACTCTAATTAGAATTGTTTATATTATGACAAATATGATGTGATTGTATCGTGTAAATATGTTGTGAATATATGTCCACCATGCGTTGATCTGGCGGGAATCATCATGGGAATCTATAGCTGTGTGCGCTGGATCGTTGGACAGGTAGTTCCACCATGTGTTGGTCCGACGGGATCATCATGGGAATCTATAGCTGTGTGCGCTGGATCGTTGGAATACCATTAGTATGTCGAAACTGTTATGATATGATATGTGTTGTGGATATTTCTCGTTGGAGAAACTTGTTAAGATATAATTGTTGATTATATCACTGTTGTATGATTATTGTACTTATACTAGCATCGTTGTGCTAACCCCTTCGGGGGTGAACATTTGTGTATGTTCAGGATCCAGGAGAGCGGGGAAACAACCACTGGAGATGCATGACGACGAGGGTGCAGAGTGATGTTCCGGCCGGGTTTACTGTCTGTTGTTTGTTGGTTATTTCTATAAGTACTCGAGTACGTCGTCGGTTTATAATGTTTGGATTTTAGTGATGTAATAATAACTCTTCATGGGATATTTGTAATTTCGGTTTTGAACCAGTCGATTGAATTTTATTTCAGAAATTTCATAAATTGGTATCTGTTATTGTCATTTCCTTTATTCAGCCTTGTAAATTCTTATGTAAAGGATTTACGGCGCTGTAATATTCCTGAATATATCGGGGGTGTTACAGAATATGGTATCGGAGCTAAGATTATGGATATCTTGGCCGTTGGGTTAAAATAGGGGTCATTTATGTCTTTTGAGGTAACCGGTCATGAATGACATCACTGCACTGTCTACGTCTTCATGCGAACGGTGGTTGTAAGTTCCTAAACTCTATCTCATTCTTTACATGTTGTGTCTCATTATACTCGAATATTAGAACGATGTTGTTTCCTGTATATTGAGTATTTATGCTTACAGTATGTTGAGAGGCGGACGTGGACGTGGTCGCGGTCGTGGACGCGGACGAAGAAATACTGAAAGGGAAGCGTCGCCTTCTAATCAGGCCAGTCATAGCTCAGGCGAGCCGCAAACGAACCGGAACCTGCTGTACCAGAGATCCTTCGTCAAGTGGTGAACCAGATGACTCAGTTCGCCCAAGTCGTGGACCGAATGCAAGTGGCGGTGGGACTACAGCAGGGAGAGGGACATCAAAGGATTCCAGAAATGGGAAATCGAGGTGACCGATGGTTGCAAGAGGTAGCGAAAATGCAACCGCCAAAATTTGACGGCTTTTCTGAGACTCCCACTTGGGATCATTGGTTGAAGAAATTGGAGAAAATTTTTGCTAGAATTAATTGCCCAGACGACATAAGAGCTCCTATTGCCCAGTACTTTCTGATTGGGGAAGCATCCGAGTGGTGGGAAGCTATCCGACCTGCAGAACATGATGCTGATTGGACAGAATTTAAAATGATGATGGAAGCTCAGTACTGCCCTCGTCCTGTGAGGAAAGCCAAAATTCGGGAGTTTTTCTCCGCTCAACCATCAGACGAACCCGTATCCCAGACGATTAAGACGTTTAATCAGCAGTTAGCATTTGTTCGACATCTGGTTAGAACAGATGCGGAGATGATGATTCATTTTGAAATGAGAATGAAACTAGAAATCCAGAGGTACATGTCCGGTTTTGAATGTACCACTCTCCGCCAATACCAGGATAAGGCGTTGGCATACGAAATAAAGGAAGCATCAATGGAGAAGTTTATGGAGTCGAAGAAATAGAAAGTCTCTGGTACTTTTACAGAGCACAAGATCAGTGGGCCCCGCAAGGCCCAGTCTTTTTTTCTTTCAAGAAACCTCCGCACCCATCTAAGAGCGGAAAGAATTACGGAACAATGTCAGCCACGACGGATACAGTTAGGAAGTGATTTAACTGTGGTCGCCCAGGCCACCTTTGGCGTGATTGTTTGCGCACTCCAGTTACATGTTTTGACTGCGGACAGGAAGGGCACCGTGCGACGTTTTGCAAGGACGCCACCAAATACAATGGAACTCGTTCATCGCAATGGCCGATTAAGGAAGCTAGTATCCAATGACGCAAAGAAAGTGTTCAGATGCCCCAAAATTTTGGCCGCGGACGAGGCAGAGGACAATGGGACCGAAAGGGGACATCGAGTGCCGGATCTGTTCCCCCACGTCTGTATGAGATGAGAAGGACAGACGATCAGGATGCTGCTATCGCATCAGGTACTGTCCAGATCCTTTTCCAGCCAGTTAGCGTTTTATTCGATACAGAAGCTACGCATTCCTTTATATCTTTGTCTTGTGTAAATCGTTTGAATATTTCTGGTTTTCATACTTGTGAACCTTATGTTGTTGGTTTACGGAGTGGAGAGAGGATTGTTGGGAACTTAGAGACTAGAGATTTTCCTGTATCATTTGGGGGTAGGGAGTGGCTCTCAAATCTAATTGTGATAGAAATGCAAGGAGATGACCTAATACTCGGAAACGATTGGCTTAATCGATATGGAGCAATTGTAAACTACCGAAGGAGGAATATTTCGCTGATCGCTGATGATGGCTCCGAAGTACTGTTTGAAGGATGGAAACCAGGAAGCTTAGGAAAGTTGATCAAAGCAATGAAAACTGTCAAATTGTTGAAACATGGCTGTACAGGATATTGGTGCTATGCAATGAAGAAAGAAGATGAAATTATGAAACTTTCATCCATTCCTGTTGTGAATGAATTTCCAGATTTATTTCCTGACGAATTACCTGGACTACCTCCACGACGGGATGTAGAATTCACTATTGAGCTGGAACCTGGAGCTACACCAATTTCTAAGGCGCCGTATCGTATGGAACCTACTAAAATGTATGAACTGAAGAAGCAGCTGGAGGAGTTACTGGACAAAGGCTATATTTAGCCAAGCGTTTCACCCTGGGGAGCGCCAGTCCTTTTTGTCCGAAAGAAGGATGGATCGCTTCGACTGTGTATTGACTATCGAGAGCTGAACAAGATGACGATTAAGAACAAGCATCCGTTGCCACAGATTGATGATCTGTTTGACCAGTTGCAAGGAGCGACAATATTTTCTAAAATCGATCTGAGATCAGGATACCATCAGCTGAGGATTAAGGAATCTGATGTTCCAAAGTCAGCATTCAGAACTCGCTACGGACACTATGAGTTTGTAGTGATGCCATTTGGTCTCACTAATGCACCTGCTGTATTCATGCAGTTGATGAACCGAGTGTTCATCGAATATTTGGATAAATTTGTGGTCGTGTTCATTGATGACATTTTGGTGTATTCTAAGAACCCGAAAGAGCATGCACAGCATTTGCGGATTATATTAGAACTTTTGAGAAGCGAGCAACTGTACGCCAAACTCTCTAAGTGTGAATTCTGGCTAAAGGAAGTAATGTTCCTCGGTCATGTGGTATCAGCGGAAGGAGTCCGAGTAGATCCGCAGAAAATCGAAGCAATTATGGATTGGAAACCTCCAAAGAACGTGAAAGAAGTCCGAAGTTTCTTAGGACTTGCTGGGTATTATCATCGGTTCGTGGAAGGGTTTTCCAAAATCTCCCGCCCACTTACTCGACTCCTGCAGAAAACTCAAAAGTTTGAGTGGAACGAGTCGTGTCAGACTAGTTTTGATGAATTAAAGAAGAGATTGACGACGGCACCGATTCTATCACTTCCACAAGGGACTGGAGGATTCATAGTTTACAGTGATGCTTCGAACCAAGGACTCGGATGCGTATTAATGCAGAATGACAAGGTGATCGCTTATGCTTCACGACAGCTGAAACCTTATGAAGTGAATTACCCAACACATGATTTGGAGCTAGCAACAGTAGTTTTTGCTTTGAAGATCTGGAGGCATTATCTGTACGGGACTCACTGTCAGATCTTTACGGATCACAAGAGTCTCAAATACATCTTCAGTCAGAAAGAATTGAATATGCGGCAAAGAAGATGGTTAGAATTGATTAAGGACTATGACTTGGAGATTTTGTATCACCCAGGCAAAGCGAATGTAGTGGCTGATGCACTCAGTCGCAAGCTTGTTTCTATTCAGATGCTGGAGACTCTGACCTCCCAACTTAGCCTTCAATGAGAGATGATTCGAGAAGGAATTGAAGTGTGGTTACAAAGAGTCCAAGGACAACTGTGCGTGATGGAAATAACTTCGTCATTAATCGAAGAAATCAAATCTAAACAGGTAGATGATCCTCTGATGATTCGGTTACGTGACGAAGTGATCAAGGGGAACGCCCCCAGATTCGTAATCCATGATGATGGAGTTTTGAGATTTCAGAACCGACTCTGCGTACCCGATGTCAATGTTCTGAAACAGACGATTATGAAGGAAGCTCATAGTTCGCCCTATTCTATCCACCCGGGCACCAGTAAAACGTATAAGGACTTGAAGCAGAATTTCTGGTGGGGCAATATGAAGAAAGATGTAGCGGACTATGTTTCGAAATGCTTGAATTGTCAGCAGGTTAAGATCGAGCATCAACGGCCTGCCGGAATGTTGAAGCCGCTTCCAATCCCTGAATGGAAGTGGGAGGACATATCGATGGACTTTATCACCAGTATGCCGAGAACCAAGATAGGAATAAACATGATTTGGGTGATAGTTGATCGTTTAACCAAATCAGCTCATTTTCTAGGCATTAAGGACACGTGGGGACCAGAGAGGTTGGCACGAGTATTTATATCGGAGATAGTTCGATTACATGGTACGCCGAAGACCATCATTTCTGATCGAGACGGCCGTTTTGTGTCTCACTTTTGGAAAGCAGTTCATAAGGCCTTGGGGACCAAATTGAACTTCAGTACAGCTTATCACCCGCAGACTGACGGACAATCCGAGAGGACCATTCAAACGGTGGAGGATATGGTGAGGGCTTGTGCCTTAGATTGGTCAAACGATTGGGGAATTCATCTACCATTGATTGAATTCACCTACAACAATAGTTGGCATGCTTCCATTAAGATGGCACCATTCGAGGCATTATACGGGAGGAGATGCAGATCGCCCCTATGCTGGGACGATTCATCAGACTTGATCGGAATAGAACCAGAGTTGATCGTGCAGACTCGGGAGAAGATAGCCTTGATTCGTGAAAGGCTGTTGACCGCCCAGAGTCGCCAGAAATATTACGCAGACGTACGTCGTTGCCCATTGGAGTTCAGTACTGGAGACCACGTACTTTTGAAGGTTTCTCCTACTCGGGGAATCTTTCGTTTCGGAAGGAAAGGAAAGCTGAGTCCGAGATATATCGGACCATTTGAGATCCTTGAGAGAGTTGGAGAGTTAGGCATACAGATTGGCATTGCCGCCGTCATTCTGCCATGTTCATAACGTGTTCCACGTATCCCAGTTACGGAGGTATATACCAGATCCCAGTCATATCATTGATTTCGGCGAGATCGAAGTCGCGCAGGATGGGACGTTTGAAGAAAGACCGGTCAAGATACTCGAGAGTCGAGTTAAACAGTTGAGGAACAAACCAATCATTTTGGTCAAAGTTCAATGGTCACGCCATGGAATGGAAGAAGCCACATGGGAAACGGAAGATGGCATGAAGTCCAGATATCCCGAGTTATTTTCGTCTTGAGTTTCGGGACGAAACTCATTTTTAGTAGGAGAGTATGTAATATCCGGATTTATTACTGTGTATTTTACCTGTATTCGAACCCTGTATTATTCGGATTTGTGGTTTTGATTATTGGAGTATGATATTTCTTGCATTGGCATCCTTGTACTTAAGTATAACATCATGCAAATTTTCTCATGCAAACTCGTGATAGCGCACGCTAAGAATGTATCTTAACGCGCGCTATCGGCTATTACTAGCGCACGTTACGTATGTAGGAGTTGCGTGCGCTAGACACCGAATTATTGAGGTAGGTGGCTAGAACATGCGCCAGCCGGGACATGGGTCCGGGTAAGATTCCCGCGGAGGAACCTGGACAATTTTGGAGTCAACTCTTATTAGCGCGCGCTAAGAAATACTTAGTAGCGTGCACTAATTAGTTAAAGTGCAGAATATTATAAATAAGACAACCATCCGTTTTGGCTTACATTTCCTTCGTCCATTATTCATTCTTGAGAGGCCAGAGAGCTATAATCATCCCTCTAACACACTTAGAACATATCTTAGTGATCCTTGAATATTGGTTATCACTTGTGAGTGATCATTGAAGAGAAGTAACACCTTGGAGTGGCACATAACCAACCGGAGTCGGATTCTACCTTGTGGTTCAGTGATTTCGGCATATTAAGGTATGTTCAACCTATCACCAGCCTTAGATTTGGATTCCAAGGGATTAGATGATCATGCTAACGTGATATTGAATTTCATTAGTGAATTATTCAACAAACATCATGTTTTAAGATTGGAATGTCTATGCTTATGATATTATCGTTGGAACCTCGTAGTTGGAATCCTAGTATTTCAAGTGATAAGAGAACATTCTGAAGTTATTATCCGTATGATTTATGTTATATTAGTGATCATAAATTGGAGGTGGTATTATTTTCGGTTATAAGGACTTAAGGGAAGAATCGTCTTAGGATATATTCTTTTGTATAAGTTGGAATCGTTAGTTCACCTCCAGATGAAGTCTGAATATGTATAATGATAGTAGAATTTAATACATCAACCGGAGATCACCAACTTCGCATGAGAATTGTAATCAAGACGGATTATAGTGTTATGATGATTATACGTATACTTGCACCTCGAAGTTGTTAGTATCCATGAGATCATTCATAAGGTTATGATCATAACATGAAGCCGGATAACAAACATTAATGACTGAGGGATTCGCTTACTTCATCACCATTTGTATAATTTGCTGCCCTCCAGTGAACTGCCATGCACTCTTAGCGTGCACTAAGCTACGAGAATTAACGCGCGCTATCGAGTACGTTTAGCGTACGCAACGATTGGGACGTAGCATGCGTTAAGTCATCAGCTAAGTCAGTCGGCTGATCAGTGAGGCACTGACCATGCCTGGTTAGCGTACGCTAGGCTGTGTGTACTGCGTGCGCTAACGAGTAGCATTAACGTACGCTACATAGGATTCGTAGCGTGCGTTAAGCTATCCAGACAGATTGCATATTAAGGACTTTCTACCGAAATTGTTGAATTGTTAGACGTTCATTCGACATGAAATGAATTCTATGCTATTTCTTTTGTTAAGGTTCGAGCTTAACACGTGATTGATCGAAAGGGACGACCTTCGAGTATTTTGATATTCGTGGAAGTTTATTCTTGTCAATGAACCGAGGCAAGTACTCTAATTAGAATTGTTTATATTATGACAAATATGATGTGATTGTATCATGTAAATATGTTGTGAATATATGTCCACCATGCGTTGATCCGACGGGAATCATCATGGGAATCTATAGTTGTGTGCGCTGGATCGTTGGACAGGTAGTTCCACCATGTGTTGGTCCGACGGGATCATCATGGGAATCTATAGCTGTGTGCGCTGGATCGTTGGAATACCATTAGTATGTCGAAACTGTTATGATATGATATGTGTTGTGGATATTTCTCGTCGGAGAAACTTGTTAAGATATAATTGTTGATTATATCACTGTTGTATGATTATTGTACTTGTACTAGCATCGTTGTGCTAACCCCTTCGGGGGTGAACAGTTGTGTATGTTCAGGATCCAGGAGAGCGGGGAAACAACCACTGGAGATGCATGACGACGAGGGTGCAGAGTGATGTTCCTAGGTTTCTCTTCATTGTTTGTTGGTTATTTCTATAAGTACTCGAGTACGTCGTCGGTTTATAATGTTTGGATTTTAGTGATGTAATAATAACTCTTCATGGGATATTTGTAATTTCGGTTTTGAACCAGTCGATTGAATTTTATTTCAGAAATTTCATAAATTGGTATCTGTTATTGTCATTTCCTTTATTCAGCCTTGTAAATTCTTATGTAAAGGATTTACGGTGCTGTAATATTCCTGAATATATCGGGGGTGTTACATGTCTTACGGGGACTCCGAGGTTTGTGGCTTGTTAGCGCGATGCCGGGATAACTTATGGTTGTGATTTGGTTATGAACGTATCTGTGCTTGTGGTCACGTGACTGTTGTTACGGTGACATGTGATTCGGTATGGTTTCCCTGTGGGTTATTCACTCGGGTATGTTCTACGGGGGCATCTGAGGTCCGTGGCTTGCTATCACGGGACGCGAATAATCTGTGGAAACATGTTGTTATGATATGATCGGGTCTTGGACCCCGTGCTTGTGATCGGAATGGTATGATTGGGTCGTGGACCCCGTGTGTTGTTATCGTAATTTTGCTTTGGGAAAATGACTTTTGGGCTGTGTCCCTAAATGTTTTCAAAACCCCCGAGATTGTAAAATATTTTTACAAGATGTATATCGGGTTTACCCCTACCTTTCGATTTAACCGTTTTGGTCAAGTGATTTACCTCGGGAAGCATGTTTATGATTTCTAAGTCCTTGGAGTATGATATGTATGGCTTGTTTTCATATTTTATACTTGCACTAGCAAAACAGTGGAGTTTTGCTAACCCCCGAGTATTCCGGGGGTGGATGTCTGTCTTTGCATTCAGGTTTTGGGGAGTATAACACAGGGTCCGCATGAAGGGTGATGAAAGATGATCGATACTAATCGCATGAGGACCCGTACATTGTCGTATTGGTTTAGTTGTATTTTATTTCTGCTGCGGTATTCTTTCCTCGTTGTACGAGAGTGTGTTGTATTCGACCCCTACGTGGGCACGTATTGTGTTTGAGTTGTTTGTATTTATTGAAAGACCAAATCGGTCTACTGAGTCCTTTTAGCCTTAAAGGCATTGTTGAGATGTGCAATGTTGTTACCAGCCTGGTAGATCCTTGTGGAAGGGTTCTACGGCGTGTAATATCCCTAAATGGATTTGGGGTGTTACATAAATGTTATCGGAGCTTTGATTGTGGAAACCTAGGCTGTCGGGTTTAGTGGTGTCTATTGAGTTTTGTCTCGTCGGATTTTGTTTGACTGAGTCGTGTCGCGACGCGTCGTCTGAGTTGGTTGGTCGTGATTAGAATCGTAGGGCAATCATCACCGTCGTGCGATATGTGGATGTAAGTCTCCCTACTTTGTTGTGTCTCGTGTTATACGAGCTTGTGTGACTTTGTGTTATTATGTGGAGTTTAAACATGCCTCGAGAATATGTACTCCATACTTGTTTGATTCTCTAATTGTGCTGGAATGAAGAATAGTACCGGTATGTATGTGTATATATATATATATATATATACATCTTTGTGTGAAATCGTTTTACAGGAGTGATGTTTTGGATTCGTTACTCAATGAAAGTTTACCACTACGGTATTTTAAACTTTAAATGTTTTGGGGAAGTCGCGTGTATTTTATTTAAAAACATCCTTCGAGGAGGGAAAAAGGTTTGATTTCGTATGATGACCTCGAGACCAAAGATTTTGAGACTTCAAACTACCATATTTTATTTTCATCTTGCATTGAAAATTTTCAAAATTTGATTTTTAAATACTCCAACGAGGTCTATCAAAAATTTACTTGAGACGTGACTTTCGCTTTCAAATTTTCGGTTTCATGCATTTCGATTAAAGGCTATGTAGTGAAGATGTTATTATTTGAGTTATAATGCTCAGAGTGGTGATTATGGTAATGATGTGAACTGCTGGCGTTTGGATTTGTATGTTGTTGTTTATTTGTAACCTTCAACCTTTGGTATTATTTGGTATATGTTCATGAATGTGTTGCTGGATTAGAATAGTTAGCGCACGCCAAGTGTGGGACTAGTGCACGCTAACGTGGCATGGATAGCGCACACGAAGTCTATGTTAGAGCACACACTAATCAGCCTGGGTAGGAGCTCGGGAATTACATTCTAGCCGTAGGTCTAACTTTTGCGATTGTTAGGCTTACCGTTTGTGACCGTATTTTGTGTGTGTTGTCCAGTGATAACAATTGTTGTGTGTGATTGTGTGTATTTTGAACTGTATCCTTACCCGCTGTGTGTGTATATTTCGAAATGACTTTTTAGCATTTTTGCCAAACCGTGTCTATTTTAAATGACCTTTTAGGTATCTTGTAAATTTGGGTTATTTTGTTAACCCTTTTTCCTAACTCTTTTGTCGGTACGCTTAAGGGGTGACTTAATGTACATTTTAAAACTATTAAGTTTTTCGCGTCTTCGCCTTGTACTTTCAAACGGTATTTTTATGACGGTATTTGGTATTTGGAAAATGACTTTTGGTGAGTATTTGGAAAGTATTACCGTTAGCGGCCTTTTGGCATTTTTGAACATTTTCGAAAATGGTTTTTCAACTTGGTGGGTTCCGGAGCGGGACCCGTACAGAAGGTGGTTTTAATATAATGAATGACTTTAATTTCATTGCGTTTATAATTCACATAGCAATGATATTGTGAATGTAAATTGTCGAGATAATGGTTTGTATATTGTGCTCTAGTTTGAATTAAATCATTATGTATAGGATTTAATTGTGTTTGACTGAAGGTGGAGATGTGAATATTTTTTGTATGTGTTATGATCTTTCGTTGCGATAGGTTGTTACTTGTTAGTATGCCGAGGGGCAGAGGTCGTGGTCATAACCGTGGTGCCGTTGGCCACGGGGATCAGATGCGTGATCGAGAGAATACTGTCGGGAACGATATTGACTTGGGTGTTGCTACTATATTGCAACAAGTAGCGACTCAGATGACTCAGTTGACCCAGGCAGTTCAACATAGCATTGACGCGAATCAGAACGTCGGCATAAATCAATGGCTTCGCGAGGTAGTTCGTATGAATCCCCCTTAATTCGCCGGTGCTGCAGATGCATTGGGCTGGGATGGTTGGATTTTCCAGTTGGGAAAGATATTCGAGGCTGTCTATTGTCCCGAAGAGCGGAAGGTGCCTATCGCTCAATACCTTCTTGACAAAGATGCTGCTAATTGGTGGGAAGCTGTTAAACCTCGTGATTGTAATGTCACGTGGGCGGAGTTCCAGGCATTTATGGAAGCTGAGTTCTGTCCGAAACCGATTAGAGAGCAGAGGATTCATTAATTTTATTTGGCAGAACCGCAAGATATTTCAGTGTCACAGGCTATCATCGACTATAGCAAACAGCTCAGTTATGTGCGAGATTGGCTGAGAACCGAGGAAGAGAAGATCTTTCACTTTGACATACGGATGAAGCCAGAGATTCGCGTGTATATGTCAGGACTCACTTGCACTTCGTTGAGGGATTATCAAGATCGAGCCATAGCCCGTGAGCTAACCTCGTTATCGTCGGAGCGTGTGCCCGAGTCGAAGAAGAAGAGGAAGTCCGATGACCTTATGGACAGTACAGGAGTTGGTGTTTCTAGTTTGCAACGTTGTAGCCTTTCCGTTGTAAAGCTCCATCGCTCGATGCGTGGGACTGAGAGTTCCAAGTCATCTGCTTTGACTCCTGGTAAGGCCAGGAGGTGTTTTAACTGCAATATGTCGGGACATGTTCGTGCGCATTGTCCTTCTCCGCCAGTAACGTATTACAAGTGCGGGCTCGAGGGACACCGGGTTTAATTTTGCGAGTTGGTCACCGAGCCTTCCGAGGCATGGACTTGAGCACGGATATCAGGACCAACTCCGAGGAGTCCCTGAGGGGCGTGATCTATCAGTTGTATCACTACAAAAAAAACAGTATTTACCGACGCCAAAATCCGTCGGAAAAATAAGCAGGGGGCATCGGTAAACTGAATACCGACGCCATTACCGACGCCAAAATGGCGTTGGGAAACTGCTCGACAGTAAAAAATTACCGATGCCATTTCTTGGTGTTGTTAAATTGCCGACGTCTTCCCAACGCCGTTGGCGTCGGGCAATCCCCGAGTGACCTGAAACTGGGACGGTTTTGCCAACGGATACCGACGCCACGGCCGACGGGTTTTACGACGCCGTGTTGCCGTCGTTAGTTTTGCAATAACGACGTCGGGCCTGTCGTTGTTAAACTGAACAATGACGACGCCTTTACCGACGGAATGTAGCCGTCGCTAATTTACTAATGCCGACGGCCTCGCTGCCATTGGTAAAACTGTAAATCCCGACGCATTTTACCGACGGTAAAAGGGCGTCGGTAATTTTCCAACAGCAGTTTTGCCATCGGTAATGCCGTCGGTGTTTTTTGTTTTTGATAAATATTCTGAATTTTTAATTATTTCCATTACCTGCTTTCAATTTCTGAATAATAAAACAAACTAGTCATAAATATCAAAAACATCTCAATGTTACACAATCGTCATAGTTGTATCGTCGTACACAATCAAGAGTTGTCATCATTTCATCGTACAGTAAAAAAAGAAATAAGTAGTCTAAATCAAGGTGAAGTAGAAGGGCGACTCGGAGGTGGAAGATTTTGTTGTGTTAGCATTTTTTGAATAGCTTGCAACTGTTCCTCAAGGCACTGTCTCTTCACGCGCTCTTCTTCAATCACCTTTGCCTGCTCTTCTCTCAGTCTGCGCTCCTCTATCAGCTGCTCCTCTAAGGATGTGAATCGAGTGTGGATCTCTTCAGATGCGTGAAACTGTGAGGTCGTTGATCCACCGCCGCTAGAGCCCGTGCTTATGATGCTGGGAGCTAGACTGCCAGTGCCATACATCCTGTTTTTCTTGACATATTCTTTGTGACCTCTTCTCTGCTGATGCAGTCTTATAGATCATATTCAAATCTGCTCCCTCTCCTTGCTCTGCAGCAAGCTCCTTAACCCTAGCCTGAGAAGAAAAACATGCTCAATGAGAAAAACATTCCAAATGAATACAACTTTACAGAAATAAATATTCTAATTACATTTAAGCAGCAACAAGGAAAAAAATGGAATAATCATATATGAATTCTAATTACATTTGAGCAGCAACAAGGAAAAAAACCTAGAATAATCATATATGAACTGTCAGCATCACATCTCATAATCTGTTCTAGTTGTTACTATTTTTTTATAAGAGAAAACATATTCTTCACAACACTAATCTCCAAATACATAAATGAACAGAACATGAAGATTCAACCAAACACAACTGCACCATTTCAAAGGTCATCTCTATGCAGTTCAAGCTCATTTGCAGAGAGACTTGTTGCTTTTGCTTGTGTAGAAGGCATTTTCTTCTCTGGGAGGTATATCAGCAGTATTTCATATTTGACCCCCTATTTTATGGATAATTACAAAAATTACCTCCGAGGTTTAGATGAGCTACAAAAATGTCCGGATAATTACAAAAATATACTGAATTAGAAAGGGAGAGAAAGTGAAGGAGAGGGATGACAGTTGGATAACTGTAGGTCTGCAATATATTTTCCGTTCTTCTATTCCTCTACTAGACCCGGACACACACACACACACACACACTCACACACACTGCCACGGAAAGAAACATTCAACAACAGAACAAACTACTGTTAAAACCCTTTTCCCATTTCCTCACTTATTACTTATACACCCTCGGACTTATATTATAAAATCGAGGTAAAAGAAAAGAGGAAGCAGTTATTATCGTGAATGGCTTACATGAAGATTGGCAATACAGGGAGCTCAAAACATGCCAAATGAGTAATACAGGGAGATCAAAACTTGCTAAATGAATACAACTTTATTAAAACATGCTAATGAATACAGGGAGCTCCCCTTCATCCCCAATGATGCAGGAAAAAAACTACGACAGAGCTCCCCTTGACCTCTGAGACGGGAAAAAAACTACTGATGAGGAGCTCCCCTTCAGCCCCTACAGTACAGGAAAAAAACTACAGTACAAGGTGTTGCTTGATTTGGTGAACGCAAGTGCACGTAGACAAGTAATAAAATAATGAGTAAGATATCGTTCCCACGAGGACTGACTTACCAACTACCGATTTATGCGTATTCTAATTTTATTTGAACTATCGAAAGTTGAGATGTAAGTAATAATTAACGAAAATCAATACAGAATAAATAGTAAAGATGATTGATTGAAGAAAGAAAATCAAATAATGAATAAATCTAGGATTGTGAATCCACCTCGGTTTATCCGAATTTACTCTCGATTATATGAATTTAATGATTTCCCAATTTATTGAAGGCGAAGGTTGCTAAAACACTCTACCGCCTCTCCCGAGGTCAATAGATTTTTCTAAGGCGAATAACGCACTCTATTCCTAGGTGAATTAATTCGACAATAGGCAAAAAGCACAAAATCTTCAAAAAGGCCCCGTAGTTCCTATGAGTATATTCCACTACGCCATAAGTGATCATACGCAACGCATATCTCCAGTGTTGCAAGGAAAAGTATTGCAATAGCCCTCTGATCTTTGGTCTTTTGCAATACTACCCAACTAGTGTTGCATTAGACCTGGATGCACTGTTGTAAAAGACATTAATGCAACACCAACCTAAAGTGTTGGATTATAAATGAACTTAAAGTGTTGCAATAGACTAAATTATCTTAATAATTACGAAAAATATTTCGAATATTTTTAAAAAATATCGTCAAATTTAAATTTTTACATTAAAACAAAATAAATTATTTGAATTTTTTAATCATTTTATAACAGACTTTTTATAAGAGCACATATATTTTTTTACTTAAAACAAAATATCAGATTAAAATTAATAAATTTAAAAATATTAAAAAAGAAAATAATTCCTTAAAATTCTAATAAATAAAATATATTATATGAATACATATATTTTTCTTTTGAAATTATAATCTAAAATTAAAATAAAAATTGAATTTATACATTCAACTCTTTAAAATATAATAAGAAATACTCCCTCCTTCCCAGTCTAAGTTGCTCATATTTCAATTTTAGGTGTCCCACTCTAAATTGTTCGCTCCATTTTTGGTAAGTTCATGGCCCACTAAAATAATTAAAAGTTCATACAACTTTAATATTTACAATAATTTACCCGCGGGTAACGGATAACCGCGAGCACCCAACCCTAATATGTGCGGATTTGGTGGGCATTTGATATACACGGATAGCTTAGTGGTATGAAATTACTATCCATTAGGTTTGCGGGTACGGATATAGATAGTTACTATCCATATCCAAAACCTTATACCCGCAAAAAACATTCAAAAAAATACCCACAAAATATCCGAGCAAAGCCGACCCATATTTCAAACATTTACCCAACAGACAAAACCCTAACCCTACCTAATTAGTTCAGCAGGCGCCGCACACACACTGACACCCTTCGTTCTCTTCTTCGCTCTCCCCCTTCATTCTGCACCCACCCGCCGTCCCCCGCAGGCCGCAGCCCCACCACAGCCGCAGACGCAGTGCCCTGCCACCGCCGCAGACGCAGCACCGCAGAGCCTTTGCCACCGCCGCACACGCAGCGCCACAGCGCCCTGCCACCTCCGCACACGCAGCGCCGCAGCGCCCCCGTCCCCGCAGGTCGCCGAACCACCACCGCTGCACGGGTATTATACTACATCTCTCACGAGTTTTTTAGTATTTTTTTCCTTCTACTCTGATCCTAAACTGCCGGTGACGATTCTACTGCAAATTGCGACCTTTTTTCGGACCAGTGGGTATATGACAACATATCGTATCCTCTTTACAAGGAGGAACAATGTTCCTTCATGGATGATATTTTTGCATGTGAAAGGAATGGGAGAAGGGACTTAAAATATCGACATTGGCGATGACAGCCTCATCAATGTGACATTCCAAGGTTCTTATTGAACATTTTCTTTTTCATAGTTTGTTAATTATTTTTCAATGATTGAGGTAAAATAGAAAAGTATGCCTTCAGTCCGTCTTACTTTTTGGTATTGTGAATCCATATTGTGAATAGATTCAACGGGAATGTATTTTTGGAGAAAATATGGGGGAAGAAGGTTTTGTTTGTAGTGGATTCGTTGAATAGAAATCAATGGTCATCATTGCTTTACCTAATTGAGTCATCTCTTCCTCCATCATCAAACAAGTCTTTGACCTTGATAGGCAACTGCAACTTCTTTCAGAACAAAGTAAGACATTTTTCTTGTTACACTTTCATATACTATAATTAAGAGGTTGAATTGAAGTTGGTTGTGACCAAATTTATGACTAACAAAATTATTATATATCTAGACGTCTATCAACATATGTTAGTGCTACACATTGCATGTTTGGTTTCTTCATGATTAAATAAAAAATTGTCGTTGATGTTGTACATTTAGAGGTCTATGGATTTACCCTTAGGCCCTGTTATCTTCATCTGGTTTTGCTTAATCGAAATTATGGTTTTGCTTAACTCAAACATGATTTTCTTGATTAAAATTGATAGAAAATGACTAATTTGTTGTCTTTTATTATTTAAAATTACGGGGTTGCCTTGATTTTTACTTATTAAAACCGATTTTAGTGATGGAAACATAATTTCTTGAATAAGGCTCTTATCTTGAATATTATTTTTAAGTTGAACAAAGCCTTAGAATGACAAATAAACCAAAATCCATGATATGTGCTTATTAGTCAGTCATCCTCCAGCAAATTTAATTAGCCCATAAACCCATTAACTTGACTGGGTCCATAATTAAACCTCACAACTAATCTGATCACCACAACACCCGATTCACATCGGTCATTCTTCTTGTTATGTTGTATGATTTAAGTTGGGTTCAATATAACATTATTCCTCAACTAAAAGAATATCTGCTTTTGACATGGTGAAATCGCTTCATCTTTTGGAGATATTTTAAAGAAATTATGGGCTCCTGGAGTAACACCTATGGCACCAAGAACATTTAAAATGAAGCTCGCTCATTTTGCTCCGCAATTCAGCGGTTTTAATCAGCATGATTCTCAAGTATGTATGTTCTCTAAGTGAATAAATATTCTCCTCTTGTCCAAATCATGCGAGATTCGGTGTGCCATCATTTTAAAGTGGAAGGCCATATTTGATTCTTGTAGGAGCTCTTGGCATTTCTCTTAGATGGTCTCCATGAGGATCAGAATCGTGTGAGATGCAAACCTTATGTTGAAGCTAAGGACTATGATGGTCGCCAGATGAAGAAGTAGGTGATGAATATTGGAGGAATCATCGGCTCGTAATGACTCGATAATTATGCGAGTCTTGTGTTCATTTATGTAAGTGGTTTCCTTTCTCTTTGGTTTACTTTCTAGAGATGTTTCTTGTTATCCTTTTCCCTTGATCATTCCAAAGTAAAAATATCTAAAAGCTCTTGTCTGTATAGTTGAGATAAGCTGTCAATGTTTATTCTTTTGCGTCTCAATTATCGAAAATGTCCTTATCTTCACCAGGTTTCATTATTCAATATTCAATCAAATTAGACCAATCTTCCAAATTTTTCTGTGAATCAAATTATGTTACTTTAATTACCAAAGTTATTGAACTTGCTCTGTGGCTTTTACATCTCGGATAAAGTTAAGGAAATTGTGTGGTAGTTTTTGTTATTTTTCTATTATCTTTTATACTTCAGCTAACATCCGGTGGATTGCTATTATTGCAGGGCTAGTACCGGTCCACATTAGTATGTCCATTAGTAGAAAAGTGTCTCATTACATTTGACCCATTCATGTACTGTCTTTACCTCTGCCGTCGTCATCTATGCGGACAATGACTCTAACCGTGGTAAGCGGATGGCGATACTAAGCCATCCCCATTACTGTTAATATGCCCAAGAATGGAAAGCTTGAAGATTTGACTCAGGCTTTAAGCACTGCATGTTCACTGAGGGTTGATGAAACACTTTTGGTAGCTGTGGTAACTGCAGCGATTACACTGATGCATTAATATTGCAAGTCGTTGGGGTTTCTAGTATCATGTCTATTTTGCCATATGCGATGGTCACTAAATTCAAGGAACATGGCAACAACTAGCTAGTGGGAAGGAGAGGTAAAAGGTCCGAAGAACAAGATCCTGCTCCTGCTGCGTAGAAATCGAGATATTTAATAATGTCTAGTGTTTAGAACTTTGGTCACTTGGTACTCTTGAATTAGACTTGGTAATTTGGTCTAGTTATGGTATTGCGTGTCGAATTGTTAGTATAAGTTGGTATTTTGCGTCGACTGTTTGTTGGGATGTTGGTATTTGGTATTGAATGGCAGGGTGTGAATATTGGATGGTATTTTATTTGTATAGAATTATGTATGTACGAAATGGTTATTTCGAAATTTTTATTTAAAGTGTTGCATTTATCTTTCGATTATTGTTGCATATTCTCAAATTAGTGTTGTATATAACAATCATGTTCTTGTTGGATATAATAATAGTGTTGCATTGTGTTTGGTGGGACCCATCGGCGTGGATGAAGTGGGACCTACTAATGACGTGGATGAAGTGGGACCCACTAATGACATGGCAAAAGAGCCCATTCCGATGTCATTGGTTATGGGCCCCATTTTTCTAAAGTATTCTCCTCTAAGCCAACACTATTTTACATTGCATATATTTTATTTTGTGTTGCACTATGTACATAATGCAACACTTTCCCTGTTGCATTAGAAAGGAAAAGTGTTGGATTAGAGGTCAAATCCACGCGACGGATGCAACACTCACAAAGTGTTGGATATATCAATTTACGGCCTAAGGCAACAGAAAATGGGGCATAATCTGACAATAGGAAGCGTTGCATATGAGCACTTATGGTGTAGTGTTCCTATCTCACAAGATAAAATGGTTCTCACCAATTTTTCCATACCAACTCTCCTCTCCCAATTCGAGTTGCATAGTTAAATCAATTCAATTATAGGCCACACAATTGAAAGCATTAAAAACAATTGGGGAAAACTCAATAGAAAAGGGAATAATATTAATAATCAAAAGTAAATTCGTCAAAGCCTCGGTTTCATCAAAATCCTAGAACAGGGTTTTAGCCTGACATGCTAGAACGTAAAAATACAGAAATAATCAAAGAAAGCATAAAGATCAAACGCAGTCGAAGAGCTCGGATTCCTCCGTTCTCTAGCTTCCGCTCTCTGATCCTTCGTGTTTTCTGCTTCTTCTTGCTTCCACGATAATCTCCTCCAATCGAATCCCCCTCAATTCAGACCTTAAACCCTTATTTATAGCTCTCATTGGCCTCCAAAATGCGTCCGGGGATTGGGTCGAAAACAGCTCCAAAAACAGCCCAGAAACGCGTCCAATTCATCAAAACCGCCCCGTAGGCCGCGGCTCACTTAATCTATGCCGCGGCCCCTGACCTTCAGCGCATTGCCTGGGCGCCTATTTTTCTTCCTGGGCCGCGGCTCAGCATCCTTGTGTCGCGGCTCACAGTACAGTTGGTTCGGCACTTGCTGGTTGCCTTCGTGTGTCGCGGCTCACTTGGTTCGTGCCGTGGCCCCAGGCCAAATATTGCCGTTTTCGCCCGTTTTTCATCGTTTGAGCTTCCGGACTCCAATTCCGGCCAATCATAAAAGAATAGTGCATTAAAGGCTCATTTATGCAGGTTTAGACACAAAATGGATAAAGAATAATGATAAATAAGCATATAAAAATACGCCTAACAAATACCCCCAAACTTGAGCCTTTGCTTGTCCTCAAGCAAAAAGAATCGATTTCAAATAAAATAAATATCGTGAATGATCGTGCAAATCTATAGTGTTCAACTTAATCAATACTACCCTGAAAATCTCAAAGAATAATACAAGTATCGTAATAGTGAGTCACATCCAGGACACTGACTCCACCAAGTAACCATTTCCAGTGTGTTGTGCGGCGATTCACACGCCTCGATGGGCGATCGGCATCACGACCAGAGAAGCCTATCGTCGAAGACATACTCTGGACAAACTCCTAGAATTCGGCGCAATACGGCGATCGTCTTTTGGCACCTAGCGATCGTCTTTCGATATTTGACGATCGTCTATAATGAGCGGACCAGAGACGATCATCTCATGACCACGTATGGGTCCGGCATCCGTCAAAGTCATCAAAGACCGAATCTTGGACGGTGGCCCACATGCGGATCTTCAGAGATACCGGCAGATAAAGACCTTTGTCCTCATCCTGTCACCTACCTCACCTACCGACAAAGCCGCCGAAAGGTACAAAGTGGGTCCTCCCCTCACATGCTGCCCAGGACGCGCGTTGGCCTCTCATTGGCTCACACAGTTGACTCCAGCAGCAGCTCCTGACTTTAAGGGCGCGTTTGGTACGCGGTACAACGTGGGACAGGACAGAACGGGACACACGTGTCCCATGTTTGGCACATCTCAACGTGGGACACGCTAGAACTAGATGGAACATCATTGGAACACGCTTGTTCCATGGCTACCCCATGGAACTAGGTAGAACACGTGATTTTGGACCACAATATCCTCTTCTCTAACCTAATCCTATTCTCGTTCTCTCTCTCGCCGCTACCTGAAACGAAGCTCTCTCTCTCTACCTGAAACGAAGTTAGTTCTCTCTCTCTCTGCACCGCTATGCTAAAATTGATCGACTAAACAGGTTTAGCAATCGATCAGCTAAACAGAAATCGAAGCTCTCTCTCTCTCAAAATCGATCTCTAAATAGAAATTGAAGCTCTCTCTCTCTCTCTCTCTCAAAATCGGAATGCTAAAATCGATTTCCTTCTCTCGATTTCTGTTTGTCGATTTCAAAATCGATTTTTGTTTCTCTCGATTTCTGTTTGTCGATTTCAAATCGATTTCTTTACGTGTTTTGCTGCAAAATCGATTGCTAAAATCATTGTTGATGTTGTTGATGATGCAAGTTTGCTACAATTTTGTTGATGATACATGTTTTCTTTACCTGTTGATGATACATGTTTTCTTTACCTGTTGATGTTGTTGATGATGCAAGTTTGCTGTAACAAAGCAAAGTGGAATACTCTCCTTACAATTTTGATACCTGCAGCTAATTATTTTGCCCCAAGTTTTGATACCTGTAGCATACAAGTTTGCATGTGAAAGGAATAATTGCCCCAATAATTGTTGTGGGCACAAATACTCTGCTGTAATTTTGTTGTTTTCTTTACATGTTTTTTTACCTGTTTTCTTTGCTGCAAAGTGGAATATGTGTTTAGTTGTTGATGTGTTTCTTGCAATTTCTTTATTTCTTTATTTGCTTTACATGTTTCTTTGTTTCTTTCTTTGTTTCTTTGTTGCTTGGATTATATATTTTGCTTATACGTTTGATTGTTATTTTTTTTGTAGACATGGACCAAAACCATCTAATTATAGTTATTAAGGTTATCAAGGCTTACATTGATTTGCTCATTATTTTGGTCAATTTTGCGAAATGGTTAACTGAACGTGAAGAAAGGCATATGCAAAGGAGAGCTTTAAGACAAAGGACCTTTACTAGATATCAAATTAGATCGATAGAAATCCAACGCATCACATATGAAAGTGACATTATTTGTGTGAATGAGTTGCGAATGGATAGGAATGCATTTGCTATTCTGTGTGAGTTGCTAAAAACTCGTGGCGGCCTATTAGATGATGGTAACGTAACAATTGAAGAGCAAGTTGCTACATTTCTAAACATACTAGCACATCACACCAAAAATAGATGTCTTCAAGTTAGATTTTATAGGTCGGGAGAAACAATTAGTAGGTATGTTCATCGAGTTTTAAGTGCATTATTACGGTTGCAAGATCACTTGTTTATTAAACCAACTCCAGTAGAGGATGATTGCACTGACAGACGATGGAAACCATTTAAGGTAATCATTGTTAATCTTTCTTATTATTCGTTGTATAAAGTTAAAACCATTTAGTTAAAATGAAATTATTTTGTTCATAGGGTTGTTTAGGAGCAATAGACGGAACATACATTGAAGTGACCGTACCTGAGTCGGATAAACCAAGATATCGAACAAGGAAGGGAAACATTGCGATTAATGTATTAGGTGCATGTAATCGAGACATGAAATTTGTCTATGTTTTATCCGGTTGGGAAGGTTCAGCCACCGATTCTAGAGTATTACGAGATGCAGTTACAAGGAATAATGGTTTCAAGGTCCCACTGGGTAATTACTACTTGGCCGATGCAGGATATGTCAATGGCAATGGATTTTTGGCACCATATAGAGGTACTAGGTATCACTTACGAGAGTGGGAACACACTGGTCATACACCTACGAATAAGGAAGAATACTTCAACATGAAGCACTCACAAGCTAGGAATATCATAGAAAGGTGTTTTGGTATCTTGAAGAAACGTTGGGCCATACTACGAAGCCCTTCTTTCTATCCAATAAAACTTCAAGGACGAATGATATTAGCATGTGCTTTGCTACATAATTTTATTAGGATGTACATGGCTCTTGATCCGGAGGAAAACACGATACTCACATTAGAAGATATGCCTATCGGGGAAGAGACGTTGGAATCCAATGATGATGTGGAATCTATTGATGTTGTTGAATCAAGTAATGAGTGGACTCAATGGAGAGATGACATAGCCCAAGAAATGTTTGAATCATGGATGTCAAGTAGATTGTAGTATATTATTTCATATTTAAAACGTTGTTATTGTAATGTATTTGATCTCTTTTAAAACATTGTTATTGTAATGCGTTGATCTTTTAAAACATTGTTATTGTAATGTGTTGATCAATTTTAAAACATATTGTTGACTTATCAATTGTTATTTCGTAATTTAATTCTAGATGGCGGATAGACGTAACTGGACCATTGCAGAAGAGGATGCATTGATCTTAATCTTACAGGAGATAGTTGATGCCGGTGGTAGGAGTGATAACGGTTGCTTCCGGAGTGGAACATATGAACAAATTGTCCAAAAAATGCGTGAAAGAATCCCGGGGCTCAACATTACGGCAAAACATGTCCAAAACAAAATGAAGCGGCTCAAAGATAAATACTCAGCTGCATACGACATGTTAAATACAAGTGGGTTTGGTTGGAATGATGCGCTTCAATGCGTAACGGTAGATGCTCAAGTTTTAGAAGAATACTTAAAGGTAATGATAATAATTTTAACATTATTATTTTGTAGTTACTTTCACACACACACACACACACATATATATATATATATATAATATTTATGCATTTTTTTCTTTTAATAGAAACATCCAAACAAAAACTACATTGCCAACAAACCGTTTCCACAATACGAGCGACTAAAGACGATTTTTGGGAAAGATCGAGCCACGGGATCGCTAGCGGAATCTGCCGCAGATGCAATGGAGAACATCAATCTTGAAAGCGAGGTTGGTGCTGATATGGAAGACTTTATCGTGCCTTTGTCTACTCCTTCCAATGCCGCTTCGGCATCCCACAATCCACAAGAAGGAGAAGCATCATCAAAGAAGAGAAAGAGAAAAGTTAAAGCTAGTGCTGATGACAATGTATATAAGACACTAGAAAAAGGCTTAAACTCGTTATCAGAGGAAGTGGGTAAGTTGGTATCGGTTGTTGGTACTCCGGGTTTGGAAAATTTACCTGACGAGTTAGAAAAGATGGGTTTTGATGATAGGCAATGCATTGCTATTGGTGTGCATTTTGCAGACAATCCGATTCAACTACGCCTTTGGAATGGGATGGCTGAGAAGTTCAAGCCACTATTTGTGACAACTATACTTGAAAAGTTGGGCATGATTTGAACTTTTGTGTTTAGGTATTTTGTTACACAATGCTAAACATTTGAGCTTTGGTGTATGTCTTTTGTTAAACAATGTTAAATATTTTAGCTTTTGTGTTTGTCTTTTGTTATCCAATGATAAACATTTGAACATTAAGATGGTTTAATTATGAATGTGGAGTTTTTTTTTTATCAATTTTTATGTTAGATGGTTTTATATTATTATATATTATTTGTTATTATTCATTTACATTATTTATTTAATAAAAAACCACTAAACAGTTCATCAGGGCTAAAATAGTCATTTTAACATGTTCTGTCATGTTACATCCTGTCATTTCATGTCTTACCAAACGCTTTGGACACTGTCTGTCCGTCCGTCCGTCTGTCTGTTCACATCATCTGTCATTACATCTGCGTACCAAACGCCCCTAAGGAAACGGCCCATGTGACGAACGATCGGCCACCTTATTATAATATAAAAACGGCGGTCACGGTGATCGCCTCGAGATCCCAACCACCTTGTCCCCTATAAATAGGGAACTCACCGCGACAAGGACACGGTTTGACTACGATTCGGTGCAAAATACACACAAAAGAGAAAATCAAAGACTCTCTTAGTAACCGCTTACACATTCATAGTGATATTCATACATATCCATCTTATCTCCTAAACAAGAACTCACGGATCTATCTATCTGGTTCTTAGGCAATCTACGCTCTAAAGCCTAGATAACTAGAAATCTTTACACTCCTTGTATTAGTTTCTAACATTAATATTTGTACTCGACAGTATATTTATTAATAATATCTCGCGAGCATTCAAGCCGGGATTAACAACCCGACAAATCTTGTGTTATCTAGTTTCCCACGGAAGTGTTCTCAATTGTTTGTTACTCGATCATTCCGGCAATATTACCTCGGATAATATTTTGGGTAACAACAAGCGCTAGAGGAAGGGCAAAAATCTAAACCTTCATTTTTATTCCTACCGTCTCGAAGAACACTCACATTCTCAGGACATATACTTGAAGAAACACTCACTTTGTTCTTCAATAGAAAAACCTTGAGAAAATGACATCAGCAACAACCTCCAAGAGGCCACCCCGAGATCTGCCGGAAATCTTATTCGGCGAGGACGAATCCCGGCCCACGGCGGAGGCGGCGTGGCGACGCTAGGCTCTCACTCCCGCCCCGAGGGCAGTTCTAGCCTCTCACTCGGCCGATTCAGGACATCGGAATAGATTGAGGAGGCTATAGCCATCCTCGAGGCAGCGAGAGAGCCGCGATACGCCTACCATCACCCCGTCGGCTAACCGCCGGGCAAGCAAAAGGAAGCTCAAGGGGATCTATGTTGAGAAATCAACAGAAAGCCCCGAGCCGCAGGGGAAGGCTCTCGTAAGGCGGGACGATTCCGTTTTCAGCCGCCTAGGAAGCGATCCCTCATGGCAACCTGGGCACTCAGGCCCCAGCCGGGAGACATCGGTATTTGAATCCTTTACCAGGAGTTCGGCATATCCGACCCCCAAGAGACAAGTCGGTCAGCGACCCCCTGCTCGCCCAAGGAAGGAACCCACTGGCAGGGAGCTCGTCATTCACCGGGGCCGAGATCGGTACACGATCGCCTCGGTGCACGCTCGAGAGCCATTCGGCCCGGCGATCGGCGGCAGCGATGGCTGCCATGCAACGCCCGGCTCGGCGAGATGAAGGCGCTCTGGAAAATGGGGCGGCGCCGGAGACCAATCGTTGGGTCAAGCGAGCCACTCGCGACTCGGATCGAGCTCGCCCGATCCAACCAACGATTAATCCCCACAAACACCTCTATATGAGGAGAACGGATCAGGGAACCCACTTAAGTAGGTTAGGATCTACATGACTGGATGCGGAGCTTGAGACGCGACGAAATGTCGTATGTTCCCGTTAACTCGGGCGATCTCGCCCCGGGTGGTACATCTCGCTACCATCTCGCTCAATCAATTGCTTTGAGAAGGCGGCGAGCGACTTCACGTCGTGCCGCCGCCAAAGTCGCTCGCCGGAAGGCCCCACCGCATGATGAAAATCGGGCGGGGAAGGACGAATCGGATGAGGATTATATCGGCCAAGGTGGGCGAGATAGTCCTCACCGGTGAACCCGTCGGCGGCGAGATCGCTCACCACGATCTGAGCGGATTCCACGGGCCTTCGCCCATGTTCGGGCACCTCACAAAGGATTTCCCACCGACCTATACGGCGTTCCGCGTAAGAGCCGCCGATTTTACGGCCGGGCGAGAAGATGCTCTCACTCCGTTTGGACGAGGGCGGCCGAAGAAGGAAAGCACCTTCCCATGTCGGAAGAAGGCGGTCGCCAAGCCTAGAAAGGCGGTCGCCAAGCCGCCCGGCGAGTTCAAAGCCTTCGAGGATGTGGAGGTCCACCTTCTTCACAACCTCAACTTATCTCGGCACACATCTTCAACGCGATCAAGGGTCGCGAGTGGCTTTCAAGCCAAAACCAATAAGAGACCACGGTCACCTAGGCCGTAGCAAGTCTGTGCCTATCATAAGAGTCCGGCCACAACACTAGCCAATGCGCGACCTCCTCGAGGCACTATGGCTGTTTGAAGAAGGCAAGGTGGACAATCTAATCACCAAGCCGGAGCCAAGGACGGAAAGGACCGGAGGCGCGACGCCGACAACGCGAGAGAACTCCTCCCAATCCGGTCGCGAGGATCGAGCATGAGCCGGAATACTCGATGAATCGGTCCCTCCGATCAACCACGGCGGTCGGATAAACATGCTTCAAGCCGGGGTGGAAACCTCGGAGGTCTTTCCCGATTTCCACCATGTCGAGCAGAAGCGAAAGGCCGAGTTGAGGGCATTCGCGAGTCCATGTTGTAGTTCCTCCGGAGCCGACCATCTCTAGAGACGCGCTCATCACCTTTTCCAACAAGGACGGGGAAGGAGTGCGATGTCCCAAAGAGGATGCACTAGTGATCTCGCATGCATCCTTGGGAAGGCGGTAGATCGCGTGTTGGTCGACAATGGGAGTTTTTGCAACATCATATTCAAAACCGCCCTAGACCAACTCGGCAACCTAATCAAATTCATCAAGCCTTTCGACACCGTGCTTCAAGGGTTCGGCGACAACACCGTCCAAGCCTATGGGAGGATCAAGCTCTCTGTTGAGCTAGTATGCTTTTATGATCCCAAGGTTAGGACTACTAGGAACCTAAGCTTTGTAATCATAGATAGGCCCAGCATCTATAATGGGTTCCTAGGTCGCCCCTTTCTAGAAACCTTTGAGGCGGTCGCCTCATCTTTCTTTCTTGTATCAAATTCCCCACTGCCGATGGGACGGTCGGTACTGTAAAGGGAGATCAACTAATGGCAAAGAGATGTTTGAGTTACTCCTGTGTTGATACTTATTTCGCTATTTCCCGTGCTATATGTAACATTGAAGCGACCAACGATCAACCCATGGAGATCGACGGGCCTAACACTTCGTACCAACGGACTCGAGAGGGCGCCATCTCTCATCGATCGACGGACGACATCGAGCGAGGATCGGTTTGAGCCAAGTCTCGACATCGATCGAGACCGAGTCGGAGATCGTACCAAACAGAGCGGCAGTCCTGTCGAAGAGTTGGAAAACATTACGATGGATCGAGATCATCGAGCGGGAAGTACTGAGATCGGCGCAAGCATCGACCGCGAATTAAAGGGAGATCGATCAACTTGCTACGTAAGAACATCGGTGTCTTTGCACAGTCGCATCAAGATATGGTTGGCATAAGTCCCGAACACGCACGCCACTATCGAAGATCGGCCAAGGCGATGAAGCTGTTCACGAAGCGTAGGAAGTTCGGTCCCGAGAAATCTGCGGCGCTCGACATAGAAGTCGAAGTTACTCAACAACAAATTGATCGGAGTAGCAGACGAACCACGGTGGGTCGCCAGCGGTTCTCGTCAAAAAGCAGTGGCTCCTGGAGATTATGCATAGACTTCACCAACCTCAGCGGCATGTCCAAAAGATCACTTCCCGATGCCTCATATCGATCACACAGTCGGCGGCCACGGCGAGGTTGCGAAATGATGTCGTTTATGGATGCCTTCGCGGATATCATCAAATCCCAATGGCGAGAGGAAGACATAAAACACACATCCTTCCACACGAGAAAAAGACATATACTTTTGGGTCGGAATGCCGTTCGGCTTGAAAAGCGAGGGCAACCTACGGCGATTAGTCAACAGGATGTTCGCCGATCAGATCGGCAAGACCATGGAGGTCTACATTGACGATATCGTAGTCAAAAGCCTCAAGAAGGAAGATCACCTCAGTGATCTCGCCGAGACGTTCGCCATCCTTGAGAAGTTTAACATGAAGCTGAACCCCAAGAAATGCAACTTCGGGGTGGGCTCCGGGAAGTTCCTGGGACACATAGTGAGCCAAAGGGGGATCGAGGCGAACCCTACCAAGATACAGGCGATCCTTGACATGCAGGAACCACGAAACATCAAACAGGTGCAACGCCTCACAGGTTGTCTAGCCGCCCTCAACCGTTTTATTTCACGGCTCGGCGATAAAAGCAAGCCTTTCTTCGCGACCATCAAGAACAAGAAGTTCGCATGGACGAAAGAAAGCCAGGTAGCATTCGCCAAAATAAAGGAATATCTATCTAACCCCGAGATCTGGCAAAGCCGATCCCAGTGAAAAATTATTCCTTTACTTGGCGGCCTCGGAGGTCGCGCGAGTGCCGTTACAGTGCGAGCGAGAGGCGCAGTCCACTTGCCAATCTACTATGTTAGCCGGGCGCTCCACGGCGAGACACGCTATACACCATTGGAGAAGATCGCCTATGCCCTTGTCATGAGTGTACGTAAGTGAGGGCTTACTTCTTCGATCACCAAGTGGAAGTCCTAACAACTCTACCTCTAAGACAAGTCTGCACCGGCCAGGACACCAACGGCGACTCCTCAAGTGGTCTGGAGATCGCCCAATACGGTATCACTTACGCTCCTCGCACGGCGATCAAAGGCCAAGCTGCGGCGGACTTCGTGGTAGAATTAACGTTCCCCACGGTCCCACTCAGTCGGCACACTGGAAATTATACGTGGATGGCTCGGCGACCAATGCGAGCGAGGCGGATTGTCCTCATCAGCCCCGACGGTCGAGTTTCACAAATCTTGTGCGTTTCGGCTTTCGTGCGACCAACAATGAAGCCGAATACGAAGCTCTGGTAGGCGGGCTTGATCTAGCCCTCGCCCTAGATGTTCGTCGCCTCCATATCTTCATGGACTCCCTTCTGGTCGTAAACCAAGTCAAGGGAGAATATGAGGCACGCGGGGAACAAATGATCAAATACCAAGAGCTGGTCGCCGAAATGTGCACAAAATTTGAAGAAGTACTAATCGAACAAGTCCCCAGAGAGCATAACTCCCAGGCCGATGCTCTTTCCAAACTAGCATCATCAGATGGGGCAGCCGACTTCTCCAATATCCAAATCACAAAATCAGCAAGGCCGGCGATCGACAGGAATTTGGTTACCACGGTCGCCATCGCCGAATGGAATTGGATGACTCCGTTCATCAAATACTTAAATGACGAGCGGTCACGGCAGCCGTGTTAAAGCTCGCCAACTCCGGCCGTGCGACCGGTATACCCTATTGGACGATCGGCTTTACAAGCGAGCCTTGACCTTCCCTCCTCAAGTGTATTACAGGAGGAAGGTCGGTGGTTTTGGTGAGATCCATGACGGGGTTTGTGGAAACCACGCGGGCGAGCCCTCATCCATAAAACAACCGAGACAAGGGTTTTACGGCCATCACTTCGGAAAGATGCGATCGCTTATGCGAGATCTTGTCATAGATGTCGAGATAATGGGCCCCAACATTAAGCTATCACCCGACAGCTCACCTCCATGTATAGCCCTTGGCCATTTGCGCAATGGGGCATCGACCTTATAGGTCCCTTGCCGAAAGCGGCTCCAGTGTAAATTCGCCATCGTTGGGGTCGACTATTTCACCAAATGGTGAGGCCGAACCGCTCAACAAGATCGGCGAAGCGGGTGATCAAGTTTATATGGAAAAACATAATATGCCGATTCGGTTTGCCCAGGCCATCATCTCGACAACGGGAAAGCTTGATTCGGCGGCTTAGAAGTCATGCGGTGCAGTGAAAAGTGGGGAGTCAAAGGTTATTCTCGGCGCCCTATCACCCTCGGACGAGCGGGCGGTAGAGCGGTGAATAAGATCCTCAAACACACGATCAAAGCACGACTCGAATCCGGGCAAGGAAGATGGGCGGCGAGCTCCCAGGACGTTTTATGGTCCTACGAGCGGCGACCCGCAATTGGCCGTGAAACCCCTTTCGCCCTTACCTTCGGAGCGAAGCGGTGATTCCTTCGGAGATCGCCGTCCTCGGCCATCGAACCGAGCAGGAGATGACGACCGACAACGATGTAGCCGGCGAATCGACCTAGACATGCTTGAAGAAAGGCGGTGTCCTCGAAATGAAGAACACAATCCACGAAAAGGAGAGCGAGAAGTTCTTCAATTCAAAGGTCGAGAAAGAAGATTTCAAGTGGGCGATCTCGTCCTCAAGAAGATCGAGCCCATACGGGCGTCTTTGGTCAGGCCCGGGAAGGACCTTTCGGAGTATCCAGGATGGCTAACTAAAGGAGCTTACTGCTGGAACATCTGACGGTACTCGGACAGTACCTGAACGCCGTGCATACGAAAAAATACTATCGGTGATAAATTTGTATTCGATTTCAATGATGTACAAGGAATATAATGAGATTTTTGTTATCCCATCTATTATGGCGATCGCCCCACCGGGCATCGCACATCACCGACGATCGGCGATCACGGCGATCTAGGTAAAATTAATGCGACCATGGTCACGGAGGTCGATGGAACCGACAGCTTCGCCCATGCAAGGTTCCTTTGGACTGAGATCGCCCACCCTTCGTTTAAATACGAGGCCGGCGTAGCCGAAGGACCCTCCAAAATAATCAGTGGACACGATCGCACGTTCTCAAGGTACATCATCTAACATGGTGAACCCGAACAATGCAACGTTCCATTACCCCCGTCTCAACGTACACCGTCGAGGATCGCCATCTTCATGGCGGGCCGAGGTAGAAGCAGAGCTGACAAGCCGCGGACGTGGTGTCAAATAAGCCGACAACACTCCGCGCAAGGACTCCTCCAGACCGAGATCGCCCGCCTCTCGCTTTAACACAAGGCAGGCGTAGCCTAACGGAGGACCCTCACAAAAAGTGAGTCGCAGGGTACACAATATCCCTCGCACACGAAGACACGATTGGGGAGATCGGTCCATCGAACACCCCAACCACACATGAATCTTCAGAATCGGCGAAATGAAGATAGCTCGCCAGACAGACTAGTCTTTGTTTCCTTACTTACAATAAGTGAACAAAAACAAGGGGGCAGGGATAGGTCGAGCTACTCTCAAATACGATCGAACAAAGAGAAACCATATTCGATCAGCTTCGCTCAAAAACATGCAGGGCGATCGAGGTCGTCCGACGAAAATTACAATTAATAATTCAAATTAAAAAAACAACAATGCTTTAAACAATCACACAATCGGCCGAACGAAAAAAAAAAAAAAAAAAAAAAAAAGTCGAAAGCAAATATACACGTACTCGTAAAATTGCACGCAAGCAGTCAAAGGCGATCGCATATAATGCATTACGCGAGAATGAGAAAAGGAGTATTTTATTCATAAACACAAGCTTCATACATTTGAAGCCGAAGGCCTTACAACAAAAGTACAAGTTACGGAGGAAAAACAAAAATGCCTCTCAAGGCCCTTTCTTGGTCTTCGCCCTCGGGTTGCGGATCGGCTTGGGCACCCCATCGGCCTCGGGATGAATGAGTTTGCGGTATACCAACTCAAGTCGATCCCAAAGTCGGCGAAGTCAAGGATCGGCAAGGAGAATTGGATGCGAGAGGATGTTCAAGGACATAGGATTTGAAGTTCTCCATCGGGGGACCTATCTCGATCCTGCCTTCTTAGCGGCTCGAGCAGCCATCGGCAAAGGCCAACCGATAAGCGAATTCGCCGGCAGCGCAACGTTGAGATAGGGATCGGCACAGATCGCCTTGTTGCCCCTTCAAATCCACGGCCGTCTTCTCGACCTCACTTGATTGGGCCGCCTTGGCAACATTCTCGCCGGGCTGCTCCGGCTCTCTCTTCGCCGCCTCCGGCTCAACTGTGGCCGATCCATCGCGGCCTTCAACCCGGTCGCCTCCTCTGCGAAGCCTCGAGCTTACGGCGAGTTTCTTTCTCCTTAGCACGGGATCGATCGGCATCCTCCTTGGGCGGCTCGGCTCCTGCTTCAATCGATCCACGTCGGCTTAACCCGTTTGGCCGTCTCCTCATACTCTTTCTCCATAGGCCGGATCGGTTGGCATCCTCAATATTTACATTAGGCGGTCTCAAGTTCGCGATGGAGATGAGCGGTGGAGGGTCGCCCCTCAAAATCCCGGCGGCACAGGCGGCCATCGTCGCCGTCACGAAGAGCCGAGCGGCGGTCGCCGCATGGCGTCTCGGACCGCCGACGAGCGACCGCATCAAGGTCGGTCGTCCAAGCCTTGGCGAGTAATGCTTTGGCGAACATAGCGGGGACTTCGAGAGAAGTTTGCGGAGCTTTGCTCGGCAGAAGTCCGGCACCATGGGGGCGGCGTCCGGTCGGCGAGGCAGACCTGCAGGCGCAAACCAAGGAAATCAAGGAGTTAGCCCATACCATGCTCAAAATGCCTAGCTCGAGAAAAGTTTGATCTTTTCTTACCTCTTGACTTGATTCGGGATCGCGCCGAAATAAGGCTTGCCGGGAGGTTTCCACATCGGCGATCGCCACTTTCTTCGCCGAGCTCTAGGATGGCCGGGAGTCGGAGACCGTTGGTTTGAAGCACAGTCGCTCCGTCATCGGGATGGCGAGAGATAGGAGCGCGGCGGCCGGAGGCTCTAGAATTGATACATCCGCCTCACGAAATCGACGGGGACTCCTCGCCCTCCGCCTCTTGCGGCGTTGAGCTATTCCTCATCGTGGACTTAGGTTCGGCGATCGGCACCTCGGCGAGCCTCGTCACCGGGCGGGCGAGACGTTGTCGCGAGGCGCGACCGATCCGCTTGCCCAGTGAAGGCGGCCGATGAGTCCGGGTTCGACATGGCGATCTCTGCGGTCGGTTCGGAAATTCGGGAAAATAAACCTCGACAAAAGAGAAACATAAACAAGTTAGACAAAACAAAACGACCTCATGGAAGCGATCGTCAAGAAGGAGCACCACTTAAGCTCATACGGAACTTTCAAGTGACGGGGTAGCAAAACAATCGAGCTCGGTAGATGAGCTTCGGTACCAAGAGAGCGAGCGTCGATAAAGGAATCGAGCAAAGCGGATCCGCTCCCAAGCGATCAAGAAATCGAATGGAAGGTCGGCGATCGGCTGGAACAAGAGGTCTGCAAAAAGAAAACGAAATTAGATCAGTCAAGACAAGCTCAAGCGAGGGAGAGTTAAAATCCTTACTCGGATTCCTCTCCGGAAAGTGGTGGGGATTTCCAACTCCTCATTCGGCTGTCGCTCGTCTGCGATCGCCATGCCGCCCGACCCAAAACCATTTAGCGAGTCGCCCCTGGTCTTACTCGGCACACCAAGAACCACTCTCCGAGTCGGCCTTGAATATGATGACCGCCGATTGACCCCTTACGCACGGCCAACTTAAACAAATAATTCATCTCCAACGCGAAAGGAGGCGGAATAACCGATGACCGCCAAGCGAGTCAGCGTGCGAGATGATCTGCGGCAAGCATTCGGCGTCGATTGGAGGCGCCAAATTCAGCGATCAGCAAGTAGGATACGGCGAATGGCAATGGGAATCGCAGACCCGCCTCCATAATCATCTCATTGACGGCAACCATGTGCTCAGGCGGTTGGTCGGCACGTTCATTCTCCGAGGGCACGTGAAGGGAGACGTCAGAAGGAATGTGATATTTGGCCCTCCAACGGCTCAGGTCTTTCGTGGTCGCCGTACTCCGGATCTGTCCGAGAGTCCACGGAGACGGGACGGCGGCCCGAAAGACCGTCCGATTCACATGTTCGTAAGGGTGAGCGGCGGTGTAGGCTTTGAAATCGAATTCCGGACAGGGTCCGGCAATCGCTTCCATCATCTGAGCAAAAGCCATGTAGGCGGGGCCGAATCTACTCTCTCGTTCCCAGGCCTCCCTCACCAAATCATCCTCCTCCGCCGGCGAGCCCCCCTGCTCCGCCGTCGCCGCCGTCCTCGCCACTTCGGCTTCGTTGAAAAGCTCTTCAAGTTCCGCGGGTGCAATCCCCGCTCGAATAGCTTCGGCGGCCGTCTCCATATCCACTCCAACGGGAACATCCTCCCGTTCAGGCGACGCGGCGGCGGCGGAAGAGCTTCCGGTCTCGAATGCTTTTGATCCTCCCGACATATTAGAAAGTAAAAAGAGGGAGAAGGTTAATTTGTTCTTACCGAGAAAAAAGTAGGAGATCGGCACAAAAAGCTCCTGAAAATTCTGCAGAATTTCGGCTATGGATACCAAGGACGCGTAAAAAATGAAAGAGGAGAAGCCCTGCCCTTTTTATAGACGGAGACAAGGGCCTATATGCAAATAGGAGAAACCCCAAGGGCTGGATCGCAACCGTCACGTGGGGACGCATTAAAAAATGTCCTCGGATCCCGCGTACGCGTTTTTTCGAGGGCACGCCAGCCGACAAGTCTGACAAACCGTCGGACTTCCCCAACCGCGGCGCGACGCGTGTCCTTGCCACTCTAAAAAGCCCGCCTTCTTTTCCCGCTGCTCCCGACGTAAAAGAGGGTCATCCATATTTGAATTCAGATCGGCTGATCGTTTAAACATTGACGATCGGCTATAGTGCCACCTCACCCCGTGTTTTCAACATCGAGGCGAGCTGGGGGGCAATTGTTGTGCGGCGATTCACACGCCTCGATGGGCGATCGGCATCACGACCAGAGAAGCCTATCGTCGAAGACATACTCTGGACAAACTCCTAGAATTCGGCGCAATACGGCGATCGTCTTTTGGCACCTAGCGATCGTCTTTCGATATTTGACGATCGTCTATAATGAGCGGACCAGAGACGATCATCTCATGACCACGTATGGGTCCGGCATCCGTCAAAGTCATCAAAGACCGAATCTTGGACGGTGGCCCACATGCGGATCTTCAGAGATACCGGCAGATAAAGACCTTTGTCCTCATCCTGTCACCTACCTCACCTACCGACAAAGCCGCCGAAAGGTACAAAGTGGGTCCTCCCCTCACATGCTGCCCAGGACGTGCGTTGGCCTCTCATTAGCTCACACGGTTGACTCCAGCGAGGCTCGACTTTAAGGGAACGGCCCCATGTGGCGGAACGATCGGCCACCTTATTATAATATAAAAACGGCGGTCGCGGTGATCGCCTCGGGATCCCAACCACCTTGTCCCCTATAAATAGGAACTCACCGCAGCAGACAAGGACACGGTTTGACTACGATTCGGCAAAATACACACAAAAGAGAAAATCAAAGACTCTCTTAGTAACCGCTTACACATTCATAGTGATATTCATACATATCCATCTTATCTCCTAAATAAGAACTCACAGATCTATCTATCTGGTTCTTCCGGCAATCTACGCGCTCTAAAGCCTAGATAACTAGAAATCTTTACACTCCTTGTATTAGTTTCTAACATTAATATTTGTACTCGACAGTATATTTATTAATAATATCTCGCGAGAGCATTCAAGCCCGGGATTAACAACCCCGGCAAATCTTGTGTTATCTAGTTTCCCACGGAAGTGTTCTCGCAATTGTTTGTTACTCGATCATTCCAGCAATATTACCTCCGGATAATATTTTGGGTAACAACACAGTGCTAATCAATCGCTCATGAAGAAAATCAAGCTCAAAGATTAACAAGCGTGAATTTAACCAACCGCCAATATGAAGGGTTAAAATAAACGGGCCAACTCGCCCAGTCCCACAGTCTAGTGGCAAAAATTTCAAGAGTTTCATCAAAAATAACCCTCGGACAGTATTCCCTTATATATGATCAATAAAATAATTCGAGTTAACCACTAGGTTCGGATCTCGGCATGTTTCATCGGGATAATCCTAGGGTGGAATTCCATTCTCATGTATTGGGGAACCGTTTGACGTAAAAGACACTCATGGGGCACATGAATGCTTCTAGTTACCAAGTTCCCCTCCACAGCGGAGAAACAACTCGAATAGCTATTCCCGCATGTCCGATTCAAGGTCGCTGTTTTACGCGAGAGTAAACAACGGGTCACGCGAATACCCCCGGTTACCAGGCTCCCCATCATCGGCACATGCGAAATCTCTAAACCACTAGTCTAATCAGGGTTGTCGTTTTACGCGAGAGTAAACAACGGGTCACGTGAATACCCCCGGTTACTAGACTTCCCATCATAGAACAAATAATATCTCGACTTTTTGGGAAAAACTGTCCGACTCTAAACTCAATTTAAGTGCCAACACGACTCATGTTACTGGACAACTAGCTACGCGAAAAGTGTAACCAAACGTATAGACGGCTATTTGAAAACACGTATGTCTCCTCTCTTATACGCTAAGATTTCTACAAAACGAAAAATTTCGGACCTAAATGAATAATCAACAGAAACAGATATCGCTGACTACAACTCGACTAAGACTCAACCGTTTCTTCAGAGAGAAATCAGTATCGTAACATCAGTTTTACACAAAAAGAAGCACGAAAAATTCACGAATGCAAATATCACGATAAGCAAGGCTAGCAACAAAAAATAACGAAAAATGCAACCGAATAAGTATAGCAACATAAAGTAAGACCCCCCCAAACTTAGGACGTACATTGACCTCAATGTACACAAAATGTAATATGCAATAAAAGAAAAGGTCAAGTACTCCCCTACTGTCCGCTCATGAACTGGTGCCGGCCTCGTCCGGCGAGGAGGGTGGCGTGGCTGGCCGAACTGGTGGGATGAAAGGCCCGTACGGGTGCATAATATCACTCGTCCACGCAGTAAGGTAATCCTGGTGGTAAGCATCCCTCGCTGCCAAGCGCCTCGTCTCACGTTGGTTGGCCCGGTGGGCCTGCTCTCTCATCTCATCTCGGACGGCTGCGAGAATGCTCTCTCTCTCCATCCGCATCTCCTCTCTCCAAGCAGCTAAGTGACTCTCTCTCTCTCTCTCTCTCTCTCTCTCTCTCTCTCTCTCTCCTCATCTCCTCTCTCAGGCCATCTAACATCGCCTGAAGGTGCTCTCTATCGGGTGGCGGGCTGGACTTTGCCTGCCCATGCGTCAGAAGAAGAGGCTCGGGGGACTGCTCGTGTGCCTCATCAAGGAGAAATCCTCGCCCCCGAGCGTGTGCCGGCGCTCCTCCCCACTGGTCGAAGTGAGAAATGATGTGATGATCAATCGGACCCTGGGGGGCTAGCATAGGCTCATCATCCGACCCAGTCATGCCCGACTGGCGGCAAAGAGCGCAGATGAGAGAGGGGTGCTTCAACCCTGTCTTGGCCCCTCCTTGAATGCATAGAAGAATAGATTGGACCAGAAGAGGGGCTACATCGAATCTAAGCCCGGAAGTGATAGCATATAGTGTACGGGCACGAGAGAGTAAAACAGAGCGAATCTGCGAAGTAGGATCAACACGTGCACATAGGAAATACAACCAGGCACGCTCGAGCCTACTGAGTCACGAGCTCTTAAAGTAGAAGGCCGACGAACCCGGGGATCGAGTCTCCCAGACGGAGCTGGGCTGTGTGAGTGCCTCGAGCAGGGCCTCCCTTGTAAGGCCACTCATAGCTCGCGTGTATGCCGCATCGTCCACCACAGGCAGCTCGAATAATCTCCGAATGGCGGCTACTGAGAAATCCACAGTAATGCCTCGGACGACGACCTGAGTCCGAGTATCTGACTGCGGTATCATCTGCCCCGCCCGAATGTGCTTCAACAGAGCGCTAGCATAAAACTCTTAGACGATGGAGATCACCGCCGGCTCGGGAGGCGCAGCAAAACGGGCCCACCCATCTCGTCGATCATTGTCAGAAGCTCACCGTCCTGGGGGGCGGGAGTGAATCCCCGCTCCGGAATCAAAGGTCGAGGACGAATCTTTTCATTGAATATTTTATGAATCTCCAGGTCGGAGAATTGGTGCGACTCCAACTCGGCTCGGCTTTGTGAAGTTTCCCCTCGTGTGGGGGACGATTGCGTCCTGGCCCTTGTGCTAACCTTTCTCTTTCTAGCCATGGCGAGTTCCTGAAAAGATAAACACCGGAAATTACTTAAGATATAAGGAAAACAACACCACTTGACTAAAGATATGCAAAACGTGAATAAAGAGTTGAACGCGCGTGCACCGTTGTGAGGGAAAATTAAAATTGAGCTTTCTCGTTAAAACTAGACGTAAGGGTTGGGGTACGCTGTAAATCCATAAACGAATTCGTTGCACAAAGTTTCAAAACATTGGCTTTAAAAGAAATTTTTTTCATTTATGCATTTCATCAAACACCTTGACTGCATGAGTTTAAATGAGGAACAAACATGACAATAGCTTAATTCAATCCCCAAAATTAACAATCTCCATTGATAGTCATGAGAAAAAATGACAAATGACATCAACAATCATACATAATCACAAATACCATCACAATCAATCACCATATTCATATTCCAACTCAATTTTTGAGAGAACTTTGAAGAAAAACTAACAACATATAACCATACCTAATTTTGCAATTCATGTAGCATTTAAGATTAAGAGATTAAGAATTACCTGACTTGGAATGAACAATACAAGAAGAAGAAGAGGAGGGTATCGGCCGAGTGCTTGTGCGAAGGAAGTAAGGGATTTTACCTGGTGTGTGCCGGCCGATCGTGTATATGAAGGATACCTGGGCTGTTGAACTTCCGAACGGGGGCCGCGGCACAACTTAAGTGAGCCGCAGCCCAGAGTACAGCCTCCCTGGGCTTGTTTGTTCTTTCGCCTTGTGCCGCGGCTCATCGTGTTAGTGTGCCGCGGCTCAACAGCAACGTGCCGCGGCTCAGGGTACAGCTTCCTGGGCGTATCTTTGGCATTTGGCATGCCGCGGCTCAGCAGCAACGTGCCGCGGCTCAGGGATCGAGTGTGCCGCGGCTCAGTAAGGTTGTGCCGCGGCACAGAGTGCAGGAAGGTTAGCCTCCTTTTTTCGACTTGTGTGTGCCGCGGCTCACTCTCCTCGTGCCGTGGCCCAATGATGAATTTTCCCCTGGGATAATTTCTGCACAGAATTTTTAAAAGGAAACATCAAGAGCGTGAGAGATAAGCATATCCAAGCTAAAATGACGAAAAATAAAGATCCAAAAATGCAAGAAATACTGAAACACAAAAATCTACAACTAATACTCGGGTTGCCTCCCAAGAAGCGCTAAGTTTATAGTCTTCAACCGGACTTTTTGAAAATCAATTCCCATTTTGCAAAGACCATTTGGATTCCACACAGTCCATCGAACCGTTTAAATTTCAATCGCTCGACTTTTGGTTTGGAAATCCAATGTTCTTTGCGAAATGGCTTTAACAAAAGCAACCGTCCAAAACACCCATTTTGCAGTTGACTTGGTACTCGCTTGACATCTGGCTTAATTTTCAACTCCACTGGCGAACTTATGACAGAATGAGAATTTTCCGATTGTGGATGAACGGATATTTAAGACGACATATTCAATTGCCTAAGATACACAATTTGCTCTTCATTCTTATTAGGTGTCGGGGCAGCTGAAACGGATTCTAAATTTTTCGACCGACAATTCTTCCGGTGTGTGTCCTTCGCAAATGTGTCTACACTTTCAATTAGTGAACTCTTCTCAACACTGGTTGGACACGGAAAGGATTTAAACACTTGGAAAGTGACTTGCTCATCTTGAAACCGCAGAGTGAGTTTCCCTTTTTCCACGTCAATGAGAGTTCGGCGGTAGCTAAGAATGGTCTTCCCAAAATAATTGGGATGTCTTGGTCCTCCTCCATATCGAGCACAATGAAATCAGTAGGAAAGATGAATTTATCTACCTTAACTAAAACATCTTCTATTACCCCCCTCGGGTACTTGATAGATCGGTCAGCTAATTGTAGCGAGATTGTCGTCGACTTGGCTTCCCCAATGCCTAGCTTCTGAAATACAGAAAGAGGCATAAGGTAAATCCTGGCGCCGAGATCACACAACGCCCTATCAAAAGAGAGGTTTCCTATGGTGCACGGTATATTAAAGCTTCCTGGATCCTTCAATTTTGGCGGGAGCTTTTTCTCTAGAATCGCGCTGCACTCTTCAGTCAGTGCCACTGTTTCATATTCCTCGAGCTTCCTTATGTTACATAGGATCACCAACATGAACAACACAAAGCTCAGCATTTGTTCCAAGGCATCAGCACATGGAATAATTAAATGTAGTTTCTTGAAAATGTCAAGAAACTTGGAGAATTATTTGTCCAATTACGCTTTTGCAAATCTTTGTGGAAACGGGACGGGTGGCACATATGCCTTCGGATTGTCCGGAAATAATTTCGAGGGTCTAGATATTTGTGAGTCCTCAGTTGCTGAATTTTTCTTCTCCTCATCCTCACTTTTCTTTTTGTTCTGCCCGACCAGCTCACCCAATTCCTTCCCACTTCTCAAACCAATGGCATTGATACTCTCTCTGGGGTTTGTCTTGGTCGTACTTGGCAAGGTACCCTCCGTGCGGGCTGTTAACACATTTGCTATCTGGCCCAATTAGACTTCCAAGTTGCGAATAGAAGCGGAATGGTTTTGCAAGGTTGCTTCCATACGGGTCATGAACTGACTCGTATTTGCTGCTAATTTCGCCATTGCTTCCTCTAGAGAGATTTTTGGAGCGGGTGGAGGTTGCTGTTGGTATTGACCAAACTGAGGTTGGTTTGAGTTTTGTCCGTTTCTCCATGAAAAGTTAGGATGATTATGCCACCCTGGATTATAAGTGTTGGAGTACGGATTGTTTTGCCGATTCCCGTTCCCCACGAACTGAGCTTGTTCCATTGGAGGTTGCTCGAAAGGGTTTCCGACTTGGCATTCCGCGCTAGGATGAGATCCATTACACCAACTACATGATTCAATGGTAACGGGGGAAGGAGCATGTGAAAGGCTTGAAGTTGCTGAGTCAAGGCGGCGACTTGAGCTGATAATGTAGAGATCGGGTCGTTATTGGAGATTTCCATAACTCGCTTTGGAATCACTCGTTCGGAAGGCCACTGATAAGCATTCGCAGCCATCGCTTCCAGTAGAGAGTGGGCTTCGGCCATCGTTTTTCCCATCAACGCTCCTCCAGCGGCTGCATCAACAAGAGTGCGTGTAGAAGCACTCAATCCGTTATAAGAAGTTTGGATTTGTAGCCAATCCGGTAAGCCGTGGTGTGGGCATCTCCGCAATAAATCCTTGTATCGCTCCCAAGCTTCGTGAAGCGACTCCATATCAAATTGCCCAAAGGTGGTTATCTCGTTCCTAAGCCTCTCCGTCTTTGATGGTGGGAAGAACTTAGCCAGGAAGGCTTGCGCTAATTCTGCCCAAGTCGTGATAGAGCCCGGCGGTAAAGAATTCAACCAAAATTTTGCTTAGTCCCTCAAAGAGAAAGGGAAAAGCCGCGAATAGCATCATCGGTGACACCGTTATTCTTGAAGGTGTCACATATCTCGAGAAATGACGCGATATGCGCGTTGGGGTCATCGTTTGCCAGTCCACAAAACTGGCTTGCTTGCACCATCTGAATAATAGCCGGCTTGATTTCGAAGTTGTTCGCTTGGATGGTTGGACGCCGAATTCTCGAAAAGTTCGCATTGATTTGTGGCATAGCATAATCATGGAGTGCTAATGCCGGTTGAGCTTGCTGGATGGGGTTGTCTCCTTCGTGATTTCCCGTGTTATCGGCCATGGTGCATGTTGTCGGTAGCTCTCGTTTCTCCTTCTTGCTTCTCCGAAGAGTGCGCTCGAGTTCGGTATCCAAAGGTAATAGGCCTTCGTTACCGAATTTTCTCATGCACTAACCGGAAATTCCTGAAAGGAAAAACAAATAAATAAAATTACACAAAAATAAAAAAAAATGTTCAAACTAAGACTAGAAATACTGAAATCGATATTAGTAAAATAATCAGTCCCCGGCAACGACGCCAAAAACTTGTTGCTTGATTTGGTGAACGCAAGTGCACATTATCGTAGACAAGTAATAAAATGATGAGTAAGATATCGTTCCCACGAGGACTGACTTACCAACTACCGATTTATGTGTATTCTAATTTTATTTGAACTATCGAAAGTTGAGATGTAAGTAATAATTAACAAAAATCAATACAGAATAAATAGTAAAGACGATTGATTGAAGAAAGAAAATCAAATAATGAATAAATCTAGGATTGTGAATCCACCTCGGTTTATCCGAATTTACTCTCGATTATATGAATTTAATGATTTCCCAATTTATTGAAGGCGAAGGTAATACTCTACCGCCTCTCCTGAGGTCAATAGATTTTTCTAAGGCGAATAACGCACTCTATTCCTAGGTGAATTAATTCGACAATAGGCAAAAAGCACGAAATCTTCAGAAAGGCCACGTAGTTCCTATGAGTATATTCCTATCTCACAAAATAAAATGGTTCTCACCAATGTTTCCCTACCAACTCTTCTCTCCCGATTCGAGTTGCATAGTTAAATCAATTCAATTATAGGCCACACAATTGAAAGCATTAAAAACAATTGGGGAAAACTCAATAGAAAAGGGAATTATATTAATAATCAAAAGTAAATTCGTCAAAGCCTCGGTTTCATCAAAATCCTAGAACAGGATTTTAGCCTGACATGCTAGAACGTAAAAATAGAGAAATAATCAAAGAAAGCATAAAGATCAAACGCAATCGAAGAGCTCGGATTCCTCCGTTCTCTAGCTTCCGCTCTCTGCTTCTTCGTGTTTTCTGCTTCTTCTTGCTTCCACGATAATCTCCTCCAATCGAATCCCCCTCAATTTAGACCTTAAACCCTTATTTATAGCTCTCATTGGCCTCCAAAACGCGTCCGGGGATTGGGTCGAAAACAGCTCCAAAAACGGCCCAGAAACGCGTCCAATTCATCAAAACCGCCCCGTGGGCCGCGACTCACTTAATCTGTGCCGCGGCCCCTGACCTTCAGCGCATTGCCTGGGCGCCTATTTTTCTTCCTGGGCTGCGGCTCTGCATCCTTGTGTCGCGGCTCACAGTACAGTTGGTTCGGCACTTGCTGGTTGCCTTCGTGTGCCGCGGCTCACTTGGTTCGTGCCGCGGCCCCAGGCCAAAATTGCCGTTTTCGCCCGTTTTTCATCGATCGAGCTTCCGGACTCCAATTTCCTGCCAATCATACAAGAATAGTGCATTAAAGGCTCATTTATGCAGGTTTAGACACAAAATGGATAAAGAATAATGATAAATAAGCGTATAAAAATACGCCTAACACAAGGAGCTCCCCTTCAGCCCCTACAGTACAGGAAAAAAAAACTACAGAACAGGGAGCGCCACTACAGTACATAAAAGAAAGCCCAGTTTTCTCTTAAAACTACAAACAACCCCTTCAGCTTTGTATTTACCTTACAAAGAGCTCCCTCCCGAGGGTGCACTTTTGTTAGCCAAAATAAATATTAGGGGTTTTTATATTATTTTGAAAGATGTGTTTCGGCCTCCCTTGATCCCTTTTCTTTTTTGCATCACTTAGGAAATTGCTGAACCTAACCCGTGCACGAGACTCCCAAAAATCATAGACTTCTTGTTCCCACTCAACAGGCCACGTGAAAAATTTCTATGAAATATTGCATATCACGTTAAAAAAACTAACTTTCCAATTGAATATAATTAGTTTACATAATGATTACAAATTACCTTAAAGAAGGTATAGTACTGGGACTTTATGCTATTAGGAGTATCTTTCCAGTTGAATCCTGTCGGATTGGGAACTCTTTTAAAACTCCTCGTGCACACCCTGGAAAATTGGGGATGAATCACTATCTCTCTGTAACCAAAACCAAATTAATCATTTAGATCATCACAATACTTAGTTATAGCATTTAATCAACATTTGTTTTCTATTTTTTAGTACTTGTTTTCTTCTTTAAATATAAGTTAAAGGGAACGTATGAAAGTCTGACACAAGTGTGCCCCAAGTGTGTGTCTGTGTGTTGGGGGTGAGGGGAGGGCATAAATATTTTCTAAATTGAATGAATTTTGTATTTCTCCAGCCATCCATTTTCTCTTACTTCAGCACCAGGAGACAATTATATGAATGTTCATATCCGTATGGTAGGTGACTGGACAAAAGAACTAAAGCGTGTGTTTACTGAAGATAATAGCTCAAAATGTGTGATCGGTCGGGCTACATTTGGAGCAACGGAGCACCTGTACAAGACTACCAAAACTATGATGTATTACTCCTGGTAGGACTTGGAATTGGAGCTACTCCTTTCATAAGTATCCTCAAGGATCTCTTGAACAATATAAAACCAGAACATCAGATGGTATGAACAAGCAAGACTTTGAGAAAATTACAAATAATAGTTTTATCCTAATTGCAAAAACTCCAATTACCTTTTAGAAAATTACAAATATCCTCTCGATATGTGTATTTACCTAACAAAAATGCCCACCCCACCCCACCCCTCTTGGGGAAGCAATTTTTGAAATAGAAGCAACTGTGAAGGTGGTATTTGCAAATTTGTAAGATTACTTTTCTTTTTGTAATTATTCGGAAATACTTTTATACCAATTAAACAGTAAATAACTAACCCGGTTTTAGTATCTCTTTCAAGAGCAATCTTTCTACAGGAAACAACACTTGAGGCTGCCTCAGAAGCTATCACCTCCCGATCCTCATCTTCAGAAATGTGTGCACTAGTCTCCTCGTCTGCCCTGTCTCGGAGTAGAACAATCGGCGGAGTCTCGGGTAGAGCAGACGAAGACCTAACAGGACCTTCTCGTGGGGAGTCCGTAGCTGGTGAAGAGTGTCCGGGAGATGCTCGTGAGGAGCCCGTGCTACTGCGGCGCCCGCCACCACCTCTCCTCATCGAGAACATCTAAAATTGCTGTTTCATAGATGGCAAGGGAGCTTCTGATAACGATGCTGCATATCGAATTGTGATATATAAACCTTATTTTTTCAAAGCAATTAGCATGCAACAGAGTGAAGGCTTTCGATGAACAGGTCATTTGCAAGAGTGTAGACAGAAAAATACACATGAAATGTATATCACTAATTAGCACTAATAAATGTTAGTTACAGACAAAGCAAATGAGTAGAGTACAAGTTAAGCAAAAATCAACATGTACACAACACACATTGCGACAATACATCAAATAAAAATCTACATAAAATCATCAAGGCAACATCGTATAAATAAAGATCGAAAGAAGAGGAAGAATAAACCAAGCGTCACAATCTAAATCAAATTTTCAAGTGCACTTCATATAACAATCTAAAACAGAATATTCATTAGCTTGAAAATCACAATATTGACATGATAGTAAAGACTATAACATATGATCAGAATCATCATCATCATTACTATCTTCCTCATCTGACGTTATTATATATCCATCATCTGATGCCTCATCCACATCATCAATATCAATAAGTCCACCTCGTGGATGCGATATTGATATCTCATCATCTACAGTAGCTTGACTACCTCTTGTCCTCATGACCGCGACATCCTCTTGAAACGGTTGATGTAATGACGAGGCGGATGGTTCACAAGCTACTTCAACTCTAGATCTAGGTGTGACCTTGCACACTCCCCACCAATCCTTCTTAGCTTGATTCATACTAGGATAGCAAGCATAATACACTTGAGTAGCTTGATTTGCTAACACAAAAGGTTCGTACTTCTTGTATTTACGGGTGTGGTTTACTGAAACCAAATTGAAATCTGTATTCACCGAAGTCCCTAGAGGTGATAAGTAAAACCACTCACACTTGAATAACACAATTGTTTTAGTAGGTTCACCATTATACTCTACCACATACACCTCCATTAATCGCCCGCAAAAATCTTGCTCATCACTATTATAAACCTCGCCCTTTATGCAGACACCACTATTCATAGTACTTTTATCTGACCCATGGTCAACCGTGTGGAACCTGTATCCATTAACTAAACACCCAGAATAAATTTGAACCCGTCTGATGGCCCATACGCAAGGTCCTTAATGCATTGGCTTGCATTACTTGAAGGATCATTAACCTATGACAATTATTAAGTATGTTAGTTATGTAACTTTCTACATATGAAATTAGTCTATAAATAATTTGATATGAGACCCCACACTTACATATGTTTTGAACCAACTTGCAAACTCCTTTTCAACTCTTGTTTGTAAGTCATTTTCCGTTATCTTCGGATTAGTTGCTCAAATTTGATCTTCAAACAATCTTCAAAAAACACACGAGTTATTATATATTTAATGAATGAATATATTCTTCATTAAATAAAATATCATGAGGGTAATCACGTCAAGTATGTCTACGAAACCTCGGCACGATTGGATAAAATATATATTTGTCTTTGCATTATACTCTTTGGCATCAAAATATCGTGAAGGCATTTTGCCAAAAGGGCGGCCATCGATTTGAAAATTGAGAGCATATTCGGATCATCATTTTCATCGGCTCCCCCTCATCATTTGAGGCACACTTCTAATCTTCGTAGTCACCCAATCTTCAAAGTAGTATGAGCTAAATGTTGATGCCTCTTTCATTAAGTAGGCATTGGTGATGGATCCTTCAACTTTGGCTTTGTTCTTTACAAAATCTTTCAATGTCTTCATATACCTCTAAAATGGATACATCCATCGATATTGTACTGGACCAGCAATTCGGGCTTCGTCAGCCAGATGGATAACAAGATGCTCCATTGAATCAAAGAAGCTAGGCGGAAAGATATGCTCACGTTTGCACAAAGTAACTGGAATTGTTTCATGAAGTCTACACATGTCCTCTATTTTTATTGTCCGAGATGTCAAGTCTTTAAAGAAGATACTCAACTCTGTAATTGCCTTCCAAACATCTTGAGGAAGAAGTGTAATATCCGAGTTTTCTATTTTTGGTAATTTCTATTTTCGGTGTATATTCGTTTGGACAACTCGCAACTTTGTTTTGGAATTCTGAATCTATTTTGTTCTTGGAGTTTCTCTATTGGGATGAGTCTCGATGATGTTTTTACGTAATTTCATCTTGAGTTATATTTTATCGCATGTTTATTCGATTCCCGTTAAACTCGTTCGATTTCATCATTTTCCTATTTCCATGAATTCGTATGGTTGTGTAGAGCATGTTGCGAGTTTCGGATTGTTAATCCGACGTTTTATCGTGATTTTCGGATGTTTGGGCCGTTTTTGTAATTTCCTATAAGTTTAGGGAATTTGTTCCTTGTTCGATTTTGGTTGTGTACCTCGGACCGTTTTGGGGTCTCCATACTTCCATTTCATGTTATTGTTGCCCAAATATCGGTTCCTATTGCTTTTATTCTCTTCCGGATCATTTTCATCATTTTGGGACCCAAAGGGGGGTGTGGGCAGCGGCACAAGGGATGTGCGCCGTGGCACACACATTGTCGATTACGGCGAGCGGTATGCCGTGTGCCGCGCCACATGCCGGCAGGGCCGCGGCACACTGCCGAGGCACACTCGTCCGGGCCGCGGAACACCCGTGTGGCACTTATCGGCCAAAACCTTCTGTACCTTGTGCCGCGGCACATGCCGACACGGCCGCGGCACAATGCCGAGTCATTGCCGCGGCACACTTCGACAGGGCCGCGGCACACAGAGCGGTCTGCCGATCACTGGGCGCGATTTTTGGCCCTGTGCGCGGCACACTTGGCCGCGGCACACATAGCGATCGACCTATAACTGCGTTTTTTTCCAGCGTAATTCACTCATTTTCTCATTCCTCCTCTCTTCTTCTTCGACGGGGCGATTTTCCAAGGCGAGGGTTCCTCAGATTTTGATCCAAACACCGTTTTGGAAGCATAACAAGGGATCATATCATCACCACAACACCAAATCATCCATTGTTCGGCTTTGAATCAAGGTAAGAACTCCTATAACCCTAGTATGATTTTGGGAAGGGTTTGGTGGTGATCTTGCCTTTTAATACGATTTAACTGTAGTTGTTGTTAGATTTCGATAGTTTACTCGCGATCTTTGATTCCCTTGTTATTGGATGGGATGAAATCCCATTATTACACCGTTGACCGATTTCAAATCCCTTTGCACTCGAGCTGTTCGATAAATTGTCTCAACGGGTAGAACTAGGATGAATTTCTTCGTATTCATGATGTTGAGATTGGTTGTTTATCATTATTGTGTTAGGGTCGGATTTGAGAGGATTGTTCGGACCGAAACCTATTCCTTCGTCGTTTCCTTCGAGTCGTATTATCCAAGGCAAGTACATGTATTACATTTCGTTATGTATGTTGTGATTTTCGAAATGATTGAGGAATTGTGATTTTCGAATGCGTGAGTTGCGTTCCTTCCACCCGGAGTGTCCGACGGGATGTGCGAAGTCGATACTAAAGTACGGCCATGGAAGTGAACTTGGGTGCATGTGTGGTTGAACTTCCACCCGGAGTGTCCGATGGGATGTCTGGGGGTCGATACTAAGGGGTACGACCGCGGAAGTGGTATCCCACCCGGAGCGTTCGACGGGATGTATGGGGGTCGATACTAAAGTGCGGCCACGGGATACGATTGTGATTTTGTGATATCGTGATGATTGGGCTGATTTGATTGCCAATGTAGTATTCCGGAATATTTATGGCAAATGATATCTGATTGAGATGATTGTGTAAATCGTATTTGTATATAATGTTGTGTAATTGTGTACTTGCACTAGCTATTCGAATGCTAACCCCTTAAATAGGGGAAATACGTCTTATGCATTTCAGGTACCGGGAGAGCTGAGGAGCAGGCACGGGACATGCACGCAAATGATGGGTTGGCTTGATGATGTGGCTCGAGTCTGTATTTTTATGTTTTGCCATTGCATTGTCGAGTAATGGAGTCAGACTTTTTATTTTGAACTTGGTTTAAGTCCCCTGCGTGGGCAATGAATTGGTATTTAACTTATGTTCTTGTACTCCGTTAAAATATTTTGGCCGAGGCCACGGCCTTATTTACTTTTTGAGTGCATCATTTGGGATTACATCGTGGTTTATGTGTCATGTTTTAGCCTGGTAGACCTCACAAGGGTTCTACGGCGTGTAATGTCCCATTTGTGAATTGGGGTGTTACCTTTATGGTATGAGAGCCTTGTTTTTGAAAACCTAGGCTGTCGGTAAATTTTTGGGTCTGTCAGTTGCATCATGAGAGTCAGTCGTTGAGCCTAATATCATCATGCTACCGTCTTTTAGTGCGACCCGTGGCTGTAAGTCTCCTCGAACTCTTATATTTCTGTAATTCGTTTTCTTGCGTTGATCGGAATTATGAATTGTGATACCAACTTTGTCAATTGTGAATCTTTCTGATCTTGTTCTTTTCATTCTTCCTCTAGTATGTTGAGAGGTCGTGGTAGACCAGCTAGGGGACGCGGCCGAGGCCGTGGTCGAGTGCGATAATGAAGAGGGCTCACTTTCTCGATCCTCTGCGGACTCGGCCTCTCACTCGGTGCCGTCGGGTAATAATACTGGCAGGGCTCTCTGCCGTACTTGTGATTAGTAGCCCAGCTTGCTCAGATAGCTTAGGGTGGACGCCAGAATCCGCCCCAGACACCTGAATATGAAGCTAGTAAGTGGCTTTAGACGGTGACTAAGATGCATCCACCTCGTTTTTCCGGATCTTCTGAGTCCCTCGGTTGGGAGAATTGGCTCTTCCAGTTGTCCAGGACCTTCGACGCCGTAGCTTGTCCAGGGACGAGGAGGTACATATCGCCCAGTACCTCCTGGATAAGGAAGCTGCGAAATGGTGGGAGGCCGTTGCGCCCAGAGACCGTCGAGCTACATGGGAGGAATTCAAGGCTGCTATGGAAGCAGAATATTGTCCACCGCCAGTTAAGGAGCGCAGAATTGTGGAGTTCTTCACCGCTACACCTCAGGATGTGCCTATTTCTCAGGCCATCATTTCTTACAATCGTGATTGGGTTTCGTGAGAGATCAAGTGAGAACGGAGGTGGTAAATTCCGTTACTTCAATATGCGCATGAAGCCGCATATCGGGCGATATGGCACCACTCATGTGTGCCACTTTGAAGAATACGAGGATCGCGCTGCGCGTCGAGATGGCTGTCCGGAATCGAGTCGGTTTCGGAAACTAAGAAGCGAAGACTACGGCGGGTTCTCGGCCGTAAGGGTGGTCGATTTTCGAGGTCTCGTTCTGCTCTACCGTGGAAGAAGCCGTTTCATCGGGCGGTGGATCTCGGGGTAATCGTTGATCGATCCGTTGCTTACGGTGGCAAGGTTTATTTTAGCGCAGCAATATGAGCATTTGATGAAGGATTGCCCTTTTCCTCCGATCACTTGCTTTACTTGCGGGCGGGCCGGGCATCGGGCAACTCATTGTGAGAGGGCCACGAGGGCTGTTAGAGTTCCGACTACCACTACCGTCGGAGGGATCACGGTACTCCGGCTACTCATGTTCCGCGAGTTCGGGTCGCGGTAGGGGCCGGAGTCGGCCGGATCGCGCGCAACCTCGAGTTCGGGTTCACTTCACCCCGATTGTACGGATAGGCGCACGAGAGGAGCGGACATTCGGTGGCGTCAGGTACCACTCGAGATCCTTACTCATCCAGTTTAGTGCTTTTTGATTCGGGTGCCACCCATTCCTTTATTGCATCGGATTGCGTGAATCGTATTGGCTTTAACTGTTTGTTTGAGTGTGAACCGTTTGTAGTGGGTACGCCCAGCGGGGATCGTATGGTTGGGGACCGGGAAGTTAGGAATTGCCCAGTGAGAATCGGGAGCCGAGACTGGCCCTCGAATCTCATTGTTATAGACCTTAAGGGTGAGGATTTGATCCTCGGGGACGATTGGTTGGATCGTCACGGTGCTATCATGAACTATCGAACTCGTACCATCTCGATAGTAGCCAAGGACGGCACCGAGCATACCCTCATTGGTCATAAGCCGGGGAGATCGGGGAGTGTGATTAGTGCATTAAAGGCGATGAAACTTCTGAACCAGGGTTGTGTCGGCAATTGGTGTTACGCTCTGCAGGCGGAGGATGGTGGGGTTGACATGTCGTCAATTCCAGTTGTTAGTGAGTATCCCGACGTATTCCCAGACGACTTGCGGGGTTACCACCACGGCGAGAGGTGGAGTTTCCTATCGATCTTGAGCCGAATGCGGCCCCTATTTCTCGGCGCCGTACCGTATGGCACCGTCGGAGATGTTAGAGTTAAAGAATCGGTTGGGAGAATTGTTAGATAAAGGGTATATTCGACCGAGCGCATCGCTTAGGGTGCGCCGTACTCTTTGTTAAGAAGAAGGATGGATCGCTTCGTTTATGCATCGATTATCGAGAATTAAACAAGTGACCATCAAAAATAAATACCCTTTGCCGGATCGGCGACTTGTTTGATCGGCTTGAGGCGGCAGTCTTTTCGAAGATTGATTTGCGATCGGGCTACTACCGGTTGAGGATTCGGGACATTGATATACGAAAGCCGCCTTTCGGACGAGATATGGCCATTACGAGTTTGTGGTTATGCCTTTCGGGCTAACTTGATGCCCAATGATATTCATGAAGTTAATGAACAAAGTTTTTATTGAGTATCTGGACAAATTCATAGTCGTCTTTATCGATGACATTCTGATCTATTGACGGAGTCGGGAGGAGCACGCCTTACATCTCTGGATTGCATTAGACATTTTAAGAGCTGAGCAGTTGTACGCGAAGTTCTCTAAGTGTGAGTTTTGGCTCGAAGAAGTGATGTTCCTCGGGCATGTAATTTCAGCAGAGGGGGTTCGGGTAGATCCACAGAAGATAGAAGCAGTGATGCTTGGGAGCCGCCTAAGAATGTGAAGGAGGTGAGGAGTTTTCTGGGTCTCGCCGGTTATTACCGTAGATTTGTTGAAGGGTTTTCTAAGATCGCTAGACCACTCACTCAGTTGCTCCAGAAGACTCGGAAATTCGAGTGGACCGCAGACAGACAGAGTAGTTTTGACGAGCTGAAGAGACGACTAACTACCGCACCCGTGTTAGCATTGCCTCAGGGGAACGAAGATTTCGTGGTATACAGTGATGCTTCGGGCCTCGGACTCGGATGCGTTCTGATGCAGAGAGATAGAGTCATCGCTTACGCGTCCCGCCAGTTGAAACCGTATGAGGCGAATTACCCCACGCAAGATTTGGAGTTAGCTGCGGTCGTTTTCGCCTTAAAGATATGAAGACATTATATCTTTGGATCGTCGTGTAAGATTTTTACGGACCACAAGAGTCTGAAGTATATCTTGATCGAGAAAGAGTTGAATATGAGACAGCGTAGGTGGTTGGAGCTAATTAAAGATTACGACCTCGAGATACTTTACCATCCGGGTAAGGCTAACGTAGTGGCGGATGCGTTGAGCCGGAAACCGATGGCATTACAGATGTTAGAGGTACTTACACCACATAGTAGGATCCAGCGAGATTTTATTTGTCGAATATCGAGGTTGGGTTTAGAGAGTCGAGGGCGATTATGTGCGTTGGAGATCACTTCGTCCTTGGCCCGATGATATCAAGGCAAGCTTGATATGATGATCCGTTTTTAGTCCGGTGAGGAGGATGTGAGGAAGGGGAAAGCCCCTGGTTGTGGTTCGGGATGATGGCGTTACGAGATTTCGTGGCGATTATGTGTTAGAATGACATTGAGTTGAGACAGAAGATCTTGAGTGAGGCTCATACTACGCCTTATTCCATACATCCTGGTACGAGTAAAATGTACAAGGATGTGAGGAGTAACTATTGGTGGAGAAATTTGAAGACGGATGTTAGCGAGTTTGTGGCGAAGTGCTTGACCTGTCAGCAGGTTAAGATTGAGCATCAGCGACCCGTGGGGTTGATACAACCACTTCCCATTCCGGAATGGAAATGGGAAGACATCTCTATGGATTTCATTACCGGGATGCCTAGGACTCGGACTAGAATGAACATGATTTGGGTTATTGTTGATCGACTAACCAAATCAGCTCATTTCCTGGGTATTAAGGACACTTGGGGACCGGATAGGCTGGCGCGAGTGTTCATTGCAGAGATGAGAGATTGGTAACGGCCCAGAGCCGGCAGAAGTCTTATGCCGATACACGTCGCCGACCGTTGGAGTTTGAGGTGGGAGACCATGTATTGCTTAAGGTGTCGCCGACACGGGGAGTTTACCATTTCGGTCGAAAGGGTAAACTTAGTCTGAGATTTATTGGGCCGTTCTAGATTCTAGAGAGAGTTGGAGAGCTTTTATATCGGTTAGGTTTGCCGCCGTCCCTGAGCCACGTGCATAACGTATTTCATGTTTCCCAGCTTAGGAAGTACGTACCGGACCCTAGTCATATTATTGATTTTGGAGAGATAGAGTTGGGGCCCGACATTACCTTCGAGGAGAGGCCGATTCAGATCTTAGAGCGTCGGGTGAAGCAACTCAGGCACAAAACCATTCCTTTGGTTAAAGTGCAATGGTTGAGGCATGGGTCCGAGGAAGCCACGTGGGAGACGGAAGAGAGTATGAGATCGAGATACCCCGAGTTATTCGTGTTGTAAGTTTCGGGACGAAACTTATTTTTAGGGGGAGATAATGTAATATCCGAGTTTTCTATTTTTGGTAATTTCTATTTTCGGTGCATATTCGTTTCGGACAACTCGCTTGGCACTATTTTGGAATTCTGAATCTATTTTGTTCTTGGAGTTTCTCCGTTGGGATGAGTCTCGATAATGTTTTTACGTAATTTCATCTTGAGTTATATTTTATCGCATGTGTATTCGATTCCTGTTAAACTCGTTCGATTTCGTCATTTTCCTATTTCCATGAATTCGTATGGTTGTGTAGAGCATGTTGCGAGTTTCGGATTGTTAATACGACATTGTATCGTGATTTTCGGATGTTTGGGCCGTTTTTGTAATTTCCTATAAGTTTAGGGAATTTGTTCCTTGCTCGATGTTGGTTGTGTACCTCGGACCATTTTGGGGTCTCCGTACTTCCATTTCGTGTTATTGTTGCCCAAATATCGGTTCCTATTGCTTTTATTCTCTTCCCGGATCATTTTTCATCATTTTGGGACCCGAAGGGGGGTGTGGGCCGCGGCACAAGGGATGTGCGCCGCGGCACACACATTGTCGATTTTGGCGGCGGTATCGTGTGCGCGGCACATGCCGCGAGGCGCGGCACCTTCCAGAGTCACTGCCGCGGCACACTCGTCCGCGGCACACCGTGTGGCACTTATCGGCCAAAACCTTATGTACCTTGTGCGCGGCACATGCCGGCGAGGCAGCGGCACAATGCCGAGTCATTGCCGCGGCACACTTGGCGAGGCGCGGCACGGGCGATCTGCCCGATCAGGGCGCGATTTTGGCCCTATGCCGCGGCACACTTGGTGGCGCGGCACACATGCGATCGACCTATAAGCTGCGTTTTTTTCAGCGTAATTCACTCATTTTCTCATTCCTCCTCTCTTCTTCTTGACGGGCGATTTTCCAAGCGAGGTTCCTCAGATTTTCATCCAAACACCGTTTTGGAAGCATAACTTGGCATCATATCATCACCACAACACCAAATCATCCATTGTTCGGCTTTGAATCAAGGTAAGAACTCCTATAACCCTAGTATGATTTTGGGAAGGGTTTGGTGGTGATCTTTCCTTTTAATCCGATTTAACCGTAGTTGTTGTTAGATTTCGATAGTTTACTCGCGATCCTTGATTCCCTTGTTATTGGATGGGATCAAATCCCGTTATTACACCGTTGACCGATTTCAAATCTCTTTGCACTCGAGCTGTTCGATGAATTGTCCCAACGGGTAGAACTAGGAGGAATTTCTTCGTATTCATGATGTTGAGATTGGTTGTTTATCATTATTATGTTAGGGTCGGATTTGAGAGGATTGTTCGGACCGAAACCTATTCCTTAAATCGTTTCCTTGAGTCGTATTATCGAAGGCAAGTACATGTATTACATTTCGTTATGTATGTTGTGATTTTGAAATGATTGAGGAATTGTGATTTTCGAATCGTGAGTTGCGTTCCTTCCACCGGAGTGTCAGAAGCGGGATGTGCGAAGTCGATACTAAGAGAATGCGGCCGTGGAAGTGAACTTGGGTGCGTGTGTGGTTGAACTTCCACCGGAGTGTCAGACGGGATGTGCGGGGGTCGATATTAAAGTACGGCCGCGAGTGGTATCCCACCGGAGCGTTCGGCGGGATGTGCGGGAGTCGATACTAAAGTGCGACCACGGGATACGATTGTGATTTTGTGATATCGTGATGATTAGGCGGATTTGATTGCCAATGTAGTATTCCGGAATATTTATGGCAAATGATATCTGATTGAGATGATTGTGTAAATCGTATTTGTATATAATGTTGTGTAATTGTGTACTTGCACTAGCTATTCGAATGCTAACCCCTTAAATGGGGGAAATGCGTCTTATGCATTTAGTGCAGAGAAGGCGAGGAGAGCACAGTACATGCACGCAAATGATGGGTTGGCTTGATGATGTGGCTCGAGTCTGTATTTTTATGTTTTGCCATTGCTGTTAGGCGTATTTTTGTACGCTTATTTATCATTATTTTGTAGTGTTTTGGTGAGTCATCTAAATGAGCTCTTAATGCCTTGATTTTGTATGATTGACAAGAAATTGAAGTCCGGGAGCTAAAACGAGGCAAAGCGGTAGCAGCAAAAGCGGGACGATGAGCCGCGGCGCAAGGAATCGGGCAGCGGCACGGGAAGACACCGGCCGAAGGGCGAGTCATGCTACTGTGCGCAGCCTGGCCAGTGAGCAGCGGCACGGAAAGAATTATTGCGCCAGGTATTCGGCTTTTGGGCGTGTGCCGCGGCACGAGTTGATGAGCCGCGGCACACTTAGCGGGTTTAGTACGTCTGCGCGGATTACGGGCGTTTGAAGCCGATTTTCAACCGATTAATACGGACGCGATTTGTGGAGGTCTTGAGCTATAAATAGGGCTTAAGACCCTAATTTAATTATCTTGGAATGATTGAATCTAAACCTAGGAGAGCTTAAGCTTGGAGACGAGAGAAGAGGAGGAAGCGAGAAGAATTCAAGGGCGGAAGGCGGGAGGCGAAGAGCGGAGGAATCCGAGCTTCATCTGCGTTTGAATTTTATGCTTTCGTTTATTTATCTGTATTTTCAATTTTTAGTATGTCGAGGCTAAAGCCCTAATCTAGGGTTTTGATGAAACCTTTGTTTTGTGAATTGATTAAGATTATCGATTTATTACCTTTTTATTGAGTTTTCCCAATTATGTTTAATGCTTGCAATTATCGCCAATAGTTGTATTGATTTAATCATTCACTTGAATCGGGAGAGGAGATTTGGTGAAGAACTATTGGTGAGGACCGTTTTATTACGTGAGATAGGAATATACTCATAGAAACTACGTGGCCTTTAGGAGATTTCATGCTTTTGCCTATCGGCGAGATAATTCACCTAGGGATAGAGTGCGTTAGTCGTCGTTAGATAAATCTATTGACCTCGGGAGGCGGTAGAATATATTAGCAATCTCGCCTTGATAAATTGGGAAAATTATTTATTACGGATAATTGAGAGTAAATTCGGATAAACTAAGGTGGATTGAGAACCCTAGACGTATTCATCATTTGATTTCCTTAATCGAAGATATTGTTTTCTCTTGCTTAGTATTTTAGAAATTCTTTTAGTTATTAATCCAAAAACCCGACTTCGATTGTTCAAATAAAATTGGAATACGAAAGCGTCGGTAGTTAGAGATTCAATCCTCGTGGGAGCGATACTCTACTTATCACTTTATTACTTATGCGATAGCGTGCACTTGCGTGTAGGAAATATCGCAACAAGTTTTGGCGCCGTTGCGGGATTGAAATTTTCTAATATCGATTTAAGTATTTCAGTCTTAATTTGAGCGTTTTATTTTTATTTTTGTGTATTTATTTTTGTTTATTCGTTTTTCCTTTCGGGACCTTTCGTTAGTGCATGAGAAGACTCGTGCGAAGGCTTACTACCTTTGGACACCGAGCTCGGCGCACGCTAAGAAGGAACAAAAAGGAGAAAAGAGAGTTGCGAGGCGGTCGTCATGGCGAGAATATTGAAATCGAGGAGGAGACAACCAAGTGCGGCAAGTTCAACCGGAACTCGCTCTTCGAGATTATGCCATGCCGCAGTCAACGCTAATTTTCGGGAATCCGGCGTCCCACTATCGAAGCAAATAACTTTGAGATCAAGCCGCCATTATTCGGATGGTGCGGCGAGCCCATTACGTGGATTGCGAAGGGCGACCGAATGCCCACATTGCGTCTTTCCTTGAGATATGCGATACTTTCAAAACTAATGGTGTCATAAGCGATGCCCATCCGATTGAGGCTTTTCCCTTTCTCTTTGAGGATAAAGCAAAGTTTTAGTTAAATTCCTTACGCAGGAGTCGATTACAACATGGGAGAGGTTAGCGCAAGCCTTCCTTGCCAAATTTTTCCCACCGGCTAAGGCACGGCGAGGTTGAGAAATGAAATAACCACTTTTGCCCGATTCGATATGGAATCGCTCCACGAGGCGTGGGAGCGATATAAAGAATTACTACGAAGATGCCCTCATCACGGTATTCTGATTGGCTTGACTTCATACGTTTATGGTGGTTTGAGTGCTTCTACACGCACTTTAGTGGATGCGGCCTCGGTGGGACATTCATGGCAAAATCTATGGCGAGGCACACGTGCTTTTGGAAGATATGGCGAAGCATACCAATGGCCATCGAAAGATTGACACGAAAAGAGTAATGGAAGTTTCAAGCAATGATCCGATCTCCACCTTGACGGCTCAAGTCGCCGCTTTGACACATGACTCGAGACATTTTCGCACGCATTTGAGACATGTAATTGGTGTAACGGAGCACACCCGCGCGGAGAGTGTCATTTTGGAAATCCGTTCGAGCAAAATCGGATGGAGCAGGCTCAATTCGTAGGAAATGGGAATCGGCCGAATAACCCGTACTCAATACTTATAATCCGGGGTGGCGCAATCATCCCAACTTTTCATGGAGAAGCAGATGAGCGCACACCAGCCCCCTTTCGCTCCCAAAGTGTCTCTCGAGGAAGCGCTTGCAAAATTGGCGGCAAATACGAGTCAATTTATGACTCGGACGGAAGCTACACTACAAAATCATTACGCTTCCATTCGAATTTGGAGGTCAGTGGGCCAAATCGCTAATGTGTTGACGGCTCGTCGGAGGAGCATTGCAGTACAACAGAGACTAATCTAGAGAGAGTCTAGCGATTAGCTTGAGAAGCGGGAGAGGATTCTTTGGATCAGCGGAGATGGGTAAAGAGAAGAAAGTGATGGAGGAAGAGATGGATTTAAAGCCGGAGGAGTCAAAGGATGTGAAGCGGATAACTTGAAGACATGTGTTCCCCGTTCCGTTTCATAGAGACTACAACAAAGAAGGGCGGACAAACAATTTTCTAAATTCCTTGATGTGTTCAAAAGCTTCACATAAATATTCCGTTCGCGACGCATTGGAGCAGATGCCGAGTTATGTCAAATTCATGAAAGAGATATTATCTAAGAAGAAAACTTGAAGAGTTTGAAGCGGTCACCTTGTGAGAGGAGTGCGGTGCAATTCTTCAAAAGAAGCTCCCACCTAAATTAAAAGATCAGGAAGCTTCAACATACCTTGCACCATGGGAATTTTTCATTTAATAAGGCACTATGCGATCTTGGTGCAGTATCAACCTCATGCCTCTGTCGATTTTCCAAAAGCTGAATATTGGGAAGCTAAGCCAACCAGTCTCATTACAATTGGCGGACGATCGATAAAGTATCAGGGAGTGATCGAGGATGTATTAGTTAAGGTTGACAAGTTCATCTTTCGGCCGACTTCATCGTACTAGACATGGAGGAAGATGACAATATTAGATCATCTTGGGACGACCATTTCTAGCGACGGGCGAACCCTTATAGGCGTGGAAAAGGAGAGGCTAACTCACGAGGGTCGAAGGCAGAAATTACTTTTCAAGTATTCAAGTCATTCCCATGTCCGGGAAGTCTTGATAAAGGATCACAAATTGAGAGGGTGAATGCCGTTGAAAGAGGAAAGCACGAAAACATCGTCGGTGGGAAAATTCGGATGTTATGTTAAATGGCCCGAGTTTTAAGAAGGATGTAGAACAAGTGGCGTTCCTCGAGCATGAGGAGAAATCTGCTGCAATCGTGGGTTCGTTTGTGAAGGAGGAAAGTGAGCGAAAGCGAGCGAAAAATTAGTCATGGAGAAATCGGGTGTTTGGAAAATTTTCAAGTCGAAACCTTTTCACAAACAACATTTGATGACCGAACCGAAACTCGAACCACTGATGACCAATGGTCATAATTTTAACCAAAATATAAGCGGTTCGATGAGCAGGCGGAAGCGAATGGAGTTTGTGGCGAACTAACGTTGTCGATAGGTCAGTGAAGACTATAAACTTAGCGCTCCTCGGGAGGCAACCCAGTATTAGTTGTAGATTCTTTGTTGTTTGCTTGCATTTTTAGAGTCTCTTTTTGTCTTCTTTCTTCTTTGATCCATCCTTCCCTCTCATCTTAATGATTTCGTGTAAAATTTACGTGCGGGAATCGGCAAAAGGAGAAATTCAATGATGAGCAGCGGCAGTCCGGGTGAGCCGCGGCACACACACGGTGAGGAAAAATGGCCGACCAAAGCGTACCATGTGCGCGGCATGATCTTGCAGGCCGCGGCACACCAGTCGCCGAGCCGCGGCACCGATATGGCCGCGGCACACTAAATGGTCGAAACGCCAGGCGCTGTACTTTGTGCGCGGCATACTAATCTTGAGCCGCGGCACACTAACACCTTGAGCCGCGGCATACGAAATTTGAGCGCGGCACCCGGCGACATACCAAAGCGTCCCGATTCGGTGTACTTTGGGCCACGGCTCACTTATATTGTGCCGCGGCCCCGTCGCAAAATAAGAGCATCGAGGTAAGGCTCATTCGGTTGATCGGCTGTATAGGATACTTCTACCCTCCCTCCCTTCCTTCTGCACACATGGAGGTTAGTTGGCTCCACTCTATGAGTCTCCTTCTCAAATTCTCCAGGTTATTTTCGATTTCTAAATCATTAATGATTCTTGATGTGAAAAGATTTGGAGTTTTATATTGCTAGTTATTCTTCATTGTTGTTTCTAAAATGGAGTTGGAATATGGGGAATTTGTTATTGTGATGGAATTGATGTTTATGAGCAATTGTTGATGATGATTTTCGTAATTCAGGGTTATAATCTGTGTTATTATTTTTGGGATTTGGAATTAACCATGAAAATTTTTGTTCTTCATTTTAACTTGTGCACACAAGGTGTTTGATAAATTGCAGCAATGAAAAATCGGTAAGCTAGGCATTTTCCAACTTATATGCAATGAATCATGTTGTCACATTATCCCCAACCTCTACATCATGTTCAACTTGAGAGCTATACTTAACTTCCTTTTTGATGATGCAAGCTTGTTTATTCACATTCCGCATGATGTAGTCAAGAAGCATGCAAGCTCATAGGACGATGTCGGCACCGGCTCTGAGCGGTGGAGGAGTACTTGACCTTTACTTTTCTTGCATTTCATTTTTTTGTCCATTGAGGTCAATGTCGTCCTAAGTTTGGGGGATTTACATTGATCTACATTCATTCTTTGTACTCTATTTTCTTCTTTGTACATTATATTACATTGCACTTTTCTTTTCTTTGCGAAAATTTTTAGCCTTGCTTGCCGTAGTTTCTCCTTATTCGTGAATTTTGTGCTTCTATTTGTGTGATCTTGATGTTACGACCTGTCTTTCTCTCGAAGAAGCGGGCGAGTTTTAGTCGAGTTGGAGTCGATTATTTACATTACCTTAGTATTGATTAGGTCGAAATTTTCACGATTGTAGAGGTCTTGGCGAGATAAGAGGCGATACATACTTGTTGCTAAATCCCCATCAATACGTTTGGCTACATTTCCGGATAGTGAGTCGTACCGTTTCTTTAGTCGTGTTGGCACTTAGTTTGAGTTTTGAGTCGGTCAGTTTTCCCTAAAGTCGAGATAATGTGTTCTATGATGGGAAGTCTAATGTAGGGGTATTCGCGTGACCCGTTGTTTACTCTCGCGTAAAGCAGCGACCACTGATTAGATTAATGATTTAGATATTTCACATGTGCCAATGATAGGAAGCCTAGTAACCAGGGGCATTCGCGTGACCCATTGTTTACTCTCGCGTAAAGCGGCAACCTTGATTCGGGACATGCGGAAATTATGTATTCGAGTTGTTTCTCCATTGTAGGCGGGAACTTAGTAACTAGAAGCATCCATGTGCCCCATGAGTGTCTTTTACGTCAAGCGGTTTCCTAATACATGAGAATGGAAGTTCCACCTAGGATTATCGATGAAACATCCGAGATCTAACCTAGTGAGTCGACTCGAATCAAATTTTGAGCATATATATAAGGGGATCTTGTCGAGGTTTATTTATTATGAGACTCGTGAAAATTGTGCCTTTAGGCGTGGAGCAACGGACGAACTAGCTTGTTTATGTTAGCCTTTCATATTGGGTCGATTTGACTCATGTTTTGTTAATCTTTGGTGAGTTTTCTTCATGAGCGAATGATTAGGGTGAACTTGATTACTTTGCGGAATCATTATTAAAGTGCGGCTCGCTTTTATGACACTCGTATTATTTAGAGAGAATGGCGGGATAGTATTGATTAGATTGAACACTATGAGTTGCACAATTATTCACGACATTCTTTTATTGACTTTAATTCTTTTTGCTTGAGGACAAGCAAAGGCTTAAGTTGGGGGTATTTGTTAGGCGTATTTTTGTACGCTTATTTATCATTATTTTGTAGTGTTTTGGTGAGTGAAATCATCTAAATGAGCTCTTAATGCCTTGATTTTGTATGATTGACGGGAAATTGAAGTCAGGGAGCTAAAGCGAGGCAAAGCAGGCGCAGCAAAAGCTGGACGATGAGCCGCGGCGCAGGAATCGGAGCCGCGGCACGGGAAGACACCGGCCGAAGGGCGAGTGTCATGCTCTGTGCCGCAGCACGGCCAGTGAGCCGCGGCACGGAAGAATTATTTAACGCCAGTGTATTCGGCTTTTGGGCGATGTGCGCGGCACGAGTTGATGAGCCGCGGCACACTTAGCGGAGTTTAGTACGTCTGCGCGGATTACAGGCGTTTGACCGATTTTCAACCGATTAATACGGACGCGATTTGTGGAGGTCTTGAGCTATAAATAGGGCTTAAGACCACTAATTTAATTATCTTGGAATGATTGAATCTAAACCTAGGAGAGCTTAAGCTTGGAGACGAGAAGAGGAGGAAGCGAGGAAGAATTCAAGGCGGAAGGCGGGAGGCGAAGAGCGGAGGAATCGAGCTTCATCTGCGTTTGAATTTTATGCTTTCGTTTATTGTCTGTATTTTCAATTTTTAGTATGTCGGCTAAAGCCTAATCTAGGGTTTTGATGAAACCTTTGTTTTGTGAATTGATTAAGATTATCGATTTATTACCTTTTTATTGAGTTTTCCCAATTATGTTTAATGCTTGCAATTATCGGCGATAGTTGTATTGATTTAATCATTCACTTGAATCGGGAGAGGAGATTTGGTGAGAACTATTGGTGAGGACCGTTTTATTACGTGAGATAGGAATATACTCATAGAAACTACGTGGCCTTTAGGAGATTTCATGCTTTTTGCCTATCGGCGAGATAATTTACCTAGGGATAGAGTGCGTTAGTCGTCGTTAGATAAATCTATTGACCTCGGGAGAGGCGGTAGAATATATTAGCAATCTCGCCTTGATAAATTGGGAAAATTATTTATTACGGATAATTCATAGTAAATTCGAATAAACTAAGGAGAATTCAGAACCCTAGACGAATGCATCATTTGATTTCCTTAATCGAGATATTGTTTTCTCTTGCTTAGTATTTTAGAAATTCTTTTAGTTATTAATCCAAAAACCCAACTTGATTGTTGAAATAAAATTGGAATACAGCGTCGGTAGTTAGAGATTCAATCCTCGTGGGAACGATACTCTACTTATCACTTTATTACTTGTAAACGATGACGTGCACTTGCGTGTAGGAAATATCGCAACAATTGCATTGTCGAGTAATGGAGTCAGACTGTTTATTTTGAACTTGGTTTAAGTCCCCTGCGTGGGCAATGAATTGGTATTTAACTTATGTTCTTGTACTCCGTTAAAATGTTTTGGCCGAGGCCACGGCCTTATTTACTTTTTGAGTGCATCATTTGGGATTACATTGTGGTTTATGTGTCGTGTTTTAGCCTGGTAGACCTCATAAGGGTTCTACGGCGTGTAATGTCCCATTTGTGAATTGGGGTGTTACAAGAAGTTCATGAAACGCAATAGGTAATAAGCATTGCATGAACACATGGCAGTCATGACTTTTCATCCCTCTCATCTTTAGTTGTTTCTTATCCACACATCTACTAATATTGGACATGTAGCCATCAGGAAATTTAAGACGAGATATCCATTCACATAGTACTCTCTTTTCATCTCTGTCAAGTGAGTAACAAGCTTTCAGATACTTTCCTGTTGTCTTATTTTTCTTCAATTCAGGTCTGATGCAGAGCAATTGCAACTCGTCTCTAGACTTGGTGGTATCCTTGGTCTTTCCCGGCACATTAAGCACATTGTTGAACACATTGTCAAACACATTTTTTTCAATGTGCATGACATCAATTGTGACGAATCGAAGTTCTTTCCAATATGGGAGATCCCAAAAGATGCTTCTTTTCTTCCACTCGCTCCTAGAATTCTTGGATATCTCTTTGTTTGTGTCATTGTAGTCCTCTGTCACTTTCACAAGACCCAGTGCCTCTATTTGATTCAATATCTCAGCGCCCGACCTTTTCTCAGGTGTAGGTACTTCACATGTCATATTCTTTCTAAATGCTTGTCGGTTCCTCCTAAACATGTGATCCGTCTCCAAGAATTTCCGACTACAATCAAACCATGTTTGTTTACCATTCTTAGGAAGAGTAAACGCTTCAGTCTCATCCATGTAATGAGGGCATGCCAATCTTCGGCGATACTCCATCCAGACAACATTGAATATCTTTGGAAAATCACTAATAGTCCACAACAACGGTGCTCGCATTTGAAAATTTTGCTTCAATGAGATGTCAAATGTTGGAACACCCTCTTCCACAAATTCACCAACTCCTTTATGGCGGTGAAGAAACACATCGATTGCATCTTAGGATTGCGTGGCCACAGTACTAAGATTGTTAGGAACATGAATTGTTCCTTCATACGAGCAAGGTGGTAAGTTATAGGGTGTGACTATAGCGCTACGATGAATATTGTCGCATACTGATTGTGCAAAAGGTGCAAAACCATCAGTCGAAAGACCTAATCTCACATTTCTAGCCTCCGCACAAAATCTGGATAAATAGTGTCAAGGTGCTTCCATGCTGGAGAGTCTGCAGGATGACGCATAATTCCATCATTTGAACCAGAACATGAAGCATGCCACCTCATATCTGCCGCGGTAGCATTTGACATGTATAGCCTTTGCAATCGGGGAATAAGAGGAAAGTAGTACATCTTCATGGCTGCCACTTTTTTCCTCCTACGGCTTCCTGAGGCACGACACATATCTTTGTAGCGTGATGTACCCCAGAATATACAACTCTCACTGTCTTTGTAATGGTCCCAATAAAGCATGCAACTATTTGGACAACAATCAATCTTCTCTACAGGTAATCCCAACCCACGCAATAATTTCTTTGTACTATAGAAGTTATCGGGACATAGATTCCCTTTTGGATGACTGTCTTTCATGAACTCTGCAAATTGATTAAAACACTTTTCTGATAAGTGGTTCTCTGCTTTCAAACTCATGAAATGAGCCATATAAGACAATTGGGAGTAATTAGCACAACCAGGCCACAACTCTTTGTCTCCAGCATTCAACATGTCATATATTCGTGTTGCTTCAGGATTTGGTGGTTCTTCCACATTCTCAACATTAAATTGTGGCCCGACATGCTCCATGACCATAAATGCAGTGCAATTGGATCCTAACTCGTTGGTATCCATATTCACATCTTCATCCATATCTTTACATCCCTCATCCATTTCAATTTCGCCGTGAAAAATCCAAGTTTTATACTCCCTAATGAACCTAAATTTCCCAATGTGATACTTAACTTTTTCTGTATCATGAAACTGTATATTATCACATTTTTTACATAGACATCTTATTTGGTCACCCGACATGCGGTCACATTGACTACTTTCATACTCGATAAAGTTGTCAAGTCGAGAGAGGAATGCGAGGATTCCAAGAGCCATCAAGTTTCGGCGATACATCCGATCCACGGTTGTCACCCATTCTAAAAATTGTAACAAAATGATAAAAAAACTCAAGGTTTTTTCGTCTTATGAAGAACATTATGAAAACAAACCCTTACAGTCATAAAACTCTTACGATTTACCACCCTTTAATTTACTGGACTACAAAACTCAAGGTTTTTCGTAACTATGGAACTTCTCTAGGGGTTTCGTGATTACACAACCTCAAGGGTAGATTTTGTGATTATCCCAAATAAATTCATCAGATTTAGTCTAATCACAAATTTAAAAAAAATGGTTATCTTTAAGGATTACAGAGATCTCATAATATAAAACAGAGGCATATATCGTCAAGCAAAACAAACCTCCACTTATGGGAGTATTTGTAATTAAAGCAAAAAAGGATATTTATATTTAAAATTATTGACTTGCTTCTCTAAATCCCAAGTAAAATGAAGGGTGTCGGTAAATCTTGTATTTTTGTAGTGACATTTGAAAACCGTAAATTACATCATAACGTATATGAAAAGATTGCAATACGTATAACCGTATACTAGCTTATTTATAACGAGAAAAATAGAAAGTGTTTAAAAGGATTTAAACTAAACACACCCTTGATGGATATGTGTGTGGGGGGTGAGCTGAGTGGCCCAAGATCAAACCCCAGCAGTGATGTTTTTTTGCTATTTATTATTTTCTTTATTTTTTCATTTTTGCTAAAAAATGATTAACAGTAAACATTAAGAACTTTTTATGAAAACTTTTTAGAGGAAAAGCTATAATAAGCTCGAGATAAGGTTACTAAGTGAAAGCGACTCACAACAAGCTTTTGAAAGAGATTTAGAAAGAACTAATCTACCCTAAAGCTACTAACTAAGGCAAACAGGCTTAAGCTACAGTAACTAACTTTAATTAAACAAGCTAAAAACTCCCAAAGAACAGGCTTAAACTTAGTCTAAAGGCCAATCTAATCAAAAAGCTCAAAAATGATGCAACAGCAGTCCCAAATGAGCAATCACAGTTAATCAAATAGCCACAAAGCTGTCCTATATAGCCAACAAGCTCAAGCTAATCTAACTCTACCCTAGCAAGAAGTACAAGCTAAACACAATCCCACAAACAATTTTTTTTTTAAAAAAAAAAGCCAAAATGTTCAATATAAATAAACAAGGAACCCAAAAGTGTCCGAAAAACAATCAAAAATGGAAAGGAAACGGAGATGTTACCTGAATTGGGAAATCGAAAGAGGATAGCGTGATGATTGGGGGTGTGATCTAAGATCTGATCGTATCTCTGGTTTTTTAAACTCTCTATTTATGAGCTCCGTGCCCTGGAGGAAGAAAGCGCAGATATCTCCGTCGGGGATTTTAGGTCGCCGGGGAGAGAGGCGTTTTGCAGAGGTGCGGGGAGAGAGGCATTTTGCAGAGGTGCGGGGAGAGAGGTGTTTTGCAGAGGTGAATTAGAGCGATTTTAGGTCGAATCGGAATAGGCGAGAGGATGAGTATGTATTAAAATTTCTGCAGCCTTGTAGCGTCGGTAATGGCCTTGTAAAATTTGACAGATAGCTTGGCGCGGTAAAGGCGTTGTTAAATTTAACAAATACCGACGGCGGGAGTGGCGTCGTTAATTCATGTAAGTCACGTAATTGTGTAAAATAATCATGCCATTTAACGACGGCAAAAGCGCCGTCGGTATATTCCGAAGACTACGGCGTTGAGTGCGGTGTCGGCAAATTTCGCGGGAAGACACCCGCGCTATGGCGTCGTTAAAGCCGTCGGGGATCGTCCAAATTCACGGGTGTCGGTAACGGCGTCGTTAAATGTCAAAAAATACCAATGCCTTTACTGGCGTCGGTAAATGGCGTCGGTAAATACTGCATTTTTTGTAGTGTATGTTATGTTATTTCCTTACTTGTTGTTCGAATTTCGGAGATTAACTTCTTTTATTTGAAGTGGATCGGATTTTGAACTTCTGTATTTTCGACTCTGTCGACTCGTTTATGTTCGTTGACATTTTCTGAGCTTATCCTGTCCCTTGCTCTTGTTGATCGAACGAGTGTGGTATTGTTTCAGAATAACTCATTTGTCATTGTGACTTTTCAATTGCTATTCCATTTCCTGTGGATCTTATGTGAATGCACATCTTGTTATTTTCACCGGATCATATATGTCTCGAGTCGAGATGTGAACTTTGGGGTTGTTGTTTGAATTTTATTGCTCTTCGTGATTCGGACATGATTGTTCGATTGTTGTTGTCTCGATCGTTGTGGTTCGATCGTTTGATTATTCGGTTTATGTTGATCTCGTTTCGTGATTGTTGAACGTTCAGACTCCTTCGTAATTCCCTTAAGTGTGGGAAATTAGTCTCGTTTTCGATCTTTCAACCCATGGGTGGAGTAATTCCGTATTTGTTCGGCGATTAGATCGCGTTGTGATTGATGTATTGTTGGGTTGGTCAATCGTATTGATTTTCGTTCGTTGTGTTTTGTTATTGTTCGGGTGTAGCGATTTGGATGGTAGCAGCTGCGTACTGCACGTGAGTCGTCGCGGGTTATCGGCAACGGATATAGGGTGTTGTCTGAGTTTGTTTTGCGTTGTTCATTCTATGTTTCAAGTTTCGAGGACGAAACTTCTTTTAAGAGGGGTAGAATGTGATACCCGAGATTTTTATTCCGGTTTCATTGAATTTTCTTCGGTCGAACGGACTGTTGTTGTCCGCGTTGTTGGAATCGCATGTTTGTATCGTGATATGTTGAGTTTCGTAGCCTGTTCGTTATTGTTTTGGATCATAGCCGGTGCGTTCGCGTGATCGAGATGTCGTCGAGTATCGAGCCGGATGGTCGGGTGTGGGCTGGAGCGAGTTACGGCCGTAAGGCTTGGCCGATTACGGCCGTAAGGCTTCCGGACACCTGGGCCTGGGGTACTCGATTACGGTCGTAAGGCTTGTTACGGCCGCTAGGCAATGGCCAGTTACGGCCGTAAGGATTCGGCAGATTTCGACCAGTGGTCTGGGATGCTCGGTTACGACCGTAACGCTATGCTGATTACGGTCGTAAGCTGTGATGGTTGCGTACGCAAATGTTCGTCCGCTGCGTACACTAACGCGCGTTGATCGAGTTACGGCCATAAGGCACTGCCGATTACGGCCGTAACCCTGTCGGCTATTTATAGGCCTGGCTCGGCCAGACCTGAACCGACTTCATTTTTTCCATCTTTTGTGGCGGCTGGCGACGGGAGAGACGAGGAGGCGAGCCCTTAGTCATTTCCACTCGATTTCAAGGTGTTTTGGAATATTCTAGTTGATTATATCAACATCTAATTTGTGTTCTTCGTCGAATCAAGGTATTTCCTTACTTAGAACCTTGATTTCATGATTTTTGGGGGTTTCTTTGTGATTCATCGATTTTATCTGAGATTAATGAATTGGTTATGGTATTCTTGTTGTCTTGGCCATGATCTTCGGATTTTGTAACTCATTTTATCGATTTTTACCAACCCGGAACATTGATTTCCGATTTCCTTGAAGAACCCTCGAATCCTTGTTGTTTTTCGAGTTGATTCGGATGCCGTTTAGCGTTATTGATTCGTAGTGATATTGTTTTCGTAGTTTCCGTGGAGTTGTCGGGTTTTTGGTCAATCTTGGAAGGCCAAAGGCTACCCGGCCATGTCCGTTCATCGTTTCATTGCTCGCGGTATCGAGGCAAGTATCTTGCCCATACGTTTCATGTTTCGTAGGCATAATTATTGGTAAATGATTTTATGTAAAATCCGGATGTTTAATGAATGTTAAAAAGTATCGGTATGTTCTCGATAAATGTTGTCTTTTAGCGATAACTCGGATGCTTCGTAAATAAGTGTGTTTTTAGACTATGTGTGTTAACTTCGTTGTTGAAAGACTCATAATCACATTTAGTGAATGTAATAAACCGTAATCATTTACCGAGGATTTCGTGTTGTTATGTGTGCTTGTTCGGTGAATATGTGACGGGTGATATTGGTTGTTACTCCTTTGAAATGAGGTTGTGATGCTTAATGTTGCTTGATATTGTGGTATTATTTCCCGTTGTACGGGAGTTTGTTATATTCGACCCCTGCATGGGCACGTATTGTGTTTGAGTTGTATGTATTTATTGAAAGACCAAATCGGTCTACTGAGTCCTTTTAGCCTTAAAGGCATTGTTGAGATGTTCAATATTGTTACCAGCATGGTAGATCCTTGTGGAATGGTTCTACGGCGTGTAATATCCCTGAATGGATTGGGGGTGTAACACCAGTGACCGTGACCTACTGAATTGTAGGTGTTGGGAAACCAACCGCGAAGGTTTAAGCTCCAAACTTACATATAATGAGATCATCAACATGACCGTGACCTACTGAACTGTAGGTGTTGGGAAACCAACCGCGAAGGTTCAAGCCCCAAACTTACCCATAATGAGATCATCAACATGACCGTGACCTACTGAACTGTAGGTGTTGGGAAACTAACCGCGAAGGTTCAAGCCCCAAACTTACCCATCGAGGACTAGCTGAGACTAGCCTCCAAAACACAATTAATCACAAACGGCAATGATCCCAAGATTACAGAATTCACAAGAATAATAGGAGTCTTGCCTTGAGTCGGCCAACACGACAACAATAACTCACAGATGGGCACCATCCTCGGCGATCCCAATTCAATACATCGATTGTCTTAGAGCGACCAATCGATAACAACGACTCAGCGGATGGGAAATATCCTCGACAGTCCCAATTCAATACCTTGATTGCCTTAGAACGGCTAATCGATAACAACGATACAACGGATGCCTCGGCACCTATAATCGGTTACCGGCGACAGAGAGGATAATCGAACACGTCAATGCCTTCAATCGGCCAACACAACATCAATAGCAAAACACCAAGATCAATAACAATGATCACAACAATGTCTTAAATCGATATCAATACCAACAACAACAATCGATACATCGATACCGCGAACCGGCTATCGACAATAACATCAACAACGAGTATCTCAATGCCTTGAACGGATTTTGCCGAACAATAATAACATTTAGCATAATTTGCCGAAGGGTATCGTGTCAAACAATCCCCTGATATCAACAAAATCATAAAGAGGACAAGTCTTGAAATGATACACACATTCATACATATACATGATAACATTAATCTCATTCACTAGTACAAGTATAAAACTTGCCTCAAACCGAAGGCGATGAAATCCACCAACGAACGGCAAACGGCGTCCTCCGACGATCAGAAGCACTCGAACAACCTTGAATGAAATACAATTCATTCAATAACACAAAATCAATAGAAAACAACACCAAAGACAACCCCAGTTCAATCACGAATCGGTTAAAATCCACAAACGAATATCATAGTTCTCAACTATGAATTACAACATCCTCCAACACCTCAATGATCAATTAACATGATCATTATGTTCTTAACACTTGTGAAAAACAATTCAACAAGGATTATCAAGAACAACATCAAATCAGTCATCTCAAAATGATAATATCACCAATATCCTCATCAATACCTCAAGAACATCATCAACCCTACTAACATGATGTCTAAACAATAATCAACCACCAATTCATCATGAATTCGGATTATCAACAGGATTAACTTAACCATTTCAAGATTATGATAATCTCCCTATTTCATCATAAATCCTTACTAAAATGGTTATAATCTCTCAAGAACACAACCAAACAACAATAATCATCTCAAGGTTATGTTAATCATATAACAATCTTAAGATAACCCTTCCTAGACATGATTATAACCTCCAAGTATCCTTAAACACCAAGAACACAAACAAACTCAAGTCATATCATCATGTTCTTCATCATAAGTTCATAAAAACTATATAGAACCATACTATCCTCCAACAAATCATCAATACACGAACTAAACGACAGCAACAACAACATACTCGAAAATCACTTGAAGAACAAGAGATTAAGAGAACTTACCCAAGAAGAACAAGATGAACTCTCCAAACACCAAAGGAGTACCAACAAGCTTCCAACTTCAAGCTTCAAACCAAGCTAGGATGAAAAAACACGTTGGAAGAGGCTAAATATCAAGAACAAGTCCAGAAGGACGATTCTAGGGAGAGAAAAGAGGTTTTGGTTCGTGAAGAAATGAAATAAGAAACCAAGATATATAATCTGACAATCTCATTACGTACGCTATTGACCAAGCATAACGTACGTAAGGACCATTACATACGCTACATCAATAACTTAACGTACTTAATGCTAGTACAGACCAACAAACTTCCAAATTCAAGCTTCAAACCAAGCTAGGATGAAAAAACACGTTGGAAGAGGCTAAATTTCAAGAACAAGTCCAGAAGGACGATTCTAGGGAGAGAAAAGAGGTTTTGGTTCGTGAAGAAATAAAATACGAAACCAAGATATGTAATCTGACAATCTCATTACGTACGCTATAGACCAAGCATAACGTACATAAGGACCATTACATACGCTACATCAATAACATAACGTACTTAATGCTAGTCCAGAACGTGCCCAAAAATATAAAGACCTTAACGTATGTAAACAATAACCATTTACTTATGTTAACAAGCTACATGAATAAAGTACGCAGAGCTCACCTTCTAATGTACTTAATTAATACGTTGACTGCAATAGTCGATCGGATCAAAGATACCCAGGACCCACCGTCCGAAAGTTGACTCTGAGCAAGGTTCCCTCTACCTACCACTCATTACGTACGTAACATAAACAGAATAATGTACGTAATGTCGAAAGACTAACGTACGTTAAGCACACAAGCTAATGTATGTTAGCTCAACAAAAGTGGACAACCAAGTTGTTCCATCAAATCTCAACCCGAAATAACGAACACAATCCAACGCAGCTCAATAATTATGCACGGTATAACACAATATGTATAATGTTGAAGACGAGGTAAACATACAGTTCAACACATCAGTAAAAACAAAAAAATACCCCCGGATATTACATACTCCCCCCTTAAAAAGAGTTTCGTCCCCGAAACTAAGGGTAAACAACTCGGGATATGAACTATCCATCAGGATCTCAAACCAACATCTCCAGAAATACTTCTCAATGCGAACCACTTCACCTGAGCAACTGGGCTAACCCCACGGGTCCCTGCGTCTCCTATGCCTGAACAAGGCGAAAAATCAAGTGATAAAACATTCAGCCAAGTGTGAGATCAGTCGAATCATGTCTCCTCCGCTAGATATCGGCCAGACAGCCGTACCACCCGCATGACTCGTAACACTGGCGTACACACCCCGCGGGAGCCGCCCATTGTACATGTCTGCAATCATCGGTGTACATTTCTCCGTTCTCATCGGCATCGAAAGCCCATGCAATCACTGACTCACACTACAAAAGGAAAATAACAACGCACATATAATCCTCAGGACCATATCAATCGCACGCCCAAGTCCTCAAGACTTGACGTCGCAAATAACAACAAGGTTTACCCTGATTATCACGAAATCTGGGGTATAACACCAAAAGGAAAGAAAACGCGTCAAACAACCTCAGGTCTCAAGATTATCAAATACTATCGTTACAAGATAGATCAACAACAAATGATTCACAATCACAATACATTATTACGGATTAAGTTACACATTAATCCGAAAAACAAAGAAAGGAAAATACAATAATCAAGGCTACATCTCAAGTGTACCCAACATCGATAATTTCCAGATCACCTATCTCTTCAATCTCATCGACTTAAGTAAGACCCAAATATACACTCGCTGCTCCTCCTCGGCTGTCCTTGTCTCTGGCTCCCGAAGCCTGATAGGACCCCTTGGATGAAGTACGGACTGGGGTAACAAAATCTCTCGATGCCCATGAGCTCTCTCGAGACCTACTGGCACCAGGACTCCTGCAGTATTTCTGAAGGTGTTCCTGCCTCCCACATGAACAACAAACGAAAGCTCACACCGTACAACAAGTGCTAACGTGCCTCGCTGAATCACAGTCAAAGAAAACAACAGTCAAACTTGTTGTCTGAGATGAAGATGCTTTCCCAGCACGAAGATGACTAGAAAACGACCTCTTGGACGTCGGATCCCGATGTCCCTCTGAACAAACCGGCATCCTATTCCTCTCACCAGAAGAAACTGAAGGGTTCTTCCGAGCAAGCTCATTGATCAAAAGCTCTGCTCCAAGAGCCTTCTCGATGAATTTACCAAGTGAATTACAATTATGATTGAGCAACTGCATCCTCAACCGTGGGATTAGCCTCTTGCTAAAATACTTGATCTTATCCGCCTCAGTACGGATAACAGACGAAGCAAACTGAAGAAGTCCCTGAAACTTCTTAGCAACGACAATAACACCCTCGTCCTCTATGGACTCGGGGTTCAAAACTTCTGACAACTTGGCTTTACGAAGTGGATCCGGATAATACCTCTCTAACCTGAGAGTCTTGAACTCGCCCCAAACACAATCACGATCGGTGGGTTTCACAGAAGGCCACCAAGAATAAGCGCCCTTACTCATATAGTAAGTCGCGACTGCCACCTGACTCTCCTCCGGACACTGAACCAGGTCGAAGAGTTTATCAAAATGCTCTAGCCAATGAACAATATCAGCTGGTTCCAACGAACTCTCAAAAGTAGGCAGCCTCTGATGAGAGATATCGCCAACAATCTGACTCACTCCCCCAGTCTGCCCATGAAACGGCACCTGGAATCCCTGCTGCGGTGGACCACGAACCATCGAGGTCTGCATGGTCTCCACTATCTGCGTCATCTGAGTCATCTGGGCCATCATGCCACTCATAAGCAAGAAAGGGTCGACGTGTCCATTCTCAGTCTGATCGACTCCTCGAGTATGATGTCCCGAAGGAGAATCAGTCGCGTAGGTAACACCATCGGTCGAACTCTAATCCATCTCGGCATATGCATGCATATAAACATGAGGTTCTGGGTTCTGGCTCGTTCTGCAGCCTTTACCCCCTCTGTCACGTCTTCGGATTCCTCTTTCCATACTGAAAGAATAACGTTCAATCATGATCATAGCTCAAGTACGCCTCCACGGCCAATCCGGAATGCTAAGTCAATAGCCAAACACGAGTATACATACTCAAAACAATCACATCAATCATGATAATCAAAGCTAATACAGAGCCCACACGCTCCAAAACAAATAATCATGAATCAATCGTAACACAAATGTTACATACAGGTTTCAACAAAACATGTATAATCAATGACATAATGAATGTATGAACATAAAAGAGAATCGAGTCCTTACACATGTCATACGAAGCTTCGAGGTCTTGTGATACTAGTCTTCACTAACGATGACTCGATGAAAGAATGACTCATACGATCGTCGACTATCACGACTCACAAAACTGTTGTCAGTTGTCATAACTTTGTGACCCCACTACTACCGCATTGGTAGAGCCACACAACACATTTCAGTGTATCTGACAACCCATCGCTCTGATACCATCTTCTCTAACACCCCCAAATCTCATTGTGTTATTATAGTGCCGTGGACCCCACACTAGGAGATCCACCAGGCGAACACGACTAAAACACAACAAACTGACCAAAAGAGAAATCACAGTCCCTACTATGATATCCGACATAGTATTCCGATATGGAATTTCAACGACAAGAATGGTCCTACATGGCCAAAATAAAAATACAACAACATCAACGAGTCTCGCTCGGATAATACAACAATGACAACAACTGGCGAAACTGGAGTACTCCAAACTGTCGGACCGACATGAACACCGAAACATCTCGGACTAGTATCGTTCGCATGCCTCGTCGCCATCGTCATGCCCCTGTGTCTCAACTCTCTCCTCGAAACACCTAAAACATGAAAACATGTTCCGCCCCAACGGGGTCAGTCATCCAGACAATGAATATCAAATACATATACGACATGATATGTATCCAACAACAGAATAAACAGTACGACAATGGTAATACAAGATGCTCACAAACCAAAGTAAGAACCAAGCATTCGTGAAACACTATGCCCATGGCACACGATCGTTACCTGCTCAACAGGTTAGAACATAAGTGCCCAACGGAGAATCATCAATATAGAACACAACAATGAACTACCCGAAGGTAAACCAAACCAAAGGTGAAATAAATACGAATCACAATGCCCGAAGGCTCCAACGGAAATACCAATACATCACAATGGCCTGAAAGCCCTCAGTCGAAGCTGCAAAATCTCACAATGGCCTAAAATCCACTCAACCGAAGCTGCCAATCATCACAATGGCCCGAAGCCAAGACAGCCCGAAGATGTATCACATGAGGGCCGAAGCCACGACACGAAGCCGTATCACAATGAGATCATCCAATGACCCTGACCTGCTGAATTGCAGGTGCTGGGAAACCAACTGCGAAGGTTCAAGCCCCAAACTTATCCATAATGAGATCACCTAGTGACCGTGACCTACTGAACTATAGGTGTTGGGAAACCAACCGTGAAGGTTCAAGCCCCAAACTTACCCATAATGAGATCATCAACATGACTGTGACCTACTGAACTGTAGGTGTTGGGAAACCAACGGCGAAGGTTCAAGCCCCAAACTTACCCATAATGAGATCATCAACATGACCGTGACCTACTGAACTGTAGGTGTTGGGAAACCAACCGCGAAGGTTCAAGCCCTAAACTTACCCATCGAGCACTAGCTGAGACTAGCCTCCAAAACACAATTAATCACAAACGGCAATGATCCCAAGATTACTGAATTCACAAGAATAATAGGGTGCTGCCTTGAGTCGGCCAACACGAAAACAATAACTCATGGATGGGCACCGTCCTCGGCGGTCCTAATTCAAAAACCTCGACTGCCTTGGAATGGCCAATCGATCACAACAACTCAACGGATGGGAACTATCCTCGACAGTCCTAATTCAATACCTCGATTGTCTTAGAATGACCAATCGATAATAACGACTCAATGGATGGGAATTATCCTCGGCGGTCCCAATTCCATACCTCGAATGTCTTAAAGCGACCAATCGATAACAACGACTCAGCGGATGGGAAATATCCTCGATAGTCCCAATTCAATACCTCGATTGCCTTAGAATGACTAATCGATAACAACGTCTGATGGATGCCTTGGCACCTATAATCGGTTACCGGCGACAGAGATGATAATCGAACACGTCAATGCCTTCAATCGGCCAACACAACATCAATAGCAAAACACCAAGATCAATAACAATGATCACAACAATGTCTTAAATCGACATCAATACCAACAACAACAATCAATACATCGATACATAAACCGTCTATCGACAATAACATCAACAACGAGTATCTCAATGCCTTGAGCGGATTTTGCGAACAACAATAACATTTAGCATAATTTGCCGAAGGTTATCATGTCAAACAATCTCCTGATATCAACAAAATCATAAAGAGACCAAGTCTCGAAATGATACACACATTCATACATATATGATAGAACGAAAATAGTGTGCTAAAATCATTGTTAATTATAAGGTTTTAATGGATTTTATGTTGGCACACTTGGTTATTTTCCATATATTTATATTTTGGATGCAATTTACTTCACTTGGCAATTTATTGTCTAATTTAGGTGTTTGGTGGAGTTTTTAAGCTTAAGGAGTAATTTGGATCATCAAACGGACCAAGCCAAGGTGATTTGGGCTTAAATAAAGAAAATGCCGCGCGACACTGGGTGGCCCAGTGTCAGTTCGCTGACCCAGTGCCAGTCCTGTTATGAAAATAACCTTACTTAGGGACCAAGAAACGATTCAAAAATCGCCCAATCAGTTCCACAAGGCAATAAATCGGTCCATGTGCTGGAAAAGGGAATTAGAATAGATTTGGGAAGAAATACTCCAAGGAAATTAAAACTCAAGAAGGAAGGAGTCCAAATTAAAGAAGGAAACTAAGAGATAAGGGATAATTATAAAAGGAGAGGAGGGCTGGAATAAAACCACACCTTGGAACAGCAAATTCACGGCTAGAGGGAAGAGTTCACGGCTGGAGCAGAAGAAGTTACAAGGGACGACCGAACCGATTTTACACCGGAGCAACCGAACCGATTCCGACGTGGAAGAATAAGACTACACCATTTGAATTTCTTTCTTTTCATGTCTATCTTTAATTTGCTGTTTTCTAAAGCCAACATGTCCGGCTAATTTTCTATTCTAGTTCTTAGTGAAGTTTGAAACCGTATTTGAATTATTCATGTTTTAATCCCGCATCGTATTCTCAACTCGAATTCTCTTGAATTACTTTTGTATTATTGAATTCACGACTATGCCATTTAATTTCTTGATTTGGTTTGGCCAACTAGATTAGGAGTTTTATGTCTTATGCTAGAAATTGAGTTGTAATCCGTAATTGTTGCAATTTTAATTTCACAAGTAGCAAACAATTGATTTTTCCCAATTGGGTAACACAAAATCGAGATCCCTTAAGTCGAGCTTATGAACTTAATATCTTGCCTATTCCATTATTTTGGTTTTTAATGCATCTAGCGAGATTTGAAGAGCTTGTTTTGAATCCACCGTATAGATAGGTTCGATTAAAGAGCTTGTTTTAATTGAATAAACTTAAGAAATAATTGGGGTCAGAGCTTGTTGTTGGCTTCGGAATAGGAGTTCATGAGATTAGAGAAGAGATAAGCGCTGCATTGAAACTTGAATTAATTTGAAACGGTGGATAACGGAGCTAAGGACTAGATTATTCCTCAATTGATATTTTCAACTTTTTATTTCCTTTGTTTATTTTATTTTATCTTACGCAATTTATTTTAGTTAAGATTAGAAACTGAACCCCCCCTCTCGTTTATTTTATTTTATTTTATTTTAATTGCTAAAAGTATTTAATCCTTAATTAGTCTAATTGATTTACCGTTCTCCGTGGGATCGACCCTTACTTGCCGATACTACTAGTTAGTAGAAGTAATACAAGGAAAATTATAAAAATAACTAATTTTGACGCGTCACGACAGCGCGGTCAAAATTTTGGCGCCGTTGCTAGGGAACGGTGTTAAATTAATTTTACTTATTTTGGGTTTAAAAACTTTCTGCAATTTCGACACTGGGTCACCCAGTGGCAGTTCTGGAAATTTATTATAATTGTCAGTTGTGCGCTAATCCGTTTTGTTTTAGTTTTGCATGAATACAAGGTCACGTGGAGATAAGAATTTACAATATTTTCCAGAAATCACCAAGCGAGATCGTGTTTTCAGGCGAAAAGCAAAAGAAATCAAAGAAGCACTCGGGCACTTACCATTTTCTTTCGAAACATCGCCAAGTGAGTCAGAGGACGAAATTGGAGTCATGGCAATTAACGCTGAAAAGACGCTGAAGCAATTAGCCAACCCGGAGCTACCTCAACAACCACTGTGCATCACGATCCCGGCTATTGACAACAACACCACCTTTGAATTGAAGTCGGGATTGATTCACTTGCTACCTGCATTTCATGGTATGTCAGGAGAGGATCCGCACAAACATCTCAAGGAATTCCATGTAGTGTGTTCAAGCATGAAGCCAAACGGTGTCACCGAAGAACAAATCAAGCTTAGGGCCTTTCCATTCTCATTGAAAGATTCGGCTAAGGATTGGTTATTTTATTTACCATCGGCCACCATCACAACATGGAACGAGATGGAGATCTTATTTCTACAAAAATATTTTCCAGCCTCTCGAGCGGCCAACCTAAGGAAAGAAATATGTGGTGCAAGGCAAATGACCGGAGAAACACTGCATGAATATTGGGAACGATTCAAACAATTGGTATCTCGATGCCCGCAACATCAAATTAGCGAGCAGCTCCTTATTCAATATTTTTACGAAAGACTTAATCCGATGGAGCGGAACACGATAGATGCGGCAAGTGGAGGAGCTCTAGTGGAAAAAACTCCAACGGCCTCAAGGGCTCTCATATCCAACATGGCGGCCAATTCACAGCAATTTGGATGTCGCGATGCACCGATCAGGATGGTGAAAGAGATGCATGACTCGTCCCTTGAGGAAAAATTGAATGAGCTAACCACTTTTGTTAGAAAACTTGCTGTAGGTAATAGCACGCCGGTCGTACCCTGTCGTCTTTGCAAAACCACGGAGCATACAACGGAGAATTGTCGGATTTTGCTTGATGAAATCGAGGCACACGCCAATGTAATTGGAACCGAAAATTCCTATGGGCGAAAGAACGATCCGTACTCAAACACATACAACCCAGGATGGAGGGATCACCCTATCTTTCGATGGAAGAACCAGCAAGAGGCGCCTCCACAAAATAGGGGACAATTCTACAAGCAGCCCACCGAAAATTCGACACAATCTTTGGAGGATATGATGAAGACCCTCATGGCAAACACTATGAATCAGTTCCAACAAGGCATGAACCAGATCCAACAGGGTATGAATCAATTCCAGCATGACACTAAATCGACTATCAAAATTCTCGAAAATCAAATGAGTCAACTAGCCACCACGGTGAGCCGCTTGGAAAACTAAAATAGTGGGAAATTGCCATCCCAACCTGAACCGAACCCAAGGAACGTGAGTGCTGTAACTCTAAGGAGTGGGAAGCAGCTTAAGGAGCCTAAGGAGTTGGAGGAAGCTGAAAACGAGGAGGAAAAATCCACTAAACAGATCAACCTTTGGGACACCGGTGCGAGAATCAACACCAGTTGAGCTGAGACTGACAGCAAGGTAAAGTCGTCCAAAACTGCTCCTTTTGAGACTAACGAGTTACCTTTTCCATCTAGGGTCAAAAAGGCAACGGTCGTGAATAAAGAGAAGCAAATCCTCGACGTATTCCGAAAGGTTGAGATCAACATTCCCTTACTCGTGATTGACAAATTCCAAAATACACAAAGTTCCTTAAGAACTTATGCACCAGCAAACGGAGGTTAAAAGGGAACGAAAAGGTGATGATGGGAGAAAATGTGTCCGCTGTATCCCAAAAGAAATTGCCACAAAAACTGGAAGATCCAGAGCTTCAAAGAGAATACAACCAATATATGAGGAATTATATGGAGAAAGTGAACCAGAGTTGGCCTTCGATGAGCATCGCAAGGGAGGAAAGTTTTCAATAAACACTCTGAGAAAGTTTGGTATGGTTCAAGAAGACGAGTCATCAGTCGTACATTTATTGAGACCCATACCAAAACCTCCTTGGTGTGTTCACTAAAAAGGGAAGTTCTTCGTCGAGCCAACAGCGTAAAAAAAGGCGCTTGTTGGGAGGCAACCCAATTTTTTTACTTCTTTTATTTTTTTAAGTCCAATTTTTTTTTATTATTTATTTTTTCTGCTAATTATATTTTAGGTAAGTGGTAATCTATTTCTTGCATTTCGTATTTTATTTCTACCTTTTTTTTTTATTATGCTATCCCTTTTTTTTCTATTCTATTAGTTCCCTTATTTTTATTTTTATTCCTTTCCTTCTCTCTTTTTCTTTTTCTGTCTCTCCGTTTCTCTCTTTCTCGGTATCTTCTTTTTACTCTGCAACCCCTAACTTCTCCATCTCTCTTTTCAGTCGACATCAGCCCCAAGCGCCACCCGTTCGAGATCGCCGTCAAGATGTTGAAGCTAATGCGACGGAGGTGCACAAGAAACATGGGATAGAGGACCGAACCGAGCAGCTGGAAGCCCTTCTCCCCCATTAGCCCGGTGATTCCTACTCTAGACTTTTTACTATCTTTTATTTTTCTTTTTCTCTTCCTTCCTTTCTTTAGAGTTGTGTGCTGAATTTTAAGTTTGGGGAAATTGGAGTCGGAATGATTAATTGAATTTGGCAATTGTGATGAATTTAATTTTGCGTCCTTAGCTAAATTTGTGTGATTGAATCAAGTTTGTGTATTGGGGATTTAAGTATGGCCTGACATAGGAAATGAATATGATTGACTAGTTTGATTTTAATTAGGGTAGTTTACTAGTCTTGATTTTGGATTTGGATAAAAGTGTGAGGGATTCATGGCACAAGCCCTTTTTATTCGTGAGTTTTGAGCCGTAGAGAAAAATATATATATATACACATATATGAATAATTATACATATACATGCTCACTATTTCTTCTTATGGGGTCGAACGTGTTGTGTTCATACTAGAACTTAATCAATTATTCATGTCAAGACTATGTTAGTGTTCTCATGCAGTAAAGTGATAAAGGCAAATTAGGAATAACACACTTGGCTTATATTTTCCCACCTCGACATAATTGCCATTAGAAGCCTATTTGGACCTAAGCCTTATTCTTTGATCCAGCACATTTGATTAGTCATTATCTAATTTTTGGTGAAAATTCATCCGTTTGAACCCTTGATCAAGATTTGGTTGTGAATTAGGTGTATAACAAGTCGAGGGAAGGACGAGGAATTATCAAAAAGTGGGTGGTGAAGTGAAAAGAAAAAAAAAGTGCTGAAATTAAGATGAAAAAATAAAGGCCAAAAAAAAAATAGGGGGGCGGCCGTAAAAATACCCCCCTCGAATGTTGTTAAGCCACTGACCTCAACTAATCTTTCGTGGCTATGCGATTAGATGTGCCTAAAAGGGTGCTCAAGGAAAGGATGGTGATTCATTGTTTGTAGGATTTGTTATGCACTTAATTTCATGATTAGTCTCGACCAACGAATCCTTTATTTATCCTTTTTTATCCTACCCATACCTAAAGCCCCGCTACAACCATAAAAGCCCTTTTGATTATATGCATGAGTTCTTCTACGTAGTGGAGATTTGATTTTTGTGCGAGTATATGGTAAGGACACACCATGTTTTGACGTGAGTGATTGCTTAATAATCCCTATATCTACTTGAGCGAGAGTGACCCCTTGTGAGGCCATCGAATTTTATCTCACTTGATGCCAATGAAGATGTTGAGTTTGGTTGAGGTACTTTTCTTCATACTTGTTCATGATTATTTATTCTCCCTTGAATATGGCTATCATCTTGGATTTTTCAATACATGCTTCTTGAAATTCTTTCACTCGAATTATGCTTGAGGACAAGCATTGGTTTAAGTTTGGGGAGATTTGATAGAACGAAAATAATGCGCTAAAATCATTATTAATTATAAGGTTTTAATGAATTTTATGTTGGCACACTTGGTTATTTTCCATATATTTATATTTTGGATGCAATTTACTTCACTTGGCAATTTGTTGTTTAATTTAGGTGTTTGATGGAGTTTTTAAGCTTAAGGAATAATTTGGATCATCAAACGGACCAAGCCAAGGTGATTTGGGCTTAAAATAAAGAAAATGCCGCGCGACACTTGGTGGCCCAGTGTCAGTTCGCTGTCCCAGTGCCAGTCCTGTTATGAAAATAACCTTACTTGGGGCCCAAGAACAACTCAAAAATCGCCCAATCAGTTCCATGAGGCAATAAGTCGGTCCATATGCTGGAAAAAGGAATTGGAATAGATTTGGAAATAAAGACTCCAAGAAAATAAAAACTCAAGAAGGAAGGAGTTTTAATTAAAGAAGGAAACTAGGAGATAAGGAATAAATATAAAAGGAAAGGAGGGCTGGAATTATTATCACCTTGGAACAGCAAATTCACGGCTGGAGCAGAAGAAGTTACAAGGGATGACCGAACCGATTTTCCACCGGAGCAACCGAACCGATTCCGACGTGGAAGAAGAAGACTACACCGTTTGAATTTCTTTCTTTTCATGTCTATCTTTAATTTGCTGTTTTCTAAAGCCAACATGTCCGGCTAATTTTCTATTCTAGTTCTTAGTGAACTTTGAAACCGTATTTGAATTATTCATGTTTTAATCCCGCAGTGTATTCTTAACTCGAATTCTCTTGAATTACTTTTGTGTTATTGAATTCACGACTATGCCATTTAATTTCTTGATTTGGTTTGGCCAACTAGATTAGGAGTTTTATGTCTTATGCTAGAAATTGAGTTGTAATCCGTAATTGTTGCAATTTTAATTTCACAAGTAGCAAACAATTGATTTTTCCCAATTGGGTAACACAAAATCGAGATCCCTTAAGTCGAGCTTATGAACTTAATATCTTGCCTATCCCATTATTTTGGTTTTTAATGCATCTAGCGAGCGAGATTTGAAGAGCTTGTTTTGAATCCACCGTATAGATAGGTTCGATTAAAGAGCTTGTTTTAATTGAATAAACTTAAGAAATAATTGGTGTCAACAGAGCTTGTTGTTGGCTTCGGAATAGGAGTTCATGAGATTAGAGAAGAGATAAGAGCTGCATTGAAACTTGAATTAATTTGAAACGGTAGATAATGGAGCTAAGGACTAGATTATTCCTCAATTGATATTTTCAACTTTTTATTTCCTTTGTTTATTTTATTTTATCTTACGCAATTTATTTTAGTTAAGATTAGAAACTGAAACCCCCCCTCTCGTTTATTTTATTTTATTTTATTTTAATTGCTAAAAGTATTTAATCCTTAATTAGTCTAATTGATTTACCGTTCTCCGTGGGATCGACCCTTACTTGCTGATACTACTAGTTAGTAGAAGTAAGCCAAGGAAAAATATAAAAATATCTAATTTTGACGCGTCACGACAGCGCGGTCAATATACATGATAACATTAATCTTATTGACTAGTACAAGGATAAAACTTGCCTCAAACCGAAGGCGATGAAATCCTCCAACGAACGGCAAATGGCGTCCTCCGACGATCACAAGCACTCGAACAACCTTGAATGAAATACAATTCATTCAATAACACAAAATCAATAGAAAACAACACCAAAGACAACCCTTATTCAATAACGAATCGGTTAAACTCCACAAACGAATATCATAGTTCTCAACTATGAATTCCAACATCCTCCAACACCTCAATGATCAATTAACATGATCATTATATTCTTAACACTTGTGAAAAATAATTCAACAAATCAAATCAATCATCTCAAAATGATAATATCACCAATATCCTCATCAATACCTCAAGAACATCATCAATCCTACTAACATGATGTCTAAACAATAATCAACCACCAATTCATCATGAATTCGGATTAATGAACAAGATTAACTCAACCATTTCAAGATTATGATAATCATCTCCCTATTTCATCATAAATCCTTACTAAAATGGTTATAATCTCTCAAGAACACAACCAATCAACAATAATCACCTCAAGGCTATGTTAATCATATAACAATCTTAACATAACCATTCCTAGACATGATTATAACCTCCAAGTATCCTTAAACACCAAGAAGACAAACAAACTCAAGTCATATCATCATGTTCTTCATCATAAGTTCATAAAAACTATGAAGAACCATACTATCCTCCAACAAATCATCAATACACGAACTAAACGACAACAACAACAACAACAACATACTCGAAAATCACTTGAAGAACAAGAGATTAAGAGAACTTACCCAAGAAGAACAAGATGAACTCTCCAAACACCAAAGGAGTACCAACAAGCTTCCAACTTCAAGCATCAAACCAAGCTAGGATGAAAAAATACGTTGGAAGAGGCTAAATATCAAGAACAAGTCCCGAAGGACGATTCTAGGGAGAGAAAAGAGGTTTTGGTTCGTTAAGAAATGAAATACGAAACCAAGATATATAATCTGACAATCTAATTACGTACGCTATAGACCAAGCATAACGTACATAAGGACCATTACATACGCTACATCAATAACTTAACGTATGTAATGCTAGTCCAGAACCTACTGCCCAAAAATATGAAGACCTTAACGTACGTAAAAAAAAACCATTTACGTAAGTTAACAAGCTGCATGAATAACGTACGCATAGCTCACCTCCTAACGTACGTAATGAATCCGTTGACTGCAATAGTCGATCGGACCAAAGATACCCAGGACCCACCGTCCAAAAGTTGACTCCAAGGAAGGTTCCCTCTACCTACCATTCATTACGTACGTAACATAAACAGAATAACGTACGTAATGCCGAAAGCCTAATGTACGTTTAGCACAGAAGCTAACATACGTTAGCTCAACAAAAGTGGACAACCAAGTTGTTCCATCAAATCTCAACCCGAAAGAAAGAACACAATCCAACGCACCTCAATAATTATGCACGGTATAACACAACATGTATAATGTTGAAGACGAGGTAAACATACAGTTCAACACATCAGTAAAAACGAAAAAAAATATAACACCCCCAAAACCATACGGGAGTATTACACGCCGTGGGCCAGCGCCGGAACCCACCAGGCTAAAAACCATTTACAAAAGCGACAAGAAGGCCGATGACGGTAGTATTTTCCAAAACTCACAAAATCATTTGAAAACACCAACTACCGTCAAGACAATCAAGGCCAAAAACTTCGGTTAAGGGAATCGGTTTTGAAATCAAACTTCGATTGGCATAAAGCCGAAATCCATTTGAAAGAACTCACGCAGCGGATAGAAATATAGTCCAAGATACATATATAGCGATAATGATATACACAAACAAAAGACACGATTCCCCAACAATATGCCATAGCCAGTATCGTCCAGAATCCTCGCCTCACGACCGCTACCATCAAAGTCCTCAATACCTGAAAAACAAGTCCCACAACGGGGTCAGCAATAATGCCCGACAAATAACCGCAAGTACATAAACATAAATATTCACATGCCATGCATCATGAGAATAATAACCTCAACGATAACCTTACCACTTTCGGTAATCCAACGATTCTCATCAAAATCCCAATATCACGATAATACCACATAATACCTCAATACCGAATACTCTCCCGTACACAATCTTCTATGTACACAAAACAGTGGAGTTTTGCTAACCCCCGAGTATTCCGGGGGTGGATGTCTGTCTTTGCATTCAGGTTTTGGGGAGTATAACACAGGGTCCGCATGAAGGGTGATGAAAGATGATCGATACTAATCGCATGAGGACCCGTACATTGTCGTATTGGTTTAGTTGTATTTTATTTCTGCTGCGGTATTCTTTCCTCGTTGTACGAGAGTGTGTTGTATTCGACCCCTACGTGGGCACGTATTGTGTTTGAGTTGTTTGTATTTATTGAAAGACCAAATCGGTCTACTGAGTCCTTTTAGCCTTAAAGGCATTGTTGAGATGTGCAATGTTGTTACCAGCCTGGTAGATCCTTGTGGAAGGGTTCTACGGCGTGTAATATCCCTAAATGGATTTGGGGTGTTACATAAATGTTATCGGAGCTTTGATTGTGGAAACCTAGGCTGTCGGGTTTAGTGGTGTCTATTGAGTTTTGTCTCGTCGGATTTTGTTTGACTGAGTCGTGTCGCGACGCGTCGTCTGAGTTGGTTGGTCGTGATTAGAATCGTGGGGCAATCATCACCGTCGTGCGATATGTGGATGTAAGTCTCCCTACTTTGTTGTGTCTCGTGTTATACGAGCTTGTGTGACTTTGTGTTATTATGTGGAGTTTAAACATGCCTCGAGAATATGTACTCCATACTTGTTTGATTCTCTAATTGTGCTGGAATGAAGAATAGTACCGGTATGTATGTGTATATATATATATATATACATCTTTGTGTGAAATCGTTTTACAGGAGTGATGTTTTGGATTCGTTACTCAATGAAAGTTTACCACTACAGTATTTTAAACTTTAAATGTTTTGGGGAAGTCGCGTGTATTTTATTTAAAAACATCCTTCGAGGAGGGAAAAAGGTTTGATTTCGTATGATGACCTCGAGACCAAAGATTTTGAGACTTCAAACTACCATATTTTATTTTCATCTTGCATTGAAAATTTTCAAAATTTGATTTTTAAATACTCCAACGAGGTCTATCAAAAATTTACTTGAGACGTGACTTTCGCTTTCAAATTTTCGGTTTCATGCATTTCGATTAAAGGCTATGTAGTGAAGATGTTATTATTTGAGTTATAATGCTCAGAGTGGTGATTATGGTAATGATGTGAGCTTGGCGTTTGGATTTGTATGTTGTTGTTTATTTGTAACCTTCAACCTTTGGTATTATTTGGTATATGTTCATGAATGTGTTGCTGGATTAGAATAGTTAGCGCACGCCAAGTGTGGGACTAGTGCACGCTAACGTGGCATGGATAGCGCACACGAAGTCTATGTTAGAGCACACACTAATCAGCCTGGGTAGGAGCTCGGGAATTACATTCTAGCCGTAGGTCTAACTTTTGCGATTGTTAGGCTTACCGTTTGTGACCGTATTTTGTGTGTGTTGTCCAGTGATAACAATTGTTGTGTGTGATTGTGTGTATTTTGAACTGTATCCTTACCCGCTGTGTGTGTATATTTCGAAATGACTTTTTAGTATTTTTGCCAAACCGTGTCTATTTTAAATGACCTTTTAGGTATCTTGTAAATTTGGGTTATTTCGTTAACCCTTTTTCCTAACTCTTTTGTCGGTACGCTTAAGGGGTGACTTAATGTACATTTTAAAACTATTAAGTTTTTCGCGTCTTCGCCTTGTACTTTCAAACGGTATTTTTATGACGGTATTTGGTATTTGGAAAATGACTTTTGGTGAGTATTTGGAAAGTATTACCGTTAGCGGCCTTTTGGCATTTTTGAACATTTTCGAAAATGGTTTTTCAACTTGGTGGGTTCCGGAGCGGGACCCGTACAGAAGGTGGTTTTAATATAATGAATGACTTTAATTTCATTGCGTTTATAATTCACATAGCAATGATATTGTGAATGTAAATTGTCGAGATAATGGTTTGTATATTGTGCTCTAGTTTGAATTAAATCATTATGTATAGGATTTAATTGTGTTTGATTGAAGGTGGAGATGTGAATATTTTTTGTATGTGTTATGATCTTTCGTTGCGATAGGTTGTTACTTGTTAGTATGCCGAGGGGCAGAGGTCGTGGTCATAACCGTGGTGCCGTTGGCCACGGGGATCAGATGCGTGATCGAGAGAATACTGTCGGGAACGATATTGACTTGGGTGTTGCTACTATATTGCAACAAGTAGCGACTCAGATGACTCAGTTGACCCAGGCAGTTCAACATAGCATTGACGCGAATCAGAACGTCGGCATAAATCAATGGCTTCGCGAGGTAGTTCGTATGAATCCCCCTTAATTCGCGGTCTTTGCGGATGCATTGAAATTTGGGATGGTTGGATTTTCCAGTTGGGAAAGATATTCGAGGCTGTCTATTGTCCCGAAGAGCGGAAGGTGCCTATCGCTCAATACCTTCTTGACAAAGATGCTGCTAATTGGTGGGAAGCTGTTAAACCTCGTGATCGTAATGTCACGTGGGCGGAGTTCCAGGCATTTATGGAAGCTGAGTTCTGTCCGAAACCGATTAGAGAGCAGAGGATTCATGAATTTTATTTGGCAGAACCGCAAGATATTTCAGTGTCACAGGCTATCATCGACTATAGCAAACAGCTCAGTTATGTGCGAGATTGGCTGAGAACCGAGGAAGAGAAGATCTTTCACTTTGACATACGGATGAAGCCAGAGATTCGCGTGTATATGTCGGGACTCACTTGCACTTCGTTGAGGGATTATCAAGATCGAGCCATAGCCCGTGAGCTAACCTCGTTATCGTCGGAGCGTGTGCCCGAGTCGAAGAAGAAGAGGAAGTCCGATGACCTTATGGACAGTACAGGAGTTGGTGTTTCTAGTTTGCAACGTTGTAGCCTTTCCGTTGTAAAGCTCCATCGCTCGATGCGTGGGACTGAGAGTTCCAAGTCATCTGTTTTGACTCCTGGTAAGGCCAGGAGGTGTTTTAACTGCAATATGTCGGGACATGTTCGTGCGCATTGTCCTTCTCCGCCAGTAACGTATTACAAGTGCGGGCTCGAGGGACACCGGGTTTAATTTTGCGAGTTGGTCACCGAGCCTTCCGAGGCACGGACTTGAGCACGGATATCAGGACCAACTCCGAGGAGTCCCTGAGGGGCGTGATCTATCAGTTGTATCACTACAAAAAAAACAGTATTTACCGACGCCAAAATCCGTCGGAAAAATAAGCAGGGGGCATCGGTAAACTGAATACCGACGCCATTACCGACGCCAAAATGGCGTTGGGAAACTGCTTTCGGCGATAAAAATTACCGATGCCATTTCTTGGTGTTGTTAAATTGCAGACGTCTTCCCAACGCCCGTTGGCGTCGGGCAATCCCCGAGTGACAAAGCGGGGCCGGTTTTGCCAACGGATACAAGCGCCACGGCCGACGGGTTTCTGACGCCGTGTTGCCGTCGTTAGTTTTGCAATAACGACGTCGGGCTGTCGTTGTTAAAGCCGAACAATGACGCCTTTAAGCGGAATGTAGCCGTCGCTAATTTACTAATGCCGACGGCCTCGCTGCCATTGGTAAAACTGTAAATCCCGACGCATTTTACCGACGGTAAAAGGGCGCGGTAATTTTCCAACAGCAGTTTTGCCGTCGGTAATGCCGTCGGTGTTTTTTGTTTTTGATAAATATTCTGAATTTTTAATTATTTCCATTACCTGCTTTCAATTTCTGAATAATAAAACAAACTAGTCATAAATATCAAAAACATCTCAATGTTACACAATCGTCATAGTTGTATCGTCGTACACAATCAAGAGTTGTCATCATTTCATCGTACAGTAAAAAAAGAAATAAGTAGTCTAAATCAAGGTGAAGTAGAAGGGCGACTCGGAGGTGGAAGATTTTGTTGTGTTAGCATTTTTTGAATAGCTTGCAACTATTCCTCAAGGCACTGTCTCTTCACGCGCTCTTCTTCAATCACCTTTGCCTGCTCTTCTCTCAGTCTGCGCTCCTCTATCAGCTGCTCCTCTAAGGATGTGAATCGAGTGTGGATCTCTTGGATGCGTGGCTGTGAGGTCGTTGATCCACCGCCGCTAGAGCCGTGCTTATGATCTTTGGGAGCTAGGCGCCGATTGCCATACATCCTGTTTTTCTTGACATATTCTTTGTGACCTCCTTCTCCTGTGATGCGATCTTATAGATCATATTCAAATCTGCTCCCTCTCCTTGCTCTGCAGCAAGCTCCTTAACCCTAGCACGAGAAGAAAAACATGCTCAATGAGAAAAACATTCCAAATGAATACAACTTTACAGAAATAAATATTCTAATTACATTTAAGCAGCAACAAGGAAAAAAATGGAATAATCATATATGAATTCTAATTACATTTGAGCAGCAACAAGGAAAAAAACCTAGAATAATCATATATGAACTGTCAGCATCACATCTCATAATCTGTTCTAGTTGTTACTATTTTTTTATAAGAGAAAACATATTCTTCACAACACTAATCTCCAAATACATAAATGAACAGAACATGAAGATTCAACCAAACACAACTGCACCATTTCAAAGGTCATCTCTATGCAGTTCAAGCTCATTTGCAGAGAGACTTGTTGCTTTTGCTTGTGTAGAAGGCATTTTCTTCTCTGGGAGGTATATCAGCAGTATTTCATATTTGACCCCCTATTTTATGGATAATTACAAAAATTACCTCCGAGGTTTAGATGAGCTACAAAAATGTCCGGATAATTACAAAAATATACTGAATTAGAAAGGGAGAGAAAGTGAAGGAGAGGGATGACAGTTGGATAACTGTAGGTCTGCAATATATTTTCCGTTCTTCTATTCCTCTACTAGACCCGGACACACACACACACACACACACACACACTCACACACACTGCCACGGAAAGAAACATTCAACAACAGAACAAACTACTGTTAAAACCCTTTTCCCATTTCCTCACTTATTACTTATACACCCTCGGACTTATATTATAAAATCGAGGTAAAAGAAAAGAGGAAGCAGTTATTATCGTGAATGGCTTACATGAAGATTGGCAATACAGGGAGCTCAAAACATGCCAAATGAGTAATACAAGGAGCTCAAAACTTGCTAAATGAATACAACTTTATTAAAACATGCTAATGAATACAGGGAGCTCCCCTTCATCCCCAACAAGCGGGAAAAAAACTACTGATACGAGGCTCCCCTTGACCTCTGATACAGGAAAAAAAAACTACAGTACAGGGAGCTCCCCTTCAGCCCCTACAGTACAGGAAAAAAACTACAGTACAAGGTGTTGCTTGATTTGGTGAACGCAAGTGCACATTATCGTAGACAAGTAATAAAATGATGAGTAAGATATCGTTCCCACGAGGACTGACTTACCAACTACCGATTTATGCGTATTCTAATTTTATTTGAACTATCGAAAGTTGAGATGTAAGTAATAATTAACGAAAATCAATACAGAATAAATAGTAAAGACGATTGATTGAAGAAAGAAAATCAAATAATGAATAAATCTAGGATTGTGAATCCACCTCGGTTTATCCGAATTTACTCTCGATTATATGAATTTAATGATTTCCCAATTTATTGAAGGCGAAGGTTGCTAAAATACTCTACCGCCTCTCCCGAGGTCAATAGATTTTTCTAAGGCGAATAACGCACTCTATTCCTAGGTGAATTAATTCGACAATAGGCAAAAAGCACAAAATCTTCAAAAAGGCCCCGTAGTTCCTATGAGTATATTCCACTACGCCATAAGTGATCATACGCAACGCATATCTCCAGTGTTGCAAGGAAAAGTATTGCAATAGCCCTCTGATCTTTGGTCTTTTGCAATACTACCCAACTAGTGTTGCATTAGACCTGGATGCACTGTTGCAAAAGACATTAATGCAACACCAACCTAAAGTGTTGGATTATAAATGAACTTAAAGTGTTGCAATAGACTAAATTATCTTAATAATTACGAAAAATATTTCGAATATTTTTAAAAAATAAATCAAATTTAAATTTTTACATTAAAACAAAATAAATTATTTGAATTTTTTAATCATTTTATAACAGACTTTTTATAAGAGCACATATATTTTTTTACTTAAAACAAAATATCAGATTAAAATTAATAAATTTAAAAATATTAAAAAAGAAAATAATTCCTTAAAATTCTAATAAATAAAATATATTATATGAATACATATATTTTTATTTTGAAATTATAATCTAAAATTAAAATAAAAATTGAATTTATACATTCAACTCTTTAAAATATAATAAGAAATACTCCCTCCTTCCCAGTCTAAGTTGCTCATATTTCAATTTTAGGTGTCCCACTCTAAATTGTTCGCTCCATTTTTGGTAAGTTCATGGCCCACTAAAATAATTAAAAGTTCATACAACTTTAATATTTACAATAATTTACCCGCGGGTAACGGATAACCGCGAGCACCCAACCCTAATATGTGCGGATTTGGTGGGCATTTGATATACACGGATAGCTTAGTGGTATGAAATTACTATCCATTAGGTTTGCGGGTACGGATATAGATAGTTACTATCCATATCCAAAACCTTATACCCGCAAAAAACATTCAAAAAAATACCCACAAAATATCCGAGCAAAGCCGACCCATATTTCAAACATTTACCCAACAGACAAAACCCTAACCCTACCTAATTAGTTCAGCGGCGCCGCACACACACTGACACCCTTCGTTCTCTTCTTCGCTCTCCCCCTTCATTCTGCACCCACCCGCCGTCCCCCGCAGGCCGCAGCCCCACCACAGCCGCAGACGCAGTGCCCTGCCACCGCCGCAGACGCAGCACCGCAGAGCCTTTGCCACCGCCGCACACGCAGCGCCACAGCGCCCTGCCACCTCCGCACACGCAGCGCCCGCGCCGTCCGTCCCAGTCGCGAACCACCACCATTTGCCACGGGTATTATACTACATCTCTCACGAGTTTTTTAGTATTTTTTTCCTTCTACTCTGATCCTAAACTGCCGGTGACGATTCTACTGCAAATTGCGACCTTTTTTCGGACCAGTGGGTATATGACAACATATCGTATCCTCTTTACAAGGAGGAACAATGTTCCTTCATGGATGATATTTTTGCATGTGAAAGGAATGGGAGAAGGGACTTAAAATATCGACATTGGCGATGGCAGCCTCATCAATGTGACATTCCAAGGTTCTTATTGAACATTTTATTTTTCATAGTTTGTTAATTATTTTTCAATGATTGAGGTAAAATAGAAAAGTATGCCTTCAGTCCGTCTTACTTTTTGGTATTGTGAATCCATATTGTGAATAGATTCAACGGGAAGGTATTTTTGGAGAAAATATGGGGGAAGAAGGTTTTGTTTGTAGTGGATTCGTTGAATAGAAATTGTTGTGCGACGATTCATTCGCCGCGGTAGGCGATCGGCGACCTCCCTGAAAAGTCAACCATAGAAGCCAAACTCCGGACGAACACCTAGAGTCCGGCATAATACAGCGATCGTCTTTTGGTAACCAGCGATCGCCTTTTGACACATGGCGATCGTCTTTGTCTAACGGATCAGAGACGATCGTCTCATGCCACGTGGGGATCCGGCATCCGTCAAAGTCGTCGAAGACCGAATCTTGGACGATGGCCCACCCGCGGATCTTCATAGGATACCAACAAAAAGGATCATTGACCCCAGCCTGTCACCTACCACACCTACCGACAAGGCCGCCGAAAGGTACGAAGTGGACCCTCCTCGGACAGCGACTCGCGACGCGTGCTGGCTTCCCATTGGCTCACCCAGCTGGCCTCCAACTGCAACCTCGGACCTCAAGGGAACAGGCCCACGTGACGGGACGATCGGCCGTTTATTTTAATATAGAAAACGGCGATCGCCCGCGATCGCTGAGGATCCCAACTACCTTGTCCCCTATAAATAGAGGACTCACTGTTGCAGCCAAGGGAACGGATCCTACCACGAATTAAGTGCAAAATACACACCAAAGAGAGAACAAAAGGCTCTTTTGGCAAGCACTAACATATTCATAGTGACATTCACACACATTCATCATAAATTCCAAGCAAGAACTCATGATTCATCCATCTGGTTCTTAGGCAATCTACGCGCTCTAAAGCCTAGATAACTAGAAGCTTTTACACTCATTGTATTAGATTCTAACATTAATATTTGTACTCGACAGTATATTTATTAATAACATCTCGCGAGAGCATTCAAGCCCGGGACTAACAACCCCGGCAAATCTTGTGTTATCTATTTTCCCACGGAAGTGTTCTCGCATTTTGTTTGTTACTCGATCGTTCCAGCAATACTATCTCCGGATAATATTTTGGGTAACAACAGAAATCAATGGTCATCATTGCTTTACCTAATTGAGTCATCTCTTCCTCCATCATCAAACAAGTCTTTGACCTTGATAGGCAACTGAAACTTCTTTCAGAACAAAGTAAGACATTTTTCTTGTTACACTTTCATATACTATAATTAAGAGGTTGAATTGAAGTTGGTTGTGACCAAATTTATGACTAACAAAATTATTATATATCTAGACGTCTATCAACATATGTTAGTGCTACACATTGCATGTTTGGTTTCTTCATGATTAAATAAAAAATTGTCGTTGATGTTGTACATTTAGAGGTCTATGGATTTACCCTTAGGCCCTGTTATCTTCATCTGGTTTTTGCTTAACTGAAATTATGGTTTTTGCTTAACTCAAACATGATTTTTACTGATTAAAATTGATAGAAAATGACTAATTTGTTGTCTTTTATTATTTAAAATTACTGACGGGTTGCTTTGATTTTTACTTATTAAAACTGATTTTAGTGATGGAAACATAATTTTACTGAATAAGGCTCTTATACTGAATATTATTTTTAAGTTGAACAAAGCCTTAGAATGACAAATAAACCAAAATCCATGATATGTGCTTATTAGTCAGTCATCCTCCAGCAAATTTAATTAGCCCATAAACCCATTAACTTGACTGGGTCCATAATTAAACCTCACAACTAATCTGATCACCACAACACCCGATTCACATCGGTCATTCTTCTTGTTATGTTGTATGATTTAAGTTGGGTTCAATATAACATTATTCCTCAACTAAAAGAATATCTGCTTTTGACATGGTGAAATCGCTTCATCTTTTGGAGATATTTTAAAGAAATTATGGGCTCCTGGAGTAACACCTATGGCACCAAGAACATTTAAAATGAAGCTCGCTCATTTTGCTCCGCAATTCAGCGGTTTTTAATCAGCATGATTCTCAAGTATGTATGTTCTCTAAGTGAATAAATGTTCTCCTCTTGTCCAAATCTGTCTGAGATTCAGTGTGCCATCTGTTTAAAGTGGAAGGCCATATTTGATTACTGTAGGAGCTCTTGGCATTTCTCTTAGATGGTCTCCATGAGGATCTGAATCGTGTGAGATGCAAACCTTATGTTGAAGCTAAGGACTATGATGGTCGCCCAGATGAAGAAGTAGCTGATGAATATTGGAGGAATCATCTGGCTCGTAATGACTCGATAATTATGCGAGTCTTGTGTTCATTTATGTAAGTGGTTTCCTTTCTCTTTGGTTTACTTTCTAGAGATGTTTCTTGTTATCCTTTTCCCTTGATCATTCCAAAGTAAAAATATCTAAAAGCTCTTGTCTGTATAGTTGAGATAAGCTGTCAATGTTTATTCTTTTCTGCGTCTCAATTATCTGAAAATGTCCTTATCTTCACCAGGTTTCATTATTCAATATTCAATCAAATTAGACCAATCTTCCAAATTTTTCTGTGAATCAAATTATGTTACTTTAATTACCAAAGTTATTGAACTTGCTCTGTGGCTTTTACATCTTGGATAAAGTTAAGGAAATTGTGTGGTAGTTTTTGTTATTTTTCTATTATCTTTTATACTTCAGCTAACATCCGGTGGATTGCTATTATTGCAGGGCTAGTACCGGTCCACATTAGTATGTCCAATTAGTAGAAAAGTGTCTGTTACATTTGACCCATTCATGTACCTGTCTTTACCTCTGCCGTCGTCATCTATGCGGACAATGACTCTAACCGTGGTAAAAGCAGATGGCAGTACTAAGCCATCCCCATTACTGTTAATATGCCCAAGAATGGAAAGCTTGAAGATTTGACTCAGGCTTTAAGCACTGCATGTTCACTGGGGGTTGATGAAACACTTTTGGTAGCTGTGGTAACTGCAGCGATTACACTGATGCATTAATATTGCAAGTCGTTGGGGTTTCTAGTATCATGTCTATTTTGCCATATGCGATGGTCACTAAATTCAAGGAACATGGCAACAACTAGCTAGTGGGAAGGAGAGGTAAAAGGTCCGAAGAACAAGATCCTGCTCCTGCTGCGTAGAAATCGAGATATTTAATAATGTCTAGTGTTTAGAACTTTGGTCACTTGGTACTCTTGAATTAGACTTGGTAATTTGGTCTAGTTATGGTATTGCGTGTCGAATTGTTAGTATAAGTTGGTATTTTGCGTCGACTGTTTGTTGGGATGTTGGTATTTGGTATTGAATGGCAGGGTGTGAATATTGGATGGTATTTTATTTGTATAGAATTATGTATGTACGAAATGGTTATTTCGAAATTTTTATTTAAAGTGTTGCATTTATCTTTCAGTTATTGTTGCATATTCTCAAATTAGTGTTGTATATAACAATCATGTTACTGTTGGATATAATAATAGTGTTGCATTGTGTTTGGTGGGACCCATCGCTGACGTGGATGAAGTGGGACCTACTAATGACGTGGATGAAGTGGGACCCACTAATGACATGGCAAAAGAGCCCATTGCTGATGTCATTGGTTATGGGCCCCATTTTTCTAAACTGTATTCTCCTCTAAGCCAACACTATTTTCTGTTGCATATATTTTATTTTGTGTTGCACTATGTACATAATGCAACACTTTCCCTCTGTTGCATTAGAAAGGAAAAGTGTTGGATTAGAGGTCAAATCCCACGCGAGCAGATGCAACACTCACAAAGTGTTGGATATATCAATTTCTGGCCTAAGGCAACAGAAAATGGGGCATAATGCAACAATAGGAAGCGTTGCATATGAGCACTTATGGTGTAGTGTTCCTATCTCACAAGATAAAATGGTTCTCACCAATTTTTCCCTACCAACTCTCCTCTCCCAATTCGAGTTGCATAGTTAAATCAATTCAATTATAGGCCACACAATTGAAAGCATTAAAAACAATTGGGGAAAACTCAATAGAAAAGGGAATAATATTAATAATCAAAAGTAAATTCGTCAAAGCCTCGGTTTCATCAAAATCCTAAAACAGGGTTTTAGCCTGACATGCTAGAACGTAAAAATACAGAAATAATCAAAGAAAGCATAAAGATCAAACGCAGTCGAAGAGCTCGGATTCCTCCGTTCTCTAGCTTCCGCTCTCTGCTCCTTCGTGTTTTCTGCTTCTTCTTGCTTCCACGATAATCTCCTCCAATCGAATCCCCCTCAATTCAGACCTTAAACCCTTATTTATAGCTCTCATTGGCCTCCAAAATGCGTCCGGGGATTGGGTCAGCGACTCAAAACAGCCCAGAAACGCGTCCAATTCATCAAAACCGCCCCGTAGGCCGCGGCTCACTTAATCTATGCCGCGGCCCCTGACCTTCAGCGCATTGCCTGGGCGCCTATTTTTCTTCCTGGGCCGCGGCTCAGCATCCTTGTGTCGCGGCTCACAGTACAGTTGGTTCGGCACTTGCTGGTTGCCTTCGTGTGTCGCGGCTCACTTGGTTCGTGCCGTGGCCCCAGGCCAAATATTGCCGTTTTCGCCCGTTTTTCATCGTTTGAGCTTCCGGACTCCAATTCCGGCCAATCATAAAAGAATAGTGCATTAAAGGCTCATTTATGCAGGTTTAGACACAAAATGGATAAAGAATAATGATAAATAAGCATATAAAAATACGCCTAACAAATACCCCCAAACTTGAGCCTTTGCTTGTCCTCAAGCAAAAAGAATCGATTTCAAATAAAATAAATATCGTGAATGATCGTGCAAATCTATAGTGTTCAACTTAATCAATACTACCCTGAAAATCTCAAAGAATAATACAAGTATCGTAATAGTGAGTCACATCCAGGACACTGACTCCACCAAGTAACCATTTCCAGTGCTAATCAATCGCTCATGAAGAAAATCAAGCTCAAAGATTAACAAGCGTGAATTTAACCAACCGCCAATATGAAGGGTTAAAATAAACGGGCCAACTCGCCAAGTCCCACAGTCTAGTGGCAAAAATTTCAAGAGTTTCATCAAAAATAACCCTCGGACAGTATTCCCTTATATATGATCAATAAAATAATTCGAGTTAACCACTAGGTTCGGATCTCGGCATGTTTCATCGGGATAATCCTAGGGTGGAATTCCATTCTCATGTATTGGGGAACCGTTTGACGTAAAACACACTCATGGGGCACATGAATGCTTCTAGTTACTAAGTTCCCCTCCACAGCGGAGAAACAACTCGAATAGCTATTCCCGCATGTCCGATTCAAGGTCGCTGTTTTACGCGAGAGTAAACAACGGGTCACGCGAATACCCCCGGTTACCAGGCTCCCCATCATCGGCACATGCGAAATCTCTAAACCACTAGTCTAATCAGGGTTGTCGTTTTACGCGAGAGTAAACAACGGGTCACGTGAATACCCCCGGTTACTAGACTTCCCATCATAGAACAAATAATATCTCGACTTTTTGGGAAAAACTGTCCGACTCTAAACTCAATTTAAGTGCCAACACGACTCATGTTACTGGACAACTAGCTACGCGAAAAGTGTAACCAAACGTATAGACGGCTATTTGAAAACACGTATGTCTCCTCTCTTATCTGCTAAGATTTCTACAAAAACGAAAAAATTTCGGACCTAAATGAATAATCAACAGAAACAGATATCGCTGACTACAACTCGACTAAGACTCAACCGTTTCTTCAGAGAGAAATCAGTATCGTAACATCAGTTTTACACAAAAAGAAGCACGAAAAATTCACGAATGCAAATATCACGATAAGCAAGGCTAGCAACAAAAAATAACGAAAAATGCAACCGAATAAGTATAGCAACAGAAAGTAAGACCCCCCCAAACTTAGGACGTACATTGACCTCAATGTACACAAAATGTAATATGCAATAAAATAAAAGGTCAAGTACTCCCCTACTGTCCGCTCATGAACTGGTGCCGGCCTCGTCCGGCGAGGAGGGTGGCGTGGCTGGCCGAACTGGTGGGATGAAAGGCCCGTACGGGTGCATAATATCACTCGTCCACGCAGTAAGGTAATCCTGGTGGTAAGCATCCCTCGCTGCCAAGCGCCTCATCTCACGTTGGTTGGCCCGGTGGGCCTGCTCTCTCATCTCATCTCGGACGGCTGCGAGGATGCTCTCTCTCTCCATCCGCATCTCCTCTCTCCAAGCAGCTAAGTGACTCTCTCTCTCTCTCTGTCTCTCTCTCTCTCTCTCTCTCTCTCTCTCTCCTCATCTCCTCTCTTAGGCCATCTAACATCGCCTGAAGGTGCTCTCTATCGGGTGGCGGGCTGGACTTTGCCTGCCCATGCGTCAGAAGAAGAGGCTCGGGGGACTGCTCGTGTGCCTCATCAAGGAGAAATCCTCGCCCCCGAGCGTGTGCCGGCGCTCCTCCCCACTGGTCGAAGTGAGAAATGATGTGATGATCAATCGGACCTTGGGGGGCTAGCATCGGCTCATCATCCGACCCAGTCATGCCCGACTGGTGGCAAAGAGCGCAGATGAGAGAGGGGTGCTTCAACCCTGTCTTGGCCCCTCCTTGAATGCATAGAAGAATAGATTGGACCAGAAGAGGGGCTACATCGAATCTAAGCCCGGAAGTGATAGCATATAGTGTACGGGCACGAGAGAGTAAAACAGAGCGAATCTGCGAAGTAGGATCAACACGTGCACAGAGGAAATACAACCAGGCACGCCCGAGCCTACTGAGGCACGAGCTCTTAAAGTAGAAGGCCGACGAACCCGGGGATCGAGTCTCCCAAACGGAGCTGGGTTGTGTGAGTGCCTCGAGCAGGGCCTCCCTTGTAAGGCCACTCATAGCTCGCGTGTATGCCGCATCGTCCACCACAGGCAGCTCGAATAATCTCCGAATGGCGGCTACTGAGAAATCCACAGTAATGCCTCGGACGACGACCTGAGTCCGAGTATCTGACTGCGGTATCATCTGCCCCGCCCGAATGTGCTTCAACAGAGCGCTAGCATAAAACTCTTAGACAATGGAGATCACCGCCGGCTCGGGAGGCGCAGCAAAACGGGCCCACCCATCTCGTCGATCATTGTCAGAAGCTCACCGTCCTGGGGGGCGGGAGTGAATCCCCGCTCCGGAATCAAAGGTCGAGGACGAATCTTTTCATTGAATATTTTATGAATCTCCAGGTCGGAGAATTGGTGCGACTCCAACTCGGCTCGGCTTTGTGAAGTTTCCCCTCGTGTGGGGGACGATTGCGTCCTGGCCCTTGTGCTAACCTTTCTCTTTCTATCCATGGCGAGTTCCTGAAAAGATAAACACCGGAAATTACTTAAGATATAAGGAAAACAACACCACTTGACTAAAGATATGCAAAACGTGAATAAAGAGTTGAACGCGCGTGCACCGTTGTGAGGGAAAATTAAAATTGAGCTTTCTCGTTAAAACTAGACGTAAGGGTTGGGGTACGCTGTAAATCCATAAACGAATTTGTTGCACAAAGTTTCAAAACGTTGGCTTTAAAAGAAAATTTTTTCATTTATGCATTTCATCAAACACCTTGACTGCATGAGTTTAAATGAGGAACAAACATGACAATAGCTTAATTCAATCCCCAAAATTAACAATCTCCATTGATAGTCATGATAAAAAATGACAAATGACATCAACAATCATACATAATCACAAATACCATCACAATCAATCACCATATTCATATTCCAACTCAATTTTTGAGAGAACTTTGAAGAAAAACTAACAACATATAACCATACCTAATTTTGCAATTCATGTAGCATTTAAGATTAAGAGATTAAGAATTACCTGACTTGGAATGAACAATACAAGAAGAAGAAGAGGAGGGTATCGGCCGAGTGCTTGTGCGAAGGAAGTAAGGGATTTTACCTGGTGTGTGCCGGCCGATCGTGTATATGAAGGATACCTGGGCTGTTGAACTTCCGAACGGGGGCCGCGGCCCAACTTAAGTGAGCCGCGGCCCAGAGTACAGCCTCCCTGGGCTTGTTTGTTCTTTCGCCTTGTGCCGCGGCTCATCGTGTTAGTGTGCCGCGGCTCAACAGCAATGTGCCGCGGCTCAGGGTACAGCTTCCTGGGCGTATCTTTGGCATTTGGCATGCCGCGGCTCAGCAGCAACGTGCCGCGGCTCAGGGATCGAGTGTGCCGCGGCTCAGTAAGGTTGTGCCGCGGCACAGAGTACAGGAAGGTTAGCCTCCTTTTTTCGACTTGTGTGTGCCGCGGCTCACTCTCCTCGTGCCGTGGCCCAATGATGAATTTTCCCCTGGGATAATTTCTGCACAGAATTTTTAAAAGGAAACATCAAGAGCGTGAGAGATAAGTATATCCAAGCTAAAATGACGAAAAATAAAGATCCAAAAATGCAAGAAATACTGAAACACAAAAATCTACAACTAATACTCGGGTTGCCTCCCAAGAAGCGCTAAGTTTATAGTCTTCAACCGGACTTTTTGAAAATCAATTCCCATTTTGCAAAGACCATTTGGATTCCACACAGTCCATCGAACCGTTTAAATTTCAATCGCTCGACTTTTGGTTTGGAAATCCAATGTTCTTTGCGAAATGGCTTTAACAAAAGCAACCGTCCAAAACACCCATTTTGCAGTTGACTTGGTACTCGCTTGACATCTGGCTTAATTTTCAACTCCACTAGCGAACTTATGACAGAATGAGAATTTTCCGATTGTGGATGAACGGATATTTAAGACGACATATTCAATTGCCTAAGATACACAATTTGCTCTTCATTCTTATTAGGTGTCGGGGCAGCTGAAACGGATTCTAAATTTTTCGACCGACAATTCTTCCGGTGTGTGTCCTTCGCAAATGTGTCTACACTTTCAATTAGTGAACTCTTCTCAACACTGGTTGGACACGGAAAGGATTTAAACACTTGGAAAGTGACTTGCTCATCTTGAAACCGCAGAGTGAGTTTCCCTTTTTCCACGTCAATGAGAGTTCGGCCAGTAGCTAAGAATGGTCTTCCCAAAATAATTGGGATGTCTTGGTCCTCCTCCATATCGAGCACAATGAAATCAGCCGGAAAGATGAATTTATCTACCTTAACTAAAACATCTTCTATTACCCCCCTCGGGTACTTGATAGATCGGTCAGCTAATTGTAGCGAGATTGTCGTCGACTTGGCTTCCCCAATGCCTAGCTTCTGAAATACAGAAAGAGGCATAAGGTAAATCCTGGCGCCGAGATCACACAACGCCCTATCAAAAGAGAGGTTTCCTATGGTGCACGGTATATTAAAGCTTCCTGGATCCTTCAATTTTGGCGGGAGCTTTTTCTCTAGAATCGCGCTGCACTCTTCAGTCAGTGCCACTGTTTCATATTCCTCGAGCTTCCTTTTGTTAGATAGGATCTCCTTCATGAACTTCACATAGCTCAGCATTTGTTCCAAGGCATCAGCAAATGGAATATTTATATGTAGTTTCTTGAAAATGTCAAGAAACTTGGAGAATTATTTGTCCAATTTCTGCTTTTGCAAATGCTGTGGAAACGGGACGGGTGGCACATATGCCTTCGGATTGTCCGGAAATAATTTCGAGGGTCTAGATATTTGTGAGTCCTCAGTCGCTGAATTTTTCTTCTCCTCATCCTCACTTTTCTTTTTGTTCTGCCCGGCCAGCTCACCCAATTCCTTCCCACTTCTCAAACCAATGGCATTGATACTCTCTCTGGGGTTTGTCTTGGTCGTACTTGGCAAGGTACCCTCCGGGCGGGCTGTTAACACATTTGCTATCTGGCCCAATTAGACTTCCAAGTTGCGAATAGAAGCGGAATGGTTTTGCAAGGTTGCTTCCATACGGGTCATGAACTGACTCGTATTTGCTGCTAATTTCGCCATTGCTTCCTCTAGAGAGATTTTTGGAGCGGGTGGAGGTTGCTGTTGGTATTGACCAAACTGAGGTTGGTTTGAGTTTTGTCCGTTTCTCCATGAAAAGTTAGGATGATTATGCCACCCTGGATTATAAGTGTTGGAGTACGGATTGTTTTGCCGATTCCCGTTCCCCACGAACTGAGCTTGTTCCATCGGAGGTTGCTCGAAAGGGTTTCCGACTTGGCATTCCGCGCTAGGATGAGATCCATTACACCAACTACATGATTCAATGGTAACGGGGGAAGGAGCATGTGAAAAGGCTTGAAGTTGCTGAGTCAAGGCGGCGACTTGAGCTGATAATGTAGAGATCGGGTCGTTATTGGAGATTTCCATAACTCGCTTCGGAATCACTCGTTCGGAAGGCCACTGATAAGCATTCGCAGCCATCGCTTCCAGTAGAGAGTGGGCTTCGGCCATCGTTTTTCCCATCAACGCTCCTCCAGCGGCTGCATCAACAAGAGTGCGTGTAGAAGCACTCAATCCGTTATAAGAAGTTTGGATTTGTAGCCAATCCGGTAAGCCGTGGTGTGGGCATCTCCGCAATAAATCCTTGTATCGCTCCCAAGCTTCGTGAAGCGACTCCATATCAAATTGCCCAAAGGTGGTTATCTCGTTCCTAAGCCTCTCCGTCTTTGATGGTGGGAAGAACTTAGCCAGGAAGGCTTGCGCTAATTCTGCCCAAGTCGTGATAGAGCCCGGCGGTAAAGAATTCAACCAAAATTTTGCTTAGTCCCTCAAAGAGAAAGGGAAAAGCCGCAGGCGAATAGCATCATCGGTGACACCGTTATTCTTGAAGGTGTCACATATCTCGAGAAATGACGCGATATGCGCGTTGGGGTCATCGTTTGCCAGTCCACAAAACTGGCTTGCTTGCACCATCTGAATAATAGCCGGCTTGATTTCGAAGTTGTTCGCTTGGATGGTTGGACGCCGAATTCTCGAAAAGTTCGCATTGATTTGTGGCATAGCATAATCATGGAGTGCTAATGCCGGTTGAGCTTGCTGGATGGGGTTGTCTCCTTCGTGATTTCCCGTGTTATCGGCCATGGTGCATGTTGTCGGTAGCTCTCGTTTCTCCTTCTTGCTTCTCCGAAGAGTGCGCTCGAGTTCGGTATCCAAAGGTAATAGGCCTTCGTTACCGAATTTTCTCATGCACTAACCGGAAATTCCTGAAAGGAAAAACAAATAAATAAAATTACACAAAAATAAAAAAAATGTTCAAACTAAGACTAGAAATACTGAAATCGATATTAGTAAAATAATCAGTCCCCGGCAACGACGCCAAAAACTTGTTGCTAGATTTGGTGAACGCAAGTGCACATTATCGTAGACAAGTAATAAAATGATGAGTAAGATATCGTTCCCACGAGGACTGACTTACCAACTACCGATTTATGTGTATTCTAATTTTATTTGAACTATCGAAAGTTGAGATGTAAGTAATAATTAACAAAAATCAATACTGAATATATATTAAATACGATTGATTGAAGAAAGAAAATCAAATAATGAATAAATCTAGGATTGTGAATCCACCTCGGTTTATCCGAATTTACTCTCGATTATATGAATTTAATGATTTCCCAATTTATTGAAGGCGAAGGTAATACTCTACCGCCTCTCCTGAGGTCAATAGATTTTCCTAAGGCGAATAACGCACTCTATTCCTAGGTGAATTAATTCGACAATAGGCAAAAAGCACGAAATCTTCAGAAAGGCCACGTAGTTCCTATGAGTATATTCCTATCTCACAAAATAAAATGGTTCTCACCAATGTTTCCCTACCAACTCTTCTCTCCCGATTCGAGTTGCATAGTTAAATCAATTCAATTATAGGCCACACAATTGAAAGCATTAAAAACAATTGGGGAAAACTCAATAGAAAAGGGAATTATATTAATAATCAAAAGTAAATTCGTCAAAGCCTCGGTTTCATCAAAATCCTAGAACAGGATTTTAGCCTGACATGCTAGAACGTAAAAATAGAGAAATAATCAAAGAAAGCATAAAGATCAAACGCAATCGAAGAGCTCGGATTCCTCCGTTCTCTAGCTTCCGCTCTCTGCTTCTTCGTGTTTTCTGCTTCTTCTTGCTTCCACGATAATCTCCTCCAATCGAATCCCCCTCAATTTAGACCTTAAACCCTTATTTATAGCTCTCATTGGCCTCCAAAACGCGTCCGGGGATTGGGTCGAAAACAGCTCCAAAAACGGCCCAGAAACGCGTCCAATTCATCAAAACCGCCCCGTGGGCCGCGGCTCACTTAATGCGTACGCGGCCCACGACCTTGCGCATTGCACAGGCGCCTATTTTTCTTCTGAGGCTGCGGCTCTGCATCCTTGTGTCGCGGCTCATGATCTGATTGGTTCGGCACTTCTTGGTTGCCTTCGTGTGCAGCGGCTCACTTGGTTCGTCTGCGGCCCAGGCCAAAATTGCCGTTTTGCCGTTTTCATCGATCGAGCTTAGGACTCCAATTTCACGCCAATCATACAAGAATAGTGCATTAAAGGCTCATTTATGCGAGTTTAGACACAAAATGGATAAAGAATAATGATAAATAAGCGTATAAAAATACGCCTAACACAAGGAGCTCCCCTTGGCCCCTACTGATGCGGAAAAAAAAACTACGAGCAGGAGCGCCACTACAGTACATAAAAGAAAGCCCAGTTTTCTCTTAAAACTACAAACAACCCCTTCAGCTTTGTATTTACCTTACAAAGAGCTCCCTCCCGAGGGTGCACTTTTGTTAGCCAAAATAAATATTAGGGGTTTTTATATTATTTTGAAAGATGTGTTTCGGCCTCCCTTGATCCCTTTTCTTTTTTGCATCACTTAGGAAATTGCTGAACCTAACCCGTGCACGAGACTCCCAAAAATCATAGACTTCTTGTTCCCACTCAACAGGCCACGTGAAAAATTTCTATGAAATATTGCATATCACGTTAAAAAAACTAACTTTCCAATTGAATATAATTAGTTCACATAATGATTACAAATTACCTTAAAGAAGGTATAGTACTGGGACTTTATGCTATTAGGAGTATCTTTCCAGTTGAATCCTGTCGGATTGGGAACTCTTTTAAAACTCCTCGTGCACACCCTGGAAAATTGGGGATGAATCACTATCTCTCTGTAACCAAAACCAAATTAATCATTTAGATCATCACAATACTTAGTTATAGCATTTAATCAACATTTGTTTTCTATTTTTTAGTACTTGTTTTCTTCTTTAAATATAAGTTAAAGGGAATGTATGAAAGTCTGACACAAGTGTGCCCCAAGTGTGTGTCTGTGTGTTGGGGGTGAGGGGAGGGCATAAATATTTTCTAAATTGAATGAATTTTGTATTTCTCCAGGCATCCATTTTCTCTTACTTCAGCACCAGGAGACAATTATCTGAATGTTCATATCCGTATGGTAGGTGACTGGACAAAAGAACTAAAGCGTGTGTTTACTGAAGATAATAGCTCAAAATGTGTGATCGGTCGGGCTACATTTGGAGCAACGGAGCACCTGTACAAGACTACCAAAACTATGATGTATTACTCCTGGTAGGACTTGGAATTGGAGCTACTCCTTTCATAAGTATCCTCAAGGATCTCTTGAACAATATAAAACCAGAACATCAGATGGTATGAACAAGCAAGACTTTGAGAAAATTACAAATAATAGTTTTATCCTAATTGCAAAAACTCCAATTACCTTTTAGAAAATTACAAATATCCTCTCGATATGTGTATTTACCTAACAAAAATGCCCACCCCACCCCACCCCTCTTGGGGAAGCAATTTTTGAAATAGAAGCAACTGTGAAGGTGGTATTTGCAAATTTGTAAGATTACTTTTATTTTTGTAATTATTCGGAAATACTTTTATACCAATTAAACAGTAAATAACTAACCCGGTTTTAGTATCTCTTTCAAGAGCAATCTTTCTACAGGAAACAACACTTGAGGCTGCCTCAGAAGCTATCACCTCCCGATCCTCATCTTCAGAAATGTGTGCACTAGTCTCCTCGTCTGCCCTGTCTCGGAGTAGAACAATCGGCGGAGTCTCGGGTAGAGCAGACGAAGACCTAACAGGACCTTCTCGTGGGGAGTCCGTAGCTTGTGAAGAGTGTCCGGGAGCTGCTCGTGAGGAGCCCGTGCTACTGCGGCGCCCGCCACCACCTCTCCTCATCGAGAACATCTAAAATTGCTGTTTCATAGATGGCAAGGGAGCTTCTGATAACGATGCTGCATATCGAATTGTGATATATAAACCTTATTTTTTCAAAGCAATTAGCATGCAACAGAGTGAAGGCTTTCGATGAACAGGTCATTTGCAAGAGTGTAGACAGAAAAATACTATTACACATGAAATGTATATCACTAATTAGCACTAATAAATGTTAGTTACAGACAAAGCAAATGAGTAGAGTACAAGTTAAGCAAAAATCAACATGTACACAACACACATTGCGACAATACATCAAATAAAAATCTACATAAAATCATCAAGGCAACATCGTATAAATAAAGATCGAAAGAAGAGGAAGAATAAACCAAACTGTCCACAATCTAAATCAAATTTTCAAGTGCACTTCATATAACAATCTAAAACAGAATATTCATTAGCTTGAAAATCACAATATTGACATGATAGTAAAGACTATAACATATGATCAGAATCATCATCATCATCATTACTATCTTCCTCATCTGACGTTATTATATATCCATCATCTGATGCCTCATCCACATCATCAATATCAATAAGTCCACCTCGTGGATGCGATATTGATATCTCATCATCTACAGTAGCTTGACTACCTCTTGTCCTCATGACCGCGACATCCTCTTGAAACGGTTGATGTAATGACGAGGCGGATGGTTCACAAGCTACTTCAAATCTAGATCTAGGTGTGACCTTGCACACTCCCCACCAATCCTTCTTAGCTTGATTCATACTAGGATAGCAAGCATAATACACTTGAGTAGCTTGATTTGCTAACACAAAAGGTTCGTACTTCTTGTATTTACGGGTGTGGTTTACTGAAACCAAATTGAAATCTGTATTCATCGAAGTCCCTAGAGGTGATAAGTCAAACCACTCACACTTGAATAACACAATTGTTTTAGTAGGTTCACCATTATACTCTACCACATACACCTCCATTAATCGCCCGCAAAAATCTTGCTCATCACTATTATAAACCTCGCCCTTTATGCAGACACCACTATTCATAGTACTTTTGTCTGACCCATGTTCAACCGTGTGGAACCTGTATCCATTAACTAAACACCCAGAATAAATTTGAACCCCGTACAATGGCCCTTCTGCAAGGTCCTTAATGCATTGGCTTGCATTACTTGAAGGATCATTAACCTATGACAATTATTAAGTATGTTAGTTATGTAACTTTCTACATATGAAATTAGTCTATAAATAATTTGATATGAGACCCCACACTTACATATGTTTTGAACCAACTTGCAAACTCCTTTTCAACTCTTGTTTGTAAGTCATTTTCCGTTATCTTCGGATTAGTTGCTCAAATTTGATCTTCAAACAATCTTCAAAAAACACACGAGTTATTATATATTTAATGAATGAATATATTCTTCATTAAATAAAATATCATGAGGGTAATCACGTCAAGTATGTCTCTGAAACCTCGGCACAATTGGATAAAATATATATTTGTGCTGCATTATACTCTTTGGCATCAAAATATCGTGAAGGCATTTTGCCAAAAGGACGGCCATCCAATTTGAAAATTGAGAGCATATTCGGATCATCATTTTCATCGGCTCCCCCCTCATCATTTCGAGGCACACTTCTAATCTTCGTAGTCACCCAATCTTCAAAGTAGTATGAGCTAAATGTTGATGCCTCTTTCATTAAGTAGGCATTGGTGATGGATCCTTCAACTTTGGCTTTGTTCTTTACAAAATCTTTCAATGTCTTCATATACCTCTCAAATGGATACATCCATCGATATTGTACTGGACCAGCAATTCGGGCTTCGTCAGCCAGATGGATAACAAGATGCTCCATTGAATCAAAGAAGCTAGGCGGAAAGATATGCTCACGTTTGCACAAAGTAACTGGAATTGTTTCATGAAGTCTACACATGTCCTCTATTTTTATTGTCCGAGATGTCAAGTCTTTAAAGAAGATACTCAACTCTGTAATTGCCTTCCAAACATCTTGAGGAAGAAGTGTAATATCCGAGTTTTCTATTTTTGGTAATTTCTATTTTCGGTGTATATTCGTTTCGGACAACTCGCTTGGCACTGTTTTGGAATTCTGAATCTATTTTGTTCTTGGAGTTTCTCTATTGGGATGAGTATCGATGATGTTTTTACGTAATTTCATCTTGAGTTATATTTTATCGCATGTTTATTCGATTCCCGTTAAACTCGTTCGATTTCATCATTTTCCTATTTCCATGAATTCGTATGGTTGTGTAGAGCATGTTGCGAGTTTCGGATTGTTAATCCGACGTTGTATCGTGATTTTCGGATGTTTGAGCCGTTTTTGTAATTTCCTATAAGTTTAGGGAATTTGTTCCTTGTTCGATTTTGGTTGTGTACCTCGGACCGTTTTGGGGTCTCCATACTTCCATTTCATGTTATTGTTGCCCAAATATCGGTTCCTATTGCTTTTATTCTCTTCCCGGATCATTTTTCATCATTTTGGGACCCAAAGGGGGGTGTGGGCCGCGGCACAAGGGATGTGCGCCGTGGCACACACATTGTCCAGTTTCTGGCCGAGCAGACTGTACCGTGTGCCGCGGCACATGCCGGCAGGGCCGCGGCACACTGCCGAGGCACACTCGTCCGGGCCGCGGCACACCCGTGTGGCACTTATCGGCCAAAACCTTCTGTACCTTGTGCCGCGGCACATGCCGACACGGCCGCGGCACAATGCCGAGTCATTGCCGCGGCACACTTCGACAGGGCCGCGGCACACAGAGCGGTCTGCCGATCACTGGGCGCGATTTTTGGCCCTGTGCCGCGGCACACTTCAGCTGGGCCGCGGCACACATAGCAGTCAACCTATAACTGCGTTTTTTTCCAGCGTAATTCACTCATTTTCTCATTCCTCCTCTCTTCTTCTTCGACGGGGCGATTTTCCAAGGCGAGGGTTCCTCAGATTTTGATCCAAACACCGTTTTGGAAGCATAACTTGGGATCATATCATCACCACAACACCAAATCATCCATTGTTCGGCTTTGAATCAAGGTAAGAACTCCTATAACCCTAGTATGATTTTGGGAAGGGTTTGGTGGTGATCTTGCCTTTTAATACGATTTAACTGTAGTTGTTGTTAGATTTCGATAGTTTACTCGCGATCTTTGATTCCCTTGTTATTGGATGGGATGAAATCCCATTATTACACCGTTGACCGATTACAAATCCCTTTGCACTCGAGCTGTTCGATAAATTGTCTCAACGGGTAGAACTAGGATGAATTTCTTCGTATTCATGATGTTGAGATTGGTTGTTTATCATTATTGTGTTAGGGTCGGATTTGAGAGGATTGTTCGGACCGAAACCTATTCCTTCGTCGTTTCCTTCGAGTCGTATTATCCAAGGCAAGTACATGTATTACATTTCGTTATGTATGTTGTGATTTTCGAAATGATTGAGGAATTGTGATTTTCGAATGCGTGAGTTGCGTTCCTTACACCCGGAGTGTCCGACGGGATGTCTGGGGGTCGATACTAAGGGGTACGGCCATGGAAGTGAACTTGGGTGCATGTGTGGTTGAACTTCCACCCGGAGTGTCCGATGGGATGTCTGGGGGTCGATACTAAGGGGTACGACCGCGGAAGTGGTATCCCACCCGGAGCGTTCGACGGGATGTCTGGGGGTCGATACTAAGGGGTACGGCCACGGGATACCAGTTGTGATTTTGTGATATCGTGATGATTGGAAACTGATTTGATTGCCAATGTAGTATTCCGGAATATTTATGGCAAATGATATCTGATTGAGATGATTGTGTAAATCGTATTTGTATATAATGTTGTGTAATTGTGTACTTGCACTAGCTATTCGAATGCTAACCCCTTAAATGGGGGAAATACGTCTTATGCATTTCAGGTACCGGGAGAGCTGAGGAGCAGGCACGGGACATGCACGCAAATGATGGGTTGGCTTGATGATGTGGCTCGAGTCTGTATTTTTATGTTTTGCCATTGCATTGTCGAGTAATGGAGTCAGACTGTTTATTTTGAACTTGGTTTAAGTCCCCTGCGTGGGCAATGAATTGGTATTTAACTTATGTTCTTGTACTCCGTTAAAATGTTTTGGCCGAGGCCACGGCCTTATTTACTTTTTGAGTGTATCATTTGGGATTACATCGTGGTTTATGTGTCGTGTTTTAGCCTGGTAGACCTCACAAGGGTTCTACGGCGTGTAATGTCCCATTTGTGAATTGGGGTGTTACCTTTATGGTATGAGAGCCTTGTTTTTGAAAACCTAGGCTGTCGGTAAATTTTTGGGTCTGTCAGTTGCGTCATGAGAGTCAGTCGTTGAGCCTAATATCATCATGCTACCGTCTTTTAGTGCGACCCGTGGCTGTAAGTCTCCTCGAACTCTTATATTTCTGTAATTCGTTTTCTTGCGTTGATCGGAATTATGAATTGTGATACCAACTTTGTCAATTGTGAATCTTTCTGATCTTGTTCTTTTCATTCTTCCTCTAGTATGTTGAGAGGTCGTGGTAGACCAGCTAGGGGACGCGGCCGAGGCCGTGGTCGGGGTACTGATAATGAAGAGGGCTCACTTTCTCAGTCCTCTGCGGACTCAGCCTCTCACTCAGTGCCGTCGGGTAATACTGACGCCTGGCTACCGCCGTACTTCCAGCTAGTAGCCCGCCTTGCTCGGATAGCTTGTGGTGGACGCTTAATCCGCCCGCACACCTGAATATGAAGCTAGTAAGTGGCTTTAGACGGTGACTAAGATGCATCCACCTCGTTTTTCCGGATCTTCTGAGTCCCTCGGTTGGGAGAATTGGCTCTTCCAGTTGTCCAGGACCTTCGACGCCGTAGCTTGTCCCGAGGACAGGAGGGTACATATCGCCCAGTACCTCCTGGATAAGGAAGCTGCGAAATGGTGGGAGGCCGTTGCGCCCAGAGACCGTCGAGCTACATGGGAGGAATTCAAGGCTGCTATGGAAGCAGAATATTGTCCACCGCCAGTTAAGGAGCGCAGAATTGTGGAGTTCTTCACCGCTACACCTCAGGATGTGCCTATTTCTCAGGCCATCATTTCTTACAATCAGCAGTTGGGTTTCGTGAGAGATCAAGTGAGAACGGAGGCTGATAAAATCCGTTACTTCAATATGCGCATGAAGCCGCATATCAGGCAGAGTATGGCACCACTCATGTGTGCCACTTTGAAGGAATACCAGGATCGCGCTCTGGCGATCGAGATGGCTGTCCCGGAATCAGAGTCGGTTTCGGAAACTAAGAAGCAGAAGACTACCGGCGGGTTCTCGACCGGTAAGGGTGGTCAGTTTTCGAGGTCTCGTTCTGCTCCTACACCGTGGAAGAAGCCGTTTCATCAGGCAGGTGGATCTCAGGGTAATCGTTCAGTCCAGTCCGTTGCTTCTGGTGGCAAGGTTTATTTTAACTGCAACCAATATGAGCATTTGATGAAGGATTGCCCTTTTCCTCCAGTCACTTGCTTTACTTGCGGGCAGACCGGGCATCGGGCAACTCATTGTGAGAGGGCCACCAGGGCTGTTAGAGTTCCGACTACCACTACCGATCAGAGGGATCACAGCACTCCAGCTACTCATGTTCCGCAGAGTTCGGGTCGCGGTAGGGGCCGGGGTCAGCCGGATCGCCGCGCAACCTCGAGTTCGGATTCACTTCACCCCCGATTGTACCAGATGAGGCGCACAGAGGAGGCAGACATTCCGGTGGCGTCAGGTACCACTCAGATCCTTACTCATCCAGTTTCCGTGCTTTTTGATTCGGGTGCCACCCATTCCTTTATTGCATCGGATTGCGTGAATCGTATTGGCTTTAACTGTTTGTTTGAGTGTGAACCGTTTGTAGTGGGTACGCCCAGCGGGGATCGTATGGTTGGGGACCGGGAAGTTAGGGATTGCCCAGTGAGGATCGGGAGCCGAGACTGGCCCTCGAATCTCATTGTTATAGACCTTAAGGGTGAGGATTTGATCCTCGGGGACGATTGGTTGGATCGTCACGGTGCTATCATGAACTATCGAACTCGTACCATCTCGATAGTAGCCGAGGACGGCACCGAGCATACCCTCATTGGTCATAAGCCGGGGAGATCGGGGAGTGTGATTAGTGCATTAAAGGCGATGAAACTTCTGAACCAGGGTTGTGTCGGCAATTGGTGTTACGCTCTGCAGGCGGAGGATGGTGGGGTTGACATGTCGTCAATTCCAGTTGTTAGTGAGTATCCCGACGTATTCCCAGACGACTTGCCGGGGTTACCACCACGGCGAGAGGTGGAGTTTCCTATCGATCTTGAGCCGAATGCAGCCCCTATTTCTCGAGCGCCGTACCGTATGGCACCGTCGGAGATGTTAGAGTTAAAGAATCAGTTGGGAGAATTGTTAGATAAAGGGTATATTCGACCGAGCGCATCGCCTTGGGGTGCGCCCGTACTCTTTGTTAAGAAGAAGGATGGATCGCTTCGTTTATGCATCGATTATCGAGAATTAAACAAGCTGACCATCAAAAATAAATACCCTTTGCCCCGGATCGACGACTTGTTTGATCAGCTTCAGGGGGCGACAGTCTTTTCGAAGATTGATTTGCGATCGGGCTACTACCAGTTGAGGATTCGGGACATTGATATACCGAAAGCCGCCTTTCGGACGAGATATGGCCATTACGAGTTTGTGGTTATGCCTTTCGGGCTAACCAATGCCCCAGCAGTATTCATGAAGTTAATGAACAAAGTTTTTATTGAGTATCTGGACAAATTCATAGTCGTCTTTATCGATGACATTCTGATCTATTCACGGAGTCGGGAGGAGCACGCCTTACATCTCTGGATTGCATTAGACATTTTAAGAGCTGAGCAGTTGTACGCGAAGTTCTCTAAGTGTGAGTTTTGGCTCGAAGAAGTGATGTTCCTCGGGCATGTAATTTCAGCAGAGGGGGTTCGGGTAGATCCACAGAAGATAGAAGCAGTGATGGCTTGGGAGCCGCCTAAGAATGTGAAGGAGGTGAGGAGTTTTCTGGGTCTCGCCGGTTATTACCGTAGATTTGTTGAAGGGTTTTCTAAGATCGCTAGACCACTCACTCAGTTGCTCCAGAAGACTCAGAAATTCGAGTGGACCGCAGACAGACAGAGTAGTTTTGACGAGCTGAAGAGACGACTAACTACCGCACCCGTGTTAGCATTGCCTCAGGGGGAACGAAGATTTCGTGGTATACAGTGATGCTTCGGGCCTCGGACTCGGATGCGTTCTGATGCAGAGAGATAGAGTCATCGCTTACGCGTCCCGCCAGTTGAAACCGTATGAGGCGAATTACCCCACGCAAGATTTGGAGTTAGCTGCGGTCGTTTTCGCCTTAAAGATATGAAGACATTATATCTTTGGATCGTCGTGTAAGATTTTTACGGACCACAAGAGTCTGAAGTATATCTTCAGTCAGAAAGAGTTGAATATGAGACAGCGTAGGTGGTTGGAGCTAATTAAAGATTACGACCTCGAGATACTTTACCATCCGGGTAAGGCTAACGTAGTGGCGGATGCGTTGAGCCGGAAACCGATGGCATTACAGATGTTAGAGGTACTTACACCACATAGTAGGATCCAGCGAGATTTTATTTGTCAGAATATCGAGGGTTGGGTTTAGAGAGTCCAGGGCCAGTTATGTGCGTTGGAGATCACTTCGTCCTTGACTGATGATATCAAGGCAAAACAGTATGATGATCCGTTTTTAGTCCAGCTGAGGGAGGATGTGAGGAAGGGGAAAGCCCCTGGATTTGTGGTTCAGGATGATGGCGTTCTGAGATTTCGCGGCAGATTATGTGTACCGAATGACATTGAGTTGAGACAGAAGATCTTGAGTGAGGCTCATACTACGCCTTATTCCATACATCCTGGTACGAGTAAAATGTACAAGGATGTGAGGAGTAACTATTGGTGGAGAAATTTGAAGACGGATGTTAGCGAGTTTGTGGCGAAGTGCTTGACCTGTCAGCAGGTTAAGATTGAGCATCAGCGACCCATGGGGTTGATACGACCGCTTCCCATTCCGGAATGGAAATGGGAAGACATCTCTATGGATTTCATTACCGGGATGCCTAGGACTCGGACTAGAATGAACATGATTTGGGTTATTGTTGATCGACTAACCAAATCAGCTCATTTCCTGGGTATTAAGGACACTTGGGGACCGGAGAGGCTGGCGCGAGTGTTCATTGCAGAGATGAGAGATTGGTAACGGCCCAGAGCCGGCAGAAGTCTTATGCCGATACACGTCGCCGACCGTTGGAGTTTGAGGTGGGAGACCATGTATTGCTTAAGGTGTCGCCGACACGGGGAGTTTACCATTTCGGTCGAAAGGGTAAACTTAGTCTGAGATTTATTGGGCCGTTCGAGATTCTAGAGAGAGTTGGAGAGCTTTTATATCGGTTAGGTTTGCCGCCGTCCCTGAGCCACGTGCATAACGTATTTCATGTTTCCCAGCTTAGGAAGTACGTACCGGACCCTAGTCATATTATTGATTTTGGAGAGATAGAGTTGGGGCCCGACATTACCTTCGAGGAGAGTCCGATTCAGATCTTAGAGCGTCGGGTGAAGCAACTCAGGCACAAAACCATTCCTTTGGTTAAAGTGCAATGGTTGAGGCATGGGTCCGAGGAAGCCACGTGGGAGACGGAAGAGAGTATGAGATCGAGATACCCCGAGTTATTCGTGTTGTGAGTTTCGGGACGAAACTTATTTTTAGGGGGAGATAATGTAATATCCGAGTTTTCTATTTTTGGTAATTTCTATTTTCGGTGCATATTCGTTTCGGACAACTCGCTTGGCACTATTTTGGAATTCTGAATCTATTTTGTTCTTGGAGTTTCTCCGTTGGGATGAGTCTCGATGATGTTTTTACGTAATTTCATCTTGAGTTATATTTTATCGCATGTGTATTCGATTCCTGTTAAACTCGTTCGATTTCGTCATTTTCCTATTTCCATGAATTCGTATGGTTGTGTAGAGCATGTTGCGAGTTTCGGATTGTTAATCCGACATTGTATCGTGATTTTCGGATGTCTGGGCCGTTTTTGTAATTTCCTATAAGTTTAGGGAATTTGTTCCTTGCTCGATGTTGGTTGTGTACCTCGGACCATTTTGGGGTCTCCGTACTTCCATTTCGTGTTATTGTTGCCCAAATATCGGTTCCTATTGCTTTTATTCTCTTCCCGGATCATTTTTCATCATTTTGGGACCCGAAGGGGGGTGTGGGCCGCGGCACAAGGGATGTGCGCCGCGGCACACACATTGTCCAGTTTTTGGCCGAGCAGACTGTACCGTGTGCCGCGGCACATGCCGGCAGGGCCGCGGCACACTGCCGAGTCACTGCCGCGGCACACTCGTCCGGGCCGCGGCACACCCGTGTGGCACTTATCGGCCAAAACCTTATGTACCTTGTGCCGCGGCACATGCCGACAGGGCCGCGGCACAATGCCGAGTCATTGCCGCGGCACACTTCGACAGGGCCGCGGCACACAGAGCGGTCTGCCGATCACTGGGCGCGATTTTTGGCCCTATGCCGCGGCACACTTCAGCTGGGCCGCGGCACACATAGCAGTCAACCTATAACTGCGTTTTTTTTTCAGCGTAATTCACTCATTTTCTCATTCCTCCTCTCTTCTTCTTCGACGGGGCGATTTTCCAAGGCGAGGGTTCCTCAGATTTTCATCCAAACACCGTTTTGGAAGCATAACTTGGCATCATATCATCACCACAACACCAAATCATCCATTGTTCGGCTTTGAATCAAGGTAAGAACTCCTATAACCCTAGTATGATTTTGGGAAGGGTTTGGTGGTGATCTTTCCTTTTAATCCGATTTAACCGTAGTTGTTGTTAGATTTCGATAGTTTACTCGCGATCCTTGATTCCCTTGTTATTGGATGGGATCAAATCCCGTTATTACACCGTTGACCGATTTCAAATCCCTTTGCACTCGAGATGTTCGATGAATTGTCCCAACGGGTAGAACTAGGATGAATTTCTTCGTATTCATGATGTTGAGATTGGTTGTTTATCATTATTATGTTAGGGTCGGATTTGAGAGGATTGTTCGGACCGAAACCTATTCCTTCGTCGTTTCCTTCGAGTCGTATTATCCAAGGCAAGTACATGTATTACATTTCGTTATGTATGTTGTGATTTTCGAAATGATTGAGGAATTGTGATTTTCGAATGCGTGAGTTGCGTTCCTTCCACCCGGAGTGTCCGACGGGATGTCTGGGGGTCGATACTAAGGGGTACGGCCGTGGAAGTGAACTTGGGTGCGTGTGTGGTTGAACTTCCACCCAGAGTGTCCGACGGGATGTCTGGGGGTCGATACTAAGGGGTACGGCCGCGGAAGTGGTATCCCACCCGGAGCGTTCGACGGGATGTCTGGGGGTCGATACTAAGGGGTACGACCACGGGATACCAGTTGTGATTTTGTGATATCGTGATGATTGGAAACTGATTTGATTGCCAATGTAGTATTCCGGAATATTTATGGCAAATGATATCTGATTGAGATGATTGTGTAAATCGTATTTGTATATAATGTTGTGTAATTGTGTACTTGCACTAGCTATTCGAATGCTAACCCCTTAAATGGGGGAAATGCGTTTTATGCATTTCAGGTACCGGGAGAGCTGAGGAGCAGGCACGGTACATGCACGCAAATGATGGGTTGGCTTGATGATGTGGCTCGAGTCTGTATTTTTATGTTTTGCCATTGCTGTTAGGCGTATTTTTGTACGCTTATTTATCATTATTTTGCAGTGTTTTGGTGAGTGAAATCATCTAAATGAGCTCTTAATGCCTTGATTTTGTATGATTGACAGGAAATTGAAGTCCGGGAGCTAAAACGAGGCAAAACGGGCGAAAACGGCAAAACTGGACGATGAGCCGCGGCGCAAGGAATCGGAGCGCAGACAGAAGACACCACCAAGGGCGAGTAATCAGACTCGTGCCGCGCATGACAGTGAGCCGCGCACAGAAGAATGATTTACCGCCGCTGTATTCAGGTTTTTGGCGATGTTCCGCGGAAAAGGTTCAGTGAGCCGCGGCACACTTAGCGGGTTTGGTACGTCTGCGCGGATTCTGGGCCGTTTCGAAGCCAGTTTTCAACCGATTAATACGGACGCGATTTGTGGAGGTGCTGAGCTATAAATAGGGCTTAAGACCCTAATTTTATTATCTTGGAATGATTGAATCTAAACCTAGGAGAGCTTAAGCTTGGAGACAGAGAAGAGGAGGAAAGCAGAAGAATTCAAGGGCAGATATGAGTCAAGAACGGAGGAATCCGAGCTTCATCTGTGTTTGAATTTTATGCTTTCGTTTATTTATTCTGTATTTTCAATTTTTAGTATGTCAGGCTAAAGCCCTAATCTAGGGTTTTGATGAAACCTTTGTTTTGACGAATTGATTAAGATTATCCAATTTATTACCTTTTTATTGAGTTTTCCCAATTATGTTTAATGCTTGCAATTATCTGGCCAATAGTTGTATTGATTTAATCATTCACTTGAATCGGGAGAGGAGATTTGGTGAGGAACTATTGGTGAGGACCGTTTATTCTGTGAGATAGGAATATACTCATAGAAACTACGTGGCCTTTAGGAGATTTCATGCTTTTTGCCTATCGACGAGATAATTTACCTAGGGATAGAGTGCGTTAGTCGTCGTTAGATAAATCTATTGACCTCGGGAGAGGCGGTAGAATATATTAGCAATCTCCGCCTTCAGTAAATTGGGAAAATTATTTATTACGGATAATTGAGAGTAAATTCGGATAAACTAAGGTGGATTCGTAACCCTAGACGTATTCATCATTTGATTTCCTTAATCCAAGATATTGTTTTCTACCGCTTAGTATTTTAGAAATTCTTTTAGTTATTAATCCAAAAACTCATCTTCCATTGTTCAAATAAAATTGGAATACGAAAACGCTAGTTAGAGATTCAATCTCGTGGGAACGATACTCTACTTATCACTTTATTACTTGTAAACGATGACGCACTTGCGTGTAGGAAATATCGCAACAAGTTTTTGGCGCCGCTGTCGGGATTGAAATTTTTCTAATATCGATTTAAGTATTTCCAGTCTTAATTTGAACGTTTTATTTTTATTTTTGTGTATTTATTTTTGTTTATTCGTTTTTTCCTTTCAGGACCTTTCGTTAATGCATGAGAAGACTCGGTAACGAAGGCTTACTACCTTTGGACACCGAGCTCGAGCGCACGCTAAGAAGGAACAAAAAGGAGAAAAGAGAGTTGCAGACGGCGGTCGTCATGGCCGAGAATATTGAAATCCAAGGAGGAGACAACCAAGTGCGGCAAGTTCAACCGGAACTCGCTCTTCGAGATTATGCCATGCCGCAGGTCAACGCTAATTTTTCGGGAATCCGGCGTCCCACTATCCAAGCAAATAACTTTGAGATCAAGCCCGCCATTATTCAGATGGTGCAGGCAAGCCCATTCTGTGGATTGCCGAAGGACGACCCGAATGCCCACATTGCGTCGTTCCTTGAGATATGCGATACTTTCAAAACTAATGGTGTCACCGACGATGCCATCCGATTGAGGCTTTTCCCTTTCTCTTTGAGGGATAAAGCAAAGTTTTGGTTAAATTCCTTATCACGGGTCGATTACAACATGGGAGAGGTTAGCGCAAGCCTTCCTTGCCAAATTTTTCCCACCACCTAAGACGGCGAGGTTGAGAAATGAAATAACCACTTTTGCCTGGCTGATATGGAATCGCTCCACGAGGCGTGGGAGCGATATAAAGAATTACTACGAAGATGCCCTCATCACGGTATTCCTGATTGGCTTCAGCTTCATACGTTTTATGGTGGTTTGAGTGCTTCTACACGCACTTTAGTGGATGCGGCCTCCGGTGGGACATTCATGGCAAAATCTATGGCCGAGGCACACGTGCTTTTGGAAGATATGGCCGAAAATGCATACCAATGGCCATCAGAAAGATTGACACCGAAAAGAGTAATGGAAGTTTCAAGCAATGATCCGATCTCCACCTTGACAGCTCAAGTCGCCGCTTTGACACAACAGCTCCAGACATTTTCGCACGCAATTGAGACATGTAATTGGTGTAACGGATCACACCCGAGCGCGGAGTGTCAATTTGGAAATCCGTTCGAGCAAAATCAGATGGAGCAGGCTCAATTCGTAGGAAATGGGAATCGACCGAATAACCCGTACTCCAATACTTATAATCCGGGGTGGCGCAATCATCCCAACTTTTCATGGAGAAACGGACAGAACGCACACCAGCCCCCTTCCGCTCCCAAAGTGTCTCTCGAGGAAGCGCTTGCAAAATTGGCGGCAAATACGAGTCAATTTATGACTCGGACGGAAGCTACACTACAAAATCATTCTGCTTCCATTCGGAATTTGGAGGTCCAGCTGGGCCAAATCGCTAATGTGTTGACAGCTCGTCCGGAGGGAGCATTGCCGAGTACAACAGAGACTAATCCTAGAGAGAGTCTAAACGCAGTTAGCTTGAGAAGCGGGAGAGAGTTGCTGGATCAGCCGGAGATGGGTAAAGAGAAGAAAGTGATGGAGGAAGAGATGGATTTAAAGCCAGAGGAGTCAAAGGATGTGAAGCCGGATAACTTGAAGACATGTGTTCCCTCTGCCCGCTTCCGCAGACTACAACAAAGAAGGGCGGACAAACAATTTTCTAAATTCCTTGATGTGTTCAAAAGCTTCACATAAATATTCCGTCACGACGCATTGGAGCAGATACCGAGTTATGTCAAATTCATGAAAGAGATATTATCTAAGAAGAGAAAACTTGAAGAGTTTGAAACGGTCACCTTGACAGAGGAGTGCAAAGGTAATTCTTCAAAAGAAGCTCCCACCTAAATTAAAAGATCCGGAAGCTTCAACATACCTTGCACCATGGGGAATTTTTCATTTAATAAGGCACTATGCGATCTTGGTGCGAGTATCAACCTCATGCCTCTGTCGATTTTCCAAAAGTCAATATTGGGGAAGCTAAGCCAACCACATCTCATTACAATTGGCGGACCGATCGATAAAGTATCCGAGGAGTGATCGAGGATGTATTAGTTAAGGTTGACAAGTTCATCTTTCCACCGACTTCATCGTACTAGACATGGAGGAAGATGACAATATTCCGATCATCTTGGGATGACCATTTCTAGCGACGGCCGAACCCTTATAGACGTGGAAAAGGGAGAGCTAACTCGAGGGTCCAAGACGAGGAAATTACTTTTCAAGTATTCAAGTCATTCCCATGTCCAGAAGTGCCGATAAAGGATCACAAATTGAGAGGGTGAATGCCGTTGAAAGAGGAAAGCACCGAAAACATCGTCGGTGGGAAAATTCAGATGTTGTGTTAAATGGCCCGAGTTTTAAGAAGGATGTAGAACAAGTGGCGTTCCTCGAGCATGAGGAGAAATCTGCCGCAATCGTGGGTTCGCTTTGTGAAGGAGGAAAGTGAGCCAAAAGCTGCTTAAAAATTAGTCATGGAGAAATCGGGTGTTTCGGAAAATTTTTCAAGTCGAAACCTTTTCACAAACAACATTTGATGACCGAACCGAAACTCGAACCACCGATGACCAATGGTCATAATTTTAACTAAAATATAAACGGTTCGATGAACGGGCGGAAGCCAAATGGAGTTTGTGAAAAGCGAACTAACGTTGTCCAATAGGTCCTATCAAGACTATAAACTTAGCGCTCCTGAGGCAACCCGAGTATTAGTTGTAGATTCTTTGTTGTTTGCTTGCATTTTTAAAGTCTCTTTTGTCTTCTTTATTCTTTGATCCATCCTTCCTCTCATCTTAATGATTTCGTAAAATTTCTCGTGGCAGAATCAAAGAAAAGGGGAGAAATTCAATGATGAGCCGCGGCACACCTGTGAGCCGCATGCACACACCAAATGAGGAAAAATGGCCGACCAAATCGTACTCATGTGCCGCGGCATGATCTTACCGAGCCGCGGCACACCAGTCGCCGAGCCGCGGCACCCGATAATCGAGCCACGGCACACTAAATGGTCGAGAAACGCCTGTGGCGCTCAGACTTTGTGCCGCGGCATACTAATGCCGAGCCGCGCACACTAACACACCGAGCCGCGCATACGAAATTTGAGCCGCGGCACCCGACGACATACCAAAACGTCCTGCTGATCGTACTTTGGGCCGCGGCTCACTTATATTGTGCCGCGGCCCTGCCGCAAAATAAGAGCATCCGTAAGGCTCATTCGGTTGATCGGCTGTATAGGATACTTCTACCCTCCCTCCCTTCCTTCCGCACACATGGAGGTTAGTTGGCTCCACTCTATGAGTCTCCTTCTCAAATTCTCCAGTTATTTTCGATTTCTAAATCATTAATGATTCTTGATGTGAAAAGATTTGGAGTTTTATATTGCTAGTTATTCTTCATTGTTGTTTCTAAAATGGAGTTGGAATATGGGGAATTTGTTATTGTGATGGAATTGATGTTTATGAACGAATTGTTGATGATGATTTTCGTAATTCGTGGTTATAATCTGTGGTTATTATTTTTGGGATTTGGAATTAACCATGAAAATTTTTGTTCTTCATTTTAACTTGTGCACACAAGGTGTTTGATAAATTGCAAAGAATGAAAAATGGGTAAGCTAGGCATTTTCCAACTTATATGCAATGAATCATGTTGTCACATTATCCCCAACCTCTACATCATGTTCAACTTGAGAGCTATACTTAACTTCCTTTTGATGATGCAAGCTTGTTTATTCACATTCCGCATGATGTAGTCAAGAAGCATGCAAGCTCACCTGACGATGTCGGCACCACTCTGAGCAGGTGGAGGGGAGTACTTGACCTTTACTTTTCTTGCATTTCATTTTTTTGTCCATTGAGGTCAATGTACGTCCTAAGTTTGGGGGATTTACATTCGCCTACATTCATTGTCAGATTTCTATTTTCTTGTCAGACATTATATTCTCGTTGCACTTTTCTTTTCTTTGCGAAAATTTTTAGCCTTGCTTGCCGTAGTTTCTCCTTATTCGTGAATTTTTGTGCTTCTATTTGTGTGATATCGATGTTACGACACCGTCTTTCTCTCTCAAGAAGCGGGCGAGTTCTAGTCGAGTTGAGCCGCTTATTTCGTTTCGCTTAGTATTCAATTAGGTCCAAATTTTTCCCGATTGTAGAGGTCTTGGCGTATAAGAGACGTTACATACTTGTTGCTAAATCCCCATAAATACGTTTGGCTACATTTCCTGGATAGTGAGTCGACTGCTTCTTTAGTCGTGTTGGCACTTAGTTTGAGTTTTGAGTCGGCCGCTTTTTCCTAAAAGTCGAGATAATGTGTTCTATGATGGGAAGTCTAGTAACCGGGTATTCGCGTGACCCGTTGTTTACTCTCGCGTAAAACGACGACTCCCGATTAGATTAATGATTTAGATATTTCACATGTGCCAATGATAGGAAGCCTAGTAACCGGGGCATTCGCGTGACCATGCTTACTCGCGTAAAACGGCAACCTTGATTCAGACATGCGGAAATTATGTATTCGAGTTGTTTCTCCGCTGTAGACGGAACTTAGTAACTAGAAGCATCCATGTGCCCCATGAGTGTCTTTTACGTCAAACGGTTTCCTAATACATGAGAATGGAAGTTCCACCCTAGGATTATCCCGATGAAACATCCCGAGATCCTAACCTAGTGGTCGACTAATCAAATTTTTGAGCATATATATAAGGGGATACCGTCCGAGGTTTATTTATTATGAGACTCGTGAAAATTGTGCCTTTAGATCGTGGAACGCGACTTAACTAGCTTGTTTATGTTAGCCTTTCATATTGACGGTCGATTTGACTCATGTTTTGTTAATCTTTGAGCCGAGTTTTCTTCATGAACGAATGATTAGGATCGAACTTGATTACTTTGCGGAATCATTATTCGAAAGTACTCGCTTTTATGACACTCGTATTATTTAGAGAGAATGGCAGGATAGTATTGATTAGATTGAACACTATGAGTTGCACAATTATTCACGACATTCTTTTATTGACTTTAATTCTTTTTGCTTGAGGACAAGCAAAGGCTTAAGTTTGGGGGTATTTGTTAGGCGTATTTTTGTACGCTTATTTATCATTATTTTGTAGTGTTTTGGTGAGTGAAATCATCTAAATGAGCTCTTAATGCCTTGATTTTGTATGATTGACAGGAAATTGAAGTCCGGGAGCTAAAACGAGGCAAAACGGGCGAAAACGGCAAAACTGGACGATGAGCCGCGGCGCAAGGAATCGGAGCCGCGGCACAGGAAGACACCAGCCGAAGGGCAGAGTAATCAGACTCGTGTCGCCGCGGCATGCCTGTGAGCCGCGGCATGTAAGAATTATTTAACGCCTGTATTCACTTTTGGGCGATGTGCCGCGGCACAGTTGATGAGCCGCGGCACACTTAGCGGGTTTGGTACGCCTCATGCGGATTCTCGGGGCCGCTTTCGGCCGCCAACCGATTAATACGGACGCGATTTGTGGAGGTGCCGAGCTATAAATAGGGCTTAAGACCCTAATTTAATTATCTTGGAATGATTGAATCTAAACCTAGAGAGCTTAATCTTGGAGACAGAGAGGAGGAAAGCGTAAGAATTCAAGGGCAGTATATGAGTCAAGAACGGAGGAATCCGAGCTTCATCCGCGTTTGAATTTTATGCTTTCGCTTATTTATTCTGTATTTTCAATTTTTAGTATGTCGCTAAAGCCCTAATCTAGGTTTTGATGAAACCTTTGTTTTGACGAATTGATTAAGATTATCCAATTTATTACCTTTTATTGAGTTTTCCCAATTATGTTTAATGCTTGCAATTATCCGCCAATAGTTGTATTGATTTAATCATTCACTTCAATCGGGAGAGGAGATTTGGTGAGGAACTATTGGTGAGGACCGCTTTATTCGTGAGATAGGAATATACTCATAGAAACTACGTGGCCTTTAGGAGATTTCATGCTTTTGCCTATCGACGAGATAATTCACCTAGGGATAGAGTGCGTTAGTCGTCGTTAGATAAATCTATTGACTCCTGGAGAGGCGGTAGAATATATTAGCAATCTCCGCCTTCAAGAATTGGGAAAATTATTTATTACGGATAATTGAGAGTAAATTCGGATAAACTAAGGTGGATTCAGAACCCTAGACGTATTCATCATTTGATTTCCTTAATCCAAGATATTGTTTTCTACTGCTTAGTATTTTAGAAATTCTTTTAGTTATTAATCCAAAAACCCAACTTCGATTGTTCAAATAAAATTGGAATACGAAAACGTCGGTAGTTAGAGATTCAATCCTCGTGGGAACGATACTCTACTTATCACTTTATTACTTGTAAACGATGACGTGCACTTGCGTGTAGGAAATATCGCAACAATTGCATTGTCGAGTAATGGAGTCAGACTGTTTATTTTGAACTTGGTTTAAGTCCCCTGCGTGGGCAATGAATTGGTATTTAACTTATGTTCTTGTACTCCGTTAAAATGTTTTGGCCGAGGCCACAGCCTTATTTACTTTTTGAGTGCATCATTTGGGATTACATTGTGGTTTATGTGTCGTGTTTTAGCCTGGTAGACCTCACAAGGGTTCTACGGCGTGTAATGTCCCATTTGTGAATTGGGGTGTTACAAGAAGTTCATGAAACGCAATAGGTAACAAGCGTTGCATGAACACATGGCAGTCATGACTTTTCATCCCTCTCATCTTTAGTTGTTTCTTATCCACACATCTACTAATATTGGACATGTAGCCATCAGGAAATTTAAGACGAGATATCCATTCACATAGTACTCTCTTTTCATCTCTGTCAAGTGAGTAACAAGCTTTCAGATACTTTCCTGTTGTCTCATTTTTCTTCAATTCAGGTCTGATGCAGAGCAATTGCAACTCGTCTCTAGACTTGGTGGTATCCTTGGTCTTTCCCGGCACATTAAGCACATTGTTGAACACATTGTCAAACACATTTTTTTCAATGTGCATGACATCCAAATTGTGACGAATCAGAAGTTCTTTCCAATATGGGAGATCCCAAAAGATGCTTCTTTTCTTCCACTCGCTCCTAGAATTCTTGGATATCTCTTTGTTTGTGTCATTGTAGTCCTCTGTCACTTTCACAAGACCCAGTGCCTCTATTTGATTCAATATCTCAGCGCCCGACCTTTTCTCAGGTGTAGGTACTTCACATGTCATATTCTTTCTAAATGCTCGTCGGTTCCTCCTAAACATGTGATCCGTCTCCAAGAATTTCCGACTACAATCAAACCATGTTTGTTTACCATTCTTAGGAAGAGTAAACGCTTCAGTCTCATCCATGTAATGAGGGCATGCCAATCTTCCAGCAGTACTCCATCCAGACAACATTGAATATGCTGGAAAATCACTAATAGTCCACAACAACAGTGCTCGCATTTGAAAATTTTGCTTCAATGAGATGTCAAATGTTGGAACACCCTCTTCCCACAAATTCACCAACTCCTTTATGAGCGGCTGAAGAAACACATCCAATTGCATCTTAGGATTGCATGGCCCTGGTACTAATATTGTTAGGAACATGAATTGTTCCTTCATACAGAGCCAAGGTGGTAAGTTATAGGGTGTGACTATAACTGGCTACGATGAATATTGTCGCCCTGATTGTGCAAAAGGTGCAAAACCATCAGTCGAAAGACCTAATCTCACATTTCTAGCCTCCGCACAAAATCTGGATAAATAGTGTCAAGGTGCTTCCATGCTGGAGAGTCTGCAGGATGACGCATAATTCCATCATTTGAACCAGAACATGAAGCATGCCACCTCATATCTGCCGCGGTAGCATTTGACATGTATAGCCTTTGCAATCGGGGAATAAGAGGAAAGTAGTACATCTTCATGGCTGCCACTTTTTTCCTCCTACGGCTTCCCGAGGCACGACACATATCTTTGTAGCGTGATGTACCCTGAATATACAACTCTCACTGCCTTTGTAATGGTCCCAATAAAGCATGCAACTATTCGACAACAATCAATCTTCTCTACAGTAATCCCAACCCACGCAATAATTTCTTTGTACTATAGAAGTTATCGACATAGATTCCTCGATGACTGCCTTTCATGAACTCGCAAATTGATTAAAACACTTTTCCGATAAGTGGTTCTTCGCTTTCAAACTCATGAAATGAGCCATATAAGACAATTGGGAGTAATTAGCACAACCGTGCCACAACTCTTTGTCTCCAAAGATTCAACATGTCATATATTCGTGTTGCCGTGGATTTGGTGGTTCTTCCACATTCTCAACATTAAATTGTGGCCCGACATGCTCCATGACCATCGTGACGGCATTTAATCGATCCTAACTCGTTGGTATCCATATTCACATCTTCATCCATATCTTTACATCCCTCATCCATTTCAATTTCGCCGTGAAAAATCCAAGTTTTATACTCCCTAATGAACCCAAATTTCCCAATGTGATACTTAACTTTTTCTGTATCATGAAACTGTATATTATCACATTTTTTACATAGACATCTTATTTGGTCACCCGACATGCAGTGCGACTGACTACTTTCATACTCGATAAAGTTGTCAAGTCCAGAGAGGAATGCAGGATTCCAAGAGCCATCAAGTTTCCGGCGATACATCCAGTCACGGTTGTCACCCATTCTAAAAATTGTAACAAAATGATAAAAAAAAACTCAAGGTTTTTTTTCGTCTTATGAAGAACATTATGAAAACAAACCCTTACAGTCATAAAACTCTTACAGTTACCACCCTTTAATTTACAGACTACAAAACTCAAGGTTTTTTTCGTAACTATGGAACTTCTCTAGGGGGGTTTCGTGATTACACAACCTCAAGGGTAGATTTTGTGATTATCCCAAATAAATTTATCAGATTTAGTCTAATCACAAATTTAAAAAAAAATGGTTATCTTTAAGGATTACAGAGATCTCATAATATAAAACAGAGGCATATATCGTCAAGCAAAACAAACCTCCACTTATGGGAGTATTTGTAATTAAAGCAAAAAAGGATATTTATATTTAATATTATTCAGCTTGCTTCTCTAAATCCCAAGTAAAATGAAGGGTGTCGGTAAATACTGTATTTTTTGTAGTGACATTTGAAAACCGTAAATTACATCATAACGTATATGAAAAAGATTGCAATACGTATAACCGTATACTAGCTTATTTATAACAGAAAAATAGAAAGTGTTTAAAAGGATTTAAACTAAACACACCCTTGATGGATATGTGTGTGGGGGGTGAGCTGAGTGGCCCAAGATCAAACCCCAGCAGTGATGTTTTTTTGCTATTTATTATTTTCTTTATTTTTTCATTTTTGCTAAAAAATGATTAACAGTAAACATTAAGAACTTTTTATGAAAACTTTTTAGAGGAAAAGCTATAATAAGCTCAGATAAGGTTACTAAGTGAAAACAGCTTACAACAAGCTTTTGAAAGAGATTTAGAAAGAACTAATCTACCCTAAAGCTACTAACTAAGGCAAACAGGCTTAAGCTACAGTAACTAACTTTAATTAAACAAGCTAAAAACTCCCAAAGAACAGGCTTAAACTTAGTCTAAAGGCCAATCTAATCAAAAAGCTCAAAAATGATGCAACAGCAGTCCCAAATGAGCAATCACAGTTAATCAAATAGCCACAAAGCTGTCCTATATAGCCAACAAGCTCAAGCTAATCTAACTCTACCCTAGCAAGAAGTACAAGCTAAACACAATCCCACAAACAATTTTTTTTTAAAAAAAAAGCCAAAATGTTCAATATAAATAAACAAGGAACCCAAAAGTGTCCGAAAAACAATCAAAAATGGAAAGGAAACGGAGATGTTACGTGAATTGGGAAATCGAAAGAGGATAGCGTGATGATTGGGGGTGTGATCTAAGATCTGATCGTATCTCTGGTTTTTTAAACTCTCTATTTATGAGCTCCGTGCCCCGGAGGAAGAAAGCGCAGATATCTCCGTCGGGGATTTTAGGTCGCCGGGGAGAGAGGCGTTTTGCAGAGGTGCGGGGAGAGAGGCATTTTGCAGAGGTGCGGGGAGAGAGGTGTTTTGCAGAGGTGAATTAGAACGATTTTAGGTCGAATCAGAATAGGCAGAGGGATGAGTATGTATTAAAATTTACCGACGCCAACGGGCCGTCGGTAATGGCCTTGTAAAATTTGACAGATAGCTTGGCGTCGGTAAAGGCGTTGTTAAATTTAACAAATACCGACGGCGGGAGTGGCGTCGTTAATTCATGTAAGTCACGTAATTGTGTAAAATAATCATGCCATTTAACGACGGCAAAAGCGCCGTCGGTATATTTCCGAAGACTACCGGCGTTGGTACTGGTGTCGGCAAATTTCGCGGGAAGACACCCGCGCTATGGCGTCGTTAAAGCCGTCGGGGATCGTCCAAATTCACGGGTGTCGGTAACGGCATCGTTAAATGTCAAAAAATACCAATGCCTTTACTGGCGTCGGTAAATGGCGTCGGTAAATACTGCATTTTTTGTAGTGTATGTTATGTTATTTCCTTACTTGTTGTTCGAATTTCGGAGATTAACTTCTTTTATTTGAAGTGGATCGGATTTTGAACTTCTGTATTTTCGACTCGTTTATGTTCGTTGACATTTTCTGAGCTTATCCTGTCCCTTGCTCTTGTTGATCGAACGAGTGTGGTATTGTTTCAGAATAACTCATTTGTCATTGTGACTTTTCAATTGCTATTCCATTTCCTGTGGATCTTATGTGAATGCACATCTTGTTATTTTCACCGGATCATATATGTCTCGAGTCGAGATGTGAACTTTGGGGTTGTTGTTTGAATTTTATTGCTCTTCGTGATTCGGACATGATTGTTCGATTATTGTTGTCTCGATCGTTGTGGTTCGATCGTTTGATTGTTCGGTTTATGTTGATCTCGTTTCGTGATTGTTGAACGTTCAGACTCCTTCGTAATTCCCTTAAGTGTGGGAAATTAGTCTCGTTTTCGATCTTTCAACCCATGGGTGGAGTAATTCCGTATTTGTTCGGCGATTAGATCGCGTTGTGATTGATGTATTGTTGGGTTGGTCAATCGTATTGATTTTCGTTCGTTGTGTTTTGTTATTGTTCGGGTGTAGCGATTTGGATGGTAGCAGCTGCGTACTGCACGTGAGTCGTCGCGGGTTATCGGCAACGGATATAGGGTGTTGTCTGAGTTTGTTTTGCGTTGTTCATTCTATGTTTCAAGTTTCGAGGACGAAACTTCTTTTAAGAGGGGTAGAATGTGATACCCGAGATTTTTATTCCGGTTTCATTGAATTTTCTTCGGTCGAACGGACTGTTGTTTTCCGCGTTGTTGGAATCGCATGTTTGTATCGTGATATGTTGAGTTTCGTAGCCTGTTCGTTATTGTTTTGGATCATAGCCGGTGCGTTCGCGTGATCGAGATGTCGTCGAGTATCGAGCCGGATGGTCGGGTGTGGGCTGGAGCGAGTTACGGCCGTAAGGCCTGGCCGATTACGGCCGTAAGGCTTCCGGACACCTGGGCCTGGGGTACTCGATTACGGTCGTAAGGCTTGTTACGGCCGCTAGGCAATGGCCAGTTACGGCCGTAAGGATTCGGCAGATTTCGACCAGTGGTCTGGGATGCTCGGTTACGGCCGTAACGCTATGCTGATTACGGTCGTAAGCTGTGATGGTTGCGTACGCAAATGTTCGTCCGCTGCGTACACTAACGCGCGTTGATCGAGTTACGGCCATAAGGCACTGCCGATTACGGCCGTAACCCTGTCGGCTATTTATAGGCCTGGCTCGGCCAGACCTGAACCGACTTCATTTTTTCCATCTTTTGTGGCGGCTGGCGACGGGAGAGACGAGGAGGCGAGCCCTTAGTCATTTCCACTCGATTTCAAGGTGTTTTGGAATATTCTAGTTGATTATATCAACATCTAATTTGTGTTCTTCGTCGAATCAAGGTATTTCCTTACTTAGAACCTTGATTTCATGATTTTTGGGGGTTTCTTTGTGATTCATCGATTTTATCCGAGATTAATGAATTGGTTATGGTATTCTTGTTGTCTTGGCCATGATCTTCGGATTTTGTAACTCATTTTATCGATTTTTACCAACCCGGAACATTGATTTCCGATTTCCTTGAAGAACCCTCGAATCCTTGTTGTTTTTCGAGTTGATTCGGATGCCGTTTAGCGTTATTGATTCGTAGTGATATTGTTTTCGTAGTTTCCGTGGAGTTGTCGGGTTTTTGGTCAATCTTGGAAGGCCAAAGGCTACCCGGCCATGTCCGTTCATCGTTTCATTGCTCACGGTATCGAGGCAAGTATCTTGCCCATACGTTTCATGTTTCGTAGGCATAATTATTGGTAAATGATTTTATGTAAAATCCGGATGTTTAATGAATGTTAAAAAGTATCGGTATGTTCTCGATAAATGTTGTCTTTCAGCGATAACTCGGATGCTTCGTAAATAAGTGTGTTTTTAGACTATGTGTGTTAACTTCGTTGTTGAAAGACTCATAATCACATTTAGTGAATGTAATAAACCGTAATTATTTACCGAGGATTTCGTGTTGTTATGTGTGCTTGTTCGGTGAATATGTGACGGGTGATATTGGTTGTTACTCCTTTGAAATGAGGTTGTGATGCTTAATGTTGCTTGATATTGTGGTATTATTTCCCGTTGTACGGGAGTTTGTTATATTCGACCCCTGTATGGGCACGTATTGTGTTTGAGTTGTATGTATTTATTGAAAGACCAAATCGGTCTACTGAGTCCTTTTAGCCTTAAAGGCATTGTTGAGATGTTCAATATTGTTACCAGCATGGTAGATCCTTGTGGAATGGTTCTACGGCGTGTAATATCCCTGAATGGATTGGGGGTGTAACACCAGTGACCGTGACCTACTGAATTGTAGGTGTTGGGAAACCAACCGCGAAGGTTTAAGCTCCAAACTTACATATAATGAGATCATCAACATGACCGTGACCTACTGAACTGTAGGTGTTGGGAAACCAACCGCGAAGGTTCAAGCCCCAAACTTACCCATAATGAGATCATCAACATGACCGTGACCTACTGAACTGTAGGTGTTGGGAAACTAACCGCGAAGGTTCAAGCCCCAAACTTACCCATCGAGGACTAGCTGAGACTAGCCTCCAAAACACAATTAATCACAAACGGCAATGATCCCAAGATTACCGAATTCACAAGAATAATAGGGTGCTGCCTTGAGTCGGCCAACACGACAACAATAACTCACAGATGGGCATCATCCTCGACAGTCCCAATTCAATACATCGATTGTCTTAGAACGACCAATCGATAACAACGACTCAACGGATGGGAAATATCCTCGACAGTCCCAATTCAATACCTTGATTGCCTTAGAACGGCTAATCGATAACAACGATACAACGGATGCCTCGGCACCTATAATCGGTTACCGGCGACAGAGAGGATAATCGAACACGTCAATGCCTTCAATCGGCCAACACAACATCAATAGCAAAACACCAAGATCAATAACAATGATCACAACAATGTCTTAAATCGATATCAATACCAACAACAACAATCGATACATCGATACCGCGAACCGGCTATCGACAATAACATCAACAACGAGTATCTCAATGCCTTGAACGGATTTTGCCGAACAATAATAACATTTAGCATAATTTGCCGAAGGGTATCGTGTCAAACAATCCCCTGATATCAACAAAATCATAAAGAGGACAAGTCTTGAAATGATACACACATTCATACATATACATGATAACATTAATCTCATTCACTAGTACAAGTATAAAACTTGCCTCAAACCGAAGGCGATGAAATCCACCAACGAACGGCAAACGGCGTCCTCCGACGATCACAAGCACTCGAACAACCTTGAATGAAATACAATTCATTCAATAACACAAAATCAATAGAAAACAACACCAAAGACAACCCCAGTTCAATCACGAATCGGTTAAAATCCACAAACGAATATCATAGTTCTCAACTATGAATTACAACATCCTCCAACACCTCAATGATCAATTAACATGATCATTATGTTCTTAACACTTGTGAAAAACAATTCAACAAGGATTATCAAGAACAACATCAAATCAGTCATCTCAAAATGATAATATCACCAATATCCTCATCAATACCTCAAGAACATCATCAACCCTACTAACATGATGTCTAAACAATAATCAACCACCAATTCATCATGAATTCGGATTAATCAACAGGATTAACTTAACCATTTTAAGATTATGATAATCTCCCTATTTCATCATAAATCCTTACTAAAATGGTTATAATCTCTCAAGAACACAACCAAACAACAATAATCATCTCAAGGTTATGTTAATCATATAACAATCTTAAGATAACCCTTCCTAGACATGATTATAACCTCCAAGTATCCTTAAACACCAAGAACACAAACAAACTCAAGTCATATCATCATGTTCTTCATCATAAGTTCATAAAAACTATATAGAACCATACTATCCTCCAACAAATCATCAATACACGAACTAAACGACAGCAACAACAACATACTCGAAAATCACTTGAAGAACAAGAGATTAAGAGAACTTACCCAAGAAGAACAAGATGAACTCTCCAAACACCAAAGGAGTACCAACAAGCTTCCAACTTCAAGCTTCAAACCAATCTAGGATGAAAAAACACGTTGGAAGAGGCTAAATATCAAGAACAAGTCCAGAAGGACGATTCTAGGGAGAGAAAAGAGGTTTTGGTTCGTGAAGAAATGAAATAAGAAACCAAGATATATAATCTGACAATCTCATTACGTACGCTATTGACCAAGCATAACGTACGTAAGGACCATTACATACGCTACATCAATAACTTAACGTACTTAATGCTAGTACAGACCAACAAACTTCCAAATTCAAGCTTCAAACCAAGCTAGGATGAAAAAACACGTTGGAAGAGGCTAAATTTCAAGAACAAGTCCAGAAGGACGATTCTAGGGAGAGAAAAGAGGTTTTGGTTCGTGAAGAAATAAAATACGAAACCAAGATATGTAATCTGACAATCTCATTACGTACGCTATAGACCAAGCATAACGTACATAAGGACCATTACATACGCTACATCAATAACATAACGTACTTAATGCTAGTCCAGAACGTGCCCAAAAATATAAAGACCTTAACGTATGTAAACAATAACCATTTACTTATGTTAACAAGCTACATGAATAAAGTACGCAGAGCTCACCTTCTAATGTACTTAATTAATACGTTGACTGCAATAGTCGATTGGATCAAAGATACCCAGGACCCACCGTCCGAAAGTTGACTCTGAGCAAGGTTCCCTCTACCTACCACTCATTACGTACGTAACATAAACAGAATAATGTACGTAATGTCGAAAGCCTAACGTACGTTAAGCACACAAGCTAATGTATGTTAGCTCAACAAAAGTGGACAACCAAGTTGTTCCATCAAATCTCAACCCGAAAGAACGAACACAATCCAACGCAGCTCAATAATTATGCACGGTATAACACAATATGTATAATGTTGAAGACGAGGTAAACATACAGTTCAACACATCAGTAAAAACAAAAAAATACCCCCGGATATTACATACTCCCCCCTTAAAAAGAGTTTCGTCCCCGAAACTAAGGGTAAACAACTCGGGATATGAACTATCCATCAGGATCTCAAACCAACATCTCCAGAAATACTTCTCAATGCGAACCACTTCACCTGAGCAACTGGGCTAACCCCACGGGTCCCTGCGTCTCCTATGCCTGAACAAGGCGAAAAATCAAGTGATAAAACATTCAGCCAAGTGTGAGATCATTCGAATCATGTCTCCTCCGCTAGATATCGGCCAGACAGCCGTACCACCCGCATGACTCGTAACACTGGCGTACACACCCCGCGAGAGCCGCCCATTGTACATGTCTGCAATCATCGGTGTACATTTCTCCGTTCTCATCGGCATCGAAAGCCCATGCAATCACTGACTCACACTACAAAAGGAAAATAACAACGCACATATAATCCTCAGGACCATATCAATCGCACGCCCAAGTCCTCAAGACTTGACGTCGCAAATAACAACAAGGTTTACCCTGATTATCACGAAATCTGGGGTATAACACAAAAGGAAAGAAAACGCGTCAAACAACCTCAGGTCTCAAGATTATCAAATACTATCGTTACAAGATAGATCAACAACAAATGATTTACAATCACAATACATTATTACGGATTAAGTTACACATTAATCCGAAAAACAAAGAAAGGAAAATACAATAATCAAGGCTACATCTCAAGTGTACCCAACATCGATAATTTCCAGATCACCTATCTCTTCAATCTCATCGACTTAAGTAAGACCCCAATATACACTCGCTGCTCCTCCTCGGCTGTCCTTGTCTCTGGCTCCCGAAGCCTGATAGGACCCCTTGGATGAAGTACGGACTGGGGTAACAAAATCTCTCGAGGCCCATGAGCTCTCTCGAGACCTACTGGCACCAGGACTCCTGCAGTATTTCTGAAGGTGTTCCTGCCTCCCACATGAACAACAAACGAAAGCTCACACCGTACAACAAGTGCTAACGTGCCTCGCTGAATCACAGTCAAAGAAAACAACAGTCGAACTTGTTGTCTGAGATGAAGATGCTTTCCCAGCACGAAGATGACTAGAAAACGACCTCTTGGACGTCGGATCCCGATGTCCCTCTGAACAAACCGGCATCCTATTCCTCTCACCAGAAGAAACTGAAGGGTTCTTCCGAGCAAGCTCATTGATCAAAAGCTCTGCTCCAAGAGCCTTCTCGATGAATTTACCAAGTGAATTACAATTATGATTGAGCAACTGCATCCTCAACCGTGGGATTAGCCTCTTGCTAAAATACTTGATCTTATCCGCCTCAAGACGGATAATGCATTAAGCAAACTGAAGAAGTCCCTGAAACTTCTTAGCAACGACAATAACACCCTCGTCCTCTATGGACTCGGGGTTCAAAACTTCTGACAACTTGGCTTTACGAAGTGGATCCGGATAATACCTCTCTAACCTGAGAGTCTTGAACTCGCCCCAAACACAATCACGATCGGTGGGTTTCACAGAAGGCCACCAAGAATAAGCGCCCTTACTCATATAGTAAGTCGCGACTGCCACCTGACTCTCCTCCGGACACTGAACCAGGTCGAAGAGTTTATCAAAATGCTCTAGCCAATGAACAATATCAGCTGGTTCCAACGAACTCTCAAAAGTAGGTAGCCTCTGATGAGAGATATCGCCAACAATCTGACTCACTCCCCCAGTCTGCCCATGAAACGGCACCTGGAATCCCTGCTGCGGTGGACCACGAACCATCGAGGTCTGCATGGTCTCCACTATCTGCGTCATCTGAGTCATCTGGGCCATCATGCCACTCATAAGCAAGAAAGGGTCGACGTGTCCATTCTCAGTCTGATCGACTCCTCGAGTATGATGTCCCGAAGGAGAATCAGTCGCGTAGGTAACACCATCGGTCGAACTCTAATCCATCTCGGCATATGCATGCATATAAACATGAGGTTCTGGGTTCTGGCTCGTTCTGCAGCCTTTACCCCCTCTGTCACGTCTTCGGATTCCTCTTTCCATACTGAAAGAATAACGTTCAATCATGATCATAGCTCAAGTACGCCTCCACGGCCAATCCGGAATGCTAAGTCAATAGCCAAACACGAGTATACATACTCAAAACAATCACATCAATCATGATAATCAAAGCTAATACAGAGCCCACACGCTCCAAAACAAATAATCATGAATCAATCGTAACACAAATGTTACATACAGGTTTCAACAAAACATGTATAATCAATGACATAATGAATGTATGAACATAAAAGAGAATCGAGTCCTTACACATGTCATACGAAGCTTCGAGGTCTTGTGATACTAGTCTTCACTAACGATGACTCGATGAAAGAATGACTCATACGATCGTCCAACTATCACGACTCACAAAACCTGACTGTCCAGATTGTCATAACCTGACAGCCCCACTACTACCGCATTGGTAGAGCCACACAACACATTTCAGTGTATCTGACAACCCATCGCTCTGATACCATATTCTCTAACACCCCCAAATCTCATTGGGTTATTATAGTGCCGTGGACCCCACACTAGGAGATCCACCAGGCGAACACGACTAAAACACAACAAACTGACCAAAAGGGAAATCACAGTCCCTACTATGATATCCGACATAGTATTCCGATATGGAATTTCAACGACAAGAATGGGCCTACATGGCCAAAATAAAAATACAACAACATCAACGAGTCTCGCTCGGATAATACAACAATGACAACAATCGCTAAATCGAGTACTCCAAACTGTCGGACCGACATGAACACCGAAACATCTCGGACTAGTATCGTTCGCATGCCTCGTCGCCATCGTCATGCCCCTGTGTCTCAACTCTCTCCTCGAAACACCTAAAACATGAAAACATGTTCCGCCCCAACGGGGTCAGTCATCCAGACAATGAATATCAAATACATATACGACATGATATGCATCCAACAACAGAATAAACAGTACGACAATGGTAATACAAGATGCTCACAAACCAAAGTAAGAACCAAGCATTCGTGAAACACTATGCCCATGGCACACGATCGTTACCTGCTCAACAGGTTAGAACATAAGTGCCCAACGGAGAATCATCAATATAGAACACAACAATGAACTACCCGAAGGTAAACCAAACCAGAGGTGAAATAAATACGAATCACAATGCCCGAAGGCTCCAACGGAAATACCAATACATCACAATGGCCTGAAAGCCCTCAGTCGAAGCTGCAAAATCTCACAATGGCCTAAAATCCACTCAACCGAAGCTGCCAATCATCACAATGGCCCGGCCAAGACACCAAGATGTATCACATGAGGGCCGAAGCCACGACACGAAGCCGTATCACAATGAGATCATCCAATGACCCTGACCTGCTGAATTGCAGGTGCTGGGAAACCAACTGCGAAGGTTCAAGCCCCAAACTTATCCATAATGAGATCACCTAGTGACCGTGACCTACTGAACTATAGGTGTTGGGAAACCAACCGCGAAGGTTCAAGCCCCAAACTTACCCATAATGAGATCATCAACATGACTGTGACTCATCGAATCGTAGGTGTTGGGAAACCAACGGCGAAGGTTCAAGCCCCAAACTTACCCATAATGAGATCATCAACATGACCGTGACCTACTGAACTGTAGGTGTTGGGAAACCAACCGCGAAGGTTCAAGCCCTAAACTTACCCATCGAGCACTAGCTGAGACTAGCCTCCAAAACACAATTAATCACAAACGGCAATGATCCCAAGATTACTGAATTCACAAGAATAATAGGGTGCTGCCTTGAGTCGGCCAACACGAAAACAATAACTCACGGATGGGCACCGTCCTCGGCGGTCCTAATTCAAAAACCTCAACTGCCTTGGAATGGCCAATCGATCACAACAACTCAACGGATGGGAACTATCCTCGACAGTCCTAATTCAATACCTCGATTGTCTTAGAATGACCAATCGATAATAACGACTCAATGGATGGGAATTATCCTCGACAGTCCCAATTCCATACCTCGAATGTCTTAAAACGACCAATCGATAACAACGACTCAACGGATGGGAAATATCCTCGATAGTCCCAATTCAATACCTCGATTGCCTTAGAATGACTAATCGATAACAACGATACAATGGATGCCTTGGCACCTATAATCGGTTACCGGCGACAGAGATGATAATCGAACACGTCAATGCCTTCAATCGGCCAACACAACATCAATAGCAAAACACCAAGATCAATAACAATGATCACAACAATGTCTTAAATCGACATCAATACCAACAACAACAATCAATACATCGATACCGCAAACCGTCTATCGACAATAACATCAACAACGAGTATCTCAATGCCTTGAACGGATTTTGCCGAACAACAATAACATTTAGCATAATTTGCCGAAGGTTATCATGTCAAACAATCTCCTGATATCAACAAAATCATAAAGAGACCAAGTCTCGAAATGATACACACATTCATACATATATGATAGAACGAAAATAGTGTGCTAAAATCATTGTTAATTATAAGGTTTTAATGGATTTTATGTTGGCACACTTGGTTATTTTCCATATATTTATATTTTGGATGCAATTTACTTCACTTGGCAATTTATTGTCTAATTTAGGTGTTTGGTGGAGTTTTTAAGCTTAAGGAGTAATTTGGATCATCAAACGGACCAAGCCAAGGTGATTTGGGCTTAAATAAAGAAAATGCCACATGACATCGGGTGGCCCAAAGGTCACCACGACCAAAGGCCACCCCGTTATGAAAATAACCTTACTTAGGGACCAAGAAACGATTCAAAAATCGCCCAATCAGTTCCACAAGGCAATAAATCGGTCCATGTGCTGGAAAAGGGAATTAGAATAGATTTGGGAAGAAATACTCCAAGGAAATTAAAACTCAAGAAGGAAGGAGTCCAAATTAAAGAAGGAAACTAAGAGATAAGGGATAATTATAAAAGGAGAGGAGGGCTGGAATAAAACCACACCTTGGAACAGCAAATTCACGGCTAGAGGGAAGAGTTCACGGCTGGAGCAGAAGAAGTTACAAGGGACGACCGAACCGATTTTACACCGGAGCAACCGAACCGATTCCGACGTGGAAGAATAAGACTACACCATTTGAATTTCTTTCTTTTCATGTCTATCTTTAATTTGCTGTTTTCTAAAGCCAACATGTCCGGCTAATTTTCTATTCTAGTTCTTAGTGAAGTTTGAAACCGTATTTGAATTATTCATGTTTTAATCCCGCATCGTATTCTCAACTCGAATTCTCTTGAATTACTTTTGTATTATTGAATTCACGACTATGCCATTTAATTTCTTGATTTGGTTTGGCCAACTAGATTAGGAGTTTTATGTCTTATGCTAGAAATTGAGTTGTAATCCGTAATTGTTGCAATTTTAATTTCACAAGTAGCAAACAATTGATTTTTCCCAATTGGGTAACACAAAATCGAGATCCCTTAAGTCGAGCTTATGAACTTAATATCTTGCCTATTCCATTATTTTGGTTTTTAATGCATCTAGCGAGCGAGATTTGAAGAGCTTGTTTTGAATCCACCGTATAGATAGGTTCGATTAAAGAGCTTGTTTTAATTGAATAAACTTAAGAAATAATTGGGGTCAACAGAGCTTGTTGTTGGCTTCGGAATAGGAGTTCATGAGATTAGAGAAGAGATAAGCGCTGCATTGAAACTTGAATTAATTTGAAACGGTGGATAACGGAGCTAAGGACTAGATTATTCCTCAATTGATATTTTCAACTTTTTATTTCCTTTGTTTATTTTATTTTATCTTACGCAATTTATTTTAGTTAAGATTAGAAACTGAACCCCCCCTCTCGTTTATTTTATTTTATTTTATTTTAATTGCTAAAAGTATTTAATCCTTAATTAGTCTAATTGATTTACCGTTCTCCGTGGGATCGACCCTTACTTGCCGATACTACTAGTTAGTAGAAGTAAGCCAAGGAAAAATATAAAAATAACTAATTTTGACGCGTCACGACAGCGCGGTCAAAATTTTGGCGCCGTTGCTAGGGAACGGTGTTAAATTAATTTTACTTATTTTGGGTTTAAAAACTTTCTGCAATTTCGACACTGGGTCACCCAAAGGGCGCTTCCGAAATTTATTATAATTGTCGGGCCAGCGCTAATCCGTTTTGTTTTAGTTTTGCATGAATACAAGGTCACGTGGAGATAAGAATTTACAATATTTTCCAGAAATCACCAAGCGAGATCGTGTTTTCAGGCGAAAAGCAAAAGAAATCAAAGAAGCACTCGGGCACTTACCATTTTCTTTCGAAACATCGCCAAGTGAGTCAGAGGACGAAATTGGAGTCATGGCAATTAACGCTGAAAAGACGTTGAAGCAATTATCCAACCCGGAGCTACCTCAACAACCACTGTGCATCACAATCCCGGCTATTGACAACAACACCACCTTTGAATTGAAGTCGGGATTGATTCACTTGCTACCTGCATTTCATGGTATGTCAGGAGAGGATCCGCACAAACATCTCAAGGAATTCCATGTAGTGTGTTCAAGCATGAAGCCAAACGGTGTCACCGAAGAACAAATCAAGCTTAGGGCCTTTCCATTCTCATTGAAAGATTCGGCTAAGGATTGGTTATTTTATTTACCATCGGCCACCATCACAACATGGAACGAGATGGAGATCTTATTTCTACAAAAATATTTTCCAGCCTCTCGAGCGGCCAACCTAAGGAAAGAAATATGTGGTGCAAGGCAAATGACCGGAGAAACACTGCATGAATATTGGGAACGATTCAAACAATTGGTATCTCGATGCCCGCAACATCAAATTAGCGAGCAGCTCCTTATTCAATATTTTTACGAAGGACTTAATCCGATGGAGCGGAACACGATAGATGCGGCAAGTGGAGGAGCTCTAGTGGACAAAACTCCAACGGCCTCAAGGGCTCTCATATCCAACATGGCGGCCAATTCACAGCAATTTGGATGTCGCGATGCACCGATCAGGATGGTGAAAGAGATGCATGACTCGTCCCTTGAGGAAAAATTGAATGAGCTAACCACTTTTGTTAGAAAACTTGCTGTAGGTAATAGCACGCCGGTCGTACCCTGTCGTCTTTGCAAAACCACGGAGCATACAACGGAGAATTGTCGGATTTTGCTTGATGAAATCGAGGCACACGCCAATGTAATTGGAACCGAAAATTCCTATGGGCGAAAGAACGATCCGTACTCAAACACATACAACCCAGGATGGAGGGATCACCCTATCTTTCGATGGAAGAACCAGCAAGAGGCGCCTCCACAAAATAGGGGACAATTCTACAAGCAGCCCACCGAAAATTCGACACAATCTTTGGAGGATATGATGAAGACCCTCATGGCAAACACTATGAATCAGTTCCAACAAGGCATGAACCAGATCCAACAGGGTATGAATCAATTCCAGCATGACACTAAATCGACTATCAAAATTCTCGAAAATCAAATGAGTCAACTAGCCACCACGGTGAGCCGCTTGGAAAACTAAAATAGTGGGAAATTGCCATCCCAACCTGAACCGAACCCAAGGAACGTGAGTGCTGTAACTCTAAGGAGTGGGAAGCAGCTTAAGGAGCCTAAGGAGTTGGAGGAAGCTGAAAACGAGGAGGAAAAATCCACTAAACAGATCAACACTGGGACACCCAAAGGTAATCGCACTCAGCCTTAATCACGGACAAAGAAGGTAAAGTCGTCCAAAACTGCTCCTTTTGAGACTAACGAGTTACCTTTTCCATCTAGGGTCAAAAAGGCAACGGTCGTGAATAAAGAGAAGCAAATCCTCGACGTATTCCGAAAGGTTGAGATCAACATTCCCTTACTCGACGCAGTTCAACAAATTCCAAAATACACAAAGTTCCTTAAGAACTTATGCACCAGCAAACGGAGGTTAAAAGGGAACGAAAAGGTGATGATGGGAGAAAATGTGTCCGCTGTATCCCAAAAGAAATTGCCACAAAAACGGGAAGATCCAGAGCTTCAAAGAGAATACAACCAATATATGAGGAATTATATGGAGAAAGTGAACCAGAGTTGGCCTTCGATGAGCATCGCAAGGGAGGAAAGTTTTCAATAAACACTATGAGAAAGTTTGGTATGGTTCAAGAAGACGAGTCATCAGTCGTACATTTATTGAGACCCATACCAAAACCTCCTTGGTGTGTTTACTAAAAAGGGAAGTTCTTCGTCGAGCCAACAACGTAAAAAAAGGCGCTTGTTGGGAGGCAACCCAATTTTTTTACTTCTTTTATTTTTTTAAGTCCAATTTTTTTTTATTATTTATTTTTTCTGCTAATTATATTTTAGGTAAGTGGTAATCTATTTCTTGCATTTCGTATTTTATTTCTACCTTTTTTTTTTATTATGCTATCCCTTTTTTTTCTATTCTATTAGTTCCCTTATTTTTATTTTTATTCCTTTTCTTCTCTCTTTTTCTTTTTCTGTCTCTCCGTTTCTCTCTTTCTCGGTATCTTCTTTTTACTCTGCAACCCCTAACTTCTCCATCTCTTTCGCCGACATCAGCCCCAAGCGCCACCCGTTCGAGATCGCCGTCAAGATGTTGAAGCTAATGCGACGGAGGTGCACAAGAAACATGGGATAGAGGACCGAACCGAGCAGCTGGAAGCCCTTCTCCCCCATTAGCCCGGTGATTCCTACTCTAGACTTTTTACTATCTTTTATTTTTCTTTTTCTCTTCCTTCCTTTCTTTAGAGTCGTGTGCTGAATTTTAAGTTTGGGGAAATTGGAGTCGGAATGATTAATTGAATTTGGCAATTGTGATGAATTTAATTTTGCGTCCTTAGCTAAATTTGTGTGATTGAATCAAGTTTGTGTATTGGGGATTTAAGTATGGCCTGACATAGGAAATGAATATGATTGACTAGTTTGATTTTAATTAGGGTAGTTCACTAGTCTTGATTTTGGATTTGGATAAAAGTGTGAGGGATTCATGGCACAAGCCCTTTTTATTCGTGAGTTTTGAGCCGTAGAGAAAAATATATATATATATATATATATACACATATATGAATAATTATACATATACATGCTCACTATTTCTTCTTGTGGGGTCGAACGTGTTGTGTTCATACTAGAACTTAATCAATTATTCATGTCAAGACTATGTTAGTGTTCTCATGCAGTAAAGTGATAAAGGCAAATTAGGAATAACACACTTGGCTTATATTTTCCCACCTCGACATAATTGCCATTAGAAGCCTATTTGGACCTAAGCCTTATTCTTTGATCCAGCACATTTGATTAGTCATTATCTAATTTTTGGTGAAAATTCATCCGTTTGAACCCTTGATCAAGATTTGGTTGTGAATTAGGTGTATAACAAGTCGAGGGAAGGACGAGGAATTATCAAAAAGTGGGTGGTGAAGTGAAAAGAAAAAAAAAGTGCTGAAATTAAGATGAAAAAATAAAGGCCAAAAAAAAAATAGGGGGGCGGCCGTAAAAATACCCCCCTCGAATGTTGTTAAGCCACTGACCTCAACTAATCTTTCGTGGCTATGCGATTAGATGTGCCTAAAAGGGTGCTCAAGGAAAGGATGGTGATTCATTGTTTGTAGGATTTGTTATGCACTTAATTTCATGATTAGTCTCACCAACGAATCCTTTATTTATCCTTTTTTATCCTACCCATACCTAAAGCCCCGCTACAACCATAAAAGCCCTTTTGATTATATGCATGAGTTCTTCTACGTAGTGGAGATTTGATTTTTGTGCGAGTATATGGTAAGGACACACCATGTTTTGACGTGAGTGATTGCTTAATAATCCCTATATCTACTTGAGCGAGAGTGACCCCTTGTGAGGCCATCGAATTTTATCTCACTTGATGCCAATGAAGATGTTGAGTTTGGTTGAGGTACTTTTCTTCATACTTGTTCATGATTATTTATTCTCCCTTGAATATGGCTATCATCTTGGATTTTTCAATACATGCTTCTTGAAATTCTTTCACTCGAATTATGCTTGAGGACAAGCATTGGTTTAAGTTTGGGGAGATTTGATAGAACGAAAATAATGCGCTAAAATCATTATTAATTATAAGGTTTTAATGAATTTTATGTTGGCACACTTGGTTATTTTCCATATATTTATATTTTGGATGCAATTTACTTCACTTGGCAATTTGTTGTTTAATTTAGGTGTTTGATGGAGTTTTTAAGCTTAAGGAATAATTTGGATCATCAAACGGACCAAGCCAAGGTGATTTGGGCTTAAAATAAAGAAAATGCCGCGCGACACTTGGTGGCCCAGTGTCAGTTCGCTGTCCCAGTGCCAGTCCTGTTATGAAAATAACCTTACTTGGGGCCCAAGAACAACTCAAAAATCGCCCAATCAGTTCCATGAGGCAATAAGTCGGTCCATATGCTGGAAAAAGGAATTGGAATAGATTTGGAAATAAAGACTCCAAGAAAATAAAAACTCAAGAAGGAAGGAGTTTTAATTAAAGAAGGAAACTAGGAGATAAGGAATAAATATAAAAGGAAAGGAGGGCTGGAATTATTATCACCTTGGAACAAAGAAATTCACTACCGGAGCGTAAGAAGTTACAAGGGACGACCGAACCGATTTTCCACCGGAGCAACCGAACCGATTCCGACGTGGAAGAAGAAGACTACACCGTTTGAATTTCTTTCTTTTCATGTCTATCTTTAATTTGCTGTTTTCTAAAGCCAACATGTCCGGCTAATTTTCTATTCTAGTTCTTAGTGAACTTTGAAACCGTATTTGAATTATTCATGTTTTAATCCCGCAGTGTATTCTTAACTCGAATTCTCTTGAATTACTTTTGTGTTATTAAATTCACGACTATGCCATTTAATTTCTTGATTTGGTTTGGCCAACTAGATTAGGAGTTTTATGTCTTATGCTAGAAATTGAGTTGTAATCCGTAATTGTTGCAATTTTAATTTCACAAGTAGCAAACAATTGATTTTTCCCAATTGGGTAACACAAAATCGAGATCCCTTAAGTCGAGCTTATGAACTTAATATCTTGCCTATCCCATTATTTTGGTTTTTAATGCATCTAGCGAGCGAGATTTGAAGAGCTTGTTTTGAATCCACCGTATAGATAGGTTCAATTAAAGAGCTTGTTTTAATTGAATAAACTTAAGAAATAATTGGTGTCAACAGAGCTTGTTGTTGGCTTCGGAATAGGAGTTCATGAGATTAGAGAAGAGATAAGCGCTGCATTGAAACTTGAATTAATTTGAAACGGTAGATAACGGAGCTAAGGACTAGATTATTCCTCAATTGATATTTTCAACTTTTTATTTCCTTTGTTTATTTTATTTTATCTTACGCAATTTATTTTAGTTAAGATTAGAAACTGAAACCCCCCCTCTCGTTTATTTTATTTTATTTTATTTTAATTGCTAAAAGTATTTAATCCTTAATTAGTCTAATTGATTTACCGTTCTCCGTGGGATCGACCCTTACTTGCTGATACTACTAGTTAGTAGAAGTAAGCCAAGGAAAAATATAAAAATATCTAATTTTGACGCGTCACGACAGCGCGGTCAATATACATGATAACATTAATCTTATTGACTAGTACAAGGATAAAACTTGCCTCAAACCGAAGGCGATGAAATCCTCCAACGAACGGCAAATGGCGTCCTCCGACGATCACAAGCACTCGAACAACCTTGAATGAAATACAATTCATTCAATAACACAAAATCAATAGAAAACAACACCAAAGACAACCCTTATTCAATAACGAATCGGTTAAACTCCACAAACGAATATCATAGTTCTCAACTATGAATTCCAACATCCTCCAACACCTCAATGATCAATTAACATGATCATTATATTCTTAACACTTGTGAAAAATAATTCAACAAATCAAATCAATCATCTCAAAATGATAATATCACCAATATCCTCATCAATACCTCAAGAACATCATCAATCCTACTAACATGATGTCTAAACAATAATCAACCACCAATTCATCATGAATTCGGATTAATGAACAAGATTAACTCAACCATTTCAAGATTATGATAATCATCTCCCTATTTCATCATAAATCCTTACTAAAATGGTTATAATCTCTCAAGAACACAACCAATCAACAATAATCACCTCAAGGCTATGTTAATCATATAACAATCTTAACATAACCATTCCTAGACATGATTATAACCTCCAAGTATCCTTAAACACCAAGAAGACAAACAAACTCAAGTCATATCATCATGTTCTTCATCATAAGTTCATAAAAACTATGAAGAACCATACTATCCTCCAACAAATCATCAATACACGAACTAAACGACAACAACAACAACAACATACTCGAAAATCACTTGAAGAACAAGAGATTAAGAGAACTTACCCAAGAAGAACAAGATGAACTCTCCAAACACCAAAGGAGTACCAACAAGCTTCCAACTTCAAGCTTCAAACCAAGCTAGGATGAAAAAATATGTTGGAAGAGGCTAAATATCAAGAACAAGTCCCGAAGGACGATTCTAGGGAGAGAAAAGAGGTTTTGGTTCGTTAAGAAATGAAATACGAAACCAAGATATATAATCTGACAATCTAATTACGTACGCTATAGACCAAGCATAACGTACATAAGGACCATTACATACGCTACATCAATAACTTAACGTATGTAATGCTAGTCCAGAACCTACTGCCCAAAAATATGAAGACCTTAACGTACGTAAAAAAAAACCATTTACGTAAGTTAACAAGCTGCATGAATAACGTACGCATAGCTCACCTCCTAACGTACGTAATGAATCCGTTGACTGCAATAGTCGATCGGATCAAAGATACCCAGGACCCACCGTCCAAAAGTTGACTCCAAGGAAGGTTCCCTCTACCTACCACTCATTACGTACGTAACATAAACAGAATAACGTACGTAATGCCGAAAGCCTAATGTACGTTAAGCACAGAAGCTAACATACGTTAGCTCAACAAAAGTGGACAACCAAGTTGTTCCATCAAATCTCAACCCGAAAGAAAGAACACAATCCAACGCACCTCAATAATTATGCACGGTATAACACAACATGTATAATGTTGAAGACGAGGTAAACATACAGTTCAACACATCAGTAAAAACGAAAAAAAATATAACACCCCCAAAACCATACGGGAGTATTACACGCCGTGGGCCCCGCGCCGGAACCCACCAGGCTAAAAACCATTTACAAAAACGACAAGAAGGCCGATGACGGTAGTATTTTCCAAAACTCACAAAATCATTTGAAAACACCAACTACCGTCAAGACAATCAAGGCCAAAAACTCGGTTAAGGGAATCGGTTTTCGAAATCAAACTCAGTTGGCATAAAGCCGAAATCCATTTGAAAGAACTCACGCAGCGGATAGAAATATAGTCCAAGATACATATATATAGATAATGATATACACAAACAAAAGACACGATTCCCCAACAATATGCCATAGCCAGTATCGTCCAGAATCCTCGCCTCACGACCGCTACCATCAAAGTCCTCAATACCTGAAAAACAAGTCCCACAACGGGGTCAGCAATAATGCCCGACAAATAACCGCAAGTACATAAACATAAATATTCACATGCCATGCATCATGAGAATAATAACCTCAACGATAACCTTACCACTTTCGGTAATCCAACGATTCTCATCAAAATCCCAATATCACGATAATACCACATAATACCTCAATACCGAATACTCTCCCGTACACAATCTTCTATGTACGATTGCCATAAAACATACCTCTATCCGGACATCCTTACGAAATGCATACCACATACCAAGAATATTCAAAATGACATCAACAATATCCGGATACTACAATCTTCTCAAGATTGTCCAAGTATCTCAACAATCATCAACTGGGCATTCTAATCCTTTTAGAACATCACTGAACATTCGTCAATATGCAATACAACATAAAATACTTATGAAATGTAAATGGAATTACTCATCAAAACATTACAACCGAACAAGTAAACACTTGCCTGGATACCAACATGACAAAACCAACATCGAACTCACCGCCCTCGTCTACGAGCTCTTCAGCCCTGACTGGACGGAATCTACGGCCTTTCACCGTGGCAAAATGATTATACCTATTGGTTAATCAACCTAGAACAATAATCATATCAATAATCGAACCAACTTGGTAACAATGATCATAACATATTCAATCCGGAATTCAACCTCATATCAAGATTCATCTCATCTAAATCAACCACTATCATCACTATGATTTAGAATACCATCTTAAATCGGTTAAACGAATTATCAAATCATCATAGTCATCATATGGCCTCAAGAACATCAAGAACTCTATGATTCCATAATCATAATCAACATATTCAAAGCATATCATCATCTTCCTTCAACATAAACCTCATATATCCTCAAGAATCGCAATAACAACATCATAATCATCTTCATACGGATCATTCATCAACTTATAACATCAAAGTTCCAAAATGAAAAGGAGAAATATCCAACATACCTCATAGAATATGGATAATACAAGAAATCACTTCAAGAATCAACAATAGTTCCATAACCAAGCTCTAATTCCATGATTCCAAGCTCACAATCATGTTAGAAGTGTTTAGAACACTCTTAGAAGTGAAGAGGGACGAGTTTTGGAGAGAAATACCTCAAAGGATCGTGAGAGAAATGAAAGGCAACACTTTAATATATAAACTGCACTCTCATTACGTACGTAAGTGTCCTTACTTGACGTACGTAACAACCTTAACGTACGTAATCCGGAATCTATAGCGTACGTAACAAACTAATTGTCTCATTCCGTGAAGTCCATTACGTACGTAACCCATACCATATAACGTATGTAATATACCAGTTGACTTGCTACAGTACAATGGTCATGTTACGTACGTAACACGTCCTGTATAACGTACGTAACACGTACGTTGACTCACATGTCAACATCCTCCGCTGAAAGTTGCCGACACAGGGTCCCACCTGCCGACCATGACTTGATCGCTTGATTCCCATGTTACTTACGTAACGTCTCGTCCATAACGTACGTAACTCTTGTGATTTAGCGTACGTAAGTCTTCAACATTAGCGTACGCTAAGTATCCTATACTTAGCCAATTTCAGCAATTCCTGTCCAATGTCACGACATACCAAATACGAACATACGGCAACATCAATACATATACTCAATTCAATAACATTATCAAACGTTCACAACGTCCTCGAGCATAATTAACCATCCACGATATCCAATATATAAACGAAAAATATATCCGAAAAATCGGGGTATTACACTCTACCCCCCTTAAAAATAAGTTTCGTCCTCGTAACTTGCAATAGCTCGCACAAACAACATTTCAACGGAAAATCCAAAATCACCAAGATAACCAAGAATTATCGAATAATCCGAACAACATACTTACAGGTCAGTGAAGACGAAGATCTCCCGTGATACTAGCATATGACACCATTTCAAAAATCTCGACACAACAAGAATGCCAAAACAGGAATAATAACAATTTGAAAATGATTGGTCTCCGCCAAGACCACAACAAGTTTAGAGCACTGTCGAGTTTTGTGGGATCTGTGACGCTGTGTCTCCTCACCTAAAGCGCATGAGCCGCTCCTTGTCACATGCACGTATCACCGGCGTTCCACTCCACATCGAAAGTCGCACATTGCACGTGCCTCGCACCGGCGTTCACTTCCCGATTCGAGCCGCACATTGCACATGGCCACGGCACCGGCGTTCACTCCATGCCTCGTCGGTCTCGGGAACACCAACAATCCCCAAACCCACACATCACCACGACAGTACTCAAAAAAATCACACAGAACAAAAACAATACAGTTCAAAATAGCCAGAAATCCAGATACACAAAAATCACGCAACTACCACACTGGTAGAGCCACATAACACACATGCCCGGTTATCACAAAACCTTGGGCTCCGATACCATATTTGTAACACCCCCAAAACCATACAGGAGTATTACATGCCGTGGGCCCCGCGCCGGAACCCACCAGGCTAAAAATCATTTACAAAAACGACAAGAAGGCCGATGACGATATTATTTTTCAAAACTCACAAAATCATTTGAAAACACCAACTACCGTCAAGACAATCAAGGCCAAAAACTCGGTTAAGGGAATCGGTTTTCGAAATCAAACTCAGTTGGCATAAAGCCGAAATCCATTTGAAAGAACTCACGCAGTGGATAGAAATACAGTCCAAGATACATATACATCGATAATGATATACACAAACAAAACACACGATTCCCCAACAATATGCCATAGCCAGTATCGTCCGGAATCCTCGCCTCACGACCGCTACCATCAAAGTCCTCAATACCTGAAAAACAAGTCCCACAACGGGGTCAGCAATAATACCCGACAAATAACCGCAAGTACATAAACATAAATATTAACATGCCATGCATCATGAGAATAATAACCTCAACGATAACCTTACCACTTTCGGTAATCCAACGATTCTCATCAAAATCCCAATATCACGATAATACCACATAATACCTCAATACCGAATACTCTCCCGTACACAATCTTCTATGTACGATTGCCATAAAACATACCTCTATCCGGACATCCTTCCGAAATGCATACCACAGACCAAGAATATTCAAAATGACATCAACAATATCCGGATACTACAATCTTCTCAAGATTGTCCAAGTATCTCAACAATCATCAACTGAGCATTCTAATCCTTTTAGAACATCACTGAACATTCGTCAATATGCAATACAACATAAAATACTTATGAAATGTAAATGGAATTACTCATCAAAACATTACAACCGAACAAGTAAACACTTGCCTGGATACCAACATGACAAAACCAACATCGAACTCACCGCCCTCGTCTACGAGCTCTTAAGCCAATACTGGACGGAATCTACGGCCTTTCACCGCGGCAAAATGATTATACCTATTGGTTAATAAACCTAGAACAATAATCATATCAATAATCGAACCAACTTGGTAACAATGATCATAACATATTCAATCCGGAATTCAACCTCATATCAAGATTCATCTCATCTAAATCAACCACTATCATCACTATGATTTAGAATACCATCTTAAATCGGTTAAACGAATTATCAAATCATCATAGTCATCATATGGCCTCAAGAACATCAAGAACTCTATGATTCCATAATCATAATCAACATATTCAAAGCATATCATCATCTTCCTTCAACATAAACCTCATATATCCTCAAGAATCGCAATAACAACATCATAATCATCTTCATACGGATCATTCATCAACTTATAACATCAAAGTTCCAAAATGAAAAGGAGAAATATCCAACATACCTCATAGAATATGGATAATACAAGAAATCACTTCAAGAATCAACAATAGTTCCATAACCAAGCTCTAATTCCATGATTCCAAGCTCACAATCATGTTAGAAGTGTTTAGAACACTCTTAGAAGTGAAGAGGGACGAGTTTTGGAGAGAAATACCTCAAAGGATCGTGAGAGAAATGAAAGGCAACACTTTAATATATAAACTGCACTCTCATTACGACGTAAGTGTCCTTACTTGACGTACGTAACAACCTTAACGTACGTAATCCGGAATCTATAGCGTACGTAACAAACTAATTGTCTCATTCCGTGAAGTCCATTACGTACGTAACCCATACCATATAACGTATGTAATATACCAGTTGACTTGCTACAGTACAATGGTCATGTTACGTACGTAACACGTCCTGTATAACGTACGTAACACGTACGTTGACTCACATGTCAACATCCTCCGCTGAAAGTTGCCGACACAGGGTCCCACCTGCCGACCATGACTTGATCGCTTGATTCCCATGTTACTTACGTAACGTCTCGTCCATAACGTACGTAACTCTTGTGATTTAGCGTACGTAAGTCTTCAACATTAGCGTACGCTAAGTATCCTATACTTAGCCAATTTCAGCAATTCCTGTCCAATGTCACGACATACCAAATACGAACATACGGCAACATCAATACATATACTCAATTCAATAACATTATCAAACGTTCACAACGTCCTCGAGCATAATTAACCATCCACGATATCCAATATATAAACGAAAAATATATCCGAAAAATCGGGTATTACACTCTACCCCTTAAAAATAAGTTTCGTCCTCGTAACTTGCAATAGCTCGCACAAACAACATTTCAACGGAAAATCCAAAATCACCAAGATAACCAAGAATTATCGAATAATCCGAACAACATACTTACAGGTCAGTGAAGACGAAGATCTCCCGTGATACTAGCATATGACACCATTTCAAAATCTCGACACAACAAGAATGCCAAAACAGAATAATAACAATTTGAAAATGATTGGTCTCCGCCAAGACCACAACAAGTTTAGAGCACTGTCGAGTTTTGTGGGATCTGTGACGCTGTGTCTCCTCACCTAAAGCGCATGAGCCGCTCCTTGTCACATGCACGTATCACCGGCGTTCCACTCCACATCGAAAGTCGCACATTGCACGTGCCTCGCACCGGCGTTCACTTCCGATTCGAGCCGCACATTGCACATGGCCACGGCACGGCGTTCACTCCATGCCTCGTCGGTCTCGGGAACACCAACAATCCCCAAACCCACACATCACCAATGAAGATTTCAAAAAAATCACACAGAACAAAAACAATACAGTTCAAAATAGCGAAATCCAGATACACAAAAATCACGCAACTACCACACCGGTAGAGCCACATAACACACATGCCCGGTTATCACAAAACCTTGGGCTCCGATACCATATTTGTAACACCCCAAAACCATACAGAGTATTACATGCCGTGGCCCTGCGCCGGAACCCACCGTGCTAAAAATCATTTACAAAAACGACAAGAAGGCCGATGACGATATTATTTTTCAAAACTCACAAAATCATTTGAAAACACCAACTACCGTCAAGACAATCAAGGCCAAAACTTCGGTTAAGGGAATCGGTTTTCAAATCAAACTCGCTGGCATAAAGCCGAAATCCATTTGAAAGAACTCACGCAGGGATAGAAATACACCCAAGATACATATACATCGATAATGATATACACAAACAAAACACACGATTCCCCAACAATATGCCATAGCCGATCGTCCGAATCCTCGCCTCACGACCGCTACCATCAAAGTCCTCAATACGAAAAACAAGTCCCACAACGGGCCGCAATAATACCCGACAAATAACCGCAAGTACATAAACATAAATATTAACATGCCATGCATCATGAGAATAATAACCTCAACGATAACCTTACCACTTTCGGTAATCCAACGATTCTCATCAAAATCCCAATATCACGATAATACCACATAATACCTCAATACCGAATACTCTCCCGTACACAATCTTCTATGTACGATTGCCATAAAACATACCTCTATCCGGACATCCTTCCGAAATGCATACCACAGACCAAGAATATTCAAAATGACATCAACAATATCCGGATACTACAATCTTCTCAAGATTGTCCAAGTATCTCAACAATCATCAACTGAGCATTCTAATCCTTTTAGAACATCACTGAACATTCGTCAATATGCAATACAACATAAAATACTTATGAAATGTAAATGGAATTACTCATCAAAACATTACAACCGAACAAGTAAACACTTGCCTGGATACCAACATGACAAAACCAACATCGAACTCACCGCCCTCGTCTACGAGCTCTTCAGCCCTGACTGGACGGAATCTACGGCCTTTCACCGCGGCAAAATGATTATACCTATTGGTTAATAAACCTAGAACAATAATCATATCAATAATCGAACCAACTTGGTAACAATGATCATAACATATTCAATCCGGAATTCAACCTCATATCAAGATTCATCTCATCTAAATCAACCACTATCATCACTATGATTTAGAATACCATCTTAAATCGGTTAAACGAATTATCAAATCATCATAGTCATCATATGGCCTCAAGAACATCAAGAAATCTATGATTCCATAATCATAATCAACATATTCAAAGCATATCATCATCTTCCTTCAACATAAACCTCATATATCCTCAAGAATCGCAATAACAACATCATAATCATCTTCATACGGATCATTCATCAACTTATAACATCAAAGTTCCAAAATGAAAAGGAGAAATATCCAACATACCTCATAGAATATGGATAATACAAGAAATCACTTCAAGAATCAACAATAGTTCCATAACCAAGCTCTAATTCCATGATTCCAAGCTCACAATCATGTTAGAAGTGTTTAGAACACTCTTAGAAGTGAAGAGGGACGAGTTTTGGAGAGAAATACCTCAAAGGATCGTGAGAGAAATGAAAGGCAACACTTTAATATATAAACTGCACTCTCATTACGTACGTAAGTGTCCTTACTTGACGTACGTAACAACCTTAACGTACGTAATCCGGAATCTATAGCGTACGTAACAAACTCATTGTCTCATTCCGTGAAGTCCATTACGTACGTAACCCATACCATATAACGTATGTAATATACCAGTTGACTTGCTACAGTACAATGGTCATGTTACGTACGTAACACGTCCTGTATAACGTACGTAACACGTACGTTGACTCACATGTCAACATCCTCCGCTGAAAGTTGCCGACACAGGGTCCCACCTGCCGACCATGACTTGATCGCTTGATTCCCATGTTACTTACGTAACGTCTCGTCCATAACGTACGTAACTCTTGTGATTTAGCGTACGTAAGTCTTCAACATTAGCGTACGCTAAGTATCCTATACTTAGCCAATTTCAGCAATTCCTGTCCAATGTCACGACATACCAAATACGAACATACGGCAACATCAATACATATACTCAATTCAATAACATTATCAAACGTTCACAACGTCCTCGAGCATAATTAACCATCCACAATATCCAATATATAAACGAAAATATATCCAAAAATCGGGTATTACACTCTACCCTTAAAAATAAGTTTCGTCCTCGAAACTTGCAATCACTCGCACAAACAACATTTCAACGGAAAATCCAAAATCACCAAGATAACCAAGAATTATCGAATAATCCGAACAACATACTTACAGGTCAGTGAAGACGAAGATCTCCCGTGATACTAGCATATGACACCATTTCAAAAATCTCGACACAACAAGAATGCCAAAACAGGAATAATAACAATTTGAAAATGATTGGTCTCCGCCAAGACCACAACAAGTTTAGAGCACTGTCGAGTTTTGTGGGATCTGTGACGCTGTGTCTCCTCACCTAAAGCGCATGAGCCGCTCCTTGTCACATGCACGTATCACCGGCGTTCCACTCCACATCGAAAGTCGCACATTGCACGTGCCTCGCACCGGCGTTCACTTCCCGATTCGAGCCGCACATTGCACGTGGCCACGGCACCGGCGTTCACTCCATGCCTCGTCGGTCTCGGGAACACCAACAATCCCCAAACCCACACATCACCACGATAGTACTCAAAAAAATCACACAGAACCAAAACAATACAGTTCAAAATAGCCAGAAATCCAGATACACAAAAATCACGCAACTACCACACTGGTAGAGCCACATAACACACATGCCCGGTTATCACAAAACCTTGGGCTCCGATACCATATTTGTAACACCCCCAAAACCATACAGGAGTATTACATGCCGTGGGCCCCGCGCCGGAACCCACCAGGCTAAAAATCATTTACAAAAACGACAAGAAGGCCGATGACGATATTATTTTTCAAAACTCACAAAATCATTTGAAAACACCAACTACCGTCAAGACAATCAAGGCCAAAAACTCGGTTAAGGGAATCGGTTTTCGAAATCAAACTCAGTTGGCATAAAGCCGAAATCCATTTGAAAGAACTCACGCAGTGGATAGAAATACAGTCCAAGATACATATACATCGATAATGATATACACAAACAAAACACACGATTCCCCAACAATATGCCATAGCCAGTATCGTCCGGAATCCTCGCCTCACGACCGCTACCATCAAAGTCCTCAATACCTGAAAAACAAGTCCCACAACGGGGTCAGCAATAATACCCGACAAATAACCGCAAGTACATAAACATAAATATTAACATGCCATGCATCATGAGAATAATAACCTCAACGATAACCTTACCACTTTCGGTAATCCAACGATTCTCATCAAAATCCCAATATCACGATAATACCACATAATACCTCAATACCGAATACTCTCCCGTACACAATCTTCTATGTACGATTGCCATAAAACATACCTCTATCCGGACATCCTTCCGAAATGCATACCACAGACCAAGAATATTCAAAATGACATCAACAATATCCGGATACTACAATCTTCTCAAGATTGTCCAAGTATCTCAACAATCATCAACTGAGCATTCTAATCCTTTTAGAACATCACCGAACATTCACAATATACAATACAACATAAAATACTTATGAAATGTAAATGGAATTACTCATCAAAACATTACAACCGAACAAGTAAACACTTGCCCGGATACCAACATGACAAAACTAACATCGAACTCACCGCCTCGTCTCACGAGCTCTTCACCGATCGACGGAATCTACGGCCTTTCACCGCGGCAAAATGATTATACCTATTGTTAATAAACCTAGAACAATAATCATATCAATAATCGAACCAACTTGGTAACAATGATCATAACATATTCAATCCGGAATTCAACCTCATATCAAGATTCATCTCATCTAAATCAACCACTATCATCACTATGATTTAGAATACCATCTTAAATCGGTTAAACGAATTATCAAATCATCATAGTCATCATATGGCCTCAAGAACATCAAGAAATCTATGATTCCATAATCATAATCAACATATTCAAAGCATATCATCATCTTCCTTCAACATAAACCTCATATATCCTCAAGAATCGCAATAACAACATCATAATCATCTTCATACGGATCATTCATCAACTTATAACATCAAAGTTCCAAAATGAAAAGGAGAAATATCCAACATACCTCATAGAATATGGATAATACAAGAAATCACTTCAAGAATCAACAATAGTTCCATAACCAAGCTCTAATTCCATGATTCCAAGCTCACAATCATGTTAGAAGTGTTTAGAACACTCTTAGAAGTGAAGAGGGACGAGTTTTGGAGAGAAATACCTCAAAGGATCGTGAGAGAAATGAAAGGCAACACTTCAATATATAAACTGCACTCTCATTACGTACGTAAGTGTCCTTACTTGATGTACGTAACAACCTTAACGTACGTAATCCGGAATCTATAGCGTACGTAACAAACTCATTGTCTCATTCTGTGAAGTCCATTACGTACGTAACCCATACCATATAACGTACGTAATATACCAGTTGACTTGCTACAGTACAATGGTCGTGTTACGTACGTAACACGTCCTGTATAACGTATCCGCTGAAAGTTGCCGACACAGGGTCCCACCTGCCGACCATGACTTGATCGTTTGATTCCCATGTTACGTACGTAACATCTCGTCCATAACGTACGTATCTCTTGTGATTTAGCGTACGTAAGTCTTCAACATTAGCGTACGCTAAGTATCCTATACTTAGCCAATTTCAGCAATTCCTGTCCAATGTCACGACATACCAAATACGAACATACGGCAACATCAATACATATACTCAATTCAATAACATTATCAAACGTTCACAACGTCCTCGAGCATAATTAACCATCTACGATATCCAATATATAAACGAAAAATATATCCGAAAAATCGGGGTATTACACTCTACCCCCCTTAAAAATAAGTTTCGTCCTCGAAACTTGCAATCACTCGCACAAACAACATTTCAACGGAAAATCCAAAATCACCAAGATAACCAAGAATTATCGAATAATCCGAACAACATACTTACAGGTCAGTGAAGACGAAGATCTCCCGTGATACTAGCATATGACACCATTTCAAAAATCTCGACACAACAAGAATGCCAAAACAGGAATAATAACAATTTGAAAATGATTGGTCTCCGCCAAGACCACAACAAGTTTCGAGCACTGTCGAGTTTTGTGGGATCTGTGACGCTGTGTCTCCTCACCTAAAGCGCATGAGCCGCTCCTTGTCACATGCACGTATCACCGGCGTTCCACTCCACATCGAAAGTCGCACATTGCACGTGCCTCGCACCGGCGTTCACTTCCCGATTCGAGCCGCACATTGCACATGGCCACGGCACCGGCGTTCACTCCATGCCTCGTCGGTCTCGGGAACACCAACAATCCCCAAACCCACACATCACCACGACAGTACTCAAAAAAATCACACAGAACCAAAACAATACAGTTCAAAATAGCCAGAAATCCAGATACACAAAAATCACGCAACTACCACACCGGTAGAGCCACATAACACACATGCCCGGTTATCACAAAACCTTGGGCTCCGATACCATATTTGTTGTAACACCCCCAATATATTCGGGAATATTACAGCGCCGTAAATCCTTTACATAAGGATTTACAAGGCTGAAGAATTGAACAAGCATAAAAAGGTACTAACGAATGAAAATAACGGAATTACAAAGACATCGCCCGACCAAATACGTAAGCATACAATTGTTCAACGTAACTCAATAATACATCAACAAATCCAAATCATCACAAATGACTTTGTACTCGAGTACTAATTGAAATAACGAATAAACAACAGATAAATAAACCCGGTCGGGACATCACTCTGCACCCTCGTCGTCATACAGTTCCAGTGGTTGTTTCTCCGCTCTCCTGGATCCTGAACACAAACAAAATGTTCACCCCCGAAGGGGTTAGCACAACGATGCTAGTACAAGTACCACAACATATTATTCATATCTCACGGTGAATAATAATAACGTAAACGACAAAATACCAACGAGTCTTCTCCTACGAAACTCAAACATAACATACACAATCGATAATCACAACATGATATCAATACATACACATGGTAATTCCATCGATCCAGCGCTCATCGCTCAGAACCCACGATGATCCCGCTGACCAACCCGTGGTGGAAAACCCGTCCGATGATCCAAACAGACGCTAGCATAGATCCCCGATGATCGTCGGACCAACACGAGGTGGACATACAATAACGACATACATGCACGACAATATGTATAACAACAATACGTAAAACAATTAAGGTACTTGCCTCGATTTGAATACAATAATAACACTTCCACTAAATGAACACTGACGATCGTCCTCCTCAATCAATCACGTAACTAGACCAAACCTTAACAAAAGAAATAATATAGGATTTATCTCACGTCGTACAAATGTTTAACAATTCGATTAACGGTCAAAAGTTCATAAATCGCAATCTTCCCGAATAGCTTAGCGCACGCTAAGTATTCTGTAGCGTGCGTTACGTGCCCGATAGCGCACGCAAACAACAAAGACTAGCGCACGCTAACTACGCATGGTCGATTTCACCGATCGGCCAACCGACTCGATCGATGGTCTAGCGTACGCATGCACAAACGTAGCGCACGCTAACTAGTACTCGATAGCGCACGTTAAATCGCATATCATAGCGTGCGCTATTCGCATGGCGCCATCACGAGCAAGAATCGTTTCTTGCCATGTTCAAACAATGAAATCCTTCGTGATAATTCATGTTACTTCCATGAATACCAAGTTCTTACTCTTGTGAATGATCTCCGGATGATATCAATTTCAAGATGCAAATATACGTATAATCATCATGACACCATAATCCATCTTGATTACAATTCTCATGCAAAGTTGGTGATCTCGGTTGATGAATTAGATGCTACTATCATTATACATATTCAGACTTCATCTTGAGGTGAACTAACAATTCCGACTTATACGAAAGGATATTTCCTAAGATGATTCTTCCTTTAAGTTCTTACAATATCTTTTCCAAATCATGATCACAAAGATAATATAAATCATATGGATTGTTAACTTCCGAATATTTCTCTCATCATTTGAAGTACTAGGATTCCAACTTCAAGGTTCCAACAATAATATCGTAATTGTAGACATCCCAATCTTCTAAACATGAAGTTGTTGAAATAATTCACTAATGAAATTCAATATCTCGTTAACATGATCATCATACCCATTGGAAATCCAAATCTAAGACTGGTGATAGGTTGAACATACCTTAATATGCCGAAATCACTGAACCACAAGGTGTAATCCGACTCCGGTTGGTTATGTGCCCCTCCAAGGTGTTACTTCTCTTCAATGATCACTCACAAGTGATACTCAATCATTCAATGATCACTCATAAATGTTCTAAGTGTTTAGAAGGGAGATTCTTGCTCTCTGGACTCTCAAAGATGAAGTATAGACGAAGGAAATGAAAGCCCAAGCGGTTTTTGTCCCATTTATAACATTCTGCATTATTGACAAGTTAGCGCACGCTACTAAGCATCCCTTGCGTGCGCTAATAATGGTTGACTTCATAATTTGTCCTAAAAGGCCAATGGGAATCTTATCCGACCCATGTCCTACCGGGCGCATGAGCTAGCCGCCCCGCCAATAATTGAGTCCTTAGCGCACGTTACTCATACTGCATAGCGTGCGCTAATGATGGCTCGATAGCGCGTTAAGATACATTCTTAGCGTGCGCTATCACGAGGTTGCTTGAACAATTTTGCAAGTTTCTATACTTATGTACAATGATGTCAATGCACGAAATATCATATTCTGATAATCAAAACCATCAATCCGAATAATACATGATTTGAATACATATGAAATACACCGCAATAAATCCGGATATTACATACTCTCCTACTAAAAAGGAGTTTCGTCCCGAAACTCAAGACGAAAATAACTCGGGATATCTGGACTTCATATCGCCTTCCGCTTTCCTGTGTGGCTTCTTCCGCTCCATGACGTGACCACTGAACTTTGACCAAAACGATTGACTTGTTCCTCAGTTGCTTAACTCGACTCTCGAGTATCTTGACAGGTCTTTCTTAGAACGTCCCATCCTGTTCGACTTCGATCTCGCCGAAATCGATGATATGACTGGGATCTGGTATATATCTCCGCAACTGGGATACGTGGAACACGTTATGAACATGGCACAATGACGGCGGTAATGCTAATCTGTATGCCAACTCCCCAACTCTCTCGAGGATCTCAAATGGCCCGATATATCTCGGACTCAGCTTTCCTTTCCTACCGAAACGAAAGATTCCCCGGGTAGGAGAAACCTTCAAAAGTACGTGATTTCCAGTACTGAACTCCAATGGGCGGCGGCGTACGTCCGCATAGGATTTCTGGCGACTGGGCCAATGCCTTTCACGAATCAAGGCTATCTTCTCTCGAGTCTGCTCGATCAACTCTGGTTCTGTTCCGATCAAGTCTGATGAATCGTCCCAACATAAGGGCGATCTGCATCTTCTTCCGTATAATGCCTCAAACGGTGCCATCTTAATGGAAGCATGCCAACTATTGTTGTAAGTAAAATCAATCAACGGTAGATGAACTTCCCAATCGTTTGACCAATCTAAGGCACAGTCCCTTAGCATATCTTCCACCGTTTGTATAGTTCTCTGCATTGTCCGTCGATCGTGGGTGATAAGTCAGATCAAGTTCAATTCGGTCCCCAAGGCCTTATGAACTGCCTTCCAAAAGTGAGACACAAAACGGCCGTCTCGATCAGAAACAATGGTCTTCGGCGTACCATGCAATCGAACTATCTCCGAAATAAAGACTCATGCCAACCTCTCTGGTCCCCACGTATCCTTAATGCCTAGAAAATGAGCCGATTTGGTTAAACGATCAACTATCACCCAAATCATGTTCATTCCTGTCCCGGTTTTCGCATATTAGTGATAAAGTCCATTGATATGTCCTCCCACTTCCATTCAGAATCGGGAGCGGCTTCAACATTCCAAAGCAGCCGTTGATGCTCGATCTTAACCTGCCGACAAGTCAAGCATTTCAAACATAGTCCGCTACGTCTTGCTTCATGTTGCCCCACCGTAAATTCCGCTTCAAGTCCTTATACATTTTACTGGTGCCCGGGTGGATAGAATAGGCGAACTATGAGCTTCCTTCATAATCGTCTGCTTTGAACATCAACATCGGAACGCAGAGTCGGTTCTCAAATCTCAAAACTCCATCGTCATGAATTATGAATCCGGGGCCTTTCCTTTGATCACTTCATCATGCAACCGAATCATCGAGGATTATCTCGCCTGCCTAGATTTGATTTCTTCTGTTAAAGATGAAGTTATCTCCATCACGCATGTTGTCCTTGGACTCTTTGTAACCATACCTCAATTCCTTCACGAATCATCTCTCGTTGAAGGCTAAGTTGGGATGTCGGCGTCTCCAGATCTCGAATAGAGACAGTTTGCGGCTAAGTGCATCGGCCACTACATTTGCTTTGCTCGGATGATATAAAATCTCCAAGTCATAGTCCCGAATCGCCCAACCATCTTCTTTGCCGCATGTTCAACTCTTTTCTCGATCAATATGTACTTGAGACTCTTATGATCCGTAAAGATCCGATGTGAGTCCTGCATGATAATGCCTCCAAATCTTCAAGGCAAAAACCACCGCTAGTTCCAAATCATGTGTCGGGTAATTCACTTCATAAGGTTTGTTGTCGCGACGCATAAGCGATCACCTTATCATTCTCGCATCAACACGCACCCAAGTCCTTGATTCAAGCATCATCGTAAACTATGAATCCTTGGTTCCTCGCGGAAGTGATAGAATCGGTGCCGTCGTCAATCTCTTCTTTAACTCATCAAAACTAGTCTGACACGTCTCGTTCCACTCAAACTTTTGAGTTTTCTGCAAAAGTCGAGTAAGTGGGCGGGAAATTTTAGAAAACCCTTCCACGAATCGATGATAATATCCAGCAAGTCCTAAGAAGCTTCGGACCTCTTTCACATTCTTTGGAGGCTTCCAATCCAATATTGCTTCGATCTTCTGAGGATCTACTCGGACTCCTTTAGCTGACACCACATGGCCGAGGAACATTACTTCCTTTAGCCAGAATTCACATTTAGAAAGTTTGGCGTACAATTGCTCGTTTCTCAAGAGCTCCAATACAATCCGCAAATGCTGCGCATGTTCTTCCGGACTCTTAGAATACACCAGAATGTCATCAATAAACACGACCACAAATTTATCCAAAAATTCAATGAACACACGGTTCATCAATTGCATAAATACAAAGAAAGTGCGTTAGTGAGACCAAACGGCATCACTACAAACTCATAATGCCCGTAGCGAGTTCAACGCCGATTTCGGAACATCGACTCTTAATCCTCGCTGATGGTATCCCGATCTCGATCGATCTTAGAAAATACTTTGCTCCTTGCAACCGTCAAACAAATCATCAATCCGTGGCAACGGATACTTGTTCTTAATCGTCATCTTGTTCGGCTCTCGATAGTCAATACACAATGGAGCGATCCATCCTTCTTTCGGACAAAAAGAACTGGCGCTCCCCTGTGGTGAAACGCTTGGCTGAATATAGCCCTTGTCCAAGAACTCCTCCACCGCTTCTTCAATTCGACATCTCAAGAGGTGCCATACGATACGGCGCCTTAGAAATTGGTGTCGCCTGTGTTCCACCAATAGTAAATTCTACATCCCTTCGTGGAGGTAGCCTGTAATTCATCAGAAATACATCCGAAATTCGCTCACAACAAAAATAGATGAAAGTTCCACCATTTCGTCTTCTTTCTTCATTGCGTAACACCAGCATCTGCATGACCCTTGTTTCAACAATTTGACAGCCTTTCATCGCCTTGATCAACTTTCCCGAGCTTCGGTTTCCATCCTCAAACAATATCGAAACCATCGCCGACCAGCGAGATATTCCTCCTTCGGTAGTTTACAATTGCTCCGCATCGATTAAGCCAATCGTCTCCGAGTATCGTGTCATCTCCTTGCATTTCTATCACGATCGGGTTTGAGAGCCACTCGCCTCCAAATGATACAGGAAATTTCTAGTTTCTAAATTTCCGACAATCCTTTCTCCACTGGTAACCCAACCACATAAGGTTCACAAGCATGAAAACCGGAAATATTCAAACGATTTACACAAGACAAGGATATGAAAGAATGTGTAGCTCTGTATCAAATAAAACGCTAATCGGCCGGGAAAGGATCTCGACAAGACTGGCGATGCGACAAGAAGATCTCGATCGCCTGTCCTCCTCATCTCGCATGCACGTGGGGAGCAGATCCGCACTCGATGTCCCCTTTCGGTCCCATTGTCCTCTCGCTCGCCTGCGCCAAAATTCCGAGGCATCCGAACACTTTGCCGCGTCTGTGGAATACCGCCTCCTTCTCGATCGGCCGTGGTGTACGGGCTCTAAAAGACTTTGCAGCCTCTTCACAAAACACCGCCCGATGTCCTCTCGCCCACAGCCAAACAAGTCACGGCAGAAGGGGGCAATTCGTCGATAGTGCCCTGCCTGGGCGCAGCTTAAAGCATTTCTGGTAACATCGGTAATAGTTGATGTCGCCTAAAGTTCTTTCCGCTCCTAGTCAAGGTGAGGTTTCTGAAAGAGTGAAAGGATGACTGGGCCTTACGGGCCCCACTGTTCTTGTGCTCGTAAAAGTACCGAGACTTTCGCTTTCTTGGTTTCCGCAAATTTCTCCATGGCCGCTTCCTTGATCTCATATGCCAACGCCTTATCCTCGGTATTGGCGGAGTGTGGTACATTCGAATCCGTACATGTACCTGGACTTCGGGTTTCATTCTCATATCGAAATGAATCATCATTTCGCATCTGCTCGACGGATGTCGAACAAATGCCACCGGCCGGTTAAACGTCTTGATCGCCCGGGATACCGCACATCGTAAGGCCGAGCGGAGAAAAACTCCCAAACTTTGGCTTCCTCACAGACGAGGGCAATACCGAGCTTCCATCATCAATCGAAACTCTGTCCAATCGGCATCATGGTCTACAGGCCGATGGCTTCCCACCATTCTGACGCTTCCCTATCGTAAAATATTGAGCGATAGAGGCTCTCCTATTGCCCAGGCGCTTGATTCCGCAAAGATTTTCTCCACTCCTTTAACCAATGATCCTGTGGGAGTCTCGAAATACCGTCGAATTTGGGTGGTTGCATCTTCGCCACTTCTTGCACCACCGGCCACCTCGATTTCCCATATCCGGGATCCCTTGCCTCTCTCTCTGTTGTAGTCCCACCGCCACTTGCATTCGGTCCACGACACAGGCGAACCGAGTCATCTCGGTTCACCACTTGACGAAGGATCTCTGCACAGCAGATCTCGGTTCATTATTAATAGATTGCCGCGCTCGCCCGAGCTATGATCGCTCGGTTAGAAGGCGACGCCTCCTTTCGGCATTTCTTCGTCGCGTCCACGACCGCGACCACGTCCACGTCCGCCTCTCAACATGCTGTAAGCATAAATACTCAATATACAAGAAACAACATCGTTCTAATATTCGAGTATAAAGAGATACAATATGTAAAGAACGCGATAGAGTTTAGGAACTTACAACCACTGTTCGCATGAAGACGTAGGCAGTGCAGTGATGTCATTCACGGCCGGTTACCCCAAAAGACATAAATGACCCCTATTTTAACCCAACGGCCAAGATATCCATAATCTTTGCTCCGATACCATATTCTGTAACACCCCCAATATATTCGGGAATATTACAGCGCCGTAAATCCTTTACATAAGGATTTACAAGGCTGAAGAATTGAACAAGCATAAAAAGGTACTAACGAATGAAAATAACGGAATTACAGTACATCAGTTCTGACCAAATACAGAAACAGTACAATTGTTCAACAGAACTCAATAATACATCAACAAATCCAAATCATCACAAATGACTTTGTACTCGAGTACTAATTGAAATAACGAATAAACAATGATAAATAAACCCTGGGACATCACTCGCACCCTCGTCGTCATACGGTTCCGGTGGTTGTTTCTCCGCTCTCCCGGATCCCGAACACAAACAAAATGTTCACCCCGAAGGGGTTAGCACAACGATGCTAGTACAAGTACCACAACATATTATTCATATCTCACGGTGAATAATAATAACGTAAACGACAAAATACCAACGAGTCTTCTCCTACGAGAAACTCAAACATAACATACACAACTGATAATCACAACATGATATCAATACATACACACGGTAATTCCATCGATCCAGCGTTCACCGCCAGAACCCACGATGATCCCGCTGACCAACCCGTGGTGGAAAAACCCGTCCGATGATCCAAACAAGACGCTAGCATAGATCCCCGATGATCCCGTCGGACCAACACGAGGTGGACATACAATAACGACATACATGCACGACAATATGTATAACAACAATACGTAAAACAATTAAGGTACTTGCCTCGATTTGAAGACAATAATAACACTTCCACGGAAATGAACACTGACGATCGTCCTCCTCAATCAATCACGTAACTAGACCAAACCTTAACAAAAGAAATAATATAGGATTTATCTCACGTCGTACAAATGTTTAACAATTCGATTAACGGTCAAAAGTTCATAAACCGCACCGCCCGAATAGCTTAGCGCACGCTAAGTATTCGTGTAGCGTGCGTTACGTCCCGCCCGATAGCGCACGCAAACAACAAAGACTAGCGCACGCTAACTACGCATGGTCGATTTCACCGAGCCAATCGACTCGATCGATGGTCTAGCGTGCGTTACGTACCAAACGTAGCGCACGCTAACTAGTACTCGATAGCGCACGTTAAGCGCATATCATAGCGTGCGCTATTCGCATGGCGCTTCACGAGCAAGAAATGTTCTTGCCATGTTCGAAACAATGAAATCCTTCGTGATAATTCATGTTACTTCCATGAATACCAAGTTCTTACTCTTATGAATGATCTCCAGGATAATATCAATTTCAAGATGCAAATATACGTATAATCATCATGACACCATAATCCATCTTGATTACAATTCTCATGCAAAGTTGGTGATCTCCGGTTGATGAATTAGATGCTACTATCATTATACATATTCAGACTTCATCTTGAGGTGAACTAACAATTCTGACTTATACGAAAGGATATTTCCTAAGATGATTCTTCCTTTAAGTTCTTACAATATCTTTTCCAAATCATGATCACAAAGATAATATAAATCATATGGATTGTTAACTTCCGAATATTTCTCTCATCATTTGAAGTACTAGGATTCCAACTTCAAGGTTCCAACAATAATATCGTAATTGTAGACATCCCAATCTTCTAAACATGAAGTTGTTGAAATAATTCACTAATGAAATTCAATATCTCGTTAACATGATCATCATACCCATTGGAAATCCAAATCTAAGACTGGTGATAGGTTGAACATACCTTAATATGCCGAAATCACTGAACCACAAGGTGTAATCCGACTCCGGTTGGTTATGTGCCCCTCCAAGGTGTTACTTCTCTTCAATGATCACTCACAAGTGATACTCAATCATTCAATGATCACTCATAAATGTTCTAAGTGTTTAGAAGGGAGATTCTTGCTCTCTGGACTCTCAAAGATGAAGTATAGACGAAGGAAATGAAAGCCCAAGCGGTTGTTGTCCCATTTATAACATTCTGCATTATTGACAAGTTAGCGCACGCTACTAAGAATCCCTTAGCGTGCGCTAATAATGGTTGACTTCATAATTTGTCCTAAAAGGTCGGCCGGGAATCTTATCCGGACCCATGTCCCGCTGGCGCATGAGCTAGCTGTCCCGCTCAATAATTGAGTCCTTAGCGCACGTTACTCATACCTGCATAGCGTGCGCTAATGATGGCTCGATAGCACGCGTTAAGATACATTCTTAGTGTGCGCTATCACGAGGTTGCTTGAACAATTTTGCAAGTTTCTATACTTATGTACAATGATGTCAATGCACGAAATATCATATTCTGATAATCAAAACCATCAATCCGAATAATACATGATTTGAATACATATGAAATATACCGCAATAAATCCGGATATTACATTTGTAACACCCCCAAAACCATACGGGAGTATTACACGCCGTGGGCCCCGCGCCGGAACCCACCAGGCTAAAAATCATTTACAAAAACGACAAGAAGGCCGATGACGACAGTATTTTTCAAAAATCACAAAATCATTTGAAAACACCAACTACCGTCAAGACACTCAAGGCCAAAAACTCGGTTAAGGGAATCGGTTTTCGAAATCAAACTCAGTTGGCATAAAGCCGAAATCCATTTGAAAGAACTCACGCAGTGGATAGAAATACAGTCCAAGATACATATACATCGATAATGATATACACAAACAAAACACACGATTCCCCAACAATATGCCATAGCCACTATCGTCCGGAATCCTCGCCTCACGACCGCTACCATCAAAGTCCTCAATACCTGAAAAACAAGTCCCACAACGGGGTCAGCAATAATGCCCGACAAATAACCGCAAGTACATAAACATAAATATTCACATGCCATGCATCATGAGAATAATAACCTCAACGATAACCTTACCACTTTCGGTAATCCAACGATTCTCATCAAAATCCCAATATCACGATAATACCACATAATACCTCAATACCGAATACTCTCCCGTACACAATCTTCTATGTACGATTGCCATAAAACATACCTCTATCCGGACATCCTTCCGAAATGCATACCACAGACCAAGAATATTCAAAATGACATCAACAATATCCGGATACTACAATCTTCTCAAGATTGTCCAAGTATCTCAACAATCATCAACTGAGCATTCTAATCCTTTTAGAACATCACTGAACATTCGTCAATATGCAATACAACATAAAATACTTATGAAATGTAAATGGAATTACTCATCAAAACATTACAACCGAACAAGTAAACACTTGCCTGGATACCAACATGACAAAACCAACATCGAACTCACCGCCCTCGTCTACGAGCTCTTCAGCCCTGACTGGACGGAATCTACGGCTTTTCACCGCGGCAAAATGATTATACCTATTGGTTAATCAACCTAGAACAATAATCATATCAATAATCGAACCAACTTGGTAACAATGATCATAACATATTCAATCCGGAATTCAACCTCATATCAAGATTCATCTCATCTAAATCAACCACTATCATCACTATGATTTAGAATACCATCTTAAATCGGTTAAACGAATTATCAAATCATCATAGTCATCATATGGCCTCAAGAACATCAAGAACTCTATGATTCCATAATCATAATCAACATATTCAAAGCATATCATCATCTTCCTTCAACATAAACCTCATATATCCTCAAGAATCGCAATAACAACATCATAATCATCTTCATACGGATCATTCATCAACTTATAACATCAAAGTTCCAAAATGAAAAGGAGAAATATCCAACATACCTCATAGAATATGGATAATACAAGAAATCACTTCAAGAATCAACAATAGTTCCATAACCAAGCTCTAATTCCATGATTCCAAGCTCACAATCATGTTAGAAGTGTTTAGAACACTCTCAGAAGTGAAGAGGGACGAGTTTTGGAGAGAAATACCTCAAAGGATCGTGAGAGAAATGAAAGGCAACACTTCAATATATAAATTGCACTCTCATTATGTACGTAAGTGTCCTTACTTAACGTATGTAACAACCTTAACGTACGTAATCCGGAATCCATAGCGTACGTAACAAACTCACTGTCTCATTCCGTGAAGTCCATTACGTACGTAACCCATACCATATAACGTACGTAATATACCAGTTGACTTGCTACATTACAATGGTCGTGTTACGTACGTAACACGTCCTGTATAACGTACGTAACACGTACGTTGACTCACCTGTCAACATCCTCCGCCGAATTGCCGACACAGGGTCCCACCTGCCGACCATGACTCGATCGTCTGATTCCCATGTTACGTACGTAACGTCTCGGCCATAACGTACGTAACTCTTGTGATTTAGCGTACGTAAGTCTTCAACATTAGCGTACGCTAAGTATCCTATACTTAGCCAATTTCAGCAATTCCTGTCCAACGTCACGACATACCAAATACGAACATACGGCAACATCAATACATATACTCAATTCAATAACATTATCAAATGTTCACAACGTCCTCGAGCATAATTAACCATCCACGATATCCAATATATAAACGAAAAATATATCCGAAAAATCGGGGTATTACAAAAAATACCCCCGGATGTTACACTAAGTTCTTGATTTTAATATTTTGTGTAAGTTTTCAGTCAATAATTTGATTACGAGTAACATTACATTTTAAATTCATTCACATATTAATTTTGATTGGCGATGAATATGGCTTTTTAGTTTTTTTTTGTTCGGTTTTGATTATATTCTGTGAGAATTGTCAATATTGTTATTTTTTATTCAGTATCTGTATATGTGTTCTATATATTATAAAAGCTGGCTTTTTTTCTTGCACCAGAACTATTCGTCCTACGTGTCATTTTGTAAAATTTTGGTCAATTTTTACTTTTTAATTGCTATCACCTATATTAGGTATATTGTCATTAATAAATATTTTAATGCCTTAATTATATGTTAGGATTTTCACATATTTTTACCTTTCTCTTAATTATTTTTCTCAATTTATGGATCAAAATTTTTCGATTTAACTTTCCTTAAATTATTTTGTTGAATTTATGAAGTATATATTTATGAAAAATCTACGCCTGTTATAATTGCTAAAATTCCTGATCATATTAATTGTATGTTTATCTTTTCACATATTTTTAACTTTTTTTTTGCTAAAATAATATGTGAAATTTTTTTCGTCAAAATTTAAGAGCAATCTTTTGCTTTTAATTACTATCATATCATCTCTCTCTCTCTCTCTCTCTCTCTATATATATATATATATATATATATATATAAATATATCTATATATATTACAAATACTCAAGTTTTTTGTGCAATCTCATGGCTTATGCCTAACTGTAATTATTTGAGTTTTTTGGCCGATTTTGAGATTTTTAAAACATAAAATTAATTAAATATATAATTAAACTAAAATATGTGATTTATATGGATGTTTAATTTTCATTTGTCCAATAATGACTGTTGTTCTCATATTCTGTTTATATTTAATATTCTGTGTAAGTTTTAAATTCATTCATATATTAGCTTAATATCATTAAAGCTCATGATTTTTATTATGATAATGCACGTATAATTGAAATAAGCTTTTTTCTTAGAACTTTTTCATCTTTTTTATTTCAAAAATAATCAGCCATTAAGTTTGAATTAAGCTATATTCGTCATAATTTGAAATGTCAATAAAATTGTGATTTATTTCTAAACTTATTATTACTGTTTCTAGAAATCTGCTATTTTTAGAATAATTTTTGTTATGTTAGTCCTACCATAATTTATGCAGATTGAGTCCATATACACTTCACTTGATTTTTGCTAACTCGAATTATTTTAGTGGACAAGTTATTTGTACTCATTGAAACAGATTTTTAGTGATTAAAACTGAATTTTACTGATTGGGATTGATTTTTGTCGATTTTTGTATTTTATTAAAATATGTAATTGACTACTACTTATTAGAACTGAATTGTATTGATTATAATTGGATTTTACCTAATAAACTGACTTGTTTAGTGATGAAAATTGATCTTTAATGATTAGATATTTTTACTTAATAATGTATTTTCGAATTGAACATAACGACGCCTTAATGTTAATAATAATAATATTTAGTTTCTAAAGATTATAATAAGTAGCAAAATATTATTTTAATTTATTGGGTGGGACAATCTTCTTTTCTTCGCAAGATAGCTGACAATGTAAATATTGTGATCAGTACGAGCAATTAATTAGGGTTTTAATCTTCTTATATGTAATACCCGAGATTTCTGATATGTATTTGGAACTTGTGATATTGTAATTGTTGTACTTGATCTGAGTATTATTCTCCGTATTTCATAATCTGATGTTGTCGAGCGTATGATTTCATGTATGTGATTTAAAAATTGTAATTCTGCGCATGTAGCGCACGCTATCGGCTATGTGTAGCGTACGCTAACATAGATCCACAGCGCACGCTACAGGGGAACATTAGCGCACGCTATGCGTGGTCAATTTGATTGAGACGTGCGGTAGGTGAGATCAGGCCGGGGACCCTTGTCGGATTGTGTCGGGATGAACCTGGACGGCTTTCGGGAAAAGCCAAGTCAACGCCTTAGCGCACGCTACAGGCATGTGCATAGCGCGCGCTAAGTGCCGAGTACAGTAAAGTTAGTAGCCGTTAGCGCACGCTACGAGTAGGGGCTAGCGCGCGCTAATAATCATTTCCTATAAATAGGACAGCATCCTTTTCGTATTTTCAATCCTTTCTTCTCCCACATCCGAATTCTTATACTTAGAGTATAACTTCCTACATCCTAAACACTTCATATCAGCATCCTAGCTCATGATTGAAGATTGTAGATCATTGAGGATTGGTGTTCGAGCCTTCGACGTTGGATTACTTCGATTTCCTCCGTGTTCTTCACTACTTTGAGGTAGGTGATTCTTCACCAATATTAGTAGTGCTCTTAAGGACGTTTGATCATGTTTTGATAGCCAGTTATTTCGTTTATAATCGATCATCACATGTTAGAAGGATACTTTTGGCGTATCGGCTCTATATATCGTATGTAACCTTGAACCTTTTTAGTTTATGGACTCCTAAGCATTTTCAAACCGATTTGTGATCAATAAACGGATATTACCTAGATTGTTACGTTTTACACATTGGAATCATGCGTTTTGGAACGTAGGACGAACAGAACTTAGAATATTTTCTTGAAGATCTAAGATGAATTATGGTGTTGGGATGATTATCCGTATCTTTGTATCTCATAGTCATTCAGTACGTATAGAACTTCCACAAACCTTATTAGCATGATATGCTCGGGAATGACTTGTATTATCACCATAGAATTCATGAGTTCATCACCATTAGCTCCAGTTTTCTGTCAGTAGTAATCTGACATGCACGGTTAGCGCACGCTAACATACGTTAGTTAACGTGCGCTATCGAGGATAAGTTAATGCATGCTACGTTTGGTACGTAACGTACGTTATGATATCAGCCGAGTCAGTCGGCTGATCAGAGAGAACTGTCAGCCCATGGCTAGCGTACGCTAGGCTTAGACGATAGCGTACGCTAACAGGCAGGCTTAGCGCACGCTACATAGAGTACGTAGCGTACGCTAAGTGGTTCAGGCAGACTGCATATTTTGAGCTTTTGGGCCGTAGACCGAATTGTTAGGCCATCGTTCGACTTGATATGATTTGTATATCATTCCTTTTGTTAAGGTTCGAGCTTGCTACGTTGATCGAAGGAGGCGGCCTTCGAGTGTGTTGAGATCATTGAAGTATTTCGTTCTTGCCATCTTCGAGGCAAGTATCGTAATATATTAATATTGGTATTTTGAGCATGCGTGTGATTTTTCATGTTGTTGAACATGAGATTTATTACGTTGAATTATCATGATATTCGTTATCTAGTGTTTGTATGTTCATGTTGATGAACATAATGATTTGGCATATGTGTATGCATGAGTTGTGTTTGTGTACGTTGTACGATCTATGCTGAGGGCGCTGGATCGGATGTCCACCTCGTGTTGGTCCGACGGGATCATCTTGGGATCTAGGCTGAGGGCGCTGGATCATTGGACGGGTTATTTCCACCTCGTGTTGGTCCGACGGGATCATCTTGGGATCTATGCTGAGGGCGCTGGATCATTGGAATACCCTTGCTGTGTTAATGGAATCTTGTGGATTCGCATTGTCGGATTCCGTTAGCGGAAGTCCGTGTGGTGTATCTTGTTATGTATTGTTGATGCTTATTCGAATTGTTTAATATGATACTTGTACCAGCATCGTTTTGCTAACCCTTCAGGGGTGGACATTTGTTTTGATGTTCAGGTAGCCGAGGAGCAGGGAAAGCGACCACGATGCAAGCGTGACGACGAAGGGGTTCAGTGATGTTTGTTGTTGTTGGTGATTTGTTTTCTTGTTTTGATTTCAGTACTCGAGTACGCGTGTCGTATTAATATCATTTCGATATGGTTGTATTAATTACTAGTTGAACCAGTTGTACGGTTTTGTAAACTTGAATTTCCGCAGTATCGATGTCTTATATTTACATTTCTTTTAAATCAGCCTTGTAAATCCTTACTTAAACGGTTTACGGCGCTGTAATTATTCCGAATATCTTGGGGTGTTACAGAATATGGTATCGGAGCTAAGATTTATGGATATCTTGGCAGTCGGGTTTTAAGTTGGGTCTGTTTACATTATTGATTTACGAGTCGTTCGTAACATCACTGTTCAGCCAAAAGTCGTCATGTGGACCGTGGCTGTAAGTCTCCTAATCTCTTATACTACCGTTTTACTTAATTACTGTTTTGTGAGTATTGACGGGCTTTATTTCTAAAACTTTGTCCTGGATATTGAGGAATTGTGTTTACAGTATGTTGAGAGGAGGACGTGGACGCGGACGCGGTCGTGGACGCGGACGCGGTCGTGGACGCGGACGGGGTAACATGAGACAGGAGGATTCCGCAACTACCCCGGAATTATCAGCTAGTCGAACTGATTCCCATTCTGGAGGGCAGCAAGGATCAGTGAATGACGACGCATATCCTAACATGCCGGGAGTGCTTCAACAGGTGGTGGCGCAGATAAACCAGTTCGCCCAGGTAGTCGACCGCATGCAGACGGCGATGGGACAGCAGCACCACGAGGATAACCGGGGAGACAGATGGCTTGCTGAGGTGGTCAAATTGCACCCGCCAAAATTTGACGGATCTGCTGAGGCAATTACTTGGGATCACTGGCTCAAGGAGTTAGAGAAGATATTCGCGGGTCTTAACTGTCCCGAGGACCGGAAGGTTCCCATTGCCCAGTATTTTCTGACTGGGGAGGCCTTTGATTGGTGGGAAGCTATTCGACCCGAGAATCATAATGCGGATTGGACGGAATTCAAATTAATGATGGAAGCACAGTATTGTCCTCGTCCAGTTAGAGAGGCAAAGATCCGAGAGTTTTTCTCACCACAGAGTTCGGAAGCATCTGTGACAGATGTAATCAAAACTTTTAATCATCAGCTGACTTGTGTGCGACACTTGGTCAGAACGGAGGCAGAAAAGATTTTTCATTTCGATATGCGGATGAAGTCGGAGATTCAGCAGTACATGTCCGGATTCGAGTGTACTACGTTGCGACAGTATCAAGACAAAGCGCTGGCCTACGACATGAAAGAGGCGGCGGTGGAGAAATCAGTGGAGGCAAAGAAGCAGAAAGTGACCGGCAGCTTCTTAGAAAGCAAGAGCGGTGGGCCCCGCAAGGGCCAGTCTTCCTTTTATTTGGCTAGAAAACCTCCACATCCTTCCAGAGGTGGAAAGAAGTTCCGAACTACATCAGCGGTTTCGGACGCATCAAAGAAATGCTACAATTGTGGTCGAGCAGGGCATATTCGACGTGATTGCCCCGCATCTTCTGTGACTTGTTACGATTGTGGACAAGAAGGGCACCGTGTGGCCTTCTGTGGAGCCGCTACTAGATCTTTTGGTACCCGCACTCCAGCACCAGTTCCTAAGGAGATAAGTGTGAACCAGACACAACAGAGTGGATTTCAGTGGTAACGTTGGGAAGAGAGAGACATCCATGGCCGGGTCCGTTCCTCCGCGCTTTGCGAAATGAGGAAATCGACGATCGAACACCGTTGCATCGTGCGATTCAGATCCTTTTGCAACCAGTTAGTGTTTTATTCGATTCCGGAGCTACACATTCTTTTGTATCATTGAACTGTGTAAATCGTTTAAAAATCTCGTGCTTATCTGATTGTGAACCATATGTTGTGGGTTTGCCGAGTGGAGAGAGAATTGTGGGAACCCTAGAGGCTAGAGATTTTCCAGTGTCTATAGGAGGGAGGGATTGGCCATCGAATCTTATTGTAGTTGACATCTACGGTGACGATTTAATTCTCGGAGACGATTGGCTCAACCGTTATGGAGCTATTCTGAATTACTGAGAGAGAGTCATTTCTATCATTGCTGATGACGGATCTGAACACTTATTCTGAGGATGGAGACCAGGAAGCTCGGTAAAATTGATCAAAGCAATGAAAGCCGTGAAATTTCTGAAGCAGGGATGTCACGGACTTTGGTGCTATGCCATGAGGAAAGAGGAAGGAGTAGAGCTCTCGTCTATTTCAGTGGTGAATGAGTTCTCAGATGTATTTCCTAACGAACTACCTGGGTTACCTCCGCAGAGAGAAGTGGAATTCACTATCGAATTAGAGCCTGGAGCAGCTCCTATTTCCAGAGCACCATACCGCATGGAGCCAACCGAGATGTATGAACTCAAGAAGCAACTGGAGGAATTGTTACAGAAGGGCTATATTCAACCTAGCGTTTCTCCTTGGGGAGCGCCCGTTCTCTTTGTCCGAAAGAAAGACGGATCCCTCCGACTGTGTATTGATTACAGGGAGCTCAACAAGATGACGATCAAGAATAAGTACCCTATACCTCGGATCGACGACTTGTTTGATCAACTGCAAGGGGCAAGGGTATTCTCGAAGATTGACTTGCGATCGTGATACCACCGGTTGAGAATTAAGGAATCGGATATACCAAAATCGCTTCGGATCCGTGCAGGGCATTATGAATTTGTAGTAATGCCATTTGGACTTACCAATGCTCCTGCGGTATTCATGCAATTGATGAATCGGGTATTCTTGGAATACTTGGATAAATTTGTGGTCGTCTTCATTGATGACATCTTGATATATTCGAGGGATGCAGAGGAGCATGCCAAACATTTGCGTGTGGTTTTGAGCACTTTGAGGAAGGAACAGCTGTATGCAAAGCTTTCTAAATGCGAGTTCTGGCTCAGGGAGGTAACTTTCCTCGGGCATGTGATATCAGCTGACGGAGTTCAGGTGGACCCGAAGAAAGTCGAAGAAATCTTGGAATGGGAGGCTCCTATTAACGTGAAACAAGTCCGGAGTTTCTTAGGACTTGCTGGATATTATCGCCGCTTCGTAGCGGGATTTTCCAAGATCTCTTGTCCGCTCACTCAGCTGTTACAGAAAACTCAAAAGTTTAAGTGGGATGAGAAATGCCAGGCTGGTTTTGATGAACTTAAGAAGAGACTGACGACAGCACCTATTTTAGCATTGCCAGATGGAACTGATGGATTCATGGTTTACAGCGACGCTTCAAATCAGGGTCTGGGATGTGTGTTGATGCAAAAGGATAAGGTAATTGCCTATGCTTATCGGCAGTTGAAACCGTACGAAGTAAATTACCCGACTCATGACCTGGAGTTAGCAGCTGTAGTCTTTGCCTTGAAAATTTGGAGACATTATTTGTACGGTACTCATTGTCAGATCTTTACCGATCATAAGAGCCTCAAGTACATTTTCAGTCAGAAAGACTTAAACATGAGGCAGAGAAGGTGGCTGGAATTGATCAAGGATTACGACTTGGAGATTCTCTATCATCCGGGTAAAGCAAACGTAGTAGCCGATGCATTGAGCCGTAAACCTGTTTCTCTTCGAATGTTGGAAGCTCTTACGTCCCAAACCAGCATTCAACGAGAACTGATCCGCGAAGGGATTGAAGTATGGGCACCAGGAATCCAAGGTCAACTTTATGTGATGGAACTGACTTCATCACTAGTCGAGGAGATCAAGTCTAAGTAGTTGGACGATTCTCTGATCCTTCGATTATGTGATGAAGTAAAGAAAGGAAAAGACCCAGGGTTCGTGATACAAGATGATGGAGTTCTGAGATTTCAGAGTCGACTTTGCGTTTCTGATGATGATGATTTGAGACGGACTATTCTGAAGGAAGCTCACAGCGCGCCCTATTCTATTCACCCGGGCAACAGTAAGATGTATAAGGATTTAAAACAAAATTTCTGGTGGGGGAATATGAAGAAGGACGTAGAAGAGTACGTTTCGAAGTGTTTGACTTGTCAGCAGGTTAAGATTGAACATCAGCGACCTGCCGGAATGTTAAAACCGCTTCCGATCCCTGAATGGAAGTGGGAGGACATCTCGATGGATTTCATCACCAGTATGCCAAGGACTAGAACGGGAATGAACATGATTTGGGTTGTAGTTGATCGACTAACCAAGTCGGCTCATTTCCTAGGGATTAAAGATACATGGGGACCCGAGAGATTGGCGCGAGTATTTATTGCGGAGATAGTCAGATTGCATGGGACGCCGAAGACCATTATTTCGGATCGAGATGGTCGCTTCATGTCGCACTTCTGGAAAGCAGTTCATAGGGCGTTGGGGACTGAGCTCAACTTTAGCACGGCTTATCATCCCCAAACGGACGGTCAGTCCGAAAGGACTATACAAACGGTAGAAGACATGCTTAGAGCTTGTGCATTAGATTGGTCAACTGATTGGGAAGTTCACTTGCCCTTGATCGAGTTCACCTATAATAATAGTTGGCATGCTTCTATTAAGATGGCACCATTTGAAGCTTTGTACGGGAGAAGATGCCGATCACCCCTGTGTTGGGATGATTCTTCGGATTTGATCGGAACGGAACCGGAATTGATTATTCAGACTTAAGAGAAGATAGCTTTGATTCGAGAAAGACTGTTGACTGCCCAAAGTCGACAGAAGTCTTATGCAGATGTACGTCGTCGCCCTCTAGAGTTCGATGCTGGGGACCATGTGCTATTGAAGGTGTCTCCTACACGAGGGATTTTCCGTTTTGTGAGGAGAGGCAAGCTTAGTCCAAGATATATCGGACCATTCGAGATCCTCGAGAGGGTTGGAGATTTAGCATACAGGTTGGCCTTACCGCCATCGCAGAGTCACGTTCACAATGTGTTTCATATATCCCAATTGCGGAAGTATGTACCGGACCCCAGTCACGTCATTGATTTCGACGAGATCGAGATAGCTAATGATGGCACCTTCGAAGAGAGACCAATCAAGATACTTGAGAGTCGGATCAAACAATTGAGGAATAAACCAATACACTTGGTTAAAGTACAATGGTCACGACACGGAGTCGAAGAGGCCACTTGGGAAACGGAGGACAGTATGAAGGCTAGATATCCAGAGTTGTTTTCATCTTAAGTTTCGGGACGAAACTTCTTTTTAGGGGGGAAGGATGTAATACCCGAGATTTCTGATATGTATTTGGAACTTGTGATATTGTAATTGTTGTACTTGATCTGAGTATTATTCTCCGTATTTCATAATCTAATGTTGTCGAGCGTATGATTTCATGTATGTTATTTAAAAATTGTAATTCTGCGCATGTAGCACACGCTATCGGCTATGTGTAGCGTACGCTAAAATAGATCCATAGCGCACGCTACAGGGGAACATTAGCGCACGCTATGCGTGGTCAATTTGATTGAGACGTGCGGTAGGTGAGATCAGGCCGGGGACCTTTGTCGGATTGTGTCGGGATGAACCTGGACGGCTTTCGGGAAAAGCCAAGTCAACGCCTTAGCGCATGCTACAGGAATGTGCATAGCGCGCGCTAAGTGCCGAGTACAGTAAAGTTAGTAGCCGTTAGCGCACGCTACGAGCAGGGGCTAGCGCGCGCTAATAATCATTTCCTATAAATAGGACAACATCCTTTTCGTATTTTCAGTCCTTTCTTCTCCCACATCCGAATTCTTATACTTAGAGTATAACTTCCTACATCCTAAACACTTCATATCAGCATCCTAGCTCGTGATTGAAGATTGTAGATCATTGAGGATTGGTGTTCGAGCCTTTGACGTTGGATTGCTTCGATTTCCTCCGTGTTCTTCACTACTTTGAGGTAGGTGATTCTTCACTAATATTAGTAGTGTTCTTAAGGACGTTTGATCATGTTTTGATAGCCAGTTATTTCATTTATAATCGATCATCACATGTTAGAAGGATACTTTTGGCGTATCGGCTCTATATATCGTATGTAACCTTGAACCTTTTTAGTTTATGGACTCCTAAGCATTTTCAAACCGATTTGTGATCAGTAAACGGATATTACCTAGATTGTTACGTTTTACACATTGGAATCATGCGTTTTGGAACGTAGGACGAACGGAACTTAGAATATTTTCTTGAAGATCTAAGATGAATTATGGTGTTGGGATGATTATCCATATCTTTGTATCTCATAGTCATTCAGTACGTATAGAACTTCCACAAACCTTATTAGCATGATATGCTCGGGAATGACTTGTATTATCACCATAAAATTCATGAGTTCATCACCATTAGCTCCAGTTTTCTGTCAGTAGTAATCTGCCATGCACGGTTAGCGCACGCTAACATACGTTAGTTAACGTGCGCTATCGGGTATAAGTTAATGCACGCTACGTTTGGTACGTAACGTACGTTATGATATCAGCCAAGTCAGTCGGCTCATCAGAGAGAACTGTCAGCCCATGGCTAGCGTACGCTAGGATTAGACGATAGCGTACGCTAACAGGCAGGCTTAGCGCACACTACGTAGAGTACGTAGCGTACGCTAAGTGGTTCAGGCAGAATGCATATTTTGAGCTTTTGGGCCGTAGACCGAATTGTTAGGCCATCGTTCGACTTGAGATGATTTGTATATCATTCCTTTTGTTAAGGTTCGAGCTTGCTACGTTGATCGAAGGAGGCGGCCTTCGAGTGTGTTGAGATCATTGAAGTATTTCGTTCTTGCCATCTTCGAGGCAAGTATCGTAATATATTAATATTGGTATTTTGAGCATGCGTGTGATTTTTCATGTTGTTGAACATGAGATTTATTACGTTGAATTGTCATGATATTCGTTATCTAGTGTTTGTATGTTCATGTTGATGAACATAATGATTTGGCATATGTGTATGCATGAGTTGTGTTTGTGTACGTTGTACGATCTATGCTGAGGGCGCTGGATCGGATGTCCACCTCGTGTTGGTCCGACGGGATCATCTTGGGATCTAGGCTGAGGGCGCTGGATCATTGGACGGGTTATTTCCACCTCGTGTTGGTCCGACGGGATCATCTTGGGATCTATGCTGAGGGCGCTGGATCATTGGAATACCCTTGCTGTGTTAATGGAATCTTGTGGATTCGCATTGTCGGATTCCGGTAGCGGAAGTCCGTGTGGTGTATCTTGTTATGTATTGTTGATGCTTATTCGAATTGTTTAATATGATACTTGTACTAGCATCGTTATGCTAACCCCGTCGGGGGTGGACATTTGTTTTGATGTTCAGGTAGCCGAGGAGCAGGGAAACAGCCACAGTACCGACGTGACGACGAAGGGGTTCAGTGATGTTTGTTGTTGTTGGTGATTTGTTTTCTTGTTTTGATTTCAGTACTCAAGTACGCGTGTCGTATTAATATCATTTCGATATGGTTGTATTAATTACTCGTTGAACCAGTTGTACGGTTTTGTAAACTTGAGTTTCCGCAGTATCGATGTCTTATATTTACATTTCTTTTAAATCAGCCTTGTAAATCCTTATTTAAAGGGTTTACGGCGCTGTAATTATTCCGAATATCTCGTGGTGTTACATTATAGCTCCTAAAAGGCCCCAAAAAAATTACATCCTCGTGCAGCTTTAAAATATTTAGAATTTTTAGTACATAATTGATTAATTTTATATTTTGGATAAAAATTTAAGAGTGGAGTAGGAACCTAGCCATATGGACCCCTTAGAATACAAATTTTGTCATGCAACTTTATATTGTCAAATTCTAGCCAATTTCGTGAATTGTGGACAATTTTATCCTTCAACCCACCTACTTTTATCTCATCCTTTTCTTTTCATTTATTATTTTTCTCTCTCCTCTCTTTTCACCTTTCTCCTCTCCCTTTTCTATCTCATCCTTTTTCTCTCTCCACTCTTTTCATCTTTTATTCCACTCTTCACTTTCTCCTCCCCTCTCATCTTTCTCTCTCCATTTCTTTCTCTTTCTCTATCTAAAAATATTCAAAATCTCACTGGAAACCATCGCCGCCGCTGCTACCCCACAAACCACCATGGAGCTCGTAATATTCTCGACAGAACTCAAGGTTCCGGATCTTCTCTACTCTCTCTTTCGATTTTATTTCTCTTTCTCCATCTTTCTCTCTCTAGAAAAATCCTAGATCTAGCTTGAAATAATGTTATTTTCGTATTTATTTTTGATGATTTACAAGTTTTCATATGATTCCTGGTGATTCGTGGTATATTTGGGGTGATTTCCGATCGATTTATATGTATTGGTGTTTTAGATCTAGTTTTTCGCATGTTTGCATGTGGTTACGAATTTACAGTTGTTACGATTTATTGATTTCATACTGGGTTACCATATTACAATATTGTCATTTCGTATCACTATGCCTTGATTTACTGTTAAGATTTTATCATTTCGTATCAATATGAAGTTACGAAATTTGAATTTCATAACACATTTGTGCTGATTGAAATTTTCATATTGGAGATTTGGTATACATGTTACGAATTCGTAACTGTTACGATTGGTGATTGATACGATTTGTGGTTGAACTGATAGGTGAATTCATACAAATCTTGTTATTATCGCCTGTTTTTCCTCAGATCTGTTACACATGTTAAGAAAAATTCAATTTCGTATTGAATATTCTGATACGATTTTACATTTTCGTATTGAAGTAATGGTACGAAAAACAAGAATAAATGATACGAAATGTGTTCATAATAAGGTTATAACTCTGTTACGAATTTAGAATTTCCTATTGGATATTTTGTATCCTTGTTACGAAATTCGTATTTGGTATCGTCATTTTTATGCTTATTGGGTTTTTTGTGCGATATAGTAACACTGTTAATTATGCTGTTATGAAATTCGTATTTCGTAATAAATGTTACCAATTTCGTAACAGATCTTACGAATTTTGAAATTCGTAACTAATTCTGTTGTGTGAGATCTGGTTACGAAGTTACGAAATTTAAATTTCGTAACACATTTGGGGTAATGATATGAAAAGCAAGAATAAGTAATACGAAATGTGATTTTCATAATAAGGTTATAAATTTGTTACGAATTTAGAATTTCGTATTAGATATTTTGTATCCTGTTAAGAATTTCGTAATTCATATGGTCATTTTTAAGCTTATTGGTTTTTTTTGTGAGATTTAGTAACACTATTAATTATACTGTTATGAATTTCGTATTTCATAACAAATGTTTATCAATTTCCTAACATATGTTACGAATTTCAAAATTTATAACTAATTATGACCTGTGAGATGTTGTTACGAAGTTACGAAATTTAAATTTCGCAACACATTTGTGCGATGTACATATTTTTGTCCTGTTTTTTAACCCGGTTAAGAAGTATAATTTCGTAACACTTATTGTTGATACGAATTTCATAACATTGTACTCCTTTGCTTTTGTTGTGAATTCTTGTTACGCCGTAACTAATTCTGATCAGTTACGAAATTGTAAAATCGTAACAGGTTGTGTTTTGTAACTGTGTTACGAATTATAATGTTGTAACATAATTTGCTATTTTGTAACATTATTTACATGTTCCGGATTATTGATTTGATTTTATTGTTTGTTTATTGTAGAACAAATGAACTTTTAGTCGAAAGAATCTGTCATCAGAAGACCACTGGATTATGCTAACTGGTGGGGAGAACACAGTAAAGGATATCCGCTGAAATAAACACTTGGAGCCTTCATGAAACTCCCTAATATCGTCTTAAGATCCGAAAAAGCGCTCCATTACATCATGACTTGTTTCTCTATTACGAATTATAATTTTTTTATTTCGTATCAACATGACTTGTTTCTCTATTACGAATTTACAATTTCGTATCAGTTTGTCATTATTCTATGTTACGAATTTTACAGTTCATATAAATATGCCTTGTTTCACTGTTATGAATTTATGATTTCATATCACTTTGTCATAATTCCATGTTACGATTTTATGAATTCGTATCAGTTTGTCATAATTCCAATTTACGAATTCAATATTTCATATCAGTGCGATGTACATATTTTTAAACTTAAAAATCTACAAAATACAAAACAATACCTCAAAATCGACTTCAAGTCGCGAAATCAGAAAAAGGAAAAGAAAAAAAAATGAAGAAGAAAAAAAAAGCAAGAAAAAAAAGGTGAAGAAGAAACAGAGAGAAAAGAGAGAAAAGAGAAAAATGAAGAAATGAAGAATGGAGAGAATATTTGTCGAGAGAGAGAGAGAGAAAAAGAGAAAAGAGAAGATGGAAAAGAAATGAAGAAAAAAGAATGGGAAAAAATAAATAGAAAATAGGGGAAAAGTGAAAAGTAAGGGTAAAATGGTCCAAAACACTGAAATTAGCTAGAATTTGTCCATATAAAGTTGCTTGACAAATATTATAGTCCACCTAGTCAAAGTGGCTATTTGGTTGTATTACCTCAAAATTTAAAATTAATGATACTTTAATCTTCTTATGCCTTCTTCGAATTGAAGTCTATATATAATACGTATTTGAGGTATAATTACAGAATATTTTTAGAAATCTATTCTCATATATTTTATTATACCTCTACACTATATAAGACTCAAAGACTTGCATTAATCGGAAGATAAAAAAAGTGACGGGGAGAATAATGCGTTGCTCATAATTTTCATATAACATTTGAAAATTTTCAAATATTACTTTGCTATGAATTATAAGAAAAGGATACTTATATATTGTGTATCGAGACATGTATATTATTGACTAGATATAATGAAAATCATGGACATCAAGAAATTGTAAAAATCTTATACGGATTTAGGTAAATCATATAACTTACCAGACACATAATAAATAAGACGTTAAGAAAATTTTCGACAACATGTGAGATATTTTGAAATTATATTTGTTATTAGATAATAAAATATTATCATAATTTGCATTAATTTTAAAAATTTACTTAAAAAGGGTTAATTATACAAAATATTATTATATTATATTTATTGGTTATTATATTTTATTGAATATCTAGAATTGTGATGCGGTGACAAATATTTATGTTTAGCAATATAACATCAATGTTTGAAAATTTGTATATAATATATGATATTATTCATTGTTATTGTTATTAATATGTTTTTATTTTGTTTAATCTGATATAAGTTTAGTTTTTATGTCTGTCTCTTAATTAAATAAAAAAATTACGTCCCGTCGAAAGTCGACGGGTCATGCACTAGTTATATTATATTGAAAAATATAATATATCCTAATTAATATAATAATCAATGTGGTAAACTAAAAGTTACATTATATTGAAAAATATTTTAAACTTTGTGTATAGTTATACATCCTAAATGATGTTATCTTATATATATAATGATTGAGTCCAATCATTAATTGCGGAGTCTTAATGACTTAATTTTATATAAAATAAATAAAATTATAAAATAGATTGAGATTATTGAGTCCAATCATTAATTGTGGAGTCTTAATGACTTAATTATATATATAAAATAAATAAAATTATAAAATAGATTGAGATTAAATGCAATAATATAAAATTATAAAATTAATTATGTGCAATTGAATCTTATTCAACGGTTTACCACTCAATTCATTTGATGTTAAATTGACAAAGTACGTTATTGACAATTAAAAACAAAAAGATGCATTTAATTTAAATAGAGTGGAAAATGTACAAAGTTGGTTATGGATGGATAATTGAAAAGACGTGAAGTTCAGTAGCCTCTTTAAATGAGGATTAAATTATAGAGTAAACTATGTATGCGTGGTTTATTAATTGTATTATTTCTTTGAAGGATAGTGTAACACCCCCAGATTTAACCGAAAATATTACAGCGCCGTGGGCCCCGAGATGGAACCCACAAGGCTGAAGGAAATTTTCGCAAATATTTACAAACGCCCAAGAGGCTAACGACGGTATTATCTATTTAAAACATTTGAAGACTTCATAAAACTCGTTTATTCAAACCGTCGTAGAATCTCATTTGAAACCACAAGGCCCAAAATGCCAAAACTCAACAGTTTAAAAACATACGTTAAGCTATCGCTTACACGTACCAACAGAACAAATTTAGAAAATGATTTCCAAAGTAATCTAAGTTACCAGATACCAAAAGGCCATTTAAAATACTCACGCAGCGGAAAAAGACAAACAATTTAAATACTCTAGCAGCGGAATACAAGAACTGATCAGGAAACTCAATACACAAATACATGCCCTAGCGAGTATCCTCCGGGAAGTTCATCTCTCCACGACCGCTACAAGCTTGATAATTCAAGAACCTAAAAAGAAAGCCCACGACGGGGTCAGCCATAATATCCAACAATGATAACCATCACATCACGTCAATAATTACATATCAATTGAAATACTAAGTAAGAATACGACCAATGTAATATTACCGTCGTAACTTTACGAAAATTCACGATTCTTATCCTTAACAACACAATAAGATAATACCAAAATATCTGTACTGTAACACCCTCAAGATATTCGAGGTATATTACAGCGCCGTGAATCCCTATATGGGACCCACCAGGCTGAACAGCATCATACTCATCGACTCACATAAATGACAGAACAATACCATGTCATAAAGACGCAAAACAGAATAATCCACCCGATTCAACCGGTCAATATAACATTATCATCCAACACAACATAATAAGCAACAATACAATCCGAACGAACAAGAACCCTTAAGTACTCGAGTACAACTATTAGATCAAAAACCACAAAAGATGAAAAGGTAAAAGACACTAAAACGTCACTCGTGCACAATCATCACGCACGGCCATCATCCGTGTACTAGTCCAGCGCCCGCTCGTCTCGATGAACCTGACCTGAAATTCATAAAACGAATTTCCCGAAAATGGGTCCCCAGAGGGGTTTGCAATTACGCTAGTACAAGTAACCAGATGAACGACTTACATCTTACACATATAGTAAATGCATGCAATAAAGAAAACCATTCGAAAGCACTCATTTCCGGAAATGCCAATATCAAAATCACATTTGTAAAATTCACCACAATTAACCGTCGATCCACACCTCCGTGGACCCCTACCGAGACCCCGTCGGATCTAACCCGTAGTGGTTAAAAGCAAAGCTCGTCGATCCACACCTCCGTGGACCCCTACCGAGACCCCGTCGGATCTAACCCGTAGTGAGCATACACACACACACACCAGTCTCATGCAATACTACTACGTTAAGATTGTAAGTTCATAAGGATACTTGCCTCGATTAAATAGACGATGACACGAACGGAACGGAAGAATCAAGCACGACCGCGAGGAACCGACGAAAATGAACCTAACGATTCGAATAGCACAATCACAACACGATTATGGAAATGGAATACACCCGGAAACCCGCCTACGATTCATGTATATTCATACAAAAATAACAACGAGGGCGGACCACAACCAAACCCTCTCGATTTCGCAAAACCATGAAAATATACCATGAATCCGTAGGAAAACTAATTATATCAACAAGATTAATCATATTCATCATGAATCCACCAACAAAACGGAACGAATCGGAAGGAAATCCCAAAACCCCCAAATTATCCAAAAGTAGGGTTCTAAGAGATTTACCGTGGATTAGGACGAAAGATTCGTGTTGTTGTTGATATAATACTCCAAGAACTCAAGAAGGATGTTGGATGAGATGATTGGAGGAAGAAATCGCCAAGAGAGTCGCTTCGGGATCGCCTTCGCCGCGGAGAGAGGAAGAAATGAGATTTTGTGATTATCTCGGTCAACTCCTGGTTTATATAGTTGGGGAGTGTTAGCGCACGCTAAAACCTCAAGGTTAGCGTGCGCTAACGGGATAAGATTACAAACCCTACCGTTAGCGTCCCAGTCCGGTAGCGAGGTTTTTGGCCGTTAGCGTACGCTACTCAAACGTAGCGTGCGCTAATAACCTCTCGGTAGCGCGCGCTATCGACCAATAGCGTCGCTACGAACATCGGCCGAGTTCGGTAGCCAAATGCCCAAAACTCACACGACCGTTAGCGTGCGCTACCATACAAGCATAGCGTGCGCTAACTAGCATCGATTGAGTTCGGTAGTAAGCGCCCGATCGGGCCGGTCACACTAGCGCGCGCTACTGAACAACTTAACGTGCGCTAGTCTCCCGACATTAGCGTGCGCTAGACAAGATAGCGTGCGCTAATCCGATAGTCTAGAGGCCTGGGAGTTAAACTGCCACCCCCAGGGTTCACTCGCTAGCGCGCGCTACGAAGTAAACGTAGCGTGCGCTACAAAGGAACTTCTAGCGCGCGCTATGCAGAAAAATTAGCGTGCGCTAGGTACAGAACATAAACGGTCCACTACACCAGAATACGAACGAAACATCAAACGGAACACCTCAAAACGCATCATAGCATAGAATGAATCCACGGCAACCCCGAAACGGCGGTTCCGCACAACAATTACGAGAATCATATCCAAAGATGACGGAAAAGTTACACTGAAGGATACACGAGGGTCACTACAATCGAGAATTACACCGGAATTACAATTACAAGGGAAAGAAAAATGCGGATATTACATTCTACCCCTCTAAAAATAAGTTTCGTCCCGAAACTTAAGAAATAAACAACTCGGGGTACCTAGCACGCATGCTATCCTCGGTTTCCCAAGTTGCCTCCTCGACACCGTGTCTCGACCACTGCACCTTGACCAAAGGTATGGTCTTATGCCTCAATCGTTTCTCACGATGCTCCAAAATCTTCAAAGGGCGCTCTTCAAAAGTAACATCCTCGGCGACATCAATCTCACCATAATCGATGATGTGACTAGGATCAGGACATATTTCCTCAATGGAAACATGGAAAACGCTATGAACATGACTCAAGGCGGAGGTAACGCCAAACGGTATGCCAACCCACCTACTCGCTCGAGGATCTCAATGGGGCCGATTAATCTCTGACTCTACTTCCCTTTATTCCCGAAACGAAAAACTCCCTTCGTCGGCGACACCTTTAGCAAAGCGTGGTCTCCCACCTCGAATTCCAAAGGTCGACGACGGACGTCGGCATACGACTTACGCCGACTCGGGGCGATCAACATCCGTTCTGAATTACTTCTATCTTCCGCCTCGTCTCTAAAGCGACATCGGCTCGGTCCCGACCAAATCGGACGCCTCATTCCAACAAATAGGTGATCGACATCGCCGCCCATAAAGTGCCTCATACGGTGCCATCCGAATCGACGCGTGCCACCGTTGTTGTCGTGAATTCGATCGGCAAATGTTCCTCCCGGTCACTACTCCAATCGAGAGCACAGCACGCAACAAGTCCTCGAGCGTCGGATAGTGCGTTCCGATTGTCCATCCGACGGGGATGAAAAGAGGTACTCAAATGTAAACGGGTACCCAACGCCTTATGCACCTTTGCCGGAAGTGCGATACAAAGCGGTGTCACGATCCAAACAATAGACTACTGAGTACCGTGAAGTCTCACAATCTGCGCGATAAACACACGAGCTAACTTCTCCGGGCCCCAAGTGTCCTTGATGCCCAGAAAATGTGCCGACTTGGTCAGGCGATCAACAATCACCCATACCATATTCATGCCCGACCTCGATCTCGGCAAACTCATAACGAAATCCATCGATATATCTTCCCATTTCCATTCGGAGCGAAGTGATGCAATAACCTTGACCCGTCGGATGCTCGATTTTGACACTGTGACAAGTCAAACATCTCGCTACAAACTGTGCGACCTCATCCTTCATATCATTCCACCAGAAATTTCTTCTCAGGTCCTTGTACATCTTACTTGAACCAGGATGAACGGAATAAGGTGTAGCATGGGCCTCCCGTAAAATACTCTGTCTCAACTCTGAGTCGTTCGGCACACAAAGCCGACTCTGGAATCTCAAAACACCATCCTCGTGAATCGCAAATCCAGGAGACTTTCCTTTAAGAACGTTCTCTCGGATTTGAGTAATCATCGGATCCTCTAACTGCTTCGGCTTAATTTCATCGATCAAAGACGACGAAATCTCTAAAGCACGAAGTTGCCCGTGACTCGAGCAACAAAACTTCAACATCTAACTCGATCAAAGCTGCCGAAGCTCGGAGGCCGAGACGTAAGGATCTCAAGCATTAACGCAACCGGTTTCCGACTCAAGGCGTCGGCCCACGACGTTCGCCTTGCCGGATGATAAAGGATTTCGAGGTCATAATCCTTAATCAACTCTAACCACCTCCTCTGCCTCATATTCAACTCCCGCTGAGTAAATATGTATTTCAGACTTTTATGATCGGTAAAAATCTGACATGCAGAGCCGAAAAGATAGTGACGCCAAATCTTGAGCGCAAAAACGACTGCCGCCAACTCCAAATCATGAGTAGGGTAGTTCAACTCATACGGTCTCAACTGTCTCGACGCATAGGCAATGGTCTTGCCGTGCTGCATCAATACGCACCCAAGACCCTGACCCGAAGCATCGCTATAAACGGCAAAACCCTCGTTGCCACATGGCAACGCCAAAACAGGGGCTGAAGTCAAACGCTTCTTCAGTTCCTCAAAACTCGACTGCCTCTCGTCATTCCAGACGAACTTCTCGGATTTCTGGAGCAACTGCGTAAGTGGCCGAGCCAGTTTCGAGAAACCCTCGACGAACCTACGGTAGTAGCCAGCCAAACCCAAGAAACTACGGAGCTCCTTCACATTCTCGGGCGGTGCCCAATCCAACACGGCCTCAATCTTCTGCGGATCCACACGAACCCCTAGTGAAATCACGTGACCTAAAAACATCACTTCCTTCAGCCAGAACTCACATTTCGAGAACTTTGCATAGAGTTGCTCGGTCCTCGAGATGTCTAATACTACCCGCAAATGATGGGCATGCTCTTCCTCATTCCTCGAATAAATAAGAATATCGTCAATAAAGACGACGACGCACTTATCCAAATACTCAATAAAAACTTTGTTCATCAACTGCATGAACACCGCCGGCGCATTAGTTAACCCGAAAGGCATGACTACGAACTCATAGTGTCCGTACCTCGTCCGAAAGGCTGTTTTCGGCACATCGGACTCTCTCACCCGGAGCTGATAGTACCCCGATTTCAAATCAATTTTCGAGAATACCGCAGCTCCCTGCAACTGATCGAACAAGTCATCAATTCTCGGCAAAGGATACTTGTTCTTGATGGTCACCTTGTTTAGTTCGCGATAGTCGATACACAAACATAGTGAACCATCCTTCTTCCGCACAAACAGGACCGGTGCGCCCCAAGGCGAGGCGCTCGGTCGAACATACCCCGACTCAAGAAGCTCACTCAACTGCTTCTTCAACTCTGCCATCTCTGAAGGTGCCATGCGATAGGGCGCCTTCGAAATAGGAGCCGCGCCCGGCTCTAACTCTATAGCAAACTCAACCTCACGATCCGGTGGCAATCCCGGTAACTCGTCAGGAAATACATCAGGAAACTCATTAACGACTGGAATCGACGAAAGCTCGACTCCACCATCCTCCGCCTTCAAGGCATAGCACCAATAACCAGTACACCCCTTTCGCAGGAGACTCATCGCCTTCAAGGCATTTATAATGAATTTCTGATTTCCCCTCCTTCGCCCCGCGAAGGAGTGCTCGGTGCCATCCTCGGCTAACATGGTGATGATCCTCGTGCGGTAGTTCATGATTGCGCCATGCCGCTCGAGCCAATCATCCCCGAGAATCAAATCCTCACCCTCAATATCCACAACAATAAGATTAGAGGGCCAAGTCCTCTCACAAATAAGTACAGAACAGTCTCGAACCTCCTGATCACCAACGATCCTATCACCGCTAGGAAACTTAACGATGAAGGGTTCACAAGGCATCAAACAGTCGAGACTCAAACGGCATACACAATCCAAAGATATGAATGAATGCGTAGCACCAGAATCGAAAAGCACACTGACAGGATGAGAAAGAATATAAACGGTACCTGTCGCCACGGTAGCCGCTGGATCATCGGCTTTCCGCATCTCATAGACACGCGGGTGGGCTGAGCCGACACTGGAAGCTCCCCCCTTAGAGGGCTGACCCGACCTCTCCCCGACTAGCACTCGGCGGGGATTGAGGAGCAAGCGATCTCGATTCACACTTGGTTCCCTAGCGCTGGAATGGAAGCCCGGGCACCAAGAATTTTCTCCCTCTCGGCCTGAGCGGCCTTGTGGCCGGTGGCCACTGCCCGATTACACGTCGACAAAGGGCTCAAACAAGTACGACGATGTGGCTGTACGACCACAATTGAAACACTTCACATCACGAAAAGGAGCACGGTAGTTCCACGAGGACCCCGGAAGGCAATGGACCACCGCCGGCGGAAGTTAGCAGATTGGGATCTCTGCCGACCCCCACTCTTGTGGCCCAAAAAGTTCCCGGACTTACGCTTCTTACTCTCGCGGGCCGCCTCACTCGCCGTCACGGACATATCATAAGCAAGGGCCACCTCTGGTAATCTTTCAATGTAGTGCATACGAGCCCCGACATATAGTCCCGAATCGGCAACTTCATCCGTCTGGAGAAATGGAAAATTTTGTCACTCTCCTCGACAACTTGGGTCTTCACATAACCCAACTCCTTGTTAAAATCAGCAATAGCTTGAACTACGGGGATATCCCGCGGTTGAGCATCATAAAAAGCATGTACCCGAGCACATCGGCGGCCACGGGCAATATTCGATCTCCATCAACTCTTGAAACTCGGCCACGAAGCGGCATGATCTTTGGGCCCAACGGCCTCCCACCGGTCGTGGCGTCCCTGTGAGAAAGTATTGAGCAATAGGGACTTTGCGGTCCTCGGGGACGATTAGTGGCAACGAAGACCTTAGATATCTCCTTGATCCACCCTTCCCGGCCAATCGGGTGCAAGCTCCCGAAAATTGAGGAGGATGCATCTTGATGACATCTTGGAGCCAACGGTCCGCTCGCCCGATTAGCATGGGCACGATCCGGGTTACGAACACTTTGAGCTATTGCCGCCATTTGGTTCACCATTTGTTGCATAACGGCCGCAATACCAAGATCGGCACGCTCTGAGAAGAAGCATGGCTATGGCCGGTCGCGATCGCCGGCTCCGAAGATCGTGACGTGGCCGCCCACCATTGCCCCACTTCCCGGCGCGTCCACGACCACGACCGCGACCACGACCTCTTCCGGCATCCATACCGGAGTTAAATAAGTAGCAAAAGCCATACGAGGATCGGCACAAGAAAAGAACAATCACAAGTCGAGAATCAAGGGTACGATACAAGGAATTAATGAACAGAGGAAGGAAAACTTACGGACCTTTGGTAGTCAGGAATCATGGCAGCGTGACGATGATGTGCAAAACAAAACACCACAAGACCCAATAAACCGACAAGCCTAGGTATCCATAAACCTAGAGCTCTGATACCATTTTCTGTAACACCCTCAAGATATTCGAGGTATATTACAGCGCCGTGAATCCCTATATGGGACCCACCAGTGAAACGACATCATACTCATCGACTCACATAAGCAGCAGAACAATACCATGTCATAAAGACGCAAAACAGAATAATCCACCCGGTTCAACCGGTCAATATAACATTATCATCCAACACAACATAATAAGCAACAATACAATCCGAACGAACAAGAACCCTTAAGTACTCGAGTACAACTATTAGATCAAAAACCACAAAAGATGAAAAGGTAAAAGACACTAAAACGTCACTCGTGCACAATCATCACGCACGGCCATCATCCGTGTATCTTGGTCCAAATAGCTCGTCTCGATGAACCTGACCTGAAATTTATAAAACGAATTTCCCCAAAACGGGTCCCCAGAGGGGTTAGCAATTACGCTAGTACAAGTAACCAGATGAACGACTTACATCTTACACATATAGTAAATGCATGCAATAAAGAAAACCGTTCGAAAGCACTCATTTCCGGAAATGCCAATATCAAAATCACATTTGTAAAATTCACCACAATTAACCGTCGATCCACACCTCCGTGGACCCCTACCGAGACCCCGTCGGATCTAACCCGTAGTGGTTAAAAGCAAAGCTCGTCTATCAACACCTCCGTGGACCCCTACCAAGACCCCGTCGGATCTAACCCGTAGTGAGCATACACACACACACACCAGTCTCATGCAATACTACTACGTTAAGATTGTAAGTTCATAAGGATACTTGCCTCGATTAAATAGACGATGACACGAACGGAACGGAAGAATCAAGCACGACCGCGAGGAACCGACGAAAATGAACCTAACGATTCGAATAGCACAATCACAACACGATTATGGAAATGGAATACACCCGGAAACCCGCCTACGATTCATGTATATTCATACAAAAATAACAACGAGGGCGGACCACAACCAAACCCTCTCGATTTCGCAAAACCATGAAAATATACCATGAATCCGTAGGAAAACTAATTATATCAACAAGATTAATCATATTCATCATGAATCCACCAAAAAAACGAAACGAATCGGAAGGAAATCCCAAAACCCCCAAATTATCCAAAAGTAGGGTTCTAAGAGATTTACCGTGGATTAGGACGAAAGATTCGTGTTGTTGTTGATATAATACTCCAAGAACTCAAGAAGGATGTTGGATGAGATGATTGGAGGAAGAAAACGCCAAGAGAGTCGCTTCGGGATCGCCTTCGCCGCGGAGAGAGGAAGAAATGAGATTTTGTGATTATCTCGGTCAACTCCCTGGTTTATATAGCCAGGGAGTGTTAGGGCACGCTAAAACCTCAAGGTTAGCGTGCGCTAACGGGATAAGATTACAAACCCTACCGTTAGCGTCCCAGTCCAGTAGCCAGGTTTTTGGCCGTTAGCGTACGCTACTCGAAACGTAGCGTGCGCTAATAACCTCTCGGTAGCGCGCACTATCGACCAATAACGTGCGCTACCTGAACATCAGCCGAGTCCAGTAGCCAAATGCCCAAAACTCACCTGACCCGTTAGCGTGCGCTACCATACAAGCGTAGCGTGCGCTAACTAGCATCTGATTGAGTTCAGTAAGCGCCCGATCGGGCAAGTACACTAGCGCGCGCTACTGAACAACTTAACGTGCGCTAGTCTCCCGACATTAGCGTGCGCTAGACAAGATAACGTGCGCTAATCCGATAGTCCAGAGGCCTGGGAGTTAAACTGCCACCCCCAGGGTTCACTCGCTAGCGCGCGCTACGAAGTAAACGTAGCGTGCGCTACCAAGGAACTTCTAGCGCGCGCTATGCAGAAAAATTAGCGTGCGCTAGGTACAGAACATAAACGGTCCACTACACCAGAATACGAACGAAACATCAAACGGAATACCTCAAAACGCATCATAGCATAGAATGAATCCACGGCAACCCCGAAACGGCGGTTCCGCACAACAATTACGAGAATCAGATCCAAAGATGACGGAAAAGTTACACTGAAGGATACACGAGGGTCACTACAATCGAGAATTACACCGGAATTACAATTACAAGGGAAAGAAAAATGCGGATATTACATGTACGGTATCTCAACAATACCCAAGGCTCTCAAAACATTATCATAACTCGCGATACGGAAATAATACCAACTCTGGCCAATTCAATCCATCGGATAACGTCGACAATTCCAATACGATAATCGATTGTCCATCAAAGACAAGTACCAAGGAAATACGGAATATACCTCAAGATACGAAATACCATTACAATCACGTCAGTCTAATCCGAGATCAGATCAACACAACATACGGACATGGTCCTAACACAAGACCTACAAATGCATACCCATATGACAACGTCAATATGATCACAACAATAACGACAATATATACTTATGGCAAACCCATAATATACATATGAACAACAACAATACATGGAAATCCGATGATCCGGCGTTCACTGCCTAGATCCCCCGATGATCCCGTCAGACCAACCCGAGGTGGAAAACCCGTCCGATGATCCAGCGCACGCTACCATAGATCCCCCGATGATCCCGTCGGACCAACACGAGGTGGACATATGACAACAATGCACAACTGCACAGAACAACAGTACACAATACACGACAACAATAATGCACAAATGCATGACAACAACGATACACGAATGTATCACGACATGATCGACACAAATGATAAAAACGATTAGAGTACTTGCCCCGAGTCCTTCGAGAGCGTTCTCAATGTCTAAACCATCACGAACCATTATCCTCAATACTCGACGGTCCAAAGTATCACGGATTGCATATAATTCATATCTTCATCTTTATCACAATATATCCTCGATATCTAATTATACCCAATAACAAAAGTAAATCATATACATGATGATTTAGATTCCCAAAACTCGAATACGATTTATAATCCCAAATCTCCTGTGATTACGATTATAAACATTGCTATACGAATTATACACGAATGAAACGGAAACCATTCATTAAATACTATAAACTGAGCAAGTAATACTTGATACCGATACAACGACGAGGAAGCTGTTACCAAATCCATTGCCGTCATCTACAAGTTTCTCGGTCCCAACCAAAGCAATTCACGAACATCCTCGAACTCGACCGCAACACACGGTTATAATCACCGATCAATATTCTCAACCTAGTAATTTGATAAACAACAAGTTCGATAACAATCAACAATCGATAAAATCAATTCACAAACTCAACAGCTCAACAATATCGCGATTAACCACAAGTCTGATCAAACCAACTTAAACGATCACGAATTCATAACCGAAACAGAATATACTACCCTGCCTGTTGACTTAGCGCACGTTAATTACTTAACGTAGCGTGCGCTAAGTTGCTCCCGTTAGCGTGCGCTAGCCAGTAGGCTTAGCGTGCGCTAATGACATGCAGTTGCATGTATTTCGGATACCGATCAACATATGGCGATTATCAAGAACACTAAGTGATTCTGAACAATGTTCAAAGCTATCAAAACAACGAAGTCCGATATCCTTTAACATATAAGTAATCATCTAACCCTTAATCTAATTCTTATATTCAAATATCATCTTCTTCCTCAAATATCAACATCATGAACACCAAGAACCTTAACAACACTCCTCTAATCTAACATTACAGAGATTAATCTCCAACAATGATATCTGTAATATCCGCATTTTTTTCTTTCCCCCTGTATTTTCTTTTTCAGTGTATTTCTCGGTCGTAGTGACCCCGTGTACCTTTCAGTGTATCTTTCCCGTCATCTATTGATCTGATTCTCGTTATTATTGTGCGGAACCGCTGTTTCGGGGTTGCCGTGGATCCATTCTAGGTTTTGATGCGTCTTGAGATGTTCCGTTTGATGTTTTGTTCATATTCCGGTGTTTTGGACCAGTTATATTTCATACCTAGCGCACGCTATCTTTTCTGCATAGCGCACGCTAGGGGTCCCTTAGTAGCGCACGCTACGACTGCTCCGTAGCGCGCGCTAGAGAGCAATCCACAGGAGTGGCGATCTTTGTTTCCGACCCTGCGGGTCGCCAATTAGCATACGCTACGTAGTCTAGCGCACGCTAATGTCGGGGGCTAGCGCACGCTGAGATTCCCGGTAGCGTGCGCTAGCGTGAGTGTCCAGTACTGGACAGTTTGCTACTGGACTCAATCTGCTGCCCAGGTAGCGCACGTTATTGGTCGATAGCGCGCGCTACCGATACACTTTAGCGCACGCTACGTTTGGTGGATAGCGCGCGCTAACTGGATCAGGTGTCTTTGGACGATTATACGGGTGGGCTGATGTCCAGGTAGCGCACGCTATTGGTCGATAGCGCGCGCTACTAAGAGATTATTAGCGCACGCTACGTTTCGAGTAGCGCACGCTAACGGCCAGAAATCTGGCTACTGGACTAGGACGCTAACTGTTTGGCCTATAGTTTTATCCCGTTAGCGCACGCTAACCTTGAGGATTAGCGCGCGCTAACACTCCGTGGCTATATAAACCAGGGAGTTGACCGAGATGAACACAATTTCTCATTTCTTCCTCCTCTCCGTGGCTAAGGCGATTTTGGGGGATTTTCTTCGTGATTTTTTCCTCCAATCATCTCATCCAACACCTTCCTTGAGTTCTTGGTGTATTATAACAACATCAACACGAATCTTCCATCCTAATCCAAGGTAAAATCTCTTAGAACCCTACTTTTAGATAATTTGGGGGTTTTGGGATTTTTTTGTCCGATTCATTACGTTTTGTTGGTGGATTCATGATGAATATGATAAATATTGTCGATATCATTAGTTTTCCTACAGATTCATGGTATATTTTCATAGTTTTGCGAAATCGAGAGGGTTTGGTTGTGGTCCGCCCTCATTGTTATTTTTATACAAATATAAATGAATCGTCGGCGGGTTTTCGGGTGTATTCCATTTCCGAAATTGTTTAGGAGTGGTTGTGATTGTGTTATTCGAATCGTTAGGTTCATTCGTCGGTCCCTCGCGGTCATGCTCGATTCTTCCGTTCCGTTCGTGTCACCATCTATTAATCGAGGCAAGTACCCTTATGAACTTACAATCTTGACATAATAATATTGTATGAGAAATGGTGTGTGTGTGTGTGTATGCTCACTACGGGTTAGATCCGACGGGGTCTCGGTAGGGGTCCACAGAGACGTGGATCGACGAGCTTGCTTTTAACCACTACGGGTTAGATCCGACGGGGTCTCGGTAGGTGTCCACAGAGACGTGGATCGACGGTTAATTGTGGTGCATTTTACAAATGTGATTTGATTATGGCATTTCCGGAAATGAATGTTTTGGAACTATGTTTTCGTGATTTCGTGCATTTACTATATGTGTAAGATGTAAGTTGTTCATTTGGTTACTTGTACTAGTGTAATTGCTAACCCCTCTGGGGACCCATTTTGGGGAAATTCGTTTTATGAATTTCAGGTCAGGTTCATCGAGACGAACGGGCGCTGGACCAGTATGCGGATGATGGCCGTGCGTGATGATTGTGCACGAGTGATGTCTTAGTGTCTTCTATCTTTTTATCTTTTGTGGTTTTTAAACTAATAGAAGTACTCGAGTACTTAAGAATTCTTGTTTGTCCGAATTGTATTGTTGTCTATTATGTTTGTGTCGGATGATGGTGTTATGATTGAACGGTTGAACCGGGTGGATTATTTTGTTTGGCGTCTTGATGACGAGGTGTTATTTTGTTGTTTCGATGAGTCGATGAGTATGATGTTTGTTCAGCCTGGTGGGTCCCATGTAGGGATTCACGGCGCTGTAATATACCTCGGATATCCTGGGGGTGTTACAGAAAATGGTATCAGAGCACTAGGTTATGGATACCTAGGCTTACCGGTTTATTGGGTCTTGTTGTGTTTTGTTTTGTACATCATCGTCACGCTTCCATGATTCCAGTACTACCAGTGTCCGTAAGTTTTCCTTTCTCTGTTCCTTATTTCCTTGTATCGTACCTTTGATTCTCGACTTATGATTGTTCTTTTCTTGTACTTACCATCGTATGGCTTTTGCTACTTATTTAACTCCAGTATGGATGCTGGAAGAGGTCGTGGTCATGGTCTCGGTCTTGGTCGTGGACGCGGCCGGGGACGTGGGGCAGCCGGTGGGGCGGCCACGTCGCAGTCTTCGAGGCCGCGATCGGCGACCGTCACAGTCATGCTTCTTCTCAGGAGCGCGCCGACCTTGGTATTGCGGCTGTTATGCAGCAAATGGTGAATCAAATGGCGGCGATAGCTCAGACGGTTCAGAACCCGGATCCGGCCCACACTAATCGGGGCGGAGCGGATCGCTGGCTTCAGGATGTCATCAAGATGCATCCTCCTCAGTTTTCGGGAGCTTCAGACCCGATCGGCTGGGAAGGGTGGATCAAGGAGATATCTAAAGTCTTCACTGCTACCAACTGTCCCGAGGACCGTAAGGTCCCTATTGCCCAGTACTTTCTCACTAGGGACGCTACGGATTGGTGGGAGGTCGTTGGGCCCAAAGATCATGTTGCTTCGTGGGCCGAATTTCAAGAATTGATGGAGACTGAATATTGCCCGTGGCCGGTCAGACAGGCTCGGGTACATGCTTTCTACGATGCTCAACCACGGGATATCCCCGTATCTCAAGCTATTGCCGATTTTCATAAGGAGTTGGGTTATGTGAAGACCCAAGTTGTCGAGGAAAGCGACAAAATTTTCCATTTTTCCAGGCGGATGAAGTTGTCGATTCGGGACTATATGTCGGGGCTCGTCTGTACCACCTTGAAAGATTACAAGAGTAGGGCCCTTGATTATGATATGTCTGTGACGGCGAGTGAGGCGGCCCGCGAGAACAAGAAGCAGAAGTCCGCCGGGAATTTTTCGGGCCACAAGGGTGGGGGTCAGCAGAAATCCCAATCTGCTAATTTCCCCGCCGGCAGTGGTCCAGTTCATTCCGTTGGGGGTCCTCGTGGAACTACCAGTGCTCCTTTCCGTGATGTGAAGTGTTTCAATTGTGGCCGTACAGGCCACGCCAGTCGTACTTGTTTGAGCCCTTTACTGACGTGTAATCAGTGTGGCCAGCCAGGCCACAAGGCTGCTTTCTGTGCTGAGAGGGAGAGAATCCTTGGTGACCGGGCTTCCATCCCAGCGCCTAGGGAACCAAGCGTGAATCAAGGATCGTTTGCTTCTCAGTCCCCACCGAGTGCCAGTCGAGGGAGAGGTCGGGGTCAGACCACCAGAGGGGGAGCTTCTAGTGTCGGCTCCGCTCATCCGCGAGTTTACGAGATGAGGAGGGCCGACGATCCGACCGCTACCGTTGCCACATGTACCGTTCATATTCATTCTCATCCTGTCAGTGTGCTTTTCGATTCTAGTGCTACGCATTCGTTCATATCTCTGGAGTGTGTGTGCCGTTTGAGTCTCGACTGTTTGACGCCTTGTGAGCCCTTCATCGTTAAGCTTCCTAGCGGTGATAGGATCGTTGGTGATCAGGAGGTTCGAGACTGTCCTGTACTTATTTGTGAGAGGGCTTGGCCCTCTAATCTTATTGTTATGGGTATCGAGGGTGAGGATTTGATTCTTGGGGATGATTGGCTCGAGCGGCATGGTGCGATTATGAACTACCGCACGAGAATCATCACTATGTTAGCCGAGGACGGCACCGAGCACTCTTTCGCGGGGCGAAAGAGGGGAAACCAGAAGTTAGTTATTAACGCCTTGAAGGCGATGAGATTCCTGTGAAAGGGGTGTACTGGTTATTGGTGCTACGCCCTGAAGGTGGAGAGTGGTGGAGTCGAGCTTTCATCGATTCCAATCATTAGTGAGTTTCCTAATGTATTTCCTGACGAGTTACTGGGATTACCACCGGATCGTGAAGTCGAGTTTGCCATAGAGTTAGAGCCGGGCGCGGCTCCTATTTCGAAGGCGCCGTATCGCATGGCACCTTCAGAGATGTCCGAGTTGAAGAAGCAGTTGAGTGAGCTTCTTGAGTCGGGGTATGTTCGACCGAGCGCCTCGCCTTGGGGCGCGCCGGTCCTGTTTGTGCGGAAGAAGGATGGTTCACTGCGTTTTTGCTTCGACTATCGCGAACTAAACAAGGTGACCATCAAGAATAAGTATCCTTGACCGAGAATCGATGACTTGTTCGATCAGTTGCAGGGAGCTGCGGTGTTCTCGAAGATTGATTTGAAATCAGGGTATTATCAGCTCCGGGTGAGGGAGTCCGATGTGCCGAAAACAGCTTTTTGGACGAGATACGGACATTATGAGTTTGTAGTTATGCCCTTCGGGTTAACTAATACGCCGGCGGTGTTCATGCAGTTGATGAACAAAGTCTTTATCGAGTATTTGGATAAGTGTGTCGTCGTCTTCATTGACGATATTCTTATTTATTCGAGGAATGAGGAAGAGCATGCCCATCATTTGTGGGTAGTGTTAGACATTTTGAGGACCGAACAACTCTATGCGAAGTTCTCGAAATCTGAGTTCTGGCTGAAAGAAGTGATGTTTTTAGGTCACGTGATTTCAGCCGAGGGGGTTCGTGTGGATCCGCAGAAGATTGAGGCAGTGTTGGATTGGGCACCGCCCAAAAATGTGAAGGAGATTCGTAGTTTCTTGGGTTTGGCTGGATACTATCGTAGGTTCGTCGAGGGTTTCTCGAAACTAGCTCGGCCACTTACGCAGTTGCTCCAGAAATCCGAGAAGTTCGTCTGGAATGACGAGAGGCAGTCGAGTTTTGAGGAACTGAAGAAGCGTTTGACTTCAGCCCCGGTTTTGGCGTTGCCATGTGGCAACGAGGGTTTTGCCGTTTATAGCGATACTTCGGGTCAGGGTCTTGGGTGCGTATTGATGCAAAGACGGCAAGACCATTGCCTATGCGTCGAGACGCTTGGGGCCGTATGAGCCGAACTACCCTACTCATGATTTGGAGTTAGCGGCGATGCTTTTGCGCTCAAGATTTGGCGTCACTATATGATCGGATCAGCATGTCAGAATTTTACCGATCATAAAAGTCTGAAATACATATTTACTCAGCGGGAGTTGAATATGAGGCAGAGGAGGTGGTTAGAGCTGATTAAGGATTATGACCTCGAAATCCTTTATCATCCGGGCAAGGCGAACGTCGTGGCCGACGCCTTGAGTCAGAAACCGGTTACGTTGCGAACGCTTGAGATCCTTACGTCTCAGTCGGAGCTTCGGCGGGCTTTGATCGAGTTAGATGTTGAGGTTTTGTTGCCTGGAGCTGTCGGGCAACTTTGTGCTTTAGAGATTTCGTCGTCTTTGATCGATGAAATTAAGCTGAAGCAGTTAGAGGATCCGATGATTACTAAAATCCGAGAGAACATTCTTAAGGGAAAGTCTCATGGGTTTGTGATTCACGAGGATGGCGTTTTGAGATTTCAGAGTCGGCTTTGTGTACCGAACGAATCAGAGTTGAGACAGAATATTTTGCGGGAGGCCCATGCTACACCTTATTCCGTTCATCCTGGTTCGAGTAAGATGTACAAGGACCTGAGAAGGAACTTCTGGTGGAATGATATGAAGGAGGAGGTCGCACAGTTTGTAGCAAGATGTTTGACTTGTCAGCAGGTCAAAATCGAGCATCGCCGATCGGGTCAAGGTTATTAGTCACTTCGCTCGGAATGGAAATGGGAAGATATATCGATGGATTTCATTACGAGTTTGCCGAGATCGAGGTCGGGTATGAATATGGTATGGGTGATTGTTGATCGTATGACCAAGTCGGCACATTTTTCTGGGCATCAAGGACACTTGGGGCCCGGAGAAGTTAGCTCGTGTGTTTATCGCGCAGATTGTGAGGCTTCACGGTACTCCGAAGTCTATTGTTTCGGATCGTGATGGCCGTTTTGTATCGCACTTCAGCGGGCGGTGCATAAGGCGTTGGGTACCGTTTGCGTTTGAGTACCTCTTTTCATCCCGATCGATGGGATACCGAACGCACTATCCAGACGTTCGAGGATTTGTTGCGTGCTTGTGCTCTCGATTGGAGCAGTGACTTGGAGGAGCATTTGCCATTGATCGAATTCACATACAACAATAGTTGGCACGCGTCGATTAGGATGGCACCGTATGAGGCACTTTATGGGCGGCGATGTCGATCACCGATTTGTTGGAATGAGGCGTCCGATTTGGTCGGAACCGAGCCGGATGTCGTTTTAGAGACGAGGCGGAAGATAGAATTAATTCGGGAACGGATGTTGACTGCCCAGAGTCGACAAAAGTCGTATGCCGACGTCCGTCGTCGACCTTTGGAATTCGAGGCGGGAGACCACGTTTTGCTAAAGGTGTCGCCGACGAAGGGAGTTTTTCGTTTCGGGAAGAAAGGGAAGTTGAGTCCGAGATTTATTGGACCCTTTGAGATTCTCGAGCGAGTCGGTGGGTTGGCATACCGTTTGGCGTTACCTCCGGCCTTGAGTCATGTTCATGGCGTTTTTCATGTTTCCCAGCTGAGGAAATATGTCCCGGATCCTAGTCACATCATCGATTATGGTGAGATTGATGTCGCCGAGGATATTACTTTTGAGGAGCGTCCTTTGAAGATTTTGGAGCATCGTGAGAAACGACTGAGGCATAAGACCATCCCTTTGGTCAAAGTGCAGTGGTCGAGACACGGTGTCGAGGAGGCGACTTGGGAAACCGAGGATAGCATGCGTGCTAGGTACCCTGAGTTGTTTGTTTCTTAAGTTTCGGGACGAAACTTATTTTTAGAGGGGTAGAATGTAATATCCGCATTTTTTTCTTTCCCTTGTATTTTCTTTTTCAGTGTATTTCTCGGTCGTAGTGACCCCGTGTACCTTTCAATGTATCTTTCCCGTCATCTATTGATCTGATTCTCGTTATTGTTGTGCGGAACCGCTGTTTCGGGGTTGCCGTGGATCCATTCTATGTTTTGATGCGTCTTGAGATGTTCCGTTTGATGCTTCGTTCATATTCCGGTGTTTTGGACCAGTTATATTTCATACCTAGCGCACGCTATCTTTTCTGCATAGCGCACGCTAGGGGTCCCTTAGTAGCGCACGCTACGACTGCTCCGTAGCACGTGCTAGAAAGCAATCCCTGGGAGTGGCAGTGCTGTTTCCAGCCCTCTGGACTGGCGAATTAGCGTACGCTACGTAGTCTAGCGCACGCTAATGTCGGGGGCTAGCGCACGCTGAGATTCCCGGTAGCGTGCGCTAGCGTGAGTGTCCAGTACTGGACAGTTTGCTACTGGACTCAATCTGCTGCCCAGGTAGCGCACGTTATTGGTCGATAGCGCGCGCTACTGATACACTTTAGCGCACGCTACATTTGGTGGATAGCGCGCGCTAACTGGATCAGGTGTGTACTGGACAGTTGCTTCTGGACTCGGCTGATGTCCAGGTAGCGCACGTTATTGGTCGATAGTGCGCGCTACCGAGAGATTATTAGCGCACGCTACGTTTGATAGAAGACGCTAACGCCGTAACCGCTACTAGATCGACGCTAACTGTTTGGCCTGTAGTTTTATCCCGTTAGCGCACACTAACCTTGAGGATTAGCGCGCGCTAACACTCCTTGGCTATATAAACCAGGGAGTTGACCGAGATGAACACAATTTCTCATTTCTTCCTCCTCTCCGCAGCTAAGGCGATTTCGGGCGATTTTCTTGGCGATTTCTTCCTCCAATCATCTCATCCAACACCTTCCTTGAGTTCTTGGTGTATTATAACAACAACAACACGAATCTTCCATCCTAATCCAAGGTAAAATCTCTTAGAACCCTACTTTTGGATAATTTGGGGGTTTTGGGATTTTCGTCCGATTCATTCCGTTTTGTTGGTGGATTCATGATGAATATGATAAATCTTGTCGATATCATTAGTTTTCCTACAGATTCATGGTATATTTTCATAGTTTTGCGAAATCGGGAGGGTTTGGTTGTGGTCCGCCCTCGTTGTTATTTTTATACAAATATACATGAATCATAGGCGGGTTTTCGGGTGTATTCCATTTCCGTAATCGTTTAGGAGTGGTTGTGATTGTGTTATTCGAATCGTTAGGTTCATTCATCGGTCCCTCGCAGTCGTGCTCAATTCTTCCGTTCCGTTCGTGTCACCGTCTATTAATCGAGGCAAGTACCCTTATGAACTTACAATCTTGACATAATAGTATTGTATGAGAAATGGTGTGTGTGTATGCTCACTACGGGTTAGATCCGATGGGGCCTCGGTAGGGGTCCACAGAGACGTGGATCGACGAGCTTGCTTTTAACCACTACGGGTTAGATCCGACGGGTCTCGGTAGGGGTCCACAGAGACGTGGATCGACGGTTAATTGTGGTGCATTTTACAAATGTGATTTGGCATTTCCGGAAATGAATGTTTTGGAACTATGTTTTCGTGATTTCGTGCATTTACTATATGTGTAAGATGTAAGTTGTTCATTTGGTTACTTGTACTAGCGTAATTGCTAACCCCTCTGGGGACCCGTTTTGGGGAAATTCGTTTTATGAATTTTAGGTCAGGTTCATCGAGACGAACGGGTGCTGGACCAGTATGCGGATGATGGCCGTGCGTGATGATTGTGCACGAGTGATGTCTTAGTGTCTTTTATCTTTTTATCTTTTGTGGTTTTTAAACTAATAGAAGTACTCGAGTACTTAAGAATTCTTGTTTGTCCAAATTGTATTGTTGTCTATTATGTTTGTGTCGGATGATGGTGTTATGATTGACCGGTTGAACCGGGTGGATTATTTTGTTTGGCGTCTTGATGACGAGGTGTTATTTTGTTGTTTCGATGAGTCGATGAGTATGATGTTTGTTCAGCCTAGTGGGTCCCATATAGGGATTCACGGCGCTGTAATATACCTCGGATATCCTGGGGGTGTTACAATATCAACATCCGCAAAGGAGAAGAAGGATTCACCAACTTATCTCAAGAAAACGAACTACATAATTCAAACCACACGAATCATATTTAATATCATCATACTCCGGTAATCCATCTCATAATCATGCTTGTCAACTTGTTTATGTAATAATCATCAACTCAAGAACATCAACATTCAATCCAAAACGAAATCCAAAGATGAAGAGTGATTACCTTTATGAAGGAATGGATTGATTTCCAAGGTTGAATCCATTTCCAAGAATCACCAATGATTTCCAGAACAAAGCTTTAATCCATGATTTCCATCTTTAATCTTGTCAAAGAGGATCATCCCTCAGTGTTTAGGAACTCCAAAAGTCCTCCCAAGGTTCTCTCTATCGGTTGCAAGAAGAAAATGGACGAAGTGGTTCATAATATCCGTCTGCCCCCTTTATATAGAATACATTATTAGCGTGCGCTAACATCTCATGTTTAGCGTGCGCTGCGGCTTTAGCGTACGCTAACTGACTTTGTTAGCGCGCGCTGTCGCAGTCCAGGGGCTACTGTCTGGCTTCGTACATGTGCTTACGTATGTAATGCCCATGCATTAGCGTACGTAATTTACACTCTCTAGCGTACGCAAGTCCTTGCGTTTAGCGTGCGCTAATATCAGTTGACTCGTTTGTCTGTATGCTCCGAAGACTGGTTCACACGCCGAAAGTGCTGACGAGGATAAGATTCCTTTTTGTCCAATATACCATTAGCGTGCGCTAACCTTTAGGGTTTAGCGTGCGCTAGTACTACATTACAAACATCTGTTGACTTATCAGAACGTGCGCCGAAAGTGGCCTGGTCAACACGCAGATTCCTTCCGATCTGACTGCATTAGCGTGCGCTACATTCTGCCTCCAGCGTGCGCTAACCATGAACGATAGCGTGCGCTATACTTGACCATTAGCGCACGCTAGTCAAGCTATACTTAGCCATTTCCAACTCTTCTCGTCCGTCTCGACATACTGGATACGTACACTCACATACTGAATACATATACTCAATTCAATAATATTATCATATGATACACAATATCCTCAATTGCAATTGTCGACCAAGTGCGACAATTATACCAATACAGATGTCTCAGTCCTTTATTTATTTTATCCATACTATACAGATTCCACGCTGTACAATATAACTCGGATAAAATAATATCAAACAACAGTAGTAGAAATTCCGGATATTACATACTACACCACTTAAAATAAGTTTCGTCCTCGAAACTTGCAATCTGTCATAGAAAAATCAACAAACCGTTCAACCAAAATATTCCGAAACCATCACGACAACGATCAATCATCATTATTAATGAATAACCAAAACAGTACACTTATATATGCGCCAATTCGACGATCTCCTAAGGTACTAGCAAGTGACTTCACTGTAAAACCTCAATACATTTACAATAGCAATTCCATGAGTCTCAACGAAATATATCATCTTCGGATGAAGTAACCTATCTGTGTCAAATCCTGTCTGCCTGATTACACAATCAAGTCCTAATCTGCTAAAAACCAATAATGCATGATACATCTGTGAAACAACTGCTCAACACAATGGCAACGAATCCCGAAACATCGACAGACAATCTGAACGCTCAGATGATCACCGGCAATAATCAACCAATAAATTAACCGAGAATATTATCGACATGATAAACTCTAATACGACCAATCCAAAGGTCAAAACACAGCCGAGAATATCATCATCATGATAAACTCCAATATTACCAACGAACGATCAACGAAAATCGAGAATACCTTCACACGGTAAACTCCAACACGATCAACACAGAACCATCGAAACCGATATACGAACGAATAAGGTTCTCAAAACGACACACCAATCACAATTCGATGAACATATCCAATCATACATGGAGTGGGAACGACCACTCAATATCCAAAACAACAAGCATGGGGTCACCATCCCCAATTCTACACTTACAAAGAAATCATTCAAAAATCATTATGGTAAAATCGCGCTACTATCATACCAATGGAATCACATAGCACATATGTTCCGGTTTCACAAAATCCCAAGTTTCCAAAATAATATTATGTGCATGAATCTACAACACGCAACATATTTCTCTTATCCGATAACTCAACCGATCATCCCTGGATAACCAAACTACTATACTGAAGTTCAAATTTCTATTCATCGTTCCATACCGACGTCTTATCCAGTTCGTGAGTCACACTCAGAACTTCACCATGATATGCATTATGCACTAAATGCGTATATATATCAATCCCATTTTCAAAACCAGTTTGAAATCATATATCTCGTCAAGAAAACAAATTTTCGAAAGTTCATTCAAAAATTTCAAAACTCAAAACATAAATTTTCGTAAGACCACGAAATCAATTTTCGAAAAAATTTGGTTCGCTGGTGCCAAGTATTCGATAACAGTTTTCCTTCGAATCCACACGATTTCGAAGTTTTAAAATGAAAAGTATGCAAATGCTCGACTACATCCATACTCCTATATACCAGTCCGGTTCGTCACCAATATCCACTTATATTCCATCGGAAAACCACACGATCGAGTTCCAAAATCTCAGTATATAAACTCCGACCAAAAACTCCTTTTCCACATATGACTCGCAACGCCAATCATTAACCCATCTTGGGTCATCTCAGTTATGCTATGACAAGACATTGAAACAAATCAACACAGCGAAAGACTTCCCGAGATGTTTCGTTTGAACAAGTAAACTAAAACCGCGAAAGGCAGAAACGAAATCGATAAAGATTGATAAAGTGTTTTACAATTCTCGGGAGTTTTAGAAAACAGAAAAGCTTTGTTTTGAAACATTAGGCTCTCAGCCCGTATCTTGTTCCGCATTACAAGAAGTTTAAAAAAATAGAAAACCCTTTTTCAGACCCCAAGTCCTCAGTTATAAAACCATTTCAAAATCGATTGGGTCTCGGCCCAAAAATCATTTTCCACAAAACATCCGTAAAACATTCATTTTGAAAAGTATCATTTTCAAATGCTCAAAAATAGTTCGTATATCTCAAGATGAACTATCATGACTACATGTTCTCCTGAACAATCCACAATATTTCTCCCAAATGCACAACTTCGTTCCAAAACTTAATCGACATATTGATTTCCAAAATCATAACTTCTCAAGATCATCAATCCTGTCCCAACTCTGTCACCTTATACTGTAATGCATAATATTCTGCTGAATCTCAAAGCATATCAACTTAGCTCGGCAATAAATCTCAATGCAATTCAAAAATCCAAAAACTTATAGATCGTGAAGCCGATGATTCCCCGTGATACTGGAACATGTCTCAACTCTAGAAAATACTTGACACAGATATTTTTAAGACACACGTTTTGCAAACACAGTTCAACTCGAGAACGTAACACAACTCTATCTGAAAAAACATGTTAACACCATTTGAAAAAGTTTACAACAACCCTAGTACTATACTGGTAAATCACATAACGCACAAGCCCGAGTGAACAACAAAACTCAGAGCTCAAACACTTGTCAACCGACAACTCGAATGACACGACAAAAACACGACCCAACTCGTCCCGACTGCCTAGGTTTTCTCAACCTAAGCTCTGATACCATATTCTGTAACACCCCCAGATTTAACCGGAAATATTACAGCTCCGTGGGCCCCGAGATGGAACCCACAAGGCTGAAGGAAATTTTCGCAAACATTTACAAACGCCCAAGAGGCTAACGACGGTATTATCTATTTAAAACATTTGAAGACTTTATAAAACTCGTTTATTCAAACCGTCGTAGAATCTCATTTGAAACCACAAGGCCCAAAATGCCAAAACTCAACAGTTTAAAAACATACGTTAAGCTATCACTTACACGTACCAACAGAACAAATTTAGAAAATGATTTCCAAAGTAATCTAAGTTACCAGATACCAAAAGGCCATTTAAAATACTCACGCAGCGGAAAAAGACAAACAATTGAAATACTCTAGCAGTGGAATACAAGAACTGATCATGAAACTCAATACACAAATACATGCCCTAGCCAGTATCCTTCGGGAAGTTCATCTCTCCACGAACGCTACAAGCTTGATAATCCAAGAACCTAAAAAGAAAGCCCACGACGGGGTCAGCCATAATATCCAACAATGATAACCATCACATCACGTCAATAATTACATATCAATGGAAATACTAAGTAGGAATACGACCAATGTAATCTTACCGTCGTAACTTTATGAAAATCCATGATTCGTATCCTCAACAACACAATAAGATAATACCGAAATATCTGTACGGTATCTCAACAATACCCAAGGCTCTCAAAACATTATCATAACTCGCGATACGGAAATAATACCAACTCTGGCCAATTCAATCCATCGGATAACATCGACAATTTTAATACGATAATCGATTGTCCATCAAAGACAAGTACCAAGGAAATACGGAACATACCTCAAGATACGAAATACCATTACAATCACGGCAGTCTAATCCGAGATCAGATCAACACAACATACGGACATGGTCCTAACACAAGACCTACAAATGCATACCCATATGACAACGTCAATATGATCATAACAATAACGACAATGTATACTTATGGCAAACCCATAATATACATATGCACAACAACAATACATGGAAATCCGATGATCCAGCGTTCACTGCCTAGATCCCCCGATGATCCCGTCAGACCAACCCGAGGTGGAAAACCCGTCCGATGATCCAGCGCACACTAGCATAGATCCCCCGATGATCCCGTCGGACCAACATGAGGTGGACATATGACAACAATGCACAACTGCACAGAACAACAGTACATAATACACGACAACAACAATGCACAAATGCATGACAACAACGATACACGAATGTATCACGACATGATCGACACAAATGATAAAAACGATTAGAGTACTTGCCCTAAGTCCTTCGAGAGCGTTCTCAATGTCTAAACCATCACGAACCATTATCCTCAATACTCGACGGTCCAAAGTATCACAGATTGCAGATAATTCATATCTTCGTCTTTATCACAATATATCCTCGATATCTAAGTATACCCAATAACAAAAGTAAATCATATACATGATGATTTAGATTCCCAAAACTCGAATACGATTTATAATCCCAAATCTCCTGTGATTACGATTATAAACATTGCTATACGAATTATACATGAATGAAACGAAAACCATTCATTAAATACTATAAACTGAGCAAGTAATAACTTACCTTGATACCGATACAACGACGAGGAAGCTATTACCAAATCCATTGCCGTCATCTACAAGTTTCTCGGTCCCGACCAAATCAATTCACGAACATCCTCGAACTCGACCACAACACACGGTTATAATCACCGATCAATATTCTCAACCTAGTAATTTGATAAACAACAAGTTCGATAACAATCAACAATCGATAAAATCAATTCACAAACCCAACGGCTCAAAAATATCTCGATTAACTACAAGTCTGATCAAACCAACTTAAACGATCACGAATTCATAACCAAAACAGAATATACTACCCTGCCTGTTGACTTAGCGCACGTTAATTACTTAACGTAGCGTGCGCTAAGTTGCTCCCGTTAGCGTACGCTAATGACATGCAGTTCCATGTATTTCGGATACCGATCAACATATGGCGATTATCAAGAACACTAAGTGATTCTGAACCATGTTCAAAGCTATCAAAACAACGAAGTCCGATATCCTTTAACATATAAGTAATTAGCCAACCCTTAATCCAATTCTTATATTCAAATATTATCTTCTTCCTCAAATATTAACATCATGAACACCAAGAACCTTAACAACACTCCTCTAATCTAACATTACAGAGATTAATCTCCAACAATGATATCAACATCCGCAAAGGAGAAGAAGGATTCACCAACTTATCTCAAGAAAACGAACTACATAATTCAAACCACACGAATCATATTAATATCATCATACTCCGGTAATCCATCTCATAATCATACTTGTCAACTTGTTTATGTAATAATCATCAACTCAAGAACATCAATATTCAATCCAAAGATGAAGAGTGATTACCTTTATGAAGGAATGGATTGATTTCCAAGGTTGAATCCATTTCCAAGAATCACCAATGATTTCAAGAACAAAGCTTTAATCCATGATTTCCATCTTTAATCTTGTTAAAGAGGATCATCCCTCAGTTTTTAGGAACTCCAAAAGTCCTCCCAAGGTTCTCTCTATCGGTTGCAAGAAGAAAATGGACGAAGTGCTTCATAATACCCGTCTGCCCCCTTTATATAGAATACATTATTAGCGTGCGCTAACATCTCATGTTTAGCGTGCGCTACGGCTTTAGCATACGCTAACTGACTTTGTTAGCGCGCGCTATCGCAGTCCAGGGGCTACTGTCTGGCTTCGTACATGTGCTTACGTACGTAATGCCCATGCATTAGCGTACGTAATTTACACTCTCTAGCGTACGCAAGTCCTTGCGTTTAGCGTGCGCTAATATCAGTTGACTCGTTTTTCTGTATGCTCCGAAGACTGGTCCACACGCCGAAAGTGCTGACGAGGATAAGATTCCTTTTTGTCCAATATACCATTAGCGTGCGCTAACTGTTAGGCGTATTTTTATACGCTTATTTATCATTATTTTGTATTATTTTGGAGAGTGAAATTGTTTAAATGAGCCTTTAATGCCTTAATTTTGTATGTTTGTCAGGAAATTGAAGTCCGGAAGCTAAAACGAGGCGAAACAGGCGAAAACGGCAAATCTTGGCTATGAGCCGCAGCATAAGGAAGCAGGGCCGCGGCACAGGAAGACACCACCGGCACTAAGTAACTCGTACTGTGCCGCGGCACGCCTGTGAGCCGCGCACGTAAGAATTAAATGACGCCTGTGCATCCAAATTAAAGGCAAGGTGCCGCGGCACAGACTTAGTGAGCCGCGGCACACTAGGCGGCGTTTGTATGCATCGCGCGGATTTGGGCCGTTTCGAAGCCAGTTTTCGACCTACTCATACGGGCGCGATTTGGAGGATGTAAAAGCTATAAATAAGGGTTTAAGACCCTAATTAATCATCTTTTATCTTTTGGATCTTAAGCTTGGAATCAAAGAGGAGAGACGGCAGAAGAGGAGGGAAGCAGAAGACTTCAAGAGCAGAGGGCGGAAGCCAAAGAACGGAGGAATCCGAGCTTCATCTGCGTTTGATTTTAATGCTTTCATTCATTTACTCTGTATTTTTATTTATTAGTATGTCAGGCTAAAACCCTAATCTAGGATTTTGATGAAACTTACGTTTTGACGAATTTGCTTGAGATTGTCTAATTAATTACCTTTTTGTTGAGTTTTCCCAATTGTGTTTAATGCTTGCAATTATCTGGCCAATAGTTGTATTGATTTAATCATTCAATTCGAATCGGGAGAGGAGAATTGGTGAGGAACTATTGGTGAGGACCGTTTTATTCTGTGAGATAGGAATATACTCATAGGAACTACGTGGCCTTTTGGAGATTTTATGCTTTTCGCCTATTGACGAATTAATTCACCTAGGGATAGAGTGCGTTATTCGCCTTTAGACAAATCTATTGACCTCGGGAGAGGCGGTAGAATATATTAGCAATCTCCGCCTTCAATAAATTGGGAAAATTATTTATTACGGATAATCGAGAGTAAATTCGGATAAACCGAGGTGGATTCAGAATCCTAGACTTATTCATCATTTGATTTCCCTTTATTCAAGCTATCGTTTTCTACTGCTTAGTCTTTTAATAACTCTTTTAGTAATTAATTGCAAAACCCATATTCAATTGTTCGAATAAAACTAGAATACACAAAATTGGTAGTTAGTGATTCAGTCCTCGTGGGAACGATACTCACTCATCACTTTATTACTTGTAAATGATAATGTGCACTTGCGTGTAATAAATATCGCAATAAGTTTTTGGCGCCGTTGCCGGGGACTAAAATTTTACTAATATCGATTTCAGTATTTCTAGTCTTAGTTTGAATGTTTTTATTTTATTATTTTGTGTATTTAATTTCGTTTATTTGTTTTTCCTTTCAGGACCTTTCGTGGAGTGCATGAGAAAACTCGGTAACGAAGGCCTGCTACCTTTGGATACCGAGCTCGAGCGCACTCTGAGAAGGAACAAGAAGGAGAAACGAGAGTTACAGACGACGGTGACCATGGCCGAGAATATCGAAATTCAAGGACGGCATAATATTGTGTAGCAAGCTCAACCGGAAATGGCACTTCGAGACTATGCCATACCGCAAATCAATGCTAATTTTTCGGGAATTCGGCGTCCCACTATCCAAGCCAATAATTTTGAGATCAAGCCTGCTATCATTCAGATGGTGCAGGCGAGCCAATTCTGTGGATTGCCGAATGACGACCCTAACGCTCATATTGCTTCTTTCCTTGAAATTTGTGAAACGTTCAAGAATAATGGTGTCACTGACGATGCGATCCGATTACGGCTTTTCCCTTTCTCTTTGAGGGATAAAGCAAAATTTTGGCTGAATTCTTTACCGCCGAGGTCGATCACAACATGGGCAGAGTTAGCGCAAGCCTTCCTTGCCAAATTCTTCCCACCTTCTAAGACGGCGAGATTAAGAAACGAGATCACCACTTTCGGTCAGTACGATATGGAATCGCTCCACGAGGCATGGGAGCGATATAAAGATTTGCTACGGAGATGCCCACACCACGGCCTTCCAGACTGGCTTCAAATTCAGATGTTCTACAATGGTTTAAGTGCTTCTACACGCACTCTCGTAGATGCAGCCGCCGGTGGGGCTTTGATGGGAAAGACTATGGCCGAGGCACACTCGTTGTTGGAAGCTATGGCCGCAAATGCATATCAATGGCCATCGGAAAGATTGACGCCGAAGCGAGTTATGGAAGTTTCAAGTAATGATCCGATTTCCACATTGTCAGCTCAAGTCGCCGCCTTGACCCAACAGCTCCAAGCATTTTCGCACGCACCTTCCCCCGTTACCATTGAGACATGCAATTGGTGTAACGGATCTCACCCGAGCGCGGAGTGTCAAGTCGGAAATCCGTTCAAGCAACATCAGATGGAGCAAGCTCAATTTGTGGGAAATGGAAATCGACAAAATAATCCGTACTCCAACACGTATAATCCGGGGTGGCGTAATCATCCCAACTTTTCGTGGAGAAACGGGCAGAACTCAAACCAGCCCCCTCCCGCTCCAAAAGTTTCTCTCGAGGAAGCACTTGCGAAATTGGCAGCGAATACGAGTCAATTCATGACTCGTACTGAAGCAACATTGCAGAATCATTCCGCTTCCATTCGCAACTTGGAAGTTCAGCTGGGTCAAATTGCTAATGTGTTGACAGCCCGCCCGGAGGGAGCATTGCCTAGCACGACCGAGACAAATCCTAGAGAGAGTCTAAATGCGATCAGTCTAAGAAGTGGGAAGGAGGTGTTGGACCAGCCCGAGCGGTGTGAAAAGAAGAAGGAAATTGAGGAAAAGAATAATTTAGAGACAGAGGAGTCACAAGATTTGAAACCTTCAATAACGTTGCCGGATAACCCGAAGACATGTGTGCCCCCCGTCCCGTTTCCGCAGAGATTACAGCAGAAAAAGGCGGACAAACAATTTTCTAAGTTCCTTGACGTGTTCAAAAAGCTTCACATTAACATTCCATTCGCCGACGCGTTGGAACAAATGCCGAGCTACGCTAAATTTATGAAAGAGATGTTGTCGAAGAAAAGAAAACTCGAGGAGTTTGAAACTGTCGCCTTGACGGAAGAATGCAGCGCAATTCTTCAAAAGAAGCTCCCACCAAAATTGAAAGATCCGGGAAGCTTCAACATACCATTCACCATGGGGAATCTTTCTTTTAATAAGGCACTGTGCGATCTCGGTGCTAGTATTAACCTCATGCCTCTGTCGATTTTCAAAAAGCTGGACATTGGGGAAGCCAAGCCGACAACAGTCTCCTTGCAATTAGCGGATCGATCGATTAAGTATCCAAGGGGAGTGATTGAGGATGTTTTGGTAAAGGTGGATAAATTTATCTTTCCAGCGGACTTTATCGTTCTTGACATGGAGGAAGACGAAGATATCCCGATTATCTTGGGACGACCATTTTTGGCGACCGGCAGAACCCTTATTGACGTGGAAAAAGGAGAATTAACTCTGCGGGTCCAAGACGAGCATGTTACATTCCAAGTATTCAAATCTTTTCCATGTCCGGGAGGTGCTGATAAAAGCTCACAAATTGAAAGTGCAGATGCCATTGAAAAAGGAAAGCACCGAAAACATCGTCGGTTGAAAAATTCAGATTCTGTGTCAGATGGTCCAATTTTTAAGAAGGATGTAGAACGAGTAGCATTTCTCGAGCATGCGGACAAATCTGCTGCAGTCTTGAGTGCGTTCGTGAAGGAGGAGAGTAAGCCGGAAGCCTAGCGGACATCTAGTCATGAGAAAAACGGGTGTTTCGGGAAGTTGTTCTCGTCAAAACCTTTCCGCAAACAACATTCGATGTCCGAACCTAAAGTCGAATTGTTAACGACCGATGGTCATAATTTTAAAAACTATATTAACGGTTCGATAAACGGGGCGGAAACCAAATGGAGTTTGCGAAAAGCGAACTGATTTTTAAATAGGTCCGGCTGAAGACTATAAACTTAGAGCTTCTCGGGAGGCAACCCGAGTTCGTAGTTGTATATTTTTGCATTTCTATATTTTTCTTGCATTTTTGAATTTTTATTTTTCATCTTTTTGTGCTTGATTTGCTTTTACCTCTCGTTCTTGACATGTTCTTCTTGAAATTCTGTGCAGGAAAAGTCCCAGGGGAGAAACTGATATATGAGCCGCGGCACAGGCATTGTGAGCCGCGGCACACACAAATCGAAATGGAAAGCTAAACCCACTGTACCCTATGCCGCGGCACGGCATAAATGAGCCGCGGCACACTTGAGCACTGAGCCGCGTCACACGAAATATGTGCCGCGCACGACAAAACGAACGAACAGGCAAAACGGAACTGTACTCGGTGCCGCGGCTCATTTGAGCTGTGCCGCGGCACACTATGCGGAATTGGAAAGGCCAGGTACCTTATAACCCGAAATCGGCCGACCACCCCTGGTAAGTTTTCACTTCCTGTTCATCTCCCTTGCGCGTGCGACCGGCCGAAATACTCTTTCAGTTTTATTCTTGCGATCTTTTCTTGCATTTTTCACAAACAAATCAAGGTATGTTCCAAACTCTAATCTCTACTTGTTTTATGAATTTGAATGTGAGATTGTGTAGTGCATTTGATGGTTGAATATTCTTATTTCTTTCAAAAGTTCTAGGATAGTTAATTGGAGGATTTGTAGTTTTGATCGATTGTTAATGTTCAGTTGTGGTTATGAATGAATGGATAATGTCGTTTGTCATCAGATATGATTCGTGTTGATTGTTTTTGGGAATTGAATGAAGCTTTATTCATAGGTGTTCTTCAATTAAAAGGTTGCCCTTAAGGTGTTTGATGAATTGTCTAAGTGAAAAATTTTCTTTGTTAAAGCAATCTTTTGAATCTTTGTGCAACGTATTCGTTCTGAAATTACAGCAAGTCCAACCCTTACGTCCAGTTTAAACGTTTAAGTCCAATTTCATCTTTCTCTCACGAATGTGCTATCTTGTTAAATTCTTGATTTCCGGCTGGACATCTTTAGCCGAGTGATGATTATTGTTGTTATTGTTTGCGTAAATAAACCCTGGTGTTGTATTTTTCAAGACTGACTATGGCTAGGACGAAAAAGCTGAGCAAGAGAGCCAGGACTCAGTCATCCCCCACTCGAGGGGAAACCTCTCGCAGCCGCGCCGAGTCGTAGGGGCACCAGTTTTCTAACCCTGAAATCCACAAAATCTTCAATGAGAAGATTCGGCCGCGACCTCTTATTCCGGAGAGGGGATTTACTCCAGCCCCTCAGGACGGGGAATTGCTTGCTATGATAAATGAGATGGGGTGGGCCCGATTCGCTGCACCGCCCGAGCCAGCAGTGATATCGATTGTGCAGGAGTTCTACGCCAGTGCATTACTGAAGCACATTCGGGCAGGCCATACGTTGCCATCGTTAGACTCTCGGACTCAGGTCGATGTCCGAGGTTTTACAATTGATTTTTCCAATGCTGCTATTCGGAGGTTGTTTGGGCTTCCGGTGGTAGATGAGTCGGCCTATGACCGAGTGATGACTAGCCTCACGAAGGAGGCCCTGCTCGAGACTATTGCACAGCCCGATTCCGACTGGGATTAGCGCGCACAGGGTTCTTCCACTTTACACTTCAAGAGCTCGCGCCTCAGCCGGCTAGGGCGTGCCTGGCTTTATTTTATCTGCGCACGCATTGACCCCAGCTCCCAGATCCGCACTGTTTTTCTCTCCCGCGCCCGGACACTTTATGCTATCACTTCCGGGCTGCGTTTCGATGTGGCCCCCATCCTGGTCCGATCTATCTTCCAGTGCATTCAGGGAGGGGCCAAGACGGGGTTGAAGCACCCCTCTCTCATCTGCGCTTTGTGCCGGCAGTCGGGGCTGACGTGGTCAGACGACGAGCAGATGCTTGCTCCCCAGGCCCCGATCGACCACCGCATCATATCACATTTTGACCAGTGGGGAGGAGCGCCGGCGCACGCTCGGGGGAGAGGATTTCTGCTGGAGGAGGCCCACGAGGGGTCCCCCGAGCCTCTTTTGCTGACACATGGAGATGCCGGCCCGCCGCCCGACAGAGAGAGATTGCAGGAGATGTTTGATGGGCTGATGGAGGATCTGAGGAGAGAGAGAGAGGAGCTGAGAGAGTATTTGAGGAGAGAGAGAGATGAGATGAGGAGAGAGAGGGAGAGTATGATGGCTGGCATGCGAGAGGAGCAGCGGACGGAGCGAGAGAGCGTATTGCTGCCGTCAGAGCTGAGATGCGAGAGCAGGCCCGCCGGGCCAACCGACGAGAGGCGAGGCGTCTGGCAGCGAGGGACGCTTATCATCAGGAGCACCTTGCCGCATGGACGGCCCATATCATGCATCTCGACGGGCCATTTATTGCACCCGCCCGGCCAGCCACACCACCCTCCTCACCGGATGATGCCGGCACCAGCTCGTGAGAGGACTGGAGGGGAGTACTTGACCTTTTACTTTTATTGCATATCATATTTTGTCCATTGAGGTCAATGTACGTCCTAAGTTTGGGGGGGTTTACTTTCAGTTGATACATTCATTGTTGTACTGATTTTGTTGCACTTTTCATTACTTTGCGTTATTTTTTTCGATAGCCTTGCTTGTCTTAATTTTTCTCTATTCGTGAATTTTTCGTGCTTCTATTTGTGTAATACTGATGTTACAACACTGTTTTTCTCTCTGAAGAAACGGTCGAGTTCTAGTCACGTTGTAGTCAGTGATTTCTGTTTCTGCTTAGTATTCATTTAGGTCCAAAAATTTTTCGTGATTGTAGAGGTCTTGGCGGATAAGAGAGGATACATACTTGTTTGAAAATCACCGTCGATACGTTTGGTTACATTTTTTGGTTAGTGAGTCGTACAGTTACATTAGTCGTGTTGGCACTTAGAGTGAGTTTAGAGTCGGTCAGTTTTTCCCAAAAGTCGAGATAATGTTGTTCTATGAGGGGAAGTCTAGTAACCGGGGGCATTCACGTGACCCGTTGTTTACTCTCGCGTAAAACGACGACCCTGATTAGACTAGTGATTTAGAAATTTCACATGTGCCGATGATAGGGAGCCTAGTAACCGGGGGTATTCGCGTGACCCGTTGTTTACTCTCGCGTAAAACGGCGACCTCGATTTGGACATGCGTAAATTATACATTCGAGTTGTTTCTCTGCTGTAGAAGGGAACTTAGTAACTAGAAGCATCCATGTGCCCCATGAGTGTCTTTTACGTCAAACGGTTTCCCAATACATGAGAATGGAAGTTCCACCCTAGGATTTTCCCGATGAAGCATCCCGAGATCCGAACCTAGTGGTCAACTCGAATCAATTTTCTTGAGCATATATATTAGGGAATACTGTCCGAGGATTATTTTTATGAAACTCGTGAAAATTTTGCCATTAGACTGTGGAACGGGACGAACTAGCTTGTTTATTTTAGCCTTTCATATTGACGGTCGATTTGATTCACGTTTGTTAATCTTTGAGCTAGATTTTCTTCATGAACGAGTAATTGTGGATCGAACTTGATTACTTTGTGGGATCAGTGTTCTGAGTGTAGCTCGCTATTACGACACTCGTATTATTCAGAGAGAATTTCAGGATAGTATTGATTAGGTTGAACACTACGAGTCGCACGATGATTCACGACATTCTTTTATTGAAATTAATTCTTTTTGCTTGAGGACAAGCAAAGGCTTAAGTTTGGGGGTATTTGTTAGGCGTATTTTTATACGCTTATTGATCATTATTTTGTATTATTTTGGAGAGTGAAATTGTTTAAATGAGCCTTTAATGCCTTAATTTTGTATGTTTGTCAGGAAATTGAAGTCCGGAAGCTAAAACGAGGTGAAACGGGCGAAAACGGCAAATCTTGGCTATGAGCCGCGGCACAAGGAAGCAGGGCCGTGGCACAGGAAGACACCCAGCCGAGCACTAAGTAACCTGTACTCTGTGCCGCGGCACAGTCCAGGTGAGCCGCGGCACAGAAGAATTAAATGACGCCCAGGCATCCAGCTAAAGGCAGTGTGCCGCGGCACAGACTTAGTGAGCCGCGGCACACTAGGCGGCGTTTGTATGCATCGCGCGGATTTGGGCCGTTTCGAAGCCAGTTTTTGACCTACTCATACGGGCGCGATTTGGAGGATGTAAAAGCTATAAATAAGGGTTTAAGACCCTAATTAATCATCTTTTATCTTTTGGATCTTAAGCTTGGAATCAGAGAGGAGAGACGGCAGAAGAGGAGGGAAGGTAAGACTTCAAGAGCAGAGGGCTAAGCAAGAACGGAGGAATCCGAGCTTCATCTGCATTTGATTTTAATGCTTTCATTCATTTACTCTGTATTTTTATTTATTAGTATGTCAGGCTAAAACCCTAATCTAGGATTTTGATGAAACTTACGTTTTGACGAATTTGCTTGAGATTGTCTAATTAATTACCTTTTTGTTGAGTTTTCCCAATTGTGTTTAATGCTTGCAATTATCTGGCCAATAGTTGTATTGATTTAATCATTCAATTCGGGGAGAGGAGAATTGGTGAGGAACTATTGGTGAGGACCGTTTTATTCTGTGAGATAGGAATATACTCATAGGAACTACGTGGCCTTTTGGAGATTTTATGCTTTTCGCCTATTGACGAATTAATTCACCTAGGGATAGAGTGCGTTATTCGCCTTTAGACAAATCTATTGACCTCGGGAGAGGCGGTAGAATATATTAGCAATCTCCGCCTTCAATAAATTGGGAAAATTATTTATTACGGATAATCGAGAGTAAATTCGGATAAACCGAAAGGATTGAGAATCCTAGACTTATTCATCATTTGATTTCCCTTTATTCAAGCTATCGTTTTCTACTGCTTAGTCTTTTAATAACTCTTTTAGTAATTAATTGCAAAACCCATATTCGATTGTTCGAATAAAACTAGAATACACAAAATCGGTAGTTAGTGATTCAGTCCTCGTGGGAACGATACTCACTCATCACTTTATTACTTGTAAACGATAACGTGCACTTGCGTGTAAGAAATATCGCAATAAGTTTTTGTGGTTCAAATCCGCGCGATGTATACAAAAGCCGCCTAGTGTGCCGCGGCTCACTTAGTCTTTGCCGCGGCACAGAAGAATTAAATGACGCCCAGGCATCCAGCTAAAGGCAGTGTGCCGCGGCACACTAACCTTTAGGGTTTAGCGTGCGCTAGTACTACATTACAAACATCCGTTGACTTATCAGAACGTGCGCCGAAAGTGGCCTGGTCCACACTCAGATTCCTTCTGATCTGACTGCATTAGCGTGCGCTACATTCTGCCTCCAGCGTGCGCTAACCATGAACGATAGCGTTCGCTATACTTGACCATTAGCGCGCGCTAGTCAAGCTATACTTAGCCATTTCCAACTCTTCTCGTCCGTCTTGACATACTGGGTACGTACACTCACATACTGAATACATATACTCAATTCAATAATTTTCTCATATGATACACAATATCCTCAATTGCAATTGTCGACTAAGTGCGACAATTATACCAGTACAGATGTCTCAGTCCTTTATTTATTTTATCCATACTGTACAGATTCCACGCTGTACAATATAACTCGGATAAAATAATATCAAACAACAGTAGTAGAAATTCCGGATATTACAGATAGGACACCATTATATATACAACTAGGAATGCTGCTTCATTTGTAATTGTATTTGTAACGATGTATGTTACTGTCAGTTAGCTTTCTTTAATATCTGATTAAAAAAATTATTTGCAATAACTCCATTTACATTAGCTTAATTATTCTTTTTTTTTTGAGGATGAAGACTGAGGCTCTTTTTTTCAGGGATGAAGATTTTGGAAACAAGCGATAATTTTTCAAATAAGAGTGTCGATCTTGTAATACCCGTAATTTCGATTTCCGATAATTTCTTTTTTTCGGCGGAAGTCCGTTTTGACGACTCGCTCATGACCGTTTCGTCATTCTGAGAATGATTAATTCTACACTTTTTGACATACGAGTTCGTTTCGGTGCTGTTTTGTTGAGTTCCGTGCTTTTTAACGACTTTTCCGCACTTGAGTTCGATTCTTGCGAATCTCATTCAAAACTGCTGTTTCGAGTTTCCCATAAGTCCGTTTAACTTTGTTAGACGTGTTGTGAACTTCGGTTTGGTTATTCGATCACGAATCGTGATTTTCGGGCGTTTTGGGCCATTTTCGTAATTTCCCAAAGTCTGGGGTAATTACTTTCCGTTGTCGAATTTCGAGCCTTCGGGTGGTCGGAATCGTGTGTTCTCTTAGTGCTCGAATTCGTCTTTGCGAGTACTTTGTAACTATATCTTCGATTCGTATTCAGGTTCGGGTTTCGGGGTCGTTCGGGCCGTCGGAGTTGGCCCCGGCCGAGTCATGGCCAGGCGATGCAGCCAGACCGCCGAGTTACTGATCGGTAGTGCTCGGCGATGCACGTAAGGCCGGTTACGTACGTAAGGCCCTGGCCGGTAACGTATGTAATGTTTCCGGCATTTCTAGGCAGTGAGTCGGCCATGGCCGGTTACGTACGTAAGCCATGGCCGGTTACGTACGTAAGGCGGCCGGCAGGCAGCCTATTTAAGGCCCTGCAGACGGGTTTTTCATCATTTTCCTCACCCGTTTTATTCCCTTCCGCGGCTGGATATGTCTTTATCATGGTGCCATGTTGTTGGACAACAAATCTATGAAGTCTTGGAGTTCATATCATCAATCATACATCCAATAACATCCTTTGATCGAGCGAATCAGGTCATATTTTCTAGAAATCTAATTTTGGGGATTTTGGGTATTTTGTTCGATTTCGTCCGTTTAATCCGATTTAACTTAGGATTGTGATGGATTGATGATTATTTAGATGTATTATATCATTTCCTTCATTATTCTATGGTTGGATCGTATCGATTCGTTGTTTTGGTCGAGTTCTTGATCGACGCCTTGAAGGTGTCCGGTAAAATGTCATAGAGGGGTTTTCGGGCGTTCTACGATTATTCTTCCTCGATGATCGATGATTTATTGATTATATGTTGTTAGGGTCGAGTTTCTTGCGAAGAAACCAAGTTGAACCCTTCCGTTCGTTGTCGTCTTTCTTTTCGATAGCATCGGGCGTTTCGAAGCTTTCCGGTTGAACCGCATTCGTTGGAATACTTGCGTGCCGATATCGAGGCAAGTATCTTATTATACGACTTGTATCTTGCGACTAATAATCATGTATGATATTTATGATGATTTTGCTTGCCTTCGTAAATATGTTCCGTTTGATTTGGTTGTGTATTCCGCAATTTGAATGCTTTGTGATAATAGTGTTATATTGGTATACATGTTAGGTGTTGTGCCATTTGTGCAGGATTGCGACGTACATATGGATGGTTGTACACTTGGTTGTGCAATGTATTGTGTACCAAACGTGTGTTATGTTGGTTATGTGTCGTTGATTGATGATAGTTTTGTTGAGAGTATTGAGATTGTGTTATGTGCGAGTGATGTACGATTTTGTGGTGATCAACGTGATTGACTAACTGTGCTCATTATTGTATGTAATGTGAATGTGAATGTGGTGTGTTGAAACGCTAATTTCACTCGTGCGGGTTCGACGGGGCCTACGAGGATTCATGGCACAGGTCCATGGGATCAGAACTTAGTTTGTGGTGATGAGGTCCAATCATGCGGGTCTGACGAGGCCTACGATGATTCATGGCACAGGTCCATGGGATCAGGACACAGTACGTCCAACCGTGTGGGTTCGACGGAACCTACGGTGACACGTGACACAGGTTCACGGGGTCGGGACTGATTGTTGTGATTGTTGTATTTTCTCAATCCGTGTGGGTTGTTGAACCTACGGAGACTCGTGGCAAGCGATCACGGAGTCGTGAGCATGATCGATTGTTGTGATTGTTGTGTTTGCTCAATCCGTGTGGGTTGTTGAACCTACGGAGACTCGTGGCAAGCGATCACGGAGTCATGAACATGATTGATTGTTGTGATTGGTTAAGTCCGTACGGGTTATCGAACCTACGGAGACACGTGACAGGGGATTGATCGCTAGAATTCGCGTAGTATGGTTTTCAAATCCGATCAATTTTAAAATTTGTAAAACCTCGAAGTAATTCCAAGGTGTCGAACCCAAGGGAATTGATGTGTCGAAAATAAAGGAAGTAACTCTACTCAAAATTTGACTGCTATTTAGGAATCCGAAAGTTTGTTTTGATTCTAATTATCTAACTTTAAAAATCGAAAAATAAAAATTAAATAAAAGATGAATTATCTAAATCAAGCAAATAAACAAATTAGCAAGATAAAATCACAAGTTGAAAGCTAATTGATCCTAGGGTAGTATCATCTAATTGAGTTCACACAATCCATTCACTTGATTCCATTTCCCCAAATTTTAATTCAATCCTAGAAATAATCACTCAGCCGATCTAGAATTCCGATCAAGGCAACCTAGAAAGATAGTTAATTTTAAACCTTTTTTCCCGCTAAGGCTCAAAGAATTTAAATCACTTAAAAAGCGCCAACTTATTTATCTATGATTTATCTTACTCCACTTAGGTCTTAAGATTAAATCATATTGTGTATCAAGTATTTCCACTAATTAATTAATCCTTCCGGGCAAAATCAATTAGCTAACATGCATCGATTAAGGGCCCTTTAATCTAGCATGAGATTTGACACATCTTGATCAAAAGTCTAGGATGAAAGGTAAAAATGTAATCAAAGGAACATCATGTGAACATCAATTAAATTTACTAACCCTAGAATCAATCAATGAATTTAGCCAGACATAATTGAAATTAAACAAGAAATAGATGAGGAATGCATATTATTAATGTGAAAAGAGAGATTACAACCCTTACGGATGAACTCCGAGTCTTCAATCTCCGAAAAACAATAATAATTGCTGCCTCCAAAAAGTTCTTGTATCCCAAGAATTAATCTTGCCAAAATATGTAAAAGATTGCAAAAGATGATAAAAGATGAAAAAGAATGATCCAAGATGATAAAACTAGGTCCAAAAGGAGGTTTATAAAGCCTAAGGGGGTTAAACTCCCGATTAGCCCTAATCTAGGAAACAAAATCTATCCAAAAGAGTCATAATACGTCAAAATACGAGAGTCCGCTGGGCCGCCTATCGGACCGGCCTATCGGCCGATAGGCTGGCCGATAGTTGATTCGTCGATCGACTTCACTCGGTAAGGCAGGAACACCTTTCGGACTGGCATATCGACCGATAGGCTGGGCCGATAGGGTGGTCTGTCTCTTGCAAAAATCCGTTTCTTCCGTTCGTGACTCGACTCTCGGTCCTTTGTCTCGTTTTGGGTCCTTTTGGCTCTAAAAACCTGCAAACACACTAAAACCAACCCAAACGCGTAATACGGCTCGACTAATCATAAATAAGCCAAATACGAGCACATTAATCACGAAACGAGATAAAAACCTAGTATAAAATCCTAGAAATAAGTGGTAAAATTTCCACTTATCAAACCCCCCCAAACTTAAGCCTTGTTCATCCCGAACAACAAAAAGAAAAGAAAAAGAAAGTCGTGAATCATCGTGAAACTCATAGTGTTCAACCTAATCAATACTATCCTGTAATTCTCTCTAAATAATCCGAGTGTCGTAACAGCGAGCTGCACTCAGAATAATGATTCCGCAAAGGAGTCAAGTTCAGTCCTAATCACTCGTTCATGAAGAAGATCCAGCTCAAAGATTAACAAAACGTGAGTCAAATCGACCGTCAATATGAAAGGCTAAAATAAACAAGCTAGATCGTCCCGTTATACAGTCTAGTGGCACAATTTTCACGAGTTTCATAAGAAATAAACCTCGGGCAGTATTCCCTTATATATATGTTCAAGAATTTGATTCGAGTTGACCACTAGGTTAGGATCTCGGAATGTTTCATCGGGGTAATCCTAGGGTGGAACTTCCATTCTCATGTATTAGGAAACCGTTTGACGTAAAAGACACTCATGGGGCACATGGATGCTTCTAGTTACTAAGTTCCCATCTACAGCGGAGAAACAACTCGAATATATAATTTCCGCATGTCCGAATCAAGGTCGCCGTTTTGCGCGAGAGTAAACAGCGGGTCACGCGAATACCCCCGGTTACTAAGTTCCCTATCATTGGCACATGTGAAATATCTAAATCACTAGTCTAATCAGAGTCGTCGTTTTACGCGAGGGCAAACAACGGGTCACGCGAATGCCCCCGGTTACTAGACTTCCCTTCATAGAACAACATTATCTCAACTTTTGGGGAAAACTGACCGACTCTAAACTCACTCTAAGTGCCAACACGACTGACGAAACAGTACGACTCACTATCCGGAAGATGTAACCAAACGTATTGACGGTGATTTTAAAACAAGTATGTATCGTCTCTTATCTGCCAAGACCTCTACAATCACGAAAAATTTTGGACCTAAATGAATACTATGCAAAACAGAAAGAACTGACTACAACTCGACTAAACTCGACCGTTTCTTCAGAGAGAAAAACAGTGTCGTAACATCGGTATCACACAAATAGAAGCACGAAGAATTCACGAATAAAGAAAAACTAAGACAAGCAAGGCTTCAAAGCAAACAACGAAAAGCAAATAAAAGCAAACACGAAAGCAAAAAAAACTACTACGACCTAAAAAAAATAGAAACTAGCAAACACACCAAACGCAAATGAACATAAAAAATCTAAAAACTAAGCAACCAAAAGCCAAATCCACGCAACACCAATATGATAAGCACAAATAAAAACAACGGGCACCAACACAAGCAAATAATGATACAAGGCATACAAGGTACTCACACGTAAAGAAATTAACAAAGCCGCACTTCTCCCCCACAACTTATTTCGCATCCTAAAGGAGGAATAAGTTTGAAAAGAGAAAGGAGTGGCTTTGTTAACGGAGTACCTGATCATCAACCGGGTCGAAGCGGATACTGGGCCGGGTATGTCCTATCGGGCAGGCCTATCGGCCGATAGTCGGGCCGATAGGAACTCTCGAAACTTACGTACCTCATATCGGGTGGGATATCGGTCGATAAGTGGTCCGCCATCGACCACTGCTTGTAACATAAAAATTCTGTTAATTTTCCTCAGTCTATCGGCCGGGCTTATCGGCCGATAGGCTCGTCCGATAGGAGCGTCTGTCTCAAAAAAAAATTTCAACTTTTTCTGGTTCGCAAACTTGGTCCCGTTTCTGCTTGGATATGGCGATTAAGACCTGCAAGTATCCAAAACTCGGCGTGCATGGATTAGAACTAAACAAAACTAACAAAGCTACTACGAAACTAGAAACTACAAAAATCACGCAAACGAAAAATCGAAAACAAACTAATAAAATGAACTAATATACATACGTTGGGTTACCTCCCAACAAGTGCTACGTTTAACGTCTTTAGCTAGACGATACCTCATTCATTCCGGGTCTTCAGCGACAACTCCCCCTTGAACAGGTTTGTTGATATCAAGATAGCATACGTCCCTCTCATTAGATCGACTCTCGTTCGCCTCCAACATTCGAACATACTTTGGCAAATCCTCGTAAATTTCTTCAACATCGGAATGTGAGTAAATGGAGTGTGAAATGCAATGCTCCAACAAGTTGGTCGGGGGCGGCATAATAGACTCAATTTCATAACATTCCTCGGGCGCATCCTCGGGCTTCTTCATCGCGTCATAGATGGAAATTTTCAGATTTTGATCATTAACCCGGAAAGTAAGATCACCCTCTTGGACGTCGATAAGTGCTCTCCCCGTCGCTAGAAACGGTCTCCCAAAGATCAATGGTTGATTCTCGTCCTCGGGCATGTCAAGAACTACGAAATCGGCCGGGAAGACTAAGTGTTGGACTCTAACGAACACATCCTCCACAACTCCCCTCGGATAAGCGATCGACCGGTCCACCATGAGTAGAGAAATGGTAGTCGGCTTCATCTCCCCAATCTTCAACTTCTTAAAGATGGATAGAGGCATAAGATTGATGCTTGCCCCGAGATCACACAACCCATTACGGAACGTTTGGTCGCCAATCATGCATGTAAAAGTAAAATGTCCCGGATCCTTCTACTTGAGCGGGAGCTTGTTTTGAATGATAGCGCTACACTCCTCTGTCAAATTTATTGTTTCAAACTTTGCCAACTTTCTCTTGCTTGCCACAGCGTCTTTCAAGAATTTCACGTACCCCGGCATGTCTCTCAAAGCGTCTAGAAGTGGAATGTTGATATTCACCTTTTGAAACATGTCGATAAATCGTTGAAGCTTTTCATCATGTCTCGACTTGGCCAATCGCTGTGGAAATGGAGCTTTTATCTCAAAATCCTTCACATTCGAACTTCCAGGAGCCTTTCGACCGATAGGGGGGGCGATAGGATCAACTGCCGGCATTCTGTCTGGGTATCGGGTGGGCCTATCGGCCGATAGGCTTGGCCGATGGGCCTGCTGCATTTCATCTTCTTTCTCGTTCTCGGCTCCCGTTTCTAATACATCCTCGTTTCCAGATTCCTTAACTCCAGCCCCATGATTACTGTACCTTGTCCCACTCCGAAGCTCGATTGCGTTGCATTGTTGCGTCTTCGGGTTGGTCTCGGTGCTGCTCGGAAAATGGCCCGGCTTATGAAATCCGGCTTGGGCGTTCGCCATTTGACTCATTTGGGTCTCCACCATCGACATCTGCTTTGTCAAGGCTATCACTGAGTTTCCAATAGATGTCACACTATGCTCGAGAGCCCCGAACCTCTTGTCTACTTTATAAATAAAATCTTTTTGACTCGCCTCCAACCGTTCCAACATCTCTTCCATCGGTGTCTTAGCAATCGGCTCTTGAATAACCCCGTTTTTTGTTGGAACAATATTTTTTAGATCGTTTTGATGATGTGTTATTAAAACCAAAATTTACTTAAAACATACTTTCTCTTCAGTTAACGTACGTAATATATATCACATTAACGTACGTAACATTCTATAGTTACGTATGTAACGCATCTCTTATAACGTACGTAACATTCACTATTTTCGTAAGTTTTTCTGTACAGGTAACGTACGTAACCGGGATTATATAACGTACGTAAGGCTTGAATTATTCTGACCGTTGGAAAAGCCACTAGCCGTTGCAACAAGTCGTCTCAATCAACGGATCTTTGACCAGGATATTACGTACGTAACCCTAAGGATCGTAACGTACGTAACGCATTTCATCGAGTTCATCGACAGCTTCGGCACTTTCATTACGGCCGTTATTCAGCTCATATAACGCACGTAACGTATGTAACGACGTAAGCGGATCATATAACGACGTAACTCGCTTTCTTGCTCCAACGGGAAATTGAGCTCAAGAAGGCTATTAATAGCCACCTTCATGGATATTGAAGACTCACTAGAATTCGAAGCTTACTAGCATACTCAAGCATATCAAGCAAACATTCTGAGAGATATTCTTATTCTAGATTGTGATACGAGAAGATTTGCTCTATAATTTCCAATCTTCATTCTTGTATCTTAGAGCGATATATCGTGAAAGCCGAGTTTCTACTCGCACTTATTTTGTATTGGTTATCTTGTACCTAGAAAAACAAGAGTGTTTTTGTGAGGTTGTTCTTGAGCCCTAAATCAAGAAGTTGTAAGAAGTTGGCACTAAACTAGAAAGTGCAAATTCCAAGTTCTAAGAAAAGTCCTAGTCGATAAAACTAGGTAGGGACGTAGTTTCCGTTAATAGCCGAACCTCTCGAACAATTCCTTGTGTTCTTTCTTTCGCAATTTTATTCTCCGCTATTTTTGCTTCCGCACGAAAAAGAGTACAATACTATTAACCGCACTATTCAACCCCCTTCTAGTGGCGGTATCAAACTAACAATTGGTATCGGAGCAGTCTCTTTATCACCGGATTAACACCCGCTAGAGAAAAGATCCAAATGGCCTTTATCCACTCCTCCGTTGAAGGCAATGCTCTCAATCGCCCTCCTTTCTTCGATGGTTCAAACTTTATGACATGGAAGAAGAAGATGTCCATCTTCATCCGAGCTCACGATATTGAAATATGGAAGGTCATTGCCCTTGACCTACCATTCCTAAGAAATCGGATGGCTCTCTCAAAAGTTTCAAAGAGTACGACGATGCCGACCGGAAGAACGATCACTTCAACAAGAAAGCCACTCAATTGCTTTATTGTGCTCTCAATCCGTAAGATCACAATAGAATCTCTTCTGCGAGACGGCAAAAGAAATCGAAAATGCTAGAGATCACCCATGAAGGTACGAGTCAAGTGAAGGAAACCAAAATCAATATGCTTCTTCACGATTATGAACTCTTCACCATGAAAGAAGAAGAAAGCATCACCACTATGCTTGACCGTTTCTCGGCAATCACAAATGGGCTAGCTTCATTCGGAAACCGATATCAAGTAGTGATAAAGCCAAGAAAATCCTTCGGTCTCTACCAAGAGAATGGGGCCACTGCTACGGCTATTATGGAGTCGAAAGACCACAATACAATAGAATTCAGCGCTCTCATCGGATCTCTCATCAATTATGAGATCGTCATCAAATCTCGCACTCGAAACCAAAACCTAAGGAGAGAGAAAGGACTATCGCTTTCAAGGCCAAAGAAGAAAGCGACCTAGAGGATGAACCAATCGAAGAAGAGGACGAAGAAACCGCCTTCTATGCCAAAAACATAAAGAAATTTAAAAATCTTCTTCAAAGGCGCCGGAGAGATATCAAGCAAGAATCAAGGGATGAATCCAAAAGACTCACTTCCCTCAAAACAAAAATTCGACAACACTTGTCGAAGGTGCGGCGTTCGTGCCATTTTGCAAAAGATTGTCGTCTTCTTTGCTCCAATAAGTTCATCAAAACCACCTCATGAAAAGTTCAAAAAGAAGGAGGTTTATGTCGCCACATGGAGTGACGATGATGAGGATGATGAACCATAAGTCCAAACCAATCTTGCTCTTATGGCCCGCGCATCCGAAGAGAGTGACGAAGAAGTCGAGGTTAGTGATTCTCATGAAGAACTTCTTGATGCTTTTGAATCTCTAAATAATGAATACGAAAAGGCTTGCAATAGCAATAAAGATTTGAAAAAGAAAATAAAACTCCTTGAAATTGAAAATGCTAAATTATTGAAAAACAAGGAAGTTTCTATTGATCATACAAATTGCTTGGAAACTGAGAAAATTCTGAAAGATGAATTGCATAAAACTCAAAAAGAATTTAAACTTTATGTCAGAAAGTTTTCATGTGGTAATGACAAATTCGAGCAATTATTATTTGGTCAAAAATTTTCTCTTTCAAAACAAGGACTTGGATATAATTCATTTCAACTGAAAAGTCCTTAGAAATTACCACAAAAGATTCGGACACTTTAAAAGCGGGTATCCCATCATGTCCAAAATGTTTAAAACCTGGACATACCGAAACCTCTTGTCGAGACTCTAGACGTACTATAAGGGTTAAGCAAATCGGGTACCAAAAGGGACCGTTATTAAAAATCAAGTTTTTATATCTAACTCCTCAGGACCCAAATTAGCACAGGGTACCGATAAAACGGAAGAAAATGGTTTTTGTAGGTACAAGCAAGGAAGACAACATTATCAAATAAATGGTATGTTGATAGCGGATGTTCAAACCACATGAGTGGAAATGAACATCTCTTCACGAGTGAAAAAGGAAGATCGTGGTGTGTTACATTTGGCGATAATAAAAAGGGCCAAATAAAAGGGACAGGTAAAATTGGTAAGAAACCTTTACCGACTATTGAAAATGTTCTATTTGTTGATGGACTTTGCCATAATCTCCTAAGTGTTTCCCAATTATGTGACACCGGTCTTAAACTAATTTTTGAAATTACGCATTGCACGGCAATGAGAAAAGAGCAAATCGTTTTTATTGGATTGCGCTATGGAAATATTTACATTGTTGATCTCCAAGATGAATCTTCGTTTAACGAAAAATGTCTACTTTCATACGATGAAAATGCCGTTGTTTGGCACCGAAAATTGGGACATGCCTCTTTACCACTTCTTTCAAAATTGGCCAAAAATGATATTGTTCGTGGTCTACCAAAATTGAATTTTAGAAAAGACCACATTTGTGAGGCCTGTATTAAAGGTAAACATGCAAGAGGCTCTTTTAAACCAAAAATGGAAATTTCCACTAGTCGCATTCTTGAATTAATTCATATGGATTTAATTGGTCCGTCTCGACATGCCGATCTAGCAGGTAAACTTTATACCTTAGTTATTGTCGATGATTTTTCTAGATTTACTTGGGTAAAATTCTTAGCCAATAAAGATGATGCTTTTAACGAGTTTGTTAAGTGGTGTAAGGTTACCCGAAGGAAAAAGGATTACCGGTTATCGCCATTCGAACCGATCATGGTGGAGAATTTGATTCTAATCTCTTTGAAGATTGGTGCGATAAATATGGTATTGGGCACAACTTTTCGGCACCTCGGACACCTCAACAAAATGGAGTTGTCGAGAGGAAGAATCGCTCTCTAGAAGAAATGAGCCGAACAATGCTCAACGAGTATGGTCTTCCTAAATACTTTTGGGCCGAAGCCGTTAACACCGCTTGTTATGTTATAAATCGTGTCCATCTCAGGGAGAAATAAAATGATGACTCCTATGAGATTTTTAAAGGTAAAAAGCCCAATTTATCTTATTTTCATCCATTTGGGTGTAAAGTGTTCATTCATAATAATGGAAAAGACAATTTGGGTAAATTCGATTCTAAATCGGATATTGGAATATTTCTTGGTTATTCTACTAATAGTAAAGCTTATCGTGTATTTAATTGTAGAAGAGGCTCGGTAGAAGAGTCCATTCATGTAAAATTCGATGATACGCTTTTACCCCGAGAAAGGTTGTTTTTGATGATGATGCGTATGGTTCCGGCTAAAGAAGTATCCGAAGTATCAAAGGAATTGGAGAAGCTCGACGTAAGCTCGGACAAACAGAAGAAAATACTTACAACCTTCCTAAAGATTGGGCAAATGTGAAAGACCATCCGATGGAACAAATTCTCGGAAAAATCGATGAAGGTGTACGAACTAGGAGAAATATAAATGATTGTATTAACAATATTGCATTTATTTCTCTTACAGAACCAAAGAACATCGATGAGGCCATAAATGATGAGAATTGGGCTATTGCTATGCAAGAAGAGCTAAACCAATTCGAAAGAAATAAAGTTTGGGAATTAGTTCCCACCGTAGGCAAATCAATCATTGGTACCAAATGGGTTCATAAAATCAAAACCGATGATGATGGTCTCCCTATTAAAAATAAATCGAGGTTGGTCGCCCAAGGTTATAATCAAGAAGAAGGCTTGGACTATGAAGAGACGTTCGCTCCTGTTGCTCGTCTTGAAGCTATTCGTCTTCTCTGTGCCTTTGCCGCATACAAGAAGATCAAACTCCATCAAATGGATGTAAAAAGTGCGTTCCTAAATGGAATCATCCAGGAGGAAGTTTATGTCAAGCAACCTCCGGGTTTTGAAGACTATGATCATCCGGATCATGTGTACCAGCTCCATAAAGCTCTCTATGGATTAAAGCAAGCTCCGAGAGAATGGTATGATCGTCTAAGCTCTTTTCTTATCTCAAATGGTTATAAAAGAGGAAATGTTGATAATACTCTGTTTATTAAGGTCTTAAATGATGATATGTTAATTTGTCAAATCTATGTGGACGATATTGTTTTTGGTGCAACTAACAAAACTCTGTCCAAGGAATTTTCAAATCTTATGAAGGGAGAGTTCGAAATGAGTATGATGGGAGAGTTGAAAAACTTTCTCGGACTCCAAATTAAGCAACTCAATGACGGAATATTCATTCACCAATCCAAGTACGTCAATGAGCTTCTAAAGAAATTTAAGATGGAAGATTGCAAAGAAATATCCACTCCTATGTCTTCCACTCTTAAACTCGATAAAGATGAAAAAGGTAAATCTGTTGACCAAAAACAGTATCGAGGTATGATCGGATCCTTACTTTACTTAGCGCATCTAGACCTGATATTATGTTTGCTACTTGTCTATGTGCTCGTTTTCAAGCTAATCCTAAAGAATCCCATCTCATAGCATGTAAACGAATTTTTCGATATTTAAAATATCTGCTGGTTTAGGCCTATGGTATCCTTCCGCATTGATTTTCAACTTTTGCATATAGTGATGCCGATTTCGGTGGTTGTAAAATTGATAGAAAAAGCACCACCGGAACTTGTCATTTTATGAGTTCATGTTTAATTTCATGGGGAAGTAAGAAGCAGACTAGTGTCGCTACTTCCACAGTGAAGCAGAATATGTGGTGCGGGAAGTGCATGTGCACAGGTTCTTTGGATCAAAAATCAATTACTTGATTATGGCATCGAACTTAAAAATACTCCTATTTTTTGTGACAATACAAGTGCCATTAATTTAAGTAAAAACCCCATTTTGCATAGTAGGACAAAGCACATCGAAATTCGTCACCATTTTATTCGTGACCATGTCCAAAACGGGAATGTTCGTCTCCAATTTGTTGGTACTAATGAACAATTGGCGGATATTTTTACAAAACCATTACCCGAAGAAGCTTTCAACTTTATTCGCATAAATTTAGGAATGGGACATGCTGATCACTTTTAAATATTGCATACTCATCATAGTCACATTAAATGGTCATTCAAAACGGGACATCATCGAAAGGAAAAGACTATTCATTTGGTCTTGCTTACGTACGGTATACGCGGTCCATTACGTACGTAATAGGACCTTACGTACGTTACAGGATGATTCGTTACGTACGTAACGAAACGCAGGTTTTGGTCCAGAAAGTTTAGGATTTTACGTTACGTACGTTATAAAAGGGACATAACGTACGTAAGAGATCGTTGACCATCTCATATATAAACCCATCGTCAGTTCCCTTTTCATTTCTTACTAATCCCTAGCGATAACCGAAGAACTGTTCCGGCAAACCCTATCAAAACTTCATCAAAACTTCACTTCTTCGACCGATTCAATCCTCATGGCTTCCAGAACCGGCAAAAAGAGAAGAGGAGAAACCTCTCAAACATCCTCCACGGCTTCCGGCAATCTATCATTTCGGAATGCACAAGCCATGAAGGTCTTCAACGAAATCCTTATTGACGAAGAGGTAACTCCGAGTCATCATTTTGATTTTGAATCGCTGAACAATGCTGGTGTTGCTATCGAAGAATTCTTCGATATGCTTGGGATCAATAAGTTCGTTAGTCTTGCTCGACCAATTTATGAAGAATGTGTGAAAGAGTTTTATGCGAATTTCTTTGTCACTTATGATGCCGACGGACTTGCCGTTGTTAACTCGCTTGTGCGTGGTAAATCAATATCTTTTGATGAAGCGAAACTTTCGGAGATTTTTGGACTCCCTAATGAGGGTTTTCGTTGCAAGGGAGAGTTTGCTCCTCCGGACGAAGTCTTTAACGACTGGTCCGATGATGAAAGTTATAGTGTTCACGAGTCGAAAGTCCGTGATTTCTTATCGGACAAAGCCGTTTTAAATGTTCATTCCAAGGTTTGAAAATAATGACTTTGGGATAAACATTCGGTTGCTTCATGATGCTATCACTCGTTGTCTTATGCCTAAAGTTAATGCTCAACTTCGACTTGTGAATATCGATATGGAGATTATCTATCATGTGTGGAAGGATCACCAAGTCAACTTCGCGTCTATTGTCTTTGAAATGGTTTGTGGAAAAGGGACAAATTTTCCACAAAAAGAGCTACGCAAAAGTTGATCGTCAGAGAAGGTCAGGAATGCCTTTTGGTTCTATCTTAACCGAAATTTTTGAGAAAGCTGGAGTTGACCTGTCTGGGGTCCACGGGGTTCCGATTCCAAGGGGGAGCCTCGTCACCGAAGGGACGTTACGGACAATGAGGTATCTCCGCACGAGAAATCGTGGATGGATATACTTTGCTTATATTAAGGATGATGATAGGCTCATTGATGGGGGCACTCTTCCGAGACCGGAGGAGAGGATCACATCGAGGGCTCGATCATACTAGACCTCGTTCGTCATCACGGCTTGGTTCCTCCGTCCTCGTCAGGAATCCTCCTCTTCCCGGATGGCTTCTCGAATGGATAGGCTTGAGAAGGACATGAGCGAGGTCAAGATCATGGTGAAGAACATTTGCACGCATTTTGGGATACCGCCGACACCACGGATGCGGACCTTGACTAGTCGGGCTATCCTTTCTAATGATGATGTTTCTGTTTATTAAAAAGACCAAACATTTCATGTTTATGCTTTACTGTAATGACTATCTTTTCATACATCATTTTGGTTATCGTTTTGTTTAATCATTGACTTGTTTTATGTTGATTATTATGCGTATCATTGATGTCTCTTGCGAGTTTTATCAACTTTTGTTAATGACAAAAAGGGGAGAATAATATGTATTCGCTTTTGAAAAACCGTGCACGTTTTCGGGGGAGCATATTATTTTTGCGGTGCTCGTGTTCGGGGAGTTTCTAATTTTTATTAAAATCATGTTTTCAAAACTCACATAAAGTAAATTTTGTCATCATCAAAAGGGGGAGATTGTTGGAACAATATTTTTAGATCGCTTTTGATGATGTGTTATTAAAACCAAAATTTACTTAAAACATACTTTCTCTTGATTAACGTACGTAATATATATCACATTAACGCACGTAACATTCTATAGTTACGCACGTAACGCATCTCTTATAACGCACGTAACATTCACTATTTTCGTAAGTTTTTCCGCATGTGTAACGACGAATCGGATTATATAACGTACGTAAGGCTTGAATTATTCTGACCGTTGGAAAAGCCACTAGCCGTTGCAACAAGTCGTCTCAATCAATGGATCTTTGACCAGGATATTACGTACGTAACCCTAAGGATCGTAACGTACGTAACGCATTTCATCAGAGTTCACCGACAGCTTTCGCACTTTCATTACGGCCGTTATTCAGCTCATATAACGCACGTAACGTATGTAACGACGTAAGCGAAGATCATATAACGTACGTAACTCGTTTTACTGTTCCAACGGGAAATTGAGCTCAAGAAGGCTATAAATAGCCACCTTCATGGAGATTGAAGACACACAAGAATTCTAAGCTTACTAGCATACTCAAGCATATCAAGCAAACATTCTGAGAGATATTCTTATTCTAGATTGTGATACGAGAAGATTTGCTCTATAATTTCCAATCTTCATTCTTGTATCTTAGAGCGATATATCGTGAAAGCCGAGTTTCTACTCGCACTTATTTTGTATTGGTTATCTTGTACCTAGAAAAACAAGAGTGTTTTTGTGAGGTTGTTCTTGAGCCCGGAAATCAAGAAGTTGTAAGAAGTTGGCACTAAACTAGAAAGTGCAAATTCCAAGTTCTAAGAAAAGTCCTAGTCGATAAAACTAGGTAGGGGACGTAGGCTTCGTTAATAGCCGAACCTCTCGAACAATTCCTTGTGTTCTTTCTTTTCTGCAATTTTATTCTCCGCTATTTTTGCTTCCGCACGAAAAAGAGTACAATACTATTAACCGCACTATTCAACCCCCCTTCTAGTGGCGGTATCAATCTAACATTTTTCACGTTAAATCCCGGTGGTGGCTGAAGAGCATTGTTCGGGTTGGCATAAGAGAAATTAGGGTGGTTTCGATTGTTCGGATAATAGTTCCCCCTATTTCCCCCTTGCCAGAAGTTTCCTCCTTGCATGTAATTTACATCCTCCTTAACTGCAATAGGCTCGTTTAGCTCTTCAAAAACTGAATTGACTCCCAAAGTATTCTTTTTTAGCATCTCAAGTTCTTTTTGTTGTCTTTCAAATTTCGCCTTCAAATCACCGTAGGCGTCCTCGTCACCGGATGGAACCTTTCTTCTCGTCATCTTCCTATCGGTCACCTCCTCGTAATCATTGTTGACCGCTAGCTCGATGATATTCTTGGCCTCTTCATAATCGTTAGCAACAAATCCCCCTTTCGATGAATAGTCCAACTCTCTTCTTGCCTTCCTCGTCAGACCCCGATAAAACCGAATGTAAATTTCCTCCTTGTCAATTCCATGCTGTGGGCATTTGCGAAGTAGCTTCTTAAATCGGATCCATGCTTCGTATAAATATTCATCCTCACATTGCTCGAATTGCAAGATATCATTGATTTGTTTTTGCACCTTCGAGGGAGGATAGAACTGTGCTAAGAACAACCGAGTCATCTCTCTCCAAGTACCAATTTCCTTCCGATCTAGGCTCTTGTACCAATCTAGCGCATCGTCTTCTAAAGAGAACCGGAATAGGCGGGGCTTAATGACATCCGGAGGCACTCCGTTTTGCTTGATGGTGGCACATATGTCCAAAAACGACTCAAGGTGAGCGTTTGGATCTTCATTAACTCCTCATCCGTATGTTTGAGACTTCACCGTAGCGATGAGGGACGGCTTCAGCTCGAAGTTGTTGGCATCAATCTTCCCCCAACCTCCTTCTTGATAATCGTCCAGCTTAGGTCGAAAGCGGGCATTCAAAGGAATCTTCTCGGGACGAGCGAGTTCTCGTGGTGGGTCAACAATGCCGGCCATGGTATCAACGAAAGGTATAGAAATAGTCTCGGTTCTCGCTTCTTGCTTCTTCCTCCTCAAAGACTTCTCGATTTCCGGATCCAAAGGAAATAAGTCCTTTCCTTGGGATCTTGTGATCATGCACCGCCTACAAGGAAGAGAAAACAAGATGTGAGGAAACGAGATCGAATATTAATAATAATAGTAAACAACCTAAAGTAACAATCTCTTCTTTTTCGAATTATCCCCTTAAGTTTTCTATCAATTCCCCGGCAACGGCGCCAAAAATTGATCGCTAGAATTCGCGTAGTATGGTTTTAAAATCCGATCAATTTTAAAATTTGTAAAACCTCGAAGTAATTCCAAGGTGTCGAACCCAAGGGAATTGATGTGTCGAAAATAAAGGAAGTAACTCTACTCAAAATTTGACTGCTATTTAGGAATCCGAAAGTTTGTTTTGATTCTAATTATCTAACTTTAAAAATCGAAAAATAAAAATTAAATAAAAGATGAATTATCTAAATCAAGCAAATAAACAAATTAGCAAGATAAAATCACAAGTTGAAAGCTAATTGATCCTAGGGTAGTATCATCTAATTGAGTTCACACAATCCATTCACTTGATTCCTTTTCCCCAAATTTTAATTCAATCCTAGAAATAATCACTCAGCCGATCTAGAATTCCGATCAAGGCAACCTAGAAAGATAGTTAATTTTAAACCCTTTTTCCCGCTAAGGCTCAAAGAATTTAAATCACTTAAAAAGCGCCAACTTATTTATCTATGATTTATCTTACTCCACTTAGGTCTTAAGATTAAATCATATTGTGTATCAAGTATTTCCACTAATTAATTAATCCTTCCGGGCAAAATCAATTAGCTAACATGCATCGATTAAGGGCCTTTTAATCTAGCATAAGATTTGACACATCTTGATCACAAGTCTAGGATGAAAGGTAAAAAGGTAATCAAAGGAACATCATGTGAACATCAATTAAATTTACTAACCCTAGAATCAATCAATGAATTTAGCCAGACATAATTGAAATTAAACAAGAAATAGATGAGGAATGCATATTATTAATGTGAAAAGAGAGATTACAACCCTTACGGATGAACTCCGAGTCTTCAATCTCCGAAAAACAATAATAATTGCTGCCTCCAAAAAGTTCTTGTATCCCAAGAATTAATCTTGCCAAAATATGTAAAAGATTGCAAAAGATGATAAAAGATGAAAAAGAATGATCCAAGATGATAAAACTAGGTCTAAAAGGAGGTTTATAAAGCCTAAGGGGGTTAAACTCCCGATTAGCCCTAATCTAGGAAACAAAATCTATCCAAAAGAGTCATAATACGTCAAAATACGAGTCATTGGCCGCCTATCGGACCGGCCTATCGGCCGATAGGCTGGCCGATAGTTGATTCGTCGATCGACTTCACTCGGTAGGGCAGGAACACCTTTCGGACTGGCATATCGGCCGATAGGCTGGTCCGATAGGGTGGTCTGTCTCTTGCAAAAATCCGTTTCTTCCGTTCGTGACTCGACTCTCGGTCCTTTGTCTCGTTTTGGGTCCTTTTGGCTCTAAAAACCTGCAAACACACTAAAACCAACCCAAACGCGTAATACGGCTCGACTAATCATAAATAAGCCAAATACGAGCACATTAATCACGAAACGAGATAAAAACCTAGTATAAAATCCTAGAAATAAGTGGTAAAATTTCCACTTATCAGGGATCACGGTGTCACGAATCATGTTTTGTAAATCAAACTCTTTGTAAGAAAGTTTTAAGAAAAGAATGTTGGGCCGAGCCCCACGAGATTTATGGAAATGTTTTCGTACTGTAAATTGTTGAAATACAATTTGAGATTTGGGTTAAGACCTTAAGATTTTCGAAAGGTTTTGAAATTCTAAAAATCCCCGAGGTGATAATCTTATTTTCGAATGCTTCATAGCTTATCTTTCCTTGTGAAAACCTCCCGGGGATATTTTGATACTTGATTGTTATATTTGATTCACGATTATTACTTGCTTGTTATATTTCGTATGATCTGATACTTGCACTAGTAAAACAGTGGAGTTTTACTAACCCCTGAGTAATCGGGGGGTGGATGTCTGTTTTGCGTCCAGGTACATGCAGATTCATGGGATAAGTCACAGGATTGGCACAAGAGGATGACGAGCTGCGATACTAATCATGAGTTGAGAGTTGTTTGATTTTTGTTGTGTTGTCAGAGTTGATTTCAGTCTTCCGCTGTATTGTATTTCGACCCCTGTGTGGGTAATTTCGTTTAAGTCAGTTTTGTTGATTGGGGTTGTGCGACCTCATCGGTTTGTGTATTCACGTGTAAGTGACCATAACGGTCTGTATTATTTTATTGTTTGACCCTGGTCGGGCAAGCATTTGGTTGTTTATGGATGTTTAGCCTGGTAGATCCTTGTGGAAAGGGTCTACGGCGTGTAATATTCCCATATGATTTTAGGGGTGTTACAGATCTACCTTCTCCGTGACTCTCAGTTACATATTACAAGTTAGATCATTTGTCTTTGAATAGCGTGAGTGAAATTTTTTACTAGCAAAATGTTAAGAGTTAGTAATGTTATAATGAATTAGAATCTTTATTTCGTCTTTTAGTTTTAGTGTAACCCAATTTCCACTGAGTCAAAAGATAGTAACATGTGAAAATTCTACTACTTGAAATCAACATTCTTTCATATTTATAAACTCAACAATGATGCATGAACTTATTACAAGGTAAGCTATGGTTGTTTGATGCTACAAATAGCTACTTTGTAGCAATTTGTATATCTGCATACAATGTTTTGCTTTCATGCGATATCATCCGAGTTATGTGTTTGATATCATCCTATTATAAGAAACTAAGTTAAGCATGCATATAAAGAATAAAATCACTTGACTACATAAAAGACCTATACTACCAAATGTCAAGTCTTAAATTTGTTAACTTTTTTTGGCCTAACTTTTTAGCAACAACAATCGAGCCTAAAGTACAATATTAATATGTGCTTTTATAAGGAAATATTGATTGTTTAAAAAATTTGAGTTTTAGACATAAGCAAAACTTTAACTTTTATCGAAAAATAAGACCGGTGTATCGCACGGGTCCGAATGCCTCGTATATATAAAGATTGAGTCCTTAAATTTATTGTGGAGTCTTAATGATATTAATTAATAGATATTTTCACATTTAATATTAGTTCATATTAAATTATTTCCTCTAATTTAATATATTAAATAATATTAAGTATTAAATCCATGTCTTAAAGTATTAATTAAAATCCTATAATTCAATTACCATTTATTTAAAAATTGAGTTTCATGTTAAATCTTTACGACTTAAATTCCTTTACTTGAATGAACTTGAATGCCCATCACTTCATTTTTATAAAAATCGTTACAAACCTTTTTGGCTTCATCTCATTTTATTGTCCAACTAATTGAATTAAGTTGAGTATTCATTATTTAAATCTTTATGAATTTTGTAATAACATTTGTCATAACTATAGCAATAAGTTAATTTTCTGAACTTTTACAAACACCTTCATTAAAGCTTTATTAGTATTTATACTAAAATCTAAACAAAACCCAAACGGTGGCAAAATTCTTTGCTCTTTCATATATAGTTTCATTTTGCAAGTAATTAAAATATACCGTTCATATCCTTATGGAAGGTTACATACTACATATTGTGTGTATAAATAGTTTACTTTGCATATCAAACAATATTAATACAAACGAAAACAATACTAATCCAAAAGAAAACAATATTAGTTCACTGAAATTAATGGATATTTTACAGGGAGTGTTGTACATTGAACAACAAAAGAAAATAATTAGAAAAGAGGGCTTCATATATTACAAGAAGGTTTTAACAAACAAAGATGAATACAAATCATGAAAAACATTTAGATAAAAATTGCCAACACATGCGGACATTATTCACGTCAATGTTGATAGTTTAATAAGTACGATCGCTTCTACCATTTTATGGGTTTTAAGAAATTTTGGCCTTGAAAGAAAATTTAGTTCATTAGTATTACTTTGTCATTTTCTATTTTTTACTAATAACCCACAAATTCGTTTTAGTGAGAAACCAATATTTACGCTCTTTTGTATGACCTTGCATAATGGAATAAAAGGAAAAAGTACATACTTTTAGCTCAAAGCCGTTTGTTAATTATAATAACAGATACAAAAAGTTGCGTTATAGACATAATAAAAAGTTAAAAAAAATTTATAGAAAAACAAAACCCGTGCATCGCACGGGTCGAAATGCCTCGTATAATAATCAAGTCAGGTTATGCTAAATTTCAAATTTGGAAAACGTGTTGCTATTATTGTATGAAAATGAAATTTATATTTTATTCCCCTAGCTAGCTTCTTACGATTATCCCGCGTATCATATTCTTTCGAATCTTTCGCGTACTCCATATTTATATTTCTAACGTGTAGCATATTTTATGGTTATTTTATGTAGTATTTTCTTATGATTCTCACATGTAGCATCTTATCACATATTCCCATATAACATGCTCTTATTATTCTCCTCTTTAGCTTCTTGTCCAAGAGTAGTACTACTCAAATCTTATTATTATATTATAAATTAATACATATATAAAATTTAATATAATAATCCTTTTGAGCTCCTCAAAGGGACCTCATCAACCCGAACGAGTTGAAACATAATTTCTCGTTATAATACTAATTATCATATAAATAATATAATTGCCTAAAATATCGAGCACATTAAGTAAAGAGTTCTCTATGTACCTATACAACATTTATAAATTAATTACACGGATCTAACATAAAAAAGATAATTAAAATATTGATGCAGATACTTGTAATTAATAGTTTGGTTACCTAAAGTAATACGTTTGAATACCAGTGTCGATATATAACACCTCAGCCTCCACTAAAGTATATTGTATTTATATGCCTGATAGTATTAATTTAGTAACCTGATATATTACATTTGAATACCAGCTCAAGACGTGATTATTGTAATTATTTTAGTCTTATGATATTTTTGTAGTACTTTTAGCAAATATATTATATGGTGTAATTTATCCTAAAATCAATAAAAACGGCCCTCACCTAGACATGACAATGGGCGGGCCAAACCCAACGGGAAAGGCAAAAAATGGATGGGCTTCCTCGGAGTCGGGCCAAAAGGACCCGCATTTCCTGGGCCTAAAAAAGTGAGGCATGTTGCCCTCTGTACGGGCTTGGCTCGGACCACGGGCTGTAGCTTTTATTTTTTATTTTTTAGAGTATAATTAATATAATATAAAATACTGAATAAATATCTAAAAAATTCTATTTGATCATCATATTATTTACTACACCACCATAATTAAAGACATATATGTATGAATATTTTTATTTTAGCATTATATTATTTACTATACTGCCACAATCAAAAAAATAAATAAATAAAAAAATATATATATTTGATTAGGTATCAAATCATGATGAGGATCTACCAGCTCACTTTCAACTAGCTGGTTTAGTCCGCTAGTTTTTATTTTTCAGTTTTCTTTCACGTCTGCTTTTCATTTATTTTCATTTCTCAAATTAGATACATATGTATGTAACAAAGTTAGAGGAAAAAAAACTCAAAAATGATTGTAAGTGAAGATAAGCATTGTTTCGTGGACTCCTAATTCGAGCAATTTAAGTCCGAGGGGTGCTCGACACCTAATAATCTAAGGCCAACTGGTCTGGGATATTGGCCCAACGCTCATTAAATGAATTAGGAGAAAAACTTGGAACAACGCATTGCACCGTCTAACAACAACCTAATTTAAGTTTGAAAGTTATTTCTCTCGCACAATTGTATCATTGATATTAGGAAATGAAAGCCCAGTTATCTTAAAAAAAAAAAAAAAAGATACTAAGACTAGCATAATAGTCATGAATATAAATCTTACTACAGTGACCAGATATGTTCGGTTTGATGGGGAACGGCTAGAACCCTGGGCGAATGTTCTACGAAACCATTAACCCGTAATCGCCATAGAAACATGTCAGAATCCAAGCGTGACAATGGCGCAATACGCTACGCCGAAAACTTACCTCTAGAACGGGATGAAGTCGAGCCTCTTGGGGGGGTACTCAGGACAGGGGACGATCCCCCTCGTGTGCGTGTGTGGAAAAAAAATGTTCGATTCGAGCGATTTTTGTAATAAAGGGAACTAGACACCACTAAATACCACATCTAGTTTAATAAAGGGAAGACCAGAGGCGGGCGCAGATTTCTTTTTCAGGGGACATCTTATATTACTAATAGCACACTAAAATTCTGAGACAACGACAAAAATAAAATCAAACATTGTTTTGTGTTTACGGAAAATAGAGACTGCATATTGCTCCCAAAAAAAGTATAACATTCACATCCTGGCAGCTATGCAGCACCTCCTGAAGTTTATTAAAGACAATCAATGAGAATGCAATCTATCTAAATTAATCCAACTTATACAAGCTATATTTTTAAAGTTCGAAAAGACATAAAAAACACTTAACAATGATGTGATATCTGCATAAACATGGTAAATCTGTCCTTCGAGACTTCATACTTTGAAAATGTTGGATAATTATTTCTTTATCAATACTTGCGAAAATTTCCTTTTCGATACTGAGAAATTCATCCTCCCATTTTATTACGCAAATTTGTCTTGATAATATTCATAGCCGAGAATGCTCGTTCGACACTTGCTGTTTGTATTTGCTGTTAAGTGTATGTAAAACTACGTAGTTTTAGTTTTTAATTATTTTTTTTTGCAATATATAGGACTGAGCACCGGGCCTGACCCGGCCCAGATCGACCCGATCCGAAATGGGCCGGAATATAAATGGTCAAACTTTATCGACCCGAAGCGCGAACCTGTTCGGAATGGGTCTAACCTGGTCCGGACTGGGTCGGTCCAGGGCAGACCGATTATAGCCCGATTTTGTTAAAAAAATCACAGAAAATACATTTATCAATCTTAATATCTTCACCCAGTCACCAAACTCCCAAGCTCAACAATATTTTTAGGATAAACAAACTTAATTAGAATAATATGCAATCATAATCGAGTCATTAATTATCATTATTTTATTACCACCGAAGGTAAATTAGAATAAAATTTTTTATGCATTTTTATTTTTACCGAACTGTTCCGAGCTGGACCCGGATTTTCCGTGTTTTGACCCAATGCGGCCCAAAACCCAGTCTATAAAAATGGAGACCCGAGATCGGGACCTAATTAACAAGTCCGGACCGGATCCGAGCCATTTGTGCTCAGCCCTAGCAATATACATCAAAACGACGTTGTTTTGATCTCTCCAGTAACCCCCAACTCAGGGGGCCAGGGACCCCCTCGACACCCCCCAACCCAACCCAATCCGCCTCTTAGGAAAGACTAACGAAATGTGAAGTTTTAAATTAGTTTTTGGTGGAAGATGGGAGCAGGAAAAAAGGTACTAGGGAAAAAAAAGTAGAAAATGGTGATCTTTCAATTGCAGAAGGGATCATCCACGGTAAAGATCGCAGTTTCTGGCCAACTGAATAGGCAGAGACAGGGCCGATTCAATCGTTTTTGATGCCCTGTGCGAATAACTAAAATTATGTCCCTAATCCAATCAACACATAATACACAAATTTTTCTAAGGGATTTGAAACCTATTCAAGCTAGGCGGCTCACCCGATTCTTATTGAAAAAAGGAGTTACAACGGGAGACATAAACCAAAACCCCGAACAATAAAACGAAAATAAGATCACTTAACATGGTGCCTCCGTGCACTTCGTGAAGCAAAATCATCAATTAATCTATCATAGTCTGTATATGCTAAAGACTTACTTTCGATGCTCAAAATGCTAACTCGTTAAGCCTACCTTGACTCGTGGTAGTCCGCAAATATGATTTCAATAGCTTTAATTTTAAAAAAACTCCTTTCATCACATTTAGAATCACCAACAAGTTCATCATCAACAAGATTCACATTATCATTAGAATTAGGATCACCAATAAGTTTTTCATCAACAAGATTTTCCACATCATCATTAGAATTAGGATCAAGTTCTTCGTCAATAAGTTTTTCATCAACACATTCCTCAACATGATCAATGGTATTAGGATTATTAAAACCTCTTAGGTCGGATTTTCAATAGGTTTTTCTTGCCCAATAAAAAACTTATTTAATGATCATTATAAAAGTTAAGCAATTTCTTGTTGCTTTTTTTTTCTTTTCTTATTTTGAGCTGTCGATGGTTGTGATCTAAGAAACATATTTTATGTTTTTAAACAATGAATCAATGATAGTGATAATGAACATCAAATAACCCATAAACCACTTAATCAGTTAATAATCACACTAACACGGATTACAGATGACATAATTTGTAAGTTGTTGGCGCCAGCTTTTGAGCCAAGAAATCTATACTTAATATTAAAAGAGAGTCGCAAAAAAATTTAAAGAGACATGTGCCTTTTCACATTATTTCTCTTTTTAAAAAATTTTAAAAAATAAATATTTAGTTGGAGGGAAGTTAGGCCCTGTTCTTTTGGATTTATTTTTCAGTTTTTCAGTTCAGTTCAGTTCAGTTCAGTTCTTCTTCTTCTTATTATTATTAATCTTAATTATTATTGTTATTATTACTAATAATATTACTATTATCGTTGTTGTTGTTGATTATTATTATTATTATTATTATTTATCCTTAATATATATTTGATTCGAGTCCATCCATTCGATTCAGATCCATTCGATTCGATTCGATTCAGATAAATTGATTCGATTCGATTCATTCACCCAAACGAATGAGCCTTGGAGGGTTATTCCATATATAATATCTACCAATTAAAAATTTTCTCTCATTTTATTCTATTATTTATAACTCAATAGTTTAAATAATTATAATTTTTTCGTATTAATTTTATTTTTATAAAAAATAAATCAAATTAATTCTTACTTCGTGCTCTTTAATTTGACATCCATATAGTATATATATAAAGTAATTTAAATATAATAATGATATATTATATGATTAAAATATTTGCATATAAAAATATTAGAATATTGTAGAAAATATATATTTTTAGTTTATTTTCATAGTTTTGTACTTTAACGGTTATTTTATTTTTCAGAATTATTTTGTTCTGATGGTAAAATAATAAAATAATTACATTAATGCCAAATTATATAAAAAAATTATATTATTAAGAATATGGATCGGATACTTTTAATGAGAGTTGATAATAATAAATATAATTTAATTTATTATCTATAAAATTAGATATAAGACTCAAATTACCCTACATGAAAAATAAAATGCCTATGCTTAATTAAATTATGGTTTTCCTATCATGTGCCCCTAGATCACAAGATAAGAATTTATAAATGAAAATAAATCAAACAACAGTTTATGTATAGGTGTGTATTGACTCATGTATATTTTATGATAATTTACAATATTAGTGAAATTCAATCACATATTACTAATGTAATAAGATATGTAACATTTTACGTCGTGCATCGCACGGGAGAACATCTAGTTGAATGAAAATTTAGAGGGGTGTATTAAATTCAGATTTTGGTGGATTAATAATAATCCATGGATTTTTAAAGATTTTGGTGGGTTAGAAATAATGCATGGATTAATAATAATCATTGTAAAATCTTATAAAGTTGATGGAGAGTCTTTCAGATTTAAAAATAGATTTTTAGAAATCCTTCAAAATCTCATTGATTTTGATGAGATTTCAAAACTTAAAAAAAAATACTAACAAATCCATCAAAATCCACCGTTTTAATGAATCCAAAAAAATTCATGGATTTTTGAATACACTCAGATTTTAAATTACATTTTGAAATTCAAATTGAATACACCAAGATTTTAAATGACATTCTGAAATCCAAATGAAATACCTCAAGATTTTAATGGATTCAAAACAATTCAAATTGAATACCCTAGGATTTCTAAAATCCAGAAGAATTTCACAAAATCCCAACTGAATACACTCAACTTAATCTTTTTCTTTCAAAAAAAAAAAACTGAACCTGTGATATTCAGGAAATTTGAACACTTTTCATTTCTGACTCACGCTCAAGCGATGGCGTACGCCGCCACTAGGAGGGCCGGCCCTGGGCAGAGATAAAAGGACAAAGTTAAATTTTTGTTTTTGGAATGTGAATTTTTCATCCATTTTCTTTGAAGAAGGTTCCTCCGATGGATATGTTAACCAGCATGTTCAAAACACGCTGGTCTTGAAAAAACAAAAGCACCACCACCCACCATATGATCAAAACACGTTGGTCAGAGGGGTGAATTAGTAATTTCACCGCCCCAGGCACTGTTGGGGCGTGGATACTATTCGTGGTAGCCTAGGTTACCTTACCTTTTGTTTCCTCCAATCTTTGCCGCCTCTTTTCCCATCTCTTGCTCCCTCTAATTTTTATACTCTTTTTCCTCTTTGGTTTTCGCTTCATCTCTTTGCCAGCTAAACTGTTGCCGCGCCTCTTCGTATTTTTCCACCATCGCCACACATCGAACTGCAGGTAAGATTTGGTCGTTTTTTCTTTCAGATTTAGATTTTTTCAGCTGGCCATGGCGCTAGCCAAACCATTAACAATTATGCTGATTTCACATAACTGAATCTTACTGGATCCTAGTCGTAATGAACACTAAATCAAAATGTAACCCCCTTATTTTGTTATCCACACAATCAGAATCAAATTTTCAAACCCTAGGCTTGTGAATTGGGGCAGGAGAATCGGACTATTATTACTCACTTGGGATGCTTTTTCAAGAAAATATTGGTATTGTTTGAGGAGAAAGTAAAAGACAAAGAAATCAATCAGATTCATAACACTTGATAGAGGCTTTATATAAGATTACAACGAGAAATTCTTCCATACATGTGATTCCTAGATAAGGTAAGACATCTAATAGGATCCTACTACCTCTGTGGGGATCTGTAACCTTCCATCTATGTATCTACAATCGATTAGGTAAGACACATCACTTTAATAATAATTTCTAACACTCCCGTGTCGAGCACTAATACAACAATGGTGCAAGATGTTGCCTTCAGAAAACCTATTCCAAGCCAAAACAAACCCGTGGGAAAAATAAAGAACGATGGAAAAGATTGCAACGCACCAACATAACATGTCATGTATACTCCTTGATGTATACATAACGACTCCCGATTAGACTCAAATCATAGTGAGTCGGATGCCAAGTGCCCTCACAACTATACCAAGGAAAACCCAAGTGAGAAAAATACCTCTTGGTCTAAGTTGAATGTAAGACAACGCATCATCGTTCTGGATGTTCTCACAGGTCGCCTCGTTAAAAACTCCAAGTGAAAACCCAATGGAAAAACAAACCTTGGTCTAAGGACAAAAAGAGCGCGACACATCCAAAGTGCAGAGTCGCTAAAGACTTATCAAGTTTTCCAAAGCCTTGACCTCTATGCACCAAATCAGTCATAACTTCTTCGATTCAATAAGTATCAACGAGACTGTAAGAACTTATGAAAACTAGACACCCATAGCTTTTCATTCACATACAGTACGTAACCTAGATTGACCTGAGCAAATCACAAAGCTCTTTCGAAGTTGACTCAAAGAAATTAGGACATATCCTGTCCTACTTTGCAACAATAGTCATATATCACTCAACATGATGGATGTGATCAAATGGTTGGTTTCCTTGGAAAGTAGACACAAACCTTTCCAATGGTACCAATTTCACCATTTTCCATCAAGTGAGCTGCCCTGTAGGTCATATGGGAGATAGACCAACACATTCAGGCGATTCGGTATCGTTTTCAAGTGTCCTTTTATCGAGATAGAGCGAGCCTCAAGCTTCTTGTCAATCACGGACATTGCGTGAGCGCATCCTGTGCCATCATCACGGTGGCTTTACTGGATTATTACGAATGAGTACATCGAGTCAAACATGAGTACATAATACCGTACTTTTCTCTTAAGACCGCATCATCACTTAAGTGAGCCAAGTCTTATGATGACTTCGACTAATCATTGGGAATCATATAGGCATTACTTTATCGTCTCTTAGGGAAACCGTCCCTTAGATTGCCTTAAACCGATTGATGAATACGCATCATCAAGTGTCCCCAAGATTCTTTCATTCTTAACTTTGGATTTAGCGGAATCTCTTAGTCTCACAAGAGTACATCACTATAAACCCTTAGTTTTACACGCAAAAGCTTCATATCTCTTCCAAATCAAGTATATACTTAGTATGCGTCCCCGACAATCACTTGTCGTCGCACTCCGTGGTCAGGAGCCACTTGATTTGAGTCTGATCCACCACGAGATCCTTTTTATCACTTAACTTAGTTACCCACTAAGATAAGATTTAACCACAAGCTGCACGTCAGTTTTTGGGAAACTATCTAACTGAGAAGATAGTGGATGCTATAACATCCATTACGATAACACAACGAAGTTTCGTGTCATCGTAGTCGATTCCAGTGCGTTCATGAGAAACCTCGCGCCCTGAGGTGAGTTTAACTCCTTCTCTCATTCGCTTTAACAAAGTATACGGATAGATCTTATCTTTGGAGTGTCGGCACCACTTCAACAAAGGGCTATCACTTTGTTTATACTAGAGTTGCATATGTTTCCATTTTAGCCCAAGGCTACAACGTTGTAGATTTTCAACGAAGTATGGTTCGATTAAACTCACATTCCACGTCCTCATGAACCGGCTTTATTCATAGAGTACTCTTTATGGATTGGCATTCATTGAGGCGTCCCCCAATGATGACTGTAATCCAGAATCACATGAGACGGATGAGTTCATTTGATCATATGATCAAGTTTCATGTACCAAGCTCGCATACATTCTTAGCGAGAGTATTTATCGAACCAAGTGGCATCCCAATACTCGATGAGATCCACGGCCTAGTAACACCATCTACCACAATTTGTGGTGTTACCATATCACCATTTATAGGTGATTTAACGTCCATGACCGGACACAATCCTTGCAGACATATTTGCAGCATGTATTTAATCTCGTCACTTTAGGGAACTTGGTGAGGCACAGTAGGGACAAACTACGACAATTCCAAGTCGTTCTACTCGAACATGATCGTTCGCATCTCCCCCTAACGACGGGAAGACTGGCTCATCAAAGTGACTTACGAGATCGTCTGCCAAGGTACATTTTAAGCGGACTATGAGTGAAAGCGCATGTCATATTCATCATTTATAACCCGTCATAATGCATTGTGGTGACGCACTTTTGGCACATGAACATGTGGACGATAAAGGTTTTCAGTGTTAACACAATCCAGTTAACAAAATGCATATTTTTACACTCGTAACTAAGCATTTGAATGATGATAGGTATAGGTGAATATGACATGTTGACCTATGCTACATAGCCGTAGCTACTGGTCTTGAGAATTCAACAAAACTGCCACCATGCACCACCGGGATCGAACATGAAGAAACGATTGAACCGATGATAGGCCGTTGGTCTTATTGAACCTCTAGTGCTTTCTTGAAGAGTTCACTCCCTTCACCAGCCCCAAACACCTCAAAATTTCGTGAGCATGTATAAACGGGTGTTTAGGATTCCCAAACCATCAACCTTGTGGTAAAAAACCGATCAAAATGACATCGAATTAGTTAATAGGACGGCTGGTGGTATGTGAAAACTTCATTTAAGTGGTTCACCTCCTTCCAAGTCTCCAAATGGCACCAAAATTTGTGAGAAGGTAGCCTTGGATGTTAGGAAGTACTCGTTAAAATTTCACTTTAAGACTTGGTCTAAAAAGTGGGTGAACCGACCTTTACAATGACTGGTCCGCAAGTTGGACAACCATAACTCAGGTTTCATCAACTTATCAATCATTGTCAAAGGAACAACATAACATATAAATGTTATTACGTGAGTACGACCATTTGTGAACACCATCATAGCATCATAAGCCACTCATGCTAATACTTATAATCATGTATGTATAAGGACTCGGTGAAAGGGGAGGACTCAGCACCATGCTTATGCGAGTCGCTACATTATTCTGTTTAGCATAGGAGGGTGTCATCTCCTAATCGTGCCAAAGAATAGGCTTTAATAAATGAACATGGCTAAGAAGGATCATCGGGGGTCTTTGGCGTCACACATGGTTATGAAAGTAAGACGTGGATGACATAAATATCATCATTGGTCATGAGCCCTGCTCACGACTCCACCAACTTACTTTGGTGTCTTTGATCCAACTAGTTTCTTTGTTCAAAGAAAATGATGTCCATGACAATACCGTGGTATGTGGATCATCAAATTGTCCAAACTCCGGACTATTAAAGCCTAAATGTGTCAATGTCCCAATACATCTTCTGGTTACACAAACCGATGCAAGCCGGACCATATTGACTCATGAATATTTTTTTTTTCACATGTCCAATACAAGTGATGCATAAGATTTTATTCTCACAAATCATAATGAGATGCTATGAGTGATACACTTTGGCATATGTATCATCGAGTTATAACATGGTTCAATTGTTACGGAACATATGTGACTAGAAAACGCCATTCGGCATTCAACAACTTGAGTATTATACCACTCGTTGATTGTGATGACTTAGTCATCATAGTCACAATGGATTTATAAACCGAAATCCAAAAATATCGTGTTCCTTGAAAATAGCTTAATAAGCACTCAATTTCACTTGCAAAATTTTACAAATATGAGCATAGCGAACACTCTAACAACATAGAGATTTTATACCAAATACGATCAAAATGATCTATCATATTGAGTGCATAACATGGCAAAGTTATATGCCTAAGGGGCAAAATTACGACACAAGTATGGTGTAACACTACCATGCACACGCTCGACCTTCTTATAAGGGTGCGTATTTTGGGCTTCCCCAAGGAAACTGTTTTTCAACATTTGAAAGATGATAGTTTAGCGTACAATATATACCAAAAATCGCATCATCTGTGCCAAATTCGGCAAATAAGAGTTGAAAAACATGTGTCATAAGACCACTTGCAAATTCAAGATGGGAACCAAGTTGGTTGGGACAAAGGTTAGCACAATCGCTGGAAATAAAATTCCGCGCAGCTTGACCTTTGTTCACTAAAACAGCGATAACTCCCTTGCTAGGAAGGCTATGGACGAACGGTTAGATATTCTGGAAACTAGACTTCCGTATCTTTCTATCCATATATTGTGCACCACACGGATCATTAAACTCAGATCATAGTGCATGTTTTAATTGGCTGTTTTAGTATTTCCCAAGTTTAGTGAGAAAACAAGGTTGAGACCATATCCAATGGCATAAGTGTTGATGCAAAAACCATGACAATAACAGCCATAGGTGCGTTTAAACGCAGCAGGTGTTCGATTTCTTATCTCGACTAGTGATCCTTTCGGTAACTCCAACTTGGTAGACTTGCAGAGAAAGTAGGAATGTCGGTACAGCTAAGGCTGTTTAAAAACCACTGATTCCGTTTGAACTTTCAAAGCATAAACAAATGCCAAGGAGGATGCGCCTAGTCATGATCAAAGTGTAGACAAAATCCACCAAAGTGCATCAAATCAACCAAGAATTTTAATTCTCAATTTGCAAGTATACGTCATAATAACCATGTTATATGGATGCAACGCGGTGCATCAATAAGCATTTTGAACCATGAGACATAATGAATATATCATAACCAACTCGTCTTGACCATTCAATAAGATCGACTAAACATAGTCAAATGTATAAGGCACATGCCTTTACAAATACTCGGAAAAGTATTCGAACCTATAGTCATACGAACTATAATCGAGGTCAACGAATTCATGTATTTACCGCAATATGCCATTGCTTTACATGTTAAAATTCATAAGAATTACTCGTACATTCTTTCATATATCTTATTGCAAGGAGACGGTGCATGACTACACCCACATGCAATGTTTTATTTTAATAGGATGAAAGATGAAGTTTTCCAAGTATGGGATTGGGTCAAGACCAACGTGATGGTCGCTCAATTCAACATGACAATTCCGTCACAAATCGATTTTAACCACGACATATCCGTCGCAATCGATGTTTGTCCCATTTGTACGTCACAAATTCGTGACTAATCATGAACGAGTCATAACTTTACCTTTACCGACAATGTTCATTTTTTTTTTTCAATTGTTGGTTTAAAATCGACAAAACGGCGACATCAAATCGCATCCAAAACGTGGTGTATGCAACAACCACAAATATCGACTTTCAACAATTATCCGTGACTCCCCCAGGACCGTCACACAGTTTACTTCGACATCCGAGAGTGATACCACCTCTCATTGTCTCATCCACCGCAAAGTAGCGTGGGAGATAAAGAACTCAAATACCCAATTCCCCAAAAAGAAAATTTCCCAAAAGAGAGGAATTGAAAAACGAGAACTTTAATAAAGTCTTACGGGTACTTGGTTCCATATATGCTTTGATCCTTGAACGGGAGATTCTCTCCATATGAGCAACATATTTTCGTGAGTACTCCGTTCTACATTTTACTTTGATCCTTGAACGGGATAAATATGGCTTCTCTCCATATCGTGCACATCATCATGAGCAATATATTTCCCTGTCTGCCACGTAAAGCATAAACATAGTTAGATTCATAAACCTACAAGTTAATGATAAATGAATCATGAATTAGGAAAATAGAGAGTTGAGAAACGCCCGGATAGGGCTACTGGGCTCAATAATTCGGCCAGAAAAGGACTCGAGCGCGGCGATGCAGCAGCTCGGTATTGGATGAGGTCGGATCTCCAAATTTCCTCGTAAAAATCTGCTTCTGTTCGGCAGCAGATTCAGTAATTAATATTACTCAGAATCCGATCTCCACCGTTGAATATACATATATTTGTGTTGGGAAGTTGCTGTAAAAATTTCACACCGATCCGACGGTTAACAAATCGGGAAACATAATTTTGGTACGACTGCGTTGTGCAGAAAATTTACTCGCGGAAATTTTCGTCTCTTCAAGAATAGGGACAGAAACGGGTTGAAAACGGGTCAGCAACCGGATCTGGTTCGGTCGACGGACTGACAGCGTGTCGGAAGCTGGACGGTTTTGGATTCACGAAACTCAGTGTAGGAATTTGGTCGGATTCGACGGGCGATTTGGTCGGGGCTTCGGGTTTTTATGCTTTGCCGTCAAGAGGGTTCCAGCTTGAGCTCATGGGTCGTTCATGGGTCGTCGGTATGGTTTGTAGACGTAAGCTTCGATGAGATATGGATTCGGGCTTCCGGGCTTGAGAGCAAATCGAGATGGTTAGGGGCGGCCGGAGGCGTCCTGCTGAAGATGAGCAGGCGAACGGCGGCTTGGTAGCGCGGGTGGTTTGCGGTTAGATTTCCAGTAGGTCGCAGGGGCTGGAAATCGGAGGTATGAAAACTGATGTGTCACGATCTGGTGGTTTGCAGGAGTCGGTGGAATCTGGTTTGCAGATCGGTGACGGCGACGGGAGGATGATGACAGCGGGCGAGTCGGGGAAGACGATGGTCATGCGACGAAAATCAGTTTAGGGTTTCAGATTCTGATTTTTTTTTTTTTCGGAATTTCTGAATTTCGGACGAATTTTTCTTACTCAGTTGAGATACTACGTGCTGATAACGTGTTTGAGGAGAAAGTAAAAGACAGCAAATCAATTGTATTCATAACACTGATAGAGGGGCCTTTATATAGGCATTACAATGAGAGTCCTCCTAGATAAGGTAAGACATCTAATAGGATCCTACTACCTCTAGAAGGATCTAGAACCTTCCATCTATGTATCTACAATCAGTATTAGGTAAGACACATCACGGGAATAATAATTCCCGGAACAGGTATCACTTTTGAAGAGTAATAATTTATGAGTAAATATAAATTTAAGGTTAAAATTGAGTTGATATATTCACTTTAACACAATAATTTTCCCTATGCGGGTTGACCTGCCCCGCCCCGTTCATCTCGTGGGGCGAGTCTAGGTCTTCAAGTACCCGCCCCGACCCGCCCCCTTGCCATCCCCAACTGTCATGCACTTCACAACGGACAATTAGCAGATGGCTGACGAGTTCAGGTTCTACTATAGGGCTGGAGGAGTACAGATCGTGCCAATTTAGGCCTGAAGGGGTGGTCATGGCTGGTCCCAGTTGGATCTCGGTTTGAGCCAGAGGTGGTGCATCAAGTTCGAGCCCGACCCTGGGGGTAGGTCATGAGTGAACCGGCCCAGGGCCAGAGCAAAAAGAGGCCCAAGTTTTTTTAATATCCTGCCATAGAAGCCCAGGACTATTTCTGCCCAGATTTTTTTTCTCTTACCAAAAAACTCAGCCCGCCCGGAACAGCAACAACAACAAAAAAATTAATGTTAGGCTAACCCTAAGTTAGGCCCTGACGCATGTCCAGAATACACCAAACAAACAAATTTTTTTGAGAAAACAACAGAATAGCCGCGAAGAATTTCGTCGCCCTAAGCAAACAACAACAAACTCCATCTGCCGCCACCACGAGAAGCCATATGCCGCCGCTTATGGCCGCAAGCATCCTAGGGCAGCAAACATGTGTTTTTTTTTGGTTTTTAATTTCTATTTTATAGCCTGTTTTGCTTGCTAATTAGTAATTGCTAGTGTTGTACTTAATTTCAAGATGTACCCTAAAAAATACAAATATGGTGCTGAAAAATGAAAAAAAAAAAAAGAAAACTATATTGTTGTACTTATTGCTAGTATTTTTCCTAAAGAGGGTTTTGCGCCACATGATTATATAAGGCTCATTGCACATTACCCGTTTTTCTTCAAAAATTTTTTGACGTATACTATGTTAAGTAAGGGCCTATTTATCAGAGCTTGCCCAGGGCCAATGAAATGTTAGGACCGGCTCTGATCAAGGTTAAACTCCCCTATTTAGCCGCGACTGCTCAGGTAAGGCTTCGGGCTCAGCCTGAATATAAGATTAAATTGGGTTGATATTTTTATTTTTGGATTTACAATGGTTGCTGGGTTAATGAGGTTGTTCAGGGATTCGAAACATGGCTGAGAAGTTGGGTTGTAATTCTGGGTTTGCTAATTTCTGCCATGGATTTGGGTTTGGTTGGCTTTCCGATGATTGAGCTTCGTGGTATTCTCGAATGTGAAAAAAATAGAGATGCAAATATGGATATTAAAGAATCACTATATTGAACAAGTTAGAATTTTACATGATGCAGGTTCAAGAGATTGTTATGAACTAAGATCTGTGTACGCAGGAGGAATTCTGTTTTTTTTTTTTGTTTGTGTTTCTATCGACAGTAAGGCCTATGAAAGATCAGCTATGTGTTGGAACAAGATTGGTCGGTATCGCCGTTTGGAGATAGAGTTATAAGACTCTTTCGCGTTGCGGAAGCGATTTAAGTAATGGTGCAAAAAATAAATCGACACAAGATTTATAGAGGTTCGGCCAAACGTGTCTACGTCCTCTCTCAGTATCTTTTTCTTATAGGCTAAAGATAAACCTCTGCACCTCTCTTCTATCGGTCGAGGGATAACCGTTACAAGCTCGCCTTCTATCGGTCCGAGTAAACCGTTCAATCACTTGTCTTTATGTCGGTCGAAGTTAAACCGTTTTCCTTTTCTATTGGACAAGGAATCAATAATATAGCTTTCTATGGGTACTAGATAACCTCACGTAGATATCGATTGCGATTCTAACAATGCCAGATCCTTGATCCTAATAACACCGAATCCAATCGTATCCTTTCTTTTTTCCTCTCGTGTATAATTTCGTGTATAACACTCGATCACTAAACAATATAAGCTCAAATACAACTAGAATGAATATAATGATATCTCAAGTATGAATGATTTGCTCAAGGTTATTGTATAGTTTGATACCAAGTGGTTTGGTATTTATACCCATTTCCATCCAACTAGCCGTTAGTCACTTTTAACTTGCTAGCGTGCGCTAGCCTTTCTTCATAGCGTGCGTTAAGCTCGTTACATACGTTATGACTGTCCTGTAGCTTACGTTATCAACTTCCACTTTCAGTCCAGTAGCTTTCGTTTCTTCCTTTACGTATGTTGTCAATCTCGCGTTACGTACGTTAATCTGACTTCTTACCGTACGTTAATATTATGCTTTAGCGTACGTTAATCGCATATAGCCGTTGCATCCAATTTCTCAAACTGTCCGTTGAGTCTTTGAATTTGACCAAAATATTTCCAACGTTCATCTGATTTGAATTTACGTACGTTAACCTGTATGTGTTACGTACGTTAAGTTGCTTCGATAGTGTGCGCTATACAATGCGTATAGCGTGCATTAAGCTTGTCATCTGCAGTCAACTTTCCTACTCGTCTGGTCAGGTAGCGTACGTTATGCATGTCTCATAGCGTATGTTATGCTTGCAAATTCCAGCTATTTGAATCTCCGATTCCTTCGTTGATTTGCTTCGCTTCTTTGTTGTTTTGCTTTGTTTAACAACCAATCATCTGTTGTTACCCAAAATATTATCCGGAGATAGTATTGCTGGAACGATCGAGTAACAAACAAAATGCGAGAACACTTCCGTGGGAAAATAGATAACACAAGATTTGCCGGGGTTGTTAGTCCCGGGCTTGAATGCTCTCGCGAGATGTTATTAATAAATATCTTGTCAGTACAAATATTAATGTTAGAATCTAATACTGATGAGTGTAAAAGCTTCTAGTTATCTAGGCTTTAGAGCGCGTAGATTGCCTAAGAACCAGGATGGATGAATGTGAGTTCTTGCTTGGAATTTATGATGAATGTGTGTGAATGTCACTATGAATATGTTAGTGCTTGCCAAAAGAGCCTTTTTTTCTCTCTTTGGTGTGTATTTTGCACTTAATTCGTGGTAGGATCCGTTCCCTTGGCTGCAACAGTGAGTCCTCTATTTATAGGGGACAAGGTAGTTGGGATCCCTCAGGCGATCGCGGGCGATCGCCGTTTCTATATTAAAATAAACGGCCGATCGTCCCGTCACGTGGGCCTGTTCCCTTGAGTCCGAGGTTGCGGTTGGAGGCCGGTGGGTGAACGATGGGAAGCCGGCCACGCAGCGTCATGGTCATTTGTCAGGAGGGTCCACTTCGTACCTTTCGGCCTTGTCGGTAGGTGTGGTAGGTGACAGTGGGGTCGATGATCCTTTTGTTGGTATCTATGAAGATCGCGGGTGGGCCATCGTCCAAGATTCGGTCTTCGACGACTTTGACGGATGCTGATCCCCACGTTGCATGAGACGATCGTCTCTGATCCGTTAGACAAAGACGATCGCCATGTGTCAAAAGGCGATCGCTGGTTACCAAAAGACGATCGCTGTATTATGCCGGACTCTAGGTGTTCGTCCGGAGTTTGGCTTCTATGGTTGACTTTTCAGGGAGGTCGCCGATCGCCTACCGCGGCGAATGAATCGTCGCACAACAATTGCCCCGGCTCGCCTTGATGTTGAAAACACGGGGTGAGGTGGCAACTGATAGCGATCGCCGATGTTTAGACGACGGCCGATCGAATTCAAATATGGACGACCTTCTTTCGCGTCGGGAGCGGGGAAAAGAAGGCGGGCCTTTCCTGGCGGGCCAGGACACGCGTCGTCTTGCCGTTGGGGGAATCCGACGGTTTGTCGGACACAGCCGGTGGCATGCCCTCGAAAAGACGCGTATGCGGGATTCGAGGGCCGCATTTAATGCGTCCCCACGTGACGGTTCGATTCGTCCCGAGGTTTCTCCTTTTTGCACTTAGGCCCTCGTTCCCATCTATAAAAGGAGGGCTTCTTCTCCTTCACTTTTACGCGCCCTTAGCATCCATGGCGAATTTCTGCAGAAATTTGGAGCCTTTGAGTGCCGATCTTCTTCTTTTTCCTAGGTAAGATTAAATTTAACCTTCTCCTTATTTTTACTTTCCAATATGTCGGGAGGATCGAAAACCTTCGAGACCGGAAGCTCCTCTGCCGCCGCGTTGCTCGAACGGGAGGAGGTTCCGTTAGAGTGGATATGGAGACGGCCTGAAGCTATTCGGCGGGGATTGCACCGAAGAACTCGAAAAACTTTTCAACGAGGCCGAGGTGGCGAGACGGCGCGACGGAGGAGCAGGGGGCTTGCCGGTGGATGAAGACGATTTGGTGCGGGAGGCACAGGAAAGAGAGAGCGGATTCGGCCCGCCTATGTGGCTTTTGCTCGGATGATGGAATCGATCATGGACCTTGCCGGAGTCGATTTCGAGGCCTACTCGCCGCTCACCCTTACAAACACGTGAATCGGACGGTCTTTCGGCCGCCGTCCGTCTCGATGGACTCTCGGCGGATCCGATCTGGCGACCAAGAATGACTGAGCCGGCTGGAGGGCCAAATACCACATCCCCTCGACGTTTCCCTTCACGTGCCTTTGGAGAATGAGCGCGCCGACCAACCGCCCCGAGGATATGGTCGCCGTCAGCGAGATGATTATGGAGGCGGAGTGCGATTCCGTTGCCACTCGCCGTCTCCTATTTCTTGATCGCTGGAATTTGGCGCCTCTTCAATGACGCCGAATGCATGGCTGCAGATCATCTGCACGTTGACCTTGTTTGGCGGTCACCGGTTATTTCGTCACCTTACTGCTACTGGAGATGAATTATTTGTTTAAATTGGCTGCGCAGAAAGGGACGATCGGCGGTTATCATATCCAGGGCCGACTTGGGAGAGTGGTTCTTGGCGTGCCGAATAAGACCAGGGGCGACCTGGCAAAATGGTGTTGGGTCGGCGGAGCATGGCGATCGGCGTTGAGTGAAGGGTTGAATGAAGAGTTGGAGATTCCCACTATTTTCCGGGAGAGGAATCCGAGTAAGGATTTAAACTCTCCCTTTGATTGAGCTTGTCTTGGACTGATCTAATTTTGTTTTCTTTTTGCAGGACCTCTCGTTCCAGCGATCAGCGACCTCCCATTTGATTTCTTGATCGTTTGGGAGCGTATCCGTGCGTTGCCGAACTCCTTTATTGACGTTCGATCGCTTGGTACTGAAGCTCATCGGTTGGGGGCTCGTTTGTTTTGCTACCCTCGTCATTTGAAAGTTCAAGGTATGAGTTTAAGTGGTGTTTCCTTTCTTTGCCGATCGTCTCCAAAAGGTCGTTTTGTTTTGTCTAACTTGTTTGCATCTTTTCTTTGTGAGAGGCTTATTTTCCCGAATTCGAACCTCCGCGAGAGATAACTATGTCGGACATGGGAGTTCTCGGTCGCCTTAAGTTGGGCAAGCGGTAGTCGCGTTCGGCCGGCGTCTCATCTGCCCGGTGAAGAGACCCGGCCGAGGCGCCCGATCGCCAAGCCGGTGGTTGAGGAGAGGAGCAGCTCAAACGCCGCAAGAGGCGGAGGTCGGAGTCCGTCGATCTACGAGGCGGGCGTATCGATTCTTGAGCCTCCGTCGGCTGCGGCTCCTATCTCCGCCATCCCGATGATGGGGCGACATCCTGAGCCCACGGTCTCGGACCGGTCGTCAGCGGCTCGGCGAAGAAGATGGCGATCGCCGATGCGGAGACATCCGGGGCAAGCCTTTCTTCGGACGCGACCCAGTGAGTCGATAGGTAAGAGTGGGTCGAGAAAATTTTACGAGTTAGGTATTACGAGCATGGTATGGGCTAACTCCTTGATTTCCTTGGTTTGCGTGCTGAGTTCGTCTCGCCGACCGGACGTCGCCCCACAGTCTTGGACTTCTGTCGAGCAAGGCTCCGCAAGGTTCTATTGAAGTCCACCTTACGTTCGCGACAATCACTTCTCTGCCCAAGGCTTGGGCGGCCGAACCTTGACGCGATCGCTCGTCGGCGATCTGGAGACGCCATGCGGCGGCCGTAGCCACAGCTCTTGAGGCGCGGCGATGGCCGTCAAGCTGCTCGGGATTTTGAGGCGACCCTCCACTGCTCATCTCCATCGCGAACTCGAGACCGCCGGAGCAGAATTATCGAGGGCCTTGGCCGGATCCGGTCGATGGAGAAAGAGTATGAGGAGACCGCCAAGCGGGCAGCGGGGCGTGGACCGATTAAAGCGAGGCCGAGCCGCTCCAAGGAAGGCTGCCGATCGATCTGTAATAAGGAGAAGGAGACTCGCCGAAGCTCGAGGCTTCGCAGAGGAGGCGGCCGAAGGCTGCGGTGGATCGGCTCGGTGGTGAGCCGGAGGCGGCTAAAAGAGAGCTGGAGAAGGCCGGCGAGAATGTTGCCAAGGCGGCCGAAATGGCGGAGGTCGAGAAGACGGCGCGGACTGAAGAGGCGGTGAGGCGATCGAGGTCGATCCTACCTTAACGTCGGGCACGTCGGCGAGTTCGCTTACTACTTGGCCTATCTTGTGATCCGAGTGCTAAAGGCGGGTCGAGACCGGTCCCACGATGGAAAGCTTGAGATCCTATGTCTCCAAGCATCCTCTGCATCGAGAATTCTCTCTGCCGATCCTTGACTTGGTCGACCTCGGGATTGACTTGAGTTGGTATACCGGCAAACTCATTCATCCCGAGGCCGATGGCGGTGCCCAAGCCGATCCGCAACCCGAGGGCGAAGACCAGCAGGCGGGGCCTTGAGAGGCTTTTTGTTTTTCTTCCGTACCTTGTACTTTTTGTTGTAATGCCTTCGGGCCTCGAAATGTATGAAGCTTGTGTTTATGAATAAAATACTCCTTTTCTCATTTTGCGTAATGCATTATATGCGATCGCCTTTGACTGTTTGCGTGTAATTTTTACGAGTATGCGTATATTTGCTTCGACTTTACGTTAAATCCGATTATCCGAGTGTTGAAAGTATTGACGTGTTTTGAATTGGATTTCTTACTTGTAATTTTCGTGTCGGACGACCTCGATCGCCTGCATGTTTTTAGCGGCCGATCGAGTATGGTTCCTCTTTGTTCGATCGTATCCGAGATTAGCTCGACCTATCCTTGCCCCCTTGTCTTTGTTCACTTATAGTAAGTAAGGAAACAAAGACTAGTCTATCTGGCGAGCTATCTTCATTTTGCCGATTCGAAGAGTCATGTGTGGTTGGGGTGTCAGATGGACCGATCTCCCCAATCGTGTCTTCGTGTGCGCGGGATATTTAGTATCCTGCGACTCACTTTGTGAGGGTCCTCCGTTAGGCTACGCCGCCTTGTGTTAAAACGAAGGCGGGCGATCTCGGTCTGGAGGAGTCCTTGCGCGGAGTGTTGTCGGCTTATTCGACATCACGTCCGCGGCTTGTCACTCTGCTTCCACCTCGGCGCCATGAAGATGGCGATCCTCGGCGGTGTACGTTGAGGCGGGGGTAACGGCACGTCGCATTGTTCGGGTTCACCATGTTAGATGATGTACCTTGAGCGTGCGATCGCGCCTGCGATTATTTTGGAGGGTCCTTGGCTACGTCGGCCTCGTATTTAAACGAAGGGCGGACGATCTCACCCAAAGGAACCTTGCATGGGCGAAGTGTCGGTTCCATCGACCTCCAGGACCATGGCTGCATTAATTTTACCTAGGATCGTCGTGATCAGCGATCGTCGGTGATATGCGATGTCTGGTGGGGCGATCGCCATAACAGATGGGGTAACAAAAAATCTCATTATATTCTTCGTACATCATTGAAATCGAATACAAATTTGTCACTAATAGTATTTTTTCAGATGCACGGCGTTCCAGGGGTATTGGTCCGGAGTTCCGTCAGGATGTTCCAGTTCGTAGGCTCCTTTGGTTAGCCATCTGGATACTCTGAAAGGTCCCTCCCAGTTCGGACCAAAAACGCCTGTATGGGTTTGGATCTTCTTGAGGACGAGATCGCCCACTTGAAATCTTCTTTCTCTGACCTTTGAATTGAAGAACCTCTCGGCTCTCCTTTTGTGGATTGTGTTCTTCATTTCTGAGGTCAGCCGTCTTTCTTCAAGCATGTCTAGGTCGATTCGCCGGGCTACATCGTTGTCGGTCGTCATCTCCTGTTCGGTTCGATGGCTGAGGACGGCGATCTCCGAAGGAATCACCGCTTCATTAGAAGGTAAGGGCGACGGGGTTTCGCCGGTTGAATTGCGGGTCGTCGTTCGGTAGGACCATAAAGCGTCTGGGAGCTCGCTCGCCCATCTTCCTTGCCGGGATTCGAGTCGTGCTTTGATCGTGTGTTTGAGGATCTTATTCACCGCCTACTGCCCGTTCGTCGAGGGTGATAGGCGCGAGAATAACCTTTTGACTCCCCACTTTTCACGAGTGCATGACTTCTAAGCCGTCAAGCTGTTTCCGTTGTCGGAGATGATGGCACAGGGCAAACCGAATCGGCATATTATGTTTTTCCATATAAACTTGATCACTTGTTCTTGGCCGATCTTGTTGAGCGGTTCGGCCTCGGCCCATTTGGTGAAATAATCGACCCAACGATGGCGAACTTACCCACTGGAGCCGTCGGCAAGGGACCTATAAGGTCGATGCCCCATTGCGCAAATGGCCGAGTATACATGGAGGTGAGCTGTTCGGGTGATAGTTTTATGTTGGGGCCCATTATCGACATCTATGACAAGATCGGCATAAGCGATCGCATCTTTCGAAGTGATGGCGAGAAAAATCCTTGTCTCGTCGTCTTATGGAGGAGGGCTCGCGCCGCGTGGTTCCCACAAATCCGTCATGGATTTCGGCTAAAATGAGCCGACCTTCTTAGGTGTAATACACTTGAGGAGGAAGGTGAAGGCTCGCTTGTAAAGCCGATCGTCGATAGGGTATGCACAGTCGCACGGTGGAGTTGGCGAGCTTTAACACGGTCGTCAGGGACCGTTCCGTCCTTTAAGTATTTGATGAACGGAGTCATCCAATTCTCTTCGGCGATGGCGACCGTGGTAACCAAATTCCTGTCGATCGCCGGACTTGCTGACTTTGTCATTTGGATGTTGGAGAAGTCGGCTGCCCCATCCGATGATGCTAGTTTGGAAAGTGCATCGGCCTCGGAGTTGTGCTCTCTCGGGACTTGCTCGATTAGTACTTCTTCAAATTTTGTGCACATTTCGGCGACCAGCTCTTGGTATTTGACCATCTGTTCGCCGCGTGCCTCATATTCCCCCTTGACTTGGTTCACGACCAAAAGGGAGTCCATGTAGATATGGAGGCGTCGAACATCTAGGCGAGGCTAGATCAAGCCCGCCTACGAGCTTCGTATTCGGCTTCATTGTTGGTCGCACGAAACCGAAACGCACGGCATTTGTGAAACTCGACCGTCTGGGCTAATGAGGACAATCCACCTTTGCTCTCGCATTGGTATTTGAGCCATCCACGTATAATTTCAGGCGGGTCGGCCGACTGGCCTGGTGTGAGGGAACGTTAATTCCACCACGAAGTCCGCGAGCTTGGCCTTTGATCGCCGTGCGGAGCGTAAGTGATACCGTATTGTGCGATCTCCGGCGACCACTTGAGGAGTCGCCGTTGGTGTCCTCGGTGCGGGACTTGTCTTAGGGGTAGAGTGGTTAGGACCTCCACAGTGATCGAAGAAGTAAGCTCTCGGTTTCGTACACTCATGACAAGGGCATAGGCGATCTTCTCCAATGGTGTGTAACGTGTCTCGGCGTCGTGGAGCGCTGGCTAACATAGTAGATCGGCAAGTGGGCTTGCCCTCTGCTCGCACTGAGCGGCACTCGGTCGACCTCCGAGGCCGCTAAGTAAAGGAATAATTTTTCAGGGGATCGGCTTTGCCGAGATCTCGGGGTTGGATAGATATTCCTTTATTTTGGCGAATGCTATCGGCTTTCTTTCGTCCATGCGAACTTCTTGTTCTTGATGGTCGCGAAGAAAGGCTTGCTTTTATCGCCGAGCCGTGATATGAAACGGTTGAGGCGGCTAGACACTGTGAGGCGTTGCACTGTTTGATGTTTCGCGGTTCCCGCATGTCAAGGATCGCTCGTATCTTGGCGGGGTTCGCCTCGATCCCCCTTTGGCTCACTATGTGCCCCAAGAACTTCCGGAGCCCACCCGAAGTTGCATTTCTTGGGGTTCGACTTCATGTTAAACTTCTCAAGGATGGCGAACGTCTCGGCAAGATCGTTGAGGTGATCTTCCTTCTTGAGGCTTTTGACCACGATATCGTCAATGTAGACCTCCATGGTCTTGCCGATCGATCGGCGAACATCCCGTTGACTAATCGCCGGTAGGTCGCCCCTGCGTTTTTCAAGCCGAACGGCATTCGACCGTAGTATATGTCTTTTTCGTGTGGATAGTTGTGTGTTTTATGTCTTCCTCTGCCATTGGGATTTTATGTTATACGTGTAAGTCTTCATTATTCGACATCATTTCGAAACCTGCCGTGCTATCGACCAGATGATCGATATGAGGCATTGGGAAGTGTTCTTTTGGACATGCCGCGTTGAGGTCGGTGAAGTCTATGCATAATCTCCAGGAGCGATCGGCTTTTTGACGAGCACCGCGTTGGCGACCCACTGTGGTTCGTCGGTTGCTACTCCGATCGATCTGTTGCCGAGTAACCACGGACTTCTATGTCGAGCGCTGCGTATTTCTCGGGACCGAACTTCCTACGCTCGGTGAACAGGTTTCATTGTCAGGTCGATCTTGAGATAATGGCGGGCGTGTTCGGGACTTATGCCAACCATATCTTGATGCGACCAGGCAAAGACACCGATGTTCTTACGTAGCAAGTTGATCAGATCTCCCTTTAATTCGCGGTCGATGCTCGCGCGATCTGTACCTCCCGCTCGGATGATCGGATCCATCGTAATGCTTTCTAACTCTTCGACAGAACAGTCGCCTCGTTTGGTACGATCTCCGGACTCGGTCCTTGGATCGATGTCGAGACTTGGCTCAAACCGATCCTTGGCTCGATGTCGTCCGTCGATCGATGAGAGATGGCGTCCTCGAGTCGGGTTGGTACGAAGTCTCAGGCTCGTCGATCTCCATGGGTTGATCGTCGGTCGCTTCAATGTTACATACAGTACGGGAAGTATTGAAAGAATTAACAACATAGGAGTAACTCAAACATCTCTTTGCCATTAGTTGATCTCCTTTTACAGTACCGACCGTCCCATCGGCAGTGGGGAATTTGATATAGTAAAAGAAAGATGAGGCGACCGCCTCAAAGGTTTCTAAAAAGGGGCGACCTAGGAACCCATTATAGATGCTGGGCCTATCTATGATTACAAAGCTTAGGTTCCTAGTAATCCTAACCTTGGGATCATAAAAGCATACTAGCTCGACGGAGAGCTTGATCCTCCCGTAGGCTTGGACTGTGTTGTCGCCGAACCCTTGAAGCACGGTGTCGAAAGGCTTGATGAATTTGATTAGGTTGCCGAGTTGGTCTATGGCGGATTTGAATAACTCCCATTGTCGACCAACACGCGATCGACCATCTTCCCAAGGATGCACGCGGAGATTACTAGTGCATCTTCTTTGGGACATTGCACCCCCTCCCTGTCCTTGTTGGAAAAGGTGATGAGTGCGTCTCTAGAGATGGTCGGCTCCGGAGGCACTACAACATGGACTTCGGCGAAAGCCCTCAGCTCGGCTTTTCGCTTCCTGTTTGACAGGGTGGAAACCGGGGAAAGGCCCCCGAGGCTCCCACCTCCTGCTTGGAGCATGTTGATCCGACCGGGAGTTGATCGGAGGGATCGACTCATCGAATACTCGGCTCATGCTCGATCCCGCGATCGGATTGGGAGGAATTCTCTCGATTGGTCGGCGGTCGCGCCCTCGGCTCTTTCCGTCTGGGTTACGGCTTGGTGATCAAATTGTCGGTTGCCTTCCTCAAACGATCGCGAGAGCTGCTCGAGGAGGTCGCGGCATTGGCTAGTGTTGTGGCGGGACTCTTATGATAGGCACAGAATTTGCTACGGTCTAGGTGACCGTGGTCCCTTATTGGCTTTGGCTTGAAAGCCACTCGCGACCCTTGATCGCGTTGAAGATGTGGGCGGAGATAAGTTGAGGTTGTGAAGAAGGTGGACCTCTACATCCTCGAAGGCTTTGAACTCGCCAGGGCGGCAGCGATCGCCTTTACGGGCTTGGCGACCGCCTTCTTACGGACATGGGAGGGCGCTTTTCCTTCTTGGACGGTCCCTCTTCTAAGCGGAGTGAGAGCATCCTCTGTCGGCCGGGAACCCGCGGCCTTGTTGCGGAAGATCGAATAGGTCGGGGGATATCTTTTGTGAGGTGCTGAACATGGGCGGCGTCCGTGGAATCCGCTCATAATCGAGTTGAGAGCGATCTCGTCGGCAGCGGGCTCACCGGTGAGGACTATCTCGTCTACCCGGTCGATGTAATCCTCATCCGATTCGTCCTTCCCCGCTGATTTTCATCATGCGGTGAGGACCTTCCGGCGAGCGACTTTGGCGGCGAAGTATGACTCAAGTCGTTCGCTAGCTTCTCAAAGCAATTGATTGAGCGAGATGGTAGTGAGGTGTACCATCGTGGGCGAGGTCGCCCGAGTTAACGGGAACATACGACATTTCGTCGCATCAAGCTCCGCACCCGGTCATGTAGATCCGGAATTTGCTTAAGTGGGTTTCGGATCCGATTTCCCCTCGTATAAAGGTGTTTGTGGGGATTGATAGTTGGTTGGGTGGCGAGCTCGACCCGAGTCGTGAGTGGTTCGCTTGAACCAATGATCGATCTCTGGCGCTGCCCATTTTCCATGAGCGCCTTCATCTCGCCGAGTCTGGCGTTGTATGGCGGCTATCGCCGTCCTTTGCCCTTTCGCCGATTGACTCTCGAGCGTGAACCAAGGCGATCGTGTGCGATCCCTGGCCCCGTGGTGAACGACGATCTCCCCGCCGGAGGGTTCCCTTCTTGGGCGGCGAGGCTCGTTGGCCGTCTGTCTCTTGGGAGTCGGATACGCCGAACTCTGGTAAAGGATTCGGATATCGATGTCTCATTTGGGGCTCGAGTGCCCGGCCGCCATGAGGATCGCTCCCTGGCGGGCGAAGACGGAATCGTCCCGCCTCACGAGAGCCTTCTCCGGGCTCGGGGCTTTGTGCCGATTTCTCAACATAGATCCCCTTGAGCTTCCTTTTGCTTGCCGTGGTTAGGCGACGGGGTGATGGTAGGCGTATCGCGGGCCTCTGCCGTTCCTCGAGGATGGCTATAGCCTCCTCAATCTGCTCGATGTCTGGGCCCGGTCGAGTGAGAGGCTAGAACCGTCCCTCGGGGCGGGAGTGAGCTAGCGTCGCCACGGCCGCCTTCCGCCGTGGTGGGATTCGGTCCTCGCCGGGATAAGATTTCCGTGAGATCTCGGGGTGGCCCTCTTGGAGGTTGTTGCTGATGTCATTTTCTGATGGTTTTTCTATTGAAGAACAGTGAGTGTTTCTTCAAGTATATGTCCGGAGAACAGTGAGTGTTCTTCGAGACGGTAGGAATAAAAATGAAGGTTTAGATGCCCTTCCTCTAGCGCCAATTGTTGTTACCCAAAATATTATCCGGAGATAGTATTGCTGGAACGATCGAGTAACAAACAAAATGCGAGAACACTTCCGTGGGAAAATAGATAACACAAGATTTGCCGGGGTTGTTAGTCCCGGGCTTGAATGCTCTCGCGAGATGTTATTAATAAATATCTTTATCGAGTACAAATATTAATGTTAGAATCTAATACAATGAGTGTAAAAGCTTCTAGTTATCTAGGCTTTAGAGCGCGTAGATTGCCGGAAGAACCAGATGGATGAATCTGTGAGTTCTTGCTTGGAATTTATGATGAATGTGTGTGAATGTCACTATGAATATGTTAGTGCTTGCCAAAAGAGCCTTTTTTTCTCTCTTTGGTGTGTATTTTGCACTTAATTCGTGGTAGGATCCGTTCCCTTGGCTGCAACAGTGAGTCCTCTATTTATAGGGGACAAGGTAGTTGGGATCCCTCAGGCGATCGCGGGCGATCGCCGTTTTCTATATTAAAATAAACGGCCGATCGTCCCGTCACGTGGGCCTGTTCCTTGAGGTCCGAGGTTGCGGTTGGAGGCCACTGGGTGAACGATGGGAAGCCGGACGCGTCGCGAGTCATTTGTCCGAGGAGGGTCCACTTCGTACCTTTCGGCGGCCTTGTCGGTAGGTGTGGTAGGTGACAGGCTGGGGTCAATGATCCTTTTTGTTGGTATCCTATGAAGATCCGCGGGTGGGCCATCGTCCAAGATTCGGTCTTCGACGACTTTGACGGATGCCGGATCCCCACGTGGCATGAGACGATCGTCTCTGATCCGTTAGACAAAGACGATCGCCATGTGTCAAAAGGCGATCGCTGGTTACCAAAAGACGATCGCTGTATTATGCCGGACTCTAGGTGTTCGTCCGGAGTTTGGCTTCTATGGTTGACTTTTCAGGGAGGTCGCCGATCGCCTACCGCGGCGAATGAATCGTCGCACAACATCATCAAAACTCGATTAATGAATATTTGGAATAAAATATTCCAACACTATGGAGTTGGTATTTTTATCTCATTTGGTAGGGACTATATGAATTTACAGCTGAAGCTTGCATTTTCAAGAAGATGAAACTCGAAACGATATATAAAGGAGATTAAATTTTGATTGTTTACCTTGTGTGGAGTTGAAAACCAGTTTCGAGATTGAACTCCTAGCAGAGAACTTTGAATGAGAAAACACGAGGAATTCTTCTTGTTCTGGTTCTATGTATTTTCTTCTTCCTTTTTTTTTCAGTAGAGAATTCGTAATAGTAATTATTTTGTAGATTGCAGAATTCGCCTTTACAAGTTTTGTCGTGAGTTTTGGATGAGAGTTTTTGCAGTACAAAATATTGTGCATATATGTAGAGTGTTGGATTGTGAGATTGTAGTTGTGTTGTATTTGTTTAAATAGGTAGGATTTTATGGAGATGATTGTGGAGTCCTATATTGATAGGATTCTTAATTAGATTAGGAGTGGAGTATGTTGTATTTAGAGGAGTTCTATAGTGCTGATGGTCGATGGATGATAATGTTGTCTTTTTTTTGACAGGTAAATATTCTTCATTAGATGAAAATCAAGATATTACAAAGAGTGTAATGAGACAGTGTTGGTGCATTCCCCATCCACAAATTAAAGTTGCTCCTAACAGTGAGACAATACAGACCATTGTCATACAAATAGAGACGAGGCCGCAAAGGCCCTACAACAAACCTAACAACTAGTCCAATCGAGCAAACAAACAGCTTTCGCATGTGGTAAATGGCCAGAGATGGAGTAGAATCCACAGTCTTTGAGTCTATCCAGTTACAGATCATTTCTTTAGCTATTATAGGTATAGTTCGACTATACGTGGTCTCGTGATGGTCTAAAATAACCACAATAACTACAACAGCTTGTTGATGAGAGGGGAAGATGAGGTTGGTTTTTACCCATGCTCATGCCCTAATAGGATCTGGAAAAGCAAGTCATTCCCCAAAAAACAAATCTGAGTGGAATTTCAGCAAACACCGTAGGAGCAAGATTAAACCAGACCAGACCCCAAATCAAAAAAACATAATAAAGCACTAAGAAATCGAAATAGAAGAAAAAACGCAGAACCCAAAAGGAGAACAAAGAATCAACGAACATAAAGCTCAGATCTTTAGAGTAGAACCAAGTTGATAATGAAACTGAGATGTTGGGAAGCCATGGGGGTTTCAGATTGTTAGGAATACTTATTAGATTTTGATGATGTCATCCCTGTATTTGATTACTCAAATGTATGTTTTAAATACTTGGCAAAATGTAAAGAAGAACCAAATGAGTATCTTCTGTAGGCCAGATTTTATATAGTTGAATACTTGGCAAAATGTAAAGAAGAACCAAATAAGTATCTTCTGTAGGCCATGTAAGTTAGGCAAAAAAAATCGGCTAAGTATAAATCACAGAGAAGTTCAATATCAGATGAGTTTTGGTCAAATAGATACATCAGAGAGGTTTGACCAAACACTGCAGAAAGCCGAGTTGCAGACAAGTTTAATCAGAGAAGTCTTGGTCAACTCAACTGTTCAGAGAAGGTTGACCACAAACGACTTATCATCAGACAACGTTCTTCAAAAAGAGATTTATCAGAGAAGTCCTGGTCAAAATATTTGGCAGAGAAGTTTGACCAAACTACAGTCAAGTGATCAGACGGAGTCAACTGAAGTTTGACCATCAGATCAGATAAGTTAAGCAGGTTAGAGGATTTCAGATCAGAGAAGATTCGTTGGGACAGAGAACTTAATCTCAGAGAAGTTACATCAGAGAAGTCCGACATCAGATAAGGATGACTGTACGAGATCAGATAAGTGATCAGCCAAGTAATCCAGTCCATGTCAGCATGCGTTGAAAAGTCAATAATCATGGAAATTCACATGCAGGCGTAGAGAGACAGACTGGAGAGATTCCCAGAAAGCAATGAATTAAAATCTTCATCGAGACCCACCACTGAAGACTTTAAGCATATTATAATCTAAAGATTCGGCACTACAATGTGAAAGTCTTCACAACAGTTGGAAATGGATTAAAATAAGGGAATCCAGCCTTGCAATGTTCGAAAAGAAAAACAAAGAAGTCTATTTCTCCAACGGACGAATTTGTTACAGGAAAATGCAACGGCTATGAAGGAAGCTCAAGGATCGACATCTATAAATACCTGAAGATTGAAATTGAGCAAAGTACGATGCGAACAACACTTACAAGCGAACAAAGCAATCAAAGCAAACAAAGCGAACATAGCATCATGAAAAGGCAGTAAGCTTAGCGTGCGCTAATGCTGTACAGATGCATGCCTTACAAGTATCGATCAACATATGGCGATTATCAAGAACACTAAGTGATTCGAAATCATGTTTATAGCTATCAAAACAATGAAATCTGATATCCTTTAACATAAAAACAATCATCCAACTCATAATACAAGTCATATATTCATAGATCACCTTCTTCCTCAATATCAACATATGAATACCAAGAACCATAACAACACTTCCATAATCTAACATTACAGAGAGTAATCATCAACAATGACATCAACAGCCAAAATTGAGGAGAAGGATTAACTAACTTATCTCAAGAATACGAACAACACAATTCAAACCACAAGAATCATGTCAATGTCCAAATATCAACAACAATATCATCATAATCCGGTAATACATCTCATAATCATGCACATCATCTTGTTTATATGATAATCATCAACTCAAGAACATCAACATTCAATCCAAAACGAAATCCAAATGAGAAGAGTAATTACCTCTTTGAAGGAATGGATTGAATCCCAAGGTTGAATCCATTCTCAATCACTTCCAGGCTTCAAATGTTGTTATGAATGATTAGCTCCACCATAATCCAGTGTTTGGAACTTCAAACATCTCTCTAAGAACTCTCTCTATCGGTTGCAAGGAAGGAATAGATGGAAATGACGAATAATGCCCAACTGCACATATATATATATATATATACTGTACATTACTAGCGTGCGCTAACTTACTTTGTTAGCGTGCGCTATCGAGGTCCAGAGGCTACTGACTTACTTCGTACAATGATTTACGCACGCAATGCCCATGCAATAACGTACGTAATTGCCTCTATTTAGCGTACGCTAGTATCCGATCATAGCGTGCACTACTCATAGTTGACTCGTTTGTCTGTATGCTCCGAAGACGGGTCCACACACCGAAAGCTCTGACAAGGATAAGATTCCCTTTGGACCGATCTTCTATTAGCGTGCGCTAACAATATGCATTAGCGTGCGCTAATCCTTCATAACAAATATCTGTTGACCTTATCGGAACATGCGCCGAAAGTGGCCGGGTCCACACGTAGATTCCTTCTGAGCTGGTCTGTACTAGCGTGCGCTATCCTTTGCCTTTAGCCTGCACTAACCCTGCACGATAGCGTGCGCTATGCTTGAATATTAGCGTGCACTAATAAGGCTATACTAAGCCATTTTCAGCTATTCTTGTCCAACGTCTCAACATACAAAACACGAACATACGGTAACCGAATACATATACTCCTTCCAAAAATATTCTCATATGTTACGCCCGACACACAATATCTTCAAATACAACTGTCAACCAAATGCAGTAATTATACCAACACATGTGTCTCAGTCCTTCAATTGTTTTATCCATACTGTACAGATTCCACGCTGTACAACATAACTTGGATAAAATAACATTAAACAATAGTAGTAGAAATTCCGGATATTACAATTGAGACAGACCTACCGAGTCGCGCATTAAGATAGACGACGGAATAAATCAAGCTTATTCTCACTTTATAAATATTAGATATTGGATATCTAATTCATTGGACATTGGATGTCTAAGTAATTTTGAAACACTGCATGTCTAAATTAATTTATTGAATAAATTAGTTTACGGCCTAATGAATTAAATAAATTACTAGATGATTAATTTAATTCATAAATCTCTTAGAGAAATTAATTATATTATTTTGTATTTGATATAATTAATTAATTGGATTGATTAAATTGATCTAAATACATCGAGACGGAACAAAGTTTATCTGATTAGACACACGCTAGTCCGAATCAAACCGGACTCTCCTAATTCCTTCTAGAGGCCGCACCCTCCCCCTTCCTCGCATGCTTCCTCTTTTGTCTTGATTCCTTTCCTTTATGATAGGAAGACCAAGACTTTAGATAAGAGGAGTTGGCATGTGATGTATGATTGATAAAATGAGGGGAAGACTTTGGCATGTGAAGAAAAGTATGAAGACAAAATAAAAGAAGATCTTGTAACACCCCGAGATATTCGGAATAATTACAGCGCCGTAAACCCTTTAAGTAAGAATTTACAAGGCTAATTAAAAGAAATGTAAATATAATCCAACCTTAAAACTGAAGTTCAAAATACAGAACTGGTTCAACTGATCCAAAGAGTTAACTTATACAACCATATCGAAAATGACATTATTAAAACACACGTACTCAAGTACTAAAGTGAACCAAGTAGATAAATCACAATAACAATAAACATCAACCACATCACTGAGCCATTTCATCGTCCTGTCGGTACTATGGTTGCTTCCCCGCTCCTCGGCTACCTGAACATCAAAACAATGTCCACCCCCGAAGGGGTTAGCAAAACAATGTTAGTACAAGTATCATAATACATAATTCATCAGTGCATCATAAAACATGCAAACGGACTTCCGTCATCGGAATCCAACGATGTAAATCCTCATGATTCCATCAACATAATACAGGGTAATCCAGCGATCCAGCGCCCTTGGTATAGATCCCTATGATGATCCCGTCGGACCAACGCATGGTGGAAAACCCGTCCAACGATCCAGCGCCCTCAGCATAGATCCCCATGATGATCCCGTCGGACCAACGCATGGTGGACATTCGATCCAGCGCCCTCAGCATAGATCCTCATGACCCCCTCGGATCATTTATACCATAAACCAATCAATTATGCATACATATATGCATTTCAATATGTTCATCAATACGAACAATTAACAACGAATACCACGAGAAATTAAAGAAATAAATCTCATATTCGACAACATGAAAAAAACCATATGCATGATCAAAGTTCCAATATAAATCAAACTCAACATATGATACTTGCCTCGAAAATGGCAAGAATGAAATACTCCAACAAATGACACGCGTCCGTATGTCACCACCCCTAGATCGTCCCCTATGCAAGGCTCGGACCTAAGAAATAATAAAGAATTCATCTCATGCCGTACGAATGTCTAACAATCCGGTTTACGGCCTAAAGCTCCTAAAAATGAATTCTGCCTGAACTACTTAGCGTGCGCTACGTACTCTACGTAACGTGGGCTAAGCCTGCCCGTTAACGTACGCAAATGACCAAGTCTAGCGTACGCTAGCTGTCTTGTGATCCTCTCGATCGGCCGATCGTCACTTTGATGACATAACGTACGTTACGTACCAAGTGTAGCGTACATTACTCATTCCCGATAGCGCACGTTAATATATACATCTTAGCGTGCGCTAACCGTGCATGGCAGTTTACTACTGGGCAGAAAACTTAATCTAATGGTGATGAAACTCATGAAATCTTCAGTGCTAATACATGCCATCTCCGTGCATATCATGCTTATACGGTTTGTGAAAGATCTTTACGTATTAAATGACTATGAGATGCAAGGATACGTATAATCATCACAACACCATACTTCATCTTTGATCTTCAAGAAAATATCCCAAGTCCAATCCATTTCATGTCCCAAAACATATGATTCCTTTAGGTAAAGACATAAGAACTTGGTAATCTCCATATACTGGTCATAATCGGTTTTGAAGATACATGAATATGCTTAGGAGTCCATACACTAAAAAGGTTCAATGGATTATACGATGAATAAGTACCGAAACTTCGAAAATATCCTTCTAACACATGATGTTTGACTACATACATATTTAACTGACTAGATAGTCCCAAATCATGATCAAAACGTCCTTCATAATAGTACTTAATATTGGTGAAGAATCACCTACCTCAAAGTAGTGAAGAACAAGGAGGAACTCAAAGCAATCCAACGCCAAGGCTTGAACACCAATCTCCAATGATCTACAATCTTCGACTCAAGCTAGGATGCTGATATGAAGGGTTTAGGATGAAGAGTATGACTCTCTAAGTCCAAAGATTCGGATGTGGGAAGTGAAAAGGCTGAAAATACGAAAAAGGATGTTGTCCTATTTATAGAAAGTGGTTATTAGCGCGTGCTAGTCCATATTCGTAGCGTGCACTAACGGCTTACTGACTACACTGTACTCAGCATTTAGCGTGCGCTATCATTATATCAGTAGCGTGCGCTACCACGTTGACTTGGCTTTTTCCCGAAAGCCGTCCAGGTTCATCCCGACATAATCCGACCGAGATCCGCAGCCGATCTCACCTACCGCCCTGTCTCAATCATGCTGACTACGTGTAGCGCGCGTTAAGGTTCATACATAGCGTGCACTACGGATCCAAATTAGCGTATGCTACATATAGTCGATAGCGTGCGCTACATGCGCATAATCACAATTTAGATCACATTCATGAAATCATGCGCTAAACAACACCGGATCATGAAATACAGAGAATAATATTCAGATCAAAATGCAACAATTACAATATCACAAGGTTCAATTACATATCAGAAATCTCGGGTATTACATACTTCCTACCTAAAAAGAAGTTTCGTCCCGAAACTTAAGATAAGAACAACTCTGGATATCTAGTCTTCATACTGTCCTCCGTTTCCCAAGTGGCCTCTTCAGCTCCATGTCGTGACCATTGTACTTTAACCAAGTGTATTGGTTTATTCCTCAATTGTTTGGTCCGACTCTCAAGTATCTTGATTGGTCTCTCTTCGAAGGTGCCGTCATTAGCTATCTCGATCTCATCAAACTCAATGATATGACTGGGATCCGGTACATACCTCCGTAGTTGGGATACGTGAAATACATTGTGAACGTGACTCAGCGATGGCGGTAAGGCCAACCTGTATGCTAAATCCCCAACTCTCTAGAGGATCTCGAATGGTCCGATATATCTCGGACTTAGCTTGCCTTTCCTCCCAAAACGGAAAATTCCACGTGTAGGGGACACCTTCAATAGTACGTGGTTCCCAATGTCGAACTCTAGAGGGCGACGACGCACGTCTGCATAAGACTTCTGTCGAATCTGGGCAGTCAACAGTCTTTCCCGAATCAAAGCTATCTTCTCTTGAGTCTGAACTATCAATTCTGGTTCCGTACCGATCAAGTCCGAAGAATCATCCCAGCACAGGGGTGATCGGCATCTTCTCCCGTACAAAGCTTCAAATGGTGCCATCTTAATAGAAGCATGCCAACTATTATTGTAGGTGAATTCAATCAATGGCAAATGAATTTCCCAATCAGTTGACCAATCCAAAGCACAAGCTCTAAGCATGTCTTCTCTCATTTGTATAGTCCTTTTGATCGACCGTCCGTCTCGAGGATGATAAGCCGTGCTAAAGTTTAGCTCGGTCCCCAAAGCCCCGTGAATCGCCTTCCGAAGTGCGACACGAAACGACCATCTCGATCCGAAATAATGGTCTTCGTGTCCCATGTAATCCGACTATCTCGCAATAAATACTGCGACAATCTCTCGGGTCCCCAAGTATCTTTAATTCCTAGGAAATGAGCCGACTTGGTTAGTCGATCAACTACAACCCAAATCATGTTCATTCCCGTCTTGGTCCTTGGCATACCGGTGATGAAATCCATCGAGATATCCTCCCACTTCCACTGTGGATCGAAGCGGCTTTAACATTCGGTAGGTCGCCGATGTTCAATCTTAACTCACGACAAGTCAAACACTTCGAAACGTATTCGCTACGTCCTTCTTCATATTCCCCACCGAAGTTTTGTTTTAGATCCTTATACATCTTACTGCTGCTGGGTGAATAGAATAAGGCGCGCTATGAGCTTCCTTGAGAATTGTCCGTCTCAAATCATCAAGACGGAACGCAAAGTCGACTCAAATCTCGTAACTCCATCATCTTGTATCACGAATCCTGGGGCCTTTCCTTTCTTTACTTCGTCACATAACCGAAGGATCAGAGAATCGTTCAACTGCTTAGATTTGATTTCCTCGACTAGTGACGAAGTCAGTTCCATCACATATAGTTACCCTTGGATTCCTGGTGACCATACTTCAATCCCTTCACGGATCAGTTCTCGTTGAATGCTGGTTTGGGGTGTAAGCACTTCCAACACTCGAAGAGAAATAGGTTTACGGCTCAGTGCATCAGCCACTACGTTTGCTTTACCCGGATGATAGAGGATTTCCAAGTCGTAATCCTTGATCAATTCCAGCCACCTTCTCTGCCTCATGTTTAATTCCTTCTGACTGAAAATGTACTTGAGGCTCTTATGATCTGTAAAGATCTGACAATGAGTGCCGTACAAATAATGTCGCCAAATTTTCAAGGCAAAGACCACAGCTGCTAGCTCCAGATCGTGAGTCGGGTAATTAACTTCGTACGGTTTCAACTGTCGAGAAGCATAGGCAATCACCTTATCCTTTTGCATCAACACACATCCCAGACCCTGATTTGAAGCGTCGCTGTATACCATGAATCCATCCGTTCCATCTGGTAACGCTAATATAGGTGCTGTCGTCAGTCTCTTCTTAAGTTGATCAAAACCAGCCTGGCATTTCTCATCCCACGTGAACTTTTGAGTTTTCTGTAACAGCTGAGTGAGCGGACGAGCCATTTTGGAAAATCCTCTATAAAACGGCGATAATATCCAGCAAGTCCCAAGAAACTCCGGACTTCTTTCACGCTATTAGGAGCTTCCCATTCCAAGATTGCTTCGACTTTCTTCGGGTCCACCTGAACTCCGTCAGCTGATATCACATGCCCAAGGAAAGTTACTTCCCTAAGCCAGAACTCGCATTTGGAAAGCTTTGCATACAGCTGTTCCTTCCTCAAGGTGCTCAAAACCACACGCAAATGCTCGGCATGCTCCTCTGTGTCTTTCGAATATATCAAGATTTCATCGATGAAGACGACCACAAATTTATCCAAGTATTCTAAGAATACCCGATTCATCAATTGCATGAATACCGCAGGAGCATTGGTAAGTCCAAATGGCATCACTACCAATTCATAATGCCCGTACCGGGATCTGAAAGCAAACTTCGGTATATCCGATTCCTTAATTCTCAACTGATGGTATCCTGATCGCAAGTCAATCTTCGAGAATACTCTTGCCCCTTGCAATTGATCAAACAAGTCGTCGATCCGAGGTATAGGATACTTATTCTTGATCGTCACTTTGTTGAGCTCCCTGTAATTAATACATAATCGGAGGGATCCGTCTTTCTTCCGGACAAAGAGAACGGGCGCTCCCCAAGGAGAAACGCTAGGTTGAATATAACCCTTCTGTAATAATTCCTCCAGTTGCTTCTTTAGTTCATACATCTCGGTTGGCGCCATGCGGTATGGTGCTCTGGAAATAGGAGCGGCTCCAGGCTCTAATTCGATAGTGAACTCCACTTCTCTCTGCGTAGGTAACCCAGGTAGTTCGTCAGGAAATACATCTGAGAATTCATTCACAACTGGAATAGATGAGAGCTCTACTCCTTCCTCTTTCCTCATGGCATAGCACCAAAGTCCATGACATCACTGCTTTAGTAATTTCACGGCTTTCATTGCTTTGATCAATTTTCCCGAGCTTCCCGGTCTCCATCCTCTGAATAAGTGTTCAGATCCGTCATCAGCAATGATAGAAATGACTCTCTTTCGGTAATTCAGAATAGCTCCATAATGGTTGAGCCAATTGTCTCCGAGAATTAAGTCGTCACCATGTATGTCAAATACAATAAGATTTGATGGCCAATCTCTCCCTCCTATAGACAATGGAAAATCTCTAGCTTCTAGGGTTCCCACAATTTTCTCTCCGCTCGGTAATCCCACAACATAAGGTTCACAATCATACAAGCACGAGATTTTCAAACGATTAACACAGTTCAAAGATATAAAAGAATGCGTAGCTCCTGAATCGAATAAGACACTAACTGGTTGCAAAAGGATCTGAATCGTACCTGATGCAACAACTGTGTTCTGATCGTCTGACTTCTTCATCTCGTAAATACGCGGAGGAACGGACCCAGCACCGGATGCCTCTCTCTTCCCAACATTCTGCTGCTGGAAACCGCTTTCCTGCGTCTGGTTTACACTAGTGTCCTTCGGAACCGGTACAGGAGTGCGAGTATGAAAAGATCAAGTTGCATTTCCACAAAATGTTGCGCGATGCCCTTCCTGTCCACACTCGAAACAGGTCACAGCAGGCGCGAAACAGTCACGTCGAACATGCCCCACTTTGCCACAGTTATAACATTTATTCCCTGCGTCTGAAACGGTTGGTGCTGCCCGGAACTTCTTTCCACCTCGAGAAGGATGCGGAGGCCTCCTGGATGAATGAAATGAGGACTGGCCCCTGCGGGGCCCACTACTCTTATTTTTCGTGAAGTTGCCGACCACTTTCTGCTTCTTTGCTTCCGTTGACTTATCTACTGCCGCCTCTTTCATATCATAGGCCAATGCTTTGTCCTGATACTATCGCAAGGTGGTACATTCAAATCCGGACATATACTGCTGAATCTCCGGCTTCATCCGCATGTCGAAATGAAAAATCCTCTCCGCCTTGTTTCTGACCAAGTGGCGCACATAAGTCAGCCGGTGATTAAAAGTCTTAATCACGTCTGTCACAGATGCCTCTGAATTTTGTGGTGAGAAAAACTCCCGGACTCGGGCCTCTCTAACTGGGCGAGGACAATATTGCGCTTCCATCATTAATTTGAACTCCGTCCAATCAGCATTATGTTCTTCCGGTCGAATGGCCTCCCACCAATCGAAAGCCTCCCCAGTCAGAAGATACTGGGCGATCGGAACCTTTCTATCGGTGGGACAGTTAATCCCTGCAAAGATCTTCTCTAACTCCTTCAGCCAGTGATCCCAAGAAAGCGTCTCAGCAGAACCGTCAAATTTCAGAGGGTGCAATTTGACCACTTCAGCAAGCCATTTGTCCCCCCGATTATCCTCGTTATGCTGCTGTCCCATCGCCGTCTGCATGCGATCGACAACTTGAGCAAACTATTTTATCTGAACAACCACCTGTTGAAGCACTCCCGGCACATTAGGATTTGCATTATTATTAGCTAATCCCTACTGTCCTCCAGAATGGGAATCGGTTCGACTAGCAGAAATCTCTGGGGTAGATGCTGAATCCTCCTGCTTCACATTTCCACGTCCGCGTCCACGACCACGTTCGCGTCCACGACCTCCCCTCAACATACTGTAAACACAAACACTCAATATCCAGGGCAAACTTTCTAAAAGAAAGTCCATCAATGTTCACAAAACATGAATTAAATAAAACGGTAGTAATTGAGATTAGGAAACTTACAACCACGGTCCACACGACGATGCTGGCTCAGCAGTGATGTTACAAACGACCAATAATCAAATAACGTAAACAGACCCAACTAACCCGACTGCCAAGATATCCATGAATCTTAGCTCCGATACCATATTCTGTAATACCCCGAGATATTCGGAATAATTACAGCGCCGTAAACCCTTTAAGTAAGGATTTACAAGGCTAATTAAAAGAAATGTAAATATAATCCAACCTTACAACTGAAGTTCAAAATACAGAACTGGTTCAACTGATCCAAAGAGTTAACTTATACAACCATATCGAAAATGACATTATTAAAACACACATACTCAGTACTAAAGTGAACCAAGGAGACAAATCACAATAACAATAAACATCAACCACATCACTGAGCCATTTCATCGTCCTGTCGGTACTGTGGTTGCTTCCCCGCTCCTCGGCTACCTGAACATCAAATAATGTCCACCCCCGAAGGGGTTAGCAAAACAATGCTAGTACAAGTATCATAATACATAAATCATCAGTGCATCATAAAACATGCAAACGGACTTCCGTCATCGGAATCCAACGATGTAAATCCTCATGATTCCATCAACATAATACAGGTTAATCCAGCGATCCAGCGCCCTTTGTATAGATCCCCATGATGATCCCGTCGGACCAACGCATGGTGGAAAACCCGTCCAATGATCCAGCGCCCTCAGCATAGATCCCCATGATGATCCCGTCGGACCAACGCATGGTGGACATTCGATCCAGCGCCCTCAGCATAGATCCTCATGACCCCCTCAGATCATTTATACCATAAACCAATCAATTATACATACATATATGCATTTCATTATATTCATCAATACGAACAATTAACAACGAATACCACGAGAAATTAAAGAAATAAATCTCATATTCGACAACATGAACAAAACCATATGCATGATCAAAGTTCCAATATAAATCAAACTCAACATATGATACTTGCCTCGAAAATGGCAAGAATGAAATACTCCAACAAATGACACGCGTCCGTATGTCACCGCCCCTAGATCGTCCCCTATGCAAGGCTCGGACCTAAGAAATAATAAAAAATTCATCTCATGCCGTACGAATGTCTAACAATCCGGTTTACGGCCTAAAGCTCTAAAAATGAATTCTGCCTGAACTACTTAGCGTGCGCTACGTACTCTACGTAACGTGCGCTAAGCCTGCCCGTTAATGTACGCAAATGACCAAGTCTAGCGTACGCTAGCTGTGTACTGACAGTCCTCTCTGATCAGCCGACTGTCACGCCTGATGACATAACGTACGTTACGTGCCAAACGTAGCGTACGTTACTCATTCCCGATAGCGCACGTTAATATACACATCTTAGCGTGCGCTAACCGTACATGGCAGTTTACTACTGGGCAGAAAACTTAATCTAATGGTGATGAAACTCATGAAATCTTTAGTGCTAATACATGCCATCTCCGTGCATATCATGCTCATACGGTTTGTGAAAGATCTTTACGTATTAAATGACTATGAGATGCAAGGATACGTATAATCATCACAACACCATACTTCATCTTTGATCTTCAAGAAAATATCCTAAGTCCAATCCATTTCATGTCCCAAAACGTATGATTCCTTTAGGTAAAGAAATAAGAACTTGGTAATCTCCATATACTGGTCATAATCGGTTTTGAAGATACATGAATATGCTTAGGAGTCCATACACTAAAAAGGTTCAATGGATTATACGATGAATAAGTACCGAAACGTCGAAAATATCCTTCTAACACATGATGTTCGACTACATACATATTTAACTGACTAGATAGTTCCAAATCATGATCAAAACGTCCTTCATAATAGTACTTAATATTGGTGAAGAATCACCTACCTCAAAGTAGTGAAGAACAAGGAGGAACTCGAAGCAATCCAACACCGAAGGCTTGAACACCAATCTCCAATGATCTACAATCTTCGACTCAAGCTAGGATGCTGATATGAAGGGTTTAGGATGAAGAGTATGACTCTCTAAGTCCAAGGATTCGGATGTGGGAAGTGAAAAGGCTGAAAATACGAAAAAGGATGCTGTCCTATTTATAGAAAGTGGTTATTAGCGCACGCTAGTCCATATTCGTAGCGTGCACTAACGGCTTACTGACTACACTATACTCAGCATTTAGCGTGCGCTATCCTTATATCAGTAGCGTGCGCTACCGCGTTGACTTGGCTTTTTCCCGAAAGCCGTCCAGATTCATCCCGACATAATCTGACCGAGATCCGCAGCCGATCTCACCTACCGCCCTGTCTCAATCATGCTGACTACGTGTAGCGCGCGCTAAGGTTCATACATAGCGTGCGCTACGGATCCAAATTAGCGTACGCTACATATAGTCGATAGCGTGCTCTACATGCGCAGAATCACAATTTAGATCACATTCATGAAATCATGCGCTAAACAACACCGGATCATGAAATACGGAGAATAATATTCAGATCAAAATGCAACAATTACAATATCACAAGGTTCAATTACATATCAGAAATCTCGGGTATTACAGATCTCTCCCTCCTTCATTGGACTAGCCGTGAGTTTTCATCAACAACGAGAAAGAGAGAGAGAGGGAGAGAAAGTTTAGTTGTCTTCTTCATCTTTCTTCTTCATTTTCTTGGAGAAAATCAATTGAGAGAAAAATTAATTTACACTTCGAGTGTGATAAATAAAATTTGTAAGCTCCTACCATCTTGTTCTAGCCGTATCCTTGGAGGATAATAAGGTGAGAGTTATTCTGCTCGACTTCCGGCACGTGGCAAGTAGAGCACGGTGCTTTCGGTGCTCGGGATATCAAAAGCTTTGACGAATCGGATTCGTGGCGAACATCACCATCTTCAAAACCATTTAATCAAAGTACTACAAGGGTATGATATTAAATCCTATACTTGTTTAGTTTTATATTCGTATATACGTTGCTTGAATCGATCCTCTCAAGGGATTCGTATCGAATTTATTTTCGAATATTACTTCCACTGCGCCTTCGTTTTAACGCACCGAATCCCAATAGCTACAACTTTTCTTTCTCTTTACAACTCTTTTTTTGGTTAAGACGGGGCTTCCAGGTCGGAAGCTAAAGGACAACAGCTCTAGGGTGACGCACCCCATACAAGTCATGAATCAGAACTTGGGTGGTCTCAACAGGGGAACCGACAAACAAGTGGAGGCCAAGAGCTTTCTGTTGGAATCGTTAATGATTTTAATTTTATTTTGTAAAATTAAATATCATATGATCGATCTACGTTCCGAGTAGATGATCGTGGTATATTCACTTTCTCTAAACCGATTCCCGGTGAGTGAGAAATAGTGAATTAAAGTTTGTCACTTAATTGTGAATTAATAAGGGATATAATCCCACATTGAATAATGAACCATCATTATTCTAGTATATAAGGAGTTACCTTTATGTATGTAATAATTAATGGCACATGTGAATGGGCTTAAAGCCCACATGCGCGCACACGCGCGCCCGCCGCCGCCCACCCGCCTTGGATCTTGGATCTTGCTAGGCCTTGGGCTAGCTTAAAGAATTTTTTGGACAAGCTCAACAACGTAGTTGGGCTAGTCCAGGTGCATCCGGACTATTCAAACTCAACCAAAAACGGGCAGTAACCTCCCAGGTGTTATGAGGAGGTGTTAAGGCTGCCTGTTCAAATTCAAAACGAGCAGTAACCACTGCCTTGAATTGTGTAACTCTTGTGTTCAATGCAGGCATGAATGCCTGCATTATGACAGCCTTAAGGGTTGTGTTTAAAACCCCCTGCAGGTGAGATGGCCTATAAATAGGCATGCATCCCTCTGCATCAGCACATGTAATTTTCGAACTCAGTAAAAACATACAGTTTTCATCATTCTCTGCATATCATAAGTCGGAGCTTTGTCCTCACCTCTTCCAGTTCGTCGGAGCTCTCCAGTTTGCGGTGTTGCTACTGTAGAGACGTAAAGTCGTTGACCTTTGGGGACGAGCCGCCAATCCGTGAACACTACCGGGGCGTTTCTCGTCTTGCGGGCAGAAGGCATCTTCGGGCGACTTCTACCACAGTCTAGTTTCGTTTATTGTTTATTGTTGTTTCGATTATCTTCTTGTATTTCTAATTTGTTTCTGGTTAGTGCAGATTCAGTTTGGTTTTTTCATTGTATTTTTAATTCCGCCTCGAGTCTTGTATTTTCAGTTTTCGAGTTGTAATTGTAGTTTCCAGTTGTAATTTAATTTCCGCCCAGCAAGTTTGTAACACAGATTTATACAACACTTTCCAACATGCCCTTAATAGACATGAGGAGATGGGAATTAGCCTTGGTTGGCAGAATGGAGAAATTAATCAGCTGGACAACACACTGACTATCTACTTCAACTCTCAAGAAGCAAATACCCTGATCCCAAGCAATGCAGAGGCCTGGATAGACTCCCCACAACTCAGCTGAAATAACACTACAATCATCAATATTCAAAGCAAACCCAACAATCCAATTACCCTCATCATCTCTAATTGCGCCACCAGCCCCAGCCAAACCTGACGACAGCCTTGATCCATCCATGTTGAGCTTACACCATGGCCATTAAGGGGGAGACCAAGCCAAGAATTTTACAGAATGAAGAGGTCTTAGGCACAAAGCAGAATTACTAACCTTAAAAATTCCTCAACTCTCATGATTATATCTTGCACAAGGGAACCACAATTAATAGTAGAATTTTTAAAGTAAAACAAGTTCCTCCCAAACCGCCACCCCAAAGATGCAATTCCATCACAAATCCCCTGAAAACTGTCTATCATTAATTAGATTTGACTTCATCCAATTCACCAGGTTGTTGTAGAAAAAATAATCCAAATTCACCCACCTAAACAAAACATTCCAGACCCGCCCAGCAAAAAGACAGTCTCCTAAGGCATGTAAGGTAGTTTCACAACAATAACCACAAAGATCAACACAAGGATTTATTGGAATATGTCTCCTGGACAGCTCCTGCTTAGTTTTTAATCTTTCGTGTAAAGATTGCCAAAGAAAAACCTGAATCCTTTTTGGACCTTTCCATTTCCAAGCAAAATCCCAAAGCTTAGGATTCTCGTTATCAACGGACTCAGCTATAGCTGAGTAAACACGAGTAGCTGTGAAGTTGCCCCTTTTTGAATAACCCCAGAAAATGGAATCCTCACCACGATTCCAAGAAGGAGTCTGCAAAGCAGCAAATTTCAGAATCACCTAGTTGGGCAACAGATGTTCAAATAGATTCCATTTCCAACCATAATAGGATCACCATAATCACTCACCAGATTAAAAACAATATAATCATCCAGTTGAGACAAAGCATACAAGATAAGAGGTTTATCAATAGCAACCCATCTATCAATCCAGAAGTGTACCTTTCTGCCATCACCTATATGCCATTTGATCCCCTCCAGCATATCCTTCCAAACTGTGCATAAAGCTCTCCACAAGTGGGAATTGTTGTTAGAATTGAATGAGTAGGGGATCGCATTTGCGGAGGAGAAGCCATATTTGGTACTATGTACTTGCACCCAAAGACTAGAAGGAGAGACAAGAATCCCCCAAAAAAGTTTCATCAACAACGCTCGATTCACCATGTCCATGTTACGAAAGCCCAGGGCCCCACAAGCTTCGGGCTGGTAGACACGATCCCAACTTAGAGTGCTCATTTTTTGCGAATTTTATTAGACCCACTCCAGCTAAAGTTTGCATTACATAGACTGTAATTACTGACTGAGCCAAAGTTATTCGACCAGCGAGGGAGAGGTGCGAAGCCTGCTAACCTGAATGTCTGGACATTCTCTCATGAAGAAGAGGAATACCGAGATACTTACCCAATTCTGGGCTACAAAGAAGCCTAACTCTCTCCCAATGTCCTTAGCTTCCCTTTTCTTAACATTTTTAGAGAAATAAATTTGTGTCTTCGCTCTGCTAACAATGGAACCAGAACTTGCACATAAATCCTCAAGAACAGAATTGAGGACATCTGCTTGTTCAGGAGAGTCCGGAGCTAGCAGCAACAGATCATAAGTGAAGAATAAGTGTGAAAGAGGAACACCATACTGACCCAAGCTAATCGGTTTCCATTGGCCAGCAGCAACTGATTTGAGGATGCCACCACTAAGCCTTTCGATACAGAGGACAAAGATGTAAGAGGAAATCAGTTCACCTTGGCGAATGCCTCGAGCAGGAATAAAGTCAGTTGTAAGTTCACCATTCCACAACACATTTAACAAAGGGTTATAAATTCACTGGGCATGCCAGCGGCCTCAAGAGTCTCCATGATGAAGCTCCAGTTCAAGCGATCGTAGGCTTTTTCAAGGTCCACCTTAGTAGCCATGAAGCCTGTGTTCCCTTGTTTTCTCTTCATGGAGTGAATCACTTCTTGAGTAATAATTACATTTTCTGTTATATGCCGACCTGGAATAAAGATTGTTTGGTGAGAGCCAATAAGTTGAGGTAGCATAGGCTGCAATCTATTCGTCAATAGCTTCATAACGGTTTTTTGTACACAACTGTACATAAGCTGATTGGCCTGAACATCTTAAAATTGGTGGGAGCATCACTCTTGGGGATCAGAGCAATTAAGGTTTTGTTTATCTCTGGGGGTAGAGATCTCTGATTAAAAATAGATTTGATAAAGTTGCAAACTGAAGACCCGATCACACACCACTGAGATTGAAGAAAAATTACTCGGAGGCCATCTATTCCTGGGGCTTTGCAGGGCTTCATATCTTCATCAGATACAGCAATGACCATAGCTTGGAGTTGGTTATGATCCAGAGGAGGAAAAGCATCAGTGACAGCATATGAGGCTGAAACTAGATTTCTTTTCCTTCATGTCATAGTCTTCTGGTGAAAGGAGGAGGTGTTTCTATTGCCATTAATTATCCACTCTTTTCTTGACTTCTGCAGCCAGTAGACTTCCTCTTGGGTAAGGACTTCCTCCAAATCTTGTTTGAGTTTCCACTCAAGTTTCATAAGCCCGAGAGATTCATAATTCTCCAAAGCCCATTAGATTCTACTTAATCAAGCTAAGATTCTCCTCTTCCTGCTGAAGATGTTCCCAAAGACCGACCTCCTTGCTCCAATTTGCAAAATTCGATACAAATGTTGAAGCAGCCTCTAAGTAAAACCTTTGAGGCTCCCAAGAATTCTCCACAACTCCAACAAATCAGGTTTAGTTAGCCACGCTGCCATGAATCTAAAAGGTCTGTTATGAATATTTGCTTGCACAAGGTTTTCAAATTTAACTAGGATTGGCCTATGATCAGAACCAATCTTTGGAAGATGCAGCAATGAGTACTCAGGAAGATATTGAGCCACATAGTATTACACAACACTCTCTCAAGTCTTTGAAGGAGGAGGGTCCATCTTGCCAAGTAAATCTGGGTCATTTGAATTGAAGCTCAAATAATTTGTTAGAATCAAACCAATCGGGAAAAGATTGCAGAATCCTTTTACTTTATCTACACCTCCTCTACGACCAGAGTTATGCAAGATAGCATTAAATTCTCCGAGAACAATCCATGACTCAACCACCAGGTTTCCTAAATTATGAAGAACATGCCATAATTCACATATAGTGGCGTACACAGCTGTAAGCCAGGAGACAAAATTACCTTGGGAAGAAACTCTCGCATGAATGGATTGTTTATGGACCACACTAATATCTATCTCCATCCAATTACTCCATAAAAGCCAAATACCACCAGTGAACCCATTTGCCTCAATTCTGAAAGAATTATCAAACCTACTCCTCTTTGTAACAAACTCATATGCAGCTAGCCCACTAATACTCGGCTCCATAATAACAAAAATAGGTGGCTTGTGTTGGTGACAAGTATTTGAAGGTTCTTCTAAACTTAGGAGATGCATCTCCTTGCACATTCCAAAAGCAAATCGACATATCCATGAATATAAATAAGGAGAGAGAGAGAGAGAGAGAGAGAGAGAGAGAGAGAGAGAGAGAGAAACCAATTAAGACTATTGACCATAAGGACCCTGCTCAAAGTCCATAACTTCCTCTTCATCCAGAGATTCATTGTCTTCAACAGACTTTGCACCCTACTTGTCATCTTCTTGCATGTAATCTCCATCAGTAGAGTCATCCTCAATAACATCTGATGGAGGATCAAGAGCAGGATCGAGGATTCCCCACAAGGTTGCTTTTTGGTTGAAGGGTGGTGACTGGGTGTAGGAGAGAGATCAGGGACCAGAATGTTGCTTTTTATTTCTTAAGGGGGCTTTTTGGTAGGTGGGAACATGTGATGTGGGCAAGTAGTTTTTGGTGTCATTTTGGTATCATGGGTAGACTCTGTAACAGGATCAATGTTGGGGTTCATGTTCTCAAGGTCTGACACATTAGGACTTGGCTCTTTGGAGCTACTTGCTCGACTTTTCAATCTTGTATGTGGGTAGGACCTCTTATCCTCTATATGATGCACCTCTTTGAGCAGGGTTGTTATTTACTTCCAACAAACAACTGGCATCCTTGTATGCGTTCTCAATGTTAGCATCAAATCTCGACCCTGTTGACATATCTTTTTGAGCCACAAATCAGTGTTTAATGGTCCCTGGTTGAGATTGTCCACCTTCCTCTTTACCACCTCTTTTTATTCAAGTAGTATGATTCTCTCTCCCTTTCCACATTCTGGCTTTCCTAGCAACTACCATCCAAGGTCTGTATGCCTGTTTAGATTTTGAAGCCAAAGAGGGAGTCTTCATGAGTTCAGGCTTATCAAGCTCACCAGTCTTTTCCTTTACCTTCCATACTGAGCGGCTTCCTTTCGTAGCCTTCGAACAGTCTTGAAACAAGTAACCATATTCTCCCCACTCAAAGCAAATAGTGGGCAAGTTTTCATATTCAACCTTTTGGGGCACAGCTATCCTAGCGAACTTACCACTTTTCCCAATACCAAACCCAGCTCTCTAAGGGCACTCTTGTGATAGTGATGAAGGGAGTTACCACGGATACGAATCCAGACTAGAACAGATTCAAGGGAGTCACTAGAGGTATCAAAATTAGGTGTCCAAGGTCTCATCATAAGATAATGTCCCGATATAGTCCAAGGGCCTCCAGAGCCACAACACACTTAATCGATTACAAAGAGCATAGTAACCATACTCCTCCCCAAGAGTTTGATGACCACAGAGTTCTTCCAGAGTTTAGATAGCTTCGCCTCAATCTTATCTGAAAATTTAATAAATGGGACATTACCATCCTTTCCCACCACAACATCACCTTTCTCAAAGACCATTTCCTCATTCATTAAGCCTACTATTTCTTTTGGATTTCTTTACTGCTCCATCAGCATGTCTTTGAAGAAATAGGTTATTTGTCTTTAAAGCTCTTGTACACATTGAAAATAACATGTGAAAATATGACGGCTGGAGATATGCTTGATGACTAATATAATATTAGATGTAATTGTGAAGGTTGTAGTATAAATAGAAGTTGTTGCAACACAAGCATAATATCACAACACAAGAAAAAGAAGGTGGTCTTGAAGAACACCGCATTCGCCGTCGCGCAGGACCTTAAAAAAAAAAACGTATACGAGCTGCCTTTTGTCTTTCTTCCCCACATTATTGACTCATTCCTTACATGTGTCCATAAGTCGCTGCATCATCACCATTGAAGTAGCCAAAGTACAATGATATAACATGTGAAGGGACCAGCCACAATATTCGACTAATTCCAAATCCACTATATTTGAATAAGTGGGTTTGAATTCTAACATCCTCCCGAGTAAAAGTTCTGCTTCCGCCACTGCTTACTTGTTCCAAATATAAATGAAACTGCCCAAACTTCAACGAGATTAGATAACTCATCGTCGTCTCCAAACCCACATCAAATTAATATCGTCATTCCTCAACCACTGAAACTCTCCGAGATTGTCACCTGCTTTATGGAAGCGAACATCTTTCCATAGGGTGGCTCCTGCAAAGACACATATTGACTGGATGTTATATAAAGGTGATGATGCCATTGATCTTCTGAACAAAAGATATGGTTAGAAGGGATATGTGTTAAATGAGAATGAGGATGGGAAAAGAAGCTGTTGCGGTTGGAACGTTCTTCTACAAACTAGAATTACAATGGGAGAAGCAATTCTCACACTCAACTATGTGCTCTTTGCACTCCTTTTCTCTTTTTATTTCTCCAGTTGAATCAATGCTATTTATAGGCACAAGATGGTAGGTCGCGATGGAGTTGGTGGCACGCTTTGTAAAAGATGGTAGACGGCGATGGGGCTGGTGGCACGCATTGCAAGATTTGGTAGATAGCGATAGAGTTGGATACATACGGCTACATATAGTGGGACGACAGCGGGGATCATGATAGGTGCAATTATGGATTAGGATAAAAGACTTGAATAATCTAAAAAAATGAGAATCTTATGCTGGTTTGGACTTACTTTCGGAAATAATTTTTTTTAACAAGATGTCGGGATTTTAAAGTGTAATATAATGCTTGATCTTTTAAGCAAAAGGAGAATAAACACTATTTGGAAGAAAGGACCGTTGTTTGGGATTTTAATAAAAGGGGACTATTTTTATTTTATTAAAGAAAAATAACGTTTGAAATATTTGAATAAAAAGTATACTAAATATTTTTGTTTTATGATAAATTGAAGTCTTAGTACTTCGATAATAATGATTCACATAGCAAATATTCTTGACATTTGAAGATATAGTTTGCGGTAAATATGAATGGAACATTATAGTTTCTGAGGAAGTTTTTATAGTAATCCCGTAAACAAAATATTTCTCGGAATATGACAGCCAGTGAAAATAAAAAGGGCAACATTACAATTATTATCAAGTAACTTTGAGGCTTGAAAGTAGAGTGTTTTCAAATCAATTATTTCCTACGGGGATAAATTCGAGAAACTTGAATTTTATTTTGAGAATTCATTTTTAAAACTCTTTTGGACACCTATAACTTTGACAGTTTAGACCATAACTCTCTTATCACACCTATGGTGATCTTTAAATATAAGTGGTTTTATCCTAATGATAATAATTGGGGAATTTTCGACTTATTATACCCGAGAAAAATATATGTACAGTAATATGTATTCATATAAGTAAGAGGATGGATATGGGACTATGCCGATTCAGTAACTCATGAGGGATCAACATGGTAAAAGTGGAGAGCAGGAGATATTTGCTTAAACGAGGTGATCAAGTGGAGTACATCTAAAGTTTGACAAGTAGTACCAAATGGACAGATATTATATACATGTTATACAACTATAAGTACCGATGGAATTGGTATTGACATATTGTTGCTATGTCGTGACAAGTGTTGGGTCATAAGGAATAATGAAGGACAAACGGATTGTAATTTGGTACGACTTACCACCCAAAGATATACAAACAACCAGATCATACCCTGTAAGACAAGTTAAGAGCATGTGTGCTTGATTAGGGAAAGGACTCGGTAAGACCTCTCGGTTTAATCGAGTTATCTTATGATATAGCAGCTGACACGTGAGTATTTTCGCATGGCACCTCTCGAACTCTTATATGGGAGGAAATTTGTTCACCTCTGTGTTAGTATGATGCATCAAACATGGTTGTAATCGAGCTATATTTAATCAAAGAGTCGATTGAAAAGGTTTGTGTGACAAGTGGCAGCTCAAAAACCAACAAAACTCATATCCTGAGAGTCGACAATGTCTGTTGGAGTTTTCAGTTGACGATCATGTCTGGATCAAAGTATCACCAATACATGGAGTACATCATTTTGGACAGAAGGGCAAGTTGAGCCCTAAATTCGTTGGTCCATTCAAGATTTTGGATCAAGATGTACACCTCACTTACCGTCTAACATTATTGCCATCTTTAGATAGAATTCATAATGTTTTTCTTGTTTATAAGTTAAGGAAGTATGTTTACAATCTGAGTCATAAACTCAATTTTGAGGAACTGGAAAGTTCCTACGATGCTACCTTCAGAGAGGTACGGATTGAGCAACGTATGAAAGCGTTGAGAAATGAAGTTATACCACTCATCAACAGTAATCCCATCGCGGTGTTAAAAGGCCAACTTGGAAAACTGAGGATTCAATGCATAGTCGTTATCCTTTATTCATAAGTTTCATGATGAAACTTATTTTTAAATGAGAGTCAATAGAGTATGTAATACCCAAGTATTTGATAGCGTTTATTGTCTTTATTTTGACTATGTCTTTTAATAAATAAAAGTGGTATTATGATGACTTGTGGCTCTACTGGTGCGGTAGTAGTGTGACTATTGGAAAAGTAATTTTTGCTTTTGAATCAAATTGATTTTTTAGAAAATATGATCTTTTTGAATAATTTATTAGTACCGTGTGGATTTGGGGATTGAATATGCGTTCGATGTGGACGAAGGGGAAGAAAGTGTATGCCGGTGTTGTATACGTGTGCAAGGAGCGACTTCATATGGGAAGTATATGCCGGTGGTACATGCATGTGTCAAGAAGGGGCTTCTGTCGGGCTTCTAAGCAAAGGAGACATGAAATCTCAAATCTAGTACTGAACTAATTATGATGATGCGATGACTTGTGGTATATGCGATTATGTGATAATATTCAGATAATATTTTCTGGTCTCATCGAACAATACACAATAGAATAGGGCGGTGCGCAATGTCGTATTCCCCGAGGGATTCTTCAGTGAAGCATTGGAAAAATTTATCCGAATTGAAATTTGTGAAATGTGAAAAGTGCATAGTGGGAAAAATCATGTTTTTCGTTCACCAAGGGATGCCCGACGCCAACTCGACATATGGGGATCTATGCAAAGGGCGCTGAATCATGAATGATCACGAGTGATGTGCATTGTTGTTCTGGGCTGAGGACCCTTGTTATTGAAAAAAATTATCCAAATTGAAACTTGTTATGTTTTAAGTTTCGGGACGAAACTTATTTTGAGAGGAAGAATATGTAAAATACCATCATTTTACTAACGATGAATTGAAACTTGTTATAATTTAAGATTCAGGAAAAAAAAACTTATTTTGAGAGGAAGAATAAAATACCAATATTTTACTACCTATAGTTAAATAAAGAAATAATATAATTACAAGCCGAATGTGCGGTTGTAATAAGATAAAATATTTTCTAAATTAATTAGATTATGCTCTGGTATTTTGCCGAAGAATTCTGGATATAAAAATTATAGAAATTATAACGACTAAATATGGGACTTGTGAATTTACTTGGATGTATAGGAGATGCTTTTGTAGTCTTGGACCATTTAAATTAATAAAGAGGTACTGAAAATATTAATAGATATGTGATTGGAAATTTTTGAAAAGTATCGTGCACAAGGATCTATTTTGAAAAATCACCAATGGTCCAAAATTTTGAAATTCAACACTATAATAGTAAATTGAGTTAGTTTTTCAACAATTCAAACAGTGAGCCAATTGGAGTTTAGATGAAGAAGTTATGGTCAAATTATTAGAAACTATCGGATACCGAGCACTGACAGACGACTCCGTGGGCGTGAATCGCGCGTCAATGCGCGGGGGTGGGGGGGCGCAACAGCGTGCTGGGCATGTCAACACTCGGGCGCCGAAAGTGGCGTCCAGGACTTGTGCTCCACGCGGTTTTTGACTGAGGACCGGGCTTTGAGCCTATAAATAGACTCTTTTTCTACTTCATTAGGCATTCCATATTGTGCACTTTGTAGACAAAGTCTTTTTTCTTTAAACATCTATTCTCAAGCTTCTATAAGTGTCCATTTACCACTTAAAAAACGGTCTTCTATCAGCGAGCGTGGAAAGATTTTTCAGACCAACTCTGACAACTATCCGACAAATATTCAAAGATTTTAAGTTTCTAATTCTGGTTTTTTGAAATTTTCTTAATAATTTTATTATAGTGAAATATTCATTAAATTAATATTTATTAAGATACGAATTAATATCAATGATGGGACTTTAAGTATAGGTACAAGTGATTATATAGATGTCTCAATAATCAACTTTTGAAATTGTGAAAGATATTTTAAAAGATTTAATTTAATTGATTATTCAAAATTATCAATATATGGGTGAAGAAAAAGAAAAAAATTGGAATTTATTTGTACGATCAATAGTCGAATTTCATAAAAATTGTGATTGCAATTGTAGCGAGTATTAGAAGTATTTAAAATAAGCAAGATATGAATTTGTGCATAATTATTTTAATGAATGGCGTAAGACTTTTATCAAAATATAAGATTTGATTGTGATGGTTGAATACATGAATAATAATCGAGTGGCAGGACACCTACCCTTAAAGACACCCTTTGGGAGGTCTTGGGTTCAATTCCCACCAAGGAGGTGAAAGAGGATGTTTTTTCTCTTTATGATTCTCTAGCTCCCCGGGGCTAGCTCGAGCGATCGCTAATCAATGTTTAATCTCGCGTCAAGCGGCAGTGTGGGAGTATTTCCTTGCTGGGAACCCGGAGGTGCTGACCAATCAGTTAAGGGCTTCTCCTTGTGCGCAGAAGTGTACAGAAAAGGCATTGGGAACCCTGGAATTGCTCGAGCGACTCGCGATTTACTTCTCTCAATGGGTTAGGAGTGGGTTCATTGAGGGACTAGGATTAGTCCGGCTAAGCTGGGATCACCTAGTTATCAAAAAAAAAAAAATCGAAATATTGATTTAATGACTTATTAAGTTATAATGTCGATCTAATATTGATTATTGAGATGTAATAATCAATTATATGAAATGTTAAGTTGTAGTAATTTAGAGTCTGAAATAATAATTATTAAAGTCTAATAGTAATGAAATGTTGAGTTATAATCAAATATTTTGAAATATTAATTAAGTACTATTCGATTATTAAGTATAACCCAATAGAAAAGACTCGTTGTAATAATTTTGAGAGTGTCTATTTGAACTAGATTGATTTGTATCAGATAATTGAATATTATTCGGTATATTGATCAAGATATATAGACGACATTATAATACTAAAAAATAGGATTAAGTGTGTCGAATAGAATTCTCGTAGTAAATTATCTATTGATATTGGAATATAAGTTCCGTCAAGGTTCAAATCTTGGATTATCGGACCAAGTAAAAGACGTTTTTTACAAACACAGTGATTAAGACAAGTTTTCTTTGACTTGCTCGGTTATGGATTTTGCAAATTGTGTGTTGATCTTATATCGCCCGAATGTGATGTTTATTGTTGGAATGGATTTTGGGAGATATAAATGATGTGTAAAATGTGATATGTGAAAGCTGGGGATAGTCCTCGTGGGAAAATAATGAACGTTCATTTCCGCAACTGGATATTGGAGATGTGCACGGGATATTGGGGGTGGTAGATTGATACACTGTCTGGATATTGGGGATATGTGTTTGTTGATTGATAACTATCATTGTTGGGGATATGTGCTTGTGATTATTGATTAGTACACTGTTCGGATATTGGGGACATGTATTGTGATTATTTATACTGAGATATATACATCCAGCGAAATCCTTACCAATTGGTAAAACATATAAGATGAACATATTGATTTGTGATATATGTGTCTGACCCGATTAGGGACTGTTGTTTTTCAATCACAGGTACTTCCGGGTGCAGGCTTGGGATCATGAGGCGGGAAAAATGCTTGACGACATGGATCAAGACAAGGGTGTAACTTTATTCTAATCCTAACACCACACCAGAATCACGATTTTGTGACTGTAAAAAACTGTCACAAATGGCAAAAACAGTAAAAAATGACTGTCATAAATCACCAGTCACAAGTTTTTTTGTAACTTTCAAAAACAGTCACAAAACAGTGAGACTCACCTTTCATGACTACCATTGACAGTCACGAGCTAGTAACCATTTCTCTAACTTATGACTGTTTTTAGAAGTCATAAATGTTGTAAAATATACAAAAGAAAATATTAAAACCACAATTTGTTCTACATGTAATTCAATAATTTTTCACAAGGAATTCATAATGCCATCCGATCATATTTCTCAATGTATTCACATAACAATCAAATTATTTTTTACAAATCATAATCTAGTGCTTAAAATTAACACGTGTAGAAAAACACTCCGAACCAACCTATTGTGGACAAAAAAAAGTACATAGTATTAGTTGTACATTGAAAAATACCAACAACTAACAAGTTGCACTAATAGAATCACAAGCTTCATCCGTGGAACATACAGGTGGAGCTATGTCTGCTAAGACGACCATTTCAGGAGCACCTTTCATCTGAAAAATAAAATAAAAAATCTAAATCAGTCATTAACCAAAATAAATGAAGATAAAACACCTTTTTGTGCAGTATTATATTATAGTTTTAATAGTTGTAGCATCGAGCAAGTTCAAATAAATAAAGCTCATCAGATTCATCATTTCAAGAACCTTGCAAGATTATGCATCTTAGTATATCCATCTTGAAAGAGGAAAAAAGAAGAAAAAACTGTACGACAAGGCAGGACCGACCCTAACTTCAACTTGGAAAAACTTCTTTCTCCCTAATAGTTCTTGGTATAAATCAAGGTTCTAAAAAACGCTAGGCGCTAGGCGTTCGGATTGCTAACGCCTAGCGCCCAGAGGATTAATCAGGGATTAGTCGGGGATTAATCGGATCAGACGGATTTATTTATTATTATTATAATAATTATTTTACATATAAAAATTATATATATGTAAAGAATAAAAAACATCTAATATTTAAATATTTAAATAAACATATAATCGATCATATATTAAATTGTTAAACATTGATATAAGCATAACATAGTCCATAGTATCTCAATTCAGAAATTTATAGTACCGCTAATATGAAAAAAAATGTTTACCCGCCTAGGCGCCCGCCTAGCTTGCCTTACTAGGCGCCCGCCCAGCCGCCTGAGCGCCCTCCCAGCCCGCCTAGGCGGCCGATTAATCACCCGAACGCCCAGGACAAACGCCCAGGGCATAATCGGAGCACCCGGGGGCCGCCTAGCGCCTAGGCGCCGCGGCGCCACCGCCTAGGCGGCCGCCCAGGCCGATTTTTAGAACACTAGTATAAATCTCTACCATCAATATCACTTTGGTCTTGACCACTCAAAAAATAACTCCAAATCATCACAAGAAGTCTTCAAGTAATTACCATCAAGTAATTTTAACTTATGAAAGATAGACATCTGATTCGAACGGAGACGGACTAATCACACTATGGATTTGACTCTACTTAGGGGACAACTCATTCACAGTCAGATCATGAATGTTTGGAATCCGTACTATAAGCGTGAAAGCCTACGAGGGTACAACAAAGGTCGTTCGAGCTTTTCCTGGGAGTATGGAAGGCTGATGTGTGAAACCTCTCTCAGAGGCGAAAATAAAAAATCCAAAAATACTTTCAGTGGTGCAAACATCATGTTTACACAAATTCCAATCATACTCAAAACAGAATTCTATCATCAATCCTAAAACCATACTAAAATCAAAATAGGTGCATATATTGAATTACAAAATCATGTTTTAGTGGTGCGAACATCATGTTTACACAAGTTTTAGGCAGTCACACATCATAAAGCACATCACGAAGCTGGGAGAAATTATTAATCATAATTCTAAGCAAAACATTCCAATTACAAACATTCTAAGCAAAACCTAGAAATTTCCTACCTTTCCCTTTCGATTTCGTTTGGCATTCAGGCCTATTTGCTTCGCTCCCGTGATGTAATGATGCTGCCGCTGAAAAACAAACCCTATTACAGTTGAGCCTTGTAAGAATCCCTATTACATTTGGCCCTAAAATAGTATATATGGCAGCCACCGACTCACAAAACACATATATTCAACTAAAGATACTAGCACACAGCACAGAGTACACATCATTCCAGATTTGTATTTACAGTTTAGCTAATATTTAGTACTACCTACCTGGAAATTTAAGATCAAAGAAAGCTGAAGGCCGAAGAACGATCAGGCACCAAAAAAACAAATAGAATTCAGAATTAAGAACATAATACATGCTTTGAAATCTGCCTACCGACTTAAAATTGAAAAATGGTAACCTTTGAAACAATTCAGGAGAGAACAAGGACCAGTGCGCCAAAAATAATGATTTCCCATTTTTCGCTTTTCCTTTCATTTAATTCTTGTTAATTTTTTCGTGAACATAAACACAGTCAAAGCATTCCTTTTCCTCCCCGTGTATCATGTGTCCTGCCATAATTTGTACTAACAAAAACATCAAGTATTCTTCTCACAAGCATAAAACACCATAACCCATGTTCAGTTTCTTTCTACTTCAGTTAATACTCTAAAACAGTAGTAGAAGTGTTGGGAAATCAATTTATCCAACACTTTATTAAAAAAAAGATGAGATTCAAATATCTCTTCGTAAAAAAAGACACCATCATTGAAACTCATATGATCCTAATATAACAGCATTTTATAGCAGATGATATAACCCATCAACAACTCATGTCACAACAATACTATAGTAGATGGCCCAAAGTCCACCCAACCCCACCCCACATTCAACAATCTATAAACTATCATGTCCATCTCAATTGCATTTTAAAATAAGCATCATTCAGACTGACCAGGCAAAACAATCTACTTAGAACCAGTAATATCATTGACGACACAGATCTGCTCTTCTCCCATGGCAGACATAACACTCACAACAAGGTCTTTTCCCTCTGCAAAGACATCCTTCATCTGCACATTTAGTCGAGAGAACAAGACGCTTTATAATGACAGGTGAGTTATATTGATGACCAACAATTTCAAGTCAGCCAATAAAATGCTGAAAGAAACCTAACCTGTCCAAGCAAAGTATCATCAGTTGGAAGCTTGAGGTCATCCTTGGTGCTGCCGCTCTCGGGCAACAAGCTCTTGGTCCCCTTAATGAATTTTATCATCAAGGTTCATTACACATACACCACGTCATAACAAAATTAACAACAAAAAATCAGGAAAAATAGAAGAACCACTTACCAATTAACATAAACCCACAGCCCAGCCAGCGACCCTCAAACCAGAACTCCTACCCTAGATTCTGGCAACTATCACAACATCGCCCACCTCCTATCAGCCGCGCCACTCGCCTCTCTGCTGCGGTGGGTCTGCATATTTGGGTGTCGATTTAATTTTAGGGAATATTTGGTGGTGTGTTGATTTCGGTGTGCGTGTGTGTTTATTTTAGGGAAGGAGAGAGAGGTTAGAGGGGTACAGTGAGAAAGAGAAATAGTGAGAGAGAGAGAACCGACTTGTTTGAGAGATTAAAGAAAAAGGAAAAGAGAAAGAAAAGTTTATGACTGTTCAAGCCAGTCACAACATTTGTGCTAGTTATTAACAGTCACACACATTTGAATTTATCATTGTTTGGTCTTTTGTGACTGTTATTGGCAGTCATAAAGTTGTGACTGTCATTGACAGTCACAAATCCAGAGAGTTTCAATGTCATAAAATCATGTTTTTGGTGTAGTGTAAGTTTATTTTATTGTCATTTGATGTAATAAAAAGAATATCTATATCTTCACTTTCCTTTTGGATGGTTGTTTAATAATCAAACTTTTCTTAAAACTTATACTTGCATTAATTCTGATTAATATAGCCTTATGGGTCTCTCAAGGGATTCACGACACTATAACTACCCAGAGTTTGGGGATGTTACACACCGTTCATAGAGATTGGTGTTCAACTGGACTTGAATCTCTACGCTTCTTCTCGCACATGTCTGAAGCTTGATTCTGTAAAAAAAATCTTTTTACACGTGTCTTAGACTTGTTTGATGCTTCAATTTACCCAATATTGAAATCTCCTCAGCTAAATATAATGTAATATAGGTTCATATTGTTGCAAAAAATCAGTTTTAATTGATTTTTTAATGGCTAAAATATTTAATTTATGTGAAATTAAATAGTCGGAGATTAATCTACGTACGAAGTAGATAATCATAGTATATCTAATTTATCAAAACTGATTTTTGCTGAGTGAGAAATTAATGAATGAAATTGGCTATTTGGAAGGGCATTTGGAAATGAATGGGAATATGAAGAATCATTCCACATTGAATATGTGATAAAGTTTAATACACTTAATAAAGTGGAGAGAGTTGGTTGTGTACAATATGACTAAGACTATGCACCTAGACTTGGAGTTGACTTGACCACACACGCACACGCACGCCCGCTCGTCCGTCCATCCAGCTCGGCTCGACTCAGCTCGAGCTCGGGCTCATGGACCATGAACTGTGGACCTTGGACCTTGGATCTTGGTTCTGGTATTTGGGTGGTGTTTTGGGTCTTGGGCTTGGGCACGAATAATAATTTTGTGCTGCCAAGCAGACCTGATTTTATACTCTTAAACTCCTCCTGACTGTTGAAATGAAACAGTACATTTTCCTCCTTACTGCTGAAATGAAAAATCACTCTCTTGATTGTTGAAATGAAAAGTCACTCTTATGGACATTTAGCATGTCATAAAATCTGCAGTTTCAATTATTTTAATACAAGATGCCAGAGCGAAGAAATTAGTGGTCGGTAAGTTTCAATTATTTTAAGACTGAGGATGCCAGAGCAAAGAAATTAGTGGTCAGTAAGTTTTTGGACTACAAGATGGTTGATACGAAAACTACTTTATCTCAAGTCCAAGAGTTGCAATTACTTTTGCATGAGATTCATGCTGAGGGCATGATTATGAGTGAATCTTTCCAAGTGGCGTGTGTGATTGAAAAGCTGCCACTAGGCTGGAAAGATTTCAAGAATTACTTGAAAAAAAAGAGAAAGGAGATGTCTCTTGAAGATTTGGTTGTTCATCTTTGTATTGAAGAGGACAATCGAAAGTCTGAAACTAAGTCAGGCAAGTTGTTTGTTGCGATTGAAGCTCATGCAAACTTGATGGAGCATGGCAACTTCATCAAAAGAAAAGTTTCATCGGCACTGAACAATGAAGAGAAGCAGCCTACCAAGGTTTGAAAATTTACTGGCAATTGTCAGAACTATGGTAAGCCAAACCATATGGCTAAGGACTGCAGAAAGCCCAAAGTGTCCAACAGACCAAAGAAAGGGAAGTCAAGTGCTCACCTTGCTGAACACGGTCCTGGGCTAGGAGCTTAATGATTTCGATATGTGTGCAATGGTGTTTGAAGCACCAGAAGAGCAAGTTTATGTTTTCGAGGATCTTTATGATTCTGACAAAACTGCCATGGTTTTTTAGGCAAATATGGTTGACAACCCAAGAGAGTGGTTCATTCATACTGGAGCCACTCATCACGTGTGCTCCGACTAGGAGATGTTTTCCACTTATACCCCTACAACTGGTAGGAAGCTGCGTATGGGAAATTCCCCATCTTCTAAGGTCGATGGAATTGGAAATGTGGTTCTGAATTTAACTTCTGGAAAAGAACTGGTGTTGAATGATGTACTGCATGTCCCAAACATCCGCAAGAATCTGGTCTCTGACTCACTGTTGGTGGAACATGGCTTCAGACTAGTGTTTGAGGCTAAGAAGTTTGTACTGAGCAAGTTTGGTAAATTTCTAGGCCGTGATTATCTTGATTTTGGTCTATTCAAAATAAATGTAATGGTTGTGCGTTGTGCAACCAAAACAAGTACTAACAAGAAAGATTATTCTTCTGCTTATATGCTTCAGCATTCTGATTTATGGCATGTTAGATTAGGACATATAAATCTAAATGCGATAAAAAAACTTATGAATTTTGAAATTAAAAGTCACTCATATGGACATTTAACATGTCATAAAATCTGCAGTTTCAATTATTTTAAGACTAAGGATGCCAGAGCGAAGAAATTAGTGGTCGGTAAGTTTTTGGACTAGAAGATTATTGATACGAAAACTGCTTTATCTCAAGTCCAAGAGTTGCAATTATTTCTGCATGAGATTCATGCTGGGGGCATGAGTCTGATTGAATCTTTCCAAGTGGCGTGTGTGATTGAAAAACTGCCACTAGGCTGGAAAGATTTCAAGAATTACTTGAAAAAAAGAGAAAGGAGATGTCTCTTGAAGATTTGGTTGTTCATCTTTGTATTGAAGAGGACAATCGAAAGTCTGAAATTAAGTCAGGCAAGTTGTTTGTTGCAATTGAAGCTCATGCAAACTTGATGGAGCATGGCAACTTCATCAAAGGAAAAGTTTCATCGGCACTGAACAATGAAGAGAAGCAGCCTACCAAGGTTTGGAAATTTACTGGCAATTGTCAGAACTATGGTAAGCCAAACCATATGGCTAAGGACTGCAGAAAGCCCAAAGTGTCCAAAAGACCAAAGAAAGGGAAGTCAAGTGCTCACCTAGCTGAACACGGTCCTGGGCTAGGAGCTTAATGATTGCGATATGTGTGCAATGGTGTTTGAAGCACCAGAAGAGCAAGTTTATGTTTTCGAGGATCTTTATGATTCTGACAAAGCTGCCATGGTTTTTTAGGCAAATATGGTTGACAACCCAAGAGAGTGGTTCATTCATACTGGAGCCACTCATCACGTGTGCTCCGACGAGGAGATGTTTTCCACTTATACCCCTACAACTGGTAGGAAGCTGCGTATAGGAAATTCTTCATCTTCGGAGGTCGCTGGAATTGGAAATGTGGTTCTGAATTTAACTTCAGGAAAAGAACTGGTGTTGAAGGATGTACTGTATGTCCCGAACATCCGCATGAATCTGGTCTCTGGCTCACTGTTGGTGGAACATGGCTTCAGACTAGTGTTTGAGGCTAAGAAGTTTGTACTGAGCAAGTTTGGTCAATTTCTAGGCCGTGATTATCTTGATTTTGGTCTATTAAAAATAAATGTAATGGTTGTGCGTCGTACAACCAAAACAAGTACTAATGAGAAATATTATTCTTCTGCTTATACGCTGGAGCATTCTGATTTATGGCATGTTAGATTAGGACATATAAATCTAAATGCGATAAAACAACTTATGAATTTGGAATTACTTCCAACTTCAAAATCTGATTCACAAAAGAAATGTAGAGTTTGTGTTGAAGCCAGAATGACCAAATTACCTTTTCGTTTAGTAGAAAGGTGTACTGAACCTCTAGGTTTAATTCATACTGATGTATTTGATTTTAAAATAATTCAAACTAGAGGTGGTAAAAAGTATTTTATTACTTTCATTGATGATTGCACCCGGTATGCTACTTATACTTGTTAAGAAGCAAATATGGAGCTATAGAAGCTTTTAAAAACTATAAAGTTGAAGTTGAAAATCAACTTAGCAAAAAGATCAAAATGGTTCGAAGTGATAGAGGTGGAGAATATGTTGCACCTTTTGAAGAATTATGTGTTGAATCATGCATAATTTATCAAACGACTGCACCGTATGCACCACAATCTAATGGTGCCGTTGAATGCAAAAATCGAACTTTAAAAGAAATAATGAATGCCATGTTCATCAATTATGGATTATCTGAGAATATCTGGGGGGAAGCTGTTGTAACAACCAACCACATATTGAATAAGATACCTAGTAAAGGTAAAGATAAGACACCCTAGGAGATGTGGAAAAATGGTAAACCATCTTATAAATACCTCAAAGTGTGGGGGTGTTTGGCTAAGGTAGCAATACCAGAACCCAAACAAGTAAAATTTGGACCTAAGACGTTTGATTGTGTCTTTATTGGTTATCCATACAAAGTATGGCATACATATTCTTAGTACACAAGTCAGAAAATTCTGAAATTACTGAGTGTACAACGATTGAATCAAGAAATGCTACATTCTTCGGAAATATCTTTCTTTGTAAAAATAGTGCTGAACCTAGTTCTAATAAAAGAACATATGAGACTGCGATGAAGTACACATTGAGTGTTGAAACATCGAAAGATGTAGAACTGAGATGTGGTAGATGAGTAAAAATAGCTAAATCATTTGGGCCCGATTTGATCACTTTCATGTTGGATGATGAGCCTAGTTCTATCAAAGAGGCCATGTCCAGTCTGTAACACCCCAATTTTCGTTTTGGGTAATTACACGCCGTAGGACCCACTAGGGCCTACCAGGTTGACATCACACATAACAATAACATGATAATACAATATATGATCAAAAACGACAGTTGGGCCATGGCCTTGGCCAAAATATGAAAGTTTCACTTAATCCAAACATAACACAAGATTTTTATCCGGCACATTACAACGACATAAAATGCAACACTGTTTAAATGAAAATGGACATCGACTTTCCCAAAAAAACTACTGACTTGAGCTCTTTAACATCAAGTATGGTCGTCTACTCCATGTGTACTCCATGTAAGCTCCTTATCCTCGAGGTTACCTGAATTGTATAAATATTCCACCCCTTTTGGGGGGAATACCCAGGTGAGAATACCGCCACCTTGAAGGTAACCCTCACGCAAGGCCATCCGACCAAGTCCCTGTGTGCCCCGTCGAGCAATCCCTAGGTGAGAGTACCCCGAGTACATCCTCACAACACACAGAAATCACAATTTTATCATAGAAATGCATGTCATAAACTAGTGCAATAAAGTACTTGCCTGGATTTCTAACACACGAAGGAACGACGAATGAAAAAGGCCTCAGTTCGAACTATCTTTCAATTTATGTTCCTAATAAGAATCGAGACTCAATCAACTACAATTTTACTGGAAAACCAAGAATTACCCTAAGTTCTACCCTTAGGAGCAATTTATCGAACACTACGGAGGCTCTCTAAATTATACTCGATCAACGAAAGAAAACTCGGAATCAATCCATAAAACTTTGAGGAATACATAAGAACATGATTATACACCGAAGCCACATCTGTTGGGAAAACAAAATCCACCAAAACCCCCAAACTTCCTGAAATTAGGGTTCTAAGGAATATTACCTTGAATCGGACAGTGAAGGGTGTTAGAAAGTTGATAAATCCATGCTAGGAGTTGAAAGGAATTGATGCTAGAGGATATTCAGTCGAAATCCCGACTTCCACAACCTTGGAATCACCCAGAACGTCGGAGGAGAAGAAGAGGAATGAAAAATGACGAAAGTTAACTGTCCAGATCCTATATACTGACGCGCATTAGCGCACGCTAGAACTAACAGTTATCATGAGTTAACTGGCTAACGCAGCTCTAGAAGCTTCAGTCTTGACCCGTTAGCGTGCGTTACCATCTAGAATTAACGTGAGCTAATTAATCCCACCGACATTACTTGGTCTTACTGTCTAATTCCAGAAGGTTCTTCCTAGTCCTAATAGCGTACGCTACACGAACATTAACGTGCGCTACCAAACACATTAGCACGCGCTATCGACTGGCTAGCATGCGCTACCTATTCGTCCCCAATGTCCAGAAACCTTCTGCCTCTACTGTCCGGCCAAAATAGCATGTGTAACCACATAATTAACGTGCTATAACAAGCTACGTAGCGCGCGCTGTCGACCAGCGTAGCATGCGCTACCGTTCGATACTGTCCAGTACAGAACATCTGATCGTATTGCCTCTCCAAAATAGCGTGCGCTACGAAAAAGCCACATATGCTAACAGGCTACTTAGCGCGCCACCGTTCGGAGTAGCATGCGCTACCTATTCGATCTTGTCCGGAGTAAAGTACCTAAAAACCTTCTGTACCGCTGGAGTAACGCGCATTATGTGACAACATTAACGTGCGCTACACTTGCCTTATTAGCGCGTGCTATCTACACAGTTTAGCGTGTGCTAACTGCTTTCTTCCAGCATAATAATCGTAAGGTCCGGTCAGAATGAACACATCCCAGAAGGTACCAAATTCGATAATAACCAACAACAACGAGGTATTGATGTGGAATAATAACAGTCAAGTCAAGCATAGATTAAACATATGATTCCACTATCAGGTAACACTGAATACAAACACACAAATCCATCATAATTATCCAGAAAAATTACGACACAGTCCATGAAATTCATAAAAAATGACAATTATTAAAAATAGAAGTACAGATATTACACAATCCAGATGGAACACTCTGGGAAGAAGCCATTAATAGTGAAATGGAATCCATTCTGCAAAATCATACTTGAAAGTTAGTTTATCTTCCCCTGGGCTATAAATCTTTAAGATGCAAGTGGATCATAAGGAAGAAATATAAAGCATATGGAACCATTGATAAATTTAAAGCCCGGGTAGCTACTAAAGGGTTTAAACAACGAGAAGGATATGATTCCTTTGACACTTACTCAACAGTAGAATAACATCTATTAGGGTGCTCCTCTCGATTTCTGCATTACACAATCTTGATATTCTTAAAATGGATGTGAAGACTGTGTTTCTGAATGGTGAATTAGAAGAAGAAATTTACATGGAACAACCCGAAGGGTTTGTTGCACCGGGTCAAGAGAAAAAGGTGTGAAAATTAATCAGGTCATTGTATGGACTTAAGCAAACATCAAAACAATGGCATGTTAAATTTGATAACACGATGTTATCAAATGGTTTTAGAATCAATGAGTGTGACAAATGTGATTATGTCAAAGGTACATCAAATACATATGTAGTTGTATGTCTATATGTAGATGACATATTGATAATGGGTAGTAGTCATGAGTTAATCATGGAAACAAAAAGAAATTTTGACATGAAAGACATGGGCAATGTTGATGTAATCCTAGGTAATTAAATTCATAGAACTCAAGATGGAATTATCTTGTCACAATCTCACTAAGTTGAGGAAGTGCTCAAAAAATTCAATGCTTTTGATGGTCCTATTTGTAGGACACCCATTGATCTGAGCATAAATATGATTACTAGCAAATCATAAACAGTAGCTCAATTAGAATATTAACGTGTTATAGGAAGTCTGATGTACTTAACAAATTGTACTCATCCAGACATGGCCTTTCCAGTTAACATAGGTATACATGAAATCCTAGTAATGGGCATTGGACTGCTTTGAAAAGGGTTTTAAAATACTTAAAGTATACCCTAAACTATGGGATACACTCCTCGAGATACCCATCTGTACTCGAGGGATATTGTGATGCCAGTTGGATTGAAGATAATAGAGAATCTAAATCAACTGGTGGATATGTCTTTTGTAATATCCTGAATTTCTACTATACTTGTTTAATGTTATTTTATCTGAATCATACTGCACAGTATGGAATATGTACAGTAGGGATAAAATAATAGAAGGACTAAGAAATCTGTATTGGTATAATTATCGTACTTGGTCGACAATTGCATTTGAAGATATTGTGTGTAAGACGTATTGTATGAGAATATTATTGAAAGGAGTATATGTATCTAGTATATAGAGACGACAGACGGGAACATTTGAAATTGGCTAAGTATAGCCTGAGTAACGTATGCTAGTATGAAGACTTAGCGCACGCTAATGTACAGAGCTTACATATGCTAAGAAGGATAGTTAACGTACGTAAGATCACATTGGACAGGATTCAGGCTATGGCCGACAGGTAGGTCCCGACCCGAGTCATCGGCATTTAGCGCACGCTAATGCATAAGGTTAATGCACGCTAGTGCAGAACAGACCAGAGAGAATCTACGTGTGGACCCGACTACTTTTGGCGCATGTCCCCATAAGGTCAGGGTATGTTTTCTATGAATATTTGCACACGCTAAGCGTAGGGCTTAACGCACGCTAATATCAGGCCAGTCAAAGGGAATCCTGGATTTGTCAGTTGCATTCGACATCGGGACCCAGGCATTTTCGGATTAGGTGCATACAAACGAGTCAACAAAGAGAAGCACACGCTATGGTCGGAGACTTGCGTATGCTAAACAGGTAGAGTATTTACGTGCGTTATTGCATGGGCTTTGCGTAAATAAGTCATTGTGTGAATAAAGGTAGTTGCCTCTGGAAATATGACAGCGTATGCTATCAAAGTCAGTTAGCGCACGCTATGGCAGGTAACGCACGCTAAAGGCTGTCGTTAGCGCACGCTACTAATGTGCAGTATATATATATGTGCAGTTGGGTATTATTATTCATTTTGGTCATTTCTTAACTTATCCGATAGAGAGAGTTCTTGAAGGAGATTTTGAGGTTCCAAACATTTGAGTATTTGTAGAGTTGATCATCCTTAACAATATTGAGATTGGAAGCAACTGGAAACAGAATCAACCTTGAGAATCAACCCACTTCTTCAAAGAGGTAATTACTACACTTTAATTTCGTCTTGGATTGAATATTGGCATTCTTGAGTTGATAATCATCATATAAACGAGTTGATAAGTATGATTATGAGATGGATTACCGAATTATGTTGACGTTGTTGTTAATATATGGATATTAATACGATTCTTATGGTTTTGAATTGTGTTGTTCATCTTCTTGAGATATGTTCGTTAACCCCTCTCTTTATTTTCGGGTGATGATGTTGTTGTTGGTGATTACTCCGTGTGATGATAGATTGTGGAAGTGTTGTGATGATTCTTGGTGTTTCATGGAGTTTGGGTTAAGGAAGATGAGGATATGATGATATGTATATATATATACCTCTTGAATTACGTTTTTTTTTATGAACATGATTATGGAATCATGATGTTCTTGGTATATATCACATCAAAGAGGAATATGTTATAAGATATGAATGGTTTTGGATATAAACTTGGATTCGATGATTAGAACCAATATTACGTTGATTGTCGTGGTCGATTTTGTATGTTCTTAATAAGATATGATCATGATATGAGGTTAAATTTGGAAAGGTTATGATTGATCTCAGAGTATGATTTCTTTTACATTTGTATTCGTAATCGCAAGGTGTTTATCGGTACCTGTAATGCATGCAACTGCATGACGTTAGTGCACGCTAGCTGACTGGATAACACACGCTAATTGGAATATTTAATGTACGTAAATATTGAAGTATTACGTACGTAAACTATGTTTTGGATAAGATACAAGTCAGTGACTAATAGTGCATGCTATGTAACGTGACTAACATACGCTAAGTCAACAAACATCGTACATAAATGGTATTATGGTTATGAGTTCGTAAGTGTTTGAGTTGGATTGTTCAGACTGCGTTTAATCAAGATATTGTGGAACCTTTGGGTTTGTGGATTGGTTATATTGATTGTTGATTGTTATCGAACTTGTTGTTTATCGATTATTACAATAGGTTGAGATAATTGATTGTTGGTTATAATCGTGGGTTGCAGTCAAGTTCGAGAATGCTCGTGAATTGCTTTACTCGAAGTCAAGGAGCTCATAGGAGAAGACAAGGTATTGGTAACGGCGGCTTCAGTATCACCGTATCAGTATCGAGGTAAGTTATTAATTGCTCAGTTTATAATATTTAATGAATGATCTCAGTTTCATTTCATTTATAATACATGTAGCAATGATTATAATTGTGAACTCTGGAGATTTGGATTGTATGTTGTTTTCTGATTTTCGGAGTTAAATCATAGTGCATATGATTTATATTTGTTACTGGTATACTTGGGTATCGAGGATACATTGTGGTAAAGATGAGGATATGAGTTATCTATAGTCCCCGATATTTTAGATCGTCGAGTGTTGAGGATAATCATTGGTGATGGTTTTTTACATCGAGATTTGCTCTCGAAGGACTTGGGGCAAGTACTCTAATCATTTTTGTCATTTAGTGTCGATCATGTTGATGTTGTCATGCATTTGTGTATTGTTGTTATCATGCATTTGTGCATTGATGTCGTATGTCCAGCTCGTGTTGGTCCGACGAGATCATCTTGGGATCTATGCTGTGTGCGCTGGATCATTGGACGAGTTTTTCCACTACGTGTTGGTCCGACAGGATCATCGTGGGAATTTATGCTATGCGCGCTGGATCATTGGATCACCATGTGTTGTTGTGCATATGTGTATTGTTGGTTATCCACCTCGTCTTGATCTAACAGGATCATCTTGGGATCTATGCAATGAACGCTGGATCATTGGATTTCCATGAGTATACATTGTTGTTGTTATTGTTGTTGTTGTTGTTGTGAGCATATTAATGTTGTCATGCGAGTATGCATTTGTAGGTCTTTTGTAGGACCATGTCCGTATGTTGCATTGTTCTGATCTCGGATTTGACTGACGTGATTCGTCGTGGCATTGCATATCTTGAGGTATGTTCCGTATTTTCCTTCTTGATACTTGTCCTTCGATGGACAAGAAATTATCGTGTTGAGATTTGATGATGTTATCTGATGGATCGGATTGGTCAGAGTTGGTATATTTCTGTATGGTTGAGTTATGATGATGTATGAAATCTTGGGTATTGTTTGAGGTGCAGTATAGATGTTTGTGTATGAGTTCATTGTGTTATCGAGAATATGAGATGGGCTATATGGTAAAGGTTATTTTGGTGAAGATTATTACGAATTGGTGAGGTTATGATGGTAAGATTACATTGGTAGTATTATTACTTTGTAATTTCATTGATATGTAATTATTGATGTGATAGATCGTTAGCATTGTTGAGTATTATGGTTGACCCCGTTGTGGGCTTTATTTTTAGGTTCTTGGATTTTGGACTTGTAGCGGTCGTGGAAAGACGAGCTTCCCAGAGGATACTGGCTATTATGTGTGTTTATCAGATTGAGTATTTTGTCTAATTATTATTCCGCTGTAATTGTATTTTTTATTATGGAATTATCATCCGCTGCGTGAGTATTTTCAAAATGGCCTTTTTGTATTTTACGAGCTTAGGTTTATTTTGGAAAACCGATTTCCTAAACTCTTTTGTCAGAACGTGTAAGCGGTGGCTCAACTTATACTTTTGAAACTGTTGAGTTTGGCATTTTGGCCTTGTATCTTCAATGAGATTTTACGATGGTATTTGATAAATGGATTTTATATAGTCTTTAAAAGATATTACCGTCATCGCCGCTTGGGCATATTTGAAATGCTTGTAAAAATGTCTTTAAGCTTTGTGGGTGGCGCGGGGCCCACGCCGCTGTAATATTCCCGGATGGATCTTGGGGTGTTACATCTTTTGCATTGGACATGGAGCTATTTCTTAGAAATCCACAAAGCAAACATGTATAGCTCGATCAACCATGGAATCTGAGTTTATAGCTTTAGATAAAGCTGGTGAAGAAGATGAATGGCCTCGGAACTTTTTGGAGGATATTCCTTACTGGGATAAGCCTATGCCACCTGTGATGATTCACTGTGATGGTCAAGCGGCTATAGGAAGGGCACAAAGCCTTATGTATAATAGAAAGTCTCGTCATATTCGTCGAAGATATAATACCGTTAGACAATTGATCTCAAATGGTGTAATATCCATTGACTATGTAAAGCCAAAGGATAATCTTGCTGATCCCTTTACAAAGGGAATTGAATGAGCTCAATTGGAATTGTTGCTAGAGTGAATGGGTTTAAAATCCCCAAATTTAAAGAAGGATCATAGTAGTAATCCAACCATGCTGAATGGAGATCCCATGAACTTGGTTCAAAGGAAAAACTAAGCTATGTGAACTCAGTAGAGCACTTGGAACAATTTGTTGTTCAAAGTTCATCCCTAGAAGCAATCCAAGTGCTATTACGTGAGAATTGTGGTGAGGATAAGTTATAATGACTTTTAATAAATCCCAAACCTATAAGGTGGGGTATTGCAGGATACTCTTGATGAGAGGTCACCTATATAAGTGTGAAGTGAGGGCCGCTTCAAATGTAAATACTTACGAATCTAAAGTATTGTCCATGGCAAAAAAGGACACAACAGAAGAACAGAATTTTGTTGAGAACTTGTTGTGTGAATATCATTGTCTCGGTATACATTACGAAAGAATAGTTCAAGGCATCACGTCCACTAGGCCGTCAATATATCCGATGATATTTACTAAAGAAAGGTTCAAAGCCACAATCTACCTATCCTTATGCAAGAAGAACTCATGAGGACTGAGAAAAAAGTCTGCATTCATGCATGCATTAATTTCCACCCACGTGGGGGATTGTTGGAAAAACATTTTTAATTAATTTTTTGATGGCTAAAATATTTAAGTTATGTGAAATTAAATAGGCCAGAATTAATCTTCGTTCGGAGTAGATAATTGTAGTATATCTAATTTCTCAAAATTGATTTTTGATGAGTGATAAATTAATGAATGAAATTGGCCATTGGAAAGGGCATTTGGAAATGAATGGGAATATGAAAAATTTCATCCCACATTGACTATGTGATGAAGTTTAATACACTTAATAAAGTTGAGAGAGTTGGTTGGTGTATAATATGACCAAGACTATGCACATAGACTTGGAGTTAACTAGACCACACGTGCACGCCCGCCCCCTGTCCGTCCGGCTCAGCTCGGCTCGGCTCGGGGCTCAAGCTCGGACTCGTGGGCCATGAACCTTGGTTCTTGGTTTTTAGTTCTTGGCAATTGGTCTTTGGGTAGTCTTTGGGGTCTTGGACTTGGACACGAATATTAATTTTTTGGTGCCAAGCATACCTGATTTAGCATATATACATTCATCTAGTTTTTTGCTCAGTTTTCACATAGTTCAAGTTCGTCGGTGTAACACCCCAACTAGGCGGATATTACAGTGCCGTAGATCCCCAACTGGGACCCACCAGGCAAATGAAAATGAATGAATTACACAGGATAAATGTAGTACCGAACTACATTACAACAATAATTATTCCGATGAGGAGTTTAGTTACAACACACCAGGACAATACCGAATACTAGTGTATTTTATATGAAGATAAAATACACAACACTGAATGAAACGGAGTATTCAAATGAAAGTCTGCAGCGGAAAATAAAGGAAAATAACATGAATAACTGAAAGATCGGGGCCCCCTACTAGTATCACTGGGACTCCTCGACGTCAGCGTGTTCTCCCCGTACTTTTGCCTTGCCAAGACCTGAAAAACAAAATCCCCCAAACGGGGTCAGTTACAAAGAACAACAATCCTCAAGGGTTGAAAATACACAATCATGATTATATCTGAAGTTATGAAATATCCTGTCGAAACATACGCAATCAAACATGCTATATGAATCAACTAACAGTACGGCTCAAAGGGTGGCGCCACACTACGCCTGGGATGGAAATGTGTCCGGGCACAAGCCACCAACGAGTATCGATCGAATACCCGTGTGGTCTTGTACCTAATCAGTCTCACGAGACAATATGACTCGTGTGCACAGTCCAATGTGAGGCCAACAACCAACACACGACTTAAACGTGCCCGACATGAAAATCCAACACATACCAACCGGCATGCCAGTATGACCCGGAATGCCACGATATAACAAAAGTGACATCGAAAATGAATAATGACTCACCGAGGTGGAATGGTAATGAAATAAATGACAGCTCAATGAAAAGATTGGAACCGTCGTTCCTTATGGTCAAGTGATTAATTGACAACAACAAGTTTTGATACGGTTAATATAATGATGAATGAGTTATGATTATGAATGAACAACAACAAAAGGGATGAATATCCTTTTAACCGAGTAAGAATTAACTTACACAACACCGGTGACAATTATCCTTCCACGAACGACGTCCTAATTGAGATATCGATCGCTCGAACAACCTTGAATTATACAATATCCAACAACCCGTTCAATACACGAATCAAACACGAATATAACGAACTCAAAACGTCGATACGATTAAACTAAATTCATTGGGGCATTATATCGAATACGTTGTGGCCAAACTCCGATTGTTTACAATCAAATCTCAATAAGCCACCGTCAAATCCCCCAAGAAGTTTTTCAAACCAACAAACATCTTCCAAAAGATCAATAATCCAAAATGAATATCCGAAAACGTGATTATAACGACAATTAATCGAAAACCCCCAATTTCAACTCGATAATCAAAGTGTTCTTGAATAATCCCTCAATAATCCAATGAATCCTTATACAAACTCATAATCATATACATATCCCTTCATATAACATGATTATAACGTCCAAAACATCATATCTCAACATAGAATCGAAATCCAAGGTGTTGAAGAAATTACCTCTTGAAGATCCAACCACTTCGATTCGAAGAACACGAGTTTAATCGAGTATCCAAGCTTCCCAAAGGATTGAAGGTGAAGAAAAATACACACTCAAATGATAATTGATGAAGAAATCTCTCCCTCAAGACCCTCTCTCGCGTATGAAGGTGAAAGAATGAAGAAATGAGCTGAAATGCTCAAAAAAAACGAAATTATAGGGGTTGGTATGCATCGGACACGGCCGTGCCGATCGGCGCGGTCGCGCATAGCGGCGGCGAGGACTTGGCCGTGTCTGCCCGACACGGTCGCGGCGCGAAGGGGCCTTCCGATAGTGACCGTCCGGCGGACTTCGGCATGACTCGGCCGTGTCTGGAACACGGTCGGGCGTCTGGCGATCGGTTCGAGCTTATCCGGAAGAGTTCGACTCGGCCGTGCCAGATGACACGGTCGAGTCCTGTGGTAGAGACTTCGGCATTTCCGGACGAGTACAGCACGGCCGTGTCGGACGACACGGCCGTGTCGGACGACACGGCCGAGTTCGGTCGGCAGTGATCGGCCAATAACTGAACAATGAGCGGGTGAGCTAAAACGACCATAACTCTCTTGTCCGGACTCCGATTGACTTACCGTTTGAACCATTGGAAAGCTAACTCGATGCTCTATAATATTGCAAAGATTCAGAATTTTTGGAGTTACCAAAAATTAATGGTGATCTAACAAAGTCGAACTCATATGTGGAAAGTTGAAACAATGGACAATAACGATACACAACTCGAAGTTTCTCCGAACGGTGAACACGGGTGAATGAACATGATTGATGAATGATTATAAATGAGTGAAAATCCACTGAGTGACAATCACCGAATTAAATTACTGAATGATAATGACTGAATTACAACCGGGTATTACATACACCCCCCCTTAAAAGAGTTTCGTCCCAGAAACTAAGTGTCAAACAACTCGGGATAACTCTCCCGCATACTATCCTCGGTTTCCCAACTAGCCTCTTCGACTATGTGTCTAGACCACTGAATCTTGACCAAAGGAATCGCCTTATTCCTCAACTGTTTGATTTGCCGCTCGAACACTCGTATGGGACGCTCCTCATACAATGATCATCTGCGATCTCGATTTCGTCGAACTGAAGTATGTGACCCGGATCGGCAACATACTTCCGCAATTGCGAGACGTGCAATACATTATGAATTTGGCTCAACGCCAGAGGTAAAGCCAAACGGTAAGCTAACTCGCCTATTCGATCCAGAATCTCAAACGATCCAATGAATCTCGGACTCAATTTCCCCCGTTTTCCGAAACGGAAGATACCTCGACTCGGGGATACCTTGACCAAAACGTGGTCACCCATCTCGAACTCTAGTGGTCGACGATTATCTGCATATAATTTCGCCGACTACGGCGATCTAACAGACGACTCCTGATCAAAGCTACCTTCTCCCGGGCGGCTATAAGCATATCGGGCTCGGTTCCGATTGATTCTGACAAGTCACCCCAACACAAAGGAGATCGACAACGACGACCGTACAAGGCCTCGTAAGGTGCCATCTTAATGGAAGCATGCCAACTATTATTATACGTGAACTCGATCAACGGTAGTTGGGCTTCCCAATCGTCCTTCCAATCGAGGACGCAAGCTCTCAACATGTCCTCTAATGCCTGAATAGTCCTCTCTGATTGTCCGTCGGACTGAGGATGAAAGGCGGTACTGAGATTAAGCTGAGTTCCCATAGCACGATGAACTTATTTCCAAAAATGGGATACAAATCACCCGTCACGATCAGAAACGATACTCTTAGGAGTACCGTGCAGTCTCACTATCTCTTTGATGAATAACTGGGCAAGTCTCTCGGGACCCCACGTATCCTTGATCTCAAGGAAATGAGCTGATTTAGTTAAGCGGTCCACAATCACCCAGATCGCATTCATGCCACGACGACTCGTCGGCAAACTCGTGATGAAATCCATAGAAATGTCTTCCCACTTCCACTCCGGAATAGGGAGAGGTTTGACATACCCACGGCCGATGTTCAATCTTAAATTGTTGTGAGTTAAGCATCTCGAAACAAATTCTGCGACTTCTCGCTTCATATTACTCCACCGGTAATTTTGTTTCAAGTCCTTGTACATCTTGTTGGACCCGGATGAACAGAATAAGGGTAGCATTAGATTCTCTCAAAATATAGTTTTTCAACTCGTCATTCGCAGATACGCTGCCGGTTCTTAAACCTCAAAAGTCCATCCTCGTGGACCACGAATCGAGGGCTTTCCCTGAGCCACATCTTCACGGATGCGCAACAATGAAAGTGCGAACTCCGATTCTCTCGATTACCTCCTCAAGTGACGATGAAATCTCTAACATACAAAGCTGTCCCTGAACTCGCTGAAGCCAGACCTCGATCTCGGGTCTAAGGAATTCCTGCTGAAGCTCCTTCTGAACTGTTAAACGAGCAAGCATCTGCTCCTGAACGGACTTACGACTCAAGGCGTCGGCGATAACGTTCGCCTTGCCCGGGTGGTAAAGGATCTCGATATCAAAATCTTTGATTAGTTCCAACCACCGCCTCTGTCGCATATTTAACTCCTTGTGAGTAAATATATACTTCAACTCTTGTGATTGGTGAAGATCTGACAGGTGATGCCATAAAGGTAACGACGCCAAATTTTCAACGCGAAAACCACGGTTGCTAGCTCCGGCCGTGGGTTGGATAATTAACCAGCTAATCCGAGGAAACATCGGATTTACTTAATATCTTTCGGAGGTTGACAATCTCGGATAGTCTCCGTCTTCTGAGGGTCGACACGAACTCTGTCAGATGAAATTACATGCCTGAGAAAGTCACTTCGGACCTCCAGAACTCACATTTGGAAAACTTTCCATAAAGTTGCTCTCGTCTCAACACATCGAGAACCTGATGAAAATGAACCTCGTGTTCCTCTCGGCTACGAGAATAAATCAAAATGTCGTCGATGAAGACAACAACAAACTGATCCAAAAAGTCGATGAAAACCCGATTCATTAATTCCATGAATACCGCAGGTGCAATAGTTAGCCCGAACGGCATAACTACGAACTCATAATGACCATAGCGTGTACGAAACGCTGTCCTCGCGATATCCGACTCTCGAATCCGCAACTGGTGATATCCATATCTTAAGTCAATCCTGGAAAATACTGAGGCTCCCTGAAGTTGATCTAAAAGATCATCAATACGGGGTAAGGGACACTACTCTTGATCATCACCCTGTTCAACTCCTGGTAATTAATACACACACGAGACGAGCCATCCTTCTCCTTGACAGATCACACTGGTGCTCCTCACGGGGACGCAATCGGTCGGAGATAACCTTTCTCGAACTACTCCTCAAGTTGAATCTTCAACTCCTGCATTCTGGTCGGGGCCATCCGATATGGTGTCTTCGATAAAGGGGACGTACCGGCTCCAACTCACTCCTGAATTCCCCTACTCTATGTGAAGGCAACCAGATAACTCAAATGCGGAAATACATCGTCAATCGATGACAATGATACCACGAATGATTGAACATTTCGATTGCCCTAGAATGGTCAATCGATAAAAAGAGATACCAATAATGATTGAACAACTCGATTGCCTTAGAAAGGCCAATCGATGAAGATGATACAATGAATGTTTGAATAACTCGATTGCCTTTGAAAGGCCAATCGATGAAAATGATACAATGAATGATTGGATGACTCTATTGTCTTAGAAAGGCCAATCGATGGAAATGATGCAATGAACGATTGAATAACTCGATTGCCCTAGAAAGGCCAATCGATGAAAATGATACAATGAATGATTGAATAACTCGATTGCCTTAGAAAGGCCAATCGATGGAAATGATAGAAAGAATGATTGAATAACTCGATTGCCTTAGAAAGGCCAATCGATGAAAATGATACAATGAATGATTGAATAGTTCGATTGCGGAATTTATCTACTTTCGTCATAATAATACTTCTTCTGGAACAACGGGGATTACTTCCCTGAAGCACACATTCGACAACCAACGACGGAAAGATAGCGAACAAACGCTAACAAACACTGAGGATAGTATCAAGACGATCAAACCAACTAATACCGAAAATTACATCGTCCTAAGATAAATTCACCACGATTAGATCCATCAACCAATCGCGGTCATTAAGCTTAATTCGGTATGATTCCGAAAATTCTTCCATCGTCAGGTAGACCGATGGTATGAGGTCCACAAGCAATAGGACTATCCCGAAATAAGTCTATTCAAGCATGATTCGAAAATGAATGAATGCGGTGTACCAGCATCAAAAGGTACACACAAGTTGAAATAAAATTACGAGTATACCTGAAATCATTCGGACCACTGGATCGTCGATCCTCCTCATCATATGAATCTAGGACTTGCCGGTCCCGAACAGACGCTCCGTCGATAAATCTGACTCCAACTCTATTTGCTTCCATTGTCTTAAGCAGCGATGACAAAGCGATCGATTACGAAACCTGGTTGCTTGGGGCACGAGATGCTGCCGAGCCGACTTGGAGTCCTTTCGGCAAAAACGGGCCTTATGCCCAAAATTCCCACAATTATAGCACGTGATAGACGGTTTGAGACACTCGGTGCTGAAATGACCGGCGTTCCACAATTGAAACAGTGATGACGGCGGCCGCTCGGGAATGAGATCCCGCACGATTATGCGCCGTAGGAGGTCGCTCGAAGCGATAGGACTCACGAGGCTTCTTGAAGGTTGGTGACCGCCTTCGGATTGATTACGCCGTTGATTTCTTGCGACAAATGAAGGTTGTTGTTCAGCACTTTCCTTAGCGGTGGCTCATACGGGAGAGTTCTCTCGATTAATCCGGTCAGTGGCGCAATGATGATTGAGCAACCGCACATGGGTCATCATGGCACATAAAAGTGAATGGATCAACCCGAACATCTTACGATCGAGCGAGTCCTGGGCACGATTTCCGAGCAATGAGTGATTATTTCTCGAGTTTCGGTCCGCACCTCTCCCGTGCATCCACAGACTCTCTCCATCTTGAAGTAGGAAGGTCGCATAATGATTATATTACCCGCATGATTAGCACGTTATGATTATGTCATGAGATGATGAAAATGAGTATACATGCTCTAACTTAGTGATTATATGAATGATTTACTGAAGTTACATGATTATCTGATGAAATTCTTGAAATGATTATCTTGAATAACTTAACAAGATTGATAATATGATCATCCAGATTGACAACTGAGTAATGAAATGACTTGAGTAATTAATGAGTTAACATGATCGTCCTGATTATTAACTGAGTAATGAAATGAATTAAGTGATTAATGAGTTAACATGATCGTCCTAATCACAATGAATGATGATGTTTGAGGATTGTTAATTGATAAATGATGAATGAATGACTATTGCCAGAAATTATACCATGGCGTTAGAAATCTTACAGTTCTTCCGGTCTGATTGGCTCGGCATTTGCACAGGTCACACGTGACGCGAAAGTCTAATGATACTAGTCTGATGACGATGATTTCAAATGAGACATGACTCGGAAGGTAGTATTCAAAACCACGCTCTGATACCAACTCTGTAACACCCCAAACTAGGCGGATATTACAGTGCCGTAGATCCCCAACTGGGACCCACCAGGCAAATGAAAATGAATGAATTACACAGGATAAATGTAGTACCGAACTACATTAAAACAATAATTACTCCGATGAGGAGTTTAGTTACAACACACCAGGACAATACCGAATATTAGTGTATTTTATATGAAGATAAAATACACAACACTGAATGAAACAGAGTATTCAAATGAAAGTCTGCAGCGGAAAATAAAGGACAATAACATGAATAACTGAAAGATCGGGGGCCCCTACTAGTATCACTGGGACTCCTCGACGTCAGCGTGTTCTCCCCGTACTTTTGCCTTGCCAAGACCTGAAAAACAAAATCCTCCAAACGGGGTCAGTTACAAAGAACAACAATCCTCAAGGGTTGAAAATACACAATCATGATTATATCTGAAGTTATGAAATATCCTGTCGAAACATACGCAATCAAACATGCTATATAAATCAACTAACAGTACGGCTCAAAGGGTGGCGCCACACTACGCCCGGGATGGAAATGTGTCCGTGCACAAGCCACCAACGAGTATCGATCGAATACCCGTGTGGTCTTGTACCTAATCAGTCTCACGAGACAATATGACTCGTGTGCACAGTCCAATGTGAGGCCAACAACCAACACATGACTTAAACGTGCCCGACATGAAAATCCAACACATACCAACCGGCACGCCAGTATGACCCGGAATGCCACGATATAACAAAAGTGACATCGAAAATGAATAATGACTCACCGAGGTGGAATGGTAATGAAATAAATGACAGCTCAATGAAAAGATTGGAACCGTCGTTCCTTATGACTGAAGTAATTAATTGACAATAACAAGTTTTGATACGGTTAATATAATGATGAATGAGTTATGATTATGAATGAACAACAACAAAAGGGATGAATATCCTTTTAACCGAGTAAGAATTAACTTACACAACACCAGTGACAATTATCCTTCCACGAACGACGTCCTAATTGAGATATCGATCGCTCGAACAACCTTGAATTATACAATATCCAACAACCCGTTCAATACACGAATCAAACACGAATATAACGAACTCAAAACGTCGATACGATTAAACTAAATTCATTGGGGCATTATATCGAATACGTTGTGGCCAAACTCCGATTGTTTACAATCAAATCTCCATAAGCCACCATCAAATCCCCCAAGAAGTTTTTCAAACCAACAAACATCTTCCAAAAGATCAATAATCCAAAATGAATATCCGAAAACGTGATTATAACGACAATTAATCGAAAACCCCCAATTTCAACTCGATAATCAAAGTGTTCTTGAATAATCCCTCAATAATCCAATGAATCCTTATACAAACTCATAATCATATACATATCCCTTCATATAACATGATTATAAAGTACAAAACATCATATCTCAACATAGAATCGAAATCCAAGGTGTTGAAGAAATTACCTCTTGAAGATCCAACCACTTCGATTCGAAGAACACGAGTTTAATCGAGTATCCAAGCTTCTCAAAGGATTGAAGGTGAAGAAAAATACACACTCAAATGATAATTGATGAAGAAATCTCTCCCTAAAGACCCTCTCTCGCGTATGAAGGTGAAAGAATGAAGAAATGAGCTGAAATGCTAAAAAAAACGAAATTATAGGGGTTGACTGTCTGTCGGACACGGCCCGTGCCGATCGGCACGGTCGCGGCGCGCAACTGGCCGGCAGGGACTCGACCGTGTCCTGCTTGACATGGTCGCGGCGCGAAGGGGCCTTCCGATAGTGACCCGTCCGACAGCGACTCGGCATGACTCGACCGTGTCCTGGAACACGGTCGGGCGTCTGGGCAGTCGGTTCAGGCTTATCCGGAAGAGTTCGACTCGGCCGTGCCAGACGACACGGTCGAGTTCGGTCGCAGAGACTTCGGCATTTCCGGACGAGTACAGCACGGCCGTGTCGGACGACACGGCCGAGTTCGGTCGGCAGTGATCGGCCAATAACTGAACAATGAGCGGGTGAGCTAAAACGACCATAACTCTCTCGTCCGGACTCCGATTGACTCACCGTTTGAACCATTAGAAAGCTAACTCGATGATCTGTAATATTGCAATGTTTCAGAATTTTTGGAGTTACCAAAAATTAATGGTGATCTAACAAAGTCGAACTCATATGTGGAAAGTTGAAACAATGGACAATAACGATACACAACTCGAAGTTTCTCCGAACGGTGAACACGGGTGAATGAACATGATTGATGAATGATTATAAATGAGTGAAAATCCACTGAGTGACAATCACCGAATGAAATTACTGAATGATAATGACTGAATTACAACCGGGTATTACAGTCGGAGCTTCATTTCTGGTGTGCTACAGAACTGAAGACGTTAGTTGTTGTATCTTTGGGGATAATACATCTGGAAACCGTCAGCACTATATGGGACGTAATTATCTTACGGAAAGATATCAATCGCCTCGGCTTCAGAATATCAAATTGTAAGAACAGTAGTACTGTTCAGTAGATTATCTTTTCCCATTTTATTGTAATTTCAAAAATACCAAAGAAAAACACTCAACACATATCAGCAACGTCGTCTTTTCAGTTTTATCACTATAAGATGTTGTTCCCAAGTTCTTAGCAGCTTTTTAGATTGGTGTAACCCTTTTACTTTGAGTTTGTACTTTGCGAGAGTGATTGCATTTTTCTCCAATTTTCTCCATGGTTATTTATAGATGTCTTTAAGTTTTAAAAAATTTAAAATTGAAATAAATATTAAAATAAAGTCATATATGAAGATGGAAATAGAGGAATTCGAACCCTCGGTACAAAAAAAATCGTTCATCAATGTGGTTGTTGTTGTTAGTTGAGACGTTGACAACTCTGTTTGGCGGCTTCGTGAATTTAAATTAAAGTTTTCTCTTTTGTATTCAGCATTTAAAGCTCTATGAAACATAAGCCAGCATTAATTGTCTGATTACACTCCAGAACGCGGCGTATTAAATGCAGCATTAGCTCTGCATTTATTTCGTTCAAACTTTCAATGTTATAAGAATACAATATTCTTTGTAGCAAAAGACGAAATCCCCCATCCCCGGGGCCTCCTTCAATATTGTATTCTTTGAAAGAATAATATTCTTTCAGTGTAACTTCTGGTGGAACTCATGATGTCGTAAGTTCTTCATTATCTTCCATTTGTGGAGCCAACATTATAAACGTTGTATCCTCGGAAAGTCACTTTGAGGTGCCTTCGACTCCAATGATGTAGTTTATGTCTGATGTAGGACTGGGCTATAGGTTGTGAGTTATCAAAATCCAAGAGATTATTCCCAACATTATCATTTTTCTCGAAGGCCCTAAATATCATAACATAATTTCGGTGCGAAGGCTCATGAATAGCAGCCCAGAGGCTCGTGAGTAGCAACACAGAGGCGTGAATTATATCATATTGCTTGGGCTTCAGCCTTCATATTTGTCTGAAGGCCCTTTACCATAGATTTACATGGAGGCCATTTACCATAACATGCACGTTATATACATGTACAATAAAAATTAACAATTTAAGTTCAACATATAGAAAACACTTTTTTACTAAGTATGAATGTGAATATAGAATAAATTATTTCCGCATGCATCGCCTAGAAAATGATACTAATAATAGACATAAATTTTATATTCACCATAATAATAATAATAATAAATGGAAAAAGTGATGAATGTTAAAGGAATAATACTGTGCGTGCCTTAGTCTGTAAGTTATGGACTTTCCTACTTAGGGTAGTATTAGGCCTTCGATAATGTAATCACTCTCTATATATATAGGGATATCATTAATGAGAATATAATACCTTTTGCCCTAATTCTTGCCTCAGTTATTTTTCCTTCAATACGTTATCAGCACGTACCGCTCTCTAAAAAAGACAAGAATTTTTTTTCCTATCTCCAAAAAAAACATTCCTTAAAAAAAAGAAAATTGGAAAATCGGACAGAAGTCCTATTCCTCAACCCGCCGCTTCCAGCAACCCTAGCCCCTCCATGTCACCGCTGATCCAAAGCAGCACTAGATCGGCCGCCCCTATTGTAATATCTGGATTAATTATTGAGTATTTTTTCTGTAATTGAACCCTGTATTATTCGGATTCGTGATATCGATAATCGAAGTATGATCTTTCTCATATTCGTATCCATATGCATGATTATATCAATATATAAATCTTCACATGCAATTACGTAATAACGTACGCTAAGAAGTGAGCATAGCGTACGTTATGTGCCAAGGTTAGCGTACGCTATGAATGAAGCATAGCGTACGTAAGGCAGCCAATAATTGAGTAGGGCGGCTAGCACATGAGCCAGCTGGTCGATGGGTCCGGATAAGATTCCCGCGGATGAACCTGGCCAATTTTAAGTCAACGAGTGTTAACGTACGCTAAGGTATGTATATAGCATGCGCTAAATTGTATTGATTACGTACGTAACTTGATGGTGTAGCGTACGTAAGCGAGTACAGAACGAGACAGTAAGCTTTCATTGGACGATAACGTATGCTATGCACAAGGGCTAACGTACGTTAAGGTCAGAAAATTATAAATGGGACAGCACCCCATTTCATTTCATTCGTTTCCTTCACTTGTTATTTACCTCCTTTCATTCCCAGAGAGTTTCCATCCACCTAAAACACCCATAGACCATCTATACTTGATCATTGGAGATTAGATATCACTTATACTTGAACATTGAAGCTGAGAAATATTTTGGATTGGCACACAAGCAACCGGAGTTGGACTCTACCTATTATCTCGGTGTTTTCTTCATCTTAAGGTATGTTAATGCTATCTCCAACCTTGGATTTGTGTTCTTAAGGATGTTATGATCATACTACCGAGAATAATAGGTTCCATAGATGATTTATTCAACCAAACATCATGTTTAGGAAGTTGGGATGATTATTATTAAGTTACCATTGTTGAGAACATTATAGTTGGAATCTTGTTACGTCAAATAATAAGAGTAGTGTTCTGAGATTGATAATCCATATTGAATTGTGCTTCTATAATGATGGTGGACTTGGTATTTGTATCACCTTTGCTAAACGGAATTAGATAAAGGATCACCGAAGGTTGTATCATTTCTTATAAGTTGGATTGGTTAATTAATTTTCATGATGAAGTTGAATGTAATGATGGTATTGGTAATAAGCGTATCAACCTTAGATCACCCGAACTTCATATGAGAAATTGTAATCAAGATTGAGTATGACGTTGTGATGTTATGCGAATCCTTGAATTCAAAGATGTCTTTAAACCGTAAGATCATTCAAGTTGCTTGAGTAATGTATGTGTGGAGTATAACGTATGTTAAACACTGAGAATTACGTACGTTATATCATCAGACAAGTCAGTCATCTGATCAGAGAAGAGAACCGTCAATTCATGCTTAGCGTACGCTAGACTTTGGAATTTACGTACGCTAACATGCATACTTAACATACGCTATGTTGTATAAGTAACGTATGTTATGTAGAGCAGTCAGGGTTTGTAATGTTGTACCTTCGGCCGTAGTTTGGATTGTTAGATGTCCGTACGTTAGTTATTCGATGTGAAATAAACTCTATATTATTTCTTTTGTTTAAGGTTCGAGTTTTGCAACGTGATTAATCGAAGGGGCGACCTTCGAGTGTTTTGATATTCGTGGAAGTGTTATCCTTGTCGTCGATTCGAGGCAAGTACTATATTTATGTTTTACGTGTTGATGTTATACATATTGTTGTGCATGTGTGTCGTTGTTGCATGTCCACCTCGTGTTGGTCCGACGGGATCATCTTGGGATCTATGCTAGCGTGCGCTGGATCATCGGATAGGTTTTTCCACCTCGTGTTGGTCCGACGAGATCATCTTGGCATCTTGGCAGTGAACGCTGGATCATCAGAATTTCCATGTGTATGTTGTGATATCATGTTATGATTATCATTTGTATATGGTACTTATGAGTTTTCTCGTAGGTAGAGGCTCATTGGCATTTTGTCATTTATGTTATTATTCTTGAGACTTTGAATAATATGTTGTGGTACTTGTAATAGCATCGTTGTGCTAACCCCTTCGGGGGTGAAAATTTATTTATGTTCAGGATACAGGAGAGCAGGGAAACAACCATTAGAGCTGCATGACGATGGGGGTGCAGAGTGATGTTCCGGCCGAAATAATTCGTGGAGTTAAATGTTGTTTTTAAATAAAGCACTCGAGTATATTGTCCTTTGTTATATTTGATTTGGGTATGTATTGATATTAACTGTTGGACGTTGTATTGTCGGTTTTGTTTCGGACTTGTTATATTTTATTGTTGTTGTCATCGTTTATTGTTTGTTTATTATTGTCATTTCGTTTTCTCAGCCTTATAAATTCTTACGTAAAGGATTTACGGCGCTGTAATATTCCTGAATATATCGAGGCTATTACAGAATATAGTATCAGAGCTAAGATTATGGATATCTTGGCCATTGGGTTAAAATAGGGGTCATATATATCTTTTGAGATTATCGGCCATGAATAACATCATTGTACTACCTACGTCTTCGTGCGGGCGGTGGTTGTAAGTTCCTCAACTCTATCTCGTCATTCATATGATGCACCTCTTATACTTGAAATTTGAACAATATTGCTCCCTGTAGATTGAGTGTTTATGTTTACAGTATGTTGAGAGGTGGACGTGGACGTGGTCGCGGTCGTGGACGCAGGCGTAGGAATGCCGAAAGAGAAGTTCCGCCTTCAAATCAGGCTAGCCACAGGAATCCACTAACAATGAACCGGAACCCGCCGTTCCCGACATCCTCCGTCAGGTGGTTAACCAGATGACTCAATTTGCCCAGGTTGTGGATCAAATGCAGGTGGCAGTAGGGTTGCAACCAGGAGAAAGACAGCAGGGCATCCCAGACTTCGGAAATCACGGAGACCGATGGCTACAGAAGGTAGCACAGATGCAACCACCAAAATTTGACGGTTTTTCTGAGACACCGACATGGGATCATTGGTTGAAGGAACTGGAGAAAATTTTTGCCGGAATTAACTGCCCAGACGACCGGAGAGCCTCTATTGCTTTGTACTTTCTGACAGGGAAAGCGTCCGAGTGGTGGGGAGCCATCCAACCCATAGATCATGATGCCGACAGGGAAGAATTCAAATTGACGATGGAAGCTCATTACTGTCCCCGTCCGGTGAGGGAAGCTAAAGTTCGGAAATTTTTATCCGCACAGCCGTCAGACATGCCAGTATCTCAGGCGATTAAAACATTCAATCAGCAGCTGGCATTTGTTCGACACCTGGTCAGAATAGATGCAGAAATGATGATCCATTTTGATATGAGGATGAAACCGGAGATATAGAGGTACATGTCAGGTTTTGAATGCACCACTCTCCATTAATATCAGGACAAGGCGTTGGCATATGAGATCAAAGAAGCAGCGATGGAAAAGTTTACAGAATCTAAGAAACAGAAAGTCTTTGGTAATTTTACAGAGCACAAGAGCAGTGGGCCCCATAAGGCTCAGTCTTCCTTTCATTCTTTCAAGAGACCCTCGCATCCATCCAAGGGTGGGAAGAACTCTGGAGCGGTGCCACGAAGGATGCAACCAGGAAGTGCTTTAACTGTGGTCGGACAGGACATTTTCGATGAGATTGCTCACTTCCCGCCGTGACATGTTATGATTGTGGTCGAGAGGGACATCGTGCGGTGTTCTGTGAGGAGGCTGGAAAATCTTTTGGAGCTCGTGCATCACAACCAGCTCAGAAAGACACGAGTGTTCAGCAGATGCACCAGAGTGTCCAGCCACCCCAGAATTTTGGTCACGGATGAGGCATAGGACAGTTCGACCAAAGAGGGACATTGAGTGCCGGATCCGTTACTCCATGCCAATATGAGATGAAGAGGGCAGACGATCAGGATGCTGCTGTCGCATCAGGTACCGTTCAGATCCTTTCTCAACCAGTTAGCATTTTGTTCGATACAGGGGCCACACATTCATTTATATCACTGTCTTGTGTTAATCGTTTGAACATCTCTTCTTTTCATAAATGTGAACCATATATTGTGGGTCTACCGAGTGGGGAGAGAATTGTGGGAAACTTTGAAACCAGAAATTTTCCCATATTAATTGGAAGCAGAGATTGGCCCTCAAATCTGATTGTAATAGAAATGCAAGGAGATGACCTGATTCTCGGAGATGATTAGCTTAATCGATATGGAGCTATTGTAAACTACCAGAAGAGGAATATCTCGCTGATAGCTGAAGATGGTTCCGAAATACTGTTGGAGGGATGGAGACCAGGAAGCTCAGGAAAGTTGATCAGAGCGATGAAAGTTGTTAAACTGCTAAAACAAGGCTGCAGATACTGGTGCTATGCAATGAAAAAGGAAGACGAAAGAGTAGAGCTTTCATCCATTCCTGTTGTGAACGAGTTCCCGAATGTGTTCCCTGACGAATTACCTGTACTACCTCTACGACGGGATGTAGAATTCACCATCGAGCTGGAACCAGGAGCTATGCCGATTTCTAAGGTGCCGTATCGTATGGCACCTACTGAAATGTACGAATTAAAGAAACAACTAGAAGAGTTACTGGACAAAGGTTATATTCAACCTAGCGTTTAGCCCTGGGGTGCACCTTCTTTTTGTCCGGAAGAAGGATGGATCGCTTCGATTGTGTATTGACTATCGAGAGCTGAACAAGATGACGATCAAGAACAAGTATCCATTGCCACGGATTGATGATTTGTTTGACCAGTTGCAAGGAGCAACATTATTTTCTAAGATCGATATGAGATCGGGATATCCTCAGTTGAGGATTAAGGAATTCGATGTTCCAAATCAGCGTTCAGAACTCATTACGGACACTATGAGTTTGTAGTGATGCCGTTTGGTCTCACTAATGCACCTGCTGTGTTCATGCAATTGATGAATCAAGTATTCATAGAGTATTTGGACAAATCCGTAGTCGTATTTATTTATGCCATTCTGGTTTATTCTAAGAGCCCGGAAGAGCATGCGCAGCATTTGCGGATCGTTTTAGACCTTTTGAGAAGCGAGCAATTGTACGCCAAGCTTTCTAAGTGTAAATTCTGGCTAAAGGAAGTGATGTTCCTCGGTCACGTGGTATCAGCAGAAGGAGTCCGAGTAGACCCCCAGAAAGTCGAAGAAATTTTGGATTGGAAGCCTCCTAAGAACGTGAAAGAAGTCAAAAGTTTTCTAGGACTTGCTGGATATTATCGACTGTTCGTGGAAGGGATTTCCAAAATTATCCGCCCACTTACTCGATTACTACAGAAGACCCAAAAGTTTGAGTGGAGCGAGATGTGCCAGGACAACTTTGATGAACTGAAGAAGAGATTGACAACTGCACCAATTTTATCACTACCACAGGGAACTGGAGAATTCATAGATTACAGTGACGCTTCAAACCAAGGTCTCGGTTGTGTACTGATGCATAATGAGAAGGTAATCTCCTATGCATCACGACAGTTGAAGCCTTATGAAGTAAATTATCCAACGCACGATTTGGAGTTGGCAGCTGTGGTTTTCGCCTTGAAAATTTGGAGACATTATTTGTATGGGACTCACTGTCAGATCCACGGATCATAAGAGTCTCAAATACATCTTCAGTCAGAAGGAGTTAAACATGCGGCAGAGAAGATGGCTGGAATTGATTAAGGACTATGACTTGGACATTCTTTACCATTCAGGCAAAGCAAATGTGGTGGTTGATGCACTAAGCCGCAAACCCATTTCTATTCGAATGCTGGAAACTCTTACCTCCCAGTCCAACATTCAACGAGAATTGATTCGCGAAGGAATTGAAGTATGGTTGCAAAGAGTCTAAGGACAACTGTGTGTGATGGAACTAACTTCATCATTGACCGAAGAAATCAAATCTAAACAATTGGATGATCCTCTGATGATTCGGTTACGTGATGAAGTGAGCAGAGGAAAGGCACCAGGATTCGTAATTCATGATGATGGAGTTTTGATATTTCAAAACCGACTTTGTGTTCCCGTTGTCGATGTTTCGAAGCAGAAAATCTTGAAGGAAGCTCACAGCACGCCCTATTCTATCCACCCGGGCACCAATAAGATGTATAAGGATCTGAAGCAGAATTTCTGGTGGGGAAACATGAAGAAAGATGTAGCGGATTATGTCTCGAAATTTTTGATTTGTCAGCAGGTTAAGATCGAACATCAACGACCTGCCGGAATGCTGAAGCCGCTCCCGATTCCTGAATGGAAGTGGGAGGACATATCGATGGACTTTATCACTAATATGCCGAGGTCCAGAACAAGAATGAACATGATTTGGGTTATAGTTGACCGTCTAACCAAATCGGCTCATTTTCTGGGCATTAAGGACACTTGGGGACCAGAGAAGCTGGCACGAGTGTTTATTGCAGAGATAGTCCGATTGCATGGTACTCCGAAGACCATTATTTTTTATCGAGATGGTCGTTTCGTGTCATATTTTTTGAAACCAGTGCATAAGGCCTTGGGAACCGAATTGAACTTCAGCACATCTTATCATCTGCAGACATACGGACAGTCCGAGAGGACTATTCAAACAGTGGAACACATGCTGAGAGCTTGTGCCTTAGATTGGTCGACTGATTGGGAAGTTCATCTACCGTTGATTGAATCACCTACAACAATAGTTGGCATGCTTCCATTAAGATGGCACCGTTTGAGGCATTATACGGGAGGAGATGCAGATCGCCCCTATGTTGGGATGATTCATCTTGATCGAGACGGAACCAGAATTGATCGTACAGACACAAGAGAAGATAGCCTTGATTCGCGAAAGACTGTTGACTGCCCAGAGTCGACAGAAATCTTATGCAGACGTGCTTCGTCGCCCATTAGAGTTCAGTATTGGAGATCACGTGCTTTTAAAAGTTTCTCCTACTCGAGGAATCTTTTGTTTTGGGGGAAAGGGAAAGCTGAGTCCGAGATATATCGGACCGTTCGAGATTCTTAAGAAAGTTGGAGAGTTGGCATACAGGTTGGCACTACCGCCGTCATTAATCCATGTTCATAAAGTATTCCATGTATCCCAGTTACGGAAGTATATACCAGATCCCAGTCATGTCATTGATTTCGGCGAGATCGAAGTCGCTAAGGATGGTATGTTTGAAGAAAGACCGATCAAGATACTCGAAAGTCTAGTCAAACAATTGAGAAATAAACCAATCGATTTGGTTAAGGTTCAGTGGTCACACTAAAGAGTGGAAGAAGCCACTTGGGAGACGGAAGATATCATGAAGTCCAGATATCCATAGTTATTTTCGTCTTGAGTTTCGGGACGAAACTCCTTTTTAGAAGGAGAGTATGTAATATCCGAATTAATTATTGAGTATTTCGTCTGTAATTGAACCATGTATTATTCGGATTCGTGATATCGATAATCGAAGTATGATATTTCTCGTATTTGTATCCATACGCATGATTATATCAACATATAAATCTTCACATGCAATTACGTAATAACGTACCTAAGAAGTGAGCATAGCGTACGTTGTTGTGCGGCGATTTACACGCCTCAATGGCGATTGGCATAATGATCGGAAGCCAACCAAAGAAGACAGACGCTGGGCAAGCGCCTAGCGGTCGACGTCCAAGGTGATTGTCTATTGGCATCTGGCGATCGCCTCTAATGTCCGACCGGGGACGACCGTCCCTTGCCATGTGTGAATCCGAAACCCGTCAAAGTCTGCGAAGACCGAATCTCGGGTGAAGAACCACGTGCAGATCCGCAAAAGGGGCCGCAAGAACAGGCCCTACTCCAGCCCATCAGCAGCTGTCTGTGATAAGGACGGCCTCACCTACCGACAGACCCGCTGAAAGGTCCTAGGTAGGACCTCCCAAGGCAGCGAGAAGAGGCACCTGTCGCCTCCTCATTAGTTCGCACGTCTGGCTGCCAGCAGCAGCTGCGGACTTTAAGGAAACAGTCCCACGTGCTGGGACGATCGCCCGCCTTATTTAAATGCAGGAACGGCGATCGCCCGCTATGGACAGGGACGTCCCATCAACCTCTTTTTCTTATAAATAGGAGGCCTCCAGCATTGGCAAAATGGAGAGTGATAACGCTAACACGATTACACATAGCAAATAATACAGAGAACTCCTCATATTTGTAACAAGAACTCACAGAGCTTCAACTCTGGTTCTTCCGGCAATCTTCAGCACTCGTGAGCTAAGATAACTAGGGTCTTTACACTAATTATAATTATACTCTAACATTAATATTTGTACTCACAAGTATTCATATTAATAACATCTCGCGAGAGCATTCAAGCCCGAGACTAACAACCCCGACAAATCTTGTGTTATTTACTTTCCCACGGACGTGCTCTCGCATTTTGTTTGTTACTCGTCCATTCCAGCATATCATCTCCGGATAATATTTTGGGTAACAAAAATTGGCGCTAGAAGGAGGGCGATCTACCTTCATTTTCTTTCCGACCGTTTCGAAAAACACTCACTGTTCTTCGGAGCATATACTTGAAGAAACACATTGTTCTTCAAAGAAAAACCCCCAGAATCATGAAGGCGCTCATAGAAACTGGGGCAGGCGCCAAGAGATCGATCGCCGGACTGAGTGAGCCACTCGCGGTCTAGATCGATATTTCCCCCGTACAACCGAAGATCGCTCCTCCCCAAACACCTCTATATGAGGGGAGATCAGACCCTGAGACCCAATTGAGCAAGTTCCGGATCTACATGACCAGATGCGGGGCATCGGACGCGACGAAGTGTCGAATGTTCCCATTAACATTGGGCGATCTTGCCCATAGGTGGTACATCTCATTGCCACCGCGCTCAATCAACTGTTTTGAGAAGCTGGCGAACGACTTCATGTCGTATTTCGCCGCCAAAGTTGCTCGGCCAGAAGGTCCCCACCGCATAATGAAGATCAGGCAGGGAAAGGACGAGCCCGACGAAGATTACATCGATCGGGTGGATGAAGTAGTCCTCACCGGCGAGCCCAATAGAGATGAGCTCGCCCTCTACTCGGTCCTAGGGGGATTCTATGGCCATTCACCCATGTTCAGGCACCTCATGAAGGACATCCCTCCAACCTACGCTATCTTCTGCGTCAAGGCCGCCGACTTTCTGGCCAAACAGAGGATGCTCACCCTTCGCTTAGGTGAGGGATCTACCGAATAAGGGAAGGCGCCATCTCCCATACCGAAGAAGGCGGTCGCTAAACCCAGAAAGGCGGTTGCAAAGCCGCCTGGTGAGTTCAAGGCCTTCGAGGATGTGGAAGTTCACCTCCTCCGCAACCTCAATCTGTCTCCGGCCCATATTTTCAACGCCATCAAGGGGCGCGAGTGGCTTATCAAGCCGAAGCCGATGAGGGACAACGATCATCTGGACCGCAGCAAATTTTATGCCTACCACAAAAGTCCCGGCCACAACACCAGCTAGTGCTGCGACCTCCTCAGACAACTATGGATATTGTTCGAGGAAGGCAAGTTGGACAATTCGGTGACCAAGCCAGAACCCCGGGAAGAAAGGGCCGGGAGGCGCGATCGCCGACAGAACGACGAAATCCCTCCCAATCCAGTCGCCAAAATCGAGCAAAACGAGCCGGAGTACTCAGACGAGTCAATCCCTACGATCAACCCCGGCGACCGGATCAATATGCTTCAGTCGGGAGGTGGAAACCTCAGAGGTCTTTCCCCGGTTTCCACCATATCAAATAGAAAGCGGAAGGCCGAGCTGAGGGCGTTCGCCGGAGTCCATGTCGTGGTGCCCCCAGAGCCGACCATCTCCAGATACGCGCTCATCACCTTCTCCAACAAGGATAGGGAGGGAGTGCAGTGCCCCAAAGAGGATGCATTGGTAATCTCTGCATGTATCCTTGGGAAAATGGTCGACCGCATGCTGGTTGACAATGGGAGCTTTTGCAACATCATATTCAAATCTGCTCTGGACCAGCTCGGCAACCTGACCAAGTTCATAAAGCCATTTGATACCGTGCCTGTGTTAGGAATATGCCCTCGAATGCCACTCAGGGGATGAGAGAGTAGGGGCATTGTACTTGTAATTATGGTATAAATAATAAAAAGGCAATACGATTCATTCACTGTTTATTGTATTTCAATTGCATTCTTGACTTGGTAGATATTGAAGGGAAGTACATGTAAATAAATCAAAAATTCCATTCTCGTTATGCGATAAGAGAAAATGCACTGGAAGTGTTTAAAGTTTATTTACGTAAATCGTTCGCAAGTTGATAAACTTAAATGGACATTAAGTTTTAATAAGACTTGTATAACTAGTGCTAGGACGTGTGCACGTCTTGATAGCATAGTTATAAATATATTGGTGGGACCAGTATACTCGAACACGACTCATACTCGATTCAGTCACACGGTATTCACTCTCGGAGAGTCGATGACGAATCGAAAGGTTGTGATAGTATACGTGGACCTTTGACTTGAGGGTTCAGTAGAAGATGTGCCTGTGACGTTTAGTTTGTCATTAGAGTAGCTAGACTCATTTGCTTAATTGCTAAGTCGACCTCGAAGTGCGGACTTTACGGGAAAGTAGCAGTCTTTACTGTACACCAAGAAAGGATTCTATCTCCTGTTAGTGAGCAGGCGAATGTCCTATACGGTTAATGGCAAATAAGATCATAAGTCTTTGGCCAAAGCATTCTGATATAGTCGTATTAGATACACTATTAATCAGTCGGTCTTGATTTGCATTAACACATGTATAGAGTCTAGTCAACAGTAGGGTTTGACTTTACCGTGACCCGAAGACTTGATCGGGACATCTGATGAAGGGTTTATACGTATATAGTATTCACGACATAATAGTTCTGGAATGATCCCTTCATTCGTTCTCAGTCGGGGTTTACAGTGCGGCCCGCTAAGTGGCTAAGTCGCCGTACTCATTGGTTCCTCCCAATGCCGGCTGAGACGAACCTACGGAGTCGCGCATCAGGAGCGTTGACGGATAAATGTGAATTTATTATCTCTCTATTAATATTAGATATTGGATATCTAATTATGATTTATTGGATAAATCAAATATCGGTATTATGAAATTAAATTAAGTTACCGGGTAATTAATTTAATTCATAAATTATATTTCTTAGAGAAATATATTTGTATTTGATATAATTAATTAATTAGATTAATTAATTAATATAAATACATTGATAATTAAACGAAGTGTATTTAACAGAGTCGTTTGACGAACGTCCGGTACACGAGCCGAAAGGCTCGGCTCGTTTTCAAGGAAACTTTCTAGTAGGCTGCCCCCCTCACATGACCACCTTTCATGTGTGTTGTCATGTTTTAATTATTTGTAGAGATTCTTATTCTCAAAATAATTATAACATGATATATAATTATTATATGAGATATAATATATACACACATGATGAGATGAAAAAGATATACAACTCATATTCATATTTCGGAGAGAGTTCAGCCGTGAGTTGCAAAGTGAGGGAGGAGAATTTTTTTTTCTTTTCTATTTTTCATCTTGGAGGTGATATAAAAGTTAAGAAAAAGTGATATATAAATTCCTACAACACTTTCTAGCCGTGTTCTTCATAGAACGGAGTGTTGTAGATTTTTCCGGGCAACTTCCGACGCGTGTGAAGTAGAGGCTTCAAACTTTCGGTGCTTGGAACGAAGGGATTTCGTGTTCGGGACGGGGTTCGTGATCATCATCAATTTACGAAGAATTATTTCAAAGGCTTCAAGGGTATGATCCTTAATCTTCGTATTTTTTTTCTTCGTATATACGTTACTTGATCGATCCTGTTTGGGATTTGTTTTTATTTCCGCCGCGTATTTCGTTTTATTTTCGGAATCCCAACAGTGGTATCGGAGTGAGGTCAATGTTTCCGTATATACGATTATTTGTGCATTTTGAATGCTTTTGGATGATTATTATGATTTAAAATCATGTATGGAATAATCGTAGATTTTTAAATTGTTCATTGTAGCATCACGTTTTTGGAAACGGGCCGAAAAACGAAGAAACGGGGCTGCCGGCAGTGGTGCTGGCAGCACTGCCTGGGCTGCCTGCCCAGGCTGCCGACCATGATCGGCCATGTATCGGCCAGATGCCATTAGGGGGTGCCCACCTGCCGAGCAGGACTCGGCCAGGCTGCCGAGCAGTGGCTCGGCCAGGCACCCCTCGGGTTTTTGGCCCGATTTTGAATCGGGCCGTGGGTTGGGCCTAAAACCGGATTGTCCGGGACTCCATTTTAAGTTTATATTTCGTTGTAATTATTTCCCAAAATTTAAATTGGATTTTAATTTGACTAAACTAATATTTGGAATATTTTTTTAGTTAAGGGAAATAAATTAAACGAAAATATTATTTTGGCCGGATTACTTCGAATGAATTTAAATGACGATTATTAGTATTAATTGGATTAATACCATTAAAATTGAATATGACGAAGACCGAAGACAACCGACCGAGAAGACGAAGATTCGAAGACTGTGTTTTTATTTATTGGGTCATTCGCTTGGCCCAGTACTTAAAAATTAGGTCCATGAGCTATATGTTGGTAGTAACTAAGTTACTGTTTTCTGTTTTTCATTTTGAATGATTGACAAACCAACAAACGCGCGTATAAATGAATTAATGTGCAAAGTATAACATTAATCGCGAAATTCTCCCGACTACAAACACACTAAGTTATAAAGGTTACGAGGTTTCCTACCCTCCGTCAAACTCATGGAAAATTGAAATCTAAAACGGAATATTATTCTTCCGAGTATGTCGGGGTAATATTTTTGGGGAAAGTTGATAAACTCCTAGAGTGCATTATATGCCTTTGGTTGTGACAAATCAAACCCCTATAAACCGTATGGGTTTCCGGTAAGATTCAATTGTCACACTAATAGGAGTTGACGGTTTAAACTTAGATAGTTCAGCGAGCCATAGAAACTGAATGGGTTGAGGGCAAGTGAACTAGGGGTAAAAGAAGATCGAATCATCCATTAGATAGGTTGGTATTAGACACCACTTTATAAAGAATAATAGAATAGAAACCGTATGGGTTGCCCTCTATTAAACTTTGTAAAGAAATCGATCACCACTATGAAGTCACCCAAGACTTCCGGATTTAACATGGGAGTATGTAAATGCCGATAAAATAGTGGGAGTCGAGTTATGAATAAAGAAAGCCCTTAAATTCTTTACTCGGTTCATAATTAAATAATCACTAACGAATCTTAAATTATTCTCTGCAGTTAACAAAACTCTCAATACGACAATGAACGCACTCGCTATACTACTTGAAAAGAACGTCCTGACTGGTCCGAACTATGTGGACTGGCTTCGGAACTTGAGGATTGTCCTAACTATGGAAATGCTGGGATACGTCTTAGAGGCGGACATCCCAGCGGCTCTTGCAAGAACCCGAGCCAATCAGGAAGATGTCGATGACCATGAGAAATGTGTGAAAGACGACATAAGAGTGCGAGGGTACATGTTAGGCTCAATGACCAATGAGCTTCAACGTGCCCATGAAAAGATGACGTCTTCGAGAGCCATCTTATCGCACCTGGCTGAGCTCTATGGAGAGCATAGCCGAACTGCTAGATATGAGATATCGAAGCAATTATTCGGCGCCAGGATGAAGGAAGGAGAGAGGGTTGGGGACCATATCCTCAAGATGATCTCGATGATTGAGAGATTGGAAGCTCTTGATTTTCAAATGCATGCATCTCTCCAAACTGACCTTATCCTGCAGTCACTTCCTGACTCTTTTTCACAATTTGTCATGAACTTCAACTGCAATGAGATTGCATGTAACTTAGCTGGGCTAATGAACAAACTAACGACTGCCCACTCTCAGATGAAGACAAAGGGAGAGGAAGCTGCACTTGTGATTTCTTCTGGGACTTGGAAGTCCAAGAATAAGAAGAAAAAGAACAAGAAGCAGTTAGGTCCAATAGCCAAGATCGACAAGGGAAAGGGCAAGGCCCCAATGGTTCAAAAGAGCAAGGGGGCCAAGAAAACGGATGTATGCCTCAACTGCGGTGAGCTAGGCCACTGGAAGAGGTACTGTCCAAAGCTTGACCGTAATGCGCCTTCAGGTACGGAACTACTGGTTTTAGAAACAAGTTGTTCTGTAACTGTATATTCTACTTCTTGGATACTTGATTCCGGTGCGAGTTCTCACATTTGTACAATAAATCAGGATCTGGAACGAAGTAGGAAGATGGATTCAGGGGAGGTGATGGTCACTGTCTGAAGTGGGCATATTGTCGAGGCTTCTGATATCGGATCCCTTATGTTGGATTTAGAATTTGGTTTTATTCTTACTTTAGATGATGCAAAAATATTGTATCAATTCCGGTCATGGACCGAAAGGGATTTCACTTCTTTATTGGAGATGGGTCCTGTCGTATTTATTTTAGAAATAAATTGGTTGGTACTGCTACATTATTAAATGGTTTATACCATTTAAATCTAAAGAATAAAACAACTGTGAACACTATAACTAGGAAGCGTAGGGATGAAACGAACCAAGCACTTAAGTGGCATCTTAGACTTGGTCATATCGGTCAGACCAAGGTTCATAAAATGGAGAAAGATGGGCTTACGGGTCCATTGGGATCAGATCCCTATCCAACTTGTGAATCTTGCCTTCAAGGCAAAATGACTAAGTTACCCTTCGCAGGGACTTTTGAAAGAGCTGCTGAAAAACTTGGATTGATCCATACTTGTAATATCCGCATTTTTATTTTCCCGGTATTTTCATTTTTGATGTATTTCTTGTTTGTAGCGACCCTCGTATATTTTTTCAGTGTATTTCTACCGTCATCTATTGATCTGATTCTAGTAAATTGTTATTCGGAACCGCCGTTTCGGGGTTGCCGCAAGTCCATCTTATGTCCTTATGGACGTTGTGAGCTTTTGCTTGGTGATTCGATGGCGTATTGTATTATGTTGTCGTATTGTCCCTTAGAGAGCGTCGTGAACTCTTGATGTCTTTCCTTTTGAGTTGGTTACGTTCTGGATGCTTTCGGAGTCGTGTCGGGCTAGATTTTAGCCTTTGGTTCTTGCACTCGAGCAGGCCACACGAGTTGTCGATTGTGTTTGGCACTCATGCGTAACCGAATGCTAGGCAGAGGACTCCAGGGACGCACGAGCAGGAAGCACGAACTGGTGCTCGTGCGCGTCGCTCGTGCGTGTTGGTCAGAAGCTGGGCAGTAGCCTGGCGCACGACCAGACACCCGAGCAATTGGTCGTGCCCGCTGCTCGTGCGCAATCAATGCTCGGAAGTGACTCCCAGGGACGCACAAGCAAGAAGCACGAGCTAGTGCTCGTGCGCTGTGCTCGTGCGTGTTGGACAGAAGTCGGGCAGTGGCCTGGCGCACGATACCTAGGCATGTCGGTTTATTGGGTCTTGTTGTGTTTCGTTTTGCACATCATCGTCACGCTGCCATGATATATCCCCGTATCTCAAGCTATTGCCGATTTTAACAAGGAGTTGGGTTATGTGAAGACCCAAGTTGTCGAGGAGAGCGACAAAATTTTCCATTTTTCCAGGCGGATGAAATTGTTGATTCGGGACTATATGTCGGGGCTCGTCTGTACTACCTTGAAGGATTACCAGAGTAGGGCCCTTGCTTACGATATGTCAGTGACGGCTAGCAAGGCGGCTCGCGAGAGCAAGAAGCAGAAGTCTGTGGGGAATTTTTCGGGCCACAAGGGTGGGGGTCAGCAGAAATCCCAATCTGCTAACTTCGTCGTCGGCGGTGGTCCAGCTCATTCCGCTGGGGGTTCTCGTGGAACTACCAGTGCTCCTTTCCGTGGTGTGAAGTGTTTCAATTGTGGCCGTATAGGCCACATCAGTCGTACTTGTTTGAGCCCTTTACTGACGTGTAATCAGTGTGGCCAGCCGGGCCACAAGGCTGCTTTCTGTGCTGAGAGGGAGAGAATCCTCGGTGCTCGGGCTTCCATTCCAGCGCCCCGGGAACCAAGCGTGAATCAAGGATTGTTTGCTTCTCAGTCCCCACCGAGTGCCAGTCGAGGGAGAGGTCGGGGTCAGACCGCCAGAGGGGGAGCTTCTAGTGTCGGCTCCGCCCATCCGCGAGTTTACGAGATGAGGAGGGCCGATGATCCGACCGCTACCATTGCCACAGGTACCGTTCATATTCATTCTCATCCTGTCAGTGTGCTTTTCGATTCTGGTGCTACGCATTCATTCATATCTCTGGAGTGTGTGTGCCGTTTGTGTCTCGACTGTTTGACGCCTTGTGAGCCCTTCATCGTTAAGCTTCCTAGCGGTGATAGGATCGTTGGTGATCAGGAGGTTCGAGACTGTTCTGTGCTTATTTGTGAGAGGGTTTGGCCCTCTAATCTTATTGTTGTGGGTATTGAGGGTGAGAATTTGATTCTCGTGGATGATTGGCTCGAGCGGCATGGTGCAATCATGAACTACCGCACGAGGATCATCACCATGCTAGCCGAAGACGGCACCGAGCACTCTTTCGCCGGGCGAAAGGGGGGAAACCAGAAGTTCGTTATTAACGCCTTGAAGGCGATGAGACTCCTGCGAAAGGGGTGTAGTGGTTATTGGTGCTACATCTTAAAGGCGGAGAGTGGTGGAGTAGAGCTTTCGTCGATTCCAATCGTTAGCGAGTTTCCTGATGTATTTCCTGACGAATTACTGGGATTGCCACCGGATGGTGAGGTCGAGTTTGCTATAGAGTTAGAGCCGGGCGCGGCTCCTATTTTGAAGGCGCCGTATCGCATGGAACCTTCAGAGATGGCCGAGTTGAAGAAGCAGTTGAGTGAGCTTCTTGAGTCGGGGTACGTTCGACCGAGCGCCTCGCCTTGGGGCGCACCGGTCCTGTTTGTGCGGAAGAAAGATGGTTCACTGCGTTTGTGTATCGACTATCGCGAACTAAACAAGGTGACCATCAAGAACAAGTATCCTTTGCCGAGGATTGATGACTTGTTCGATCAGTTGCAGGGAGCTGCGGTATTCTCGAAGATTGATTTGAGATCGGGGTACTACCAACTCCGGGTGAGAGAGTCCGATGTGCCGAAAACAGCTTTTCAGACGAGATACGGACATGATGAGTTTTTAGTTATGCCTTTCGGGTTAACTAATGCGCCGGCGGTGTTCATGCAGTTGATGAACAAAGTCTTTATCGAGTATTTGGATAAATGTGTCGTCGTCTTCATTGACGATATTCTTATTTATTCGAGGAACGAGGAAGAGCATGCCCATCATTTGCGGGTAGTGTTAGACATTTTAAGGACCGAGCAACTCTATGCGAAGTTCTCAAAATGTGAGTTCTGGCTGAAGGAAGTGATGTTTTTAGGTCACGTGATTTCAGCCGAGGGGGTTCGTGTGGATCCGCAGCAGATTGAGGCGGTGTTGGATTGGGCACCGCCCAAGAATATGAAGGAGATCCGTAGTTTCTTGGGCTTGGCTGGCTACTACCGTAGGTTCGTCGAGGGTTTCTCGAAACTAGCTCGGCCACTTACACAGTTGCTCCAGAAGTCCGAGAAGTTCGTCTGGAATGACGAGAGGCAGTCGAGTTTTGAGGAGCTGAAGAGACGTTTGACTTCAGCCCCGATTTTGGCGTTGCCATGTGGCAATGAGGGTTTTGCCGTTTATAGCGATGCTTCGTGTCAGGGCCTTGGGTGTGTGTTGATGCAGCACGGCAACACTATTGCGTTTGCGTCGAGACAGTTGAGGCCGTATGAGCTTAACTACCCTACTCACGATTTAGAGTTAGCGGCAGTTGTTTTTGCGCTCAAGATTTGGCGTCACTATCTTTACGGCTCTGCATGTCAGATTTTTACCGATCATAAAAGTCTGAAATACATATTTACTCAGCGGGAGTTAAATATGAGGCAGAGGAGGTGGTTAGAGTTGATTAAGGATTATGACCTCGAAATCCTATATCATCCGGGCAAGGCGAACGTCGTGGCCGACGCCTTGAGTCGGAAACCTGTTGCGTTGCGGACGCTAGATATCCTTACGTCACAATCTGAGCTTCGGCGGGTTTTGATCGAGTTAGATGTTGAGGTTTTGTTGCCTGGAGCTATCGGGCAACTTTGTGCTTTAGAGATTTCAGCGTCTTTGATCGATGAAATTAAGCTGAAACAGTTGGAGGATCCGATGATTACTCAAATCCGAGAGAACTTTCTTAAAGGAAAGTCTCCTGGGTTTGTGATTCACGAGGATGGTGTTTTGAGATTCCAGAGTCGGCTTTGTGTACCGAGCGACTCAGAGTTGAGACAGAGTATTTTGCGTGAGGCCCATGCTACACCTTATTCCGTTCATCCTGATTCGAGTAAGATGTACAAGGACCTGAGGAGAAATTTTTGGTGGAATGATATGAAGAAGGAGGTCGCACAGTTTGTAGCGAGATGTTTGACTTGTCAGCAGGTCAAAATCGAGCATCAACGACCGGCCAGATTATTGCAGTCACTTCCTGTTTCGGAATGGAAATGGGAAGATATATCGATGGATTTCATTACGAGTTGCCGAAATCGAGGTCGGGCATGAATATGGTATGTGTGATTGTTGATCGTCTGACCAAGTCGGCACATTTTCTGGGCATCAAGGACACTTGGGGCCCGGAGAAGTTGGCTCGTGTGTTTATCACGCAGATTGTGAGGCTTCACGGTACTCCGAAGTCTATTGTTTCGGATCGTGATGGTCATTTTGTATCGCATTTTTGGCAGGCGGTGCATAAGGCGTTGGGCACTCATTTGCGTTTGAGTACCTCTTTTCATCCCCAGTCCGATGGATAGTCGGAGCGCACTATCCAGACATTCGAGGATATGTTGCGTGCTTGTGCTCTCGATTGGAGTAGCAATTGGGAGGAACATTTGCCATTGATCGAATTCACGTACAACAATAGTTGGCACGCGTCGATTCGAATGGCGCCGTACGAGGCACTTTATGGACGGCGTTGTCGATCGCCGATTTGTTGGAATGAGGTGTCCGATTTGGTTGGGACCGAACCGGATATCATTTTAGAGACGATACGAAAGGTAGAAGTGATTCGGGAACGGATGTTGACTGCTCAGAGTCGACAGAAGTCATATGCCGATGTCCGTCGTCGACCTTTGGAATTCGAGGTGGGAGACCATGTGTTGCTAAAGGTGTCGCCGACAAGAGGAGTTTTCCGTTTCGGGAAAAAGGGGAAGTTGAGTCCGAGATTTATTGGACCATTCGAGATTCCTGAGCGAGTCGGTGAGTTGGCATACTATTTGGCGTTACCCCCGGCCCTGAGTCATGTTCATAGCGTTTTTCATGTTTCCCAGCTGAGGAAATATGTCCCAGATCCTAGTCACAGCATCGATTATGGTGAGATTGATGTCACCGAGGACATTACTTTTGAGGAGCGTCCTTTGAAGATTTTGGAACATCGTGAGAAACGACTGAGGCATAAGACCATCCCTTTGGTCAAGGTGCAGTGGTCGAGACACGGGGTCGAGGAGGCAACTTGGGAAACCAAGGATAGCATGCATGCTAGGTACCCTGAGTTGTTTGTTTCTTAAGTTTCGGGACAAAACTTATTTTTAGAGGGGTAGAATATAATATCCGCATTTTTATTTTCCCGGTATTTTCATTTTTGATGTATTTCTTGTTTGTAGCGACCCTCGTATATTTTTTCAGTATATTTCTGCCGTCATCTATTGATCTAATTCTCGTAAATCGTTATTCGGAACCGCCGTTTCGGGGTTGCCGCAAGTCCATCTTATGTCCTTATGGACGTTGTGAGCTTTTGGTTGGTGATTCGATGGCGTATTGTATTATGTTTTCGTATTGTCCCTTAGAGAGCGTCGTGAACTCTTGATGTCTTTCCCTTTGAGTTGGTTACGTTATGGATGTTTTTGGAGTCGTGTCGGGCTATATGTTAGCCTTTGGTTCTTGCACTCGAGCAGGCCACACGAGTTGTCGATTGTGTTTGGCACTCGTGCATAACCGAATGCTAGGCAGAGGACTCCAGGGACGCACGAGCAGGAAGCACGAGCTGGTGCTCGTGCGCGTCGCTCGTGCATGTTGGTCAGAAGCTGGTCAGTGGCCTGGCGCACGACCAGACACTCGAGCAATTGGTCATGCCCGCTACTCGTGCGCAATCAATGCTCGGAAGTGACTCCCAGGGATGCACGAGCAAGAAGCACGAGCTAGTGCTCGTGCGCTGTGCTCGTGCGTGTTGGACAGAAGTCGGGCAGTGGCCTGGCGCACGACCAGACGCACGATCACTTGGTCGTGCGTGGTGGTCGTGCGTCTCTGAGGTATTTAAGGGGGTAGTCGCGTTTTTCACCTGTCATTTTTCATTTCTTCTTCTTCTCCTCCGCTGGAGTTGGATCGTGTATCATCATCCATCTATGATTTTGAGTCTCTAACACCGAGTTATCATCATTTAATCATCTTGTACCTCTTGAATCAAGGTAAAGTTTCCTAGAACCCTATTTTGGAAGATTTGGGGGTTTTCACGTTTTCGTCCAATCCGTTCCGTTTTGTTGGTTAATTCATGATGAATATGATTAATCTGGTTGGTATTCTTCGTTTTCCTACGGATTCATAGTGTATTTCATAGTATTTTTCGTTATCGAGAGGGTTTGGTTGTGGTCCGCCCTCGTTGTTGTTTTCGTACGGATATACATGAATCATAGGCGGGTTTTTGGGTGTATTCCATTTCTGTAATCGTTTAGAAGTGGTTGTGATTGTGTTATTCGAATCGTTAGGTCCATTTCCGCCGATTCCTCGCGGTTGTGCTTGACTCTCCCTTCCCGTTCGTGTCACCGTCTATTAATTGAGGCAAGTACCCTTATGAACTTACAATCTTGACATAGTAGTATTGTATGAGAAATGGTGTGTGTGTGTGTGTGTATGCTCACTACGGGTTAGATCCGACGGGGTCTCGGTAGGGGTCCACAGAGACGTGGATCGACGAGCTTTCTTTTAACCACTACGGGTTAGATCCGACGGGGTCTCGGTAGGGGTCCACAGAGACGTGGATCGACGGTTAATTGTGGTGCATTTTACAAATGTGATTTGATTATGGCATTTCCGGAAATGAGTGTTTTGGAACTATATTTTCACGATTGCATGCATTGACTATATGTGTAAGATGTAAGTTGTTCATTTGGTTACTTGTACTAGCGTAATTGCTAACCCCTCTGGGGACCCATTTTGGGGAAATTCATTTTATGAATTTCAGGTCAGGTTCATCGAGACGAGCGGGCACTGGACCAGTACGCGGATGATGGCTGTGCGTGATGATTGTGCACGAGTGGTGTCTTATTGTCTTCTATCTTTTTACCTCTTGTGGTTTTTAAACTAATAGAAGTACTCGAGTACTTAAGAGTTCTTGTTCGTCTGGATTGTATTGTTGTTTATTATGTTTGTGTCAGATGATGGTGTTATGTTTGACCGGTTGAACCGGGTGGATTATTTTGTTTGGCGTCTTTATGACGAGGTGTTATTTTGTTGTTTCTGTGAGTCGATGAGTATGATATTTGTTCAGCCTGGTGGGTCCCATATAGGGATTCACGGCGCTGTAATATACCTCGAATATCTTGGGGGTGTTACAATACCAACGTCTGTGGCCCTTTTGAAGTGGCACGAGACGGCTTTCAGTATTTCATTACATTCACTGATGACCATACCAGGTATGGATTCGTGTACTTAATGAAACATAAGTCTGAAGCTTTTGATAAATTCAAGGAATTTAAAGCCCTAGTTGAAAATCAAACAGGTAACCATGTTAAGACTCTTCGGTCAGACCGGGGTGGTGAGTACATGAGTACCGAATTTGATGAGTTCTTAAAAGAACTAGGAATAGTGTCACAATTCACTCCTCCATCTACTCCACAATTAAATGGTGTATCAGAAAGAAGGAACCGAACCTTGTTGGACATGGTTCGCTCCATGCTTAACTATACTGATCTACCGATTTATCTGTGGGGTTACGCACTCCTTAATGTTTTGCATATCTTGAACAGATGTCCTTCCAAATCCGTTCCTAAGACTCCCCATGAGATGTGGACAGGTAGGAAACCAAGTCTTAATCACATTAGGATTTGGGGATGCCCTGCTTATGTCAAGAAGACTAAAGTAGAGAAATTGGAAACTAGGTCTGTGAAAGGTAGTTTCATAGGATATCCAGGGGATTCCATGGGATATCTATTCTACATGCACGAAGATCATAGGATCATCGTTGCTATTCAAGCACACTTCCTGGAATATCAGTTTATTCAGGAAGGAGGGGCAGGTAGAAATATTTCTTTGGAAGAAATAAAAGAAACACCAAATGGGACACCTATGCAAGATATTAGAAAAACCTTCTGAAATACAAACACAACCTCGCAAGTCTAGTAGAATTTCTCAAATACCTGAGAGGTATGGCTATCTGCATCAAGAGGAACTGGGTGTCCATGAGATGACATAAAGTAGTCAAGAGAATGATCCTTCTACATACGACCAAGCGATGGTAGACGTTGACTCCACCAAGTGGCAAGAAGCTATGGAAGCTGAGATAGACTCAATGCATGCTAATCAGGTCTGGACTTTAGTAGATCGTCCTAAAGGCATAGTGCCTATTGGAAACAAATGGATCTATAAGAGAAAGACTGATGGAGATGGCAAGATTGAAACCTATAAGGCCAGGCTTGGGGCAAAGGGTTATTCCCAAAGAGAAGGAATCGATTACTTCGAGACCTTCTCGCCTGTAGCTATGATTAAGTCTATTCGCATGATGCTTGCCATAGCAGCCCACTTAGATTATGAAATATGGCAAATTGATGTGAAAACGGCATTCCTAAATGGATTCCTCGAGGAGGGGATTTACATGGAACAGCCTAAGGGATTCATATCTCAAACCAATATTCATAAAGTATGCAAACTTCAGCGTGCCATTTATGGACTGAAGCAAGCTTCACGGAGTTGGAATCTTCATTTTAATGAGACAGTCAAAGAGTTTGATTTTGTCCAAAACGAAGAGGAGCCCTGTATTTACAAGAAGGTTAGTGGGAGCAAAATTGCGTTCTTAATACTATATGTAGATGACATTCTACTTATAGGAAACGACGTAGGAATGCTGAGTTCTGTGAAAGCTTGGCTTTCTAAAGAGTTCTCAATGAAAGACTTGGGAGAAGCCACCTATATTCTGGGTATTCGTCTCTACCGGGATAGAGCGAAAAGAATGTTAGGTCTTTCCCAAGCCCTCTATATAGAAAAGATCCTGAAGCGATTTAGGATGGAAGATTCTAAAAGAGGGTTCCTTCCTATGCAACATGGTGCAAAACTTTCCCTAGAGATGTGTCCTCAAAGTGAGGAAGACAGAAAGGAAATGAGTAAGGTGCCTATGCTTCGGCAGTAGGTAGCCTCATGTATGCTATGATTTGCACTAGACCGGACATTGCCTATGCTGTGAGCGTAGTAAGTCGGTTTCAGTTAAATCCAGGGCAGGAACATTGGACTGCTGTAAAGAACATTCTTAAGTACCTAAGGAGGACTAAAGACTTGGTTCTTACATACGGCGGTGGAGAACTAAGAGTGATGGGTTATACAGACTCAGATTTTTCGGGGGACATGGATGCTAAGATGTCCACATCAGGGTATATCTTTACTCTGAATGGTGGGGCAGTTTCTTGGAGAAGTGCCAAGCAAAGTTCGACTGCTATCTCTGTAATATCCGTGTTTTCTATTTTTGGTAATTTCTATTTTTGGTGTATGTTCGTTTTGGACAACTCGCTTATCACTGTTTTGGAATTCTGAATCTATTTTGTTCTTGGAGTTTTTCCGTTTGGACGAGTTTCGAGGATGTTTTTGCATAATTTCATCTTGAATTATATCTTGTCGCATGTACGTTCGATTCTCGTAAAACTCGTTCATTTTCGTTGTTTCTTGATTTGCATAAGTTTGTGTGGTTGAGTTGGTCGTGTTGAAACTTTCGGTTTGTTAATCCGACGTTGTATCGCGATTTTCGGGCACTTGGGCCATTTTTGTAATTTCCATAAGTTTAGAGAATTTCACTTTGTTTGTTACATTTCGGACTCTCCGGTGATCGGGATTATATTCTCTTGGAACGCTCAGCTTTATCGTCTTGAATATTCCGTGTTTATGTTTCCGGATTCTAGTCTTGCTTCGCATTTCGATACTTTTGTGCTGTTGGCAGCAGTGTACTAGGTAGTACTGAACTGCTGCCTGAGTAGCGCACGCTACTCCGGGCTTACTTGCGTGTGCTATCACTGTGTGGTTAGCGTACGCTAACCTGGGGTTCGTAGCGTGCGCTAACAATTTCAGCTGATGCAGGGCCAGTAGGTTCGATATTTGATCGACCGTGTAGCGACGCTAATTCTGCGTTAACGCACGCTAATTCCTAGCATTAGCGCACACTAATCATGTGATCTTGCGTACGCTAATCGGAGGACAAGATGGACTGTTCTTCCACACCCCGTTAGCGCACGCTAATGCTTGTGCGTAGCGTGCGCTAAGCCTGTTTAATATAAATAGGACAACAGCAGTCAACTTCGTCATTTTTCCATCATTTCTTATCCTTCTCAGCCTTGAGCGATTCCAGACGAGGGTTAGGGCCGATTCCGACTAAATATCATCATCCACTACCATCCGTGCATTCCTTGCGTGAATTCTTCAAGTTCCTAACACTTTCCACCATCCGAATCAAGGTAAGAATCTCTGAAACCCTTGTTTTGAGATTTTGGGGAAATTTTGGGGATTTCTTGGGATTTGACTCTTTTAGTCCGAATTATCATTGAATTATCGCTAGACTTCGAACGTGTGCTTGTAATCCTTCGTTTTTATTGATGATTTGTGGTTTTAAACTCCAAGTTTTCCGTTGTTCGTCACTTATAGTCGACGATACCCAAGTCATGGCCGACAAATTGTACCAACGGTAGAATTAGGATTAATTCTTACCTTTCCGCATTATTGAGACTTGTTGTATACTATTATTATGTTAGGAACGGATTTGGGAGGATTGTTCGGACCGAAACCTATTCCTTCGTTGTTTCCTTCATTTCGTCTTATTCAAGGCAAGTACATGTATTATATTTCATTATGTGTGTACGGTTTGATGTGAATGATGTAAACTGGACTATTGAATGATTGTGTTGGTTACTCTTCCACCTGGGGATGTCATGTGGCCTCTGGGGGCCGATACTAATGGGTACGGCCATGGAAGTGGACTCGTGTGCGTGTGTTGATGTTCTTCCACCTGGGGACGGTTCGACGGGACCTCTGGGGGCCGATACTAATGGGTACGGTCGCGAGTTACGAAGCGTGGATATTTGTGATGTGAAAAACTTGATGATATACTGTTTTGATGTAAATATGATATTCCGGAATATTGATGTTCATAATGATTTTCCAAACGATTTGTTTGCATTGAATCGTGTATGTATATAATGTTGTGTAATTGTGTACTTGCACTAGCTATTCGAATGCTAACCCCTTAAATGGGGGAAATGTGTCTTATGCATTTCAGGTACCGGGAGAGCTGAGGAGCAGGCACGGGACATGCACTCAAATGATTGGCTGGCATGATGATGTGGCTCGAGTCTGTATTTTTTTTTTATGTTTTGACATTGCATTTGTCGAGTATTGGAGTTAGACTGTTTATTCTTAAACTTGGTTTAAGTCCCCTGCGTGGGCAATGAATTGATATTTAACTTATGCTTCAAGTACTCCGTTAAAATGTTTTGGCCGGGGCCATGACCTTATTTACTTTTTGAGTGCATCTGTTGGGATATCTTTGTGATTTACGAGTCGTGAGTTAGCCTGGTAGACTTCACGAGGGTTCTACGGCGTGTAATGTCCCATTTGTGAATTGGGGTGTTACATTTATGGCATTAGAGCTTAGGTTTTGAATACCTAGGCTGTCGGTAAATTTTGGGTCTGTCAGTTGCGTTGTTAGAGTCAGTCATTGAGCTTAACATCATCATGTTGCCATCTTTTCGTGCGACCCGTGGCTGTAAGTCTCCTCAAACTCTTATACTTCTATAATTCGTTCTCTTGCGTGTTCGGAATTGTGAATTGTGATGCCAACCTTGTAAAGTGTGAATCTTTCTGATCTTGTTCTTTTCATATTTTCTTCAGTATGTTGAGAGGTCGTGGTAGACCCGCTAGGGGACGCGGCCGAGGCCGTGGTCGAGGTGCTGATAATGAAGAAGGCTCACTTTCTCAGTCCTCTGCGGACTCATCCTCTCACTCAGTGCTGTCGGGTAATAATGCCGACGCTGGGGCTACTGCCGTACTTCAGCAGTTAGTAGCCCAACTTGCTCAGATAGCTCAGGGTGGACGCCAGAATCTGCCCCCGACACCTGAAGAGGAAGCTAGTAAGTGGCTTCAGACGGTGACTAAGATGCACCCTCCCCGTTTCTCTGGATCTTCTGACTCCATCGGTTGGGAGAATTGGCTTTTTCAGTTGTCCAGAACCATCGATGCCGTAGCTTGTCCCAAAGACAGGAGGGTACATATTGCCCAATACCTCCTGGATAAGGAAGCTGCGGAATGGTGGGAGGCCGTTGCGCCCAGAGACCGTCGAGCTACTTGGGAGGAGTTCAGGGCTGCTATGGAAGCAGAATATTGTCCGCCGCCAGTCAAAGAACGCATAATTGTGGAGTTCTTCACTTCCACACCCCAGGATGTGCCGATTTTGCAGACCATTATCTCTTACAATCAGCAGTTGGGTTTTGTGAAAGATCAGGTGAGGACGGAGGCCGATAAAATCTGTTACTTCAATATGCGCATGAAGCCGCATATCAGGCAGAGTATGGCACCGCTCATGTGTGACACTTTGAAGGAATATCAGGATCGCGCTCTAGCGATCGAGATGGCCGTCCCGGAATCAGAGTCAGTTTCGGAAGCTAAGAAGCAGAAGACTACTGGCGGATTCTCGGCCGGTAAGGGTGGTCAGTTTTCGAGGTCTCGTTCTGCTCCTACACCTGGGAAGAGGCCGTTTCATCAGGCCGGTGGGTCTCGTGGTAACTGCTCGATCCCAGTCTGACCAAGGGAGGGTTTGTTTTAATTGCAGTCAGCCCGAGCACGTTATGAAGGATTGCCCATTTCCGTTAGTTGCTTGCTTTACTTGCGGACAGACCGGGCATCGGGAAGCTAATTATGAGAGGGCCACCAGGGCCGCTAGAGTTCCGACTACCACTACCGATCAGAGGGATCATAGCACTCCAGCTACTCATGTTCCGCAGAGTTCGGGCCGTGGTAGGGGTCGGGGTCAGCCGGATCACCGTGCAGCATCGAGTTCGGGTTCAGTTCACCCCCGATTGTATCAGATGAGGCGCACAGAGGAGGCAGACGTTCCAGTGGCGTCAAGTACCACTCAGATCCTTTCTCATCCAGTTTCAGTGCCTTTTGATTCGGGTGCTACCCACTCCTTTATTACTTCGGACTGTGTGAGTCGTATTAGTTCTGACTGCTTGTTTAAGTGTGAACCATTTGTAGTGGGTACGCCCAACGGGGATCGTATGGTTGGGGACCGGGAGGTTAGGGATTGCCCAGTGAGGATCGGGAGCCGAGATTGGCCCTCGAATCTCATTGTTATAGACCTTAAGGGTGAGGATTTGATCCTCGGGGACGATTGGTTGGATCGTCACGATGCTATTATGAACTATCGGACACGTACCATCTCGATAGTGGCCGAGGACGGCACCGAGCATACTCTCGTCAGTTGTAAGCCGGGTAGATCGGGGAGTGTTATTAGTGCCTTGAAGGCGATGAAACTTCTGAACCAGGGTTGTGTCAGCTACTGGTGTTACGCTCTGAAGGTGGAAGATGGTGGAGTTGATTTGTCGTCAATTCTAGTTGTTAGTGAATACCCCGACGTATTTCCGGATGACTTGTCGGGATTACCACCACATCGAGAGGTGGAGTTTCCTATTGATCTAGAGCCGAATGCGGCCCCTATTTCTCGAGCGCCGTACCGTATGGCACCGTCGGAGATGTTAGAGTTGAAGAATCAGTTGGGAGAGTTGTTAGATAAAGGGTATATTCGACCGAGCACATCGCCTTGGGGTGCGCCCGTACTTTTTGTTAAGAAGAAGGATGGATCGCTTCATTTATGCATCGACTATCGAGAATTAAACAAGTTAACCATCAAAAATAAATACCCTTTGCCCCGGATTGACGATTTGTTTGATCAGCTTCAGGGGGCGACAGTCTTTTCGAAGATTGATTTGTGATCGGGCTACTACCAGTTGAGGATTCGGGACATCGATATACCGAAAGCTGCCTTTCGGACGAGATATGGCCATTACGAGTTTGTGGTTATGCCTTTCGGGCTAACCAATGCCCCAGCAGTGTTCATGCAGTTGATGAACAAAGTTTTTATTGAGTATCTGGACAAATTCGTAGTCGTCTTTATCGATGACATTCTTATCTATTCACGGAGTCGGGAGGAGCACGCCTTACATCTCCGGATTGTATTAGACATTTTGAGAGCTGAGCAGTTGTATGCGAAGTTCTCTAAGTGTGAGTTTTGGCTCGAGGAAGTGATGTTCCTTGGGCATGTGATTTCAGCAGAAGGAGTTCGGGTAGATCCGCAGAAGATAGAAGCAGTGATGGCTTGGGAGCCGCTTAAGAATGTGAAGGAGGTGAGGAGTTTTATGGGTCTCGCCGGCTATTACCGTAGATTTGTTGAGGGGTTTTCTAAGATCGCTAGACCACTCACTCAGTTGCTCCAGAAGACTCAGAAATTCGAGTGGACCGCAGACAGACAGAATAGTTTTGGCGAGTTAAAGAGACGACGAACTACCGCACCCGTGTTAGCGTTGTCTCAGGGGAACGAAGATTTTGGGGTATATAGTGATGCTTCGGGCCTTGGGCTCGGATGTGTTTTGATGCAGAGAGACAGGGTGATTGCTTATGCATCCCGCCAGTTGAAACCTTATGAAGTAAATTATCCCACGCACGATTTGGAGTTAGCTGCGGTCGTTTTTGCCTTAAAGATATGGAGGCATTGTCTCTATGGGTCGTCGTGTAAGATATTTACGGACCACAAGAGTCTTAAGTACATCTTCAATCAGAAAGAGTTGAATATGAGGCAGCGTAGGTGGTTAGAGCTAATTAAAGATTACGACCTCGAGATACTTTATCATCCAGGCAAGGCTAACGTAGTGGCTGATGCGTTGAGCCGGAAGCCGATGGCATTACAGATGCTAGAGGTACTTACGCCACAGAGTAGGATCCAGCGGGATTTTATTAGTCAGAATATCGAGGTTTGGGTTGAGAGAGTTCAGGGTCAGTTATGTGCGTTAGAGATCACTTCGTCCTTGACTGATGATATCAAGGCGAACAGTATGACGATCCGTTTTTGGTCCAGCTGAGGGAGGATGTGAGGAAGGAGAAAGCCCCTGGGTTTGTGGTTTAGGATGATGGCGTTCTGAGATTTCGCGGCAGATTATGTTTACCGAATGACATTGAGTTGAGGGAGAAGATTTTGAGTGAGGCTCATACTACGCCTTATTCCATACATCCTGGTACGAGCAAAATGTACAATGATGTGAGGAGTAACTATTGGTGGGGCAATTTGAAGACTGACGTAAGCGAGTTCGTGGCGAAGTGATTGACCTGTCAGCAGGTTAAGATTGAGCATCAGCGGCCCGCGGGGTTGCTACGACCACTTCCCATTCCGGAATGGAAATGGGAAGACATCTCTATGGATTTCATTACTGGGATGCCTAGGACTCGGACTAGAATGAACATGATTTGGGTTATCGTTGATCGACTAACCAAATCAGCTCATTTCCTGGGTATTAAGGACACTTGGGGACCGGAGAGGCTGGCACGAGTGTTTATTGCAGAGATCGTGAGATTGCATGGGACTCCTAGGAGTATTGTTTCAGATCGAGATGTCCGGTTTGTATCACATTTTTGGCAGGCTGTTCATCGAGCTTTGGGGACTGAGTTGAGACTCAGTACGTCTTACCACCCTCAGACTGACGGACAGTCAGAGCGGACAATATAGACATTGGAGGATATATTGAGAGCCTGTGCCTTAGATTGGAAGGATGATTGGGAGTCGCACTTGCCGTTGATCGAGTTCACGTACAACAATAGTTGGCACGCCTCGATCAAAATGGCACCATTTGAGGCATTGTATGGGAGGAGGTGCAGATTGCCGTTGTGTTGGGACAATGCGTCCGAGCTGATTGGTACCGAGCCCAATATGGTATTTGAAACGAGAGAGAAGATTGCTCTGATTCGCGATAGATTGTTGACGGCCCACAGTCGGCAGAAGTCTTATGCCGATACGCATCACCGGCCGTTGGAGTTTGAGGTCGGGGATCATGTTTTGCTTAAGGTGTCGCCGACACGGGGAGTTTACCGCTTCGGCAGGAAGGGTAAACTTAGTCCGAGATATATTGGACCGTTTGAGATTTTAGAGAGAGTGAGAGAGCTTGCCTATCGATTAGGCTTGTCGCCGTCCTTGAGTCACGTGCATAACGTATTTCACGTCTCCCAGCTTAGGAAGTACGTACCGGACCCTAGCCATATTATTGATTTTGGAGAGATCGAGTTGGGACCCGACATTACCATCGAGGAGAGGCCGATTCAGATTTTAGAGCGTCGGGTGAAACAACTTTGTCATAAAACCATTTCTTTGGTTAAAGTTCAATGGTCGAGGCATGGATCCGAGGAAGCCACATGGGAGACGGAAGAAAGTATGCGGTCGAGATACCCCGAGTTATTCGCGTTGTAAGTTTCGGGACGAAACTTATTTTTAGGGGGAGATAATGTAATATCCGTGTTTTCTATTTTTGGTAATTTCTATTTTTGGTATATGTTCGTTTTGGACAACTCTCCTATCACTGTTTTGGAATTCTGAATCTATTTTGTTCTTGGAGTTTTTCCGTTTGGACGAGTTTCGAGGATGTTTTTGCATAATTTCACCTTGAATTATATCTTGTCGCATGTACGTTCGATTCTCGTAAAACTCGTTCGTTTTCGTTGTTTCTTGATTTGCATAAGTTTGTGTGGTTGAGTTGGTCGTGTTGAAACTTTCGGTTTGTTAATCCGACGTTGTATCACGATTTTCGGGCACTTGGGCCATTTTTGTAATTTCCATAAGTTTAGGGAATTTCACTTTGTTTGTTACATTTCGGACTCTTCGGTGATCGGGATTATATTCTATTGCAACGCTCAGCTTTGTCGTCTTGAATATTCCGTGTTTATGTTTCCGGATTCTGGTCTTGCTCCGCATTTCGATACTTTTGTCTTTGTTGGCGTGATGCATCGGGCGATCTTGAATCGATGCCCGAGTAGCGACGCTACTCCGGGCTTACTTGCGTGCGCTATCATCGTGTGGTTAGCGACGCTAACCCGGGGTTCGTAGCGTGCGCTAACGATTTCATGCAGACGATGAGGTTCGATATTTTGGCATGGACCAGTAGCGTACGCTAATTCAGCGTTAACGCACGCTAATTCCTAGCATTAGCGCACGCTAATCATGTTAGCTTGCGTACGCTAACTGGAGGACAGTAGGCAGACTATTCTTCCACACCCCGTTAGCGCATGCTAATGCTTGTGCGTAGCGTGCGCTAAGCCTGTTTAATATAAATAGGGCAACAACAGTCAACTTCGTCATTTTTCCATCATTTCTTATCCTTCTCGGCCTTGAGCGATTCCAGACGAGGGATAGGGCCGATTCCGACTGAATATCGTCATCCACTGCCATCCGTGCATTCCTTGCGTGAATTCTTCAAGTTCCTAACACTTTCCACCATCTGAATCAAGGTATGAATCCCTTGAAACCCTTGTTTTGAGATTTTGGGGAAATTTTGGGGATTTCTTGGGATTTGACTCTTTTAGTCCGAATTATCATTGAATTATCGCTAGACTTCGATCGTGTTCTTGTAATCCTTCGTTTTTATTGATGATTTGTGGTTTTAAACTCCAAGTTTTCCATTGTTCGTCACTTATAGTCGACGATACCCAAGTCATGGCCGAAAAATTGTACCAATGGGTAGAATTAGGATTAATTCTTACCTTTCCGCATTATTGAGACTTGTTGTATACCGTTATTATGTTAGGAACGGATTTGGGAGGATTGTTCGGACCGAAACCTATTTCTTCATCGTTTCCTTCATTTCGTCTTATTCAAGGCAAGTACATGTATTATATTTCATTATGTGTGTACGGTTTGATGTGAATGATGTAAACTGGACTATTGAATGATTGTGTTGGTTACTCTTCCACCAGGGGATGGCATGTGGCCTCTGGGGGCCGATACTAATGGGTACGGCCACGGAAGTGGACTCGTGTGCGTATGTTGATGTTTTTCCACCTGGGGACGGTTCGACGGGACCTCTGGGGGCCGATACTAATGGGTACGGCCGCGGAAGCAGTTTCTCACCTGGGGACGGTTCGACGTGACCTCCGGGGGCCGATACTAATGGGTACGGTCGCGAGTTACCAAGCATGGATATTTGTGATGTGGAAAACTTGATGATATACTGTTTTGATGTAGATATGATATTCCGGAATATTGATGTTCATAATGATTTTCCTAACGATTTGTTTGCGTTGAATCATGTATGTATATAATGTTGTGTAATTGTGTACTTGCACTAGCTATTCGAATGCTAACCCCTTAAATGGGGGAAATGCGTCTTATGCATTTCAGGTACCGGGAGAGCTGAGGAGCAGGCATGGGACATGCACTCAAAGGATGGGTTGGCATGATGATGTGGCTCGAGTCTGTATTTTTTTTTTATGTTTTGACATTGCATTTGTCGAGTATTGGAGTTAGACTGTTTATTCTTAAACTTGGTTTAAGTCCCCTGCGTGGGCAATGAATTGGTATTTAACTTATGCTTCAAGTACTCCGTTAAAATGTTTTGGCCGGGGCCACGGCCTTATTTACTTTTTGAGTGCATCTGTTGGGATATCTTTGTGATTTACGAGTCGTGAGTTAGCCTGGTAGACTTCACGGGGGTTCTACGGCGTGTAATGTTCCATTTGTGAATTGGGGTGTTACAATCTCTACATGTCAAGCCGAATATCAGGCAGCCACGGAGGCTGCTAAAGAAGCTTTTTGGATAAAGAAGTTCACTGAGGAACTTCAAGTGGTTCCTAACGCAGAGAAGCCCGTGACACTATTTTGTGACAACGACAGAGCTGTTACACAGGCTAAGGAGCCTAGGGCTCACCACAACACCAAACATATTGCGAGAAAATATCATTTTGTTAGAGAAATGGTTTGGGATGGGAATGTTTTACTACAGAGAGTAGACACAGCAAATAACGTTGCTGATCCGCTTACCAAGCCACAATTTCAGAAGGTCTTAGAGAGACATCTGGAGAGTATGGGTATTAGATATCATAGTTTGTGGCATTGAGTGCAAGTGGGAGATTATTAGGAATATGCCCTCGAATGCCACTCAGGGGATGAGAGAGTAGGGGCATTGTACTTGTAATTATGGTATAAATAATAAAAAGGCAATACGATTCATTCACTGTTTATTGTATTTCAATTGCATTCTTGACTTGGTAAATATTGAAGTGAAGTCCATGTAAATAAATCGAACATTCCATTCTCGTTATGGGATAAGAGAAAATGCACTGGAAGTGTTTAAAGATTATTTACGTAAATCGTTCGCAAGTCGATAAACTTAAATGGACATTAAGTTTTAATAAGACTTGTATAACTGGTGCTAGGACGTGTGCACGTCTTGATAGTGCTGGGACCAGTATACTCGAACAAGACTCATACTCGATTCAGTCACACGGTATTCACTCTCGGAGAGTCGATGACGAATCGAAAGGTTGTGATAGTATACGTGGACCTTTGACTTGAGGGTTCAGTATAAGATGTGCCTGTGACGTTTAGTTTGTCATTAGAGTAGTTAGACTCATTTGCTTAATTACTGACTCGACCTCGAAGTGCGGACTATACGGGAAAGTAGCAGTCTTTACTGTACACCAAGAAAGGATTCTATCTCCTGTTAGTGAGCAGGCGAATGTCCTATACGGTTAATGGCAAATAAGATAATAAGTCTTTGGCCAAATCGTTCTGATATAGTCGTATTAGATACACTATTAATGAGTCGGTCTTGATTTGCATTAACACATGTATAGAGTCTAGTCAACAGTAGGATTTGACTTTACCGTGACCCGAAGACCTGATCGGGACATCTGATGAAGGGTCTATACGTATATATTATTCACGACATAATGGTTCTGGAATGATCCCTTCATTCGTTCTCAGTCGGGGTTTACAGTGCGGCCCGCTAGGCTGGCTAAGTGCTGCCCGTACTCATTGGTTCCTCCCAATGCCGGCTGAGACGAACCTATGGAGTCGCGCATCAGGAGCGTTGACGGATAAATGTGAATTTATTATCTCTCTATTAATACTAGATATTGGATATCTAATTATGATTTATTGGATAAATCAAATATCGGTCTTATGAAATTAAATTAAGTTACCGAGTAATTAATTTAATTCATAAATTATATTTCTTAGAGAAATATATTTGTATTTGATATAATTAATTAATTAGATTAATTAGTTAATATAAATACATTGATAATTAAACGGAGTGTATTTAGCAGTCGTTTGTGAGCGTCCAGTACGAGCCGAGTGGCTCGGCTCGTTTTCTAGGAAACTTCCTAGTAGGCCGCCCCCCTCACATGACCACCTTGCATGTGTGTTGTCATGTTTTAATTATTTGTAGAGATTCTTATTCTCAAAATAATTATAACATGATATATAATTATTATATGAGATATAATATATACACACATGATGAGATGAAAAAGATATACAACTCATATTCATCTTTTTGGAGAGAGTTCAGCCGTGAGTTGCAAAGTGAGGGAGGAGAATTTTTTTTTTATTTTCTATTTTTCATCTTGGAGGTGATATAAAAGTTAAGAAAAAGTGATATATAAATTCCTACAACACTTCCTAGCCGTGTTATTCATAGAATGGAGTGTTGTAGATTTTTCCGGGCAACTTCCGACGCGTGTGAAGTAGAGGCTTCGAACTTTCGGTGCTTGGAACGAAGTGATTTCGTGTTCGGGACGGGGCTCGTGATCATCATCAATACGAAGAATTATTTCAAAGGCTTCAAGGGTATGATCCTTAATCTTCGTATTTTTTTCTTCGTATATACGTTACTTGATCGATCCTGTTTGGGATTCATTTGTATTTCCGCTGCGTATTTCATTTTATTTTCGGAATCCCAACAGCTTGAAGGGTTCGGCGACAACACGGTCCAAGCCTATGGAAGGATCAAGCTCTCTGTCGAGCTAATATGCTGTTATGATCCCAAGGTTAAGATCACTAGGAACCTCAATTTTGTAATCATAGATAGGCCCAGCATCTATAATGGGTTCCTAGGTCGCCCCTTTCTAGAAACCTTTGAGGCGGTCGCCTCTTCTTTCTTTTACTGTATCAAGTTCCCCACTACCGATGGGACGGTCGGTACTGTAAAAGGAGACCAGCTAATGGCAAAGAAATGTTTGAATTACTCCTGCGTCGTATCTTCCCTTTTAAACGTTTCCCGTACTATTTATAACATTGAGACGAACGACACTCAACCAATGGAGATCGACGAGCCAAGCACCTCATACCAACCCGACTCAGAGGATGGCATCTCGCATCAATTGTCGGATGACATCGAGCCAAGGATCGGCTTCGAGCCAAGCCTCAACATTGATCCAAGGATCGAGTCCGGCAACCGTTCCAAAACGAGAAGCAACTGTCCCCATTGAAGAATTGGAAAGTATAACAATCGATCTGGCTCGCCCGGAGCGGGAAGTGCAGATCGGCTCAAGCGTCGGTCCCGAGTTAAAAGACGATCTGATCAGTTTACTACGTAAAAACATCGGAATCTTTTCCAGATCGCATCAAGATATGGTCGGCATCAGTCCTGAACATGCTTGCCACTATCTAAAGATCGACCCGGCAAGGAAACATGTTCATCAGAAACGTAGAAAATTTGGTCCTGAGAAGTACGCTGCGCTCGACGCACAAGTCAAAAAGCTACTCGATAACAAACTGATCGGAGTAGCTACCGACGAGCCACAGTGGGTAGCCAATACGGTGCTCATCAAAAAGGCAAGTAACTCCTGGAGGTTATGCATTGATTTCACCGACCTCAATGCGGCATGTCCGAAAGACCACTTTCTGATGTCTCATATTGACCACTTGGTCGATAGCACGACAGGTTGCGAAATGATGTCGTTTATGGATGCTTTCGCCGGGTACCATCAGATTCCAATGGCGGAGAAAGACGTAAAACACACGTCGTTCCACATGGAAAAAGACGTGTACTTTTGGGTCCGAATGCTGTTCGGTCTGAAGAATGCGGGGGCGACCTACCAACGACTAGTCAACGGGATGTTCGCCGACCAGATCGGAAACACCATGGAGGTTTACTTTGATGACATCGTAGTCAAGATCCTCAAAAAGGAAGATCACCTCAAAGACCTTGCCGAGACGTTCGCCATCCTTGAGAAATTTAACATGAAACTGAACCCCAAGAAATGCAACTTCGGGGTAAGCTCCGGAAAGTTCCTGGGTCACATCGTGAGCCAAAGGGGGATCGAAGCGAACCCCACCAAGATCCAGGCGATCCTCGATATGCAGGAGCCACGGAATTTCAAACATGTGCAACGCCTCATGGGTTGTCTAGCAGCCCTTAACCATTTCATTTCTCGGCTCGGAGACAAAAGCAAGCCATTCTTCGCCACCATAAAGAATAAGAAATTTGCATGGACGAAGGAAAGCCAAATTGCGTTCGACAAAATCAAGGAGTATCTATCTAATCCCCAAATTTTGGTGAAACCAATCCCAGGCGAAAAGCTTTTCCTCTACCTAGCAGCCTCAGAGGTCGCGCTGAGCGCTGTATTAGTGCGAGCAGAGGGACAGGCCTACTTGCAGATCTACTTCGTCAGTTAAGCGCTTCATGACGCGGAAACGCGTTACACACCTCTGGAAAAGCTCGCCTACGCACTAGTCATGAGTGTTCGCAAGCTGAGAGCCTACTTCTTCGAACACCAAGTGGAGGTTCTGACGATTCTCCCTCTAAGGCAGGTTTTGCACCGACCGGACACCAACGGGCGACTCCTCAAGTGGTCATTGGAGATCGCCCAATACGGTGTCACGTATGCTCCTCGCACGGTGATCAAAGGCCAAGCTCTGGCGGATTTCGTGGTGCAACTAACGTTCCTGCCCAGTCCGACCCAGGTCAGCCGTCCTGCCTGGAAATTGTACGTAGATGGATCGGCGACCAGCTCGCGAGCAGGGGCAGGGATTGTCCTCATCAGCCCCGACGGCCAAAGTTTTACAAATGCTGTGCGTTTCGGGTTCCTTGCGACCAACAATGAAGCTGAGTACGAAGCCTTGGTAGGCGGGCTCGGCCTAGCACTCGCCATGGACGTTCATCGCCTCCACATCTTCATGGACTCCCTCTTGGTCGTGAACCAAGTGAAGAGGGAATATGAGGGCGCGGCGAACAGATGATCAAATATCAAGAATTGGTCACCAAAATGTGCACAAAATTTGAAGTACTGATCGAACAAGTCCTGAGAGAGCACAACTCCCAGGCCAATGCCCTATCCAAACTCGCATCGTCGGAATGGGCGGCAGACTTCTCTAACATCCAAATCACGAAGTCAGCAAAATCGGCGATCGACAGAAACCTGGTCACCACAGTTGCCATCGCCGAAGATAACTAGATGACTCCGTTCATTAAATACTTGAAGGACGGAACGTTCCCCGCAGATCGGATCAAAGCTCGCCAGCTTCAGCTCCGAGTAACCAGATACACCCTATTGGACGACCGGATTTACAAGCGAGATTTCAGCCTTCCTCTCCTCAAATGCATTACGCCGGAGGAAGGCCGACTTATTTTAGCCGAAATCTATGACGGGATCTATGGAAATCACGCTGAAGGGCGAGCTCTCATTCACAAGACGACCAGGCAAGGCTTTTTCTGGCCTACCCTACAAAAAGACGCGATCGCCTACGCCCGATCTTGTCACAGGTGTCAAGTAATGGGCCCGAACATCAAGCTCTCCCCAGAGCAGCTCACTTCTATGTACAGTCCATGTCCGTTCGCCCAATGGGGCATCGACCTCATCGGTCCTTTGCCGACGGCGCCAGGGGGATGTAAATTTGCCATCGTGGGGGTCGATTATTTCACGAAATGTGCTATGGTCGAGCCACTCAACAAGATCGGCCAGGAACAAGTAATCAAGTTCATTTGGAAGAACATCATATGCCGGTTCGGTCTACCTCAGGCTATCATCTCCGACAACGGAAAGCAGTTCGACGATTTGGAAGTTATGCAACTCTGTGAGGAATGGGGAATTAAAAAGCTGTTCTCGGCCCCTTACCACCCTCAGACGAACGGGCAGGTAGAGGCTGTAAACAAGATTCTCAAACACACGATCAAAGCAAGACTCGAATCCAAACAAGGATGATGGACGAACGAGCTCCCGGATGTTTTGTGGTCCTACCGAACAACGACCCGAAATTCAACCGGCAAAACCCCATTCGCCCTCGCCTTCGGAACAGAAGCAGTAATCCCTTCAGAGATCGCCGTCCTCAGCCACCGAACTGAACAAGAAATGACGACGGATAATGATGTAGCTCGACGGATCGACTTGGATATGCTCGAGGAGCGACGACTGACCTCGGAAATGAAGAACACAATCCACAAAAGGAAATCCGAAAAATTCTTCAATTCGAAGGTCAAGGAAAGGCGATTCCAAGTAGGCGACCTAGTCCTCAAAAAGGTCCAGACTCACACGGGAGTATTTGGCCCGAATTGGGAGGGCCCCTTCAGGATATCCAAATGGCTGACCAAAGGAGCCTACGAACTCCAACACCCAGACGGCACTCCGGACCAATATCCCTGGAACGCCATACATTTGAAGAAATACTATCAATAAAAACTCTGTATTCAGTTACCAAATGTACAAAGAGCTTAATGGGATTTTCCGATCCCCTCTAAATGATTCGCCTCGACAGAACAAACAAATAAAAGAGAGGACGACTCGCTCGCCCTCCAAGAGTTCGTCATCTAACCTGATGGACCTAGGCAAGCGATCGCTCCCCCTAGCACAACGTATACCGTCGGGATCGTCATCTAACATGGCGATCCGAGGTAGAAAAGTGCAGCCATGGTTCTGGGAATCGATGGAACCGATAGCCCGTCCATGAAAGGTTCCTTTGTGCAGAGATCGCCCGCCCTTTCATTTAAATACGAGGCGGGCGTAGCCGAAGGACCCTCCAAAACAGATCATTGGACACACTCGCCCTCCAAGAGTTCCTTCATCTAACCTGATGGACCTAGGCAAGCGATCACGTCCTTTCCCCCGTCACAACGTATGCCCTCTTAGGCAGAAAAGTGCTAACAATCTACGGTAGCGAAGTCGATTTATCCGACGACGCCCCGTGCAAGGACTCCTCCAGGCAGAGACCGTTCGCCCCATCGCTACTTCGCGAGGCAAAACGTAGCCTAAGGAGGACCCTAACAATTAAGTGAGTCGCGAGGAATTAACCATCAGACGGAATGTCGCTCGCGCACAAGACACAGCCATAGAGGTCGGTTCCATCGAACCCTATGACTGTGCGAAGTCTTTTCAGGCCAGGATGTTCGGCCCCCATCGAGGAATCAACAAAATCGAAGATCACAAGAACATAACTAAAGATAGATCGCTAACCAAATTATTTTTGTTCGCTTCGTTTCACCAAGTAAACAAAAACAAGGGGTAAAACGGAGCCATACATGCGATCAGGAGGACGGAACCACATACGATCGGCTTTGTTCAAACACACATATGACGACCGGTTTTGTTCAGAAATTTACAAGTAAGAATTTTAAGTATACCAATACATTTGGAGCTATTCATACAACGGCCGCTCCTCAAACACTTGTGTAAAGTCAATTGCGAAACATTCAGACAGACAATCGTACAAGCAAGGAATCAGATGCAATGATATAAACACTCGTGTGAAGTCAAATGCGAAATATTCAGACAGACGATCATACAAACAAGGAATCAGATGCAATTATGTATTTTATTTCATTCAAGTTATTCGTACATATGCCCGAAGGCAAAACAAGAAGAAACTGAAAAATTACAAGGGAAAACAAAATGAAAGCGGTCTATCTCAGTCTGCCCCCGCCTGGACTTCATCACCAGCTGCTGGATCGGCGTGCACTTCCTCGTCGGCTTCCGGATGAACGAGTTTGTCCGGCGACGGATACCAGCTAAGGTCGATTCCGAGGTTGGAGAGGTCAAGGATCGGCACAAAGAAGGCCAGCTGCAGGGGATGCTCAAGCACGTAGGCTTTGAAGTTGTCGATCAGAGGGCCGACCTCGAGCCCTCCCTTCTTGGCAGCGCGGATGGCGTCAGCATAAGCCATGTAATTGGCAAACTCGCCGACATACTCCACGTTGAGGAAGGGATAGGCCTCTGTCGCCTCCAACTTCTCCTTCAGCCCCGCGATGGTTTTGTCCGTGGAGCTCGGCAACTTTGGCGGCCAGCTCCCCCTTCGATGACTCCAACTCGCCATTTAACCGGTCCGCCACCGCCTTCAGCCCGGTCGCCTCCTCTTGCGAGGCCGCATGCAACCGACGGGCCTCCGTTATCTGATCGCACATCCAGTCGGTCGTCGCCCGGGCCCGGTCGAGTTCCTGCCTCGTCTGGTCGAGATCCTGTTTAGCCCGCTTGGCTGTCTCAGCATACTCCTTCTCCATCATCGCAATCATGTCGACTAACTCAGCGTTCCGACTCCGAGCAGCCTCGAGGTCCGAATGGAGATGAGCAGTAGAGGGCCGCCCCTCATAATCCTTTACAGCTTGAGCGGCCATCATTGCCGCTTGGAGAGTCAGGGCAAGAGTCGCCTGCATTGCGTCTCCGGAATGCCGGCGCGCGATCGCATCCAGGTCGGTCGTCCAAGCCTTCGGTAGGGAGGAGATAGCCCGAGAGACATAGTGAGGGACGTCGCTAGGCTCGCGGGGAGACCTGCTCGCGAGAAAGTCCAACACCATCGGCGATAAGTTCGGGTCGGCAAGACGGACCCTGCACCAAGAACAAAGGAGTTAGTATGTCCCCTACACAAGTGACTTAACTCAAAAAGATCAACCAAACTTACCTTTCGACCTTCTCGGGGTCACGGCTGAAATAAGGCTTGCCCCGCGGGGTCTAGGCGTCAGCGGTCGCCATGGCTTGTAGGTAGGCCGATGAGGGCGTAGGCCCTTCCGCCATTGGAACAGCAGAAATAGGGGGCGCGGCGACCGGCGGCAGCACTACGGACGCCTCAGCAGCAACAGTTGGCAAGGGCTCCTCCGGCCTCCGCCTCTTGCGATTGCGCTGAAGCTGCTCCTCTTCCGGAGTCTCCGGCTCGACGATCGGCACCATGAGAGGTCTCGCCTCGGGGATAGGACGGGTCGTCATTGCTGGGGCACGGCCCACCTTCTTCCCTTGGCGGAGATGATTCATAAGGCCAGGGTTCGACATAGCAATCTCTCTCGGCGGCTCGGAGTAGCGGGGGAAGTAGATCTCTGTCAGAGAAGACATTCAACTAGGTTAGACATCTCTTTCAATCAAATGCGATCGTCAAGCAGAAAGGAGATCGTAAACATTTGTACTTGGGACCTTCAAGTGGCGGGGAAAGCGAAACAACCGAGCGCCCAACCAATGAGCTTCATTGTTGATCACGCGAGCATCGATGTAATTGTCCGGAAGACCGCGGATTCGCTCCTAGACGATCGAAAAGTCAAATGGAAGGTCGCCGACCGCTAGAACAAGGGATCCTGCACAAAGAAAACCAAATTAGATCAGTTCAAGGTGTATTCGAACAAAGAGAGAGTTAAAACCCTTACTCGGACTCCTCTCCCAAAAGCCGGTGGGGATATCCAACTCATCCTCGGCTTTATCGCTCGCCGCCGACTTCCATGCTCCGCCGACCCAGCACCATTTTGTCAGGTCGCCCTGGACCTTGTTCGGCACCCCAAGGACCACCCGCCCCATGCGACCCTGAATGTGGTAGCCGCCAACTGAACCCTTCTGCGCCGTCAGCTTAAAGAGGTAGTTCATTTCCAATGCACAAGGAAAACGGAACAGCCGGTGACCGCCAAAAAGAGTCAAAGTGTTGACGATCTGCAACCAGGTGTTCGGCGTCAGTTGGAGCGGCGCCACATTCCAGGCGGTCAACAGATATGACACGGCGAACAGCAATGGAAACCGCAATCTGGCCCCCATGATTAACTCGTTAACGGCGACCATACCCTCGGGAGGTTGGTTGGCGCGCTCGTTCTCGGCGGGCACATACAGTGAAACATCGGAGGGGACATGGAACTCCGCCCTCCAACGACTCAAGTCCTTCCTAGTCGCCGAACTCTTGATCTGTCCGAGGGTCTACGGGGGGCGGTCCGCGGCCCGAAATGACGTCCGCTTTACGGATTCATAGGGGTGGCCGACCGAGTATGCGCGAAAATCAAACTGAGGACGTGGTCCGGACAGCCTCTCCATAAGATCGGAAAATTACAGAAAGGCCCGGCCGAACACAATGTTCTGCTCCCAATACAGTCTCACTACCTCATCCTCGTCTACCGGCGAGCACCTCTGCTCCGCCGACGACGACCTCACCGCATCAGCCTCGTTGAAAAGCTCTTCAACCTCCGCGGGTTCAATCCCGACGCGAATGGCCTCGACGACCGTCTCCACGTGAAAATCCACAGAGGTTTCATCCCGGGCAGTCGAAGTCGCGGCGGCGGAAGTGCTACCTGCCTCATACACGGTAGATCCTCCTCCAGACATGCTCAAAGATAAAGGGGGGAGAGAAGTTTTTGTTCTTACCTAGAGAGAATGTCGATCGGCGCACGAAGCTTCAAGAAATTTCAGCTAAGTCTTCTTCTAAAGGCAAGAGTGCATAAAGATCTAACACCAGTAGCCCTAGCCCCTTTTATAGGCGAGAGCAGGGACTTCTGGGCAAATAAGCAGAATCTCGAGGGCTGAAGTGCAACCGTTGGGTGAGCCGCATTTAATGCATCCCTCAAAATCCACGTACGCGTCGTTTTGGGGCACGCCAGATGACAAGTCTGACAAAAACCATCGGACTCCCCCAACGGGAGCGCGACGCGTGTCCCAGTGACGTTTCAAAGCCTACCTCCACTTCCCGCTCTTTCCAACGACCGAGGAGATCGGCCAAATTCAAAATCAGTTCGTCAGGGAGACGATCGTCCACTTCATAAGTAGATGAGTCGCTCGTATAAAACAAGCGATCGCCAGCAGTGCCACCTCACCCACATCTTCAACATCGGAGCAAGCTGGGGGACAATTGTTGTGCGGCGATTTACACGCCTCAATGGCGATCGGCATAATGGTCGAAAGCCAACCAAAGAAGACAGACGCTGGGCAAGCGCCTAGCGGTAGACGTCCAAGGCGATCGTCTATTGGCATCTGGCGATCGCCTCTAATGTCTGACCAGGGACGACCGTCCCTTGCCACATGTGAATCCGACACCCGTCAAAGTCTGCGAAGACCGAATCTCGGGTGAAGATCCACATGCAGATCCACAAAAGGCGCCGCAAGAACAGGCCCTACTCCAGCCCATCAGCAGCTGTCTGTGATAAGGACAGCCTCACCTACCGACAGACCCGCCGAAAGGTCCTAGGTGGGACCTCCCAAGGTAGCGAGAAGAGGCACCTGTCGCCTCCTCATTGGTTCGCATGTCTGGCTGCCAGCAGCAGCTGCGGACTTTAAGGAAACAGTTCCACGTGCTGGGACGATCGCCCACCTTATTTAAATCCAGAAACGACGATCGCCCGCTATGGACAGGGACGTCCCATCAACCTCTTTCTCCTATAAATAGGAGGCCTTCAGCATTGGGAAAAGGGAGAGTGATAACGCTAACATGATTACACATAGCAAATAATATAGAGAACTCCACACCTTTGTAACAAGAACTCACAGAGCTTCAACTCTGGTTCTTCCGGCAATCTTCAGCACTCGTGAGCTAAGATAACTATGGTCTTTACACTCATTATAATTGTACTCTAACATTTATATTTGTACTCACAAGTATTCATATTAATAACATCTTGCGAGAGCATTCAAGCGCGGGACTAACAACCCAAGCAAATCTTGTGTTATTTACTTCCCCACGGACGTGCTCTTGCATTTTGTTTGTTACTCGTCCATTCCAGCATATCATCTCGGGATAATATTTTGGGAAACAACATACGTTACGTGCCAAGGTTAGCGTATGCTATGAATGAAGCATAGCGCGCGTAAGGCAGCCAATAATTGAGCAGGGCGGCTAGCACATGTGCCAACTGGTCGATGGATCCGGATAAGATTCCCGTGGATGAACTTAGAAAATTTTAAGTCAACGAGTTTTAACGTACGCTAAGTTATGTATATAGCGTGCGCTAAAATATATTGATTACGTACGTAACTTGATGGTGTAGTATACGTAAGCGAGTACAAAACGAGATAGTAAGCTTTCATTGGACGATAACGCACGCTATGCACAAGGGCTATCGTACGTTGAGGTCAGAAAATTATAAATGGGACACCACCCCATTTCATTTCATTCGTTTCCTTCACTTGTTATTCACCTCCCTTCATTCCCAGAGAGTTCCCAGCCACCTAAAACACCCATAGACCATCTATACTTGATCGTTGGAGATTGGATATCACTTATACTTGATCATTGAAGTTGAGAAACATCTTGGATTGGCACACAAGCAACCAGAGTTGGACTCTACCTATTGTCTCGGTGTTTTCTTCATCTTAAGGTATGTTAATGCTATCTCCAACATTGGATTCGTGTTCTTAAGGATGTTATGATCATACTACCAAGAATAATAGGTTCTATAGATGATTTTTTCAACCAAACATCATGTTTAGGAAGTTGGGATGATTGTGCTTAAGTTACCATTGTTGAGAACATTATAGTTGGAATCTTGTTACGTCAAATAATAAGAGTAGTGTTCCGAGATTGATAATCCGTATTGAATGGTGCTTCCATAATGATCGTGGACTTGGTATTGGTATCACTTTTGCTAAACGGAATTAGATAAAGGATCACCGAAGGTTGTATCATTTCTTATAAGTTGGATTGGTTAATTAATCTTCATGATGAAGTTGAATGTAATGATGATATTGGTAATAAGCGTATCAACCTTAGACCACCCGAACTTCATATGAGAAATTGTAATCAAGATTGAGTATGACGTTGTGATGTTATGCGAATCCTTGAATTCAAAGATGTATTTAAACCATAAGATCATTCAAGTTGCTTGAGTAATGTATGTGTGGAGTATAATGTACGTTAAACACTGAGAATTATGTACGTTATAATCATCAGACAAGTCAGTCATCTGATCAGAGAAGAGAATCGTCAATTCATGCTTAGCGTATGCTAGACTTTGGAATTAACGTACGCTAACATGCATACTTAACGTACACTATGTTGGATAAGTAACGTACATTATGTAGAGCAGTCAGGGTTTGTAATGTTGTACCTTCGGCCATAGTTTGGATTGTTAGATGTTCGTCCGTTAGTTATTCGACTTGAAATGAACTCTATATTATTTCTTTTATTTAAGGTTCGAGTTTTGCAACGTGATTAATCGAAGGGGCGACCTTCGAGTGTTTTGATATTCGTGGAAGTGTTATCCTTGTTGTCGATTCGAGGCAAGTACCTTATTTATGTTTTACGTGTTGATCTTATACATATTGTCGTGGATGCGTGTCGTTGTTGCATGTCCACCTTGTGTTGGTCCGACGAGATCATCTTGGGATCTATGCTAGCGTGCGCTGGATCATCAGACAGGTTTTTCCACCTCGTGTTGGTCCGACGGGATCATCTTGGGATCTAGGCAGTGAACGCTGGATCATCGGAATTACCATGTGTATGTTGTGATGTCATGTTATGATTATCATTTGTGTATGGTACTTATGAGTTTTATCGTAGGGAGAGGCTCATTGGCATTTTGTCATTTATGTTATTATTTGTCAGACTTTGAATAATATGTTGTGGTACCTGTACTAGCATCGTTTTGCTAACCCCTTCGGGGGTGAACATTTGTTTATGTTTAGTATACAGGAGAGCAGGGAAACAACCATTAGAGCCGCATGATGATGGGGGTGCAGAGTGATGTTCCGGCCGAAATAATTTGTGGAGTTAAATGTTGTTTTTAAATAAAGTACTCGGGTACGTTGTCCTTTGTTATATTTGATTTGGGTATGTATTGATATTAACTGTTGGATGTTGTATTGTCGGTGTTGTTTCGGACTTGTTGTATTTTATTGTTGTTGTCATTGTTTATTGTTTGTTTATTATTTTCATTTCGTTTTCTTAGCCTTGTAAATTCTTACGTAAAGGATTTACGGCGCTGTAATATTCCTGAATATATCGGGGGTGTTACACCCATACATCCCTGGTCACCCGCGGCCGCCAACCCTAATTCTCACCGCTCAAATTGCCCTCTGATTTTCTACACGGTTTCACACCTCCGACTCCGAGCCCACATGACCCAGTGAATAGATCCTGCAAAGCTTAAATCTCATTGTCGGCTATCATCACCCCAATCGCAACCACCGGCTTCAAAAACCAGATTCCCATATCTCAGCCTCCTTTAGCCCCGCTCGGACGCTCCTTCGACCCAGTTCCGACCCGTGCAGTAAAGCATCCCAACCCGCAAAGCCGAAATGTTGCTCGACCCAATTGGCAGCCTGAAATATTACCCGACCTGAACTATGGATGAAATATGAGGCCATCTCAAATCACCAACACCGTGTGCCCCTACTCGGAGAGAAGACCTCCCTTTCGTTCGCAAGTTCACAACTCGGTCTGCTCGTCTCCCAGCACAAACACCAGAAAGTAGAGCCCGACCCAATCCTGATCTGCTCCAACTTCATACAGAACGATCGTTACTGCAAGTTGTCCGCCAAAGTTATGGTCTTCCTCGATTTTTCGAGTTGGGCCTGGTTCTTGCAAATAGGAGGATAGGAAAGAAGCAACCAGTTAGGACTAATTCACTTGGCTCACAAAAAAGGACGAATTTATTTTAATACTTTGTTCATAGATGCAATTAAATGAATCATATTATTTTTGTCAATACTAATCAATGAATTGTATAAATTTAACTAGTTTGTCTTGTAAGAAGATTCTCTTAACTTCATTTTGGTGGGTTGTCAAGAGTTTCACCGTGATTCAAGCACAAGATCAAAATGGGGACATCAAGTTCACCAAATAAATTAATGGTGTGCCCTACGAAAGAATTATGTCTCTCCTGCAAGGTAATCCCAATAACCCTACTATCTGCATTATGTGCAATTTAGTATATCTTGTTTGATTTAAATTGTATAATTATAATATAGAACATATTATATTATGCTTAAATCAACTAAATTATTTTTTCCTAATCCACTTGAATTAAATGCCCACTACGCCATAAGACTTAGATATTATGTCTAGAAATTATTTGACTGCATATTATGTGTATAGATATATTCTTAGGATTATATGTCTATACCTATAAATATACATATATTTGCATGCATATATAGATATCGCATGCAATTAAGCTTCATATTAGTAGAATTTTTTTAGAGGACTTATTTCTACTTCATATATCAAATGAACCATGATAAAGTAATTTCGTTGGTAATTCTCAAATAGCATCATAAGTAATTTTGACCATATCTTGGTTCAAAAAAATTTTCCTTTTTCTTGTCTCAATATAGTTGATCCAACTTGTTTCAAATTTGATATCTTGGACTCAAAGGGACTTGAGTACCATAGATGAGTCTCTGATGTTGAGATCACATTTGTTGCTAAGGACTATAGTGCCACAGTCTTTGATACCGCAGACAATGCACCGTCTGACAAATCAAAGCTAGTGCACTAATGTTTCTTAGGCGGACACATCGACCCCAGCCTGAGATGGGTATATTTGCAGTTGAATTCCCGAAAGAACTGTGGGATGCCCTTAAGGGCCAATTTGGGAATATTCACAACACTGCTCCCATAGTTGACCGTCCAGTGGAATGGAATCTGCTTGCTTGACTATAAATGGGTCAATGATTTTAACAAAAATATAAATTATAAACGAAATGATGTCACAGAAGATGACATGATCTATAAAACCCTTTCCACCTCACATGTTGGAATATTCTATTCCACATCATTTTAAAATGGTTTTGATGATGAGTTGATGATGTGTTGTCGATCAAATAAAACAACATTGGAATGAAGCAAAACAACAAAGAAGTCGAAGACGCTAGTAAACAGCTAACACATGCTATATCATAACGTACGTAATAGCAAGTCAGTTGAAGACTCACCTCATGTCACTTGATGATTTAACGTACGTAACCGAAATAAGATAACGTATGCAATCAGACAAACTTAACGTATGTAACATAGAGGTGCTAACGTACGTAATGTAGTTTGAATACAAATTCAAACAAATGAACCGTTGGAAGATTCGGAGTCAAAAGTCAAAAAGGCATGCAACAGATTTATGACTTTAAGGATTAACGTATGCTATGAAGAGAGCATAACATACGCAACACGATGTACTTAACGTACGTAATAGAGAAAGCTAACGTACATAAAGGATGGACAGAAGCCATTGGACTGAAACTATAAGCAGATAACATACGCTACGTGAAAGGATTAACGTACGTAATGAGCATTAACGTACGCTATGCATGAAGCATAACACACGCTATGAAGAGGCAGTGGGCTAACGGCTAGTTGAGGCTTTATGCCTATAAATACCAAACCATTTGGTATCTTTCATAACAACTACTCCAAGCAAACAAAGTCTATACACTTCATATATGTTATATTCATCTTTGTTGTTGTAATTGAGCTATATTGTCAAGTTTTAAGTGTTTATACACGAAAACATATACACTAGAGGAAACAAATGATTGTAGATTGATTCAGTGTTATTAGGATCGTTGATATGGTATTATAAGAATCATATCTAAATCATGAGGTTGGTCTAGTACCAATCGAAAGCTAGATAGGTTGATTCCTTGTCCGATAGAAAAGGAAAACGGTTAATCTTGGACCAACATAAAGATCAAATTGTAACGGTTTATCTCGGACCAATAGAAGATGAGATTGTAATGGTTTATCTCAGACCGATAGAAGAGAAGGCAGAAAAGGTTGATCTTGAGCCTATAGAAAAAGATATGGAGAGAGGGCCTCTATAAATCTTGTGTCGTTTATCTTCCGCAAGTTTAATACGCTTCTGCAATCGCAAAAGAGTTTGAAAACTCTACTCCGCACTATTATCTCACCATTCGAGAAGGTACCAAATCGTATCGGAGCGGTATCTCTAAAAAGTCGGCTTTACATCCGAGGAGAAAATATCCTATGGTGCTCCAATTTGCATCATTCGAAGGTCTTGCCTTAAACCGACCTCCATTCTTTGATGGATCAAATTTCATGACGTGGAAGAATAAAATGTCGATATTCATTCGAGCATATGATATCGAGTTATGGAAAGTCATATGTCTTGGTCCGAAAATTCCCACGAAACGGTACTCTCAAAAGCTTTGAAGAGTATGATGATACGGATTAGAAAAACGATCATTATAATTTCAAAGCAACGTAATTATTATATTGTGCTTTAAATTCGGAAGAAAACAACCGGATATTCTCGTGCGAAAGTGCCAAAGAAATTTGGAAAATGCTTGAGGTAACTCATGAAGGAACATCTCAAGTCAAGGAGACGAAAATAAATGTGCTCATCCACGACTACGAGCTATTTATCATGAAAAGCGACGATTCCATAACGAACATGCTCGACCAATTTTCAGTCATTATTAATGGACTAGCATGTTTTGCGAAACCATTAACAAGTAGTGAAAAAGTAAAGAAAATCCTACGATCACTACCTGTTGAATGGGACAAAACGGTTACGGCGATTATGGAATCAAAAGACTTAAATAATCTTGATTTCAGCGCCCTCGTAGGTTCGCTAATAAATTACGAGATTGTTCTAAAATCTCGGAATGCCAAGCCGAAACTGAAGGAAAGGACAATAGCTTTGAAAGCTAAGATGTAAAGAAATGAAGAAAATAAAAGAAGTTGAAAAATAAAAATGAGAAAAAGATGAAAATAAGAAAAGAAAAGATGGGGAGAAGAAAACTAACGAAACGGACAAAGCCGAAAACTTTGATCTGTATTGTTTTATATTTTTGCAGGTATAAAATCCCATCGAAGGTTGTTGTTTTGTCATCATCAAAAATGGGGAGATTGTTGGAATATGCTATTCCACATCATTATAAAATGGTTTTGAGGATGAGTTGATGATGTGTTGTCGATCAAAGAAAACAACATTGGAACGAAGCAAAACAACAAAGAAGTCGAAGACACTAGTAAAGAGCTAATGCACGCTATATGGAGGACCTAACGCACGCTATGCATGTATCATAACGTACATAATAGCAAGTCAGCTGAAGACTCACATGATGTCATCTGATGATTTAACGTACGCAATCGAAACAAAATAACATACGCAATCGACTGAACTTAATGTACATAACATAGTGGTGCTAACGTACATAATGTAGTTTGAATACGAATTCAAACAAATGAACCGTTGGAAGATTTGGAGTCAAAAAGGCATGCAACGGATTTATGACTTTAAGGATTAATGTACATTACGAAGAGAGCTTAATGTACGCAACACAATGTACTTAACGTACATAATAGAGAAAGCTAACGTACGTAAAGGATGTACATAAGCCACTGGACTGAAACTACAAGCAGATAACATATGCTACGTGAAAGGATTAACGTACGTAATGAGCATTAACGTACGCTCTGCATGAAGCATAACGCACGCTATGAAGAGTCAGTGGGATAACGGCTAGTTGAGGCTTTATGCCTATAAATACCAAACCATTTGGTACCTTTCATAACAACAACTCCAAGCAAAGTCTATACACTTCATATATTGTTATATTCATCTTTGTTGTTGTAATTGAGCTATATTGTCAAGTGTTTGAGTGTTTATACACGAAAACATATACACGAGAAGAGAGAAAGGATTGTAGATTGATTGGGTGTTATTAGATCGTTGATCCGACATTATTAGAATCATATCTAAATCCAAGTGAGATTTGTCTAGTACCAATCGAAAGATAGATAGGTTGATTCCTTGTCCGATAGAAAAGAAAAACAGTTAATCTTGGACCAACATAAAGACAAGATTGTAACGGTTTATCTCGGATGGTAGAAGACGAGATTGTAACGGTTTACCTCAGACCGATAGAAGACAAGGCGGAAAAGGTTGATCTTGAGCCTATAGAAAAAAATACGGAGAGAGGACGTAGGCACGTTTGGCTGAACCTCTATAAATCTTGTGTCGTTTATCTTCCGCAATTTTAATACGCTTCCGCAATCACAAAAGAGTTTGAAAACTCTACTCCGCACTATTATCATACCTTTCGAGAAGGTACCAAATCCTCAACATTTCCTACTTCTGCTCTTATATTAGCGAACCAGTATAGGCTGGAGTATGATAATAAACGCATCACTACCTTCAGTAAGCTAATCAACCTCCTGCAAATAGATGGGAGTCATAACGAAGTGTTAGTGGGCAATAATGCCCGGCTGGTCGGGACAAAGAAAATTCCCGAGGCAATTATGCAAAGTAAATGATGGAAACTGTCCCAATGAACATGGGACTGGACGTGCCAGGCGTCGTGGTCACGGATGTGGTCAAGGACTTGGGGGTTCTTCCAATATAATGTGAAGACATGGTGATCTTGGCTCTACTAGCCAATGACATCAAAAAGCACATACCCATTCGGTCACCCTAAGACTCGAGTTGGCGATGAATCGTGCTATCGTTGTAGAGATGCTGGACATTGGTACAAGAACTGTCATGCAATCAAGCAAGTTGCAGCTGGCCTGGATACAAGAAATATGGAGTCCAATGAATGGAAAACTCACAATATGGAGGAATATGATCCAGATAATTCCCCCTAAGTTAATTTTCACAGTCACCAATCGTCGAAATGAGTCAAACGAGCCACAGTATATAGATGCACCCCCTTTATGACTGAATCTTAGTATTATATTTACTTTCTCGTTTAAATTTGGTATAGTTGCCCCAAAACGACTGTGTTGGTATTTTCTTTTCAATAAGGGCATGATGCAACATTGTTTCACGAACAAGATATTAATATTGCTTATGTTAGATTCTTAGCTTTATTTCAAAGTACTGAATATCGCTCGAATGCTTATTAGCTTCAATAATATATGTAGCAATAGTTTCCAGATTGAAACTCACTGTGATAATATAATAGAGTTTCTTTTATTAATTCTAATGAATGTGTACGTAAATGCCTTTTAAAAAAACTGATGAGTCAATCTAGTAGATGTACCTCACTACTGTTAGGTTTTAAAATCCTATGTTGTCACCAACTATGTACTTTGGGACATAGACTCATATAGGCTTTGGCATGATAGACTAGGTCATCCTGGTCGAAGTATGATGATCCGTATAAAAAACTTGTACGAACATCATTCATTTTCGAGCGAAAATGTGGCAACAACTCGACATAAAGAACAATGTTGATGTTAATCATGTTATGTCATCCAAAGAACCGGATGCATATCAAATGCGCACCACTCAGTTTTGCAAAGCCTGCTCTTCAGCCAAAGTAGGAGTGAGACTTTCATATGCTAAAGAACAAAAGCAAGCATATCATTCTTATGATGAATATAATGAGATATTTGTGTATCCATGCACCTAATATACGACTCATTTATGTATTTTATGGTTTTGGTGGATGCTCCGACATGTTGGCCAGATGTCACTCTCTTGTCCACTCAAATTATTGCAGAACTTCCAAGATAACTTATAAGGGCTCACCTTCCTTATCGCATCTAAACAGCTTGATGATGTTGGAGTGTTCACATCAAAAAGTACTTGATGTTTATTACATGATAGAGATCAATGAATAGCATCTCGTCCTATGTGCATATGCAAACGGTCTCACATAAACACCGTCAAAAGATATATATGGTGATTATGTCATTGGTTATGAACACCAATTTTCATATCTTTGTCTGGAATTATGCAATATTGCATGCAACTTTACCTAAATCGTTAATTCTTAGACCATCTGCCAACCAATTAGTTTATTCATACAAGTTGGTAACTGGATAGCCTGATTTTGTATTTTAGACCCAGATGGACGTAAGTGCCAATCGTGCATATTTGGTTACGCATTATATGTGCCTTATGCATCCCACAGCGTATCGGTCTTCAAAAATGATTAGGTATCCACATTGGATAATAATCTCCAAACATTTATCCGCTATTTGGAACCTTCACATGTGATCTCTTTACCCCATGGTTCGCGGATTGTCACTTTAGTGGGACAACCTTCCCATCATTAGTAGGAGAGAAAACGTAATTTTTTGGGGAACGATAGGAATTATAGTGTTGTCTCCCCACTTTGTCTCAATACGGTTCTCAAACTTCACAATGTTACCATGAAGCACAAAGAAAAACCCGATCTTCAGAATGCAGTAGAGTCGATGCCTGATGCATTTTTACTGATATCGTTCAAGTGACAAGATCTCACATTACAGTTGCACATGTGCCTGTAAGGTTAGAAGTCCCCTGTAAGGGCTAATCACCAATAAATCAGGTGCTGCAACCACACGTGGTGGAGGTGTGGTTGAGGCCATGGCTCCCTGCAAAGTAATAGGTGGAAGCCTCATGGTTCGACTAAATATTCACCCAAGGAAGAGCTAGAGTATGGAACAAGTTTACATGTTAACCATCAATGAACTCATTTTATGAGATCATGCTTGATTTTATTATGTCCATGAGTCATGACGAGGGGGACGCCCCGAAGATATGATTCAGAAAATCAAGAATCTCGATGAAATTATGAGAGTGTGGCCTGATCAACCACCCACTTTGATGGCATGTCACGAATCATAAAGTATGATGATATCGAACCTCGCTCAGTTGGATGAAAGCAACATAGAGACGATTGGCCTAAGATAAATATTTCAGGTATAATTAGATTCTCTGACAAAGAAACAGATACTTGGTGTAGGTAGTGCTAACCTAACTAAGTCTAAAGCCTGAAGGACATAACTGAGCCTTTATCGTAAAGCATAGTGAGAATAATAGAGTCCTAATATACAAGGTTCACAAAGTAATGCTTCTCACAATACCCTGAAATTGATTACGAGGAAATGTACTCCCACGTATACGTTCTGCTAATTGATTAGTGTAGTACTTTTTGAGGGACTGAAAATGCAGTTAATGGATGTGGTTACTACGTATCTCTATGGGGATCTAGATATATATATATATATATCTTTATATATATTAAAAGAATATAGTCATTTGGGAAGGAGATTTACCGCCCAAATTTAGTAGGTATAGTGGCGGTTTTTTTAATAAAATTGTTGCAAGAAAATTAAAGAAAAATTAGGTATAATGGCGGTTTTTTAATAAAATCATTGCAAAAAAATTAAAGAAAAAAATTAATAAAAGCAATAAATTTGAAGATAAAAATACGGGATTTTCCGCCCAAATTATAGTTAGTGTATAGTAGGTCTGATGGCGATTTTATGAATAAAACCATCGCAAAAAAATTAAATAAAAAAATTAATAAAAGCAATAAATTTGAAGATAAAAATATAAAACATGATTACAATAAATCATCATAGCCACATTCTTCACTAGCATATTATTATATAGTAGTTGCAATGACGGTTTATCAAAAAATTGCCCCATTAGAATTGGTGGTTTTTTTAGAATTGGTGGTTTTATTAAGAGTGGCGGTTTAACAAAAAACTGTTTATGTCTTCCTATCCACAACAACCTTATTGTCCACTACTTTAGTCACTAACATAAAACTACCTTATAACCGGCATATTAAAATAAAAAACAGTATAAAAAGAGCCCTCAGCCAAGGAATATATATATCAGCTCCATTCCATTCTTCATATAGTTGCAGAAACGATCACCATATAAATATATTAACAAAAGATAGACAACATGCCGATTTGGAGCAGTATAAGAGATCTGGAACCCAGAAATTTCGGATGGAGCATGAGATTGCGTCTGGTCAGATCATATGATGTGCTTGATTTTGCTGGGAGAGACAAAAAAACAGTTGAATGCATGTTTCAGGATGTAAACAGTAAGATTCTATTATATTGTGATTACGTTTTCCATATATAAAGATGTCTCTCATTTACTTGATGCAACACTGTGTGATTCTTTTTATTTATAGGGAGATAGGATCCATGCTCAAATAAAAAAAACCATGGGTTTCGAAGCACAGGCCCATGCTGCAGGAAAGAAAACTATATATAATGTCTAAATTTCTGATTGCCTTAAATGATATGCCATATCCAACAACTGATACACCCTTCATGATCAACATTTGTGGATGAACTCTCATATATGAAGATCCGAAAGAAGAATTTCCAAATTTGAGATTTGTGCTTAAAAGCTTTGCAGATTTTTGAGACAAACACCAACATTGTCACAAGGAAACTTTACGGTAAGTTACTACAATTTTTAAATTTCAGGATAACAATATTTTTTCTAGATTCCTCATGATTTTTTTATACAAGACTTTGAGGATCCTATCCCATCATTTGTTGAGAGCACATATTCATCCTCTGGCATTTACACTGAAGATTCGTCTTACTTTAAAGAAAGGGCGATTTTGGCACCTACACTAAACGTCGTTGATAAAGTGAATCAATACATGAACGCACAATTAGCGGGAGATGGACGCTTATATTTAAGTTCGGACGAACCATGTCATTCAAACAAGACAACTGATATCATAAATGCACTTCACACAACTGAATTTTTGAATGAAATCGGATCTTTAGAGGTTACAAACCATGAGCTTAATTTGAAAGTAGGTACTCCAGTGATGTTGCTACAAAATGTCGACCATTCAATTGTACTACGCAATGGTACAAGAATGGTCGTGACAAAGTTTGGGAACTATGTCATTGAAGCTAAGATTTTAACAGGAAGTAACGCAGGACATCGAACACTAATTCCTAGAATGTCGTTGACACCTTCTGATCCCAGGCTACCAGTCAAATTCACAAGAAGGCAATATCCCTTTATTGTGTCATTTGCAATGACCATAAATAAGAGCCAAGGTCAATCTTTGACTCACGTTGGACTATTTCTAAGGAAACCAGTTTTTTAGTCACGGTCAACTATATGTGGCTTTGTCAAGGGTTACTCATCCAAAGAGTCTCAAAATCTTGATGGGCGACAAAGTGAACAACAAATCTACCACAACAAGAAATGTCGTCTATAGGAGGTCTTCCGCAATTTGTAAAAATCGTGATTTTCATTTATCTTGGACAATATTGAATATATCGCACTGTGTTATATTGATCTAAATATTTTTTCTCTTAATTAGTTAAACTCTCTCAATGTGCAAATATCTCAACTATTTACAAAATTTAAACTAGAGCCCGTGCATCGCACGGCGGGTATTACTAATATATATATATATATGAAAGTGTCCGATGGCATTTCATTACCCAAATCAAGTGACTCTAGACCACGAAGTGTGTTTGCAATTATATTGAAACGCTCAACTTTACGATTTTGAAGCAATCCCTAGGGATATGGGATAACCGTCTAAGTGACTACTTGATTGGGAACAGATATAAGAACAATGAACTGTGTCCTGCGTCTTCACAAATAAGCTCTGGATGATCATCGCAATGTACGCCAATGACATGAACATAATCGGTCTTGATGAAATAAGAGAAACCACCAGATACTGGAAATCTAAGTTGGAGATGCAAGATCTTGGGAAAACTAGATTCTATCGAGGCATTGACATAGAACATCGAGTTTGTGGAATTCACTCCACTAGTCCGCCTATGTCCAGAAGATTTTCAGGCACTTTAACATGGACAAGGTACACCCGACTAGCACTTCCATGAGAGGTCGAATGTTTGGATGCAATGGGAAGATCCATTTCGTCTATAGCAAAGTGATAAAGAGCCTTGGGAGCTGGAATTCCCTACTTGAGTGCAATAGCGCATTATTGCACTTGGCTCAATGTACACGATCTGTTATCACTCCTCAGTTAATTCGCTGATTAGATTTAGTTCGGTATTGATGCAATATTAATGGAATGGTATCGATAATACCTTCTGATACTTAAAAGAAACCATTGACTTAGGATTATTTTTTCCCTACAAGCAGACAAAGGAAGCTGCTTACGAAAAGGCAAATGCTAAAGTAAATGTTGGTAACGGAGCAACTACCACAAAGAATTTGTTGGTATGATTTGCTTATGTTTTATAATCGACTAAGCCAACCCCTTTTGGCTACATCCTCGAATCGCGAAAAGATTATTATTTGCATGAATCATTCTGTGAGTGTACATGATTAAGAACTATCATTTTACACTTGTGAGGAACTAGCGGTTAAGTACTACCATTGATGAGCATACTTACATTTATGAACATGATGTAACTAGTAAATCCCCTTGATTGATGGAATGATCATAACGAGAAATATGTGAGATATAAAGGAACATACTCGCATAGGTTGCACTCTTTTCCTTAGACCAAGGTTTATTATTCTCACTGTGTTTTGTTATTTGGCAAGGTTCTTAACGAGGCAACGATGTATGACTATAAGCATTAGGAGGAGCTGTAAATTTTTCCAACTTTCGAGATGATGTAAAGATCACAAGGAAATGGTGATTTATAAAGAAACTTAATCACATATGTTGTACTCTTTTCTTTAACTAAGGTTCATTTTCTCCCATTGAGTTTTGTTACTTGGCGAAGTTTTTAATGAGGCAACGACTACTTGATTGATGTACAAATAAGGGGGAGATGTAGAATTGAAGGGGAATCTTCCATCCATATCGTACATTATACTCTTTTCCTTACAAGGATAATTTTTTGCACATGATTTTTATCACTTGGAATGGTTTTTAACGAGGTAACCAGATGTATTGATTTTAGGGATTGATAGAACGATCACCTTAGTAGCGCTATGATTAATGTAACGATCATATGAAAGGATAGACTCAAAGAACGAAATCTAAACTTGATGTGTCTAGATGATGTACTCTTTTTCATACGATCAAGATATTTTCCCCACTGGGTTTTTGCTTGACGAGGTTTTAATGAGGCAACATGACATGCGCTAATAGACTAGGCACACGGGGGAGTGTTAAAGGAATAATACTATGTATGTCTTAGTCTGTAAGTTAGAGGCTTTCCTAGTTAGGGCAGGATTAGTCCTGCTACGATGTAATCTCTCCCTATATATAAAGGTATCATTAATGAGAATATAACACATTTTACCTCAACAATGAATGAATTAATTCCCCACCTCTCTCGTCTACTCACCATTAACTAAGCTCATTCACTTACTAAAAACTCTCTTTTATATTTTAAATTCAAACCCCACCTTATATCACCATATGTCTCATCAATAGACCTGGCAAAATAGGCCGACGCCCGCGGGTCGGGCCAGCTCGCTCGTTTTTGGGCGCATTGGGCTTTACATTTTTTGCCCAAAAAAGGGCCTTTAGCCCGACCCAGTTTTTGCCCGCCCGTGGAGGCTCGGCCGTCGGCGGTCCGCCCGGCCCAAGTTTTTTTTAAGCTCTCTGTAATTATAATATTTTTAATTTTTTCTTATGTGTCTTGTTAGATTATAATACATCTATATGCTAATTATTGATGTAATTTTAATTTTTTGGGACTTTGTGATTACTCTGTAGTATCTCATTTCAATAATAATATTATTTTGATTTTTATAAGAATATCGTAGTGATAAATGATATGATGATCAAATATTAATATTTGTATATTTATCTTTTGATTGTGGTAGTGTAGTGAATAATGTAATTATCAAATAAAAATAGTTGTATATTCATTTCTCTGATTGCGATAGTATAGTGAATAATATAATAATTAATGATCTAAAAATATTTGTACATTTATTGAAAATATTATATTCCATACCAAAAAAAAACTTGAGTCTGGCGAGTCGGGCTGCGCCCCCCTGAGCGGGCCAAGAGCCTAATATTTTTGGCCAAAAAGAGGCCCTTTTAGCCCGACCAGAAAAGGCCCGCCCATTTTTTGCCCGGCCCATTTGGGCCGAGCCCGTCCGTTCAAGTCTACTCATCAAGTCCCAAATCTAATGTTTTATTATCTTCTTTTGTTTCAAAAGCGCAACTCTTTATAAACAATTATAATCCACATCTCCATCTTTAACTCACATGACATCATCTGCCCCATCTTTTATGATTGGAAACCTTTTTTCCCCTCTCCCCAAACTACTAATCACCTCCCTCATTTTAACAAAAATGGTAAAAAAAACCAAAATACCTTTTTTTGTTTTTATTTATAATTGTTAGTTTCATAATTAATATAGTTAATACATGTTTCCATAATTAGTATAGTAATTATATAAATATATTTTACTTAATGTATATTATTTATTTAAACAGCTATATTTTTCAATTAATTATTTTTATCTTTCTACTAATTTATATTATAATTATTATGTTTTACATTTTAGTTATCATTTTGAATCGACATTGCAATGATAATTATTTTTATTAGTGTAAATTTAATAATGACAAAATTAATAAATAATGTAAAAACCGAACAGAAAATACAAATGAATAAAATTTGGATGTCTTTTTTAGCTTTTATATAATTAATTAATAAATAAATAAATAAAATTGGAGATACATAGAAGGAGAGGAATATTTAGTGAAAAACTAAAAAAGAAATATGATGTGACTTTTGTAAGAAAATTTTGAAGGGGTGAAAAATTGTTCTCGTACAATTCTCTCTCTCCCTTAATTCTGTCGTCGACAATAACAACACTTAAACCTAAATCTACGTTACTTCTATGGAGCTCACATGAAGCTCCTTATAGAGCTACCCCTCCACTTATCACTTTTTGAGTTTGATCCCACATAAAAATACATAAAATATTAAATTAAAAGGTGCAACTAAGACATGGAGCTCCATAAAAAATTCGCCTAAATCTATCTCTACGAGTTGGCCGCTGATACATGTAACCACCGCTGGATAGCAGATCTAGAACTACCCCCTTTCCCCACCATGACACGCCTCCACCGGACATCAATGCTCTCGTCCACCGAACATTATCACTAGACACCAGCAGCAAAGCTCTGGAGCCGTCATTCCACGTTGCCTCCTCCTCGGCACACACTTCTTTTTGTAGAAAATGTGTGTGTATATATATACGCATTACCTTTAATTTTTTTGATAATTCTTGCAATTATATGATGAAATGGGGTTGCGAGTCACCCCCTCATGTACTAATTATAATCAAATTAAAGTATGCCAGTTTAATTTGTAATTAATTTAAAGGTATGCATATTTTGCAAATTTTAATGCCGATTTCAAAGAAAGTGATTTAAAGAAATTACAGATTTTCCATGGAGCTCACATGGAGCTCCTTATGGAGTTTCATGTCCTAAGTAACACCTTTTAATTTAATATTTAATGTATTTTTTATGTGGAATCAAACTGAAAAAGTGATAGGTGAAGAGGTGCCACATAGAACATAAAGCTCTATAAGGAGCTCCCGTGAGCTCCATAGAAGTACCGAAAGAGATTAACCCTTAAATGGTGAATATGTTTCAACTCGGACTAGTCTTCTAAAATGATGATAAAAAAGACAGTTTGTGTTGGAATTACTTTGGGCCTAACAAAAGTAATAACAATGAGCTAGTTACATTGTTTAGTACATTTTATAAAATATTATAAAAATATCATAATATTAAAATAATTACAAAAATCACGATTTGAATTAATATCCAAATGTAATATATCAGGCAATCGAAATTATTACTTGCAAGTATCTAAATATAATAAATTTCGCGGTAAAGTGAGGCGCTAGGTACTGAAATATTGGTATCCAGATGTATTATTTCAGGTAATCATATTATTAATTACAAGTATCTAAAGTGTTAGTTTTGTAATTATTTTCTTTGTATTAAATTTTTATAATTAATTTATAAATACTGTATAGATATATTCAAATAAATTTTGAGAACCAAAATAGATCCTTGGGCTAAGAAAAAAATGGGCTCAAGTAAAATGCAAATGCCCTTATAATCTAACATATTCTCAAATAAAACATGTTGGGACAAACATTCCTATTTTGATAATTGCCAACATACAACAAAGAAGTCTTGAAGCGGTCAAAATATCGCTAAGTATGGAAGCTGTCAGGAAACTCCGTATAACCCGTCTGTACAGCAAAGAGATCTTTTACAGTCCGCCCTATAGAGCTTACTTCATATAGCAAAGAGATATAGTCCGTTAGATACAACATGCAGACAGAAGGTGTTTTACTTAAGAAACGTAAAACACATCCAACAGGACTGAATAGAGAAGGCTTTAAACCATTGTAAAATAAACTTTGTTTATTCATAAATTATTCACGGTTAAATTTATTGCTGATAGGACAACATTTAATGCAGCTGGAGAGAGACACGTCTGAACGCGCTGAAGAGCATTTAGTGCGAAATCAAAAGGAATGTCTGAAGCATTAAATGTGATTTGCTTTAATTTAAATATTCAGCAAGCTGCCAATCAGAGACATCAACATCTCACCAACCAGCAATGGCTACATTTATAACGGATATATTTCCAAGGTTATAAATAGCCCCAAAAAAGAGAAATAATATTTCGTGAGCATATAGCAGTATTCAAAGCGAAGAAATATACTAAGTCCTCAGCGCAAACAGCACGGCATACAACGAACGTTCATCAAAGATCTAGCTGTTGTTTGGAACTGTTCTACCCTTACCGTTGAGATTATCATTAGCCCTGTGTGGACTAAATATCCTTGCGTACTCCGACCTATGTGGGAATAATAGCATTGTAGACGAAGCATTAATCTCTGTGAGAAGAAGCGAGTCAGAAAAGAGCTTGAAGCCAATCTGTGTGAACGGTGAAAGCTATAGTCCGTGTATCAATCTGTGTGAATCATACAGAGAAAGGTTTAGTTAAAGTCACGTAGTTGTGTATGTAGTGATTTTAGTAAACTCTTTACTCCTGTGTGGAGGACTAGTAGACATAAAGGGGTTTACCTCGAACCACTTTAAACTGTGTGTTATTTACTTTTAGTCTTTACTGTTTTTAATCTACTGTGATTTATAAGTATACATTGTAAAACCCTATTGGGATAAACATTCCTATTTTCATAATTGCCAACATACATCAAAGAAGTCTTAAAGCAGTCAAACATTGCTAAGTATGGAAGCTGTCAAGAAACTCCATACAGATCGTCCATATAGCAAAGAGATCTTCTACAGTCCGTCCTACAGAGCCTACTTCATACAGCAAAGAGACATAGTGCGTTGGGTACAGCATGCAGGCTGAAGGTGTTTTACTTAGGAAAAGTAAAACACATCCAACATGACTGAATAAACAAGGCTTTAAATTGTTGTGAAATAAACATTGTTTATCATTAAGTATTCAAGGTTAAAACAACATTTATTGCTGAAAGGACATCATTTAATGCAGCCGGGGAGAGACAAGCCTGAATGCACTGAAGAGCATTTAATGCAAAGTAAAAAAGAATATATGAAGTATTAAATGCAATTTGCTTTTATTTAAATATTCAGCAAGCCGCCAATCAGAGACTTCAATATCTCACCAACCAGCAACGGCTACGCAATTAACTTCGAAAATCATACAGCTTATTATACAATCACTATCTAAGTTGTTTACTATATACTACGTGGCCAACAAGTGGTATCAGAGTGGTTGATTCTAAATGAATCAGTCGAATTTTTAACTGAATCAGATCCACAAATCACTTGCTTTGGAAAACAGTCATATTTTCATCATCTTTCCTACTTTCTTAAATGGATACCTCTATGATTAACAAGGTTCCTATTTTTTAGATTAATGAGTTTAATGACTGGAGAATCAGGATGGAAGCCCATCTTGGAGCCATGCATGAGGAGATGATATTTGTCATCCGAGAAGGTCCTATAAAGATCATGAAGGTCAACACAACCGCGAGGATAGAAGGACATCCTCACGTTGAAATACTTGAGAAGGAGCACGAGCAATGGACAACACAACCGCGAGGATAGAAGGACAATATTGCTAAGAATACACTATTTATCTGTAACACCCCAAACTAGGCGGATATTACAGTGCCGTGGACCCCCGACTGGGACCCACCAGGCGAATGAAAAAGGATGAATTACACAGGGTAAATGTAGTACCGAACCACATTACAACATCAATTACTCCGATTAGGAGTTTCATACAACACACCCAGGATAAAATAGAATACATGTGTATCTTATGTGACGATAAAATACACAACACTGAATGAAACGAGTATTCAAACGGAATGTCTGCAGCGGAATAAATAAAAGAAACTTAAATGACTGAATAAGTGACCGAACAGACTGGGGCCCCCTTCTAGTATCACTGGGACTCCTCGACGTCAGCGTGTTCTCCCCGTGCCTTTGCCTTGCCAAGACCTGAAAAACAAAATCCCCAAATGGGGTCAGTTATACAGAACAACAATCCTCAAGGGTTGAAAATACACAATCATGATTAACTGAAGTTATGAAATATTCTTAGTTATGAATTACGCTGAAGAGGAGTATCATAGTACGCCCGTAATGTTCTGTGCGAGTGTACAACACCCGTCTGTGTACCTAATTAGTCTCACGGTGTAACGCTTTCCCGTGTGCACGGTCTAATGTATCGGTGAACCCAATACATAACCATCGTGTGCCCGACTAAAAATTCCACACAGCCACACCCGGCCACGCAATATGAACCCAGAAGGTCATATGAACGAGAATGACCGTAATGAATATCAATGAATAAATAATAATCTGACAAAGTCAAGAATGACTCACCGAGATGAGAGTAATAATGAAATGAATGATAGCTCAACGAAAGGATTGGAACCGTCGTTCCTTATGACTGAAGTGATTGATTGACAATAACAAGTTTTAATATGATTAATACAATGATGAATGAGTTATGATTATGAATGATCAACAACAAAAGGTATGAATATCCTTTTAACCGAGTAAGAATTAACTTACTCAATACCGGTGACAATAATCCTTCCACGAACGACGTCCTAATTGAGATATCGATCGCTCGAACAACCTTGAATTATACAATATTCAACAACCCGTTCAAAATACGAATCAAACACGAATATAACGAACTCAAAACGTCGATACGAATAAACCAAGTTCATTGAGGTATTAAACCAAACACGTTGCGTCCAAACTCCGATTGTTTACAATCACACCTCAAAAACCAATATCAAAACCCCGAAGAAGTGTTTCAAACCAACAAAACATCTTCCAAATGATCAATAATCCGAAATGAATATCCGAAAACGTGATTATAACGACAATTAATCGAAAACCCCCAATTTCAACTCGATATACAAAGTGTTCTTGAATAATCCCTCAATAATCCAATGAATCCTTATACAAACTCATAATCATATACATATCTCTTCATATAACATGATTATAACGTCCAAAACATCATATCTCAACACAAAATCGAAGTCCAAGGTGTCGAAGAAATTACCTCTTGAATATCCAATCACTTCGATCCGTAGAACACGAGTTTAATCGAGTATCCAAGCTTCCCAAATGATTGAAGGTGATGAAAAATACACACTCAAATGATAATTGATGAAGGAAACTCTCCCTCAAGCTTATCTCTCTCGTAAGAAGGTGGAAAAGATGGAAAAAATGAGCTGAAATGCTCAAAAAATCAATTTATAGGGGTTGACCACCCTGCCGGACACGGCCCGTGCCGATCGGCACGGTCGTGTCGCACAGCTGGCCGACAGGGACTCGACCGTGTCCTGCTTGACACGGTCGCGGCGCGGAGGGCTTTCCGACAGTGACCCGTCCGACAGCGACTCGGCATGACTCGACCGTGTCCTGGGACACGGTCGGGCGTGTCGGCAGTCGGTTCTCGCTTATCCGGAAGAGTTCGACTCGGCCGTGCCAAACGACACGGTCGAGTCCTGTGGGCAGATACTTCGGCATTTCCGGACGAGTACGGCACGGGCCGTGTCGGACGACACGACCGAGTCCGGTCGGCAGTGATCGGCCAAAACCTGAAAAATGCGCGGGTGAGCTAAAACGACCATAACTCTCTCGTCCGGACTCCGATTGACTCACCGTTTGAACCATTGGAAAGCTAACTCGATGCTCTATAATATTGCAAAGATTTAGAATTTTTGGAGTTACCAAAAATTAATGGTGATCTAACAAACTCGAACTCATATGAGGAAAGTTGAAACAATGAACAATAACGATACACAACTCGAAGTTTTTCCGAACGGTGAACACGGTGAATGAACATGATTGATGAATGATTATAATTGATTGAAAATACACTGAGTGACAATTACAGACTGATAATTAACGAATGAAAATGAATGAATTACAACCGGGTATTACATACACCCCCCTTAAAAGAGTTTCGTCCCCGAAACTAAGGGTCAAACAACTAGGGATAACTCTCCCGCATACTATCCTCGGTTTCCCAAGTAGCCTCTTCGACTCCGTGTCTGGACCACTGAATCTTGACCAAAGGAATCGACTTATTTCTCAACTGTTTGATTCGCCGCTCTAAGACTCGTACAGGGCGCTCCTCGTACGAATGATCATCTGCGATCTCGATTTCGTCGAACTGAAGTATGTGACTCGGGTCGGCAACATACTTCCGCAACTGAGAGACATGAAACACATTATGAATTCGGCTCAACGCCGGAGGTAATGCCAATCGATAAGCTAACTCGCCTACTCGATCCAAAATTTCAAACGGTCCAATGAATCTCGGACTCAACTTCCCCCGTTTTCCGAAACGGAAAGTATCTCGATTCGGGGATACCTTGACCAAAACGTGGTCACCCGTCTCGAACTCTAGTGGTCGACGACGATTATCTGCATATGATTTCTGTCGACTCTGAGCTGTCAACATACGACTCTTGATCAAAGCTACCTTCTCCCGGGCGGCTATAAGCATATCGGGCTCGGTGCCGATTGATTCTGACAAGTCATCCCAACACAAAGGAGATCGACAACGACGACCGTACAAGGCCTCGTAAGGTGCCATCTTAATGGAAGTATGCCAACTATTATTATAAGTGAACTCGATCAATGGTAGTTGGGCTTCCCAATCGTCCTTCCAATCGAGGACGCATGCCCTCAACATGTCCTCTAATGTCTGTATAGTCCTCTCTGATTGTCCGTCGGACTGAGGATGAAAGCTGATCGAGATTGAGCTGAGTTCCCATAGCACGATGAACTGATTTCCAAAAATGAGATACAAATCGTCCGTCACGATCGGAAACGATACTCTTAGGAGTACCGTGCAGTCTTACTATCTCCTTGATGAATAACTGGGCCAGTCTCTCGGGACCCCACGTATCCTTGATCTCAAGGAAATGAGCTGATTTAGTTAAGCGGTCCACAATCACCCAGATCGTATTCATGCCACGACGACTCGTCGGCAAACTCGTGATGAAATCCATAGAAATATCTTCCCACTTCCACTCTGGAATAGGAAGAGATTTTAACATATCTGCCGGTCGCTGATGTTCAATCTTGACTTGTTGGCAAGTTAAGCATCTCGAAACAAATTCTGCGACTTCTCGCTTCATATTACTCCACCAGTAATTTTGTTTCAAGTCCTTATACATCTTGCTAGACCCCGGATGAACAGAATAAGGGGTAGCATGAGCTTCTCTCAAAATCGAGTTTTTCAACTCGTCATTCGCCGGTACGCACAACCGGTTCTTAAACCTCAAAAGTCCATCCTCGTGAACCACGAATCCAGGGGCTTTCCCCTGAGCCACATCCTCACGAATGCGCAACAATGCTGGGTCTGAACCCTGATTCTCCCTGATTGCATTCTCAAGAGATGATGAAATCTCTAACATACAAAGCTGTCCCTGAACTCGCTGAAGCCAGACCTCGATCTCGGGTCTAAGGAATTCCTGTTGGAGTTCCTTCTGAATTGTTAAACGAGCAAGCATCTGCTCCTGAACGGACTTACGACTCAAGGCGTCGGCGACAACGTTCGCCTTCCCCGGGTGGTAAAGGATCTCGATATCATAATCTTGGATTAGTTCTAACCACCGCCTCTGTCGCATATTTAACTCCTTCTGAGTAAATATATACTTTAAACTCTTATGATCGGTGAATATCTGGCAGGTAACGCCATAAAGATAATGACGCCAAATTTTCAAAGCGAACACCACGGCTGCTAGCTCCAGATCGTGAGTCGGATAATTAACCTCGTAAGGTCTCAATTGCCGTGAAGCATAAGCAATAACCTTCCCATTCTGCATGAGTACACATCCGAGACCCTGTCCGGACGCATCACTATAAACCACAAATCCCTCCGTCCCCTGCGGCAAGGAAAGTACAGGTGCTGACATTAACCGGCTCTTGAGTTCCTCAAAACTCCGTTGACACGCGTCGGACCACGTGTACTTCTTATCCTTCCGCAAAAGGTTCGCCAATGGTTGAGCAATTTTGGAAAATCCTTCCACAAACCTCCGATAATAACCGGCTAATCCGAGAAAGCTTCGGATTTCCTTAACATTCTTCGGAGGTAACCAATCCTGGATAGCCTCCGTCTTCTGAGGATCAACACGCACTCCATCTGATGAAATTACGTGTCCGAGAAACGTCACTTCGGACATCCAGAACTCACATTTGGAAAACTTTCCATAAAGTTGCTCTCGTCTCAACACGTCGAGAACCTGATGAAGATGAACCTCGTGTTCCTCTCGGTTACGAGAATAAATCAAAATGTCATCGATGAATACAACCACAAACCGATCCAAAAAGTCGATGAAGAGCCGATTCATTAGATCCATGAATACCGCAGGTGCATTAGTTAGTCCGAACGGCATAACTACGAATTCATAATGACCATAGCGTGTTCGAAATGCCGTCCTCGCGATGTCCGACTCTCGAATCCGCAGCTGATGATATCCAGATCTTAAGTCGATCTTGGAAAATACTGAAGCTCCCTGAAGTTGATCCAAAAGGTCATCGATACGGGGTAAAGGATACTTATTCTTGATTGTCACCCTATTCAATTCCCGATAATCGATACACAAGCGAAAAGAACCATCCTTCTTTTTGACAAACAGCACTAGTGCTCCCCACGGGGACGCACTCGGTCGGATATAACCTTTCTTGAACAATTCCTCAAGTTGATTCTTCAACTCTCGCATTTCAGTCGGGGCCATTGATCACGGTGCCTTCGATATCGGGGACGTACCAGGCTCCAACTCAATCGTGAATTCCACATCCCTCTGTGGAGGCAAACCAGGTAACTCGTCTGGAACTACATCGGCATATTCCCTTACTACCGGAATATCCGACAACATTACTGATGATTCCTCGGTTTTGGTCATATAGCACCAATAACCGACACATCCCTGACTGAGTAATCGCACTATTTTCATCAAATTAATGACCTTACGAGCAGTAGGGATTACCTCCTGAAACACACATTCAACCCCATCGTGCGAAATGATAGTAATCATACGCTTACGGACACTAATGATGGCATCATGACGATCCATCCAATCAATACCCAAGATGACGTCGTCTCTCGGCAAATCTACCACGATAAGGTCCGCCGGCCATACACGACCATGAAACGATCGGACAATCCCGAATCTCCCGACACGATAATTCGTCTACCATCGGGTAGACCAATGACATAAGGCTCACAACTAGTAGCACTACCTAAGTAGTCTACTCAAACATGACTCGGAAATGAATGAATGCGATGCAAAGATCAAAAAGGGTACACACAGTTGAGATAGAATATCGAGTGTACGAGATCATTCGGGCCTCGGGATCATCGGTCTTCTTCATCTCATAAATCCGGGTTTGCTAGTCCCAGACCGACGCTCCTGTCACGACTATAGGCTCCACCTTTAGTCGCTCCCCGCTGCTTTAAACGACGCCGATTGAGTGGCTCGATTCGAACGGCCGACCGCTTCGGGGCTGAGATGACGCTGAGTAGGTTTGGAGTCCCTACGGCAAAACGGGCCTTATGCCCAGCAATCCCATAATTATGACACGTGATAGTCTGCCGAGGACACTTGGTACCGAGGTGACCAAGCTCCCCACGCTTAAAGCAGTGATGGCCGAACCGCCGCTCGAGACCGAGATTCCGCGGGTTTAGACGACACGGAGGTTGCTCGAAAGCAGATCCCGCACGGGGTTTCTTGAAGGTTGTCCGACCGCCTTGATCGATTACGGTTCTTCGATTTCTTGCTAGCGACGAAGGTTGCCGCTTAGCAATTTCCTTAGCGTAAGTTCATAAGTGAGAGCTTTCGATGAATTCGCCAACGTGGTGCAATTATGATTAAGCAATCGTAATCTCATACGTGGTTTCAACCTCTTCTGAAATACTTAATCTTATCCGCCTCGGAATGAATGATGGATGAGGCGAACGGAAGAAGTTCTGAAATTTCTCGGCAATGGCGAGAACATCCGCGTCGATGAGGGGTGGGAGTGAGTAACTCGACAGCCTTGGCCTCTCTCGAGTGGGGCCGGATAATACCTCTCCATCATGAGAGTCTTGAACGATCCCAAGTACACGATCCTTCGGTGGGCTTCAACGATAACCACCAAGAATGAGCGCTCTTACCGATAGTAAGCCGCAATCGAAACTTTGTGTCCTTCGGGACACTCTACCATCGCAAATAGCTTCTCGAAGTGTTCGAGCCAATGAACAATATCCGCCGGCTCAGATGAGCCTTCAAAAGTAGGTGGCCTTTGGCGAGAGATGTCGCCGATGATACTGCTCACATTCCTCTCTTGCCTCTGAGGCGGCGGCGGAGGAGCCTGTTGATTTTGATTAGCTGAATTTTGCATCGTCTCCATTAGTTGTGTCATCTGAGTCATCTGGGCCATCATGCCCTGCATAAAGGCGAGTGGATCGATCCGAACACCTTCTGACTGAGCGGTGTCCCGAGTACGACTCCCTGATAGAGAATGATCACGTCCAGGTGAATGAGTAGCAGCGTCGCTACTAGATGAATTAGCATTATTCCTCGCATTCGCACGTGTATTCACACGATCTCCCGGGATTCAGCCCGCTCCACGGCCTCGCCCTCCACGTCCTCTTCTTGCCCTTTCCATACTGAAGGAGGAAAGTCGCATAATGATTACATTTCCCGCATGATTATCACGTTATGAGTATGTCATAAGATGATGAAAATGAGTATACATGTTCTAACTTAGTGATTATATGAATGATTTACTGAAGTGACATGATTATCTGATAAAATTCTTGAAGTGATTATCTTGAATAACTTAATAAGATTGATAATATGACCATCCAGATCGACAACTGAGTAATGAAATGAATTAAGTGATTAATGAGTTAATATGATCGTCCTGATCACAATGAATGATGATGTTTGAGGATTGTTAATTGATGAATGATGAATGAATGATTATTGCCAGAAATTATACCATGGCGTTAGAAATTTTACAGTTCTTTCGGTCTGATTGGCTCGGCATTTGCACAGGTCACACGTGACACGAAAGTCCAGTGATACTAGCTGATGAAGATGACTTCAAATGAGACATGACTCGGAAGGTAGTATTCAAAACCAATCTCCGATACCAACTCTGTAACACCCCAAACTAGGCGGATATTACAGTGTCGTGGACCCCCGACTGGGACCCACCAGGCGAATGAAAAAGGATGAATTACACAGGGTAAATGTAGTACCGAACCACATTACAACATCAATTACTCCGATTAGGAGTTTCATACAACACACCCAGGATAAAATAGAATACATGTGTATCTTATGTGACGATAAAATACACAACACTGAATGAAACGAGTATTCAAACGGAATGTCTGCAGCGGAATAAATAAAAGAAACTTAAATGACTGAATAAGTGACCGAACAGACTGGGGCCCCCTTCTAGTATCACTGGGACTCCTCGACGTCAGCGTTTTCTCCCCGTGCCTTTGCCTTGCCAAGACCTGAAAAACAAAATCCCCAAACGGGGTCAGTTATACAGAACAACAATCCTCAAGGGTTGAAAATACACAATCATGATTAACTGAAGTTATGAAATATTCTTAGTTATGAATTACGCTGAAGAGGAGTATCATAGTACGCCCGTAATGTTCTGTGCGAGTGTACAACACCCGTCCGTGTACCTAATTAGTCTCACGGTGTAACGCTTTCCCGTGTGCACGGTCTAATGTATCGGTGAACCCAATACATAACCATCGTGTGCCCGACTAAAAATTCCACACAGCCACACCCGGCCACGCAATATGAACCCAGAAGGTCATATGAACGAGAATGACCGTAATGAATATCAATGAATAAATAATAATCTGACAAAGTCAAGAATGACTCACCGAGATGAGAGTAATAATGAAATGAATGATAGCTCAACGAAAGGATTGGAACCGTCGTTCCTTATGACTGAAGTGATTAATTGACAATAACAAGTTTTAATATGATTAATACAATGATGAATGAGTTATGATTATGAATGATCAACAACAAAAGGTATGAATATCCTTTTAACCGAGTAAGAATTAACTTACTCAATACCGGTGACAATAATCCTTCCACGAACGACGTCCTAATTGAGATATCGATCGCTCGAACAACCTTGAATTATACAATATTCAACAACCCGTTCAAAATACGAATCAAACACGAATATAACGAACTCAAAACGTCGATACGAATAAACCAAGTTCATTGAGGTATTAAACCAAACACGTTGCGTCCAAACTCCGATTGTTTACAATCACACCTCAAAAACCAATATCAAAACCCCGAAGAAGTGTTTCAAACCAACAAAACATCTTCCAAATGATCAATAATCCGAAATGAATATCCGAAAACGTGATTATAACGACAATTAATCGAAAACCCCCAATTTCAACTCGATATACAAAGTGTTCTTGAATAATCCCTCAATAATCCAATGAATCCTTATACAAACTCATAATCATATACATATCCCTTCATATAACATGATTATAACGTCCAAAACATCATATCTCAACACAAAATCGAAGTCCAAGGTGTCGAAGAAATTACCTCTTGAATATCCAATCACTTCGATCCGAAGAACACGAGTTTAATCGAGTATCCAAGCTTCCCAAATGATTGAAGGTGATGAAAAATACACACTCAAATGATAATTGATGAAGGAAACTCTCCCTCAAGCTTATCTCTCTCGTAAGAAGGTGGAAAAGATGGAAAAAATGAGCTGAAATGCTCAAAAAATCAATTTATAGGGGTTGACCACCCTGCCGGACACGGCCCGTGCCGATCGGCACGGTCGTGTCGCACAGCTGGCCGACAGGGACTAGACCGTGTCCTGCTTGACACGGTCGCGGCGCGGAGGGCCTTCCGACAGTGACCCGTCCGACAGCGACTCGGCATGACTCGACCGTGTCCTGGGACACAGTCGGGCGTGTCGGCAGTCGGTTCTCGCTTATCCGGAAGAGTTCGACTCGGCCGTGCCAAACGACACGGTCGAGTCCTGTGGACAGATACTTCGGCATTTCCGGACGAGTACGGCACGGGCCGTGTCGGACGACACGACCGAGTCCGGTCGGCAGTGATCGGCCAAAACCTGAAAAATGAGCGGGTGAGCTAAAACGACCATAACTCTCTCGTCCGGACTCCGATTGACTCACCGTTTGAACCATTGGAAAGCTAACTCGATGCTCTATAATATTGCAAAGATTTAGAATTTTTGGAGTTACCAAAAATTAATGGTGATCTAACAAAGTCGAACTCATATGAGGAAAGTTGAAACAATGAACAATAACGATACACAACTCGAAGTTTTTCCGAACGGTGAACACGGTGAATGAACATGATTGATGAATGATTATAATTGAGTGAAAATACACTGAGTGACAATTACAGACTGATAATTACTGAATGAAAATGAATGAATTACAACCGGGTATTACATTATCACTCTCGACAAAGGCACATTCTCAAAGGTAAAGAGCTGTCAGATAGCTAAGAATATTTGGGAGAAACTCAAGCTGATTTTTGAGGGTACTGAGCTCTCAAAAGAAAACAAAATTTCCAAACTAACTCAGCAATTCAAATATTTTGAAATGAAATCTTCCGAAACGCTTGAGGAGCTTGGCCTCAGATTCACTGGCATTGTCAGTGAACTTGAAGCATCGAGTAAAGTGTGTACCCAAAAGGAGAAAAAATTAAAAATCTTTAGATTACTCCTTGCCCAATGGGACATTAAGACTACAGCTATGCGAGTATCCTGTAATATTAACGATATATCTACTTTTGATCGCTTCTATGACCTCAAAGATTTTGAGAATGATATTGACAGGAGAGAAAAAGTCGAAGAGTCACATGCCAAGACTACAACACTTGCTGCTGTATCTGACAAGAGACGCAGCTCTGCACCCAGCACATCCAAATCCGCACTCAAGACTGCATACAACGATGATGACATCCTGTCACAAGATGAAATGGCCCTTCTAATGCACAAATTCAAAAAGTTCATTAAATAGTATGGAAAGACCCCCCTACAAGCCGAAGCCGTTTCACAAGGTAAGTTTTGAATCTCCTTCCTATGGTGATTCTAATTTATGTTATAACTGTAAACCAGGACACTATGCAAATAAGTGTCCACACCCAAAAGTACAAAAGTTGCCAGAAGTTGAGCAACAAGAAAAGGATGAAAGAAGGCGTGTCTGGAAAATTAACTCAAGGCCATGATTGGTAAATCAGAAGCCTCACCTGCATCAACCAAGACCAAGGAGTGCCTTCAGGCTATCACTGGCAGTGACTCCTCCGACGATGAAATCGAAGATAAAGCATACATGTGCTTTATGGCTAAAGAATTACAGGACGATGAGGACAGCGATGATGAAGTAAGTTCAAATACATCCACTCCCATAAATGCATCTCATACCTTTGAAAACATGATGAATGAATTCAAAAACATTCAAAAGGCCTATGAGACTTTGAAACGAGAAAACATACAACTCGAAATCTCGAACTTAAAGCTGAAAGATGAAAATGACTTGCTGAAAAATAACTATGAAAACATGTATATTGATTGCGAAAACATTAAAGTCACACTTGAAAAACTCATGGAAAACAATCATCAACTGGCCAAGGATCTAAATAAGACTAAGTCTCATAATGAGAGCAAGACATATGATTATGCTTTACTCAAAGCCAAAGTAAAATCTTTCGAGATGCGAGAAGAAGAATTAGAGACCATCCTGAAATCATTCGAGAAATCCTCTAAACGGATGGAAGAAATTATAAGCACTGGGAAACATGGTCATGATAAAAGTGGTTTGGGATATAACTCACTATCCAATAAGGGAAAAACTAGTATGGTATTCATCAGGAGTGTGCAACCCATTCCTGTACCTAAATAGACCCCGAGTCCCACGAAGGTTACAGCTGCCTCTTATACAGCAAAGGCTGCGATTCCGCCACCAAAGTCTTATTACCAACAGCGGAACCCTCGGCCTCATAAGACCTGTAAGGCGTGATCAACAACATGCTCGAATGGAACAAGAGGATATCTCATATCAACCCTAATGATCAACACTGCAGATCAAATATGGCTATGGCACAAGAGGATGTCTCATATCAACTTCAAGAGGATCAACAAACTCGCCAGTTAGGGAATAGCTAGAGGTTTGCCCGATGTGTCATTCTAGAAAGACATCATTTGTAGACCCTTTCAGAAAGGAAAACAAGTCAAAACCACACTAAAAAGCAAATCATACTTGTCCACTCACAGAGTTCTGGATATGATACACATGGACCTCTACGGTCATGTAGACCCCGTAAGTTTAGGAGGTAAGAATTACTGTCTCGTTATTGTTGATGATTTTTCCAGGTATGCTTGGACAATAATTCTAAGCAAGAATAAAGAAACCCCAACAAAGTTGCCAGAGGACCTGAGAAAACTTCAGAATGAGAAAGGGTTGAGTATCGTGTTTATTCATTCTGACAGAGGTACTGAATTCAAAAATCGCTTTATAGAGCAATACTGTTCGGACAATGGAATACAACACGAATACTCAACAGCCCAGACTCCTCGGCAAAATTATGTTGCCGAGCAAAAGAATAGGACTCTTAAGGAAGCAACAAGAACCATGATTGCCGCAAGCAAGTTTCCGCAGCGTTTCTGGGGAGAAGCAACAAATACAGCTTGCTTCGCATAAAACTGTTGTTTTATCAACAAGCATCACAACAAAACAGCCTACGGGGTATGGAATAATAAAACTCCATTAGTTTTCACATCTTTGGATGTAGATGTTATGTTCTGAATAACGGGAAAGACCAACTCAAGACCTTCGACGAAAATTCGGATGAAGGGATATTTGTAGGATATTCCTCTGTCAGATAAGCTTTCAGGATCTTTAACAAAAGGAAGCAGACCTAACCCAGACCATCCAAACACTCTCCATTAAAGACCCTCAAACTCTAATAGAGCATGTCGTAGACTTAGACATCAATCCCGTAGTTGTAAGAACAATATTAGTTAAAGCTGATGTTGTACAAGCTGAAGCCTAAACTACAACACCACAAGAAACAATACGGGATGCAGAACTAGAACCTGATAGGAGGTGGCTAAGAGATCACCTTCATCAGTTAATTATAGGAGACACTCAAGCTTGAGTATATACCCGCAGAAGAATACAGAGTACACAAGAAACTGTACTGTGTGCGCAAGAAGAAACTGAGTCTGAGAAATCTCCATTTTGCATGGAAATCTCAAGCAAAACTTAAAAGACTTGATATATGCACCCTAGCCGTATTCTTTGCCCAATCCAAACCTGTTTCAACCAATGAAGCTTTGAATAATTCTCACTGGATCACTTCTATGGAAGAAGAGCTAAATGGTTTCGAAAGAAACAATGTATAGTATCTAGTATCCAGGACAGAACATCAAGCTGTAATTGGGACAAAATGGGTATTTAGAAACAAGAAGGATGAGAATGGACTTGTAATCGGGAACAAATCCCGTCTAGTCGCACAAGGCTACACACAGGAAGAAGGCATAGACTATGATGAGACATTTTCACCTGTCACCAGACTAAATGCCATTAGGATATTCCAAGCTTTTGCCACCCATAAGAGTTGATACGTTAAGATCACATTCCTGAATGGAGATCTCGCCGAAGAAGTCTATGTTGAACAACCACCAGGGTCTGTCAACACTGAAGGCGGAGACCTAGTATACAGGCTACAGAAAGCTCTATACAGGCTAAGGATCAGCCGTGAAGAGGCCTGGGAAAGTGAGATGGCCAAACTCCATAACCAACAGGGTCAAGGGGCATCGGACAGACAACAGTACCCTCCCCCAAAACAGTAAGCCGCACAAAGCCAACAGGAGAAATCAGTCCCTCTTGTTATCTCTGAAGAGCAAGCTGCTCCCATACAGGAAGCCCGTCCTGTATCAGAACCTGAAGACGCTGCCTGCGCCATCCGCCAAGAGGAATCAGTCCCTCTTCTAGATCAGGCGGAAACTGAGAGTTGGCAGGAGGATTCAGTCCCTCCTGTACTACAAGTGAACAATCTAAACAGGAGGAATCAGTCCCTCCTGACACTGAGACTGAACCATCTACACACCCTTCCAAAGCCCCTGCTTTTGAAGCTCCCGCTAAAGATGCCCATGCATCTCCAATATCTGTTAGCTCAAAGTTAGATTCTGATGATTGTTTTCTACCACAAGACAGACCACGATGCCCTCGTCATCATGTGGTTCTTTGTCAACTTGGAGAACCTGAGGATTCACCTATTGTGCACTATGGCTCCCCATACACGGAGGCCCGTATCGAGCAACTCCATGCCATCGGACAACAGACAATGTTCCTGCAAGACGCAATGAAGGCACTGTATGATGTCGGAAAAGAAATCGATTGGATGCGAGAAACTGCACAGGATGAGCTTCCCAAAATTAAGTTTGCAATCAATGATGTTGAAGACGCATTTCGCATGATGCCTACAGCATTGTGGCAGGAGCTCACCCAACTCAAGCAGCATCGGGAGAAAATCCTTAGCCAGGAACAAGAAAATCTCAGAGTTGTGGAGGCCAAAATGGTGGCCGCCCTGGAATTCACCGGCTCTAGACTGACTAATCACGATCAAAGATCGATGATTTGTCGTTTAAGGTCGATAGGCTGATTGACACAGTAAATGATTTGAAGACCAAACAGGATGAGTCTATGAAGATCCTACATGAGTTTCACAGTAAGGTATCAGATCTTGATGATTCCAAAAAAAGGGGAGAGGCCAGAGAGGCTACCCGAAGATGGAGGATGGAGAAAGAAAGAGAGATCGATGCAGCGCTGGAAGAGAGTATACGACTGCTATTGGAAGACTGGATGGACCTGGGTCTAGTCAAGCTGCTAAGGGATATAGAGTAACTGGCTCTCGATATGAGTTCCAGGATCCCAACTTCCCGTGGAAGAATACAGTGCGAAAGCCATTCGACATCTTGCTGCCTACTGATCGACAGCTTTCACCCGATGATCTGAAGACTTGGAAGAAGAATGAACTGATTAGATAATTCTGTACACTCATCAGGAAATCTTCCATCTTCAACAGGTTCAAGACGCTGGAGGACGTTGCTAATGAGTTCTCGAGGATTTTGGCAGAAAGAAGGCTCCCCTTGCAATTAATGTTAAAATCCAAAATCCAGATAGGTGAATGGGTCACCCATCCGGAAGACTGGATCCTTGCCTACGATCACACTCTGAAGGAAGAAGCTTTTATCGGGATTGAGGCAATGACTCCTTAGTTAATTGGTGGAAAGGAACCGTGAATGATCCTGACAGAATACCTTGGAGACACTCTCAATATAGGAGTTAGCCCTTTCGCTGTATTTCCTTTCACATTGCTTTCCAATACAGTACTTATCTATAATTTTTGTTATTTCTTTTCAAGACTTATAAAAATTCTATCATCAAGAAAACCTGTAATCTTGAAAGCTTACATCTCGTGATCTATGTTTACTGTTTTTACTGTTTGATTGTGAATTTTTTTGGCTATAATTGAACAAGTATAAACTTGTCTTAAAGTTGTAAGAACTTGTCTGCGAACAGTTCATAGGTTAAGTTGTATTCAACCTAGATAACACTGTAAGATTGTGCCTGCGCGCCAATCATAAGTTGTAATATACAGCCTTGTAGGTTATTCAATTTCCTATAACTTATCTGCGAGAAACTTAGAATTCTAAACTAAGTATTGAAGATCAGATCAATCGATAGAATGCTCGAAGACAGCCTCTCTGTATCCAAAAAATGTAATCTTGAGGAAGTTTTGGCATTACAAAAAGGGGGAAATTGTTGGGATAAACATTCTGTTTCGATAATTGCCAACATACAGCAAAGAAGTCTTAAAGAAGTCAAAGATCGCTAAGTATGAAAGATGTCGAGAAACTCCATACAACCCGTCCATAGAGCAAAGAGATCTTCTACAGTCCATCCTGCAGAGCCTACTTCATACAGCAAAGAGACATAGTGTATTGGATACTGTAACACCCCCCATATATTCATGAATATTACAGCGCCGTAAATCCTTTACATAAGAATTTACAAGGCTGAAGAAATGAAAAGACCATAATAGGTACCAACATATGAAAGTAACTGAAATAAAAATACAATAGTTCTGGACCAATACCGAGAATAAAAATATCCAAGGGAAGAATATTAATACATCACCAAAATCCAATCATCACAAACAACTCGAGTACTTAAATACACAACAACAGACAATAAAACCCGGCTGGAACATCACTCTGCACCCTCGTCGTCATGCATCTCTAGTGGTTGTTTTCCTGCTCTCCTGGATCCTGAACATGCACAAATGTTCACCCCCGAAGGGGTTAGCACAACGATGCTAGTACAAGCACGATAATTATACAACAAGGATTTAATCATCAAACCCTTAAATAAGAACATCAATATTATCAATCATAACCATGACAAGTTTCTCCAACGAGAAATAATATCAACACATAGCACATCACAACAATCTCAACATACTCGTGGTATTCCAGCGATCCAGCGCACACAGCTATAGATTCCCATGATGATCCCATCGGACCAATCGCATGGTGGCAATACCTGTCCAGCGATTCATCGCACACAGCTATAGATTCTCATGATGATCCGATCGGACCAGTCGCATGGTGGACAATTAACAAGTACGCAACAATACAACCACAACATAGTCGACATTTAATAAGCACAAATAAAATTAAAGTACTTGCCTCGATTCGATGACAAGAATAAAACTCCCACAAATATCAAAACGCTCGAAGGACGTCCCCTTCGATCAATCACATTGCTAAGCTCGAACCTTAACAAAAGAAATAATATAGAATTCATCTCATGTCGAACGAACATCTAACAATCAAAATTATGGTCGAAAGTTCATAAAACGTAATCTGTCTGACATGCTTAATGTACGTTACATACCCTTGGTAGCGTATGTTAAGCCTACTCGTTAGCGTACGTAAGCTACGAAGTTTAGCGTACGCTAACCATGTATCTATAGTCCCTCTCTGATCAGTCGACCGACTCGTCTGATGATATAACGTACGTTACGTACCAAACGTAGCATACGTTAATTCTGCCCGTTAGCGTACATAAGGTGCAGGGCCTAGCGTACGCTAAACACACATGACAGTTTCTCACTGAACAGACGACTGTTTCTATTTATGATGAAGCGTACGAAATCCTCAGTGATTAATGTACGTTACCCTTCTACATATCATGCTCATACAATTATGAATGATCTGACAGATTCAAACATCTTCGAATTCAAGGATATGCATATCATCACAACACTTATATTCAATCTTGATAACCATTCTCATATGAAGTTCGGGTGATCTAAGGTTGATGCGCTTGTTTCCAATATCATCATTACATTCAAACTTTATCTTAAAGATGAACTAACCAATCAAACTTATAAGAAAGGATACAACTTTTGATGATTCTATCTTAAGTCCATTTAACAAAAGTGATATTAAATCCAAGTCTACGATCAATATGGCAACACTATTCAATACGGATAATCAATCTCAGAACATTACTCTCATCATTTGACGTAATAGGATTCCAACTATGATGGTTGGTTGAATAATTCATCAATGGAACTTAATATCTTGATAGCATGATCATCACATCCTTAAGAACATGAATCCAAGGTTGGAGATAGTATTAACATACCTTAAGATGAAGAAAACACCGAGACAATAGTAGAATCCAACTCCAGTTGCTTGTGTGTCAATCCAAAATGATTCTCCACTTCAATGATCAAGTATAAGAAATCTCCAATCTTCAATGATCAATAAAGGTGTTCTAAAGGTGTATAAGGTGACTGGGATCTCTCTAGGCACGAAGTGTGTTGAAAACCAGGTGAAAGAAACAAATGAAATGAAATGGGGTGATGACTTATTTATAATTTTCTGACCTTAACGTACGTTAGCCTTCATGCATAACGTACGTTAGTCTCTTAGCGTACGCTACCCAATATACTTAGCATACGCTATCGTCACTGATAGTTAACTGTTCTCATTCTGTACTCGATTACGTGCGCTACACCATCAGGTTACGTACGTAATCAACACCAATTAGCGTATGCTATAAACACACGTTAGCGTACGTTAACACTCGTTGACTTCAAAAGTGTCTAGGTTCATCCGCGAGAATCTTATCCAGACCCATGTCCGGCTGGCGCATGTGCTAGTTGCCCAGCTCAATTATTGGCTGTTTAACATATGCTACGCTACATTCGTAGCATACGCTAACTCTGGCTGATAACGTATGTTAAGCTTCCTTCTTAGCGTACGTTATCACGTAATTGCATGAGAAAATTTACATGTTGCCATACTCACGTACAAGGATACAAATACGAGAAATATCATACTTCGATTATCGATATCACAATTCCGAATAATACAGGCTTCAATTACAGATAAATACTCAATAATTAATCGGGATATCACAGGTACAGCATGCAGGCTGAAGGTGTTTTACTTTGGAAAAGTAAAACTGAATAGAGAAAGCTTTAAACCATTGTGAAGTAAACTTTGTTTATTCATAAAGTATTCACGATTAAAGTAGCATTTATTGCTGATATGACAACATTTAATGCAGCCGGAGAGAGATAAGTCTGAACACGCTGAAAAGCATTTAATGCGAAGTCAAAAAGAATGTATGAACCATTAAATGTGATTTGCTTTAATATAAATATTCAGCGAGCCGCCAATAAGACACATCAACATCTCACCAACCAGCAACAGCTACATTTGTAACGGATATATTTCCAAGGTTACAAAAGGCCCCAAGCAATAGGACATTTCTCACTTACAATATTCAATCTCGCACATACTCTGACAGATTACTCTGACAATCTAGCTATACAAGAGAAATAATATTTCGTGAGCATACAGCAGTATTCAAAACGAAGATATATACTAAGTCCTCAACGCAAACAACACGGCATACAACAGACGTTCATCAAAGATCTAGTTGTTTTTTTGGAACTATTCTACCCTTACCGTTGAGATTATCATTAGCCCTGTGTGGACTAAAGATCCTTGTGTATTCCGACCTGTGTGGGAAGAATTTCATTGTAGATGAAGCTTCAATCTGTGTGAGAAGAAGCGAGTCAGAAAAGAGCTTGAAGCCAATCTGTGTGAACGGCGAATGCTACAGTCCCTGTATCAATCTGTGTGAATGATACACAGACTAGTTTAGTTAAAGTCATGTAGTTGTGTACGCAGTGATTTTAATAACCTCTTTACTCCTGTGTGGATGACCAGTGGACGTAGAGGGGTTTACCTCGAACCACTTTAAACTGTGGATTATTTACTTTCAGTCTTTATTGTTTTTATTATGCTGTGATTTATTAGGTATACATTGTAAAACCCTGTGCGCATCAAGCAAACAAGAGAACACTCAGTTGTTGTATTTACAGAAACTCACTAAACATACTTTCGCTACGCAATCAACTTCGAAAATCGTACAGCTTATTGTATTATCACTATTTAAGCTGTTTACTATATACTACGTGGCCAACAAACCCTGTATGCACCAAGCAAACAGGAGAACACCTAGTTGCTGTATCTACAACAACTCACTATACAGACTTTCGCTACGTAATTAACTTCGAAAAATGTACAACTTATTGTATTTTCACTATCTAAGTTGTTTAGTGTATACTTAGTGGCCAAGAAGTGGTATCAGAGCGGTTGATTCTAAAAAGAATCAGTCGATTTTTAACTGAATCAGATCCACAAATCACTTGCTTTTGAAAACAGTCATATTTTCATCATCTTTCCTATTCTCTTAAATGGATACCTCTATGATAAAAAAGGTTCCTATGTTTTCGATTAATGAGTTTGATGACTGGAGAATCAAGATGGAAGCTCATTTTGCAGCCATGCATAAGGAGATGATATTCGTCATCCAAAAAGGTCCAATAAATCATGAAGGTCAATCTTTCCCCAAGGATAGAAGGAGGTCCTCATGATGAAATGCTCGAGAAGGAGCGCGAGCAATGGACAAGTGACGATCGCAAGCGTGCGAACCTCGACAATGTAGCTAAGAATGCGTTGTTTGTCACTCTTGACAAAGGTACATTCTCAAAGGTAAAGAACTGTAAGACAGCTAAGAAAATCTTGGAAAAACTCAAGCTGACTTGCGAGGGTACTGAGATATCAAAAGAAAACAAAAATTCTAAACTTACTCAGCAATTCGAATCTTTTGAAATGAAATCTTTTGAAACACTTGTGGATCTTGTCCTCAGATTCAATGGCATTATCGGTGAACTTGAAACATTTGGTAAAATGTATACCCAAAAGGAGAAAATTTAAAAATATTTAGATCACTCCCAGCCCGATAGGACATTAAGACTACAGCTATGCGAGTATCCTGTAATCTTAACGATTTTTCTACCTTTAATCTCTTCTCTGACCTCAAAGCTTTTGAGTATAATATTGACATGAGAGAAAAATATGAAAAGTCACTTTCCAAGACTACATCACTAGCTGCTGTATCTGACAGGAGACACAACTCTCCACCTAGCACATCCAAATCCGCACACAAGACCGCCGACAGCGATGATGATATCCTGTCACGAGATGAAAAGGCCCTTCTAATGCACAAATTCAAAAAGTTCATTATATAGTCTGGAAATACCCCTACAGGCCCAAGCCATTTCACAAGATACGTTTTGAAGATAAGTTTTGAATCTCCTTCCTCTGGTGATTCTAATTTATGATATAACTGTAAACCAGGACACTATGCAAATAAGTGTCCACACCCAAAAGTACAATAGTTGTCGGAAGTTGACCAACAAGAAAAGGACGAAAGAAGGCGTGTCTAGAAAAATAAACTCAAGGCCATGATTGGTGAATCAGAAGCCTCGCCTGCATCAACCAAGACCGAGGAGTTCCTTCAGGCAATCACTGACAGTGACTCCTCCGACAATGAGATCGACGATAAAGCATATATGTGCTTTATGGCTAATGAAATACAAAGTGATGAGAACAGCGATGATGAAGTAAGTTTAATTCCATCTACTCCCATAAATGCATCGTATACCTTTGAAAATAGGATGAATGAATTCAAAAACATTCAAAAGCCCCATGAGACTTTAAAATGAGAAAAAATACAGCTCGAAATTTCAAACTGAGAGCTGAAAGATGAAAATGACTTGATGAAAAGTAACTATGAAAACATGTTTATTGATTGCGAAAATAGCAAGTCACATTTGAAAAACTCATGGAAAGCAACCATAAACCTACCAAGGATCTAAATGAGGCCAAGTCTCATAATGAGAGCAAGACAAATGAATATGCATTACTCGAAGACAAAGTAAAATCTCTCGAGAAGCGAGAAGAAGAATTAGAGACTATCCTGAAACCATTAGAGAAATCGTCTAAACGGATGGAAGAAATTCTAAGCACTGGGCAACATGCCCATGAGAAAAGTGGCTTAGGATATAACTCATTCTCCAATAAGGGAAACTAGTACGGTATTCGTCAGGGGTATGGAACCCATTCCTGTACCTGAAGAGACTCCAAGTCTCGCAAAGGTTACAATTGCCCCTCGTACAGCAAAGGCTGCTATTCCGCCACCAAAGTCATATCACAGACAGCGGAACCCTGAACCTCACATACCTGTAAGGAGTGATCAACAACATGCTCCCCGAGCATATCAAAAGCGCCAGCAGCCATTCAGAAAGAAGGTAGTATCCAAATATCAAAGGCAAGCACAGCAGTACTTCCAACAGTACAGTGCGCCTAGATATTGGATACAAAAGCCTTGTTATCCATCTAAAAGCAGGTCGCCCCACAATATCAATAACAACTCTAGGAATCCAACTGGAGACCCATAAGGCTATTGGATTCGGTGATTAATAATGAGTTACGCAGTGAAAATTAAACCGATCAAACCAGATAAAAACCAAACCCCAAAAATGGATCGATCAAGCATCGTATAAACGAATATTAATTGATGAAGATAAATTAATAAATCATACCCTCATAGACCTTTGATAATATATTTGTGATTCCGAGCACGAACACGAATCCAATCGAACGAGCTTTTGGAAATTCCCGAGCACCGAAAATATCGTGCCTCTACGTATCACGCGCCGGAAAGATGACCAGAAATATGTAATCGTCGCTCCAAGACCTCCAAGGTCGACGGCTATTTGAAGTGATGAAAGGATAAATTTTTCTTTTAATTTTAACTCTTAAAAAATTAAATTTGAAGAATAAATTATATCTCAAAGAAAATTAATCGGGAGAAATTATTTCTCTCCTCTTTCTTTTCTTTCTCTCCTATTTCTCTCCTTTTCATTCTTCCTTCTCACTTTCTTTTCGCCGTGAATTATCTTCTTCTTATATGGCTGCAGCCTTGTACTGAATTCCACATGGATGAGAAAATGTAGAATTCAAGACAAGTAACCAAACCAAACCAAACCAAACCAAACATACCCAGCATATACCGCACAAAGCAGGGCCTGGGAGGGTAAGATGTACGCAGACCATGCCCCTACTTTTACGGTAGGGAGGTTGTTTCCGTGAAGACCCCCAACTTAGTGCACAACAAAGTAATGAGTGATATATACAAAAAAGCGTATGATTCGAAAAGCTCAAAACCATACCTGAGCCCATGGCTTAATTCACATGATACCTACCTAAAGGGACTTTGGCAACTACACTCTTGATGCACGCTGCTCTAACAGAAGAGAGGTTGACTCTATACACAGATCCCTGTAAAAAATACACCACACCAAAAAGGCAATAGGATAAAATATACAACAAAAGTAAAAGTAAAAAATGCAATGCTCTAGGTCAAAGCTAACCGAGACAACCCAACCCTGAGGCTCTCTACTGCAGCACCGTTCCCTATAAAAGAATCCACAACTCTGATCTGGTGCCTCCACGAGCACCTATCCACAGTCATGGTCTCTGAAAGGTTTAAGGCCTTCAAATCTAATCTCACCTGCTCCTCCCACGTCCTCCTCGGTCTGCATCTCCTCCTCCCCCCGACAACTAATAAACTCTCGACCCTCCTCACCGGAGCAGATGCCTGCCTCCTGCGGATGCGGCCAAACCATCTCAATCTCCATTCCCTAACTTTCGCAGAAATTGGCGCCATTTCTAGAGCGTTCCTGAAAACCCCATTCGAGATTTTATCTAACATTGTGCGACCACATGACCAACGTAACATTTTCATTTCAGCCGCTTCCAACTTGTTCTCAAGCAACTTCTTCATCGCCCAACATTCGGAGCTATACAACATTGCAGGTCTGATTGCCGCTATATAGAATTTACCCTTCAATTTTAAGGGGACTTTCTTGTCGCACAGGACCCCTGTCGCTGCTCTCCACCTTAGCCACCACGCCTTGATACGATGAGTGACATCATCTTCACACTCACCTTCCTTCTGAATGATCGAACCCAAATACTTGAACTTATCCGTATGGGGTACGATATGATCCGCAATCATAACCTCTACTTCTTCCTCGTTGGCCTCACCACTAAAGTTACACCAGAGATACCCGGTCTTAGACCGTCTCACTCATAATCCCTGGGATTCTAACTTAGACCTCCATAGCTCCAACTTCGAGTTCACCTCCCTCATCGACTCCGCCACTAACACAATGTTGTCAGTAAAAATCATGCACTACGGGACGCCATCATGTATCCCCCGTGAAATGACGTCAAGGATTAGAGCGAAGAGAAGAGGGCTAAGCGTCGACCCTTGATGCAGCCCTATCTCAACCGGGAAATACTGGGTGTCACCAACTGGGGTCCTAACGCAAGTCCTAGCTTAGGAGTACATGTCTTGGATCGCTCTAACGAACGGCAACGACACCCTCCTCTCTTCTAGGTTTCTCCAAATAACATCGCTCGGAATGCTATCATAAGCCTTCTCTAGATTAACGAACACCATAGGGAGATCCTTACGCCTCTCTCTAAACTTATCCATAAGGCGTCTAACGAGATGGATGGCCTCAGTCGTGGACCTCCCCGACATGAAGCCAAATTGGTTCTCTGAGATCTCAACTTCTCTTCTAACCCTGCATTCCACCACTCTTTCCCAAAGTTTCATAGTATGAATGAGGAGTTTAATACCCCTATAGTTACTACAACTCTGAGCATCGCCTTTGTTCTTGAAAAACGGCACGACAATACTATGCCTCTACTCCGTCGACATCTTAGAACCTCTGTTACTTTTAGATAAAATGAATTATAAATTCATTTTCAACTCAACATGTGAGAATTTAAAACTTGACTCACATGAAAGTAAGACTTCTATTAAATAATGATGATAAGAATTAACGGCCAAAAGAGAAGAAATGGAAGTTGGTTCCTTTCGATCCGTGAAACGGACCCTCGTGTATCTAGTCCGATAGATAAACCTTGGTACGTTTCAAAATTAATACAATTAATTAATCCAATTAATTACTTATATTAAATATAAATTCTCCAAGAAATAATATGAATTAAATTAATTACCGAGTAATTTATTTAATTCACTAGACTGATTTAATTTATCTAATAAATTAAAATAAAAATTATCTAATCATTTAAATTAGACATCTAGTATCTAATATTTATTAAGAAAGAATATCCTTAATTTAATCTGTCATCTATCCTGTGTCGCGACTCCATAGGTTCATCTCAGTCGGTAATGGGAGGAACCAAAGAGTATGAGTAACACTTAGCCAGTCCCGTGGCTCACACTGTAACCCAACTGAGAATGAATGATAGGGATCATTCCAAAACCTTTATGTTATGAATATCGTATAAATATAAACCCTTTAATCAAATGTCCTGATCAAGTATTAGGGTCACGGTAATATCAAACCCTATTGTAACTTGACTCTATGCTTTTGTTAATGCAAACTGAGACCATCGACCTCTCGTGTATCAAATACAACTAGGTCTAAATGCTTTAGCCAAAGACTTATGATCTCATTTGCCATTAACCGCATAGGACATTTACCTGCTCACTTACAGAAGAAAGAATCCTATCTTGGTATTTAATAGAGACTGCTACTTGCCCACTAAGTTGCATTTTGAGGTTGACCCCACCAACCGGCGATTGGATCGAAGTACTCTAATGACTAACTTATGTCACAAGCACATGTCCTACTAATACCTCAAGTCAAAGGTCCACGTATACCTATCACAACCTTTCAATTCAGTCATTGACAATCCCTGAGTGATATCCATGTGACCGAATCGAGGTGAGTCATGTTCGAGTATACTAATCCCATTAGCATACCCATAACATGTGCTCCCACTAACCCTTAGTGAAGACATACACTTTACATGTCAGAGTACACGTTATTCAAGCCTTATCTAAACTTGTTGCCTAGTTAAGTTTATCGGCTTGCGAACCAATTAAGCATTCGAGCCCTAAACACTTCCAGTGCATATCTCCTTATCTCCATAAGGAGTGGAATGTTTGCTCTCAAATGCAAGGACTATTATTTTATATACCAAATCACAATGCCTGTGATATACAATAATATAGAAACAATATATGCCTATAATATAATATTCATAATCTCAATACAATACTCTCACTCTCTCATCCTATGAGTGGCATTCAAGGGCATATTCCTAACAATCTCCCACTTGCACTCAATGCCACAAAATATGGTATGTAATACCCATACTCTCGAGATGTCTCTCTAAGACCTTCTGAGATAGTGGCTTGGTAAGCGGATCAGCAACGTATTTGCTGTTTCTACTCTCTCCAGTAGAACATTCCTTTTCTGAACCATTTCCTGACAAATGATATTTTCTCTCAATATGTTTGGTGTTGTGGTGATCCCTATGCTCCTTAGCCTAAGCAATAGCTCCGTCGTTGTCACAAAATAGCATCACGTTCTTCTCTGCATTAGGAACCACTTGAAGTTCCTCAGTGAACTTCTTAATCCAAAAAGCTTCTTTAGCAGCCTCCATGTCTGCCTGATATTCGACTTGACATGTAGAGATTGCAGTCGAGTTTTGCTTGGCACTTCTCCAAGAAACTGCCCCATCATTCAGAGTAAAGATATACCCTGATGTGGACATCTGAGCATCCGTGTCTCCCGAAAAATCTGAGTCTGTATAACCTATCACTCTAAGTTCTCCACCGCCGTATGCAAGAACCAAGTCTTTAGTCCTCCTTAGGTGCTTAAGAATGTTCTTCACAGCCTTAGATTTGACTGAAACCGACTTAGTACGCTCATATCATAGGCAATGTCCGGTCTAGTGCAAATCATAGCGTACATGAGGCTACCCACTGCCGAAACATAGGGCACCCCACCCACCCACCCCTGTCTTCCTCACTTTGAGGGCACATCTCTAAGGAAAGTTTTACGCCATGTCGCATAGCTAGGAACCCTCTTTTAGAATTTTCCATCCTAAATCGCTTCAAGATCTTTTCTATATAGAGGGCTTGGGAAATACCTAAAATTCTTTTCGTTCTATCCTGGTAGAGGCGGATACCCAGAATATAGGTAGCTTCTCCCAGGTCTTTCATTGAGAACTCTTTAGAACCAAACTTTCACAGAACTGAGCATTCATATGTCGTTTCCTATAAGTAGAATGTCATCTACATAGTATTAAGAACGCAATTTTGCTCCTACTAACCTTCTTGTAAATAGAGGACTCCTCTTCGTTTTGGACAAAATCAAACTCTTTGACTGTCTCGCTAAAATGAAGATTCCAACTTCGCGAAGCTTGCTTCAGTCCATAAATGGCATGCTGAAGTTTGCATACTTTATGAATATTGGTTTCAGATATGAATCCCTTAGGATGTTCCATGTAAATCTCCTCCCCGAGGAATCCATTTAGGAATGCCGTTTTCACATTCATTTACCATATTTCATAATCTAAATGGGCTACTACGGCAAGCATCATGTGAATAGACATAATCATAGCTACACGCGAGAAGGTCTTGAAGTAATCGATTCCTTCTCTTTGGGAATAACCCTTTGCCACAAGCCTGGCCTTATAGGTATCCACCTTGCCATCTCCATCAGTCTTTCTTTTATAGATCCATTTGTTTCCAATAGGCACTATGCCCTTAGGATGATCTACTAAAGTCCAGACCTGATTAACATGCATTGAGTCTATCTCAGCTTCCATAGCTTCCTGCCACTTGGCGGAGTCAACATCTACCATCGCTTGGTCGTATGTAGAAGGATCATTCTCTTGACTACTTTCTGTCATCTCATGGACACCCAGTTCCTCTTGATGTAGATAGCCATACCTCTCAGGTAATTGAGAAATTCTACTAGACTTGCGAGGTTGTGTTTGTATTTCAGAAGGTTCGGTTCTAATATCTTGCACAGGTGTCTCATTTGGTGTTTCTTTTATTTCTTCCAAAGAAATATTTCTACCTGCGCCTCCTTCCTGAATGAACTTATCTTCAAGGACGTGTGCTTGTAAAGCAACGATGATCATATGATCTTCGTGCATGTAGAATAGATATCCCATGGAATCCCCTGGATATCCTATGAAATGACCTTTCACAGACCTAGCTTCTAATTTCTCTACTTTAATCCTCTTGACATAAGCAGGGCATCCCCAAACCCTAATGTGATTAAGACTTGGTTTCCTACCTCTCCACATCTCATGTGGAGTCCTAGTAATGGATTTGGAAAGACATTTGTTCAAGATATGCGCAGCAGTCACGAGCGCATTGTTGAAACAATATTTTTTGATACATATTTTGATGATGATCTTTAGCAAAATAATTATTATCCTACTACACATTTTAAATCATTCTTTATAACACATTTGTTAAAACTGTGCTATAGTAACGTACGTAATCTATGTTCAATAACGTACGTAATACAAGTTTTATAACCGTTGCAAAAAGTTTGATAAATGTCAAAGTATGAAACGGCTAAATTACCTAACGTACGTAAAATCCTATTCCGAACGTACATTATCAGTTTTAAATTTGAATTTATGTGCTAACCGTTGATCTTATTCAAAGTGACGTCATCCAATACATCATCCCATCCAACGGATATGAAGACCAAGACTAACGTATGTAATGCATGAAGCAAAACGTACGTAACAGTGAAGACAGAAGTCACTGCCCTTTTTCCAGTATCATTTTACGGCCGTTACGTATAATACATAACGTACGTAATATTGGCTACGTACGTAAACATTATCTCCTAACGCACGTAATGTCGGCCTACTTTTCCAATGGGAAAATACATCTCAAGAGCTATAAATAGCACCATTCAAGGTGCTGGAAATGACACAAGTTATCTGAGCTTACAAGCATACTTAAGCTATTCCAAGCAAATATTTCGAGAGTTATACATATTCCATATTGTGATACGAGAAGATTTGCTCTATTATTTCTAATCTACATTCTTGTATCAAAGAGCGATATATCGTGTCAAGTCGAGTTCCTACTCGCATTTGTTTTACTGTAAAGGTTATCTTGTATCCAGAAAAACAAGAGAGTTTTAGTGAGGTTGTTCTTGAGCCCGGAAATCAAGAAATTGTAAGAGTTGGCACTAAACTAGAAAGTGCATTCTAAGTTTCTAAGAAAAGTCCTAGTCAATAAAACTAGGTAGTGGACGTAGCCTTCGTTAATAGCCGAACCTCTCGAACAATTTCTTGTGTTCTTTCTTTTCCGCATTTTACTTACTCCGATATTTTAGCTTCCGCACAAAAAGAGTTCAAAACTCTTATCCGCGCTATTCAACCCCCCTTCTAGTGGCGGTACCAATCTAATAATTGGTATCGGAGCGGTCTCTTTATCACCGGATTAACACCCGCTAGAGAAAAGATCCAGAAATGGCCTTTATCCACTCCTCCCTTGAAGGCAACGCTCTCAATCGCCATCCCTTCTTCGATGGCTCAAACTTTATGACATGGAAGAAGAAAATGTCCATCTTCATCCGAGCTCACGACATTGAAATATGGAAGGTTATTTCTCTTGGACCTACCATTCCTAAGAAGCCAGATGGCTCGATCAAAAGCTTTGAAGAATACGACGATGCTGACTGGAAGAACGATCACTTCAATAGTAAAGCTACTGAACTGCTTTACTGTGCTCTCAACCCAGAGGATCACAACAAAATATCTTCTTGTGAAATGGCTAAAGAGATCTGGAAAATGCTCGAAATTACCCATGAATGTACGAGTCAAGTGAAGGAAACAAAAATCAATATGCTTCTTCACGATTATCAACTCTTAACTATGAATGAAGAAGAAAGCATTACTACTATGCTTGACCGCTTCTCGGCTATCACAAATGGGTTAGCTTCCTTTGGGAAACCTATATCAAGCAGTGATAAAGCTAAGAAAATCCTTCGATCTCTACCAAGAGAATGGTACGCTATCGTTACGGCTATCATGGAGTCGAAAGATCTCAACACCATTGAATTCATCGCTCTCATTGGATCTCTCATCAATTATGAGATTGTCATTAAATCTCGAAGTTCGAAACCAAAACCAAAAGATAGAGAAAGGACGATCCCCTTCAAAGAAAAAGAAGATAGCGATCTTGAAGATGAACCTATCGAAGAAAAGGATGAAGAAACCGCCTTTTATGCCAAAAACATAAAGAAATTCAAAAATCTTCTTCAAAGGCGCCGGAGGGACATCATACAAGAACCAAGGGATGAATCCAAGAAGACTCACTTCCCACAAAACAAAAGTTTTGACAATACTTATCGTAGGTGCGGCGTTCCAGGCCATTTTGCTAAAGATTGTCGTGCTGATGCTCCAATGAGTTCATCTAAACCACCTCACGAAAAGTTCAAAAAGAAGGAAGTCTATGTCGCTACATGGAGCGATGATGATGAGGATGATGAACCTAAAGTTCAAACAAATCTTGCTCTAATGGCTCGCGCATCCGAAGATAGCAATGAAGAAGTTGAGGTTAGTGATTCTTCTCATGAAGAACTTCTTGATGCTTTCGAATCTTTGAACAATGAATACGAAAAAGTTTGCAATAGTAATAAAGATTTGAAAAAGAAAATAAAATCTCTTGAAAGTGAAAATTCAAAATTATTGAAAAACAAGGATGTATCAATTGATCATACAAATTGCTTGGAAACCGAGAAAATTCTGAGAGATGATTTACACAAAACTCAGAAAGAATTAAAACTTTACGTTAGAAAATTCTCGTGTGGTAATGACAAATTCGAACAACTATTATTTGGTCAAAAATTTTCTCTTTCAAAACAAGGACTTGGGTATAATTCATTTCCAATGAAAAAGTCCTTAGAAATTACCACGAAAGATTCGGACACTTTAAAAATGGGAATTCCATCATGTCCAAAATATTTAAAACCAGGACATACTGAAACATACTGTAGAAGTTCTAGATGAACTATAAGGATCAAGCAAATTTGGGTACCAAAAGGGACCGTTGTTAAAAATCAAGTTTTTGTATCTAACTTCTCAGGACCCAAATTAGCCTGGGTACCTATAAAACGGAATAAAATTATTTTTGTAGGTACAAGCAAGGAAGACAACGTTATCAAATAAATGGTATGTTGATAGTGGATGTTCAAATCACATGAGTGGGAATGAACATCTCTTCACGGAGCTGAAAAAGGAAGATTGTGGCTGTGTAACCTTTGACGATAATAAAAAGGGCCAAATAAAAGGGACAGGTAAAACCGGTAAGAAACCTTTACCTAACATTGAAAATGTTCTATTTGTTGATGGTCTTTGCCATAATCTTCTAAGTGTTTCCCAACTTTGTGACACCGGTCTTAAATTAATTTTTGAAAGTATGCATTGCATTGCAATGAGAAAAGACCAAATCATTTTTATTGGATTACGTTATGGAAATATTTATATTGTTGATCTCCAAGATGAATCTTCTTTCAATGAAAAATATTTACTTTCATACGATGAAAATGCCGTTATTTGGCACCGAAAATTGGGACATGCCTCTTTACCACTTCTTTCAAAATTGGCCAAAAACGATATTGTCCGTGGTCTACCAAAATTAAATTTCAGAAAAGACCACATTTGTGAGGCCTGTATTAAAGGTAAACATGCAAGAGGCTCGTTTAAACCGAAAATGAAAATTTCTGTTAGGAGTATGCCCTCGAATGCCACTCAGAGGATGTTGAGTGAGGGCATTGTACTTGTTATTATGTAAATCATCAATATAAGGCAATGGATGTTTCTTTATTTACTGGTAGTTACTGGCATTCCTAACTCGTAAATATACATGTAGAAACTAGTCCATGTATTTGAGAGCAAAACGTTCCACTCCTTATTGGATAGGGGGTCGGCACTGAAAAGGTTTATAGCTCAAATACTTAATCGTTCGCAGGTCGATGAAACTTGACTGGGCGTTAAGTTTATGTGAAGACTTGTATGACGTGTTCTTTGACAAGGAGAGTGCCTGTCGAACACTAATGGTTAGTGGGAGCACACATTATAGGTATGCTAATTAGATTAGTATACTCGAACCGACTCACCCTCGATTCATCACACGGATTTCACTCCAGGACAGTCAATGATGGAATCGAAAGGTTGTGATAGGTATTCGTGAACCTTCGACTTGAGGATTTAGTAGGGATGTGCTTGTGACATCAAGATTTTCATTAGAGTAGTTCGACCCTATAAACCGGAAGGCGGGGGTCAACCTCGACGTGCATCTTGATGGGCAAGTAGCAGGTCCTACTGAATACCAAGATAGAATTCTTTCTCCTGTTAGTGAACGGGTTATATGTCTTATGCGGTTATTGGCAGGTGAGATCATAAGTCTTTGGCCAAAGCATTGGAGCTAGCTGTATTAGATACACGAGAGCTCGATAATCTCGATTTGCATTAACGCATGCATAGCGTCAAGTACAGATGGGGTTTGACTGACCGTGACCCCATAACTTGATCGGGACATTTGAAAGAAGGGTTTATACGTGTACTGGTATTCACGACAGAATGGTTCTTGAATGATCCCAATCATTCGTTCTCAGTCGGGGTACAGTGTAGGCCACCAGGCTGGCTAGGTGGTGCTACTACTCTTTGGTTCCTCCCATTGCTGACTGAGACGAACCTACCGAGTCGCGCATTAGGATTGACGACGGAATGAATCGAGCTTGTTCTCTCATTATGAATATTAGATATTGTATATCTAATTTGGGACATTAGATGTCTAAATCGATTTATTGGATAAATTGATTTACGGCCTAAATGAATTAAATAAATTACTGGGTGATTAATTTAATTCATGAATATAATTATTTCTTGGAGAAATTAATTATGTTATTTTGTATTTGATATGTTTAATTAATTGGATTAATTAAACGATATAAATACATCGGAACGGAATTGGAGTTTATCTGTTTGGACTCTCGGGAGTCCGAAACGAACCGAACTCTTCCTATAATTCATCTTGGCCGCCCCCCACTTATAACCATGTGTGTGTATTGACTTGTCCCCATCATGGTTTTGGAATCTCATGTGTTGAGGGGACAAGCCTCATATACATTATATGGGGGAATCTCTCATGTGATATGATTTGATTTTATGTGGGTTGAATAAGAAGGGGAAGAGGACTTTGAACTCACTTCACAAACCTTTTTGGAAGCCTTCCTACGTGAGGATAGAGAGAGAGAGATAGACTTGAGTTTAACACTCATCTTCATCTTCTTCATTCACTTCTTCTTCATTTTTCTTGGAGAAAATTGAGAGAAATTATTGAGAGATATATTATACACTTAGAGTGTAGTAATAAAATCTTCATCACTTGATTCTAGCCGTAACCTTAGAGGTTAATCAAGTGTTGTTATTCCGGTCGTTTTTCCGGCGCGTGGCAAGTAGAGACGCGGTGCTTTCGGCATTGGATCGTTCAAGGGCTTGGAGCGGATTGAACTCGTAGAGATCAAACTAAAGCTTGGGGAATAGCTCAAGAGAAGGTTACCATTTAATCAATGGACTTCGAGGGTTAGTTTCTTACGACTCTTGCTATTCGTTTTTGATATTCGTATATACGTAGCTCGATCTATCCTCGTAGGGATTCAGATCGAATTAATTTTCGTTTTACCGCTTCCGCTGGGCCTTCGTTTTAGGCACCGAATCCCAACAATTTCCACTAGTCGCATTCTTGAATTAATTCATATGGATTTGATTGGTCCATCTCGACATGCTAGTTTAACAGGTAAACTTTATACTTTAGTTCTTGTCGATGATTTTTCCAGATTTACTTAGGTAAAATTCTTGGCAAATAAAAATGATGCATTTAACGAGTTTGTAAGTGGTGTAAGGTTACCCAGAAGGAAAAAGAATTACCAATTATCGCCATCCGAACCGATCATGGTGTAGAATTTGATTCTAATATTTTTGAAGATTGGTGCGATAATTATGGTATTGGGCACAATTTTTCGGCACCTCGGACACCTCAACAAAATGGAGTTGTCAAGAGGAAGAATCGCTCTCTAGAAGAAATGAGCCGGACAATGCTCAATGAATATGGTCTTCCTAAATATTTCTGGGCCGAAGCCGTTAACACCGCCTGTTATGTTATTAATCGTATCCATCTCAGGAGGAACAAAATGATGACTCCATATGAGATATTTAAAGGTAAAAAGCCCAATTTATCTTATTTTCATCCATTTGGTTGTAAAGTATTTATTCATAATAATGGTAAGGATAATTTGGGTAAATTTGATTCAAAATCAGATACTGGAATATTTCTTGGTTATTCAACTAACAGTAAAGCGTATCGTGTATTTAATTGTAGAAGAGGCTCGGTACAAGAGTCAATTCATGTAAAATTCGATGATACAGTTTTACCCCCGAGAAAGGTTGTTTTTGATGATGATGCAGGTATGGTTCCGACTAAAGAAATATCAGAAGTATCAAAGGAGTTGGAGAAGCTCGACGTAAGCTCGGACAAGCAGGAGGAAAATACTTACAACCTTCCTAAAGATTGGGCAAGTGTGAAAGACCATCCGATAGAACAAATTTTCGGAAAAATCGATGAAGGTGTACGAACTAGGAGAAATATAAATGATTGTATTAACAATATTGCATTTATTTCTCTTACAGAACCATAGAATATCGATGAGGCCATAAATGACGAGAATTGGGCAATTGCTATGCAAGAAGAGCTAAACCAATTCGAAAGAAATAATGTTTGGGAATTAGTTCCGGCTCCGGTAGACAAATCAATTATTGGTACCCAATGGGTTCATAAAATTAAAACCGATGATGATGGTCTCCCAATTAAAAATAAATCGAGGTTGGTCGCCCAAGGTTTTAATCAAGAAGAAGGCTTGGATTATGAAGAAACGTTTGCTCCTGTTGCTCGTCTTGAAGCTATTTGTCTCCTCTGTGCCTTTGCCGCATACACAAAAATCAAACTCCATCAAATGGATGTAAAAAGTGCGTTCCTAAATGGAATCATTCAGGAGGAAGTGTATGTCAAGCAACCGCCGGGTTTTGAAGATTATGATCATCCAGATCATGTGTACAAGCTCCATAAAGCTCTCTATGGATTAAAACAAGCTCCGAGAGCATGGTATGATCGTTTAAGCACTTTGCTTATTTCAAATGGGTATAAAAGAGGTAATATTGATAATACCCTATTTATTAAGAATTTAGGTAATGATATGCTTATTTGTCAAATTTATGTGGACGACGTTGTTTTTGGTGCAACTAACGAATCTTTGTCCCAAGAATTTTCAAATCTTATGAAGGGAGAGTTCGAAATGAGCATGATGGGAGAGTTGAAAAACTTTCTCAGACTCCAAATTAGGCAACTCAATGACGGAATATTCATTCACCAATCCAAGTACGTCAATGAGCTCCTAAAGAAATTTAAGATGGAAGATTGCAAAGAAATATCTACTCCTATGTCTTCCACTCTTAAACTCGACAAAGATGAAAAAGGTAAGTCTGTTGACCAAAAACAGTATCGAGATATGATCGGCTCTTTACTTTATTTAACTGCATCTAGACCCGATATAATGTTTGCTACTTGCTTATGTGCTCGTTTTCAAGCGAATCCTAAAGAATCACATTTCATTGCATGCAAAAGGATTTTTCGGTATTTAAAATATACTGCTGGCTTAGGTCTGTGGTATCCTTCTAGCATTGATTTTCAACTTTTTGCATATAGTGATGCCGATTTCGGTGGATGTAAAATTGATAGAAAAAGCACCACCGGAACTTGTCATTTTATGAGTTCATGTTTGATTTCATGGGGGAGTAAGAAACAGACTAGTGTCGCTACTTCCACAGCTGAAGCAGAATATGTGGCTGCGGGAAGTGCATGTGCACAAGTCCTTTGGATCAAAAATCAATTACTCGATTATGGCATTGAGCTTAAAAATACTCCTATTTTTTGTGACAACACAAGTGCCATCAATTTAAGCAAAAACCCCATTTTGCATAGTAGGACAAAACATATAGAAATTTGTCACCATTTTATTCGTGACCATGTCCAAAACGGGAATGTGCGTCTCCAATTTGTTGGTACTAATGAACAATTGGCGGATATTTTTACAAAACCATTACCCGAAGAGGCTTTCAATTTTATTCGCATCAATTTAGGAATGGGACATGTTGATCATTTTTAAGTTTCGCATATTCATTATATCTACATCAAAATGGCATGGAAACAAAAGATATCATCAGAAGAAAAGTACTATTCATTTGGTCTCCACTACGTACGTTATGGTCCTAAGATTGCGTACGTAATGAAAAGGATGAGTTTTGGACAGTCAGTTCTGGACTAAATTTTACGGCTGCTATATCAAAAGGATAACGAAATTTAACGGCCTTAACGTACGTTACTTGCTGCTATCTACGTACGTTATAGTCTCTCCAGAAACAAGTCAGTGACCACTGGAACCTCCATTACGTACGTTGTTTTACCTTGTAAAGCCCGTAATGCTTTCACCATTACGGCATTTATGCCCTGTAACGTACGTAAGTCATTATGCACAGAAAATAAAAACCCCTCTGCCCCCTTTTCACTTCTCATTCTCCCAAACCTAAAAAATCGATTCCGCTTCCTTCCCCCTCAAACCCTTCGATCGATCGAGATTGTGACCATTTTCTTCAGCAATCATGCCGAATACTCGCCAAAACAAGAAGAAACGAGGAGAGTCATCAACCACTACTCCTGAACCGAACCGTTTTGTGACTCCACAGGCTGCGAAAATTTTCAATGACATCCTCATTGATGAAGAGGTAACCTCAAGCCACTATTTTGATTTTGAGTCTCTGACTGGGATTGGAATTCGTTTAGATGATTTCTTCAACATGCTAGGGATTGCAAAATTTGTTAGCTTTTGTCAACTGATTTATGTGGATTTAATTCGAGAGTTCTATGCAAATTTCTCTACGAGTTTTAATACGGATGGACTTGTGGTTATTAACTCATTAGTTCGTGGAAAAACCGTTTCTTTTGATGCCTCAAAATTGTCCAGACTCTTTGGCCTTCAAAACGAAGGATATGTTTGTAATTGGAATTTTCTTATGGACAATGACTCCTCAGATGAAGAATTAACTGATTCCCTCCATGAACAAATCGTCCGTGATTTTCTTCAATCTCAGGCCGTGATAAATGTGTCCTCGGACAAATTTGAAAATAATGATTTTGGCCTCAACATACGACTCCTTCATGATGCTATCACTCGTTCTTTAATGCCAAAGGTCAATGCTCAACAATGCTTAGTTAATATAGATATGGAGATTATCTATCATATTCTAAATGATCATCAAGTTAACTTTTCCAGAGTCGTTATGAAATGGTTCATGGAGAAAGGATCCATTTTTCATAAGAAAGGTTATTTGAGGAAAGATAGGCAGAGAAAATCCGGGATGCCCTCCGATCTATTTTGACTGGAATATTTGAAGATGCCGGAGTTGATTTTTCCAGGCTGCACAAAATGGACATTCCAAAAAGGGAATATGGTTCACGAAGGAACCATACGTACTATGAAATATGTGCAGACCAGGAATCGAGGCTGGATATATTTAGCTTATTTACGGGATGGCGACTCTCTTGCGGATGGGAGTGCCTTGCCTCGACTGGAGGATTGCATCTTTTCTCGAGGACCTCAGGCAGAGCGATCTCGTATACACATCCCTCCATCTCAGGCAGGCCCTTCTCGGCCAAGTGCTTCCTCCTCATCCTCCGTGATTTCTGACAGAGTTAGTGCATTAGAGCATCGTGTTCGCCGGTCCGAGACTATGTTAGAGAATTTGTGCACTCTCTTCGGGATTGCTCTTCCGGATCATACCCCACAGCCAGACATTGACTAGCACTATCTTCACTATTGATGATCATCTTCTTTCCAGACCAAATATTTCATTTAGCATGCATCTTTATTTCTATTTCTTTTGAATGCTTAAGATACTTCAAATGTTCATAATTTTGTTCCTGTTCTGTGGACTCTTGTTCAGGACTATTTTGAAGTGCTGCTAAGGATTTTCTTTAAGGTTGACTTTAACATAATGCCTTTGAGGACTGTTTTCTAACACTGTTTTTATAAGGTGTTTTACAGGTGATTCTTCTCACTTTTTGTTAATGACAAAAAGGGGGAGAACTATGGTTGAATTATTACACATCATGGTATTCTATTCAAATTCAGATATTGTTTATGGTAGGGGGAGTTACTCTCAGGGGGAGTTTGTTTTGTATAAACTTATTTCTTCTCTTCATTTACAAATTCAACCATATTTTCAAAATTATTTTGTCATCATCAGAAAGGGGGAGATTGTTGAAACAATATTTTTTGATACATATTTTGATGATGAGCTTTAGCAAAATAATTATTATCGTACTATACATTTTACTATAGTTATTTAAATCATTCTTTATAACACATTTGTTAAAACTGTGTTATAGTAACGTACGTAATCTATGTTCAATAACGTACATAATACAAGTTCTATAACCGTTGCAAAAAGTTTGAGAAATGTCAAAGTATGAAACGGCTAAATTACCTAACGTACGTAAAATCCTATTCCTAACGTACGTTATCAGTTTTAAATTTGAATTTATGTGCTAACAGTTGATCTTATTCAAAGTGACGGCATCCAGTACATCATCCCATCCAATGGATATGAAGATCAAGACTAACGTACGTAATGCATGAAGCAAAACTTACGTAACAGTGAAGACAGAAGTCACTGCCTTTTTTCCAGTATCATTTTATGGTCGTTACGTATAATACATAACGTACGTAATATTGGCTACGTACGTAAATGTTATCTCCTAATGCACGTAATGCCAGCCTACTTTTCCAACGGGAAAATACATCTCAAGAGCTATAAATAGCACCATTCAAGGTGTTAGAAATCACACAAGTTATCTGAGCTTACAAGCATACTCAATCTATTCCAAGCAAATATTTCGAGAGTTATACATATTCCATATTGTGATATGAGAAGATTTTCTCTATTATTTCTAATCTACATTCTTGTATCAAAGAGCGATATATCGTGTAAAGTCGAGTTCCTACTCGCATTTGGTTTACTGTAAAGGTTATCTTGTACCCAGAAAAACAAGAAAGTTTTAGTGAGGTTGTTCTTGAGCCAGGAAATCAAGAAATTGTAAGAGTTGGCACTAAACTAGAAAGTGCATTCTAAGTTTCTAAGAAAAGTCCTAGTCGATAAAACTAGGTAGGGGACGTAGGCTTGTTAATAGCCGAACCTCTCAAACAATTTCTTGTGTTCTTTCTTTTCCGCATTTTACTTACTCCGATATTTTAGCTTCCGCACAAAAAGAGTTCAAAACTCTTATCCGCACTATTCAACCCCCCTTCTAGTGGCGGTACCAATATAACACGCATGACCCCACAGATAAATCGATAGATCAGTATAGTTAAGCATGGAGCGAACTATGTCCAACAAGGTTCGGTTCCTTCTTTCTGATACACTATTTAATTGTGGAGTAGCTGGAGGAGTGAATTGTGACACTATTCCTAGTTCTTTTAAGAAATCATCAAACTCGCTACTCATGTACTCACCACCTCGGTCTGACCGAAGAGTCTTAACACGGTTACCTGTTTGATTTTCTACTAGGGCTTCAAATTCCTTGAATTTATCAAAAGCTTCAGACTTATGTTTCATTAAGTGCACGAACCCATACTTAGTATAGTCATCAGTGAATATAATGAAATATTGAAAGCCATCTTGTGCCACTTCAAAAGGGCCACAAACGTCGGTATGGATTAATCCAAGTTTTTCAGCAGCTCTTTCAAAAGTCCCTGTGAAGGGTAACTTAGTCATTTTGCCTTGAAGGCAAGATTCACAAGTTGGATAGGGATCCGATCCCAATGGACCTGTAAGTCCATCTTTCTCTATTTTATGAACCTTGGTCTAACCAATATGACAAAGTCTAAGATGCCACTTAAGTGCTTGGTTTGTTTCATCCCTACCACGTTTCCTAGTTAAATTGTTCAGAGTTGTTTTATTCTTTAGATTCAAATGGTATAAACCATTTAATAATGTAGCAGTACCAACCAATTTATTTCTAATATAAATACGACATGACCCATCTCCAATAATGAAGTGAAATCCCTTTCGGTCCATGACCGGAATTGATACAATATTTTTATGCCCCTTGGACAAAACAAGTACATCATCTAAAGTAAGAATAAAACCAAATTCTAAATTCAACATAAGGATCCAATATCAGAAGCCTCGACACTATGTCCACTTCTGACGGTGACCATCACCTCCCCTGAATCCAGCTTCCTACTTCATTCGAGATCCTGATTCATTGTACAAATGTGAGAACTCGCACCGGAATCAAGTATTCAAGAAGCAGTATACACAGTTACAGAATAATTTGTTTCCAAAACTAGTAGTTCCATACCTGAAGGCGCATTACGGTCAAGTTTTGGATAGTACATCTTCTAGTGACCTAGCTCACCGCAGTTAAGGCATACATCCATTTTCTTGGCCTCCTTGATCTTTTGAACCACAAGGGCTTTGCCCTTTCCCTTATCGATCTTGGCTACTGAACCTAACTGCTTTTTGTTCTTTTTCTTCTTATTCTTGGACTTCCAAGTCCCAGAAGAAATTACAAGTCCAACTTCCTTTCCCTTGGTCTTCATCTGGGACTGGGCAGTTGTCAGTTTGTTCATTAGCCCAGCTAAGTTACACGCAATCTCATTGCATTTGAAGTTCATGATAAATTGGGAAACGGAGTCAGGAAGTAGGGATGGCAAAAAAACCCGAACCCGACGGGGAAATCCGAAACCCGATCTTAACGGGCGGGCGGGCGGTGACATTATCGGGTTACGGGGATCGGGCGCACGGGATTTTTTCGGGGTTCGGGGTAGTGATCGGGTGATCGTGCCCCGCCGCCCGCCCGATATTATATTATATATATTTTTTATATTTTTTTTATATATATAAAATTATATATATATATATATTTTATATGTATATAGAAGGGGGGAAAATAATATATATAAAATAATATATAATATATTTTTTATATATATTTTTTATATATAATATATTATATATATATTTTTTATAAAATAATATATTATATATATTATTTTATATATATTTTATATTATATATATAATATAATTTTATATAAATATATAAAACGGGGCAAAAACGGGGAATGGGGAACGGGGCGGGGTTCAGGGTTTGCTGTAGCCCCAATGGGGCGCCCCGATAAGATCCCCGATGGGGAACGGGGCGGGGACGGGGCAGGATTCAGATTTCGGGTTCAGGGACGGGGATAGCCTGCCCCGCCCCGAACCCGCCCCATTGCCATTCCTATCAGGAAGTGACTGCAGGATAAGGTCAGTTTGGAGAGATGCATGCATCTGAAAATCAAGAGCTTCTAATCTCTCAATCATTGAGGTCATCTTGAAGACATGGTCCCCAGCCCTCTCTCTTTCCTTCATCCCGTCGCTGAATAATTGCTTTGATATCTCATATCTAGCAGTTCGATGATGCTCTCCATAGAACTCAGCCAGGTGCACTAAGATGGCTCTCGAAGACGTCAACATTTCATGGGCACGTTGAAGCTCATTAGTCATTGAGCCTAGCATGTACCCGTGCACTCTTAAGTCAAATTTTACCCATTTTTAATGGTCATCGACTTCTTCCTGATTGGCACGGGTTCTTGTGTAACACCCCCAAGTTATTCAGGGTATATTACAGCACCGTGAGCCCCGCCGTGGGACCAACAAGGCTATTTATACGCGGAACTATGAACTTTGACCGATAAGGTCCAAGTACAATCAAATGGAAGACAATAAAAATGGCATTCAAAACCATTTCCAATAAATCCGAATACAACACATCACAAATCAATATCATGGCAACACAGGCCGAAACATCAAGGAAACCGAAAACAGTACTCGAGTACTCAAAAACCATCCAAGTACAACATCACTAAATGGAGGAAATAAAAAACATAACCAGTGACAAGACACAGCATCACACTTGCCCATCATCTTCATGCTGACCCGGTACATGCCTATCCGCTCTCCTGGATCCTGAAATACATGAAAGGTATTTCCCCCATAAAGGGGTTAGCCGTCGAATAACTAGTACGAGTATATCGAATATGAAACACAATACTCCTCGACAATAAAGTAAATGTAATCATCATCTCATTGACTCAAGACTAGTATTCCGGAATAACTAAATCTCATAGTATCACATTCAATACATATATGATTAACCGTAGAACCGCACCAGAGGCTACGGAACCCTCAGATGACCCGTCGGTCTGTCCCAGAGTGGTTAACCCAAAATATCTGCAGAACCGCACCAGAGGCTACAGAACCCTCAGAGGACCCGTCGGCCCATCCCAGAGTGGATATAAACCATTATATAATTCATATATCTTACTTTCAAAGTCGAGGACATACAATCATAAACATATACTTGCCTTTGAGACATCGAGAATTGGAAGGAAAAGAGTATAAGTTCAGCAGGTCCAAGAATGCACTTCCGGCACCTAAAAGATTCGTAAGGAATACGATAATCACTAATCCATACTCAAATCACACGAAGAAACTCCCGAAACCCACCTACGATTCACGAAACTACAAGGATAATCACTTAGAGGTTTGAAAATCACCCAAAACCTCTCAAGTCCGGACAATACAAAACCAACCATATAATCATAGGGGAAACATGGGTACGGGGTACATGCATCATAATCTCAAAGATCTCAAGTTCCAAAATGGATAGATTGGACGAATCTAAGAAAATCCCCAAAAATTCCCAAAACTAGTGTTCTAAGGAATTTTCCTTGATTTGGAAGATAGAAAAGGATTAGATGTTGTGTAATCTTTATTATTCAACCAAAGATGATGATAATAGTTGAAAAAGGACCACCTCAGATCGCCCCAAATCGCCCTCTCCCGTGCTCTCCCATCGGAATGAGTGAAAAGGTTGCAAAATGACAAGAGCAGGGGTTGATTGCCCCTTATATACAGCGCCAGGTTAGTGCGCGCTAAAAATCGGTGTTAGCGTGCGCTAACAGGGTCACCCGGTAGTCCAGTGGCTTCTGTCCTGAGAGGTTAGCGCGTGCTACCACACCTTAGTATGTGCTAACTGGTATCCTACAAAAATTGCAGTTCACTGCCCAACTCCGCTAATGTGTGCTACGAAAGGGCACTAGCGCGCACTACGCAACACCTATAGCGTGCGCTAGCTGCTTCCTAGCGTATGTTACCTGTTAGTCCAGAAAGTAGAAATACCTCACTGCGTCTGCCGACTCAGCTCGTTAGCGTGCACTACGGGCGATGTTAGCGCGCGCTACGGGCGATGTTAGCGTACACTAATGACACGAATAGCGTGCACTATCTACTGCCTAGCGTGCGCTAACTGGTAGTCCAGAGGGCAGAATTTGCTACTGCCTCTGCCAAGCCCGGACCATTAGCGTGCGCTAAGGCTCAAAGCTAGCGTGTTCTACTCAAGTAGAAATAGCGTGCGTTAGCTTAGGTCTAGCGTACGCTATCTGCCTATCCCAGAACACTGCCGAAAGGTCCAGTCAACACGATCATGATCCAAAAAGGTACGAAACTCTAAATCAACACCGACAACATCTCAAAGTGTTTATAGAGCGACAAAAGAGGAAGAACGGCAAGGTCAAACATTCAATAAAAAGTACGGGTATTACATTATCCCCATCTAAAAAGAAGTTTCGTCCCGAAACTTAAGAAATAAAAAGTTCAGGGTAATCCGATCGCATATTCTCTTCTGTCTCCCAAGTCGCCTCCTCAACTCCATGTCTCGACCATTACACTTTAACCAATGGGATGGTTTTGTGCCGAAGCTGCTTCTTACGACATTCAAGGATCTTCACCTGCCTCTCTGGAAAGGTAACATCCTCGGCTACGTCAATCTCACTATAGTCGATGACATGACTTGGATCCGGCATGTACTTTCTCAACTGAGACACATGAAAAATGCTATGGACGTGACTCAAAGCTGGAGGCAACGCCAAGGATAAGCTAAATCTCCAACCCTATCCAAAAATTCAAAAGGTCCGATATGCCTCGGACTAAGTTTCCCATTTTTCCCGAAGCGGAAAACTCTAGTCAGCGACACCTTGGGTAGAACATGGTCTCCCACTTTGAATTCTAAAGGTCGACGACGAGTATCAGGATAAGATTTTTGATGGCTCTGGGCAGTCAACAAACGGTCCCTGATAATGGAAATCTTATCCTTAGTCTTCATCAATATATACGGTTCCGTTCCGACTAGCTCCAAAGCCTCATCCCAACATAATGGTGATCTAAAACGCCTACCATAAAATGCCTCGAACGGTGCCATTTTGATCGATGCATGCCAACTATTATTGTAGGCAAACTAGATCAACGACAAGTGAAGCTCCCAATCATTACTCCAGTCTAGGGCACAAGCCCGCAACATATCCTCCAACGTTTGAATCGTCCACTCCGTCTGACTGTCTGACTAAAGATGAAAATACGTGCTCAATATCAACTTGGTGCCCAGAGCCTGATGAACGGCCTGCCAAAAATGCGATACGAAACGACCATCTCGATCGGAAACAATGATCTCAGGGGCACCATGCAATCTCACGATCTCAGATATAAATGTTCGAGCCAATCTCTCTGGTCCCCAAGTATCCTTAATACCTAGGAAGTGTGCAGACTTGGTCAATCGATCGACAATTACCCATATTATATTCATTCCGGCTCTAGTTCTCGGCATCTCAATGATAAAATCCATAGATATATCTTCCCACTTCTACTTGGGAATGGGAAGTGGCTTCAACAACCCCGCGGGTCGTTGATGTTCAGTCTTGACTTGTTGATACGTCAAAGCACCGTAGTACAAACTCCGTGACATCTTTCTTCATATTATTCCACCAAAAATTTCGCTTCAAGTCCTTGTACATCTTACTCATTCCGGGGTGGATTGAGTAAGGCGTAGCATGAGCTTCTCGAAGAATTCTCTGCCTCAACTCTAGATCATTCAGGACACAAAGCCTGCCCTGGAATCTTAGAATACTATCCTCGTGGACCATAAAACCAGGGGCTTTTCCTTTAATTACATTTTCCTTCAGTTGAGAGATCATCGGGTCACTCCACTATTTCCCTTTGATGTCGTCAACCAAGGACGAAGTAATTTCGAGAGTGCACAACTGTCCTTATACTCTTTGAAGCCAAATTTCTATTCCTTGCTCGATTAAATCCTGACGAATCTTCATCTGAGATGTAAGAACTTCGAGCATCTGAAGCGATGTCGATTTGCATCTCAAAGCATCCGCGGTGACATTGGCTTTTCCCGGATGGTAAAGAATTTCCAAATCGTAATCCTTGATCAATTCCAACCAACATCTCTGCCTCATATTCAGCTCTTTCTGACTGAAAATATACTTCAAACTCTTGTGATCCGTATAAATCCGACACGAAGAGCCATACAAATAATGCCGCTAAATCTTAAGTGAGAAGACAATTGCGGCCAACTCCAAATCGTGAGTAGGATAGTTCATCTTATATAACTTCAACTGTCGTGATGCAAAATCTATCATCTTATCATGCTGCATAAGCACACATCCAAGACCTTGTCCCGAAGCATCGCTATAAACTACAAATCCTTCACTACCCTGTGGTAAAGCTAAAATTGGCACTAAGGTCATATGTCTCTTCATCTCATCGAAGCTCTGCTGTCTCTTAGCCATCCAAACAAACTTTTCTATCTTCTGGAGTAATTTCATAAGCGGCCGAGTGAGTTTAGAGAACCCCTCGACAAACCGACGGTAATGCCCAGCAAGACCCAAAAAGCTACGAACTTCTTTAACATTTTTAGGCGGTGCCCAATCTAGCACTGCCTCAACCTTCTGCGGGTCTACACGAACCCCTTCGGCCGAAATCACATGGCTAAGAAACATAACTTCTTCTAACCAGAACTCACATTTCGAGAATTTTGCATAGAGGTGCTCGGCTCTCAAAACATCTAGTATCAAACGAAAGTGTCGGGCATGTTCCTCCTTATCCCGAGAATAAATCAAGATGTCGTCAATAAGGATGACCACACATCTGTCTAGGTATTCGATGAATATCTTGTTCATTAGTTGCATGAATACTGCCGGTGCATTAGTCAATCCAAAAGGCATGACCACAAATTCATAATGTCCGTACCTCATCTGAAATGCAGTCTTCGGAACGTTGGACTCTTTCACCCGGAGCTGATAGTACCCTGATCTCAAATCAATTTTTGAGAATACTCCGGCTCCCTGCAACTGATCAAATAAATCATCTATACGAGGCAAATGATACTTGTTCTTGATGGTCACTTTGTTTAGTTCACGGTAATCAATGCATAAACATATCGAACCATCCTTCTTCCTCACAAAAAGAACAGGTGCGCCCCAAGGCGAAGCGCTCGGTCTGATGTACCCTTTCTCCAATAGTTCTCCCAGTTGACTCTTTAATTCTTGCATCTCAAAAGGTGCCATCCGATAAGGTGCCTTAGAAATCGGAGCTGCGTCAGGCTCTAAGTCCACATAAAATTCTATCTCTCGATCTAGCGGTAATCCTGGGAGGTCATCTGGAAGAACGTAGAGATACTCATTAACAACTGGAATCGAAGAGAAATCGACTTCGTTTCCTTCCGTCTTCAAAGCATCACACCAATAGCCCATGCAACCTTTATTCAAAAGTTTTACGGCCTTCATGGCGCTGATAAGCAACTTAGGTTGGCCAGATATATGTCCCATAAACGAGTACTCGGAACCATATTTAGTGATCATAGTGATAACCTTAGTACGGTAATTCATAATCGCTTGGTGACTGTCAAGTCAATCCTCGCCAAGGATCATATCCTCGCCTTCCATATCAACCACAATCAAGTTCGACAACCAATCTGTACCGGCTATATTCACCGGAAAAACTCTAATCTCCCGATTCCCCACGATTCTATCCCCGCTAGGTAGTTTCACAATGAAAGGATTGCAAGCAGTCATACAAGAAATATTCAAACGGCGTACACACTCCAAGGAAATGAAAGAATGTGTAGCACCCGAATCAAAAAGTACACGAACTAAATGGGATAGGATATGAATGGTACCTGAGGCCACCGCCGCATCGGGTTCTTCTGCTCGACGCATCTCATAGACTCATAGGTGTGCCGAACCGATGCTAGAATCTCCCCCTCTAGCGTTCTGACTCCGTCCCCAGTCTCTGTCGTAACTCTGCTGTGATTATCCAACTGGTTGATGCTGATTCATACTCTGATCTAAAGGCGCTGGGGCAGAAGCTCGAGTGTCCGCAGTCTGATTTTGTTTGGGGCAATAAGCTGCCCTATGTCCCATCTGTCCACAAGTGTGACACTTAAGGGGTGGGAAATTGCACTCCAGATTAACGTGGCCTGGACGATCACAATTAAAACAAGTTACCGAGCGAGTTGAGGTGCCCAGAGCAGAACGAAAACTCCTCTTCTCTCTAACAGAACGTGACGACTGTCCGACAGAACGGTTAGTCGTCTGAGGTCTCTGGAAGTTGCCACCTTTAGAGATAGAAAATTTTCCAGCAATCTTCTGCTTCTTCGATTCTTCCGTGGTATCATTGTGGGGACTTAACATGTCATATGCCACGGCCCTGTCTTGGTATTATTTCAAGGTAGTGCAAGCAAACCCGGCCACATAACGCCGTAAATCCATATTCATCCACATATCAAAGTAACGGATATTATCACGCTCATCCCGCACTTGATTCTTCATGTGGATCAGCTGTTGGTTGTATTCCACTATCGCCTGCGAGACTGGAATATTCTGCGGCTTAGCCTCGAAAAAGGCTCGGATTCTACCTTCTTTCACTGGACAAGGACAAATCTCGGCCTCCAGTATCTCTTTAAACTCTCCCCACGTAGCAGCATGATCCTGTGGCTTAATAACTTTCCACCAAGTCGCGGCTTCCTTGGTAAGGAAGTACTGAGCAGTCGGTACCTTCCTCACTTCCAGACAATCGACTGCTTCAAACACTTTCTCTAACTATGCTAACCGATTCTCCCATCCCATCGGGTCTGTAGCACCGCTGAACTGCGGAGGGTGCATACGGATCACATTCTGAAGCAAGGCATCCGATGTCGGGTTCGGATTGTTCAACTGAATGGCTTGGGCCAGGATAGTCATCTGGTTAGCCAATTGTTGAAGGACATTCGTAATTCCAAAATATGCGTTAATTGGCCGGTCGACTGGTCGTGATGACCCTCAGTATCAGGATGCACTGAGTTAGATAAACTAGGGGTGGTCGACCCCACAACGGAATTGAGGGAAGCGGCCGCACCACGTCCTCATCCGCGTCCACGACCACGGCCACATCTTTGTCCTCTATCAGCAGACATTCTGAAAGATACACAAAGCACGTAAGTACAATTCAAATCGCACGTCATCGAAGTGACCGATTCTCAAAATACCAAATCCAAAGTAAAGCGATTAAGGAAACACTAGGAGACTAAGAGGTCTTACAAGTACTGGTCGCACTGTGATGATGGCAAAGTAGTGATACTGTAGACAAATGATGACTCAATCGACCCAAAAGACCGACAACCTAGGTATCCATAAACTTAAGCTCTGATATCATATTCTGTAATACCCCCAAGTTATTCTGGATACATTATAGCGTTGTGGGACCCACAAGGCTATTTATACGCGGAACTATGAACTTTGGCCGATAAGGTCCAAGTACAATCAAATGGAAGACAATAAAAATGTTATTCAAAACCATTTCCAATAAATCCGAATACAACACATCACAAATCAATACCATAGCAACACAGGCCGAAACATCAAGGAAACCGAAAATAGTACTCGAGTACTCAAAAACCATCCAAGTACAACATCACTGAATTGAGGAAATAAAAAACATAACCAGTGACAAGACACAGCATCACACTTGCCCATCATCTTCATGCCGACCCGGTACATGCCTATCCGTTCTCCTGGATCCTGAAATACATGAAAGGTATTTCCCCCATAAAGGGGTTAGCCGTCGAATAGCTAGTACAAGTATATTGAATATGAAACACAATACTTCTCGACAATAAAGTAAATGTAATCATCATCTCATTGACTCAAGACTAGTATTACGGAATAACTAAATCTCATATTATCACATTCAATACATACATGATTGTTGGGATTCGGTGCCTAAAATGAAGGCCCAGCGGAAGCGGTAAAACGAAAATTAATTCGATCCGAATCCCTACGAGGATCGATCGAGCTACGTATATACGAATATATAAATGAAAAGCAAGAGTCGTAAGAAACTAACCCTCAAAGTCCTTTGATTAAATGGTAACCTTCTCTTGAGCTATTCCCCAAGCTTTGCTTGATCTCTACGAATCCAATCCGCTCCAAGCCCTTGAACGATCCAACACCGAAAGCACCGCGTCTCTACTTGCCACGCGCCAGAAAAATGACCGGAATGACAACACCCGATTAACCTCTAAGGTTACGGATAAAATCAAGTGATGAAGCTTTGTATGTTAAGATTATTACATTCTAAGTATTTTAATCTTACTCTCTCTTTATGTTTTGATTTTTTTTCTCTAAGAAAAACTCTTAAGAAATGAGATGAAGAAGAAGACTTTGAGAAAGAACTTTTCTCTCTCTTAAACTCACTCAAGTCTCACGTATCAATGTGCAAAGAATCAAAGTGAGAATCAAGATTAGTCTTCCTCCCTTTCTTTATACGCTCCCACCCCACACCTACAACTCATCCACATGAGATTACCCCACAAGTCACTTGTCTTCCATTTAAAAATATAAACAAAAGACAAGATGAAAGATGGTGGAAATGGGGGGGGGGGGGGGGCGACGGCCATGAGGTTGAAACGGGTGAGTTTAGTTCGTTTCGGACTCTCGAGAGTCCAAACAGATAAACTCCGATTCCGTTTCGATGTATTTATATCGATTAATTAATCCAATTAATTAAACATATCAAATACAAAATAATATAATTAATTTCCCCAAGAAATAATTATATTCATGAATTAAATTAATCACCCAGTAATTTATTTATTTCATTAGGCCGTAAATCAATTTATCCAATAAATCAATTTAAACATCCAATGTCCCAAATTTAGATATCCAATATCTAATATTCATAATGAGAGAATTAGCTTGATTCATTCCATCGTCAATCCTATTGCGCGACTCGGTAGGTGCGTCTCAGTCAGCAATGGGAGGAACCAAAGAGTAGTAGCACCACCTAGCCAGCCTAGCAGCCTACACTGTACCCTAACTGAGAACGAATGCTTGGGATCATTCAAGAATCATTCTGTCGTGAATACCAGTATACGTATAAACCCTCCTTTCAAATGTCCCGATCAAGTTATAGGGTCACGGTCAGTCAAACCCCATCTGTACTTGATGCTATGCATGCGTTAATGAAAATCGAGATCATCGAGCTCTCGTGTATCTAATACAGCTAGCTCCAATGCTTTGGCCAAAGACTTATGATCTCATCTGCCAATAACCGCATAGGACATATAACCCATTCACTAACAGGAGAAAAAATTCTATCTTGGTATTCAGTAGGACCTGCTACTTGCCCATCAAGATGCACGTCGAGGTTGACCCCCGCCTTCCGGTTTATAGGGTTGAACTACTCTAATGAAAATCTTGACGTCACAAGCACATCCCTACTAAATCCTCAAGTCGAAGGTTCATGAATACCTATCACAACCTTTCGATTCCATCATTAACTGTCCCGGAGTGAAATCCGTGTGACGAATCGAGGGTGAGTCGGTTCGAGTATACTAATCTAATTAGCATACCTATAACATGTGATCCCACTAACCATTAGTGTTCGACAGGCACTCTCCTTGTCAAAGAACACGTCATACAAGTCTTCACATAAACTTAACGCCCAGTCAAGTTTCATCGACCTGCGAATGATTAAGTATTTGAGCTATAAACCTTTCCAGTGCCGACCCCCTTATCCAATAAGGAGTGGAACGTTTTGCTCTCAAATACACGGACTAGTTTCTACATGTATATTTACGAGTTAGGAATGCCAGTAACTACCAGTAAATAAAGAAACATCCATTGCCTTATATTGATGATTTACATAATAACAAGTATAATGCCCTCACTCAACATCCTCTGAGTGGCATTCGAGGGCATACTCCTAACAGAAATTTCCATTTTCGGTTTAAACGAGTCTCTTGCATGTTTACCTTTAATACAGGCCTCACAAATGTGGTCTTTTCTGAAATTTAATTTTGGTAGACCACGGACAATATCGTTTTTGGCCAATTTTGAAAGAAGTGGTAAAGAGGCATGTCCCAATTTTCGGTGCCAAATAACGGCATTTTCATCGTATGAAAGTAAATATTTTTCATTAGAAGAAGATTCATCTTGGAGATCAACAATATAAATATTTCCATAACGTAATCCAATAAAAACGATTTGGTCTTTGGAAGTGCCTTTAGTCCTCCAGTCCTTGGAAGTGTGAATCAGTGAATCCCACCACACACTACAAAAAAAACAGTATTTACCGACGCCATTTACCGACGCCAGTAAAGGCGTTGGTATTTTTTGGCATTTAACGACGCCGTTACCGACACCCGTGAATTTGGACAATTACCGACGGCTTTAACGACGCCATAGCGCGGGTGTCTTCCCGCGAAATTTGCCGACGCCAGTACCGACGTCGGAAGTCGTCGGAGAGATACCGACGGCACTTTTGCCGTCGTTAAATGGCATGACTTATATGAATTAACGATGCCACTCCCGCCGTCGGTATTTGTTAAATTTAACAACGCCATTACCGACGGCCCGTTGGCGTCGGTAAATTTTAATACATTCTCAGCCCTCTGCCTATTCTGGTTCGACCTAAAATCAGTCATTCACCTCCCGCACCTCTGCAAAACCCCTCTCTCCCCGCACCTCTCGCAAACGCCTCTCTCCCCGTGCAAAACGCCTCTCTCCCCGGCGAAAGATTTCCCCGACGGAGATATCTGAGATTTCTGCCTCCAGCGCACCTCCGCAAAACACCCCCAATCGGCGACCTAAAATCCCCAATTCAGGTAACATCTCTCTATTCTTGATCTTCTTGAGGAATTCAGATTTCATGGTACTTAGAAGTCAACAACCTTTAATGTTTTGTATTGATTAAAAACTAGAAACATAACATACATTAAAACTGAAAAAAAATCAACATGGAGGATCCATTAACTGAACTTCATGAACTTCATAAAACGAGCAGTAGCGGAATGTGAATTTCATAAAAAATAAACTACTTTTACTTCACATAAATTGACTGGGAAAAATGATAAGGCGTCACGACAGTAGAAACTACTCTTACTTCTCGTATGATCTTAAACAGTAGCATTGTTAACTGCCTCAATAATGTCTTCAGCATGTTCTCCAGTTGCCCGATCCTTTTCGAATATAGTTTGTTTTCATAATGTTCTTCATAAGATGAAAAAAACCTTGAGTTTTTTTTGATCATTTTGTTACAATTTTTAGAATGGGTGACAACCGTGACTGGATGTATCGCCGGAAACTTGATGGCTCTTGGAATCCTGCATTCCTCTCTGGACTTAACAACTTTATCGAGTATGCAAGTAGTCAGCCGCACTGCATGTCGGGTGACCAAATAAGATGTCCATGTAAAAAATGTGATAATATACAGTTTCATGATACAGAAAAAGTTAAGTATCACATTGGGAAATTTGGGTTCATTAGGGAGTATAAAACTTGGATTTTTACAAGCGATTTTGAATTGGATGTGGGATGTGTAGATATGGATGAAGATGTGAATATAGATACCAACGAGTTGGGATCCATTAAATGCGCACGATGGTCATGGAGCATGTCGGGCCACAATTTAATGTTGAGAATGTGGAAGAACCACCAAATCAAGCAAAACGAATATATGACATGTTGAATGCCGGAGACAAAGAGTTGTGGCACGGTTGTGCTAATTACTCCCAATTGTCTTATATGACTCGTTTCATGAGTTTGAAAGCAGAGAACCACTTATCGAGAAAAGTGTTTTAATCGGTTTGCGAGTTCATGAAAGACGATCATCCAAAAGGGAATCTATGTCCCGATAACTTCTATAGTACAAAGAAATTATTGCGTGGGTTGGGATTACTGTAGAGAAGATTGATTGTTGTCCAAACAGTGCATGCTTTATTGGGACCATTACAAAGACAGTGAGAGTTGTATATTACGTGGTACATCACGCTACAAAGATATGTGTCGTGCCTCGGGAAGCCGTAGGAGGAAAAAAGTGGCGGCCATGAAGATGTACTACTTTCCTCTTATTCCCGATTGCAAAGGCTATACATGTCAAATGCTACATGGCGGATATGAGGTGGCATGCTTCATGTTCTGGTTCAAATGATGGAATCATGCGTCATCCTGAGACTCTCCAAAGATGGAAGCACTGACACTATTTATCCAGTTTTCTTTGCGGAGGCTAGAAATGTGAGATTAGGTCTTTCGATGATGGTTTTGCACCTTTTGCACAATCGGGCGACAATATTCATCGTGGCGATTATAGTCACACCTATAACTTACCACCTTGGCTCTGTATGAAGGAACAATTCATGTTCCTAACAATCTTAATACCAGGGCCACGCAATCCTAAGATGCAATTGGATGTGTTTCTTCAGCCGCTCATAAAGGAGTTGACGAATTTGTGGGAAGAGGGTGTTCCAACATTTGACATCTCATTGAAGCAAAATTTTCAAATGCGAGCACTGTTGTTGTGGACTATTAGTGATTTTCCAGCGTATTCAATGTTGTATGGATGGAGTACTGCTAGAAGATTGGCATGCCCTCATTGCATGGATGAGACTGAAGCGTTTACTCTTCCTAAGAGTGGTAAACAAACATGATTTGATTGTAGTCGGAAATTCTTGGAGCCAGATCACATGTTTAGGAGGAACCGACGAGCATTTAGAAAGAATATGACATGTGAAGTACCTACACCTGAGAAAAGGTCGGGCGCTGAGATATTGAATCAAATAGAGGCACTGGGTCTTGTGAAAGTGACAGAGGACTACAATGAGACAAACAAAGAGATATCCAAGAATTCTAGGAGCGGGTGGAAGAAAAGAAGCATCTTTAGGGATCTCCCATATTGGAAAGAACTTCTGATTCGTCACAATTTGGATGTCATGCACATTGAAAAAAATGTGTTTGACAATGTGTTCAACACTGTGCTTAATGTGCCGGGAAAGACCAAGGATACCACCAAGTCTAGAGACGAGTTGCAATTGCTCTGCATCAGACCTGAATTGAAGAAAAATGAGACGACAGGAAAGTATCCGAAAGCTTTTTACTCACTTGACAGAGATGAAAAGAGAGTAATATGTGAATGGATATCTCGTCTTAAATTTCCTGATGGCTACATGTCCAATATTAGTAGATGCGTGGATAAGAAACAACTAAAGATGAGAGGGATGAAAAGTCATGACTGCCATGTGTTCATGCAAATGATGAGGGGGGAGCCGATGAAAATGATGATCCAAATATGCTCTCAATTTTCAAATTGGATGGCCGTCCTTTTGGCAAAATGCCTTCACGATATTTTGATGCCAAAGAGTATAATGCAGCACATATATATATTTTATCCAATTGTGCCGAGGTTTCAGAGACATACTTGACGTGAGTACCCTCGTGATATTTTATTTTAATGAAGAATATATTCATTCATTAAATATATAATAACTCGTGTGTTTTTTGAAGATTGTTTGAAGATCAAATTCGAGCAACTAATCTGGGGATAACGGAAAATGACTTACAAACAAGAGTTGAAAAGGAGTTTGCAAGTTGGTTCAAAACATATGTAAGTGTGGGGTCTCATATCAAATTATTTATAGACTAATTTCATATGTAGAAAGTTACATAACTAACATACTTAATAATTGTCATAGGTTAATGATCCTTCAAGTAATGCAAGCCATGCATTAAGGACCTTGCGAAGGGCCATTGTACGGGGTTCAAATTTATTCGGGTGTTTAGTTAATGGATACAGGTTCCACACGGTTGACCATGGGTCAGATAAAAGTACTATGAATAGTGGTGTCTGCATAAAGGGCGAGGTTTATAATAGTGATGAGCAAGATTTTTGCGGGCGATTAATGGAGGTGTGTGTGGTAGAGTATAATGGTGAACCTACTAAAACAATTGTGTTATTCAAGTGTGAGTGGTTTGACTTATCACCTCTAGGGACTTCGGTGAATACAGATTTCAATTTGGTTTGATAAACCACACCCGTAAATACAAGAAGTACGAACCTTTGTGTTAGCCAATCAAGCTACTCAAGTGTATTATGCTTCCTATCCTAGTATGAATCAAGCTAAGAAGGATTGGTGGGGAGTGTGCAAGGTCACACCTAGATCTAGAGTTGAAGTAGCTTGTGAACCATCCGCCTCGTCATTACATCAACCGTTTCAAGAGGATGCCGTGGTCATGAGGACTAGAGGTAGTCAAGCTCCGTAGATGATGAGATATCAATATCGCATCCACGAGGTGGACTTATTGATATTGATGATGTGGATGAGGCATCGGATGATAGATATATAATAACGTCAGATGAGGAAGATAGTAATGATGATGATGATTCTGATCATATGTTATAGTCTTTACGATCATGTCAATATTGTGATTTTCAAGCTAATGAATATTCATTTTAGATTGATAAAATTTGATTGCACTTGATTGATGCATCATTGTAACTTTGCGGTGACACCTATGAATGATGCATCATATGCCCTTGTTCGATCTAGCAACTTTTCGATCTTCCGCTCTTAGTACATTATGGAAACCCGCCACTCGGTGCTTCCATGTTTGTGACCTTCGCTGAATTAGTCAAATTATTTTGCATGCCCGTAGTTGTTTTGTTGATCCTCTCGTGTAACTTTGCTCAATTGGTTGTTTTATTTATAATTGGGATGGTAGAGCCAAATGCAATGCCAAGAAACAACATTGTCCTGTTTCTTCTTAAATCGAGAATTGTCAATGGAGAAAAAAGGAAAACATCTGAAATTTACTATTAAATTGGCAGCATGAACGAGCATTTTAGTGGAGTTGAATGATAGCAGCTCGTAATTGAGAGGAAAACGGTAGAAGTTGCTTTCAATTATTGATTTGTGTATATATATATATATATATATATATATATATATATATATATATATGAAATTTTACAAAGTTAACAGCTAACTTTTAAAATAACAAAAAATACCGCTAGTAAAACTGAATTGGTTGTATACTTACAACTGCCAGTATACAGGTTACTACTGCTAGCTATTTTAACCACTGTGTAGGTGCTGCTGATACCATTCTGGTGCCCTTGTGTAGGTGTTGGTCTTACTATTCTGGGCCTGAATAGAGACATATTTGGTTTAGTGCTGCTAGTATTAAACTTACAACTACTAGTTAAATTGTACTAGTGTTGAATGGTAAATCTGTTTAAGTTCAAGTGTGCATAGTCACTAGTTGGTAGTTATTAGTTGATTGTAGAATATGAATTGTAACAGCTAGGACTCCTTGGTTTATAAAATTAGTAAATAAGGAAAAGAAGTTGCCCTACGTAGAACAGTTAGTTGCCACATTGTTTATTGGAAACAACTCCAGATTAAACAAAGATGTATAATAATGGGATTAAAGAACATAGGAAATAGTAAATACGTTGACATACAACGTTTCATACAGACAACCTACTACATATTACGATTACTACATAATTATGAGTTTAATGGTTACATAATATATAACCACTTGATTTACAAAATTCAGCAAGTACGCAGAAAAAGCTAACCACTCCATGCTTCCTTCACATACAGACATCGTACTAAAACCACAAAGCTTCGTTCCGTTAACCATGATCCCTAACTGCCGAACAAACACGTTGAACATGAATATAATGGTGTAAGTTAAAAATAAAACAAATAGAATGGCAAGTTATAAATAAAACATAACAAAAATACCCCTAGGTTGTATACAACCAATTATGTGTTTATTTGATTTTATTTTATTTTCTACACAAGCAATTTTAGATGTTCTCGATGAGGAGAGGTGGTGGCGGGCGCCCTTGATAGCACGGGCTCCTCACGAGCAGCTCCGGACACTCTTCACCGGCTACGGACTCCCCACGAGAAGGTCTGTTAGGTCTTCGTCTGCTCTACCCGAGACTCCGCCGATTGTTCTACTCCGAGACAGCAGGCACGAGGAGACTAGTGCACACATTTGAAGATGAGGATCGAGAGATAATAGCTTCGAGGACCTCAAGTGTTGTTTCTGTAGAAAGATTGCTCTTGAAAGAGATACTAAAACCGGGTTAGTTATTTCTGTTTAATTGGTATAAAAGTATTTCCGAATAATTACAAAAAGAAAAGTAATCTTACAAATTTGCAAATACCACCTTCACAGTTGCTTCTATTTCAAAAATTGCTTCCCCAACTTGTGTAAGACTTTCATACGTTCCCTTTTATATTTAAAGAAGAAAACAAGTACTAAAAAATAGAAAACAAATGTTGATTAAATGCTATAACTAAGTATTGTGATGATCTAAATGATTAATTTGGTTTTGGTTACAGAGATATAGTGATTCATCCCAGTTTCGGGGTGTGCACGAGGAGTTTTAAAAGAGTTCCCAATCCGACAGTGCTTCAACTGGAAAGATACTCCTAATAGCGTAAAGGCCCAAGATCTATACCTTCTTTAAGGTAATTTGTAATCATTATGTAAACTAATTATATTCAATTGGAAAGTTAGTTTTATTAACTTGATATGCAATATTTCATAGAAATTTTCACGTGGCTCGTTGAGTGGGAACAAGAATTCTATGATTTTGGGAGTCTCGTGCACGGATTAGGTTCAAGAATTTCCTAAGTGATGCAAAAAGAAAAGGGATCAAGGGAGGCGAAACACATCCCTCTTGATTGGTGGGAAGGTTTGTGTGCTTCGGGATACTCCCGAGGTGAGAGATGTATCTACAAGGGCGAGAGGCAACCGAATGGTGAAGTGGATGGCCACGTAGGGATAAGCAAGCACGGTGGAGGCTCTAAGTCATTAGCGTACTTGCTCGAGAGTTGGTTAGTAATTATCTAATTATTTTTGCTTGTATATGTAAGTGTGCATCATAATAATTTCGAAGTTTTTTTTAATAAATAGGCAACGAAGAACAATCTTCCATTAGAGCAGTGTGTTTATGCCTCTTTTCGAGCTATCCACATGAAAAAAGATGGAACTTTTACGACACAGAAGGATGCGGATATTGATGTAAGTATATATGCATTCGATTCATCTACGGTATTTTGGAATACATTCGATTCACACTTGTTGTTTTGATTGTCATGGAAACAGTGTGTCTATTTGTCCAATAATCAACTTTAGTATTGTAGAAAAATGTTATAAATCATTAGCCCCTTTTATTCTAGCATTTTCTTTGGTTAATGATTTTAGAGTGACACGAAAGTTATAAATTTCATTAGACATTTCATCAATGGTGTTCTTGCAATCAAACTTAGAAAGATCAGAAATGTTAGTAGTTCTTACCAGATTACTTGCTGAACTAGCTTCCTGCTCATCTGACCTGGCCATCAGTGCCATATCTTGGGGGCTTGACTAATTAATTCATTAGTATTCAGGAAACAGTACACTTCTGGATAGAGCAGCATTATATATTTTGCATAAACGTTGTTCGTGGCCTTTAGACTCCTACTCATGTCAATGGCGAATCATGAAATATAACATCAAATCAATACGATCGATGTGCCGGAATGAAGCATGGAGCCAGATGCAGGTCCGTTGTCTGAAACTACCCTGTGTGTGCGCCCGCGCACGTTCGATTTGCAAATTAGAGGGAGGGAGGGATAACAACAGTAGTAATAATAATAATAATAATAATAATAATAATAATAATAACAGTTATTCAATTTCGTTGATTTTTTTTTTCTGGTATGTTCTTTTCATGCTTCTGTCATGATTCTAAAAAATAGTTTCGTTTTTACTTATTTGTTGTTCTTGTTCATGTTAATATTTTTATTTTTTAGTTTTTAAGTTGTCATGTAATTAGTCAAGATTGGTCAAATGCTTTTGTCATGTAAGTAATCAAGATTGCTACTTCATGATCTCTTGACTGCTTTTCATATTTTAGTAGTATTTGTTTTCAAATTGCTGTAATTCATAAAGATTGGTTTGTTTTCAAACTGCTTTTCATATACACTATATTCATTATGTTCTCACCTTTTCCTCCAAAGAAAATGCACAAAGACTGCTGGTAATATTTATTCATAAGCCATTCATTCCTGGAATATCACTACTCCTCTTTCAACAAAAAACACAAAAAAGTGTGTATTCGTATCATATATATGAGCCATTCCTGGAATATCACTACTCCTCGTATCACTACTCAATCTGAACAGTAATCTTACACAGTAATTCCTTCTTCTTCTTCGTCTTCTTCTTCTTCTTCTGCCTATAATAATTCCCTCTTGGACTTGTTCTGCTGAGAAGGTTTTATATTCTGAATCTATTATTTATTTATTTATTTTTACCTGTTTTTAATTTACCTCATTACCTGTCTTGTTTTGTATATGTATTATGTTATGTGTGTGCAGAGTCGGACCAAGTACTTTATTAGTTTTATTTTTTTGTGAATCATAGTGTTTATATTATAATTATTTTGGGTAAAAGTAGGGATCATTAATGTGTGTGTGTGTGTATATATATATTGTGTATCAGGGTTCTTCTTGCATTTGAGATATTATACGATCTTTTTTTGATTACTCCTAAAAATACCAAAAGAAGGAGAGCTCAATGAAGCCCTATACTAATTTAGATAAATACAGTAGAGATAGAAATATATTTGTAAACAAATAAATATTACCAGCAACCATGTGATGTAGGTCTATTGTTCTTGTTGTTGTAGCTGATGTAACAATTTTGTGTTAGTTGTGAATGATTTTATACTCTTGCTATCCACGTGGACATGACTATTTTGTTTTGATGTTTTGAATATGAAGTTGTTCCATTTTCATTTCTGTTCATTTATGTATTTGGAGATTAGTGTTGTGAAGAACATGTTTTAATCTTTTCAGCCCTCCAACCTCTATTAATTTTCTCAATAAAATCCTCAACTCTTTTTCTCAACTCATCATCATCTTCTTCTTCTTCTTCTTCTTCTTCTTCTTCTTTTTCATCATCATCATCGTCATCATTGTCGTCAACAACCATGTTGATACTCGTAGACGTTACTTTTCCTTCTTCCTCGATCTCGAACACATCATTTCTAGTACTAGCCTCGTCATCAAATGAAGAATAAACTCTGTCTATCTTCTTGAATTGTCCATCATCGACGGTGTTTGGAATATCACCACAACGATTACTATTGTTATTGCGCTCCGCCTCATCGGGTGGTGGAATTGGTGGTTTTGAGCTGCCGACAAGTAGTAGAACGGCAACGATCAAATTACGTATAAAGCGCAAGGGAATCAAGCAGTGCCGGTGATCAACTCAATTATTGTGTAATCCAACATTAACATTGGTATGGAAATGTTAAAATAGAGAAGATATGATTGATCAAGATTTTAAGTATCTTTTTTTCTTTGTTGGTTGGGAGATGACTGATGAGACTGGGGAAATTAATCAGCAAAACCTTACCTTTATAAAGGCTTTAATCTTCCATTTGAAGAGGGAAGCAAAAAGTGTTAGGGAAATACATATAAAAAAAAAAAAACTATCCCACAATTTTGGGCAAATGAAGTGCTCATGAGTCATATGTTTTTTATGACAGGTATTTCTTAATCGATTTTTAGTTTTGCCAGCCAAATAAGGTTGTCTCCTTTTTGGGCTAAATACGTGAGATTCTTGGCTAAATAAAGAGTGTTCTGTTCTCCTTTTTGGGCTCATTCTTGTGAAAGCCCTTCTCTAAGTGTGAAAGCCATTCATATATGATTATTCCATTTTTTTCCTTGTTGCTGCTTAAATGTAATTAGAATATTTATTTCTGTAAAGTTGTATTCATTTGGAATGTTTTTCTCATTGAGCATGTTTTTCTTCTCAGGCTAGGGTTAAGCAGCTTGCTGCAGAGCAAGGACAGGGAGCAGATTTAAATATGATCTATAAGACTGTACTGCAGGAGAAGGAGGCCGCCAAAGAATATGTCAAGAAAAACAGGATGTATGGCACTGGCAGTCTAGCTCCCAGCATCATAAGCACAGGCTCTAGCGGCGGTGGATCAACGACCTCACAGTTTCACGCATCTGAAGAGATCCACACTCGATTCACATCCTTAGAGGAGCAGCTGATAGAGGAGCGCAGACTGAGAGAAGAGCAGGCAAAGATGATTGAAGAAGAGCGCAGACTGAGAGAAGACCAGGCAAAGGTGATTGAAGAAGAGCGCGTGAAGAGACAGCGCCTTGAGGAACAGTTGCAAGCTATTCAAGAAATGCTAACACAACAAAATCTTCCACCTCCGAGTCGCTCTTCTACTTCACCTTGATTTAGACTACTTATTTCTTTTTTTATTGTACGATGAAATGATGACAACTCTTGATTGTGTACGACGATATAACTATGACGATTGTGTAACATTGAGACGTTTTTGATGTTTATGACTAGTTTGTTTGATTATTCAGAAATTGAAAGCAGGTAATTAAAATAATTAAAAATTCAGAATATTCAGCAAAAACAAAAAATACCGACGGCATTCCCGACGGAAAAACTGCAGTTGAAAAATTACCGACGCCCTTTTACCGTCGGTAAAACGCGTCGTGATTTACAGTTTTACCAACGGCTGCAAGACCGTCGGCAATGGTACATTAGCGACGGCTAAATTCCGTCGGCAATGGCGTCGTCATTGTTCGGTTTAACAACGCCTGGCCCGGCGTCATTATTTTAAAATTAACGACGGCAACACGGCGTCGTAAATTCCGTCGGCCGTGGCGTCAGTAGTGGCGTCGGTATCCGTCGGCAAAACCGTCCCGATTTAGTCGCGAGGATTGCAGACGCCAACGGCGTCGGTAAGCCGTCGGTAATTTAACAACGCCACAAAATGGCGTCGGTAATTTTTTACCGTCGATCGGTTTTCCAACGCCCTTCTGGCGTCGGTAATGGCGTCGGTATTCATTTTACCGACGCCCCCTGCATATTTTGCCGACGGAATTTGGCGTCGGTAAACACTGTTTTTTTTGTAGTGACATCCAATTCTCCACTGCCATACATCAGAACCATATCTCTAGTCCTTATCAAGTACTTGAGAACATTCTTTACAGCAGTCCAATGTTCCCTACCTGGGTTTGCCTGAAACCTACTCACCACGCTTACAGCATGCGCAATGTCAGGTCCCGTACACAACATAGCATACATAAGGCTACCCACGGCCAAAGCATATGGTATGGTACTCATTTCCTTTCGTTGTTCCTCACTTTGAGGACACATATTCAAGGAGAGTTTTATTCCATGTCGCATCGGTAGGAACCCTCTTTTAGAATCATCCATCTTAAATCGCTTTAAGATTTTATCTATATAGAGGGCTTGGGAAAGACCTATTGTTCTCTTCGTTCTATCCCGGTAGAGCCGAATACCAAGAATATAGGTAGCTTCTCCCAAGTCTTTCATGGAGAAATTACTCGAAAGCCAAGCTTTCACAGAACTGAGCATTCCCACATCATTACTTACTAGTAGAATATCATCCACATATAGTACTAAGAATGCGATCTTGCTCCCACTAACCCTCTTGTATACACAAGGTTCCTCTTCATTTTGCACGAGGTCAAACTCTTTCACCACCTCGTCAAAACGAAGGTTACAACTACGCGACGCTTGCTTCAGTCCATAAATGGAACGCTGAAGCTTGCACACTTTCTGAATATCAACTTCGGACACAAAGCCTTTAGGCTGCTCCAGATAGATTTCCTCCTCTAGGAATCCATTAAGGAAAGCCGTCTTTACGTCCATTTGCCATATCTCATAATTGTGGTAGACAGCTATAGCAAGCATCATGTGAATAGACTTGATCATGGCTACGGGCGAGAAGGTATCGTGGTAATCGATCCCTTTCTTCTGGGTATAACCTTTTGCCACAAGCCTGGCCTTATAGGCGTCAACCTTGCCATCACCATCAGTCTTTCTCTTGTAGATCCACTTGTTCCCAATAGGCACTATGTCCTTGGGGCGGTCTACTAGAGTCCAGACCTGATTGACATGCATCGAGTCTATCTCAGCTTCCATAGCTTCATGCCATTTCGTGGAGTCTACATCCACCATCGCTTGGTCATAGGTCTTCGGGTCGGTCTCTTGGCTATCACTTGGAACCTCATGGAGACCCAGCTCCTCCAAGTGCACAAGCCCATACCTTTCAGGTAAATGAGACACCCTACTAGACCTACGAGGTGGTTGTAGTTGTGTTTCAGAAGGTCCGGTTCCAGTTTCTTGCACAAGTGTCTCCCGAGGAGTTTCATTGTATTCTTCTAAAGAAATACTTCTACCTGCTCCGCCTTCCTGAATGAACTCATATTCCAGGAAGTGTGCTTGTAAAGCAACAACGATCTTTCGATCTTCGGGCATGTAGAATAGATATCCCATCGTCCCAGATGGGAATCCAATGAAACGTCCCTTTGCGGACCTAGCTTCCAACTTCTCCACCTTAGTCTTCTTGACATAGGCGGGACATCCCCAAATCCTAATGTGATTAAGACTTGGTTTCCTGCCCTCCCACATCTTATGTGGAGTTTTAGGAATGGATTTGGAAGGACATGTGTTCAAGATGTAAGCAGCAGTCAGGAGTGCATACCCCACAGGTCAATTGGTAAGTCAGTATAGCCCAGCATGGAACGCACCATGTTCAACAAGGTCCGGTTCCTTCTTTCTGACACACCATTTAACTGAGGAGTACCTGGAGGTGTTAGTTGTGAAACTATTCCATGTTTCTTAAGGTACTCGTCAAACTCCGTACTCATATACTCGCCACCTCGGTCCGACCGAAGTGCTTTGATATGATTACCAGTTTGTTTCTCGACTAGGGCCTTGAATTCCTGGAATTTCTCAAAGGCCTCGGATTTATGTTTCATTAAGTATACATAACCATACCTAGTATGATCATATGTAAATGTAATGAAATAGATATCCGTCACGTGCTGCTTCCAAAGCACCACATACGTCGGTATGGATTAATCCCAGTTTATCAGCGGCTCTTTCAAAAGTCCCTGTGAAGGGGGACTTAGTCATTTTGCCTTTAAGGCAAGATTCACAAGTAGGAAAGGGATCCGATCCCAATGGACCCATAAGTCCATCTTTTTCCATCTTGTAAACCTTGGTCTGACCAACATGACCAAGTCTAAGATGCCATTTCAAAACTTGATTGGTTTCATCCCTACCACGTTTTCTAGTCATAATATTCACAACTACTTTGTTGCTGAGATTTAGATGATACAATCTATTCAACAATATAGCAGTACCCACTAGTATATTTCTAAAATAAATTTTGCAGGAACCATCACCAATGAAAAATGAAAAGCCTTTTCGGTCCATGACCGGAATGTATACAATGTTTTTGTGCCCCTTGGGCAAAACAAGTACATCTTCTAAAGTCAAAACAAAGCCGGATTCTAAACCCAAAAGAAGTGATCCTATGTCGGTCGCCTCGACACTATGCCCGCTTCCGACTGTGATCATAACTTCTCCAGCTCTAAGCTTCCTACTTTGTTCCAGATCTTGATTCACGGTACAAATATGAGAACTAGCACCAGAATCCAGTATCCAGGAAGTAGAAAATACAGTAGCAGAACAATTTGTTTCCAAAACTAAAAGTTCTGTACCTGAAGTGCCATGAAGAATCGGACAGTCTCTAGCCCAGTGGCCCAGCTCACCGCACTTGAGAAAAGCATACTTCTTCTTCTTGTTCTTCAGAACCATCGGGGCCTTGCCCTTTCCCCTTAAGGTTCTTAACTTGTGGTCCTGTTTGCTTCTTGGTCTTTTTCTTCTTATTCTTAGACCTCCAAGGTCCAAAAGAAATCACAAGTTTGTTCATCCGCAGAGTCTTCATCTGATACTTCAACTGCAAGCCATCATAGAATCTGCCTAGCAGAAGTCTTTTTCTCATGAGCTCTCTAAATCTCATTAGACATGGAAGCCATCATATATGCACGGACTTTCACGTCATCCTTAACCCACTTTTCGTGGTTTTCAATCTCTTCCTGATTGGCTCGGGTCCGCACAGGAGGCGCCGGAATATCCGTCTCCAAGACGTATCCCAGTGCCTCTATACTGAGGACAATCATCAGATTGCGGAGCCAATCCACAAAGTTAGGTCCCATTAAGGTGTTCTTTTCGAGTAGAATTGCGAGTGGATTCATTGTCATATTGAGATTTGAGTCTGCATTAAGTACGATAGATTAATTAGTGACTCATTCAATTATGTTCTGAGTATAGAATTAAGGTATTTTCTATTCTTTTTACCCATCTCCCACTATTTTTATCGGAATAACACACTCCCATGTGAAATCCGGAAGTATCATCGCTCTACTTCATAGTGGTGATCGAGTTCTTTATAAATCTTAATAGAGGGCAACCAACCAGGTTTCTAGTCTATTAATTTACATAAAGTGGTGTCCAACACCAACCCATCTAATAGATGATTCGATCTTCTTTTTCCCCTTGTTCACTCCCCTCAACCTATACGGTTTTTATGGTTCGTGAACAAGTTAAGTTTATACCATCGACGCAAATCAATTTCACAATTGAATCTTATACGGCAACCTATCAGGTTTCTAGGGATAAAATTTGCTCCAAACGAAGGCATCCAATGCGCTCCCGGTAATTTATCCATCCTCCCCGAATGACTACCCCGATAACTCGGAAGCATAGCACATCCGGTTTGGATTTCAATTTCCCGAAAGCTCGATGGAGGGAAGGAAAATCTTGAAACCTTATAAACTTAATAATTTGTTGTGGGAGAATTATCGCGATTAATGTTACACTTTGCACATTAATTCATTTAAGCGCGTTTGTAGCATTCATACAATATGAACAACCATTCACAACCTAGTTGCTACCAACATGTGGTTCATGGACCGTTCCTAGAAAACAAAAACTCCGTAATCTAATTACAAGTCTTCATCTTGAATCTTCATCTTCTCGAAACGGATCTTCCTCCGGTCTTCGTCATTACATATAAATTTTACATTGAAAATTGCATCCTAGATACAAATATTTCTAGTAAAATAAATAGGCTCAAAACGGCCTTTACAACCCAATCGAATAAACGAACAATTCAAAAAACTAAGTCCACGAACCACATCCCCATTCAAAAGCATTCATCCAATAAATACTGTATAAATGGAAAGCGTATAGATACATTGATCCTGATGTAACCGAGCTGATCGGTCACCAAGAACCGGGTTGATCTTAGAAGTTTAGCTAAGAAAACCCAAAATGTATGAAGTATTCTCTTTTCTTTCTCTCTCTAAAATATGCTATATTCTCAGCGTGTGTTTCCCTTTGAGAAACCCCCCCTCTCCCTTTTATAGGAGGGGGGTGCCTTATTGTCTAAGATTTTCCCTGATTTCCTAGAGAAAATCCCGGATATCCAGGGATTCAGGCTGCGATTTTCCATCCCTGGATTTCCGGGATTGCAAGGTATGGGCTATCAATCCCTGGATCTTAGGGATTCTGTCAGGTGAGTCAGAATCTTCTTTCCCAAGTGTTCGACCTTCCTGAGTTCGGTGGTTTTAGGTCGGCTCATATTATAAAAGATTACTTAGGTCGGGTCATTCCTATTCAAATCCGTAGGTCGAGACCTTTGAGGTCGGCAACCTTTTATCAGATATCATAGGTCAGTGGGGCCTCCGAGGTCGGCGCCCTTCTAACAGATGTCACAGCTAAGCGGGGCCTCCGAGGTTGGCGACCTTCTAAAGGACCTTGAGGTTGGTATCCCCTTATCTAAGAACCTAGGTCGGACTTTTATTGGTCCATATTTTAAACCGGGTTTTCAGGGAGCGTACATTCGGCGTCCTATCAACCAGTCCCCCCTACTCTAGTCGAGCTGTAAGACCGAGTAGAGTAAGATTTGTTTATAATCGGACGACCTTGATGCAATAATCCTTATGACTCCCATTCCCAGATAACGAGTCCTGTCTTTTCCTTTCCCTGCCTCCCAAACGTCGCGTCGATGGTCAAAGCCAGGTGTCTACCTGCTATAGGTCGGATAAGGCGGTGCCAAATCCCAGCCGTTCTTTTGTAGGAGGCATCGGACGCTCCAGATCGCCCGTTCTCTTCTTCGATCTTCCCCCTATCCTCTATAAATATGGATCTTATACCTCCTTCTGCCATTTCTAACTTTTCTTCTTGCGACATACTAGTGTGAGGGTAACTCCGGCGACACCTGCGACCTTGATTTCCTGCTTTCGGTGGTACTTCCTCTACCTTTCTCCAGCGATCTTCCACCCAATCCCATGGGTATGTTCATCTAAACACCTCTTTAGTTTTTTATTTGTTTTACAGATATTTTCCTTTTCTTTTTCCTCCCTTTTCTTCCTTTTATTATGTCGTCTGCTTCGGATTATCAAAATATTTCTGGCGAATCGGCCGTGAACTCTTTTTTAGAAGGTCTTTCCTCTTCTGATGGGGATTCGGGGGGTAGGTCGGGGCGAGCTACTGGTTCCTCCCACTGTCTAAGGGATGAGCCCTTAGGTGATGTAGACTGGTCCGAGCTAGGTGACATCCCTCCCTCTGGCATCCCCCTAATCATTGTAGATCCTCCTTCCCCCCTTTTTGATTATTTTCCCCTTTATTATTACCCCTCTGCCGACCTGATATAACTTGCTTTCTTGTGCAGCTCTTCGCCACCTTTGTGACCTTCGCAGAGGATCATAAGCTCGGCGCTACGTCTTCCTCCCAGCTCACCCAGATGTCAGTCGACCTGGAGGCCGCCCTGTCGGCTAATTCCAATCTCTCGGCTCAGCTTCAGGAGAGGGAGTATCGCTTAGATGCTGCCCTCAAGAAAAGTTCTGAGCGGGAGGCGGTTTTGGAACGGGCTCAGATGGCCAATGTTCAGCTGAACCAAGAGCTGAAATTTTGGAAGGCCCTGTCTACAGCTGAAACGGAGAAGGTGGGCCAGCTCGAGGCTCAGTTGTCGGAAGCTAGGGCCGAATCCGAGAGGATAGCTCAACTTGAGGCCCGGGCTAAGGCTGAGTTGGAGAAGGTCACCCAACTCGAAGCTCAAGCTAGAGCGGAATCGGAAAAGGTGACCCAGCTGGAAGCTCAACTATCCGAGGCTAGATCCGAGGGATCGTCTTATGAGCGCGGGGCGACGGATGGCCGACGTCGATTTCTGACCAGTGACGTTGGTCACTCTTTCCTGGAGGCCTACCGTTCCGCCCTCCTGGCCCGGTATCACAATTCTACTGCTTTCCTGGTTAAGCTAGCCCCTGCCGCGACACAATATTTTGATTTTGCTCTAACTCATGCTCGTGAGCAGCTAGCTTCTTTAGGTTTTACGGGTGAGCTGTACTGGGATGCTGCATTGGACGGGGCTCCCATTCCTTCGGGTTGGTCCGGGGACGTGGAAGAATCTCCGGAGGCGGCCTGGTGGAAGGACGCCCTTGAGGAGTCCATAAAGAAATCTGGCCTGGATTTGGAGCTGCCTTCTACTCCTCCTAGCTCACCTGTTAAGGCCAGCACTCCTAATCCCGAGGTGGTTGGGACCGACCGTGATGCTTCTCCTCCATTGCCTCCTCCGTCTTCAGAGCCTGTAGTTTAGTGTAGACATGTATATATATTTTCTTCTGTTTCTTCTTCCCTTTTTTTCTTTTTTATTGTACTGGCACAACTATTTTGAATGACAACTTTTTGAGTTGAATATACTTGGGGTTTGTATGATAGTGATGTGCTTTGTATGACAAGTTAATATAGTTCGGTGTTCATTGTAACCTTGATGTATCTGTGCCTGTTTGATTTGATATGATTACTTTCCAAAATGGCCCGGCCTTTTTCTTAGTATAGTCCCGACTATTAAATTTTGAAATATCTTAAATGTAACCCGACCACTTTGACTTAACTTTTTCACCGATCTTTAGTGTAGGTTGGGTATTTCCCTTAGTCATAGCTTCATAGGGCGGTTCACCCTTACTCGGATACAAGGCGTTGCTGATCGGATGTCGAGGGCGGTTCACCCTTACTCGGATCGAAGGCGTTTCGCTGATCGGATGTCGAGAGGCGGTTCACCCTTACTCGGATCGAAGGCGTTTCGCTGATCGGATGTCGAGGCGGTTCACCCTTACTCGGATGCGAAGGCGTTTCGCTGATCGGAGTGTCGAGGCGGTTCACCCTTACTCGGATACGAAGGCATTTCGCTGATCGGATGTCATAGGCGGTTCACCCTTACTCGGATCGAAGGCGTTGCTTTGATCGGATGTCGAGATGGCGGTTCACCCTTACTCGGATGCGAAGGCGTTTCGCTGATCAAATGTCGAGAGGCGGTTCACCCTTACTCGGATCGAAGGCGTTTCGCTGATCGGATGTCGAGAGGCGGTTCACCCTTACTCGGATACGAAGGCGTTTCGCCTGATCAGATGTCAGAGGGCGGTTCACCCTTACTCGGATCTGAAGGCGTTTCGCCTGATCAGATGTCATTTCTAGTTTTACTTGATCAACACATTCAGAGAGAGATATTTTTGTAATAGACTTTTATTAAAACAACATAAGCTTTTTTCCACACCTCTTCACACAAAATACTTTTTTAAGTGACATATGTTCCAAGGTCTTTTGATGAGGTGCCCTTCCATATCCTCGAGCTCATAAGCTCCCCCCGCATAAATTCGGATTACCTTGTAAGGGCCTTCCCAGTTCGGCTCCAGCTTTCCTATTTTTCTGAGGGCATCAGCTCGCCTAAGCACCAAATCACCGACCTGGAACTATGTCTTCCTGACTCTTTTGTCAGGCTTTTGTATCTTTCAGTTCGTGCTGCCGCCGCTTCCCTTCTTTCTTCTATGGTATCTAACGCCTCCTTCATTATTTCCTCATTCTCCACCTCGTTGAACCATCGAACCCGGTGGGGCATTTCTCCGACTTCTGCAGGGATGACGGCTTCGGACCCGTATACCATGCTGAAGGGTGTTTCTCCTGTTGAGGATCTAGGTGTGGTCCTGTACGACCATAGTACCGAGCTAAGTTCATCCATCCATCCTCCTCCAACTTTGTCTAAGCGGGTTTTTATCCCCTGCAAGATTGTTCTATTAGTTACCTCCACTTTCTCATTAGCTTGCGGGTGAGCAACCGCAGCGAACCTTTGCCTGATATGCATACCCTCGCACCAGGACTGGGTTCTCTTCCCATTGAATTGGGTTCCATTATCTGAGATGAGTATCTGGAGCGCTCCGTACCTGCAGCAAATGTTGTTTAACAGAAAACTTATGATTCTTTGCTCGGTTATGGTGGCCACGGGCTCGGCCTCTACCCACTTGCTGAAGTAGTCTATGGCTACTACTAAGAACTTTCTTCCTCCCGAGCCAGGTGTAAACTGCCCCATGATATAAATTCCCCACTTAGCGAATGGACAGGGTGCTCCCATGGTGATCATATCCTCGGCTGGGATGTGAATTAAGGGTGCGTGCACTTGACATTTTTGGCATCGCCTAACCATTTCCACTGCTCTCTTGCTCATGGTCGGCCAAAAAAAACTAGCCCTTAGCGTTTTGCTAATCAACGCTCTTCCTTTGGTATGGTCTCCGCAGCACCCTTCATGGATTTCTTCCAATATACTCCGCCCTTCTTCTTCCGAAACGCATCGTAGGTATGGACTGAGGTAGGACCTCTTGTATAGCTCATCATTAATGCAACAGAAGCTCGCTACTCTTCGCACAATCTTCATTCTTTCTTGCCTTTCCTTGGGTAGTTCTGCCCTTCTTAGGTATGCCAACAAAGGATTTCGCCAATCTGCCATCTCGTTCACCTCCATCACCTGTTTCATGATGCTACTCTGGGCTGATCCCAGAATCGTTACTGTTCGCGAGCGGCAATACACTAAGGAGCTTCCCATTTTTTCTAGGTAATCAGCTTTTGCATTTTCCGCCCTAGGGATATGGATTAACTTCCATTCCCCTAGTTTTTTGGCAGCCTCTTTCACTTCCTCCACATACTTCTTCATCCGATCTTCATTTATCTCAAATTTTCCTTCTACATGTTGTGTGACCAGTTGGGAATCAGAGTAAGCAATGAGTCATCGTGCGCCCAAGTCTATTCCCAGCTGCATTCCCTTAACCAGGGCTTCATATTCGGCCTCGTTGTTAGATGCCCTGAAATCGAATTTTATGGCATACTCTAATTGCTCACCTTCCGGGGTAGTAAGGATTATCCGCCTTTGAGAACCCTTTGGTTGTTGCCGATCCATCCACATGTAACAGCCACTGTCCTTCTGGTGGCGATGGCATGGCCCCCTCTTGGATAAAGTCTGCTAGGGCCTGAGCTTTAATCGCCGTTCTCGGCTCATACTATATGTCGTACTCCCCCATTTCTACCGCCCACTTCACCAGACGACCTGACACATTAGGTCGCCCTAATATCTCTCTTAAGGTCAAGTTGGTTCGCAGTCTTATCCGGTGGGCTAGAAAATAGGGCCTCAGTCGCCTAGCTGTAACCACTAATGCCAGCGCCCCTTTTTCTAGCTCGGAGTAATTCCGTTCTGCTCCTTGCAAAATTCGGCTTGTATAATAAATGGGCTTTTGCTTATTCATTTCTTTTCTTAGCAAGACCGAGCTAACCGCTCCTTCTCCCACGGATAAGTAGAGTACAAGATCCTCTACTGGTACTGGTTTGGTGAGCAGAGGCAGCTCGGCCAAATACTCTTTCAATTTTCCGAATGCTGTTTGCGCTTCTGGGGTCCATTCGAACTTGTTCCCTTTTCTTAAGAGTTTAAAAAATGGGAATCCCTTCTCGGCCGAGCGTGATATGAAACGGCTCAGCCCTGCTATTCTTCCTGTTAGTATCTGGATATCCTTGATATTTTTTGGAGGATTCATTTGCGACCTTGCCTTGACCTTCTCGGGTTGACCTCGATTCCTTGTTACGTGACCACATATCCCGGGAATTTTCCCGATTTGACTCCAAAAGAACATTTTGATGGGTTGAGCTTCATTCCGTGCAGCGCGAGGTTTTCGAATGTCTCTTCTAGGTCTACGATATGCTCTCCGCCTTCACACTTTTCACTAGCATGTCATCCACGTATACCTCCATGTTTCGCGATTTGGGATCTAAAGATTACATCGACCATCCTCGATTTGTAGCTCCTGCATTTTTAACCCAAAGGCCTGCGCACATAACAAAAAGTTCCCTTTGAAACCACAAAACTAACCCTCTTTCTGTCCTCGGGTGCGAGAGGAATCTGATGATATCCCTGGGAAGCGTCCATCATACTGAGTAACTCGCACCCCGAGGTTGAATCCACTAGCTGATCTATGCGGGGTAACGAGTAGTGATCCTTTGGACATGCTTTATTTAGGTCCCGGAAGTCCATGCACATCCTCCACTTCCCCTGGCCTTTCCCCACCATCACAGCGTTGGATAGCCACTCCGGAAACTGGATCACCATTATGTGTCCAGCTCGGAGGAGCTTATCGACCTCTTCCCCAATGACCCCATCCATCTCCGGCCCGAAATGCCTCCTCTTATGCTTTACTGGTCTTATGGTTGGGTCGATGTTCAACCTGTGCTCGGCAACTGTTGGGCTGATTCCCACCAGATCCTCAGCTGCGAACGCAAAAATGTCCACGAATCTCCTTAGCAGGCTGATGAGGCTTTCCTTTATTCCATCGTCCAACCGACTTCCCATGCGAGTTTTTGTCTCTGGCTTTCCTGGAACCAATTCTATTTCTAGCAACTCCTCGTTGGGCTTGACGCCTTCTTCCTCAGCTTCCTCATGCGCCTTCGATTGCTTATTCCTCTTAGACTCCGGATCCGGACCCCCGAGCTCGGATGTCCTCTTTCCGCGCTGCACTCCCTGCTTTACCGTTGTCTGATAACAAGATCGGGCTACAAACTGATCTCCGGCTACTTCTCCTACCTCACCTCCTACGGGGAATTTTACTTTCATGTGTGCGGTAGAGGCCACTGCTTCGAATTTGTTGAGCCCTGGTCGTCCTAGAATGGCGTTATAGGCCGATTTGGTGTCCACCACTAAAAATCTGAGCGTCTTGACCTTCCGATGGGGCATCCGACCTAGTGCTACCGGAAGCACCACTTCTCCGACTGGTTGCACCTCGGTCATACAGAATCCATAGAGCGCGGTATCTACCTTTCTCAATTCCACTTCCAGGTTCATCTGTTTGAAACAGTCATAGAATAAGATGTCTACCGAGCTTCCTGTATCGATAAACACCCTTTGTACATCGTAACTGGCGATCTCCGCGGTGATGACCAGCGTGTCATTGTGGGGCGTATGTATCCCGTTATAATCCATGGGGCTGAACTAAATGATAGGCCCACTGCCTACATAGGCAACCTCCTTGAGCTGATGACACCTAGCTTTTCGTGCGTGGGCTTTTCTAGCCTGATTAGAACTTTCGCCGGTTGGTCCTCCTGATATCATGTGGATTACTCCTTTTTTAGCCGGGGGAGCAGCGGGTCCCCGAGGAGCTTCTCTTTTCACCCCCGCACCTCCTTGGGGCATGGGTGGTTGCCTCCGACCTCCATTTCTCTGCTGATATGTGAACTCCATCAGATGTCCCGCTCGGACCAGCCTTTCGATCTCATCCTTAAGGTGCTTGCATTCGTCTGTGTTATGCCCGTAATCATTGTGGAATCGGCAATAAAGCTCTGATTTCGGCTGGGTGGGCCTATTAGGACGAGATGCAGGCCACTCGATAACCCTGTTCATCTTACCTTCAACTGCTTCCAAAACCTGAGCTCTCCTCATTGTTAGTGGGTTGTATTGGTCAAATCTTGGTCGACTTAGAACGGTATCGTTCTTCTTTCGATTTGTTTTTCCTCGCGGCATTTCTTCCCGAGGTAAATTTCCTTGAAAGGTGTACTCCTCCCGCCGTATCAATCTGCTGGACCCCCTTTCCCCATCTTCAGGCTTTTCTTGCAATTCCTTCATATCCTTCTCGGTTTCCTCACTATTAATGTATTTCGAGCATCGGGCTAAGACCTCATCATATGTTCTGGCTGGTTTTTTAGCTAATGAGGTGCGTAGCAACCCCGGCCTCAGTCCCTGCGTCAAGGCACTGGTTTTTACTTCTTCTGACGACGAGGGTACCTCCAGACATGCCTTCGTGAATCGGGTCACATAAGCTCTCAGCGCTTCTCCAGAATATTGCTTGATACTGAACAAGGACATGAAGGTCTTTTGGTGCGCCCTGGCGCTGGGAAAGTGAGTCAAGAACGCGGAGCTGAAAGTTTTGAAGCTGGTGATTGACCCAGGGGGTATCTGGTGGAACCAATCCTGAGCTGACTCTGTCAGTGTAGCCAAGAATGCTCTGCAACTCACAGTATCCGAATATCGATGTAATACCGCCATGTTCTCGAATCGGTATAAATGTCGGGTAGGATCTGAGAGTCCATCGTAGGTGAAGGTGACAGCCCTAAACCCATATGGGAGCTCGGCCTGCAGTATGCCTTCTGAGAAGGGATGGCCTGGATGACTCTCCATGTCCTTCCCCGCAACCCTCTGTCGCAACTCTTCCAGCTCGTCCTGCATGTTGGATATCAAGGGATCCTGCGATTTTTCCTGTCTGGATCATTCCCATATTCTTGGATAACTCTCCCCATGCTCTTCCTGCTGATCAATTTCCTCCGGCCCATTCGAAAGGATGGGTATTACTTTTCGTGGTACCCTTTGTTTTTCGACCTCCCGACTCTTCTGGATTGCACTGGCGATTATGTCGGCTAAGGCTTCCTTCGTCAGTGTAATTGTGTTTGGTGCGACTTCTTCTACAGGGGTGACGGGTGTTTTTTCCAGAGTTGCTTCTCCACCCGCAGCTGCTAGTTCCTCTTCTAGATTTCTGGGTATTAACTCCCCTATTCTCTTCTGGTTCATTTCTTCCGCCATCCCTAACCTCACGTCTCAACTCAAAGTGACTCGATGTCACACTTCCACAGACGGCGCCACTTGATGTAACCGAGCTGATCGGTCACCAAGAACCGGGTTGATCTTAGAAGTTTAGCTAAGAAAACCCAAAATGTATGAAGTATTCTCTTTTCTTTCTCTCTCTAAAATATGTTATATTCTCAGCGTGTGTTCCCTTTTGAGAAACCCCCCCTCTCCCTTTTATAGGAGGGGGTGCCTTATTGTCTAAGATTTTCCCTGATTTCCTAGAGAAAATCCCGGATATCCAGGGATTCAGGCTGCGATTTTCCATCCTTGGATTTCCGGGATTGCAAGGTATGGGATCTCAATCCCTGGATCTTAGGGATTCTGTCAGGTGAGTCAGAATCTTTTTTCCCAAGAGTTCGACCTTCCTGAGTTCGGTGGTTTTAGGTCGGCTCATATTATAAAAGATTACTTATGTCGGGTCATTCCTATTCAAATCCGTAGGTCGAGACCTTTGAGGTCGGCAACCTTTTATCCGATATCATAGGTCAGTGGGGCCTCCGAGGTCGGCGCCCTTCTAACAGATGTCACAGCTAAGCGGGGCCTCCGAGGTCGGCGACCTTCTAAAGGACCTTGAGGTTGGTATCCCCTTATCTAAGAACCTAGGTCGGACTTTTATTGGTCCATATTTTAAACCGGGTTTTCAGGGAGCGTACATTCGGCGTCCTATCAGATCCAATCAAAAATACGAACCGATCCAATCGATTCATTCAAAATGAATTAATCCAATTAATTCAAACAACCATCAATATTAACTTGTTCCGGACGATAAAATATTTCATTAAATTAATTCCCCTAAGATTAAAATTACTATAATTAAATCTTAGTCAAATTAAATCCAATTTAATTTGTGGGAAATTAATTATCGAACGAAATATAAAAATGGAGTCGAAAAACACGGAGAACCTTTGCCAAGTGCCGAGCGGGGCCGTGAGGCCGAGACCATTGCCGAGGCGGCGGCGAGAGGCTTCGAGCATGCCGGCCTGAGTGCCGATCACGGGTCAGATCGCGATCTGCGCCTCGGACCGCGAGGCGGCCGACGACCCTAAATTGCCAGGTCCGATTATGTTTTCGGCTCGTTTTTTGCCCCGATTCCAAAAATAACATTTTTCTAATCTTTATATTACACTTTAAATCAGTTGTTCAAAAGAAAAATAGATTTACATTGTAACATAAAATCATGAAAAAATAATTTTTGGATGAACAATAGAAAATCAACGATTAATACGATTATGATTCCAAATCATACACCATCTAATCAAGCATTCCAAATGCCAATATCGTATATACGATCGCAAGACCTACGCTCAGATACCACTGTTGGGATTCGGTGCCTAAAACGAAGGCCCAGCGGAAGCGGTAAAACGAAAATTAATTCGATCTGAATCCCTACGAGGATCGATCGAGCTACGTATATACGAATATATAAACGAAAAGCAAGAGTCGTAAGAAACTAACCCTCGAAGTCCGTTGATTAAATGGTAACCTTCTCTTGAGCTATTCCCCAGGCTTTGCTTGATCTCTACGAATCCAATCCGCTCCAAGCCCTTGAACGATTCAATGCTGAAAGCACCGCGTCTCTACTTGCCATGCACCGGAAAAACGACCGGAATGACAACACCCGATTAACATCTAAGGTTACGGATAGAATCAAGTGATGAAGCTTTGTATGTTAAGATTATTACACTATAAGTGTTTTAATCTTACTCTCTCTTTATGTTTTGATTTTTTTTCTCTAAGAAAAACTCTCAAGAAATGAGATGAAGAAGAAGACTTTGAGAAAGAACTTTTCTCTCTCTTAAACTCACTCAAGTCTCAAGTATCAATGTGCAAAGAATCAAAGTGAGAATCAAGATTAGTCTTCCTCCCTTTCTTTATACACTCCCACCCCACACCTACAACTCATTCACATGAGATTACCCCACAAGTCACTTGTCTTCCATTTAAAAATGGAAACAAAAGACAAGATGAAAGGTGGTGGAAATGGGGGGAGGGGGGACAGCCATGAGGTTGAAACGGACGAGTTTAGTTCATTTCGAACTCTCGAGAGTCCAAACACATAAACTTCGATTCCATTTTGATGTATTTATATCGATTAATTAATCCAATTAATTAAACATATCAAATACAAAATAATATAATTAATTTCTCCAAGAAATAATTATATTCATGAATTAAATTAATCACCCAGTAATTTATTTATTTTATTAGGCCGTAAATCAATTTATCCAATAAATCAATTTAAACATCCAATGTCCCAAATTTAGATATCCAATATCTAATATTCATAATGAGAGAATTAGCTTGATTCATTCCGTCGTCAATCCTATTACGCGACTTGGTAGGTCCGTCTCAGTCAGCAATGGGAGGAACCAAATAGTAGTAGCACCACCTAGCCAGCCTGGCGGCCTACACTGTACCCCAACTGAGAACGAATGATTGGGATCATTCAAGAACCATTCTGTCGTGAATACCATTATACGTATAAACCCTTCTTTCAAATGTCCCGATCAAGTTATAGGGTCACGATCAGTCAAACACCATATGTACTTGACGTTATGCATGCGTTAATGCAAATCGAGATCATCGAGCTCTCGTGTATCTAATACAGCTAGCTCCAATGCTTTGGCCAAAGACTTATGATCTCATCTGCTAATAACCGCATAGGGCATATAACCCGTTCACTAACAGGAGAAAGAATTCTATCTTGGTATTCAGTAGGACCTGCTAGTTGCCCATCAAGATGCACGTCGAGGTTGACCCCCGCCTTCCGGTTTATAGGGTCGAACTACTCTAATGAAAATCTTGACGTCACAAGCACATCCCTACATATCCTCAAGTCGAAGGTTCACGAATACCTATCACAACCTTTCAATTCCATCATTGACTGTCCCGGAGTGAAATCCGTGTGACGAATCGAGGGTGAGTTGGTTCGAGTATACTAATCCAATTAGCGTACCTATAACGTGTGCTCCCACTAACCATTAGTGTTCGACAAGCACTCTCCTTGTCAAAGAACACGTCATACAAGTCTTCACATAAACTTAATGCCCAGTCGGACGAATAGGACGAATCTAAGAAAATCCCCAAAAATTCCCAAAACTAGGGTTCTAAGGAATTTACCTTGATTTGGAATATAGAAACGGATTAGATGTTGTGTATTCTTTGTTATTCAACCAAAGATGATGATAGTTGAAGAAGGACCGCCTCAAATCGCCCTGTCCCATGCTCTCCCATCGGAATGAGTGAAAAGGTTGCAAAATGACGAGAGCGGGGGTTGACTGTCCCTTATATACAGCGCCAGGTTAGCGCGCGCTAAAAATCGGGGTTAGTGTGCGCTAACGGGGTCACCCGGTAGTCCAGTGGCTTATGTCCTGAGACGTTAACGCGCGCTACCACACCTTAGCGTGCGCTAACAGGTATCCTGCAAAAATTCTAGTTCACTACCCAACTCCGCTAGCGTGCGCTACGACTGGGCACTAGAGCGCGCTACGCAACACCTATAGCTTGCGCTAGCTGCTGCCTAGCGTGCGTTACCTGTTAGTCTAGAAAGTAGAAATATCTCACTGCCTCCGCCGACTCAGCTCGTTAGCGTGCGCTACGGGCGATGTTAGCGTGCGCTACTGAACATGAATAGCGTGCGCTAGCTACTGCCTAGCGTGCGCTAATTGCTAGTCCAGAGGGCAAAATTAGCTACTGCCTCTGCCAAGCCCGGACCGTTAGCGTGCGCTAAGGCTCAAAGCTAGCATGCGCTACTTAAGTAGAAATAGCGTGCGCTCTCCGCCTGTCCCAGAACACTACCGAAAGGTCCAGTCAACACGATCATGATCCAAAAAGGTACGAAACTCTAAATCAACATCGACAACATCTCAAAGTGTTTATAGAGCGACAAAAGAGGAAGAACGGCAAGGTCAAACATTCAATAAAAAGAACGGGTATTACATTTTTCAGGAGCCGCTGGGATGTCCGCCTCCAAGACGTATCCCAGCATTTCCATAGTGAGAACAATCATCAAGTTCCAAAGCCAGTCCACATAGTTCGGACCAGTCAGGACGTTCTTTTCAAGTAGTATAGCGAGTGGATTCATTGTCATTTTGAGAGATATTGTTAACTGCAGAGAATAATTAAGATTCGTTAGTGATTGTTTAATTATGATCTGAGTAAAGAATCTAAGGACTTTCTTTATTCATAACTCGGCTCCCACTATTTTATCGACATTTGCACACTCCCATATGAAAAATCGGAATTCACGGTTGACTTCATAGTGGTGATCGAGTTCTTTACAAAGTTTAATAGAGGGCAACTCATACGGTTTCTATTCTATCATTCTTTATAAAGTGGTGTCTAACACCAACCCATGTAATGGATGATTCGATCTTATTTACCCCTAGTTTACTTGCCCTCAACCCATTCGGTTTCCATGGCTCGCTGAACTATCTAAGTTTTAAACCATCAACTCATATTAGTCTGACAATTGAATCTTACCCAGCAACCCATACGGTTTCTAGGGGTTTGATTTGTCACAACCAAAGGCATCTAATGCACTCTAGGAATTTATCAATCATCCCCAAAAATATTACCCTGACATACTCGGAAGAATAATATTTCAGTTTAGATTTTAATTTTCCATGAGTTTGACGGAGGGTAGGAAACCTCGTAACCTTTATAACTTAGTGTTTGTAAGTGAGAGTATTAACGCGATTATATGTTACCTTTATACTCTTATGAGTACCATGAAATCTCACTATCTCTTTGATGAACAACTAGGCAAGTCTCTCAGGACCCCACATATCCTTAATCTCAAGGAAATGGGGTGACTTAGTTAGACGATCCACAATTACCCAAATTGTATTTATGCCACAACGACTCGTCGGCAAACTCGTGATGAAGTCCATTGAAATATCTTCCCACTTCCACTCTGGAATAGGGAGAGGTTTCAGCATACCCGCCGGTCGCTGATGTTCTATCTTGACTTGCTGACAGGTTAAACATCTCGAAACAAATTCTGCGACTTCTCGCTTCATATTACTCCACCAGTAATCTTGTTTCAAGTCTTTGTACATCTTGATAGACCCCGGATGAATGGAATAAGGGGTAGCATGAGCTTCTCTCAAAATAGAGTTTTTCAACTCGTCATTCGTCGGTACGCATAACCGATTCTTAAATCGCAAAAGTCCATCCTCGTGGACCACAAATCCAGGGGCTTTCCCCTGAGTCACATCATCTCGAATGCGTAACAAAAATGGGTCCGAAGCCTGATTCTCCCTGATCGCCTCCTCAAGTGGCGATGAAATCTCTAACATACAAAGTTGCCCTTGTACTCGGCCTTGCAGGACCTCGATCTCGGGTCTTAGAAATTCTATTGAAGTTTCTCTTGAGCATTGTCGAGCAAGCATCTGCTCTGAGCAGGACTTAGGCTCAAGGCGTCGGCGACAACATTCGCCTTGCCCGGGTGGTAAAGTATCTCAAAATCGTAATCTTTGATTAGTTCCAACCACCGCCTCTGTCGCATATTTAACTCCTTCTGAGTAAATATATACTTCAAACTCTTATGATCGGTGAATATTTGACAGGTAATGCCATAATGATAATGACGCCAAATCTTCAATGCGAACACCACGGCTGCTAGCTCCAGGTCGTGGGTCGGATAATTAACCTCGTAAGGTCTCAATTTTCGTGAAGCATAAGCAATAACTTTCCCGTTCTGCATTAGTACACATCCGAGACCCTGTCCGGACGCATCACTATAAACCACAAATCCTTCCGTCCCTTGCAGTAAAGAAAGGACATGTGGTGAAATTAACTGGCTCTTGAGTTCCTCAAAACTCTGTTAACACGCATCAGACCACGTGTATTTCTTATCCTTCCGTAAAAGGTTCGTCATGGGTTGAGCAATTTTAGAAAATTCTTCCACAAATCGCCGATAATAACCAGCTAATCCGAGGAAACTTCGGATTTCCTTAACATTCTTCGGAGGTTGCCAATCTCGGATCGCCTCCGTCTTCTAAGGGTCGACACGAACTCCGTCTGATGAAATTACATGTCCGAGAAATGTCACTTCGGACATCCAGAACTCACATTTGGGAAACTTTCCATAAAGTTGCTCTCGTCTCAACACGTCGAGCAACTGATGAAGGTGAAACTCGTGCTCCTCCCGGTCACGAGAATAAATTAAAATGTCATCAATGAATACAACCACGAACTGATCTAAATAGTCGATGAAAACCCGATTCATTAACTCCATGAATACCGCAGGTGCATTAGTTAACCCAAACGGCATTACCACAAACTCATAATGACCATAGCATGTTCGGAACACCATCCTTGCGATATCCGACTCTCGAATTCGTAACTGATCATATCCAGATCTTAAGTCGATCTTGGAAAATATTGAAGCTCCCTTAAGTTGATCCAAAAGATCATCGATACGGTGTAGAGGATATTTATTCTTGATCGTCACTCAGTTCAATTCTCTGTAATCAATACACAAGCGAAACGAACCATCATTCTTCTTGACAAATAACACTGGTGCTCCCCATGGGGACGCACTCGGTCGAATATAACCCTTCTCGGTCAAATCCTCTAATTGATTCTTCAACTCCTGCATTTCGGTCGGGGCCATCCGGTACGGTGCCTTCGATATTGGGGATGTACGAGGCTCCAACTCAATCGTGAATTCCACATCTCTCTGTGGAGGAAAACCAGGTAACTCGTCTAGAAATACATCGGCATATTCTCTCACTACCGGAATATCCGTCAACATTATTGATGATTTCTCGGTCTTGGTCATATATCACCAATAACCAACACACCTCTGACTGAGTAGTTTCACTGCTTTCATCGAGTTGATGACTCTCCCGGAACAACTGGGATAACCTCCCTGAAATACACATTCGACCCCATCGCCTGAAATGATAGTGATCATACGCTTACGGACACTAATGATGGCATCATGACAATCCATCCAATCAATACCCAAGATGACGTCGTCTCTTGGTAAATCTACCACGATTAGGTCTGCTAACCAATCACGGCCATGAAGCTGAATCGGACAATCCTCAATCTCACGATTCCCGATAATTCTTCTACCATCAGGTAGACGAATGACATAAGGCTCACAACTAGTAGTACTATCCAGACGTAGTCTACTCAAACATGACTCGGAGATGAATGAATGCAATGCACCAGTATCAAAAAGGGTACACACAGGTTGAGATAGAATATCGAGTGTACCTGAGATCATGCGGGCCTCTGGATCGTCGGTCTTCTTCATCTCATAAATTCGGGGCTTGCCGGCCCACGAACCGGATGCTCCCGTCTGATAGCTCTTGGCTCCGCCTTTGTTTGCTTTCATCGTCTTGAACGACGCGGACTGAGTGGCTTGATTCTGAACCGCTGACTGTCTCGGGGCATGATATGATGCCGGAGTAGGTTTAGAGTCTCTTCGGCAAAAACGGGCCTTATGCCCAGCAATCCAACACTTATGGCACGTGACAGTCTGCCTCGGACACTTGGTGCTGAAATGACCCTGTTCTTCACAGTTGAAACAGGTGATGGCCGAACTGGCCGCTCGGGACTGAGATTCCGTGGGTCTAGGAACCATAGGAGGTCGCTTAGAAAAAGTAGGTCCTGCACGAGGCTTCTTGAAGGTTGCCTGACTGCCTTCAGACTGATTACGATTCTTTGACTTCTTGCTAGTAGATGAAGGTTGTAGCTTAGCAATTTCCTTAGCAGTAAGCTCATAAGTAAGATCTTTCTCGATGAATTCAGCCAGAGTGGTGCAATTGTGATTAAGCAACTGCATCCGCATACGAGGTTTCAACCTCTTGCTGAAATACTTGATCTTGTCCGCCTCGAAGTGAATAATAGACGAGGCGAAAGGAAGAAGCTCCTGAAATTTCTCGGCGATGGCGAGAACATCATCGTCCGCTGAGAGGTCGGGAGTGAGTAATTATGATAACTTGGCCTCTCTGAGTGGGGCCGGATAACACCTCTTCATCATGAGGGTCTTGAATTGATCCCAAGTACAAGATCCATCAGTGGGCTTCAACGATAACCACCATGAATGAGCGCTCTTACCCAGATAGTAAGCCGCGACTGAAACTTTGTGACACTCCACCATAGCAAACAACTTATCGTAATGCTCAAGCCAGTGAACAATATCCGTCGGCTCAGACGAGCCCTCAAAGGTAGGTGGTATTTGGCGAGAGATGTCGCCAATAATACTGCTCACACCCCTCTCTTACCCCTGAGGTGGCGGCGGAGGAGCCTGTTGATTCTGAGTAGCTGAGTTTTGCATCGTCTCCATGAGGCGTGCCATTTGAGTCATCTGGGCCATCATGCCCTGCATAAAAGCGAGTGGATCAACCCGAACACCCTCTAAATGAGCTGTGTCCCGGGTACGACTCCCTGACAGTAAATAATCATTTCCAGGAGAATGAGTGGCGGCATCGCTGCTCGATGAATTAGCATTATTCCTCGCGTTCGCACGTGTATTCACACGAGTTCTCGAGATTCGGCCTGCACCGCAGCCTCTCCCCCCGCGTCCTCTGCTAGCTCTTTCCATACTGAAGTGGGAAGGTCACAAGATGATTATATATCTCGCATGAATATCACATTATGATTACGTTATGAAATGATGAAAATGAGCATACGCGCTCAAACAAAATGATTACATGAATGATCAACTGAAGTGACGTGATTATCTGATGAAATTCTTGAAATGATTATCTTGAACAAGTTAACAAGATTAATAATATGATCCTCAAGATCAACAACTGAACAATGAAATGAATTGAGTGATTAATGGGTTAACATGATCGACATGATCAAAAATGAAAATGATGATTGAGGATTGTTGAATGTTGAATGATGAATGAGTAATTCTTATTGCCAGAAATTATACCATGGCATCAGAAATCTTACTGTTCTTTGGTCTGAGGGGCTCGGCTCTTGCATAGGTCATACGTGACGCGAAAGTCCAATGATACTAGTCTGATGAACGATGATTCCAAATGAGATATGACTTGGAAGGTAGTATTCAAAACCACACTCCGATACCAACTCTATAACACCCCAAACTAGGCAAGTATTACAGTGCCGTGGACCCCCGACTGGGACCCACTAGGCGAATGAAAATTAATGAATTAAGTGATATAATTGTAGTACCGAACCACAGTATATCATTAATTACTCCGATGAGGAGTTTCAAGTATAATACACCCAGGAAAATACAGAATACAAGTATATTTTATATGAAGATAAAATATACAACACCGAATGAAAATGAACATCCAAACGGAAATCTGCAGCGAAAATAAAATGAAGAAAACATGAATGACTGAAAGGACTGGGGCCCCCTACTAGTATCACTGGGACTCCTCGCCGTCAACGTTCTCTTCCCGTGCTTTAGCCTTGCCATGACCTGAAAACAACATCCCCAGCGGGAAATCGATTCTGAACAACAATCCTCAAGAGTTGAATAACACAATCATGATATATCTTAATTATGAAATGACGCTGAAGAGAGGAATCATAGTACGCCCGTAATGGTATGCGCAAGTGCACAAGACGAGTGTCCGGACACACCCATCCTTGTACCTAATTAGTCTCACGGAGATACGTTAACGTGTGCACAGTCCAATGTGTCGGTGAACCCAACACATGACCATCATGTGCCTGACTAAAAATTCCACACATCCCCAACCTGCCACGCAATATGAACCCAGAAGGTCATATGAACAAGAATGACCATGAAGAATATTAATGAATAACAATTCGACAAAGTCAAGGATGACTCACCGAGATGAATTAATAGTGAAATGAATGATATCTCAATGAAATTATTGGAACCGTCGTTCCTCGTGAATGAAGTGATTAATTAACCATTAAAAGTCTCAATATGGTTAATACATTATGAATGAATTATGATTATGAATGAACAACAACGAAAGGAATGAATATCCTTTTAATCGAGTAATAATTAACTTACACAACACCGGTGAAGAATGTCCTTCCTCGAACAACGTCCTAAAATAAGATGTCGGTCGCTCGAACAACCTTGAATAACACAATTACCAATAATCCGCTCAATATACGTATCAAGCATGAATTACGACTACTCAACGGTGGATACAACAATATCCAAACTCATTGAGGCATTCAAACAACCACTTAGCGAACATCAACCCTTGATTATAATCAAAACCCAAATATATCGAAATCAACTCCAAAATGAGTAGTTCAATCCAACAAAACACCTTCAATGATATCAATATTCGAATAGGAAACCACAACTCGAAGTTACGACAACTATAATCGGAAACCCCCAAAAATAACCAAAGCCAACATCAAGGGTTCTTGATTAATTCTCCAAATGCTCATCAAATCCGAAAAACATATCAATAAATCCATAGGAATACATTTATCCAAGGTAGATAATCCATATCTAACATGTTCCAACATAAATCCAATCTTACACGAAGAAATCGGAAGGAAAATACTCAAAATCCGAAATTCTAGATCAAAGAAATAATTACCTTGATTTTATGTGTTGGAGAGGATGAAATGATAATTAATCCAACTCAGAAACTTGAAGATGATGATAGGTGAGTGCCGCTCGAAGAGATTCTTCCAAATCGCCCGAAAACGCCCGGAATCACCCAAAAACGAAGTGAGAAGAGAGAAATGACGAAACCTGGGCTGACTGTCTTATTTATACTGTTCCAGCTTAGCGCACTCTAAGCCCTGATATTTAGCATGCGTAATGGGTGTCCTGGGTAGTCCAGTACCCTCTGTCCGAAACGGTAGCGTGCGCTACGTACCTCTTGTAGCGTGCGCTACAGCCATATACTTAGCGTGCGTTAACCTCAAATGTTAGCGTGCGCTAACTGAATATCTGAGTCCAGTAACTGAAGTCCAGAACCATCTGTCCTTAGGTCTGCTCGCGATAGCGTGCGCTACACCTCAGTTTCAGTGTGCGCTACTACACCATTACCGTACACTAAAATCTACTCATAGCGTGCGCTATGAACTATTTCAGATCAGTCCAGTACCCACTGGATTCTGCCTAATCGGCCTTAGCGTGTGCTACACTGACTGCATAGCGGGCGCTATCCAAACTTACTAGCGTGCGCTACTTACCATTCGTAGCGTGCGCTACTCGGCTCATTGCGATCCGGTGCCTTACGGGCTGCGAGCTGTTTCCACATTAGCGTGCGCTAATACGGAGAGGTAGCGTGCGCTACCCGTACTCAATTAGCGCGCACTAAAGAGAGTACGTAGCGTGCGTTACTCCTCACACACAGCCCACTATGAAGATGACAATGATGATAACCACGGTTCGATCCTCCAACCAGGTAGGAAGACGAATAATAACTGATGTACGATACAAATACTCTGATCGGTGTATACAATGAATGAATATGAATGATGAATGATCATTAACGAGTGAATAATTACTGAGTGACAATTACAGAATGATAATTATTGAATGATAATGACTGAATTACAATCGAGTTTTACAACTAAGTTGCATCTCGAGGTTGACCCCACCAACCGGCGATCGGATCGAACTACTTTAGTGACTAACTTAATGTCACAAGCACATCTCCTACTAAAACCTTGAGTCAAAGATCCACATATACCTATCACAACCTTTCGATTCAGTTATTGACAATCCCTGAGTAATATCCATGTGACCGAATCGAGGTGAGTCGTGTTCGAGTATACTAATCGCATTAGCATACCTATAATGTGTGCTTCAACTAACCTTTAGTGAAGAAAGACACTTTACATGTCAGAGTACACGATATACAAGCCGTGTCTAAACTTATTGCCGAGTTAAGTTTTATCTGTTTGCGAACTAATTAAGCATTCGAGCCCTAAACACTTCCAGTGCCTATCTCCTTATCTCCATAAGGAGTGGAATGTTTGCTCTCAAATGCAAGGAGTATTATTTTATATACCAAATCACAATGCCTGTGATATACAATCATATAGAAATAATATATGCCTTATTTAATATAATATTCATAATTTCAATACAATGCTCTCACTCTCTCATCCCCTGAGTGGCATTCGAGGGCATATTCCTAACAAATTCAAGCTGTAAGGCCAAAGAAAATGGCTCCACCTCCAAGACGGCAACCGTGCTGGAATAATAATAATAACCCTAGATTTTCCATGCATATTAATCAAGGTTACAGCGAATCCAACAGAACATATGTCAATAAAGCCCAAACATGGTCAGCTTTACCACAATATCATCTTACATCTAGTACTTAAGTCTAAAGTCGAAACCCATGTCGACTTACACCAAAATTTTAGATTAAACTTAGTCTTTCATGTCAAAATAACAACTTATAACTATTTTCCTATCATATTGTCCAGACACTTTGTCATCCCTTGGAAACATCAAGAACTCTAAGCTTGCAACTTCAGCAATTGGGTGAGACTTCTGGGTCAAAAAAATGTTCAATCTCGGCCAGTGTGAACTCACAAACCCTGAGAATACCTTGGCATCGTGATATCTGCAACATATCAAATTAATCCAAATCAAGATAGATATTTGCGCACTACTTAGGTTATATGCTTCGAAAAAACACTCCACTAGATAAGTTCGTTATAAGGACAGAACAGTGACCCATGAATATTGCCTTTGTCCTCCGAAGAATAAAGTTGCATTATTTAATTTATATCCACGAGAACATAAGAGACGTTTTGTACAAGTTTCACAAGCCACGATAATCGAAGCACAGAACAAAATATGATAAAAAAACTAAATGGGGGCACTTGTACACCTTGATTAGGTACCCTTTAATTCAATGCATTTGTTTAATATTTTCAAGATCACTAAAGTATAGTTTGAAGTATAATTTGTCTCATGGTATTCAACTTTCTCGACATCCACTGAATCATATTTTATAATATTACACAGAAAATAACAATTAATATTATTTGGTGCTCAAGAGCATGAAGGCCAATATATTTGATCATTTGATCCCATTAAATTCACTATCTACTTTGTGAAAGAATATATGTTATGACTATCAAGGTATCAGATAGGGAAAAATGTCCAAAGAAGATACCTCAAGTAAGCCATGGGGTTCCAGAACCAGAGCAAGGGACGCACAAATAGCTCCATAAGGTTTTTTTGAAGATTTCTAGCATTTCAACTAGAGTTTCTGAACTAGCGAACTTTTGGGCACCAGGAAGCCCACCCTACATAAATATTGAAAGTTCTTAACATCAACAGATGCATCAATAAATCCACTATCCTGCGAAATAGGAACTTTACTTACTGTTGGAACATTTTATTCCATACATATATTAATAATGTTTTGATGATTAAGTTGTTATACAAAGCAAAACAACAAAAAGACGAAGCCAAGCATCGAAGGAATCGAAGTGCAAAAGGCTGGATTTCTACAAGGTTAACGTACGTAAGATATCAAGAATAGCGTACGTAACGAGTGCAGATTAATGTACGTAAGAGATATGAGTTAACGTACATAATTTGTTCAAACGAGAAGAACGTTGGGAAGAGTCAAAGTCAGAAAAGCAGCAACGGATATATGACGTCAGCAATGACGTATATGTTAACGTACGTAATGCAGGATTGGCTAACGTACGTAAGGAAAGAAACAAATGTCACTGGACTAAAACTGGTACGTGCTAACGTACGTAATATATGACTCTTAACGTACGTAACGCTGTTAGCGTACGTAATGGAAGGCAGATAGCGTACGTAATCAAGTCTGAAGGTGCAACGGCTAGTTTGGGTGATGAAGCTTATAAATACCATTCCTTTGATATTATTCCACACAACAACTTCAAGCAAACATCTCATTAATCAGATATTCATATTGTTATTATTGTTGTTGTGATATTGAGCTTATATTATTAGTTTGAGTGTTTATACATTCAACATTATACACGAGAGGTAAAAGAAAAGATACAATTGGATTCGGTGTTATTAGGATCAAGGATCCGGCATTATTAGAATCGCAATTGCTATCTACTGAGGTTTATCTAGTACCGAAGAAAGCTAGAGCGGTTAATTCCTTGTCCGATAGAAAAGAAAAATAGTTTAACTTGAACCGACATAAAGACAAGTACGAGTGGTTTATCACGGACCAATAAAAGACGTGATTGTAAACGGTTATCCCTCGACCGATAGAAGAGAGGTGCAGAGGTTTTTTATCTTGAACTTATAGAAAAAGATACCGAGAGAGGACGTAGGCTCGTTTATAGCCGAACCTCTATAAATCCTTGTGTCGTTTAATTTTACGCATTTAATTTACGCTTCCGCAACACGGCGCATATTATCGGAGCAGTGCCTCCAATACACGGCTTAACATCCGACGAGTCGATCCAAATGGCGTTTCAATTTGCTCCAGTTGAAGGTCTTGCTCTTAACCGACCACCATTTTTTGATGACGCAAATTTCATGACATGGAAGAAAAAGATGTCGATCTTCATTCGTGCTTATGATATTGATATTTGGAAGATCATTTGTCTTGACCCGAAAGTTCCTCTCAAATCCGACTGTACACTTAAATCTTTCAAAGAATACAACGACGAGGATTGGAAAAACGACCATCTAAATTGTGAGGCTACTCAACTCTTATATTGTGCCTTAAATCCGGAAGAGGTCAATCGAATCTCATCGTGTGAAAGTGCTAAAGAGATATGGAAAATTCTTGAAATCACACACGAAGGGACAACTCAAGTCAAGGAGACGAAGATCAATATGCTTATCCATTACTACGAGTTATTCATGATGAAATGTGACGAGTCCATCACCAACATGCTCGACCAATTTTCGGTCATCACTAATGGACTTGCTTCATTCGGTAAACCATTATCTAGTAGTCAAAAAGTGAAGAAAATTTTACGATCACTACCTAGCGAACTGCGATAATGGAGTCGAAAGATCTCAATACGCTTGATTTTAGCGCCCTCGTTGGTTCACTTATTAATTATGAAATAGTGTTAAAATCACGAAGTGTCAAGTCAAAGCCGAAGGAACGATCAATAGCCTTGAAAGCTAAGATGTCTAAGAAGGAAGTAATCCCGGTTGAAGAAAGCGACGAAGAATCGGCATATTATTCCAAGAATATTAATAAGTTTCAAACTTTATTAAACCGGAGAAAGAAGGACATCTCGGGAGAATCTAAGAAATTCGACAATAATTGTCGATTATGTGGTAAACCAGGCCACTTTGCCAAGAATTGCCGAGCTAAACCAAAGAAGGAGGTTCTCGTGGCAACATGGAGCGATGACGACGAAGATGATGATTTTATAAATCAAAATAATCTCGCTCTCATGGCCCAAAGTTCATTCGACGATAGCGACGTCGAGAGCCAGGTAAGTACGTCATCTCAAGATGAGTTATTTGAAGCATTCGAGTTATTACATACCGATTTCCAAAGCTTTAAAAGAAATCAAATCCCTTCAAACTAAAAATAAATCTTTGGAAAATGAGATTTCTAAAATTTTTGAAAAGGGAAAATCTGTTGAGATCGATCATTCAAAATGCGTTGAAAACGAAAATATTTTAGAGGATGATCTTGTTAAAGTTGAAACCGAGCTCAAAAATTTAATAAGAAATTCTCGTGTGGAAACGAGAAATTTGAACAAATGCTCTCGGTTCAAAAATTTACTTTGAACAAACAGGGGTTGGGGTTCACGCCTCGTTTTAAAAATGAATCCATAAATTTCAAAATACCCCGGTGTGAAAAATGTTTGAAAATTGGACACCATATTTCAAACTGTAAGAGCCCAAGATGGCGATTAAAGTTAAGAAAATTTGGGTTCCTAAAGGAACAATTGTTTCAAATATCGTCTACGTCTCGAAAGAAAACCCAACTCTCGATTGGATCCCAAAATTGATTTTTTTATCAAAATATTTTACTTAGGGGGAGTAATAATTTTTTTTGGGAGATAATATTTTCAGGGGGAGTTTATACCCTATTTTATATTTATCATTTGGTATCATGCATATTTTATATTTGGTAACATTATATTTAATTTTTTTACACTTTATGATGAAAACAAAAATGGGGAGAAAGGAGAATGGGATTCACCCTGAAAGGGAGAGAAAAATCAAAAAATCGAAAAAAAAAATGAAATCAAATAAAAGTCGAAAAAGAAAAGAAAAATGAGGAGACGTCGAAAAGATGATGAAAATTCGAAAAGAAAAAGAAAAGGAAAGAAGGAGTCGAAAAAGAAATGGGAGAAGAAACTAACGAAACGGATAAAGTCGAAAACTTTGGTCTGTACACATATACATATATTTGTATTTTTGCAGGTAAATTCCATTGACGAAGTGTTGTTTTGTAATCATAAAAAAGGGGAGATTGTTGGAACATTTTATTCCATATATATATTAATAATGTTTTGATGATTAAATTGTTATACAAAGCAAAACAACAAAAAGACGAAGCCAAGTATCGAAGGAATCGAAGTGCAAAAAGCTGGATTTCTACAAGGTTAACGTACGTAAGATATCAAGAATAGCATACGTAACGAGTGCAGATTAACGTACGTAAGAGATATGAGTTAACGTACGTAATGTGTTCAAACGAGAAGAATGTTGGGAAGAGTCAAAGTCAGAAAAGCAGCAACGGATATATGACGTATATGTTAACGTACGTAATGCAGGATTGGCTAACGTACGTAAGGAAAGAAACGAATGTCACTGGACTAAAACTGGTACGTGCTAACGTACGTAATATATGACTCTTAATGCACGTAACGCTGTTAGCGTACGTAATGGAAGGCAGATAGCGTACGTAATCAAGTCTGAAGGTGCAACGGTTAGTTTGGGTGATGAAGCCTATAAATACCATTCCTTTGGTATTATTCCACACAATAACTTCCAGCAAACATCTCATTGATCATATATTCATATTGTTATTATTGTTGTTGTGATATTGAGCTTATATTGTTAGTTTGAGTGTTTATACATTCAAAATTATACACGAGAAGGTAAAAAAAAAGATACGATTGGATTCGGTGTTATTAGGATCAAGGATCCGGCATTATTAGAATCGCAATCGCTATCTAGTGAGGTTTATCTAGTACCGATAGAAAGCTAGAGCGGTTGATTCCTTGTCCGATAGAAAAAGAAAACGGTTTAACTTGAACTGACATAAAGACAAGTACGAGTGGTTTATCACAGACCAATAGAAGACGTGATTGTAAATGGTTATCCCTCGACCGATATAAGAGAGGTGCAAAGGTTTTTTATCTTGAACCTATAGAAAAAGATACCGAGAGAGGACGTAGGCTCGTTTATAGCCGAACCTCTATAAATCCTTATGTCGTTTAATTTTCCGCATTTAATTTACGCTTCCGCAACACGGCGCATATTCCAATCTTGCTCCAACACTTACTGGTATTACAATCAAGTCATATGAAAGCTTTGAAGCCTTGTTAAGGAGCCTGTCTACTACTATTTTCACTTTTCGCGAACCTACAGTCTCTTTAGTGTCCTCCACAGATGCTACTATAACCTCAGCTTTTGCTCGCCGAAGAACATCAACGATTGAAATAGTTTCCATTTCCTCTGACCCATTAGCAATAGGAACAAGAATCTGAACCAAAAGAAATTTGTGATACTATCCTTAGCATTTTAGCCTATAGATAACCCTCACCCTTAATAAGAGATAGAGGGTCCAAGTCTTAGCAGAGACACATGTGTTCGTGAGTATTTAGATTTCTTGTAATTCACTGTATCTAGAAAAAAAATATAATCATATTTCAAAATCAGCAGTCTTCTTAATATGCCAAAAGCGAACGAAATTCAACATGAGATTCTAAATAGCTTTTAATAACAAAAATTATGCAAATTTCATTTCACAAGGTGCCACAAAAAGAAGAATTGAGATTAAATATATGTCCCTATGTGATGGTCACCTAAAAGGTAGTATTGAACGTATCAAAATTAGAAAAAGCTTGAACCAGAAGTATAAAATCAGCAACAATATTGTCCATAAAACAGCCTTACCTTAGGAGGATCATCCGATACCCACTCGACTGTGTTTAGCTCAGAAATTGTATATTCATCTCCAGAATTGGAACACATTACCTAAGTTGGAGATAAACAATTTATTATCTCCAACAATTCCAGGATTTCATAAATCGATAGAGGAAACCTAGTACTATAACCTAAACATAAACAAATCATAAATACAGCAAATAGACAAACTTTTAATTTATATGTTCCATTATTCATAGAAACATATTGCTACTCCATTCTGGATTTGGGTTTTGATCCAATAATACCAGTGACATAATAAACATGCACTTTTACAATAGAGGTGGTAAACCTACACCCATAGACGTAGTACAATTTGAAATGATATCGCAACTGCCAATTATCTTATATTCCACTAGTACTCTGTAAGAGGGTGGCATTGCGTGTGTTGGCCACTAAGTATACAGGATACAGCTTGGAAAGTGTTTTAAACAACAAGCTGTACGGTTTTCAAATCTGAGTGCGTAGCGAAAGTCTTGTCAAAGTAAGTTGCTGTAAATACAGCAACTAGATATGAAGTGTATACTTTAAAGATAATCACAAATATTAAAACAGTAAATGCAGAAGGTAAAAGACACGGTAATTAAAGTGGTTCGAGGTAAACCCCTCTACGTCCACTGGTCCTCCACACAGGAGTGAAAATGTTTATTATAAATACTACTTACACAACTTCGTATTTATAATCAAACCTAATCAGTATATCGTTCACACAGATTGATATAATGATCTTAGCCTTCAACCGTTCACATAGATTGGTTTAAGCTACCACTTGACTGGCTTCTTCACACACAGTTCCGAAGCTTCGTCTCTTCAATGCAAGTCCGTCACACACAGTTTGGGAAGAGCAAGATTTCTCAGTCCACACAGGGCTGCTAGGTTTTGTTCAAGGGTTGAACAATGATTGAACAATAGCTTTGACTTTCTGAGCTTTTAGCTGATGATGTGTTGTTCACAGTATTGAGCATTGTATATCTCTTCTTTCGGAAATAGCAGTATGCTTTGGGAGATATGTTTGTTCAGATGTATATGATGATAACTTCGTTGTTTCTCAAGCGTATATCAGTTATTCCTACTAAGCACTTGTTTCACTTTGCGTATGATGGATGTATGATCTTCAAGCTCTGGAGATATGTATAGCCTTCTGAAATATATCCGTTGAGCAAGATTCCATTCCAACAGGATGATGTGTTTGAATAAAACACGATCCGGATTTTGTGCTAGTTTGAGATCTCTGAAAACTTGATATTTAAATACTTTATCCTTTAGTATTTAAATATATCTTCTCAAACGGGACTTTGACTTTAGCGAATAACAAAGATTTCTTCTTGTCCTGTTTGGATGCTGTATGGAATGATAGTTGTATTGTCGATTCGAGACAGCTACCATACATAGTCTTATGAGACTCCTTTGCTGTATGATTGATTCTGTATGCTGGGGCTATGAGAAGTCTTCGATACAGGTTGATATATTTTATCAGCTTTTCGATACAGCTACTTGCTGTATGCTAGATTGGCATATTGTCAAAACATTTTACCAACACTTTCGATACAGGGATTGTTTATCCTAACAATTTCTCCCTTTTTGATAATTTGCCAAGTCCTTCCAAGTCTTCTTTTTAAACTTTATGATGTTATCCAAACATCCTTGATGATGCCAAAACTTTGACACTTAGTGTCTTGAAAGAGGGCAGACTTCTTGATCTTCTGTTCGAATGTTCTCGCCTTTCAGCAATTAGCCTAATACTAAGAACTACTTGCAGGCAAGTTTAGTTTTTATCAAAAAAGTGATGCATGATTAAACTTATGATTGGCCCGCAGGCACAATCTTACATTGTATTCTAGATACATACAACTTAAACTATGAACTGTTCGCAGACAAGTTCTTACAGTTTATGTATTAAGATAAATTTCATATTTGGAATACAGTAAGGATAAATTTAAGTGCTTGTAACATACAATAACACAGTAGATTACGAGTTGTAATCTTTCAAGATAGGCAAATATTTTATTAATATTGAAATGAAGAGTACAAAAGTTTGCTGTTTTGAAGATAAAATTACAAAAATAATACAAGGAAATCTAACTTCTGTAGTCTGAATGTCTCCATGGCCTATTAGGGTCATTTTTGGTATTTTTCCACCAGTTCTGATGAGCGTCCCTATCTCGATTTAGATATAAGGCTCGTCCTTCATATGATTTATCGAAGACTAAGATCCAATCTTCTGGATGGGTAACCAAGTCACCTTTTCTATGCCTTGACTTCATCTGCTGTAGCGGGAGTGTTCCATCTTCCAGCTTTTTCTATAACTCCTCTACGGCTTCCTTTACCGTCCTGCATCTGTTGAATAATGAGGATTCCCTGATAAGAACAACAAAGTGTCTTAGCAGTTCATTTCTCCTCCAGTTCTTGATCTCAGTTGCAGTAGGCTGTCGGTCGGCCGGGAGGTTCATAGCTTGCGGCTTTTGGACTAGGATCTTCCAAGGATACTTAGGATCCTGGAATTCTGGTCGATCTCCCTGTATCCTAACATTTGGAGATGTGATATGGGCTATATCACCAGTGATGGAGTCTTCAAAATGAGCTAACATTTCCTTCTCTTGCTCCAGCCTTGTTCTCCTAGCGGCTTCCCTCGATTCTTCCCACTTTTTGGCGTCATCAAGGTATGACACCTTTTCATCAAGGCATTCCAGGATTTGCAAAGCAGCATCCTGTTTCGTCTCAATATTTGTCATTTTCTCAACAAGGGAGGAGAGCACCTGCAATATATCTTGAATTTTCTTGTCGTGGGCTCGAAGCTGTGAACCGGATTCGATCAAAGCAGATGCTGTCTTGGCCTCAGAAATGCGTAGCTTTGACTGCTCTTCTCTCAGGATCTGCTCCTGTTTTTCTTGCAATTGGCTCAATGCTTGCTTGAAGACGTGTGGCAAGACAGTGAAAGCTTCTACCACTCGAGAGACTTCATGCTTTAGTCCTGTCATTTCTTCAACGGCAGATGTGTGTAGCCAATCAAGAGCTTTTTCCATAGAATACAGGGCATTGACGGCATCCTGGATGAAAACAATTTAGAGGCCAAGAGCATGTAATCGCTCTTTCCTTGTTGCAGTCCTAGGAGAGTCTGGTTGGGTGAAATCTTCAACTCCGTTCAACCTTCTCAAGTTCATACTAGGGCGTGAATTGAGTTGGACATCCTCAGGTATTATACCGTCATCGGATTCCAAAGTGGTTGAGGGTGCGGGAGCTTCAGATTCGGGCTCGGCGACTGTAATATCCACATTTTTCCTCTTTTCTCGATATTCCCATTTTGGTGTATTTTTATTTTTAGTGACTCACTTGTAACCATATCGATATTTTGAATCTATTTTATTCTTGGAGTTTCTCCATTTGGATGAGTTTCGGAGATGTTTTGATATTATTCCATTTTATGTCACGTATTATTGCATGGACGTTCAATTCTCGTAGAACCCGTTCGATTTGGTTAATTCCTTGGTTGCACGAGTTTGTGTGGTTGAGTTGTTCGTGTTGCGAGTTTCGGTTTGTTGATCCGACGTCGTGTCACGATTTTTGGAAGTTTGGGCCATTTTGTAATTTCCCTAAGTTACGGGGTAGTTTCCATCCCTGTCTGTTCCGAACCCTCGGGTAGTCAGAATCACGTTTCATTTTATCTCTTTAGTCGTTGGCTTGAATCCTTCGGAAGTGTATCCGTTGGTAGTGGATACGCCTTGTTATTTCCCGATCATTTCCTCGTCGAGAAGTGATTCAGATTTCTGCCTGCTGTCACAGGCCATGTTACGGCCGTAAGCCGTATATGTTACGGCCGTAATACTCGAGAGTTACGGCCGTAATTTTCCCTTATACGGCCGTAACAAGAGTTCGTTTTTCTGCACTTTGGTCCAGTGAGGGGTTACGGGCGTAACACGGTAGAGTTACGGCCGTGAGAATTTTTACGGCTGTAACCTCATTTTGATACGGCCGTATGTCAGCTTCGTCAGATTGCCCAGTTTCATTCCTGGGAACAGTTACGGCCATAAGGTAAGAGAGTTACGGCCGTAATGTTCCTATGTTACGGCCGTATGTTATGGATGTTACGGCCGTAACACCGGCCAGTATATAAACTGGCAGCAGCTGTATTTTTCTCACTTCTCACCTCTCTCACTTCTTTTCACGAAGGGAACGACTTGAAGAGCTAGGGTTCGCCCGATTTTCGCCCAAACACCATTGTAGGAGTATATTCAAGCTTCATATCATCAACCTATCTCTAGTCATTCATTGTTCATCGTCAAATCAAGGTAAAGTTTCCTAGAACCCTATTTTGGGAAAGATTTGGGGGTTTTCACGTTTTTGTCCGATCCGTTTAATTTTGTTGGTTAATTCATGATGAATATGATTGATCTTGTTGGTATTCTTCGTTTTCCTACGGATTCATGGTGTATTTCGTAGTATCTTTCGTTATCGAGAGGGTTTGGTTGTGGTCCGCCCTCGTTGTTGTTTTCGTACGAATAAACATGAATCGTAGGTGGGTTTTCGGGTGTATTCCATTTCCGTAATCGTTTAGAAGTGGTTGTGATTGTATTATTCGAATCGTTAGGTTCATTTCCGCCACTTCCTCGCGGTCGTGTTTGATTCTTCATTTCCGTTCGTGCCGCCGTCTATTGATCGAGGCAAGTACCCTTATGAACTTACAATCTTGACATAGTAGTATTGTATGAGAAATGGTGTGTGTGTGTATGCTAACTACAGGTTAGATCCGATGGGGTCTCGGTAGGGGTCCACAGAGACGTGGATCGACGAGCTTGCTTTTAACCGCTACGGGTTAGATCCGACGGGGTCTCGGTAGGGGTCCACAGAGACGTGGATCGACGGTTAATTGTGGTGCATTTTACAAATGTGATTTGATTATGGCATTTCCGGAAATAAGTGCTTTGGAACTATGTTTTCACGATTGCATGCATTGACTATATGTGTAAGATGTAAGTTGTTCATTTGGTTACTTGTACTAGCGTAATTGCTAACCCCTCTGGGGACCCGTTCTGGGGAAATTCGTTTTATGAATTTCAGGTCAGGTTCATTGAGACGAGCGGGCGCTGGACCAGTATGCGGATGATGGCCGTGCGTGATGATTGTGCACGAGTGGTGTCTTATTGTCTTCTATCTTTTTACCTTTTGTGGTTTGTAAACTAATAGAATTACTCGAGTACTTAAGAGTTCTTGTTTGTCCGGATTGTATTGTTGTCTATTGTGTTTGTGTCGGATGATGGTGTTATGTTTGACCGGTTGAACCGGGTGGATTATTTTGTTTTGCGTCTTTATGACGAGGTGTTATTTTGTTGTTTCCGCGAGTCGATGAGTATGATGTTTGTTCAGCCTGGTGGGTCCCATATAGGGATTCACGGCGATGTAATATACCTCGAATATCTTGGGGGTGTTACAGAAAATGGTATCGGAGCACTAGGTTTATGGATACCTAGGCTTGTCGGTTTATTGGGTCTTGTTGTGTTTCATTTTGCACATCATCGTCACGCTGCCATGATTCCGGTACTACCAGTGTCCGTAAGTTTTCCTTACTCTGTTCCTTGTTTCCTTGTATCGCACCTTTAATTCTCGATTTTGATTGTTTTTCTTCTTGTACTCACCATCGTATGGCTTTTGCTACTTATTTAACATCAGTATGGATGCTGGAAGAGGCCATGGTCTTGGTCGGGGTCGTGGATGCGGCCGAGAATGTGGGGCATCCGGTGGGGCGGCCACGTCGCATTCTTCGGGAGCCGACAGTACCGGCGACCGTCACAGTCATGCTTCTTCTCAGGAGCGCGCCGACCTTGGTATTGCGGCCGTTATGCAGCAAATGGTGAACCAAATGGCGGCGATATCTCAGGCGGTTCAGAACCCGGATCCGGCCCACGCTAATCGGGGCGGAGCGGATCGCTGGCTTCAGGATGTCATCAAGATGCATCCTCCTCAGTTTTTGGGAGCTTCGGACCCGATCGGCTGGGAGGGGTGGATCGAGGAGATATCTAAAGTCTTCACTGCTACCAACTGTCCCGAGGACCGTAAGGTCCCTATTGCCCAGTACTTTCTCACTGGGGACGCTACGGATTGGTGGGAGGCCGTTGGGCCCAAAGACCATGTTGCTTCGTGGGACGAATTTCAGGAATTGATGGAGACTGAATATTGCCCGTGGCCGGTCAGACAGGCTCGAGTCCATGATTTCTATGATGCTCAACCACGGGATATCCCCGTATCTCAAGCTATTGCCGATTTTAACAAGGAGTTGGGTTATGTGAAGACCCAAGTTGTCAAGGAGAGCGACAAAATTTTCCATTTTTCCAGGCGGATGAAATTATCGATTCAGGACTATATGTCGGGGCTCGTCTGTACTACCTTGAAGGATTATCATAGTAGGGCCCTTGATTACGATATGTCTGTGATGACGAGTGAGGCGGCCCGGAAAAGCAAGAGGCAGAAATCCACCGGGAATTTTTCGAGCCACAAGGGTGGGGGTCAGTAGAAATCCCAATCTGCTAATTTCCCCACCGGCGGTGGTCCAGCTCGTTCCGCTGGGGGTTCTCATGGAACTACCAGTACTCCTTTCTGTGATTTGAAGTGTTTTAATTGTGGCCGTATAGGCCACGTCAGTCGTACTTGTTTGAACCCTTTGCTGACGTGTAATCGGGCAGGGCCACCGCCACAAGGTCGTTTCAGGCCGAGAGGGAGAAAATCCTTGGTGCCCGGGCTTCCATTCCAGCACCTAGGGAACCAAGTGTGAATCAAGGATCGTTTGCTTCTCAATATCCGCCGAGTGCTAGTCGAGGGAGAGGTCGGGGTCATCTCGCTAAGGGGGGAGCTTCCAGTGTCAGCTCAGCCCACCCGTGTGTCTATGAGATGCGGAGAGCCGATGACCCAGCGGCTACTGTGGCGACAGGTACCGTTCATATTCTTTCTCATCCTGTCAGTGTGCTTTTCGATTCTGGTGCTACGCATTCGTTCATATCTCTAGAGTGTGTGCACCGTTTGAGTCTCGACTGTTTGACGCCTTGTGAACCCTTCATCGTTAAGTTTCCTAGCGGTGATAGGATCGTTGGTGATCAGGAGGTTCGAGACTATTCTGTGCTTATTTGTGAGAGGGCTTGGCCCTCTAATCTTATTGTTGTGGGTATTGAGGGGTGAGGATTGGATTCTCGGGGATGATTGGCTTGAGCGGCATGGTGCAATCATGAACTACCACACGAGGATCATCACCATGCTAGCCGAAGACGGCACCGAGCACTCTTTCGCCGGGCGAAAGAGGGGAAACCAGAAGTTCGTTATTAAATCCTTGAAGGCGATGAGACTCCTGCGAAAGGGGTGTACTGGTTATTGGTGCTACACCTTGAAGGCGGAGAGTGGTTGAGTCGAGCTTTCGTCGATTCCAATTGTTAGTGAGTTTTCTGACGTCTTTCCTGACGAGTTACCGGGGTTGCCACCGGACCGTGAGGTAGAGTTTGCTATCGAGTTAGAGCCGGGTGCGGCTCCGATTTTGAAGGCGCCGTATGGCATGGCACCTTCTGAGATGGCCGAGTTGAAGAAGCAGTTGAGTGAGCTTCTAGAGTCGGGATATATTCGACCGAGCGCTTCGCCTTGGGGCGCACCGGTTTTGTTTGTTCGAAAAAAGGATGGTTCACTGCGTTTGTGTATCGACTATCGCGAGCTAAACAAGGTGACCATCAAGAACAAGTATCCTCTGCCAAGGATTGATGACTTGTTCGATCGGGGTGGAGTCATGGTATTCTCGAATATCGACTTGAGATCGGGGTACTATCAGCTCCGGGTGAGGGAGTCCGATGTGCCGAAAACAGCTTTTCGGACGAGATACGGACATTATGAGTTTGTAGTTATGCCTTTCGGGTTAACTAATGCACCGGCGGTGCTCATGCAGTTGATGAACAAAGTCTTTATCGAGTATTTGGATAAGTGTGTCGTTGTTTTCATTGACGATATTCTTATTTATTCGAGGAACGAGGAAGAGCATGCCCATCATTTGCGAGTAGTGTTAGACATTTTTAGGACCGAGAAACTCTATGCGAAGTTCTCGAAATGTGAGTTCTGGCTGAAGGAAGTGATGTTTCTAGGTCACGTGATTTCAGCCGAGGGGGTTCGTGTGGATCCACAGAAGATTGAGGCAGTGTTGGATTGGGCACCGCTCAAGAATGTGAAGGAGATCCGTAGTTTCTTGGGCTTGGCTGGCTACTACCGTAAGTTCATCGAGGGTTTCTCGAAACTAGCTCGGCCACTTACACAGTTGCTCCAGAAGTCTGAGAAGTTCGTCTGGAATGACGAGAGGCAGTCGAGTTTTGAGGAGCTGAAGAGACGTTTGACTTCAGCCCCAATTTTGGCGTTGCCATGTGGCAACGAGGGTTTTGCCGTTTATAGCGATGCTTCGGGTCAGGGCCTTGGGTGCGTGTTGATGCAGCACGGCAAGACTATTGCGCTTGCGTCGAGACAGTTGAGGTCGTATGAGCTTAACTACCCTACTCACGATTTGGAATTAGCGGCAGTTGTTTTTGCGCTCAAGATTTGGCGTCACTATCTTTTCGGCTCTGCATGTCAGATTTTTACCGATCATAAAATTCTGAAATACATATTTAGTCAGCAGGAGTTGAATATGAGGCAGAGGAGGTGGTTAGAGTAAATTAAGGATTATGACCTCGAAATCCTATATCATCCGGGTAAGGCGAACGTCGTGGCCGACGCCTTGAGTTGGAAACCTGTTGCGTTGCGAACGCTGGAGATCCTTACGTCACAATCTGAGCTTCGGCGGGTTTTGATCGAGTTGGATGTTGAGGTTTTGTTGCCTGGAGCTATCGGACAACTTTGTGCTTTAGAGATTTCGTCATCTTTGATCGATGAAATTAAGCTGAAGCAGTTGGAGGATCCGATGATTACTCAAATCCGAGAGAACGTTCTTAAGGGAAAGTCTCCTGGGTTTGTAATTCACGAGGATGGTGTTTTGAGATTCCAGAGTCGGCTTTGTGTACCGAACGACTCAGAGTTGAGACAGAGTATTTTACGTGAGGCCCATGCTACACCTTACTCCATTCATCCTGGTTCGAGTAAGATGTACAAGGACCTGAGAAGGAATTTCTGGTGGAATGATATGAAGGAGGAGGTCGCACAGTTTGTAGCGAGATGTTTAACTTGTCAGCAGGTCAAAATCGAGCATCGCCGATCGTTATTACGGTCACTTCGCTCCGAATGGAAATGGGAAGATATATCGATGGATTTCATTACGAGTTTGCCGAGATCGAGGTCGAGCATGAATATGGTCTGGGTGATTGTTGATCGTTTGACCAAGTCGGCACATTTTCTGGGCATCAAGGATACTTGGGGAAGGGAGAAGCTGGCTCGTACATTTATTGCTCAGATTGTGAGGCTTCACGGCACCCCGAAGTCTATTGTTTCGGATCGTGATGGCCGTTTGTTAGGCGTATTTTTATATGCTTATTTATCATTATTTTGTATTATTTTGAAGAGTGAATTTGCTTAAATGAGCCTCTAATACCTTAATTTTGTATGTTTGACAGGAAATTGAAGTCCGAAAGCTAAAACGAGGCGAAACGGGCGAAAACGGAAAATTTTGGCTATGAGCCGCGGCACAAGGAAGCAGTGGCCGCGGCACAGAAGACACCCAATGAGCACAAAGTAATCAGTACTGTGCCGCGGCGATACCAGTGAGCCGCGGCACGATGAATTAAATGGCGCCTGTGCATCCAAATAAAGGCAAAGGTGTCAGCGGCACGTACTAAGTGAGCCGCGGCACACTAGGCAGTTTTTGTATGCATCGCGCGGATTTGGGCCGTTTCGAAGCCAGTTTTCGACCTACTCATACGGACGCGATTTGGAGGATGTGAAAAGCTATAAATAAGGGTTTAAGACCCTAATTAACAATCTTTGATCTTTTAATCTTTGGTATCTTGAGCTTGGAATCAGAGAGGAGAGACGGTAGAAGAGGAGGGAAGCAGAAGACTTCAAGAGCAGAGGGCGGAAGCCGAAGAACGGAGGAATCCGAGCTTCATCTGCGTTTGAATTTTAATGCTTTCATTCATTTACTCTGTATTTTTATTTATTAGTATGTCAGGCTAAAACCCTAATCTAGGATTTTGATGAAACCTACGTTTTGATGGATTTGCTTGAGATTATCTAATTAATTACCTTTTTGTTGAGTTTTACCAATCGTGTTTAATGCTTGCAATTATCTGGCCAATAGTTGTATTGATTTAATCATTCAATTCGAATCGGGAGAGGAGAATTGGTGAGGAACTATTGGTGAGGACCGTTTTATTCTGTGAGATAGGAATATACTCATAGGAACTACGTGGCCTTTTGGAGATTTTATGCTTTTTGCCTATTGACGAATTAATTCACCTAGGGATAGAGTGCGTTATTCGCCTTTAGAAAAATCTATTGACCTCGGGAGAGGCGGTAGAATATATTAGCAATCTTCGCCTTCAATAAATTGGGAAAATTATTTACTTCAGATAATCGAGAGTAAATTCGGATAAACCGAGGTGGATTCAGAATCCTAGACTTATTCATCATTTGTTTTCCTTTCTTCAAGCTATCGTTTTCTACTGTTTAATCTTTTAATAATTCTTTTAGTAATTAATTGCAAAACCCAAATTCGATTGTTCGAATAAAACTGGAATACATAAAAATCGGTAGTTAGTGATTCAGTCCTCGTGGGAACGATACTCACTCATCACTTTATTACTTGTAAACGATAACGTGCACTTGCGTGTAAGAAATATCGCAACAAGTTTTTGGCGCCGTTGTCGGGGACTGAAATTTTGCTAATATCGTTTTCAGTATTTCTAGTCTTAGTTTGAACATTTTTATTTTATTATTTTTTTTGTATTTAATTTTATTTATTTGTTTTTCCTTTCAGGATCTTTCGCGTAGTGCATGAGAAAACTCGGTAACGAAGGCCTACTACCTTTGGATACCGAGCTCGAGCGCACTCTTAGAAGGAACAAGAAGGAGAAACGAGAGTTACAGACGACGGTGACCATGGCCGAGAATACCGAAATTCAAGGAGGACATAATATTGTGCAGCAAGCTCAACCAGAAATGGCACTTCGAGACTATGCCATGCCGCAAATTAATGCTAATTTTTCGGGCATTCGGCGTCCCACTATCCAAGCCAACAATTTTGAGATCAAGCCTGCTATTATTCAGATGGTGCAGGCGAGCCAATTCTGTGGATTGCCGAATGACGACCCAAATGCTGATATTGCTTCTTTTCTTGAAATATGTGACACATTCAAGAATAATGGTGTCACCGACGATGCTATCCGATTACGGCTTTTCCCTTTCTCTTTGAGAGATAAAGCGAAATTTTGGCTGAATTCTTTACCGCCGGGGTCGATCACAACATGGGCAGAGTTAGCGCAAGCCTTCCTTGGCAAATTCTTTCCACCTTCGAAGACGGCGAGATTGAGAAACGAGATCACCACTTTCGGTCAGTATGATATGGAATCGCTCCACGAGGCTTGGGAGCGATATAAAGATTTGTTACGGAGATGACCACATCACGGCCTTCCAGACTGGCTTCAAATTCAGACGTTTTACAATGGATTGAGTGCCTCTACACGCACTCTCGTGGATGCAGCTGCCGGTGGGGCTTTGATGGGAAAGACTATGGCCGAGGCACACTCGTTGTTGGAAGCTATGGCCGCAAATGCATATCAATGGCCATCCGAAAGATTGACGCCGAAGCGAGTTTTGGAAATTTCTAGTAATGACCCGATATCCACATTGTCAGCCCAAGTCGCAGCACTGACGCAGCAGCTCCAAGCATTTTCGCATGCTCCTTCCCCCGTTACCATTGAGACATGCAATTGGTGTAACGGATCCCACCCGAGCGCGGAGTGTCAAGTCAGAAACCCGTTCGAGCAACATCCGATGGAGCAAGATCAATTCTTGGGAAATGGAAATCGACAAAATAATCCGTACTCCAACACGTATAATCCGGGGTGGCGTAATCATCCCAACTTTTCGTGGAGAAACGGACAGAACTCAAACCAGCCTCCGTTTGCTCAGAACCAACAGCAGCCCCCTCCCGCTCCAAAAGTTTCTCTCGAGGAGGCAATCGCGAAATTGGCAGCGAATACGAGTCAATTCATGACCCGTACTGAAGCGACATTGCAGAATCATTCCGCTTCCATTCGCAACTTGGAAGTTCAGCTGGGCCAAATTGCTAACGTGTTGACAGCCCGCCCGGAGGGAGCATTGGCAAGCACGACCGAGACAAATCCTAGAGAGAGTCTAAATGCGATCAGTCTAAGAAGTGGGAAGGAGGTGTTGGACCAGCCCGAGCGGTGTGAAAAGAAGAATGAAAATGAGGAAAAGAATAATTTAGAGACAGAGGAGTCACAAGAGTGGAAACCTTCGATAACGTTGCCGGATAACCCGAAGACATGTGTGCCCCTCGTCCCGTTTCCACAGAGATTACAGCAGAAAAAGGCGGACAAACAATTCTCTAAGTTTCTTGACGTGTTCAAAAAGCTTCACATTAACATTCCATTCGCCGACGCGTTGGAACAAATGCCGAGCTACGCAAATTCATGAAAGAGATATTGTCGAAGAAAAGAAAACTCGAGGAGTTTGAAACAATCGCCTTGACGGAGGAATGCAGCGCAATTCTTCAAAAGAAGCTCCGACCAAAATTGAAAGATCCGGGAAGTTTCAACATACCGTGCACCATGGGGAATCTTTCTTTTAATAAGGCATTGTGCGATCTCGGTGCTAGTATTAACCTCATGCCTTTGTCTATTTTTAAGAAGCTGGGAATTGGAGAAGCCAAGCCGACAACAGTCTCCTTACAATTGGCCGATAGGTCCATTAAGTATCCGAGAGGAGTGATCGAGGATGTGCTAGTAAAAGTGGATAAATTTACCTTTCCAGCGGATTTTATTGTTCTCGACATGGAGGAAGATGAAGATATCCTGATTATCTTGGGACGACCATTTTTGGCGACCGGCAGAACTCTTATTGACGTGGAAAAAGGAGAATTAACTCTGCGGATTCAAGAGGAGCATGTCACATTCTAAGTGTTCAAATCTTTTCCATGTCCGGGAGGTGTTGATAAAAGCGCTCAAAGTGAAAGTGTGGAGGCCGTTGCAAAACAAAAACACCAAAAACATAGTCGGTCGAAAAATTCAGATTCTGTGTCAGATGGCCCAATTTTTAAGAAAGATGTAGAACGAGTAGCATTTCTCGAGCACTCGGACAAGTCTGCTGGGGTCATAAAGTCATTTTTGAAATAGGGGAATAAGCCGGAAGCCAAACGGACATCTAGTCATGAGAAAAACGGGTGTTTCGGAAAGTTATTCTCGTCAAAACCTTTCCGCAAACAACATTCGATGTTCGAACCAAAAGTCGAATCGTTAACGACTAATGGTCATAATTTTAAAAATCATATTGACGGTTCGATGAACGGGGCGGAGATCAAATGGAGTTTGCCAAAAGCGAACTGATTTTTAAATAGGTCCGGCTGAAGACTATAAACTTAGCGCTTCTCGGGAGGCAACCCGAGTTCGTAGTTGTAGATTTTTGCGTTTCTCTATTTTTTCTTGCATTCTTGAATTTTATTTTTCATCATTTTATGCTTTGATTTGCTTTTACCTCTCGCTTTTGACATGTTCTTCTTGAAATTCTGTGCAGGAAAAGCCCCAGGGGAGAAACTGATGCCTGAGCCGAGGCACAAGTATTGTGAGCCGCGGCACACACAAATCGAAAGGGAGAGCTAAACCCACTGTACCCTGTGCCGCGGCACAACATTACCGAGCCGCGGCACACCTGAGCCCTGCGCCGCGGCACACGAAAGCTGAGCCGCGGCTCACAACAAAACAAACGAACAGGCAAAACGGAACTGTACTCGGTGCCGCAGCTCACTTGAGCTGTGCCGCGGCACACCATGCGGAATTCGAAGGGGCCAGGTACCTTATAACCCTCATTTGGCCGGCCACCCCAGGTAAGTTTTCCTTCCCTGCTCTCCCTTGCGCGCACGAATCGGACGAACACTTTTCCCTTCTCCTTCTTCTTGCGATCTTCTTGCATTTTCCACAATCCAAGCAAGGTATGTCTAAATTCCTAATCTCAAATTGTTCCTTGAATTTGAATGTGAGGTTGTGTAGTGCATTTGATGGTTGAATATTCTTATTTACTTGAAAAGTTCTAGGATAGTTAATTGGAGGATATGAAGTTTTGATCGATTGTCAATGTTCATTTATGGTTATGAATGAATGGATAATGTCGTTTGTCATCAGTTATGATTCGTGTTGATTGTTTTTGGGGATTGAATGAAGCTTTATTCATATGTGTTCTTCAATTAAAAGGATGCCCTTAAGGTGTTTGATGAAATGTCTAAGTGAAAAATTTTCTTTGTTAAGGCAATATTTTGAATCTTTGTGCAACGTATTCGTTCTGGAATTACAGCAACCCCGACCCTTACGTATAGTTTAAACGTTATGATTCAATTTCATCTTTCTCTCACGAATGTGCTATCTTGTTAAATTCTTGATTTCCGGCTGGACATCTTTAGCCGAGTGATGATTATTGTTGTTATTGTTTGCGTAAATAAACCATGGTGTTGTATTTTTCAGGACTGACTATGGCTAGGACGAAGAAGCTGATCAAGAGAGCCAGGACTCAGTCATCCCCCACTCGAGGGGAAACCTCTCGTAGCCGCGCCGAGTCTGAGGGGCACCGGGCCCGACCACGAGATCCACAAAATCTTCAATGAGAAGATTCGGCCGCGACCTCTTATCCCGGAGAGGGGATTTACTCCAGCTCCCCAAGACGGGGAACTGCTTACCATGATAGATGAGATGGGGTGGGCCAGATTTGCTGCAGCCAGCGGTTATTTCGATAGTGCAGGAGTTCTATGCCGTAGCATTCAAGCACATTCGGCAAAGCATACGTTGCCGTCGTTAGACTCTCGGACTCAGGTCGATGTCCGAGGTATTACGATTGATTTTTCCACAGCTGCTATTCGGAGGTTGTTTGGGCTTCCGGTGGTAGATGAGTCGGCTTATGACCGAGTGATGACTAGCCTCACGAAGGAGGCCCTGCTCGAGACTATTGCACAGCCCGACTCCGACTGGGAGCAGTGCGCACAGGGTTCTTCCACTTTCCACTTCAAGAGCTCGCGCCTCAGCCGGCTCGGGCGTGCCTGGCTATATTTTATCTGCGCACGCATTGACCCCACCTCTCAGATCCGCACTGTCTTTCTCTCCCGTGCCCGGACACTATATGCTATCACATCGGGGTTGCGTTTCGATGTGGCCCCTCTTTTGGTCCGATCTATATTTCAGTGCATTCAGGGAAGGGCCAAGACGGGGTTGAAGCACCCCTCTCTCATCTGCGCTTTGTGCCGGTAGTCGGGACTGACGTGGTCAGACGACGAGCCGATGCTTGCTCCCCAGGCCCCGATCGACCACCGCATCATCTCACATTTTGACCAGTGGGTAGGAGCGCCGGCGCACGCTCGGGGGAGAGGATTTCTACTGGATGAGGCCCACGAGGGGTCCCCCGAGCCTCTTTTGCTGACACATGGAGATGCCGGCCCGCCGCCCGACAGAGAGAGATTGCAGGAGATGTTTGACGGGCTGAGGGAGGATCTGAGGAGAGAGAGAGAGAGGAGTTGAGAGAGGAGACGAGGAGAGAGAGAGAGAGGAGATGAGGAGAGAGAGGGAGAGTATGTTGGCTGCCATGCGAGAGGAGCAGCGGACGGAGCGAGAGAGCATTATTGCTGCCGTCAGAGCTGAGATGCGAGAGCAAGCCCGCCGGGCCAACCGACGAGAGGCGAGGCGTCTGGCAGCGAGAGACGCCTATCATCAGGAGCACCTTGCCGCATGGACGGCCCATATCATGCATCCAGACGGGCCATTTATTGCACCCGCCCGGCCAGCCACACCACCCTCCTCACCGGATGATGCCGGCACCAGCTCGTGAGAGGACTGGAGGGGAGTACTTGACCTTTTACTTTTATTGCATATCATATTTTGTCCATTGAGGTCAATGTACGTCCTAAGTTTGGGGGGGGGTTTACTTTCAGTTGCTACATTCATTGATGTACTGATTTTGTTGCACTTTTCATTACTTTGCGTTATTTTTTTTCGATAGCCTTGCTTGTCTTGATTTTACTTTTATTCGTGAATTTTTCGTGCTTCTATTTGTGTAATACTGATGTTACAACACTGTTCTTCTCTCTGAAGAAACGATCGAGTTCTAGTCGCGTTGTAGTCAGTGATTTCTGTTTCTGCTTAGTATTCATTTAGGTCCGAAATTTTTTTGTGATTGTAGAAGTCTTGGCGGATAAGAGAGGATACATACTTGTTTTAAAATCACCGTCGATATGTTTGGTTACATTTTTCGGTTAGTTAGTCGTCCAGTTACATTAGTCGTGTTGGCACTTAGAGTGAGTTTAGAGTCGGTCAGTTTTTCCCAAAAGTTGAGATAATTTTGTTCTATGAGGGGAAGTCTAGTAACCGGGGGTATTCACGTGACCCGTTGTTTACTCTTGCGTAAAACGACGACCCTGATTAGACTAGTGATTTAGAAATTTCACATGTGCCGATGATAGGGAGCCTAGTAACCGGGGGTATTCACGTGACCCGTTGTTTACTCTCGCGTAAAACGGCGACCTTGATTCGGACATGCGGGATGTATATATTCGAGTTGTTTCTCCGCTGTAGAAGGGAACTTAGTAACTAGAAGCATCCATGTGCCCCATGAGTGTCTTTTACGTCAAACGGTTTCCCAATACATGAGAATGGAAGTTCCACCCTAGGATTATCCCGATGAAACATCCCGAGATCCGAACCTAGTGGTCAACTCGAATCAATTTCTTGAGCATATATATATAAGAGAATACTGTCCGAGGATTATTTTTATGAAACTCGTGAAAATTTTGCCATTAGACTGTGGAACGAGGCGAACTAGCTTGTTTGTTTTAGCCTTTCATATTGACGGTCGATTTGATTCACGTTTGTTAATCTTTGAGCTGGATTTTCTTCATGAACGAGAAATTAGGACTGAACTTGGTTGCTTTGTAGAATCAGTATTCTGAGTGCAGCTCGCTATTACGACACTCGTATTATTCAGAGAAGATTTCAGGATAGTATTGATTGGGTAGAGCACGATGAGTTGCACGATTATTCACGACATTCTTTTGTTGAAATTAATTCTTTTTGCTTGAGGACAAGCAAAGGCTTAAGTTTGGGGGTATTTGTTAGGCGTATTTTTATACGCTTATTTATCATTATTTTGTATTATTTTGAAGAGTGAATTTGCTTAAATGAGCCTCTAATACCTTAATTTTGTATGTTTGACAGGAAATTGAAGTCCGAAAGCTAAAACGAGGCGAAACGGGCGAAAACGGAAAATTTTGGCTATGAGCCGCGGCACAAGGAAGCAGGGCCGCGGCACAGGAAGACACCCAGCGAGCACAAAGTAAACTGTACTCTGTGCCGCGGCACAGTCCAGGTGAGCCGCGGCACAGATGAATTAAATGGCGCCCAGGCATCCAGCTAAAGGCAGTGTGCCGCGGCACAGACTAAGTGAGCCGCGGCACACTAGGCAGTTTTTGTATGCATCGCGCGGATTTGGGCCGTTTCGAAGCCAGTTTTCGACTTACTCATACGGACGCAATTTGGAGGATGTGAAAAGCTATAAATAAGGGTTTAAGATCCTAATTAACAATCTTTGATCTTTTAATCTTTGGGATCTTGAGCTTGGAATCAGAGAGGAGAGACGGCAGAAGAGGAGGGAAGCAGAAGACTTCAAGAGCAGAGGGCGGAAGCCGAAGAATGGAGGAATCCGAGCTTCATCTGCGTTTGAATTTTAATGCTTTCATTCATTTACTCTGTATTTTTATTTATTAGTATGTCAGGCTAAAACCCTAATCTAGGATTTTGATGAAACCTACGTTTTGATGGATTTGCTTGAGATTATCTAATTAATTACCTTTTTGTTGAGTTTTCCCAATCGTGTTTAATGCTTGCAATTATCTGGCCAATAGTTGTATTGATTTAATCATTCAATTCGAATCGGGAGAGGAGAATTGGTGAGGAACTATTGGTGAGGACCGTTTTATTCTGTGAGATAGGAATATACTCATAGGAACTACGTGGCCTTTTGGAGATTTTATGCTTTTTGCCTATTGACGAATTAATTCACCTAGGGATAGAGTGCGTTATTCGCCTTTAGAAAAATCTATTGACCTCGGGAGAGGCGGTAGAATATATTAGCAATCTTCACCTTCAATAAATTGGGAAAATTATTTACTTCAGATAATCGAGAGTAAATTCGGATAAACCGAGGTGGATTCAGAATCCTAGACTTATTCATCATTTGATTTCCTTTCTTCAAGCTATCGTTTTCTACTGTTTAGTCTTTTAATAATTCTTTTAGTAATTAATTGCAAAACCTAAATTCGAATGTTCGAATAAAACTGGTATACATAAAAATCGGTAGTTAGTGATTCAGTCCTCGTGGGAACGATACTCACTCATCACTTTATTACTTGTAAACGATAACGTGCACTTGCGTGTAAGAAATATCGCAACACCGTTTTATTTCGCACTTTTGGCAGGCGGTGCATAGAGCATTGGGTACTCGTTTGCGTCTGAGTACTTCTTTTCACCCTCAGTTTGATGGGCAGTCGGAGCGCACTATCCAGACATTCGAGGATATGTTGCGTGCTTGTGCTCTCGATTGGAGTAGCGATTGGGAGGAACATTTGCCATTGATCGAATTCACGTACAACAATAGTTGGCACGCGTCGATTTGAATGGCACCGTACGAGGCACTTTATGGACGGCGTTGTCGGTCGCCGATTTGTTGGAATGAGGCATCCGATTTGGTCGGGACCGAACCGGATATCATTTTAGAGACGAGACGGAAGGTAGAAGTGATTCGGGAACGGTTGTTGACTGCTCAGAGTCGACAGAAGTCTTATGCCAACGTCCGTCGTCGACCTTTGGAGTTCGAGGTGGGAGACCACGTTTTGCTAAAGGTGTCGCCGACGAGGAGAGTTTTCCACTTCGGGAAGAAGGGGAAGTTGAGTCCGAGGTTTATCGGACCCTTTGAGATTCTCAAGCGAGTCGGTGAGTTGGCATACCGTTTAGCACTACCTCCGGCCTTGGGTCACGTTCATAGCATTTTCCATGTTTCCCAACTGAGGAAATATGTCCCGGATCCTAGTCACGTCATCGATTATGGTGAGATTGATATTGCCGAGGATATTACCTTCGAGGAGCATCCCTTGAAGATTGTGGAGCACCGTGAGAAACGACTAAGGCATAAAACCATTCCCTTGGTCAAGGTGAAGTGGTCGAGACATGGTGTCGAGGAGGCAACTTGGGAAACCGAGGATAGCATGCATGCTAAGTACCCCGAGTTGTTTGTTTCTTAAGTTTCGGGACGAAACTTATTTTTAGAGGGGTAGAATGTAATATCCGCATTTTTCCTCTTTTCTCGATATTCCCATTTTGGCGTATTTTTATTTTTAGCGACTCACTTGTAACCATATCGATATTTGGAATCTATTTTATTCTTGGAGTTTCTCCATTTGGACGAGTTTCGGAGATATTTTGATATTATTCCATTTTATGTCACGTATTATTGCATGGACGTTCAATTCTCGTAGAACCCGTTCGATTTGGTTAATTCCTTGGTTGCACGAGTTCCTGTGGTTGAGTTGTTCGTGTTGCGAGTTTTGGTTTGTTGATCTGACGTCGTGTCACGATTTTTGGACGTTTGGGCCATTTTGTAATTTCCCTAAGTTACGGGGTAGTTTCCATCCCTGTCTGTTCCGAACCCTCGGGTAGTCGGAATCACGTTTCATTTTATCTCTTTAGTCGTTGGCTTGAATCCGTCGGAAGTGTATCCGTTGGTAGTGGATACGCCTTGTTATTTCCCGATCATTTCCTCGTCGAGAAGTGATTCAGATTTCTGCCTGCTGTCACAGGCCATGTTACGGCCGTAAGCCGTATATGTTACGGCCGTAATACTCGAGAGTTACGGCTGTAATTTTCCCTTATACGGTCATAACAAGAATTCGTTTTTCTGCACTTTGGTCCAGTGAGGGGTTACGGGCGTAACACGCTAGAGTTACGGCCGTGAGAATTTTTACGGCCGTAACCTCATTTTGATACGACCATATGTCAGCTTCGTCAGATTGCCCACTTTCATTCCTGGGAACAGTTACGGCCGTAAGGCAGGAGAGTTACGGCCGTAATGTTCTAATGTTACGGCTGTATGTTATGGATGTTACGACCGTAACACCGGCCAGTATATAAACTGGCAGCAGCCGTATTTTTCTCACTTCTCACCTCTCTCACTTCTCTTCGCGACGGGAACGACTTGGAGAGCTAGGGTTCGCCCGATTTTCGCCCAAACACCATTGTAGGAGTATATTCAAGCTTCATATCATCAACCTATCTCTAATCATTCATTGTTCATCGTCAAATCAAGGTAAAGTTTCCTAGAACCCTATTTTGGGAAAGATTTGGGGGTTTTCACGTTTTCGTCCGATCTGTTCCTTTTTGTTGGTTAATTCATGATGAATATGATTAATCTTGTTGGTATTCTTCATTTTCCTATGGATTCATGGTGTATTTCGTAGTATCTTTCGTTATCGAGAGGGTTTGGTTGTGGTCCGCCCTCGTTGTTGTTTTCGTACGAATATACATGAATCGTAGGTGGGTTTTCGGGTGTATTCCATTTCTGTAATCGTTTAGAAGTGGTTGTGATTGTATTATTCGAATCGTTAGGTTCATTTCCGCCGGTTCCTCGCGATCGTGTTTGATTCTTCATTTCCGTTCGTGTCGCCGTCTATTGATCGAGGCAAGTACCCTTATGAACTTACAATCTTGACATAGTAGTATTGTATGAGAAATGGTGTGTGTGCGTGTGCATGCTCACTACGGGTTAGATCCGACGGGGTCTCGGTAGGGGTCCACAGAGACGTGGATCGACGGTTAATTGTGGTGCATTTTACAAATGTGATTTGATTATGGCATTTCCGGAAATGAGTGCTTTGGAACTATGTTTTCACGATTCCATACATTGACTATATGTGTAAGATGTAAGTTGTTCATTTGGTTACTTGTACTAGCGTAATTGGTAACCCCTCTGGGGACCAGTTCTGGGGAAATTCGTTTTATGAATTGCAGGTCAGGTTCATCGAGACGAGCGGGCGCTGGACCAGTATGCGGATGATGGCCATGCGTGATGATTGTGCACGAGTGGTGTCTTATTGTCTTCTATCTTTTTACCTTTTGTGGTTTGTAAACTAATAGAAGTACTCGAGTACTTAAGAGTTCTTGTTTGTCCGGATTGTATTGTTGTCTATTGTGTTTGTGTCGGATGATGGTGTTATGTTTGACCGGTTGAACCGGGTGGATTATTTTGTTTTGTGTCTTTATGACGAGGTGTTATTTTTTTGTTTCTGCGAGTCGATGAGTATGATGTTTGTTCAGCCTGGTGGGTCCCATATAGGGATTCACGGCGCTGTAATATACCTCGAATATCTTGGGGGTGTTACAGCGACAGGGGGTGCTGTATCCTCATGTGCTGGGATGAGTTCTGAAGACATGGATACAGGAGGGACTGATTCCTCCTGCTGTCTCTCAGCTTCCGCCTGCTCCGACAGAGGGACTGATTCCTCGTGCGGGATGGCGCTGGATTCTTCTTTTGCTTGGGCGGCGACAGGCTCGGGTGCCTGTTGCGAAACAGATTGTTCCTCCGTGACATGAGGGGCTGAATCCCCGTTGTCGGGAACAATGTCTTGTTGATGGGGAGGTGATTGATGTTGACTGGAAGTTCCTGCACCCATTTGAAATTCAGACTCTTCGCGACTCTTTCTTAGACCAGCCTGTAGGGTGTCGCATCATCGTCTGAGTCGGGATCTGATTTTGGACTTTCAGGAGATTCCACGGACTTAGCTTTTCCTTTCTTTCGTGCTTCGGCTTTTTCGAACAAATGGCTCTCAATAAGTCCTTTAACACATAGGTTGTCCCATTGGATCAGGACAGCAACATCTTGAGCGTCTGTCACTTCCAGAACAAATCTTTCTTCGTTACTCCATTCACTCCAGTTGTACAGGGTTTCGTACGGAGCAAGTCTGTTATTCTTCTATTGGACAAACCGTTCGTAAGCCTGTTCGATTTGTACAGAAAGAAGGGTTTTGTTAATAATTGTGTTCGGGGAGGGGCTGCATACAGCGCCTAGGTTCGCTGTAGGCATGGGTTCCTCTACAGGTGTGGAATCCTTTATCGGAGAGAGATTCCTTACAGGGGTTGGTACCCTGATGGGAGATGGATCCTGAACGGGTGTGGGATCCCGTATAGGAGAAGTAGCTTTTGGCTCCAAAATGGCAGCCGACTCGCCAGAGTCTTGTATGTTGGCAGATGTCTGAGCATCCGTCATAGCCGCCAAAGGCTCGGGATCTACTGTATTGACAATAGCAGGCATCTCTTCCACATAGGTTGGGCCCTGGGGGAGTTGTTCAGTGGGTTGGGCCACGGAAGGAGAATCCTTGGAGGTTTCTGTAGTTTTAACTTTTGAAAGCCTCCTTAGCTTCCTTTTCGGCTTCTCAACAGCAACTGGAGTTTTGCTGTGAGATATTTTTCTCTTCCTTGAAGTCTCCTCGCTCTGAGACTTCGAAGATACGTCCCTTGGGTCAGCAGAAAGGGGCAATTTGCGAACGTAAGGCATGTTTGCAATAAGAGGTCCTTTCCTGAATACGGTGGGTATGATGCTTCCCATATAAATGCGAGAAGTGATCTTCTTGGCTTTATCGTCTTGCGGAACACCGCATTTCGTCAAGATGTAGTTCAACAACAGACCAAAGGATCTCTTCTGCGAAGCAGGCTTAGAAATTTCTTCCTACAACCGTTTGAGGATGATTTGACACCACTTGACCTGCAACCATCATCCTAAACGTAAGATTGGTGCACATCTCAAAAGCACCTGTTCTATTCTCAATAAAACGACAACAGAAATCATGTAAATAGACAAAGGGTAAACAAAAGTTTTTCTTATGGCAAGAGGTGTGAACCGTTTCCACCGACAATGAACCGGTGAACAAGCCATAGTAAGCGGTTAACAGTTCCTGGGACCCAAAGGTCTCAAGATCTTCCAAGGTCAGGCCATCAGTGGGTAGCCTGTATTGAGGGGAAACGAACAGCAGCATTGAGGTAGAACTCCTCAACTAGATGAACATCAGATCGTTTAGCAGTGTGGCTGCCAAGGCGATAGAGGCCTTGTTGACGAATCCTAGTGATGACGTACTCCATTGATTCAACGTCATCCACTTCGGCATGGACGCGTTCAAGCAAGACAGATCTAAAAAAGATCCGCCCGTCGATGATGTTGGATGTTTTCTTGAAAGAGGTGGAAGAGGTTTGGGTAGACGCCATTGATGATTCTCGAAGAAAAGTTAGAGAGGATTCAAGGAAAAATGCAGTAAACACAGAAAAACTTGTATGCTATATGCTCAAGAACTCTTACAATATGCAGAAAGCGTAAAGAGTCTCAAATGGCATTTTCAGTCCTTTTATAGTGGGCGGCGAAGAAGGGTTTTCAGAGACTGAACAGTCAGATTTAAGGGATGGGAACCGTTTGTTTAAAATGAACGATCACGATGGACTGAGTGTAACCGGTATAACTTATCCACCTAATTTAATGTAAAAGCGGGTCCCACTTCTGACTTTTCAAATTACCCTTATTGCCTCAAATGGCGGTGTACAATTAATAAAAAATTTGAAACATCGCGGCTTGAAGATACCAATGTCCAGATGTCGTGTAAAGTATTTAATGCAAACGGCTTGTAATGATAATAGGGCATGTGGACATAAAATATTGTTTAAAATAAATAACATGATAATTGATTTCCCATTGTAGGTGATGTATCCGCGAATATACAGTGTTCCCCCTTAAAAGGTACATACGGGTTTCAATTCGATACATCAACTTTCGGATTAATACTATATTCATGGGTCATACTGTATTCCCCCTTAATTATTGCACACATCATCTGTAGGATAATTCATATCGCTTTGTTCTTACAGTACTGTTCTAATGGACTAAGTGTACAAATAACTAATGGTGGATATTGTATTCTTGGGTCTTACAGCATTCCCCCTTAATTTGCTGAGTAAAAGCATTAAAAACTTACAGGGAGTTAGGCTGTAGCAATCCCAATTCATGTCGAAGCATGCGGAATATTGCTGTGTCGAGAGGCTTGATGAAGATGTCGGCTAACTGAATATCTATATGGACCTTTTCGAGACGGACATTCTCGTTCTCAACATGATTCCTAATGAAGTGATGCTTCATGTTGATATGCTTGGTGCGAGAGTGCAATACGGGATTGTGAGTGATAGCAATTGCACTCGTGCTGTCGCACATAATCGGCATCTCTTTGGCTTCAGTTCCATAGTCTGACAGCTGTTGTTGCATCCAAAGGATCTGCATACAGCGACTACCAGCAGCATAGTATTCTAATTCAGATATTGAAAGCGAGTTTGCCAATTGTTTCTTGCTGAACCAAGACACCAGTCTAGATCCAAGAAAGTAACAAGTTCCACTTGTACTCTTCCTATCTAGCTTGCAACCTCCGAGATCCGAGTCGCTGTAGCCAACTAAATCGAATCCGCCTTCCTTAGGATACCACAGTCCTACATCGACTGTTCCTTTGACGTATTTTAAGATTCGTTTAGCTGTTGCTAAGTGTGATTCTTTAGGTGATACTTGATATCACGCACACACTCCCACAGCAAACTGGATATCGGGCCTGCTAGCCGTTAGGTATAGGAGTGAGCCAATCAGCTTCCTGTAGAGTGATTGATCAACCGGCTTTCCAGCTTCATCAGCACTAATTTGCACGGAAGTGCTCATGGGGGTTGACGATGATTTGGAAGTATTCATTCCAAATTTGTTGAGAAGCTCCTTGCTGTATTTTTCCTGGTTGATGAAAATCCCTGTAGGCAACTACTTTACCTGCAAACCTAGGAAATAACTAAGTTTTGGTGGGTAGATTACACACACACACACAATTTCTCACAATCCTATTCCGAGCCTCAGATCAGTTTCCTCAAACCCCAATTTCTCGCATCTTCCGCCGCCGGCGTAACTCAACATAATATCCACCATTTCCGTCTCTAATTGGAGCTTTTCTCTGTCTTCTTTAATTTCTACTGGTTATATTATTATTATTATCATCAAGAGGACGGTGTGAATTTAACTAAATCCCATTTACAATTATCCTTCTACGACGCTGCAGTGATTGTGCAGAGCAGAATCCCCGATCTGCAGCGATTCCATTTTTATGCTTTTTCTGCCATTTTCTGCTTTTCTGCTTTCCGTGTTTTGATTTTGGGGCTCGGTTTATGTTGAACTGATCTCTGTTGGTCGGCAATTTGGGTGGTTTTTCTGATTTCTGTAAGATAATAGTGTGATTTTTAACTAACCCCTGAGCTTTGCCGTAACTTGCGCTTGCACCGCCCCGGGCTGCTGGTCATCTCTGGCCGGCGTATCGCCGGAAGAATAACTTTTCACCGCGGTATTCATCCCTCCCCGTCAATCTAACAGTAGTATTACATTTTAGCTGTCTGTTTTGCAGGTTTCCCGTGCTGCTCTCAGGTGTCGTCGGCCTATCGATCGCCTTTTCCCTGTTCAGGAGTCGATCGGTTTTCAGCTTCCGTGGCTTCTCCTCCCTCGTCTCCAAGGCGTGTCGAAGTCCGGTATCATTGTACTTTTCTGTTAAATTTCATTTTTGTCTGCCATATATCTACCATTTACTGCGATTTTTATGCGGTTTGCTTGCTTTTATATTGTCTCTGTCATTCTCATCTTATTTTCATTTTTGGCTTCACTATCCCATTTTATTTCCCGTAGTGCGTTTGGGTTTTGTATTTGTCGATGTCGCACTGTTTGCGGGTTGGTAGTTGGAATCTGGGTTCCTTGTCGGGTAAGATTTTGGAGCTTGTGGATGTTTTGGGTAAGAGAAGGGTAGATGTGGCTTGTATTCAGGAGACTAGGTGGAAGGGGGCGCAGTTCAGGGAGGTGAACGGTTTTAAATTGTGGTATTCAGGCCTTGCTAACTCGAGCAATGGTGTGGGCATTCTTTTGTCTAAGGAGCTTAAGGACAACGTCGTGGAAGTAAAGAGGTGCAATGATAGGATTATGTCCGTTAGAGTGGTGGTTGGGGAGAAGGTGGTTAATGTGGTTTGTGCGTATGCCCCACATATTGGTTTGAGTGTGCTTGATAAGGAAGCCTTTTGGGTTTGTTTAGATGAGTTGGTCGGGTGTATTCCGGACGATCAATTTATTATTTTGGGGGGCGATTTCAATGGGCACATTGGTGAGGGGGTGGATGGTTATCATAGTGCGCATGGGGGTTTCGGCTTCGGAGTTAGGAATGCAGGAGGTTCCGCACTGTTGGAGTTTGCCACTGCGCATGAGTTGGTAATTGCTAACTCTGTTTTTCAGAAGAGAGCTGAGCACCTCATCACCTTCATTAGTGGGGGGCACAACACGCAAATTAACTACCTTCTTTTGCGCAGTCGGGATGCTAGGGCGTGCGTGGACTGCAGGGTGTTCCGGAGCGAGGCATGTGCTTCTCAACACCGGCTGCTGGCTATGGATTTATCCATGAGAGGTCGTGTTGTTAGCAGGGTTAGAGAAGCTAGACCTAGGATTCTCTGGAAGGATCTGAAGGGTGAGAAGGCGACAGTATTCAAGGAGTCTCTGACCCGCGAAGGAGGAGGTTTTTTGCGTGCGGGCGATGCTAACCTTATGTGGACCAGCATGGCCAATGCTATTAGGAGAGTGGGCGAGAAGGTGGTAGGGGTTTCTTCGGGCAGGTCTAGTGGACCTAGGGAGGCTTGGTGGTGGAATGAGGAGGTCCAAAACAAGGTTAAGGCAAAACAAGCGCTATTTAAGGAGTTTTTGTCGGTTAGTGCTGGGGAGGAGAGAATCTTGAAGATTGTAGCGTACAAGGTGGCGAAAAGAGAGGCTAAGAAGGCAATGGCTAAGGCTAAATGTGAGTCTTACGAGGAGATGTACAAGCGCCTAGACACCAAAGAAGGAGCGAATGCTATTTTTTAACTAGCGAAAGCTAGGGAAAGAGGGCGGCGCGACCTGGGTCCCGTTAAGTTTATTAAGGACGATTTGGGTCAAGTGTTAGTGAACGATGTGGCTATTAAGGAGCGGTGGAATAGGTATTTTTTCGAACTTTTTAATAGGGCTAGAGGTAGTGACTCGGTGGTGCAAGGAGTTAGTCAATCTTCTGCTCGTTCGTTTAGTTACTATGAGAGCATCAGCAAGGAGGAAGTAAAGGGTGCCCTAATGAAAATGGGTAGAGCTAAGGCAGTAGGCCCAGATCAGATCCTTATTGAGGTGTGGCTTTGTCTGGGGGAAATCGGAGTTCAGTGGCTAGCAGAGCTGTTCAACAACCTCCTCAGAGGCTCTAAGATGCCGACAGAGTGGAGGCATAGTATTGTCGTGCCTTTTTTCAAGAACAAAGGCGATGCTCAAAGTTGTAGTAACTATAGGGGTATTAATCTCCTCAGTCATACTATGAAACTTTGGGAAAGAGTGGTGGAATGCAGGGTTAGAAGATAAGTTGAGATCTTAGAGAACTAATTTGGCTTCATGCCGGGGAGGTCCACGACTGAGGCCATTCATCTCGTCAGACGCCTTATGGAGAAGTTTAGAGAGCAGCGTAAGGACCTCCATATGGTGTTCATACATCTAGAGAAGGCTTATGATAGCATTCCGCGCGATGTTATTTGGAGGAGCCTAGTAGAGAGGAGGGTGTCGTTGCCGTTCGTTAGGGCGATCCAAGACATGTACTCCCAAGCTAGGACGTGCGTTAGGACCCCAGTTGGTGACACCCAGTTTTTTCCGGTTGAGATAGGGCTACACCAGCGGTCGGCGCTAAGCCCTCTTCTCTTCGCTCTAATCCTTGACTTCATTTCGCGAGGGATTCAAGATGGCATCCCGTGGTGCATGCTTTTTGATGACGACATTGTGTTAGTGGCGGAGTCGAGGAGGGAGGTGAACTCGAAGTTGGAGCTTTGGAGGGCTAAGTTAGAATCCCAGGGATTGCGTGTGAGCCGGTCTAAGACCGAGTATCTCTGGTGTAACTTTAGTGGTGAGGCCAACGAGGAAGATGTTGAGGTAATGATTGCGGATCAGATCGTACCCCATACGGATAAGTTCAAGTATTTGGGTTCGATCATTCAGAAGGAATGTGAGTGTGAAGAAGATGTCACGCATCGCATCAAGGCGGGGTGGCTAAGGTGGAGAGCAGCGACAGGTGTCCTGTGCGACAAGAAAGTCCCTCTAAAGTTGAAGGGTAAATTCTATAGAGCGGCAATCCGATCTGCAATGTTGTATGGCTCCGAATGTTGGGCGATGAAGAAGTCGCTTGAGAGCAAGTTGGAAGTGGCTGAAATGAGAATGTTACGTTGGTCGTGTGGTCGCACTATGTTAGATAGAATTGCGAACGGGCTTTCAGGAACGCGCTGGAAGTAGCGCCCATTTCAGCGAAAGTTAGGGAAGGGAGATTGAGATGGTTTGGCCACGTCCGCAGAAGGCAGGCATCTGCTCCGGTGAGGAGGGTCGAGAGTTTAATGGTTGTCGGGGAGAGGAGGAGAGGCAGACCGAGGAGGACGTGGGAGGAGCAACTGAGATTAGATTTGAAGGCCTTAAACCTTTTCGAGGCCATGACTGTTGATAGGTGCGCTTGGAGGCGCCAGATCAGAGTTGTGGATTCTTTTGTAGGGAGCAGTGCTGTAGTTGAGAGCCTCAGGGTTGGGTTGTCTCGGTTAGCTTTGACCTAGAGCATTGCATTTTTACTTTTATTGTATATTTTATCATATTGTCTTTGCGTGTGGTGTTTTTTTGACAGGGATCTGTGCGGAGAGCCAACCTCTCTTTTGTTAGAGTAGCGTTCATCGGGAATGAAGTAGCCAAATTCCGCTTAGGTAAGTCCCATGTGGATCAAGCCATGGGCTCAGGTATTGTCTCGAGCATTTTCGAATCATATGTTTTCCTTTGTATTTATCACACAAGATTCTGCTATGCACTAAGTTGGGGGTCTTCATGGAAACAGCCTCCCTACCGTAATAAGTAGGGGCATGGTCTGCGTACATCTTACCCTCCCCAGACCCCGCTCAAATCTATTGTTGGATAGATACTGGGACAGGGTCTCATACCATGCTCTAGGGGCTTGCTTAAGTCCATACAGTGCTTTCCTTATCCTGTATACTAGATCTTCGCCTTCTGTATTGACAAACCCTGGTGGCTGTTCAAGATATACTTCTTCTGCAAGGACTCCATTCAGGAATGCACTTTTGACGTCCATTTGTTATACAATGAAGCTCTTATGGGCGGAAAAGGTTAAAAATATCCTAATGGCTTCTAGTCTGGCTACAGGGGTAAAAGTCTCATCGTAGTCTATGCCTTCTTCCTGTCTGTAGCCTTGGGCGATTAGTCGGGATTTATTCCTGATAATAAGTCCATTTCTATCCTTCTTGTTTCTAAATACCCATTTGGTTCCAATTACTGATTGATGCGTAGGTCTGGGTACAAGATACCATACGTTGTTTCTTTCGAAACCGTTGAGCTCTTCTTCCATAGATGTGATCCAATGAGAATTGTTGAGAGCTTCTTTGGTAGAAACCGATTCGTATTGGGCTAAGAATACAACAATAGTGCACATATTAAGTCTTCTAAGCTCGGATTGAGATTTTCATTCAGGAAATGGTGATATCTCAGACTCGGGTTCTTCTTGCGCACATAGTACATTTCCTTGTGTACTCTGTATTCTCCTACGGGTAGAAACACCAACATCAATATTTCCAATGATCAGCTCTTGCGGGTGATCTCTCAACCATCTTCTGTCGGGTTCTAATTCGGGGTCCCGTACTGTATCTTGAGTTGTTGTAGTTTCGGCTTCAGCTTGTACAACATCAGCTTCATCTACGTCAGTTCTTACAGTTGCGAGGTTGATTTCTCGGTCAACGACAGGCTCGGTAGGAGTTGGTGGATCTATGATGGAAAGTTGTTGGATGTTCTGAGAAAGGTCTTCTACTCCTGTAGGGTCATGGTGAGGTTCATCGAATACAACATGAACTGATTCCTCAATTGTTAGCTTCCTTTTGTTGTAGATCCTGTAAGCTTTGCTAACAGAGGAATATCCTACAAATATCCCTTCATCCGACTTCTCATCAAAGGTTCTAAGTTGATCCTTATCGTTGTTCAAAACGTAACATCTGCATCCAAAAATGTGAAAGTACGAAACTAATGGAGTTTTGTTGTTCCATACCTCGTATGCTGTTTTGTTGTGATGCTTGTTGACGATACATCAGTTTTGTGTATAGCATGCTGTATTGGTAGCTTTGCCCCAGAAACGTTGTGGCATCTTGCTTATGGCAATCATTGTCCCTGTTGCTTCCTTCAGCGTCCTATTCTTTCGCTCGGCAATACCATTTTGTTGAGGTGTACGGGCGGCTGAGTATTCGTGTTGTATCCCATTTTCTGAACAGTACTGCTCAATAAAGCGGTTAGTAAATTTTATACCTCTATCGGAACGAATGGACACGATACTCGACCCTTTTTCATTTTGAAGCTTTCTCAGGTGCTCGGGCAGCTTTGAAGTAGTTTCCTTCTTCTTGCTTAGGAAAATTGTCCAAGCATACCTGGAATAATCATCAACAATAACGAGACAGTATTTCTTACCTCCCAAACTTACCAGGTCTACATGACCATAGAGATCCATATGTAGCATTTCTAACACTGTGAGTTGAAAGGTAGGATTTGCTTTTCAGGGTGGTCTTGATTTGTTTGCCTTTCTGACAGGGTCCACAAATGCTGTCTTTCTGGAATGAAACATTTGGCAATCTTCTAACCATTCCCTGTCTGGAGAGTTTGTTGATGGTCTTGAAGTTAACGTATGACATCCTCTTGTGCCATAACCAGCTTAGATCTGCAGTGCCTTTGGCAACAAAACAAGTGATTGTGGAGCTCGTAGGTATCCAGTCAGCAATATACATATTACCTGATCTGCTTCCTGTGAGCACAACTTCTTTGGTTAGGATGTTCTTGACTCTACAGTGATCTATATAGAACTTCACCGAGAACCATTTGTCACAGAATTGGCTAATACTAAGTAGATTGTACTGTAAGCCTTCAACATAAGCTACATCGGTGACTTTGAATTTTCCGACAAGTAGAGTTCCCTTCCCTCTTGTTCTTCCTTTAGATTTATCACCGAAGCGCACTTTTGGACCGTGATCTTCTACGAAATCAGATAACTTGCTTTTATCTCCTGTCATGTGCCGGTAACATCCGCTATCGAAGTACCAAATGTCCTTTTCCAAAATGTCCTGTAGCAAACAAATTAGGTAGATATAGGTCCCCTTTGATTGTTGGTTCCATGGATGTTAGTGCCTTTAGGTACCCAGATTTTCCTGACAGCAATAGGTTTACTATAGGATGGTTTAGGTCCGTAATTGCGATTTCTACATGGGGCATATACGTAGTTGCTATAACCATGATAATTATTATGCATGTAAAATTCAGGGTTACTATTAGTCCAGTACGAATGCCGTCTTGGAGATGGAGCCATTTTCTTCGGCCTAACAGCTTGCCTTCTGGGTCTCTAGTTGGATTCCCAACGCTGTTGTTGATACTGTGTGGAAACTTGTTGTCGCGATGAATGACGAGGCTCCTGTATCCAATACCTAGACATGCTGTACTGAAAGTACTGTCGTGCGGGCCTTTGGTATTTGGATACAGCCTTCCTTCTGAACGGCTGTTGGCGCTATTGATATGCTCAGGAGCATCCTGTTGAATACGCATTACAGGTCTGAATGGCTGGTGATTCCGCTGTCTGGAATAGGAATGAGGTGGCGGAATGGCAACTTTTGCTGTTCGAGGAGCAACAGGTTCCTTCACAGGACTTGGAACTTCTTATGATACAGGAATGAGTTCCACACCCCTGACGAACACAGTACTAGTTTTCCCTTTATTGGAAAATGAGTTGTATCCTAAGACACTTTTATCATGAGCATGTTACCCAGTGCTTAGAATTTCTTCCATTCTTTTAGAAGATTTCTCGAAAGATGTCAGAATGGTCTCAAGTTCTCCTTCTCATTTTTCGAGAGTTTTTACTTTAGCTTGAAGCAGAACAAAATCATTTGTATTGCTTTCACTATGAGATTTAGTCTCACTGAGTTCATGAGCAAGTTGATGATTGCTCTCCATGAGTTTTTCATACTCAACTTTTATGTTTTCGCAATCAATAGACATATTTTCGTAATTTACTTTCGACAAGTCATTTTCTTCTTTCAGCTCTAAGTTAGAAAGTTGGAGCTGCATATTTTCATTTTTCAATGTCTCATGGGCAATTTGAATGGTCTTAAACTCATTCATCATGTTTGCAAAAGTATGTGATGCATTGGAGGGAATAGCTGAAGTTGAGCTTACCTCATCATCGCTATCTTCATCTTCCGGAATGTCCTTGGCCATAAAGCACATATAGGCTTTATCTTCGAAATCATCATCAGATGAGTCACTGTCAGTGACTGCCTGAAGACATTCTTCATATTTTGATGGAATGGGGGAGGCTTCTGATTCAGCAATCAAGGCATTGAGCTTATTTTTTCAAGCACGTTTTCTTTCATCCTTTTCTTGTTGCTCGGCTTGCGGCAACCTTTGAACTTTGGGATGAGGACATTTATTTGCATAATGCTCTGGTTTCCTGCAGTTATAACACAGGTTAGCATCACCAGAGGAAGTTTCAGTACTTACCTTGTGTACAGGCTTGGGCCTGTAGGGAGTTTTTCCCGATTGCCTGATGAACTTCTTGAACTTATGCATGAGGAGTGCCAATTCGTCTTGCGACAGGATGTCGTCGTCGCTGTCAGCATTCTTATGAATGGGCTTTGTTGAGCTCGGCATTCTCTGTCTTCGGTTCGATACAGCGGCTAAGGCTGTAGTCCTGGCGGGAGATTCTTCAGCTTTCTCTCTCCTGTCTATATCGTACTCAAATGCTTTGAGGTGAGAAAAGAGATCAAAAGTAGATATTTCACTAAGATTGCACGACACACGCATAGCTGTGGTCTTAATGTCCCATCGGGCAGGGAGAGATCTGAAAATCTTTAGGTTTTTCTCCCTTTGAGTATAAATTGCCTAATGCTTCAGGTTCACCAACAATGCCAGTGAATCTGAGGTCAAGTTCCTCAAGTGTTTCAGTTGGTTTCATTTCAAAAGATTCAAATTGCTGAGTTAATTTTGAAATCTTGTTTTCTTTTGAGAGCTTAGTTCCCTCACAAATTAACTTGAGTTTATCCCAGATATCCTTGGCTGATTTACAGCTCTTTACCTTAGACAATGTGCCTTTGTCAAGAGTGACAAATAGCGCATTCTTCGCGACATTGTCGAGGTTGGCGCGCTTTCTTTCGTTAGAAGTCCATTGTTCGCGCTCTTTCTCGAGCATCTCTGCATGAGCCTGGCCTTCAATCCTTGGGGCCGGATTTACCTTCATAATCTTTATGGGGCCATCCTGTATGACAAAAATCATCTCTTCGTGCTTTGCTGCAAGATGAGCCTCCATTCTAATTCTCCAATCATCAAATTCGTTAATAGAAAACATAGGAACTTTATTGATCAATGATGAATCCATATGGGAGTATAAGGAAGAAAACGACTGTTTAAAAAAATAAGTGATTTAAGGATCTGATTCAATCAAAAATACGACTGATTCTTTTTAGAATCAACCGCTCCGATACCACTTATTGGCCACTAAGTATACAGGATACAGCTTGAAAAGTGTTTTAAACAACAAGATGTACGGTTTCAAATCTGAGTGCGTAGCGGAAGTCTTGTCAAAGTAAGTTGCTGTAAATACAGCAAATATTAAAACAGTAAATGCAGTGTATACTTTAAAGATAATCACAAATATTAAAACAGTAAATGCAGAAGGTAAAAGACACGGTAATTAAAGTGGTTCGAGGTAAACCCCTCTACGTCCACTGGTCCTCCACACAGGAGTGAAAATGTTTATTATAAATACTACGTACACAACTACGTATTTACAATCAAACCTAATTAGTATATCGTTCACACAGATTGATATAATGATCTTAGCCTCAACCGTTCACACAGATTGGTTTAAGCTATCACTTGACTGGCTTCTTCACACACAGTTCCGAAGCTTCGTCTCTTCAATGCAAGTCCGTCACACACAGTTCGGGAAGAGCAAGATTTCTCAGTCCACACAGGGCTGATGGGTTTTGTTCAAGGGTAGAACAATGATTGAACAACAGTTTTGACTTTCTGAGCTTTTAGCTGATGATGTGTTGTTCACAGTATTGAGCACTGTATATCTCTTCTTTCAGAAATAGCAGTATGCTTTGGGAGATATGTTTGCTCAGATGTATATGATGATAACTTCGTTGTTTCTCAAGCGTATATCAGTTATTTTTACTAAGCACTTGTTTCACTTTGCGTATGATGGATGCATGATCTTCAAACTCTGGAGATTTATATAGCCTTCTGAAATATATCCGTTGATATAAATCCGTTGAGCAAGATTCCATTCCAACGGGATGATGTGTTTGAATAAAACACGATCCGGATTTTGCGCTAGTTTGAAGATCTCTGACAACTTGATATTTAAATACTTTATACTTTTGTATTTAAATATATCTTCTCAAACGGGACTTTGACTTTAGCGAATAACAAAGATTCCTTCTTGTCCTGTTTGGATGCTGTATGGAATGATAGCTGTATTGTCGATTCGGGACAGCTTCCATACATAGTCTTATGAGACTCCTTTGCTGTATGATTGATTCTGTATGCTGGGGCTACGAGAAGTCTTCGATACATGTTGATAGCTTTTATCAGCTTTTCGATACAGCTGCTTGCTGTATGCTGGATTGGCATATTGTCAAAACATTTTACCAACACTTTCGATACAGGGATTGTTTATCCCAACAGTGTGACAAGGTCATTTGCATACACAAAAGCCGGTAAACTGTCTTCTGTTGCAGAAAATGTTGATCATTTTTTCATGCAATTTATAATACTAGAACGGTCGAGTAATAGGACTGGAGCCTACCTTTGCAGAGAACATGTCGTTATATAGTATATACTGAATATATTACTATCTTACATAAATTGATTGACAGCTAAACTTTCAATCTTAAGTAAGACTCTTGGTTAGAAGGATGATAAAAACCAAATACAAATAATTACGAATGAGGAACTTACTAGAGGCCCTTTAACACTATCTGCTTTGTCATTTCCAAACAATTGCTCAACTAGTGCAACAGAGAACTCCATAGTGGTGCCAAGACCACGACTTGTTATTGCATTGCCATCCCGTTGGACTCGTGATTCGATTGTAGTTGTAGTAGAGGATAACCGATCCACAAATTATGGATAACAAGTAACCTATCAAGAGCAAATAGGTAGAAAAGCTGGTAAAATAATATGCAGCATAATGTAGCGAAGAATGATGGAGAAGTAAGTAGCTTATACTTTCAGCCCCTTGAGCAGTCCCCATGATCCAAAAACAACAGTTGGACTTGCACATATTGCAGCATAGAGTTGACCCTCTGCAACCCGTTTCTTGACAATGCTTTCCAAGGTTGCACATTTCTTTAAGAGTGGATGCACCAGACAGTCCTCCCTAGGCCAAACAAAGAACCATGGCCAACATATTTCAAATGTGTGGCCAACATAAGTCAAAAATTTGATGCACCATATAAACATATTTATTCATAACACAATAAATTAAAACTTACCTTATATATTGTAAAGCAAATTAGAAAGGAAGAAAGCAAAAAAAGAATGATAACCAACACGGTTTCATTCCATTTGCTTCCGACACATTCTGGGTTTCTGATTTCTGACGCTTTCAATTTCTCACATACAGAAGGTTGTGAACATTTATGTGATGATGATTATGTGCTTAGGAGTATAGGTTTTGCAATAGCGAAAGGTCTTGCAGTGCAACTTATAGTCCACCTGACACTTACATCTATGTTATAGTTTTGGTTATGTAACTAAAAATATATTAATTGAAATATTCGTATCCTCATTTGAAAAGCTTAATTGCAAGAAAACAAACCACTATTGTCTGGAATCCAAATATTTCCATCCTTTAAGCACAAAGAAACATTATAAATAAAATTATTCAGCAGAGGTATCAAAAAGTAGCATAGAGGTAATAAACTATACTAGAAAAGAGAAAGAAGAAACAACACACAAGAACTTGATGATTGCATGATCAACTATGTATTTTAATTCTTGGAGTGCATTGTTTCTAGTTTTCCACATACATCAACATAATAACTTTAACTGAAAATCAATAATAAATATTCATTTAGAATCACAAGCAAAGAAAACAAAATAATGGGAGCAAGCAAAAAGGGAAAGAAAACGATAATCAAATGCTTCGTATATGGTAAAAATTTGATACAACCTACATATTAAAAAGAAAATGTTATGAACACTGAAACTAATTACATAACATTAGAATGTCAATAAGGAAAGTGGAATTCATATAGCGAAAAGCTGACCTCCCAACACCAAAAACGAGAATCATCTTCTAACACATCAACATTCTCAACAGGAAACCTTGAGCAAAAGTTCTCTTGAGACACATACCTTTAAAAGCTCCATCTTTCTAACACCATACTTATTGCTCGTCAAAGCTTCTGGGTGGATTTTGCTCTTGTCAAATGGAGTTTTAAGTTCATCTCTTAATCTTCACCCCACATGGAATGCCAGGAAAGCTTCAGAAAAATCCTGAGTTGTAATGAACTTGTAAGGCTCATCTTTATACAGCCAATATTGTGCACATAATCTTTATGCTCATCTCTTTGAAATGTCCAAATATCAACTTCAATCTACAGAAAAACTAAGAACATATAATCTAATCGTACGACATGAATAATCAGACAATTTTGTGCATATTCCTCTGATCGAACCTGATGAGTTTTCGGTAATGAACCCTAATTACAGTCGAACTTATACATATACATATATAATAAAAAACGGGTATTTTACCTCTAATTGAAGCTTTACTCTAATTCAAGCTGCAATCAGTTTTGGGGCTGGGGGTGCTCTAATTGGCTTTAGGTATTTGAGAGAGGTGTGAGAGATGAGTGAGAGAGATGAGCGTGAGAGAGATGAGCATGAGAGAGAGAGAGGTCGATAGAGAGAAATGAGGTCTGAGGGAGAGAGAGAGAGAGAGAGAGAGAGAGAGGAGGGAGTGTTTTGTGTAATAAAAATTTATTTTGTGAGTGGGAGAGTGTTTGTGCCTTGGTACCAATTTTTAGCCCGTTCCTCCGAAAACTTAAACTCCAGCCTACAAATTTTAGTCAAGTTCACCAAAAGCATTACAATAGCCTAACATGTATTGTAATGCTTTCTCAAAAGTATTGCAATTGTCAAAATGATTTTTCCGCTTGTAACACTTTTCTATTTTATACTACACTTTCCAAAATTATTGCAATAGACTAGTAAATTTCGTGTCTATAGCAACACTTTATGCAACATAAATGGACTTTGGGCTTGCAATAGGCTATATATGGTGTAGTGTTATCTTCAATTGGATTTGAGAAAAGTGGACTAGTAGAGGATTAGCCCACATATGAAACCACAACAAGTGTTGTGTTATTTATTGTTTTAAGCATCATACTTAACTACTGCATCCATCTTAATTGTTGTATTAAAAGTCAGCTAAGTCTTCCGCATATTATTTTCAGCTGACATCTGAACTGTACTAGTTGAGTTTTTAGTTAAGTTTAAAGATCAGCTAAGTTTATCTAGTTGCTCCCATCACAACTGAGTTTCTCAAACCAGCTATTTCAGCAAAGTATTTTAAAATTCTATTCACCCCTCTCTAGACTTTTACCATACGTACTTGTGACCTACAAATAGTATAATAATAGTCAAGAAAAATCTTATACGTTTTACTCAACACAACTTCTGAAATCCCCTGATTTAAGAACTACCATTTCAATTTTTAAAACTGAAGATACATGAATTATGAAAACTGAAAATGCATGAATCAAACATTCAATACAAATATTACTTTATCACCAAAGTACCAAATACAACATTACAAAATAAATTATTCTCCAACAAAATATTGTTTTTAAAGTTTTTTTCTAAATTATATATCTCTAATATAAGGGACATTGGTATTTTTGGTCGAACTGTGTACCTGAAAAGACCATTCCACTCCTCCCCTATCCTTCCCTTCTTTTTATGTTGAATTTAATAATAATAATAAATATAATAATATCAAATGTTCAAAAACAATAAATTTTAAAAAACACCCTTAGAATATTAAATTAAATTGAAAGGGCTACTAATCTTCAATTTTTTTCTACGGGATCTCTGACGGACCTCCGACCGACCAGTTTTTAGGCAGGGCAGTCGGCGAGTTTTTTTTTTTAAATGCCACGCCGTCGGCGGACCTTCGTCGATCAATTTTTTTTTGAAAAAAAATCACATAGCCGCCGGCCTGCTTTCGCCGACAGGCCAATTTTTTTTTTTTTTTTTTAACCAGGCTGGCCTGCTCTCTAGAGGGTCATTGTCGGCGGCTGATCGTTTTTTTTACGCAAGGCCCGTCGACCTTCTTTCCTGCAGGCCATTTTTTTACCCCCAATCTCACCGTTCTGCTCTCCGATGGGCCGCCGCCGACTATCGCTTTATTTTTCCTTTCTTCTTTTACCTTGGGTCCACCTGTAACGACCTGATTTTTCTAATGGTATTTTTATAAAAAAATGATAATGAGGAAACTTGTAGAAATTTCAAGTCGTTACTAAACATACATTTTCTAAAATATTTGCGAAACGTAAATAGGATTTCAAATTTCCAATACGACAAAATCCAGCAACGGAAAATAATTTCTAAAAATAAAACTAATTGTTCATAGCAACTTGAGCGGAATTAAAAGAAATAATTATAATATTAATCATATGCCGACCCGCTCTGCAACCCATTCCCTCTATTGCGAATTAACCTAAAATTTTTACATAAAAATGGGATGAGCTTTCTATCGCTCGTGGGAACATCACAAATCAACAATAATCGCAATACATAACGGAGGCATAGCATGAATATTTGTTATATCAACTTGAGCATGTAAACATGTGACTACATGTAAACATATACTGATACTTGATATGAAAAATATGTGACTGCATGTTAATCATATACTGATACTTGGTACGAAAATATATGACTGCAAGTTAATCGTAAATATAACATATCACCTATACAGTCCAAATAAAGCAATTAAAATTGACAAGTAATAATTCCCACCTGAAATTGAAGTGACTTGAATGCGAATGCTTGAATGCTTATGAATCGTCTTAATCGTGTCCTTGATTCTCGTAGCCTACAATTAAAGAGGCGTATATTTTATTATATAATAATCATGTAAAATAATTGGAATTAGAATTATATATATATATATATATATTTGGGTTGAAGAAGGGATGAGATCGGGCCATTTGTTAAGACAGTGCTGGGCTGAAAAAAAAATAAGAAAAATAAAATGGGATGCGGTTTCAAGGCTCATGGATTAAAAGGGTTTTGGGTTAATATAGGTGGGCTTCATAATTGGATGTGACCCAATAGGTTATAAGATCCAAAATCGGCCACTCTCTCATTCTTCTTCTCAACATCCCGTCTGACATCTCCACCTCCGCCGACTTTCACACCACCAGATTGAGAGGTGACTCACGGTGGCCACATTCGACATTGAAAAACAAAGGAGCACGCGATGGTGAAATCTGGGCGAGATTCGACCGTGTAGTCTAATTGAGGCGGAGGAACTGGATGTTGTGGTGGCGGAACTAAGCGACCGTACTCATCGCGATTCAAGGACATGCAGATGGAACAGAGAGGCGATCCCGTCAGCCATAGGTTTGAACCGGTAGCGAAACTAGGTTGAGGGATGGAGTTGGAAAATTAAACTTCAACCGACTCCAGGTTGATGTTTCTTGTTACTTTTAGAAACTGTTTTCTGAAAACTCAAGATGTATGTGTGTGTGTGTGTTTTCTGTATCACGAATGGAACTCGGTGGCCAGAGCGGTTAAGGGAAGGAGAAATATGGAAGACGAATCTTCTGTGAAATTGAGACGATAAAAAAATCAAACCAAACATACCCACTATATCCCGCTCAGAGCAGGGTCTGGGGAGGGTAAGATGTACGCAGACCATGCCCCTACTTATTACGGTAGGGAGGCTGTTTCCGTGAAGACCCCCGGCTTAGTGCACAGCCGAATCTTGTGTGATAAATACAAAGGAAAACATATGATTCGAAAAAGCTCGAGACCATACCTGAGCCCATGGCTTGATCCACATGGGACTTACCTAAGCGGAATTTGGCTACCTCACTCCCGATGAACGCTACTCTAACAACAGAGAGGTTGGCTCTGCGCACAGCTCCCTGTCAAAAATACACCACACGCGAAGACAATATGATAAAATATACAATAAAAGTAAAAATGCAATGCTCTAGGTCAAAGCTAACCGAGACAACCCAACCCTGAGGCTCTCAACTACAGCACCGCTCCCTACAAAAGAATCCACAACTCTGATCTGGCGCCTCCAAGCGCACCTATCAATAGTCATGGTCTCGGAAAGGTTTAAGGCCTTCAAATCTAATCTCAGTTGCTCCTCCCACGTCCTCCTGGCCCGCCTCCTCCTCTCCCCGACAACCATTAAACTCTCGACCCTCCTCACCGGAGCAGATGCCTGCCTCCTGCGGACGTGGCCAAACCATCTCAATCTCCCTTCCCTAACTTTCGCTGAAATGGGCGCCACTTCCAGCGCGTTCCTGAAAACCCCGTTCGCAATTCTATCTAACATTGTGCGACCACACGACCAACGTAACATTCTCATTTCAGCCACTTCCAACTTGCTCTCAAGCGACTTCTTCATCGCCCAACATTCGGAGCCATACAACATTGCAGGTCGGATTGCCGCTCTATAGAATTTACCCTTCAACTTTAGAGGGACTTTCTTGTCGCACATGACCCCCATCGCTACTCTCCACCTTAGCCACCCCGCCTTGATGCGATGCGTGACATCATCTTCACACTCACCTTCCTTCTGAATGATCGAACCCAAATACTTGAACTTATCCGTACGGGTACGATCTGATCCGCAATCATTACGTCAACATCTTCCTCGTTGGCCTCACCACTAAAGTTACACCAGAGATACTCGTTCTTAGACCGGCTCACACGCAAGCCCTGGGATTCTAACTTAGCCCTCCAAAGCTCCAACTTCGAGTTCACCTCCCTCCTCAACTCCGCCACTAACACAATGTCGTCAGCAAAAAGCATGCACCACGGGATGCCATCTTGAATCCCTTGCGAAATGACGTCAAGGATTAGAGCGAAGAGAAGAGGACTTAGCGCCGACCCCTGGTGTAGCCCTATCTCAACCGGAAAATACTGGGTGTCACCAACTGGGGTCCTAACGCACGTCCTAGCTTGGGAGTACATTGTTGTTGCCCAAAATATTTATCCGAAGATTAAATACTGCTGGAAGATGGACAACAAACAACAATTTGCGGGAGCACTTCCGAGAGAATATGAATAAACACAAGATTTGCCGGGTTTGTTAGGCCCGGGCTTGAATGCTCTCGCAAGATGCTATTAATACAAATATTCGTGGATACAAGTATTAATGTGAGAAATCTAAATACAATGAGTGTAAAAAGACTCTGTTAATCCGGCTCTTGAGCGAAGCTCGGTGTTCTTCGTCCCTGCCGATCGTCTGCTTGATGAGAGAGGCCGAGAGAAATAAGTACCGAAAGATAGCTGTTGCCAAGAGTTGGAGAAATCCAAGTGCTGTGTGTTGATTCTGTAATGTGTACTGAAATCGCGATAATGCAGAGAGTTTAGAGAGTCAGAATCTCGGTCCTTGGACAAGTGCTGGCAGCCTCTTATTTATAGGGGCAGAGGAGCTTTGTTTCCTAGCGGGCGATCGTCTTCTGGCCATTATAATAATGGGGCGATCGTTCTAAAGGTCACATGGGCAGTCTGCCTAAAGTCCAAGGCTACAGCCGGCAGCCAGCTGGGCGGTCCAATGAGGAGCCAGCACGCGTCCGGAGTCACTGTCATATGCGGCCCTACTGACAACTTTCGGCGGGCTTGTCGGCTGGTGGACGGAAGCTGACAGGTTGTGGTCAATGATCCGTGAATTGCGGATCTTGTCTCGGCTCTGCACGTGGGTTGAGTCCTGAGGCTTGGCCTTTGCCGACTGGATGGCCATCGGCCCTGATCGGCATGAGGCGGTCGTCTCTAGCTGGTCACCGAGGTCGGCATTGGCCAGTTGCTGAGGGTCGGCATCGGTCGGTCACCAAGGGTCGGTCGGCAAGTGCCGGGAGATGATCGTCCGCTAGTCGGTCACCAGGAGTCGATCGCCAAGTACCGAGAGATGATCGTATTTGATGTCGATCGCCCGGCACCGGGACTTGTCCTGGGACCTTCGGTTGGCCGATTTATGTTGACTGCGGAGCTAAGGCTAGGTCGCCTGGTCGCTGGTCGGCAGTTCTGCCTCGGCTGCTCGGAAATGGCTAGGTCGCCCGATCTCTGAGGCGATCGCCGGTCAGAGAGTATAATTCTCGACACAACAATTACCCCCCAGCTTGCTCCGATGTTGAAGACACGGGGCGAGGTGGTTCTTGCTGGCGATCGTGTAGGATGAGGACGGGCGATCTTGTTGAGCTGACTTAGGATTCGGACTTGGGCTATCATGGTCGATTGGCTAGCTATCTTTTGGTCTTGTACCTGCAAAAAACAACATTGGCCGATCCCTCGTAGAAACTTGATTGTTTCGTCGCTGAGGAACCGTGCACAGTCGTGAAGTTCGATGGACCGACTCCATGACCGTGTCTTGGTGCGCGAAGACATTGAGTGTCTCGTGACTCACTTTATTATGAGGGTCCTCTGTTAGGCTGCGCCTTGCCTCGTATTTAAACGAAGGGCGTGCGGTCTTGGTCTAGAGGAGTCCTTGCGCGGGGCAGCGTCGGATGATTCAACTCCATGCCCGCGGCTTGTTTAGCTCTGCTTCCACCTCGGCCCACCATGAAGATGGCGAACCTCGACGGTGTACGTTGAGACGGGGGTAGTGGCATGTGTCGCATTGTCCGGGTAGATCATCTTAGATGGTGAACCTTGAGGGCGGGCGATCGTGTCCACTAATTAATTTTGGAGAGCCCTCAGACTACGCCGGCCTCGTATTTAAATGAAGGGCGGGCGATCTTGGCTCAAAGGGACCTTGCATGGCCGAAGCAGCCGGTTCCATCGACTACCAGGACCATGGCTTTATGATGTGCGGTGGAGGCGATCTGATGCCTTAGTCCATCATGTTAAATGGTGAACTGTCGATGGCGATCGTGTCCTCCGGGTTGTTGATGATGCTTGATGATCGGCGATCGGGCTGGAAGACTGGTGATCGTCGCTCGGCTGCGGATCGCATTATTCATAGGTTGATAACGGCGATCGGGCGGGAGATCGTCGTTCGGGCGCCGATCGCGCTGCTCAGAGGCTAAGGAGAAACCTTTGCCTGGCCAGGAAGTCTGCGGCTCTAGCTCGGAAGGCTGCGTAGGTCGTAGGTTGGTTCTTCGTGAGATGCCTAAACATCGGCGAAAGACCATGAAATCCTCCTAGGACCGCGTAGAGGGCGATCTCATCACTTACGGGCTCGCCGTTGAGGATGATCACGTCTACCCGGTCGATGTAGTCCGAGTCGGACTCTTCTTCTCCCTGCTTGATTTGCATCATGCGAAGGGGGCCTTCCGGCCGGACGACCCTGGTGGCGAAGTACGCTGTGAAGACGTTCGCCAGCTCGTTAAAGGAGCCAATGGACCGAGGTGGCAATGAGGTGTACCACCGGTAGGCGAGGTCGTTCAGCGTCATAGGGAACATTCGGCACCTGGTCGCGTCAGATGCCCCACACCCAGTCATGTAGATGTTGAACTTGCTCAGGTGCATTTCGGGGTCCGATCGCCCCTCGTACAAGGGTGTTTGCGGGGGAGCGATCTTGTGCTGCACGGGGGCAAGCTCGATGTCGATCGCGAGCGGATCGCTTGGCTCGACGATCGTCTTCTTGGCGCCTGCCCTGGATTCCAGGAGCGCCTTCATGTCATCGATCTGACGTTGCATTGCGGCCATCGCCGTGGCTCGGTCGCTTGCGGATCGGCTTTGGGAGCGGGAGCCGAGGCGATTGTGTACCGATTTCCGGACTCCGCTGCTGCCGACCTCGGCTATTTGGCGAGGGGGAGCCAGACGGCTGGGCTGCCTTCTGGGAGTCGGGTAGGCCGAGCTCCTGGTGACGGACTCAAACTCCTTCGTCTCGTAGCTGGGGCCGGACTGCCCCGGTCGCCAAGACGGGTCACTGCCCAGGCGATCGAAGACAGAGGTGCCTCGGCTGGCGAGCGCCTCTTCAAGTGACGACGAGCCTCGGCGTCGCTCGCCGAACGCCTTGAGTTTCCGCTTGGACTTCCGGCGGACGGCCGAGGGGGTGATAGCGGGAGGCGCGTCGAGAGCACTCCGTTGCTCCTGTAGGACGGCTATGGCTTCTTCGATATGTTCCTTGGTTCGGAACTGATCGAGCGAGAGGCTTGGGCCGCCGTCCAGGGACGGGATCGAGCGTCTCTGACCGCGGCGGCTACCTTCCACCATCGGTTGTGGCTCGGACTGGGACGGAACGAGGCGTCTGGCCGGCTGGCCAGCGGCTTTCTTCGACGCGGAGGCGGAAGACATGATTTCTGAAAGATTTCTTTGAAGCGCAGTGAGTGTCACTTCAAGTATATGCCCCGAGAACAGTGAGTGTTCTTCGGGACGGTATGAATAAAAATTTGAGGGTTAGATGCCCCTCCTTCTAGCGCCAATTGTTGTTGCCCAAAATATTTATCCGAAGATTAAATACTGCTGGAAGACGGACAACAAACAACAATTTGCGGGAGCACTTCCGAGAGAATATGAATAAACACAAGATTTGCTGGGTTTGTTAGGCCCGGGCTTGAATGCTCTCTGCTATTAATAAAAATATTTGTGGATACAAGTATTAATGTGAGAAATCTAAATATAATGAGTGTAAAAAGACTCTGTTAATCCGGCTCTTGAGCGAAGCTCGGTGTTCTTCGTCCCTGCCGATCGTCTGCTTGATGAGAGAGGCCGATAGAAGTAAGTACCGAAGGATAGCTGTTGCCAAGAGTTGGAGAAAGCCAAGTGCCGTGTGTTGATTCTGTAATGTGTACTGAAATCGCGATAATGCAGAGAGTTTAAAGAGTCAGAATCTCGGTCCTTGGACAAGTGGTGGCAGCCTCTTGTTTATAGGGGCAGAGGAGCTTTGTTTCCTAGCGGGCGATCGTCTTCTGGCCATTATAATAATGGGGCGATCGTCCTAAAGGTCACATGGGCAGTCTGCCTAAAGTCCAAGGCTACAGCCGGCAGCCAGCTGGGCGATCCAATGAGGAGCCAGCACGCGTCCGGAGTCACTGTCACATGCGGCCCTACTGACAACTTTCGGCGGGCTTGTCGGCTGGTGGACGGAAGCTGACAGGCTGTGGTCAATGATCCGTGAATTTCGGATCTTGTCTCGGCTCTGCATGTGGGCTCAGTCCTGAGGCTCGGCCTTTGCCAACTGGATGGCCATCGGCCCTGATCGGCATGAGGCGGTCATCTCTAGCTGGTCACCGAGGTTGGCATTGGCTAGTTGCTGAGGGTCGGCATCGGTCGGTCACCAAGGGTCGGTCGGCAAGTGCCGGGAGATGATCGTCCGCTAGTCGGTCGCCAGGAGTCGATCGCCAAGTACCGAGAGATGATCGTATTTGATGTCGATCGCCCGGCACCGGGACTTGTCCTGGGACCTTCGGTTGGCCGATTTATGTTGACTGCGGGGCTAAGGCTAGGTCGCCTGGTCGCTGGTCGGCAGTTCTGCCTCCGCTGCTCGGCAATGGCTAGGTCGCCCGATCTCCGAGGCGATCGCCGGTCGGAGAGTATAATTCTCGACACAACATACATGTCTTGGATCGCCCTAACGAACGGCAACGAGACCCTCCTCTCTACTAGGCTCCTCCAAATAACATCGCGCGGGATGTTATCATAAGCTTTCTCTAGATCTATGAACACCATATGGAGGTCCTTACGCCGCTCTCTAAACTTCTCCATAAGGCGTCTGACGAGATGAATGGCCTCAGTTGTGGATCTCCCCGGCATGAAGTCAAATTGGTTCTCTGAGATCTCTACTTCTCTTCTAACCCTGCATTCCACCACTCTTTCCCAAAGTTTCATAGTATGACTGAGGAGTTTAATACCCCTATTGTTAGTACAACTCTGAACATCGCCTTTGTTCTTGAAAAAAGGCACGACAATACTATGCCTCCACTCTGTCGGCATCTTAGAGCCTTTGAGGAGGATGTTGAACAACTCTGCTAGTCACTGAACTCCGACTTCCCCCAGACAAAGCCACACCTCAATAAGGATCTGATCCGGGCCTACTGCCTTAGCTCTACCCATTTTCATTAGGGCACCCTTTACTTCCTCCTTACTGATGCTCTCACAGGAACTAAACGAACGAGCAGAAGATAGACTAACTCCTTGCACCACCGAGTCACTACCTCTAGCCTCATTGAAAAGTTCGAAAAAATACCTATTCCACCGCTCCTTAATAGCCACATCGTTCACTAACACTTGACCCAAATCATCCTTAATAAACTTAACGGGACCCAAGTCGCGCCGCCCTCTTTCCCTAGCTTTCGCTAGTTTAAAAATAGCATTCGCTCCTTCTTTGGTGTCTAGGCGCTTGTACATCTTCTCGTAAGCCTCACATTTAGCCTTTAGCCACTGCCTTCTTAGCCTCTCTTTTCCCCACCTTGTACGCTACAATCTTCAAGATTCTCTCCTCCCCATCACTAACCGACAAAAGCTCCTTAAATAGCGCTTGTTTTGCCTTAACCTTGTTTTGGACCTCCTCATTCCACCACCAAGCCTCCCTAGGGCCACTAGACCTGCCCGAAGAAACCCCTACCACCTTCTCGCCCACTCTCCTAATAGCATTGGCCATGCTGGTCCACATAAGGTTAGCATCGCCCGCACGCAAAAAACCTCCTCCTTCGCGGGTCAGAGACTCCTTGAATACTGTCGCCTTCTCACCCTTCAGATTCTTCCAGAGAATCCTAGGTCTAGCTTCTCTAACCCTGCTAACAACACGACCTCTCATGGATAAATCCATAGCCAGCAGCCGGTGTTGAGAAGCACATGCCTCGCTCCGGAACACCCTGCAGTCCACGCACGCCCTAGCATCCCGACTGCGCAAAAGAATGTACTCAATTTGCGTGTTGTGCCCCCCACTACTGAAGGTGATGAGGTGCTCAGCTCTCTTCTGAAAAACAGAGTTAGCAATTACCAACTCATGCGCAGTGGCAAACTCCAACAGTGCGGAACCTCCTGCATTCCTAACTCCGAAGCCGAAACCCCCATGCGCACTATGATAACCATCCACCCCCTCACCAATGTGCCCAATTGAAATCGCCCCCCAAAATAATAAATTGATCGTCCGGAATACACCCGACCAACTCATCTAACCAGACCCAAAAGGCTTCCTTATCAAGCACACCCAAACCAACATGTGGGGCATACGCACAAACCACATTAACCACCTTCTCCCCAACCACCACTCTAACGGACATAATCCTATCATTGCACCTTTTCACTTCCACGACGTTGTCCTTAAGCTCCTTAGACAAAAGGATGCCCACACCATTGCTCGAGTTAGCAAGGCCTGAATACCACAATTTATAACCGTTCACCTCCCTGGACTGCGACCCCTTCTACCTAGTCTCCTGAATACAAGCCACATCAACCCTTCTCTTACCCAAAACATCCACAAGCTCCAAAAGCTTACCCGACAAGGTACCCAAATTCCAACTACCAACCCACAAACAGTGCGACATCGACCAATACAAGCAAAGACAATATAAAAGCAAGCAAACCGCATAAAAATCGCAGTAAATGGTAGATATATGGCAGACAAAAATGAAATTTAACAGAAAAGTACAATGATACCGGACTTCGACATGCCTTGGAGACGATGAAGGAGAAGTCGCGGAAGCTGGAAACCGATCGACTCCTGAACAGGGAAAAGGCGATCGATAGGCCGACGACACCTGGTAGCAGCACAGGAAACCTGCAAAACAGACAGCTAAAATGCAATACTACTGTTAGATTGACGGGGAGGGATGAATGCCGCGGTGTAAAGTTATTCTTCTGGCGATACGCCGGCCAGAGATGACCAGCAGCCCGGGGCGGCGCAAGCGTAAGTTACGGCAAAGCTCAGGGGTTAGTTAAAAATCACACTGTTATCTTACAGAAAAATAAAAAAAACAACCCAAATCACACTGTCAGAATGAAACTAATATTACAAACTAAAGTTGCTGTAATTAACTTAATCAAATTTAACAACTACCAGTAACTTTACCAAGTAACTTAACCAAGCGTTTCTAATTGAGACGATAAGCGTTTCTAATTAAAAAGAATTACAAAAAAATTACCTGTATGCTTGAGTTCGCTGGATGGTTCTGAAATGCGGGATAGTATATAGGATTTTCTGTGTAATTTTTGTGAACTGAAGTTTTGTTGTAAATGAAGATTTCTGGTTTGTATTTTTGAAGACGATGGTTTGCTGTGATGTGAAAGAGAATTGTGAAAATGCCTTCCTAAGTTTAATTTGTTGTTTGTGGTTTTATAATGGAAATAGAATACGGATCCTTCCCATTTCCTCCCCTCAACCTAGGGGCGTTAATAGAAATTCGAAAACCGACCAACCAATCCGAACCAATCCGCACCGAACCGAAAATCCCCGACCGAAAGCAACCCCGAACTTGAAACTTACAAACTGAATTAATTCGGGTTTAGATAACTTAAAACCGAACCGAACCGAATTACCCCGAATTGGACCGAACTAACCCGATTATTTATATTATATAAAATTTTATTTATATGACTAAAATTTATAAACTTATAAAATAATATATCTACACATATATTGTAGTTTTGATAAAAACAATTATTAAATATATCAATTAAAGATCTATCTATTATTTTAGAACAAGTTTTATTAATATAATTAATTTTTTTGTTACTTTATTAAATAAATATATATAAATTAAATATGTTTGGGTCAAAACCGAATTTGACCGAACTAATCCGAAACCGAAATATTTGGGGAGGGTTTGGGTTTTGAGTTTCGAAAACCAAAACCGATCGAAACCGAAACCGAATTTTAAAATTTCGGGAGGGTTTGAGTTTCGAAAATTTTACCCCGACCGAAACCGAAAACACCTCTACCTCAACCCCATTCTTGCCAACTTCCATTGTAGAACTCCCATCGTGAGAACGTGGAGTTCCCACTCTTCTTGTCGTGTGAAATATTTTCAATTGAGCTGGAGATTTTTGGACTGACCATTAAAATATGGGTTGGGAAAAGATAATTGTACTTGGTAAAATTTATAATAGTTGGGCTTAAGAATTAAAATTTATTGGGTTGAACATTATAATGGTTGGTTGGCGCAAAATGAATGTATTAAAATTAATTAAAATGGACTTGTGAATATTAGACTTAATGGATTTATAATATTTGGGCTCGATAATTAATTGGCTTGGGTCAATAGTTAAATTAAAAATTCATGAATTGGGCTCGCTAAATAATCACAAGTCCAACTCATAATTTAAATTGAATTATTATTCAATATTTACTATAAAAATTAATAAATTAAGAAATAATTTTTCTAAATTTAGCGGGTATTACACCACGGACCTGCTTTATGCGGGCCATCTACCACGGCTGACCAATTTTTTTTAACGCCAGACCCGTTGACTTGCTTTTTGGTGGGCCGCTGCCGATGGACCTCTGTCCGACCTGCTTTTCGGCGGCCGACTATTTTTTTTGACCTGCCGACATGTTTTTCGGCGGTCGTTATTTTTTTTTATGGCAGGCCCATCGGCCGTCGATAGAATTTAGAGAATCAATATATTCTCTTGAAAAAATAATGTTGTAATTTTAATTATTTTATTTTTGATATATTATCATATCGTGTTATTATGACACAAATTATCTCTAACTATATATAATTAGTAGACCTGGCAAAATAGGCCAAGGCCCGCGGGACGGGCCAGCCCGCCCGTTTTTGGGCGGGCATTGGGCTTCATATTTTTGGCCCAAAAAAATTGGGCCTTTTTGGCCCGACCCAGATTTGGCCCGCCCGTTGAGGCCCGGCCCGCGGGCGGCCCAAGTTTATATATATATATATTTATGTTATATGTAATTATAATATTTAAATTTTTTCCTTATTTGTTAGATTATATTACATCTATATGTTAATTATTGATGTAATTTTATTTTTTATGGGACTTTGTGATTACTTTGTAGTATCTCATATCAATAATAATATTATTTTATGATTTTTATAAGAAAGTAGTAGTGATAAATGATAAGATTAGGGTCGTAAACGAGCCGAGCTGTACCGAACCTTCACAGGGTTCGGCTCGCTCGAACTTATCCGAACCATAGGTTCGATTCGGCTCGAAACTTTCGACCCTCAGAATTTGAGGTTCGATTCGGCTCGAAAGCTATTTTTTTTATAGTTCGATTCGATTCGGCTCGAATTTTCGAACCGTTCGAATATAGTATGATTAGGCTCGAGTTAAAGTCTAGTATAACTCCATAAAATATAGATCGAATATAGTTCGATTCGATTTGCCGAAGCCGAATGTTTCGGCCTAGGATGGGAGTGGTTTATGTCTTGGGCCAAAACCCCTCGAATCGAGCCGAACCGTTCGGCCCGATTCGCTGAGTTCTATTTTATAGGGTTCGGCTCTACGTTTCGTGCCCCGAATCGAGCCACGAACCGAGCTTTTTCGAGCCGAATCCTTCGAACCGAATCGAACTTTTAGGTTTGTTCACAGCCCTAGATATGATGATCAAATAAAAATATTTGTATATTTGTCTTTTGATTGTGGTAGTGTAGTAAACAATGTAATTATCAAATAAAAATAATTGTACATTTATTTACCTGATTGTGATAGTATGGTGAATAATATAATAATTAAGGATCAAAAAATATTTCTATATTTATTCAGAATTAATATTTCAAAAAAAAAAGAAAAGAGTTGAGGCGCCCGGGGCGGGCACGGACCTAATATTTTTGGCCAAAAAAAAAAATCGAGCCTTTTTGACCCGACTCAGATTTGACCCACCCATTTTTCGCCCGACTCGCCCGTTTCCAAGGTCTAATCTTATATATATAAAGCTTAAGAAGCCTTATAAATGTAAGTGGTCATAATTAATGCTTGATGAATTGATTGTATCAAAGCTTAAGAAGCCTTATAAATGTAAGTGGTCATGATTAATGCTTGATGAATTGATTGTATCATATTTGTTATTCCACATTGATTTCCAGGCATGTCAAGCAACTTTCGTTAAGTCATCATCATCATCATCAACAACACCTTAATCCCAACTATGTTGGGGTCGGTGGCATGAAGATTATAGTGTCGTTTAATTGTCTAAAATTAGTTAACACCATAACTCATGCAAATAACAAAGTGGCAAAATTTTACGCCGGATGCCCTTCCTGTCGCAACCTTCATATGAAGGAGAAGCAACTTTAGTTAAGTGTACAATGAATATTCACATAATGGCCATTTATATGTTAAGTATATGAAGCATTTGTCAGTTATAAATGTAAAGTGGTTATAATAAATAACTCACGAATTGAAAGTGAAATGTAGAGATGAAGTGTTTGGTGCCATGAATGCATAAATTAAACACACCAATTAGTGTTAGTCTTTTTACCTTCCCGTCCATGAGTTACAAATATTTTATCAACTATATAATGTGTCAAAAATCACACACAACAAAACACAACTTCCTCCACACGTGCACATTGGGCTACAACTTATTATGGTGGTAAAGTAAGCATCATATCGTCTAGCTTAATTAGCATATTGATTTATATTGTTTTATGTAAATTTCACGTGTGTTTTGTGTGTGTAACAATGTAGGACATAAAGATGGTGCTTAGGAGATTTGGTAGTAACGTCATCTTCTCTAATGGTTTAAGAGATCCTACACATCGTTGTCTTATCAATTATGTGGTACATGCACGAACATTTTTACTTTGATCGAAAATGCAATATATTGATTAAGCGTATTTAAGTTACTAACGATCAACTATATCTAATTGTTTTTTGTAGCGCGTCAAGAAGCATTAAAGAAAGATATCGAGAAGTCACAAAAATTGTATCAAGAACAAAACATGAAAAAGGCCAATGAACAACAACGACAAAGACAACAACAACAACAACAAGAACAACAACAAAAACAAGAACGATGCCATGGCCATCGGTGGGATGAATACTTAGCATTCATATTAATATATGTTACAAATTAAACATGCAATATTTTGCTTCATGTAATACCGATAAATGGGCTAATACTATTGATTCGTTAACAAGTAAGTTTATTGAAAATAATGTGACGAGTTCAATTTTTAGTCAATAATTATTACTACACTTTGTTGGTGCATTTTAATATTTTTGCTCTTAATTTAATTTTTTGTCTTGCGGTGTGTTAATGTCACTTTCTTAATTAAACGTCTTGAAATATTGCGTGACTTTGATACTTGATATGATTGTGTAAGTTATGTCGATGTTACATATTGAAAATGGTAGTATATAATAAAAATATCTTCACACTATCATCTTTATCCATAAATGGTGCAAAGCAATGGACTATAGATAAAACAAATACGTATTAATGATTCGGGTAATCATATCCACAATTAGTATCGGCAATTAAGTGATTATGTTATTTTGAGAATTTATTATTTATATAATTTTACTGTAGTTTAAATCTTACATAATAAATAATATCATTTTAACGATTTATGTAGTTTAAACAATATAGATATACCATTTATATAATCTATTATAAATTAAATTTAAATCTTACTCAATAAGTAATATCATTATGGAGATTAATTGATTATCTTAATATAATTTTAGTTTCATCTGTAGAATGACAAACAAATTTGGCAAAATGAAATTGTTATATTAGTTATTAAGAGTAGAAAAATTATATGTTGAGATTGATGTCTTCAAATATATTTATATATGCAACCTGGTACAAATTAAATATACTAACAATATTGGACCGATTTTCACAACAATAAAAAATATTGAAACTTAAATGGTTTTTGTGCATAAAATAAAGTTCGATTAATTAAGCGTAGTAATGTGGAACTACCGTATTTGATATGATAAACCAAAAAGATAATTAATTGTCACAAGCTAGATCTCAAAATATAGCGAATATCCACTTTGTTACGATTTTATATAAGGGTTACATTTATTTTGAAGAACAGTATGCGTTTAACCTCTCTTTGACATTTAGTATGTAACTTATACATATTAAAAAGTTACATGTGAAGAGACTCTTTTAAATGTAGCATCTTGAAAAAAGTCTCTTCACATATACTCTTTTAATGTCAATAAACTATTTTAAATGTGTGTAAATGCTTAGAAAAGGTGTGATACCATCACAACTTAGATATATAATGACGAAAATAAGTCAAAGATTACGCTATGAACACTTATATACAGTTCATGTAATGACGAAAATTAGTGTTGAACAATACACTATGAACATTTAGATTAAGCGTGTGCATGTGAGTCCGAATGATTTCGATCTAAATATAAAAGTCACCAAACAACTAATTAAACTCATTCATCTTAAACTCATGCGATCTTTACAAAAGTTGTGATACCATCACAACTTACAAACTAATAACGAAAATAAATACCACATTCTGTTACACTATGCCAAATTAGATAGAGTCAGGTAATGCGGCCTAGTCAAATATTAGTAACTAGAGATAATGAACAAGTAATAGCCGTTCCTATTTCGGAAAAGTGGGGTTTTAATATAGTTTATCATCGAATAGTATTTTTTCGTGAATTAAAAGGGACCATTTCCCATTTTCTAGTGAGAGAAAACTACTAGAAAAACCCTCTTGCTACCGTAGAGTTTCCGATCCAATGGCCAACAGCAATTTACCGCGTAGAATCATCAAGGTATAACCCCGATCTTTGCTTTGCGCTTCGATCCCTCTTTTACTTTGACTTTAATCCCTAGATTTTGAAACTTTTTGTTTGAATTGATTGGTCGGTTTACTTTAGCTCTGATTGTGCTGATTGACTGAATTACATTTTTTTTCTTTATTTTTTTGGTTTTATAGGAGACTCAGCGTCTTCTAAGCGAACCAGGTATACTTTTCAATTTCCACGCATGCACGCCATGAAGATAATTTATGTTTGGGATTAAAACTGATGAGTCTAAGTTAATGGAAAGCGCAATGCTACAAACACATTTGTAATCATGAAGCTTCGTTGACGTATTTAAGTATTGTATCTATGGTTCTATTGTTCTGGTTTCTATATTTTAGTTTCTTTCACTCAATTGACTGACAAATGAAGCTTGTTTTGCATGTAGAGACTCTAATATCTACACATTCTTTTTTCTAGTGGAAATGTGATCTGTAATGGTTTGACAATTTTTAGCATGTCGTGTTCGCCCTTATGTTAGTTTTGCCTTCGAGTGTATTCTTGAGCCAAATATGGAAACAATTTTGGTTTATGATCATTCAATTTAGATGAATTAGGCCATCTCTAGTGGTGAATTTCTAATATAGAAATGACAACTACATCAGTCTTAGTCCCAAAATGCTTTGGGGTCGGCTAACATGAATCAATATCTGAAACGTCAATTCGTCTCCAATAGAACAGTCTTATGAAAAGGAAAAAGTGAAGGTGAAAAATTTAGTAGGTAAAAAAAAGTAATAATAATTATGCAAAAATTAATAAATAAATAATAAAAAGTAAATAAAAATAGTAATAGCCATTATGCAAAAAGAAAAAACTCAAATATAATCAACCACCCGAATTCTCTCCCTCCACATCGTCTTATCCAACACCATAACTTCTCTAATCCCAAGAAACCTCATATCATTCTCAATCACTCTTATTCATGTTTGTTTAGGTCTTCCTTTACCCCTCGTCAGTCTATGCGCTCCCCATTCTTCAAGCCTTCGCATCGGTGCATCAATCGGTCTCCGTCTCACATGCCCGAACCATCTTAAACGATTCTCCAACAGCTTATCCTCCATAGGGGCCACTAGTACTTTTTTCCTAATCACATCATTTCTAAGTCGATCCTTTCTCGTATGGCCACACATCCATCTTAGCATACGTATTTCCGCCACATTCATCTTATGCACATGACTATGCTTTACCACCCAACATTCGGTTCCATATAAAAGTGCAGGCCTAATTGATGTTCGGTAAAATTTTCCCTTTAATCTGTAAGGTCGCCTTGATCACATAGTAACCCCGTTGCGATCTTCCATTTCAACCATCCCGTCTTAATCCTATGGGCCACGTCACCGTCTAATTCTCCATCCTTTTGAAGAATAGACCCAAGATAACGAAAAAACTTCGATCCTCGTATAACATTCCCATCAAATGTGATTGTACCCGCCTCTCTACTTCCATTTTCACTAAAACACTCCAAATATTCAGTCTCTCTTCTGCTCAGCCTAAAACCACGAGTTTATAGCGTATTTCTCCAGAGTTCCAACTTTCTTTCAACTCCATCCTTCGTTTCATCAATCAATACTATATCATCTACAAACATCATGCACCAAGGAATATCATCTTGAATTGACCTTGTCAATTCGTCCATGACTATGGCAAAGAGGAAAGGACCAATAGCCGAGCCTTGATGCACCCCAATCATATTAGGGAATACCTCAATCCTTCCCACTGTAGTACATACATTGTACTAGCTCCTTCGTACATGTCTCTAATGATGTCAATATACTTCTTAGACATTCCCTTTTTGGCTAATGCCCACCAAAGTACCTCCCTTGGTTATCATAAGCCTTCTCTAAATCATTAAAAACCATATGCAAGTCTTTCTTCTTATCATAATAGTGTTCCATCATCTGCTTCATCAGAAATATTGCTTCCACAGTTGATCTCCCGGGCATAAATCCAAATTGGTTTTCCAATATCTCAACACACTTTTTAAGACGTTGCTCAGTTACTCGTTCCCATAATTTCATGGTATGACTTATCAACTTAATCCCCCGATAATTAGAGCAATCTTGGACATCGCCTTTGTTCTTATATAGAGAGACTACAGTGCTTTTCCTCCATGCCAGTGGCATCTTGTTGTATTTCCAAATCTTGTTGAAAAGTATAGTTAACCATTCGATTCCTCTCTCCCCCAAACACCTCCATCCTTCAATAGGTATACCATCTGGCCCTTCTACTTTTTTCGAACCCATTTTCTTTAATGCCATCCGTACTTCACACTTTTGAATTCGTCGCATAAAATCCCGATTAATCAAATTTGAAGCAATACTTATATTCCCAATAACTTCCTCACGTTGACCATTAAATAAGTTATCAAAGTATGCCCTCCATTTTTCTGTTATCTCCTGATCTCCAACTAAAACCTTATGATCAACATCCTTCACACATTTAACTCTCCCAATATCTCATGTCCTCCTATCTCTGATACGAGCAGTTTTGTAAATATCTCTTTCCCTATCCTTAGTATCTAATTTCGTATACAAATCTTAATTAATCTTAGCCCTAACATCACGAACGGCTTTCTTGGCTTCTCTTTTAGCATCCTTATATTTCTCGAAGTTCTCCTCACTCGGGCATTTTCCTAATGTCTTGTGGCATTCACGTTTAGTTTTTATCGCCTGTTTTACCTCATCATTCCACCACGATGTGTCCTTACTTGATGGCTTGTATTCTTTAGATTCCCCTAAAACTTCTTTTGCCTCTTCCTTAATGTTATGTTCCAACATAGCCCAATTTGAATCTATATATATCCGTGCACTCAAAATCATTACATCTAGTGACAACCTTATCCACAAAAGTTTGCCGACTCTCCCTTGAAGCTTCCACCATCTAACTCGAGGGTCGACTTGCGGGCTTCTCTTTTTATAATACCTCTTACCTTGAAAATCAAGCACGACAAGTCTATGTTGAGTCGCGGTACTCTCTCCGGGTATCACCTTGCAATCCGTGTACCTCTTTCTCCACACGTTTCTCACTAAAAAGAAGTCAATTTGACTTGCATTTCCGCCACTTCTATACGTCACTAAGTGGGATTTTCCGTTTTCTCGAACCACGTGTTCATGATACCAAGTCATATGCTTGTGCAAAATCCAATATACCACATCCCACTTCATTTCGATCCCCAAAATCAAAACCACCATGAATACTCTCAAACCCATCTCGTCCAATCCCCACATGACTATTGAAGTCCCCCACCAATGATCAATTTCTCCCCAATAGGGACTCGTTCAACAACCTCCTCTAAGTGCTGGTAGAATTCTTGTCTCATCGACTCACTCAATCCAACTTGAGGTGCATAAGCACTGATGATACGATCTCATCCCTCACCACAAGCTTAATACTCATAATCCTATCACTCTTTCTAGACACCTCGACCACGTCGTCGATGAAGTCCTTTTCTATGGCGATACCCACTCCATTTTTTCCTCTCTTTTCCCGAATACCGTAGTTTATAACCCCACGGAAAACTCCAACCCACTTAGTCTCTTGTAGGCACATAATGTGAATCCTTATCCTTTTCGTAACTTCCACCACTTCCGCTGATCTTCCCGTCAAAGAGCCAATGTTCCAGTTTCAAACCGCATCTTACTACCCTTACTAGGCTTGTGGACTATCTTTTTCGCACGCCTCTGTCCACATTGCGATGATCCTTGCATATTTGACACCACACCCATACTTCGAGGTGGCGCATCGCTTCAGGGCGATGACCTAGCAACCCTTGCAAAATTTTCAACACACCCGGGTCTAAGTGTAGCGCACCCTTCCTTATTTGACACCATCCTTAGGCGTAGAGATGGCGCGCCGCTTCTGGGCGACGACCTAGCAACCCTCGCAAATTTTTCACTACACCCGGGCCTGGAAAGTGTAGCGCGTCGCTTCTGAGGAAACGCCCCAACGATACTCAAATTATGATTCATGTCCATCAAATGTGACTGAATTTTACGCTGGTTGCCACATACCTACCGCAACCTCCTCCTTTATCCGGGCTTGGGACCGGCAGTGACTGTCATAACAACACTCACAGGCGGAGTTTTCTAATATAGAAATGAAAAATAGAAAAAATCCCCTCAATGAGAGTTTATATTTGACATGACAAGTGTCACATTGGGAATTTCCATAAGCATTTATATATGTAGAAATGGAGATAGAAATTTCATATATGTCATGGCATATTTTCATTGGTTAATATGGGACCCTCTAGTTCTCTCTCATATTAAATAAATAAGATTTTATATAAGAAAGGAAGAACCGTTGGAGAGTCACTTTTCTATCACTTTCTACCAATATAAAAAACTTGCCAACTATATAAGAAATAATATAAAATAATATTAACACATTGGATAGAAATGAAAAATAGATATCATTATTGGAGATGACGTTAATTCTGTTTTCTAAGTTTTGTTAGTTGCCTATAATCAGAGTGAGGATCACCGTTGAAACTAATTGAATTTTGGTACTATTATGAGTTTGAGGTGGTTGATTCATGTTAGATGTGTGATTGCAGCACCAGGAATAAGTGCATCTCCGTCAGAAGAAAATATGCGGTATTTCAATGTTATGATTCTTGGTCCAACACAGTCTCCTTATGAAGGTAGCCGGAGCTAACAGTTCCTATTCCCTTCTTCTTTCAGTGCTTTGTCAAGTGATGATACTTTTTATTTATCTCCTCTATGTAAACCAGTGTATTCCTGATTATTATTAATCTGTTTTTTCTGTTCAGTGGACTACTATGTAGCTGTGATAGCTCCCTTACTCTTGTTGGTATTTGAACTTCTTGAAGTAGTAGTGGGTACAGGGTCAGAGTTATGTACAAAGTGCAAGCAGGATTTTTTATAGTTTGGGATTTGAGGCTTTGGTTCTTATATTGTTCTGATCCGCAAAACTTTTAGTTATAGGATATAACCGAATCGCTGATGGTTTTGCTATTAGGTACTAGTCTATCATTCCATTCCAGCTTCTGAAGTGTGAATAACTGTCTAGTTAGTTTTTTTGCTTTACTGCACTCAATGTTTGAAAAAGCAGCACTGTGCACGCCTTAAAGCGCGCCTCGGAGCGCCTTTCACCGGAAACTTTAAGGCGTTTCGCGACCTGCGAAAAGCAGGAAAGGCGTACGCCTTCCATACGGGGCACGCTTTTAGGGAACAGCTGCGCCTTTACCGCCCTTTACAGAGGGCGCACGATTTTTGTGCTTTTTTTTTTTTTTTTTTTTTTCAAAAACTGGGGCCTGAAAACGATGTCGTTTCCAGAAAGAATTAAAAAGAAAAAACTTAAGGGCATCGGCCTGTTTGACCAAAGGCAGAAACCCTAGTTGGGGTAGGAAAAAAAAACGTCGCTACTTCTCTTCTCCCGTCCGATCGGTACTGTTAATAAGAAAAAAAAAACTTTTCTTTAATTAATATATTATTCGGGTAGATCACATCAGACCACAAGGAAAAAAAAGTGATTTCTCCAAAACAAAGGAAACTTTCTCGCTCTCGTCTCGTCTTCTGTTTTTTTCTGTATCTTCTCTCTCTCGCACTGTCCTTTTTTTTTATTTCCCTCTGCTCTCTAATTCCACCTCATTTGATACACTTTCAACTCTATACATGTTGTTTAAGTTGTATTATTACGTATTTGAAGCTTATTTGATTAAGGGATTATTATTTAGGTAGTATTCTATATTAAAAAAAATGTACTCAATGCTTACGCCCCGGCGTCTTGAGGCTTACGCCTTCGCCCTTTCAAACATTGATTGCACTTATTTTCTTATGCATATAGTTTCCGGTCACATTGTTTCACACGTTCTATGTAGTTAAACTGATGATTCTGATGTCCTAGGTGTATCGTTATGACAGAGTTGCAGTTGTGCCATTTCATTCCCATCGGTCATTCCGCCGTTTTCAATTCATGTCTCTATGTGATTAACTCCCCGTACAGTTATTAAGGAGAGTAGATAAACTGTATTGCAGAGACCTCTGCACCTTGTTTTTATGGCTTATATTATTTTAGAAGTTTTATTTGTTTGTTTGCTTGTATGATGAATTGGACGCTGCCGGTATGTGGAAATGATATTCTGTGTTCTATCTATATATCTTTATTAGCCTTTCCAACTACTATCCATCACTTTCTTGTCTTATTGGCCTTACTTGACAGGAGGTGTCTTTAAGCTGGAGTTGTTTCTACCTGAGGAATATCCCATGGCTGCCCCAAAGGTAACTAATTTGATTTTGTTGATGGGATATTTTGAATTGGCTGTAGAAACACACAAATGATACACCGAGTACGAGAATCGGATCATTATTTGTTACATGCACCTGGGACGTAGTGCTGTTTCTTGTTTCAGTGGTTTCAGATGTGATTGAGTATTTTCTGTCGGAATCATCTGAATGTTGTGCATTTTCCATGTTATTAGTCATACTTTGCACTTGGTTTATCTTGCTAGATCAACTCTGTTATACCACCATTTGTTAGAATGGGAATATTCTATTGCGTTTTTTGATACTACAGTAAAACCTCTATAAAGGAATACTTTTGGGACTCCAAAAAATTATGACATAATGGGAGGTTATTCCTAAATAGAGGTACAAAGTGGGAGGTTATTCCCAAGTTGGGACCATGAAACTTTATGACAAAATAAGAGTTTATTCCTAAATAGAGTATTCCTTTATAGAGGTTCTACTGTATTATTATTCTTATCGTCAAAATTTTGCTAAGGTTCGAGATTCACCTTATTCTGAAAGAGGTATGTTTGAGAGGGCTATTCAGTCTGGTCGTTTTGAACTGCTTGATTCAAAGTATGCTGCAGGCTCGCGTGTTTAGCTCATTTATTCCTCGCGAAACACGATATGTTGAACTTACATCATACCATTAGCTGGTTTTCCTGAACCATGTTGGATAGTGATGAAGATGGTGGATGGTGATTCTTCAGTTGAATAGATTGATTACAATTGATCCAAAAAAAAGATTGATTACAATTTACAGGAAATAATTAAGGGAAATGCTGGTGGAACACAGAAACTTCAAAGGAGAAAATTAAAATGAAGAAAGGAAACAAGGATGAGAATGGAGAAGCTATCATTTACACGTTATAAACAAGTCAAGAAGATTCTTTTAGTAAATATCACTCACCTGGAATTGGGTTTATCTTCTATAACTAACCTTGTATTATTCGTGTTATTAGTTTTCATCATCATCAATATATCTAATAGTGTCGCTTTGCCAATTGAACCGACAGTTGAGGCCGTGATTTCATGACCCTTTTGCTTTATAGGTTCTTCAGGCATTAGTTGGTTCTTGGAGAAACATATATTGAACCCAGCTTGGAGTAAATTGCTTAAGATTTATGAGGACTCTGATTGAAACGGGACTTTGTTGTTGACACACTTAATTTTTTTTTTAAATATGTGTTTCTGTGGATCTGAAATATACGCCTAACTCTCTTTATCCGCAACAGGTTCGCTTCCTCACTAAAATTTACCACCCTAACATTGATAAGGTATGATGCTGTTCCTAGTTTTGATACCCGCTTTCAATATGTTATGCTTCTGGTGCATCTGATGAAATTTATTTACAGCTTGGAAGGATATGCCTAGATATTCTTAAGGACAAATGGAGTCCTGCTCTTCAGATTAGAACTGTACTTTTGAGGTAACTTCGAAATTTTTGAAACTTTTTCTATGTGGCAATTTTACCTAAATGCTTCTAATCATAATTTTTCCCTTCATATCTTTTAAGTATAATTATTATATCATTCTATTTTATTGCTTGTTTTAGCATACAAGCACTTTTGAGTGCTCCAAATCCTGATGACCCACTCTCTGAAAACATTGCCAAGCATTGGAAATCAAATGAGTCTGAAGCTGTTGATACAGGTTGGCTTTTAACTCTAATTCCAACAGTTAGTATGCTAGTAAAATTCTACTGGTCGTTGACGTGATTACTAATTCATCATTTTTTTTTTCAATCCCGCAGCTAAAGAGTGGACGCGTTTATATGCAAGTGGTGCTTGAATAACGTGGAACCTTGGTTTCCATTTTTAAAAAATTTACTCTATTGTCCGTCAAGTGAACATGGAAATTTGGAAGTACGACTCTCCCTAGGGCTTGCGTCGACTACTGTTCTTGTTTTAGATTGTTTTAAAGAAATGTGCAGATGATATATAAAGGCAATTCTGTTATGTTATGCCTTTTACGTTATTTGGAAGTCTGTGGAACTGTTGATTTTACTGCTTTGAAGTTAGGAATTCCGTTGCATTTTTGGTTTTTGCGTATCTTGCCGATTTGACCTGTTTAAACCAAATTGAGGGGGTGTCTGCAAACTAGGAATGAAAAAAAAAAAAAAAAACTGCACTTTGGTGAACCAGTAAGTGTTTGCAAATTTCTGTTTTGCCAAATTGCATTTGGCTTGCGTTTTCCCGAGATGGGCTTCAAGCGGCGTCTGGAAAGCAGAGCATCACTTATTTTACAGCTTTTTGCAAACACCCCATTAGTCATCTATCTACGTGAGGGCTGATCAACTTCTTTTTGCCTTTATTTGCTTGTGTTTTGTGCTTTTGTCTTCTAATTTATTTGAGAAAGTTATTTTTTTTTTCTTTTTTTTTTTTTTTTACAAATTAACGAAAGGTCATTGGCACGACGGGGACCTTCAGTGAAATTGATTTTTTGGGAAATGGAGAAGGATACAAAACTATATAGTTATTGGTATCCAACCCACTGAATTTGATTGAAAATCATACTTTATTGTAATTTATAAATATAGATAAAACAAATAAATCAATTAACCGCGCAGACGGCAATGACTTGAAGTAATAAAGTTAGGGTTTGGTTCCAGAATCCTTTTGGAATTACTCTACTCGTCTCAAACTCAATTAAAGATGGACTTACTATCAACTTGTGTTCTAACGATGAGTATAAAGTGCAGCCACTCAAACTCCTTTGAAATTTATATACCCGTATTTGCACCAAATCAGATTGAAATTTGATTTTACAACTTGTTCTCATCTCATACCTATATAGTAGAACTTGCTAATTAGCATCTAATTTATAAAATATCTAAACAATCACATATAGGTTGCAATAATTGGTTATCTATCTCGATAAAAACTCAAATATTAAAATGTAAACATTAAACGTGAACAGTATTAATGATAAAGGATTAAAAATTAAATTTAAATTATTTGGAAATAATACAATTTACGAGAATCGATTTAAAATTTATATACTCGTACGCATCTCAAACCTGGTTAAAAGGTGCACTTACTATCCATTTCATCTGAAACCCTTATAGTAGTACATGTTTATTATCTGAACTTGTGTAAATTTATAAAATATGTATTTACCTGAAACGGTAAATAAATGTTTAGATTATTTTTTTTGGTCCAAAATGATGATTCTGAAAAAGTTAGGTATATGAGTTCTTTACCTAGAACGGATATTAATTATCTGAACTTGTATAAATTTATAGTATAACTAATTACCTAAAACAGAATATAGAAGTTTAGGTTAACTTTTTTGGGTTCAAAATGTTGATTTTGAAAAAGCTGGTACGAGCACTTTTTACCTGGAAAGACTTGTGTACTTGATTCAAATTGATAATTTCGTTCTGAAATAACAAAACGCTATATCCTTACCATAAGAGTTTCAAAGATATTTATCATTTTGCATACAAAAGTTATTTATCTATCTACAAAAAATTTAATGATGCCAATTTTTATATAATTAAGATTTTTGGAATATTAATTTATTATTCAATAAATTCACCATATTGATTAGAATTATTAACCAATCAAATATTTTAATTATCTTTATTATTCATTTTACACAATCAAGCAACTATCAACTATCACCAGTTTACTAAATTTTTATACATGAATATCTAATACAATCAGCTAGTTAAACCTGTTATCAGTTATCAGGTATCAGCTAATACAATCTACTATCAGTTATTCGCTAATCGTCAAACAAGGCCATATTCTTGTTTTGTATACATCAAATAACAACTAATATGGCATAGAATAGAAGAATAAAATAAAAGATAATATTTGATGTATATGATAGGATAAGGATGACAATATGTAAGCACTCATCCATTTATGGATCTATACATGCTTTATCTATTTATGTATACATACTCAAACCTATTAAAAATACTGATATATTTATCATAAAACACCACCACCAAGAATCACCATTAATGCCTCAGAGCTATAGTGGATTGCAAAAAAAAAAAAAAAATCGAAGAACCTTTGTTGTTAGCGTGTTGATGATGCCCACTCCCACTGTGTTAGATTATTATCTCTTCCACTAATAGAGGCTTCTCGAAAATATATATTTTACTCAAATTTTTAGTTGCATACTTGATGAATGCATAATTTTTCTGACCCCAATTATGGAGTTGGACGATTTTATACATTTCTCTATTAATTATTGAGAATTTGAATGTATGTATAGAATTGAGGATGTTAATGCATATATTTTTACAAGTATATTATATGTTCACCTGAATGTTGCATAAATATTATTATTCTTTTAAATTTCCTTAATTATGAATATATGATATTTAAATTAATCATTAATTAATTAATGAGTTAATCATAAGAAAAAACAAAAAGTAAGTTTGTTGGGATAAGCATTCATGTTTTGATAATTACCAACATATAGCAAAGAAGTCTCAAAGAAGTCAGAATGTCTCTAAGTATGGAAGTTGCTAGGACTCTCCATACAGCCCATCCATACAGCAAAGAGATCTTCTACAGTCCGTCCTACAAAGCCTACTTCATACAACAAAGAGATATAGTGCGTTGGATACAATAATCGGACTATAGGTGTTTTACTTAGGAAAAGTAAAACACAATCCAACAGGACTGAATGAAAAGGCTTTCAACTGTTGTGAGATAAACATTGTTTATTCATAAAGTATTCACGGTAAAAGCAGCATTTATTGTTGATAGGACAATATTTAATGCAGCCGGAGAGAGACAAGTTTGAATGCTCTGAAGAGCATTTAATGCAAATTCAAAAAGAATGTATGAAGAATTAAATGCGATCTGCTTTAATTTAAATGTTCAGCAAGTCGGCAATCAGATACAGATGTCAATATCTCACCAACCAGCAACGGCTATATTTATAACAGATACATTTCCAAGATTATAAATAGCCCGAAGCAAGAGGACTTTAAACACGACAAGAAGATTATTCATTCTCGCGCATACCTTGACAGATTACTTTGACATACGCATACCTTGACAATCTAGCTACTAAAGAGAAGTATATTTCGTGAGCGTACAGTAGTATTCAAGCGAAGAAATATACTAAGTCATCATCAACAAGCATCACAACAAAACAGCATATGAGGTATGGAACAATAAAACTCCATTAGTTGCATACTTTCACATCTTTGGATGCAGGTGTTATGTTCAGAATAATGGGAAGGATCAACTCAAGACCTTCGACGAAAATCCGGATGAAGGGATATTTATATGATATTCCTCTGTCAGCAAAGCTTTCAGGATCTTTAATAAAAGGAAGCTGACAATAGAGGAATTTGTCCATGTAGTGTTCGATGAACCTCATTATGATCTTACAGGAGTAGAAGACTTAACCCAGACTGTCCGAACACTATCCATAAATGACCCTAAAACTCCAATAGAGCCTGTCGTAGACTTGGAAATAAATCCCACAGCTGTGAGAATAGAAGTAGTTGAAGCTGATGCTGTACAAGCTTAAGCCAAAACTACAGCACCACAAGATACAGTACGAGATGCAGAACTAGAACCTGACAGGAGATGGCTAAGAGACCACCCCCAGGAGTTAATCATAGGAGACATTGATGCTGAAGTATCTACCCGTAGAAGAATACAGAGTACATAAGGAACTGTACTGTGTGCGTAAGAAGAAACCAATTCTGAGAAATCTCCATTTCCTGTATAGAAATCTCAAGCTGAACTTTGGAGACTAGCTATGTGCACCCTAGGTTTTTTCTTAGCCCAATCCGAACCCGTTTCAACCAATGAAGCTTTGAATAATTCTCAGTGGATCACTTCTATGGAAGAAGAGCTTAATGGTTTCGAAATAAATAATGTATGGTATCTAGTACCCAGGCTAGAACATAAAGCTGTAATTGGAACCAAATGGGTATTTAGAAAAAAGAAGGATGAAAATCGACTTGTAATCAGGAACAAATCCCGTCTAGTCGCACAAGGCTACAGACAGGAAGAAGGCATAGACTATGATAAGACGTTTGCACCTGTCGCCAGACTAGAAGCCATCAGGATATTCCTAGATTTTTCCGCCTTTAAAAGCTTTATAGTATACCAAATGGACGTTAAGAGTGCATTCCTGAATGGAGTTCTCGCCGAAGAAGTCTATGTTGAACAACCACCAGGGTTTGTCAACACTAAAGGCGGATACCTAGTATACAGGCTACAGAAAGCTCTGTATGGACTTAAGCAAGAATCTAGAGCTTGCTACGAAACCCTGTCCCCGTACCTAATCAATAATGGATTTGAGAAAGGGGTTGTGGACAAGACTCTATTTAAAATACATGAAGGTGATGACCTGTTAATGGTACAAATAATGTGTATGATATTATATTTGGTTCTACTAACCTAGATTTATGTCAAAGGTTCTCTCATCTCATGCAAAGCAAATTTGAAATGAGTATGATGGGAGGACTTTGTTATTTTCTAGGATTGCAGGTTAAGCAACTACCTGCAGGAATTTTCATCAACCAGGAGAAATACAACAAGGACCTGCTCAACAAGTTTAGGATGAACAACTCCAAATCCTCGTCAACCCCCATGAGCACTTCCACGCAAATTAGTGCTGACGAAGCTGGAAAGCCAGTTGATCAATCACTCTATAGGAAGCTTATAGGCTCACTCCTGTACCTAATGGCTAGCAGATCCGATATCCAGTTTGCTGTATGAGTGTGTCCTCGATATCAAGTATCACCTAAGGAGACACACTTCACCACAGCCAAACGAATCCTTAAGTATGTGAAAGGAACAGTTGATGTAGGATTGTGGTATCCTAAGGAAGGAGGATTCGATTTGGCTGGCTACAACGGCTTGGATCTCAGAGGCTATAAGTTGGATAGGAAGAGTATATGTCACTTTCTTGAACCTAGACTTGTGTCATGGTTCAGTAAGAAGCAATTGATCAACTCGCTTTCTACATCTGAGTCGGAATACTATGCCGCTAAAAGTTGCTGTATGCAGATTCTATGGATGCAACAACGATTACAAGATTATGGAATCAGTGCTAGAGAGACGCCAATCATGTACGATAGCACGAGTGAAATTGCAATAATGCACAACCCTGTATTGCACTCGGGAACTAAGCATATCAATATGAAGCATAATTTCATCAGGAATCATGTTGAGCATAAAGATGTTCGGATCGAGAAGATTCATACATACATTCAATTGACCGACATCTTTACAAAACCTCTCAGCACAACCAGATTCTGTATGCTTCGTCAATAATTGGGAATGCTACAGCCTGACTCCATGTAAGTTTTTACGCTTTTACTCATCAATTATGGGGCCCTAAACCCTAAACCCTAAACCCTAAACCCTAAACCCCTGTAAAAGTATCCACTTTAATTAACTGTACACTCAGAACAAGTCAGATCTTACTGTAGGAATATGAGGCATAAACACCTTCCTACATCTGACGTGTCCATTAATTAAGGGGGAATACAGTACGACCCATGAATACAGTATTAGTTCAAATTGATGTAAGAATTGAATCTTGTATGTACCTTTTAAGGGGAATGCTATATTGTTCGTGGATACATCACATACACTATAGGATATCAATTAATATTATATTACTATTTTATTCATACAGGAAACATTTTAAATCCATGTGCTCTGTTTAAAATTCAAATGTTTTATCCTTTAAAGATTTAAAGACACCTGGACTTGTATGCATCAAATGTCGCGATTTTAATAATTTCAAATTGCCATTTTTTGCAATAAGGGAAGACGAACTGTCAGAAGTGGGACTGGTCATCATTTCAAAAACAGATGGATAAGACATACAAGTTACTCTGAATCCATCCTGGACATTCTTTAATAAGGCGGTTCCCATCTCTTAAATCGGACCGTTCACTGTATAACCCTAATCTTCCCTGCACCCTACAAAATGACTATATTTTGCTCTCTTAGACTCTTTACGATTACAGTAAATTAAACGACTCTTGAGATAATAGTCTACATTCTCTGCAATATTTCTCCATTTCTCTCTGAAAATTTCTTTGTTACCTCACATTTTCTTATACAAAATGTCGACCTATCAGACATCTTCACTTTCTCTGAAGAAGAAGGAAACTATCATCGACGGATGCATATTCGTCAGATCTGTGGTGATGGAAAGGATTAATCTCGAAGGAGAAGATGAAGCTGGAATGAAATTGATTGTTTCTAGGGTGAAACAGCAAAGGCTGTACCGCCTTGCTAGTCACCATACTGACCTTTACAACGAGCATATCGTGGAGGAATTTTACTTGGACGCCTCGTTCAAGTAGAGAGAAGGTGAGATTTCTGATATCGTGGCTAAGGTTCAAGGGATCAAGATCTCGTTGAACAGAGAACTTCTGGAGGATATCTACAGGCTGCCGTCTGATGGCCTGAAGATGGAAGAGTTGGAGACCTTCAGGTCGGAAAATCTGCTAAAAGCCTACTGGAAGCTGTTTACAGGGGATGAGATGGATAAAAATGTCCACCCCTCATGCCACAAGAAAAACTTCACTCTATCGTACGTGTACATGCATGACTTTTGTTACCGGGTTGTTTAAAACAGGACATGAGAACTCGAGATGTGCACAAACCTCCGCTTCAGAATGATGGTGGCCATCATGTCTGGAGAGAAACTGAACTGGTGCCAGATACTACTGAAGAGGATACAAAAAGAGGCTGCTAAGCCTGCATCTGCCAAGTAATAATTTGGCCTCATCTTGAACTTTATTCTCACTCGTTGCGGAGTGCGGCAGTCACCAGATGCCAAGAAGATTGGCACAGGAAAATTCATTGGTGGAATCAAGCCTACCGTGTTCAACAAATCCGCTTTGATGGCAAATAGGCCCCATACTCGATGTATGCCTATCTCTATTGATCTGAGGGATGTCACTGTAAAAGCCTCAAGCGAGGAAAAGAAGAGAAAAATAAGCGCTCCCGATAGCCGTTAACCTCATGCTGTCGAGAAAAAGACCAAAAAGTCTTCTAAGGCTGATCCTACAGTGACAGCAACAGTCACTATATATGTTCATGCTCCTATTGCTGTATCAACCCACTGGGCGCAACCCCTCTGGAAGAAGCAGTTGCTGCTGAAACAGCAAATCCTGAGCCTATGGCGGCTATGACGGATGACCAACTGCTTGGCAAGTTGGAAGGATCCGGTGAGCCGGCTGCCCCTTTGGAGCCAAAAGTTATTACTCCTAACAGGGTACCCACCCACGTACGGAGTCCCTCTCCTCACAGGGTACCATCCCCTGTTCGGGATCCCTCTCCACAACAGGCCCCCATACCTGTTGAAGACCCCATACAGACGGTAGACCCAACTACTGTATGGAGTACATCCCCAACTGACATAATAAATAATACTCTCCTCCAGGTTCAGACTGAGGAAGCTTTCAAACGCTTCAAAATCTGGAAGTCCTACAGTCGCCCCATACGCCACTCTATACCACTGGGCCAACTGGAAGAATGAGGAAGTATTTGCTCTGGAGGTAATGGACACCCAGAACGTCGAAGTCTTGATCCACTGGGAGGATCACTTTTGCCGCGAGCTTATCTCTGATTACTACACATCAAAAGAAAAGGCTATACTGAAAGGGAAATCACAGTCCGACGATAAAACTCCATCACCTAGCCACCACTCCGTCCTTGAGTCGGAAGACGACGATGATGCCCGACAGGCAAGTCTATAGATCAGCCGCGAAGAGGCCAGGGAAGGAGAGATAGCAAAGCGTCAATCTCAACAGGGTCAGGGGACATTTGACAAACAACAGTCCTTTCCCCCAACAAGAAAAAGCCCATACACAGCACCAGGAGGAATCAGTCCCTCCTGTCATCTCTGAAAAGCATGCTGCTCCCATACAGAAAGCCCATCCTGTATCGGTATCTGAAGATGTTGCCCGCACCATCCGCCAAGAGGATTTAGTCTCTCTTCGGGATCAGGCGGAAGCTGAGGGTCAGCAGGAGGATTCAGTCCCTCCTATACTTCCTACTACAAAAGAACAATCCATACAGGAGGAATCAATACTCATGTCACCGAGACTGAACTGACAACACTACCTTCTGAAGCCCCTGCATCTCCCATCTCTATTAGCTCAAAAACAGATTTTGATGATGGTTTTCTACCAGAAGACAGATAACGACGACCCTGTCATTATGTGGTTCTTCGTCAACTTGGAGAACCTGAGGATTCATAGATTGTGCAGCCTAGCTCTCCATGCACGAAAGCCCGCATAGAGCAACTCCACGCCATCGGTCACTAAATAGTATTTATGCAGGACACCGTCAAGGCCCACGATGTTGGTAAAGAACTCGACTGGATGCGTGAGACTGCCCAGGACGAGCTGCCTAAGCTTAAATCCGCTATTAATGATGTGGAAGACACGTTCCACCTGATGCCTACCTACAGCATTATGGCAGGTGCTCAGCCAACTCAAACAGCATCAGGAGTGGATCCTGAGGCAAGAACAGGAGAAGCTCAAGGTTGCCGAGGCTAAAATGGTAGCCGCCCTTGAATTCACTGGCTCTAAACTGACTGATCAAGATCATAAGATCGATGAGTTGTCGTTTAAAGTTGATAAGATGGTTGAAAGCGTCAATGATCTGAAGACCAAACAGGACGAGTCCATGAAGATCCTATAGGAAATTCATAGCAAGGTATCAGATCTTGATGATGTCAAAAAGGGGGGAAGAGTTCAAAGAGACTGCCCAAAGATGGAGTTTAGAGAGAGAGAGAGATCGATTCAGCATGGAAGAGAGTGTTGCTACTGCAATTGGACGACTGGCTGGACCTGGGCCTAGTCAAGCTGTAAAGGAATACAGGGTAACTGGATCTCGGCCTGAGTTCCAGGATCCCAACTTTCCATGGAAGAATACATTATAGAATCCATCCGAGATCTTGATGCCCACTGAACGACAGCGTTCAGTCAATGATCTGAATATTTGTAAGAAGAATGAACTGATGAGATACTTATGTATGCTCATCAGGGATTCTGCCATTTTCAACAAGTTCAAAATGCTGGAGGATCCCGTAAATTAATTCTCGAGGCTTTTGGCAGAAGTAAGGCTCCCTCTGCAAATGATGTTGAAATCCAAAATCCAAAAAGTTGAATGGCTCGCCCATCCGGAAGACTGGATCCTTGCCTACGATCAATCACTTGAAGGAAGAAACATTTATCAGTATCGAGGCAACGACTCCTTAGTGAACTGGTGGAAAGGAGCTGTAAATGATCCTAACCGGAGGCCTTGGAGACATTCTCAGTATAGAAGTTAGCCTTTTCGCTGTATTTATTTTCACTATGCTTGCCAATGCAGTACTTATCCATGTTTCTTTATATCTTTTTCTTTCGAGACTTGTAAAAAAATTCTATCATCGATAAAATTTGATTTCTTGAAAGATTAAAGCTTGTAATCTACATTTATTGTTTTTACTGTATTAATTACAAAGTTTTGCTATATTTCAACAAGTACAAAACTTGTCAAGTCTCAAGCCGTAAGAACTTGTCTGCGAATAGATTAAGTTGTATTCAACCTAGACTACACTCTGTAAGATTGTGCCTGCGTGCCAATCATAAGTTAAGTTGTAATACACAACCTTGTAGGGTTTTTAATTTCTTAGAACTTGTCTGCGAGCACTTCACATTTCTAGACTAAGTAATAAAGATCATATCAATCGACAGAAGACTTGAAGACAGCATACATCGAACGTTCATTAATGATCTAGCTGCTGTTTGGAATTGTTCTACCCTTACCGTTGAGATTATTATTAGCCCTGTGTGGACTAAATATCATTGCGTATTCCGACCTGTATGGTAAGAATAACATTATAGATGAAGCTTCAATCTATGTGAGAAGAAGCGGGTCAGAAAAGTGCTTGAAGCCAATCTGCGTGAACGGCGAAAGCTAAAGTCCCTATATCCCTGTAAAGAATAGTCTTTACTGTATTCATTCTACTGTGATATATTAGTATACATTGTAAAACCCTGTGCACATCAAGAAAACAAGAGAATACCCAGTTGCTGTATTTACAACAACTCACTAAACAGACTTCTGCTATGCAACTAACTTCGAAAATCGTACAACTTATTGTGCTTTCACCTTCTAAGATGTTATTGTATACTTAGTGGCCAACAAAGTTTATTCTATATTTGATAAGTTACTAATTAACTAAAATTAAATTAAATATTAAATATCTATCTTACTGCAAAATAGCATTCAACTAGAATTGTTATTTTATAAAAAATATTTGATCATTGAATATACATTCTTGACTGTCTTAATTACCAAAACCAAAATCCAAAATTAAATATTTAATTACAAAAAGTCCGAAATTTTAATTATTAGAATTAAATATTGAAAATAACTTAAATTAAATATTAATCTTACTAATATATTTTAATTAACAAAATTCAGCATTGAACATATAAAAATGTATGTCTTAATCCAAAGATATGATAAAAATATAAAAATTGGTTCTTTTAAATTTGATATTCATATCAAAACTGAGCTTTCTAAATTGAAACAGCTAAATAGTGCACAAGCTAAAGAGATAACATCTCTAAAGCATCTATAATCCTAGATGGTTTGTGTAGAAACCAGATGCCACTTTATTTAAAATTAGGCCTCAGATATGACCCAAACACTCCCTGTAGCTCAAAAACCACGTTTATCAAGGGAGAAACTTATGTTCAGACTACTGAGCCTACATACAAAAATATGTAATAAAAAAGAGGCAGCAACCCAGTCAACAGTATAGGCAGCAGCCAAGGTTTACAAGGCAGTCACCTAGATAGGAGACTAGGCAATGGCTAAGGCAGAAGCAGCAGTCAAAACATTATTCTGCTTATTACCAAAGACTCCCTCAAAATAGATTTCAAAATGGTAGAGGTAAATGGAAACCTCAAGGTTATCGAAACTTTCAAAATGATCAGGTGTGGAGATCACAAAAGCTTAATAAATGGTCTCACCTAAGATTTAGAAATAGTCCACACCAAAATCATTATCAGTCGTATCCTATATACAAACCAAATCAAGGATATAGACCAAGACACTATGCACGCCATATGAATAGCCAAAATCATTTTCACAACACCAGGAGAAATCAATTATCCAAGAAATACACTAACCCTAAATGACCCACTCAAATTTGGGTACCTAAATCTTTTTATTTTCCCAAAAAAAACGTCCACTGTGGACGGGGGGTTGAGGTGGGACCCACCAACCTGTGAGATAAAGAATAAATCGAGAAATACAAGGTATCAGCTCCGAATTATGACAAAAAAGGGCCATAATCCGGATCCTAAAACTAAAGAGTCTACGACCCGCTATAGAAATACAAGGTGTACCACTAAAAACTGTGGGCTAATGTGCGGACCAATAGACATTAAATAAACCACTAATAATAATGAAATGCTACCTAAATATAAAAGACGGGTAACCAATATGATCCATCCATATAAGAGAGAGAAGAAATAGAGGAGCAGTATCGTAAGTGTAAGTCTGAATACCGAGGGATGACATACCTAAATCTTTGCTTGTCTGATTGCAGAAAAGGTGGAAGGACTGCCAGTATGTAACCTCAAATTTAATAGTAGGAGGTGAAGAATGGTTTGTGGACTCAGGATGCTCAAGGCACATGACAGAAAATAAGAAGGTTCTGACAAATTATATCAAAGAAAGAGGTCCTGATGTAACCTTTGGAGATAGCTCTCGAGGTCAGACAAAAGGTTATGGGGAGATGCATAGAGGAAATATAATCATATCAAAAGTGCAGTATGTCAAAGGGCTCAAATACAACCTGTTGAGCACAAGTCAACTTTGTGATGAAAAGAACCTAGTAGTTTTCACTATTTGGAAATGCATGGCGATTGATATCCGATTTGGAGAAGTGAAACTACAAGGATTCAGAAGAAGGGACGTTTACATGATATATTGGAATACAAGCACTCCAAACACCTTTTTTTTATCTAAAACTATTGCTGAGAATGGATGGCTATGGCACAAAAGACTACGTCACCTGAGTTTCAAAGCCATAAACAAAATTAGCTCTCAAAAGTTGGTCAGAGGACTTCCAGCATAAGCATTAAGAAGTAAAGTATATGTGATGCATTCCAGAGAGGAAAGAAAACCAGAGCATCTTTCAAATTAGTTCAGCCTGCCACTCTAACTCACAGGATTTTGGATCTACTTCATATGGATCTTTTTGGACCTATCAAACCAAGGACATTGAGTGGAAGGAAGCACGCCTTAGTAGTAGTGGATGACTACTCCAGATATACATGGGTTTTTTTTCCTCTACAAGAAGATTGAAACTCTAACCAAGCTACCTAAGTTGCTGAGGAAAATTCAGAATGAGAAATCCCACTCAATCATAAAGATCAGACCAGACAGAGTAAAAGAATTTCTCAACAAGGCAATCACCGAGTATTGTGATAAAAAAATGCAATCCACCATGAAGTTTCTACTACGAGAACGCCTCAACATAATGTTGTAGCTGAAAGAAGAAACAGAACCCTGAAGGAAGCAATCGGGTCAATGATTGCTGATACTGACCTACCAAAGAGGTTCTGGACTGAAGCTGTGAACACAGCATGCCATACTCAGAATAGGAGTATGATAGTAGGGAGACATGGCAAAACTCCCTATGAGGTTGGGAATGGTAGAATTCCAACTGTTGATACTTTCATATATTTGGTTGTAAGTGTTTCATCCACAACAATGGTAAAACCCAACTGAATGCGTTTGATATTAAAACTGATGATGGTCTCTTTATGGGATACTCAGAAATAAGCAAGGCATACAGAGTATTTAATAAAATAACATTAGTTGTGGAAGAAAGCCCCATGTTGTCTTTGATGAATCTACTGTTGAGTATAGGAAACAGGTGGAATCAATGGAGGAAAAGCTCAAACCACCTCCTTGGATGAAATCATAATCAATGACACAGAAATGATGGACTCTACTGAAGACCCAACAGCAGATCAGATAGGATCTCCAACCATAGCTGATCCAACTGCAGCTGATGAAGACCCAATGGAAGATCAGACAGGATCCCCATCTACAGCTGACAAAACTGTAGCAGAACCAGATGCAGTTCAAGAAGGCCAAAACCAAGCTGATGCAGAGAGAGACAAAGCCCATCAAAACAACTCAACAGGGGGAACAAACTTTGAAGATGATACCCCCAAATGGCTCAGAGATCATCCCATTCAGCAGATCATTGGAAACTTAACTGATGGAGTCAAAACCAGGCACTCCACAGAACCAGCAGCAATGACCATGTTCTCATGTTTCATGTCTCAGATGGAACCCAAAACAATTGAACGGGCCTGGAAGATTACATATGGGTTATTTCAATGCAAGAAGAACTAAACCAAATGGAGGGAAACAATGTTTGGGTACTAACATATATACCAGATCACAAGAAAGTCATAGACACCAAGTGGGTATAGAAAAACAAGTGTGATAAAAATGGAGCTGTTGTTAGGAATAAAGCCCGATTAGTTGAAAGAGGATATGCTCAGTGTGAAGGAATAGATTTTTATGAAACATATGCACCAGTAGCAAGACTAGAAGCTATCAGACTATTCCTTGCATATGCAGCATTTAAAGATTTTGAAGTCTACCAAATGGACGTGAAAAGTGCATTTCTCAATGGAGTACTAGAAGAAAAAGTCTATGTGGTGCAAACCCCTATATTTGTCAAAGGGTACAAAGTATACAAACTACTGAAAGCTCCATATGGACTCAAGTAGGCACCAAGAGCATGGTATGAAACCTTATCAGTATTTCTTGAGAAGAATGGATTTAGTGAAGCAAAGGTGGACAAGACCCTCTTCAAAGTTGAACATGAAGACCACATACTACTAGTTCAAGTATATAGATGACATTATATATGGCTCAACCAACCATGAGCTTTGTGAAAAGTTCTCAAATCTCATGCAAGGAGAATTTGAGATGAGTATGATGGGAAAACTAAATTTCTTTCTTGGTTTGAAAGTCAAACAAGTTGAAAATAGAATTTTCATCAACCAAGCAAAGTACACAAGAGAACTGATCAAAATATTTGGCATGGACTCAGCCAAACCATTAAGAGTACCTATGAGCGCATCCCTACACATTGATGCAGATGAAGGAGGCATTCCAGTGGATCCAACACACTACACGTACACTGGACTAATTGGATCACTACTATACCTCACTGCAAGCAGACCTGACATTTCATATACAGTAGGAGTATGTGCAAGATTTTAGTCCAAGCCAAAGCAGTCTCACCAGGAAGCAGTAGAATGGATAATCAGATACCTTAAGTCTACAGTCAACGTTGGATTATGGTATCCAAAAGATGACAACTTTGAACTTTCAGGATATTCAGATGCTGACTTTGCAGGATGCAAGATCGACAGGAAAAGCACCAGTAGAACGTGTCAATTCCTTGGAACGAGGATAACCTCATGGTTCAGTAAGAAGCAGGTATCCAACTCAATATCCACAAATGAGACAGAATACCTAGTTGCAGGTAGCTGTGGTGCTCAGATTCTGTGGATCAAACAAAAGTTAAGGGGCTACAACATCATAGCAAATGAAGTTCCTATACGGTGTGACAATAATAACACAATTGCTATAACAAATAACCCAGTAGTACACTCAAGATCAAATCACATAGATGTCAAAAATCACTTTATCAGAGATCATGTGCTCAACAAAAGAGTAAGAGTTGAAAAAGTCAGCACACAATACCAAATTTCTGATATATTTACAAAGCCTTTCCCAGAAGAAAGGTTTCTGGAACTTAGCAGAGATCTTGGACTACTAGATTGGGAATTTAGTACATAGCTGAAAATCAGACGAGAAAAGTCATCTGACCTGAAGCAGGCAAAAGAAGTCATCTGATCTGAACCAGAAAAAGGAACATCATCTGATCAGACCAGACGAGGAAAATCTATCTGTTCAGACCAGATAAAGAAAAGTCACATGATCAGAGCAGACGAGGAACCAAAGCACAGACAAGGAAAAGCTAGCTGACATCAATCACATGCGACATACCTCACCTGATGGAGAACAGACAAGAAGTCATAAAGTCAACCAACTGAGTTTTTCTATCTCTTTAAATATTCAATTTTATGACACACGGCTAAAAACACATGACCACCAAACCTCCACGTCTAGCTCACGATGTCCAATCAATCATTCGAACCGCCATATATTTAATTAATTATTAAATTCAAAAATTGACTTTTCGAGTGACTATTTAGAGACAATCAGAACACTTCTCAAAACCTTATCGTCTTCAAATCTTCGAGATAAGAACCTTAGTTTTTCAAAGCAGAAAATATCCAGAACTTCAATACACTAAAATCCAAAAAATCCTCTCTTTGCAGAAATGGACTCGACCACTTACTTCAAGGGCGTGAACCTCAAGATGGTGAAGGAAAAATTATCTTCAGCATCATTGTAGACTTCGAAGGTCTATTTGAGTCAAACGATACGGCGGAGATGGTTAATCTGATCCAAAAAATGAAGAAGAACGGGATTTATCACTTCCTGGATATTAATCCCACCAAACTCTATAAGTCATCTGTTTATTCAAAGAGGCGCAGGTCACACAGTTCGGGATCGAGAGTTCCATTTTTGGTGAGCAAATCACTATCACCAAGAAGATGATCGCTGATAACTTTAAGATGCAAAATAAAGGCATAGCTGTCGAGGCTCTGAAGCAAAGTCCGATTGATATCTGGAATGAAATCAAAATGCCAGATCAGATGATGAAGGTAAAATTCATGGACAAAAAGGGAGACTTGAAGAAGGAGTACAAATACATACTAGACATCACCAATAAAATAATAATGGGCATGGTCGGAAGCTTCGACCAGTTGTCTTCGTCGAAGTACATTGTTTTGGGTCTCTAGTCTAGAAACAAAGGACTAAGTGGCCTGGTTACATTTACTAGCAGTTAGTCCGAGAGGTGAACAAGATGAATTGGGATTCAGAGAATAACAAGTTTGTACAAAAGCTGACTTTTGGAACTCAAGTCAGTTGGATTTTGGATTTTCTCGGGAAGGCCAAGGGAATGGAAGATCACTTCCACGCGAGCAAGAGACTTGGTCATCTGGACCAAGATGCAATGAAGAAACTTGGAGACAAGAAACCCAAAACAGCTGAGATAATTGAGAAAATGACAAGTGGAACTTCTTCATACAGAGGACCTTCAGACTTAGATGAGGTGCAGTATGACGCAGGTGCTCATAACCCACCTGATAAAATTGAAGAGGAGATGATGTCAGCTCCAACTGCAGCCGAGATATTGGAAAAGTCACATGCACCTGAAGTAGCACCTGCAGATGAGTCTGATAGTGACAATCTTCCACTTTGCAAGTTGTTGAAGAGAAAGTCACATGAACTAGAAAAAGTTGCCCATGTCACCTCCTCTCCTGAATATACTCCCAAGAAGCTCAAGGAATTGGTGGTTCAGACACCAGAAGAAGAAATGCAGATTGTAGTTTTAGCTGCACCTGCACCAACTGTAGAACAGCCAGATCAATCCACAGAGCTGGTGGCAAAAGTGATTCCTCTCTTAACTCTTCTAAACATAACAGAGGAAGAAGAGGCAAAAGAGATAATTGAAGTACCAGAAGTAGACTACTCTTTCAACCACAGGGAGAACGACCTCCTGAATCTTACCAAAGCTGAACTAAAAATGGTAAGACAACAAGCTCTCAAATACTCTTTTATCAATATTTATGAAGAGTGAAAGGAGTTGAAAACACTTAGCTTCTCTCAACTAAGAGAGTTTGTAGAGAGGAGTGGATGGGATCATCCCAATATGACAGAACAACTCATCATGGCCTTCTGCCATGAGACAGATATAGGGTTGCTGTTAGAAAAGAACTGGTTCATATCCAATTTTAAAAGAAATATGGACCAGTATGTATTTAGTATGATGCAAGAAGTAAAAACTCTTGGTGATGAAGGAGAATAAGATAAGAATGAAGAAGAAAAATAAAAGAAAGGGATTATCATTGAAGAAGTTGAGGTTGAAAAAGAAGAAGTTGAAAAGAAAAAAATAAGAGGAAAAGGAGGATGAGAAGAAAGAAGAAGAAGAGGAGAAGGAAGAGAAAGAAGAAGAGGAGAAGGAAGAGAAGGAAGAAGAAAGAAAACAAGATGATGAGGACCATGGTTAGAATGCACCTGATCAGGCCTCTAGCTCAGATCACCCTTAGGAAGCAGAAAAGTCAGGGAATCAGGGGGAACAACCTGAGAAAACCCCCTCTCAAAAGAAGTCATCTGCAGAGAAGAAGTCTAAGTCACCTGCGGATGAGGACAGCTCTGAAAAATCAGGAACCCGTGATAAGACCTCATCTAATCAGAGACCAATCGATAGGAAAATATAATATGAGAAATCTATTACTCATAAGTCACCTGCAGAGGAGGCTCAGCAGAAAATATTGTTCATGCAGAGGCACCTATATATCACCCGCCTCCTAACTTCTCTGAGATGGTCAGAGGTATTGTTGAAGAGACATTTGCCAAAATCTTGGCAGCTGAGGTTAAACCTGAACTGAGGTCTCTACATTACAAGGTGGACACCATGATCAACCGAAAGGAACCCTCTACACCACCCTTAAACTCAAGGATGCATATTGGCATGATAGATTTAATGCTGAGGGTGGAGGAATAGCTAGCAAAAGTCATTGATGCTGGCAAAAAGGGGGAAGAGAAGGAAGAAGCTAATAAGATAAAGGAGGAAGAACTAAGATCAAAGAAGAGACAAGAATTAACATTGATCTAGGTAGGAACTTCAGGTTCCTTGAAGATGAAAGATCCAGCTGCACCATCAGAGCAATCTGCATCTAAGAGAAAAAGAACTGGACAAGACCTTGTAGTGCCACTCCAGTGGGAAGGAAAGGAGCTCTTCTATGTAGAAGAATTCCTCCCAGCTGAAGTTGAGAATAAATGGGGGATTGCCAAGAAATAGCTCATACAGAAATACTATCTCTGGAAAATCATCCAAGACCCTGATTGCATCCCTCAGCAGATATTCATAGACTTCATGGAGATCAATTTTCCGAACCTGTGGGAGATACTAAAAAGGGTTGCTAAAGAGACATTTAATGCCTATCCAAGAATCCCTGATTTTAGACCACATGATCCTCCAATTGATGTCAATGGAAAGCTGGATGACATTGCCCTTCAGGAAGAGATCAGAGCCATTTGTATCAAGAAGAACTACACAACTCCTGAAGGTCAAGAATTTGCCTCAAAAATTATGAAGAAAAAGTCCAGTGGCGGAAAGACCAATAGGAACCAAACCACTGAAGTCACTCCCTACAGCAAGGACCAGAGGAAGAGGCAGAGGTAGAGGGAGATGAAGTTTTCTTTTTGTAATTTTACTTGTAATTTTCCAATATACTTGTAATTTTTTTTATGGTACTCGTAATTTTCGTTTTTTAATTGTATCTTTCATTCAAGGATTGTAATGTAATATGTAACTCTGAAGTTTATAATAGTTAACTTGAATGACAACCACTAGTTATCTCAGAAAGACTGAGTTTTATTTGTGTCTTGCACTTTAATTTTCTGTAGACTTATTTACATTTGAATGCTTAAGTTTTTCCATCATCAAAACAGGGGGAAATTATTAGGAATATTTGTGAGATTTTGATGATGTAATCACTGCATTTCATGATTAACTCAAATGTATGGTTTAAGTACTTGTAATTATAAAGAAGAACCAAATGAGTATCTTCTATAAGCCACTACCTTGACCAAATGTTGATCAGTTAACAAAACAGCTAAGTATATAATAGATAAAATATCAGTCGAATTTTCAGAGGACTAAGATCAGTCGAGTTTTCAGACGATATATCAGTCGAGGTTTCGGTCAACGAATTTATCAGATGAAGTTTGGCCAAGTTCACTGTAGCTGCCGAGTTCCAGACGAGTTAATATCAGGCGATATATCAGGCAAGTTCTGGTGAACATAATACATTAGAGAAGTTTGACCACAGACGAGTTATTATCAGACGAGGTCTAGTCAACACAGAGTATTAGCTGAGGTTTGACCACAGATGAAATATTAACAGGCAAACTATCAGGCGAGTTTTCAGGTCAAAGAAATATCAGCTGAGGTTTGACTACAGATGAGTTCTTTATCAGTCGAGGTTTTCGGTCAAACATAATATCAGAGGAGGTTGACCAAACTAATTTTGCAGCCAAGTTCGAGTATCAGAAAAGAAACGCAGTCAACGTCAGCAAGCGTTGAAGTCAACAATTATGGAAATCCACATACAGACGTAAAAGAGACAAACTAAAAGATTCCTGGAATATTTAGGAATAAAATATTCCTTGAGATCCACGATCTGAAGACTTATGAATATACAATCAAGAAATTCGGCATGTACAACAAGAATATCTTCTAACGGTCATAACTGAAAAGGGAATCAACCCGTGCAATGGAATGAAAAGAAAAACAAAGAAGTCCATTCTCCAACAGACAGATTTGTTACAAGAGATGCAATGGCCATGAAGAAGCTCAAGAATCGTACTATAAATATCTGAAGGAAGAATGAGCAAAGTATGGTGCGAACAATACTTACAAGCGAACAAAGCAATCAAAGAAAACAACAAAATCAATAGCATCGTGAAGAGCAAGTCTAAAAGTCAAATTCCGAGAAGCTCTTAAAGTTGGAGAAGACAAAAACTCTTGTCTTTAAGTTTGAGTGCGTTTGAACGAGGTTCTAAGAAGTTCTAGGCTTATAAGGCATCCATGAGTTCTTGATTGGAACGTGATATACAGCTTGCGATTTGTTGATGCATCCATGGGTTTTCGATCAAGAGGTGCTAGGCAGCCAAAGAGAGTTGCAACGGCCATGGCTTTCCACTGGTTGGAAGCTGTTGTAACTAGAGAAATTCATTGTAATGTTTATCACTGGTTGAAATTCATAGTGAATTTATCTCCAACTGGTTTTGAGAGAAGTGGACTAGTAGAGGATTACCCCACATCTGAAACCACTATAAGTGATTGTGTGTTTTACTGTTTTAATCTTCATACTTAACTGTTGCATACATATTTACTGTTTCATTATATAGTCAGCTGTCTTCCGCACATAATTTTGCAGCTGACAATAGCTATTTGTATCAGTTGAGTTTAGTCATCTGATTCAGCTGAGTATACTTGTCTGACCTGGTATCAGCTAGGTTTTTGATAGCTAACCAGGAAAAGTTTTAATAAGTCTATTCACCCCCTAGACTTATTCCTGACGACCTGTGACCTACAACAAGTCTAGGTCCAAGGAAGTGATAAGTCTCGCTCGTACTCTTCCTATCTAACTTACAGCCTCCAAGATCTGAGTCGATGTAGCCCACCAAATCGTATCCTCTTTCATTAGGATACCACAATTGTACATTGATTGTTCCTTTAACATACTTAAGAATTTGTTTGGCTGTGGTGAAGTGTGACTCTTTAGGTGTTACCTGATACCGAGCATATACTTCTACAACAAATTGAATATCGGGCCTGATGGATGTTAGGTACATGAGTGATCCTATAAACTTTCTGTAGAGTGATTGATCAACTCGCTTTCTAGTTTGTCACCACTTATCTATGTGGAAATGCTCATGGGGGTGGATAAGGATTTAAAAGTATTCATCCCAAACTTTTTGAGAAGCTCCTTACTCTATTTCTCCTGGTTCATGAATATACCTATAGGAAGTTGTTTAACCTGCATCCTTAAGAAATAACTAAGTTCTCCCATCATACTCATTTCAAATCTACTTTGCATGAGATGAGAGAACTTTTGACACCGATCAAGGTTAGTTAAACAAAAAATAATATCATCTACATATATTTGCACCATAATAAGATCATCACCTTCTTGGATTTTGAAGAGGGTTTTGTCAACAACACCTTTTTTCAAATCCATTGTTGATGAGGTACAGTGACAGGAGTTCATATCATGCCCTTGGTGCTTGCTTAAGCCCATACAACGCTTTCCTTAGCATGTACACAAGATCTCTTTCTTTTGTGTTGGCAAACCACGGAGGTTATTCAACATATACTTCTTGGGCTAGGTCTCCATTTAGAAATGAAATATTTACATCCATTTGATATACGATAAAATTCTTATGAGCCGCAAAAGCTGAAAATATCTTAATAGCTTCTAGTTGGGCTACAGGGGCAAATATTTCATCATAGTCTATTCCTTCTTACTGTCTGTAGCCTTGGGCAACTAATCTGGACTTGTTCATTATGACAAGGCCATTTTCGTCCTTTTTGTTCCAAAATACCCATTGGGTTCCTACGACAACTTGATGGGTTGGTCTAGGGTCCAAGTACCAAACATTGTTTCTCTCGAAACTATTGAGTTCTTCTTCCATAATCCTATGAGTTTAATAAGAGTCTCATTGGTCGAAACAAGTTCATATTGTGCTAGGAATACAGCTAGAGTGCACAAGGCAAGTCTCATAAGCTTGGGATTTTCATTAAGGGAATTGAGAATTTTCAGAAATGAATTCTGTATCTTCTTGTGCATAGAGTACAGTTCCTTGTGTACTCTGTATTTTTATTCTAGTGGATACACCAACATCAATATCACCAATTATTAGCTCCTTAGGGTGATCTCTTAACCACCTCCTGTCGGGTTCTAGTTCAGCATCCATTGCCGTGTCCAGTTGAGTTGTAGCTTCATCTTCAGCATATACAACATCAGCTTCGACTACTTCTTTTATTCTTACAGCAGCGGGATTAATCTCTAGATTTACATCAGGTTCTTCTTGAGTATATGGGATTTCCTCAATGGATAGCGTCTGGATGCCTTGGTTTGGGTCTTCTATTCCTATGGGGTCACAATGAGGTTCATCAAAGACTACATGGACTGACTCCTCTATAGTCAGTTTCTTTTTGTTGAATATCCTAAATGCCTTGCTGACAGAGGAGTATCCAACGGAAATACCTTCATCTGATTTTTCATCAAAGGTCTTCAGTTCATCCTTCCCATTGTTAAGAACATAACACCTCCAAAAATATAAAAATACGCAACCATTGGAGTTTTATTGCATACCTCGTATGCGGTTTTGTTGTGGTGCTTGTTAATGATACAACAATTTTGTGTATAGAATGGTTTACTTGTTGCTTCCCCCAGAACTGTTGTGGCAACTTGCTTGCAGCTATTCTTGTTGCTTCCTTCAACGTCCTGTTCTGTCGCTCGGCAACACCATTCTGTTGAGGAGTGTGGGTTGTTGAGTATTCATGATGCCATTGTCCGCACAATACTGCTCTATAAAGCAATTTCTGAATCTTGTGCCTCTGTCGGAACGAATGGATACAATACTCGGCTTTCTCACTTTGAAGCTTTTGCAGGTTTTCTGGCATCTTTGTGGTTGTCTCTTTTTTCTTATTCAGGAAGATGGTCCAAGAGTACTTGGAAAATCACTTACAGTGACAAGATAATATTTCTTACCGTCCAGGCTGACAGTATCTACCGGACTGTAAAGATCCATATGTAGGAAGTTCAGGACCCTGTGGGTTGAAAGATATGATTTTCTCTTCATAGAAGTCTTGACTTGCCTGCCTTTCTGATAGGGTCCACAAACGTTGTTCTTATGAATTGAAACATCAGGCAAGCCCCTGACCATTCCCTATCGAGCTAACTTTTTTATGATCTTGAAATTGATATGAGACATCATTGTGCATAGCCATCTTTGATCTGTAGTGCCTTTGGCAACAAAACAAAGAATTACAATACTTGTGTGTTTCAAGTCAACAATAAACATGTTACCTTACCGGCTTTCTGTAAGGACAATTTGTTTAATCTTTATGTCCTTCACCCAACAGTGATCTACATAGAATTTGACCGAGAACTGTTTGTCAGATAACTGGTTAATGCTAAGAAGATTGTACTATAGTCCTTTTACGTAGGCTACATCGGTGACCTTGAATTTTCCTACAATAAGGGTTCATTTTTGTAATATTTGTATTTTTAATTTCTGGATTTTACGATGCTAGTAACTCACTTGTGTTCCTTGACACCTTTCGGACATGTTTTGTTCTGCATTTTTTGTCATTCGGGCGAGTTTTGATATTGTTTCGGATTAATCGGCATATTATTACGACTTTTCCGCGTTTGGATTCGATTCTTGTTAATCTTGTTCAAAACTGTTGTTTTGTTGTTCCTACATGTTCACTTAACACTTTTAGTCATGTTGCGAACTCCAGAGTTGTTGTTCGACCTCGTATCTGTAGGTCACAAGTCGTCCAGGGATAAGTCTAGAGGGGGGGGGGGAGTGAATAGACTTATCGAAACTCTTAAACTCTTTTTCACGAAGAGTGAGTTTCTTCAGCTGATAGATATGCAAATGCCTTAGAGTCATTTGTTCTCAATACGTTCGGAAGTCAGCTGATGACGAATACAAAACAACCAATGAAACACTTGACAATGAATGCAGCAGTAAAAGTATGATGCTATAAAACAATAAAATACGCAGGCAGTTATAGTGGTCTCAGAGGTGGGGTAATCCTCTACTAATCCACTTTTCTCCAAACCAGTTGGAGATGAATTCACTATAATTGTCAACCAGTGATAAAGATTACAGTGATTCAACCAAATTACAACAGCTTCCAACCAGTGGAAATCCTTGCCGTTGCAACTCCCTGACTGCCTTGCACCTCTTGATACGCGATCCTTGGATGCCTTTACAGTCTTGAAATTCAACCAGTGAAGTACCCCGAACTCAGGATTAAAGACACGAGTTTTTGTCTTCTCCAACTAAGAGCTTCTTCAAATATGAACTTTTGAGAACTGCTCTTTTCACGATGCTATAGTTCGCTTTTTGATTGCTTTGAATGCTTTGATTGCTTGAGATTTTGTTTGCACCGGTGTTTGCTCAACTTAAATCTTCGGAAATATATAGGTGATGATCCTTGAGCATTCTTCATAGTCGTTGCAAATCCTGTAACAAATCCGTCCGTTGGAGAAAGACTTCTTTATTTATTCTTTTCTGAACGTTGCAAGGCTGGATTCCCATATTTTAATCCATCTTTAGACCGTTGTGAAGACTTTGCATGTGAGGGCGCCGAATCTTTTGAATATAATAAGATTAAAGTCTTCAGTGGTAGGCCTGGATGAATTATTCAATTCATATCCTTGCGGGAATCTCTCCAATTTGTCTCTTCACGCTTGCATGTGATTTTCCATAATATTTGACTATTCAACGCATGCTGACGTGGACTTGGAGTACTTGGATGATCAAGTTGGCTGATGAGCAGTCATCTTCTCTGCAGCTTGGACTTCTTATGTCGGTGTCTGTTTGGGAATCGCCTGATCAGATGATGTGTCTGAAGTCACTTGACTGCAGTCTGGTTAAACCTCTCTGATGATTTTTTTGTTGACCAGAACTTCTCTGACTTGACTCGGCTATATTTTTCTGATGTACTTAGATGTACCTTTGTACTTAGTCGTTTTGAGCCTAACTTATTTGGCCTATAGAAGATACTCATTTGGTTCTTCTTTACATTTTGCCAAGTATCTAACTTAACACAATTTGGCCTCTAGAAGATACTCATTTGGTTCTTCCTTACATTTTGCCAAGTAATAAACATTTGAATTATATTAATGACATCATCAAAATATAACAAGTATTCCTAACAAACTCCCCCTATTTTGATGATGGCAAAACTTTAAGCAAATTATTCAAATGAACAAGTCTGCACTTGAGTGCAAGACACAAGCTAAAATCAGTCTATTTTTGAGACAACTGGGAATTGTCATTCAAAAGACTGTTATAATATTTCTGTATTGATTTACACATACATGTCTTTCAATGACAAAAAAAAAAACAATTACAGAAAATTTTACAAGTACAAAAATGAATATAAAACAAATCATCTGCCTCTGCCTCTTCGGATAGGCTACTTGGCAGGTCTGAAAGGTTTAGCTCCAATTGGTCTTATCTTGACAGGGGCAAGACCATATTTTCTTCTGACAATGAGAGCGGCAAAGTCTTGCTCTTCTTGTGAGGAGAACTTATTCTCATCACAAAGTTTCTTTATTTTCCCTTGAAGTGCTAATTCATCCAAATCATCATTTACCAAGGTGGGAGGATCTTTAGGCCTGAAAGGAGGGATCATTAGGTATGCATTACATTTCTTTGCATGTTTTAATAGGACAGCCCAGAGTTTTGGATGTGTTTCCTCTATGAAGTTAATAAAAATCTGCTGTGGGGAGTAACTGTTATCCAGGAGTAACTCCCAGATATAGAAATCTCTGATAAACTTCTTCTTTGCAGTTCCCCACATAGGTAAAGCTTCGAGAGGAATAAAATCTTCAACATACCATAACTCTCTGCCTTCCCATTCTAGTGTATGATGGTCCCCAATTCTGATCCTCCTAATTTTGACTGCAGGCTGATCAGCCTACTCTATTTCAGCTTCTCCCTGCCTTTTTGCCGAAGATGTCCCAGCAGTGATCATTTGGACACCTTGCCTCTTTTTGGTTCTCATCTCTTGAGCTCCTCTAATTTCCCTTTACTTTCTACCTTCCCCCTGAACCCTTTCTTCCCCCTTTTTGCCAGCATCAACCAGGGTGGTCAACTGCTGCTCCATTCTTAACATCCAGTCAGACATGCCAAGGGGCATTCTGTTGTTTGTAGGAGGAGGTGGTTGAGGGATGTTCCGCTATAGCAAAGTGTCAATTTTTGCATTGATCGACTGCAGATCAGGAGTAATTTGAGAAGCAAGCATCTCTCCAATAGTGTCCATAACAATCTGTCTGATTAGCTCGGTCATCACAGGTGAAATTTGTGATGTCGGTGCAGAATGCTCGCCTGAACCTTCGACGCCTGCAGGTAGGTGTGCGGATGACCCACCTGTCTGCAGACTACTATCTGCAGCTGGCATTACAGATGGGGTCTGTTCAGGGGTCCCCGATCTGGAGTCTCAGCCAAGTCTGCATCTAGGCTGGTATATCGGGCAGGTGCCCCAGCCTTGTCTGCAGCTTCCTTTTCTGGCTCCTTTTATGACTCCTTCTCTTTTTCTCCTTCTTTTTCTGTTTCTTCTTTTTCTTTTTCTTTCTCTCCTTCTTCATTTTCTTCCTCTTTATCATCCTCCTTTTCTTTCTCAGCTTCTTTTTCTCCTCCTTCGTCTTTACCATCATCATCATCATCATTTTTATCTTCATCTTTATCATTCTTTTTCTCATCGTCATTATCTTTTTCATCCTCTTTTTCTTCTTCATCCTCCTGATCAACTTCTTCTCCTTCTTCTTCTTCTTCATCTACTAATTCCACCGTTTTTTCGGCTTCTTCTTCTTCTTCTTCTCTTTCTTCCTGCCTCCCCTCTTTATCATCAATAATAATAATAATTTCTTCTTCTTCTACTTCTTCATCCACTTCTTCTATTCGTATCTCCTTTTCTTAAACTTCTTCTTCTTCTTCTTTACCAAAGGATCCGTCAGAAATGCTATACATAATAGAGTGGATAAATTGGTCCATGTGGGTTTTAAAATTGGACATGAACCAATTTTCCTGAAGTAGCAAAATTGTGTCTGACACTTTACAAAAATGCATCAGCACATCTTCTGTGGCTTGGGGATATCCCCAACCAATTACTTCAACATAAGCTTGAAGTTGAGTGAAAGAAAGTGATTTAAAGGTTTTCCATTCTTCAAAAATATGGACAAAAGAATGTTTTAGAGCATGCAGTTTAACCAACTGAAGTTGCTCTAAGGATAAGTTAAAAATGTTGTTGTCAAGCAGGTGAAAAGTATAATTTGCCTCAGGAATGTTAATTATAAAACCTGCTTCCTCTTCTTCTGAGATGAATTGAGGAGTGAGGAGAGGAACGATCTGGGTCTCCAGGCTTCCCGGAGCAGGCTGGTCCTCCAAGTGAATAGGTGACCTGGCTGCAGGACTGGGAAATTGTTCTGGCTGCTCCTCGTCACTGAATTGCAAGCGCCTGGGCCTCTTTGGTGATGGTTCTGGTGATGAATGAATGATGAATGGCTCACCAGGGGCTGGTCCCCTTCTCTTAAAACGAACAGCAATGGGCATATTATCCGACTCTGTATCAGACTAGGCTGCAGGTGGGTTGCTGGCTGCATCCTGGTCTGACTTGTCTGATGATTCAGGGTACTTGTAGGAAGGTCCCTCATCAGACAGCTGTTTTATCATCTGAGCTGCTCTTCTTTTGCTTCCTAGCCTCCTCAATGTCTCTTGGTCTAGATGACCAAGTCTCTTGTTGAGGTGGAAGGGGTCAGTATTTCCCTTCGCCACACCTAGCTTTTCCAAAATCCAGCTTAGCGTTCAACCTTGACTTAGATTTAAACTTCTTCTCTTCAACAAGCCACTCGGCCTTGTTGACCTCGCGAACCAAATGCCTGAAAATATAATCCGACCAGTCAATCGGCTCGTCCTGGATTAGTGCCTCTAGCACCATGAATTTAGCGGACGACAGTTGGTCGTAGCTGCCGGCCATGCCCATGACGATTTTTTTGGTTATGTCCAACACATACCGATACACCTTTTTAATTTCGCTCCTCTTGGCGGTCAGCTTAAGCTTCTCCGCCTGGTCAACCGCCTTAATCTTCAGCCAAGTATCGGCTGCACTCTGTTTAAGGGCCTCTACCGCCACGCCACGATTCTTCATTCCCAAAACTTTTCGGATCGTCTCCGGCAATATGTCCACTTGTACTCCGCCGACGGTGCTTCTAATCCCTGCTTCAATCACATGGGCTTCACGGAAAAATGCGATAACATCCTTCTTGAACAAGTGCTTGGGACTGATATCCAAAAATGGGTAGATCCCATTCATCTTCATCGAGCGGATAAGGTCAAGCACATCGTAGTTCTCCAGATTCGATTCCAAAAGTCCTTCAAAATCAACGACCAGGGAGAAAACGATCTGGTCCTTGACAACCTTCAGATTTACGCCTTCAAAATAAGATTCCATTTCTTCAAGATAAACGATTTATGAGTGTATTGATAGTTCGAAGGAATTTCTGCTCTGTAAATTAGGGTTTTCGAAAGACTGGTAAAGATAAAGTGAAGGGTTTTTCCGTCCTTAAAAGGAAAATGAAACGACGCTGTAATTAAATAATCATTTATTTTAAATTGGTGGTCCACCTTTTGAGATTCCTTTTTAAAATTCATTTTAATCGTTGGTCCAGATTTTGAGTTTGAAAATGGACGGTTGGATTTTAATTGGTCACAGTGGAGGTCGATTGAACCTGTGATTGCCATGTGTATTTAAAACATATAGTATTATGCCACTTGTGAACCAAAAGAAATATGATATTATTATCCATATAGCAGATAATAATATAATATTTTAGGGGTCGGTCAGGTTTAGAAAACTTAGCTGGTTGACCATTGACTGTTGACTGCTCTGCATCAGGTGAGTTGACTCTGACTTCTCGCCTGCTTTGATCAGCTAGGTTTCTTCGTCTGATTTGCTTCAGCTAGCTTTTTCTTCTGTACTAGATTCCCAATCTAGTAAACCAAGTTCTCTGCTCAGCTCCAAAAACCTTTCTTCTAGCAAAGGTTTGGTGAAGATATCAGCAATTTGATAGTCTGTGCTGACTCTTTCAACCCTTACACTCTTGTTAAGCACATGATCTCTAATGAAGTGATGCTTAACATCAATGTGCTTGGTCCTTGAATGCAAAACCGGGTTGTTGGTTATTGCAATAGCACTGTTGTTGTCACACCAGATAGGGACTTCATTGGCAATGATATTGTAGTCCCTCAGCTGTTGTCTGATCCATAAGATCTGGGCACAACAACGACCTGCAGCTAGGTATTCTGACTCTGTGGTGGAGATAGAGTTAGAAACCTGCTTCTTGCTGAACCAGGATATCAGTCTGGTTCCTAGGAATTGGCATGTTCCACTAGTGCTTTTCCTATTAATTTTGCATCCTGCGAAGTCTGCATCTGAATATCCTGATAGCTGGAAGTTATCGTCCTTAGTGTAATACCCGTAATTTTGATCCCCGGAAATTTTCTATTTTTGGCGGAAGTCTATTTTGACGACTTGCTTGGGACCGTTTCGTCATCCTGAGAAATGATTAATTCTACACTTTTTGTCATCCGAGTTCGTTTCGGTATCGTTCTATTGAATTCCGTGTTCTTTAGCGACTTTTCCACGTATGAGTTCGACTTTGTTAAATCACCATAAATTCTTGGAAACTCCAAAAATTCTGGATCTTTGCAATATTATAGATCATCGAGTTAGCTTTCCAATGGTTCAAACGGTGAGTCAATCGGAGTCCGGACGAGAGAGTTATGGTCGTTTTAGCTCACCCGCTCATTTTTCGGTATTGGCGATCACCGCCGGACTCGGTCGTGTCGTCCGACACGGCCCGTGCCGTACTCGTCCGGAAATGCGAAGTTTCTGCCGACCGAACTCGGCCGTGTCGTCCGACACGGCCCGTGCCGTACTCTTAGGATAAGCGAGCCGTGGAAACCACGCCGGCCGTGTTCGGGACACGGTCGAGTCATGCCAGTCATTGTCGGACGGGTCACTATCGGAAGGCCCTCGCGCCGCGGCCCATGTCAAGCGAGGACACGGTCGAGTCCTGTCGGCCAGGTGTGCGACACGACCATGCCGATCGGCACGGGCCGTGTCCGTGAGCGATCGGCCTATAAAAGGCCCCGCGAGACGATTTTATCGCCATTTTTCACCTTCTTCTTCTCCTCTTCCGCAGCTGGGCGTGTTCTAAGCTTGAAGCCATGTTGTTTAACAACATATCCATGGAGTTCTTTGGGTTATATCATCAATCATTCGTCCGATATCATCCCTTGATCCAGCGAATCAAGGTTTGATCTTTAGAACCCTACTTTTGGTAAAATTGGGGGTTTTCACGTTTTTGTCCGATTCGTTCTGTTTTGTCGATTAATTCATGATGAATATGATTAATCTTGTTGGTATTCTTACTTTCCCTATGGACTCATGGTATATTTCGTGATTTTTACGGAATCGAGAGGGTTTGGTTGTGGTCCGCCCTCGTTGTGGTTTATATACGAATATACATGAATCGTAGGCGAGTTTCGGGAGTCTCTTCGTGTGATTTGAGTATGGATAATTAATTGTCATATTCCTTGCGAATCGTTTAGGTGCCGGAAGCGCGTTCTCGGACCTACCGAACTCATACCTTTCCTCCGTTCGATTTCTCGATGTCTCAAAGGCAAGTATACATTTATGATTGTACGTTCTCAACTTTGAAAGTAAGAAATATTGATGGCATATCATGAACGAACCGTTTTTACGGCATTCATAGATATATTGTTGGCATGTAATGAGCAGACGTTTTGTGGCATTCCTACATGTATCGGCGTATGAGGTGAACGAACCATTTTTACGGCATTCACATACGTAACGGCGTATGAGGTGAACGAACCATTTCTACGGCATTCACATACGTCTTATGAGATTTTAGTTATTCCGGAATACTAGTCTTGAATTGATGAATTGACGGATATTGATGAATTGACGGATATTGATGAATTGACGGATTACATTTACTTTATTGTCGAGAAGTATTATGTTTCATATTGTTATACTTGCACTAGCTATTCGACGGCTAACCCCTTTATGGGAAATACGTTTCATGTATTTCGAGTTCCAGGAGAGCGGACAAAGTGGTACCGGTCGGCATGAAGATGATGGGCAAGTGTGATACCGTGTCTTGTCTCCGGTTATCTCTTTTGGTTTCCTCCATTCGGTGTTGTTGTCTTGGAATGGATTTTTAAATACTCGAGTATTGTATTTGATTTCCTTGATGTTCCTACTGTGTTGCCGAGGTATTGATTTGTGCAGTGATGTATATGGTTTCATTGTTTATGGTTTCGAATACCATTTGTATCGTCTTTCTTTCTATTGTATGTAGACCTTATCGGTCAAGTTTATAGTTCCGCGTATGTTTAGCCTTCTGGGTCCCACGGCGGGGCTCACGGCGCTGTAATATACCCTGAATAACTTGGGGGTGTTACAGAATATGGTATCAGAGCCTAGGTCTATGGATACCTAGGCTGTCGGTCTTTTGGGTCGATCGAGTCGTTAATTGTCCACAGTATCACTACTCTGCCCTCATCACAGTGCGACCGGTACTTGTAAGTCCTCTCACTCTTCTCGTATTTTTCTTAATCGTTTCGTTTATAGCTTGGTATTCTTGGGAATTGGTCATTTTGAGAATTGGTCACGTGTGTGCCTTTCAGAATGTTGGCTGAAAGTAGGAAGAATCGTGACCATGGTCACGGACGTGAACTCTTCCTTGAGATTTTGTTAAATTGCTAATTGCGATATTGGTGTGTATCGATATTATGTTGAGACTTTGTTTAGGAGTTGCATGCTAGTATCACGGGAGATTTTCGACTTCACAGACTTGTAAGTATGTTGTTCGGATTATTCGATAATTCTTGGTGAATTTGAATTCCCGTTGAAATGTTGTTTGTGCGAGTGATTGCGAGTTTCGAGGACGAAACTTGTTTTTAAGGGGGGTAGAGTGTAATACCCCGATTTTTCGGATATATTTTTTTTCGTTTATATGTTGGATGTCGTTGATGGATAATTGTTCTTGAGGATGATGTGAACGTATGACAATGTTATTGAATGTGTTTATGTATTCATTGTGCCGTATGATCGTTTGGTATGTCGAGATGTTGGTCGAGAATAGCGAAAAATGGCTAAGTACAGCTACGTTAGCGCACGCTACAAGGTATGCCTAGCACGCGCTAAGATATATACTTAGCGTACGCTACGGTGCATACTTAGCGCACGCTAAGAGGTTCGGTTACGTACGCTAAGGAGGACCCCTAACGTACGTAACGACTTGCTGGGTTAGTTCGGAAGGCGACCGACAGGTAGGCCCAGGTTGATTTTTATATTCAGTTAGCGCACGCTAATGCATGTTGGTTAGCGCACGCTAACGCATGTTGGTTAGCGCACGCTAACACCAGATCGCTATTAATGGAACCTTAACTTTCGGCGGAGGATGCTGACAGGTGAGTCAACGTACGTGTTACGTACGTTATACAAGACGTGTTACGTACGTGACACAACCATTGTACTGTAGCAAGTTAACTGGTATATTACGTCGTTGTATGGTATGGGTTACGTAGGTAATGGGTCGCGGAATGAGGCAGGTGAGTTGGTTACGTACGTTATGGATTTTGGATTACGTACGTTAAAGTTGTTACGTACGTTAAGAAAGGACACCTACGTACGTAATGAGAGTGCAATTTATATATTGAAGTGTTGCCTTTCATTTCTCTCACGATCCTTTGAGATATTTCTCTCCAAAACTCGTCCCTCTTCACTTTTAAGAGTGTTCTAAGCACTTTTAACATGATTGTGAGCTTGGAATCATGGAATTAGAGCTTAGTTATGGAACTATTGTTGATTCTTGAAGTGATTCCTTGTGTTATCCATATTCTATGAGGTTTATGTTGAAGGAAGATAATGATATGCTTTGAATATGTTGATTATGATTATGGAATCATAGAGATCTTGATGTTCTTGAGGCCATATGATGACTATGATGATTTAATGATTCTTGGAATGGAGTTCAATTATTCTTTCTTCGTGGTTCGTCCATACAAGGTAATCCTCATATCCCTTTGATAGTGGCTCATTTTTTTCTTTTGATTACTACTTGGGAGGGAGTATGTTGGGAATCGTGTATTTTGATGTTCGTCTTATTTTAATGAAAATGTATAAATTGACTGTACTTTTATCCATTGCGTGAGTATTTTTGAAATGGATTTTGGTATTTTGCCAATCAAATTTTATTTTGTAAAACCGATTCCCTAAATCGAGTTTTTGGCATTTTAACCTTGATCGCTTTGACGGTATTTGGAAAATGATTTTTTTAGTATTTGAAAAATATTACCGTCATCGGTCTTTTTGGCATTTTTGGAATGACGTGGAAAATTGTGCTTAGCACGGTAAATCCTTGTGAGAAGGGTTTACGGCGTGTAATATTCCTGGAGGATGCAGGGTGTTACAATTATGGTATCATGTGATAATTTTATACGAGATTTATTGGAATTGTAATAAGAGATTTCGGATGTTGATATGATCATTGAGATCTTCTTCATATGGTGATAAGGGTTTTGTTGCGATTCTTGAGATTGTATGAATGACATGATGAAGAAAATGGTAACATGGAGATATATACCTCGGATATGTTGTTCTGAACGTGATTTCGGATATTTCATGTTCTTGAAGAACTCTTGAATTATACGAGGTGATAAAAAAATTTTTTTAGAAGTGTTGATGTTTTGAAAATGAATATGGAATATTCATATCTAGAGCTAAACTATGTGTTGGAAATAATATTCGTATAGGAATACGAATGTGATTATGAGTTTGATGATACTATTATTCATCTCTGAATTTGGAAGCCCATACGTATGGAGCAAATATTCAAATCGAATGATTGGATTGTTTGATAACCTTTTTAAATATGATTATCTATTGTTTTGAACCAGTCGGATGATTCGAATTGATGACGGTTATAAGTAAATTTTAACGATGGATTTACGAGAAGGGAACCTTGTCAATTCGTATTTAAGAATTGAGTCTAGAACATTTAGACCCTTATTATTGGTCCGAATTGGTTGCTGATATGATCATCATATTTCGACTCGTATTGTGATGTGGATTTGTAAGTGTCTCGAGTTGGATTGTTCGATCGTGATTAGTCGAGATATGGTAAAGCGATTGAGTTCGTGGTTTGGTGGTATTGATATTGGTCGTCATCGAACCGGTTGATTATCAATCCTTCGCTTTTACAATAAGGTATGATGTTTGATCGTGAATTATGAAGTTGTGTTGCGGTTAAGGTTGAAGGGTTCGTAGATTAACTTGGTCGAGGCGAGGGAATTCGTAAGACGAAATCAATCGAATTGGTAACGAGACGTTGTATTGATATCGAGACAAGTTTTATACTCGTACTAATCAATGAGACTAATGTTATCGTGTAGGCGTACAATTGTGTGTATCATTTTGGGACTTGGCCTCTTTATGATTGTATTGATATCAAGGGATTGGTTGACACGACGCCGTCGGCAAATTATGCCAAATGTTACCGTTGTTTGTAAATGGCGGTTCAAGGCATTACGATACTTGTTGGTAAAGTTGCTATCGATAGCGGTTCGCGTATCGATGTATCGATTATTATTGTTCGCGATTAATGTCGTTACGAGACATCGTTGAATCTTTGTCATCGAATCGATCTTGCTATGATGTTGCGTTAACCGATTGGGGACGTTTGATATATCCTTTTGTCATCTCCGTTTCGGTGGTCGGTTTAAGACACCGGGACATCTATTCTATCGTATCATTGATTATCGATTGACCGTTCTAGGGTAATCGAGGTATTGAATTGGGATTATCGAAGATAATTCCCATCCGTTGTCGAAGATACTCTCATCCGTTGTATCATTGTTATCGATTGGCCATTCTACGGTAATCGAAGTATTGAATTGGGATTATCAATGATAATTCCCATCCGTTGAATTATTATTGTCGTGTTGACCGATTCAAGGCAGCACATTATTATTCTTGTGAACTCGGTAATTTTGTGATCGTTGAGGGTTGAGGATTTTCCGAATTGTGGTGTTGTGATTATTGCCGTGTTAATGGGTCCTTAGGAAATTCTGATCCCAGGATGGTTGTTTTGAATATCGTTTGTCGTGTCGATCTTTCATTATTCGTGTGTCATCGTTCACTTGGTGAGTCGTATGATCCGTATTGGATTTTTTATCCCTTGAGTTTCGTTGTCATGTTGTATCGTGGCATATCTGGAATCATGTCTGCGTGCCGATTGGTTATGTGTAAGAATTCTTAGCCAGGCACCCGATGGTCATGCGTGGATATTTCCGCATTGGACCGTGCACACGAGATGTAGTTCTTGAGGCTAATTAGGTACATTGTCACACGTATATTCTGGATTCCGTATACGGGGTGGACATGTGCACGGACACATTTTCGGATCGGGCGTACTGTGATGTCCCTCTTGAGCTTTATTGATTGATCGTTCGTAGTCCATGTTGTATTGGATATGTCCGGAATTGCGATTGGTTGTTCATACGCCGAGGGTATGTCCGATCGAGTTTGCTCCCTTGAGATCTGTATTGTGATGATTCTGACTTTGCATTCGGCTTTCAGGCCATTGTGATGTATCGGTATTCCCGTTGGAGCCTTCGGGCATTGTGAATTCGTATCTTTTTCGGCATTGGTTTGGTTTGCCTTCGGGTAATGTATTGTGGTGTTCTATATTGATGATTCGCCGTTTGGGCGTAAGTTTCGGTTCTTGTGTATCTCGTTGAGTTTTTCCTGGCGAAATATTTCTTCTCCCTACCTGTTTTAAGTTTCGGGACGAAACTTCTTTTAAGGAGGGTAGAATGTAATACCCGTAATTTTGATCCCCGGAAATTTTCTATTTTTGGCGGAAGTCTATTTTGACGACTTGCTTGGGACCGTTTCGTCATCCTGAGAAATGATTAATTCTACACTTTTTGTCATCCGAGTTCGTTTCGGTATCGTTCTGTTGAATTCCGTGTTCTTTAGCGACTTTTCCACGTATGAGTTCGACTTTGTTAAATCACCATAAATTCTTGGAAACTCCAAAAATTCTGAATCTTTTCAATATTATAGATCATCGAGTTAGCTTTCCAATGGTTCAAACGGTGAGTCAATCGGAGTCCGGACGAGAGAGTTATGGTCGTTTTAGCTCACCCGCTCATTTTTTTCAGTATTGGCCGATCACCGCCGACCGGACTCGGTCGTGTCGTCCGACACGGCCCGTGCCGTACTCGTCCGGAAATGCCGAAGTTTCTGCCGACCGAACTCGGCCGTGTCGTCCGACACGGCCCGTGCCGTACTCTTCCGGATAAGCGAGCCATCGCTGACATGCCCGACCGTGTTCGGGACACGGTCGAGTCATCTTAGTCATTGTCGGACGGGTCACTATCGGAAGGCCCTCCGCGCGCGACCGTGTCAAGCGAGGACACGGTCGAGTCCTGTCGGCGGTATGCGACACGGCCGTGCCGATCGGCACGGGCCGTGTCCGGCGAGCGATCGGCCCTATAAAAGGCCCCTGAGACGTTTTTATCGCCATTTTTCACCTTCTTCTTCTCCTCTTCCGCAGCTGGGCGTGTTCTAAGCTTGAAGCCATGTTGTTTAACAACATATCCATGGAGTTCTTTGGGTTATATCATCAATCGTTCGTCCGATATCATCCCTTGATCCAGCGAATCAAGGTTAGATCTTTAGAACCCTACTTTTGGTAAAATTGGGGGTTTTCACGTTTTTGTCCGATTCGTTCTGTTTTGTCGATTAATTCATGATGAATATGATTAATCTTGTTGGTATTCTTAGTTTCCCTACGGACTCATGGTATATTTCGTGATTTTTACGGAATCGAGAGGGTTTGGTTGTGGTCCGCCCTCGTTGTGGTTTATATACGAATATACATGAATCGTAGGCGAGTTTCGGGAGTCTCTTCATGTTATTTGAGTATGGATAATTAATTGTCATATTCCTTGCGAATCGTTTAGGTGCCGGAAGCGCGTTCTCGGACCTACCGAACTCATACCTTTCCTCCGTTCGATTTCTCGATGTCTCAAAGGCAAGTATACATTTATGATTGTACGTTCTCGACTTTGAAAGTAAGAAATATTGATGGCATATCATGAACGAACCGTTTTTACGGCATTCATAGATATATTGTTGGCATGTAATGAACGAACCGTTTTGACGGCATTCCTACATGTATCGGCGTATGAGGTGAACGAACCGTTTTTACGGCATTCACATACGTAACGGCGTATGAGGTGAACGAACCGTTTCTACGGCATTCACATACGTCTTATGATATTTTAGTTATTCCGGAATACTAGTCTTGAATTGATGAATTGACGGATATTGATGAATTGACGGATATTGATGAATTGACGGATTACATTTACTTTATTGTCGAGAAGTATTATGTTTCATATTGTTATACTTGCACTAGCTATTCGGCTAACCCCTTTATGGGGAAATACGTTTCATGTATTTCAGTTCCGGGAGAGCGGACGGGCGGAGTGCGGGTCGGCATGAAGATGATGGGCAAGTGTGATCGTGTCTTGTCTCCGGTTATCTCTTTTGGTTTCCTCCATTCAGTGTTGTTGTACTGGAATGGATTTTTAAATACTCGAGTATTGTATTTCAGTTTCCTTGATGTTCCGGCCTGTGTTGCCGAGGTATTGATTTGTGCAGTGATGTATATGGTTTCATTGTTTATGGTTTCGAATACCATTTGTATCGTCTTTCTTTCTATTGTATGTAGACCTTATCGGTCAAGTTTATAGTTCCGCGTATGTTTAGCCTTGTGGGTCCCACGGCGGGGCTCACGGCGCTGTAATATACCCTGAATAACTTGGGGGTGTTACAGAATATGGTATCAGAGCCTAGGTCTATGGATACCTAGGCTGTCGGTCTTTTGGGTCAATCGAGTCGTTAATTGTCCACAGTATCACTACTCTGCCATCATCACAGTGCGACCGGTACTTGTAAGTCCTCTCACTCTTCTCGTATTTTTCTTAATCGTTTCGTTTATAGCTTGGTATTCTTGGGAATTGGTCACTTTTAGAATTGGTCACGTGTGTGCCTTTCAGAATGTTGGCTGAAAGTAGGAAGAATCGTGACCGTGGTCACGGACGTGAACTCTTCCTTGAGATTTTGTTAAATTGCTAATTGCGATATTGGTGTGTATCGATATTATGTTGAGACTTTGTTTAGGAGTTGCATGCTAGTATCACGAGAGATTTTCGACTTCACAGACTTGTAAGTATGTTGTTTGGATTATTCGATAATTCTTGGTGAATTTGAATTCCCGTTGAAATGTTGTTTGTGCGAGTGATTGCGAGTTTCGAGGACGAAACTTGTTTTTAAGGGGGGTAGAGTGTAATACCCCGATTTTTCGGATATATTTTTTTTCGTTTATATGTTGGATGTCGTTGATGGATAATTGTTCTTGAGGATGATGTCAACGTATGACAATGTTATTGAATGTGTTTATGTATTCATTGTGCCGTATGATCGTTTGGTATGTCGAGATGTTGGTCGAGAATAGCGAAAAATGGCTAAGTACTGACTACGTTAGCGCACGCTACAAGGTATGCCTAGCACGCGCTAAGATATATACTTAGCGTACGCTACGGTGCATACTTAGCGCACGCTAAGAGGTTGATTACGTACGCTAAGGAGGACCCCTAACGTGCGTAACGACTTGCCGGGTTAGTTCGGAAGGCGGCCAAGCAGTAGGACCGAGTTGATTTTTATATTCGATTAGCGCACGCTAACGCATGTTGGTTAGCGCACGCTAACACCAGAATCGCTATTAATGGAACCTTAACTTTCGGCGGAGGATGCGTGGTGAGTCAACGTCGTGTTACGACGTTATACAAGACGTGTTACGTCGTGACACAACCATTATCTTGTAGCAAGTTAGCGGTATATTACGTCGTTGTATGGTATGGGTTACGTAGGTAATGGATCGCGGAATGAGACAGGTGAGTTGGTTACGTGCGTTATGGATTTTGGATTACGTGCGTTAAAGTTGTTACGTGCGTTAAGAAAGGACACCTACGCACGTAATGAGAGTGCAATTTATATATTGAAGTGTTGCCTTTCATTTCTCTCACGATCCTTTGAGATATTTCTCTCCAAAACTCGTCCCTCTTCACTTTTAAGAGTGTTCTAAGCACTTTTAACATGATTGTGAGCTTGGAATCATGGAATTAGAGCTTAGTTATGGAACTATTGTTGATTCTTGAAGTGATTCCTTGTGTTATCCATATTCTATGAGGTTTATGTTGAAGGAAGATAATGATATGCTTTGAATATGTTGATTATGATTATGGAATCATAGAGATCTTGATGTTCTTGAGGCCATATGATGACTATGATGATTTAATGATTCTTGGAATGGAGTTCAATTATTCTTTCTTCGTGGTTCGTCCATACAAGGTAATCCTCATATCCCTTTGATAGTGGCTCATTTTTTTTTCTTTTTGGATTACTACTTGGGAGGGAGTATGTTGGGAATCGTGTATTTTGATGTTCGTCTTATTTTAATGAAAATGTATAAATTGGACTGTACTTTTATCCGCTGCGTGAGTATTTTTGAAATGGATTTTGGTATTTTGCCAACTGAAATTTTATTTTGTAAAACCGACTCCCTAAACTGAGTTTTGGCATTTTAACCTTGATCGTTTTGACGGTATTTGGAAAATGATTTTTTTTAGTATTTGAAAAATATTACCGTCATCGGTCTTTTTGGCATTTTTGGAATGACGTGGAAAATTGTGCTTAGCCTGGTAAATCCTTGTGAGAAGGGTTTACGGCGTGTAATATTCCCAGGAGGATCTGGGGTGTTACAATTATGGTATCATGTGATAATGTTATACGAGATTTATTGGAATTGTAATAAGAGATTTCGGATGTTGATATGATCATTGAGATCTTCTTCATATGGTGATAAGGGTTTTGTTGCGATTCTTGAGATTGTATGAATGACATGATGAAGAAAATGGTAACATGGAGATATATACCTCGGATATGTTGTTCTGAACGTGATTTCGGATATTTCATGTTCTTAAAGAACTCTTGAATTATACGAGGTGATAAAAATTTTTTTTTTAGAAGTGTTGATGTTTTGAAAATGAATATGGAATATTCATATCTAGAGCTAAACTATGTGTTGGAAATAATATTCGTATAGGAATACGAATGTGATTATGAGTTTGATGATACTATTATTCATCTCTGAATTTGGAAGCCCATACGTATGGAGCAAATATTCAAATCGAATGATTGGATTGTTTGATAACCTTTTTAAATATGATTATCTATTGTTTTGAACCAGTCGGATGATTCGAATTGATGACGGTTATAAGTAAATTTTAACGATGGATTTACGAGAAGGGAACCTTGTCAATTCGTATTTAAGAATTGAGTTTAGAACATTTAGACCCTTATTATTGGTCGAATTGGTTCTTGATATGATCATCATATTTCACTCGTATTGTGGACGGGATTTGTAAGTGTCGAGTTGGATTGTTGATGTGATTAGTCGAGATATGGTAAAGCGATTGAGTTCGTGGTTTGGTGGTATTGATATTGGTCGTCATCGAACGGTTGATTATCAATCCTTCGTTTTACAATAAGGTATGATGTTTGATCGTGAATTATGACCGTTGTGTTGCGGTTAAGGTTGAAGGGTTCGTAGATTAACTTGGTCGAGGCGAGGGAATTCGTAAGACGAAATCAATCGAATTGGTAATTGACGTTGTATTGATATCGAGACAAGTTTTATACTCGTACTAATCAATGAGACTAATGTTATCGTGTAGGCGTACGATTGTGTGTATCATTTTGGGACTTGGCCTCTTTATGATTGTATTGATATCAAGGGATTGGTTGACACGGCCGTCGGCAAATTATGCCAAATGTTACCGTTGTTTGTAAATGGCGGTTCAAGGCATTACGATACTTGTTGGTAAAGTTGCTATCGATAGCGGTTCGCGGTATCGATGTATCGATTATTATTCGCGATTAATGTCGTTCTGAGACATCGTTGAATCTTTGTCATCGAATTGGATCTGTTGCTATGATGTTGCGTTAACCGATTGGGGACGTTTGATATATCCTTTTGTCATCTCCGTTTCGGTGGTCGGTTTAAGACACCGGGACATCTATTCTATCGTATCATTGATTATCGATTGACCGTTCTAGGGTAATCGAGGTATTGAATTGGGATTATCGAAGATAATTCCCATCCGTTGTCGAAGATACTCTCATCCGTTGTATCATTGTTATCGATTGGCCATTCTACGGTAATCGAAGTATTGAATTGGGATTATCAATGATAATTCTCATCCGTTGAATTATTATTGTCGTGTTGACCGATTCAAGGCAGCACATTATTATTCTTGTGAACTCGGTAATTTTGTGATCTTTGAGGGTTGAGGATTTTCCGAATTGTGGTGTTGTGATTATTGCCGTGTAAATTGGTCCTTAGGAAATTCTGATCCCAGGATGGTTGTTTTGAATATCGTTTGTCGTGTCGATCTTTCATTATTCGTGTGTCATCGTTCACTTGGTGAGTCGTATGATCCGTATTGGATGTTTTATCCCTTGAGTTTCGTTGTCATGTTGTATCGTGGCATATCTGGAATCATGTCTGCGTGCCGATTGGTTATGTGTAAGAATTCTTAGCCAGGCACCCGATGGTCATGCGTGGATATTTCCGCATTGGACCGTGCACACGAGATGTAGTTCTTGAGGCTAATTAGGTACATTGTCACACGTATATTCTGGATTCCGTATACGGGGTGGACATGTGCACGGACACATTTTCGGATCGGGCGTACTGTGATGTCCCTCTTGAGCTTTATTGATTGATCGTTCGTAGTCCATGTTGTATTGGATATGTCCGACGAATTGCGACTGGTTGTTCATACGCCGAGGGGTATGTCCGATCGAGTTTGCTCCTTGAGATCTGTATTGTGATGATTCTGACTTTGGTATTCGGCTTTCGAGCCATTGTGATGTATCGGTATTCCGTTGGAGCCTTCGGGCATTGTGAATTCGTATCTTTTCGGCATTGGTTTGGTTTGCCTTCGGGTAATGTATTGTGGTGTTCTATATTGATGATTCGCCGTTTGGGCGTAAGTTTGGTTCTTGTGTATCTCGTTGAGTTTTCTGGCGAAATATTTCTTCTCCTACTGTTTTAAGTTTCGGGACGAAACTTCTTTTAAGGAGGGTAGAATGTAATACCCGTAATTTTGATCCCGGAAATTTTCTATTTTTGGCGGAAGTCTATTTTGACGACTTGCTTGGGACCGTTTCGTCATCCCGAGAAATGATTAATTCTACACTTTTTGTCATCCGAGTTCGTTTCGGTATCGTTCTGTTGAATTCCGTGTTCTTTAGCGACTTTTCCACGTATGAGTTCGACTTTGTTAAATCACCATAAATTCTTGGAAACTCCAAAAATTCTGAATCTTTTCAATATTATAGATCATCGAGTTAGCTTTCCAATGGTTCAAACGGTGAGTCAATCGGAGTCCGGACGAGAGAGTTATGGTCGTTTTAGCTCACCCGCTCATTTTTTTCAGTATTGGCCGATCACCGCCGACCGGACTCGGTCGTGTCGTCCGACACGGCCCGTGCCGTACTCGTCCGGAAATGCCGAAGTTTCTGCCGACCGAACTCGGCCGTGTCGTCCGACACGGCCGTCTGCATACTCTTAGGATAAGCCATAACCGATCGCTGACACGCCCGACCGTGTTCGGGACACGGTCGAGTCATCTTAAGTCATTGTCGGACGGGTCACTATCGGAAGGCCCTCCGCGCCGCGACCGTGTCAAGCGGGACACGGTCGAGTCCTGTCGGCGGTATGCGACACGACCGTGCCGATCGGCACGGGCCGTGTCCGGCAGGGCAGTCAACCCCTATAAAAGGCCCTGCAGACGTTTTTATCGCCATTTTTCACCTTCTTCTTCTCCTCTTCCGCAGCTGGGCGTGTTCTAAGCTTGAAGCCATGTTGTTTAACAACATATCCATGGAGTTCTTTGGGTTATATCATCAATCGTTCGTCCGATATCATCCCTTGATCCAACGAATCAAGGTTAGATCTTTAGAACCCTACTTTTGGTAAAATTGGGGGTTTTCACGTTTTTGTCCGATTCGTTCTGTTTTGTCGATTAATTCATGATGAATATGATTAATCTTGTTGGTATTCTTAGTTTCCCTACGGACTCATGGTATATTTCGTGATTTTTACGGAATCGAGAGGGTTTGGTTGTGGTCCGCCCTCGTTGTGGTTTATATACGAATATACATGAATCGTAGGCGAGTTTCGGGAGTCTCTTCGTGTAATTTGAGTATGGATAATTAATTGTCATATTCCTTGCGAATCGTTTAGGTGCCGGAAGCGCGTTCTCGGACCTACCGAACTCATACCTTTCCTCCGTTCGATTTCTCGATGTCTCAAAGGCAAGTATACATTTATGATTATACGCTCGACTTTGAAAGTAAGAAATATTGATGGCATATCATGAACGAACCGTTTTTACGGCATTCATAGATATATTGTTGGCATGTAATGAACGAACCGTTTTGACGGCATTCCTACATGTATCGGCGTATGAGGTGAACGAACCGTTTTTACGGCATTCACATACGTAACGGCGTATGAGGTGAACGAACCGTTTCTACGGCATTCACATACGTCTTATGAGATTTTAGTTATTCCGGAATACTAGTCTTGAATTGATGAATTGACGGATATTGATGAATTGACGGATATTGATGAATTGACGGATTACATTTACTTTATTGTCGAGAAGTATTATGTTTCATATTGTTATACTTGCACTAGCTATTCGACGGCTAACCCCTTTATGGGGGAAATATGTTTCATGTATTTCAGGTTCCAGGAGAGCGGACAGGCGGGTACCGGGTCGGCATGAAGATGATGGGCAAGTGTGATACTGTGTCTTGTCTCCGGTTATCTCTTTTGGTTTCCTCCATTCAGTGTTGTTGTACTGGAATGGATTTTTAAATACTCGAGTATTGTATTTCAGTTTCCTTGATGTTCCGTCCTGTGTTGCCGAGGTATTGATTTGTGCAGTGATGTATATGGTTTCATTGTTTATGGTTTCGAATACCATTTGTATCGTCTTTCTTTCTATTGTATGTAGACCTTATCGGTCAAGTTTATAGTTCCGCGTATGTTTAGCCTTGTGGGTCCCATGGCGGGGCTCACGGCGCTGTAATATACCCTGAATAACTTGGGGGTGTTACACTTAGGATACCATAGTCCAACATTGACTGTAGACTAAAGGTATTTAATTATTCTCTTGGATGCATCTTGGTGCGACTGCTTTGGCTTAGATTTAAATCATGTGCATACTCCTACGGCATAAGATATGTCTGGTCTGCTTGCAGTGAGGTATAATAGTGATCCAATAAGTCCTCTGTAGTGGGTTGAATCCACTGATATGCCTCCCTCATCTGCATCTAGGTGAGTACTTGTGCTCATAGGAATTCTTGCTGGTTTGGCTGATTCCATTCCAAATCTCTTGATGAGGTCTCGGGTATATTTGGCTTGATTGATGAAAATTCCATTTTCCATCTGCTTGACTTGTAATCCAAGAAAGAAATTAAGCTTTCCCATCATACTCATCTCAAACTCTCCTTGCATGAGGTTTGAGAATTTCTCACACAGCTCTGGGTTGGTTGATCCAAATATAATATCATCCACATATATCTGAACTATCAATATGTGGCCTTTGTGCTCCACTCTGAATAAGGTCTTGTCCACCTTCCCTTTGCAGAAACCGTTCTTCTCAAGAAACACATATAATGTTTCATACCATGCTCTTGGTGCTTGCTTAAGTCCATATAGAGCTTTTAGAAGCTTGTAGACTTTATCTCCTTTGACAAATCCTGGGGGTTGCTCCACATAGACTTCTTCTTCTAGGATTCCATTCAGGAACACACTTTTTACATCCATCTGATAGACTTCAAAATCCTTGAATGCAGCATATGTGAGGAATAGTCTGATAGCTTCTAATCTTGCAACAAGTGCATAGGTTTCATCAAAATATATTCCTTCACGCTGTGCATAACCTTTAGCAACAAGTCTGGCTTTATTCCTAACAACAGCTCCATATTCGTCGCTCTTGTTTTTGTACACCAATTTGGTGCCAATAACCTTCTTATGATCTGGTCTGTCTGTTAGTTCCCAAACATTGTTCCTTTCCATTTGTTCCATCTCCTCTTGCATGGCATTGATCCAGGGATAATCTTCCAGGGCTTGTTCTATTGTCTTGGGTTCTATCTGAGACATGAAGCAAGAGAACATTGCCATTCCTGCGGGTAGAGTGGACTGTCTTGTCTTGGGTGCCAATAATTTGTTGGATTGGATGATCTTTGAGCCACTTGGGAATATCTTCTTCTTCAGGGTCTGTTCCCCCTGTAGATTTGCTCTGGTATATTTTCTATCTGTCTGCATCATCTTGGATCTGGTCTCCTTGGTCTGCAACTGGATCAGCTACCGTCTTGTCATCTGCAGGTTGGGTCTGGTCTGCAGATGAGTCTTTATCAGCTACAGATGGGTCTTCATCAGCGGCAACTGGATCAGGTAGGTTTGATGTTCCTATCTGATCTGCAGTTAGGTCTTCAGCAGCTACAGTTGTGTCTTCAGGCTGGTCTGTAGATGAGTCCACCATTCTAATGTCATAGACAATGACTTCTTCGAGGGATGCGGATTTGAGCTTATTCTCAATTAGCTCAACTTGCTTCTTGTACTCAACAGTAGATTCATCAAATACAACATGGGGTGTTTCCTCCACAACTAAGGTTCTTTTGTTAAAGACTCTATATGCCTTGCTTCTTTGTGAGTATCCCATAAAGAGACCATCATCCGTTTTAGCATCAAAGGCATTTAGTTGTGTTTTACCGTTGTTGTAGATGAAACACTTACAACAAAAAATATGAAAGTAAGCAACAATAGGTGTTCTGTTATTCCAAACCTCATAGGGAGTTTTGTCATGTCTCCCTACTATCATACTCCTGTTTTAAGTATGGCAAGCTGTGTTGTGACTTGACCCGAACCTCTTGGGCGAGTGCCTGCGCAATCATGGACCTGGCTGCTTCTTTTAGGGTTCTGTTCCTTCTTTCGGCAACACCATTCTGCTGGGGGGGGTCCTGGCTACAGAGAGCTCATGCTGGATTCCATTCTGATTGATGTAATCAATGATCGCCTTGTTGAGAAATTCTCCTCCTCTATCTGATCTGATTTTGATGATTGAGAGGGATTTCTCATTCTGAATCTTTCTCAGCAGCTCAGGTAGCTTGGTCAAGGTTTCACTTTTCTTGTACAGGAAGATAATCCAAGTGTACCTTGAATAGTCATCCACTACTACAAGGGCATGCTTTCTGCCACTTAGAGTCCTCGGTTTGATAGGACCAAATAGATCCATATGAAGTAGATCTAAGATCCTTGTGGTGAGGGTTGTAGGCTGGACTGGCTTGAATGATGCTCTGGTCTGCTTCCCTTTCTGACACACATCACAGAGAGCTTCCTTCTTGAATGCTTCCTCTGGAAGTCCTCTGACCAGCTTCTGAGAACTAATCTTGTTGATGGATTTGAAGTTCAGATGACATAATCTTTTGTGATTCATCCATCCATTCTCAGCTATTATCTTGGATAGAAAACTGGTGTTAGGAGTTCCTGTGTTCCAATCTATCATATATACATCTCTCCTTCCGAATCCTTGTATCTTCACCTCTCCAGATAGGATGTCTATCACCATACATTTCTAAATGGTGAAGACTACTAGATTCTTCTCATCGCAAAACTGGCTTATGCTCAGGAGATTATACTTGAGCCCTTTGACATAGTGAACTTTAGATATGACAATATTTCCTCGGTGCAGCTCTCCAAATCCATTTGTTTGTCCTCTAGAGCTATCTCCAAAGGTTACGTCTGGACCTCTTTCTTTGGTATATTTTGTCAGCATCTTCTTGTTCCCGGTCATGTGCCTCGAGCATCCAGAATCTACAAACCATTCTTCACCTCCAAAGTTTGAATTTGTGGAGATGTGGTAGTAGTCCTTCCACCTTTTCTGCAATCATACAAGCAGAGATTTAGGTACTCAAATCTGTGTGGGTCCTCTAGGGTTAGATGGTTTCCTGGAGAATTGATTTCTCCTTGGATTGTTAAAATTGTTATTATTATTACCCCTATAAGGTGGGTAAGGTCTAGGTCTGTATCCTCTGTTAGGGTTGTATACCGGATATTCCTCAAAATCTTGGTAGTGTGGGCCGTTTCTAAACCTTGGCCGAGACTATTTATTAAATCTTTGAGGTCTCCACACTTGTTCATTTTGAAATTAGGATAACCTTGAGGTTTCCATCTGCCCCTCCCATTTTGAAATCTGTTTTTGGGGAGTTTTTGATAATAATGGGCATGTTGTCTTGGCAGCTGCTTTTGCCTTGGCCACTGCCTAGTCGCTTGTCTAGGTGGCTGCCTTGTGACCATGGCTGCAGCCTAGACTTGTGACTTGGCTGTTGCCTATTTTTAAATATCGGTTTGTATGTAGGCTCAACAGTCGAGATAATTGTTTCTCCCTTGATGAAAGTGGTTTTAGAACTAGAGGGAGTGTGAGGATCATATCCAAGGCCTGATATGGAATATAGTGGCCTCTTATTAGTACACAATTCGTCCAGAGTTAAGGACGCTTTCAGGGAGGTTATTTCCTGCGCCTGAGTCTTACTTACCTGAGTCAGTTTAGTAAATTCGGCCTTGACATGAGAAAGTGCAGCTGTTTTTTCACTATTTAAAACAATTAATCGTTTTATCTCAGCTGTAGTGACATCAGCCTAGTTTTTTAACTTAACTGCAGCCTGGTTTTCAAGATCAGATTTGACTTTATTTAATTCTAGGCTGAGTTTTTCAAAATCAATTTTCAGCTGCCTATTCTCATCTTGCAGCTGAGTCTTCTCGGCTGATATAGATAGGTGTGCAGATTTTAATGTCTCAAAATCCTTAAGTAGCTGATTTACGGATTCGTACAAGTCCATATCTTGTGACATGGCTGAACTATTATTTGAAACATAGGGTTTTGATGTTACCTCTTCATCAGCTAGGTTGGCCATCAGGCAATCATACTCATCATCATCATCAGAGAAGAATCCGCTGCTTGACTCTACACACTCTTGATCTTCTCCGATGAGGGCCTTCCTTCTGTCTTCTTTTCTGCTCACCTCCTTCTTGCTCTCGTCCTTCTTAAGATCAGGACAATCGATTTGAATGTGTCCTGTCTTATGACAGTTGTAGCACTCCACCTTCCGACTTAGGCTTCTGGTTTCTTAAGGATTCTCCTTATAATTCTTCTTGTATTTGGAGTAGTTCTTCCGGAAGTTGCTGAACCTCTGCATTATGAACGCCATCTCTTCCTCAAAATCTAATGGATTTGGAGGCTTTACATCAGATAAGCTCTTGGCGGGGGACTCGGCTGCAAAGGCTATTCCCTTCTCTGCAGGCTCGATTGAGGATGAACTTGGGAGCTCGAACTCATAAGCCTTCAGGTCGGAGAACAGCTCTTGGATCTTTATTTTATTAAGATACTTGGATTCTCTCATGGCCACGGCCTTCATGCTCCATTCAGGATTGAGGGATCTTAGGACCTTCAGCGCCATTTCCCTGTTGCCATAAGATTTACCGAGGGAGTTGATCTCATTGATGATCTCAGTGAACCTTATGTCCACTTGGTCTATTGATTCGCCATTCTTCATTTTGAAGTTGTCAAACTTTTGAGTAGCAATTGACAACTTGTTCTCTTTGATCAGCTCTGTTCCCTCACACATTAAGGCTAATGTGTCCCAGATTTCCTTGGCGTTTTTGCAGTTTTTGATCTTGACCATTGTTGATTTTTCAAGAGTTTGATACATCACGTCTCTGGCCCGGTTGTCAAGGTTGGCCAGCTTTCTTTCTTCGGGGGTCAGCTCTGTCCTCTTCTTTGGGATCTTCTCTGGCTTCCCTACTGCAATCTCCTTGGGAGTGTTGTCCTTCTCGAAGGTGAATGGACCGTCCTCTATGATGCACCATATGTCATCATGGATTGAAGATAAGTGTGCCTGCATCCTTATCTTGCAAAGATCATACTCGCCAACTGAAAACACAGGTAATCTAGAATGCATGTGTTCCATTTTATAATGAGAGTAAAAAAAATATATATCCTTGATATATGGATCTGGTTTGTGAAATAAATGAACCAACCGCTCCGATACCACTTGTAAGTCACAAGTCGTCCAGGGATAAGTCTAGAGGGGGGGGGGGGTGAATAGACTTATCGAAACTCTTAAAATCATTTTCACGAAGAGTGGGTTTCTTCAGATGATAGATATGAAAATGACTTAGAGTCGTTTGTTCTCAATACGTGCGGAAGTCAGCTGATGACGAATACAAAACAACCAATGAAACACTTGACAATGAATGCAGTAGTTAAAGTATGATGCTATAAAACATTAAAATACGCAGGCAGTTATAGTGGTCTCAGAGGTGGGGTAATCCTCTACTAATCCACTTTCTCCAAACCAGTTGGAGATGAATTCACTATAATTGTCAACCAGTGATAAAGATTACAGTGATTCAACCAAATTACAACAGCTTCCAACCAGTGGGAATCCTTGCCGTTGCAACTCCCTTGACTGCTTTGCACCTCTTGATCCGCGATCCTTGGATGCCTTTACAGTCTTGAACTTCAACCAGTGAAGTACCCCGAACTCAGCATTAAAGACACGAGTTTTTGTCTTCGCTAACTAAGAGCTTCTTCAAATATGAACTTTTGAGAACTGCTCTTTTCACGATGCTATAGTTCGCTTTTTGATTGCTTTGAATGCTTTGATTGCTTGAGATTTTGTTCGCATCGGTGTTTTCTCAACTTCAAATCTTCGGAAATATATAGGTGATGATCCTTGAGCATTCTTCATAGCCGTTTCAAATCCTGTAACAAATTCGTCCGTTGGAGAAAGACTTCTTTGTTTATTCTTTTCTAAACGTTGCAAGGCTGGATTCCCATATTTTAATCCATCTTTAGACCGTTGTGAAGACTTTTCATGTGAGGGCGCCGAATCTTTTGAATATAATAAGATTAAAGTCTTCAGTGGTAGGCATGGATGAATTATTCAATTCATATCCTTGCGGGAATCTCTCCAATTTGTCTCTTCACGCTTGCATGTGATTTTCCATAATATTTTACTATTCAATGCATGCTGACGTGGACTTGGAGTACTTGGCTGATGAACAGTCATCTTCTCTGCAGCTTGGACTTCTTCTGTCAGTGGCTGTTTTGGACTCGCCTGATCAGATGATGTGTCTGAAGTCACTTGACTGCAGTCTGGTCAAACCTCTCTGATGATTTTTTTGTTGACCAGAACTTCTCTGACTTGACTCGGCTGTACTTTTCTGATGTACTTAGCTGTACCTTTGTACTTTGCCGTTTTGAGCCTAACTTATTTGGCCTATAGAAGATACTCATTTGGTTCTTCTTTACATTTTTCCAAGTATCTAACTTAACACAATTTGGCCTATGGAAGATACTCATTTGGTTCTTCCTTACATTTTGCCAAGTAATAAACATTTGAATTATATTAATGACATCATCAAAATCAAACAAGTATTCCTAACAGTATCGTGATTCGGCGTTTGGGCCATTTCGTTATTTCCCCAAATTTTTAGGTGGTTGTCTTCGTATTTGTTTTTCCAAACCTCCGAGCTACCGAAATCACATGTTTGTTTGGCATTTAGACTCATGTTCTGGCTATTGTGCCGCTCGACGATTATCCTGGTATATCCCTATGGAAAAAGGGTCTACGGCGTGTAATATTCCCGGTGGATTTTTGGGGTGTTACAGTTTCCCTCTTGTGCTTTCTTTTGATTTGTCACCGAATTGCATCTTTGGACCACAACTTTCTACATAATCTGTCAGCTTGGTGATATCTCATGTCATGTGGCGAGAGCATCCGCTATCAAAATACTAATTATCATTCTCATTGATATCATGTGATCAAAAAATTAAGAAGCTTTAAATCCCCTTTGATTTTTGGATCCTTGTTTATTAGTGCCTTAGGTGCCTGACAACAATGAGTTTGTTGTAGGTTGTATTTGGTCCTATTTTGCGAGATTTACGTGGGACAGGCACGTAATCGTTGTAATCATTGTTATTATGCATGTAAAATTTAGAATTTGGCTCCAGTACAGTTTTTGTCTAGGAGGAGAAATGATATTTTTCTGCCTTTTTGCTTGTCTTCCTGGTTTCCAGTTGGATTCTGAGGCATGCTGTTGGTAGAACTGCACGGTAGCTTACTTACGGTACAGATACTTGGTTTTCTGTACCCAGTATCTAGGAGCATTGTATTGTTGGTAGTATTGAGGTGCATGTTGTTGATGGTACTTAGGTATAGCCTTCCTTCTAGCATACTGCTGACGCTGTTGGTATGCTCGAGGAGCATACTGTTGATATTCAGTATTGCATATTACAGGTCTGTGGGACTATATTTTCCACTGCTTATGATATGAGCTAGGTGGCGGAATGGCAGCCTTTGCTTTCTGACAAAGGGCAGCTGTAGCCTCTACAGGAGCAACCTTCGGGGCTTGTTTGGTTTCTGGAATGGGTTCCACTCCTTTGACAAATATTTTACTAGTTTTGCCTCTATTAGAGAATGAGTCGTATCCCAAGCCACATTTGTCATGGACATATTATCCAGTTTTTAGGATGTCTTCCATCCTCCTCGATGATTTCTCAAAAGATTTGAGGATGGTCTCGAGTTTTGCTCTCTTTTCTCGAGAAGCTGTATCTTAGCCTCTAGTAAAACATAATAATTGTCCTGCATTTATTATGGAATCAAAGACACAAGTCGAGATCCACAATTAAAACACACAAAAAATCAAAATTCTTGTTCCAAGACTTGTAAAAATCGGCCACCCCATTAGTCCTATTTATAGGTGTATGGGCTACTCTAGGGACCTTAAGGAGGATAAGGTAAGGACTCCTAATATATTTCATCTTACCATATTAGGACTCTTCCTAATATAATGAATCTATTAATATCAACTTAGTCCACTAAAAAGTTGATATTGCACTTCCTACCAAAATCCCAAATTACGAAATTGGGCTCCTTTTTTAATTAATTATTTCCCGTGTTTAAGATATCACATGTCAATTAATTAATTTAAGCTACTGACAGCTTTTAATTAATTAATATATTATACATGAGTATACCACTCGACCTTTATTATTATATCATAAAATTAATTCTACCTGCAGGGTTTAATATAATAATCCTTTCGAGTGCCTCAAGGGACATGATCAACCCGACTGGTCGGGAAATGATTTCTAGCTACAATATTAATTATCATATAAATAATAATATTGCCCAAAATATCGAGCATATTGAGTAATCATTCTGGCTCTCACCCATGATAAATCAAAGTAATAAATATTAAATATATATAATTAAATATTAATCACTAGAATTAAGAAGTAATAATTGTCCGAGATGTACGTTCTTCATATAGTTAGCACATAAGAATCTATCTCACCTCGATCCTGTTCAACGTAAATTGAATATGCTAATATATGCTAATGGTCAAGACCAACCAATCTCAAGCATATACTACAACCTCTCACATAACAGTCTAATGTTATATAGGTTGTGAACTAATTATTACTATATAAGGAACCGATAATGTGATCTTCTGTGTGACACGACACACCACATTATCTACAATATAAAGTAATTAGACAACATTTGCATAACCATAGCGTGACCAAATATGCAAATCATGTGATTTAAATGAATTAAATATTCTCATAGATAAAGATCGGGAAATTAGATAATACAAGCATAAAGTATGCTTTGATATATACAACCCTAGAAATCTTCCACTTATACCCAAAGCATGATTTTGAAGTATACTATATAGACTATGTCTATCTATCTCCCACTTATACTCAAGGGAATGCTGCCATACATCTCAACCCCGTTCCTTCCATATGTCCTTCAAATGAATTTGAGGGCAACCCTTTCGTGAAAGGATCAGCTAGGTTGTCTTCAGATGCAATCTTGGAGACAATAATCTTTCCTGTCTTCAAAAAATCGCGAATGAGATGATATTTGCGCTTGATATGTTTGATTTATTTGTGGGCTCGTGGTTCCTTCGAATTTGCAACAGCACCAGCATTATCATAATAAAGTGTAATACTCCTAGGCAAATTAGGAATCATGCCCAAATCCTTTAGGAAGTACTTGAGCCATACAGCCTCTTTAGCTGTCTCTGAGGCTGCTACATACTCGGCTTCCATGCTAGTGTCCGCTATGCATTTCTGCTTCACACTCCTCCAACTGATGGCTCCACCTCTCAAAGTGAAAATATATCTGGAAGTTGATTTCGACTTTTCTTTGTCCGAACTGAAATCTGAGTCAGTGTAACCCAAAGGACAAAGTGTATCCGATTGATATACAAGCATATGCTCCCTAGTCCTTCTAAGGTATTTCAGTATATGCTTGACAGCAATACAATGTCCCGGTCCTGGGTTCGACTGATATCTCACCATCATGCCTACAACATGACAAATATCAGGTCTAGTGCAAAGCATAGCATACATGAGGCTTCCCACTGCCGAAGCGTAAGGGACCAGCTTCATGTCATTTATCTACTTCTGTGTCCTAGGACACATAGCCTTAGATGGCTGAATTTCATGTTTGTAAGGTAGGAAACCTTTCTTGGAATTCTCCATACTAAACCGCTTTAGCACCGTATCGATATAGGATGCCTGAGATAAGCATAACATCCTTTTCTTGCAATCTCGAAAGATCCTAATACCAAGTATGTGCCCAGCTTCTCCCAATCCTTCATATCGAATTGCTCAGACAGTCATACCCTTACGTCTGATAATACCTTCACATTATTTCCAATTAGAAGTATATCATCTACGTACAGTACAAGAGATTCTAGCGCGTTTCCATCACACTTTTTGTATACACAAACCTCACTTGGACACTGTTCAAAACCATATGATTTAATGACCTCATCAAATCGCATTCCAAAACCTCGATGCTTGCTTAAGACCATAAATGGCTCTTTTAAGCTTGCACACTAAGTGCTCCTATCCTTCAACAATGAATCCCTCAGGTTGGCGTATATAGATTTTCTTATCAAGACTTCCGTTCAAGAACGCAATCTTGGCATCCATATGCCAAATCTCCATATCCAAATGCGCAGCTATAGCTAAGAGAATCCGGATCGATTTAAGCATGGCTACTGGCGAAAAGGTCTCATCGTAGTCGATGCCCTCCTTCTGAGTGTAACCTTTCACAACAAACCTCGCTTTGAAGGTTTCAACCTTCCCTTTCAATCCTCTCTTATGCTTGTAGACCCACTTAATTCCAATGGGTTTTACCCCATTGGGTAGCTCTACTAGATCCCACACTTGATTAGAATCCATAGATCCCATTTCGGGTTCCATTGATGTTTGCCAGGATTCAGCATCCTTGTCTTGAACTGCCTGTCTATACGTACATGGATCTGTTTCATCCTAGTCCGAGAAGTGGTCCGAAGACGCTCTCACGCTAATGAAACGATCAAGTTGACGAACAACCCTCCCACTACGACGAGGCGTGCCTTTAATTTACGTATCCACAATAGTGTCGATATGTGGTACAATAGGTGTTTATACAATTGGTATTGTCGAAATCTCGCCCCTAAGTTCCTCTAGAATGATCTCACTCCTAGGCTTGTGGCTTATTACGAAGTCCTCCTCTAAGAGCCAGGCATTGGTGCTAACAATGACCTTCTGGTCTTTAGGACTATAGAATAAGCCACCTTTCGTTCCCTTCGGACATCCTACAAACACTCGTACTTCTGCACAAGATGCCAACTTATCAGCTTCCTTATTCAACACGTGTGCTAGTTGTAACACCCCCAGATCCGACCGGGAATATTACAGCGCCGTGGGCCCCGAGATGGACCCCACAAGGCTAAAATAAATATTTACAAATGTTTACAAATGCCCAATAGGCCAACGACGGTACTATCTTTTAAAATATTTGAAGACGATATAAAATCTATTTATCAAAACCGTCGTAAAATCTCATTTGAAAGGACAAGGCCTGAAATGCCAGAACTCAACAATTTAAAAACATACGTAAGCTATCGCTTACACGTACCGATAACATAGTTTAGAAAATGATTGACAAAGTAACCTAAGTTACCAGATACCAAAAGGCCATTTAAAAGTACTCACGCAGCGGAAAAGACAAACAATTAAAAAAATACTCTAGCAGCAGAATACAACAACAGATCAGGAAACTCAATTCACAAAAACATGTCCTAGCCAGTATCCTCCGGGAAGCTCATCTCTCCACGACCGCTACAAGATCGATATACCAAGAACCTAAAAAGAAAGCCCGTGACGGGGTCAGCCATAATATCCAACAATGATAACCGTCACATCACATTGATAATTAAATACCAATGAGAATACAAAATAAGAATTCGACCAAGGTAATCTTATCGTCATAGCTTTACCAAAATTCACATCTCGCACAGTACCCAAGGTCCTCAAAACATCATCATAACTCACTGTTACGAAATCTGCTAACTCTGTCCAACCCAAATCCATCGGGTAACATCATCACATCTCGACACGAAAACCAATTGTCCATCAACGACAAATACCAAGGGAAATACGGAACATACCTCGAGATGCACAATACCACGACAATCATGTCAGTCTAATCCGAGATCAAATCAATGAAACATACGGGCACGGTCCTAACACAAGACCTACAAATGCATACTCATATGACAACGTCAATATGCTCAAAACAATAACAACAGTGTATACTCAATGGAAATCCCATGATCCAGCGCCCTCAGCATAGATCCCAAGATGATCCTACTAGATCAACACGAGGTGGATAACCAACAATATACATATACACAACAACACATGATAAAATCAATGATGTGAATCCACATGATTCCATCAACACAACACTGGGTAATCCAACGATCCAGCGCCCTCAGCATAGATCCCCATGATGATCCCGTCGGACCAACGCATGGTGGAAAACCTGTCCAACGATCCAGCGCCCTTAGCATAGATCCCCATGATGATCCCGTCGGACCAACGCATAGTGGACATTCGATCCAGTGCCCTCAGCATAGATCACACGATCCCATCGGATCAACACAACATAAACAATGCAATTATGCATACACATATGCAACTCAATATGTTCATCAACATGAACAACATATGAATAAAAAACATGAACGACACTATGATGAAACAACTAGGACGACTTCAGGTTCAGCAACATGAATGACAACCTGCATGATCAACATCATCAACACTAAACCGAATCAAACTAAGATACTTGTACCGAGTCCTTCAGGAGAAATCTCGATGTCAAATCATCACCGGCGAATATCCTCAATGCTCGGCGATCCAAACGTACCATGGACTATAGGTACTCATATCCTCATCTTTATCGCAATGTAACCTTGATACCCGAATATGCCAATAACTGAGATAAAGCATATACATTATGATTTAACTCCTAGAATCGAAAAGACAACATATAATCCAAATTTCCAGAATTTGCAGTAATAATCATTGCTATATGCATTATAAATGAAATGAAACTGAAACCATTCATTAAACATTATAACTGAGCAAGTAATAACTTGCCTCGATACCGATGAAGCCGTCACCAATCCCTTGCCGTTATCTGTAAGTTCCTCAGCCCCGATCAATGCCATCCACGAGCATCCTCGAACTTGACCGTAAGGCACGATTCTTATCAATGGTCAGTTATTGCAACCTATTGCAATAATAGATTAACAACAATCCGATAACAATCAACAACCAACACGACCAATCAATCAATCTCATGGTTTAACGATATCTCGATCATACACAAATCCAACTCAACAATTACGAACTCATATCTACAACACAAACCGCAACTCGATGATCATACTTAACAATTAATACAACCGATCAATAAACCCAACGGTTTCACAATTATCCCAATTAAACATAAATCCGAACAACCCGAATCAATAAATCATGAACTCATTACCACTATATGTTTCCATAATCTGGTAATCGTATCAACGATCAACTCATCTCGATAACAAGGATTACATAACATACTATATTCCGAATTCATACGAATTAACATGATTCCTCCTTGTTTATAATTATAAATTTCATAGTGGAACAATACTATCGGCAATCGACAATCCTAACTATCCAAATAGCTCAATACCATTGATAATCTTGTTATAAGATTAACTATAATATTTTCGGATTCAAAATTGTATCATGATTCGTATTTCGTCAAGAACATACAAATTCTACCACTAAAATCAACATAGCATTGGTCTAAATCATCAATTCCATGATTATACTTAAAAACCATCATATATCTTATCAAATTTCCCTCTTTGATGTGGTATATATATATATAACAAGAACATCAAAAACATCATAAACATCATGATTCCATAATCATGATTATAACAAATAACCTAATCGAAGACGTATATCATTGTATCTTCCAATATACAATTCACATGACCTCAAAGAATCATAACAACAACACCGTAATCATCTTCATACGAATTATTCACCAACAATATCATCAAAATCCGAATTCAAGGTGTAGAGTTCATTAACATACCTTAAGAACATCAATAACACAATCAACCCTTCAAGAATCATTGATATCTTCATATCCAAGCTTCTAATCCATGCTTCCAAGCTCATAACCAAGATAGAAGAGGTTTATTCTCACTTTCATGTGCAGAGGGACGAAGTTGGAGGAAGGATATCGATTTTCTCTCGTGAAGAAATGAAAGAACGAACCTTATTTTATAAACTGCATCGCTCATTACGTACGTTATCAATCCATATTAACGTACGTAATGCACCTTACATACACTACATGTCTCTCATAGCGTACGTAACATCATTCCAGAACTCACTGACTTGTTTTGTTAAATCGGTTACGTACGTAACATATCCTTCATAACGTATGTAATATGTACATTGACTTGATATAGTGAAACTCCATTTAACGTACGTTATACACTTCCCGTAGCGTACGTTAACCTCAGTGTTGACTCGCCCGTCCACATCCGCGCCGAAAGTTGTCGACCACGGGAGCCACCTGTCGCCATAGCCTGATCCTTCCCGACATGAACTTAACGTACGTTAGCCTATCCACTTAACGTACGTAATATGTATGCATCTTACGTACGTTAGCTATCTTTATTAACGTACGTAATCCTTGTGCATTAGCATACGCTAAGTATACATCGTAGCGTGCGCTAACGTGGATATACTTGGCCATTTACACTGATCTTGCTTGTCGTCTCAATATACCGAATACGTATACACAACATACTATATCCTCGAATGCAATTGTTGACCAAGTCCGATAATTATACTAATACAGATGTCTCCGTCTTTCAATAATTTTATCCATACTGTACAGATTCCACATTATATAATATAACTCAGATAAAATAATATTAAACAATCACACAGTAGAAATTCAGGACATTACACTAGTGAACCCCGAATCCGAACATGTCCCAGACTGGGCCTGCGCCCATTCCACAGTTCTGTTGGTGTTTTTGGAACTGATTTCGATGGCACCAAGTTTAGAATGTACACTGCTGTTTCCAAGGCGTATCCCCAAAACGAAATAGGCAAATCAGAATAACTCATCATTGACCTAAGCATATCTAATAAAGTACAATTCCTTCGTTCAACATCACCATTTTGTTGTGGTGTACCAGGTGCGGTGAGCTGGGAATTAGTCCCCTCATGTGCCAAGAAATCTAAAAACTCTCCACTAAGATATTCGCCACCATGATAAGATCGTAGTGACTTGATACTCTGTCCATGACGCTTCTCCGTTTAAGCCTTGAATTCTTTGAACTTATCAAAAGATTCAGACTTACATCGCATCAAAAAGATGTATCCATATCTCGAATAATCATCTATAAACGTGATGAAGTATTCGAAACCACCCTTAGCCTGGATGTTCATTGGACCACATGCATCGGTGTGTACCAATTCCAATACATTTTGTGCATGATTTCCTTTGCTTTGGAAAGCCCTTTTAGTCATTTTCCCTTCGAGACAGGATTCGCAAATTGGAAAGGACTCAACTTGGAGTGAATCCAATCGGCCATCGCTTACCAATCTTTTAATCCTTCTAATGTTAATATGACCCAATCGTAAATGCCACAAATATGTTTGATTTATGCTTGAAGGTTCTTTTCTTTTATTAGGATTAGTCAAAGAATTAAGCGATTTATAATTATGCAAGGGAGTTGGTGCAGCATTAATGATATAAAGTCCTTCATTATAAGTACTCGTGCAAACATATTCACCATTTCTTTTAATAATTGCATTACAAAAGAAACTGAATATCCATCACAACGCAATTTAGAAACTGAAATTAAATTCATTCTAAAATCAGATACTAATAATACATTATTTAGGACTACGATCACATTATTAACTTTTAACTGCACGACTCCCACTGCAATAGCCTTCAGCCTGTAATAGTCGCCCCAGCTTATTGTAATCTCATCCGCACAAAAGTACTTTGGTTACTTGGAACACCTGCGAGTCATAACAAATATGATCAGTGGAGCCCGAATCTACTATCCATGAAGTGATAGAACAGGAAGCCAAACATGTTTTGATGAGACGTACCTTTCTTAACGCAATCACTCTTGAAATGCCCCTTCAGACCGCACTTATAACATTTACCTTCGGATTTTTGTTTGCCTCGGGTTGAGGAGCCTTGCACTGAGGAGCCTTGCCTTTAGCTTTGAAGGTTCCCACCTGTTTCTGGCCAACCTTCTTTTTCGTCTTTCCCCATTTGGGTTTTGAAGAAGTGGCACCGGTTGCCGCAAGAATTTGATGATAACCTTGTTTGAAGAGACCTTCAGCAGATTGAAGCTCTGTCAGAAGTTCCGCCAAAGTGTAAGTCCTACGATTCATATTGTAGTTAAGGCGGAACTTCTAAAATCTTCTTGGTAAGCTACCCAAGATAATATCGACTTTGGACTCCGCATCGATAGTAGCCCCCAGTATGCTCAGTTCGTTCAAATGAGACATCATTTTCAGAACATGATCCCTTACTGGAGTCCCTTCAGACATTTGGGTTGTCATCAACACCCTCATTGCATTCTACCTAGCCGCCCGGTTCTGATGACCAAGCATCTCGGTGAGATTTTTCATCATCTCCGCGGTTGTGCCCATCGTCTGATGCTGATGCTGCAATACATTTGACAGTGAAGCCAAAATGTATCAGCGAGCCATCTCATCAGACTTTTTCCATTTTCGGAATTCAGCCAGCTCTTCAGGAGTGGCATCCGGTTCTGATTCCAGAGGGCTCTCCTTAGTTAACACAAATTTATGCCCCTCGGCAGTCAGGACAATGTCAAGATTTTTTTTTCAGTCGGCAAAGTTAGTGCCATCATGTTTATTTTCTTTGAGAATAACAACTAGTGGATTGAAAGACATCTGAGAATAAAACTAAAGCACCATTCATCACATTATTCGACGCAAAATATATTGAAGAACCTTAAAATACAATATATATATGCAGTCAACCAGCACCTTGAAAAAACCGCACATGCAAGCCACGTTAGTGTGGACGTTTACACATACATTTTTCAAGTAGATTTTAACATCTTTAATTTTACTGTCTAGTCAAGATGCGTTTTGACAAGTAAAATTAATAGTTGGTTCCTCTTGGCCATGTATTAAATTAACATAGACTCCGAAGGGGAGCTTATGAATTAATACACTTAAGCGAACACCATAATTTAACAAACCTTAGAATATTATTTAATGATAATAGTCCTACAGATGGAGAGATCCTATTATAAAAAATAACATTCCCCTTTTTGTTATCTAATTGAAGTTTAAAACTAGTGAGCTAATAATCAGCACATCCGATGTGGAGGAAGACTCTAATGTCAACGTGCATGCTAATTATTTCACAATTTAAACCAATTATGGAGGCTAACTTGATTTTGAAAAATCAATTATTAAAACCACTTAGTTATTTTGAAAAATAAGGTTTTTAATTTTCTCATCCTAACATGCAAGAAAATATATCACGCATACATCCATATATGACATACATCAAAACAGTAAAAACCAACAAATAATTAAAACGGGATAATTAAATCCAATTATCATGGCTTTTATTCCTCGTTTTGAGTAACGAGAAAATCCTCGGCTCGATTGCTCCCACTGCTTCAAGCATCTAGTCACCTCCTCCCGGTTGGGCCACACAAAATTTCCTAATCTAGAAACTTTCTTCCATGCAAAATTAATTGCATAAGTAAATTTCAAATTAAAATTATTGTGTTCCAATGGACGCAGCAAACGGTGAACAGGACCATGCATCGGACTTCAAGAACCGGACAACCCAACCCGCTGGCTGCTCCCCGACCCGCGACCCGGCAACATACCCTCGGCTGACCCGACCCGCGATAGGCCAGACCCTCGGCCGAGACAGCATGTACTGGCCGAGTCCCGATCGGCATCAGCCATGTCTCGGTCGGTTCGTCCGATCGGGACTTCTTTTCGTGCTGGACTTATTTTCCTTCGTATTTTGTGTATCCAACTCGATTACAATTTTACACGAAATAAAATACATCGAATTTACAACAAAATTACAAGGAAAAATTCAATCCTATTCTACCCATGGATTTTCTCATGGGAAAAATTTATACATCCCTCAAAACCGGGCCAAAATACCAAAAATGCGTAAATAAATAAAATATCACATAGCCATGATAATTGAACCATATTCACCTGCAAGACAATTTCTAGCAAAAATATTCCAAACATACCATATGAATATTAAAATTGCCAGCAAATTATTAATTAAATTGAACAGAACCTAAAGTCCGGCTCTGATACCAATTGTTGGAATATAAAACGCAGCGAAAGCGATATCGATTGGATGAATAGATTAAGTTTTATAAACTATCCAACACAAATAGCGGATCTATTTAGGTTCGTCAATTAATTAATTAAACAAATTAATTAACAATTTAAATACATATATTTATGCAGTATAATTGATAATCAATACCTTTGAAGCGAAGTGGTAGAAATTCCATTTGGGTCGATTAAACTCCTCCTCGTACTCCTTCTTTATCTTATTGTATTTCTACCTCAAGATCTTCTAGAGTATATCCCGCCTTAGATCCAGATATCGTGTGGGCAATAATCTACCGGATCAAACTTGGACAGCAAAGGGGTGCCACGGCCGAACCACTATTTTCCTCAAGGATATCTCGATTTTCTCTCTATTTTTCTTGATGATAGTTTAGAAAAATTTTGTGTTTACCAAATTATGGAATCAAAGACACAAGTCGATATCCACAATTAAAACACACAAAGAAATTCTTGTTCCAAGACTTGTAAAAATCGGCCACCCCATTAGTCCTATTTATAGGTGTTATGGGCTACTCTAGGGACCTCAAGGGGGATAAGGTAAGGACTCCTAATAGATTTCATCTTACCATATTAGGACTCTTCTTAATATAATGAATCTATTAATATCAACTTAGTCCACTAAAAAGTTGATATTGCACTTCCTATCAAAATCCCAAATTACGAAATTGGGCTCCTTTTGAATTAATTATTTCCCGTGTTTAAGATATCACATGTCTATTAATTAATTTAAGCTACTGACAGCTTTTAATTAATTAATATATTATATATGAGTATACCACTCGCCCTTTATTATTATATCGGAAAATTAATTCCACCTGCAGGGTTTAATATAATAATCCTTTTGAGTGCCTCAAGGGACATGATCAACCCGACTGGTCGGGACACGATTTCTTGCTATAATATTAATTATCATATAAATAATAATATTACCTAAAATATCTATAACTTTGAGTCAATCATTATGGCTCTCATCCATGATAAATCAAAGCAATAAATATTAAATATATATAATTAAATATTAATCACTAAATTAAGAAATAATAATTGTCCGAGATGTACAGAAGAATCTATCTCACCTTGATCCTGTTCAACGTATACCGAATACGCTAATATATGCTAATGGTCAAGACCAACCAATCTCAAGCATATACTACAACCTCTCACATAACTGTCTAATGTTATATAGGTTGTGAACTAATTATTACTATATAAGGAACCGATAATGTGATCTTCTGTGTGACACGACACACCACATTATCTACAATATAAAGTAATTAGACAACGTTTGAATAACCATAGCGTGAATAAATATGCAAAACATGTGATTTAAATGAATTGAATATTCTCATAGATAAAGACCGGGAAATTAGATAATACAAGTATAAAGTATGCTTTGATGTATACAATCCTAACATGTGATGCATTAATAGGGTTAACTGAGGTTGAGCGTACCTCATCCTCACTGTCATGATTATCCTCTTCCTTTGCCATAAAGCACATGTAGGCTTTATATTCGATCTTATCATCGGGGGATTCACTGTCGGTAATCGCATGTAGGCATTCCTCTATTTTGATAGATGAGTGTGAGATTTCTGATTCTCCGATCAGTGCCTTTAGTTTTCTTCTCCAGACATGCCTTTTCTCGTCATTCTCTTGTTGCTAGCTTCGGGTACCTTCTGTACTTTAGGATGAGGACATCTATTTGCATAGTGTCCTGGTTTCCTAAAGTTATAATATTAGAATCTCAGGATGATGGCGGTTTAGAATTCACCTTGTTTATAGGTTTAGGCCTGTAGAGAGCCTTTATGAATTTCTTAACGAGGTTCTAAAATTTGTGCAAGAACAAGGCCATTTCATCTTGTGACAGGATGTCATCATCATTATCGGCTACTTTGGATGTAGATTTGGATGTACTGGGAGCAGAGATGTGCCTCCTGTTGGATATATCAGGGAGTGATGTAGTCTTTGCATGTGACTCTTCAGCTTTTTCTCTCCTGTCAATATCATACTCAAAAGCTTTGGACTCAGAGAATAGATCGAAAGTAGATATATCATTTAAATTACAAGACACGCGCATAGTTGTGGTCTTAATGTCCCATCGGGCAGGCAGTGATCTAAATATTTTAAGATTTTTTTCCTTATGGGTATACACTTTACCCAATGCTCCAGGTTCACCGACAATGCCGTTAAATCTGAGATCAAGTTCCTCAAGTGTTTCAGAAGATTTCATTTCAAATGATTCAAATTGCTGAGTGACTTTTGAAATCTTTTTTTCTTTTGAGAGATCAGTTCCCTCACATATTAACTTGAATTTCTCCCAGATTTCTTTGTCTGTCTTGCATCTCTTTATTTTGGAGAATATGCCTTCGTCTAGAGTGACAAATAACGCATTCTTGGCGACATTGTCTAGATTCCCACATTTACGGTCATCGGTTGTCCACTATTCTCTTTGTTTCTCAATCAGTTCTGAATGAGGTTGTCCTTCTATTCTAGCGGCTGGATTGACCTTCGTGATTTTGATAAGTCCTTCTTGAATGACAAAGATCATTTCTTCGAGCAGTGCGACAAGATGGGCTTCCATTCTTATTCTCCAGTCATCAAATTCATTAATAGAAAATATGGGAACTTTGTTGATCATAGATGTATCCATGGCAATAGTAGGATGACTATGGAGATATAAAAATGAAGTTTTCAAAAGCTAGTGATTTGTGGATCTAATTCAGGTTAAAAATCGAGTGATTTTTTGTTGAATCAACCACTCTGATATCACTTATTGGCCACAATATACTATTATAGAGCTTAGAAGGGTGAAGGAGTGAATAAGTTATATTATTTTTCGAGGTTTAAGTTTGCGTAGCGGAATTCTGAAACTAAGTTGTTGTAAATACAGCGACTGGGTAATCTCCTGTAACTTGGTGCTTAGAGGGTTTTCAAGGTAAGTATACTTAAATCACAAGATGTAGGAAAATAATAAGGACAATAAGTAAAGACCGACAGTTTAATGTGATTCGAGATAATCCCCTCTACGCCCACATGTCATCCACACGGGAGTAAGAAGTTTATTAAAATTAAGTCGTACGCAACTGTATGATTTTAACTAAACTCTTTGATGTATCGTTCATATAGATTGATACATCCGAATGTAGCTTGAGCTGTTCTCATGGATTGGCTTTGGGATTCTTCGACTCACTTCTTCTCACACAGTCCAAAACTCTATTCTTCCCACACAGGTCGGAATAACATAACTTAGTCCACATAGGGCTAAGGATCTCAACAGTAGGTTTATGAAGTATCACGAATTGAACAGCAGCTGTAGGCTTGGTAAACTTCGATGTAGATGTGTTGTTCCTTGTCGAGGACTTAGATATTTCTTCACTCAATCTATACGCTATATGCTTGAAGAAATATATCGCTCTTTAGATGATAAGCTCAATGTTCAGTCTAGCAAATGTTCAGTTTTCAGTAGTTAGCAATGTCCTCTTACTTGGGCTATTTACAACTCTGATTGGAGGCTTCAAAATATTTGAATTAAATGTATATCACATTTAATACTTTGGACATTCTCTTTGATCCGCATTAAATGCTATTCTATTGTAGTCTCTTCGGCCTCATTAAATGCTGTCCTGTTAATATTAAATGCTACTTTAAAACTGTGAATATTTTATGAATAAAGAAAGTTTATTTCAAAACAGTTTAAAGTTCCTTCTCAGTCCTGTTGGTTTTGTGTTTTACTTTTCCTAAGTAAAACACCTACAACATTGATTGCTATAGCCAATGTCTTCTTTTGCTGTATTCTGAAGGCTTTAGCTGTATGATTTGTCTTCTTGGGTTGCTGTATAATTTTGCACTATGGGGACAGGCTATAGGGTGCATTTATCAAAACACGGGGTATTATATTTTTCAAACACTTTCTATCCTGTAGATATGACTGTCTCTTGCATGGTGCTTGCCGTAACTGTAATACCCAAGATTTTTGTTTCTAGTTATTTTGAATTATTTGTTGTTCTGTGCCAGTTATTTTGTTCCGTTGATGATTATTTGGAATTTTCTCTCTGTTGTGTACGGTATGATGTACCATGTTGTGGTTTTCATCGAGTGCAACTTGGCGCCGCATCAGTCATATTGATCATATACTTGTACGTGTGGCACTGTATGTTGTTTCTCTTCGTATGGTTGTTATCGTTGTGGACCATTAGAGCTTTGTTGTCAAGCTGGGAGTCATGTTATTCGTCGAGTAGTCCCATCGTTGTACCGACTTTAGACCAGGATGTTGTCAGAACATGTTACGTACGCTATCTATTACATTGCGTACGTAACTGCTCATAGATAACATACGTTATGTGTTTAGGTTACGTACGTTATCATGGATTGGGGCAGTAGCCTATGGAGAGGATTTAGCGTACGCTACATGAGACATATAACGTACGTTATATATTAGTTACGTACGTAACAGTGGGGAGGTTTCGTATGTTAACCTATGTGTAGATTGAGACGGTGAGTTTGGTGCAAGATGTTAAGTATGTTGCACGTAGGCCTTAACGTACGTTAAGTGTTGTTACGTACGTAACATTGGTGTATTGCGTACGTAACGTTCAGAGGTGTATATATACTTAGCTGTAGACCCGTTTCGGTGTTTTACACCATTTTCATCATCCTTCTTTGGGCGAGCGTCTGGGACGATATGAGGTCAAGAGAGGGCGGATATTTCATCATCCATCAGTGTATAGCAATGATTAACACCACCTGACCCATCGTTCTTCGTCGGATCTAAGGTAATGTTCTTGAATCCCTTGAATTAAATTTTTGGGATTTTGTTCTTGATTTCGATTCTAGTCCGATTTTGATGAATCGGTTGGTGTTATATGATGTTATTAATTGTGTTCTATGGATTGTATATCCATATTTCGAGTTTCTTAACTCGGTTGACGATTTGAGTGTTCTTGGGAATTATTGAATATTTAACGCTCTATTAAATGTTTCAATGAGTCTCCTTCGGGTGTTGGACATGTTTTCCGTCATATTTGGTCGTTATATGCGTAGTAATGATGTTATTGTTGTTTCTCATAAAGGTTGTAGATTTTCGGGGCTGTCTGATCGAGCCGTGTTTGTCGAGTATTCGGGTGTCGATTATCGAGGCAAGTATATTGCCCATACATTTCGTATTTCGTAGATGTAATAATTGGTAATCGAATATGTGTGTTATTTGAGTATTCATGAATGAACTTTAAAAGGATTGATATAATCTCATTAACGGCTTTCTTTCAAAATGCTTGAGTTCATTACGAATAAATGAGTCTTACGGATACGTTATACTGTGGTTGTAAATTGAAGTACATTGGCTTCGTGTTGTGCGATTACAACAACTCTCTTCCCTTGGTAAGGGTTGTATGTTAGAATGTGTATTTATTGTTGAGTGTGTAATGTTGTGTGGTATTGTTTGCTGACTCCTTGTATATAGGTGGTGCTATTCGGTATTGTTAGAAAAGTATATCTCCTCATGATATGTGAATGTGGTGTTGTTGATATGCCTTGTGGATTGTTGTGTTGTTCTGTGGAACTAGGTAGGGTCCGACGGGGCCTCTTGAGTTTGTTACTTAATGAGTATGAATAGTATTTGTGTGTACCAGGTAGGGTCCGACGGGGCCTCTGGAGTTCGTTACTTGATGAGTACGAATAGTATTTGTGTGTACCATGTAGGGTCTGACGGGGCCTCTGGAGTTCGTTACTTGATGAGTACGAACTGTATTTTTGTGATGCCAGGTAGGGTCGGATGGGGCCTCTGGAGTTCGTTACTTGATGAGTATGAATAGTATTTTGTTGTCGGATTGAATGACCCGTGATTATACTATAGTTGTCGAGAAGTGAATCAACATTTGGGTTGTGACCCTATATGATTTTTTAAAAGTTAAGGATTGCTTAATCTTAAATGTTTTTCCTCTAAAAACTCCCAAGATTGTAAAATGATTTACAAATCATTTATTTGCTTTATAATTCTCTTTCATGGTTTCGGATTATTTTTCTCAAATAAAATATCTCGGGACGTCTTTCGTTGTGTCTGATTGGTTGATTATTCAGGATTATTATATTCTTGGAATATGATGTGTATGGCTCGTAATTGCACTTTGTACTTGCACTAGCAAAATTCCAGTTTGCTAACCCCGAGTAATCGGGGGGTGGATGCCTGTTATTGCATTCAAGTATGTGCAGGTTCTTGGGGAGCAAACCACGGGATCGGTACGAAGGAGGATGGAAGGCAAATGATACTAATCACATGAGGGCCATCACTTGGGTTGTTGGTCGGAATTGTATTTTTCTTTCCACTGTAGCATTTTCCCGTCTTATGGGAGTATTGTTGTATTTTGACCCCTGTGCGGGTATGAGTTTTTGAAGTAAAGGTGTATATGAAGTTTTAGTTGTACGTTACTTATGAAAGACCAAATCGGTCTACGGATTTGTTATTCAGCGATGTTGGCATTAATATGTTGTCTTGTTTTGGTATCTTGCCTAGTAGATCCTCGCGGAGATGGTCTGCAGCGCTGTAATATTCCTGAGTGGATTGGGGGTATTAAAATAACAACCCACTTGGATTATGAGATATGGTAGATGGACGTGAAGACGGTGTTCTTGAATGGGTCTCTTGAGGAGACAATCTATATGGAATATTCTAGAGGCTTCGTGTCCGAAACTAATATCCATAAGGTGTGTAAGCTTCAAAATTTCATTTATGAACTGGAGCGTACTTCATAAAGTTGGAATATTTGTTTTGATGAGGTAGCCAAAGAGTTTATTTTGTCAACAATGAAGACGAGACTTGTGTTTACAAGAGGGTTAGTGAGAGCAATATTGCTTTTTTTTAGTACTACATGTAAATGACATTCTTCTACTTACAAAAATTGATATTTGTTTGATCAATACTCTAAAAGCTTGGCTTTCGAGTACGTTCTCCATGAAAATCTTGGATAAGTTTCTTATATTCTGGGAATCAGACTCTACTGGGATAGAACAGTGAGAATGATGAGACTTTCCCAAACCCTTTATATAGAAAAGATCTTAAGTGGATTTAGGATGGAAGATTTTAAAATAGGATTCCTACTAATACGGCATGGAATACGACTTTCTAAAACTACGTATTTGTAATATGCCTATTTTTTTGTCTTGGTTTATTTTAGGTTTTCTTAACTCGCTTGTATTCAGCTCGTTGATTATGATATATTATTGGATCAGTCTTTTAACAATTGCCTATTTTCATTATGAGTTTGTGATATTTCATTATTTTTGCCAAATTCTTGACCATTGTGGTTTTGTACAATTGTAGGTACTTTGCATATTATATGTTGTTGTTATCGCATGGAGCTATAATGCTTGGTTTCGAGACTAGAATGGTTATATAGGTGCTAGGCCGCTATACGTATATTCATTGTACTGTTGGAATTCAGTTTATTTTCTTTTTGTTGCATTGTGTCGTTGGAGACAATTGTGTGACTCATTTGTTATCTCTTTCGTGCGAAAAAATAGAGCTTAGATTCGTACCTTGCATATGTACGGGAATTTCCATGTTTGTTGTTGAACTGGACAACTGCACAGTAGTGACTTACGGCCGTAAGTCACACCATGATATGGTTGTCAATGTCCTATTCATTACAACCATAAGTCCTACTCGTACGACCATCATTATTGCATATTTAGAACAACGAGTTCTAAAGGCCTCGTTATAGCCGTATATTCTGCACGTTATGGCCGAAATGTCAAAGAATTAAGGTCATAAGTCTGGCATGTTATGGTCGTAACATGAGTTGGGTATAAAAAACTGGCAGCGGGAATTTCTTGTCATTTTTCATCTTTTTTTCACGATGGGCTCGACGGTTTGAGGGGATTTATGAGTAGACTTTCATGCAATCAATTGGGGTTGATTTTGGATATTAGAATACAATCATATCATCCAATCACCCACCTCCCTCCTTCAAATCAAGGTATTGTGCTCTAAAATCCTAGTTTTGCAAATTTGGGGGAATTGTTTGATTTTGACTTCCTAGTCTGACTGAGTTGAGATTAATGGTATATTTATGATTGTGTAATATTTTCAAATGTTTCTCATAGAGTTTTGTGGATCAATCCTCGTGGTTTCCATATCTAATCCAGTTTGGGTCAGTTATCCCCTCGTAGTTTAATGTTCTAATGGGGGCTTCAGGATGTTTCTAACTCATTCGATCATATCATTGTTGTTGGGATAAACAATCATGTATCGAGTTTTGATAATGTACTAACATACAGCAAGCTGCTGTCCCGAAGACAATCATACAGCAAAATATGTGTTATTAATAAAGTGTCAACATACAGCAAGTCTTCACGTTGCCAACATACAGCAAAAGTATAAAGTGCCATCATACAATAAGAAGCTCATCAGTCGGTATGATACAAAGTATGGAAGCTATCCTGAAATATTCATGCAACATCTTTCCATACATCAACACCAAGATAGCCTACAACATAGAACCTACAGCTACAGCATTGTAAACGCAACATGTTGGATACAGCAATCAAGCTGTAAGTGTTGAGTCCTTCAAACACTTATCTAACAGGATTGAAGACCGTTGAAACGGAATCTGCTTCATACGCTAAAGTCAAACTACTGTTTGAAAAGAAGTATTTAAATACTGAAGGGATAAAGTATTTAAATACTAGCCGACACAGATCTTCAATCAAGGATCAAAAATCGGATCGTGTTTTATTCAAATCAATCAACACGTTGAAACAGATTATTGGCTCAACGGATCTATTTCCAACGGATCTATTCAGAGTCTATTTATACCCCAGAGTTTGAAGATCAGTTCATCCAAGAAATACAAGTTTACAAGCAATACGCGAATGATCTATCGACTGAATATTCATTATCATCAGATCAAGCTTACGAGAGCAGAGTATATTTCTTCTAGTATCATTCATATCTGAAAAGAAGAAATATACTCAGTCAATCAAGAACAGCCATCATCAGGTCAAGATCTTCATAGTCAAGTTGCTGTTCTAACCTAGTTACTTTACCTTTTACCTTCGAGTAAAAACCTAGTTTTGTGTGAACTAAAGAAGTTATTCCAACCTGTGTGTAATACCAGGTTGTAAATTCATTAATTATCATTCGGTATATTGTCACTCAGTAATAGTCATTCATCAATCATATTTATTCATTGTATTCACTGTTCGGAGTAATTCGTATCATGTATCAGTAATTTATTCATCATTCAACCTGGTTGGAGAATCGGATTGAGAATATCATCGTTGTCATCTTTGTAGTGGGTTGTTTGTGAGGAGTAGCGCACGCTACGTACTCTCTTTAGCACACGCTAATTGAGTATGGGTAGCGCACGCTACCTCTCAGCATTAGCGCATGCTAGTATGGTTCAGGCAGACAGTCCAGAAGGCACTGGACAGGATTGGTGAGATTCATAGTGCATGCTATGATCGGAGTAACGTACGCTAATGGTGTTTGTAGCGCACGCTAACGAAATCCATCAGCGCGGGCTAGCGTATTGGAATAGACAGTCCAATGGGTACTGGACTGAGATGGAATAATTCGTAGCGCACACTAAGAGTGTGTATAGCGTACGCAAGATTTAGTTTGGTAGCGCAGGCTAAAGCATCGGGTAGTGTGGGCTAAGGCTCAATCAGACTAGAGGACAGCAGGTTCTGGACTCCAGTATTCTGGACATCAACCATCAGGTAGCGGGCGCTAACACAAGGTTAACGCACGCTAATAAGAAGACGTTAGCGCACGCTACCAAGGTACGTAGCGCACGCTAACGATGCAGACCGTGGGTACTGGAATACTCGTTAAACCCACTAGTGCACGCTAAGCACAGAAGCTAGTGCGCGCTAAACTGGGTTTACTATATATAAGACAGTTCAGTCCGGTTTTCATCATTTCATCATATCTTTTCCTCCTCCCGTCGATTTTGGGCGATTTTGGGCATTTCGTGAAGTGTTCTTCGAGCTGCATTCAACTATCATCATTTTCAAGCTTCTAGTTCGAATTATTCATCATCTAATCCTCTCCAACACACCAAATCAAGGTAAATATTTCTTGAATCTAGAATTTTGGGATTTGAGTGTTTTTCTTCCGATCTCTTCATGTTAGCTTGATATTATGTTGGAATATGTTAGATATGGATTATCTACCTTAGATACATGTATTCCTACAGGTTTATTGGTGTAGATTTCGGATTTGATGAATGTTTGGGGAATTATTCAAGAACACCCTAAGGGTTGACTTTGGGATTTTTAGGGTTTCAACTAGGTGTTGTCGTAATCTCGAATGGAGTATTCCAATTGTATTATTTGATTGTATTGATGATGTTTTGTTGGAGTTGAACTGCTCATTGAGAGGTTGATTTCGATATATTTTGGGTTAGTTGTAAATAATAGAAAATTGTTTACAAAGTGGTTTTCGTAATGCCCCAATGAATTTGGATTTGTTGTATCGACCTTTTGAGTTGGTGATTATCGTGCTTGATACGTATATTGAGCAATTGTTGGTAATTGTTTTATTCAAGGTTGTTCGAGCGACCGATATCTCCATTAAGGATGTTTGTTTGTGAGAGGACATTTCATCACCAGTATTAAGTAAGTTAATTCTTACTCGATTAAAAGGATACTCATTCCTTTCGTTGTTGTTCATGCATACATATAATTCATTCATAATATATCAATCATGTTGAGACTTATAATTATCAAGCTAATCATTTAATTCACGAGGAACGACGGTTCCAATCATCTCATTTGAAGTTATCACTCGTTGCACCATTATTCCATATCGATAAGTCATTCTTGACCCTTGACGGATTTTTATTCATTATTCCTCATCTCGGTAGCTTTTGTTCTTGTGACCTTCCGGGGTTATATTACGTTGCCGTGTGGTGGATGTGTGGAATTTTTAGTCGGGTACACGATGGTCATGTGTATATGCAGGACTCCAGACATATTGGACTGTGCACACGGTAACGTGCCTCCGTGAGACTAATTAGGCCAAGTTGCGGGTGTATATGCGGGACTCCGGACACTCGACTACTTGTGCACTTGCGCATTCCATTCAGGCGTACTATGATACCCATCATTCAGCTCAATTTCTTAATTCATTCATGTGATTATTGTATTTTGTTCAACTCTTGAGGATTGTTGTTCTGTGTAACTGACCCCGTTGGGGGATATTGTTTTCAGGTCATGGCAAGGCGAAGGCATGGGAAGAGAACATTAACGGCGAAGAGTCCAAGTGAAACTAGTAGGGGGGCCCAGTCTATCTATCTGTTCATGTTTTCTTGATTGTATTTTCCGCTGCACTTCCGTTTGGATTGTCATTTATTCAGTGTTGTATATTTTATCTTCACATGAAATATACATGTATTCTATTCTCCTGGGTGTGTTGTACTTGAAACTCCTCATCGGAGTAATTGATGAAGTAATGTGGTTTGGTACTACATTTGCACTGTGTAATTCATTAATTTTCACTCGCCTGGTGGGTCCCAATCGGGGGTCCACGGAACTATAATATCCGCCTAGTTTGGGGTGTTACACTGTGTGGGACGAATAGGACGAAGATTTGAAACTGTGTGCAGAAGCAAGTCAAGAGTTAGCTTTGACCAATCTGTGTGAACGGTTGAAAGCGACAGTCCTTGTATCAATCTGTGTGAACGATACGAGGATAGGTTTGATTATTGACACGTAGTTGTGTACGCAGTGTTTATAATAAAATATTTTACTCCCGTGTGGAGGACCAGTGGACATAGAGGGGTTTACCTCGAATCACTTTAATTACTGTGTTAATTACCTTCTGCATTTATTGCTTTCATTATTATGATTTGTTTCAGTATACTCCAAAAACCCTGTACGCACCAAGCAAACAGGAGATTAGCCCAGTTGCTGTATTTATAGCAACTCACTTTAAAAGACTTCCGCTACGCACTCTAATCTGAAAATCGTACAGCTTGTTGCTAAAATCTTTCCAAGATGTATTCCGTATACTTAGTGGCCAACAAGTGGTATCGGAGCGGTTGATTCTAAAGAGAATCAGTCGTATTTTTAACCGAATCAGATCCTTAAATCACTTATTTTTGAAAACTTCTTTATCTTTCCTAATTTTAAACATGGAGACCTCACTGATTAATAAAGTACCAATGTTTTCTATTAACGAGTTTGATGACTGGAGAATTAGGATGGAGGCTCATCTTGCCGCCATGCATGAAGAGATGATTTATGTCATCCAAGAAGGCCCCATAAAAATCATGAAGGTAAATCTGGCCACAAGAATTGAAGGCCAAGCTCATGCCGAGATGCTCGAGAAAGAGCGCGAACAATGGACCACAGATGATCGAAAACGCTACAACCTCAACAATGTTGCTAAGAACGCGCTATTTGTCACTCTTGACAAAGGCACGTTCTCGAAGGTAAAGAGCTGTAAGACAACCAAGGATATCTAGGAAAAACTCAAGATTATTTGCGAGGGAACTGAGCTCTCAAAAGAAAATAAAATTTCAAAATTGACACAACAATTTGAATCTTTTGAAATGAAACCAACTGAAACTCTTGAGGAACTTGACCTCAGATTCACTGGCATTGTCGGTGAACTTGAAGCTTTGGGCAAAATTTACACCCAGAAGGAGAAGAACTTAAAATTTTTTAGATCCCTCCCTGTCCGATGGGACATTAAGACCACAGCTATGCGTGTGTCATGCAATCTTAATGACATATCTAGTTTTGACCTCTTCTCTGACCTCAAATCATTTGAGTATGACATTGACAAAAGAGACAAAGCTGAAGAATCACCTGCGAGGACTACAACACTGGCCGATGTATCCAACAGAAGACATAGCATGCCCAGCACATCAAAACCTGCCCACAAGAATGCTGACAGTGACGACGACATCCTGTCACAAGATGAAATGGCGCTCCTCATGCATAAATTCAAGAAATTCATCAAGCAGTCTGGAAAGACTCCCTACAGGCCCAAGCCTGTTCATAAGGTAAGTACCGAACCTTCCTCTGGTGACGCTAACCTGTGTTACAATTGCAGGAAACTAGGACACTATGAAAATAAATGTCCTCACCCTAGAGTTCAAAAGTTACCGGAAGCCGAGCAACAAGAAAAAGATGAAAGAAGACGTGCTTGGAAAAACAAGCTCAAGGCCCTGATTGGAGAATCAGAAGCCTCTCCCGCACCTACAAAGTCTGAAGAATGTCTCCAGGCAGTCACTGACAGTGACTCGTCCGATGATGAATTCGAAGATAAAGCATATATGTGCTTTATGGCCAAACACATACCGAAAGACGAAGATATCAGTGATGAGGTAAGATCAACCTCAATTACTCCTTTAAATGCATCTCATACCTTTGAAAGCATGATGAATGAATTTAAAAACATTCAAAAGGCCCATGATCTATTGAAAAATGAAAACATACAGCTCCAAATTTCTAACCTAGAGCTGAGAGAAGAAAACGATTTGCTAAAAGTAAATTACGAAAATATGTCTGTTAATTGTGAAAACAGCAAAGTTGATCACGCAAAACTCATGGAGAGTAATCATAAACTTGCTCACAAACTAAATGAGGCTAGGCCTCACAGTGAAAGCAAGACAAATGATTTTGTTCTGCTCCAAGACAAAATAAAAACTCTCGAAAAACGAGAAGGAGAACTTGAGACCATCTTGAAATCTTTAGAGAAATCATCTAAAAGGATGGAAGAAATTCTAGGCACTGGGCAACATGCTCATGATAAAAGTGGCTTAGGATACAGCTCATTCTCAAATAAAGGGAAAACTAGTACTGTGTTCATCAGGGGTGTGGAACCCATTCCTGTATCGGAAGAAATCCCGAGTCTTGTGAAGGAACCTATTGCACCATGAACAGCAAAGGTTGCCATTCCGCCACCACAATCATATCATAGACAGCGGTATCCTCATCCATTCAAACCTGTAAGGCGTAACCAACAGCATGCTCCCCGAGCATATCAAAAGTGCCAGCAGCCGTTCAGAAAGAAGGTTGTATCCAAATATCAAAGTCCCGCAAAGCAGTACTTCCAACAGTATAGCGCGCCTAGATATTGGATACAGGATCCTCGTTATCCATCGCGAAAGCAGGTCGCCGCACAGTATCAACAACAGCTTTGGGAATCCAATTGGAGACCCAGGAGGCAAGATGTAAGGCCGAAGAAAATGGCTCCACCTCTAAGACGGCATTCGTACTGGATTAATAATAATAACCCTAAATTTTTCATGCATAATATGTAATGCCCGAGATTTTCATTTTCGGTCGCTTCGAATTAATTGTCATTTGGTGCCGGTTATTTTGCTTTGTATCGATTTATTGGATTTCATGTTTTGTAATATGCCCGTTATTGTTTTGAATCATAGCTGGTGTGTTGGTAAAACCGAGACGTTGAATGTCTAGCTGGACTGTCGGATTTGGCCACGGCTGAGTCACGGCCGCAAGTATGGCCGAGTCACGTCTGCAGGCAAGGCATACCGGTTACGGCCGTAAGGGCCTTCCAGTTACGGCCGTAACATACCGCATTAATTGGGGAAGTGACTCGGGGGAGTGGCCGGTTACGACCGTAAGGTGTGACCTGGTTACGGCCATAAGGTGTGACCTAGTTACGGCCGTAACGTGTGGTCGGTTACGCCCGTAAGGAGTGGCTAGTTGCGGCCGTAAGGATGCTGCACGATCTGGGCAGAATGTTCGGGAAGGCTGATTACGGCTGTAATGCACTGCCGATTATGGCCATAATGGCTCGGCAGGATGACTATATAAGGCCCAACATCCGGGTCTTTGACCATTTTTCACAATTTCTCCTTCTCCTTCGCGATTCTTCTGCAAGATTTGAGGGTTTCGATTGGTAACATCCTTGAGGATCATTTGAGAAGCTTGATTTGTGTTTATTATCATCATCAATCCATTCCTTGTCACCCGGCTTGAGGCAAATCACTTGAACTTTTGAATTTGGGGAATTTTGGGGGTTTTGATGTGAATACATCCTTCCAATCCGATTTAGTTTAGATTGTTGTTAGATAATGGTAGTAAACACAAAATCCTTTTCTTGAAGTTTTATTGAATGATTTCGAGAATCCTTTCGTTAATCGATGATATTGGAGTATGCCTTCAAGATGTCCGATGAAATGCTCCAATGGGTAGAAATTAGGATGATCCCTATATTTTCGAAGTATTGTTGATTCATGGTGGTACTATTTTCGTAGTATTCGTGGGTTGTCGAATTCTTGGTCGTTTTTGGAAGTTCGAGGGCTACCGGACCATGTCCGTTCGTTGTTCCGTTGCTCGTGGTATCGAGGCAAGTATCTTTCCCATACGTTTCATGTTTCGTAGACGTAATTGTTGGTGAATGGTTTTATACGAAATTCGAATATTTAATGAGCTTTAAAAAGGATCGGTATGTTCTCGATAAATTTTGTCTTTCAAAGATAACTCGTATGCTTCGTGGATTAATGTGTTTTCTGAATAGGTGCGTATGTGTCGTATGTTGGAAGATGTTATAATCACATTTAGTGAATATAGTAGACCGTAATCATTTGCCGAGGATTGTGTATTGATATGTGTAATTATTCGGTGATTATGTGACGTTGTGTGTTATTAGTTATTACTCCTTTGTAAGGAGGTCGTGGTGCTTAGTATTGTTTGGTATTGGTATTGGCTTGATGTTGTGCGTAATTGTTGTAAGTGATGCACCTCCGGGTAAGATTGTTGAATCTCCGGGATCCGTCCTTGCTAGTACGGATCGGGCGTGACTGTAGGGTTGTCCAATCTGGTATGTCTTGCGGGGACTCCGAGGTTTGTGGCTTGCTAGCCCGATGCCGGGACAACTTGTGGGGTTATCCAATCCGGGTATGTCTTGCAGGGACTCCGAGGTTTGTGGCTTGTTAGCACGATGCTGGGATAACTTATGGTTGTGGTTTAGTTGTGTGATGTATGTGTCATGGGTTGTCCAATCGGGTATGTCTCGCGGAGGCTCCGAGGTTAGTAGCTTGCTAGTGCGATGCCGGAATAACTATGAACATATGTATGGTTATGGTTTCGTGACTGTTGTCACGGTGACATGTGATTTGATATGGTTTCACATTGGGTTATTCACTCGGGTATGTTCTGGGGGAGCATCTGAGGTTCGTGGCTTGTTAGCACGGGACGTAAATAATCCTTGGGATTATGTTAGAATGGATGATTGGGTCGTGGACCCCGTGTTTCGTGATTTGGGTCTTGGACCCCGTGTTTTGTGATTTGGGTTGTGGACCCGTGTTTTGTTATCGGACTTGTATTTTGGAAAAATGATTTTTGGGCCGTGTCCCCAAGTGTTTTCAAAAGACTTGAGAATTCTTAAATCCCAAATGTTTTCAAAACTCCCAAGATCTTTAAATTTTTTGTAAGATGTAAATTGGGTTTATTCCCACCTTTCACGATTTGAACAGTTTTGATCAAATGATTTATCTCGGGAAGCATGATCACGATTGTTATGTCCTTGGAGTATGTTGTGTATGGCTTGTATTCGTATTTTATACTTGCACTAGCAAAATAGTGGAGTTTTACTCACCCCCGAGTATTCGGGGGGTGGATGTCTGTATTGCATCCAGGTACTTGCAGGTTGCTGGGGAGCGAATCACAAGATCGATACGAGGGATGATGGAATACGATGATACTAATCACATGAAGACCAGTCGTTGAGTATTTTGGTAGAGTTTTGATTGTTGCCTCTCCGTTGTGTTATTCCTCCTATGTTGATGTATTCTAACCCCTGCGTGGGTATGAGTTGTGAGGAAGAGTTGTGTATGTTTGATGTATATATTATGGCATAAGACCAAATCGGTCTAGTGGTTCGTTATTAGCCATGTTGGCATGTATTGTTATGTCGTGTTTTCTGTATTTAGCCTGGTAGATCCTCGTGGAGAGGGTCTGCGGCGCTGTAATAATCCCGAGTGGTTTGGGGGTGTTACATAATAATTATCATAGTTACAGCGACTACGTACTTGCCCCACGTAGATACCGCAAGAATGTACCTAAGGTTACCTACAGTAAACCAATTGCTGTCAGGAAAATCTAGGTACCTAAAGGCACTAACATCCATGGACCCAACAGTCAAAGGGGACCTAAATCTACTTAATTCCTTTGCCTACAGGACATCTTAGAGAAAGACATCTGGTACTTCGACAATGGATGTTCTCGGCACATGACAGGAGACAAAAGAAAGCTGTCAGATTACGTAGAAGGTCGCGGTCCAAAAGTGCACTTCGGTGATAAATCAAAAGGAAGAACAAGAGGGAAGGGAACCCTGGTTGTAGAAAAATTCAAAGTCACCGATGTAGCTTATGTGGAAGTCTTACAATATAATCAACTTAGTATTAGCCAGTTCTGTGATAAATAGTTCTCGGTGAAATTCTATATAGATCACTGTAGAGTCAAGAACATCTTGACCAAAGAAGTTGTGCTCACAGGAAGCACATCAGGTAATATGTATATTGCTGACTGGATGCCTACGAGTTCCACAATTCCTTGTTTTGTTGCCAAAGTCACTGCAGATATAAGCTGGCTATGGCACAAGAGGATGTCTCACATCAACTTCAAGACGATCAACAAGCTCGCTAGACAAGAAATGGTCAGAGGTTTGCCCAATGTGTCATTCCAAAAAGACAGCATCTGTGGACCCTGCCAGAAAGGCAAACAAATCAAGACCACCCTGAAGAGCAAATCCTACCTTTCCACTCACAGAGTTCTGGAAATACTACACATGGATCTCTACGGTCTTGTAGACTCGGTAAGTTTAGGAGGTAAGAAATATTGTCTCGTTATTGTTGATGATTTTTCCAGGTATGCTTGGACAATCTTCCTAAGCAAGAAGAAGGAAACAACATCAAAGCTGCCCGAGCACCTGAGAAAGCTTCAAAATGAGAAAGGGTTGAGTATCGTGTCCATTCGTTCCGACAGAGGTACTGAATTTACTAACCGCTTTATAGAGCAATACTGTTCGGAAAATGGGATACAGCACAAATACTCAGCTGCCCGAACACCTTAACAAAATAGTGTTGCCGAGCAAAAGAACAGGATGCTCAAAGAAGCAACAAGGACCATGATTGCCGCAAGCAAGTTGCCACAGCGTTTCTGGGGCGAAGCCACCAATACAGCATGTTATACACAAAACCAATGTATCATCAACAAACACCACAACAAAACATCATACGAGGTATGGAATAACAAAACTCCATTAGTTTTGTACTTTCACATATTTGGATGCAGGTGTTATGTTTTGAACAATGGGAAAGATCAACTTAGAACCTTCAATGAGAAATCGGACGAAGGAATATTTGTAGGATATTTCTCTGTCAGCAAAGCTTGCAGGATCTTTACTAAACGGAAGCTGACAATCGAGGAATCAGTACATGTTGTGTTCGACGAACCTCACCATGATCCTACAGGAGTAGAAGATGTTACTCGGAATATCCAACAACTCATCATTGATGATCCTACAACTCCTATAAAGCCTCTCGTTGACTTAGAAATCAACCCCCCAACTGTAAGAACAGAAGTAGATGAAGCTGATGATGTACAAGTTGAAGCTGAAACTACAGCAACTCTAGATACAATACAGGACGCCGAATTAGAACCCGATAGAAGATGGTTGAGAGATCATCCACAGGAGCTGATCATAGGAAATATTGATGCTGGTGTATCTACCCGTAGGAGATACAGAGTACACAAGGAAATGTACTATGTGCGCAGGAAGAACCAGAATCTGAGATATCTCCATTTCTTGTATGGAAGTCTCTAGCTGAACTTAGAAGACTTAATATGTGCACTATTGCTGTATTCTTAGATCAATCCGAACCTATTTCTACCATAGAAGCCCTCAACAATTCCCACTGGATTTCATCAATGGAAGAAGAGCTTAATGGTTCCGAAAGAAACAATGTATGGTATCTAGTACCCAGACCAGAGCATCAAGCCGTAATTGGAACAAGGCATAGACTACGATGAAACATTTTCCCATGTTGCCAGACTAGAAGCCATTAGGATATTTCTAGCCTTTTCCGCCCATAAGAGCTTTATTGTGTGTTGTGCGGCGATTTATTCGCCTTCACGGCGATCGGCATAATGATCTGAGAGCCAACCATAGAAGACATACGCTGGTCAAACACCCAGCGGTCGGCACCCATGGCGATCGTATTTTGGTATCTGGCGATCATCTATGATGTCCAACCAGAGACGATCGTCTCGTGCCACGTATGAATCCAACATCCGTCAAAGTCGTCAAAGACCGAATCTTGGACGGTGACCCATGTGCAGATCCACAAAAGGCGCCAACAGATAAGACCTTTGACCCCAGCCTGTCACCTACCTCACCTACCGACAGGTCCGCCGAAAGGTACAAAGTGGGTCCTCCCCAGACAGCGACTCAGGACGCGTGCAGGCTTCCCATTGGCTCGCCGGTGTGCCCGGCGGCGACCTCGGACTTTAAGGGAACAGCCCCACATGACGGGACGATCGCCCACCTTATTCTAATATAGAATACAGCGGTCGCCCACGATCGCCGGAGAGGACCCAGCAACCTTGTCTCCTATAAATATGAGGCTCACAATAGTGGCTGAATCATCATCATCGTGAATACAAGTGAAAAACACACAGAGATAGAATCAAGACTCATCTGGCAATTACTTACACATTCATAGTGATATTCATACACACTTACAGAACATCCAAAGCAAGAACTCACAGAGCTTCATATCTGGTTCTTCCGGCAATCTACACGCTCTATAGCTTAGATAACTAGAAGTCTTTACACTCATTGTAATAGATTCTAACATTAATATTTGTACTCCAAAGTATTCATATTAATAACATCTCGCGAGAGCATTCAAGCCCGGGATTAACAACCCCGGCAAATCTTGTGTTATTTATTTTACCACGGAAGTGTTCTCGCATTTGTTTGTTACTCGATCATTCCAGCAATATTATCTCCGGATAATATTTTGGGTAACAACAATTGGCGCTAGAAGAAGGGGCTATCTTAACCTTCATTTTTATCCTAACCGTCTCGAAGAACACTCACTGTTCTCCGGACATATACTTGAAGAAACACTCACTGTTCTTCAAAGAAAGCCTTCAGAAACATGACATCTGCCACGACCTCCAAGAGAGCCACCCTGCGATCTGCCAGAAATCTCATTCCGGACCGGACCGAATCCCAGCCCACGGCGGAAGGTGACCGCGGCGATGCTAGGCTCTCACTCCTGCCCCCGAGGGACGGTCCTAGCCTCTCACTCGATCAGTTCCAGACCGCGGAACAGATTGAGGAGGCTATAGCCATCCTCAGGGAGCGACGGAGGGCATGCGAGCCAAAGCCGATCAGGGACCACGGTCATCTAGACCGCAGCAAATTTTGTGCCTACCACAAGAGTCCCGGCCACAACACCAGCTAGTGCCGCGACTTCCTCAGACAACTCTGGCGACTGTTTGAGGAAGGCAAATTGGACAACTTGGTCACCAAGCCAGAACCTCGGACAGAGAGGACCGGAGGGCGCGAGCGCCGACAAAACGATGGAATCCCTCCAAATCGGGTCGCCAGGATCGAGCAAAACGAGCCGAAGTATTCCGACGAATCAATTCCTCCGATCAACCCTGGCGGTCGGATCAACATGCTTCACGCGGGAGGAGGAAACCTCGGGGGCCTTTCCCCGGTTTCCACCATGTTGAACAGGAAGGGAAAGGCCGAACTAAGGGCGTTCGCCGGGGTCCATGTCGTGGTACCTCCGGAGCCGACCATCTCCAAGTACGCGCTCATCTCTTTCTCCAACAAGGATAGGGAGGGAGTGCAGTGCCCCAAAGAGGATGCACTGGTGATCTCTGCGTGTATCCTTGGGAAAATGGTCGACCGCGTGCTGGTTGACAACGGGAGATTCTGCAACATCATATTCAAGTCCGCTCTTGACCAGCTCGGCATCCTAACCAAGTTCATCAAGTCGTTCGACACCGTGCTTCAAGGGTTCGGCGACAGCACAGTCCAAGCCTACGGACGGATCAAGCTCTCTGTCGAGCTAATATGCTTTTACGATCCCAAGGTTAGGATTACTAGGAACCTAAATTTTGTAATCATAGATAGGCCCAGCATCTATAATGGGTTCCTAGGTCGTCCATTTCTAGAAACCTTTGAGGCGGTCGCCTCGTCTTTCTTTTACTGTATCAAATTCCCCACTGCCGATGGGACGGTCGGTACTGTAAAAGGAGATCAGCTAATGGCAAAGAAATGTTTGAATTACTCCTATGTCCTAACTTCTTTCAATACTTCCCATGTTGTGTGTAACATTGAAACGATCGACGATCGACCCATGGAGATCGACGAGCCAAGCACCTCGTACCAACCCGATTCAGAGGACGCCATCTCACATCAATTAACGGACGACATCGAGCTAAGGATCGGTTTTGAACCAACCCTAGACATCGATCCAAGGATCGAGTCCGGAAATCATTCCAAACGAGAGGCGACCGTCCCCGTTGAAGAGTAGGAGAGTATAACGATAGATCTGGCTCGCCCGGAGCGGGAAGTACAGATCGGCGCAAGCATCGACCGCGAATTAAAAGAGGATCTGATCAATTTACTACGTAAGAACATCGGAGTCTTTGCCTGGTCGCATCAAGATATGGTTGGCATAAGTCCTGAACACGCTTGCCACTATCTAAAGATCGACCCGGAAATGAAGCCTGTTCACCAGAAACGTAGGAAATTCAGTCCCGAGAAATACGTGGCGCTCAACATAGAAGTCAAAAAGCTACTCAACAACAAATTAATCGGAGTAGCTACAGACGAACCACAATGGGTAGCCAACGCGGTGCTCGTCAAAAAGCCAAACAGCTCCTGGAGGTTATGCATCGACTTCACCGACCTCAATGCGGGGTCCAAAAGATCACTTTCCGATGCCTCATATTGATCACTTGGTCGATAGTACTGCAGGCTGCGAAATGATGTCGTTCATGTATGCCTTCGCCGGATACCATCAAATCCCAATGGCGGAGAAAGACATAAAGCACACATCTTTCCACACGGAAAAGGACATATACTTTTGGGTCCGAATGTCGTTCGGCCTGAAGAATGCGGGGGCAACCTACCAGCGTCTAGTCAACGGAATGTTCGCCAATCAGATCGGCAAGACCATGGAGGTCTACATTGACGACATCGTGGTCAAAAGCCTCAAGAAGGAAGACCACCTCAATGACCTTGCCGAGACGTTCGCCATCCTCGAGAAGTTCAACATGAAACTAAACCCCAAGAAATGCAACTTCGGGTGGGCTCCGAAAAATTCCTGGGGCACATCGTGAGCCAAAGGGGGATCGAGGCAAACCCCACCAAGATTCAGGCGATCCTCGACATGCAGGAGCCACGGAATGTCAAGCAGGTGCAACGCCTCACAGGTGTCTAGCCGCCCTCAACCGTTTCATATCTCGGCTCGGCGATAAAAGCAAGCCTTTCTTCGCGACCATAAAGAACAAGAAGTTCGCATGGACGAAAGAGAGTCAAATGGCGTTCGCCAGAATCAAGGAGTATCTATCTAACCCCCAGATCTTGGCAAAGCCGATCCCCGGTGAAAAGCTATTCCTCTACCTGGCAGCCTCGGAGGTCGCGCTGAGTGCTGTTTTAGTACGAGCCGAGGGGCAGACCCACTTGCCGATCTACTACATTAGTCAAGCGCTCCATGACGCGGAAACACGTTATACACCATTGGAGAAGATCGCCTACGCTCTAGTCATGAGTGTTCGCAAGATAAGGGCATACTTCTTCGAACATAAAGTGGAGGTTCTGACAACTCTACCTCTAAGGCAAGTTCTACACCGGCCAGATACTAACGGGCGACTCCTCAAGTGGTCATTGGAGATTGCCCAATACGGTATCACGTACGCTCCTCGCACAGCGATCAAAGGCCAAGCTCTGGCGGAGTTCGTGGTGGAATTAACATTCACTCACAGTCCAACCCAGATCGGCCGCCCTGCCTGGAAGCTATACGTAGATGGCTCGGCGACCAACTCGCGAGCAGGGGCAGGGATTGTCCTCATCAGCCCCGATGGGAAAAGTTTCACAAATGCTATGCGTTTCAGGTTTCGGGCGACCAACAATGAATCCGAATACGAAGCTTTGGTAGGCGGGCTCGATCTAGCCCTCGCCCTAGATGTTAGTCGCCTCCATATCTTCATGGACTCCCTCTTGGTCGTGAACCAAGTCAAGGGAGAATATGAGGCGCGCGGCGAACAGATGGTCAAATACCAAGAATTGGTCGCCGAAATGTGCACGAAATTTGAGGAAGTGCTAATCGAACAAGTCCCGAGAGAGCATAACTCCCAGGCCGATGCCCTATCCAAGCTAGCGTCGTCAGATGGGGCAGCCGATTTCTCTAATATCCAAATCACAAAATCAGCAAGGCCGGCGATCGACAGAAACCTGGTTACCATAGTTGTCGTTGCCTAGGAGAACTGGATGACTCCGTTCATTAAATACTTAAAGGACGGGATGGTCCCTGACGACCGTATCAAAGCTCGCCAACTCCAGCTCCGTGTGACCAGATACACCCTATTGGACGACCGGCTTTACAAGCGAGCTTTCAGCCTTCCCCTCCTCAAGTGCATTACACCGGAGGAAGGTCAGCTCGTTTTAGCCGAGATCCATGACGGGATCTGTGGGAACCATGCTGGCGGGTGAGCTCTCATCCATAAAACAACCAGGCAAGGTTTTTTCTGGCCTTCACTTCAGAAGGATGCGATCGCCTATGCCAGATCGTGTCACAGGTGTCAAGTAATGGGTCCAAACATCAAGCTCTCCCCCGAGCAACTCACTTCAATGTACAGCCCATGGCCTTTCGCCCAATGGGGCATCGACCTTATAGGTCCCTTGCCGACAGCGCCAGGGGGCTGTAAGTTTGCCATCGTTGGCGTCGATTATTTCACAAAATGGGTTGAGGCCGAGCCACTCAACAAGATAGTCCAAGAGCAAGTAATCAAGCTCATCTGGAAAAACACCATATGCCGATTCGGTCTGCCCCAGGCTATCATCTCCGACAACGGAAAGCAGTTCGACGGTTTAGAAGTCATGCAATTCTGCGAGAAGTGGGGAATAAAAAAGTTGTTCTCGGCGCCCTATCACCCTCTGACGAACGGGCAGGTAGAAGCCGTAAACAAAATCCTCAAACATACTATTAAAGCACGACTCGAGTCTAGGCAGGGGCGATGGGCGAGCGAGCTCCCAGACGTTTTGTGGTCTTATCGAACGACGACCCGTAATTCAACCGGCGAAACCCCATTCGCCCTTGCCTTCGGGACAGAAGCGGTGATTCCCTCAGAGATCGCCGTCCTCAGCCACCAAACCGAACAAGAGATGACAACAGACAATGATGTGGCCCGGCGGATCGACCTTGACATGCTCGAAGAACGACGACTGACCTCAGAAATGAAGAAAACAATCCAAAAAAGGAGATCCGAGAAGTTCTTCAATTCGAAGGTCAAGGAAAGACGGTTTCAAGTGGGCGATCTCTTCCTCAAAAAGATCCAAACCCACACAGGTGTCTTAGGTCCGAACTGGGAAGGCACCTTCAGGATATCTAAGTGGCTAACTAGGGGAGCCTACGAACTTGAACACCCTGACGGTACTCCGGACCAATATCCCTGGAACGCCGTACATCTGAAGAAATACTACCAGTGAAAACTTTGTATTCAGTTTCGACTACCCAATGTACAAAGAATATAATGAGATTTTTTCTATCCCATCTATCCGAGGTAGAAAAAGTGCAGCCATGGTCCTGGAGGTCGATGGAACTGACAGATTCGCCCATGCAAGGTTCCTTCGGGCTGCGATCGCCCGCCCTTCGTTTAAATACGAGGCGGGCGTAGCCGAAGGACCCTCCAAACTAATCTATGGACACGTTCGCACGCCCTCAAGGTACATCATCTAACATGATGTACCCGGACAAGGCGACGCGGCCCTACCCCATCACAACGTATACCGTCGAGGGTCGCCATCTAACATGCCGACCCGAGGTAGAAAGGTGCTAACAAAGCCGCGGACGTGGAGTCGAATAAACCGAGGACGCCCTATGCAAGGACTCCTCCAGACCAAGATCGCCCATCTTTCGTTTAAATACAAGGCGGGCGCAGCCTAACGGAGGACCCTTACAATAAAGTGAGTCGCGGGAATGTCCCTCGCACACAAAGACACGGTTGTGGAGGTCGGTCCATCGAACTCCGCGACCGTGCACGGTTCCTCAAAATCGGCAAAACTGAAGATAGCTCACCGAACATACTATTTTTGTTCCCTTACTTACGATAAGTAAACAAAAACAAGGGGCAAAGAAGTGGAGCTAGTCCTAGATACGATCGGAAAGAAGGGACCGTGCCCGATCGGCTTCGTTCAAACACACACAGGACGATCGGTTTTGTTCAACAATATTTACAAGTAAGAATTTCCAAACATGTCAATACATTCAACATTCAAACAATCGGTCGGGCGAACAAGACATCGGAAGCAATCATACACACACTTGTAAATATTTGCATGCAAACATTCAAAGGCGATCGTACATGTAAAGAATCAGGTACGAAAAAAGGAGTATTTTATTCATTATCAAGAAGTTCATACAATACAAAGCCCGAAGGCAATACAAAGAAAAAGAAAAAAAGTTACAAGTAAAGGAAGACAAAGAAATCACTCAGGGTCCCTCCGGCTGGTCTTCGCCCCCAGGTGGCGGATCGGCACGCGCTCCCTCATCGGCCTCAGGATAAATGAGTTTATCCGGAAAAGGATACCAACTCAAGTCGATCCCCAAGTCGATGAGGTCAAGGATCGGCAAGGAAAACTCCGGATGCAAAGGGTGCTCGAGTGCGTAGGCCTTGAAGCTCTCCATCATAGGACCGACCTCGATCCCTACCTTCTTGGTGGCTCGGACAGCGTCGATGTAGTCCATGTAGTAGGCGAACTCGCCGACGAGTGCCACATTGAGGTAGGGGTCGGTCTCGATCGCCTTGATCTGCCCCTTCATATCCGAGGTCATCTTCTCAGCATCCGCCCGCTATATGACCTTGGCGGCCATTTCTTCCTTTGCCTTCTCCAGCTCTCCCTTTGCCTTCTCCAGCTCGCTGTTGAGCCGATCTACTGTCGCCTTCAGTCCGATCGCCTCCTCTTGCGAGGCCGAATGCATCCGGCGAGCTTCCGTCACCTGGTCGCAGAACCGATTGGCCACTTCCTTGGAGCGGCTCAGCTCCTGTTTCATCCGATCGATGTCCTGCTTGGCTCGTTTGGCCATCTCTAAGTACTCCTTCTCCATAGCCTGGATCCGATTAGCAAAGTCGACGTTTTTGTTCCGAGCGGCCTCGAGGTCTTGATGGAGACGAGCATTAGAGGGTCGCCCCTCGTAATCCTTGGCGGCTTGGACGGCCATCGTCGCCGCCTGGAGAGTCAGGGCGATGGTCGCCTGCATGGCATCTCCAGACCGCCGACGAGCAATCGCGTCGAGATCGGTCGTCCAGGCCTTAGGCAGAGAGGCGATGGCCTTGGAGACGTAAGAAGGGACATCAAGGGACTTTTGCGGAGGCTTGCTCGCCAGGAAATCCAGCACCATCAGCGAGACGTCCGGATCAGCCAGACGGACCCTGCAACACAAACAAAAAGAAACAAAAGAGTTAGCATATACCTTGTACAAATTTCCTAACTCAGAAAAGATCAAACCGGTCTTACCTGTTGACCAACTCGGGGTCGCGACCAAAGTAGGGCTTGCCCCGAGAAGTTTCAGCTTCGGCGATCGCCACAGCCTTCAAAAAGCCGGCCGAGGGCCTGGAGCCAGACCCCTCCACCATCGGAACGGCAGAAATAGGTGGAGCGGCAACCGGCGGCTCCAGAATAGTTACGTCCGCCTCAGCAGTCCGCAGGGACCCCTCCGGCCTCCGCCTCTTGCGGTTGCCCTGGAGTTGTTCCTCCTCCTGAATTTCCGGCTCGGCGACCGGCACCACAACGGGCCTCACCACAAGGACGGGTCGAGACGTCGTCGCGGGAATGCGACCCGTCTTCTTTCCCTGGTGAAGACGACCGATGAGACCAGGGTTATACATGGCGATCTCTTGCGGTGGCTCGACGAAGCGGGGAAAATGGATCTCTGTCAAAGAAGAAACTCAAACAAGTTAGACATCTATTTCAAATAGACGATCGTCGTGCAGGAAAGAGGAAATAAAAAGTCATACCCGGGGCCTTCAAGTGGCGAGTGTATCAAAACAGTCGAGCTCCCAAGCGGTGAAGCTCGTGGCTGACTGAGTGGACATTGATGTAAGAATCCGGCAAGGCGTGAATTCGCTCCCAGACGATCAAGAAATCGAAGGGGAGATCGCCGATCGCTGGAACAGGGAATCCTGCAAAAAGAAAACCAAATTAGATCAGTTCAAGGGGTATCCAAATAAAGGGAGAGTTAAAACCCTTACTCGGATTCCTCTCCCGAAAATTAGTGGGGATGTCCAACTCTTCCTCCGGATTATCGCTCGACGCCGACCTCCATGCTCCGTCGACGCAGCACCACTTGGCCAGGTCGCCGCGAACCTTGTTCGGCATGCCAAGGACCACCATACTCAGGCGACCCTGGATATGGTAACCTCCGACCGATCCCTTCTGCGCGGTCAGCTTGAAAAGATAATTCATCTCCAGCGCAGAAGGCAGACGAAACAGCCGGTGACCGCCGAACAATGTCAAGGTACTGACGATCTGCAGCCAGGCGTTTGACGTCAACTGGAGAGGCGCCAGATTCCAGGCGATCAGCAGATATGAGACGGCGAACGGCAAGGGAAACCGCAATCCGGGCACCAGAGTCATTTCATTGACGGCGACCATACCCTCGGGAGGCTGGTCGGCACGTTCGTTCTCGGACGGCACGTGCAGTGAAACATCAAAAGGAATATGATATTTTGCCCTCCAGCGTCTCAAGTCTTTCCGGGTCGCCGAACTCTAGATCTGACCAAGAGTCCACCGAGACGGGTCGGCGGCCCGAAACACTGTCCGCTGCACATGTACGTAGGGATGAGCGGCGGAGTACACTTCAAAATCAAATTCTGGACAGGGTCCAGCGATCCCCTCCATAAGCTTAGCAAAATCCATATAAGCAGGGCCGAATATGCTATCCCGTTCCCAAGACAGCCGCACCAATTCATCTTCATCCACCGGTGAGCCCTCTTGTTCCGCTGCCGCCGCTGATCTCGCCACTTCGGCCTCATTGAAGAGTTCCTCAAGCTCCGTGGGTGCAATCCCCGGACGAATGGCCTCGACGGCTGTTTCCATATGAAGTCCCACGGGAATTTCCTCCCGGTCAGGCGAAGCCGCGGCGGCGGAGGAGCTTCCGGACTCGAAGGTTCTAGATCCTCCAGACATGTTCTTAAAAAATAAAGGGGGAGAGAAGATTTGTGTTCTTACCTAAGAAAGGAGGACGATCGGCACAAGGATCTTCGGAAATTTCTGCAGAGTCTCGGCTAGAAAGCAAGAGTGCGTGAAGAGTGAAAATGAGGAAGCCTTAGCCCCTTTTATAGGCAGGAGCAGGGGTCTCTGTGCAAATAGGCGAAATTCCGAGGGCTGGAGTGCAACCGTCGGGGGGACACATTAAATGCAGCCCTTGAAACCCACGTACGCGTCTTTTCGAGGGCACGCCAGGCGACAAGACTGACAAACCGTCGGACTCCCCCAATGGTAGCGCGGCACGTGTCCTTGCAACGTTTCGAGAGCCCGCCTTCATTTCCCGCTGATTCCAGCGCAAAAGGAGATCGTCCAAATTTAAAATCAGACCGTCCTGACGATCGTCCTTGTCATAAACAAACGAGCCAACCGTCTAAACACTGGCGATCGCCAATAGTGCCACCTCAACCCGTGTTTTCAACATCGAGGCGAGCTGGGGGGAAATTGTTGTGCGGAGATTTATTCGCCTTCACAGCGATTGGCATAATGATCTGAGAGCCAACCATAGAAGACATACGTTGGGCAAACACCCAGCGGTCGGCACCCACGGCGATCGTCTTTTGGTATCTGGCGATCGTCAATGATGTCTAACCAGAGACGATCGTCTCGTGCCACGTATAAATCCAACATCCGTCAAAGTCGTCAAAGACCGAATCTTGGACGGTGACCCACGTGCAGATCCACAAAAGGCGCCGGCAGATAAGACCTTTGACCCCAGCCTGTCACCTACCTCACCTACCGACAGGCCCGCCTAAAAGTACAAAGTGGGTCCTCCCCGGACAACGACTCAGGACGCATGCAGGCTTCCCATTGGCTCAAGACACCGCCAGCAGCAAATTTCGGACTTTAAGGGAATTTCACGTGACGGGACGATCGCCCACCTTATTCTAATATAGAATACGGCGGTCGCCCGCGATCGCCGGAGAGGACCCAACAACCTTGTCTCCTATAAATAGGAGGCTCACAACAGTGGCTGAATCATCATCATCGTGAATACAAGTGAAAAACACACAGAGAGAGAATCAAGACTCATCTGGCAATTACTTACACATTCATAGTGATATTCATACACACTTACAGAACATCCAAAGCAAGAACTCACAGAGCTTCATATCTGGTTCTTCCGGCAATCTATACGCTCTATAGCTTAGATAACTAGAAGTCTTTACACTCATTGTAATAGATTCTAACATTAATATTTGTACTCCAAAGTATCCATATTAATAACATCTTGCGAGAGCATTCAATCCCGGGATTAACAACCCCGGCAAATCTTGTGTTATTTATTTTCCCACAGAAGTGTTCTCGCATTTGTTTGTTACTCGATCATTCCAGCAATATTATCTCCGGATAATATTTTGGGTAACAACATTGTGTATCAAATGGACGTCAAGAGCGCATTCCTGAATGGAGACCTTGCCGAAGAAGTCTATGTTGAACAACCACCAGGGTTTGTCAACACAGAAGGCGGAGACCTTGTATACAGGCTACAGAAAGCACTGCATGGACTTAAGCAAGCACCTAGAGCGTGGTATGAGACCCTGTCCCTGTACCTAAGGTATAATGGATTCGAAAAAGGTGCTGTGGACAAGACCTTATTTAAAATACAGGAATGTGATGACTTCCTGATGGTTCAAATATACGTAGATGATATTATATTTGGTTCAACTAACCTTGCTCTATGTCAAAGATTCTCTCATCTCATTCAAAGTAAATTTGAAATGAGTATGATGGGAGAACTTAGTTATTTCCTAGGATTGCAGGTTAAGCAGTTGCCTACAGGAATCTTCATCAACCAGGAAAAGTACAGCAAGGAGCTTCTCAACAAATTTGGGATGAACAACTCCAAACCATCGTCAACCCCCATGAGCACTTCAGTGCAAATTAGTGCTGATGAAGCTGGAAATTCAGTTGATCAATCACTCTACAGGAAGATTATTGGCTCACTACTGTACCTAACAGCTAGCAGGCCCGATATCCAGTTTGTTGTAGGAGTGTGTGCTCGATATCAAGTAGCACCTAAAGAATCACACTTCACAACAGCCAAATGAATCCTGAAGATCAAAGGAACAGTCGATGTAGGACTATGGTATCCTAAAGAAGGCGGATTCGATTTGGTTGGCTATAGCGACTCGGATCTCGGAGGCTGCAAGCTAGATAGGAAGAGTACAAGCGGTACTTGTCACTTTCTTGGACCTAGACTTGTATCTTGGTTCAGTAAGAAGCAATTGGCAAACTCGCTTTCCACAGCAGAATCAGAATACTATGCTGCTGGTAGTTGCTGTATGCATATCCTTTGGATGCGACAACAACTGTCAGATTATGGAATCACTGCTAAGGAAACACCTATCATGTGCGATAGCACGAGTGCAATTGCAATGACGCACAATCCTGTATTGCACTCGCGTACGAAGCATATTCATATGAAGCGTCACTTCATTAGGAATCATGTTGAGAACAAGGATGTTCGGCTCGAGAAAGTTCATACAGATATCCAGTTAGCCGACATCTTTACCAAGCCTCTCAGCACAACCAGATTCTGCATGCTTCGACAAGAATTGGGAATGCTACAGCCCAACTCCCTCTAAGTTTTTAATGCTTTTACTCAATAATTGAGGGGGAATGCTGTAAGACCCAACAATACAGTATCCACCGTTAATTATTTGTACACTCAGACAATCCGACAGCACTGTAGGAATAAAAAGACTTGAGATTATCCTACAGCTGGCGTGTGCAATAATTAAGGGGGAATACAGTAGGACCCATAAATACAGTATTATTCCAATAATTGCTGTAAGAATTGAATCCCGTATGTACCTTTTAAGGGGTAACGCTGTATTTTCACGGATACAACACATACTATGGAAATTCAATTAATATTATATTAATAGTCTATTCATTTTAAAACATATTTGGGTCCACGTGCCCTGTTTTAAATCAAACGTCTTTTGAATTAAATGCTCTACACGACATCTGGACTATTTTATATCAAACGCCGCAATTTTTCAAATTATTTAATAATTTCAAACCACCGTTTCGGGCAATAAGGGTAGTCTAAATGTCAGATGTGGGACTTGTTAACATTTCAAAATCGGATGGATAAGATGTACCAGTTATGCTTAATTCATCATGATAGTTCATTAAAAAATGACGGTTCCCATCCCTTAAATCTGACCGTTAACTGTCTGGAAATCCTAATCTTCCCACCACCCACTATAAAAGGACTATTCTTGCCCCTTTTGACTCTTTACGCTTTCTGCAAATTGAACGAGTCTTTGAGCAAACAGCCTACATTTCTCACTGCAATTTTTCTGCACTTTCTCTGCATATCTCTCACTTTCTCTTTAGATCTTATGATGGCATCCTCACAGACTTCATCCCCAACTCTCAAGAAGAGCGCAACCATCATTGACGGGCGAATTTTCGCCATATCTATTGTCATCGAACGTGCTCACGCTGAAGGAGACGACGTTGAATCCATGGAGATGGTCGTTTCAAGGGTTTATCAACAAGGCCTCTATCGTCTTGGTAGCCATACTGTTGAGTGCTATGACGAGAAAATGGTTGGGGAATTTTATCTCAACACGTTTGTCCGTTTCTTCTCTCTTGCACAAGGAGGAAACGTTGTTGACATCACTGCCACCGTCTGCGGAGTCGAGATCTGCGTTGACCAAGGTTTGCTGTATAATTTATACAAGCTCCCTGCTGATGGCCTGTCTATGGAGGAACTTGAGACCTTCGGGTCCCAAGAGGTCCTCACCAAATACTGGGGATTGTTCACTGGCTCTGCATCGAACCTGACTGTTCATGCATCTTTCTAGAAGAAAAATTTATGTCTACCTTTTATTTATTTACATGATTTCTGTTGTTGCGTTGTGGAAAATAGGACTGTAGCTTTCGAGATGTGCACCAATCTGAGATTCAGGATGATGGTCGCCATCATGTCTGGTGAAAAGGTTAATTGGTGCCAAATTGTCCTGAAAAGACTGCAAGAAGAGGCTTCTAAGCCTGCTTCACAAAAGAAATCCTCTGGTATGATTCTCAATCATATTCTGACCAAATGTGGTGTTCCGCAAGCCAAAGGAGCCAAGAAGATAAATCAGCGGAAATACATTGGAGGGAGCATGCCCTCTGTGTTCAACAAAGACAGACTAATCAAGGAAAGACCCTTTGTCCGGAATATGCCACTCTCTGCCGATCCAAGGGACATTACCTAAAAGTCCGTGAGCGAGGAGGCATCAAGAAAAAGAAAGAGATCTCACAGCAAAACTCCATTGCTGGTGAGAAGCCGAAAAGGAAGCTAAGGAAGCTTTCTCAAACAAAATCATCGGCGCAACCCACTGTATCGAATCCCCAGGGCGCAACCCCTGTGGAAGAGATAGCTGCTACTGTTCAGACAGTAGATCTAGAGACATTGGCAGCAACGACGGATGAACAGCTATCTGCCAACGTTGAAGTCTCTGGCGAGATGGCTGCCCATTTGGAGCCAATCGCTACATATCCTGTACGGGAACCCACACCCATAAGGGATCCATATCCCCTCAGGGTACCAACCCTATACGGGATCCTTCTCTGATACAAGCTCCCACACCTGTAGAGGAACCCTTGCATACAGTATACCCATGTACTGTACGCAGCCCCTCTCCTGATACTATAATTAACAATACTTTGTTATCAGTGCAAATTGAACAGGCCTATGACCACTTCGTTCAATGGAAATCATACAGGGTAGCTTCGTACGAAACTTTGTACAACTGGAGTGAGTGGAGATAAGAATAAAAGTTTGTTCTGGAGGTGACAGACTCCCAAAATATTGAAGTCCTAATCCAATGGGACAATGTCTTTTGCAAAGAGTTAATTTCGAGCTACTTCATGGACAAGGATGATGCTCGAATGAAAGGAAAATCTTTGTCCGAAGAAACAATTCCTATCACTCCCAAATCCGACCACGACTCAGACGACGATGATGACGCCTTTCAGGCTGGTCTGAGAATGAGCTGTGAGGGAACCAGGGAACAGGAGTTCTCCAGAATGCAACAACAACAAGGTGAAGGGACCTCAAGACAACAACAGTCCCCTCACCAACAGCAAGAAACTGCTCAAGACAGCGAGGATTCAGTCCCTCCTGTCGCAGAAGCCCCGACAACTTTACAACAGGGAGCCTATCATTGTGAACAAAGACAATCAAACCCGCGCCATCCCGCACGAAGAATCAGTCCCTCTGCCGGAACAGGCGGAAGATGAGGGACAACGGGAGGAATCAGTCCCTTCTGTACCTTTGTCTACAGAGACTCATCCGGAACAGGAGGATTCAGTCCCCTGTTGCCGAATCCGCACAGACTGACCATATAACAGATGTACCAACAACTGATGCCCTCGTATCTCCAACAGTGGAATCCGACGACGGTTTCTTACCTGAGGATGAACCACAATGGCCACGCACTCATGTGGTCGTCAGACAGCTCAATGGAGCTGATGAAGAAAATCCAAGCTCTCCAGCCAGACATGAGCAACGGCATGCTCTCGGTCGCCAAACTGTTTTCCTACAGGATGTTGTGAATGCACTGCATACTGTGGAAAAAGAGGTCAATTGGTTGCATGAGACTTCCATTGACGAAATGACTGGTGTCAAAAGATAAATCTCCAAAGCTGAAGAAGCCTTCTGTTTGGTGCCCAGCGTCTTAAGGCAATCTCTGCATCAACTACAACAGCGCCAGGAACAGATTCTCCTAGAGGAACAAGCAAAGCTCCGCATCTCTGAAGCCAAAACTATATCTGCACTACAGGAAACAAGCTCCCAGCTAAGAGGACATGATCAAAAGATAAAAGGCATGTCGCTGGTGCTTCAATCACTTGTTGATAAATTCTCAAGTATGGAGACTAAACAGGATAATGCAATGAAAATCCTGGAATGCCTTGATGAGAAGGTCTCGTATCGTGATGAGGCCAAAAAGGGGGAAGAAGCCAGAGAAGTTGTAAGGCATTGGAGGCTTGATCAAGAAAAAGAGTTCGACGCTGCATTGGAAGACAGCATTACTGCTGCAATTACTCGATTGTTAGCTCCTTCTCATTCTGTTAGAATACAGGGTGCTCGCCCTGAATTCCACGATCCTAACTTTTCGTGGAAAAACCATGTGTAAAAGCCTCCAGTAATGAATCTCCCAGCCAACCGACAGTCTATAGCCGATGAAATAAAATATTGGAAGAAAAATGAACTGTTAAGATACTTTGTAGTTCTTATCAGGGAATCCACCATATTTAACAATTGTAAAACGCTGAAGGATGCTGCCGAGGAATTTAAAAGAAGGTTGGACGAAGGAAATCCCCCCTACAGCTTCAGATGAAATCCAAGCACAGGAAAGGTGATCTGGTTACCCACCCTGAAGATTGGATCCTTGTTTTTGATAAATCACGTGAAGTACAAGACATCTACTTAAATCGAAACAAGGATGCCCTGCAAAACTGGTGGAAGGGAACCGAGAATGATCCCAGAAGGCCTTGGAGACACGCTCACTACAGGAGCTAGCAATGGAGGATCCTTCCTGTATCTGTATTTTTATTTAGACAGCATAGACTCTGTATCTTTTACTCTCATTGTAATATTTGCCTAAATATCAATAAAATCTATTTGTCTTAAAAGATTACAACTCGTAAACTGCTATTGTGTTACTGTGTGATTACGAAATTAATTTATTTGCTGCAAACTAACAAGTAAAAACTTGTATAATACAAAGCTGTAAGAACTTGTCTGCGAACATTTTATAGGTTAAGTTGTATTCAACTAGACTACACTGTAAGATTGTGCCTGCGCGCCAATCATACGTTTAAGTTGTAATACATCCTCCTATTAAATGATATCATTCTTATAACTACCTGCGAGCAGTTCACATTGTTTTATTTGCTGAAGGCCAGATCATTCAACAGAAGATCAAGAAGAAAGCCTCTCAAGTCAAGATATTTTCAAGGTTTTGGTATCAAGGTTTTGGCATCATCAAGAAGCTTTGGCAATTATCAAAAAGGGGGAAATTGTTGGGATAAACAATCCTGTATCGAGTTTTGATAATGTACCAACATACAGCAAGCTGTTGTCCCGAAGTCAATCATACAGCAAAATATGTGTTATTGATAAAGTGCCAACATACAGCAAGTCTTCAGATTGCCGACATACAGCAAAAGTATAAAGTGCCATCATACAACAAGAAGCTCATCACTCGGTATGATACCAAGTATGGAAGCTATCCTGAAATATTCATACAGCATCTTTCTATACAGCAACACCAAGATAGCCTACAACATGGAACCTACAGCTACAACATTGTAAACGCAACATGTTAGATGCAGCAATCAAGCTGTAAGTGTTGAGTCCTTCAAATACTTATCCAACAGGACTAAAGACCGTTGAAACGAATCTGCTTCATATGCTAAAGTCAAACTACTGTTTGAAAAGAAGTATTTAAATACTGAAGGGATAAAGTATTTAAATACTAGCCGACACAGATCTTCAATCAAGGAGCAAAAACCGGATCGTGTTTTATTCAAATCAATCAACACGTTGAAATGGACTATTAGCTCAACGGATCTATTCAGAGGCTATTTATACCCCAGAGTTTGAAGATCAGTTCATCCAAGAAATACAAGCTTACAAGCAATATGCGAACAATCTATCGACTGGATATTCATTATCATCAGATCAAGCTTACAAGAGCAAAGTATATTTCTTATAGTATCATTCATATCTGAAAACAAGAAACATACTCAGTCAATCAAGAACAGCCATCATCAGCTCAAGATCTTCATAGTCATGCTGCTGTTCTAACCTGGTTACTTTACCTTTTACCTTCGAGTAAAAACCTAGTTCTGTGTGAACTAAAGAAGTTATTTCGACCCGTGTGGGACGAATAGGATGAAGCTTTGGAACTGTGTGTGAAGAAGCAAGTCAAGATTTAACTTTGACCAATCTGCGTGAACTGTTGAAAGCGGCAGTCTTTGTATCAATCTGTGTGAACGATACGAGGATAGGTTTGATTATAGACACGTAGTTGTGTATGCAGTGTTTATAATAAAACGTTTTACTCCTGTGTGGAGTACCAGTGGACGTAGAGGGGTTTACCTCGAACCACTTTAATTACTGTGTTAATTACCTTCTGCATTTACTGCTTTTATTATTGTGATTTGTTTAAGTATACTCCAAAAACCCTGTACGCACCAAGCAAACAGGAGATTAGCCCAGTTGCTGTACTTTAAAAGACTTCCGCTACGCACTCTAATCTTAAATTCGTACAGCTTGTTGCTAAAATCTTTCCAAGCTGTATTTCGTATACTTAGTGGCCAACAATTGTTAATTGTGAAGAACTCAGATTGAAGCCATTCACATTCGTTATTTTTATCATGTTAGCAAACAAGGTAAGTATTCACTTATATTTTGAACATCTAAAAATATGAATTGGTGAACTATTCATATGAGTGGATAAGGATTGTTTTATTCACCCGGGGATGCCCAGCAGATTGTATGGGGATTTGTACCTTAAGGAGCAGATCGTGATTGTGTGATTATCCACCTAACGATTTCCAACGAGGGGTATATGGTTTGTACCTTGAGGAGCGGAACATGGATAATCTTTGAGTGATGTGTATTTATTTGGGTTGATGGACCCTAATGTTTTCATGATACCATTGAATAATATTTTCGAATATTGAATTGTTTTTGAAAAAGTGAGATTTTGGTGAATGACTTAATATATTATATATGGTTATATACTTATACTAGTGATTACAACACTAAACCCTTAAAAGTCTCTTATGCATTTCATGTGATTATCCGCTTGAGGATCCGGTACAACATAGACATGGGACTAATGGACATAGTGGCGTTAGAGGCTCAAATTATAGTCATTTATTTTTGTCATTCTTGTGTCGGCTGTCGAGATATTGTTTATTGGTGCATTATTATTGGATTATCATGGAAGTCCCCTCAATTGTTGCTTTTGAAATTGTCAAACTTAATGTTTTGGGCATGACACAACTTATTTGATTATACATTATGTCGTTGTTATGTTGGTCATTGAATACAATTAGTATCATCTTGGTAGATCTTTGTGGAAGGTTCTACAGCATGTGACAGCCTCAGTTGAGTTGAGGTGTTACAATGTCCTCAAACCGAGGAAAAAAGAATGAAAATAAGTCAAGTGCCCAATACATATGCATTAGGTAGCCTTATGTAGACTATGTTGTGTACAAGACCTGATATTGCATAAGTTGTCAGCATAATCAATATGTTTCAAGGAAACCTGGGTAAGAAACATTAGATAGTAGTCAAGAACATTCTTAAGTACCTTAGACGTACTAAAGACTTGGTTCTTACATATAGCGATTGAGAACTCAAAGTGGACGATTACCGAATTGTACATCCAATGCGATATGGATTATCAGATGTCCACTTTAGGGTACTTATTCACTCTAATTGGTGGAACAATATCTTAGATGAGTTCCAAGCAACGCACAACTACAAATTCCACCTACCAAGCCGAGTATCAAACATCCTCAGAGGCTACAAAGGAAGTTGTTTGGATTAAATTGTTTCTTGAAGAACTGCAGTTGGTCCTTGTAGATCTACCCTTGCCATTGTTCTGCGACAACAATGGAGCTATTGCGCAGGATAAGGAGTCTAGACTTAACCGTAGGACCAAATATATTGAGAGAAAATATCATGTTCGTGAGGGAGATGGTGAAAAGGGGTTACATTACACTGCAGAGAGTAGCATTTATGGATAACATCACTGACCTGCTAACCAAGCCACTATCTTAGATGGTCTTAGAGCGTCATCTAGAGAAGATGTTTATTTAGATATTTTAGTTTGTGTCATAGAGTGAAAGTGGTAAATTTTTGGAAATATGCCCGCGAATGCTACTCTGAGAAAGAGGGAGAGAATGCATTGTATTTGTAAATTATACACTTCTTTCAAATTAATAAAAGCTATTTGTTATTTTTATATTTACTGTATTTTATTGGTATCAATAATTTAGTACTTAGAAATACAGTCCACATATTTTAGAGTAGACATTCTATTCCTATGGGATAGAAAAGTTTGCATTGGAAGTGTTTAGTGCTCAAACGCTCAATGAATTCTGAAGTCGATCTGGACATTAGTCAATAATTTTCTTAGAGAAATTATTAAAATTTTATTTGATATAATTGACTAATTAATTGCATGAATGCATTAAAAAGGACCAAGGTGCACCTAATGTGTTAGGCACACAAGGGCCCGTAACATAGCCGAAAGAGCCGACCTTATAAGGCTTCATGGCCGAAAAATTAGAGACTTTTAAGGGCTTCCTAAGGACTGAAAATAATATATAATACTCTTCTCTAAGAGCTAGACCACATAATATTTTAGAAACTAAAATGTTAACCATCAAATAACAAAGGGAGACAAACAAAAAGCTCCTCCTTTTCTTACTCAAGTCATCGGTCAAGGACATATGAAGAGGAGGAGATTTTTCTACTCATCTATCTGGCGCATGATACATAGAGATAGGGTGTTTTCGATGTTGGATCACAAAGACAAATGTGACCAATTAATCATCATTACAATCAACCTCACGGGTCATGACCGATCCATACTTGGTATATCTCACCTTTCTCTCATTTTTTATTTCGAGTACATTCTCCATGAAAGTCTTGGGAAAAGCTGCCAATATATCTGTGAATTCGACTATACCGGGATGGAGCAAAGAGAATGATGGGACTTTCCTAAGTCCTCTATATAGAAAAGGTCCTAAAGAGATTTAGGATGGGATATTCTAAAAAATAGTTCCTACCAATGCGACATGGGATACAACTTTCAAGGACTACGTGTCTGTAATATCCATACTTTTTGTTCTAGTTTATTTTTGTATTTTATTGACTCGCTTGTACTCATCCCATTGGTTATGATATATTATTGGATTAGTCTTTTCTCCGTTCTCCATTTCATTATAAGTTTGTGATATCTCGTTATTTTGCTAAATTCTTGATTTATGTTCTTTTGTATCATTGGAGATATTTTGGAATACTATATATTGTCGTTATCACGTGGAGTGATAACACCTGGGTTCACACTAGCTTGGGCTTGTTTGGAGAGATCATCATAAATGATTAAGTGTGTTGTTTACGGGCTTTCTTCCCCATTGGTATCCTTCCGAGCCTACCTCCTAATGCTTAAGATTGACCTTTCACTCTCGTCCAGCTTCGCCATTGGATATGAAAGAGAGACTTTTTAAAAATAAGGACAAAATAAAATAAAAAGTTATTAAAATGTTATAAAAAATATTTTTATAAATTGAATCCTTTTATTTTATTCATGTTTATGCAATTGCTATGTCATTTTATATATGTTTGTTATATTGTAATTTTAGCGGAGGATTTCAGTTCGCCATTTCTTGTATTTTTTCAGTTTAGGGCCATTTTGTGACTAGCTTATTGTCACTTTCGTGTGCAATGATAACATTTCAATTCGTACATTTCGTACGCTCCTTTGATTTTATTTTCTTTCTCCCACGAAAGCGCTTTGCTACTTTCGTATTTTCCATGATGATGTTGTCGTTTGGGGCATTTATGCGTTTGTTGCTGAACTGCATTGCTGCACAACAATGACTTAAGACCGTAAGTCACACCATGAGTCGTAAGTGCCATGTTCATTACGACCGTAAGTCCTACTCGTACGACCATAATTGCTTCATGTTCAGAAAACGCGTTCCAGAGGCCTAATTACGGTCAATAATCTGCTCGTTATGGTCATAATGTCGGGAGTTACGGCCTTAAGTTTTGTTTATCATGGTCATAATGTGATCCGGTGTAAAAACCTTTCAGCAGACATTTCTTGTCATTTTTAACTATTTTCTTCATTTTCACGGTGGGCTCGATGGTTTGAGGCAATTTTTGAGTATATTTCCATTAGGACACAATCTTATCATCCACATTCTTCCTTCAAATCAAGGTATTGTGCTCTCAAACCCTAGTTTAAGGAATTTTTTGATTGATTTTTTCTTCCTAGTCTGACTGAGTCATAACTAATGGTAGATCTATGATTGTATAATCGTATTCAATTATTTTTCATATGGTTTTGTGGATTAACACATTGATTTTCATGTTTAACAGGTTTGGTCCAGTTAGCACCCGCGTAATAAACCAAACCAAACCAAACATACCCAATATATATCGCTCAGAGCAGGGTCTGGGGAGGGTAAGATGTACGCAGACCATGCCCCTACTTATTATGGTAGGGAGGTTGTTTCCGTGAAGACCCCCAGCTAGTGCACAGCAAAATATTGAGTGAAAAATACAAAAGGGAAGCATATGATTCGAAAAAGCTCAATACCATACCTGAGCCCATGGCTTAATCCATATGGGACTTACCTAAGAGGAATTTGGCTACTTCACTCCCGATGAACGCTGCTCAAACAGAAGAGAGGTTGACTCCGCGCACAGCTCCCTGTCAAAAATACACCACACACAAATGGCAATAGGATAAAATATACAATAAAAGCTAACCGAGACAACCCAACCCTGAGGCTCTCAACTACAGCACCACTCCCAACTAAAGAATCCACAACTCTGATCTAGCGTCTCCAAGCGCACCTATCAACAGTCATGGTCTCGGAAAGGTTTAAGGCCTTCAAATCTAATCTAAGCTGCTCCTCCCACATCGTCCTCGGTCTGCCTCTCCTCCTCTCCCCGACAACCAATAAACTCTCGACCCTCCTCACCAGAGCAGATGCCTGCCTCCTGCAGACATGACCAAACCATCTCAATCTCCCTTCCCTAACTTTCACTGAAATGGGCGCCACTTCTAGCGCGTTCCTGAAGACCCCTTTCTAGAGTCTATCTAACATTGTGCGACCACACGTCCAGCGTAACATTCTCATTTCAGCCGCTTCCAACTTGCTCTCAAGCGACTTCTTCAACGCCCAACATTCGGAGCCATACAACATTACAGGTCGGATTGCCGCACTATAGAATTTACCCTTCAACTTTAGAGGGACTTTCTTGTCGTACAGGACCCCTGTCGCTGCTCTCCACCTTAGCCACCCCGCCTTGATGCGACGAGTGACATCATTTTCACACTCATCTTCCTTCTGAATGATCTAACCCAATTACTTGAACTTATTCGTACGGAGTACGATTTGATCCGTAATCATTACCTCTACATATTCCTCATTGTCCTCACCACTAAAGTTACACCAGAGATACTCGGTCTTAGACCGGCTCACATGCAAGCCCTGGGATTCTAACTTAGACCTCCAAAGCTCCAACTTCGAGTTCACCTCCCTCCTCGACTCCGCCACTAACACAATTTCGTCAGCAAAAAGCATGCACCACGGGACGCCATCTTGAATCCCCCGCAAAATGACGTCAAGGATCAGAGCGAAGAGAAGAGGGCTTAGCGCCGACCCCTGGTGTAGCCCTATCTCAACCGGGAAATACTGGGTGTCACCAGCTGGGGTCCTAACGCACGTGCTAGCTTGGGAGTACATATCTTGGATTGCCCTAACGAACGGCAACGACACCCTCCTCTCTACTAGGCTTCTCCAAATAACATCTCGCGGAATGCTATCATAAGCCTTCTCTAGATCTATGAACACCATATGGAGGTCCTTACGCCACTCTCTAAACTTCTCCATAAGGCGTCTGACGAGATGAATGGCCTCAGTCGTGGACCTCCCCGGCATGAAGCGAAATTGGTTCTCTGAGATCTCAAGTTAGCACCCGCGTAATGTCCCGCTTAATATTCCAATGGGGGATTCAGGGCGTTCTTTTTACTTATTTGATCATACTTTTTTATTAAGTATAGTTGTGCATTAGGGCTATGTCTCTTGTGAAAAACTCAAAATGAGGCCGTTCCCCTTAGTGCAAGACAAGCATTTACTTATAGTTTGTATTTATGTGCATCTACAAATATGGATTGATGAAATATAAATACGAGCAGAAAAATATTGTATCATTCACCCAGGGATTTGCGACTGAGTGTATGGAGATTCGTACCTTGAGGGGCGGATCCCGAACACAGGATTATCCACCTAGGGATGTCCAATGACGCATAAAGGGATCGTACCTTGAGGAATGGAATCTGGACATGCTTTGAGTGATGTGCATTTATTTTGGATTGATGAACCCCGATGTTTTCGTGGTACTGTTGAATAATATTGTAGAATATTGAATTGTTTTTTAAAAGTGAGATTTTGGCGAATGACTTCATCTATTTCATATAGTTGATACAGGTGTACTAGTGATTCCAGCACTAAATCCTTCGTGGGGGAAGTACCTTTGTGATATCAGGTGATTATCCGCTTGAGGAGCTGGTACATAATACACATGGGACTAATGGACATAAGGTTGTTAGAGGCTCGAATTATTGTCATTTATTTTTTGAGTTTTGTGGTGGTTGTGGAGATATTGGTTATTGATGTATTATTATTGGATTATCGTGGAAGTTTCCTGGATTATTGCTTTTAAAATGGTCAAACATTATATTTTGGACACGATCCAGCTTATTTGATTATACATTGTGTCATTGTTATGTTGGTCATTGAGTATGATCAATATCAGCCTGGTAGACATTTCTGGAAGGTTATACGGCGTGTTACGGTCCCAGCTGAGTTATGGTGTTACAGTCTCATCAAACTTTGGAAGAAAGAAGGAAAACGAGTCAAGTACCCTATGTCTATGCAGTATGTAGTCTTATGTACGCTATGTTGTATACAAGACCGGATATTACATAAGTTGTGACCATAGTCAGTCGATTACAGGCAAACACATGTATGAAACATTGGACAATCATGAAGGATATTCTTAAGTACATTACAAGGACTAAAGACTTGGTTCTTATGTATGGCGGTTGAAAACTCAAAGTGGACGGTATGCTGACTTGGACATCCAAGGCAGTGTGGATGATCAGATGTCCACCTCAAGGTACATATTCACTTTTAATGATGGAGTAGTATCTTGGATGAGTTACGGCAAAGCACAATTGCAGATTCCACCTACCAAGCCGATATCATGCAGCCTCAAGGTTGCAAAAGAAGTCATTTGGATTAAGAAGTTTCTTGAAGAACTGTAAGTTGTTCCTGGCACAAATCTGCCCTTTTCACTGTTCTGAAACAACGACAGAGTTGTTGCACAGGATATCGAATCTTGGTCTCACAATGGGACCAAACATATTGAAAAAGTATCACATTTATCATGGAGATAGTGAAAAGGGGATACATTACATTGCAGAGAGTAGCCTCAACGGATAATACCACTGACCCCCTAACCCACTGATCAAGCCACTATCTCAAATTGTCTTAGAGCGTCTTCTAGAGAAGATGTTTATTACTCCCTTCGTCCCACCCATCTTGAGCATTTGTTTTTCGGCACGAGATTTAAGAAAAGCTAAAAAGTAGTGTGTAAAGTGATAGTATGAATATATATTATTTAAAGTTATGAGAGATAAAACTGTCTTAAAAAGGAAATGACCAAGTGTCTTGGGATGGCCCAAAAAGGAATATGAACCAAGATCGGTGGGACGGAGGGAGTACATATTATAATTTATGGCATAAAGTGCATGAAAGAAATTATTGGGAATATGCCCTCGAATGCAACTCTGGGGATGAGGGGGAGATAGAGAGTACATTTCATTTGTAATTTATGAACTTTTTTCAAATTAAAAAAATATATTTTTCATTTCTATATTTTTTGTATGTCATTGGCATTCGTGATTTAGTATATAGAAATATAGTCCCTATATTTGAGAGTAAACATTCTGTTCCTATCGGATAAGGAAGTTGACACTAAGTGTCTATGCTTAAACAATGTGTTTGCAAGTGGATAAAATGTAATTGGACATTAAATTTAGTCAATACTTGTATAATGTGTGCTTTGGCATGTACAATGCTTGTCATCAATAGTGGGAGCACACACAATAAGTACACTAATGGGATTAGTATACTCGGGCACGACTCGCCTCGATTTAGTCCCATGAATTTCACTCTGGGATAGCCAATGACTTAATCATACAGTTGTGATAGGTATACATGAACCTTATACTTGGGGACTAAGTAGGAGATGTACTTGTGATATTAAGTTAGTGATTAGAGTAGTTCCAATGCAACCACGAAGTGCAACTTCATGCAAAAGCAATAATCCTTACTGAGCCAAGAAGGAATTCTTTCTCTAGTAAGTGAACATCTGTATGTCATATGCAGCTAGGTGTAAATGAGTTATAATTCTTTGGCCAAAACATATGACTAAATTGTATTTTATACACGAGAGCTCAGTGATCTCAACTTACATTAACTCATGCATAACATGATGTTATAACAAGATTTGACTTTTCCATGACCCTAAAATTTGACCGGCATATCTAATTGAAGTGCTTATATGGATACAATATTCATAACGAGAAAGCTCTAGAATTATCCCTATCATTTTCCGCGATTAGTTTTGGTGTATGCCATGAGGCTGGCTAGGTGTTACTAGCACTCTTTGGTGGAGGTGCACATAGAACCCGGACCCGCCGGGTTGACCTGCCGGACCCGTGGCCACCTGGACTCATGCAACCCGTGAGACCTGCGGTCCCGTGGTCTACATGGGTGGGGTTCGGATTTCAACCTTCTCGACCCAGTGGGTCCGACCCGGCTCCTAGAGTCAAAATTAAAAAAATATACTTTTTTTATATTCCACTGGTTGGAACCCGGCGGGTCAGACCCTGACCCGATGGGTCCAATAATTTTCAAATAAAAATTAGATTTTAAATCTATAAATACCCTTCCAACCCCCCTCATTTCTCACACTCACTCAATCTAATCTATCTATCCATCTCGTAATCTAATATCTCTCTCTCTCTCTCTCAATTCTAATTTTATCATATGTTGAGCTCTGACAAGGGAAAGAGTATTGTTACCACCCCAAAAATTCAAAAATATTCAAGTTAGAACGAATGACATTTTGGGGCAAATCAAATAAACCATATGGCATATCTATTCGAGAGCCTCCAAAATTCGGATTAGAAAATGAAAGTTAACTTGATGACGAGGATCATATGATACTTGAAAGTATCTTTTATGGTAGTACCACAACTACTTATGAAGATAAAGTTGAATGCCGGGAATTACGACGTATCCCAACTAAAAATTTTAAGTGGTTGTTATTATCCCACCTCGCCTAAAGTTTTATTTCATTGTTGTTTTATTATTTCCGATATGGATGCTTGTAGTAAGTTCCCAAGATTGGAGAATGATATTTATAATATGTGTTTAAAATGATAAACGTACTTCAATCGTATTCTTGATATTTCTTGATTAATGTTGTTTTATCTCCCGATTTGAATTTAGCTCAAGTACAACAACTTGAAACTTACTATAACTTCTTGCTAATATGGGTTTCCCTAATATTTAGGATACTATTGAGAGTCAAACTATATTTGAAAATATCCCTAATATATTAAATAAGTAAAAATTGATTTAAAAATAGTTATGTAACTCTTTTTACCGAGTATTAGCTAAATATGGAGATAGGGTTGAGACTCTTATAACAAGATTTATGACTAGCAATACATTTAGCATAGAACCAGAGAGAACTTCCACTAACCTATTTCAACAATAACTCCATAATATAGTGAGAAATATGGGTGGTAGTAACGTCGGTTAGAGAAATGACCTTAGTCGATATTGCGCAACTAGTTTTGTGGCCGAGGATGGCAATACAGGTACATTGATCTGTTGGACTGGTGTAAGAGAAGGGGGACAAAATTTTCCATACTCTCCATTATGGCACGAGAGATTCTTGTGGTATCCGCGTCCATAGTCTCCGTTCAGAGCGCTTTCAATGAAGGAGTTTATATGTTGGACAAGTGGAGATCCCGAATGACGCCAAAAAACTCTCGAGGCTCAGATGATGCTTCAAGACGCAACAAAAGCCGAGCTGCGAGATAAGAAAATTAGGTGGCTTAGCAGACCAAAACGCCTATCAAGAAGGCACTACTGGAGGAGAGTCTAGTCAAATGAGTCATACTGGTGACCAAGACGACGACATCGACTTCGATTAAAGATAAGTAAAGTAAGTAAAAGAATTGCATAGGTAATTGATTCCTCACGAGGATACGTAGGCAATTTAATTTTAAGTGAAAATTTTAAATTAAATACAAGTCTCATTTTTTAATTTTTTATTAACTTGTTTTTTCGTGTCTAAAAAATGATAGTAATAAATAAAATCTTGAAAATACATTTTCAAAAAAAAAAATCACGGGTCGGACCCGAACCCATGGACGACTCGCGAAGACCATGAACCACACATTTCATACGTAGGGGTGGGGTTCGGGTCTAGGTTGGCCAACCCATGGACCCAGCGGATCGGAGTCGGACCCGGTTTTGGGCACATCTATTCTTTGACTCCTCACATTGCTGACTAAGGAACATATAGAGTCACACAAATAGGATATACGACGGATTAATTTGAGCTTATTTCCTCTTTGTGTATATTGAAAATTAGATGTCTAATTTAATTTACTAGGATAAATTAATTTTGTCTTGTGAATTAATAAATTTCTGTAAGCAATGTAATTCATATAAATAATTAATTAATAAATTTCTTATAGAAATTTATTAATTAATTATATTTGATATAATTGATTAATTGATCGTATAAATATATGGGAATAGAGCCAGGTCCAGGTGCGTCTAATGGGTGAGACATGAGGGAAACAACCTAATAGAGTTGTTATATACGAAATATGAACTCAAAAGCAATACATAAGATGTAGATGAATGGACTAATCGAGTTATTTGTCATTTACTTATTTATCTTTGTTATGTTTCGTTACGAGTTCATTATGCATTATGAACCTGAGTCCATGATAACGCAAAGGACGAGAGGGATTCGTTTAATGAATGCTTCTTACTTTCTTTTTGGCCTTATTGTGACTGCTTATTGAATGCTTATTTTATAATCACAAATCCATTATGCATCATTGAATGCTTCTTTACTTCTGTTAATTTTCCTTATTTTGAAATTGACAAATTCAGTACCCAGACTTCACGGATTTGATAAACGAGTCATTCAGACCCGGGCGATGCCCCGGGCTGTATATGATGGTATTATATATTTAAATTGTTATTGTTCAACACAAATTTTCGTCATTTTGATCATGGATCCGTCATTTATTTTTGTCATTTTATATTCGGGACGTATTTTTGTCATTGTATAAATAAGTTGTCATGGTAGCATACATTTTGTCGCATGATACGTATTTAAAATAGTTTATTGACATGTAATCTTTTAAGATGTATTTTTTACGTAATATTTTTTGTCTATTTATTTTGGTATTGACTCTATCATTTTTAATTGGAACTAACTAATATTAATACATTGGGCTAAGTTATAACTATTTCTTATGATAGTCAACGATGCCCGTGCGATGCACATGTGCTGTATAGAAGTTTTCATAGATTTAAAATACGTGCGATGCATACGCTATATAGAAGTTTTCATAGCGTAATATTCGGCATTTATTTTCGTCATTTTATATTTAAGTTTTCATGATGTCACACATTCTAAGCTTTATACGTACTTAGAATACTTTATTGAGTTGCATGTGTACCGTATATAAGTTTTTATATCGTAATCTTCAGAACTTATTTTCGTCATTATATATCTAAGCTGTGATGGTATCACATTTCTAAGCATGATACACATTTAAAATAGTTTATTGACATTAAAAGAGTATATGTGAATAGATTTTTTTCAAGATGTTACATTGAAAAGAGTCTATTCACATGTAATTTTTTAATATGTATAAGTTACATAAATTATTTTAAATATGAAGCGATGACATTAATGTTGGAGACCTTTTATATTCATCCACGTGCAATGCACACAGGTTTGGACTGCCTCAGGACCCATGCGATGCACTCAGGTTGGATCTAATTGTTTTTTTCGTAATGTTCGAGACTAATTTTCGGTTCATGTTTGAAACTCTCATTTTTTTGTGAAAGACGGACTTCGTTGTTCAAATAAATTATATTATTAAAAGCGAACTATAAAACAAATTTCCTTTTTAACAAAACTATAAAAACATAAAACATTAAAGTGATTAGTATATTCAAGAGTATAAATTATAATTCGTATAATAAATTATAATTCGTATAGTAAAATATTGCATGTTTAATTTGTAACGTACTATTAATATGAATGCCAGGTATTCATCTATATTGACACCGGTGGCCGTGGCGTTGTTCTTGTTGTTGTTGTTCTTCTTGTTGTCTTTGTAGTTGTTGTTCATTGGCATTTTGCATGTTTTGTTCTTGATACAATTTTCGTGACTTGTCAATCTCTTTCTTTAATGTGAAGATGTTTTTTGCAAAATGTTATATTTAAATGAGGCTTTTCATATGTAATCTTTTAATGTGAGTAACTTACATAAATTATTTTTTAATTAATGCATTATTACAATATTTTTCCATAAACTATAATATCGAATTTGGAGCATTCATTATTAAATCATTCTAATTATTTACTGATGATTTGACATGAATCACATGATATCAAACTCAAATGAATAATGCTTACCTCGTGATATGTGGATAACATTTGAAATACAATTTTCTTCTCCTTTATATACTTCTTCGATTTAGAAGATTCTCATTGTTATGATGATAGTGTGAAGATATTTTTATTATATTTTTATTATATACTACCATTTGCAATATGTAACATCGACATAATTTACGGTCATATCAAATATCAAAGTCACACAATATTCCAAGACGTTTAATTAAAAAAGTGACATTAACACAACGCAAGACAAAAAACTACATTAAGAGCAAAAATATTAAAATGCACCAACAAAGTGTAGTAATAATTATTGACTAAAAATTGAATGCTCGTCACATTATTTTCAATAAACTTACTTGCTAACGAATCAATAGTATTAGCCCGTTTATCGGTATTACATGAAGTAAAATATTGCATGTTTAATTTGTAACGTACTATTAATACGAATGCTAAATATTCATCCCACCGGTGGCCGCGACGTTGATCTTGTTGTTGTTGTTGTTTTTGTTGTTGTTGTCTTTGTCGTTGTTGTTCATTGGCCTTTTGCATGTTTTGTTCTTGATATAATTTTTGTGACTTCTCTATCTCTTTCTTTAATGCTTCTTGATGCGCTACAAAAAAATAGATATAGTTGATCGTTAGTAACTTAAATACAGTTAATCAATATATTATATTTTCGATCAAAGTAAAAATGTTCGTGCATGTTCCACTTAATTGATAAGACAACGATGTGTAGGATCTCTTAAACCATTAGAAAAGATGATGTTACTACCATATCTCCTAAGCTACCATCTTTATGTCCTACATTGTTACACACAAAAAACACACGTGAAATTTACATAAAATAATATAAATCAATATGCTAAATAAGTAAGACGATATGATGCTTACTTTACCACCATAATAAGTTGAAATTTCAACGCGCACGGTGTGGAGGAAGTTGTGGTTTGTTGTGTGTGATTTTTGACACATTATATAGTTGATAAAATATTTGTAACTCATGGAGGGGAAGGTAAAAAGACTAACCACTAATTGGTGTGTTTAATTTACGCATTCATGGCATTTTTGGTTTGTATTCTTTGAGGTTTAGAGATGGCTTGAAACATGTTGTACCGTACAAACTTTTGTGCACGATTCCTATGTACTTACCCTTATGCATGACTATTAAATCAATGTACTAACACATTAAGCTTTCACATTTCACTTTCAATTCATGAAACATTTATTGTGAGCACTTTGCATTTATAAGACAATTTAAGCTTTTACTATATAAGATTCATATCCCTATTTCAATTTGACACAGAACTTCCAAGAAACCCCCCACTACCTGACCAACTTTCGTGCTCGTTTGTCTTTTTAAGTTGAGTTAAATACCAACTTATCGAATCCGTAAAATCTATTAATTAATCAGTCACAAATATGGAAACACCGAACTTAGCCCGTTAGTTCGGACAATAATAGATCAATAACCTCCAGACAAATAATAACACACTCCCTACAGTAATGAATTGCACTCAAATGTCAAAATGTCCGAAAAGGAAAGAAGAATAGGTCTCATACAATGATGTAGCAAATATCAGTCTGTAAAAAATCATTACATGAAAGCTCGAAAAAATGAATTTTTATTTAAATTTTAATGGTTCGTAATTAAAGAAAAAAAAAAGAAGAAAAAAAAAGTCGATATAAATATGACACCATATTCGTCTTCCTTCAGTAACCTCCACCAGACAGAAATCCATTTCCTTTCAATGGGCCTCCATTGTTGTGCATACATGTGCATGTACAGTCTACAGATCCTTGTCCAACATGCACATGTGCATGTGCATGATGTGCATACATGTGCATGCAAGCCATCATCCCTCCCTCCGTCCCACATTCCTCACTAAATTTCAGCCAAAGATGGAAAGGATAATAATTTTTTTAATACTTGATCAAATAATTTTTTCTTGATTAACCAGACTTAGGAAAGAACCCAGCCTAAAAAGAGAGGTGGGGGATGGAACCGGACGAACGAATGAATTAATAAAACTAGCAAAAGGGGACTAAGCTATTTTTTTTCATAAGCTGGTGGTTTTGGGATAAAAGAGGAAGGGGCATATTGTTGTTGGACATGGATGATCTAAATACTGTAATAATGCTTCACTGACGACTCCAAGACCTCGGGACTTGGGCATACCATTTCTTTCACTCGGATGCCGTTTTTGTAAATCTTGAATGTTGGTACCACCCGAACATTCTCTGCATGAGCAATCGAAGGGCTCTCTTCAATATTTACCTGTGGTTAAGGATGCATAGACGATTGAGGTATTCGTGCACACATTTGTCGGAACATGCATTAAAATCGGACCAAGCTGTCCTAAGTGAACAATGATCTAAACCTGAGGTTCCATCTGACTACAGGAAAAACCAAAGATTTGTACCATTTTTTTGGGGGAGGGGGAGGACTGAAACATTTGTTGCTTACGTAATTTTTAGAAACCTCTGGATTTTTTGAAAATTTCTGCAACTGCAATTTTTTTCTTTTTTTTTGTAATTGTTCCTAAACAACAATGAATTGGAAAAAGTATGAATTTGAATGGCCGCTCACCATGAGAAAATTAACAGACGGATAGCGGGCGCATAATGCGTCCAAGAAGGGGGATATCTGTTTGCACTGCACATTCGAGACCGTTTTGAAATGAACCAGAGAAGCGCCTGCATTGTTCCAATCATTTACTATAAAGTGACCCACTACCAATAAACACGAGTTGAAAGAGTTAATGGTAACACCCTCACCCGAAGACGAAATCGCAGCTCGGAATTGCTCGAGTCTAGAAACCGACTCTACTTCCCCACCGAATTTCATGTTATAAACCTCTTCTCCACGTGATTTCTTCAGTGCAACTTGAGCGTGAAATAAAGACTCGGATACCTCTTTGTCATCCGGGAGTTCCATTCTCAAAACCTCGTAGTCTCTCACAGCTTCACTCCACCGTTCAAGCTAAGAATCCGTGATGTTTGATTACATTTGAACCATAAACTTCATCAGCATTCAGTTATGTACATACTCTAGAAATATGTACAACATTGGAGTATATCTTTTTAAGGGGAATAAAAACAGAAAAGGGATATTTGTAACTTCAATTTGGAACCCCATGCTGACCCGGGGTATATGTAATACCTCAAGGGGTACTTCGTAATTTTAATAGATAACTCGTTTTTCTTGTACTCGAACTAAAACTCAAATGTACAGTTTTTGAAAATATACCTAAAAGAACGACTCAATAAAACGAGATATATTACCTTGCTGTTCGAGGAAGCCCTTCGAAGTAGAGCTTTGGTGTAATTAGGCTGGATACGAAGAGCTTGATTGCAATCATCCACAGATTTTTCCCACTGACCGAGCTTGTACCAGCAAGCTGCTCTATTACAGTAGAGAACAGAATTCGAAGGATCGAGTCTGAGACCTTCCCCATATGCTGAGCAAGCCTCAGTTAACCTTTCTGACTTGAACAAGTCATTCCCGCGGGCACGAGCTCGACAAACCAACCTCACATTGTTGAGTAGATTTGAGATTTCAATGTTATGTTGGTCTAGCTGTCCAGCTTTTTCTATGGCTGAAAGAGCACTATCAAACCTGGAAATAAAAAAAACATCATTTAAATCATATGCTACGCTGAACCTTTCGATGTATCACAGTGAATGTCGGAAATAACCCAATCTGAGCTCACCTTCCTTTCGACAATTCAACTTGGCTTCTAACGAATAATATGTACGCTTCCAAAATCATCCCGAAAATCTTTTGGGGGGAATGGGGCCCAATGGACAGCTCGGATTTAGGGATATTTGACAGAGTCGAGAAAGCATCGTCGAGTTGGTGGATCTTCACGAGAGCTTCTGCCCTGCATGCACACAGCTGTAGGTTCAAATCTAGTCAGTTCAGCGCGAGTAGTTCTTACTTCATCTACAAAGAAACCCACTTATATTCTAAATTGCAGATAAGCCCTTGGGGTTGGTATTTACCTTTATAAATAGCCACACATCAACCCCTCTTGAGGGCTTGCACTTTCACAAGACATATAGAAGTGTCAAAGAGTAATTTGTTTCTGTTTCACAATATGCCTTCAATAGGAGTATTAGTTAAGCAAACATAAACAACAAGGGGTCGTTTGTGATACCTCAAGAGGTTAATATTATTTTGAACAATAATTGGGTATTTAGTGTACTTAATATCAGGCCAACTCCGACAATGTGATGTTGAAATATTTATTCCACACATTATTTAATTTATGTTTTGATGATTAAAGTTGCTAAACTACAAAACAACATCGAGGCGAAGCAAAACGGCGAAGCAGACGAAGACGCAAAAATTGCAATCTGGACTGCATTAGCGCACGCTAAGGAACATATGTTAGCGCACGCTAACGAGGAGTCAGCTGCATTCCAGCCTAGTATCGAAGTAAGCTGCAGTGAAGTCAGCAGATGGATAGCGCACGCTACACTCTATTATTAGCGCACGCTACCCTCTATTATTAACGCACGCTATCGAGCCATGTTACTGTTGTGGAAGATATTCAAACACAGAATGACGTATGCAATGAAGTCATCATTAGCGCCGCGCTACAAAGGATGATTAGCGACGCTAAGATGTTTGAATCTAGTCAATCCGAGCGTTGGGAAAAGCGGTCAAAGTCGGCGTATCAAGCGGTCACTTTGACAATCCATGCAACGGATATATTGGATTAGCGCACGCTACAAAGGAAGTGGTAGCGCACGCTAACTGTTAAGGCGTAGCTCGGTGAAATATAAAGTGATTAACGCACGCTACATGAAAGCCTTTACGTACGCTAGAGCAAAAATGTGCGATAGCGCACGTTAAGAAGAAGGCTAGCGCACGCTAGCTAGTCAGTGAAAGCGGCTAGTAAGGAGGAAGAAGGCTATAAATACCACGGAGTTGGTATTATTCCATACAACAACATTGAGCAAAGCATACATACGTGTTATATCATTGTAAACATTATAGTTGTTGTTCTTGAGCTTAATTAAGAGTGATTGAGTGTTATACACAAGATCATACACGAGCGATAAAAAGAAAGATACGATTTGATTCGGTGTTATTAGGATCAAGGATCGGCATTGTTAGAATCACAATCGCTATCTTAGTGAGGTTTATCTAGTACCGATAGAAAGCTAGAGTGGTTGATTCCTTATCCATAGAAAAGGAAAACGGTTTTACTCGGACGATAGAAGACGAGCTTGTAGCGGTAATCCCTCGACCGATAGAAGAGAGGCGTAGAGGTTTTGATCTTAAGCTAAGGAAAAGATACATCGAGAGAGGACGTAGGCTTCGTTAATAGCCGAACCTCTATAAATCCTTGTGTGATTTATTTTTCCGCAATTTATTTTAGCTTCCGCATAAAACGGCGCAAATATCCGACCCCGTACCCAACAATTGGTATCGGAGCGGTACTCCTATACGCGGCTTAACATCCGAGGAAAAAGATCGATGGCGTTTCAAATGGGTCCGTCGAAGGCCTTGCTCTCAACCGACCACCATTTTTGATGGCTCAAACTTCATGACTAGGAATAAGAAGATATCTATATTCATCCGAGCATATGACATCGAGCTTTGGAAGGTGATTTGTCTTGGTCGAAAATTCCAACAAATTCCAACGATGCGCTCAAAACCTTCAAGAATATGACGATTCCGATTGGAAAAGCGACCACTACAATTGTAAGACAACTCAACTTCTCTATTGTGCCTTAAATCAGGAAGAACACAACCGGATATCATCGTGTGATAGTGCGAAGAAATCGGAAAATACTTGAGGTAACACACGAAGGTACGTCTCAAGTTAAAGAGACGAAGATAAACATGCTCCTTCACGATTATGAATTATTCCAAATGAAGGACGATGAATCCATCTCGATTATGCTCGACCGATTTTCGGTCATCACTAATGGATTAGCATGTTTTGGAAAACCACTTTCGAGTAGTGAGAAAGTAAAGAAAATTCTCCGATCACTACCTCGAGAATGGGGCCAGTGCAGTTACGGCAATAATGGAATCCAAAGATTTAAATACTCTCGATTTTAGTGCTCTCGTTGGTTCTCTTATCAACTACGAGATTGTTCTAAAATCTCGGAATGCCAAACCAAAACCGAAGGAGAGGTCGATAGCCTTCAAGGCTAAAATGTCGAAGAAGAAAGAAGAAACCCCGGTGGACGAAAGTGACGAAGAAATGGCATATTATGCCAAAAATATTAACAAGTTCCAACACTTATTAAACCGGAGAAAGAAGGACATTCAAGCGGGCGAATCTAAGAAATTCGACAACACTTGTCGATTATGTGGTAAACCAGGCCACTTTGCTAAGAACTGTCGAGTAAAGCAAAAGGAGGTTCTAATCGCAACATATGAAGATTTTCTTGAACAAAATAATCTCGCGCTCATGGCCCGGAGTTCATTCGACGATAGCGACGTCGAAAGCCAAGTAAGTAATTCCTACGACGAACTTTTTGAAGCATTCGAGTTACTACATACGGACTATCAAAATGCTTTAAATGAAATTAAGTCCCTCAAGTCTAAATATAAAACTTTGGAAATTGAAAATTCCAAAATACTTGAAAATGGGAAATTTGTCGAAATTGATCATTCGAAATGCCTTGAAAATGAAAATATTTTAAAAAATGATCTTTTAAAAGTTCAAGATGAACTAAAAATTTTGACAAAGAAATTCTCGTGCGGCAACGATAAATTTGAACAAATGTTATGTGTTCAAAAATATACTCTAAATAAAGAGGGGTTAGGATTCAAATCACGTTCGAAAAATGAATCCGTCAATTTCAAAATACCCCGATGTGAAAAATGTTTGAAAATTGGGCATCACATTTCAAATTGCAAAAGCCCAAGACGGACGATAAAAATTAAAAAGATTTGGGTTCCTAAAGGAACAAACGTTTCAAACATCGTCTATGTTTCAAAAGAAAAACCAACTATCGGTTGGATCCCCAAAAATAAACTTTGACAAATGATATTTTACAAAGGGGGAGAAGGAAATAATATTTTCAGGGGGAGTTTATACCCTTATTAATGCATAAATTGGTATCATGCATATTTATTTCATTTGGTATCCTTTATATTTTTGTTATTTTTTTGATGAAAACAAAAAGGGGGAGAAAGATATGAATTGAGATAAAAATGAGAAAAATGAGAAAAATCGAAGAAGTCGAAAAGAAAAAGAAAGCATACAAAAAGGGGGAGTTAAAACGAAGGAAGGAGTTGAAAAATTGAAAAATGAAGAAGTCGAAAAAGAAAAGGATTGGAGAAACTAACGAAACGATCAAAGTCGAAAACTTTGATTCGTAGAAATATATATATTATTTTTTACAGATTATCCAATTCAAGAGTTGTTTTGTAATCATCAAAAAGGGGGAGATTGTTGGAATATTTATTCCACACATTATTTAATTTATGTTTTGATGATTAAAGTTGCTAAACTACAAAACAACATCGAGACGAACAAAGCAATGAAGGCATTTAAGACGCAAAATTGCAATCTGGACTGCATTAGCGCACGCTAAGGAACATATGTTAGCGCACGCTAACGAGGAGTCAGCTGCATTCCAGCCTAGTATCGAAGTAAGCTGCAGTGAAGTCAGCAGATGGATAGCGCACGCTACACTCTATTATTAGCGCACGCTACCCTCTATTATTAACGCACGCTATCGAGCCATGTTACTGTTGTGGAAGATATTCAAACACAGAATGACGTATGCAATGAAGTCATCATTAGCGCACGCTACAAAGGATGATTAGCGACGCTAAGATGTTTGAATCTAGTCAATCCGAGCGTTGGGAAGCGGTCAAAGTCGGCATATCAAGCGGTCACTTTGACAATCCATGCAACGGATATATTGGATTAGCGCCGCGCTACAAAGGAAGTGGTAGCGCACGCTAGCTATTAAGCGATAGCTCTTTGGGTGAAATATAAAGTGATTAACGACGCTACATGAAAGCCTTTACGTACGCTAGAGCAAAAATGTGCGATAGCGCACGCTAAGAAGGAAGGCTAGCGCACGCTAGCTAGTCAACTGGCGACAACGGCTAGTAAGGAGGAAGAAGGCTATAAATACCAAGGAGTTGGTATTATTCCATACAACAACATTGAGCAAAGCATACATACGTGTTATATCATTGTAAACATTATAGTTGTTGTTCTTGAGCTTAATTAAGAGTGATTGAGTGTTATACACAAGATCATACACGAGCGATAAAAAGAAAAGATACGATTTGATTCGGTGTTATTAGGATCAAGGATCCGGCATTGTTAGAATCACAATCGCTATCTTAGTGAGGTTTATCTAGTACCGATAGAAAGCTAGAGTGGTTGATTCCTTATCCAATAGAAAAGGAAAAACGGTTTTACTCGGACCAATAGAAGACGAGCTTGTAACGGTAATCCCTCGACCGATAGAAGAGAGGCGTAGAGGTTTTGATCTTAAGCCTAAGGAAAAAGATACATCGAGAGAGGACGTAGGCTTCGTTAATAGCCGAACCTCTATAAATCCTTGTGTGATTTATTTTTCCGCAATTTATTTTAGCTTCCGCATAAAACGGCGCAAATATCCGACCCCGTACCCAACATGTGAGTTGTGGTCTTATATCTGCAACATTTCTTGGACCAAGACTCAGGACGGGACCACCCATCACTTCAATCACTCCACTTATTTTAATAAATAAAATGAATATAAGACCCTCAAGATAGAACTCGATGTGGGAGATGAGAAATTCTCGAGTCTTATATTTAATGGATTTAGAACCTAATTTACAGGACTATAGTTGGAGATGCTCTCACACGTTATTTTTCTATCCATCCCGTTTTGAAGAAAAAAAAAAGTATTTTGCAATTGCAGAGAGAAGTATGAAGAGTGTCTGACCTGAGGAGAAGCATCAGCTCCAGAAATAATGGCGGCATCGGCTTCTCTCAAAGTGCTTCTCCAGTCACCAATTCTTCGTGCATCAGCACACCTGCTTAGATGCTTCTCTACTAACTGTAACTTCCGGAAATCTATGGGATCGGGTTGGTGCCCTGAAAAACAAATGTGCTTCCTCGCATTTTCAACCTGTCCTAAACTGTGCGACCCTTAAAGGAATTAGATTGCTTATACTGTAATAATAATGCATGCTAAAAAATTAATTTTTAACACAAAAAAAAAAAGAAAAAGAAAAACTTATGCCAGATAAGGAAAAGGGAAAAAAATCCATTTCCCAAATGAAAAATTCCATAGCAGACTTCTTCAAGAAAATATAATAAAACCAGTACATAACATAAAATTTTGATCCTCTATTTGTCAAATTAATAACCGAAAATCAACATGGTTCTCCACATACGATACAAGTCAACAGAAATCAGAAAAACAACAAAACGAAGCACATATCAATTAAAAGCTCAAGGAGGGCCGATGGCGCCTTAATAACATTCAAAACAAGAAGTACAAATCATCACAGTAAGGCGTTTAAGTGGACAATGATCCAGCAAAAGAAAAAAGAACACGACGATTAGATAAAAAACATAGCGGAATATCAAAGCCCCGCCCAAAATCAAACGGACCTAACAATCTGTTGAATTGAAATCAAAACAAAAGATCTAACACGTGACCGAGTTTTCATCAATTCAAATCAGAGCCCTATATTACAACCCGTATCTACATTATTATTATTCAATGTCGTCTTCAACAGTTTTTTTGTTCAATGAGTCATTTCATAACTCGGAAGTTTCCTAGTCCCCGTTTCGAAAGAATCCTTCGTTTTGGGTTTAGGAAAAAAGTGATTCATTGATGATGAAGAACAGTTCTTAACCCAACTTGGATTTGTGGTAATTTGTAATATCGTAAGTATGCGTGTGAGTTGTGACAGATAGAATTTTGATATTTTGACTTGTAATTGCTGCAAAATCAAAAAACATTCAAAACTTTATCGGCATAAACTCACCTAAGAAGCAGAGATCCCAACCGGTGGTGTGCCCTCACGTAACCCGGATCCAATCTAACAGCCTCCTCACATTCTCTGACGGCTTCAATCAACTGCTTCAAACCCATTAATGCCGCCGCTCGATTGAAATGGTATGCAGCATTGGCGGGCGACATCGCAATTGCCTTGTCATAAAGAGTCAAAGCCTCCGCAAAGTGGCCGTTCTTGTAACTGTCATTTCCCATTCTCTTCAATTCCTCCGGATCATGATTATTACTGCAAACTCCAGTGGTCCTTCTCCCCGGCTCGCCCCCAACCATTAGTCTTCTCGGGTAGTTATTATTGTGCCCACTGTCTGAAACGGCTTTGGATGCAAGACCACCCCGCATTATGCTGCCATGGCCGTAATTCGCCGAACCCGACCCCAGAATGTCAGGTTTTACGGATCGGCTCGCCATGCCAGATTTCAAAACCCTGCCGGAGGGGCATATGTTTCCGGTGGGAACTACATTCGCGGCCGGCGAGTTGACGGACTGGGATCCGGATCCGGATCCTGAACTGGAGAAAAATAGTTGGTGGGACCCACATGAACGGGACCGGGTGTGGCCCGGTCTGAAGTTTCGGGAGGCTGAAGGAGAGCTCTCGACGGAAAGCTCTCCCGATGGGCTGTTGGGGTTGGAACCTGACTTTCTTGGCAAATGCGAGTTGGGCACCCCCGAAGCCCGCCCCGTGAACGATCCAGATGAACTGGAACTGCTGCTGTTGGTGGTGGTGATGGTGGCGGCGACGAGTTCACCGCCGTTACGGGTTCGGAGCGGAGAGACAGGAGAGCCCAGATCAAGTTCTTTAAAGTCCGGCTTATCAACGTTAACGCCGCTGTCTTGTTTTTCATGAGTTATCGTGTTTCTCAAACGATCCGAAAGCGTTTCAAGCCCTACTTCAGACATGGTTTTGCACGAATGCGACGACATTGGTAACCCAAGAACCTCTCTCACTCTCACCTTTTCTCTCTTGAGTAAGAACTGAGTACTTCCCAGAGTGTTTTCAGTAATATAGACTATGACAAAAGAAGAAGAAAATGGTGAGGGAGAAAGATTGTGGATGAAAATGACATGGAGGGGAAAGGGAAAGAGAGAAAAATATGGAGATCTCGTGATATTAAAAAGAATCGAAGCAAAAGAACGACGAATGTGAATGCTTAGATAGAGAAAATATCGATCTTTTGACTAATCTCTAGAGAGAGAAAGCTATTGGGAATGAGGATTTTACAGAGGAAGAGATGAAGAAGAGAAAGAAGAGAGAATGGAAAAGAAAACAAGAGCTTTTTTCAATCATAGTTCTTTTCCTTTGCCTCTCTCTATCTCCCAAGTCTTCAGTCCTCGCCTCCTCCAGCTGCTTCACGAGACAGATTATTTCTCTTTTCTCTCTCCATCACCCCATTTACTGTTGCTTATTCCTCTTCCACTCCACTTTTCTTAATCATACTAGTTATATTATATTTTTCAACTCCTCGCTTTTCTCTTTCCTATTCATCTCTATATTATTACAAATTATGATTTTTTTTATATAACGAGGTTCCAACCTTACACCTGATTAGTGCTCGGGATAATAGTCTCGGCCTTATAGTAATGCTACCAATTAAATCTCGAGATGTGTATCATTTCATGAGTTCTTAAATATCTTATTCTGGCACATGATAGTCGTCCTAAAGTGATTCTTTCCACGCACTCCACAAATCCAACCACAGGGTCCCACCGAGATCTAGCCTCCCACACTGCCGCTTGAAGCCCTCAATATTTAATTGTTACATCAGCGTACCCGGGAGGGCTAGAGTCTCTTCTTTAATCATTGGTTAAAGAATCATAAACCCTTGAAAATTTTTGTCCTCAGAGGAACTCGAACCCGAGTCTCCCACTTGAAGTGGAAGACCCGTGGCCAGTGAATTAAGTTCATTAGTTTACATATTATGATTGTTATTACTTGATATACTTTTCTTTTCATTTGGCAAAATATTTTTTAACCTTCTCAACCATTACATTTTATTTCATCAAATCTTTTAATACTTTCTTATTGGAATTAGACAATGAGTCGGGCCGGCCCAGCCAGACCCATCTTGGTTTTTCCATGGCCATGGGCCAGACAGGCCATGTCGTCCCACGCCCGTGGCCTAACCCGCCGAGGTTATGGATGGTTTCAGGCTCTATCCCCCAACATAAGCGCAGCTCATCCCAGCCTACCCTGCAGTCCAAATTAGCTCGGCCCCTAGCCCATCCATAGCTCGCCCAGTCCACCCGCCCAAGCCCAGCCGAAACCCACCCAACCCACCATTCAAATTGAATGATATTGCGCCAGGGGTCCATGCCATGTGGCACCAGCCGATTAGCTGATGTAATAGTCGTTGCCCAACGGCTAGCTCATGGGCCAGGCTTAACGGCCAAAATTTGAACTTTTTTTTTGAAAAATCATCGTATAAATGCCTCCTTGACCATTTTTCCACACCAATAATAACTCTACTCTCTCTTCTTTCTTGTTCTCAATCTTTCTCAGCTCTCAAGTTCTGATTTAACTATTTTTTTTTGAACTTTTCAATGAGGCTAGGGGTAGTGACTCGGTGGTGTAAGGAATTAGTCTATCTTCTGCCCGTTCGTTTAGTTCCTGTGAAAGCATCAGCAAGGAAGAAGTAAAGGGTGCTCTAATGAAAATGGGTAGAGCTAAGGCAGTAGGCCCGGATCAGATCCCTATTGAAGTTTGGCTTTGTCTGGGGAAGTCGGAGTTCAGTGGCTAGTAGAGCTGTTCAACATCCTCCTCAGAGGTTCTAAGATGCCGATGGAGTGGAGGCATAGTATTGTCGTGCCGTTTTTCAAGAACAAAGGCGATGCTCAGAGTTGTAGTAACTATAAGGGTATTAAACTCCTCAGTCATACTATGAAACTTTGGGAAAGAGTGGTGGAATGCAGGGTTAAAAGAGAAGTTGAGATCTCAGAGAACCAATTTGGCTTCATGCCGGGGAGGTCCACGACTGAGGCCATTCATCTCGTCAGACGCCTTATGGAGAAGTTTAGAGAGCGGTGTAAGGACCTCCATATGGTGTTCATAGATATAGAGAAAGCTTATGATAGCATTCCGCGCGATGTTATTTGGAGGAGCCTAGTAGAGAGGAGGGTGTCGTTGCAGTTCGTTAGGGCGATCCAAGACATGTATTCCCAAGCTAGGACGTGCGTTAGGACCCCAGCTGGTGACACCCAGTATTTTCCGGTTGAGATAGGGCTACACCAGGGGTCGGCGCTAAGCCCTCTTCTCTTCGCTCTGATCCTTGACGTCATTTCGCGGGGGATACAAGATGGCGTCCCGTGGTGCATGCTTTTTGCTGACGACATTGTGTTAGTGGCGGAGTCGAGGAGGGAGGTGAACTCGAAGTTGGAGCTTTGGAGGTCTAAGTTAGAATCCCATGGCTTGCGTGTGAGCCGGTCTAAGACAGAGTATCTCTGGTGTAACTTTAGTGGTGAGGCCAACGAGGAAGATGTAGAGGTTATGATTGCGGATCATATTGTTCCCCGTACGGAGAAGTTCAAGTATTTAGGTTCGATCATTCAGAAGGAAGGTGAGTGTGAAGATGATGTCACTCATCGCATCAAGACGGAGTGGCTAAGGTGGAGAGCAGCGACAAGGGTCCTGTGCGACAAGAAAGTCCCTCTAAAGCTGAAGGGTAAATTCTATAGAGCGGCAATCCGACCTGCAATGTTGTATGGCTCTGAATATTGGGCGATGAAGAAGTCGCTTGAGAGCAAGTTGGAAGCGGCTGAAATGAGAATGTTACGCTGGTCGTGTGGTCGCACAATGTTAGATAGAATCTCGAACGGGGTCTTTAGGATCGCGCTAGAAGTGGCGCCCATTTCAGCGAAAGTTAGGGAAGTGAGATTGAGATGGTTTGGCCACATCCGCAGGAGGCAGGCATCTAATCCGGTGAGGAGGGTCGAGAGTTTAGTAGTTGTCGGGGAGAGGAGAAGAGGCAGACTGAGGAGGACGTGGGAGGAGCAGCTGAGATTAGAGTTGAAGGCCTTAAACCTTTCCGAGACCATGACTGTTTATAGGTGCGCTTGGAGGCGCCAGATCAGAGTTGTGGATTCTTTAGTTGGGAGTGGTGCTGTAGTTGAGAGTCTCAGGGTTGGGTTGTCTCGGTTAGCTTTGACCTAGAGCATTGCATTTTTTTATTTATTGTATATTTTATCCTATTGGCTTTTGCGTGTGGTGTATTTTCGACAGGGAGCTGTGCGCGGAGTCAACCTCTCTTCTGTTTGAGCAGCATTCATCGGGAGTGAAGTAGCCAAATTCCTCTTAGGTAAGTCCCATGTGGATTAAGCCATGGGCTCAGGTATGGTAATGAGTTTTTTTTCGTATCATTTGCTTCCCTTTGTATTTTTCACTCAGTATGTTGTTGTGCACTAAGCTGAGGGTCTTCACGGAAACAGCCTCCCTACCGTAATAGGTAGGGGCATGGTCTGCGTACATCTTACCCTCTCCAGACCCTACTCTGAGCGGGATATACTGGGTATGTTTGGTTTTGGTTTTGGTTTTTAGAAAGTTAATTTCATATCATTGTTTTTTGTTAAGTACTTTTGTACAAATCTATCTTTATTCAAAAAAGAAATACTATGGCGGGTGAATCAAGGAACTTCATCATGAAGGAACTTGTGATAATGATACCAATTTGCATTTCGTTAAGTTTACTATTTCTACTTTTATATATGCTTATTATAGTTTATTTATTTAGGATTATAATTTGTTATAAAATCGTAATGTCTATTATGAATTAATTATTATAAATTATTAGTGGTTCACAATCTCTTTCAAGACTCTACCAGCATGCCACATCCGCCTGAACCCACGGCCGAAGCTTCAAATATGAATAAATCATGGGTTTGTGCATATTATGAGAAGACTCTCGGCACCATATCAACGCATTGACAAATGAGTTGCCTTGTATGCAAAAAGAAAAAAGAAAAATAATGCTTTCTCTTGGAAGATTGGTATCCAAGCTGTAACTCTAGCTTGTTACTTGACAAATGATCATGGTATGACTAAGAATAATCATGATCAACAACATCCAAATAATCAATCTCAACTATAAGGCTATTTCTCAAAGCATCCCGTTGAGGTATGTCTTTCGTTTACAATCAACAAAATTAATTGACGGGTGTGTTAAATATGTTACTCTTTGTGAATTGCCATTAAGTCATGGTGAGAGTAAAAATTTAAAATTGTGAATAGGATATTAATACAAGTTTCATATAGAAGAATACTAAGGAAGTCGTATTCAATAATAATATTATATTCAACATGCTCAATTGATTTAATTCTTTAAAAAATTTGAAGACTGTATATCTCTCACTAGTGATTGTTGGACTCTCCTACTCGTGAATATTATCTTTGCATTATAGTTTATTGGATTGGAACAGAATATGTGATAGAAAATCGTAATATATTTTTGATATTATAGAAAAATCACATAACGCTAAAAATCTAAAAGAAAGAATGATTCAATGTTGTAAGGAACTTAATATAATATGGAATACTTATTGAATGAATTGGCTTTACTTGGATATATATTTTTATGCATATTAGATTATGCTCATGCCTTGAATTTGCCGGATAAAAAGAGAATTGATATGATTTCACCTCTTCTGAACCCGGTTAGAAAAAATAATTGAATGGCTTGTTTGAGTCCACATTTGAGAGATATTAGAAAAATCTATGTAAGGAACATAACTAAAATACAAAAAAGATGGAGCAATGATATACATACACGTCGGAATGCTACATATAAATTATTTGATAATGTTATTCTTTATAAGGAAATTATTACAAAAGGAAATTATTACTCAATTGTATAACTCCGATCTCAAATACTTAGCAGAGCAAAACCTCAAAACTGAAGCTCATTGGGAACCTGTTACCATTGTTCATAGTATACTACGTGCTTATAATAATTCTATATAATTATTTTCTTATGTTTATGAACCTAATATGCATTTTGTTGTTTTAGAATGTTGTAAAATTATTGATGTTTTAAGTGAACAAAAAATAATATATATTTATCTAAAGTTATTTCTAAAATGCAAGAAAAATAGTTGAAGTACATGGACAAAATTCCTTACATATGTAGTATTGCATGTTTTCGTGACCCAGGTGTTAAAAAAAGGCACTAAAGTAATCTTCTTGATTATTATTATTATAATGCATTAGGTACAGCTTTTTTTAATAATAAGGAGTATGTAAATTAGTGCGTAAAAATCTAACTTTATTAGTTGATTTGTACATTAAAAATTTTAAATTAGAGAATCTAGAATCTCAGTAGACTTCAAAAAATAAAACTAGATTTGATCGATTTACATCTCCAATTCGTTTCAAAAAATCAAATCGTCATTAAGTTTTTTTTCTTCAACTTCTTCTAGTCAAATCTTAAATGAATATTTTACGTGTTCGCATGAGCCTGATGCCGATTTTGGGATTTTAAAATGATGGAAAATTATGTGAAGAACAATATCCTATATTGGATAAAACTGCAAAGGATCTCCCTATAGTTCGAGCATCACCAATTGCTTCGGTGTCCATTTAGTGCAGGTAGGAAATAATATTTTTATCGCGTGATGTTGTGAAGATTATAGTATGTAAATGAAATTGGGAACAAGCATAGAAACCTCAACAAGGATGGATGGAAGAAGAAGAAAACGATCACAGCAAGGATGATTATCTGTAGCCGATGATAATGGATTCTTCATCTAATTCGGGAGCTTCAATGAATAGCCAACAACTCCACGATTGAGCACATCATTCGATTTTCTACCTCCATGTAAGTAAACAGGTAAGTAAAACGAACTAGTGGACTTTAATTCTTTAGGATACGTATGCAACTTAATTTTAAAAATTAAACTAAATTTTAGAAATAATATATTTTTTACAAATTAATTCCAAGTCCAATTTTCCTCCCCCCTTCTCCCCATTTAATATAATATTGACAAATTTTTAAATACAAAACATTGTTTTAAAATTATTTTTAGTTTGATGTTAATGATTTTCTTCAAAATCAAAACATATTTTTTTTTAAAATTAATTTTAATTATTTAAAACAAATTTTCTTAGAATAACTTTTATTCTAATATTAACGGATTTTTTAAATTCAAAATATATTTTTTGAAATCAAAATAAATTTTTTAAAATTCATTTTTTTAAGTTTGCGGCCCGACCCGACCCAGCCCGAGGCGGGCAGGTAATGGACTTCAGCTAGGGATGTCGACTTTATCCGTACCCGAACCTACCCATCGGATAAACTCGAAATCGGGCCGGATATCGGCCGAACCTAAAATTTTATGATCGGGTATGGGTAGGGTATGTGTATAGTATCCGACCCGATTACCCGACCTGCGTACCCGTTTAAATTATATAAATATATTATTATTTATTATACATAAATTATATTATATACTATATATTATTATATAAAATATTATATTTTAAATATTTATTATACTAAATTGAATTTATTAATTACATTACATTTATATATGATATATACTAAAAGTATTTATATTCTTAAATATATGGTATAGGGATACCCGAATACCCATTGGGTACCCGATTACCCGATGGGCGATACCCGAAACCCGATCCAAATCAAATAGGATAGGGTATGGAGGAGGCATACTCATACCCTACACGACCCATTGACATCGCTACCTTCAGCCTTCTAGATTAGGTCCAACCCGCCCCATATCTGGGCCGGTCCTGGACCGCCAAGTCTCAGCCCGCTTCGTTCAAGTCGGCCCATGGATCAATCCGGCCCGCCACATGACCCTATTTCTGTTGGAATCATTAATGAATTTAATTTTTTTTGTAAAATTAAATATCATAGGATCGATCTACGTTACGAGTAGATGATCGTGGTATATTCACATTCTCTAAATTGATTCCCGATGAGTGAGAAATAGTGAATTAAAGTTTGTCACTTAAATATGAATAAATGAGGGATGACTATCCCACATTGATAAATGATCTATCATTGTTCAAGTATATATGGACTTTTCATTATTCATGTATTAATTAATGGCACATGTGATGGGCTAAAAGCCCACACGCGCGCACACGTGCACGTGTTGCCGCCCGCCCGCCTCGCCTCGGCCTCGGCTGCGGTCGCAAGCCGCGAGCCGCGTGCCGTGAACCTTGGACCTTGGACCTTGGACTTGGACTTGGTCTTGGATCTTGGACCTTGGCAATTGGTCTTTGGGCTGTTCTTTGGGCCTGGTAAATAGGCATGCATCTCATTTGCATCAGAACATGTGAAAATCAGAAATACACAAAGCTTTATGCATACTCTGCATTTCATAAGTCAGCTTCGCCCAGTTCGTCGGAGCTCGTGGGTTTTGTGGTGCTACTATCTCTGAGACGCTGTCGTTTTATCTTTGGAGGCGATACGTCATAACCGAGAGCACTATCGGGGCTATTTTGTCTTGAGGGTAGAAAATTCTCGACTCGGCAATAGTTTACAGTTTCTTTATTTTTTACTGTAATTTTAATTCAGTTTCAAGTTTTGTAATTTCTATTTTTTTTTTCGAGTTGTAATTTTGTTTTCAGTTGTAATTTATTTTCGCCCGGCAAGTTTGTACGAAGAAATTTCCAACAAGCACAAGACGAAATATACTTGCTGCCTTTCTAAATCCTACAACTGGAGATGTCGACTGCTGCATCCACCGACTCAAGCACCACTACTGCCTTTGCCTCTGCCAATGCATCAACCATGGCGAACACCATTGTTTCGACTATGTCCAATCTAATGAGCTCAACCACCTCAGCGACAAATTCATGGGTGTTTTCGAACCCCTTTCTGACAATTGGTGGATCCACCTCGAGTGGCACCGTTGGTTCCACTTTCAGTGGTACCGTAGGATCCATGTTAGGATCTACTGTTGGGGCCTATGAGTTCAATACAAGTGGTTCCTTTTTTGGAACAAACTCGGGGCCAAGGATGATGCCGACCGCCGAGAAGCCATCAAAGTTTGGTGGAGCCGACTTTAAAAGGTGGCAATAAAAGATGTTCTAGTTGACAACATTGGGCTTTGCAAATTTCTTTAATCAAGATGAGCCACCAGCACCAAGTGCACAAGAGACAAGATTCACTGTCCGAGCTGCCTATGACAACTGGCACAATGGAGATTATCTTTGTAAAAACTTTATTCTAAATTCTTTAGAGGATAGTTTGTACAATATATACTCTGTTGTAAATACATCAAAAGCTATGCACTTGAAAATATGTACCGAAGTGATGATGCAGGTACGAAGAAGTTTGTAGTCGCCAAGTATTTGGACTACAAGATGGTTGATTCAAGACCAATCATGGAACAAGTGCAAGAGTTCCAACTCATTATTCATGACGTCAATGCCGAGGGGATGGTCCTGTCGGACGCTTTCACTATTGCAATTATGATCGAGAAGTTGTCCCCTAGTTGGAAGGACTTCAAGAGCTACCTTAAGCACAAGCGAAAGGAGATGACTCTTGAAGACTTGATTGTGAAATTGCGCATCGAGTCAGATGTGCGCAAGAATGATCATAAGCCAAAAGGCCTGATCGATGCTAAGGCAAATTTGTTGGAGCAAGGCGGTCCCTCCATCAAACGAGCTCACTCAAGTGCCAAAAACAAGGACAAAAGGAAGCAACCAGCCAAGAAGTTTAATGGTTATTGCTTAAACTATGGCAAACATGGGCACGTGGCGAAGGACTGCCGCAAGCCGAAAATCAACAAGACGAAGAAACATGTTGTCAACATCGCCGAGATTGCTGGCGAGTGGAAAGAGGACGATCTTGCTGCAGTGGTCACCGAGTAGGTCAACCACGTTGAGAACTAAGGTGGTTGGTACATCGACACCGGTGCGACCGCCCACGTTTGTGCCGATAGGAACCACTTTAAGATTTATCAAGCTGTTGAAGAGAGGAAGCTCAACATGGAGAATCCAGCTTCATCTGATATTATTGGAGTTAGAGAAGTGGCCCTCAAACTAACATCCGGATAAACACTCACCTTGAAGAATGTGCTTCATGTTCCTGACATTAGGAAGAACTTGATCTCGGGCTCTATACTAGTTAGTAAGGGGTTTAAACTAGTGTTTGAGTCATATAGGGTTATCCTTAAAAAGTTTGATAGTCTTTTTGATAAGGGTTACCTCTCGGAGGGACTCTTTAAACTTAATGCTTTGGCTATGCGCCATGTAATCAAGCCTTTTAATGCTAATGAAAATGCTACTGCTTCCTCTTACTTGACCGAGTGTTCATATTTATGGCATTGTAGATTAGTGTAATACCCGTAATTTCGATTTCCGGTATTCTTTTTTTTCTCGACGGAAGTCCGTTTTGACGACTCTCTCATGACCGTTTCGTCATTCCGAGAATGATTAATTCTGCACTTTTTTTCATCCGAGTTCGTTTCGGTATCGTTTTATTGAGTTCCGTGTTTTTGAGCGGCTTTTCCGCACTTGAGTTCGATTCTTGCGAATCTCGTCCGAAACTGTTGTTCGAGTTTCTCGTAAGTTCATTTAATGTTATTATTCATGTTGCGAAGTTCGGTTTGGTTATTCGATCACATATCGTGATTTTCGGGCATTTTGGGCCGTTTTCATAATTTTCCAAAGTTTGGGGCAATTACTTTCCATTGTCGAATTTCGAGCCTTTGGATGGTCAGAATCGTGTGTTCTCTTAGCACTTGGATTCGTATTTGCGAGTACTTCGTAACCGTGTCATCGATTCATATTCAGATTCGGGTTTCGGGGTCGTTCGGACCGTCGGAGTTGGCCACGGCCGAGTCATGGCCACACGTGCTGGGCATTGGTACACCTGGCCGGTTACGGCCGTAAGGGTCCCGGTAGTTACGGCCATAAGGCCTTTTACGTACGTAAGGACATGGCCGGTTACGTACGTAACACTACCGGTAGATTGGGGTAGTTTGGTCGGCCTGGCCTGTTACGTACGTACGGCCATGGCCGATTACGGCCGTAAGCGTGTGACAGTGTCCGGTTATATAAGGCCTGGCAGCGGGTTTTTGCTCATTTCTTCACTTTTCTTGCGGCTATCGTATGGGTGCGATGGGAAATAGGGTTCTTGGTCGATTCTACTCAATTCCAAGGCATTTTGGAAGATTCTTGTTGATTATATCATCATCCAATCCGTGTTCTTCGTCGAATCAAGGTATATTTCTTGATTTTCCTTCAAGTTGACTTTTTGGGGAATTGTTCTTGATTTCGATTCTAGTCCGATTTTGATACATCGGTTGGCGTAATATGATGTTATTAATCATGTTTCACGGATTGTATATCCATATATCGAGTTTGTTTAACTCGATTGACGATTCGAGTGTTCTTGGGAATTATTGAACATTTAGTGTTCGATTAAATGCCCCAATGAGTTCCTTTTGATAGTTTGTTGGGATTTCCGTTGTTTTTGGCCTTGATTCTCGTCGTAATCATCTTTTATTGTTCCTTCCAGAGGATTATAGGTGCTCGAGGATTCCGATGTTGAATCCCGTTTGGTGATTGATGATATGTGTGGTGTTATTCTCGTAGTACTCGTGGTGCTATCGTGTTCTTGATATTGTTCGGGGGTTCGGGGCTATTCGACCGCATCCCATCCGTCGTCTTGTTGCGATCGTGATTTTGAGGCAAGTACCTTGTCCATATAATTCTTGTTTTGTGGATCTGATAATTGGTGATCGTCTAAATGTGTTTGTTTGGTCGTTTGAATTGAACTTTCAAAAGATTCAGTTTCGCCTTGTTAAAGGCTTGCTTTCAAAACGCGTATGTTTGTTGAATGGTGTGGTTTGTGAATGATTATGTGAACCCTATGGATATTTTCGGTGTTAATGTTGCACTTGGTATTGCGTGTGGATGTATATTATTTCATTTCGGTGCGTTGTGGTTTGACGTGGTGTTTTGCTAAGTGTTTGATGCTTCTGGGTGAATTCTTTGAATATATGTGTTGTATTGTGTTGTGTGTGAATGTATGGATGTGGGCGGGGCCTACGGTGGCACATGGCATGCGATCATGTGGCCAGGATGCAACGAGCGATTGATCCAACCGTGAGAGCCTAATAAAAACTACGGTGACACATGACATGCGATCATGTGGTCAGGATGCAACAAGTGATTGATCCAACCGTGAGCGCCAAAGATAATCTACGGTGGCACATGGCATGCGATCATGTGGCCAGGATGCAACAAGTGATTGATCCAACCGTGAGATGTTGTGATTTTTGTTTCGCTAGCCAGCTCGGGAGGGTTCTTAGAGGCCTCGAGTAGGATTTGTGGCTTCGTCCCGGTCATAGGCGATGCCTGTGTGTGATTTGTTTCGCTAGCCAGCTTGGGAGGGTCCTTCGAGGCCACGAGGGGGATTCGTGGCTTCATCCCGGTCCTAGGCGACGTGTGTGCGTGATTCGTTTTATGATTGTGGCCAGCTCCAGAGGGTCCTTAGAGACCTCGAGTGGGATTTATGGCTTCGTCCCGGTCCTAGGCGATGCTTGTGCGTGATTACGTTGTGTTGATTTTATCTCCGTCGAGGACACGTGATATGGGTTCTGACCCTGTGAATTGTTAGTGGTTTTATATTTGGAAAACAAACTGTTGGGCTGTGACCCCTGTTGATCTTGTAAATAGAAGGATTCGATAATCCTAAATGGTTTACGTTGAAAACTCCCGAGGGCATTTTTAAAAAGGTTTTATAAATTATCCTCTCGATTTGCGAACTTTCAGTTTTGGAATGTTTTACCCAAACTCTTGCCTCAGGAAGTACTTTTCGTTATGTTTGGATCTTTGAGGATTCCTGGTTATTGTTATTCTTGGAACTTGAATTATATGGCTCGTATTTGCACTTTGTACTTGCACTAGCAAAATAGTGGAATTTTGCTAAGCCCTGAGTAACCGGGTGGTGGATGTATGTATTGCATTCAGGTTTCAGGGAGCGTGGCACAGGGTCGGCATGAAGGATGATGAAAGATGATCGATACTAATCACATGTGGAACCGTACGTTGTGTATTGGTTCAGTTGTACTTTATTTTCCGCTGTTGTATTTTTTTCCCATTATACGGGAGTTTGTTGTATTTTGACCCCTGGGTGGGCAAGTATTGTAATCGAGTTGTATGTTTTTATTGAGAGGCCAAATCGGTCTACTGAGTCTTTTTAGCCTTAAATGCATTGTCGAGTTGTTCGTTTGTTGTTACCAGCCTGGTAGATCCTTGAGGAAAGGTTCTACGTCGTGTAATATCCCTGAGCGGATTGGGGGTGTTACAATTAGATCATGTGAATCTAAATGCTATAAAAATATTAGTAAACTTAGATTTACTAAATTTAAATGAAATCAATAATCAAAACAAATGTGAGATTTGTGTTGAGGCAAAAATGACGAAGCTATCAGAACACAAAACCCCCTAAATTAATTCAAACAGACATGTGTGATTTAAAGTTGTGCAAACTTGAGGTGGTAAGAAGTACTTTATCACTTTCATCGATGACTGCACAAGATATTGTTATCTTTATCTTTTGAGAAGTAAAGATGAGGCTATTGAAGACTTTAAGAACTTCAAGAATAAAGCCGAGACTCAAATAGGTTATCGTATTAAGATGGTTCGAAGTGATAGAGGAGGCGAATATGAAGCCCATTTGAGGAATTATGCAATAAGAGTGGTATAATTCATCAAACAACAGCTCCATATGCACTACAATCTAAAAGTGTTGCTGAATGTAAGAATCGAACACTTAAAGATACGATGAATGTCTTATTAATTAGTTCAGGGTTGCCCCAGAACACGTGACGTGGGGGGAAGCTGTCTTGATAGCCAACTACATATTGAACAAGATTCCACGCAAAGGTAAGGATGTTACTCCTTATGAGTTGTGAAAAGGTAGAAAAACATCATACAAATATCTCAAATTATGGGGGTATTTGATGAAAGTTGAGGTGCCTCTACCTAAACAAGTTAAAATTTGTCCTAAGACTGTCGATTGTACCTTTGTTGGGTATGCACTGAACAACAGTGCTTATCGGTTTGTTATCCACAAGTCAGAAGTACCTGATATAACTGTGGGAACAACAAGGAATGTTATATTCTTTCACTACAAGCAACTGGGCTTTTTGCGACATCGAAAAAGTGTCACTAACACTTGTTTTAATGTCGCAAATGTTAATTTGCGATATATTCTGCGTCGTTGTAAATTGTGTCATAACAGCCCGTGTAGCATTTTTATGACACTTTTTATTCAGTTGTGTCGCAACATATACGATAATTTTTGCCATGCTAAATTGATTGTCATATAAAATTGGCGACACATTACGCGTCATTAGTCGTGCTGACGCGTGTTTGTTTGCGTCACATTACACGAGATTAGTTAAAATGACGCTTCCTTATTTGCGACACTAGCATGCGACATTAGAATAAATATGTCGTTTTATTTCTACAACACTTTTTCATTTGTGTCGCAACACATACGTCATTTTGTGCCACATTAAATTATTTTTCGTATAAAACTGGTGTCACATTACGTGTCATTAGTCATAGTGTTGCATGGTAGTATGCGTCAAAATTTACGACATTAGTGGAAATGACGCCTCCTTATTTGTGACACTAGCATGCGACATTAGAATGAATGTGTCGTTTTATTTCTACAACACTTTTTCATTTGTGTCGCAACATATACGTCATTTTGTGCCACATTAAATTATTTGTCGTATAAAATTGGCGTAACATTACGTGTTATTAGTCGTAGTGTTGCATGTTAGTATGCGTCAAAATTTACGACATTAGTGGAAATGACGCCTCCTTATTTGTGACACCAGCATGCGACATTAGAATGAATGTGACGTTTTATTTTTATGACACTTCTTAATTAATGTTGCAATTTATACGACATTTTTTGCATCACTAAATTAATTGTTATATAAATTTTGCAACAGTTTACGCATCATTAATCGCGCTGATGCATGTTAGTTTGCGTCACATGGCTTGTGACATTATAATTAATATGTTGTAGATTTTAGCTACACATGTTACGTCATTTTAAAGCACTATATTGTACAAAACAAATAACAAAAAGTCACAAAATACACCAAAAATAATATTTCAACTAGTTATAAAGTTCAACACATAATAACAAATAATTTCTAAATGTCAAAAGTGAAATTATAAATACTTATTCAACATACTACCATACCAACAATTATTCAAAAAAAAATTGAAATAAAAATATCTCTATGCAAAAATGCAAATTTCATGGCTGCAAGCACTAATTGGCTTATGTGATGTTTTCAAGCAATTGTATTCGAACGTTCACAGTGAAGAAGAATTTGAAGATTTGGAGAGTCAAGTTGCATTGGTGCTTTCTGATTTGAAAAAATATTTCCACCTTCATTTTTCGATATTATGGAGCATTTACCGATCCACTTGCCAGAAGATGCTAAACTTGCTGGTCCTGTTCAATTTTGTTCAATGTATCCAATTGAGAGGTAATACTTAATATTAATTTAAATTACATTTATGTGGTCCCAATTAGGAGATAACAATATTTTTATTGTTTAGGTACTTGTGCACATTGAAAAATTATGTTCGCTCTCGTAGTCACCCAGAGGGATCAATAGCTGAGGGATATCTTGTCGAGGAGTGCATGACATTTTGTTCAATGTATTTAAGTGATGTTGAATCAAAGTTGAATAGACCAAGTAGAAACAGTGAAGGCGGTGAGAATGGCTCAACTCAAGATAATGGTCGACCTTTAGGAAGAGAAGAAAGATTTATGCTTGACGACATAGAATGGGTTCAAGCACATAGATATGTGCTCAACAATCTACCTATTGTCGACAAGTTTAAAAGGTTTTCAAATATACACTATATTTCATTTATGTTTTGAACCTTTAATTTTTATAGCTAAGTTGATAATATTTGAATTTGTAGGGAACATTTGGGTGTACTACGACATGGTAATCGATGCATGTCAAGTTTTAATATGCAAAAGCTTCATGCCGAAACCTTTCATGATTGGTTTAAAAAAAAGTATGTAAATAATCTGTTTTCAATAGTGTTATGAACTATTTATTTTTTATAATATAATATGTTGGGAGTACATATTTAAATTATAGATTTTCTGTTAAAATGTATAGGCAAATGGAATGACAAATTCAAGTAATGCTACTAATGTACACCAAGATATTGCATTCCTAGTTGTTGGACCAAGTAAATGGGCACGTCGTTACAGTGGGTATCTTGTAAATGGACTGATGAGAAAAACCCAGAATAGTGGAGTGTTCTCGAATGCTTCTATGGGTAGTTTTTCAAGCAGTAAGGATAAGAATCCTATATTAGGTGACGTGTCATTTTATGGTGTTTTAAAGGACATAATAGAAGTGAGGTACACCAATGACATAAAATTTATTCTGTTCAAGTGTGATTGGGTTGATCGCAATTCAGGATTGAAACACGATGAGTTTAATTTCACTTTGGTGAACTTTGATCACTTACTATATAGAGGAAACAGGATGGATGAGCCATTTATTCTAGCATCTCAATCTCAACAAGCATGGTATATACAAGATCCAGTTGATCCAGATTGGCATGTAGCTTTGAAGATGACCCCTAGAGCTATATTCAATGTTGACCCTGAGGTTAATGAATTTGGAAGCACCGAGGATGAGCTGATTTCTTATCAAGGTGAAACAAATATTGAAAATGAGATCATATCTTATGCTAGAGCAGATGTTGAAGGGGAGACACTCGTAGGAAGTGATCACTCTGATGAAAATTGAGCTCCTGATTTAGAAAAAAGACCAGATCACTCTGCAAGTGACGATTTTAATCCTAATGATGATGGTGATTTTTTTGAAGATGTTATACCACCTAATGAGAGTGAAGATGATTAGGAAATTCGGTATGCAGTAAGTTCAACTTCTTTGATTAATTTTATTGAGCATATTTATGAATTTTTTTTCCACCATGATCATTTGTTATATATGCCTGTTAGTTTTTATTTATTGTTGTGTTTTTCTTATTCAGAAGGGTATTAGGAGTAGTGGATTGGGATCCTGGGAGAAGTTCTGGATTCTGTCATCATCTGTTCTGAATTTGGTGGTGTTCTGGTGATAAGGTTAAAACTCATATAAATTGTTGGTTCTTTTTGTTGTGCGGCGATTCACACGCCTTCATGGCGATCGGCATAATGGTCTGAGAGCCAACCATAGAAGACATACGCTGGGCAAACCCCCAGCAGTCGGCACCCACGGCGATCGTCTTTTGGTATCTGGCGATCGTCTTTGATGTCCGACCATAGACGATCGTCTCGTGCCACGTATGAATCTAACATCTGTCAAAGTCGTCAAAGACCGAATCTTGGATGGAGACCCACGTGCAGATCCACAAAAGGAGCCGCCTGATAAGGCCTTTGACCTCAGCCTGTCACCTACCTCACCTACCGACAGGCCCGCCGAAAGGTGCTAAGTGGGTCCTCCCCGGACAGCGACTCAGGACGCGTGCAGGCTTCCCATTGGCTCGCACAGCTGGCTGCTAGCAGTAGCCTCGGACTTTAAGGGAATAGCCCCACGTGACGGGACGATCGCCCATCTTATTATAATATGGAAAACGGTGGTCGTCCGTGATCGCCGGAGAGGTCCCAGCAACCTTGTCTCCTATAAATAGGAGGCTTACAACAGTGGCCTAGAATCATCGTGAATACAATGCAAAACATACAGAGAGAGATACATTCTCATACACTGAACATCAAAAGCAAGAACTCACAAAGCTTTATATCTGGTTCTTCCGGCAATCTACACGCTCTACAGCTTAGATAACTAGAAGTATTTACACTCATTGTAATAGATTCTAACATTAATATTTGTACTCCAAAGTATCCATATTAATAACATCTCGCGAGAGCATTAAAGCCCGGGATTAACAACCCCGGGAAATCTTGTGTTATTTATTTTCCAACGGAAGTGTTCTCGCATTTGTTTGTTACTCGATCATTCCAGCAACATTATCTCCGGATAATATTTTGGGTAACAACAATTGGCGCTAGAGGGAGGGCATATCTAACCTTCATTTTTATTCCTACCGTCTCGAAGAACACTCACTATTCTCCGAACATATACTTGAAGAAACACTCACTGTTCTTCAAAGAAAAGCCTTCAGAAACATGACATCTACCACGGCTTCCAAAAGAGCCACCCTGCGATCTGCCGGAAATCTCATTTCGGCCCAAACCGAATCCCAGCCTACGGCGGAAGGCGGCCGCGGCGACGCTAGGCTCTCACTCCTGCCCCCGAGGGACGGTCCTAGCCTCTCACTCGATCTGTTCCAAACCGCGGAACAGATTGAGGAGGCTATAGCAATCCTCAGGGAGCGACGGAGGGCATGCGACTCGCCCACCAGCACTCCGTCGACCATCCGCCGAGCAGGCAAGCGGAAGCTCAAGGGGATATATGTTGAGAAATCAACAGAAAGCCCTGAGCCGCAAGAAAAGGCTCTCGTAAGGCGGGACGATTCCGTCTTCAGCCGCCTAGGGAGCGATCCCTCATGGCTACCTGGGCACTCGGGCCCCAGCCGGGAGACATCGGAGTCCGAATCCGTTACCAGGAGTTTGGCATATCCGACTCCCAGAAGACAAGCCAGTCAGCGGGGCCCCACTCGCCCAAGAAATGAGCCCGCTGGCAGAGAACTAATCATCCACCATAGGGCCAGGGGATCAGTGCATGATCGCCATGGCTCACGCTCTGGTAGACAATCAGCGAGCAGTCAGGCTACCGCGATGGCCGCTATGCAGCGCCAGCTCGACGAAATGAAGGCGCTCCTAGAAACTGGGGCAGGCGCTAGGAGATCGATCGCTAGACCAAGTGAGCCACTCGCGGTCCAGATCGAGCTCGCCCCAGTTCAACCAAAGATCGCTCCCCCACAAACACCTCTATATGAGGGGAGATGGGATCCGGAGATCCATTTGAGCAAATTCCGGATTTACATGACCGGATGCGGAGCATCAGATGCAACGAAATGTCGAATGTTCCCATTAACTATGGGAGACCTCGCCCACAGGTGGTACATCTCACTACCACCTCGCTCAATCAATTGCTTTGAGAAGCTGGCGAACGACTTCACGTCGTAGTTCGCCGCCAAAGTTGCTCGGCCAGAAGGTCCCCACCGCATGATAAAAATCAGGCAGGGGAAGGACGAGCCCGATGAAGATTACATCGACCGGGTGGACGAAATAATCCTCACCGACGAGCCCATTAGCGACGATCTCTCTTTCTACTCAGTCCTGGGGGGATTCTACGGCCACTCGCCCATGTTCAGGCACCTCACAAAGGACACCCCCCCGACGTACTCGATCTTCCGCGTCAGGGCCGCCGATTTCCTAGCCAGGCAGAGGATGCTCACCCTCCGCTTAGGCGAGGGATCTTTGGGAGAAGGGAAGGCGCCATCCCATGTCCAGAAGAAGGCGGTCGCCAAGCCCAGAAAGGCGGTCGCAAAGCCTCCTGGTGAGTTCAAACCTTCGAGGATGTGGAGGTTCACCTCCTCCGCAACCTCAACTTATCTCCGGCCCACATCTTTAACGCCATCACGGGGCGCGAGTGGCTTAACAAGCCAAAGCCGATAAGGGACCATGGTCATCTAGACCGCAGCAAATTCTGTGCCTACCACAAGAGTCTCAGCCACAACACCAGCCAATGCCGCGACCTTCTTAGACAATTCTGGCGACTGTTTGAGGAAGGCAAATTGGACAACTTGGTCACCAAGCCAGAACCTCGGACAGAGAGGACCGGAGGGCGCGAGCGCCGACAAAACGATGGAATCCATCCCAATCCGGCCGCCAGGATCGAGCAAAACGAGCCAGAGTATTCCTACGAATCAATTCCTCCGATCAACCCTGGCGGCCGAATCAATATGCTTCAGGCGGGAGGTGGAAACCTCGGGGGCCTTTCCCCGGTTTCCACTATGTCGAACAGGAAGCGAAAGGCCGAACTGAGGGCGTTCTCCGGGGTCCATGTCGTGGTACCCCCCGAACCGACCATCTCCAAAGACGCGCTCATCACCTTCTCCAACAAGGATAGGGAGGGAGTGCAGTGCCTCAAAGAGGATGCATTGGTGATCTCCGCATGTATCCTTGGGGAAATGGTCGATCGCGTGCTGGTTGACAATGGGAGCTTCTGCAATATAATATTCAAGTCCGCTCTTGACCATCTCGGCAACCTGACAAAGTTCATCAAGTCGTTCGACACAGTGCTTCAAGGGTTCGGCGACAGCACAGTCCAAGCCTACGGAAGGATCAAGCTCTGTGTCGAGCTAATATGCTACTACGATCCCATGGTTAGGATTACTAGGAACCTAAATTTTGTAATCATAGATAGGCCCAGTATCTATAATGGGTTCCTAGGTCGTCCATTTCTAGAAACCTTTGAGGTGGTCGCCTCTTATTTCTTTTACTGTATCAAATTCCCCACTGCCGATGGGACGATCGGTACTGTAAAAAGAGATCAGATAATGGCAAAGAAATGTTTGAATTACCCCTATGTCGTAACTTCTTTCAATACTTCCCATGATATTTGTAACGTCGAAACGATCGATAATCAACCCACGGAGATCGACGAGCCAAACACATCATACCAACTCGACTCAGAGGACGTCATCTCACATCGATTAATGGACGGCATCGAGCCAAGGATCGGTTTCGAGCCAAGTCTCGACATCGATCCAAGGATCGAGTCTGGAAATCATTCCAAACGAGAGGCGGCCGTCCCCGTCGAAGAGTTGGAGAGTATAACGATAGATCCGGCTCGCCCGGAGCGGGGAATACAGATCGGCACGAGCGTCGACCTCGAATTAAATGAGGATCTGATCAATTTACTATGTAAGAACATCGGAGTCTTTGCCTGGTCGCATCAAAGATATGGTTGGCATAAGTCCTGAACACGCTTGCCACTATCTAAAGATCGACCCGGAAAGGAAGCCTGTTCACCAGAAACGTAGGAAACTCGGTCCCGAGAAATACGCAACACTCGAAATAGAAGTCAAAAAGCTGCTCGCTAACAAACTTATCGGAGTAGCTACAGACGAACCTCAGTGGGTCGCCAACGCGGTGCTCGTCAAAAAGCCAAACAGCTCCTGGAGGTTATGCATCGACTTCACCGACCTCAAGGCGGCATGCCCAAAAGACCACTTTCCGATGCCTCATATTGATCACTTGGTTGATAGTACAGCATGTTGCGAAATGATGCGTTTATGGATGCCTTCGCCGGATACCATTAAATCCCAATGGCGGAGAAAGACATAAAGCACACATCTTTCCACACGGAAAAAGACATACTTTTGGGTCCGAATGCCATTCGGCTTGAAAAATGCTGGGGCAACCTACCAGCGACTAGTCAACGGAATGTTCGCCAATCAGATCGGCACGACCATGGAGGTCTACATTGACGACATCGTGGTCAAAAGCCTCAAGAAGGAAGACCACCTCAATGACCTTGCCGAGACGTTCGCCATCCTCGAGAAGTTCAACATGAAACTGAACCCCAAGAAATGCAACTTCGAGGTGAGCTCAGGAAAATTCCTGGGGCACATAGTGAGCCAAAGGGGGATCGAGGCAAACCCCACCAAGATTCAGGCGATCCTCGACATGCAGGAGCCACGGAATGTCAAGCAGGTGCAGCGCCTCACAGGTTGTCTGGCTGCCCTCAACCGTTTCATATCTCGGTTCGGGGATAAAAGTAAGCCTTTCTTCGCGACCATAAAGAACAAGAAGTTCGCATGGACGAAGGAGAGTCAAGTAGCGTTCTCTAAAATCAAGGAATATCTATCTAACCCCCAGATCTTGGCAAAGCCGATCCCCGGCGAGAAACTATTCCTTTACGTGGCGGCCTCGGAGGTCGTACTGAGTGCCGTTTTGGTGTGAGCGGAGGGACAAGTCCACTTGCCGATCTACTTCATTAGTCAAGCGCTCCACGATGCGGAAACGCGATACACACCTCTGGAGATGATCGCCTACGCTCTGGTCATGAGTGTTCGCAAGCTAAGAGCCTACTTCTTCGAACATCAAGTGGAGGTCCTGACAAGTCTCCCTCTAAGGCAAGTTCTACACCGACCGGACACCAACGGGCGACTCCTCAAGTGGTCACTGGAGATCGCCCAATACGGTATCACGTACGCTCCTCGCACAGCGATCAAAGTCCAGGCTCTGGCAGACTTTGTGGTGGAATTAACATTCCCTCACAGTCCGACCCAGATCGGCCGCCCTGCCTGGAAGCTGTATGTGGATGGCTCGGCGACCAACTCACGAGCAGGGGCACGGATTGTCCTCATTTGCCCTGACGGACAAAGTTTCACAAATGCTGTGCGTTTCGGGTTTCGTGCGACCAACAATGAAGCTGAGTATGAAGCTTTGGTAGGCGGGCTCGATCTAGCCCTCACCCTAGATGTTCGTCGCCTCCATATCTTCATGGACTCCCTCTTGGTCGTGAACCAAGTCAAGGGAGAATATGAGGCGCGTGGCGAACACATGGTCAAATACCAAGAATTGGTCGCCGAAATGTGCATGAAATTTGAGGAAGTGCTAATCGAACAAGTCCTAGGAGAGCACAACTCCCAGGCCGATGCCCTATCCAAGCTAGCGTCGTCAGATGGGGCAGCTGATTTCTCTAATATCCAAATCACAAAATCAAAAGGCCGGCGATCGACAGAAACCTGGTTACCACAGTTGTCGTTGCCGAGGAGAACTCGATGACTCCGTTCATAAAATACTTAAAGGACGGAATGGTCCCTGACAACCGTATCAAAGCTCGCCAACTCCAGCTCCGTGCGACCAGATACACCCTATTGGACGACCGACTTTACAAGCGAGCTTTCAGCCTTCCCCTCCTCAAGTGCATTACACCGAAGGAAGGTCGGCTCGTTTTAGCCGAGATCCATGACGGGATCTGTGGAAACCATGCTGGCGGGCGAGCTCTCATCCATAAAACAACCAGGCAAGGTTTTTTCTGGCCTTCACTTCAGAAGGATGCGATCGCCTATGCCAGATCGTGTCACAGATGTCAAGTAATGGGTCCAAACATCAAGCTCTCCCCCGATCATCTCACTTCAATGTACAACCCATGGCTTTTCGCCCAATGGGGCATCGACCTGATAGGTCCCTTGCCGACAGCGCCATGGGGCTGTAAGTTTGCCATCATAGGCGTCGATTATTTCAAGAAATGGGCTGAGGCCGAGCCACTCAACAAGATCGGCCAAGAACAAGTGATTAAGTTCATTTGGAAGAATATCATATGCCGATTCGGCCTGCCCCAGGCAATAATCTCCGACAACGGAAAGCAGTTCGACGGCTTAGAAGTCATGCAATTCTGCGAGAAGTGGGGAATAAAAAAGATGTTCTCGGCCCCCTACCACCCTCAGACGAACAGGCAGGTAGAAGCCGTAAACAAAATCCTCAAACACACGATTAAAGCACGAGTTGAGTCCAGGCAAGGACGATGGGCGAACGAGCTCCCAGACGTTTTGTGGTCTTATCGAACGACGACCCGTAATTCAACCGGCGAAACCCCATTCGCCCTCGCCTTCGGAACAGAAGCGGTGATCCCCTCCGAGATCGCCGTCCTCAGCCACCGAACCGAACAAGAGATGACGACGAACAATGATGTGGCCCGGCGGATCGACCTTGACATGCTCGAAGAACGACGACTAACCTCAGAAATGAGGAACACAATCTATAAAAGGAGATCCGAGAAGTTCTTCAATTCGAAAGTCAAGGAAAGATGTTTCCAAGTGGGCGATCTCGTCCTCAAAAAGGTCCAGACCCACACTGGTGTCTTTGGACCGAATTGTCCCTTCAGGATATCTAGGTGGCTAACTAGGGGCGCCTACGAACTTGAACACCCTGACGGCACTCCGGACCAATATCCCTGGAACGCCATACATTTGAAGAAATACTACCCGTGAAAACCCTGTATTCAGTTTCAGTTACCCAGTGTACAAGGAATATAATGAGATTTTTTCTATCCCATCTATTCAAGCGATCGCCCCACCAGGCACAACGTATACCATCAAGGATCGTCGTTCAACATGGCGATCCGAGGTAGAAAAAGTGCAGCCATGGTCCTGGAGGTCGATGGAACCGACAGCTTCGCCCATGCAAGGTTCCTTCGGGCTGCGATCGCCCGCCCTTCGTTTAAATACGAGGTCGGCGTAGCCGAAGGACCCTCCAAACTAATCTATGGACACGCTCGCACGCCCTCAAAGTACATCATCTGACATGATGTACCCGGACAAGGTGGCGCGTCCCTAACCCATCATAACGTATACCGTCGAGGGTCACCATCTAAACATGCCGACCCGAGGTAGAAATGTGCTAACAAAGCCGCGGATGTGGAGTCGAATAAACCGACGACGCCCCGTGCAAGGACTCCTCCAGACCAAGATCGCCCACCTTTCATTTAAAAACAAGGCGGGCGCAGCCTAACGGAGGACCCTCACAATAAAGTGAGTCGCGGGAAATTCCCTCGCACACAAAGACACAGTTGTGGAGGTCGGTCCATCAAACTCCGCGACCATGCACGGTTCCTCAAAATCAGCAAAACTGAAGATAGCTCACCAAACATACTATTTTTGTTCCCTTACTTACAGTAAGTAAACAAAAACAAGGGGCAAAGAAGTGGAGCTAGTCCTAGATACGATCGGAAAGAAGGGACCATACCCGATCGGCTTCGTTCAAACACACGCAGGACGATCGGTTTTGTTCAACAATATTTACAAGTAAGAATTTCCAAACATGTCAATACATTCAACATTCAAACAATCGATCAGGCGAACAAGGCATCAGAAGCAATTATATACACACTTGTATAAATTCACATGCAAACATTCAAAGGCGATCATACATGTAAAGAATCAGATGCAAAAAAGGAGTATTTTATTCAAATCAAGAAATTCGTACAAATACAAAGCCCGAAGGCAATAGAAGAAAAAGCAGAAAATTACAAAGCGAAGGAAGATATAAATCGCTCAGGCTCCCCCCGGCTGGTCTTTGCCCTCAGGTGGCAGATCGGCACGCGCTCCCTCATCGGCCTCAGGATAAATGAGTTTATCTGGGAAAAGATACCAACTCAAGTCGATCCCCAAGTCGGTGAGGTCGAGGATCGGAAGGGAAAATTCCGGATACAAAGGGTGCTCGAGTGCGTAGGCCTTGAAGCTCTCCATCATAGGACCGACCTCGATCCCTACCTTCTTGGCGGCTCGGACAACATCGACGTAGGCCATATAGTAGGCGAACTCGCCGACGAGTGCCACATTAAGGTAGGGATCGGTCTCGATCGCCTTGATCTACCCTTTCAAATTCGAGGTCATCTTCTCAGCATCCGATAGCTCGACCACCTTGGCGGCTAGTTCTCCCTTTGCTTTCTCCAGCTCTCCCTTCGCCGTCTCCAGCTCGCTGTTGAGCCGATCCACCGTCGCCTTCAGCCCGGTCACCTCCTCTTGCGAAGCCGAATGCATCCGGTGAGCTTCCATCACCTGGTCGCGGAACCGATCGGCCACCTCCTTGGACTGGCATCGAGATCCTACTTGGCTCGTTTAGCCGTTCTAAGTATTCCTTCTCCATAGCCTGGATCCGGTTGGAGAAGTCGACGTTTTTGTTCCGAGCGGCCTCGATATCTTGATGGAGGCGAGCATTAGAGGGTCGCCCCTCGTAATCCTTGGCGGCTTGAACGGCCATCGTCGCCTCCTGGAGAGTCAGGGCGATGGTCACCTGCATGGCATCTCCAGACCGCTGACGAGCAATCGCGTCGAGATCGGTCGTCCAAGCCTTAGGCAGAGAGGCGATGGCCTTGGAGACGTAAGAAGGGGCGTCGAGGGACTGACGCGGAGACTTGCTCGCCAGGAAATCCAGCACCATCGGCGAGACGTCCGGATCAGCAAGACGGACCCTGCAATACAAACAAAAGAAACAAAGGAGTTAGTATATGTCTTACACAAATTGCCTAACTCGGAAAAATCATACCGGTCTTACCTGTTGACCAACTCGGGGTCGCGGCCAAAATAGGGCTTGCCCCGAGGAGTTTCAGCTTCGGCGATCGCCGCAGCCTTCAAGAAGCCGGCCGAGGGCCTAGAGCCAGACCCCTCCACCATCGGAACAGCAGAGATAGGTGGAGCGGCGACCGGTGGCTCCAAGATAGATACGTCCACCTCAGCTATCGGCAGAGACCCCTCGGGCCTCCGCCTCTTGCGGTTGCGCTGGAGTTGTTCCTCCTCCTGAATTTCCGGCTCGGCGACCGGCACCACAGTGGGCCTCATCGCAGGGGCGGGGCGAGACGTCGTCGCAGGGACACGACCCATTTTCTTTCCCTGGTGAAGACGACCGATGAGACCAGGGTTAGACATTGCGATCTCTTGTGGTGGCTCGGCGTAGCGGGGAAAATGAATCTCTGTCAAGAAAGGAATTCAGACAAGTTAAACATCTACCTCAATCAGGCGATCATCATGCAGGAAAAAGGAAATAAAAATCCATACCTGGGGCTTTCAGATGACGAGGGAAGCGAAACAATCGAGCCCCCAACCGATGAGGTTCGTGACCGAGTGAGCGAACGTCTATGTAGGAGTCCGGCAAGGCGCGAATTCGCTCCCAGACGATCAAGAAATCAAAAGGGAGATCGCCGATCACTGGAACAAGGGATCCTGCAAAAAGGAAACAAAATTAGATCAGTCCAAGATGTATCCGATCAAAGGGAGAGTTAAAACCCTTACTCGGATTCCTCTCCCGAAAATTGGTGGGGATCTCCAACTCTTCATCTGGCCTATCACTCGACGCCGACCTCCACGCTCCGCCGACCCAGCACCATTTTTCTAGATCGCCCCGAGTCTTGTTCGGCACCCCGAGGACCACTCTTCCCAGTCGACCTTGAATGTGATGACCACCGACCGACCCCTTCTGCGCAGTCAGTTTGAAGAAATAGTTCATTTCCATCGCAGAAGGGAGACGGAACAACCGATGACCGCCAAAAATTGTCAGAGTACTGATGATCTGTAGCCAGGCGTTCGGCGTCAGCTGGAGCGGCGCCAAATTCCAGGCAACCAACAGATATGACACGGAGAACGGCAAGGGGAACCGCAGGCCGGCCTCGATAATCATCTCATTTACGGCGACCAGACCCTCGGGAGGTTGATCGGCACGTTCGTTCTCCGAGGGCACGTGCAATGAAACATCAGAAGGAACGTGATATTTCACCCTCCAGCGACTCAAGTCTTTCCAGGTCGCCGAACTCCGGATTTGACCGAGAGTCCACCGAGAAGGGTCAGCGGCCCGAAACACCGTCCGCTTCACGTGCTCATAGGGGTGGGCGGCGGAATACACTTCGAAATCAAATTTTGGACAGGGTCCGGCGATCCCCTCCATAAGCTTAGCAAAATCCATATAAGCAGGGCCGAATACGCTATCCCGATCCCAAGACAGCCGCACCAGTTCATCTTCATCCACCGGCGAGCCCCCCTGCTCCTCCGCCGCTGCTGATCTCGCCACTTCGGCCTCATTGAAGAGCTCCTCAAGTTCCGCGGGTGCAATCCCCGCACGAATGGCCGACGGCCGTTTCCATATGAAGTCCCATGGGGATTTCCTCCCGGTCAGGCGAAGCCGTGGCGGAGGAGGAGTTTCCGGCCTCGAAGGTTTTAGATCCTCCAGACATGTTCTTAAAAGTAAAGGGGGAGAGAATATTTGTGTTCTTACCTAAAGAGAAGGACGGTCGGCACAAGGATCTTCGGAAAAATTCTGCAGAGTCTCGACTAAATAACAAGGGTGCGTGAAGAGTGGAAATGAAGTAGCCCTAGCCCCTTTTATAGGCGGTAGCAGGGGTCTCTATGCAAATAGGCGAAATCCCGAGGGCTGGAGTGCAACCGTTGGGGGGACACATTAAATGCAGCCCTCGAAACCCGCGTACGCGTCTTTTCGAGGGCATGCCAGGCGACAAGTCTGACAAAACCGTCGGACTCCCCCAATGGAAGCGCGACGCGTGTCCTTGCTACGTTTCAAGAGCCCACCTCCATTTCCCACTGATTCCAGCGCAAGAGGAGATCGTCCAAATTTAAAATCAGATCGTCCTTGTCATAAACAAACGAGCCAATTGTCTAAACACTGGCGATCGCCAACAGGTCCACCTCACCCCGTGTTTTCAACATCGAGGCGAGATGGGGGGCAATTGTTGTGCGGCGATTCATACGCCTTCATGGCGATCGGCATAATGGTTTGAGAGCCAACCATAGAAGACATACGCTGGGCAAACACCCAGCAGTCGGCACCCACGGCGATCGTCTTTTGGTATCTGGCGATCGTCTTTGATGTCCGACCATAGACGATCGTCTCGTGCCACGTATGAATCTAACATCTGTCAAAGTCGTCAAAGACCGAATCTTGGATGGAGACCCACGTGCAGATCCACAAAAGGAGCCGCCTGATAAGGCCTTTGACCTCAGCCTGTCACCTACCTCACCTACCGACAGGCCCGCCGAAAGGTGCTAAGTGGGTCCTCCCCGGACAGCGACTCAGGACGCGTGCAGGCTTCCCATTGGCTCGCACAGCTGGCTGCCAGCAGCAGCCTCGGACTTTAAGGGAACAGCCCCACGTGACGGGACGATCGCCCATCTTATTATAATATGAAAAACGGCGGTCGCCCGCGATTGCCGGAGAGGTCCCAGCAACCTTGTCTCCTATAAATAGGAGGCTTACAACAGTGGCCTAGAATCATCGTGAATACAGTGCAAAACATACAGAGAGAGATACATTCTCATACACTGAACATCAAAAGCAAGAACTCACAGAGCTTCAAATCTGGTTCTTCCGGCAATCTACACGCTCTACAGCTTAGATAACTAGAAGTCTTTACACTCATTGTAATAGATTCTAACATTAATATTTGTACTCCAAAGTATCCATATTAATAACATCTCGCGAGAGCATTAAAGCCCGGGATTAACAACCCCGGGAAATCTTGTGTTATTTATTTTCCCACGGAAGTGTTCTCGCATTTGTTTGTTACTCGATCATTCCAGCAACATTATCTCCGGATAATATTTTGGGTAACAACACTTTTTTTTCTCTTCTTAATTTTCATTCTTTCTATTATTGCAATTATATATTTTAAAGCATTTGCATATCACGTTTCTAATCTGGGTCTTGTAAAGTAATTAGTCATATGAATAGTTGTTATTGTTTTTAACTCTCTTTATTTCTACAAAACAATTTAAATATCACCATTTTAAGTTATTTAACTTCCATATTGCAGGTAGAATATTTGGGTGAAGCAGTGGGAGCTGGGGTTGGGAGGTCTTGTGCAAGGTTTTCTGAAGAAGTCCTTCATGGTGGATAGTTTAGGAATTATTTTACTGTTGCATTTTTTTGGGGTTTTCTCTTCACTTTTATTTTTTAGTTTTCCTCTCTTTTTACTTCGTAACTCGTAAGATAGTCGATCTGCAAATTTATTTCATGACTCTCTCTACCACTAAAAGAGATATATAGGTTTGAATCTTGTTTTTAGTGGCATTTATGCAGCTTGTGGATATAAAATTAACTTGATTGATTTCATATTTATACACGACTGTCATATAATTTATGAGAGTATCTCTAGCACAATATCTGCAAAAATCATCAAACACATTACAATTAGACGTGAAGAAATGAGGGTGAAAGTTTATCCTCTGAAAATTTAGAGCTTACAGATCAATTAAATTTGATTTTGACTTAGATTTTAGTAAAATATTTGTTGGTATTTAAATGTATTTTTATTGTTATTTTTGTGCCACTAGTACAAACTTTATAACAAAAAGTGACGCAAAGTGTGCCATTACTGTGCAACACCAATTTAAAAGTGTTGTATAATAGTGACATTTTATTGATGTGTCATAAATAAATTGACACAATTTAGAAACACAAAAATGAGTGTCGGTGTCCGTGTCACTAAAATACGACACAAAATATAGATGACGCACAAATGACATAAATATACGACACTAGATGTAACATTATTCTAAAAATGTGGTATAATTATGACATTTGATTAATGTGTTACAAATAAATTGTAGCAATTTAAAGTCATGAAAACGAGTGTTGCACGTGTGTCACTAAAGTGCAACACAATATGTGTGTAACACACAAGTGACGTGAATATACGACACTAGATGCAACAGTATTCTAAAAATATGGTATAATAGTGACATTTTATTGAGGTGTCATAAATAAATTGGCACGATTTAGAAAAACAAAAATGAAATTGTATAATTATGACATTTGATGGAGGTGTCGCAAATAAAATTGTCGTATACCACATTTCTAAAAATATGGTATAATTATGACATTTGATGGAGCTATACAAGCAACAATCTCTCCTCACACATTTGTACAAAGTCATGCAAAGACTCAGAAAAGCAATCATTCAAGTAATAAATCAAAGAAGCGAACTTTCATTTCATTACTTGAAATATCGAAGTACATACACGGTCGCCCGAAGGCCTAAGTACAAGCAAAGCTACAAAATTACAAGGCAAAAAGCAAAAAAAAAGAAGGTTGTAGAGCCTAAAGATGCCCCTGCCTGGCCTTCACCTTCGACCACTGGATCGGCCCGCGATCCCTCACCAGTTTCCGGAGCTGCCTCCCCGTCCTCCGGAGCATTCGGATAAGCAAGATTTTGGGGAGTCGGGTACCAGCTCAGATCTACGCCGATTTCCGAGAGATCCAAGATCGGCACGGAGAAAGCAGAATGGAGAGGATGCTCCAGCGCGTATGCCTTGAAGTTTTCAGCAAGAGGGCCGACCTCCAGCCCTCCCTTCTTAGCAGCACGGAGCGAGTCAGCGAACGCCATGTAATAGGCAAACTCACTAACGAACTCCACGTTGAGAAAGGGATCGGCCTCGGTCGCCTCTAGCTTCCCTTTCAACTCCGCAACCGCCTGTTGTGCACCTTGAAGCTCAGTCTCCTTAGCAGCCGTCTCTCCCCTCGATGACGCCAGCTCGCTAGTCAGCCGAGAAACAGTCACCTTCAGCTGATCGGCCTCCTTCTGAGCGGCCGCGTACGACCGACGGGCATCTGTCATCTGGTCCTGAAGTCGGTCGACCGTCGCCCGAGCTCGCTCGGAATCCTATCTCGCCAGCTCAAGATCCTGACTTGCCTGCTTAGTCGCGTCCAGGGAGTCCTTCTCCATAGCCACGATCCTGTCAGCAAACTCGGAGTTCTGTTTCCGAGCGGCCTCGAGGTCTGCTTGGAGACGGAAAGTAGAAGGACGCCTTTCGAACTCCTTCATAGCCTGGGCAGCCATCATCGCTGGGAGAGATCAAAGACGACCTGCATCGTGTTCCCGGATCGCTGGCGGGCGATCGCATCCAAGTCGATCATCCAGGCCTTCGGCAAAGCGGAAACAGCCTGGTTGACGTATAGCGGGACATCACAGGCCGCGCGAGGAGATCGGCTCGCGAGGAAATCCAGTACCAGCGGCGGGCAAGCCGGGTTAGTGCTACGGATCCTGCATCAACACAAGAGTCAGCACATCTCCTACGCAAGTGACGAAACTCAGCAAAACAAAATGAAGTTTACCTCTCGGATTTCTCAGTGTCGCGATCGAAGTACGATTTCCCACGAGGGGTCTCGGCCTCGGCAATCGCCATGGCCTACAGGAAAGCCGACGAAGGCGTAGGCTCATCGTCCAAGGGGACCGCGGAGAGCGGAGGCGCAACGATCGGCATCTCACCAGCAGGGGCAGAGACTGGAGGTTCCCCCGACCTCTGTCGCTTGCGGTTCGGCCGGAGTCCCTCCTCCCGAACCTCCTCCTCTGCTGCGATCGGCTCTACGTGAGGCCTCACCTCCGGAACAAGAGGCAGCGCCACCGGAGGAACTCTACTCGACTTCTTCTGGCGCAGACGACTCAAAACTCTGGGGTTCGACATGGCAATCTCCAGCGGAGGCTCCAAGAAGCGAGGAAAGCGGACCTCTGCAATAAGAAACAATCAAACAACGGTTAGACACATTCTTCAAACAGGACGATCGCCAAGCAAAGGGAGATCGTAGAAATTCATACCTGGGACCGAAAGATGTCGCGGGAAACGGAATAGCCGAGCAGACAGCCAACGACTCTCTTTGTTAATCCGGCGAGCATCTAAGTCGTCGTCTGGAAGACTTCGTATCCGCTCCCAGACGACCAGAAAATCGAAAGATAGCTCGTCGAACGCTGGAATATGGAAACCTGCAAAAGGAAGACCAAATTAGATCAGTTCAGAACATATCCGAACAAAGGGATAGTAAAAACCCTTACTCGGATTCCTCTCCCGAAAGCCTGTGGGAACATCCAGCTCGACCGTGGGATTGTCACTCGCTGAGGCCTTCCAAGCACCACCGACCCAGAACCACTTCGCCAGATCACCCCACACCTTGTTCGGGACCCCAAGGATCACCCGACCGGAACGGCCTTGGATATGATAGCCTCCGACCGACCCCTTATGAACCGTCAGCTTGAATAAGTGGTTCATCTCCAATGGAGAGGGAAGGCGATACAGTTGGTGACCGCCGAACAAGGTGAGGGCACAGACGATCTGGAGACAGGCATTCGGTGTTAGCTGAAGCGGCGCCACGTTCCAAGCGACCAGCAAATGGGAGATGACGAAAGACAGAGGGAACCGCAGCCCAACCTCCATGATTGCCTCATTCACGGCGACCATACCCTCTGGAGGTTGGTCGGCTCGTTCGTTCTCCGCCGGCGCGAAAAGATCCACATCTGAGGGGACATGATACCTCGCCCTCCAGACAGCCAGGTCCTTCCTGGTCGCCGAGGTCCTGATCTGGCCGAGGGACCACGGAGAGCGCTGCGCGGCCCGAAACAGCGACTGCTTCACAGATTGATAGGAATGAGCGATCGAGTACTCCCGGTAATCGAATTTGGGAGACGAAGCGGCCAACCTCTCCATGATTTTAGCGAAGGCCAAATAGGCTTGGCCAAAAGCACTATGCTGCTCCCAATACGCCTTCACCACCATATCCTTCTCCGCCAGCAAACTTTTCTGCTCAGCCGCCGCCTCCCTAGCAACGTCGGCCTCGTTGAATAATGCCTCGACTTCCGCGGGATTAATACCAGCGCGGATAGCCTCGGCAGCCTTCTCTATATGAAATTCTATGGAAGATCCTCCCCGGACAGTCGAAGTCCCAGCGGCAGAGGCGATGTCCATTCCAGATAATGAAGGTACTCCAGACATTCTCGAAACAAGAAGAGGAGCAAAGGAGTGTTTCTTACCGAGGGTTGAGTCAATCAACGATCGACAGTCAAAGCTTCAGGAAATTCGTCGGCAATGTTCTTCTTCTCCGATGAAATCGCATAAGGCTATTAACACTGTAACCCAGCGCCTTTTTTTAGGAGATGACAGGGGCTTCCGTACAAATAAGGAGAATCTCGGGGGCTGAAGTGCAACCGTCTCAATTAATGCCTCTCTTGAAACCCGCGTACGCGTCGTTTCAAGGGCACGCCAGACTAGTAGTCATAACTAACCGTCAGTCTCCCCCAACAGGAACCGGACGCGTGCCCCGGAGACTTTTCCATAACCGCTGTCGAACCCTGCTCATTTCAGCGACCGACCAGGTCGTCCAAATTCAAAACCAATCCGCTCAAAGGCGATCGCCAGTTCCGTAAAATGCTGAGTCACTCGTCAAAGTTAAGCGATCTCAAGTAGAACCACCTCACCCCACGTTTCCAACATCGGAGCGAGCTGGGGGGCAATTGTTGTGCGGCGATTTATACATCACGACGGCGATCGGTATAAGAGCCTAGCGACCGAGTTCGCGACCAAATGAGCTACGACAAACTTACCAAATCGAAGATAACAGTCCACCTCCGAGTATCTAGCGATCGACTCCAAAGTCGATCGCCTTTTGGCACCTAGCGATCGACTCTGGTGCCCGACCGAGGACGACCGACCTGTGCCATGAACAAGGCCATCATCCGTCAAATTCTACGAAGACTGGATCACGAAGTAAGGACCCATGTGCAGATCCACGAAAGGCGCCGCAGAACATGGATCATTGACTCCAGCCCATCAGCAGCTATCAGTGACAAGGACGGCCTCACCTACCGACAGACCTGCCGAAAGGTCCTAAGTAGGGCCTCCCATGACAGCAACTCAGACGCGTGTTGGACTCTCATTGGTTCGCATTTCTGGCAGTCAGCAACTCTTGCGAACTTTAAGGAGACCAACCCATGTGCTAAAGACGATCGCCCGCTTATTATAATACAGCGAAGGCGATCGCCCAGCAACACCCAGTGCTATAAATAGAGAACCTCCATCAACTGAAAAAAGGTTCAGAAAATCATTCACGGAAATACGCACATACGTACACACTTTCAGACTCTCGGCTTCCTCTCTTGAATCTATCTTAGGACTGCTCTCTCAGCACCTCTCAACCAAAAGACGGTCGGCAGAGGCAAGAACTCCCTATAGTACAGATTCGAAGAGACTCGCAAGCCCAGGAGCTCAGACTTACAGCTAATACACACTGTGAGAGACCGTCGATTTCTCACAGTCGTCACAGCACCCCATCGTTGTTACAAGAACTCACAGAGCATCATATCTGGTTCTTCCGGCAATCTTCACGCTCATTAGCTAAGATAACTAGGGTCTTTACACTCATTGTAATTGTACTCTAACATTAATATTTGTACTCCCAAGTATTTATATTAATAATATCTCGCGAGAGCATTCAAGCCCGGGACTAACAACCCCGGCAAATCTTGTGTTATTCACTTTCCTCACGGACATGCTCTCGCATTTGTTTGTTACTCGACCATTCCAACAATATCATCTCCGGATAATATTTTGGGTAACAACATTAATGAATCTAATTTTATTTGTAAAATTAAATATCATAAGATCGATCTACGTTCCGAGTAGATGATCATGATATATATTTCCCGATGAGTGAGAAGTAGTGAATTAAAGTTTGTCACTTAATTGTGAATAAATGAGGGATGACTATACCACATTGATAAATGAGCTATCATTGTTCAAGTATATATGGACTTTTCATTATTCATGTATTAATTAATGGCACATGTGATAGGCTTAAAGCCCACAAGCACGCACACGCGCGCGCCGCCGCCACCCCACGCCTCGCCTCAGCCTCGGCTGCGGCCGCGAGCTGCATGCCATGGACCTTGGACCTTAGATCTTGGACTTGGTCTTGGTCTTGGTCTTGGATCTTGGCAACTGGTCTTTGGGCTGTTCTTTGGGCCTGGTCGTGGGCTAGGCATTGAGCTTGCTTAAAGATTTTTTGGACTAGCTCAACAATATTGTTGGGCTCGTATGTGCACATGAGTATGAATACAGTCCATGTGCGTATGGTTGGTTTTGAATTCTGCAACTCTTGCCATTTTGGATTCCAAAACTCCTGAGATCAATGCAGCATGAATGCCTGTATTATTACAGCCATTAGTGACTGTGTTAAATCCCTGCAGAGTGAGATGGCCTATAAATAGGCATGCATCTTATTTGCATTAGAACATGCAAAAATCAGAAATACAAAAAGCTTTCTACATACTCTGCATTTCATAAGTCAGCTTCGTCCTCACCTCATTCCAGTTCGTCGGAGCTCGTGGGTTTTGTGGTGCTACTACCTCCGAGATGCTGCTGTTTTATCATTGGAGGCGATACCTCAGAACCGAGAGCACTACCGGGGCGTATTTCGTCTTGCGGATAGAGAATTTTTGACTCGAGAATAGTTTAGGGTTTCTTGATTTAAAGTAATTTCAATTCAGTTTCGAGTTTTATAATTTCAATTTTTTTTAGTTGTAATTTTGTTTCCAGTTGTAATTTATTTTCGCCCGGCAAGTTTTTACGAAAAAATTTCCAACAATTTCTTATTTCGTCAAGTATTTTATTTTTTATTTTGTTATTGTTAAGTCATTTTCTAATGGTTCGAGAGAGAGAATGAACCGCACTCCCTAAAACTGTTAAGAAATAAAGGGTAAAGAAAATTTTGTTTCTAATTGAAACTAATTTAGTTTCATTGGGTTCTTGAGATTTATACTCTATTGATTTGTTTAGGTCGCATCACCGTCCGAGATGAAGGCGTTTGGATCGATGACGTGGCTAACAAAATAAAAAAAAATGAAAGAAAAATTATGGTGTTTCATAAAAACCATCGTAAACACAATCTTTTAAAAAAAATTATGACGATTTACAAACAAACCGTCATAAATGAAAACACAACCTTCTTTAAAAAAATATGATGGTTTTGGAAAAAATCATCGTAAAAATGAAGGAAAAAAATTTGGCCACGTTATTAATTCAAGATGAAGGCGTGTCAGAACGATGATATGGCTAAAAAAATAAAAAAAAATTATGATGGTTTGTACTACAAATTTACGACGGTTTTAGATAAATCAATATAAAAACAATAATTTTACACTGGTTTTTGGATAATCGATGTAAATTTAATGCATTTTCAATTTTTACATCGATTATTTTAACCGTCGATGTAAAAAGTAGCAATTTTACATTAGTTTTGAAATAACCGATATAAATATATCGTATTTTTAATTTTTACCTCGGTTATTTTGAGAACCGATATACACTCAACATATTTTAAATTTTTACATCGATTTTCATTCAACCGATATAAATCGAGCGTCGTAAAAAGCATATCTTGTAGTAACAACCTCTCCAGAGTTAACCTCACTCACACATCCATAACCTCCGCCTTCAACATTACTCTCATCGCGCGCAACCGCAAAAGCAAAATCACCTTCTTCTACGACCAAATCTCGGTGAGAGTACTCTCAGTGAAGTTGGAATAACAGATGGAGCTTTTCCGGCCTTCACACACGCTAAGAAGAATGTCTCACCCCTGAGAACCGTAATTTTGAGCTCCAACACTGATTCTAGGTGGACTCGACATTTTGCATTCGAAGTCTATCATGAGGAGAATGACTTTGCAGATTAGAATTCAACCGAAGCCGAAAGTGAGGGTAAAATTGGAAGACTTAAAATGAAGGTAAATTGCAAGTTTCTCAAAATTAATTAGGGAATGTAACATTCCGAATTTTAGTTGAAAAGCAATCTGATGTATTGTATTTCTGTATTAGAAATTTTATTTTCATAAATTGGTCTTACTTGCTCCCTTATTTTTTGGATTTTTTACATTTTTACTTCTGTTTATATTATTCGGGCACTATTATCTTGATAAATAATTATATTACTAATGTAGCTACTATCTATTTCGATTATCTTGAGTAGTAATTCTAGAAAGAGAAAGTGAATAGAGATATTGATGAGTAAAACGTCAAATTTTGATGTCGATTACTTGTGGTGATAAATGTAGAGAGAGGGAGAGAGAGTGGATAGAGAAGAGGAGTAAAAGTTGAAAGTTAGTGTCGATAACTTGATATGGTAATTCTAAAAAGAGTTAAAGTGGGAAGAAAAAACTAAAGGTAAAAAATATCAAATATTAGTGTCAAAGTACTTGAGAAAGTAATTATAGAGAGAAAATAGATAGAAAGAGGGTGAAGAGAGGAGGGTGTAGAAATTGAATGTTGGTGCCAATTACATGAGTTATAATTACAGAGAGAGCAGTGCAAAAATTTAATGATATTTGGTCCGGTAATTCTAGAGAGAGAAAATGAGAAAGATATAATGAAATAAAAAATCAAATATTAGTGTCGACTACTTAGAGGTGATAATTCTAGAGAGAGAAAGTGAATAGAGAATAAGGACTAAGATGTTGAATCTTGATACCGATACTTGAGATCGTAATTTTAGAGAGAGTGGGGCAAAGAGTTGATGTACTTGTTGTATTAATTATACAGAAAGAATGTAATACCCGGTTGTGAATTCATTAATTATCATTCAGTAATTTTCACTCAGAAAATTTTCACTCAGTAATAATCATTCATCAGTCATATTCATTCAATTGTGTTCACCGTTCGACGTATTTTAGAATCGTGTGTCAGTTGTTATTCGTCATTCTGTTGTTGTAATATCGGTATTTGTGCCGTTTGTGCGGAAGCGTAAATTAAGTACGGAAAATAAATGACACGCGGATTTATAGAGGTTCGACCAAACGTGCCTACGTCCTCTCTCGATGTATCTTTTTCTATAGGTTCAAGATCGAAACCTCTGCACCTCTCTTCTATCGGTCGAGGGATTACCGTTACAAGCTCGTCTTCTATCGGTCCGAGTAAAACCGTTTTTCCATTTCTATTGGAACCACTCTAGTTTTATATTGGTACTAGATAAACCTCACTAAGATAGCGATTGCGATTCTAACAATGCTGGATACTTGATCCTAATAACACCGAATCCAATCGTATCTTTTCTTTTTCTCACTCGTGTATGATTTTGTGTATAACACTCAATCACTCTAATTTAAGCTCAAGAACAACAACTATAATGTTTACAATGATATCTCAAGTGTATATGAATTGCTCAATGTTGTTGTGTAGAATGATACCAACTCATTTGGTATTTATAGCCTTCTTCCACAAACTAGCCGTTACTGCCAGTTATTATTAGCGTGCGCTAGGCTGCCTTCCTTAACGTGCGCTATCGCGTGTATTTAGCTTTTAGCGTACGTTATGTATTGTTACGTATGTTAGAGTCTTTCCAGTTTCAGTCCAGTGGCTTCTGTCTCTGGCTGTTAGCGTGCGCTAACATTTCCTTTATAGCGTGCGCTAATCATGCATCATTGTATGCGTCATATATCCGTTAATGCTTTTTGACTTGTAGCAGAGTCTCCCCAATGGATTGATTGACTTGATTCAAACTGATATTTAGCGTGCGCTAAATATCATCTCTTGTGTGCGCTAAGCTTACTTCAGTGCATACGTCATTCTGTGTTTGAATCTCTTCACAACGGTAATAATGGCTCGATAGCGTGCGTTAGGTTACATGGTGTAGCGTGCGCTATCCTCATGAGGTGACTTCACTTCAGGTTACTTCGAACTCGTCTGATCTGCAGCCGGGACCCGTTAGCGTGCGCTGACTTATATTTCTAGTGTGCGCTAGCTTTGTATTTTGTCCAGCTTTTTGCATCTTCGATTCCTACGTCGTTTTGCTTCGCCTTTGTTGTTTTGTTTAGCAACTTAATCATCAAAATACTTATTTATTAATATGTGGAATAAATATTCCAACAATCTCCCCCTTTTTGATGATTACAAAACAACTCTTGAATTGGATAAAACCTGCAAAATTAAATTATATATATATGTACGTTTCAAAGTTTTTGACTTTGATCGTTTCGTTAGTTTCACCCATCCTTTTTCTTTTCTGTCATTTTTGACTTCTCTGTTTTTCATTTTTCAACTCCTTCGTTTCTCCTCCTTTTTACTTTGTATTTTTCTCGTCATATCTTTCATGACGCTTGCAAAAAGTGCAAAAAAAATATAGAGGATTAAAAAAAATACAGAAGTGTGCAATTATAGGATGTAGAACTCCCCCTGAGAAATAATATCTCCCCTTTAAAAGTATTACTCCCCCTGAGTATAATACCAAATGTTAAAAATTAGTTTTTGGGGATCCAACCAAAAGTCGGTTTTTCTTTCGAGACATAGATGATGTTTGAAACAATTGTTCCTTTAGGAACCCAAATTTTCTTAACCTTAATCGTCCGTCTTGGGCTTTTGCAGTTTGAAATATGGTGCCCAATTTTCAAACATTTTTCACACCGGGGTATTTTGAAATTTACGGATTCATTTTTAAAACATGGTTTGAATCCTAATCCCTCTTTATTTAACGTATATTTTTGAACCGAGAACATATTTTGAAATTTCTCGTTTCCGAGAGAAAATTTCTTCGTTAAATTTTTGAGCTCGGTTTGAACTTTAACAAGATCATTCTTTAAAATATTCTCGTTTTCAATGCATTTTGAATGATCGATCTCAACAGATATTCCCTTTTCAAGAATTTTGGAAATCTCATTTTCCAATGATTTATTTTTAAATTGAAGGGATTTAATTTCTTTTAAAGCATTTTGATAATCGGTATGTAATAACTCGAATGCTTCAAAAAGTTCGTCGTAAGAGTTACTTACATGGCTTTCGACGTTGCTGTCGTCGAATGAACTCCGGGCCATGAGCGCGAGATTATTTTGATTCATGAAATCTTCATCAGGATCTTCATCACTCCATGTTTCCACGAGAACTTCCTTGGGTTTAACCCGACAATTCTTAGCAAAGTGGTCTGGTTTACCACATAATCGACAAGTGTTGTCGAATTTCTTAGATTCGCTTGCTTGGATGTCCTTCTTCCTCCGGTTTAATAAGTGTTGGAACTTATTAATATTCTTGGCATAATATGCTGATTCTTCATCGCTTTCGTCCATCGGGATTTCTTCTTTCTTTCTCGACATTTTAGCCTTCATGGATATTGACTTCTCCTTCGGTTTTGGTTTGGCCGAGATTTTAGAACAATCTCGTAGTTGATAAGATAACCAACGAGAGCACTAAAATCAAGAGTATTTAAATCCTTTGATTCCATTATGGCCGTTACCGTACCGTCCCATTCTCGAGGTAGTGGTCGGAGAATTTTCTTTACTTTCTCACTACTCGAAAGTGGTTTCCCGAAACATGCTAATCCATTAGTAATAACCGAAAAACGGTCAAGCATTATCGTGATGGATTCATCGTCCTTCATTTAAATAGTTCGTATTCGTGAAGGAGCATGTTTATTTTCGTCTCCTTGACTTGAGACGTACCTTCATGTGTTACCTCAAGCATTTTCCAAATTTCTGTGGCACTATCACACGATGATATCTGGTTGTGTTCTTCCCGATTTAAGGCACAATAAAGAAGTTGAGTTGCCTTACAATTGTAGTGGTCGTTTTTCTAATCGGAATCGTCATATTCTTAGAGAGTTTTAAGCGTACCGTTGGAATTCGTCGGAATTTTCGGACCAAGACAAATCACCTTCCAAAGCTCGATGTCATATGCTCGGATGAATATAGACATCTTCTTCTTCCACGTCATGAAGTTTGAGACATCAAAAAATGGTGGTCGGTTGAGAGCAAGGCCTTCGACGAGAGCAAGTTGAAACGCGATTGGATCTTTTCTCCTCGGATGTAAAGCCGCTTATAGGAGTACCGCTCCGATACTAATTGTTGTTGTAATATCGGTATTTGCGCCGTTTGTGCGGAAGCATAAATTAAGTGTGGAAAATAAATGACACGCGGATTTATATGTAAAACCCGTAATTTCGATTTCCGGTAATTTATTTTTTTCCGGCGGAAGTCCGTTTTGATGACTCGCTCATGAACGTTTCGTCATTATGAGAATGATTAATTCTACACTTTTTGTCATCCGAGTTCGTTTCGGTGTTGTTTTGTTGAGTTCCGTGCTTTTTAGCGACTTTTCCGCACTTGAGTTCGATTCTTGCGAATCTCATTCGAAACTGCTGTTTTGAGTTTCCCGTAAGTCGTTTAACTTTGTTAGACGTGTTGTGAACTTCGGTTTGGTTATTCGATCATGTATCGTGATTTTCGGGCGTTTTGGGCCATTTTGTAATTTACTGAAAGTTACGGATATCCGTATCTGTAATTGTTGTCTCGACCCATTTCTTGGTCGCGTATGATTAATTATGGTATTATGTTTTCATTTCGGGTCGTTGTTGTTGTCCGCGAACTTTTCATCGTGTTCGTTCCGTACATTTTCGGAAATCGAGCCGTCAAGCCCTGGTGGTCGGGTACTGGCCGGAAGGTTGCGGGACTGGCCGGATAATTGCGGGCACCGGCCAGCTGGGTGCGGCAGGAACCGGCGTAGCGCACGCTACGGCCGAAAGGTAGCGCACGCTACGTTCGGTTGGCAGCGCACGCTACGCCCGGTTGTTTGCGCTGCGAAGCGGCCGAGGCAGAGGCGCCGGGGTACCGACTCAGTGGATCGGCAGGTAGCGCACGCCATCGCCGGACACTACGTATGCTACGGCCGGCAGTAGCACACGCTACGGCCGTAAGGTCGCGTGACGCTACCTAGCCGAAAGCGCCTAGTCCAGTGAGGTCATCGATTGCGGCGGGCCGATAGCACGCGCTAGCTCGGCACTTAGCGCACGCTAGTCCGCCCAAGATAAATGTACGAGCAAATTTCATTTTCACTCATTTTTCATTTCCTTTCTTTTCGATCCGCGGCTGGAGCTTCGGAGGTGACGAAGCCATGTTGTTTAACAATAAATCCACGAAGTTCTTGAGTTCATAACATCAATAAATCATCCGTTATCATCCTTTGATTCAGCGAATCAAGGTAATCTTCCTTAGAACCCTAATTTCATGAATTTGGGGGTTTTTTGCATTTTTATCTGATTCGTTCCGTGTTGTTGATTAATTCATTATGGTATGATTAATCTTGGTAGTATTCTTGTGTTTAACATCATTTAATCCATTGTTCTTCGTCGAATCGAAGTATATTTCTTGATTTACTTCGAATCGACTTTTTGGGGGATTTGTTCTCGATCTCATTTTCCATACGTTTTTGATGGATAGATTGTGGTTAAATGATGTTGTTAAACATATTCTATGGATTGTATATCCATATTTCAACTTGGAATTCCATTTTCGTGTTTTGTCGGGACGAATCGTGTTCTTGGCCGTTTTGGGGAAAACACTTGAACATTCGTCGTTCGTTCTTTGAATTCAACGACTTTGAGTCATGCTATGGAATTCATTTTCATTGTTGTTATTGTCCTCCGTAGTTTATTATTGCGAGTTGGCGTTCGGTGGAGTCGGCGGGTTCGTAGTCGGTTCGTGCCAACCTACTTCGGTCGATTCTCCGCGTTGTGGTTGTTCAAGGCAAGTACCTTGTCCATACTATTCTTGTTTTGTGGATATGATAATTGGTGATCATCTTGGTGTGTTTTTTTAGTTGTTTGAAATGAGTTTTCAAAAGATTCGGCTAGCCTCGTTAAAGGCTCACTTTCAAAACGCGTGTGTTTTGTAAATTGTATGGGTTGTAAGTGACTACGTGAATCCTTTTGGATATATTTGGTGTTGATGTTGCACTTGATAATGCATGTGTACGTATATTGCTTCTTTCCGTTGCGTTATGGTTGACATGCGTGTTGTTATTTATTCGTGTGGTCGTAGACTGACGGATGAATTATGTGAATTGGTGTATTGATTTGATAATTGTTACGACGATGACTGTGTACTTGATGTTTGTGACAATGTGAATACTTGTTGTGAGAGACGTCATATCCGGGAGCCTCTGAGGGCGGGGCGTGCGATCTCCGGCCTGGTGTACGCTGCAATGTGCGGCTCTATATGGTTGGTGAACGCCGGTGTTTATCTGATGCGCATGGAAGGGGCGGCTCTTATGGGAGTGACGCCGGCGCGGTGACACGTACAAGGTGCGGCTGACATGTGGAGTGAACGCCGTTGCACAGGTGTTTCAGTGGAGGCTCCTGGCAGGCTTATTGGTAACGGATATTTGAGTGTTTAGCTAAGACCCCGTTACCGAACGATTATCGTACTTCAAATTCTTTCAACTCTTTTCAAATGCTGGTCTCGATATAGACCATGATTCATGTTTTCTGAAAGTGTGTTTCAACTTATTTTAAAATGTTGGTATCAGGGTTAATTAACCAAGGACATTTGACGAGATCTCTGAGGGTTAATTAATCAGGGGTCTTGAGCAGTTTTTGGGCGGACGAAAGACTGTGTCCTTTATTATACTGTGTTGACATTTTGTGTTTTGGGTCGAGGACCCCGTGTGATGTTGAGATGTTTGATCTCGTGTTGATATTATTTGGATCGGGTCGAGAGCCCCGTGGGAAATATTTGTGAAGACTCGTTTGTGTTGATTGGGTGATTTTCTCGCAAATTGCTTTCCGCCTACTGGTCGAGGACCCTGTTGATTTTGGAAAGAGAAGGATTTGATAATCCTAAATTGTTCTTTATTTAAACTCTCGATGGAATCTTTAAAACTGTTTTATAAATTGTTTCCCTTTTTATTTGTGATCTTTCGGTTTTGTAAATGTTTACCAAACTCTCGCCTCGGGAAGTACTTTTTGTTACGTTTGGATCTTTGAGGATTCCTGGTTATTGTTATTCGTGGAATGTGAATTGTATGGCTCGTATTTGCACTTTGTCCTTGCACTAGCAAAACAGTGGAGTTTTGCTAACCCCCGAGTATTCGAGGGGGTGGATGTCTATTTTTGCATTCAGGTTTTGGAGCATAACACAGGGTCAGCACGAAGGATGATGAAAGATGATCGATACTAATCACATGAGGAACCGTACTTTGTTTATTGGTTCAGTTGTACTTTATTTTCCGCTGCTATACTTTACCCGTTGTACGGGTGTGGTCAGATTTTTGACCCAAGTGGGCATGAGTTGTATTTGAGTTGTATGTATTTATTGAAAGACCAAATCGGCTCCATCGAGTCATTTTAGCCTTAAAGGCATGGTTGAGTTGTTATATGTTGTTACCAGCCTGGTAGATCCTTGAGGAAAGGTTCTACGGCGTGTAATATCCCTGAGCGGATTGGGGGTGTTACATAAATGGTATCGGAGATTAGGTTGAGGAAACCTAGGCTGTCGGGTCAAGTCGTGTTGTTTGAGTCTTGTTTCGTCGGATTTTATCTGACTGAGTCGTGTCGCGACGCGTCGTTTGAGTTTGTTGGTCGTGATTAGTATCGTGGGGCGATCATCATCTTCGTGCGACCTGTAGAAGTAAGTCTCCCTTCTTTGTGTTGTGCCTCGTGTGACACGAGATATTTTTATGATTATTTGTTTAAGTGATGGAATTCTTATGTGGATTTTGATTTCACGATATGTCTTTAGTCGACTCTCGTATTTGATTTATACGAGGAGTGTCGTCGCTTGTGATGTCTTTTTATTGTTGTTTTTGTCCGTTGCTTATGATTTTCGAATCGATTTGTACGTTTTACAAGTTCTATTGTGGAGGCTTTGTGCTTATACGCATTCGACTTGTTCACTAGCCAGTGCGGGAGGGTCTTTAGAGGCCTCGAATGGGGTCAGTGGTTTTGTTCTGAATGTGGTATTTTTTCGTTTATTTCCGTTTAAAGACATGTATTGTCTTGATTTTAAACATTTTGATGCGTGTACTAGGAGTTATTTTAGTGAACGTCGATATGTGTGAGTTTTGGGCATTCTGGCCTATTGGATTTTTGAAAACCTTGAGTATCTTAGAAAAATAAATTTCAAGACATACTTTTCAAATGAGTTATTTTCTTGTGGTACATCCTAGGTGCCACAATATATTTCAAAAATTTTCTACTTCGAGAACCAAAATGCTTTGAGATATTTTCAATGTTTTAGAAACACTTTTATTTAGACCCGAGGGTCGAATATTCTGAAAGTTTTCACTAAGAGAAAGTGTCCTCATTTTTATCAAATGCGAAATGGTTCTCCAAAGTCTCGATAACGATGTTTCACGTTTGTACTTTTTGAAAGGTGATACTCAAGATCAACCAGTGTTCTTCTAAATTATTTTCAAAATGAGGTTTTCATTTTTAAAACCTATCCATTCCCGTTTGAGGGCTGGGTATGTATGTATGATGTTCGCCTTGTCATTTTGATGTTTGCTCCCGAGTATGATCGAATTGGCGGTGTGAGCGTTGAGTCATTTTCCACACATTTGTTGTGTTAGCCCTCTGTGAGAGGTGGGATGTTGGTATTGAATATTGTCGCCTCGTAGTGATTTCTGCGTTGTCGCGCATGTGCGAGCTGTTAGAGCTTGGTTTGGTATGACCGTGTGCATCAGTGATGGTACCGTTATGTGTCGGTTGTTTAATGACATGTTACCTTGCTCCTGTTTTTGTGAATTTTATGGACGAGGTCGAAGGTAATACCCGTACTATTTTGACTTCGGTATTTTCTCTTTATCCAGTCTATCGATTCGCTCATTTTCATTGATACTTTATGAACTTGTTCTGTATTTCGGTTTCATCGTCCGAACAAACTGTGATCTTGTTGTGGGTTGATCTGGTTATTGCTGTGACTTTTTTTTGAGTTCGGTTCCATTCTTGTGAACCTTGTTCGGAAGTGGCATCATTTGGTTCTATTAGTTCTTTTATTCGAAGTGGATCGGATTTGGAACTCCTGTGTTTTCGACTCTTTCGACTCGTTTATGCTCGTTAACATTTTCTGAACTTTCCCTATCCCTTGCTTTTGTTGATCGAACGAGGGTGGTATTGTTTCGGAATAACTCGTTTGTCGTTGTGACTTTTCAATCGCTATTTCCTTTCCTGTGGATGTTATGGGAATGCATGTCTTGTTGTTCTCACCAGATCATCCTGGGAATTGTTGTTTGAATTTTATTATCCTTCGTGTTTCGGACATGATTGTTCGATTTTTGTTGTCTCGATCGTTTGTTTCTTCGGTTTTTGTTTTCGTTTCGTGATTGTTGAGCGTTCAGGCTCCTTCGTAATTCCCTTAAGTTCGGGAAATTAGTCTCATTTTCGATCTTCCAACCCTTGGGCGGTGGAATTCCGTATTTGTTCAGCGATTGGCTCGCGTTTTGATTGATGTACCGTTGGGTCGGTCAATCTTATTGATTTTCGTTTGTGTTTTGTGATTGTTCGGATAATTGACTTGACTATATTATCCGTTTGATGACGCTTGTCATTTGTTGGTTTTATTATATTCCTAACGGCGACATTGTGTTGGTCGCCGTGGAGCGTGTTTTCACGTCGTATGTCTCTTTGCATTTCTTGCAGCATTTCGCCGTCGGGCACGAGTTTTCAGTTTTTGTGTATCTCGTCGAGTTTTCCTGGCAGGGGATATTGCTTCTCCCTACTTATTTTAAGTTTCGGGACGAAACTTCTTTGAAGGAGGGTAGAATGTAAAACTCGTAATTTCGATTTCCGGTCATTTCTTTTTTTCCAGCGGAAGTCCGTTTTGACGACTTGCTCATGACCGTTTCGTCATTCTGAGAATGATTAATTCTACACTTTTTGTCATCCGAGTTCGTTTCGGTGTTGTTTTGTTGAGTTCCGTGCTTTTTAGCAACTTTTCCGCACTTGAGTTCGATTCTTGCGAATCTCGTTCGAAACTGCTGTTTTGAGTTTCCCGTAAGTCCGTTTAACTTTTTTAGACGTCTTGTGAACTTCAGTTTGGTTATTCGATCATGTATCGTGATTTTCGGGCGTTTTGGGCCATTTTGTAATTTACTGAAAGTTACGGGTATTCGTATCTGTAATTATTGTCTCGACCCGTTTCTTGGTCGCGTATGATTAATTATGGTATTATGTTTCATTACCGGTCGTTGATGTTGTCCGCTAACTTTTCGTCGTGTTCGTTCCGTATGTTTTCGGAAATCGAGCCGTCGAGCCCTGGTGGTCGGGTACTGGCCGGAAGGTTGCGGGACTGGCCGGATAATTGCAGGCACCGGCCGGACGGGTGCGGCAGGAACCGGCGTAGCGCACGCTACGGCCGGAAGGTAGCGCACATTACGGCCGGGAGGCAGCGCACGCTACGCCCGGTTGTCTGCGCGCTAGCGGGCCGAGGCAGTAGGGCAGTGGGGATACTAGACTCGGTGGATCGGCAGGTAACGCACGCTACTGCCGGACACTACGTACGCTATGGCCGGCAGGTAGCGCACGCTACGGCCGCAAGGCTGCGGACGCTACCTGGCCGAGCAGTCTAGTCCAGGAGGTCACTGGATTGCGGCCTCGGCCGATAGCGCGCGCTATCTCGGCAGCCTAGCGCACGCTAGTCCGACCCAGTATAAATGTGGCTGAGCAGCCTCATTTTCACTCATTTTTCATTTCCTTTCTTTTCGATCCGCGGCTAGAGCTTCGGAGGTGACGAAGCCATGTTGTTTAACAACAAATCTACGAAGTTCTTGAGTTCATAACATTAATCAATCATCCGTTATCATCCTTTGATCCAGCGAATCAAGGTAATCTTCCTTGGAACCCTAATTTCGTGAATTTGGGGGGTTTTGCATTTTTATCCGATTCTTTCCGTGTTGTTGATTAATTCATGATGGGTATGATTAATCTTGGTAGTATTCTTGTGTTTAACATCATTTAATCCATTGTTCTTCGTCGAATCGAAGTATATTTCTTGATTTCCTTCGAATCGACTTTTTGGGGGATTTGTTCTCGATCTCGTTTTCCATCCGTTTTTTATGGATCGATTGTGGTTAAATGATGTTGTTAAGAATATTCTATGGATTGTATATCCATATTTCAACTTGGAATTCTGTTTTCGTGTTTTGTCGGGACGAATCGTGTTCTTGGCCGTTTTGGGGAAAACACTTGAACATTCGTCGTTCGTTCTTTGAATTCAACGGCTTTGAGTCATGCTATGGAATTCATTTTCATTGTTGTTATTGTCCTCCGTAGTTTATTATTGCGAGTTGGCATTCGGTGGAGTCGGCGGGTTCGTAGTCGGTTCGTGCCAACCTACTTCGGTCGATTCTCCGCGTTGTGGTTGTTCAAGGCAAGTACCTTGTCCATACTATTCTTGTTTTGTGGATATAATAATTGGTGATCATCTTGGTGTGTTTGTTTATTTGTTTGAAATGAGTTTTCAAAAGATTCGGCTAGCCTCGTTAAAGGCTCACTTTCAAAACGCATGTGTTTTGTAAATTGTGTGGGTTGTAAGTGACTATGTGAATCCTTTGGATATATTTGGTGTTGATGTTGCGCTTGATAATGCGTGTGTACGTATATTGCTTCTTTCCGTTTCGTTATGGTTGACGTGCGTGTTGTTATTTATTCGTGTGGTCGTAGACTGACGGATGAATTATGTGAATTGGTGTATTGATTTGATAATTGTTACGACGATGACTGTGTACTTGATGTTTGTGACAATGTGAATACTTGTTGTGAGAGACGTCATATCCGGGAGCCTCTGAGGGCGGGGCGTGCGATCTCCGGCCTGGTGTACGCTGCAATGTGCGGCTCTATATGGTTGGTGAACGCCGGTGTTTATCTGATGCGCGTGCAAGGGGCGGCTCTTATGGGAGTGACGCCGGCGCGGTGACACGTACAAGGTGCGGCTGACATGTGGAGTGAACGCCGGTGCACAGGTGTTTCAGTGGAGGCGCTTGGCAGGCTTATTGGAAACGGATATTTGAGTGTTTAGCTAAGACCCCGTTACCGAACGATTATCGTATTTCAAATTCTTTCAACTCTTTTCAAATGCTGGTCTCGATATAGACCGTGATTCATGTTTTTTGAAAGTGTGTTTCAACTTGTTTTAAAATGTTGGTATTAGGGTTAATTAACCAAGGACATTTGACGAGATCTCCGAGGGTTAATTAATCAGGGGTCTTGAGGAGTTTTTGGGCGGACGAAAGATTGTGTCCTTGATTATAATGTGTTGAAATTTTGTGTTTTGGGTCGAGGACCCCGTGTGATGTTGATATGTTTGATCTCGTGTTGATATTATTTTGATCGGGTCGAGAGCCCCGTGGGAAATATTTGTGAAGACTCGTTTGTGTTGATTGGGTGATTTTCTTGCAAATTGCTTTCCGCCTACTGGTCGAGGACCCTATTGATTTTGGAAAGAGAAGGATTTGATAATCCTAAATTGTTTTCTATTTAAACTCTCGATGGCATATTTAAAACTGTTTTATAAATTGTTTCCCTTTTTATTTGTGATCTTTCGGTTTTGTAAATGTTTACCAAACTCTCGCCTCGGGAAGTACTTTTTGTTACATTTGGATCTTTGAGGATTCCTGGTTATTGTTATTCTTGGAATGTGAATTGTATGGCTCGTATTTGCACTTTGTCCTTACACTAGGAAAACAGTGGAGTTTTGCTAACCCCCGAGTATTCGGGGGGTGGATGTCTATTTTTGCATTCAGGTTTTGGAGCATAACACAGGGTCGGCACGAAGGATAATGAAAGATGATCGATACTAATCACATGAGGAACCGTACTTTGTTTATTAGTTCAGTTGTACTTTATTTTTCGCTGCTATTCTTTTCCCGTTGTACGGGTGTGGTTGTATTTTGACCCCTGCATGGGCATGAGTTGTATTTGAGTTGTATGTATTTATTGAAAGACCAAATCGGTCTACTGAGTCATTTTAGCCTTAAATGCATGGTTGAGTTGTTATATGTTGTTACCAGCCTGGTAGATCCTTGAGGAAAGGTTCTACGGCGTGTAATACCCCTTAGCGGATTGGGGGTGTTACATTATAGAGGTTCGGCCAAACGTGCCTACGTCATCTCTCGATGTATATTTTTCTATAGGTTCAAGATCGAAATCTCTGCACCTCTCTTCTATCGGTCGAGGGATTACCGTTACAAGCTCATCTTCTATCGGTCCGAGTAAAACCATTTTTCCTTTTCTATTGGATAAGGAATCAACCACTCTAGCTTTCTATTGGTACTAGATAAACCTCACTAAGATAGCGATTGCGATCCTAACAATGCCGGATCATTGATCCTAATAACACCGAATCCAATCGTATCTTTTTTTTTCTTACTCGTGTATGATTTTGTGTATAACACTCAATCACTCTAATTTAAGATCAAGAACAACAACTATAATGTTTACAATGATATTTCAAGTGTATATGAATTGCTCAATGTTGTTGTGTGGAATGATACCAACTCATTTGGTATTTATAGCCTTCTTCCACAAACTAGCCGTTACTGCCAGTTATTATTAGCATGCGCTAGGCTGCCTTCCTTAGCATGTGCTATCGCGTGTATTTAGCCTTTAGCGTACATTATGTATTATTACGTACGTTAGAGTCTTTCCAGTTTCAGTCCAGTGGCTTCTGTCTCTGGCTGTTAGCATGCGCTAACACTTCCTTTGTAGCATGCGTTAATCATGCATCATTGTATGCGTCATATATCCGTTAATGCTTTTTGACTTGTAGCAGAGTCTCCCCAATGGATTGATTGACTTGATTCAAACTGATATTTAGCGTGCGCTAAATATCATCTCTTGTGTGCGCTAAGCTTACTTCAGTGCATACGTCATTCTGTGTTTGAATCTCTTCACAACGGTAATAATGGCTCGATAGCGTGCGTTAGGTTACATGGTGTAGCGTGCGCTATCCTCATGAGGTGACTTCACTTCAGGTTACTTCGAACTCGTCTGATCTGTAGCTGGGACCCGTTAGCGTGTGCTAACTTATATTTCTAGCGTGCGCTACCTTTGTATTTTGTCCAGCTTTTTGCGTCTTCGATTCCTACGCCGTTTTGCTTCGCCTTTGTTGTTTTGTTTAGCAACTTAATCATCAAAACACTTAATTATTAATATGTGGAATAAATATTCCAACACATTCATCACTATTTGAGATCGAGATGAGAATATTTTCATCATTATCATCATATTTTGGTAGTATGTGTGTTAGGTCGCGCACGCTACATACTCTTGTTAGCGCGCGCTAATGGAGTACAGGTAGCGCACGCTATAGCTCAGTATTAGCGCACGCTAGCGCAAGTAAGGCTGACAGTCTAGAAGGTACTGGGCTGATTTGGGAAATTCGTAGCGCACGCTACAAGTGGTAAGTAGCGTACGCTAATTATGCTAGCAACGCACGCTAAGTCATAAGAGTAGCGCACACTAACGCGAGCAGGGCAGAGGACAGTAGGTTCTGGACTCTACTTGCTGGGTATCGAACATCAGTTAGCGCATGCTAACATTTTGGGTTAACGCACGCTATCGGAAGGCGTTAGCGTACGCTACCAAGTTCGTAGTGCACGCTAACGAAGCAGTCAGAGCTCACTGGACTGCCCAGTAACCCGCTAGCGCACGCTAAATATCAGGACATAGCGCACGCTAAACTGGGATCAGTATAAATTGGACACTTCAGTCTAGTTTCGTCATTTTCACTTCTCCCTTCCTACTCCCGTCGGTTTTGAGCGATTTTGGACTTTTGTTGAAGGGTTCTTCGATCTGGAACCACCTATGATCATTTTCAAGCTTCTAAGTCGGATGAATCATCATTCAATCCTTTCCAACATACCAAATCAAGGTAAACATCTCTTGGATCTAGAATTTTGGAATTTGAGTGTTTTACTTCCGATCTCTTCAAGTTAGCTTGATATTATGTTGGAATATGTTAGATATAGATTATCTACCTTGGATACATGTATTTCTACGGATTTATTGGTGTATATTTCTGAATTTTTGAATATTTGGAATTGTTCAAGAACACCTTGGGTGTTGACTTTGGAATTTTGGGGGTTTTCGACTAGATGTTGTCGTAATCTCGAATGAAGTATTCCTATTGGATTATTAATGGTATTAATGAGGTTTTGTTGGATTGAATCATTCATTGGAAGTTGGTTTTCGATATAATTGAGTTTTGGTTGTAAACAATTGGAGATTGTTTACAACGTGTTTGTTAGAATGCCCAATGAGTTTTGGGTAGTGTTGTATCGACTTTTGAGTTGGTTGTGATCATGCTTGATTCGTATATTAAGCGTATTGTTGGTACCTGTGTTATTCAAGGTTGTTCGAGCGGTCGATATTTCCATTAAGGATGTTGATCGTGGAAGGACTTTCTCGCCTTCGGTTTGAGGCAAGTTTTATACTTGTATTAGTCAACGAGATTAATGTTATCATATACGTGTATGAATGTGTTGTCTCATTCCGAGACTTAGTATATTCATGAATTCATTGATATTAGGGGATCGTTCGATACGATACTCTTCGGTAATTATGCCAAATGTTTATTATTGTTCGTTAATGTCCGGTTCAAGGCATTAAGATACTCGTTGTTAATGTTATTGTCGATATTCGGTTTGCGGTATCGATGTATGGATTGTTGTTGTTAATATTGATGTCGATCTAAGACATTGTGGTAATCATTGTTATTAATGTTGGCGTCCTGTCATTCATGTTATATCGGCCGATTGAAGGCATTGGCGTATTCATTCGCATCTTCGCCGTCGGTAACCGATTAAAGGTGCTGTGGCATTCACTATATCATTATTGTCGATTGGCCATTCTAAGGCAATCGAGGTGATCAATCATTCTTCGTATCATTGTTATCGATTGGCCATTCTAAGGCCATCGAAGTGTTCAATCATTCATGGGATCACTGTTATTGATTGGCCATTCTAAGGCAAAACGAGGTATTAAATCATTTATTATATCATTGTTATCGGTTGGCCGTTCTAAGTCAATCGAGGTATTGAATCATCCGCTACATCGTTGTTATCGATTGGCCGTTCCAAGGCAATCGAGGTATTGAATTGGGATTATCACGGATAGTTTCCATCCGTTGTATCATTATTATTGATTGGCCATTATAAGGTAATCGAGGTATTGAATTGGAACCACCGAGGAAGGTGCCCATCCGTGAGTCATTGTTTTCGTGTTGGCCGGCTCAAGGCAGTACCCTATCATTCTTGTGAATTCGGTAATCTTTGGATCGTTGCCGTTTGTGATTAATTGTGTTTTGTAGGCTAGTCTGGGCTAGTGCTCATCATGGGTAAGTTTGGGGCTTGAACCTTCGCGGTTGGTTCCCAACACCTACAACTCAGTAGGTCACGGTCACTGGGTGATTTCATTATGGGTAAGTTTGTTTGTTTTTTATTTTTTTTCTTAATACGTGTGTATTCTTAATACACAATTACTGCATAATGTCAACATACCCATGCAAGGGTAAAACACAACAACGCCAGAAGACAACAGTCATTATGGGTAAGTTTGGGGCTTGAACCTTCGCGGTTGGTTTCCAACACCTACAACTCAGTAGGTCACGGTCACTGGGTGATTTCATTATGGGTAAGTTTGGGGCTTAAACCTTCGCGGTTGGTTCCCAACACCTACAACTCAGTAGGTCACGATCACTGGGTGATTTCATTATGGGTAAATTTGGGGCTTGAACCTTCACGGTTGGTTCCCAACACCTACAGTTCAGTAGGTCACGGCCATAGGATGGTTTCATTGTGATACGGCTTCGTGCTGTGGCTTTGGCCATCATTGTGATACGGATTCGTGCCATGGCTTCGACCCTCATTGGTACAGCTTCGGGCTGTTTTGGCTTCGGGCCATTGTGATGATTTATAGTTTTAGCTGAGTAACTTTCAGGTGATTCTGTTCATTTACAGCTTCGACTGAGTGACTTTCAGGCCTTTGTGATGTCTTGGTATTTCATTGGAGCCTTCGGGCATTGTGATTCATGTTTCATTCAAATTGGTTTGTTTCATCTTCATGTAATTCATTGTGGTGTTCTATATCGATGATTCGTCGTTGGGCGCTTATGTTCTAACATGTTGAGCAGGTATTAATAGTATGCCGTGGGCATAGTGTTTCACGAATGCTCGGTTCTTACCTTGGTTTGTGAGAATCTCGTATTATTATTATCATTGTACCGTTTTATTCTGCCTTTGGATGCATATCATGTTATACATGTATTTGATGTTCATTATCTGGATGACTGACCCCGTGGGGGCGGAACATGTTTTCATGTTTTAGGTGCTTGCGAGGAGAGAGTTGAGACACAGGGGCATGATGATGGCGACGAGGCATTCGAGCGATACTAGTCCGAGTTGTTCATGTTGGTCAGTAAGTTGGAGTGTTCTCGAGTTTGTCAGTCATTGTCATTATGTATTACCCGAGCAGATGCTCGTGGATATTGTTGTATTTTTATTTTTTGCCATGTTGGCCCATCGTCGTCGTTGAAATTCCTTATCGGAATATTGTGTCGGATATCATGGTAGGGATTGTGATCCCCTTGTTGGTTAATTTAAGGTACTTTAGTCATATTCGCCTGGTGGATCTCTGGGTGTGGGGTCCACAGCACTGTAATAACCCAATGGGATTTGGGGGTGTTACAAAGAAAGTTGATCGGGAGATGGGAAATTAAAGTTGAATACTAGTGTTGATTACTTGGAGTGACAATTGTAGAGAGAGGAGTATAAAATGTTGAATGTTGTTTGGTGTGATAATTCCATAATTAGAAAGTGGCAAAGTAGATGGGGACTTAAAAGTAGAATATTATTATCGATTAGTTGCGTTGATAACTGTAGAGAGAGAAAATGAGTAGGGCGAGGGGGACTAAAAAGTCAAATGTTGGTGTCGATTACTTGTGTTGATTGTTCTAGAGAGAGAAGGTGAGTAGAGAGAGGGGATATAGAAAGTTGAATATTGGTGTCAATTAAATAGAGTCGTAATTATAGAGAGAGTTGTGTAAAAAATTGAATGTTACTTGGTATGGTATTTCTAAAGAGAGAGTGGGAAGAGATAAGAGAAAGTAAAAAGTCAAACCTTAATACTAGTTATAGGGGGCATGAGAGAATAGTTGGTAGAAAGATAGGGTGTAAAAATTGAATCTTGATACTGATTTATTCGGTGGTAATTCTAGCGAGGTAAAGTGGGTAAAGAGATGGGGGCTAAAGGCCAAGTATTAATTTCGATGACTTGGAGTAGCAATTATAGAGCGACAAAGTGAGTAGAGAGTTGGGACTAAAAAGTTGAATATTGATACCGATTGTTTAAGATGGTAATTCAAAAGAGAGAAAGTGGGTAGAGAGAGGAGAGACTAGAAAGTTGAGTGTTGGTTCTGTTAGCTCCGGATGGTAATTCTAGAAAGAAAATAGGTGGGTATGCGAGACTAAATAGTCGAATACTAGTGCCGATAACTTGGAGATGTAATTTTAGAGTGATATAATGAGTGAAAAGATCGGGAGTACAAAATTGAATGTTGGTACCGATTATTTGGGTGGTAATTTTTGAGAGAGAAACTAGGTAGAGAGATGAGGACTAGAATGTCGAATGTTGGTACCAATTACTTAGAGGTGCAATTCTAAAGAGACAAAGTGGGTAGATATATGGGGAAAAAAGTTGAATGTCAATATCGATTACTTGAGGTGGTTATTCTAGATTGAGAAATTGGATAAAGAGACTCGAAATTAAAAGGTTGAATGTTCATAATTGAGGTGCTAATTCTTCAGAGAGAAAGTGGACAGATAGTTTGGATAACTAAAAAGATGAATATTAATACTGATTACTTGAGGTGTAGTAATTCATGAAAGAGATAGTGGTTAGAGAGATGGAGAGTAAAATAGTTGAATGTTGATATAGATTTCTTGAGGTGGTAATTCTAGAGTGAGAAATTGAGTAGAAAGGTGGAGTATAAAGTTGAATGTTGATACTAATTACTTATGTTGGTAGTTATAGAGTGGAAAAGTGAGTAGAAAGATGAGGGTAGAAAGTTGAATGTTTTTACCAATTATTTTTTAGCGGTAATTCTAGAGAGAGAAAGTGGAAAGAGAGATGAGGGATTGAAAGTCAAATATTAATAGGGTGGTAATTCTAGAGCGAGAAATATGGTAGAGAGATGACGGAGTAAAATATTAGATATTCCTACTGTTAGGAATATGCCCTTGAATGCCACTCAGAGGATGAGAGAGTGAGAGCATTATATTGTAATTATGAACATTTATTAAATAAGGCATTTATAATTACTATATTATTTATCATTGGCATCGTGATTTAGTATATAGAATAATAGTCCTTGCATTCGAGAGCAAACATTCCACTCCTTATGGAGATAAGGAATTGGCACTGGAAGTATTTATGGCTCGAATTCTTAATTGATTCGCAAGTCGATAAAACTTAACTGGGCAGTAAGTTTAGACAAGTCTTGTATAACGTGTACTATGATATGTATACGGTCTGTCTTCACTAAGGATTAGTGGGAGCATACGTTTTAGGTATGCTAATGGGATTAGTATACTCGAACACGACTCACCTCGATTTGGTCACATGGATATCATTTAGGGATTATCAATAACTGAATCCAAAGGTTGTGATAGGTATACATGGACCTTTGACTTAAGGTTTCAGTAGGAGATGTGCTTGTGACGTTAAGTTAGTCATTAGAGTTGTTCGATCCAATCACCGATTGGTGGGATTAACCTCGAAGTGCAACTTAGTGGGCAAGTAGCAGTCTCTACTGAATACCAAGATAGGATTCTTTCTCCTCTAAGTGAGCAGGTAAATGTCCTATGCGGTTAATGGCAAATGAGATCATAAGTCTTTGGCCAAAGCATTTAGAGCTAGTTGTTTTTGATACACGGGAGCTCTGCGATCTCGGTTTGTATTAACAAATGCATAGAGTCAAGTTGAAATAGGGTTTGACTTTACCGTGACCCTAATACTTGACTAGGATATATTATTGAAGTATTTATACGTATATGGTATTCACGACATAAGGGTTTTGGAATGATCCCATCATTCGTTCTCAGTTAGGTTATGTTGTGGACCACGAGACTAGCTAAGTGGTGCTAACACTCATTGGATCCCCCCAATGCTAACTGAGACGAACCTACCGAGTCGGGGAGGAAGTAACGACGGATTATGTTTACCTTATTCTTTCTTGGTTAATATTGGACATTGGACGTCTAAATTAATTTATTGGATAAATTAAATCAGTTCCATGAATTAAATAAATTATTGTGTAATTAATTTATTCATATTATTTCTTACAAAATTTATTTTTAATATGATTAATTAATTTGATTGATTAATTGTATTAATATTGAAATGTACCAAGGTTTATCTATCGTATTAGATACATGAGGGTCCGTTTTACGGACCAAAATGAACCAAAACCAAAATATACTTCCTTGCCCCCCATACTCACCTAACATGGTTTATTATCATTATTTTTGTCTTGATATTTTATTTAATTTGTGGAGACTTTAATTATACATGCTGTATAATTAAAGTTTAAGTGTATTTGGTGGTGTGAGTTGTTTTTGTTATAAAACAAGAACCAGCATCATCATCAAAATACTTGACACTTTGAAGTGAGTTTGGCCATGAGTTTTGAGGGATAAAAGAGGAAATTCTCAGGCTTTATACATTTGAATTCTAAGTGTATTTTGAGAGAAAATATTTTTTTATAAAATACTTAGAGTATTTATAAAATATATTTATGCTAATTCTATCAATTTCTAGCCGTATACTTAGAGTATAAATTGATAGAAATATCTTCCGGTCATCTTTCGACCCATGATACGTAAAAGCCCGACGCTTTCAGTGCTCGTGAATTTCCAAAAGCTCATCCGATTGGATTCGTGTTCGTACTCGGAATCAAGAAGATATTATCAAAGGTCTACGAGGGTATGACTTTTTAATTTTATCTTCATCAATTTATATTTATTTAGACGATGCTTGATCGATCCGTTTAGGGGTTTGGTTTTACCGGTTAGATTGGTTTCTTTTCCGCTGCCTAACTCGATTTGAATCACTGAATCCCAACAGTAGCATCTAAGAGAGGTCTATGCGGTCGTATATTCGATATTTGCATTTGGAATGCTTGGTTATTATTATGATTTAGAATCATAATTGTTTTAATTGTTAATGTTTCATTGTTCATCTAAAAATTTATTTTTCATGATTTAATGTTATAATATAAATCTATTTTTCTTTTAAAAACTGATTTATATGTGTAATATAAAAAATAAGAAAAATATTATTTTTCAATTCGGGACGAAAAGACGAGCCGGAAAAGTGGCCGGACCCGACAGCTGGGGCCTGCCGGGAGGCTACCGAGAGCAGTAGGCAGCAACCGAGCAACATGCTCGGATGCTTGGCTAGGGATGGGCAGCCCCTGCCAGGCCGCGTGCCTGGCCCGAGCCTTGTGTTTTCCGACTCCATTTTTATATTTCATTCGGTAAATTAATTTCCCACAAATTAAATTGGATTTAATTTGACTAAAATATAATTATGTGGCGGGATATAAGAATCGCACTCTAAAAGAGATGATGAATGTGATACTGCTAAATCCAGTTCTGCCGCAAAATATTTGGGGAGAAGCCATCTTAACAATGAATTACCTCTTAAACAAGATATGCCGTAAGAACGGGGATAAAACTCTTTATGAATTTTCATAAAGAGTTTGTAAACAAAGGTGTGGGGGTGTCTAGCAAAGGTGCTGATACCTACACCTAAGAAAGTCAAAATAGGCCCAAAAACAGTTGACTGCATTTCCATTGGATATATACACAACATCAACGCCTATCGATTTTGTAACACCCCCGATATATTCAGGAATATTACAGCACCGTAAATCCTTTACATAAAAATTTACAAGGCTGAAGAAATGAAAAGACAATAACAGATGCCAACATATGAAAGTAACTGAAATAAAATACAACAGTTCTGGGCTAATATCGAAAATACAAACATCCAAATGAAGAATATTAATACATCACCAAATCCAACATCATAAACGACGACGTACTCGAGTACTTATTAAAAACAACACAAACAACAGACAATTGAACCTGGCCGGAACATCACTCTGCACCCTCGTCGTCATGCAGCTCCAGTGGTTGTTTTCCTGCTCTCCTAGATCCTGAACATAAACAAATATTCACCTCCAAAGGGGTTAGCACAACGATGCTAATACAAGTACCACAACATGTTATTCAACGATTCACAAAGAACAAAACTAATATAAATGAGAAAATACGAATGAGCCTCTTCCTACGAGAAACTCATAAATATAATACACGGATGATAATCACAACATGACATCACAACATACATATGGTAATTCCGATGATCCAGAGTTCACTGCCTAGATCCCAAGATGATCCCGTCGGACCAACATGAGGTGGAAAAACTGTCCGATGATCCAGCACATGCTAGCATGGATCCCAAGATGATCCCGTCGGACCAACACGAGGTGGACATACAACAATGACACATATACACGACAATATATATAACATCAACACGTAAAACATAAATAAGGTACTTGCCTCGAATCGATGACAAGGGTAAAACTCCGACGAATATCAATACACTCGAAGGTCGCTCCTTCAATTAATCACGTTGCAATCCTCGAACCTTAAACAGAAGAAATAATATAGAATTCATCTCACATCGTACGAACATCTAACAATCCAAATTACGGTCGAAAGTTCATAAAACGTATCCTTTCTGACCTGCATAACGTACGTTACATACCCTTTGTAGCGTACGTTAAGCCTACTCGTTAGCGTACGTAAGCTACGAAGTCTAGCGTACGCTAACCATGCATCGATAGTTCCTCTCTGATCAGTCGACTGACTCGTCTGATGATATAACATACGTTACATACCAAACGTAGCGTATGTTAATTCTGCCCATTAGCGTACGTAAGCTACAGAGCTTAGCGCACGCTAAAAACACACATGACAGTTTCTCACTGAGCAGACGACTGTCCCGATTGGTGATGTAGCGTACGAAATCCTCAACGTACGTTATCCTCATACATATCATGCTCATACAATTATGAATGATCCTACAGATTAAAACATCTTCAAATTCAAGGATACGTATACCATCACAACACTATATTCAATCTCGATTACAATTATCATGTGAAGTTTGGGTGATCTAAGGTTGATGCGCTTGTTTCCAATATCATCATTACATTCAAACTTTATCTTAAAGATGACCTAACAAATCCAACTTATAAGAAAGGATACAACCTTCGATGATTCTTTCTTAAGTCCATTTAGCAAAAGTGATATCAAATCCAAGTCTACGATCAATATGGCAACACCATTTAATATGGATTATCCAACTAATAACACTACTCTTATTGTTTGTCAAAACAGTAACAAGGTTCCAACTATAATGTTCTCAACATTGGTAACTTAAGCATAATCATCCCAATTTCCTAAACATGATGTTTGGTTGAATAAATCATCTATGAAACTTAATATCCTTGATAGCATGATCAAATAATCCTTAAGAATACGAATTCAAACTTGGAGATAGCATAACATACCTGAAGATGAAGAAAATGCTGAGATAATAGGTAGAATCCAACTCTGGTTGCTTGTATGCCAATTAAAGATGATTCTCCACTTCAATGATCAAGTATAAGTAATCTCCAATCTTCAATGACCAAGTATTAAGTGATCTAAAGGTGTTTAAGGTGGCTGGGAACTCTCTGGGGATGAAGTATGTTGAAAGCCAAGTGAAAGAAATGAATGAAATGAAATGGGGTGCTGTCCCATTTATAACTTTCTCAGCATAACGTACGCTAGCCTTTGCTCATAGTGTACGTTATCGTCCAAAATAGCTTACTGTCTTGTTTCTGAACTTCATTACATACGCTACACTTATCATGTTACGTACGTAACCAATACCATTAGCATACGCTACGTACTTACCTTAGCGTACGTTAACATCCGTTGACTTAAAAAGTGTCCAGGTTCATGCTGTACGAATCTGGTAAGTATCTGGTCGAGCCCACCACCAGCTGGCTCATGTGCTAGCCGCCCTGCTCAATTATTTGTTGTCTTACGTACGCTACGCTTCATTCGTAGCATACGCTAATCTTAGCATATAACGTACGCTATGCTCACTTCGTAGCGTACGTTATCACGTGTTTGCATGTGAAAATACATATATTATCATGCACATAGATACGAATATGAGAAATATCATACTTCGATTATCGTTACCACAAATCTGAATAATACAGGGTTCAATTACATATGAAATACTCAATAATTAATCCGGATATTACATACTCTCCTTCTAAAAAGGAGTTTTGTCCCGAAACTCAAGACGTAAATAACTCTGGATATCTGGATCTCATGTTTTCTTCCGTTTCTCAAGTGGCTTCTTCCACTCCGTGGCACAACCATTGAACCCTAACCAAAGCGATCGGTTTGTTTCTCAATTGCTTAACTCGACTCTCGAGTATCCTGATCGGTCTCTCTTCAAACATCCCATCCTGAGCGATTTCGATCTTGCCAAAATCAATGACATGACTAAGATCTGGTATATACTTCCGTAACTGGGATACGTGGAATACATTATGAACATGTCTCAATGACGGCGGTAATGCCAACCTATATGCTAACTCTCCAACTCTCTCAAGAATCTCGAATGGTCCGATATATCACGGACTCAGCTTTCCCTTTCTCCCGAAATGAAAGATTCCCCGAGTAGGAGAAACCTTTAAAAGCACGTGATCTCTAATACTGAACTCTAATGGGCGACGGCGCACGTCTGCTTAAGATTTCTGTCGACTCTGGGCGGTTAACAGTCTTTCGCGAATCAAGGCTATCTTTTTTCGTGTCTGTATGATCAATTCCGATTCCGTCCCGATCAAGTCTAATGAATCATCCCAACATAGGGGCGATCTGCATCTCCTCCCGTATAATGCCTCGAATGGTGCCATCTTAATGGAAGCATGCCAACTATTGTTGTAGGTGAATTCAATCAACGGTAGATGAACTTCCCAATCAGTTGACCAATCTAAGGCACAATCCCTCAGCATATCTTCCACTATTTGAATAGTCCTTTCGGATTGTCCGTCTATCTGTAGATGATAAGCTGTGCTGAAGTTCAATTCGGTTCCCAGGGCTTTATGAACTGCTTTCCAAAAATGAGACACAAAGCGACCGTCTCGGTCAGAAATAATGGTCTTCGGCGTACTATGCAATCGGACTATCTCTACAATAAACACTCGTGCCAACTTCTCTGGTTCCCAAGTGTCCTTAATGCCTAGAAAATGAGCTGATTTGGTTAAACGATCAACTATCACCCAAATCATGTTCATCCCTATTCTGGTCTTAGGCATATTGGTGATAAAGTCTATCGATATGTCCTCCCACTTCCATTCAGGAATCGGGAGCGACTTCAGCATTCCAGCAGGTCGTTGATGCTCGATCTTAACCTGCTGACAAACCAAACATTTCGAGACGTAATTGGCTACGTCTTTCTTCATGTTGCCCCACCAGAAATTCTACTTCAGATCCTTATACATCTTACTGGTGCCCGGGTGGATAGAATAGGGCATACTGTGAGCTTCCTTCAGAATTGTTTGCTTCAAAACATCGACATCGGGAATATAAAGTCGGTTCTGAAATCTCAAGACTCCATCATCATGAATTACAAATCCTGGGGCTTTTCCCTTGTCCACTTCATCGCGTAACCGAATCATCAGAGGATCATCCAATTTCTTAGATTTGATTTCTTCGGTTAACGATGAAGTTATTTCCATCACACACAGTTGTTCTTGGTTGCAACCATATTTCAATTCCTTCACGAATCAATTCCCATTGAATGTTGATCTGGGAGGTGAGAGTCTCCAGCATTCGAATAAAAACAGGCTTGCGGCTTAGTGCATCCGCCACTACATTCGCATTGCCTGGATGATAAAGAATCTCCAAGTCATAGTCCTTAATCAGTTCCAGCCATCTCCTTTGCCGCATGTTTAACTCCTTCTGACTGAAGATGTATTTGAGACTCTTGTGATCTGTAATGATTCGACAGTGAGTCCCGTACAAGTAATGTCTCCAGATTTTTAAAGCAAAAACTACCTCTACCAGCTCCAAATCATGCGTTGGGTAATTTACTTCATAAGGCTTCAGCTGTTGTGATGCGTAGGCGATCATCTTCTCATTATGCATCAACACACACCCGAGACCTTGGTTTGAAGCGTCACTGTAAACTATGAATCCTCCAGTTCCCTGTGGTAGTGCTAAAATTGGTGCCGTCGTCAATCTCTTCTTCAATTCATCAAAGCTAGTCTGACACATTTCGTTCCACTCAAAATTTTGGGTTTTCTATAGTAATTGAGTAAGTGGACGGGTAATTTTGGAAAACCCTTCCACAAACCGACGATAATACCCTGCAAGTCCTAAGAAACTTCTAACTTCTTTCACGTTTTTAGGAGATTTCCAATCCATAACTGCTTCAATTTTCTGGGGATCTACTCGGACTCCTTCTGCTGATACCATATGACCGAGGAACATTACTTCCTTTAGCCATAAGTCACACTTAGAAAGCTTGGCGTACAATTGCTCGTTTCTCAAAAGGTCTAAAACGATCCGCAAATGCTGTGCATGCTTTTACGAGTTCTTGGAATAAACCAGAATGTCATCAATAAATATGACCATGAATTTGTCCAAATACTCTATGAACACTCGGTTCATCAATTGCATAAATACAGCAGGTACATTAGTGAGACCAAACGGCATCACTACAAACTCATAGTGTCCGTAGCGAGTTCTGAATGCTGATTTTGGAACATCGGATTCCTTAATCCTCAACTGATGATATCCCGACCTCAGATCGATCTTAGAAAACACTGTTGCTCTTTGTAACTGGTCAAACAAATCATTAATCCGTGGCAACGGATACTTGTTCTTGATCGTCATCTTGTTCAGCTCTCGATAGTCAATACACAATCGAAGCGATACATCCTTCTTCCGGACAAAAAGAACTGTGCACCCGAGGGCGAAATGCTTGGCTGGATGTAGCCTTTGTCCAGTAACTCTTCCAGTCGCTTCTTCAATTCGTACATCTCAGTAGGTGCCATACGATACGGTGCCTTAGAAATTGGTGTAGCTCCTGGTTCCAGCTCGATGGTAAATTCTACATCCCGTCGTGGAGGTAGTCCAGGTAATTCGTCAGGAAATACATCCGGAAATTCGTTCACCACAGGAATGGATGAAAGTTCCACTTTTTCGTCTTCCTTCTTCATTGTGTAACACCAGTATCCGGTACAGCCCTGTTTCAACAATTTGACAGCTTTCATCGCCTTGATCATCTTTCCTGAGCTTCCTGGTCTCCATACCTCAAACAGTATTTTGGAACCATCATCAGCTATCACCGAGATATTCCTCTTTTGGTAGTTTACAATAGCTCCATATCGATTAAGCCAATCATCTCCGACTATCAGGTCGTCTCCTTGCATTTCTATCACAATCAGATTTGAGGGCCACTCTCTACCTTCAATTGCTACAGGAAAATCTCTAGTTTCTAAATTTCCCACAATCCTCTCTCCACTCGGTAAATCTACAACAAAGGCTCACAATTATGGATATAAGTGAATGCGTAGCTCCTGTATCGAATAAAATGCTAACAGGTTGTGAAAGGATCTGAACAGTACCTGATGCGATAGCAGCATACTAATCGTCTGCCCTCCTTATCTCGTATAGACGTGGGGGTACGGATCCAGCACTAGATGTCCCCTTTCTGTCCAACTGTCCTCTGCCTCGTCCGCGACCAAAATTTTGGGGCAGCTGAACACTTTGTTGTGTCTGCTGAATACTTGCTTCCTTCTGAGCAGGTTGTGATGTACGGGCTCTAAAATATTTTGCAACCTCTTCACAGAACACCACACGATGTCCCTCTCGACCACAATCATAACAAGTCACGGCGGGAAATGAGCAATCTCATCGAAAATGTCCTGTCCGACCACAGTTAAAGCACTTCTTGGTTGCATCCGTCGTGGCTGATACTTCTCCGGAGTTCTTCCCACCCTTGGATGGATGCAGGGGTTTCTTGAAAGAATAAAATGATGAGTGGGCCTTGCGGGGCCCACTGCTCTTGTGCTCTGTGAAACTACCAGGGACTTTCTGCTTCTTGAATTCTGCAAACTTTTCCATCGCTGCTTCTTTGATTTCATACGCCCATGCTTTATCCTGATATTAACGGAGAGTGGTACATTCGAAACCGGACATGTACCTCTGAATCTCTGGTTTCATTCTCATATCAAAATGGATCATCATTTCTGTATCTGTTCTAACCAGATGTCGAACAAATACCAGCTGCTGGTTAAACGTCTTAATCGCCTGAGATACTGGCATATCCGAAGGCTGCGCGGAGAAAAACTCCTGAACTTTGGCTTCCTTCGCCGGACGAGGGCAGTACTGAGCTTCCATCATCAATTTAAATTCTCCCCAGTCGGCATCATGATCTACAGGACGGATGGCTTCCCACCACTCGGACGCTTCCCCTATCAGAAAGTACTGAGCAATAAAGGCTCTCCGGTCGTCTGGGCAATTAATCCCGGCAAAAATTTTCTCCAGTTCTTTTAACCAATGATCCCACGTTGGTGTCTCAGAAAAGCCGTCGAATTTGGGTGGTTACATCTTCGCCACCTCTTGCAGCCATCGGTCGCCTCGATTTCCCATGTCTGGGATACCTTACTGTCTATCTCCCTGTTGTAATCCTACTGCCACCTGCATTCGGTCCACGACCTGGGCAAACTGAGTCATCTGGTTGACCACCTGACGAAGGATTTCGGGCACAGCAAGTTCTAGTTCATTGTTAATAGATCTTTGTGGCTCTCCTGAGCTGTGGCTGGCCTGATTAGAAGGCGAAGCTTCTATTTCAGCATTCCTTCGTCCGCGTCCGCGACAGCGACCACGTCCACGTCCACCTCTCAACATACTGTAAGCATAAATACTCAATATACAGGAAACAATATCGTTTTAATGTTCAAGTATAAAGAGGTATAACATGTAAATGACGAGATAGAGCTTAGGGACTCACAACCACCATTCGCACGAAGACGTAGGCAGAACAGTGATGTTATTCATGGCCGGTTACCTCAAAAAGCATATATGACTCCTATTTTAACCCAATGGCCAAGATATCCATAATCTTTGCTCTGATACCATATTCTGTAACACCCCCGATATATTCAGGAATATTACAGCGCCGAAAATCCTTTACATAAGAATTTACAAGGCTGAAGAAATGAAAAGAAAATAACAGATGCCAACATTTGAAAGTAACTGAAATAAAATACAATAGTTCTGGGCAAATATCGAAAATACAAACATCCAAATGAAGAATATTAATACATCACCAAATCCAATATCACAAACGACGACGTACTCGAGTACTTATTAAAAACAACACAAACAACAAACAATTGAACCCGGCCGGAACATCACTCTGCACCTTCGTCGTCATGCAGGTCCAGTGGTTGTTTTCCTGCTCTCCTAGATCCTGAACATAAACAAATGTTCACCCCCGAAGGGGTTAGCATAACGATGCTAGTACAAGTACCACAACATATTATTCAACGATTCACGAAGAATAAAACTAACATAAATGAGAAAATACGAACGAGCCTCTTCCTACGAGAAACTCATAAATATCATACACGAATGATAACCACAACATGACATCACAACATACACATGGTAATTCCGATGATCCAGCGTTCACTGCCTAGATCCCAAAATGATCCCGTCCGACCGACACGAGGTGGAAAAACCTGTCCGATGATCCAGCGCACGCTAGCATAGATCCCAAGATGATCCCGTAGGACCAATACGAGGTGGACATACAACAATGACACATATGCACGACAATATGTATAACATCAACACGTAAAACATAAATAAGGTACTTGCCTCGAATCGATGACAAGGATAAAACTACGATGAATATCAATACACTCGAAGGTCACTCCTTCGATTAATCACGTTGCAAATCTCGAACCTTTAACAGAAGAAATAATAGAGAATTCATCTCACGTCGTACGAACATCTAACAATCCAAATTACGGTCGAAAGTTCATAAAACGTATCATGTCTCACCTGCATAACGTACGTTACATACCCTTTGTAGCGTACGTTAAGCCTACTCGTTAGCGTACATAAGCTACGAATTCTAGCGTATGATAACACTGCATCGACAGTTCCTCTCTGATCAGTCGACTGACTCGTCTGATGATATAATGTACGTTACATACCAAACGTAGCGTATGTTAATTATGCCCATTAGCGCATGTAAGCTACAGAGCCTAGCGCACGCTAAACACACACATGACAGTTTCTCACTGAGCAGACGACTGTCTCGATTGGTGATGTAGCGTACGAAATCCTCAGTGATTAACGTACGTTATCCTCATACATATCATGCTCATACAATTATGAATGATCCTACGGATTAAAACATCTTCGAATTCAAGGATACGTATATCATCACAACACTATATTCAATCTCGATTACAATTCTCATGTGAAGTTCGGGTGATCTAAAGTTGATGCGCTTGTTTCCAATATCATCATTACATTCAAACTTTATCTTAAAGATGAACTAATAGATCCAACTTATAAGAAAGGATACAACCTTTCGATGATTCTTTCTTAAGTCCATTTGGCAAAAGTGATATCAACTCCAAGTCTACGATCAATATGGCAACACCATTCAATATGGATTATCCAACTCATAACACTACTCTTATTGTTTGTCGTAACAGTAACAAGGTTCCAACTATAATGCTCTCAACAGTGGTAACTTAAGCATAATCATCCCAATTTCCTAAACATGATGTTTGGTTGAATAAATCATCTATGAAACTTAATATCCTTGGTAGCATGATCAAATAATCCTTAAGAATACGAATTCAAACTTGGAGATAGCATAACATACCTTAAGATGAAGAAAATGTTGAGATAATAGGTAGAATCCAACTCTGGTTGCTTGTATGCCAATTAAAGATGATTCTCCACTTCAATGATCAAGTATAAGTAATCTCCAATCTTCAATGACCAAGTATTAAGTGATCTAAAGGAGTTTAAGGTGGCTGGGAACTCTTTGGAGATGAAGTATGTTGAAAGCCAAGTGAAAGAAACGAATGAAATGAAATGGGGTGCTGTCTCATTTATAACTTTCTGAGCATAACGTACGCTAGCCTTTGCTCATAGCGTATGTTATCGTCCAAAATAGCTTACTGTCTTGTTTCTAAACTTCATTACGTACGCTACACTTATCATGTTACGTACGTAACCAATACCATTAGCATACGCTACGTACTTACCTTAGCGTACGTTAACATCCGTTGGCTTAAAAAGTGTCCAAGTTCATGCCGTGCGAATCTAGTAAGTATCTGGCCGAGCCCACCACCAGCTGGCTCATGTGCTAGCCGCCCTGCTCAATTATTGGTTGTCTTACGTATGCTATGCTTCATTCATAGCATACGCTAATCTTGGTACATAACGTACGCTATCACTTTGCAGTGTACGTTATCACGTGTTTGCATGTGAAAATACATATGTTGATATTATCATGCACATGGATACAAATATGAGAAATATCAGACTTCGATTATCGTTATCACAAATCCAAATAATACAGGGTTCAATTATAGATGAAATACTCAATAATTAATCCGGATATTACATATTTCTTGTGCATGAAGCTTGCCTGAGATTCACAAATGCGTCATTCTTTAAGAATATCTTTCCTTGCAAGGCTGTAAGTATACGCCTTATCTCATCCGAACTGGCTTAGGCAGCCACTATTTCTTTAGTTCTGGATTTGTCATTGCATCTACAGGTTTTGATACAGGCTTCCTCTTCAGACTGCAATCATGTCCTACAGTTAAACAGGACTTGCAAAATGGAGGAATACACTCATATATGACTTTTTGCTCAACTCTCTCCTTTTGATCATCTTCTATAGTAATATGATGCAACAGAGGCCTAGTTACATCTATTTCAATCATAATCCAAGCATAAGATATCCTGGTTTGGGCAGTAGTGCACTCATCCGCATACATCGACTTCCCCAAGATGCTTCCTATTCTACTCAAGGATTTTTCTCCCCAGCAAGTGAGCGGCAGATTTGGCAACTAAATTCATAAGGGAACTTTCTTGAGTATCTCTCTCTCTCTCTCTCTCTCTCTCTCTCTCTCTCAAAGCTGAAATTAGCTTCCCATGGTTTGACTACCACTAGGCGATTGGCTATGGTGTGAGGGCCTTCAAACAACACCCTATTCCTCCATGGAAACGAATCTCACGACAAAGTATCCATCATTATGGTAATACACCTCAGAATTCTCAATATGCAGTTGCTTCACAAAGAAAGTTTGCAAATATCTAATGGTATGTGAATCCCCAATCATATATAGGATCACCGCAGTTTTCCATTCCAGAGCCTCAAGTTCAACCTCATCCTTTTCCAAACAGGCTACTGACACCCCATCTTTTAAAGTCGGAGTAAGAAAGTCTAGACGCATGCCTTTTCTAGTAGGAGGGATCGGAATTACCTGAGGTATCACACTCTCCGATGTCTGTACCAGTTCTAATTTCCTCTGAACACGGTTGCTCGCCAACGAGTTCTATGGTTCCGATCGATTACTATCTATCTCCAGAATCTACAATCTGACTGAAACTGTTGTATCAGGTCTGCTCGGCTTGGAATTCTCATTCAATCGTGCTATTGTCATCGTGGATCGGGAACTGGACACCGTAGAAACTACTGACGTAGTCTTCTGCAACGGAATCCCTACCGTCTTCTTCCTCGGACGCCCTCGCCAACCGGTCATCGGCTTGAAGCATAAGTTAGATTGGATCCACTATCTTGCGCCGCGAGAGCAAAATTCTCAAAAACTCTGTAGGATTATTATCTCATCTGACAATACCAAATGCATTAATATACATGCATCACTTTCGTTATAAATATATCATCACTTTCATTATAATGTACATCACTTTCATTATAAATATATATCATTTATATCATCTAAATCATTATTATTGTCAATGCATCAATTAAACACATTATGTAAATCACAATAACTGTAATATACATAAATTACCTAACACATATGAGTTTCGAATTTTTGTACACATCATTTAAATGCTCGCTCAATTGAACTCATGTTTTGGACCATAATACACAAAGTAGACCATGTTCGACGACGAAATTTTGTGGGGTGGGCAGAAGGGAGGTGGGGGTGGGGGTATCTCATTTTTTTAAGTGAAACATATTATTCTAAAATCGAAAGAGTGATTATAATTATTCTTTTAAGTAACTTTTCTAATTTTTTTGTGAGTGTTAAAGATGTTCCATGTTATTTTTTAAATAGTGAACTCATATCCGGTGTTCTACAATTAGTAGATGGATCTAAGCGGTTGAGGTAACACTTGGCGATCAGTCGTATAATTTGAGATTAGTCGGAAGGATTAATCAGAGTATTCATTGAAGTACTTTAATATTATGTTAAACATTTAGTACAATAATTTAAATATATACTTAAATAATGATCTTATATGATTACTTTATTTTATATTATTAATCAATAAGTATAATTATAATATAGATATAATATTAATTTATTTTAGATTTAAATAATTTAACCTTATATAATACAAAAATATTAATAATTTTAATTATTTTTACTACAAAATTAGTTGAATCGGCAGAAGAATTTTAGGAATTAGTCAGATCATTAATCAATTTAGGCGAGATTTCTTATAAATACTAAATGAAAAGAATAGTAGAGTATCACTTCAAATAAGTGATTAGCACGCGTCAGACTTCTTCTAATCCATCCTTTGGTTGTTTTATAATCATTTTTCTATGTTTGTCACATAAAATCTGCTCCTATATATAGGAATGGGAGTAGTAATTTGCCTACTTTCCGCAATTTACTTGACTCGTTCTCAGCCGACAGTCCGACACTTTTACACCAGACTCCCATCACTAGACTCCCATCAGTAGTGAATTTAATTTTGGGGGTGCCAACCGTATTCACTTTAATTCCCAAGTAAACCGTGATTGGTAGATTTTAAATTCAGAATGGAGAAGGTACCACAATTTGACATAATTGCAAGATAATGTCACAATTTCTACTACCTTATCTTTTTTTTTTTTTTTTTTTTTTGTTTAGCTGTTTGAATGAAGCAAAACCAAAATCACAGGTGTCCACGAAAAATAAGAATGTCTGTGGCTTGTTTTCATTTTGTCTTTTTTTTTTCGGAAAATAGTTCACGAGATTTGGTTGCTTATAGTGAGAATTTAAATTGAATTTAGTGTAAGAATGTAATCTTAATCCGTGATAAGGGGTAAGAACAAACATGTGTGTAGTAAAATATTAGAGACACGGTGAAAAGGATGAGACAACAAATTCACTCGTAGAAAATTATTAAATGAAAGAAAATGGAAGGAAGATTTCCGTTCAAGCAAAAGTGTTTGGGATTTGTTGGTTTAGATTCAAAAAATTATTTGTTGATTTTTGTAAGAAGTTCTTGTTGGTTTAGATTCAAAAAAATGTTGATTACAATGGTGTTTATAAAAAATTTGATAAACAATTAAAGGAATAAATTAAAAAAAAGTCAAAAAAATTATATTTAAAAAATATTAAAATTAGTTAAAAACTCAAATTTTAGAAAAAATATAAAATTTTGAAACTACACCTATTTGATAAATATTTTTGAAACTACACCTATTAAGTAAATAGGTTTTTTAGAAACACTCTTTTGGTCAAAAACTCTATGAAGTAGATACATGTGATGTGCAAGAATGATGTGCAAGAAATTATTGGTTGAGTATTTAATTTTGAATCATAAAACAAAAGGGTAATGAAATTCATAATCCCAATATTTCGGGTCCTACCAGCTTCTCCAATGTAATTATTCTGGGTCCAGTATGTAAGTTTTTTAAAAATGTCATTTTGATAAAAATAATATGTTACGTAGGAAGCACATTCAGAATTTGGAAAAATCTAATTATAATCTCTTAAGAATTTGTTGACATGACATGAAAATGGTAAGACAGTATTTTGGAGAATCTCTTGATTTAGTGCAGTTGTTGAATAATTTAGTGTAGAATAGTTGAGAGGCCAGAATGGTTGAGAGGCTCTGTATGATTGAGTGTAGAATGAAATTTAGTTGTTTGGTAACTGTTCTGAATGGTAACTCTGAATGGTCACAAATTAACATTTTACCCTTCTGTATAAAAGTAGCGATTAAAAATCTCATTTTTCTTCCTATTGCGTACCAAAACCTCTCATTTTTATAAATAAAAACCCTAATTTTTATAAATAATTGTGTATAATATATTTAAATTTAATTCATTTAAAATAATAATAATAATTATTATTATGTATAATAATTTTAAATTTAATTCATTTAAAATAATAATAATAATAATAATAACTTATTATTATGTATAATATTTTTAAATTTAATTCATTTGAAATAATAATAATAATTATGCATAATATTTTTTAATTTAATTCATTTAGAAAATTATAATAATAATTATGTCTAATATTTTTTTATTTAAATTCATTTAAAAAATAATAATAATAATTATAAATAATAATTCTTAATTTAAGAAGAGGGGTAAAGCTGGAAATTGTTTGCCTCTTAATGGTTGAGAGAGGGTATGGATGCTTAATGGTTAAGAGGTTATTGTTTGTAACCATTAAGAGATCATATTTTTTTTGCCAAACAGTCCTGACCTATTAGCGATTCAGAGGTAGGCTCTTAATGTAACCATTAAGAGCCAAACAAACATCCCCTTAGAGTGTTTCCAATAGTATGTCTTCCTATCTAGTCGAAAAAAATTAATGAATTAATTTATTTTCGTAGAAGAATTTAAACTAATTTATAACAAAATATAAAATTGTTAAAAGGTAGAAAATAATTTTGTAAGAAAAAATAATTTTATGAAATTAGTAGATTTTCACTTAGAATTTTAAACATTTTAGGATGAATTGAAAATAGTTTAAAAATATAGAACAAATTTTTTATGACAAATATTTTTGTATAAAATAAAAAATTTCAGTACATTCATGATGTTTTAAATGGAATTTTAAAATTTAAAAATAGTTTCAGATCTTCTGAATTATTGTTTTTATTTTTTTTATTTTCTTGTTTTGTATTTTCTAATAATTTTCCTGATTTTATTTATGTAGTTTCTTAAATTCAGAAAATTCAAAATTTGAATCCTTTGAAAGAATTAAATTAATTTGATTACGTACTTATTTTTTACAAAATAAAAATTTTCAATTAAATTTATGATAATTTAACAATATTTTCAAACTTTCAAATAATAATCAAATTTTCTAAATAATCTTGTGCTTTACTTTTTATTATTTTTGATCTTTTTTGTCAGAATTCTTCACCAGATGTTGCAAATTGAGAAATTAGTGAAATATAAGTTGATATTGATAAAAAAATAGTTTAGATAAACAAAATAGAGAAGACATTGTTTAGCCATATGGCTTAGTAGATTCTAATATTTGTCATGCAACTTAGTTTGTACAAATTGTAGCCAAAAAGGATAAATTTGGAACAATTTACCATTACTAAAGGGAGGATTAAATTTTGATTTTTTTATCCCAAACACCTCATTATCACCATTTATAATTTTTTTAATTTTTACATTTTCTTTCTCTTCTCTCTCCTCTATCTCGAGCCAACCGTCCCACCCAATCGGCACCACCACTGCCTCATCTCCTAGCTCTATCTCTCTCCTTCTCCGGCCAATTTCCTTTATGACCAGACCACTTTCTCCCTCGCCAGCGGCGTTGCTATTCCCTTGTCCCTCGTTGTCGCCGCTCTTCTGTCGACGCTGCTGCTCTTGTCCCTCGCCGTCGCCGCTCTTCTGCCGTCGCTGCTGCTCTTGTCCCTGCCCGAGTCGTCTGGCTCTCACAACCATCCCCTTCGAACGGCCGTGCCACCCATCCCCGTCGAACGGCAGCACCCCAGTCGCCTGTGCTATTTTCTCTCTTCTTCCGCTGCTCGTCGGGTACCGTCACCGGCCCCTGACGCCTCTCTGTCTTCTCCTCTTCTTCCACTGCATCAATCGTCGGACGCCGCCGCCACTGCCCTTCTCCTCTGTCTTCTTCGCAAGTCGGAACCCTGCTGGAACCCTATCTTTTTCCGGCGCCGACTTCGCCGGAGCTCCCGATCTCGCCGGAACCCTATCTATTTTCGGCCTGAACTCAAGGCAATGTTTCTGTAAAATTCAGGGTTTTGATTTGAAATATTTGAATTTGTGATGGGATGCTCTTGTATGTGATGATAACTCAGTACGAAATTATGAATATTAGTTGGGTTACCCTTCTATGTGATGGTAACTCAGTAATAAATGATCAATTATTAACCGGGTTACATTCCTATATGCTAGTGACCTGTTACGAAATGATCATTTCTTTATTGTGTAACTATATTGTGTGCTGGTAACTCGTTACGAAATGATTATTTCTTTATTGGGTTACCCTATTGTGTGCTGACCCTTGAAAGAAATAACCATTTTGTATTCTGATTACCCTTTTGTGTTACCATAAAATAAGTAACGAATGATCAGCTCTGTATGTAATGGTAACGAACGTAACAAAAAATAAATATAATATCTGCTTATTGGTACCTCATGTATAATATTCCAACATGGTAAATAAGATACGAAATTGTGATCTCACACTGTGGCACCACATGACAAACAATGTCTTGCTGAGGTAAACTAATACATGGTAACAAAATGATCATTTCTTTATTGTGTCACGAAATGACCATTTCTGTAAGCATTATATATGATCAATTCTTAGCTGGGATACTCTTGTATGTGATGGAAACTCAGTACGAAATTATGACTTAATAGTGGGTTACCCTTCTATGTGATGGTAACTCGGTAATAGATGATCAATTATTAATCGGGTTACATTCCTACATGCTAGTAACTCATTACGAAATGATCATTTTTTTATTGGGTTACTCTATTTTGTGCTGGTAACTCGTTAAGAAATGATCATTTCTTTATTGGGTTACACTATCGTGTGCTGGTAACCCTTGAAAGAAATAACTATTTTATATTCTGATTACACATGGTAACACAGTTACGATACAGTAACACAAAAGGTAAACAACACATGGTAACAAGACAGTATGAAATACGCCGTAACGACTGTAAATTCATAACCAATCACTAATGAGGGAGAAGCTACATAACGTAACGAAAAAAATAATGCTAAAAAATGCCCAGAATATAAAGAAAATAAGAGACGAAAAAAGGCAAGAGAAAAGAGGGAGAGAGAAAAAGTATTGGAGCTGGAGAGAGAAAAGGGGATCTCAAAAGTGAATGAGAGAGAAAAAAAGGAGAAAAGAGAAAAGGGAATGAGAGAGATAAAGTGGATGGGTTTATTGAAAAGTAAGAATATATTAGTCCAACCATATCCGTTTTAGCTAGAATTTGTACAAACTAAGTCATTTGACAAATACTGTCATTGACTATGACAAAGTATAAAAGATTGAATTTTCACTAAACATTATGTCTTTTGTAGCGGAGATGTATTGTTCTCCTATTTAATTTAGAAAATTTCTAGCCACATAACTCGTTTCAAGAGAAAGAAAAATAAAACAAAAGTGAGAAAAAGAAAAGAAAGGAGAATTAAAAAAAATGGAGAAGTCAGAGGCAAGCAAGTTTCTACATTAACATTCTTTTTTTTATATCGAAATTTCAAGCTTACATCCGACTAGTCCTCAGCCTCGACCTGTAACACCCCCAAACCATTCGGGAATGTTACAGCGCCGCAGACCCTCTCCATGAGGATCTACCAAGCTAAATACATAAAACACAACAACACAATACATGCCGACATGGCTGAATAACAAACCATTAGACCGATTTGGTCTTTTACCACAACATACACATCAAACATACATTACTCTTTCTCACAACTCATACCCACGCAGGGGTTAGAATACATCGACATTTCCATAAAACAGAAAATACCACCACGAAAAGACAAAACAACAAGACTTCACTAAATACTTGACACAGGTCTTCATGTGATTAGTATCGTCGCCTTCCATTATCCTTCGTAACGAACCAGTGAATTGCTCTACAGCAACCTGCGAGTACCTGGACGCAATACAGACATCCACCCCCCGAATACTCGGGGGTTAGCAAAACTCCACTGTTTTGCTAGTGCAAGTATAAAACACAAATACAAGCCATACACAACATACTCCAAGAACAATAATAATCGTGAATATACTCCCCGAGATAACTCGCTTGATCAAAACAGTTTGATTTATGAAAAATAGGAATAAAATCATTATACATCTTACAGAACATTTTACGATCTCGGGAGTTTTGAAAATATTTGGGGTTTAAGAATTTTCAAGCCTTCCGAAACACTTAGGGGCACAACTCAAAAGTCATTTATTTCAAAAATACGATTCTGATAGCAAAATACGGGGTCCACGACCCAATCATAACATTCCAAACACAAACACGGGGGTCCACGACCCAAATCATCCACATCACATACTCGCAAGAATAACCCGGCGGAAACTACACCGTGTCAAACATTACCATGACAACAGTCTCACAGTACGACATCATAGAGCACCACTTGCAACTTAACCATACGGTCGAACTCGACACACCACAGAGTTACAATACACAGAGCAACCACAGGACTCGCGTACCCATACCAAATTATCACAGCCAAGGGATGGCTCACACACACAACACATTTCTAGTGCCATTCCAGCCAAGTACAATACCATCTGAGCTACCATTCTAATCAGATGAACCATGCCCCAAAAATCAAAGTTCTCCAACAAAACATTTCAAAGTTAGCCGTTGGTACGAGACTCACGGCCACCGCACCCCGCAGAGCCCCGTCGGACATCCCTGGGTGGTTAACCCTAGTTCGCGATATGCACAAACACGACAATACGTATCCCTAGAGGCCCCGTCGGACCATCCCTAGGTGAACATACATAATAATCCCTAACGCCACGGGAAGCCATAGTTCAAATACTAGAATATGCAAACAAATGCTAGGTACTTCGCTAGAATGGCCACTTTAGTCGATGTATACTCACAATCAATGTCACACAACAACAAGCAATACCAATGCCAAACAACACCAAGTGTCCCAACCTCCTTACGAAGGAGTAACAACTAATATCACACAACGTTACATATTCACCATACAATTACACATCTCAACACACAATCCTCGGCAAATAATTACAGTCTACTAAATTCACTAAAATATGTTTAATATCTTCCAACATATAAAACTAACGCACATATTTTGAAAACACATTAATCCACGAAGCATAAGAGTTATCTTTTGAAAGACACAATTATCGAGAACATACCGATCCTTTTAAAAGTTCATTAAAATAACCAAATTGTAATTTTGGTTCCAATACCAATGAATACGTCTACGAAACACGAAATGTATGGGCAAGATACTTGCCTCGGATAGTTACAAACACGGAGAATCGACCTAAGTGAGGAGACCCGAACCGTCCACGAACCCGTCGATTCCGCCGAACGATAACCCGCGATGATAAACTACGAATGACAATAACAACAATGAAAATAAATTCCACAGCACGACTCAAAGCCGCCGAATTAGAGGGTCAAATGACGAAAGTTCAAGGGTTTCCCCCAAAACGGACAAGAACACGAATCAACTCGATAATTCGTGAAAAATGGAATTCCAACCATGGGTATGATTGACATGACTAGATAACAACAAGGGAACCAACAATTTCGGATTAAAAATCCCAAAATCAAGACAAACCCCAATTATTCCCGAAATAGGGTTCTAAGATGATTACCTCGATTCAAGGGGAAAAGGATGACTTGATGTTGTTAACCTGCACCAAGACCTTGATGATAATGTTGTAGGATGAAAGATTGATGAATTCCCAAGAAGAGTCGCCCTGGAATTGGCTCAAGACTCTGCCCGTCGCGTGAGGAAGGAAAAGAGTAAAACTGTTCTGAAATAACACTGCCCGCTGACTGAAATACAGGCCCTTGTTACGGACGTAACATCATGTCCATTATAGCCGTAACATGCTGGCCATTACGGCCGTAACATGCTGCATTCTGGCAGCAGATTCCTTCCGCTGCCCGATCAGTTACGAACAACCTCAAAATGCAACGACTCGAAAGGTGCGACATAGCGCTAATGAAGAGTTCTCAACAACGAATAAACCAAACCAAACCAAGCAAAACATACCCAGTATATCCCGCTCAGAGCAGGGTCTGGGGAGGGTAAGATGTACGCAGACCATGCACCTACTTATTACGGTAGAGACTGTTTCCGTGAAGACCCCCAGCTTAGTGCACAGCAGAATATTGAGTGATAAATACAAAGGAAAGTATATGATTCGAAAAAGCTCGATACCATACCTGAGCCCATGGCTTAATCCACAAGGGACTTACCTAAGTGAAATTTGGCTACTTCACTCTCGATGAGCGCTGCTCTAACAGAAGAGAGGTTGACTCTGCGCACAACTCCCTGTCAAAAATACACCACACGCAAAGACAGTAGGATTAAATATACAATAAAAGTAAAAAAAAATGCAATGCTCTAGCTCAAAGCTAACCGACATAACCCAACCCTGAGGCTCTCAACTACAGCACCACTCCCTACAAAAGAATCCACAACTCTGATCTGGCGCCTCCAAGCGCACCTATCAACAGTCATGGTCTCGGAAAGGTTTAAGGCCTTCAAATCTAATCTCAGCTGCTCCTCCCACATCCTCCTCGGTCTGCCTCTCCTCCTCTCCCCGACAACCAATAAACTCTCGACCCTCCTCACTGGAGCAGATGCCTGCCTCCTGCGGACGTGGCCAAACCATCTCAATCTCCCTTCCCTAACTTTAGCTGAAATGGGCGCCACTTCCAGTGCGTTCCTGAAAACCCCATTCACGATTCTATCTAACATTGTGCGACCACACGACCAACGTAACATTCTCATTTCAGCCATTTCCAACTTTATCTCAAGCGACTTCTTCATCGCCCAACATTCGGAGCCATACAACATTGCAGGTCGGATTGCCACTCTATAGAATTTACCCTTCAACTTTAGAGGGACTTTCTTGTCGCACAGGACCCCTGTCGCTGCTCTCCACCTTGGCCACCCCGCCTTGATGCGACGAGTGACATCATCTTCACACTCACCTTCCTTCTGAATGATCCAACCCAAATACTTGAACTTATCCGTACGGGGTACGATCTGATCCGCAATCATTACCTCTACATCTTCCTCGTTGGCCTCACCACTAAAGTTACACCAGAGATACTCGGTCTTAGACCGGCTCACACGCAAGCCCTGGGATTCTAACTTAGACCTCCAAAGCTACAACTTCGAGTTCACCTCTCTCCTTGACTCCGCCACTAACACAATATCGTCAGCAAAAAGCATGCACTACGGGACTCCATCTTGAATCCCCCGCGAAATGATGTCAAGGATTAGAGCGAAGAGAAGAGGGCTTAGCGCCGACCCCTGGTGTAGCCCTATCTCAACCGGGAAATACTGGGTGTCACCAACTGGGGTTCTAACGCACGTCCTAGCTTGGGAGTACATGTCTTGGATCGCCCTAACGTACGACAACGACACCCTCCTCTCTACTAGGCTCCTCCAAATAACATCGCGCGGAATGCTATTATAAGCCTTCTCTAGATCTATGAACACCAAATGGAAGTCCTTACGCCGCTCTCTAAACTTCTCCATAAGGCGTCTGACGAGATGAATGGACTCAGTCGTGGACCTCCCCGGCATGAAACCAAATTGGTTCTCAACAAAAAATGAAATCGCTAAACAAACATGCAATTCCGACAACTCGGAGGTGGTTAAAAATAAGTATGAAAATAATCACCCAAAACTTTGGGAAATTACAAAACGGCCCGAACGTCCGAAAAATCACGATAGATGATCGAATAACCAAACTGAAGTTCACAACACGTCTAACAAGGCTAAACGGACTTGCGGAAAACACGAAACGACAGTTTCAAACGAGATTCGTAAGAATCGAACTCAAATACGGAAAAGTCGCCCAAAAAACACGGAACTCAGCAAAGCGACACTGAAACGAACTCGGATGTCGAAAAGTAAAGAGTGAAACATTCTCAGAATGACGGAACGGTCACAAGCGAGCCGTTAAAACGGACTTCCGCCCAAAAAAAATTACCGAAAATCGATACTGCGGGTATTACATACTACCCCCCATAAAAGAAGTTTCGTCCCCGAAACTTAAAGATAGAATGAACAACACAAAACAAACTAAGATATTACACGCTATCCGTTGTCGATGACTTGTAACGGCTCACATACAGCACGCAACTGCTACCATTCATATCGCTATACTAGAACGATAACAAAATACAACGAATAAAAATCAATACGGTTGACCAACCCAAGCAGTACAGCAATCAGAATGCGAGTTAATTACTGAAAGATGCAAAATTACCCACCCAAGGTTTGGAAGGTCGAATACGAAGCTAATTTCCCGGACTTAAGGATATTACGAAGTGATCTGAACGCTCAAAAGATCACGATACGATATCAACAAAAATCGGACAACTAACGATCGGACCACAGTGACTGAGACAACAACGGTCGAACAGTCATACTCGAATCACGACGAACAACAAGAATCAAACAACTCCTCTAAAGTTCACACCTCGACTCGATACAATAGGTGATCTGGTAAGGATGGCAAGATATGCATTCACATAAGATTCATAGGCATGGAACCAAATTCGGGAAAAGTTACAACGACAAATAGATTAAGCCGACACTACAAAAAAAACAGTTTTTACCGACGCCAAACGCCGTTGGTAAAACAGAAAATGGCGTCGGTAAAAAAATTACCGACACCACTACCGACGGCAATCCGCTGTTGGAAAAACGCTCGACGGTAATTTTTTACCGACGCCATTACCGACGCCGCCATTTACCGACGCCATTTTTGGCGTCGTTAAATTAAAAAAAAATTCTAAAAAAAGTCAGGTCAGGGCTCAGGCGGGTCACGTCCGGGCTCAGGCGTCGCTCAGGCGGGTCAGGTTCGGTCAGGTCCAGGTCCGGGCGGGTCGGGTCCGGGTCCGGACGGTTCAGGTTCGGGCTCCATTCAATTTCAAATGATTGAGAAGGATTTTGGTTTATAAATCAGAAAAAACACTACTGTTTTTTCGATGCGGGATAGCGTAAAAAATTTACCGACGCCGAAATGGCGTCGGTAATGACGTAAATGGCGTCGGTAAATTAAAAAAAATAAAAAAAATAAAAAAAAATTTTACCAACGCCAAAATGGCGTCGGTAAAGGCGTTGGTAAATGGCGTCGGTAAACGGCGTCGTTATTTGTGAAAAAAGAAAAAAAGATAATTAAAAAATTTTACCAACGCCAAAATGGCGTCGGTAATGGCGTCGGTAAATGTGAAAAAAAAGAAAAAAAATAAGTCTGCGAACCGGTCGTCGGCAAATCAATTAAATAACGGGCGTCGGTAAATTATAAGTTTAACAACGGCGGGTACGGGCGTCGGTAAATGGCATTGGTAAAAACTGTTTTTTTTGTAGTGCGAAACAATACCACAACTCATTCGAACAACAAAAAGCAAAGGATAGAACAAGTTCAGAAAATATCAATGAACGCAAACAAATCGATAGAGTCGAAAATACAGAAGTTCAACAATCTGATCCGCCTCTCAAAAAAGAGGTTTATCCCCGAAATTCGAAACGACAAAGCAAGAAAATAACATAACATACAGCTGGTAGACTATACCCCTCAAGTGCTCCTCAGAGTCTATCCTGAAATCAGTGCTCAAGTCTGTGCCTTGGAAAGCTCGGCAAACAATTCGCAAAACTGAACCCGGTGTCCCTTGAGTCCGCACTTGTAACACGTTACTGGCGGAGAAGGACAATGTGCACGAACATGTCCCGATCTTCTGAATCGCATCAGTGTTGCATTGAACCGCCAGGGTCAACTGAGTCAACCGTGCTGCTACTTGTTGCAATATGGTAGCAACATCCATACCAATATCGTTCCCGGCAACATCCTCTCGATCCCACTCCTGATCCCCGTGGCCATCTGTACCACAGTTGCGACCACGACCTTTGCCCATCGGCATATTAATCAAGCAAAAACCTAACGCAATGAAAGTCACATAATCACACACAACAATATTACTGCACACATGAAATCCACTCACAGGTGATCGACTGTAAAAATTTGTCCTAACGGCAAAATGCAGTCTAAAACTTTTGCCCAGCTAGAAAGCGCGCTCCATGACAAGATATGGCGTGCGCTAACTGCGCAATTTTGGTAATCCATTCATAATCACCCTCCAACAGTACTAGACCGGAGGTTACGAATAAACAACAGCGTACAAATCCAAACGCCAACAGTTCACATACTTATAACATTACACGAATAACCATCAAAAGTTAACTAACATTCCAAACCGAATTCCCACCTCTCGGTCCAGAGAACTACCTCGTCGAATGCATAACGCACGACTCAGTGTCACACCACCACTTTAATCACAACTCGGGGCATTATAGCCAAAACGACAACAACATCATTACCACATATCTTTTTACTGGAATTTTATGAAGTCGAAAAGTTGAAAGCGAAAGACACATCTCAAGTAAATTTTGATAGACCTCATTTGAGTTTTAGAAATCAAAATTTGAAAATTTGCAATGCAAAATGAAAATAAAATATAAGTAGTTTGAGTTCTCAAAAAAAATTTGGTCTTGAGTCATCATTCGAAAATCAAACTCTTTCCTTTCCTGAAGGATGTTCTAAAATAAAATTTACGTGACTTCCCAAAACAGTTAAAGTCATTAAAATATCACGCTGATAAACCTTCATTGAGTAACCACACCAAAACATTACTCCTGTAAAATGGTTTATACAAGGATATATATATATATATATACATACACCGGAACCGCTCTTCATCCTAGCACAACACGAGAATCAACAAACATGGATTACATATTCACAATTCATATTTAAACTCCTCATGATAACACAAAATCACGCAAACTCGTATAACACGAGACACAGCAAAGTAGGGAGACTTACATCCACAGTTCGCACGAAGATGATGGCTGCACCTCGATACTAATCACGACTGACACCTCAGACGACGTTTTGCGACATGACTCAGTCAGACAAAATCTGACAAGACAAGACAAGACAAGGCCCGACAACACAAAACTCGACCCGAAAGCCTAGGTTTCCGCAACCTAAGCTCTGATACCATATTCTGTAACACCCCCAAACCATTCGAGAATGTTACAGCGCCGCAGACCCTCTCCGTGAGGATCTACCAGGCTAAATACAGAAAACACAACAACACAATACATGCCGACATGGCTGAATAACGAACCATTAGACCGATTTGGTCTTTTACCACAACATACACATCAAACATACATTACTCTTTCTCACAACTCATACCCACGCAGGGGTTAGAATACATCGACATTTCCATAGAACAGAAAATACCACAATGAAAAGACAAAACAACAGGACTTCACTAAATACTCGACACAGGTCTTCATGTGATTAGTATCGTCGCCTTCCATCATCCTTCGTAACGAACCCGTGAATTGCTCTCCAGCAATCTACGAGTACCTGGACGCAATACAGACATCCACCCCCAGAATACTCGGGGGTTAGCAAAACTCCACTGTTTTGCTAGTGCAAGTATAAAACACAAATACAAGCCATACACAACATACTCCAAGAACAATAATAATCGTGAATATACTCCTCGAGATAACTCGCTTGATCAAAACAGTTGATTTATGAAAAATAGGAATAAAACCATTATACATCTTACAGAACATTTTACGATCTCGGGAGTTTTGAAAACATTTGGGGTTTAAGAATTTTCAAGCCTTTCGAAACACTCAGGGGCACATCTCAAAAATTATTTATTGCAAAAATACGATTCCGATAGCAAAATACAGGGTCCACGACCCAATCATAACATTCCAAACACAAACACGGGGGGTCCACGCCCAAATCATCCACATCACATACTCGCAAGAATAACCCGGCGGAAACTACACCGTGTCAAACATTACCATGACAACAGTCTCACAGTACGACATCATAGAGCACCACTTGCAACTTAACCATACGGTCGAACTCGACACACCACAGAGTTACAATTCACAGAGCAACCACAGGACTCGCGTACCCATACCAAATTATCACAGCCAAGGGACGACTCACACACACAACACATTTACTGGTGCCATTCCAGCCAAGTACAATACCATTTGAACTGCCATTCTAATCAGATGAACCATGTACCAAAAATCAAGTTCTCCAACAAAACATTTCAAAGTTAACCGTTGGTACGAGACTCACGGCCACCGCACCCCGCAGAGCCCCGTCGGACATCCCTGGGTGGTTAATCCTAGTTCATAATATGCACACACACGACAATACGTATCCCTAGAGGCCCCGTCGGACCATCCCTAGGTGAACATACATAATCATCCCCAACGCCACGGGAAGCCATAGTTCAAATACTAGAATATGCAAACAAATGCTAGGTACTTCGCTAGAATGGCCACTTTAGTCGACGTATACTCACAATCAATGTCACACAACAACAAGCAATACCAATGCCAAACAACACCAAGTGTCCCAACCTCCTTACGAAGAAGTAACAATTAATATCACACAACGTCACATATTCCCCGTACAATTACACATCTCAACACACAATCCTCGGCAAATAATTACGGTCTACTAAATTCACTAAAATATGTTTAATATCTTCCAACATACGAAACTAATGCATATATTCCGAAAACATATTAATCCACGAAGCATAAGAGTTATCTTTTGAAAGACACAATTATCGAGAACATATCGATCCTTTTAAAAGTTCGTTAAAACAACCAAATTGTAATTTTAGTTCCAATCCCAATGAATACTTCTACGAAACACGAAATGTATGGGCAAGATACTTGCCTCGGATAGTTACAAACGCGGAGAATCGACCGAAGTGAGGAGACCCGAACCGTCCACGAACCCGCCGACTCCGCCGAACGATAACCCGCGATGATAAACTACGAATGACAATAACAACAATGAAAATAAATTCCACAGCACGACTCAAAGCCGCCGAATTAGAGGGTCAAATGACGAAAGCTGAAGGGTTTCCCCCAAAACGGCCAAGAAAAAGAATCGACTCGATAATTCGTGAAAAATGGAATTCCAACCATGGCTTATGATCGACATGACTAGATAACAACAAGGGAACCAACAATTTTGGATTAAAATCACGTAATCAAAACAAGCCCCAATTATTCCCGAAATAGGGTTTTAGGATGATTACCTCGATTCAAGGGGAAAAGGATGACTTGATGTTGTTAATCTACATCAAGACCTTGATAATAATGTTGTAGGATGAAAGATTGATGAATTCCCGTGAAGAATCGCCCTGGAATCACCTCAAAACTCTGCCCGTCGCGTGAGGAAGGAAAAGAGTAAAACTGTTCTGAAATACTACTGCCCGCTGACTGAAATACAGGCCCTTATTACGGCCGTAACATCATGTCCATTACAGCCGTAATATGCTGGCCATTACGGCCGTAACGTGATGCATTCTGGCAGTAGATTCCTTCTGCTGCCCGATCAGTTCCGAACAACCTCAAAATGCGACGACCCGAAAGGTGCGACATAGCGCTAATGAAGAGTTCTCAACAACGAATCAAACATGTGATTCCGACAACTCAGAGGTGGTTAAAAATGAGTATGAAAATAAATACCCAAAACTTTGGGAAATTACAAAACGGCCCGAACGTCCGAAAAATCACGATACATGATCGAATAACCAAACCGAAGTTCACAACACGTCTAACAAGGCTAAACGGACTTGCCGAAAACACAAAACGACAGTTTCGAACGAGATTCGTAAGAATCGAACTCAAATGCGGAAAAGTCGCCCAAAAAGCATGGAACTCAGCAAAGCAACACCGAAACGAACTCGGATGTCGAAAAGTACAGAATTAATCATTCTCAGAATGAAGGAACGGTCAGAAGCGAGCTGTTAAAATAGACTTCCGCCCAAAAAAAGAAAATTACCGAAAATCGATACTGCGGGTATTACATTCTACTCCCCCTTAAAAGAAATTTCGTCCCCAAAACTTAAAGCATAGAATGAACAACACAAAACAAACTAAGATATTACACGCTATCCGTTGTCGACGACTTGAAACGACTCACATACAGCACGCAACTGCTACCATTCATATCGCTATACCAGAACGATAACAAAAATTACCCCACCCAAGGTTTGGAAGGTCGAATACGAATCTAATTTCCCGAACTTAAGGAAATTACGAAGTGATCTGAACGCTCAAAAGATCACGATACGAGATCAGCAAAAATCGAACAACAAATGATCGGACCACAGCGACTGAGACAACAACGGTCGAACAATCATATTCGAATCACGACGAACAACAAGAATCAAACAACTCCTCCGAAGTTCACACCTCGATTCGATATAATAGGTGATCTGGTAAGGACGGCAAGATATGTATTCACATAAGATTCATAGGCATGGAACCAAATTCGGGAAAAGTCACAACGGCAAACAGATTAATCCGAAACAATACCACAACTCATTCGAACAACAAAAAGCAAAGGATTAAACAAGTTCAGAAAATAGCAATGAACGCAAACAAATCGATAGAGTCGAAAATATAGAAGTTCAACAATCTGATCCGCCTCTCATAAAAGAGGTTTATCCCCGAAATTCGAAACGACAAAGGAAGGAGATAACATAACATACAGCTGGTAGACTATACCCCTCAAGTGCTCCTCAGAGTCGATCTTGACATAAGTGCTCAAGTTCGTGCCTTGGAAGGCTCGACGACCAATTCGCTAAACTGAACCCTGTGTCCTTTGAGTCCGCACTTGTAACACGTTACTGGCGGAGAAAGACAATGTGCACAAACATGTCCCGATACATTGCAGTTAAAACACCTCATAGCTTCACCAGGAGTCAAAGTAGATGTCTTGGAACTCTTAGTCTCATGCATCGAGCGATGGAGCTTCACAGCGGAAAGACTACGACGTTGCAATCCCGAACTACCAACTCCAGCACTAACCACAACGTCATCCAACTTCCTCAGCTTTCTAGTCGGTTCTAGACGAAACCCAGCTTACAGAATTTCTCAGAACTCCGCCGACATGACGAAACGATTTCGAGGTTTGACATCTTCCCACCAATGAGCAGCATCTTCACTAAGAAGGTATTGAGCAATAGGAACCTTCTGATCTTCGGGACAATCAATAGACTCGAATATCTTTTCCAGTTGAAGGAGCCAACCATCCCAACCCAATGCATCCTCCACACCAACAAATCGAGGAGGTTTCATGCTAACTACTTCTCGGAGCCATATGTTTGCCACGATCTTCTGAATCGCATCAGTGTTGCGTTGAACCGCCTGGGTCAATTGAGTTAACCGTGCTGCTACTTGTTGCAATATGTACCAACATCCATACCAATATCGTTCCCGTCAACATCCTCTTGATCCCGCTCCTGATCCCCGTGGCCATCTGTACCACAGTTGCGACCACGACCTCTGCCCATCGGCATATTAATCAAGCAACAACCTAACGCAACGAAAGTCACATAATCACACACAACAATATTACTGCACACATGAAATCCACTCATAGGCGATCGACTGTAAAAATTTGTCCTAACGGCAAAATGCAGTCTAAAACTTTTGCCCAGCTAGAAAGCGCGCTCCATGACAAGAGATGGCGTGCGCTAACTGCGCAATTTTGGTAATCCATTCATAATCACCTTCCAACAGTACTAGACCGGAGGTTACGAATGAACAACAGCGTACAAATCCAAACGCCAACAGTTCACATACTTATAACATTACACAAATAAACATCAAAAGTTAACTAACGTTCCAAACCGAATTCCCAACTCTCGGTCCAGAGAACTACCTCGTCGAATGCATAACGCACGACTCAGCCTTCATGCCACCACTTTAATCACAACTCGGGGCATTATAGCCGAAACGACAACAACATCATTACCACATATCTTTTTACTGGAATTTTATGAAGTCGAAAAGGTGAAAGCGAAAGTCACATCTCAAGTAAATTTTGATAGACCTCATTTGAGTTTTAGTAATCAAAATTTGAAAATTTGCAATGCAAAATGAAAATAAAATATAAGTAGTTTGAGTTTCAAAAAAATTTTGGTCTCGAGGTCATCATTCGAAAATCAAACTCTTTCCTTTCCTGAAGGATGTTCTAAAATAAAATTTATGTGACTTCCCAAAACAGTTAAAATCATTAAAATATCACGCTGATAAACCTTCATTGAGTAACCACACCAAAACATTACTCCTGTAAAACGGTTTATACAAGGATATATATATATATATATACATTTATACATACATATATATACATACACCGGCACCGCTCTTCATCCCAGCACAACACGAGAATCAACAAGCATGGATTACATATTCACAATTCATATTTAAACTCCTCACGATAACACAAAATCACGCAAACTCGTATAACACGAGACACAGCAAAATAGGGAGACTTACATCCACAGTTCGCATGAAGATGATGGCTGCACCTCGATACTAATCACGACCGACACCTCAGACGACGCGTCGCGATACTAAATTCACTAAAATATGTTTAATATCTTCCAACGTACGAAACTAATGCATATATTCCGAAAACACATTAATCCACGAAGCATAAGAGTTATCTTTTGAAAGACACAATTATCGAGAACATATCGATCCTTTTAAAAGTTCATTAAAACAACCAAATTGTAATTTTGGTTCCAATACCAATGAATATGTCTACGAAATACGAAATGTATGGGCAAGATACTTGCCTCGGATAGTTACAAACGCGGAGAATCGACCGGAGTGAGGAGACCCGAACCGTCCACGAACCCGCCGACTCCTCCGAACGATAACCCGCGAGGATAAACTACGAATGACAATAACAACAATGAAAATAAATTCCACAGCACGATTCAAAGCCGCCGAATTAGAGGGTCAAATGACGAAAGTTCAAGGGTTTCCCCCAAAACAGCCAAGAACACGAATCGACTCGATAATTCGTGAAAAACGGAATTCCAACCATGGGTTATGATCGACATGACTAGATAACAACAAGGGAACCAACAATTTCGGATTAAAATCACGAAATCAAGACAAACCCCAATTATTCTCAAAATAGGGTTCTAGGATGATTACCTCGATTCAAGGGGAAAAGGATGACTTGATGTTGTTAATCTACACCAAGACCTTGATGATAATGTTGTAGGATGAAAGATTAATGAATTCCCATGCAGAATCCCCCTGAAATCGCCTCAAGACTCTGCCCGTCGCGTGAGGAAGGAAAAGAGTAAAACTGTTCTGAAATAACACTGCCCGCTGACTGAAATACAGGCCCTTGTTACGGATGTGACATCATGTCCATTACGGCCATAATATGCTGGCCATTACGGCCATAACGTGATGGCCATTATGGCCATAACGCGCTGCATTCTGGCAGCAGATTCCTTCTGCTGCCCGATCAGTTCCGAACAACCTCAAAATGCGACGACTCGAAAGGTGCGACATAGTTCTAATGAAGAGTTCTCAACAACAAATGAAAGCGCTAAACAAACATGCGATTCCGACAACTTGGAGGTGGTTAAAAATGAGTATGAAAATAAATACCCAAAACTTTGGGAAATTACAAAATAGCCCGAACGTCCGAAAAACCACGATACATGATCAAATAATCAAACCGAAGTTCACAACACGTCTAACAAGGCTAAACGGACTTGCGGAAAACACGAAACGACAGTTTCGAACGAGATTCATAAGAATCGAACTCAAATGCGAAAAAATCGCCCAAAAAGCACAGAACTCAGCAAAGCGACACCAAAATGAACTCGGATGTCGAAAAGTACAGAATTTATCATTCTCATAATGACGGAACGGTCACAAGCGAGCCGCTAAAAGGGACTTCCGCCCAAAAAAAGAAAATTACCGAAAATCGATACTGCGGGTATTACACGACCCCTCAAACTCCTACCGGTTAAATCGCAAGATGTGTATCCAGCTCTCAGGTTCTTAAATATCATCAACTATCACGTATAAGGAGTCATCCCCCGAGTGATTGCTCCATGTTGTACCCCCTCAAATCCAACCGCAGGATCCCACCGAGATATAGCCTCCCACACAGCCGCTTGAAATCTCTCAATATTTAATTTTTTCACCAGCGTACCCTCGGGGGCTAGGGTCTCTTCTTTAGTCATAGACTGAAAAGTGATGAACCCTTAAAAAATTTTATCCTCAAAAAGACTCGGATCCGGTTCTCTCAATCGAAATGAAAGACCCATGGCAAGTGGACAGAGATCACTGGTTATCAACATTCTTCGATATTTACAATTTGTAGAGTTCAATATAGAAGTTATTTATTAGTATTCGAGAAGATACAAAGTCATAAGCAGATACGACTCAATTCCCCATATGGAAGACTATAGTCAAACTACGAACATGGGCTATGTGAACCATTGTTGTATTCCTAGAGCATTCAGAACCATTATCAATACAAAAATATCTTGCAAATTCGGATTATATTCCCTCAATGGAGGAAGAGCTAAATGGTTTCAAAATTAATAATTTTTGGTATTTATTCCCAGACCGACCCATCAATTTGTCATTGGGATAAATGAATGTTTAAAAATAAGGACGAAAATGGATTAGTTATAAAGAAGAAGTCCATATTAGTCGCCAAATGCTATAGACCTGAAAAAGGAATTGACTATGATGAGACATTCACTCATGTAGCCAGATTAGAAGCTATACGGATGTTCTTACTTTTGCAGCTCACAAGAACTTTATTGTTTATCAAATGGATATTGAAAATGCATTTTTGAATGGAGATTTAGCCGAAGAATTGTATGTCGAGCAACCATAGGGTTCGTCAACACAAAAAATGGTGATCAAGTCTATGGATAAGGAAAGTCCTGTACGGACTCAAGCAGGCACCAAGAGCTTGGTGTGTGAAACCCTCTTGCTGTATCTAATCAATATTGGATTTGAGAAGGTTGATGTAGACAAGATACTCTCCAAGATACAGGAAGGCGACAAACCTATTAATGATACAAGTCTATGTTGATGATATTATTTTTGGTTTAAATAACCAAGATTTGTGCAGGAAGTACTCTCACATCATGTAAAGCACATTTGAAATGAATATGATTGGAGAACTCAGTTTCTTCTTAAGCTTGCAGGTGAAGCAGGTACCTATATGAATCTTCATCAATCAAGTGAAGTACATCAAGACGTTGCTCACAAGGTTCGGGAAAAAAGTTCCTCAAAGACCTCACCAACTCCAATGAAAACTTCCATGCAAATAAGTACAGATGAAGCTGGAAAGACACTAGACAAATTAGGGGTGTTTTCGAAATTCCGAAAACCGACCGAAAGAACCAAACCGATCCGAAGTGAATCAAATTTTTTCGGACCGAAAATAAAACCGAAACCAAAATCAAAAACCGAAACTAAGACCGAATGATTCGGGTCGGTTCGGGTTCGGGTTCGGGAAACCCGAAATATACCGAATGAGACCGATTTTTTTTTTAAAATTGAGTAAATATATTTTTATTTATAAATACTAACAAAATAGATTAGTTTTGTCACTGCTGCAAAACCATATTTGAAATAGGGATGTAATTCATTTAATAAAAAAATAGAGATGAAGAAACAGTAATAATATAGTATAATAACTATACAATTATACATTATACACACACACACACACACACATATATATATATATATATATATATATATAGTGGGGTGGTGGTATCTAGCTGGTACCAACTAATTTTTGGATCTTTCTGTAACAATTTCAGTGCAAGTTAGAAGCTGTTTTGCTGGACTATTTTGAATCACTTTGTGATAGTCATTTATTTTGGACCATTTTAGGTAACAGTTTTACTTTGTGATAGTTATTTATTTTGGACTACTTTAGGTTATAAACATTTGATATTATATTTCTTTATTTATTTTTTAACAAATTTAAAATGAAGGGTTTTAAACGGTATAATACACAATTAGTACAAATTATGACTAAAATTTTGATAATATAAAAAATCGAATTGTACCGAATCGGACCAAAACTGAATAATTTGGGTGTGTTTGGGTTCCATAGTTGTAAAAACCGAAACCGAACCGAATCGAAACTGAACTACTAAATTTGGGGAGGATTTTGGGAACCCGGATCTTTACCCCGACCGAAACCGAAAACACCCCTAAGACCAATCACTCTACGAGAAGCTAATAGGCTCACTCATGTACCTAACATCTAGCAGTTCTGATATCTAATTTACTGTAGGAGTGTGTGCATGATATCAAGTAGCACCTCTAAAGTATCACACTTCACCATGGCCAAGAGAATCTTCAAGTATGTAAAAGGAACAACTAATGTAGGATTGTGGTATCCTAATGAAGGAGGATTTGACTTGGCAGGTTACATAGATTTGGATATCGGAGGATGCAAACTGGATAGAAAGAGCACAAGTGGAACTTGTCATTGTCTTGGACCAAGACTTGTGTCCTAGTTCAGCAAGAAATAATTGGCTAAATCACTTTTAACAGCGGAGTCAGAATATTACATTGCTATACGCAAATTCTCTAGATGCAACAATAGTTACAAGACTACATCATTGAGGCTACATATATTCCCATGCTATGTGATAGTACGAGTGCAATCACAATCACGCACAATCTTATACTTAACTCACGGGCTAAACATATTGATATGAAGCATCATTTGTTAAGGAATCATGTCGAGTACATGAATATCTAGATCAAGAAGCTCCATACATCAAATTGCAGACACCTTCACAAAGCATCTCAGTGCAACAAGGTTCTCTATGCTCCATCAAGAACTGAGAATGCTACAACTAGAGTAACCCTTTAAGTTTTTCAATTAATAGTCATCAATTGAGGGGAAACATTGTAAGACCCATGAGTACAGAAACCATACTTATCACTATACATACAAACTTTCAAGTTATATCTTCACTATAGGAAGAAGAGCATAATACCCTTCTTACAGCTGTACTATACATTAACTAACGGGGGAATAGTGTATGACACTTGAATACAATGTTCATCACTAATTTTTGTAAGAATTTAATCTTGTATGCACCAATTAAGTAGGAATGATGTAATTCACAAATACAACAAATATATTGTAAGATATTAATTTATTGTTTAAACCTATCAAATTATATATACTTATCATTTTAAAATCGCTTTATGACCACGTGCAACTTTTGAATTTGTAACGCTTGAGTACTTACTCTCAAAATCACATACAGATATTAAAGTCTTGAAACCCGTGATTTTGGATTTTAAAATTGCTAACCATCTATTTTGGAGTATGTGGGGTGTCATAAATGGTACAAGCATTTAGTTTAAAGATAAATCGATTCGACGTAACCAAGCCTCCATCAGCTATTTAAAGGCACTTTTGTTGACCTAAATACTATTTATTGCATTCAGGTGTATAACAAAGAGCATACAACAACAATGCAATACTTAGAATTTTTTTGAAAATCATTTCTTTCGAAATCTCAATTTCTTAATGGTGTAATCTCAGGCTACCTCTTCTGAATGTCAAAGGAGGAGGGCATCCTAAATTATAAGCGGTCATATATTCACAAGGTAACTCCTCTAGGAAAGGGTCGAAACTGAATCAAAGGATGAAGCGTCCATGTCTATCGGTGTCAGAAGGATGAAACAGCAGGGCTTGTACATGGTGGGAAGCCTGTATGCTTCTAACTATGATGAATCCATAGTTGAAGAGTTTTACATTGATGCAATTTTCAGGTTTGAAAATCTTAAGAAAAAAGATGATATAACATGTTTTTGTAGCTCTGTACAGAGAAAGGAAATCAACATTGATATAATGCTACTTTAAAAGCTGTATAAACTACCAAGTGCTGGTATTACTATCAGGACATGGAGTCCTTTGGTGATGACATGGTTGATCAGTTATCGTAGATCTTCACGGGGAATCCAAATGCTGAGAACCCTCACTTGTATTGCCATAAGAAAATTAGATAGGTGCATTTGAAATGTGCACCAGGCTGCAATTCAGTCTTATGATGTCAATTATGAGCTGTCATAAGGTGGATGAGAATCAAATCCTGCTGCAGAGATTGTATGAACAATCCTTTAAGCCAGACACTTCTAGAAAGTCATTTGGCCTTATTGTCAACTACATCTTAACTCAGTATGGTGTGCAATGTGCACAGTCTCCTAACGCTAAGAAGATACAAGGTAGAAAGTTCATAGGGGGAAGCTAAGCCAACTCTATACAATAAGGATATTGCGATCAAAAGCCGTTCAAATCCTAACTTTATACCGCAGTCGAGTGGTCCTGTAGATGTAAGTCCTCGAGCTATAAAGACTGGAGTGATAAATAAGAAGAAACCAACAACAAGAAGAGGGTTGTTCCCAATATCGTCTCTCATATGGATGTTGATAGGCAAAAGAAAAAAGCACTAAGTCTCGCCAGGAGACTACTGAACCGGTTGTTTCGACAGCATCTCAGGAGTTCATAGTGGCCCCTGAGGCCAACCCACCAAAGGACATCCTGACAGAGGCCACTCAACCCGAGGATATTCCTGCCTACTCCTGCTGAGGGCACAATAGACCCTGAGCAGCCAACCACAATGACCGACCGACAAGTGTTCCTGAAATTAGAAGAAGGAGGAGAATGGTTGCCCCACTGGAGGCAACAACAACCCACTCTCAACACTGCACACCTGTCGAAAGTCTTCATCTCCTCCCAATGGTGATGATTATCCTACATTTGATATTATAGTTTTTTTATTTATTTTTCAAAAAATGTAAAATGAAGGCTTTTAAACGGTATAATACACAATTAGTACAAATTATGACTAAAATTTTGATAATATAAAAAACCGAATTGGACCGAATCGGACCGAAACTGAATAATTTGGGTGGGTTTGGGTTCCAAAGTTGTAAAAATCGAAACCGAACCGAACTGAACCGAAACTGAACTACTAAATTTGGGGAGGGTTTTGGGAACCCAGATCTTTACCCCGACTGAAACTGAAAACACCCCTAAGACCAATCACTCTACGAGAAGCTAATAGGCTCACTCATGTACCTAACAACTAGCAGTTCTGATATCTAATTTACTGTAGGAGTGTGTGCATGATATCAAGTAGCACCTCTAAAGTATCACACTTCACCATGGCCAAGAGAATCTTCAAGTATGTAAAAGGAACAACTAATGTAGGATTGTGGTATCCTAATGAAGGAGGATTTGACTTGGCAGGTTACATAGATTTGGATATCGGAGGATGTAAACTGGATAGAAAGAGCACAAGTGGAACTTGTCATTGTCTTGGACCAAGACTTGTGTCCTAGTTCAGCAAGAAATAATTGGCTAAATCACTTTTAACAGCGGAGTCAGAATATTACATTGCTATACGCAAATTCTCTAGATGCAACAATAGTTACAAGACTACATCATTGAGGCTACATATATTCCAATGCTATGTGATAGTACGAGTGCAATCACAATCACGCACAATCTTATACTTAACTCACGGGCTAAATATATTGATATGAAGCATCATTTGTTAAGGAATCATGTCGAGTACATGAATATCTAGATCAAGAAGCTCCATACATCAAATTGCAGACACCTTCACAAAGCATCTCAGTGCAAAAAGGTTCTCTATGCTCCATCAAGAACTAAGAATGCTACAACTAGAGTAACCCTTTAAGTTTTTCAATTAATAGTCATCAATTGAGGGGGAACATTGTAAGACCCATGAGTACAGAAACCATACTTATCACTATACATACAAACTTTCAAGTTATATCTTCACTATAGGAAGAAGAGCATAATACCCTTCTTACAGCTGTACTATACATTAACTAACGGGGGAATAGTGTATGACACTTGAATACAATGTTCATCACTAATTTTTGTAAGAATTTAATCTTGTATGCACCAATTAAGTGGGAATGATGTATTTCACAAATACAACAAACATATTGTTAGATATTAATTTATTGTTTAAACCTATCAAATTTTATATACTTATTATTTTAAAATCGTTTTAGGACCACGTGAAACTTTTGAATTTGTAACGCTTGAGTACTTACTCTCAAAATCACATATAGATATTAAAGTCTTGAAACCCGTGATTTTGGATTTTAAAATTGCTTTTTTTTTTGAATGGCGAATTTCAACTTAGACTCGACCACCCTCCTAATCGGAGGGCCCTAACCACCACTTGCCCAGACTATGTTGTCTTAACCGGGCCCACGCTGGAGTCAAGTGGGGCATAATAAGTTCGCGAGGAAACCGTCTCGCCTCCATACAAGTTTCCTTGCCGGAGTAACATCCGGATGAAAACCCCGTCCTGCTCCAGACTCGAACCCCGCACCTACTGGCTTAAGGTTCTTATCCATCATTGCAATACCAACTGAGCCAGAGGCCCAATGGTTGGATTTTAAAATTGCTAACCATGTATTTTGGAGTATGTGGGGTGTCATAAATGGTACAAGCATTTAGTTTAAAGATAAATCGATTCGACGTAACCAAGCCTCCATCAGCTATTTAAAGGCACTTTTGTTGACCTAAATACTATTTATTGCATTCAGGTGTATAACAAAGAGCATACAACAACAATGCAATACTTAGAATTTTTTTGAAAATCATTTCTTTCGAAATCTCAATTTCTTAATGGTGTAATCTCAGGCTACCTCTTCTGAATGTCAAAGGAGGAGGGCATCCTAAATTATAAGCGGTCATATATTCACAAGGTAACTCCTCTAGGAAAGGGTCGAAACTGAATCAAAGGATGAAGCGTCCATGTCTATCGGTGTCAGAAGGATGAAACAGCAGGGCTTGTACATGGTGGGAAGCCTGTATGCTTCTCACTATGATGAAGCCATAGTTGAAGAGTTTTACATTGATGCGATTTCCAGGTTTGAAAATCTTAAGAAAAAAGACGATATAACATGTTTTTGTAGCTCTGTACAGAGAAAGGAAATCAACATTGATATAATGCTACTTTAAAAGCTGCATAAACTACCAAATGCTGGTATTACTATCGAGGACACGGAGTCCTTTGGTGATGACATGGTTGATCAGTTATCGTAGATCTTCACGGGGAATCCAAATGCTGAGAACCCTCACCTGTATTGCCATAAGAAAATTTTCACTCCCTACTTATATTTCCATGAGTTTTATTGCAAGGCAAATGAAAATTAGATAGGTGCATTTGAAATGTGCACCAGGCTGCAGTTCAGTCTTATGATGTCAATTATGAGCTGTCATAAGGTGGATGAGAACCAAATCCTGCTGCAGAGATTGTATGAACAATCCTTTAAGCCAGACACTTCTAGAAAGTCATTTGGACTTATTGTCAACTACATCTTAACTCAGTATGGTGTGCAATGTGCACAGTCTCCTAACGCTAAGAAGATACAAGGTAGAAAGTTCATAGGGGGGAACTAAGCCAACTCTATACAATAAGGATATTGCGATCAAAAGCCGTTCAAATCCTAACTTTATACCGCAGTCGAGTGGTCCTGTAGATGTAAGTCCTCGAGCTATAAAGAATGGAGTAATCAATAAGAAGAAGAAACCAACAACAAGAAGAGGGTTGTTCCCAATATCGTCTCTCATATGGATGTTGATAGGCAAAAGAAAAAAGCACAAGTCTCGCCAGGAGACTACTGAATCGGTTGTTTCGACAGCATCTCAGGAGTTCATAGTGGCCCCTGAGGCCAACCCACCAAAGGACATCCTGACAGAGGCCACTCAACCCGAGGATATTCCTTCCTACTCCTGCTGAGGGCACAACAGACCCTGAGCAGCCAACCACAACGGCCGACCGACAAGTGTTCCTAAAATTAGGAGGAGGAGAATGGTTGCCCCACTGGAGGCAACAACAACCCACTCTCAACACTACACACCCGTCGAAAGTCTTCATCTCCCCCCAATGGTGATGCTTATCCTACATCTTTCGTTCCTCACATTGAACCTGTTGGTATGTGATGCCTAAAATGAAGGTACATCGGAAATAAAAATAGTAATAAACCGAACCCCTAAAATGGACCGATCATGCATCGTATATACGAATATAAATGAACAGAGTAAAGTAATGAAAAACATACCCTTGTAGTCGTTTGGTTAAATGGTGGTGAAGAACTTTCCACAAAACGAATTTAGCAAGCTTTCTTGAAAAATCTCCGAACACCGAAAATACCGTACCTCCACTAGCCATGCGCCGGAAGATGATCGAAAAAATTCTATATTTTCTTGTTCTCTTCGAACATGGATAGAAGAAAATATATTAAGCTTACTTATAATTTTACAAGCACTCTAAGTGATGTAAATATATTTTTCTCTCAATTTTTCCATCACTTTTTCTCTAAGAAAATGATGAAGAAATGCAGAACAAAAAAACTTCTCTCCTCTCCCTCTTTTGCTTCAGACGTGAGTTGTAGATGATGGGTTGGAATGCTGAAGATGGTGGTGGTGATATTAAAAGGAAAAGTCCACACACCATAGCAAAATTTCCACAAAAAATATACACCAAATGTATATATTCCCAACGCCACAATTAATATCATATCTCATAAAAAAACATAATATGAGATATATAAATGGGGAAGGCGGCCAAGAGGAATAATGGAAGAGTTTGGTTCATTTTGGTCCGTGAAACGGACCGTCGTGTATCTAATCTGATATATGCACTTCGATATGTCTCAAAATACTAGTTGGATACTTTGGATTCTATTCATTTTCGATATTCATAGTTTCGAGAGAGAAGACCTCTCTCTCGTCGTCCTTTTTTTTCTCTCGTTGACTCTCGCGAGTGCGCGGCTGGCGTCCTTGCCGGCGAACACGTAGTAGCCGCCGCTGGGGCCGTAGAAGGACTTGTCGCTGGTGACGTCATAGATCTGGCTACGGATCGCCACGTAATTCGACTTCGACGGATCTGTGCCATCGTAGTCTTTCAGCTGCTCTGGAGTGAGCTCCATTTGATTCCGTTTTCTGAGGGCTTTGGATTTGGTATTGGGGTTTTGGGTTAGATTTGTGTGGAAGATTCATCCATACTGTTTGATAGGATTTGTGTGGAAGATTGATCCTTAATTTCCCGATCCATCAGGAAATTTGAGCCTACGACTTAACCGGTGAACCGCGAACCCTAATTCCTATTGTGCCGACATTGGTCATTTCTGGACGGCGTATCGCCGGAAAATTAATAATACAACACTGCATTTATTTTCTCCCCTTCAATCTAACAGTAGTATAGCATATAGCTGGCTCTTTTTCCAGGTTTCCTTGCCGGTTTTTCAAGCTGCTCGGAATCCTATCGAAGGCTTTCTCTTTTCCAAGTCGTCTCGAAGGCTGGTATCATTGTACTTTTCCGTTAAATTTAATTTTTTATATATATATCTATTATTTACTGTGCTCGCTCTGCGTTTTTCCTGCTTAAATTGTTTTTTTTTACAATCTCATCGTATTTTCAGTTTTGCTACACACTACCACATTTTATTTATTTTCGTAGTGCGTTTGTTGTTTTGTGTTGGTTGATGCCGCGCCGTTTGCGGGTTGGTAGTTGGAATTTGGGTACCTTGACGGGTAAACTTTTGGAGCTCGTGGATGTTTTGGGTAAGAGAAGGGTTGATGTGGCTTGTATACAGGAGACTAGGTGGAAGGGGGCGCAGTCCAGGGAGGCGAACGGTTATAAATTGTGGTATTCAGGCCTTGCTAACTCGAGTAATGGTGTGGGTATTCTTTTGTCTAAAGAGTTTAAGTACAACATCGTGGAAGTGAAGAGGTGTAATGATAGGATTATGTCCGTTGCAGTGGTGGTTGGGGAGAAGGTGGTTAACGTGGTATGTGCGTATGCCCCTCATGTTGGTTTGGGTGAGCTTGTTAAGAAAGCTTTTTGGGCATGTTTAGATGAGTTGGTCGGGTGTATTCCGGACGATCAATTTATTGTTTTTTGGGGGGGGGGGGGGGGATTTCAATGGGCACATTGGTGAGGGGGTGGATGGTTACCATAGTGCGCATGGGGGTTTCGGCTTCGGAGTTAGTAATGCAGGAGGTTCCGCACTGTTGGAGTTTGCCACTGCGCATGAGTTGGTAATTGCAAACTCTGTTTTTCAGAAGAGAGCTGAGCACCTCATCACCTTCAGTAGTGGGGGGCACAACACCCAAATTGACTACCTTCTTTTGCGCAGTCGTGATGCTAGGGCGTGCGTGGACTGCAAGGTGTTCCGGAGCGAGGCATGTGCTTCTCAACACCGGCTGCTGGCTATGGATTTATCCATGGGAGGTCGTGTTGTTAGCAGGGTGAGAAGCTAGACCTATGATTCTCTGGAAGGATCTGAAGGGTGAGAAGGCGGCAATTTTCAAGGAGTCTCTGACCCGCGAAGGAGGTTTTTTGCAAGGGGGCGATGCTAACCTTATGTGGACCAACATGGCCAATGCTATTTGGAGGGTGGGCGAGAAGGTGGTGGGGGTTTCTTCGGGCAGGTCTAGTGGACCTAGGGAGGCTTGGTGGTGGAATGAGGAGGTCCAAAAGAAGGTTAAAGATAAATAAGCGCTATTTAAGGAGCTTTTGTCGGTTAGTGCTGGGGAGGAGAGAATCTTGAAGATTGTAGCGTATAAGGTGGCGAAAAGAGAGGCTAAGAAGGCAGTGGTTAAGGCTAAAGGGGAGGCTTACAAGGAGATGTACAAGCGCCTAGACACCAAAGAAGGAGCGAATGCTATTTTTAAACTAGCGAAAGCTAGGGAAAGAGGGCGGCGCAACCTGGGTCCCGTTAAATTTATTAAGGATGATTTGGGCCAAGTATTAGTGAACGATGTGGCTATTAAGGAGAGGTGGAATAAGTATTTTTTTGAACTTTTCAATGAGGCTAGGGGTAGTGACTCGGTGGTGCAAGGAGTTAGTCTATCTTCTGCCCGTTGATTTAGTTCCTGTGAAAGCATCAGCAAGGAGGAAGTAAAGGGTGCTCTAATGAAAATGTGTTGAGCTAAGGCGGTAGGCCCAGATCAGATCCCTATTGAAGTTTGGCTTTGTCTGGGGGAAGTCGGAGTTCAGTGGCTAGCAGAGCTGTTCAACATCCTCCTTAGAGGTTCTAAGATGCCGACGGAGTGGAGGCATAGTATTGTCGTGCCGTTTTTCAAGAACAAAGGCGATGCTCAGAGTTGTAGTAACTATATGGGTATTAAACTCCTCAGTCATACTATGAAACTTTGGGAAAGAGTGGTGGAATGCAGGGTTAGAAGAGAAGTTGATATCTCAGAGAACTAATTTGGCTTCATGCCGGGGAGGTCCACGACTGAGGCCATTCATCTCGTCATATGCCTTATGGAGAAGTTTAGAGAGCAGCGTAAGGACATCCATATGGTGTTTATAGATCTAGAGAAAGCTTATGATAGCATTCCATGCGATGTTATTTGGAGGAGCCTAGTAGAGAGGAGGGTGTCGTTGCCGTTCGTTAGGGCGATCCAAGACATGTATTCCCAAGCTAAGACGTGCGTTAGGACCCCAGCTGGTGACACCCAATATTTTCCGGTTGAGATAGGGCTACACCAGGGGTCGGCGCTAAGCCCTCTTCTCTTCGCTCTGATCCTTGGCGTCATTTCGTGGGGGATATAAGATGGCGTCCCGTGGTGCATGCTTTTGCTGACGACATTGTGTTAGTGGCGGAGTCGATGAGAGAGGTGAACTCGAAGTTGGAGATATGGAGGTCTAAGTTAGAATCCCAGGGCTTGCGTGTGAGCCGGTCTAAGACAGAGTATCTCTGGTGTAACTTTAATGGTAAGGCCAACGAAGAAGATGTAGAGGTAATAATTGCGGATCGGATCGTTCCCCGTACGGATAAGTTCAAGTATTTGGGTTCGATTATTCAGAAGGAAGGTGAGTATGAAGATGATGTCACTCATCGCATCAAGGCGGGGTGGCTAAGGTGGAGAGCAGCGACAGGGGGTCATGTGCGACAAGAAAGTCCCTCTAAAGTTGAAGGGTAAATTCTATAGAGCGGCAATTCGACCTGCAATATTGTATGGCTCTGAATGTTGGGCGATGAAGAAGTCGCTTGATAGCAAGTTGGAAACGACTGAAATGAGAATGTTACGCTGGTCGTGTGGTCGCACAATGTTAGATAGAATCTCGAACGGGGTCTTCAGGAACGCGCTAGAAGTGGCGCCCATTTCAGCGAAAGTTAGGGAAGGGAGATTGAGATGGTTTGGCCACGTCCGCAGGAGGCAGGCATCTGCTCTGGTGAGGAGGGTCGAGAGTTTAGTATTTGTCGGGGAGAGGAGGAGAGGCAGACCGAGGAGGACGTGGGAGGAGCAACTGAGATTAGATTTGAAGGCCTTAAACCTTTCCGAGACCATGACTGTTGATAGGTGCGCTTGGAGGCGCCAGATCAGAGTTGTGGATTCTTTAGTTGGGAGTGGTGCTGTAGTTGAGAGCCTCAGGGTTGGGTTGTCTCGGTTAGCTTTGACCTAGAGCATTGCATTTTTTCATTTATTGTATATTTTATCCTATTGCCTTTTGCGTGTGGTGTATTTTCGACAGGGAGATGTGCGCGGAATCAACCTCTCTTCTGTTTGAGCAACGTTCATCGGGAGTGAAGTAGCCAAATTCCTCTTAGGTAAGTCCCATGTGGATTAAGCCATGGGCTCAGGTATGGTAATGAGTTTTTTCGTATCATATGCTTCCCTTTGTATTTTTCACTCAATATGTTGTTGTGCACTAAGCTGAGGGTCTTCACGGAAACAACCTCCCTATCGTAATAGGTAGGGGCATGGTCTGCGTACATCTTACCCTCCCCAGACCCTGCTCTGAGCGGGATATACTGGGTATGTTTGGTTTGGTTTGGTTATATCTCAAAATAAATTAATATAATTAATTAATATAATTAATTAATTATATTAAAATATTATTTCTCCAAGAAATAATTATTTATGAATTAAATTAGTTACCTAGTAATTTATTTAATTCAACGAATAAAAATTAATTAAGAGAGAACAAGCTCAAATTAATCCGTCGTCTCCCTAATGCGCGGCTCGGTAGGTCCGTCTCAGTAAGCAATGGGAGGAACCAAAGAGTTATAACACTACCTAACCAGACTGACAACCTACACTGTAACCTACTGAGAACGAATGATAGGGATCATTCAAGAACCATTCTGTCGTGAATACCAGTAAACGTATAAACTCTTCTTTCAAATATGCCGATCAAGTTATAGGGTCACGATCAGTCAAACCCTATCTATACTTGATGCTATCTTTGAGTTAATGCAAATCGAGATCACCGAGCTTTCGTGTATCCAATACAACTAGCTCCAATGCTTTGGCCAAAGACTTATGATCTCATCTGCCAATAACCACATAGGACATATACCTGTTCCTTTATAGGAGAGAAAATCCTATCTTGGTATTTATTAAAACCTGCTACTTGTCCGTGAAGACGCACGTCGAGGTTGACCCTCACCTCTCTATTTTCTTGGTCGAAATACTCTAGTGAAAATCTTAACGTCGCAAGCACATCCCTACTAAATCCTCAAATTGAAGGTTCACGAATACCTATCACAACCTATCGATTCCGTCATTGATTGTCCCGGAGTGAAATCCGTGTGACGAATCGAGGGTGAGTCGGTTCGAGTATACTAATCCCATTAACATACCTACAACATGTGCTCCCACTAACCATTAGTGACGGCAGGCATTTCAAAGTCAAAGAACGCGTCATACAAGTCTTCACATAAACTCAACGCCCAGTCAAGTTTCATCGACTTGCGAATGATTAAGCATTTGAGCCATAAACTTTTCCAATGCCTATCCCCTTATCTAATAAGGAGGGGAAAGTTTTCTCTCAAATACAAGGACTAGTTTCTATATATATATTTACAAGTCATGAATGCCAGTGACTATTAATAAATAAAGAATCACACAATTGCCTTCTGATAATAATTTACATAATAACAAGTGCAATACCCTTTCTCATGCATCCTCTGAGTGCCATTCGAGGGCATATTCATAACAACCAACCCCTGTCAGGAATCCCCCTCCCTACAGGGAACCCACCCCTATTAGGAACCCCTCTCCCTAAGGATCCCTATTTAGGAACCTAATTCCTCAAAGGATCCCCTACCATACAAACTTAATAAATGAGACTATGTTGTCTGTAAAAATAGAGGCAGCCATCGAGCGCTTTAATACTTGGAAGGGCCATATGATCGCCGAGTACGATGATCTATTCCACTGGGTTGATTGGAAATAGGAGGAACTGTTTGTTTTGCAGGTTATTAATGCTGGTAACATAGATGCCCTCATCATGTTTATTTAATACCCGAGATTTTCGTTTCCAGTTATTTTTGAATTTTTGTCGTTTGTGCCGGTTATTTTGCTCTGTTGGCGATTACTTGAGTTTTCCCTTATGTTGGTCATGGCATGATGTATTGTGTTGTGCTGTTCATCGGGTACGACTTATCATTGCGTAAGTCGAGCTAATAGTATGTCATGTTTTGTTATTTGTTTGTTTTCGATTTGGATCGTTGGTGTTTCGTTGTAACCATTGTTTTGTCGAGGAGTATCGTTGTTGTGCATTTGGTTGACTTTGTAAGATCACCACCGACACTTATAAAGTCTAAAAATTCTGAAACTTTACAATGTAATATAGAATCAAGTTAGCTTTCCAATGGTTCAAACGTCGAGTCAATCAGAGTCCGGACGAAGGAGTTATGGTCGTCATGGCAAAGTCTACACTGTCAGAACACGGCCCTGGAACACGGCGATGTTTGCATCGTTTTGCGGAGCCGTTTATAATACGGCGCTGGAACACGGTGCTATTTGCGCCATTTTCTGAGCCATTTTGTCCAGGTGTATAAATAGGACAGTCGCGTTTTCAGTCACATTTCACTTCTCTCTCTCGGTTTTGGGCGATTTGATGGGGATTTCAATCCTTGAGTAGATTATCATCATATTGTTGAAGTCTTGATCATGTTTAACATCATCTAATCCATTGTTCTTCGTCGGATTGAGATAATTCTTCAAAAATCCTTTTTCAACTATTTTGGGATTTTCCTCTTGATTTCAATTCTGGGCCGATTATGATGAATTGGTCATGTAATTCTTGTTGTATGGGATGTAATCTACGGATTAGAAACTCGTTTATCGATTTTGTTTCACCCAGAACATGATTTTGGCTTTCTTGGAACAAACCCGTGAACCCTTGTAGTTTCTTAGTGTTGATTGAGAGCCCATGAAGCGGACGTCATTCCGGGCCGCGGACCATTCCTTATGGACCCTTGGACAGATCCGGAGTTCAGCTACCAGGAAAGACTTGATTCGTTGGAGGGAGAAATTCCACATTCCTTCTGATGTTTCATTGTACGTGCCCTTGGAGAACGAACGTGCCGACCAGCCTCCCGAGGGTATGGTCGCTGTCAATGAAATGATCCTGGAGGCCGGATTGCGGTTTCCCTTGCCGTTCGCCGTGTCGTATTTGCTGAACGCCTGGAATGTGGCGCCGCTCCAGTTGACGTCGAACGCCTGGCTGCAGATTATCAGCACCTTGACATTGTTTGGCGGTCATCGATTGTTTCGTCTGCCTTCTGCACTGGAAATGAATTATCTTTTCAAGCTAACCGCGCAGAAGGGATCGGTCGGAGGCTACCATATCCAGGGTCTCATGGGTAGGGTGGTCCTTGGGGTGCCAAACAAGGTTCGGGGTGACCTGGCAAAGTGGTGCTGGGTCGGCGGAGCATGGAGGTCGGCATCGAGCGATAAGCCGGAGGAAGAGTTGGATATCCCCACCAGTTTTCGAGAGAGGAATCCGAGTAAGGGTTTTAACTCTCCATTTATTTGGATACACCTTGAACTGATCTAATTTGGTTTCCTTTTTGCAGGCTCCCTTGTTCCAGCGATCGGCGATCTCCCCTTTGATTTCTTGATCGTCTGGGAGCGCATTCGCGGTCTACCGGACTTCTACATCGACGTTCGCTCAGTCAGCCACGAACTTCATCGGTTGGGAGCTCGATTGTTTCGATTCCCTCGCCACCTGAAGGTTCCAGGTATGAATTTTTACTTGCTCTTTCCTGTATGATGATCGTCTGATTGAAGGAGATGTTTAACTTGTCTGAAATTCTTCTTTGACAGAGATATATTTTCCCCGCTACGCCGAGCCACCGAGAGAGATCTCAATGTCGAATCCCGGTCTTTTGGGTCGTCTTCACCAGGGCAAGAAGACGGGTCGTGCCCTAGCAACGACGTCCTATCCTATCCCTGCGGTGAGACCTACTACGGTGCCGGTCGTCGAGCTGGAAGTTCGGGAGGAAGAATAGCTCCAGCGTAACCGAAAGAGGCGGAGGCCGGAGGAGTCCCTGCCGACTGCTGACGTGGAGGTATCCATTTTGGAGCCGCCGGTTGCCGCGCCACCTATCTCTGCTGTTCCGATGGCGGAGGGGTCCAGGCCATCAGCTGCCTTTCTGAAGACCGCGACGATCGCCGAAGCTGATACTCCCCGGGGCAAGCCCTTTTTCGGCCGCGACCCCGAGTTGGTCAACAGGTAAGACCGATTTGATCTTTCTGAGTTAGGATATTTGTGTAGGGTGTATACTAACTCCTTTGTTTCTATTTGTGTGTGTTGTAGGATCCGTCTTGCCGATCCGGACACGTCGCCGATGGTGTTGGATTTCCTGGCGAGCAAGTCTCCGCGCCAGTCCCTCGACGTTCCTTCTTACGTCTCCCGGGCCATCACCTCTCTTCCTAAGGCCTGGATGACCGACCTCGACGCGATCGCTCGTCGACGGTCTGGAGATGCCATGAAGGCGACACTCGCCCTGACTCTCCAGGCGGCGACGATGGCCACTCAAGCCGTTAAGGATTATGAGGGGCGACCCTCTAATGCTCGCCTCCATCAAGATCTCAAGGTTGCTCGGAACCAGAACGCCGAGTTTGCTAACCGGATCATGGCCATGGAGAAGGAACATATTGAGACGGCCAAACGGGCCAAACAAGACCTCGACCGGATGAGGCAAGAGCTTGGACGGTCCAAGGAAGTGGCCGATCGGTTCTGCAACCAGATGACGGATGCTCGTTGGTTGCACGCGGCCTCGCAGTAGGAGGTGACTGGGCTGAAGGCGACAGTGGATCGTCTCAACGGCGAGCTGGAGAAGGTGAAGGGAGAACTGGCCACCAAGGTAGCCGAGCTTGCGGATGCTGACAAGACGACTGCGGGTTTGAAGGATCAATTAAAGGCGATCGAGACCGATCCCTACCTTAATGTGGCATACGTCGGCGAGTTCGCCTACTATCTGGCTTACGCCGATGCTATCCATGCTGCCAAGAAGGTAGGGGTCGAGGTCGGCCCTATGATGGAAGCCTTCAAAGCCTATGTACTTGAGCACCCGTTGCAGCCGGACTTCTCCCTGCCGATCCTCGATCTCATCGACTTGGGGATCGACTTGAGTTGGTATCCTTTTCCGGATAAACTTATTTATCCTGAAGCCGATGAGGGAGCGCGTGCCGATCCGCCTGCTGGGGGCGAAGGCCAGTCGGGGGCAGCCTGAGTGATGGCGGAGTTGTATCAGTTTTCTTTTGCTTGTAATTTTCTGTTTTTCCTTGTATTGCCTTCGGGCTTGTATTGTACGAACTTCTTGACTTGAATAAAATACTCCTTTTTCGTATCTGATTCTTTATAAGTACGATCGCCTTTGAATGTTTGCATGTGAATTTATACAAGTGTTTACATAATTTCACCTGATGTTTTGTTTGTACGGTCGACTGTCTGAATGTTCCGCGTCACTTTGACTTTGCACAATTGTCTGAATAGATCTGAATATACATGTAAATTTCTTGAGTAAGATCGATCGATATTTGTGTGTTAGAACGAAGCCGAATATGTATGGTCCTTCTTCCCGATCGCATCTAGGAATAGCTCCCCTTTGCCCCTTGTTTTCGTTTACTTAGTGTAAGTAAGGGAACGAAAATAGTACGTCTGGTGAGCTATCTTGAATTTTGCTGATTCTTTGAGGGAGGATGGCTGTGTGTACGGTCGCTGAGTTCGATGGACCGAGCTCCGTAACCGTGTCTTTATTGTGCGAGGGACATTCCATCCGTAGGTCTCTCCCGCGACTCACTTTATTGTTATGGTCCTCCGTTAGGCTGCGCCCGCCTTGTATTTAAACGGAAGGCGAGTGGTCTTGGCCTGGAGGAGTCCGTGCACGGGGCGTCGTCGGTTTATTCGACTCCACGTCCGCGGCTTGTTAGCACTTTTCTACCTCGGGTCGGCATGTTAGATGGCGACCCTCGACGGTATACGTTGCGATGCGGTAGGGACGCGTCGCCTTGTCCGGGTATATCATGTTAGATGATGTACTTTTGAGGGCGCACGAGCGTGTCCACGGATTTAATTGGAGGGTCCTTCGGCTACGCTCGCCTCATATTCAAACGAAGGGCGAGCGATTTCAGCCCAAAGGAACCTTGCATGGACGAAGTTGTCGGTTCCATCGACCTCCAGGACCACGGCTGCACTTTTCTACCTCGGATCGCCATGTTAGATGACGATCCTCGACGGTATACGTTGTGCTTGGAGGGGCGATCTCTTGCATAGGTCTGTCAGGTTTAGACGATGACCTCTTGTAGGGCGAGCGAGCCGTCCTCTTTTTAGTTGTTCGTTTTCGTCGAGGTGAATCATATAGATGGGATAGGAAAATCTCATTATACTCTTTGTACATTGGGTAACTGAAACTGAATACAAAGTTTTCACTGGTAGTATTTCTTCAAATGTACGGCGTTCCAGGGATATTGGTCCGGAGTGCCGTCAGGGTGTTCAAGTTCGTAGGCTCCCCTAGTTAGCCACTTAGATATCCTGAAGGGGCCTTCCTAATTCGGGCCAAAGACTCCCGTGTGAGTCTGGACCTTTTTGAGGACCAGGTCGCCCACTTGGAACCGTCTTTCCTTGACCTTCGAATTGAAGAACTTCTCGGATCTCCTTTTGTGGATTGTGTTCTTCATTTCCGAGGTCAGTTGCCGTTCTTCGAGCATGTCCAAGTCGATTCGTCGGGCTACCTCGCTGTCCGTCGTAATTTCTTGTTTAGTTCGGTGGCTGAGGACGGGGGAGAGTTGGATGTTTGGGCCCATCACTTGACACCTATGACATGATCTGGCATAGGTGATAGCATCTTTCTGAAGCGAAGGCCAGAAAAAACCTTGCCTGGATGTTTTGTGGATGAGAGCTCGCCCGCCAGCATGGTTTCCACAGATCCCATCATGGATCTCGGCTAAAACGAGCCGGCCATCCTCCGGCATAATGCACTTGAGGAGGGGAAGGCTGAAAGCTCGTTTGTAAAGCCGGTCGTCCAGTAGGGTGTATCTGGTTGCACGGAGTTGAAGCTGGCGAGCTTTGATACGGTCGTCGGGAACCATCCCGTCCTTCAAGTATTTAATGAACGGAGTCATCCAGTTCTCTTAGGCGACGGTAACTGTGGTAACCAGGTTTCTGTCGATCGCCAGCTTTGCTGATTTTGTGATTTGGATGTTAGGGAAATTGGCCGCCCCATCTGATGATGCCAGTTTGGATAGGGCATCGGCCTGGGAATTGTGCTCTCTCGGGACTTGTTCGATTAGTACTTCCTCAGATTTCGTGCACATTTTGGCGACCAATTCTTGGTATTTGACCATATGTTCTCCGTGCGCCTCATATTCTCCCTTGACTTGGTTCACGACCAAGAGGGAGTCCATGAAGATATGGAGGCGGCGAACGTCCAGGGCGAGGGCCAGATCGAGCCCGCCTACCAAGGCTTCATACTCGGCTTCATTCTTGGTCGCACGAAACCCGAAACGCACAACATTTGTGAAACTTTGTCCGTCGGGTCTGATGAGAACAATCCCTGCCCCTGCTCGCGAGTTGGTTGCCGAGCCATCCACGTACAACTTCCAAGCGGGGCGACCGATCTGGGTCGGACTGGGTGGGAATGTAAATTCCACCACGAAGTCCGCCAGAGCTTGGCCTTTGATCGCCATGCGAGGAGCGTACGTGATACCATATTGGGCGATATCCAGTGACCACTTGAGGAGTCGTCCGTTAGTGTCTGGCCGGTGCAGGACTTGCCTTAAGGGGAGAGTCGTCAGAACCTCCACTTGATGTTCGAAGAAGTAGGCCCTTAGCTTGCGAACACTCATGACTAGAGCGTAGGCGATCTTCTACAGAGGCGTGTATCGCGTTTCCGCGTCATGGAGCGCTTGGCTAACGAAGTAGATCGGCAGGTGGACTTGCCCCTCTGCTCGTACTAAAACAGCACTCAGCGCGACCTCCGAGGCCGCCAGGTAAAGGAATAGATTTTCGCCGGGGATCGGCTTCGCCAAGATCTGGGGGTTAGATAGATACTCCTTAATTTTAGCGAACGCTATTTGTCTCTCCTTTGTCCATGCGAACTTCTTGTTCTTTATGGTCGCGAAGAATGGCTTGCTTTTATCCCCGAGCCGAGATATGAAACGGTTGAGGGCAGTTAGACAACTAGTGAGGCGTTGCACCTGTTTGACATTCCGTGGTTCCTGCATGTCGAGGATCGCCTGAATCTTGGTGGGGTTCGCCTCGATCCCCCTCTAACTCACGATGTGCCCCAGGAATTTTCCGGAGCTCACCCCGAAGTTGCATTTCTTGGGGTTCAGCTTCATATTGAACCTCTTGAGGATGGCGAAAGTCTCGGCAAGGTCATTGAGGTGATCTTCCTTTTTAAGGCTCTTGACTACGATGTCGTCAATGTAGACCTCCATGGTCTTGCCGATCTGATTGGCAAACATCCCGTTGACTAGTTGCTGGTAGGTTGCTCTTGCGTTTTTCAGACCGAACGACATTCGGGCCCAAAAGTATATGTCTTTTTCCGTGTGGAACGATGTGTGTTTTATGTCTTTCTCCGCCATGGGGATCTGATGGTACCCGGCGAAGACATCCATGAATGACATCATTTCACAACCTGCTGTGCTATCGACCAAGTGATCAATATGAGGCATCGGAAAGTGGTCTTTTGTGCATGCCGCGTTGAGGTCGGTGAAGTCGATGCATAACCTCCAGGAGCTGTTCGGCTTTTTGACGAGCACTGCGTTGGCGACCCACTGTGGTTCGTCTATAGCTACTCCGATTAGTTTCTTATCGGGTAGCTTTTTTGACTTCTATGTTGAGCGCTGCGTACTTCTCAAGACCGAATTTCCTACGTTTCTGGTGAACAGGCTTCCTTGCTGGGTCGATCTTTAGATAGTGGCAAGCGTGTTGAGGACTTATGCCAACCATATCTTGATGCGACCAGGCAAAGACTCCGATGTTCTTACGTAGTAAATTGATCAGATCCTCCTTTAATTCGAGGTCGACGCTTGTGCCGATCTGTACTTCCCGCTCCGGGCGAGCCGGATCTATCGTTATACTTTCCAACTCTTCAATGGGTACGATCGCCTCTCGTTTGGAACGATTTCCGGACTCGATCCTTGGATCGATGTCGAGGCTTGGCTCGAAACCGATCCTTGGCTCAATGTCGTCCGTTAATCGATGTGAGATGGCATCCTCTGAGTCGGGTTGGTACGATGTGCTTGGCTCGTCGGTCTCCATGGGTTGATTTTCGATCGTTTCAATGTTACACACAGCATGGGAAGTATTGAAAGAAGTTACGACACAGGAGTAATTCAAACATTTCTTAGCCATTAGTTGGTCTCCTTTTACAGTACCGACCGTCCCATCGGCAGTGGGGAATTTGATACAGTAAAAGAAAGAAGAAGCGACCGCCTCGAAGGTTTCTAGAAATGGGCGACCTAGGAACCCATTATAGATGCTGGGCCTATCTATGATTACAACATTTAGGTTCCTAGTAATCCTAACCTTGGGATCGTAGTAACATATTAGCTCGACAGAGAGCTTGATCCTTCCATAGGCTTGGACTGTGCTGTCGCCGAACCCTTGGAGCACGGTATCGAACGGCTTGATAAACTTGGTTAGGTTGCCGAGCTGGTCAAGAGCAGATTTGAATATGATATTGCAAAATCTCCCATTGTCAACCAGCACGCGATTGACCATTTTCCCAAGGATACATGCAGAGATCACCAATGCATCCTTTTTGGGGCACTGCACTCCCTCCCTATCCTTGTTGGAGAAAGTGATGAGCGCGTCTTTGGAGATGGTCGGCTCTGGGGGTACCACGACATGGACCCCGGCGAACGCCCTCAGTTCGGCCTTCTGCTTTTTGTTCGACATGGTGGAAATTGGGGAAAGTCCTCCGAGGTTTCCACCTCCCGCCTGGAGCATATTGATCCGGCCGCCAGGGTTGATCGGAGGGATCGATTCATCAGAGTACTCCGGATCATTCTGCTCGATCCTTGCGACCGGATTGGGAGGGATTCCATCGTTTTGTCGGCGTTCGCGCCCTCCGGTCCTCTCTGCTCGAGGTTCTAGCTTGGTAACCAAGTTATCCAAATTGCCTTCCTCCAACAGCCGCCAGAGTTGTCGGAGGAGGTCACGGCATTGGCTGGTGTTGTGGCTAGGACTCTTGTGGTAGGCACAAAATTTGTTGCGGTATAGATGACCGTTGTCCCTTATCGGCTTTGGTTTGTTAAGCCACTCGCGCCCCTTGATGCCGTTAAATATGTGGGTCGGAGATAGGTTGAGGTTGCGGAGGAGGTGAACCTCCACATCCTCGAAGGCTTTGAACTCACCAGGCGGCTTTGCGACCGCCTTCTTCTGGATGTGGGATGGCGTCTTCCCTTCTCCGGCAGATCCCTCGCCTAAGCGGAGGGTGAGCATCCTCTGCCTGGCCAGGAAATCAGCGGCCCTGACGCGGAAGATCGCGTAGGTCGGGGGGATGTCCTTTGTAAGGTGCCTGAACATGGGCGAGTGGCCGTAGAATCCCCATAGGACTGAGTAGAGAGCAAACTCGTCGCTAATGGGCTCGCCGGTGATGACTATTTCATCCACCCGGTCGATACAATCTTCATCGGGCTCGTCCTTCCCCTGCCTGATTTTCATCATGCGGTGGGGGCCTTCTGGCCGAGCAACTTTGGCGGCGAAGTACGACGTGAAGTCGTTCGCCAGCTTCTCAAAACAATTGATCGAGCGAGGTGGTAGTGAGATGTACCACCTGTGGGCGAGGGCGCCCAATGTCAATGGGAACATTCGACATTTCGTCGCATCCGATGCTCCACATCCGGTCATGTAAATCCGGAATTTGCTCAAATGGGTCTCAGGATCCGATCTCCCCTCATATAGAGGTGTTTGAGGGGGAGCGATCTTCGGTTGAACTGGGGCGAGCTCGATCTGGACCGCGAGTGGCTCACTCGGTCCAGCAATCGATCTCCTGGCGCCTGCCCTAGTTTCTAGGAGCGCCTTCATTTCGTCGAGCGTGAGCCAATGTGATCATGTACCGATCCCCTGGCCCCATGGTAGATAATGAGTTCTCCGCCACCGGGCTTAGTTCTTGGGCGAGCGGGGCCCGTTGGCCGGCTTGTCTTCTGGGAGTCGGATATGCCGAACTCCTGGTGACGGATTCGGACTCCGATGCCTCCCGGCTGGGGCCTGAACGCCCTGGTCGCCATGAGGGATCACTCCCTAGGCGGCTGAAGACGGAGTCGTCCCGCCATACGAGAGCCTTTTCCTGCGGCTCGGGGCTTTCTGTCGATTTCTCAACATATATCCCCTTGAGCTTCCGCTTGCCTTCTCGGCGGATGGCTGACCGAGTAATGGTGGACGAGTCGCATGCCCTCCGTCACTCCCTGAGGATGGCTATAGCCTTCTCAATCTGTTCCGCGGTCTGGAACTGATCGAGTGAGAGGCTGGGACCGTCCCTCGGGGGCGGGAGTGAGAGTCTAGCGTCGCCGCGGTCACCTTCCGCCGTAGGTTGAGATTCGGTCTGGGCTGAAATGAGATGTCCGGCAGATCGCAGGGTGGCTCTTTTGGAGGTCGTGGCAGATGTCATGTCTCTGAAGGTTTTTCTTTGAAGAACAGTGAGTGTTTCTTCAAGTATATGCCCCGGAGAACAGTGAGTGTTCTTCGAGACGGTTGGAATAAAAATGAAGGTTAAGATCCCCTTCCTTTAGCGCCAATTGTTGTTACCCAAAATATTATCCGGAGATGATATTGCTGGAATGGTCGAGTAACAAACAAATGCGATCCGTGGGAAAATAAATAACACAAGATTTGCCGGGGTTGTTAGTCTCGGGCTTGAATGCTCTTGCGAGATGTTATTAATATGAATACTTTGGAGTACAAATATTAATGTTAGAATCTATTACAATGAGTGTAAAGATTCCAGTTATCTTAGCTATAGAGCGTGAAGATTGCCGGAAGAACCAGATATGAAGCTCTGTGAGTTCTTGCTTTTGATGTTCTGTATGTGTGAATGAATATCACTGTGTATGTGTAAGTATTCGTCAGATAAGTCTTCTGTTCTCTCTGTGCGTTTCTCACTCTGTCCTGACCACTGTTGGAGGCCTCCTATTTATAGGAGAGAAGGTTGCTGGGTCCTCTCCGGCGATCGCGGGCGACCGCCGTATTCTATATTAGAATAATATGGACGACCGTCCCCTCACGTGGGACTGTTTCCTTAAAGTTCGAGGATGCAGCTGGCAGCCAGATATGCGGGCCAATGAGGAGTCTGCACGCGTCCTGAGTCGCTCTCAGGGGAGGACCCACTTTGTACCTTTCGGCGGGCCTGTCGGTAGGTGCGAGGTTGGTGACAGGCTGGGGTCAAAGGCCTTATCTCGCGGCGCCTTTTGTGGATCTGCACGTGGGTCTTCGGTATTCGAAGACTTTGATGGGTGTTGGATTCATACGTGGCACGGGACGATCGTCTATGGTCGGACATCATAGGCGATCGCCAGATACCAACAGACGATCGCCTCGGGTGCCGACTGCTAGGTATGTGCCCAGCATCTGTCTTCTATGGTTGGCTCTTGACCATTACGCCGATCGCCATCGAGGCGTATAAATCGCCGCACAACAGCTTGTAGACCCACTTACTTCCGATAGGTTTAACCCCATTGGGTAGCTCTACTAGCTCCCACACTTTATTAAAATCCATAGATCCCATTTCGGATTCCATTGCTGTTTGCCAGGATTCAGCATCCTTGTCTTGAATTGCCTGCTTATACGTACATGGATCCATTTCATCCTAGTCCGGGGAGTGGTCCAATGATGCTCCCACGCTGATGAAATGTTCAGGTTGACGGAAAATCCTCCCACTACGATGAGTCATGTCCTTGGTTTGCGTATCCACAATAGTGTCGATACGTGGTACACTATGTGTTTGTACAATTGGTATTGTCGAAATCTCGCCCCTAAGTTCTTCTAGAATGACCTCACTCCTAGGCTTGTGGCTTATTACATAGTCCTCCTCTAAGAACCGGGCATTGGTGCTAACAATGACCTTTTGATCATTAGGACTGTAGAATAAGCCACCCTTTGTTCCCTTCAGATATCCTACAAACACTCGTACTTCTATAAGAGATGCTAACTTATCAGCTTCCTTATTCAGCACGTGTGCTGGTGAACCCCAAATCCGAACATGTCCTAGACTAGGCTTGCGCCCATTCCATAGTCCTGTGGGTGTTTTTGGAATTAATTTCGAAGGCACCAAGTTTAGAATGTACGTTGCTGTTTTCAAGGTGTAACTCCCCCGATATTTTCAGGAATATTACAGCACCGTAAATCCTTTACATAAGAATTTACAAGGCTGAAGAATTAAAAGGACACTAACAAATACCAATGTATGAAAATAACAGAAATAAGGTACAACAGTTCTGACCAATACTGAAAATACGAATGTTCAATGGAAAAGTATTAATACATCACCAAATTCAAATTCATCATAAATGACTACGTACTCAAGTACTTATTAAAAACGATACAAACAACAGACAATAAACTCGGCCGGAACATCACTCTGCACCCTCGTCGTCATGCAACTCCAGTGGTTGTTTCCCCGCTCTCCTGGATCTTGAACATAAACAAAATGTTCACCCCCGAAGGGGTTAGCACAACGATGCTAGTACAAGTACAATAATCGCACAACAGTGATATAATCAACAATCATAACAAGTTTGTCCAACGAGAAATAACAACAACACATATTACATCGTAACAGTCTCAACATACTGATGGTATTCCAATGATCCAGCGCATACAGCTATAGATTCCCATGATGATCCCGTCGGACCAACACATGGTGGAACTACCTGTCCAACGATCCAGCGCACATAGCTATAGATTCCCATGATGATTCCCGTCGGATCAACGCATGGTGGACATTTAATCACAACACATATACATAATACAATCACAACATAACTGTCATAATATAAACAATTCTAATTAGAGTACTTGCCTCGGTTCGTTGACAAGAATAAAACTTCCACGAATATCAAAATACTCGAAGGTCGTACCCTTCGATCAATCACGTTGCTAAGCTCGAACCTTAACAAAAGAAATAATATAGAATTCATCTCAAGTCGAACGAACATTTAACAATCCAAAATTACGGTAGGAAGTTCTTAAAATGAAATCTGTCTGACTTGCTTAACGCACGCTACGCATCCTATGTAGTGTACGTTAAGGCTACTCGTTAGCATACGCAATTACAGGCAGTCTAGCATATGCTAACCATGCACGGTCAATACCTCACTGATCATCCGACTGACTCGCCTGATGACTTAACACACGCTAAATTTCAATCGTAGCGTACGCTAAATATGCCCGATAGCGTACGTTAATTCACATAGCTTAGCACACGCTAAGCGTGCATGGCAGTTCACTGTAGGGCAGCAGACTAGTTCTAACGGTGATGAAATTTACGAACTCCTCAGTGATTAACATGTGATATCCGTCTACATGTCATATTCATAAACTTATGAATGATCTTATGGATTCAATCATCTTTGAGTTTCAAGGAAAAGAATATCATCACCACTCTTATGTTCAATCTCGATTATCATTCTTATGCGAAGTTCGGTGATCTCCGGTTGGTGCACTAGATTCTATTATCATTATTCACATTCAGACTTCATCTTGAAGGTGAACTAATAATTCCAACTTATACGAAAGGATACTTCCTAAGATGATTTCTTTCCTTAAGTTCTTATAACATAAATCATACGGATAATCAACTTCAGAATATTCCTCTCATCATTTGACGTACTAAGATTCCAACTACGAGGTTCCAATGACAATATCATAAGCATAAACATTCCAATCTTCTAAACATGATTTTTGTTGAATAATTCACCAATGGAACTCAATATCTTGCTAGCATGATCACCTTATTCTTCATAACACGAATCTAAAGTTGGAGATAGAATTCACATACCTTTAATGAAGAAATCACTGATCCAAAAAGGTAGAATCCAGTTCCGGTTGCTTGAGTGTCACTTCAAAGTGAGTTATTCTTGAATGATCAAGTGTAAGCAGTCTCTAATATTTAATGATCAAGTAAGGCGGATTTGTATGTGTTTAAGGAGTAGGAAAAGCTCTCTGGACTTCCAAGGAACGAAGAACAATGAAGGGAAATAAGTAGAAATGGAGTGTTGTCCTTTAAATAAAGTTTCTGCACATTAGCTAATTAGCGCACGCTACCATACAATTATTAGCGCACGCTAATAAGCGTTGACTCCAAATCTGTCCAGGTTCGTCCGCGGGAATCTTATCCGGACCCATGTCCCGACTGGTGCATGTGCTAGCCGCCTAGCTCAATAATTGACTGCCTAGCGCACGTAAATCCTACATTCGTAGCGTGCGCTAGTTGCAGCCGATAGCGCACATTAAGCTACATTCTTAGCGTGCGCTATCACGAGTTCGCATGAGAAATTTTGCATGACGATATACTTATGTACAAAGATACCAATGTGAGAAATATCATACTCTAATTATCGAGATCACAAATCCGAATAATACAGGGTTCGAATACAGATGAAATACACAATAATAAATCCAGATATTACATACTCTCCTACTAAAAAGGAGTTTCGTCCCGAAACTCAAGGCGAAAATCACTCTGGATATCTAGACTTCATGCTATCTTCCATTTCCCAAGTGGCTTCTTCCACTCCGTGGCGTGACCACTGAACTTTGACCAAAACGATTAGTTTGTTCCTCAACTGCTTAACTCGACTCTCGAGTATCCTGACCGGTCTTTCTTCAAACGTCCCATCCTGAGCGACTTCAATCTCGCCGAAATCAATGACATGACTAGGATCCGGTATGTATCTCCGTAAATGGGATACGTGGAACACGTTATGAACATGGCTCAACGGCGGCGGCAATGCCAATCTGTATGTCAACTCTCCAACTCTCTCAAGGATCTCGAATGGTCCGATATATCTCGGACTCAAGTTTCCCTTCCTTCCAAAACGAAAGATTCCCCGAGTAGGAGAAACCTTTAAAAGTACGTGATCTCCCGTACTGAACTCCAATGGGCGACGGCGTATGTCTGCGTAAGATTTCTGGCGACTCTGGGCGGTCAACAGCCTTTCGCAAATCAAGGCTATCTTCTCTCGTGTCTGTACGATCAACTCCGGTTCTGTCCCGATCAAGTCTAATGAATCGTCCCAACATAGGGGTGATCTGCATCTCCTCCCGTATAATGCCTCAAACGGTGTCATCTTAATGGAAGCATGCAAACTATTGTTGTAGGTAAATTCAATCAACGGTAGATGAACTTCCCAATCGTTTGACCAATCTAAGGCACATGCCCTTAGCATGTCTTCCACCATTTGAATGGTCCTCTCGGATTGTCCATCTGTCTGCGGGTGATAAGCTGTGCTGAAGTTCAATTCGGTCCCCAAGGCCTTATGAACTGCTTTCCAAAAATGTAATACAAAGCGACCGTCTCGGTCAGAAATAATGGTCTTCGGCGTACCATGCAATCGGACTATCTCTGAAATAAATACTCGTGCCAACCTCTCTGGTCCCCACGTGTCCTTAATGCCTAGAAAATGAGCTGATTTGGTTAAACGATCAACTATCACCCAAATCATGTTCATTCGTGTCTTGGTCCTCGGCATACTAGTGATAAAGTCCATAGATATGTCCTCCCACTTCCATTCAGGAATCGGGAGCGGCTTCAACATTCCGGCAGGTCGTTGATGCTCGATCTTAACCTGCTGACAAGTCAAGCATTTCGAAACATAGTCCACTACATCTTTCTTCATGTTGCCCCACCAGAAATTCTGCTTCAAGTCCTTATACATCTTACTGGTGCCCGGGTGGATAGAATAGGGCGAACTGTGAGCTTCCTTCATAATCGTCTATTTCAGAACATTGACATCGGGAACGCAGAGTCGGTTCTGAAATCTCAAAACTCCATCATCATGAATTACGAATCTGGGGGCCTTCCCCTTGATCACTTCATCACGTAATCGAATCATTAAAGGATCATTTGCCTGCATAAATTTGATCTCTTAGGTTAATGATGAAGTTATTTCCATCACGCACAGTTGTCCTTGGACTCTTTGTAACCACACTTCAATTCCTTCTCGAATCATCTCTCATTGAATGCTGAGCTGGGAGGTCAGAGTCTCCAGCATATGGATAGAAATAGGCTTGCGGCTAAGTGCATCTGCCACTACATTTGCTTTGCCTGGATGATACAAAATTCCCAAGTCGTAGTCCTTAATCAGCTCTAACCATCTTCTTTGCCGCATGTTCAACTCTTTCTAACTGAAGATGTATTTGAGACTCTTGTGATCCGTAAAGATCTGACAGTGAGTCCCGTACAGGTAATGCCTCCAGATTTTCAAAGCAAAAACTACTGCCACTAGCTCCAAATCATGCGTTGGGTAATTCACTTCATAAGGTTTCAGCTGTCGTGACGTATAAGTGATCACCTTATCATTCTGCATCAATACGCATCTGAGTCCTTGGTTCGAAGCATCACTGTAAATTATGAATCCTCCAGTCCCCTGTAGAAGTGTTAAAATCGGTGTTGTCATCAATCTCTTCTTCAATTCATCAAAGCTATTCTGGCACAATTCGTTCCACTCAAACTTTTGAGTTTTCTGCAGGAGTCGAGTAAGTGGGCGGGAAATTTTGGAAAATCCTTCCACGAACCGACGATAATATCCAGCAAGTCCTAAGAAACTCCGGACTTCTTTGACGTTCTTTGGAGGCTTCCAATCCATAACTGCTTCGATCTTGTGAGGATCTACTCGGACTCCTTTAGCTAATACCACATGGCCGAGGAACATTACTTCCTTTAGCCAGAATTCACACTTAGAAAGTTTGGCGTACAATTGCTCGCATCTCAAAAGTTCTAATACAATCCGCAAATGCTGCGCATGTTCTTCCGGGCTCTTGGAATAAACTAGAATGTCATCAATGAACACCACCACAAATTTATCCAAATATTCGATGAACACTCGATTCATCAATTGCATGAATACAACAGGTGCGTTAGTGAGACCAAAGAGCATCACTACAAACTCATAGTGTCCGTAGCGAGTTCTGAATGCTGATTTCGGAATATCAGATTCCTTAATCCTCAACTGATGATATCCTGATCTCAAATCGATTTTAGAAAATACCGTTGCTCCTTGTAACTGGTCAAACAAATCATCAATCCGTGGCAACGGATATTTGTTCTTAATCGTCATTTTGTTCAGCTCTCGATAGTCAATACACAGTCGAAGCGATCCATCCTTCTTCCGGACAAAAAGAACTGGCACTCCCCAAGGAGAAACGCTTGGCTGGATATAGCCTTTGTCCAGTAACTCCTCCAGCTGCTTTTTCAGTTCATACATCTCAGTAGGTGCCATACGATACGGCGCTTTAGAAATTGGTGTAGCTCCGGGTTCCAGCTCAATGGTGAATTCTACATCCCATCGCGGAGGTAGTCCAGGTAACTCGTTAGGAAATACATCCGGAAATTCATTCACAATAGCAATGGATGAAAGTTTCACAATTTCGTCTTCTTTCTTCATTGCATAGCACCAGTATCCGGTACAGCCCTGTTTCAACAATTTGACAGCTTTCATCGCCTTGATCAACTTTCCTGAGCTTCCTGGTTTCCATCCTTCAAACAATATTTCGGAACCATCGTCAGCGATCAGCGAGATATTCCTGTTAGGAATACTTGTTAGATTTTGATGATGTCATTAATATAAAATCAAATGTTTATTACTTGGCAAAAATGTAAGGAAGAACCAAATGAGTATCTTCCATAGGCCAAATATGTTAAGTATAAAACTTGGCAAAATGTAAAGAAGAACCAAATGAGTATCTTCTGTAGGCCAAAAATTAGTTAGGCTGAAAATCGGTTAAGTACCAAGTGCGGCTAAGTCCATCGAGAGGATCACCGAGTCCGTTAGAGTAGCTCGTCAACAAAATTTATCGAGAAGTTTGACCAGATCAGCCCAAGGTACCTCGGAGAAGTCACCGATCGATAAGTCACAAACAAAGGAATGCAGAGAGGTCCTGACTGCAGAGATGTTAGCTGCATATCAGCCTAGTCGAAGGCAGCCAAGTACTCTAAGTCCACGTCAGCATGCGTTGAAAAGTCAAGTATTACGGAAAGTCACATGCAACGTAAAGAGACAAATTGGAGTGATTCCCGCAAGAGATATGATTTAAATAAATCATCCAGACCCACCTTGAAGACTTTAATCGTTTTATATTCAAAAGATTCGAGCTCACATGCGTAAGTCTTCACAAATCGGAAGATAAAATAAAATAATGGGAATCCAGCCTTGCAACGTTCAGAAAGATTAAACAAAGAAGTCTCCCTCCAACGGATGGATTTGTTCAAAAGATTTGCAACGGCTACAAGGAAAAAGCTCAGAGATCGTGACCTATATATATCCGAAGATTTGAAGCTGAGCAACTACCGGTGCGAACATACTTTCAAGCGATCAAAGCAATCAAGCAATCTAAAGCAATCAATAGCATCGAGAAAAGAGCGGTTCTAAGAGTTCATATTTAAAGAAGCTCTTAGTTGGAGAAGACAAAAACTCTTGTCTATAATCCTGAGTACGGGGTACTTCACCGGTTGAAGTAAGAGATCAGAAGGCATCCAAAGATCGAGGATCAAGAGGTGCAAGGCGATCCAAGTGTGTACAACGGCACGAATTTCCACCGTTGGAAGTTGTTGTAGTGTGGTTTGAATCACTGTAATATTTATCACGGTTGAGAATTATAGTGAATTCATCTCCAGTGTTTGGAGAAAAGTGGATTAGTAGAGGATTACCCCACCTGCGAGACCACTATAATTGCTGCGTTATTCTTGCTTTACTACATCATACTTTAACTGTTGCAATCATTCATAAGTTTATCATTAGTTGCTTTCTATTCGTCATCAGCTGACTTCCGCATATATTAAAGAACAAACGACTCCAAGTCATTTGTTTACCTTTCAGCTGATGAAACTCACTCTTCGTGAAAAAGAGTTTAAGAGTTTCTACAAGTCTATTCACCCCCCCTCTAGACTTGTACCTGGACGACTTGTGACCTACAAGTGGTATCGGAGAGGTTGGTTCATTTATTTCACGAACTGATCTATATTATATATATATCTTTACTCTCACTTTATAATGGAACACATGCACTCTAGACTCCCTGTGTTTTCAGTTGACGAGTATGATATGTGGAAGATAAGGATGCAGGCACACTTATCTTCAATTCATGACGACATGTGGTGCATCATCGAGGACGGTCCATTCATCTTTGAGAAGGACAACACAGCAGAGGAGATCGCAGCAGGGAAGCCAGAGAAGATTCCTAAGAAGAGGACGGAGCTGACTTCCGAAGAAAAAAAGCTGGCCAATCTTGATAACCGGGCCAGAGATGTATTATATCAGACTCTTGACAAATCCACCATGGTCAAGATCAAGAACTGCAAGAATGCCAAAGAAATCTGGGACACATTAGCCCTAATGTGTGAAGGAACGGAGCTGATCAAGGAAAATAAGCTGTCAATTGCTATCCAAAAATTTGACAACTTTAAAATGAAGAATGGTGAATCCATAGATCAAGTGGACACAAGGTTCACTGAGATTATTAATGAGATCAACTCCCTGGGCAAAACCTATGGCAACAGGGAAATGGCACTAAAGGTTCTCACATCTCTCAACCCCGAATGGAGCATGAAGGTCGTGGCCATGAGAGAGTCCAAGGACCTGAATAAGATAAAGATCCAGGAGCCGTACGTGATCGAAGGCTTATGAGTTCGAGCTTCCAAGTTCATCCTCAATCGAGCCTGCAGAGAAGGGAATCGCATTTGCAGCCGAGTCCCCTGCCAAGAGCCTATCTGATGTGAAACCTCCAAATCCACTAGATTTTGAGGAAGAAATGGCGTTTATAATGCAAAGGTTCAGCAATTTTAGAAAGAACTACTCCAAATATAAGAAAAAATATAAAGAGAATCTAAGAAGGAACCAGAAGGCTGGAAGCTGGAAAGTAGAATGCTACAATTGTCACAAGATCGGACACATCCAAATGGATTGTCTCGAGCTCAAGAAGGACAAAACCAAGAAGGAGGTGGGCAAAAAAGAAGATAGAAGAAAGGCCCTCATCGGAGAAGACCAGGAGCATGTCGAATCAAGCAGCGGATTCTTTTCTGATGAAGATGAGGAGTATGACTGCCTGATGGCAAACCTAGCTGATGAAGAGGTAACTTCTAAACCCACCGGTTCAAATAATAGCTCAACCATGTCACAAGATATGGATCTACATGAATCGGTAAATCAGTTATTTAAAGATTTTGAAACACTCAAATCTGCACACCAAGCTGTATCAGCAGAGAAGACTCAACTGCAAAATGAGAATAGGCAGCTGAAAAATGATTTCGAAAAACTCAGCCTAGATCTGAATAAGGTTGAGATAACTACAACTGACTTTAAAAACCAGGCAAATGTTAATACAGCTGAGATAGATCGACTAACCACTTTACTTAAAGAAAAATCAGCTGCACTTGCTCATGCCAAAGCCGAGTTCACTAAGCTGGCTCAGATAAATAAGACTCAGGCGCAGGAAATAACCTCCCTGAAGGCGTCTTCAACTCTGAGAGAATTGTGTACTTATAAAAGGTCACTATATACCAAATCAGGCCTTGGATATGATTCTCACACTCCCTCTAGTTCTGAAACCAAGTTTATCAAGGGAGAAACAATTATCTCGACTGCTGAGCCTGTATATAAACTGATATTCAAAAACAGGCAACAACCAAGTCAAATGTCTAGGCTGCAGTCAGGTTACACCAAACATCCACCTAGACAGGCGACTAGGCAGTGGCCCAGGCAAAAGCAGCAGCCCAGACAACATGCCCACTATTATCAACGACTCCCTAAAAACAGATTTCATAATGGGAGGGGCAGATGGAAACCTCAAGGTTATCCTAATTACCAAAATGAACTAGTGTGGAGACCACAAAGATTTAATAAATGGTCTCAGCCTAGATTTAGAAATGGCCCACACTATCAAAATTTTGAGGAATATCCGGTATACAATCCAACCAAGAGATTCAGACCTCGACCACAGACACCTTATGAGGGTTATAATAATAATAATAATAATAATAATAATAATAACAATTTCTATAATCCAAGGAGAAATCAATTCTCCAGGAAACCAGCTAACCCCAAAGGACCCACACAAATTTGGGTACCTAAATCTCTGCTTGTCTAATTGCAGAAAAGGTGGAAGGACTACAACCACATCTCCACAAGCTCAAATTTTGGAGGTGAAGAATGGTTTGTAGACTATGGATGCTCGAGGCATATGACCGGGAACAAGAAGATGCTGTCCAAATACATCAAAGAAAGAGGTCCCGATGTAACCTTTGGAGATAGCTCTAGAGGACAGACAAAAGGCTTTGGAGAGCTGCACCGAGGAAACATTGTGATATCCAAAGTTCACTATGTCAAAGGACTCAAGTACAACCTCCTGAGCATAAGCCAATTCTGTGACGAGAAGAACCTAGTAGTATTCACCATCTTGAAGTGTATGGTAATAGATATCTTATCTGGAGAAGTAAAGCTACAAGGTTTCAGAAGGAGAGATGTCTACATGATTGATTGGAACACAGGAACACCTAACTCCTGTTTTCTATCCAAGACGAGGCGAGAATGGATGGTCATGGCACAAAAGAGTATGTCACCTGAACTTCAAAGCCATCAACAAGATTAGTTCTCAGAAGCTGGTCAGAGGGCTTCCAAATGAAGCATTCAAGAAGGAAGCACTTTGTGATGCATGTCAGAAGGGAAAGCAGACCAAAGCATCGTTCAAGCCAGTTCAGCCTACAACGCTCACAACAAGGATCTTAGATCTACTCCACATGGATCTATTTGGTCCTATCAAGCCAAGAACTCTGAGCCTAAGCATGCACTTGTAATAGTAGATGATTATTCAAGGTACACTTAGATTATCTTCCTATACAAGAAAAGTGAAACCTTGACCAAGTTACTCGAGTGCCGAAAAGGATCCGTAATGAGAAATCCCTTTCCATAATCAAGATCGATCGGATAGAGGAGGAGAGTTTCTCAACAAGGCGATAGCGATTACAGCGATCGAATGGGATCCAAGATGAGCTCTCTGCGGCCTTGACGCCCCAGAATGGTGTTCTTGAAAGAAGGAATGTAACTCGAAGGAAGCAAGAAGGTCCATGATTGCGATGACCTACCAAAGGTTCTCGGGTCAAGTCACAACACACTGTCACACCTGCAGCAGAGTATGATAGTAGGGAGACATGGCAAAACTCCCTATGAGGTTTGGAATAATAGAACTCCTACTGTTGCTTACTTTCATGTTTTTGGTTGTAAGTGTTTCATCCACAACAACGGTAAAACATAGCTAAATGCCTTTGATGCTAAAACTGATGACGGTCTCTTTATGGGATATTCCCAAAGAAGCAAGGCATATAGAGTTTTTAATAAAAGAACCTTAGTTGTGGAGGAAACACCCCATGTTGTTTTTGATGAATCTACCATTGAGTACAGGAAACAAGTTGAGCTAATTGAAAACAAGCTCAAGTCAGCAACCCTTGAAGAAGTTATTGTTCATGATACTGGAATGGTGGACTCACCTGCAGACCAGCTTGATGACCCAACTGCAGCTGCTGAAGACCCAACTGCAGATCAGACAGGATCACCAAACCTATCTGATCCAGTTGCCGCTGAAGAAGACCCAGCCGTAGCTGACAAAGACTCATCTGCAGATCAGAACCAACCTGCAGATGACAAGACGGTAGCTGATCCATTCAGGCACGAACCCAGTGATGCGTAAAATCGACCAAGGCAATCCAACAGGGGGAACAAACCCAGAAGAGTACGATATCCCCAAATGGCTCAAGGATCACCCAATCCAGCAAATAATTGGAAAGTTGACTGGTGGAGTTAAGACGAGACAGTCAACCCTACCAGCAGGAATGGCGATGTTCTCATGTTTTATGTCGCAAATTGAACCTAAAACCACAGAACAAGCCTTGGAAGATTATTCATGGATTAATGCCATGCAAGAGGAATTGGAGCAGATGGAAAGAAACAAAGTTTGGGAACTAACAGACAGACCTGATCACAAGAAAGTTATTGGCACCAAATGGGTGTATAAAAACAAGAGTGATGAAGATGGAGCTGTTGTTAGGAATAAAGCCAGACTTGTAGCAAAAGGTTATGCACAGTGTGAAGGAATAGATTTTGATGAAACCTATGCACCTGTTGCAAGATTAGAGGCCATCAGACTATTCCTCGCATATGCTGCATTCAAAGACTTTGAAGTATATCAGATGGATGTAAAGAGTGCTTTTCTGAATGGAATTCTAGAAGAAGAAGTCTATGTAGAGCAACCCCCAGGTTTTGTCAAAGGAGACAAAGTCTACAAGCTGTTGAAGGCTCTCTATGGACTGAAGCAAGCACCAAGAGCATGGTATGAAACACTGTCTGTGTTTCTTGAGAAGAATGGTTTTTGCAAAGGAAAGGTGGACAAGACCCTATTCAGAGTGGAGCACGAAGGCCACATATTGATAGTTCAGATATATGTGGATGACATCATATTTGGCTCAACCAATCCAGAGTTATGCGAGAAATTCTCCAACCTCATGCAAGGAGAATTTGAGATGAGTATGATGGGAAAGCTTAACTTCTTTCTCGGACTACAAGTTAAGCAGATGGAAAAAGGAATTTTCATCAACCAAGCAAAGTATACCAGAGATCTTATCAAGAGATATGGAATGGAATCAGCCAAGCCCGCAAGAATTCCTATGAGCACAAGTACTCACCTGGATGCAGACGTGGCAGGCATATCAGTGGACTCAACCCACTACAGAGGACTCATTGGATCTCTTCTGTACCTCACTGCAAGCAGGCCAGATATATCCTATGCCGTAGGATTTTGTGCACGATTCCAGTCCAAGCCGAAGCAATCACACCTAGATGCAGCCAAGAGGATAATAAAGTACCTTAAGTCTACAATTAATGTTGGACTATGGTATCCCAAGGATGATAACTTCGAGTTGTCAGGATACTCAGATGCGGATTTCGCAGGATGCAAAATCAACAGGAAGAGCACTAGTGGAACGTGTCAATTCCTAGGAACCAGACTGATATCCTGGTTTAGCAAGAAGCAGGTTTCTAACTCTATCTCCACTACAGAGTCAGAATACCTAGCTGCAGGTAGCTGTTGTGCACAAATTTTATGGATTAGACAGCAGCTAAGGGATTATAATATCATTGCCAACGAAGTTCCAATCTGGTGTGACAACAATAGTGCTATTGCAATAACCAACAATCCGGTTTTGCATTCAAGGACGAAGCACATTGATATTAAGCACCACTTCATCAAAGACCATGTGCTTAACAAAAGGGTTAGAGTTGAAAGAGTCAGCACAGACTACCAGATAGCTGAAATCTTCACTAAACCCTTGCCAGAAGAAAGATTTCTGGAGCTGAGCAGAGATCTTGGATTACTAGATTAGGAATCTAGTATTAAAGCAAGCTGAAGCATTTCAGAGGAAGGACGGACCCAGCTGGAGAATCAGACCCTAGCTGATCCAAGCAAGAAGACGAAGGACGAACAAAGGAACCTAGCTGATCAGAATACCAGGCGAGAAGTCAACTCACCTGTTGCAGAGCGGTCAACAGTCAACAAATCAGACCAGCTAAGTTTTCTAAACTGACCTCTGAATATTTAATTATTATCTGCCATATTTATGATATTATTATATTAATTTTGGATAACAACTGGCATTTAAATATATATTTTCCTAAGCCAAGTGGCAATTTTAATACACGCGTCAATCGCCTATTAAATCAACCTCCACGGTGGCCAATCAGAATCAACCGTCGAATTTTAAACTGGGCCACCGATTCAAATTTGAAATTCAAAAGAATATCAAAAGGCGTACCACCGTTTCAAATATATAATAAATTAATACAAACGTCTTTTCATCTTCTTTATAAGGAAAGAAGACCTTTCACTTTACTCTTTACGCTTACAGAAACCCTAGATTTTTCAGAGCAAAAATTTCTTGAACACCAAATACGCTAAAATCTTTTATTTGCAGAAATGGCATCTTTCGAAGGAGTTAATTTGAAGGCGGTGAAAGACCAGATCATTTTCTCGTTGGTCGTCGACTTTGACGGCTTATTGGAAGCCAATCTGGAGGACTACGACATGCTTAATCTGATTCGCGCAATGAAGCTTAATGGGATCTACCCATTTCTAGACATCAATCCTCAACACCTGTACAAAGAGGATGTTATCTCATTCTATCGCGAAGCTTATTTGATTCAAGACGGAATTCATAGCACAGTTGGCGGAATACCAGTCAGCATATCTCGAGAGACAATCCGTACTGTCTTCGGAATGAAGCACCGTGGTTTAGCAGTCGAAGCTCTCAAGCAATCCGCCGCCGAAACCTGGAAGAAGATTAAGATGGAAAATATCCCGGAAAAACTAAAATTCACTGCCAAGAGGAGTGAACTCAAAAGGATTTACCGTTTCGCGTTGGACATTACCAACAAAATAATAATGGGGATGGCCGACAGTTATGATCAACTGTCGTCATTGAAGTTTATGGTGCTGGGAGCACTGATTCAGAAAGAAGAAGTTGACTGGGCAGACTACATCTTCAGACAACTCGTGCGAGAGGTCAACAAAGCCGAATGGCTTGTTGACGAGAAGAGGTTCAAAACAAAGCTGGCGTTTGGAACGCAGCTAAGTTGGTTTTTGGAAAAGACTGGTGTGGCAAAGGGAAGCACTGACCCCTTCCACCCCAATAAAAGGCTTGGTCATATGGACCACAAGAAGGTGAGGAAATTCGGAGGCACTGGGAGAGCAGCTCAGATGTTGAAGGAGCTGTCGGACACAAGGACATATCTGAGATACTATTGATCAGGAGAGTCGGACAGACCTGCAGCTGATATCGCAACTGCAGTCGAGTCTGACACCGAATCCGACAACACTCCCATTGCAGTCAGATTTAAGAGAAGGGGACCAGCCCCTGAAGGACCCTCTATTCTGCAGTCATCACCAGAACCCTCTCCCAAGAGGCCAAGGAAACTGCAATTTGGTGAGGAAGAGCAGTCTGAACATCTTGCCAGTCCCTCAGCCAGATCACCAATTCATCTGGAAGACCTGCCTGCACATGGCACCCTCGAGACTCGGATTGTACCTGTACTCACCCCCCCAGCCTACATTTCCGAAGAAGAAAAAGCAGGTCTCATAATTTCTATCCCTGAAGCTAATTATACCTTTAACCTGCTAGAAAACAATACTTTCAACCTATCAATTGAGCAACTCCAGCTTGTTAAGCCACAAGCATTAAAACACTCTTTTGTCAATATTTTTGAAGAGTGGAATTTTTTTAAAACTCTGACTTTTACAAACCTTCAAACTTACATTGCAACTAGTGGCTGGGAATATCCCCAAGCCACAGAGGAGGTTCTGATTCATTTTTGCAAAGAATCAGACTTAGTGTTGATCCTCCAGGATAATTGGTTCATGTCCCATTTTAAAACAAACATGGACCAATTTATCCATTCCATAATGCTTAGCATTTTTGATGGTTCTTTTGGAGAAGAGGAGGAGTAGGAAGTTGAAAAAGAAATTAGAATTGAGGAAGTAGATGGAGAAGGAAATAAAGAAGTTGTTGATTTGGTTGATGAAGAAGAAGAAGAAGAGAGAAGAACAGAAGAAAATATTCTAGTTGAAAAACAGTCAGGAGAAATTGAGAAAACAGAAGAGTTGGCTGATGAAGAAGAAGAAGAAGAAGGAGAAGAGGTAGAACAAGAAAAAGATGAAGGAGAAAAGGAGGATGATGATGATGAAGGAGAAGAAGAGGAGAAGGATGATGATAACAATGATGATGATAATGATGATAATGATGGAGGAGATGCAGGAGCCGAAAAAGAAAATGAAAAAGAAAAGGATGAGGAGGAAGAAAAGGAAAAGACAGAAGAAGAGAAGGAGGAGGATCAGGAGAAAGAGGAAGAGAAAGAGAAAGAAGAAGAAAAGGAACCAGAGCCGGAGCCAGAGCCAATTCAAGAAGCTGCAGACAGGACTATGGTACCTGCCCGGTACACCAACCTAGACGCAGAGTTAGCTGAAGACTCCAGGTCAGGGACCCCGGAGAAAACCCCCTCTGAACTACCACCGCATGTGCTTGCGCCTAGTGGTTCTTTTGCAGAAGGCTCAGAAGAGCACTCTCCCTCAGCTCAGATATCTCCTACCATGACTGAGCTGATCAGGCAGCTAGTCAAAGATACAATTGGAGAGCTGCTGGCGTCTCAGGTCACTCCTGACCTTCAATCAATCAATGCAAAGATCGACACTCTACTGCAGAGAGAGATTCCTCAGCCCCCTCCCCCTACCAACAACAGAATGCCATTCGGCATGTCTGATTGGATGAGCAGAATGGAGCAGCAATTAACTACCCTAGTTGATGCTGGCAAAAAGGGGGAAGAGAGAGTTCAGAGGGAAGGAAGTAATCAAGGAGAGATAAGGGCGGAGATAAGATCAAAGAAGAAGCAAGATATCCTTAAAATTGAAGGACCTTCAAGTCTGAAGAGGAAAGGAAGTGCAGATCCAGATGAACAGGCTGACCAGCCTGAAGGCAAGAGAAGGAGGACTAGAGGAGGTTTTGGGCCTACTCTAGAATGGGAAGGAAAGGAGCTATGGTATGTTGAGGACTTTATTCCATATAAAGCCCTGCCCATGTGGGGAACTGCAAAGAAGAAATTCATCAGAGATTATTACATCTGGGAAATACTCCAGGATGATAATCTCTCCCCACAGCAGATCTTCATCAATTTCATGGAAGAAGCTTACCCAAAAGTCTGGACTATTCTGAAGAAGCATGCTAAGGATCAAAACGCTTATCCTATGATTCTGAGAGAGTTCAGGGGGAAGGAAGTAATCAAGGAGAGATAAGGGCAGAGATAAGATCAAAGAAGAAGCAAGATATCCTTCAAATTGAAGGACCTTCAAGTCTGAAGAGGAAAGGAAGTGCAGATCCAGATGAACAGGCTGACCAGCCTGAAGGCAAGAGAAGGAGGACTAGAGGAGGTTTTGGGCCTACTCTAGAATGGGAAGGAAAGGAGCTATGGTATGTTGAGGACTTTATTCCATATAAAGCCCTGCCCATGTGGGGAACTGCAAAGAAGAAATTCATCAGAGATTATTACATCTGGGAAATACTCCAGGATGATAATCTCTCCCCACAGCAGATCTTCATCAATTTCATGGAAGAAGCTTACCCAAAACTCTGGACTATTCTGAAGAAGCATGCTAAGGATCAAAACGCTTATCCTATGATTCCCTTATTCAGAGCAGAGGTAGCGCCGACCTGTCTGGACAATGAGCTTAATGAGCTAGAGCTTCAAAGAGAAATCAAGCAGTTATGTCTTGAGAATAGATTTACATCACAACAAGAACAAGACTTTGCAGCTCTTGTTGTGAAGAGGAAATATGGTCTTGCTCCAGTCAAGATAAGACCAATTGGAGCCAAACCATTCAGGCCTGCCAAACATCCTATTCGCAGAGGCAGAGGAAGAGGCAGATGACTTTATTTCTTTGTACTTGTAATTTTATTTTCTGTACCTGTAAAAACTTTCTTGTAAATTTCAATCATAATCAAGTCAGAAAAGTTTTATAACAGTCTGTTGAATGAAAATTTCCAGTTGTCTCAATATTAGACTGATTTTAGTTTGTGTCTTGCACTTAAGTGCAGACTTGGTCATTTGATTACTTGTTTAAAGTTTTGCCATCATCAAAATAGGGGGAATTTGTTAGGAATACTTGTTAGATTTTGATGATGTCATTAATATAAAATCAAATGTTTATTACTTGGCAAAAATGTAAGGAAGAACCAAATGAGTATCTTCCATAGGCCAAATATGTTAAGTATAAAACTTGGCAAAATGTAAAGAAGAACCAAATGAGTATCTGCTGTAGGCCAAAAATTAGTTAGGCTGAAAATCGGTTAAGTACCAAGTGCAGCTAAGTCCATCAGAGAGGATCAGCCGAGTCCAGTCAGAGTAGCTCTGGTCAACAAAATTTATCAGAGAACCTGATCAGATAAGTCACAAACAGTGAACAGCAGAGAGGTCCTGACTGCAGAGATGTTAGCTGCATATCAGCCTAGTCGAAGGCAGCCAAGTACTCCAAGTCCACGTCAGCATGCGTTGAAAAGTCAAGTATTACGGAAAGTCACATGCAACGTAAAGAGACAAATTGGAGTGATTCCCGCAAGAGATATGATTTAAATAAATCATCCAGACCCACCTTGAAGACTTTAATCGTTTTATATTCAAAAGATTCGGCGCTCACATGCAGAAGTCTTCACAACGGTCGGAAGATAAAATAAAATAATGGGAATCCAGCCTTGCAACGTTCAGAAAGATTAAACAAAGAAGTCTCCCTCCAACGGACGGATTTGTTCAAAAGATTTGCAACGGCTACAAGGAAAAAGCTCAGAGATCGTGACCTATATATCCGAAGATTTGAAGCTGAGCAACTACCGGTGCGAACATACTTTCAAGCGATCAAAGCAATCAAGCAATCTAAAGCAATCAATAGCATCGAGAAAAGAGCGGTTCTAAGAGTTCATACTTAAAGAAGCTCTTAGTTGGAGAAGACAAAAACTCTTGTCTATAATCCTGAGTACGGGGTACTTCACTGGTTGAAGTAAGAGACTGTAAAGTCATCCAAAGATCGAGGATCAAGAGGTGCAAGGCAGTCAAGTGTGTACAACGGCACGAATTTCCACTGGTTGGAAGCTGTTGTAGTGTGGTTTGAATCACTGTAATATTTATCACTGGTTGAGAATTATAGTGAATTCATCTCCAACTGGTTTGGAGAAAAGTGGATTAGTAGAGGATTACCCCACCTCTGAGACCACTATAATTGCCTGCGTTATTTACTGTTTTACTACATCATACTTTAACTGTTGCATTCATTGTTAAGTGTTTCATTAGTTGCTTTCTATTCGTCATCAGCTGACTTCCGCATATATTAAAGAACAAACGACTCCAAGTCATTTGTTTACCTTTCAGCTGAAGAAACTCACTCTTCGTGAAAAAGAGTTTAAGAGTTTCTACAAGTCTATTCACCCCCCCTCTAGACTTGTACCTGGACGACTTGTGACCTACAAGTGGTATCAGAGAGGTTGGTTCATTTATTTCACGAACCAGATCTATATCAGATATATATATCTTTACTCTCACTTTATAATGGAACACATGCACTCTAGACTCCCTGTGTTTTCAGTTGACGAGTATGATCTGTGGAAGATAAGGATGCAGGCACACTTATCTTCAATTCATGACGACATGTGGTGCATCATCGAGGACGGTCCATTCATCTTTGAGAAGGACAACATAGCAGAGGAGATCGCAGCAGGGAAGCCAGAGAAGATTCCTAAGAAGAGGACGGAGCTGACTCCCGAAGAAAGAAAGCTGGCCAATCTTGATAACCGGGCCAGAGATGTATTATATCCTTCAAACAATATTTCGGAACCATCGTCAGCGATCAACGAGATATTCCTCCTTCGGTAGTTTACAATAGCTCCATATCGATTAAGCCAATCGTCTACGAGTATCAGGTCGTCTCCTTGCATTTCTATCACAATCAAATTTGAGAGCCACTCTCTTCCTCCAAATGATACAGGGAAATCTCTAGTTTCTAAGTTTCCAACAATCCTCTCTCCACTCGGTAAACCAACAACATAAGGTTCACAATTATGAAAACCAGAAATATTCAAACGATTTACACAAGATAACGATATAAATGAATGCGTAGCTCCTGTATCGAATAAAACGCTAACTGGCTGGGAAAGGATCTGAACGGTACCTGATGCGACAGCAGCATCCTGATCGTTTGTTCTCCTCATCTCGTACAGACGTGGGGGAACAGATCCGGCACTTGATGTACCCTTTCGGTCCCAGTGTCCTTTGCCTCGTCCGCTGCCAAAATTCTGAGGCATATGAACACTTTGCTGCGTCTTTTGGATACTAGCTTCCTTCTGAACTAGCTGTGATGTACGGGTTCCATTGAATTTGGTGGCATCCTTGCAAAACATCGCACGATGCCCTTCCTGTCCGCAATCAAAACACGTAACTGGAGTGCGCAAACAATCATGCCAAAGGTGGCATGGGCGACCACAGTTAAAGCACCTCCTAGCTGTATCCGTCGTGGCTGACATTGTTCCGAAATTCTTTCCGCTCTTAGATGGGTGCGGAGGTTTCTTGAAAGAATGAAAAGATGACTGGGCCTTGCGGGGCCCGCTGCTCTTGTGCTCTGTGAAACTACCAGAGACTTTCTGCTTCTTGGACTCCGTAAACTTCTCCATTGCTGCTTCCTTGATTTCGTACGCCAACGCCTTATCCTGGTATTGACGGAGAGTGGTACATTCAAAACCGGACATGTACCTCTGGATTTCTGGTTTCATCCTCATATCAAAATGGATCATCATTTCTGCATATGTTCTGACCAGATGTCGAACAAATGCCAGCTGCTGGTTAAATGTCTTAATTGTCTGGGATACAGGTTCGTCTGACGGCTGAGCGGAGAAGAACTCCCGAACTTTGGCTTCCCTCATAGGACGAGGGCAGTACTGAGCTTCCATCATCAATTTAAATTCTGTCCAATCAGCATCATGATCTGCAGGTCGGATAGCTTCCCACCACTCGGATGCTTCCCCTATCAGAAAGTATTGAGCGATAGAGGCTCTCCGGTCGTCTGGGCAGTTAATCCTGGCAAAAATTTTCTCCAATTCCTTCAACCAATGGTCCCATGTGAGAGTCTCAGAAAATCCATCGAATTTGGGTGGTTGCATCTTTGCCACCTCTTGCAACCATCGGTCACCTCGATTTCCCATGTCTAAGATCCATTGCTGTCTCTCTCCCTGCTGTAATCCCACCGCCACCTGCATTCGGTCCACGACCTGGGCGAACTGAGTCATCTGGTTCACCACCTGACGAAGGATTTCGGGTACAGCAGGTTCCGGTTCATTATTGATAGATCTCTGTGGCTCGCCTGAACTGTGGCTGGCCTAATTAGAAGGCGAAGCTTCTCTTTAGGGATTCCTTCGTCCGCGTCCGCGACCGCGACCACGTCCACGTCCACCTCTCAACATACTATAAGCATAAATACTCAATATACAAGAAACAATACCGTTCAAATGCTCAAGTACAAAGAAATATAACATGTAAAGGACGAGATAGAGTTTAGGAACTTACAACCACCGCCCGCACGAAGACGTAGGCAGTACAGTGATGTTATTCGCGGCCGGTTACCTCAAAAGACATATATGACCCCAATTTTAACCCAATGGCCAAGATATCCATAATCTTAGCTCCGATACCATATTCTGTAACACCCCCGATATTTTCAGGAATATTACAGCGCCGTAAATCCTTTACATAAGAATTTACAAGGCTGAAGAATTAAAAGGACACTAACAAATACCAATGTATGAAAATAACAGAAATAAGGTACAACAGTTCTGACCAATACTGAAAATACGAATGTTCAATGGAAAAGTATTAATACATCACCAAATTCAAATTCATCATAAATGACTACGTACTCGAGTACTTATTAAAAACGATACAAACAACAGACAAATAAACCCGACCGGATCATCACTCTGCACCCTCGTCGTCATGCAACTCCAGTGGTTGTTTCCCCGCTCTCCTGGATCCTGAACATAAACAAAATGTTCACCCCCGAAGGGGTTAGAACAACGATACTAGTACAAGTACAATAATCGCACAACAGTGATATAATCAACAATCATAACAAGTTTCTCCAACGAGAAATAACAACAACACATATTACATCGTAACAGTCTCAACATACTGATGGTATTCCAATGATCCAGCGCACACAGCTATAGATTCCCATGATGATCCCATCGGACCAACACATGGTGGAACTACCTGTCCAACGATCCAGCGCACACAACTATAGATTCCCATGATGATTCCGGTCGGATCAATGCATGGTGGACATTTAATCACAACACATATACACAATACAATCACAACATAACTGTCATAATATAAACAATTCTAATTAGAGTACTTGCCTCGGTTCGTTGACAAGAATAACACTTCCACGAATATCAAAATACTCGAAGGTCGTCCCATTCGATCAATCACATTGCTAAGCTCGAACCTTAACAAAAGAAATAATAAAGAATTCATCTCAAGTCGAACGAACATCTAACAATCCAAAATTACGGTAGGAAGTGCTTAAAATGAAATCTGTCTGACTTGCTTAACGCACGCTACCCATCCTATGTAGCGTACGTTAAGGCTACTCGTTAGCGCACGCAATTACACGCAGTCTAGCGTACGCTAACCATGCACAGTCATTACCTCACTGATCAGCCGACTGACTCGCCTGATGACTTAACACATGCTAAGTTTCAATCGTAGCGTATGCTAAATATGCCCGATAGCGTACGTTAATTCACATAGCTTAGCGCACGCTAAGCGTGCCTGGCAGTTCAGTGTAGGGAAGCAGACTAGTTCTAACGGTGATGAAATTTACGAACTTCTCAGTGATTAACATGTGATATCCGTCTACATGTCATATTCATAAACTTATGAATGATCTTATGGATTCAATCATCTTTGAGTTTCAAGGAAAAGAATATCATCACCACTCTTATGTTCAATCTCGATTATCATTCTTATGAGAAGTTCGGTGATCTCCAGTTGGTGCACTAGATTCTATTATCATTATTCACATTCAGACTTCATCTTGAAGGTGAACTAACAATTCCAACTTATACGAAAGGATACTTCCTAAGATGATTTCTTTCCTTAAGTCCTTATAACCAAAAGTGATATCACCTCTAATTTTATGTTCAATATGACAACATAAATCATACGGATAATCAACTTCAGAATGTTCCTCTCATCATTTGACGTACTAAGATTCCAACTACGAGGTTCCAACGACAATATCATAAGCATAAACATTCCAATCTTCTAAACATGATGTTTGTTGAATAATTCACCAATGGAACTCAATATCTTGCTAGCATGATCACCTTATTCTTCATAACACTAATCTAAAGTTGGAGATAGAATTATCATACCTTTAATGAAGAAATCACTGATCCAAAAAGGTAGAATCCAGTTCCGGTTGCTTGAGTGTCACTTCAAAGTGAGTTATTCTTCAATGATCAAGTGTAAGCACTCTCTAATATTTAATGATCAAGTAAGGTGGATTTGTATGTGTTTAAGGAGTAGGAAAGGCTCTTTGGACTTCCAAGGAATGAATAACAATGAAGGGAAATAAGTAGAAATGGAGTGCTGTCCTTTAAATAAAGTTTCTGCACATTAGCTAATTAGCGCACGCTACCATACAATTCTTAGCGCACGCTAATAAGCGTTGACTCCAAATCTGTCCAGGTTCGTCCGCGGGAATCTTATCCGGACCCATGTCCCGGCTGGCGCATGTGCTAGCCGTCTAGCTCAATAATTGACTGACTAGCGCACGCAAATCCTACATTCGTAGTGTGCGCTAGTTGTAGCCGATAGCGCGCATTAAGCTACATTCTTAGCGTGCGCTATCACGAGTTCGCATGAGAAATTTTGCATGACGATATACTTATGTACAAAGATACCAATGTGAGAAATATCATACTCCAATTATCGAGATCACAAATCCGAATAATACAGGGTTCGAATACAGATGAAATACACAATAATAAATCTGTATATTAGGCAAGGCGTATCCCCAAAACGAAATAGGCAAATCAGAATAACTCATCATTGACCTAACCATTTCTAATAAAGTACGATTCCTTCGTTCAGCAACACCATTTTTTTGTGGTGTACCAGGCATTGTGAGCTTGGAAGTAATCCCCTCATGTGCCAAGAAATCCAAAAACTCTTCACTAAGATACTCGCCACCACAATCAGATCGTAGTGACTTGATACTCTGTCTATGACGCTTCTCCGTTTCAGCCTTGAATTCTTTGAACTTATCAAAAGATTCAGACTTACGTCACATCAAATAGATGTATCCATATCTCGAATAATCATCTATAAACGTGATGAAGTATTCGAAACCACCCTTAGCCTGGGTGAGCGCTGGTTCTATCCTGCCGGCCAAGCAATCTAGGTGGGAATAGTGAAAGAAAGAGAAGGGGTTGGACCACATACGTCGGTGTGTACTAATTCCAATACATTTTGTGCATGGTTTCCTTTGCTTTGGAAAGACTTTTTAGTCATTTTCCCTTCTAGACAGGATTCGCGAATTGAAAATGACTCAACTTGGAGCGAATCCAATGGGCCATCGCTCACCAATTTTTGAATCCTTCTAAGGTTAATTTGACCCAATCATAAATGCCACAAATATTTTGATTTATGCTCGAAGGTTCTTTTCTTTTATTAGGATTAGTCAAAGAATTAAGTGATTTATAATTATGCGAGGAAGCTGGTGTGGCATTAATGATATAAAGTCCTTCATTATAAGTACTCGTGTAAACATATTCACCATTTCTTTTAATAACTGCATTATCTTCAAGAGAAACTGAATATCCATCACAACACAATTTAGAAACTGAAATTAAATTCATTCTAAAATCAGCTACTAACAACACATTATTTAGGACTAGAATTCTATCATTAACTTTTAACTGCACGACTCCCACTGCAACAGCCTTCAGCCTGGAATAGTCGCCCCAGCTAATAGTAATCTCATCCGCACTAAGTACCTTGGTCACTTGGAACCCCTGCGAGTCATAACAAACATGATCAGTGGAGCCCGAATATACTATCCACGAAGTGAAAGAACAGGTAGCCAAACATGTTTTGACTACTAGTGCATGAGACGTACCTTTCTTAAGGCAGTCACTCTTGAAATGCCCCTTCAGACCGCACTTATAGCATTTGCCCTTCGGCTTTTTGTTTGCCTCGAGCTGAGGAGCCTTGTACTGAGGAGCCTTGCCCTTATCTTTGAAGGTTGCCACTTGTTTCTGTCCAACCTGCTTTTTCTTCTTTCCCCATTTGGGTTTTGAAGAACTAGCACCGGTTGCTGCAAGAATGTGATGATAACCTTGTTTGAAGAGACCTTCAGCAGATTGAAGCTCTGTCAGAAGTTCCGCCAAAGTGTAAGTCCTACGATTCATATTGTAGTTGAGGCGGAACTGCTCAAAGCTTCTTGGTAAGCTGCCCAAGATAATATCGACCTGCGACTTAAGATTGATAGTGGCCCTCAAGATGCTCGCCTGCTCAAATGAGACATCATTTTCAGAACATGATCCCTTACTGGAGTCCCTTCAGACATTTGGGTTGTCATTAACACCCTCATTGCATTTTGCTAGCCGCCCGGTTCTGATGACCAAACATCTCGGTGAGATTTTTCATCATTTCTGCGGTTGAGTCCATCCTCTGATGCTGATGTTGCACTACATTTGTCAGTGAAGCCAAAATGTAACAGCGAGCCATCTCATCAGACTTTTTCCATTTTCGGAATTCAACCAACTCTTCGGGAGTGGCATCCGGTTCTGGTTCTAGAGGGCTTTCCTCAGTTAAAACAAATTTATGCCCCTCGGCAGTCAGGACAATGTCAAGATTTCTTTTCCAGTCGGCAAAGTTAGTGCCATCAACTTTATTTTCTTTGAGAATAACAGCTAGTGGATTGAAAGACATATGAAAATAAAATTTAGAACACCATTCATCACATAATTCGACGCAAAATATATTGAAAACCTTAAAACACAATATATATGCAGTCAACCAACAACTCGAAAAACCGCACATGCAAGCCACGTTAGTGTGGACGTTTACATATACATTTTTCAAGTAGATTTTAACATCCTTAATTTTACTATCTAGTCAAGATGTGTTTTGACAAGTAAAATTAATAGTTGGTTCCTCTTGGCCATGTATTAAATTAACATAGACTCCGATGGGAGCTTATTAATTAATACACCTAAGTGAACACCATAATTTAGCAAACCTTAGAATATTATTTAATGATAATAGTCCTATAGGTGGAGAGGTCCTATCATAAAAAATAATATTCACCTTTTTGTTATCTAATTGAAGTTTAAAAATAGTGAGCCAATAATCAGCACATCCGATGTGGAGGAAGACTCTTATGTCAACGTGCATGCTAATTATTTCACAATTTAAACTAATTATGGAGGCCAATTTGATTTTGAAAAATCAATTATTAAAATCACTTAGTTATTTTGAAAAATTAAGTTTTTTAATTTTCTCGTCCTAACATGCAAGAAACATATCACGCATACATCCATACATGCCATTCATCAAAACAGTAAAAACCAACATATAAAAAATTGGATAATTAAATCCAATTATCATGGCTTTTATTCCTCGTTTTGAATAACGAGAAAATCCTCGGCTCTTTTGCTCCCACTGCTCCAAGCATCTCGTCACCTCCTCCCGGTTGGGGCACAAAAATTGCCAAATTTAGAAACTTTCTTCCATGCAAAATTAATTGCACAAGAAATTTATAAATTAAAATTATTGTGCTCCAACAGACGCAACGAACGGCGGATAAACGAATAAGACCATACACCGAATGAACCTGCCCGGACAAAAATCGACCCGCTGCCCGATCCGACCTGTGGCCCGGCACCCTGTTGCTGGCCGAGCGCAGCAGGCCAGATTCGGCCGAGACAGCAAGCTGGCCGAGGATCGGCAGCAGGCTCGTCTCGGTCGGTTCGTCTGATCAGGACTCCTTTTCGCGCTGGACTTCTTTTCCTTCAGTACTTTGTGTATTCCACTTCGATTACAACTTTTACACCAAATAAAATACATCGAATTTACAAAAAAATAGCAAGAAAAAATAAATCCTATTCTACCCGTGGATTTTCTCACGGAAAAAACTTTATACATGCCTCAAAACCGGGTCAAATTACCAAAACGCGTAAATAAATAAATAAAATCACATAGCCATGATAATTGGACCATATTCACCTGCAAGACAATTTCTAGCAAAATATTCCAAACATCATACCATATGTATATTTAAATTGCTAGCAAATTAATCACAAATTAATTAAATTGAACAGAACCTAAAGACCGGCTCCGATACCAATTGTTGGAGTATAAAACGCAGCGGAAGCAAGATGGAATAAAAGGTTTTATAAACTAACCATGGTAAATAGCGATCTATTTAGGCTTGTCAATTAATTAATTAAACAGATTAATTATTAAATATATGTATTTACGCAGTAGAAATTGGTAATTCATACCTTTGAAGCGAAGTGGTGGGAAATTTCTTTCTGGGTCGATTGAACTCCCCTTCGTACTCCTCCTTGATCTTCTTATATTTCTACCTAAAGATCTTCTAGAGTATATCCCGCCTAAGATTCGGATATCGTGTGGGCAATAATCTACCGGATAAAATTTGGACTTGCAGTATGGGATAGGCCGAAAATTCTTCAAGAAATACCTCACAAATTTTTCTATCTATTTTTCTTGAATATTTATGTATTTAGAAAAATATTGTGTTAACTAAATTGTGGAATCCAAGACACAAGTCAAGATCCACAATTAAACACAAAATTAGAGAAAAAAATCGGAATTATTGTGCCAACAAGGGTGAAAAAATCGGCCCCCATATGTGTCATATTTATAGGTGTTTTGGGCTACTCTAGGGACCTTAGGGAGGATAAGGTAAGGACTCCCAATAGAGATCATCTTTCCAATATTAGGACTCTTCCTAATATGAAGACTCTATTAATATCAACTTAGTCCACTAAAAAGTTGATATTGCACTTTCTACCAAAATCCCAAATTACGAAATTGGGCTCCTTTTTGAATTAATTATTTCCCGTGTTTAAGATATTCCATGTCCATTAATTAATTTAAGTTACTGCCAGCTTTTAATTAATTAATGTGTTATACATGAGTATACTACTCGACTTTTATTATTATATCGGAAAATTAATTCCACCGGCAGGGTTTAATATAATAATCCTTTCGAGTACCTCAAGGGACATGATCAACCCGACTAGTCGGGACATGATTTCTAGCTATAATATAATTAATTATTATATAAATAATATTATTGCCCAAAATATCGAGCATACTGAGTCAATCATTGTGGCTCTCACCCATGATAAATCAAAACAATAAATATTAAATATATATAATTAAATATTAATCACTAGAATTAAGAAATAATAATTGTCCGAGATGTAGTTCTTCTTATAGTCAGTACAGAAGAATCTATCTCACCTCGATCATGTTCAACGTATACCAAATACGCTAATATATGCTAATAGTCCAGACCAACCAATCTCAATCATGTATTACTACCTCTCACATAATGGTCTAATGTTATATAGGTTGTGAACTAATTATTACTATATAAGGAACCGATAATGTGATCTTCTGTGTGACCCGACACACCAAATTATCTACAATATAAAGTAATTTAGACAACATTTGCATAACCATAGCGTGAATAAATATGCAAAACATGTGATAAATGAATTAAATATTCTCATGGATAAAGACCGGGAAATTAGGTAATACAAGCATAAAGTATGCTTTGATGTATACAACCCTAACACATTCTAGCAAGGTACCTCGACTATATATTTTGTGTTTGACTTTCGAGAGCTGTGGTTTTGCAAACCATGATTTGTGGAAACGTGTGTGTGTTTTGTTGTTCTTCCACCTGGAGTGTTCGGTGGGGCCTCTGGGGTCGATACTAAGGGGTACGGCCGCGGTAGTGCTTTCCCACCCAGAGCGTCCGACGGGGCATCTGGGGGTCGATACTAAGGGGTACGTCCACGGGTTACCAAGTGTGGATGGTTGTGATATTGAGTTGAGTTAATATACTGTTTTGATGTTTTGATGATTAATTGTGATATATCCGGAGTATCACAATGATTTGTGCTCGAGGTCGAGGTACATTATATATCGAGTCTTGGTGTTTGGCTAGAATGGCATAAGTGTGATGTGTTGTGTGTGATTTGTTCCTCGAAGTGAATTGATGTGGATGGTTGGGTCGTGGACCCCGTGTTTTGAACTGATTTGTATTTGGGAAAACGAACCTTGGGCTGTGACCCAAAATGGTTTTTGATAAACTGAGGATTATTAAATCCCAATTGTTTTCAAAACTCCCGAGATTTTAAATAAAATGACCACTTGTTTCATTTATATTTTTTTGATTTGAACTATTTTATTCAAATGAGAAATCTCGGGAAATCTTTTGTTGTGACAGGGCCGTGGATGATTCAAGTTATTGTATTCTCTGAATGTGTTCTGTATGACTCGTATATGTACTTTATACTTGTACTAGCAAAACAGTGGAGTTTTGCTAACCCCCTAGTATTCGGGGGGTGGATGTCTGTTCTGCGTCCAGGTACATACAGGTTTTGGGAGCAAAACATAGGATCGGTGCGAAGGATTATGAAAGACGAATGATACTAATCACATGAAGGCCAGTTTTGGGTGCAGCTAGTCTGAGTTCGTTGTATGGTCTTCTCCGCTGTCGTACTTTTATTTGTGAGTGTATTTTACCCTTGCAGGGGTATGAGTCCAGACAGAGTTATGTATATTAGAGTTGTATGATAATGATGTAAGACCAAATCGGTCTATTGGTTCGTTATTTTGTTACGTCGTCATGTAATGTATTATGTGTAATATCCGCAATTTTGATTTCCGGTAATTTTATTTTTTTGGTGGAAGTCCATCTTAGCGACTCTATCGTGACCGTTTCGTCATTCCGAGAATGATTAATTCTACACTTTTTGGCATTCGAGTTTGTTTCGGTGCCAAATCCGTTCCTAAAACTCCACATGAGATGTGAGAGGGCAGGAAACCAAGTCTTAATCACGTTAGGATTTGGGGATGTCCAGCCTATGTCAAGAAGACTAAGGTGGACAAAATGGAAGCAAGGTCCATGAGAAGACGTTTCATTAGATTCCCATATGAGACGATGGGTTATCTATTCTACATGGCGAAAGATCGAAAGATCGTTGTTGCTTTGCATGCACACTTCCTGGAAGAAGATATTCATTCAGGAAGGCGGAGCAGGTAGAAATATTTCTTTGGAAGAATATAATGAAACTCCTCAGGAGACACCTGTGCAAGAAAAATAGAACCGAACCTTCTATAACACAAGTACAACTACCTCGTAGGTCAAGTAGGGTGTCTCATTTACATGAGAGGTATAGTTTTATGCACTTGGAGGAACTGGGTTTCCTCTGTAATATCCGGAATTTCTACTACTATTGTTGTTTGATATTATTTTATCCGAGTTATATTGTACAGCGTGGAATCTGTACAGTAGGGATAAAATAAATAAAGGACTGAGATGTCAGTATCAGTATAATTGTCGTATCTGGTCGATAGTTGCATTTGAGGATAATCGTGTATCAGGTTATCGTACTTTCGATATAGAGTATATCGTATAAGAATATTATTGGATTCAGTGTTTGTGTCTAGTGTGTCTCATGTTCGTTTTTGGTACGTCAAGATGTTGGACAGAAATTGCGGAAAATGGCTAAGTGTTCATTAGCGCACGCTACTGGGTACAGGTAGCGCACGCTACGAAGTATTGATAGCGTACGCTAAGAGGTTCGGTTACGTACGCTAAGGAGGACCCCTAACGTACGTAACGACTTGCTGGGTTAGTTCCAGAAGGTGGCCGACAGGTAGGCCCAGGTTGATTTTTATATTCAGTTAGCGCACGCTAACGTATATTGGTTAGCGCACGCTAACATCAGATCGCCAATAATGGAATCTTAGCTTTCGGTGGGTGGACCCGGCCACTTGCGATGCGTGTCCAGATAAGGTCAGCGGGTGTTTGTCATGTAGGGCTAGCGCACGCTAAACTGTATGGTTAGCGCACGCTAATTCCAGATCGGTCAAAGGAATCCCGATAATCGCTGATGCTTTCGGCATGTGGGGGCACGAGTGGTAGGTGTGTACTGTAGCAAGTCAACTTCGGATAGCGCATGTTAAGGTAAATGACTTGCGTACGCTAAGCAGGATGTTTTACGTACGTTAATGCATGGGCATTACGTATGTAAGCTAGTTTACGAAGCGAGGCAGTAGCCTCTGGGCTTCGATAGCGCACGCTAACAAAGTCAGTTAGCGCACGCTAAGGCGGTAGCACACGCTAAACATGAGGTGTTAGCGCACGCTAATAATGAATATTATAAAAGGGGATAGAAGGGTGCTGAGAAGCATTTCGTCATTTTTTCTTCTTTCAGTCGAGAGAGAGAGAGAGAGTTGGGATATATTTGAGGTTCCCAAACACTGTATAATGATAATCTTTAACAACATTAGATTGAGAGTTTGGATTCAAGCCTTGTTGTTCAAGTTGTTCATGATTCTTTGGATGGAGTTCTAGTGTTCTTCTTTTTGGTTCGTCTAAACCAGGTAATCTTCGTATTCCTTTGTTAATGGTTCGTTTTTCTTGGATGATTTCATGTAAGGAGCATGTTGGATAATCATATGATGATGTTATATGAGATTCAATGGAATTTTGATAAGAGTTTCGGATGTTAGTTAAGATTCTTCATACTGTAAGGATGTTGATTCATTTACCCCGATCTAAGAGGGATTTCTGAATCTTGGTAATTATATTGGTCGATTTAGATGAGATGAATCATGATACTAGGTTGAATTCCAGATTTAGCATGATATGATCCTTGTTATCGAGTCGGTTTGATTGTTGATGTTGTTATTGATATATGGACATTGACATGATCATTGTGATAATTATGGGGTCGTTTATCTTCAAGAGATATGGAGATTTATATCTCCCTTCATTCGGATTCGTAGTAGCAAGATGTGAGTCGATGTTTGGAATGCATGCCACTGAACAGCATTAGCGCACGCTAAGCTTACTGGCTAGCGCACGCTAACGGGACAACTTAGCGCACGCTACGTTATGCGTTTAACGTGCGCTAAGTAGGCAGACAGTGCAGTATTTTTGTGTTTTGATTATGAATTCGTGATGGTTTGACTTGGTTGGTTCTGACTGTGTTTATTCGAGGTTGTGTTGAACCGTTGAGTTCGATTGGTTAGTTTTGTCGGTTGTTGATTGTTATCGGATATGTGTTATTTGATTTCTTCGATAGGTTGAGATTATTGATCGGTGATTATAACCGGATATTGCGGTCGTGTTCGAGTATGTCCATTGTATTGCTTTTGATCGGGGCTGAGGAGCTCGTAGACAAAGGCAATGTGTTCGGCAGCAGCTTCGTGGTATCGGTATCGAGGCAAGTTATTACTTGCTCAGTTATAATATTTAATGAATGGTTTCAGTTTCATTTCGTTTATAATGCATATAGCGATGATTATTATTGTGAACTCTGGGTATTCGGATCACATATCGTTCTTTCGATTCTGGGAGGTAAATCATAATGTATATGCTTTATCTCAGTTATTGGTATGTTCGAGTATCGAGGTTTCATTATGGTAAAGACGAGGATATGAGTATCTATAGTCATTGTACATTTGGATCGCCGAGCATTGAGGATAATCGTCGGTGATGATTGGACATCGAGGTTGCTCCCGAAGGACTCGGGGCAAGTATTCCATATTGATTATGGTTTAATGTTATTTATTTTGGTCTCGCACATTTTCTTTCATGTTGTTGAACATGAAGTCGTCCTAGTAAATTGTCATGTTGTCGTGCATGTTATGTTGTTCATGTTGATGAACGTGTTGATTTGCATATGTGTATGCATATTGTGTTGTTTATGTTGTGTATATAATCCTTTGGGATTATGAGGATCTATGCTGAGGGCGCTGGATCGTTGGACAGGTTTTCCACCATGCGTTGGTTCGACGGGATCATCATGGGGATCTATGCTGAGGGCGCTGGATCGTTGGATTACCAGTATTGTGTTGATGGAATCTTGTGAATTCGCATCATTGATTTTATCATGTGTTGTTGTTCATATGTGTATTGTTGGTTATCCACCTTATGATGATCTGATAGGATCATCAAGGGGATCTATCTCGAGGCGCTGGATCGTCGGATTTCCATTGAGTATACATCATTGTTATTGTTGTGATCATATTGACGTTGTCATATGAGTATGCATTTGTAGGTCTTGTGTTAGGACTGTGTCCGTATTGCATTGATCTGATCTCGGATTAGACTGATATGATTGTCGTGGCACTTCATATCTCGAGGTATGTTCCGTATTTCCTTTGGTATTCGTCTTGTGATGGACAATCGGTTATCGTTTTGGGATTTGATGATGATATCCGATGGATTGTATTGGTCAGAACTGGTACTTTTCCATATCGTGAGTTGGTTATGATAGTTTGAGAATCTTGAGTATTGTTTGAGGTACAATACAGATATTATGTTCGAGTTTATTGGTTAATCGAGTACGAGATGTGAAATGTGATAATGGTTACTCTGATGAGAATTACTTGAGTAAGTAAAGTTATGGCGGTAAGATTACGTTGGTCGTATTCTTATGTTGTATTCTCGTTGGTATGTAATTATTAATGTTTTGTGACGGTTATCATTGTTGGATATTATGGCTGACCCCGTTGTGGAATTTCTTTTTAGGTTCTTGGAGTATCGAGCTTGTAGCGGTCGTGAAGAGATGAGCTTCCCGGAAGATACTGGCTAGGACATGTTTTGTGCATTGAGTTTCTTGATTGGTTCTTGTATTCCGCTGCTAGAGTATCTTTATGGTTGGTCTTTTTCCGCTGCGTGAGTATTTTGAATTGACCTTTTGGTATCTGGTAACTGAGGTTGCTTTGGAAATCGTTTTCTAAACTTTTGAGTGTCGGCCGTTTGGTCTTGCGATTTCAAATGAGTTTTTAAGACGGTTTTTGATAAATGGATTTTATGTCTTTATGCATTTTTAAAGATAGTACCGTCGTTGGCCTCTTGGGCATTTGTAAAATGATTGTGAAAATTTCCTTTAGCCTTGTGGGTTCCATCTCGGGGCCCACGGTGCTGTAATATTTCCGGTTAAATCTGGGGGTGTTACATCCTCGAGGTTCCAGGTGATAAATAAGAGATCGACCCGCGATCAATGACCTAGCAATGGTGGATGTAGACTCCATGATATAGACGGTAACAGTCTTCATGTAGTTGGGACCTTCGTTTTGACGAGGCAGTCAAAGAGTTTGACTTCGTGCAAAATGAAGAGGGATCTTGTGTATACAAGAGGGTTAGTGGGAGCAAGATCACATTCTTAGTACTATGTGTAGATGATATTCTACTAATAGGAAATGATGTGGGAATGCTCAGTTCTGTGAAAGCTTGGCTTTCGAGTAATTTCTCCATGAAAGACTTAGGAGAAGAAACCTATATTCTTGGGATTCGACTCTACTGGGATAGATCGAAGGGAATGATAAGTTTTTCCCAAGCCCTCTATATAGATTAGATCTTAAAGAGGGTTCCTTCCGATGCGACATGGAATAAAACTCACCTTGATGATGTGTCCTCATAGTGAGGAACAATGAAAGGAAATGAGTTATATACCATATGATTCGGCAGTGGGTAGCCTTACATATGCTTTATTGTATACGAGACCTGACATTGCGCATGCTGGGAGCGTGGTAAGTAGGTTTCGGGCTAACCCAGTTCGGGAACATTAGACTGCCATAAAGAACGTTCTCAAATACTTTAGAAGGACTAGAGATCTGGTTCTTATATATGGTGGTGGAGAACTGAATGTGATGGGATTCACTATATTGGACTTCCAAGGACAGAAAAACGATTCTATGTCTACTTCTGGCTACATTTACTCTTAATGGAGGAGCAGTATCATGGCATAGTGCCAAGTATAGCGCGACTGCTAATTCCACCTGTTAGGCTGAGTATAAAGCGGTCTCGGAGGCCTCCAAAGGAAGAATTTAGAAGTTACTGGGTAAACTTCACGTGACACCTTGTGCTGCGCTGCCAGAGCGGTAGCACAGGCCTAGGAGTCGAGGTTTCACAATAGTACCAAACATATTGAGATAGAGTATCATCTCGTAAGAGCATTCGTTCGCAAAGAGATACATTGAGCTGCATAGAGTAGAGTCAGCCGACTACGTCGCTGATCCAATGACCAAGACACTTTCTCAGATTAGCTTGGAGCGTCATCTGGAGAACATGGGTATTAGATACCATAGTGTATGGCATTGAGTGCAAGTGGGAGATTGTTGGGAGTATGCCCTCGAATGCCACTCAAAGGATGATTGAGTGAGGGCATTGTACTTGTAATTATGTAAATCACTAATATAAGGCAATGGATGTTTCTTTATTTACTGGTAGTTACTGGCATTCCTAACTCGTAAATATACATATAGAAACTAGTCCGTGTATTTTAAGCGCAAAACGTTCCACTCCTTATTGGATAAGGGGGTCGGCACTGGAAAAATTTATAGCTCAAATACTTAATCGTTCGCAAGTCGATGAAACTTGACTGGGCGTTAAGTTTATGTGAAGACTTGTATGACGTGTTCTTTGACATGGAGAGTGCCTGTCGAACACTAATGGCTAGTGGGAGCACACGTTATAGGTATGCTAATTGGATTAGTATACTCGAACCGTCTCACCCTCGATTCGTCACACGGATTTCACTCCGGGACAGTCAATGACGGAATCGAAAGTTTGTGATAGGTATTCGTGAACCTTAGACTTGAGGATTTAGTAGGGATGTGCTTGTGACGTCAAGATTTTCATTATAGTAGTTCGACCCTGTAAACCGGAAGGCGGGGGTCAACCTCGACGTGCATCTTGATGGGCAAGTAGCAGGTCCTACTGAATACCAAGATAGAATTCTTTCTCCTGTTAGTGAACGTGTTATATGTCCTATGCGGTTATTGGCTGATGAGATCATAAGTCTTTGGCCAAAGCATGGAGCTAGTTTTATTGGATGCACGAGAGCTCGATGATCTCGATTTACATTAAATCATGCATAGCGTCAAGTACAGATAGGGTTGACTGACCGTGACCCTATAACTTGATCGGGACATGTGAAAGAAGAGTTTATACGTATACTAGTATTCACGACAGAATGGTTCTTGAATGATCCCAATCATTCGTTCTCAGTTGGGGTACGGTGTAGGCCGCCAGGCTAGCTAGGTGGTGCTACTACTCTTTGGTTCCTCCCATTGCTGACTGAGACCGACCTACCGAGTCGCGCAATAGGATTGACGACGGAATGAATCAAGCTAATTCTCTCATTATGAATATTAGATATTGGATATCTAATTTGGGACATTGGATGTCTAAATCGATTTATTGGATAAATTGATTTACGGCCTAATGAATTAAATATTTCACTGGGTGATTAATTTAATTCATGAATAATTAATTCTTGGAGAAATAAATTATGTTATTATGTGTTTGATATGATTAATTAATTGGATTAATTAATTGGTATAAATACATTGGAACGGAATCAGAGTTTATCTGTTTGGACTCGCGGGAGTCCGAGACGAACCGAACTTGTCCGATTTCTACATGGACCGCCCCCCACATTTCCACCCACTTTCATATGGACCCATGTTTCATTCTTTAATGGTTGGTCATTGAGGTGGTGGGGCTTTGATTCTCAAAATAATGAGATGTACATGTGGGGAGTTGAATAAAAGGTATAAGAAGACAATCTCAAAAAACTAATCTTTGATTCCATACGTGAACTTCAAGAGGAAGAGAGAGAGAAGTCTTCTTCATCATCTTCTTCTTTATTCATCAAGTTCTTGTTTTTTCTTGGAGAAAAATTGAGAAATAAAAGAGAGATTGTGAGTTATACACTTAGAGTGTTATAATTTCATATTGGAAGCTTCATCACTTAGCTCTAGCCGTATCCTCGGAGGATAGCAAGGTAATTGTCGTTCCGGTCGTTTCTCCGGTGCGTGGCAAGTAGAGACGCAGTGCTTTCGGAGTTGGATCGTTCAAGGGCTTGGAGCGGATTGAATTCGTAGAGATCAAACTAAAGCTTGGGGAATAGCTCGAGAGAAGGAATCCATCTAATCAATGTACTACAAGGGTGAGTTTCTATATCTCTTGTGAATTCGTTTTTGATATTCGTATATACGTAGCTCGATCGATCCTCGTAGGGATTCGGATCGAATTAATTTTTATTTTACTGCTTCCGCTGGGCCTCCATTTTAGGCACCGAATCCCAACATGGACTCGGTTCCATTCGGTTCGGTTTTTGACCGAAACTGAGAATCGAACCAAATATTCGGTTTCAATTTGGTTCGGTTCTTTTTTAAGTTCGGTTCAGTTAAGTTCGATTTTATAAATATTCGGTTCGCTTTCGATTTGGTTTGATGTTTTTTCGGTTCTCCACAATATAAATTCAAATATTATATGCAATAGAATAAGTTATATATAACAACAAACCAACAAGAGTTATATATTTGTTCAAGATAAAAAGCTAGAGTTGCATAGCAGTTTACAAATATCTCAAAACATATAACAATCGTAAATCATAGTAGCTCATTCTATCAACCTAAATTAATTGAATCACAAATTACATGAGCATATTATCGGTCCTCCTTGGACCAATGAGGGTCTTACAAAAGGAAAACGAATTATACTAAAATTTGAAACACACCAAAATCACAAAAACAAGGTCATTTTAGTATGTTGAAATTTGACTTCGGTCCATTTCCGAACCGAGAATCTAACCAAATTATTTTTGTTCGGTTCTATTTTTTTGTTTTTCGGTTCGGTCTTCTTCGGTTTCGGTTTTTCGATTCTTTTTTCGGGCTTTTTCGGTTTGGTTTTCGATTTTCGGTTCCGAAATGCCACCCCTACAGTGCAGGCACCAATCTGCCGGGCGCTGCCCGACAGCTTTCCAACTGCTCTCCTGCTGCCGGTCCGGTTCCGACTCGTTTTTTGTCCCGATTTCAAAAATTATTTTTTTTAATTTAATATTACCCATATAAATCATTTTTAATAAATAAAAATCAAATTTATATGGTAACATAAAATCACGAAAAATAAATTTTCGACGAATAATTAAAAACAACAAATTAAACGTTTGTGATTCCAAATCACAAAAATATTTAATCAAGCATTCCAAATGGTAAATATCGTGTGTACGATCGCAAGACCTCTCTCCGATACTATAATTTATGAATATATATTATAATATAAATTAAAATATATATTATGTTATATTATTTAAATTGATTTTTTATATTGACTATTAAAAAAATTAATATAACTATATATATTAAAATATAACTTAATGTATTTATAAAAATATTGTCTGATTATTTAAATATATCTGAAAATTATAATATGATTTATGAATATATATTATAATATAAATTAAAATAAATATTATGTCATATAACTTAAATTGATTATATAAACTAAAATGCTCAATCCGTCCTTTATCAAAAAGGACTTAATTCATATTGAGGGGTAAAATGGTTATTTCTGTCATTCAGATAGTTCATTCAGAAAAGAAAAAAACAATAAGATTATGGATTGGAATGATGAAGATGGTGGTGGTGGTGATATCAATAGGAAAAGTCCACACACCATGCCAAAACTTCCACACAAAAATCTACACTAAGTATATATATTCCCAACCCCACAATTAATATCATATCTCATAAAAAACAAAATATGAGATATATAAATGAGGAAGGCGGCCAAGAGGAATAATGAAAGAATTTAGTTCGTTTCGATTCGTGAAAGGGACCGTCGTGTATCTAATCCGATAGATGCACTTCGGTACGTCTCAAAATCAATTAATACAATTAATTATTCTAATTAATTAATTATATTAAAATATTATTTCTCCAAAAAATATATTTATAAATTAAATTACTTATCCAGTAATTTATTTAATTCAACGAACTCATTTAATTTATCCAATAAATTAAATTGGACATCTAATGTCTAAAAATTAATTAAGAGAGAATAAGCTCAAATTAATCAGTCGCCTCCTTAATGCGCGACTCGGTAGGTCAATCTCAGTAACCAAAGAGTTATAGCACTATCTATCCAGTCTGGCAGCCTACACTGTAACCTTATTGAGAACGAATGATAGGGACCATTCAAGAACCATTCTGTCGTGAATACCAGTAAACGTATAAGCCCTTCTTTTAAATGTCCCGATCAAGTTATAGGCTCACGATCAGTCAAACCCTATCTGTACTTGATGCTATATTTGAGTTAATGTAAATCGAGATCACTGAGCTTTCGTGTATCGAATACAAATAGCTCCAATACTTTGGCCAAATACTTATGATCTCATCTGCCAATAATCATATAGGACATATACATGTTCACTTAGAAAAGAAAAAAAAAATCTATCTTGGTATTTAGTAGAACCTGCTACTTGTCCATCAAGACACACGTCGAGGTTGACCCCCACCTCTCGGTTTTCTGGGTCGAACTACTCTAGTGAAAATCTTAACGTTACAAGCACATCCGTACTAAATCCTCAAGTCGAAGGTTCACGAATACCTATCAGAACCTATCGATTCCGTCATTGACTGTCACGGGGTGAAATCCGTGTGACGAAGTGAGGGTGAGTCGGTTCGAGTATACTAATCCATTAGCATACCTACAACGTGTGCTCCCACTAACTATTAGTGACGAGAGGTATTTTCAAAGTCAAAGAACGTCATACAATCTTCACATAAACTCAACGCCCAGTCATGTTTCCCCGACTTGCGAACGATTAAGTATTTGAGCCATACACTTTTCCAATGCCTATCCCCTTATCTAATAAGGAGTGGAAGGTTTTCTCTCAAATATAAGAACTAGTTTCTATATATATATTTACAAGTCATGAATGCCAATGACTATTAATAAATAAAGAAACACACAATTGCCTTCTGGTAATAATTTACATAATAACAAGTACAATGCGCTCTCTCATACATCCCCTCAGTGGCATTAAAGAGCATATGCCTAACAACTCCCCTGTCAAGAATCCCTCTCCCTACAGGGAACCCAGCCCTATCAGGAACCCCTCTCACTAAAGATCCCTATTTAGGAACCTAATTCTTCAAAGGATCCCCTACCATACAAACTTAATAAACGGGACCATGTTGTCTGTAAAAATAGAGGCAGCCATCGAGCACTTTAATACTTGGAAGGGCTATATGATCGCCGAGTACGATGATCTATTCCACTAGGTTGATTGGTAATATGAGGAACTGTTTGTTTTGGAGGTTATTAATGCTGGTAACATAGATGCCGTGATCATGTTTGATAATGCTTTCTGCCATGATCTTATTAGACAACATTAAGAAGCTCGTGCAACAAAGGGAAATAAGCTCTGTTCAGCTGTCATCTGAACCTTCAACCATTACAGGGATCTAGATTCTGATAGAGATGACAATGACTTCCGCACAGGACCCCGTTGAGTCGCGAGGATGCTTGCGAGGTGAAGTACGCAGATACAGGCCTCTCAAGGCCGAGGGACTTCTGGGCTATTCGGTGAATAGGACAAGTCCCATGAACATCCCGCAGCTGATCCTTCGTCCATCCAACAGGGCGAACCTCAACATGAGGAATCAGTCTCTCCTGTCTATGCCATGAATAAGCCGAGAAGGTACTAACTCATACTCTACCTAAAGGTATCTATGTTCTTAAATATGATAAGCCAACGAACGATACAGCTCCCCCTCAGAGTAATGTAGTCATTACTGAGGAATGCCATTTCTCCCCTCCCTGATTTCAAGGTCACACGAAGAACAATGTTCAACCCATATGTGAGGAGAAATTTTTTCTTTTGGTCCCATAACTTTTTTACTGTCCAAATTTCGTCCCAAAAAGTTAATTGTCCAATTTTAGTCCCATAACTTAATTAATTGTCCAATTTTCATCCCAATTTCGCCGGAAATGCCAACATAGCGTCGGTTTTGGGGATTTTCGATCACCTAATGACGTGGAGGCTGACTGTATATTTTATTTTCATTTTTATAAGGTTTTTGTATAAATATTTACATTTTCTAAAAAGATCATACAATGATTTTATAATATCTAAAAACTATTTTGATATTTTAAAAAATCATTGAAGATACGTGAAAGTAGCTATACAAAATTTAAGTTGGAATTATTATTTTCAAGAAACCAATATTTTAAAAGAATTAAGAAAATTATTAAAAAATAAATAATTACATAAAATTCAGAAAATAAATTTATACGAAAATATAATTTTATGAAAATTAGATTTTTAAAAATCAGAAAATTTAGAAGTTTGAATCCTCTTAAGAACATTCACAATTATTTGAAAAATAAAAATCTAATATGGAATTATTTTTTGCAAAATAAATATATTCAGTCAATTTTCCTGATATTTTAATGAAATCTAAGAATTTAATAATTATTTAAGATTTTTTAGTAATTTTCTTAATATCTATTTTTATATAACCTTCATGAAATTATTTGTTTATTTTCGAATTCAGACAATTTTAACATTTGAGTCCATAAAAAACTAAAATAATTTTTTATATATAAATTTCAAATTTTTACTTTTTATTTGTATATTTTTAGAAATATAAAATTTAAAAATATTTTCGGATCTTTTTAATATTTTCTAAATTATTTCCGAGTAATAATATATTTTTATTGTTTTTTTTATTTTTTGATAAAATAAAATTTGAGTTTGGTGGTTTCACGTTTTTTATTGTCTTTCAAATCCTAGTTTTTATTTTTGATTTGTTTTGTTTCTTTTTTTTTTTAATTCAGATTTTTACTTTTTAGTTTGGATTTAATTTCATTTATTATTTACATACGTGTCAATTAAGTGGAATAAAAGAAAATAAAAAATAAAATAAAAATACAGTCTGCCTCCACATCATCAGTTGATCGGGAATCCCCAATTTTTTCCGGTCAAACGACGCCATGTTGGTATTTGCGGCGAAATTGGGACGAAAATTGGACAATTAACTAAGTTATGGGACTAAAATTGGACAATTAAATTTTTTAGGACGGTAAGAAAGTTATGGGACCAAACTTTTTTTTTTTTCATATGCGAGCCCTTGCCGCTCAAATCATCTTTATTGAGAATGTTGTTCAAGCCCTCTACAAACTTGACAAAGAACTCGATTATTTCTAGGGGACGCTTAAAATGTAGTCACATATCTATGCATGTCTCTAAACAGGCATTCCTCTTTGCCCCACTCGCACCCAGGTGAGCTTTTGATCAACTACATACAGCATAAAATGAAGTGCTGAAGAATAAACAAGAAAAGGGCCAACGCCGTTTCCACCACTACAGTAGCCGCCTATTTGAAGAATGCCAAAAATGGGGAAGAGTCGCGGGAAGCTGAAAGAAAGTGGCGACAAGAAGTGTAGAAGCAAATGGCAGTGAATTTAGAAGACTCTGTAGCCCAAGCCATCAACCATTTGGCTGGACCGGACATTAGTCAATGGGCTACAAGTTATAAAGTTATAGGATCTAGGCTAGAGTTTGTTGAACCAAGCATCGCTGGAGAGATATAGTAAAAACATTGGATGAGTTGAGGAACTGGAAGAAGACAAAGCTAAATATGTACTTATGTACCTTGGTCAAGGAGTCTACCATCCTCAACCATTGCAAGACACTAGAAGCAACGACAATGAATTTTCCAAGCTCTTGGCGTAAGGAAAGCTCCTAGCTCACATCAATATCAAGAGCAAGTACATGAGGAATGGAAGTCAAACTCATCAGGAATACTGATGCTCAAATATGAATAACTCCTAAAGGCAAAGTATTTTACATAGATCGTGCTTGTGACCAACCAGAGAATTGGTGGAAGAGAAAAAAAAAGTATGATCCCCAATCCTGTTGGGAAAAATACCGACAAACGTTTCGTCACAACGAATAATGCGGAACCTCGTTTGACAAATTTCTACTCTTCAATCGTAACTTTGTGGTTACCGACGAGTAGAGCAACAATTACAACTCGATAAAATTAATACAAATGATATCCAAAAGCGATAAATACGAGACACAAAATTTTAGCGTGGAAAACCCCTCAAGACGAGAGTAAAAACCACGGGACCGAAGCCGCTTAAATCCACTATCACCAATACACACAAATACACAATCGTCCCTAATACAAACTAGGGGTATACACCAATCGTCAAATACTTGGTAATAAATGTTCTTCAAGTATTTAGAATACACAATAACAACAAGATCGAGAAAAGAAAACACCGTAAATAGCTTACACAAAAAACTAACGAAATACCCGAACTTCCGGACTCAAAATCTCGGTCTACACCGGTAAAAAGATTTGCCCAATAGCTACCAAGCTCTTGTCAAAAGATCACGACGATCCGATCGATAAATCTCTGGAAAATTGAAGAAATGTATTTCTCTCTCTTGTTTCTATCTCTATCTCTCTCTTGTTCTTCTCAAGAATGTGTGTGGATGATAATAATGTTGAAGTCCCGTAAGAAACCTGCTAGAAATAGATCCCCTTTGCTAGTTGACCTCCGTGTGCCGCGGCCCGGGCCAAGTGTGCCGCGGCACACAGCACAAAACATGCCCAGTGATTCGGGCAGGGGCCGCGGCTCGGCAGGGATGTGCCGCGGCCCCAGGTGCATGACTAGGATGGGATCGGCAGGTTGTCGCTCGGCAGGGGTGATCGGCAGGGGCCGCAGCCCAGAGGTTTTGGAAATATATCCTACAAATCTCCCCCTTTCCGGAATATAGGAAGAGTTCTCCATCCCGACGATCGAAGAACACACTTTCACCTTCTCTCTACTCAACGCCTTGGTTAACATATCGGAACCATTATCATCGGTATGAACTTTATCAAGTTCAAACAAACCATCCTCCAAAGCATCTCGGATCCAATGATACCTCACATCGATATGTTTCGTTCTCTTGTGAAAAGTCGCATTCTTAGCCAAATGAATCGCACTTTGACTATCACAAAGAACCACGTAACGTCGTTGTCGGAAGCCTAGCTCTCGTAAAAACATTTTCAACCATAAGAGCTCTTTACACGCTTCCATCGCCGCAATATACTCGGCCTCCATTGTAGATAAGGCAACGCACTTTTGCAATCTTGATTGCCATGACACGGCTCCCCCTGCGAACGTCATCAAATAACCGGAAGTGGATTTTCGGTTATCTTCATTACCGGCCATATCCGAATCGGAATAACCAACAAGCATTGATTTCCCATTTCCAAACGTAATCCCCAATTTGGAAGTACCCCGCAAATATCTAAATATCCATTTTATAGCTTCCCAATGCTTCTTTCCCGGATTCGATAGAAACTGGCTCACCACTCCCACGGCATGAGCAATGTCGGGCCTAGTACAAACCATAACATACATTAAACTCCCGACCGCCGAGGCATATAGAATTTTATCCATATCCTCAATCTCTTCCTTCGTCTTAGGGCAATCTTGGCTCGTCAATTTAAAATTGTTAGTAAGAGGCGAACTAAGAACTTTAGCTTTATCCATGTTGAAGCATTTAAGCACCTTCTCGATATATTGATCTTGCGACATGTGTAATTTCCGGGCTGCTCTATCCCGAGTAATTCTTATTCCAAGAATTTGTTTAGCCGCCCCCAAGTCTTTCATGGCAAAAGACTTATTCAATTCTTCCTTCAAGTTGGCAATCCTCTCGGCATTCTTGCCAACGACCAACATATCGTCCATATAAAGTAATAAGATGATAAAATCATCATCTCCAAATTTCTTGAAAAATACGCAATGGTCGAGAGTCGTCTTCCGGTAGCCTTGCTCCCCCATAACCGACTCAAACTTCTTGTACCATTGCTGTGGTGCTTGCTTCAACCCGTATAAACTATTTCGGAGTTTACACACATAGTCCTCTTTTCTTTCGACCTCAAACCCTTCCGGTTGCTTCATATAAATTTCTTTGTCAAGGTCTCCGTGAAGAAAAGCCATCTTGACATCCATTTGCTCTACCTCAAGATCAAGGCTAGCCGCAATACCAAGGACCAAACGAATCGATCCTATCTTCACAATCGGAGAAAAAATCTTATCAAAATCAATACCCTTCTTTTTACTAAATCCTTTCACTACGAGTCTAGCTTTGTATCGGGGCAACGAGGTATGCTCCTCCGACTTCACCCGATACACCCATTTGTTCCTCAAAGCTCTCTTGCCCTTCGGCAACTTCACCAACTCGTAAGTATTATTCTCATGCAAGGAACTCATCTCGTCTTGCATGGCATCCATCCATTCCTTCTTCTTTTCATCCTCCATAGCGTCCGCAAAATATTCGGGCTCTCCCTCGTCGGTGAGTAAAACGTACTCATCGGCCGAATAACGGGTGGAGAGATGATGGTCCCTCGTCGACCGCCTATGTGGAACAAAAGGTGGCATGTTCATCACGGGTAGCTCGGGATGAGCTCCATCGGTGTCATCTTGTCTCAACTCATCGTTGTCACCGGCATCTTGTTGTTCATTATTTTGGACATCCTCCCCACCCGGTGTCTCAACATATTGTGGAGGAAAGGGGTCCAAATCAATAAGATCATAGTCGTGTTGTGGAGCGACTCTCCGTTCTCAACATCTTTCATCGTTTGATCTTCTACAAAAACAACGTCTCTCGACCGAACAAGCCTCTTTGTAACCGGGTCATATAATCTATACCCGAACTCATCAAGCCCATATCCAATAAAAATACACGGCTTCGCCTTGGAATCAAGCTTTGATCTCTCATCATTCGGAATGTGAACAAAATCTTTACATCCGAAAACCTTTAAGTGGCGGTATGAGATGTCTTTACCGCTCCACACCTTATCCGGGACATCAAACTCCAAAGGAACACATGGCATCAAATTAATAACATGAACCGCCGTGTTCAAAGCTTCTCCCCAAAACGACTTTGGCAATCCGACATGTGAGAGCAAACAACGAGCTCTCTCGACCAAAGTCCGGTTCATTCTCTCCGCCAAGCCATTCAGTTGCGTAGTCTTCGGGGCGTCTTTTGATGTCGGATCCATTGTTCTCGGCAATATTCATCAAAGGGTCTGGTGTAATCTCCACATTTTTCCGTTCGGATACACTTTAGCTTCTTCCCGGTCTCTCTTTCCACCGAGGCATGAAATTGTTTGAAAGTGTCTAACACTTGATCTTTGGTCTTCAAAGTGTATGCCCACACCTTCATAGAGTGATCGTCGATGAATGTGACAAAGTATCGGCAACCACCGAGCGTCCTAGTCTTCATAGGACCACAAACATCGGAATGAACAAGATCAAGCATATTTTCCTTCCGTGAAGAAGTATGGCTCTTAAAAGTAACTCTCATTTGCTTCCCGGATAGACAATGAGAGCATCTTTTAAGGTGTACCTTGTGAACCCCGGACAACGCCTCCTTCTTCGACAATAGCGCCATTCCTTTTTCACTCATGTGACCGAGCCTCTTATGCCATAGCTCGGCCATGTCATTGTTGTCGATTGTGTTCACGAAATTAGTCGTGATCTTCGAAAGTGTCACGTACAATTTTCCTTCCTTTTGTCCTCTCCCGACAATCAAGGAACCTCTAGTGAGTTTCCACAACCCCTTGCCAAAACCGTTATGATAACTGTCATCATCGAGTAAACCAACGGACATAATATTAAGCCTCATATCCGTAACATGTTTTACATTCCATAAAACAAGTTCCATTCCGGTGTCGAATCTCAAATGCACATCTCCCACTCCAACAATCTTGGATAACCCATCGTTACCCATCTTGACTATACCAAAGTCCCCCGGAGTGTAAGAGGAATAAAAATCTCTACGTGATGTAACATGACACGTAGCACCACTATCGACCACCCAACTCGAATCATCTCTCGCAAGGTTGACCATATCATAATCACAACAAACAAAGAATTTTTCGGTAGTAGTATTTACTTCGGCTTTATCATTACTACCGCTTTCCTTTTTTTGTGAATTCTCGGCCTTGGCGATTCTCCTTCTTCAATTTTCGGCAAAATTTCTTTGTATGCCCTTTCTTACCACAATGGTAACATTCGATATTGGCATACTTCCCCCGGGAACTACTTCTTTGTGGCCCTATATTACTCGGACCTCTACTTTGACCTCTCCCCCGTCTTTTGGTAACTAGAACATCCAACTGTGACGAAGATCTTTGTGCTTTTCTTCGGACCTCCTTATTCAACATGTTCCCTTTAGCTAATTCCATCGAAATGACTCCATCGGGGGCAGAGTTAGACAACGACGTTCGAAACGTCTCCCAAGAATCCGACAATGTGCCTAACAACCACAAAGCTTTTGCACCTCCTCTTCGAATTTAATTCCCATTTCAGCAAGTTGATTAATTATGCCTTGGAATGCATTTAAATGATCCGATAGAGGAGTCCCGTCTCGAAACTTCAAATTCATCATTTGTTTAATGAGGAATAACTTATTATTCCCTGTCTTCCGAGCATACAGTTGCTCGAGCTTGTGCCATAACTCTCGAGCATCCTTCTCTCCACTAATATGGTTCAAAACATTGTCATCCACCCATTGTCGAATATATCCACAAACTTGGCGATGCAAAATAGTCCACTCCGCGTCGGACTTTCCTTCCGGTTTATCTTTGCTAAAAAACGGCAAATAATAATCCTTCACGTATAGAAGGTCTTCCATCTTCCCCTTCCATATGTGGTAATTCAAACCATTCAAGTTAACCATTCTACTCGTGTTGGGTTCCATCTTACAATTGAGATACTTAAACAACCACGAAACAACAAAATCTCATGGCTCCGATACCACTTTGTTGGGAAAAATACCGACAAACGTCTCATCACAACGAATAATGCGGAACCTCATTTGACAAATTCCCACTCTTCAATCGTAACTTTGTGGTTACCGACGAGTAGAGCAACAACTACAACTCGACAAAATTAATACAAATGATATCCAAAAGCATAAATATGAGACACAAAATTTTAGCGTGGAAAATCCCTCAAGACGAGAGTAAAAACCACGGGACCGAAGCCGCTTAAATCCACTTGTTGTGTCAAGAATTAACACCTTCCGACCGGCGATCGCCTAGGAGGTCGGGCGACCGAGTCACCGCGAGGCCCAAGGAAGAATCGCCGACTGGGCCGATCGGCGACCTAGCCTTAGCCCTACAGACAAGCATGAATCGCCACCAAGGTCCTGTGACAAGTCCCGGTGCCGAGCGATCGACCTCAGATACGATCGCCTCTCGGTACTCGACGACCGACTTCTGGCGACCGACTTATGGACGATCATCTCTCAGCGCTTTGCCGACCGACCCTTGGTGGCCGACCAATGCCGACCTTCCGTGACTGGCCGAGAACGATCCTCGGTGTCCAGCTAGAGACGACCGCGTCATGACGATCTGGGCCGATGGCCATCCAGTCGGCCAAGGCCAAGCCACAGGACAGCACCCACGTGCAGATCCACAAAAGGCGCTGACAAACCTGACACCTACCTCACCTACCAACAGGGCCGCAGACCTGCAAAAGGAGCTGTCGGACAGGACTGGTGACCACAGCCTGTCACCTACCTTGCCTACTGACAAAGTCCGCCGAAAGTAATAAAGTGGGACCTCCTGTGACAGTACTTCCGGACGCGTGCTGGCTCCTCATTGGACCGCACAACTGGCTACCAGCTGTAGCCTTAGACTTTTGGCAGGCAGCCCATGTGACCTTTAGGACGATCGCCCCATTACATTAATGGCCGAAAGGCGATCGCCCACTAGGGAACAAGGCACCTCAACCCCTATATAAAGAAGGCAGCCTGCACTTGGATTCCTCTCTCTGCATTCTCGCAATTTCACACCATACAGAAGCAAAACACATAACACTTGGCTAATCTCCAACTCTTGGCAACAGCTATCTTTCGGCCTTACTTCTCCTACTATCTCATCCAAAGAGATTATCGGCGGGGACGAAGAACACCGAGCTTCGCTTAAGAGCCGGATTAACAGAGTCTTTTTACACTCATTGTATTTAGATTTCTCCCATTAATACTTGTATCCACGAATATTCGTATTAATAACATCTCGCGAGAGCATTCAAGCCCGGGCCTAACAAACCCGGCAAATCTTGTATTATTTATCTTCTCTCGGAAGTGCTCCCGCAATTGTTGTTTGTTGTCCGTCTTCCAGCAGTATTAATCTTCGGATAAATATTTTGGGCAACAACAATTGGCGCTAGAAGAAGGGGAATCCAACCCTCGATTTTTTACACCTACCGTCCCGAAGAACACTCACTGTTCTCGGGGCAGATACTTGAAGTGACACTTACTGCACTTCAAAGAAATCTTCCAGAAATCATGTCTTCCGCCTCCGCGTCGAAGAAAGTCGCCGGCCAGCCGGCCGGAAGCCGCGTTCCATCCCAGTCCGAGCCACAGCCGATGGTGGAAGGTAGCCGTCGCGGTCAGAGACGCTCGATCCCGCCCCTGGACGGCGGCCCAAGCCTCTCGCTCGATCGGTTCCGAACCAAGGAACAGATCGAAGGGGCCCTGGCCGTCCTACAGGAGCGACGGAGTGCTCTCGACGCGCCTCCCGCTATCGCCCCCTCGGTCGTCCGGCAGAGGTCCAAGCGGAAGCTCAAGGCGTCACTGGCCGAGCGACGCTGTGAGGCTCCGTCCGCAGGAAGAGGCGCTCGCCCGGGGCACTCGTCTTCGATCGCCCGGGCGGACCCGACTCGCGGCCGGGGCGTCCGGCCTCACTACGAGACGACGGAGTTTGAGTCCGTCACCGTGAGCTCGGCCTACCCGACTCCCGTAAGGCGACTAGCCGTCTGGCTCCTCGCCAAATTGGAGGCCGGCGGCGCGTGAGCCCGGAGATCGGTACACGATCGGCTCGGCCTCGCCCCCTGCCGATTTGCAAGCGACCAAGCCACGGCAATGGCCGCGATGCAACGTCAACTCGACGACATGAAGGCGCTCTCGAATCTGTGGCAGCGCCAAGAAGGCGATCGCCGGCCAAGCGAGCCGCTCGCGATCGACATCGAGCTCGCCCCGTGGCAAAGACAAGATCGCTCCCCGCAAACACCCGTGTACGAGGGGCGATCGGACCCCCAGGTACACCTGAGGAAGTTCAACATCTACATGACCGGGTGTGGGGCATCTGACGCGACCAGGTGCCGAATGTTCCCTCTGACGCTGGACGACCTCGCCCACTGGTGGTACACTTCATTGCCACCTCGGTCCATTGGCTCCTTTAACGAGCTGGCGCACGTCTTCACGAAGTACTTCGCCACCAGGGTCGTCCGGCCCGAAGGTCCCCTCCGCATGATGCAAATCAAGCAGGGAGAAGAAGAGTCCGACTCGGACTACATCGACCGGGTAGACGTAATCATCCTCAATGGCGAGCCCATAAGCGATGAGACCGCCCTCTACGCGGTCCTAGGAGGATTTCAGGGTTTTTCGCCTATGTTCAGGCATCTCACGAAGACCAAACCTACAACCTACGCAGCCTTCCGGGCTAGAGCCGCAGATTTTCTGGCCAGGCAAAGGTTCCTTCTTAGCCTGTGAGCAGCGCGATCGGCGCCCGGACAACGATCTCCCGCCCGATCGCCGACATCGACCTACGAATAAAGCGATCGGCAGCCGAGCGACGATCGCCGCCTTTTCACCCGATCGCGATCATCACGCTACATCATCAAGAACCCGGTGGACACGATCACCATCTATCGTCCCAAAGATATAACATGACAGACTAAGGCATAAGATCGCTCCACCGCACATCATAAAGCCATGGTCCTGGCAACGATGGAACTGCCGCGGCCATGCAAGGTCCCTTTCGCCGAGATCGCCCGCCTTCGTTTAAATACGAGGCCGGCGTAGTCCGAGGGCTCTCCAACATTAATCGGTGGACACATGCCACAACCCCGTCTCAACGCACACCGCCGAGGTCGGCCATCTCCATGGTGGCCGAGGTGGAAGCACAGCAAACAAACCCCCGGCGTGGAGTTGATTCATACAACGCCGCCTCGCGCAAGGACTCCTCTAGACCGAGACCGCACGCCCTTCGTTTAAATACGAGGCGAGGCGCATCCTAACAGAGGACCCTCATAATAAAGTGAGTCACGAGACACTCAATGTCTTCGCGCACCAAGACACGGTCATGGAGTCGGTCCATCGATCTCCGCGATCGTGCACGATTCTCAAACAAAGCGAAACCACCAAGTTTCCATGGGGATCGGCCAATGTTGTTTTTGCAGGTACAAGACCGAAAGATAGCTAAAGCCAATCGACCATGATAGCCCAAGCCCTAATCATAAGTCACTCGGCAAGATCGCCCGTCCTCTTCCTTACACGATCGCCAGCAAGAACCACCTCGCCCCATGTCTTCAACATAGGAGCAAGCTCGGGGGCAATTGTTGTGTCAAGAATTAACACCTTCCGACCGGCGATCGCCTAGGAGGTCGGGCGACCGAGTCCACCGCGAAGGCCCAAGGAAGAATCGCCGAGCCGATCGGGCGACCTAGCCTTAGCCCGGCAGACAAGCATGAATCGCCAGTCAAGGTCCTGTGACAAGTCCGGTGCCGAGCGATCGACCTCAGATACGATCGCCTCTCGGTACTCGGCGACCGACTCCTGGCGACCGACTTATGGACGATCATCTCTCAGCGCTTTGCCGACCGACCCTTGGTAACCGACCAATGCCGACCTTCCGTGATCAAGCCGAGAACGATCCTCGGTGTCCAGCTAGAGACGACCGGCCATGATGATCTCGGCCGATGGCCATCCATCGCCAAGGCCGAGCCACAGACAGCACCCACGTGCAGATCCACAAAAGGCGCCGACAAACCCGACACCTACCTCACCTACCAACAGGCCGCACTGCAAAGGAGCCGCTTGACAGACGGTGACCACGGCCTCTCGACCTACCTTGCCTACCGACAAAGTCCGCCGAAAGTAATAAAGTGGGACCTCCCGTGACAAGATTCCTGGACGCGTCCGGCTCCTCATCGATCAGACACCGGCTACCACCGTAGCCTTAGACTTTTGGCAGGCAGCCCATGTGACCTTTAGGACGATCGCCCCATTACATTAATGGCCGAAAGGCGATCGCCCACTAGGGAACAAGGCACCTCAACCCCTATATAAAGAAGGCAGCCTGCACTTGGATTCCTCTCTCTGCATTCTCGCAATTTCACACCATACAGAAGCAAAACACATAACACTTGGCTAACATCCAACTCTTGGCAACAGCTATCTTTCGGCCTTACTTCTCCCGGCCTATCTCATCCAGCAGATTATCGGCGGGGACGAAGAACACCGAGCTTCGCTCAAGAGCCGGATTAACAGAGTCTTTTTACACTCATTGTATTTAGATTTCTCCCATTAATACTTGTATCCACGAATATTCGTATTAATAACATCTCGCGAGAGCATTCAAGCCCGGGCCTAACAAACCCGGCAAATCTTGTATTATTTATCTTCTCTCGGAAGTGCTCCCGCAATTGTTGTTTGTTGTCCGTCTTCCAGCAGTATTAATCTTCGGATAAATATTTTGGGCAACAACACCACTATCACCAATACACACAAATACACAATCGTCCCTAATACAAACTAGGGGTATACACCAATCGTCAAATACTTGGTAATAAATGTTCTTCAAGTATTTAGAATACACAATAACAACAAGATCGAGAAAAGAAAACACCGTAAATAGCTTACACAAAAAACTAACGAAATACCCGAACTTCCGGACTCAAAATCTCGATCTACACCGGTAAAAAGATTTGCCTAATAGCTACCAAGCTCTTGTCAAAAGATCACGACGATCCGACCGATAAAGCTCCGGGAAATTGAAGAAATGTATTTCTCTCTCTTGTTTCTCTCTCTATCTCTCTCTTGTTCTTCTCAAGAATGCGTGTGGATGATAATAATGTTGAAGTCCCGTAAGAAACCTGCTAGAAATAGATCCCCTTTGCTAGTTGACCTCCGTGTGCCGCGGTCCGGGCCAAGTGTGCCGCGGCACACAGCACAAAACATGCCCAGTGATTCGGGCAGGGGCCGCGGCCCGGCAGAAGGGTGCCGCGGCCCATAGTACAGGCCGCTTGGACTTGTGAAGCAAAATGACGGGGCTTCGGCTCGGCAGGGATGTGCCGCGGCCCCAGGTGCATGACTGGGATGGGATCGGCAGGTTGTCGCTCGGCAGGGGTGATCGGCAGGGGCCGCTCGGCGCTCGGCAGGGGCCGCGACCCAGAGTACAGTCCACCTATGGTTGTTAGGATTGTATACTGCAAAGCATACTTTATGCTTGTATTACCTAATTTCCCTGTTACTACCTATGAGAATATTAATTACCTTTAATCACATGTTTTGCATATTAATTCAGGTTATGGTTATGCAAATGAAATGTCTAATTATTTTATATTGTAGATAATGTGGTGTGTTGGTGTCACACGGAAGATCACATTATCGGTGCCATATAAAATAATATAATAGTTCACAACATATATGATTATTAGACAAATTATATAAAAGGTTGTAGTGTGTGCTTGAGAATAGTTGGTCTTGACTATTAGCATACATTAGCGTATTTGCATACGTTGAACAGGATCGAGGTGAGATAGTGTCTTCTGTACTGACTGTAAGAAGAACTAAATCTCGGATAATTATTATTTCTTAATTCTAAGTATATAATATTTAATTGTGTATTTATAATAATTATTGCTTTGATTTATCATAGGTGGGAGTCAAAATGATCGACTCAATAAGCCTCGTATCTTGGGCAATAATATTGTTTATACGACAATTATTATTATTACTAGAAATCGTGTCCCGACTCGTGCGGGTTGATGATGTCCCCTTGAGGAGCTCGATAATGATTATTATATTAAACCCTGCAGGTGGATTTAATTCCGATATAATAATAAGGTTCGAGTGGTACTACTCTTGGATAAGATATTAATTAATTAAAGCTGTCAGTAGCTTATAATTAATTAATGGACATTCGATATCTTAAACACGGGAAATAATATATTTAATAAGGGGCCCAATTTCGTAATTTGGGATTTTGGTAGGAAGTGCAATATCAAACTTTTTAGTGGACTAAGTTGATATTAATTAATTCATCATATGTTAGGAAGAGTCCTAATAAGGTAAGATGAATTAATTGGGAGTCCTTCCATAATCCTCCTTTAGATCCCTAGTAGTAGTCCAAGAGCCTATAAATAGGACATTATGGGGTGTTGGCCGATTTATACATGTTTGTGAGATTGTGTGATCAATTTTTTTCTCTTGTGTTTAATTGTAGATCTAGACTTGTGTCTTTGATTCTACAATTTAGATAACACAATCAATTTGCTAAGAGTGTTCATAAAATACTAGAAAGCAAAGAAAAATATAGTGATCACATATCAAGGTAGATTCGGCCGATCTCATAGGTGTCCAAGCAAGATCCGGTAGCTCGTTGCCCACACAACGTCCGGTTCAAGACGGATCATACTCTAGAAGATCTGAAGGTAGAAATACAAGGCGATCAAGAAGGAAGTAACCAACGCGCTTCAAAAGGTAATATCCTATGATCTTGGATCTAGATTAGGATATTTTAATTAATCAACATATTTAATTAATAAATAATAAATAATATTTAAATTGCTTATTAGTCTTAGTAATTAATTAATTAGCATGCCTAAATAGATCTAATGCTCGTAGATGCGTAAAACGCTATTATCAATTTTCCCAAACTTCGCTTCCGATGCGTTTTACTTTCCAACAATTGGTATCGGAGCCGGAATTTTAGGCTTTTGCTATTTTAATTAATTTTAGTGATTAATTGATAGAAATTTAAATATTCATATATTTTGATGTTGGAATATTTTGCTAGATGTGTTCTTGCAGGTGATATGATCCAATTATCATGGTTTATATGAATGGTGTATTTATTTATTTATTTTTATTAATTATGCAATTGTTGGTTTGGCCCGTTTTTGAGGCATGTAATGGTTTTTCCCGTGAGAAAATCCGCGGGTAGTTCTAGGTGTTTTTATTTTTTTCGTGTAAATCTTGATGTAATTTCGATGTATTTTATTTTGTATAAAATTGTAATCGAATTCGGAAAAGACGGGATCGCGAAGAAATAGAGTAACCGGATCGCCGGATCGGCTGGCAATGACCGCAAAGAAGAAGCGCCGCTGAGCAAGACACGGCCGCCGCTGAGCAGCCACGGGCGGCCGCTAAGGTTACGGCACTGTCCGGCCGGCCATTACTGGTTCGGCCGGTCCCAGCTTTGGTCCGATCTGCTGCCACTGCTCGCAGGCGTCATTGAAGTCGGGATTTAAAATTAATTTTTTTTATGTAATTAATTTTGCATAAAAGTGAAATTTTAATTTTGGAAATCCACGGCCCGGCCGGGGAGGAGCGACGAGATGCTTGATTCAGTGGGAGAGATCGAGTCGAAGATTTTCTCGGATTCAACTCAAGGAAGAAGACCATGATAATTGGATAATTAATTATCCATGCTTTATTTTGGTTTTTATTGTTTTGATGTATGGCATGTATGGATGTATGCGTGATATGTTTCCTTGCATGTTAGGACGAGAAAATTAAAAACCTTAAGGCTAAAATAACTAAGTGATTAAATTGATTTATTTTAAAATAAAATCAAATTGGCCTCCATAAATAATTTAAATTGTGAAGTAATTAGCATGCGCGTTGACATTAGAGTCTTCCTCCATATCGGAGGTGCTAATTATAGGTTCACTAGTTTTAAATTTCAAAATGATAACATAAGGTAAATATTATTTTTTATGATAGGACATCTCCATCTGTAGGACTATTATTTAAAAGATAATATTTTAAGGATGTTAAATTATGGTGTTCACTTAGGTGTATTAATTAATAAGCTCCCCATCGGAGTCTATGTTAATTAATACATGGCCAAGAGGAACCAACTATTAATTTTACTTGTCATAATGTAATTTGACTAGATAGTAAAATTAAAGACGTAAAACTCTACTTGAAAAATGTGTATGTAAACGTCCACACGATCGTGGCTTGCATGTGCGGATTTTTTGAGGTGTTGGTTGCTAGCATATATATTGTGTTTTGAGGTTTTTTGATATATTTTGCTATGCATTATGTGATGAATGTTTTTAATTTTTATTCTCAGATGCCTTTCAATCCACTCGCTGTTATTCTCAAAGAAAATAAACTAGATGGCACTAATTTTGCCGATTGGAAAAGAAATCTTGACATTGTCCTGACTGCTGAGGGGCATAAATTTGTATTAATCGAGGAGAGCCCTCTAGAACCAGAACCGGATGCCACTCCCGAAGAGTTGGCTGAATTCCGAAAATGGAAAAAGTCAGATGAGATGGCTCGCTGTTACATTTTGGCTTCACTGACAAATGTATTGTAGCATCAGCATCAGACGATGGGCTCGGCCGCGGAAATGATGAAAAGTCTCACCGAGATGTTTGGTCATCAGAACCGGGCGGCTAGACAAAATGCAATGAGGGTATTGATGACAACCCAAATGTCTGAAGGGACTCCAGTGAGGGATCATGTTCTAAAAATGATGTCTCATTTGAACGAACTGAGCATACTGGGAGCTACTATCGATGCGGAAACGCAGGTCGATATTATCTTAGGCAGCTTACCTAGAAGCTTTGAGCAGTTCCGCCTTAACTACAATATGAACCGTAGGACATATAGTTTGGCGGAACTTCTGACAGAGCTTCAGTCTGCTGAAGGTCTCTTCAAACAAGGTTATCATCAGATTCTTGCGGCAACCGGCGCTACTTCTTCCAAACCCAAATGGGAAAAGAAGAATAAGCAGGTTGGCCAGAAGCAAGTGGCAACCCTCAAGGTGAAAAGCAAGGCTCCTCACCCCGATGCGAACAAAAAGCCAAAGGAAAAGTGCTACAAGTGCGGTCAGAAAGGACATTTTAAAGCGGACTGCCCTGCTCTTAAGAAAGGTATGTCTCGTGCACTAGTAGTCAAAACATGTTTGGCAGCTTGTTCTTCCACTTCGTGGATAGTTGATTCAGGCTCCACTGATCATGTTTGCTTTGACTCGCATGGTTTTCGTGTAACCAAGCACTTAGTGCGAAGTAGATTACAATCAATCGGGCGATTATTCCGTGCTTATGGCTGTAAATGGGAGTCGTGCGGTTGAAGATTAATGATAAATTATTAGTTCTCAATAATGTATTATTAGTACCAGATTTTAGAATGAATTTAATTTCGGTTTCTAAATTAAAAAGCGATGGTTATTCAGTTTCTTTTGATGATGATGCCATTATTAAGAAAAGAAGCGGTGAATATATTTGCAAAGGTACTTTTAATGATGGACTATATGTCGTTAATACTGCACAAACTCCTATGCATAAATCACTTAACTCTTTGTCTAAACCTAAAAAGAGAAAAGAACCTTCAAGCATAAACCAAACATATCTGTGGCATTTAAGGTTGGGACATGTAAACCTTAGAAGGATTCAAAGATTGGTAGATGATGGCCCATTGGATGATCTCCAAGTTGGGTCATTTCCAATTTGTGAATCCTGTCTGGAAGGTAAGATGACCAAAAGGGTTTTTAAAACCAAGGGAAACCGTGCTCAGGATGTGTTAGAATTGGTTCATACGGATGTATGTGGTCCAATGAATATCCAGGTAGGGGTGGTTTCGAATACTTCATCACGTTTATAGATGATTATTCGAGATATGGATACATCTATTTGATGCGACGTAAGTCTGAAGCCTTTGACAAGTTCAGAGACTTCAAGGCTGAAACGGAGAAGCGTCATGGGAAGAGTATCAAGTCGCTACGATCTGATCATGGTGGCGAATACCTTAGTGGATAGTTTTTGGATTTCTTGGCGAATGAGGGAATTTCGTCCCAGCTCATCGCGCCGGGAACTCCACAACAAAATGGTGTGGCTGAAAGAAGGAATATGACTCTTTTAGAAATGGTTAGATCAATGATGAGTTATTCAGATTTACCTATTTCGTTTTGGGGATACGCCTTAGAAACAGCGGCGTACATTCTAAACTTGGTGCCTTCGAAATCAGTTCCAAAAACACCCACAAAACTGTGGAGTGGGCGTAAACCCAGTCTAGGACATGTTCGGATTTGGGTACTCCAGCACATGTGCTGAATAAGGAAGCTGATAAGTTGGCATCTCGTACAGAAGTATGAGTGTTTGTGGGATATCCTAAGGGAACGAATGGTGGCTTGTTCTATAGTCCCCAGGATCAGAAAGTCATTGTTAGCACCAATGCCCGATTTCTGGAAGAGGATTATATGATTAGTCACAAACCCATGAGCGAAATAATTCTGGAAGAGCTGAGGGGCGAGACTTCGACTATACCAATCATACAAGCGCGAACTAACACTGCACCACGTATCGATTCTGAAACTTTTACACCAACTCAGGATTTGCCTCGTCGTAGTGGGAGGGTTGTTCGTCAGCCCGAACGATTCATAGGCGTGGGAAAGTCTTCGGACTCAACCCCAGGCGAAGATGAATCGCCTCGGACCTATAAGGAGGCAATCCAAGATAAAGATGTCGACTCGGCAAGAAGCAATGGAATCAGAAATGGGATCTATGGATTCCAATCAAGTGTGGGAGCTAGTAGAGCTACCTGATGGTGTACAAGCCATTGGGAGTAAATGGGTCTACAAGCGAAAGAAAGGACGTGACGGGAAGGTTGAAACCTTCAAAGCGAGGCTTGTTGCAAAAGGTTACACTCAGAAAGAGGGTATCGATTATGATGAAACCTTTTCGCCGGTAGCCATGCTTAAGTCAATCCGGATTCTTTTAGCTATAGCTGCGCATTTGGATCTGGAGATTTGGCAGATGAATGTCAAGACTGCATTCTTGAATGGGAGTCTATACAAGGAAATCTATATGCGCCAAGCAGAGGGATTCATTGCTAAAGGAGAAGAGCACTTGGTCTGCAAACTTAAGAAATCCATTTATGGACTTAAGCAAGCATCTAGATCTTGGAACACTCGTTTTGACGAAGTTGTCCAGTCATATAGATTCGTTCAATGTCCGAGTGAGAGTTGTGTGTATAAGAAATGCGATGGAAACGTGTTGGTGTTTCTTGTACTGTATGTAGACGATATCCTTCTGATTGGAAACAACGTGAAGGAATTGTCGGACGTACGGGTATGGCTATCTGATCAGTTCGATATAAAGGATCTAGGAGAAGCAGGACACATCCTTGGAATCAGGATCTTTCGTGATCGGAAGAAAAGGATGTTGTGCTTATCCCAGGCATCCTATATCGATACAGTGCTGAAGCGGTTTAGCATGGAGAATTCCAAGAAAGGTTTTCTACCTTACAGACATGGAATTCAACTATCTAAGAACATGTGTCCTAAGACACAAAAGGAGATAGATGACATGAAGATGGTCCCTTATGCATCTGCTGTGGGAAGTCTCATATATGCTATGCTTTGCACTAGACCAGATATCTGTCATGCCGTGGGCATGGCTGCTAGATATCAGTCGAACCCAGGACCAGGACACTGGATTGCTGTCAAGCACATACTCAAATACCTGAGAAGGACTAGGGAGTACATGCTTGTATATCAATCAGACGACCTCCTTCCGGTGGGTTACACTGACTCAGATTTTTCATCGGACAAAGAAAAGTCCAAGTCTACTTCGGGTTATGTGTTTAGCCTGGGAGGTGGAGCCATTAGTTGGAGGAGTGTGAAGCAGAAATGCATCTCAGACTCTACCATGGAAGCCGAGTACGTGGCAGCCTCTGAGGCAGCCAAGGAGGCAGTGTGGCTCAAGTACTTCCTGCACGACTTAGATGTGATTCCCGATTTGCCAGAGGGTATTACACTTTATTGTGATAATACTGGTGCAGTCGCAAATTCAAGGGAACCACGAGACCATCAGGCAAGTAAACATATCAACCGCAAGTACCACATCATACGACACTTTGTAAAGGAAGGAGACGTAGTTGTAGCTAGGGTTGCATCGGAAGATAATCTTGCTGACCCTTTCACGAAAGGCCTACCTTCAAAAGTTTTTGAAAGGCATGTGGAAGGAATGGGATTACGGTGTATGGCAGCATTGCTTTGAGTATAAGTGGGAGAAATGAGAGACTATGTAATAGAGTAGTATACTTAAAAGCATGCTTTGAGTATAAGTGGGAGATTATTAGGATTATATACTGCAAAGCATACTTTATGCTTGTATTACCTAATTTCCCTGTTACTACCTATGAGAATATTAATTACATTTAATCACATGTTTTGCATATTAATTCACGTTATGGTTATGCAAATGAAATGTCTAATTATTTTATATTGTAGATAATGTGGTGTGTTGGTGTCACACGGAAGATCACATTATCGGTGCCTTATAAAATAATATAATAGTTCACAACCTATATGATTATTAGACAAATTATATAAAAGGTTGTAGTGTGTGCTTGAGAATAGTTGGTCTTGACTATTAGCATACATTAGCGTATTTGCATACGTTGAACAGGATCGAGGTGAGATAGTGTCTTCAGATCGACCGTAAGAAGAACTAAATCTCGGATAATTATTATTTCTTAATTCTAAGTATATAATATTTAATTGTGTATTTATAATAATTATTGCTTTGATTTATCATAGGTGAGAGTCAAAATGATGGACTCAATAAGCCTCGTATCTTGGGCAATAATATTGTTTATACGACAATTATTATTATTACTAGAAATCGTGTCCCGACTCGTGCGGGTTGATGATGTCCCCTTGAGGAGCTCGATAATGATTATTATATTAAACCCTACATGTGGATTTAATTCCGATATAATAATAAGGTTCGAGTGGTACTACTCTTGGATAAGATATTAATTAATTAAAGTCACAAGAGCTTATAATTAATTAATGGACATTCGATATCTTAAACACGGGAAATAATATATTTAATAAGGAGCCCAATTTCGTAATTTAGGATTTTGGTAGGAAGTGCAATATCAAACTTTTTAGTGGACTAAGTTGATATTAATTAATTCATCATATATTAGGAAGAGTCCTAATAAGGTAAGATGAATTAATTGGGAGTCCTTCCATAATCCTCCTTTAGATCCCTAGTAGTAGTCCAAGAGCCTATAAATAGGACATTATGGGGTGTTGGCCGATTTATACATGTTTGTGAGATTGTGTGATCAATTTTTTCCTCTTGTGTTTAATTGTAGATCTAGACTTGTGTCTTTGATTCTACAATTTAGATAACACAATCAATTTGCTAAGAGTGTTCATAAAATACTAGAAAGTAAAGAAAAATATAGTGATCACATATCAAGGTAGATTCGGCCGATCCCATAGGTGTCCAAGCAAGATCCGGTAGCTCATTGCCCACACAACGTCCGGTTCAAGGCGGATCATACTCTAGAAGATCTGAAGGTAGAAATACAAGGCGATCAAGAAGGAAGTAACCAACGCACTTTAAAAGGTAATATCCTATGATCTTGGATCTAGATTAGGATATTTTAATTAATCAACATATTTAATTAATAAATAATAAATAATATTTAAATTGCTTATTAGTCTTAGTAATTAATTAATTAGCATGTCTAAATAGATCTAATGCTCGTAGATGCGTAAAACGCTATTATCAATTTTCCCAAACCTCGCTTCCGCTGCGTTTTACTTTCCAACAATGTTTTGTAAATATATCCGACAAATCCTACAGAAGGTCAAGCCGACAGCACCCTCCTAGACAGTAAATCCTACCGCTGTTATATATCTAAACCACATGTATTTTGGTTTTGTTATTTTTGTTTCAGCCATGTATAGCAATTACAAAACTATCAATTAAAAAAATTATTTTCTCCATCAAAAGATTACATATCCTAATCTATTTAAATTCAGTATTTTACTTTTTAAAGATGTTGAATATTATTCCAAGTATGAATTATGTTATATGAACTTGTCTACGAGCAGTTCAATGACTAAGTTATAACTTGCAAGGAACTTACTGTAAGATTGCGCCTGCGAGCTAATCGTAGTTTAAGTTGTGAAAATATAGCTAGATAAAGTGAACCATTCTTGATTTTGGAACACACATGTGAGTTGTTTATGTTTAGACTAAGTTAGTCAGAACCAAGTAAGATCAACTCAGCTTGAAGATAAGACATAGGTTTTAGCACTATGATTTTGACATTATCAAAAAAGAGGGAAATTATTGGGAAATTTCTCATTGGATTTTGATAAGTGTGGAAAACCACAACAGTCATCCTGCAGCGGCTTTATACAACGGGATTCAACAGGAAGAAGCTACACCCTTTCTAAGTTGTAAATCAACAGTATAAGTCTTCAAGTTGGCTACAACACTTTTTTTGTAGGCACTTTACTTAGTAAAAGTAAATCAGTACTACAACATCGTAAGACTTCGATATTGAGTCGTTGTGAGTAGAGCAATATTACACTCATAAAGTATTTACTATCTTGACAATATTTAATGTTGATAAAGGTAATATTTAATGCAGCTGAAGATTGAGATGTGCATAACATTATTGAAGGCTAATAGGTCTGAAGAATTTAATGATGGACCAGACGAATTACTTTAATTCTAAGATTCAACATCTGCCTATTAGAGCTGTCCACGTCTCACCTACCGAGCAACGACTACAGTTATAATGGACAAATTTCTAAGATCTGTAAATGACTGATGAAGAGGACTTGATCAAATAATTATCTACTTGTCAGATTATCAAATTATATATCTACGAACTATCTTTGCGAAAAGCGTACAACACTAATCCGACAAAAAAATACAATTCCTCAACATAGAAACAACACACTACAACAAAGCTATCCGAAGATAGAGTTTTGTTTGAAAATCATTTACCCTACCTACAGTTTGGAGTTTGCCCTATGTGAACTAATGAAACAAGCATCCTTCAAACCTGTGTGGGAAAAAGTTGGTTAGATGAACCAAACTTTCAATTTGTGTGAGAAAAAGACGAAGTTCAAGACCAGCTTGCGCCAATTTAATTGAACGGGAAAAGCTGCAAAGTCAAGTGTGGTCAATCTTTGTGAAAGATACAACTTGAAAAAATATGTAGTTAGAATCATAATTATTTTGTACTACCTTGATTCTAATATAAAAATTCTTCTGTGGAGGAACTGTGGACATAGAGGAAGTTGTCCCGAACCCCATTAAATCTGTGGTATTTTTTGCTTTTATTATTTCATCATACAACTTGTGGTCTTATATTATATACTTACTTTGGAATTCCCACATAAGCATCAAGCCTATAGGATCACACATAATTATTGTAACTATAACAACGCCTTCAAAAGACTTCCATTATGCACGAATTTTCAAAAGAAGATACAACCTATTCACCCACAAGCTGTCTTTTAAATATATTGTGACCAATATAAACCTATGTAAAAGTGTGAACTTTTATGGCAGTTCGAAACACATGTAGATCATATCACTTTCTACCAAAATAGACTTTACATTGTTTTCAAAACCAATGTAAAATATCTAGAAGAACCATCCCAAATTGTGTTTTCTATAGTAGTGACTTCAAGTGGGATGGGAGAAGTAGTTTTATATTTTTAGGAAGAGAAATTATTAACCAATAAGTAAAATTTGTTTTAAATGAGTAAATTTATGTCTATTGAAGAAAAATATGTAAATCCAATGTAGAAGCTTGATATTAATTATATAAGGGCCTTTATATATGCAGTATAAAGAGAAAACCTCTAAACATAGGGTTTTATACATGGTAAGAACTCTAGAATCCAATAGCTTCTAGCAGGATCTAATACCCCTATCGTCTAGGTACCTAATCTAACCAGTATCCGTGTACGACACACATCATGAAAGGAAGAAAACTTATTTTTCTCGAATGCTCCCCCTTAAATGTAGTGCATACGTTATTGCCTCAGTAAAAACCTAACCAAGTCAAATATAAGAAAAAAATAAAGATTTATCGAGGAAAAAGAGTACAACGCATCCACTACAAATGATGAAATCATGTGATGTATACACAATGTTCCCACGTGATGAGTAAGGAGTTGTTTACTTTCGACTTAATGGGCTTAATGGGATGGAAGGCTTATTAGCACAGACATGAGTGAGTGTTTACTTACGACTTAATGAAAAATGAGGAGTCTGAATCGCTAAGTGACCTCCCCCCCTCTTGTCCCCCTACAGACACAAAAATGACACTCGCTACCCCTCTCCCATTTCATGACCTGATCCTCCAGATTGGGAAGAACAAAAATTTAAAAATCTGAAGAAAAAAAAATCAGAACTTTTATTTTTTTTAAGAAAAAAGAATATCTGGAATAGTAATATTAAAATCAGAACTTTTTATTTAAAATTCAAAAATAAAAAGTAAAAAATAAAAAAATTCTGAAAATTCTGGAAAATTCAAAAAATCTGAAAAAAAAAACCGGAACTTTTATTTTTTAAGAAAAAAATATCTAGAATAACAATATTAAAAATCAGAATTTTTTTTAAAATTCGAAAATAAAAAGTAAAAAATTATAATATTCTGAAAATTCTGGAAAACTTAAAAAATCTGACAAAAATCGGAACTTTTATTTTTTAAGAAAAAAATATCTGGAATAGTAATATTAAAAATTAGAACTTTTTATTTAAAATACGAAAATAAAAAGTAAAAAATAAAAGAAATTCTGAAAATTCTGGAAAATTTAAAAAATCTAACAAAAAATCATAAGAAAAAAATATATGGAATAATAATATTAAAATTTAGAATTTTTTATTTAAAATTCGAAAATAAAAAGTAAAAAATAAAAAAATTCTGAAAATTCTGAAAAATTTAAAAAATCTGATAAAAAATCAGAACTTTTATTTTTTATCTGGAATAATAATATTAAAAATCAGAATTTTTTATTTAAAATTCGAAAATAAACAGTTTGGTTAATAATGTTTAAACTTGTCTACTTTGTGTTTGAATTTGGCTACTTTGTGTTTGAACTTGACTTCTTTGTGTTTGAAATTGGATTTTCAAGTACTTTATGAATTTATGTTTTGATTTTTGGATTATATCATTTATATGGCTTAAAAATAAACAGTAATTTATAAAACAGCTTATAATTCATATTCAGGGGTAAATCGGTCATTTCTATTTTTCAGACAGTTTATTCAGATGAAAAAGTAAACAACAGCATCAATTTACCCAGACAAACACATTTGGTAAACAGCCCCTAAGTCAATTATGGAGCTTGGATGGGCGGCGCATCACAATGCCTTTCACATGTTTCATGTGAAACATGTTGTTGATCCTCAGAATCATGAAGACTATTCTCATTGTACCAACACGAGTCTTTTTTAGCACGCTTTGTCACTCACGTGCACCCTGAGAAACTTCTCAGGGATCACCCATTCCATAACTACTCTAGGCCAAGTACGTTTAACTTTGGAGTTTCTATGAGATGGCTACCAGAAAAAAAAGATGCATCTTGTTGGTATGAGTAGTTCAAATCAATTCATTTAACCACTTTCTATTGTAGATCTCACAGGTCGAATCGCAAGCTGCGCTGCTGGACCAAAGCCCAATAATGCCCCTCCCAGTACCTGTCAGCATCTCATCCCCAGAGTCTGGAAACCTCCGCAAACTAGATTTGATCACACAGCCCTCTAGCGGCTGGATTCATTCACACAGTCCTCCAACACTTGACATCAGCATCTCTGCTCAGCCTGTTTACTTCATGCGCCAAGATCTCGGCCCAAAGATACTAGATTTGATCACATAGCCCTCCAGCCCCTCAGAACCTCTACTGCGCCAGCATCTCAGTTCTAGCCAAGTGGCAACATCTGCTGTATGCCCGCCTCTCAGTTCCAACACTCTGGCAGTCTCCACTTTAGGATACTCCGAGGGAATCCGCACCTGTGACCTTCTCCAATACCAATTATTGGTCCCGATAATGATGAATACTATCCTCACTATACCAACACGAGTCTTTTCTAGCACGCTTTGTCCTCACTCACGTGCACCCTGAGAAATTTCTCAGGGGGTCAGCCATCCCATAACTACTCTAGGCCAAGCACGTTTAACTTTGGAGTTTTTATGAGATGACTACCAGAAAAGAAGATGCATCTTGTTGGTATGAGTAGTCAAAATCAATTATTTAACCACTTTCTATTGCAGATCTCACATGTCGAATCGCAAGCCGCGCCTCGCGTATTTTTAAGCTCATGCAGGCAGGATGCTGGACCAAAGCCCAACACATGTATATTCCCATGAAGTATACACAATGTTCCCCTGATGGTTAAGTCAATAGTGGAGCTTGGATATGTGGAGCATCCTAATGCCTTTTTGGTAGAGAATTAGTGAATGGGTTCGCGATGTTCTCATCGAAACGCAATTGTTTCACTTCAATGTTCAACAGTTTTTATATTTACGATCATAGAAGAACTTAGATGAGATATACTTCATATTATCACCCTTAATGAAACCTAACTTCATCTGCTCGATACATATATTATTATTCTCAAAGATGCAAGTAGGGGTAGCAATAGTTGAAGACTCATGCAATGCACGGGCTAGGCCAAATCTTAAACTGGCTACTAATAGCATTCATGTCAAATCCTAAATTGGCTTGTTTCACGAGCATGCACGGGCATAACACATTGTTCTTGTATCCCTTCCCAATCAAGTTTTCACATAGATGGTTATACCACATCCTTATGAATTGTTTCAACTCATATAGTGAACGATGCAACTTTACTGCAGAAGTATTCCATGGTTTAGAGTTACTTGATTCGGGCAATGAAATTTCTTCAGGAACTTTCATGTCAATATCGGTATTTGAATTTCCATAAAGATACATAATAACCACACCCATAACCTACATGTTCAGTTTTTTTTGGACACTACTAAATTATTAAATAGCAAAATATAACGATGTCTATAATAGGAGAATACATCTCCGCTTAGCCAATATAGGTCGTTGCGAGAAGCCTTGAGCAACAACTCTCGCTTTATAATGCATGATCTCATTCTTTTCAAAGTGTTCACTAAAAAAGATCCACTTATATCTAACTGATTTAACACTCTATGTTACTAGTCCAACTTGATCAAATACCTCACATTTAGCTAGTGAATCTAGTTCGGATTAGATTGCTTCTTTCCACTTTGGCCAATCGACTCGTCATTAACATTCAGAAATTGGATGTGGTTAAAGATCATCACCGTTAAAAATATCTTAAGATGGAGTAGACAAAAGCATCATTGTTGGGAAAAATCCGCCCTCTGTTTTGACAATTGCCTCATACGGCAAGTTCTTCAAAGTCAGAATTTCGGTCTAAGCATGGAAGATGTTAGGAAACATCATATAGCTTGTCCATATAGTGAAAGATCTTCCATCAAGTCAAGAGTCCTTTCCTACAGTGCATTCATCAAGATACAGCAAGAGATAAAGAAGTTGGATACAGCAAACATGTTGTAGGTGTTTTACTTAGGAAAAGTAAAGCAGATATCCAACAGGACGGAAGAAAACTTTAACCTACTGTGAAAGAAACATTATTTATTCACAAAGTATTCACAGTTAAAATAATATTTAATGCTGATAGGACAACATTTAATGCGGCCGAAAAGACTACAGTCTGAAACAGTCTGAAGAGCATTTAATGCTAGTCAAAAAGAATGTCTGAAGCATTAAATGTGAATCGCCTTTAATTCAAACATTCTGAAGCCGCTAATCAGAGTAGTCTCAATCTCACCAACCGGACAACGACTACATTTATAACGGATCTATTTCCAAGGTTATAAATAGCCCCAAGAAAGAGAACACTACACACTCAAGACTTTACTTCACGAAATACATCGGACGCATTAGCTCTGACAATCTGAATATCTGCTTAAAAGGAGTAGTATATTTTCTTGAGCATACAGCTTCATCAAGAGAAGAAATATAGAGTCCTCAATGTGAACAACACACTTTACAGTGAATGATCATCAAGCATACAGTTGTTGTTTGATCTTGTTCTACCAAACCTTTCATTGAGATTAACTTATCCCTGTGTGAACTAAGCCTTGCTAGTTCCGATCTATTTAGGAAAAATAGCATTAAAGACGAAGCTTCAATATATGTGAGAAAAAACGAGTTGAAGAAGCCAAGCCAATCTATGTGAATGGCCCAAGCTACTGTCGGCTGTATCAATTTGTGTGAATGATACAGCGACGGGTTTAGTTAAAGTCACATAGTTGTGTACGTCGTGATTTTAATAAACATCTTACTTCTGTGTGGAGGACCAGTGGACTTAAAGGGGTTTAGCTCGAACCACTTAAATTGATGTGTATTACATTCTGTCATTTACTGTTTTCATATCTGCCTGTGTGATTTAAGTATACATATTGTAAAAACCCTGTACGAACCAAGCAAACAGGAGATTACTTAGTTGATGTATCTGCAGCAACTTAACATCAGACTTCCACAACGAAATAACTTCGAAAAAGACACAACTTATTCAACCCCCTCTTCTAAGCTATTAACTGTATACTGTGTGTCCAACAAGTGGTATCGGAGAGGTTGATTCTACAAAGAATTAGTCGATTTTTAACTGAATTAGATCCACAAAAATCACTAGCTTTTGAAAACCTTTTTTTCATATTTTCATCATAAATATTACTTCTAAAATGGACACCTACGTGATCAATAAATTCTCTATGTTTTCCATTAATGAATTTCATGATTAGAAAATTAAGATGGAAGCTCATCTTGTAGTGATGCATGAATAGATGATCTTCATCATCGAGGAAGGACCAATCAAGATAATGAAGGTCAACACAACCGCGAGAATCATTGGGCAACCTTATGCGGAGATGCTCGAGAAGGAGCGCGAGCAGTGGACAACGGACGATAGGAAGCATGCAAACCTAGACAATGTTGCTAAGAATGCCCTGTTTGTCACTCTGGACGAAGGCACATTCTCGAAGGTAAAAAGTTGTAAGCAACCAAAGAAATCTGGGTGAAACTCTAGCTTATTTTTGTAACACCCCCAGATCCGACCGGGAATATTACAGCGCCGTGGGCCCCGAGATGGAACCCACAAGGCTGAAAGAAATTTTCGCAAACATTTAAAAACGCCCAAGAGGCTAACGACGGTATTATCTATTAAAAACATTCGAAGATTTATAAAACTCGTTTATCAAACCGTCGTAAAAACTCATTTGAAATCACAAGGCCCAAAATGCCAAAACTCAACAGTTTAAAAACATACGTTAAGCTATCGCTTACACGTACCGACAGAATAGATTTAGAAAATGATTGCCAAAGTAACCTAAGTTACCGGATACCAAAAAGGCCATTTAAAAATACTCACGCAGCGGATAAAGACAAACAATTAAAATACTCTAGCAGCGGAATACAACAACTGATCAGAAACTCAAAACACAAATACATGCCCTTGCCAGTATCCTTCGGGAAGTTCATCTCTCCACGACCGCTACAAGCTTGATAATCCAAGAACCTAAAAAGAAAGCCCACGACGGGGTCAGCCATAATATCCAACAATGATAACAATCACATCTCGTCAATAATTACATATCAATGGAAATACTAAGTAAGAATACGACCAATGTAATCTTACCGTCGTAACTTTACGAGAATCCACGATTCGTATCCTTAACAACACATTAAAATAATACCAAAATATCTATACGGTATCACAACAATACTCAAGGTTCTCAAAACATTATCACAACTCGCGATACGGAAATTATACCAACTCTGGCCAATTCAATCCATCGGATAACATCGACAATTCCAATACGATAATCGATTGTCCATCAAAGACAAGTACCAAGGAAATACAGAACATACCTCAAGATACGAAATACCATTACCATCACGTCAGTCTAATCCGAGATCAGATCAACACAACATACGAACATGGTCCTAACGCAAGACCTACAAATGCATACTCATATGACAACATCAATATGATCACAACAATAAAGACAATGTATACTTATGGCAAACCCATAATATACATATGCACAACAACAATACATATGGTAATCCAACGATCCAGCGCACACAGCTATAGATTCCCATGATGATCCCGTCGGACCAACGCATGGTGGCATTACCTGTCCAGCGATCCAGCAAGACACGGCTATAGATTCCCATGATGATCCCGTCGGACCAACGCATGGTGGACATATGACAACAATGCACAACTGCACAAAACAACCGTGCACAATACACGACAACAACAATGCACAAATGCATGACAACAACGATACATGAATGTATCACGACATGATCGACACAAATGACAGAAATGATTAAAATACTTGCTCTGAGTCCTTCGAGAGCAATCTCGATATCTAAACCATCACCAACCATTATTCTGAATATTCACCGATCCAAAACATCACGGACGGTAGATAATTCACGTTTTTGTCAATACCATGATGTATCCTCGATACCAACTATGCTAACAAGAATGTAAATCATATACATTATGATTTAATTCCCAAAACTCAAATACAACCTATAATCTCAACTCTCCTATGATTACGATTTATAAACATTGCTATACGAATTATAAACGAATGAAACTGAAACCATTCATTAAATACTATAAACTGAGTAAGTAATAACTTACTTCGATACCGATACAATGACGAGGAAGCTGTTACCAAATCCATTGCCGTCATCTACAAGTTCCTCGGTCCCGACCAAAGCAATCAACGAACATTCTCGAGCTCGATCGCAACACACGGTTGTAATCACTGATCAATATTCTCAACCTATTACAGTAATCGATAGACAACAAGTTCGACAACAATTGACAATCGATAAAACCAATTCACAAACCCAACGGCTCGACAATATCTCGATTAAACACTAGTCGGATCAATCCTACTCAAACCAGCACGAATTTACAACCACAACACGAAAATACTGCACTTTCTGCCTTCTTAGCGCACGTTAATCACCTAAAGTAGCGTGCGCTAAGTTGCTCCCGTTAGCGCGCGCTAGGCAGTAAACGTAGCATGCGCTAATGCTGTAAAGATGCATGTTTTTCAGATACCGATCAACTTATGGCGATTTCAAGAACACTAAGTGATTCTGAATCATGTTCAAATCTATCAAAACAACGAAATCTGATATCCTTTAACATATAAACAATCATCCAACTTATAATCCAAGTTCTATATCCATATATCATCTTCCTTAATATTAATACGCGAAACGTCAAGAACGTAACCACACTTCCTTAATCTTCCATTAAAAAGAGTAATCATCTACAATAACATCAACATCCGAAACTGAGGAGAAGGATTAATCCACTTATCCCAAGAAAACGAACGACACAATCCAAATCACAAGAATCATATTAATATCATCATACTCCGGTAATCCATCTCATAATCATGCTTGTCAACTTGTTTATGTAATAATCATCAACTCAAGAACATCAACATTCAATCCAAAATGAAATCCAAAGATAAAGAGTGATTACCTTTATGAAGGAATGGATTGATTTCCAAGGTTGAATCCATTTTCAAGAATCACCAATGATTTCAAGAACAAAGCTTTAATCTATGATTTCCATCTTTAATCTTGTTAAAGATCACCACCTCACCGTGTTTGGGAACCTCAAGAACCTCCCAAAGCTCTCTCTATCGACTGAAGGTGAAAGAATGGATGAAATGCTTCATAATACCCGTTTGTCCCTTATATAGAATACATTACTAGTGTGCGCTAAATCTTATGTTTAGCGTGCGCTACGGCCTTAGCGTGCGCTAACTGACCTTTGTTAGCGTGCGCTATCGCAGTCCATAGACTACTGTCTCAAGCCAGACATGAGCTTACGTACGTAATGCCCATGCATTAGCGTACGTAACTTACACTATCTAGCGTATGCAAGTCCTTGCATTTAGCGTGCGCTAATATCAGTTGACTCGTTTGTATGTATGCTCCGAAGACTGGTCCACACGCCGAAAGTGCTGACGAGGATAAGATTCCTTTTTGTCCGATATGCAGTTAGCGTGCGCTAATCAACATGCATTAGCGTGCGCTAACACTACATTACAACATCCGTTGACTTACCAGAACGTGCGCCGAAAGTGGCCTGGTCCACACGCAGATTCCTTCCGACCTGACTGCATTAGCGTGCGTTATCTTATATCCGTAGCGTGCGCTAAACCTGCACGATAGCGAGCGCTAATCGTGATTATTAGCGTGCGCTAATAATGCTACACTTAGCCATTTTCAGCTATTCTTGTCCAATCGTCTCAACATGCAGAATACGAACATACGGCATACTGAATACATATACTTCTTACATTGACCAAGTACGACAATTATACCAATACAGATGTCTTGGTCCTTCAATTATTTTACCCATACTGTACAGATTCCACGCTGTACAACATAACTCGAATAAAATAATCTTAAACAATAGTAGTGGAAATTCCGGATATTACATGCTACACCACTTAAAATAAGTTTCGTCCTCGAAACTTGCAATCCGTCATAAAAACAACCAAATCGTTCAACCAAAATATCCCGAAACCATCACGACAACGATCAATCATCATTATTACCGAATAACCAAAATAGCATACTTACATATGCGCCAAGTCGACGCTCTCCTCAGATACTAGCAAGTGACTTCACTGTAAAGCTTCAACACGCTTACGATCACAATTCCATGAGTCTCAACAAAAATATAACATCTTCGGAAGAAATAATCTATCCGTTTCAAATCCTGTCTGTTTGATTACACAATCAAGTCCAAATCCTGATACAAATCAATAATACACGATACATCTGTGAAACAACTGCCCAACACAATGGCAACGAATCCCGAAATATCGACATAACATCTGAATGCTCATACGATCGTTAACGATGATCAATCAACAAATTGACCGAAAATATCATCGACATGATAAACTCCGATATAACCAATGAACGATCAACGATAATTGGGAATACCCTCACACGGTAAGCTCCAACATGATCAACATAGAATCGTAGAAACCGATATACGAAAGAACAAAATTCTCAAAACATTAAACAAATCACATACAGTGAATCTCAATGAAACACAACCGACTAGTGAACATCCCCCTCGGCATACGAACAACCAATCGCAAATCGATGAACATACAAATTCATACAAGGAGTGGGAATGACCACTCAATATCCAAAACAACCAGCATGGGGGGCACCATCCCCAAATCTACACTTACAAAGAGCCCATTCAAAACATTATGGTAGTGCATACGTCCCAGTTTCACAAAATCCAAAGTTCCAAAATTACATCCTGTGCATGAATCTACAACACGCAGCATATTTTTCTTATCCGATAAATCAACCGATCATCACTGGATAACCAAACTACCATACTGAAGTTCGAATCTCTATTTATCGTTCCATACTGACGTCTTATCCAGTTCGTGAGTCACACTCAGAACTTCACCATGATATGCATTATGCACTAAATGCGTATGTATATCGATCATATTTTCAAAACCAGTTTATAATCATATATCTCGTCAAGAAGACAATTTTCGAAAGTTCATTCAAAAATTTCAAAACTCAAAACATAAATTTTCGTAAGACCACGAAATCAATTTTCGAAAAAATTAAATCGGCTCGCTGGTGCCAAGTATTCGATAACAGCTTTCCTTCGAATTCACACGATTTCGAAGTTTAAAATGAAAAGTATGCAAATGTTCGACTACATCCATACTCCTGTATACCAATTCGATTCGTCACCAATATCCACTGATATTACATCGGAAAACCACACGATCGAGTTCCAAAATCTCAGTATTTAAACTCCGACCAAAAACTCCTTTTTCCACATATGACTCGCAACGTCAACCATTTTTCATCCTGGATCACCTCAATTATGTTATGACAATGCCTTGAAACAAATCAACACAATAAAGACTTCGAGAAGTTTCATTTGAACAAGTAAATCAAAATCATGACAGCAGAACGAAATAGGTAAATGATTGATAAAGTATTTTACAAGTCTCGGAGTTTTTAAGAAAATGAAAAGTCTTTTGAAATATTGTGGTCTCGGCCGTATCTCGCTCCGCATTACAAGAAGTTTAAAAAGTAGGAAACTCATTTTTCGGACCCCAAGTCCCGAGTTATAAAACAATTTCAAAATCTATTGGTCTCGCCCAAAATCATTTACGGTAAAACATCTGTAAAACATTCATTTTGAAAAGTATCATTTTCAAATGCTCAAAAACAATTCATATATCTCAAGATGAACTAACATGACTACATGTTCTCCTGAACAATCCACAATATTTCTCCCAAATGCAAAACTCCTTTCCAAAACGTAATCGACATATTGATTTCCAAAATCATAACTTCTCAAGATCATAAATCCTGTCCCAACTCTGTCACCTTATATTGTACCGCATAATATCCTTCTGAATCTCAAAACATATCAACTTAGAATGGCAATAAATCTCAATGCAATTCAAAAATCCAAATACTTACAGATCGTGAAGCCGATGATTCCCCGTGATACTGGCACATGTCTCGACTCAAGAAAATACTCGACACAGATATTTTCAAACACACATTTTGCAAACTTAGTTCAACTCGAGAACACAACACGGCTCTATCCGAAGAAACACGTTGACATCATTTGGAAAAGTTACAACAATCCCAGTACCACACTGGTAAATCACATAACACACAAGCCCGAGTGAACAACAAAACTCAGAGCTCAAACACTTATCAACCGACAACTCGAATGACATGACAAAAACACGACCCAACTCGACCCAAATGCCTAGGTTTTCACAACCTAAGCTCTGATACCATATTCTGTAACACCCCAGATCCGACCGAATATTACACGCAGTAGACCCGAGATGGAACCCACAAGGCTGAAGGAAATTTTCGCAAACATTTAAAAACGCCCAATAGGCTAACGACGGTATTATCTATTAAAAACATTCGAAGATTTATAAAACTCGTTTATCAAACCGTCGTAAAAACTCATTTGAAATCACAAGGCCCAAGATGCCAAAACTCAACAGTTTAAAAACATACGTTAAGCTATCGCTTACACGTACCGACATAATAGATTTAGAAAATGATTGCCAAAGTAACCTAAGTTACCGGATACCAAAAAGGCCATTTAAAAATACTCACACAGTGGATAAAGACAAACAATTAAAATACTCTAGCAATGAATACAACAACCGATCGTAAACTCAAAACACAAATACATGCCCTTGCCGGTATCCTCCAGGAAGTTCATCTCTCCACGACCGCTACAAGCTTGATAATCCAAGAACCTAAAAAGAAAGCCCACGACGGGTCACCATAATATCCAACAATGATAACAATCACATCTCGTCAATAATTACATATCAATGGAAATACTAAGTAAGAATACGACCAATGTAATCTTACCGTCAGAACTTTACGAGAATCCACGATTCGTATCCTTAACAACACATTAAAATAATACCAAATATCCGTACGGTATCTCAACAATACTCAAGGTTCTCAAAACATTATCACAACTCGCGATACGGAAATTATACCAACTCGCCAATTCAATCCATCGATAACATCGACAATTCCAATACGATAATAGATTGTAAATAAAATACAAGTACCAAGGAAATACGTAACATTCCTAAAGATACGAAATTCCATTACCATCACGCTACCTAATCCGAGATCAGATCAACACAACATACGAACATGGTCCTAACGCAAGACCTACAAATGCATACTCATATGACAACGTCAATATGATCACAACAATAACGACAATGTATACTTATGGCAAACCCATAATATACATATGCACAACAACAATACATATGGTAATCCAACGATCCAGCGCACACAGCTATAGATTCCCATGATGATCCCGTCGGACCAACGCATGGTGGCATTACCTGTCCAGCGATCCAGCGCACACAGCTATAGATTCTCATGATGATCCCATCAGACCAACGCATGGTGGACATATGACAACAATGCACAACTGCACAAAACAACCGTGCACAATACACGACAACAACAATGCACAAATGCATGACAACAACGATACACGAATGTATCACGACATGATCAACACAAATGACAGAAATAATTAAAATACTTGCTCTGAGTCCTTCGAGAGCAATCTCGATATCTAAACCATCACCAACCATTATTCTGAATATTCACCGATCCAAAACATCACGGACGGTAGATAATTCACGTTTTTGTCAATACCATGATGTATCCTCGATACCAAGTATGCTAACAAGAATGTAAATCATATACATTATGATTTAATTCCCAAAACTCAAATACAACCTATAATCTCAACTCTCCTATGATTACGATTTATAAACATTGCTATACGAATTATAAACGAATGAAACTGAAACCATTCATTAAATACTATAAACTGAGTAAGTAATAACTTACTTCGATACCGATACAATGACGAGGAAGCTGTTACCAAATCCATTGCCATCATCTACAAGTTCCTCGGTCCCGACCAAAGCAATCAACGAACATTCTCGAGCTCGACCGCAACACACAGTTGTAATCACTGATCAATATTCTCAACCTATTAAAGTAATCGATAGACAACAAGATCGACAACAATTAACAATCGATAAAACCAATTCACAAACCCAACGGCTCGACAATATCTCGATTAAACACTAGTCGGATCAATCCTACTCAAACCAACATGAATTTACAACCACAACACGAATATACTGCACTTTCTGCCTTCTTAGCGCACGTTAATCACCTAACGTAGCGTGCGCTAAGTTGCTCCCGTTGACGCGCGCTAGGCAGTAAACATAGCGTGCGCTAATGCTGTACAGATGCATGTTTTTCAGATACCGATCAACTTATGGCGATTTCAAGAACACTAAGTGATTCTGAATCATGTTCAAAGCTATCAAATCAACGAAATCCGATATCCTTTAACATATAAACAATCATCCAACTTATAATCCAAGTTCTATATCCATATATCATCTTCCTTAATATTAATACACGAAACGTCAAGAACGTAACCACACTTCCTTAATCTTCCATTACAAAGAGTAATCATCTACAATAACATCAACATCCGAAACTGAGGAGAAGGATTAATCCACTTATCTCAAGAAAACGAACGACACAATCCAAATCACAAGAATCATATTAATATCATCATACTCCGGTAATCCATCTCATAATCATGCTTGTCAACTTGTTTATGTAATAATCATCAACTCAAGAACATCAACATTCAATCCAAAATGAAATCCAAAGATAAAGAGTGATTACCTTTATGAAGGAATGGATTGATTTTCAAGGTTGAATCCATTTCCAAGAATCACCAATGATTTCAAGAACAAAGCTTTAATCCATGATTTCCATCTTTAATCTTGTTAAAGATCACCACCTCACCGTGTTTAGGAACCTCAAGAACCTCCCAAAGCTCTCTCTATCGACTGAAGGTGAAAGAATGGACGAAATGCTTCATAATACCCGTTTGTCCCTTATATAGAATACGTTACTAGTGTGCGCTAAACCTTATGTTTAGCGTGCGCTACGGCCTTAGCGTGCGCTAACTGACCTTTGTTAGCGTGCGCTATCGCAGTCCATAGACTACTGTCTGGCTTCGTACATGAGATTACGTACGTAATGCCCATGCATTAGCGTACGTAACTTACACTATCTAGCGTACGCAAGTCCTTGCATTTAGCGTGCGCTAATATCAGTTGACTCGTTTGTCTGTATGCTCCGAGGACTGGTCCACACGCCGAAAGTGCTGACAAGGATAAGATTCCTTTTTGTCCAATATGCAGTTAGCGTGCGCTAATCAACATGCATTAGTGTGCGCTAACACTACATTACAACATCCGTTGACTTACCAGAACGTGCGCCGAAAGTGGCCTGGTCCACACGCAGATTCCTTCTGACCTGACTGCATTAGCGTGCGTTATCTTATATCCGTAGCGTGCGCTAAACCTGCACGATAGCGAGCGCTAATCATGATTATTAGCGTGCGCTAATAATGTTACACTTAGCCATTTTCAGCTATTCTTGTCCAATCGTCTCAACATGCAGAATACGAACATACGGCATACTGAATACATATACTTCTTACATCCAATTGTCGACCAAGTACGACAATTATACCAATACAGATGTCTTGGTCCTTCAATTATTTTACCCATACTGTACAGATTCCACGCTGTACAACATAACTCGAATAAAATAATCTTAAACAATAGTAGTGGAAATTCCGGATATTACAATTTTCCAGGGAACTGAGCTCTCGACAGAAAAGAAAATTTCCAAATTAACTCAGCAATTCGAATCTTTTGAAATAAAATCTTCCGAGACGCTTGAGGAGATTGACCTCATATTTACTGGCATTGTCGGTGAACTTGAAGAATTGAGTAAAGTGAATACCGGAAAGGAGAGAATTTTTAAAATCTTTAGATCACTCCCTGCCCGATGGGACATTAATACCCAGCTATGCGTGTGTCTTGTAATCTTAATGACACATCTACTTTTGATCTCTTTTCTGACATCAAGGCGTTTGAGTATGACATTCACAGGAGAGAGAAGGCAGAAGAGTCACCTGCCAAGACTACAACACTGGCTGTTGTATGTGACAGGAGATATAGTTCCGCACCCAGCACATCAAAATCCGCATGCAGGGCAGCAGACAACGACGATGACATCCTGTCGCAAGATGATATGGCCCTGCTCATGCATAAATTCCAGAAGTTCATCAAGAAATAAGGAAAGTCCTCATACAGGGCCAAGCCAGGAGATTCTAACTTGTGTTACAACTGCAGGAAACCAAGACATTATGCGAACAAGTGTCCTCATCCCAAAGTACAAAAATTGTCCGAAGCCGAGCAACAAGAGAAGGATGAGAAAAGACACATTTGGCATAATAAGCTCAAGGCCCTGATTGGAGAATCAGAAGCCTCGCCCGCATCAACCAAGATCGAGGAGTGCCTACAAGCAATCACTGACAGTGATTCCTCCTACGATGAAATAGAGGATAAAGCATATGTGCTTTATGGCCAAAGAAGAAAAGATGGTGATGACAACAATTATGAGGTAAGCTCAACCTCAACTATTCTTATCAATGCATCGCATAATTTTGAAAATTTGATGAATGAGTTTAAAACCATTCAGAAAGCCCACGAGATGCTCAAATAGGAAAAAATACAGCTCGCCATTTTAAACTTAGAGCTAAAGATGAAAATGATCTGCTAAAGAACAATTATGAAAACATGTCTTTAGATGGTGAAAACAACAAAATTACCCAAGAAAAACTCATAAAAAGCAATCATCAACTTGCAACAGAACTAAACGAGGTAAAATCTCATAATATTTGCAAGACAAATGATTATGCTTTGCTAGAAGCTAAAATTCAAATTCTCGAGAAACAATAAGGAGAACTCGAGAACATCCTTAAATCATTTGAAAAATCATCTAAAAGGATGGAAGACATTCTAAGCACTGGGCAGCATGCCCACAATAAACGTGGCTCAGAATATGAGTCATTCTCCCACAAGGGAAAGTATAGTATGGTGTTTGTCAAGGGAGTAGAACCCATTCCTGAACCCAAAGAGGCACCGAGTCCCGTAAAGGTTACAACTACCCTACCTTAGACAACAAAGGCTGTGATTCCGCTCCCAAGTTCCTATCATAAGCAGCAGAAACCCTAGCCTCCCAGACCTATAAGATGCAATGCTAATCACCAATAGTATGCTCCCCGGGCATACCAACAGCGCCAGCAACCATCCATAAAGGTATGCACCACAGTACTACCAACAGTACAGTGAACCTAGATACTGGATACAGGAACCCCGATATCCATTCAGGAAGTAGGCTGCAGCGTAGTTCCACCACCAACAGATCTGAGAATCCAACCGAAAACCTAGAAGGCAATCTTTGAGGCCAAATAAAATGGTCCCCCTTCAAGACGGCAACCGTACCGGAACCAAAACCCTAGATTTTACATGCATAATAATCAGGATTACAACGACAACTTGCCTGTCCCACGTAAATATCGCAAAACAGGATCAAAAGTAAACTACAGCAAAAACCAATTGCTACCAGGCAAATTTGGGTACCAAAAGGCGCTAACAACTATGGAACCAAAAATCAAAGGGGACCTAAATCTACTTAATTTCTTTGATTATAGGACATCAAGTAGAAGGACATCTGATACTTTGATAGCGAATGTTCTCGGCACATGACAGGAGATATCAGCAAGCTGTTGGATTATGTAGAAGGTTGTGGTCCAAAGGTACGATTCGGTGACAAAGTCAAAAGAAGAACAAGAGGGAAAGGAACCCTGCTTGTAGAAAAGTTTAAAGTCACCGACGTAGCCTATGTTGAAGGACTATAGTATAATTTACTTAGTATTAGCCAGTTATGTGATAAACAATTCTCGATCAAATTCTATGTAGATCACTGTAGGTTGAAGGACATCAAGACCAAGCAAGTCGTACTTACAGGAAGCCGGTCATGTAATATGTATATTGCTGACTGGAAGCCCACAATCTCCATTATTCCATGTTTTGTTCCAAAAGGCACTGCAGATCAAAGCTGGCTATGGCACAAAAGGATGTCGCACATCAACTTGAAGACCATTAACGAGCTTGCTCGATAGAGAATGGATAAAGGCTTGCACGATATGTCGTTTCATAAAAACAGTGTTTATGGACCCTGTCAGAAAGGCAAGCAAGTTAAGACCACCCTAAAGAGCAAGTCATATATTTCCTCCCATAGGGTACTGGATATGCTACACATGGACCTCTATGGCCCTATAGACCCTGTAAGTTTGGGAGGTAAGAAATACTGTCTCGTTATTGTTTACGATTTCTCCAGGTATGCTTGGACCATCTTTTTGAATAAGAAGAAAGATACCATCACAAAGTTGCTAGAGCACTTGAAAAAGCTATAGAATGAGAAAGGGTTGGGTATCGTATCCATTCATTCCGACAGAGACACATAATTCACAAATCGCTTTATAGAGCAATACTATGCGGACAATGACATACAACACGAATACTCAGCAGACCGGACTCCTCAACAAAATAGTGTTGCCGAGCATATAAACAGGATGCTGAAAGAAGAAACAAGGACCATGTTAGCCGCAAGCAAAGTATCGCAGTGTTTATGGGGAGAAGTAACAAATATAGCATGATATACACAAAACAGCTATATGATTAACAAGCATCACAACAAAATAGCACATGAGGTATGAAATAACAAAACCCCAATGGTTGCATACTTTCATATTTTTGGATGCAGGTGTTACGTGCTCAATAATGGAAAGGATCAACTGAAGACCTTCAACGAAAAGTCTGATAAGGTATTTTTGTTGGTTACTCTTTTGTCAGCAAAGCTTTGAGGATATTTAATGAAAGTAAGCTGATAATAAGAGGAATCCATCCATGTATTATTTGATGAACCACATTGTGACCCTACAGGAATAGAAGATATAACCCAAAGTATCTAGACACTCTCTATTGTTAATGTAGGTACTATGACTCGGATAAATCATTCTCTTTGATCTATCTCTATAGATTTTTATCCCAAGAATGTAAGCAGCTTCTCCTGAGTCTTTCATTGCGAAACAACTTCCCAACCAAGTCTTGACTGTCTGCAAGGTGAGTATGTCATTTCCAATGAGTAATATGTCATCTACATATAAGACTAGGAAAATAACTATGCTCCCACTAACCTTCTTGTATACACATGGTCATATTCATTTTGAATAAACTCAAAACCTTTGACAGTTTCATCAAAACGAAGATTCCAGCTCCAAGAAGCCTGCTTCAACCCATAAATGGATCTTTGAAACTTGCAAACCTTTTTAGAATTTTCTGGATGAACAAAACCCCCGGGTTGTGTCATGTACACATAGTCGAGTAAGTTTCCATTAAGAAATGTTGTAACATCCATTTGCCATATTTCATAATCATAGTATGCGACAATGTCAAATAAAATTTTAGTTGATTTAAGCATGACTACCGGCGAAAAAGTCTCATCATAGTCAACACCATGAATCTGTCTATAAACTTTTACCACTAATCTAGCTTTATAGGCTTGCAGATTATCATCCATGTCTTTCTTATTTTTGAAGATCCCAATAGTTTTAACACCCTCAGGTGGATCTATCAAGTTCCAAACTTGATTGTCATACATGGACTGCATCTCTGACTTAATGTCCTCTAGCCCTTCCTGAAGCAGTTTTTGTATAGGTACTAGGCTCATCATCTATGATCGATACGTCATCATTCTCTGTTATGAGATACCTGTTGTGCGACGATTAATTCGCCGCGATAGGCGATCGGCGACCTCCCTGAAAAGTCAACCATAGAAGCCAAACTCCGGACGAACACCTAAAGTCCGGCATAATATAGCGATCGTCTTTTGGTAACCAGCGATCGTCTTTCGATACCTGGCGATCGTCTTTGTCTAACGGATCAGAGGCGATCGTCTCATGCCACGTGGGGATCCAGCGTCCGTCAAAGTCGTCGAAGACCGAATCTTGGACGATGGCCCACCCGCGGATCTTCACAGGATACCAACAAAAAGGATCATTGACCCCAGCCTGTCACCTACCGCACCTACCGACAAGGCCGCCGAAAGGTACGTAGTGGACCCTCCTCGGGACAAATGACTCGCGACGCGTGCTGGCTTCCCATTGGTCCACCCAGCTGCCCTCCAACTGCAACCTCGGACCTCAGAGGAACAGGCCCACGTGACGGGACGATCGGCCGTGTATTTTAAGATAGTAAACGGCGATCGCCCGCGATCGCCTGAGGGATCCCAACTACTTAGCCCCCTATAAATAGAGAACTCACTGTTGCGGCCAAAAAAAACGGATCCTACCACAAATTAAGTGCAAAATACACACCAAAGAGAGAACAAAAGGCTCTTTTGGCAAGCACTAACATATTCATAGTGATATTCACACACATTCATCATAAATTCCAAGCAAGAACTCATGATTCATCCATCCGGTTCTTAGGCAATCTACGCGCTCTAAAGCCTAGATAACTAGAAGCTTTTACACTCATTGTATTAGATTCTAACATTAATATTTGTACTGACAAGTATATTTATTAATAACATCTCGCGAGAGCATTCAAGCCCGGGACTAACAACCCGGCAAATCTTGTGTTATCTATTTTCCCACGGAAGTGTTCTCGCATTTTGTTTGTTACTCGATCGTTCGGCAATACTATCTAGGATAATATTTTGGGTAACAACAATTGGCGCTAGAAGAAGGGCAATCTAAACCTTCATTTTTATTCCTACCGTCTCGAAGAACACTCACTGTTCTCCGGACATATACTTGAAGAAACACTCACTGTTCTTCAATAGAAAAACCATCAGAAAATGACATCAGCAACAACCTCCAAGAGGGCCACTCGAGATCCGCGGAAATCTTATTCCGCGAGGACCGAATCCCGGCCCACGGCGGAAGGCGGCCGTGGCGACGCTAGGCTCTCACTCCCGCCCCGAGGGACGGTTCTAGCCTCTCACTCGGCCCGGTTCAGACATGGAGCAGTTGAGGAGGCTATAGCCATCCTCGAGGAACGGCAGAGGGCCCGCGATACGCCTACCATCACCCGTCGGCCGGCCGCCGGCAAGCAAACTAAGCTCAAGGGGATCTATGTTGAGAAATCGACAGAAAGCCCCGAGCCGGAGAAGGCTCTCGTGAGGCGGGACGATTCCGTCTTCACCGCCTAGGAGCGATCCTCATGGCGGCCAGGGCACTCGAGGCCCCAATGAGACATCGATATCTGAATCCTTTACCAGGAGTTCGGCTTATCCGACTCCCAAGAGACAGACCGGTCAACGAGCCCCTGCTCGCCCAAGAAGGGAACCCTCTGGCAGGGAGATCGTCATTCACCACGGAGCTAGGGGATCAGTACACGATCGCCTTGGTTCGCAGTCTGAGAGCCAATCGGCGAGCAGTCAGGCGACAGCGATCGCCGCTATGCAACGCCAGCTCGACGAGATGAAGACGCTCCTAGAAATTGGGGCAAACGCCAGGAGACCGATCGCTGGGCTAAATGAGCCACTCGCGGTCCAGATCGAGATCGCTCCAGTCCAATCAACGATCAATCCCCCACAAACACCTCTGTACGAGGGGAGAACGGATCCGGGAACCCACTTAAGCAAATTCCGGATCTACATGACTGGATGCGGAGCTTCGGATGCGACAAAATGTCGTATGTTCCCGCTAACTCTGGGCGATCTCGCCCACAGGTGGTACATCTCGCTACCATCTCGCTCAATCAATTGCTTTGAGAAGCTGGCGAACGACTTCACATCATACTTCGCCGCCAAAGTCGCTCGCCCGGAAGGTCCCCACCGCATGATGAAAATCAGGCAGGGGAAGGATGAATCGGATGAGGATTATATCGACCGGGTGGACGAGATAGTCCTCACCGGTGAGCCCGTCAGCGACGAGATCGCTCATCACGCAGTCCTGAACGGATTCCACGGACGATCGCCCATGTTCAGGCACCTCACAAAAGATTTTCCACCGACCTATACAGCGTTCCGCGTCAGAGCCGCCGATTATCTGGCCAGGCAGAAAATGCTCTCGCTCCGCCTGGACGAGGGACAGTCCGAAGAAGGGAAAGCACCTTCCCATGTCCAGAAGAAGACGGTCGCCAAGCCCAGAAAGGCGGTCGCCAAGCCGCCTGGCGAGTTCAAAGCCTTCGAGGATGTAGAGGTCCACCTTCTTCACAACCTCAACTTATCTCCGGCCCACATCTTCAACGCGATCAAGGGTCGCGAGTGGCTTTCCAAGCCAAAGCCGATAAGGGACCACGGTCATCTAGACCGCAGCAAATTCTGTGCCTATCATAAGAGTCCCGGCCACAACACTAGCCAATGCCGCGACCTCCTCGGGCGGCTCGCGTTTGAGGAAGGCAAGCTGGATAATTTGATCACCAAGCGAGAACCCGGGACGGAAAGAGCCGGAGGCGCGACGCCCGACCGAGCGAGAGAATTCCTCCCAATCCGATCGCCAGATCGAGCATGAGCCGGAGTACTGATGAATCGATCCCTCCGATCAACCCCGGCGGTCGGATCAACATGCTCCAAGCAGAGGTGGGAGCCTCGGGGCCTTTCCCGGTTTCCACCTTGTCAAACAGAAGCGAAAAGCCGAGCCGAGGGCATTCACGAGTCCATGTTGTAGTACCTCGGGCCGACCATCTCTAGAGACGCGCTCATCACCTTTTCCAACAAGGACAGGAAGGAGTGCAATGTCCCAAAGAGGATGCACTAGTGATCTCCGCTTGCATCCTTGGGAAGACGGTCGATCGCGTGTTGGTCGACAATGGGAGTTTTGCAACATCATATTCAAATCCGCCTAGACCAACTCGGCAACCCGATCAAATTCATCAAGCCTTTCGACACCGTGCTTCAAGGGTTCGGCGACAACACGATCGAGCCTACGGGAGGATCAAGCTCTCCGTCGAGCTAATATGCTTTTATGATCCCAAGGTTAGGATTACTAGGAACCCGAGCTTTGTAATCATAGATAGGCCCGGCATCTATAATGGGTTCCTAGGTCGCCCCTTTTTAGAAACTTTTGAGGCGGTCGCCTCATCTTTCTTTCTTGTATCAAATTCCCCACGCCGATGGGACGGTCGGTCTTGTAAAGGAGATCGGCTAATGGCAAAGAGATGTTTGAGTTACTCCTATGTTGTTAATTCTTTCAACACTTCCCGTCTTGTATGTCACATTGAAGCGACCGACGATCAACCCATGGAGATCGGCGAGCACGAGACCGTACCAACCCGACTCGAGGACGCCATCTCTCATCGATCGACGGACGACATCGAGCCAAGGATCGGTTTCGAGCGAGTCTCGACATCGATCCAAGGACCGAGTCAGGAGATCGTACCAAGCGAGGCGACCGTTCTGTCGAAGAGTTGGAAAGCATTACGATGGATCCGGATCATCGAGCGGGAGTACGGATCGGCGCGAGCATCGACGCGAATTAAAGGGAGATCGATCAACTTGCTACGTAAGAACATCGGTGTCTTTGCACGGTCGCATCAAGATATGGTTGGCATAAGTCCCGAACACGCCGCCATTATCGAAGATCGACCGGCAATGAAACCTGTTCACCGAGCGTAGGAAGTTCGGTCGAGAAATACGCAGCGCTCGACATAGAAGTCCGAAGTTACTCAACAACGGTGATCGGAGTAGCGACGGACGAACCACGGTGGGTCGCCAACGCGGTGCTCGTCAAAAAGCCGATGGCTCCTGGAGATTATGCATAGACTTCACCGACCTCAGCGGCATGTCCAAAAGATCACTTCCCAATGCCTCATATCGATCATCCGGTCGATAGCACGGCAGTTGCGAAATGATGTCGTTTATGGATGCCTTCGCGGATATCATCAAATCCCGATGGCAGAGGAAGACATAAAACACACATCTTTCCACACGAAAAAGACATATACTTTTGGGTCGAATGCCGTTCGGCTTGAAAACGCGAGGCGACCTACGGCGATTAGTCAACGGGATGTTCGCCGATCAGATCGGCAAGACCATGGAGGTCTACATTGACGATATCGTGGTCAAAAGCCTCAAGAAGGAAGATCACCTCAACGATCTTGCCGAGACGTTCGCCATCCTTGAGAAGTTTAACATGAAGTGAACCCCAAGAAATGCAACTTCGGGGTGGGCTCAGGAAGTTCTTGGGGCACATAGTGAGCCAAAGGGGATCGAGGCGAACCCGCCAAGATACGAGCGATCCTTGACATGCGGGAACCGCGGAACATCAAGCAGTGCAACGCCTCACAGGCTGTCTAGCCGCCCTCAACCGTTTCATATCACGGCTCGGCGATAAAAGCAAGCCTTTCTTCGCGACCATCAAGAACAAGAAGTTCGCATGGACGAAAGAAAGCCAGATAGCATTCGCCAAAATAAAGGAATATCTATCCAACCCCCGAGATCACGCAAAGCCGATCCCCGGTGAAAAATTATTCCTTTACTTAGCGGCCTCGGAGGTCGCACTGAGTGCCGTTCTGGTGCGAGCAGAGGGGCAAGCCCACTTGCCGATCTACTATGTTAGCCAGGCGCTCCACGACGCCGAGACACGTTACACACCATTGGAGAAGATCGCCTATGCCCTTGTCATGAGTGTACGAAAACTGAGAGCTTACTTCTTCGATCACCAGGTGGAGGTCCTAACCACTCTACCCCTAAGACAAGTCCTGCACCGACCGGACACCAACGGACGACTCCTCAAGTGGTCGCTGGAGATCGCACAATACGGTATCACTTACGCTCCTCGCACGGCGATCAAAGGCCAAGCTCTGGCGGACTTCGTGGTGGAATTAACGTTCCCTCACAGTCAGGCCAGTCGGCCGACTGCTGAAATTATACGTGGATGGCTCGGCGACCAATGCGAGAGCAGGGGCAGGGATTGTCCTCATTAGCCCAGACGGTCAGAGTTTCACAAATGCCGTGCGTTTCGGTTTTCGTGCGACCAACAATGAGGCCGAATACGAAGCTCTGGTAGGCGGGCTTGATCTAGCCCTCGCCCTAGATGTTCGACGCCTCCATATCTACATGGACTCCCTTTTGGTCGTGAACCAAGTCAAGGGGGAATATGAGGCACGCGGCGAACAGATGGTCAAATACCAAGAGCTGGTCGCCGAAATGTGCACAAAATTTGAAGAAGTACTAATCGAGCAAGTCCCGAGAGAGCACAACTCCCGTGCCGATGCACTTTCCAAACTAGCATCATCGGATGGGGCGGCCGACTTCTCCAACATCCAAATCACAAAGTCGGCAAGGCCGGCGATCGACAGGGAACTTGGTTACCACGGTCGCCATCGCCGAAGAGAATTGGATGACTCCGTTCATCAAATACTTAAAGACGGAACGGTCACGGCGACCGTGTTAAAGCTCGCCAACTCCGGCCGTGCGACTGGGTATACCCTATTGACGATCGGCTTTACAAGCGAGCTTTGGCCTTCCCCCTCCTCAAGTGTATTACAGGAGGAAGGTCGGCTCGTTTTAGCTGAAATCCATGACGGGATTTGTGTGAACCACGCGGTCGTGCGAGCCCTACACCATAAGACGAACAGACAATCATTTATCAGGCCAACACTACGGAAAGATGCGATCGCTTATGCGAGATCTTGTCATAGATGTCGATAATGGGCCCCAACATAAAACTATCACCCGAATGACTCACCTCCATGTATAGCCCTTGGCCATTTGCGCAATGGGGCATCGACCTTATAGTTCCCTTGCCGACGGCTCGGGTGTAAGTTCGCCATCGTTAAGTCGATTATTTCACCAAATGGGTGAGGCCGAACCACTCAACAAGATCGGCCAAGAGCAAGTGATCAAGTTTATATGGAAAAACATAATATGCCGATTCGGTTTGCCCTGTGCCATCATCTCCGACAACGGAAACAGTTCGGCGGCTTAGAAGTCATGCATTCGTGAAAAGTGGGGAGTCAAAAGGTTATTCTCGGCGCCTATCACCCTCGGACGAACGGGCGGTAGAGGCGGTGAATAAGATCCTCAAACACACGATCAAAGCACGACTCGAATCCAGGCAAGGAAGATGGGCGGCGAGCTCCCAGACGTTTTATGGTCCTACCGACGACGACCCGCAATTCAACCGCGAAACCCGTTCGCCCTTACCTTGAGCGAAGCGGTGATTCCTTCGGAGATCGCCGTCCTCACCATCGAACCGAACAGAGATGACGACCGACAACGATGTAGCCCGGCGAATCGACCTAGACATGCTTGAAGAAAGACGGTGACCTCGAAATGAAGAACACGATCCACAAAAGGAGAGCCGAGAAGTTCTTCAATTCAAAGGTCGAGAAAGAAGATTTCAAGTGGGCGATCTCGTCCTCAAGAAAATCCAAACCCATACAGGCGTCTTTGGTCCAAATGGGAAGGACCTTTCGGAGTATCCGGATGGTTAACTAAAGGAGCCTCTGAATGGAACATCTGACGGTACTCGGACCAATACCTCGAACGCCGTGCATACGAAAAAATACTATCGGTGATAAATTTGTATTCGATTTCAATGATGTACAAGGAATATAATGAGATTTTTGTTATCCCATCTGTTATGGCGATCGCCCCACTGGGCATCGCATATCACCGACGATCGGCGATCACGGCGATCCTAGGTAAAATTATTGCGACCATGGTCACGGAGGTCGATGGAACCGAGCGGCTTCGCCCATGCAAGGTTCCTTTGGTGAGATCGTCCGCCCTTCGTTTAAATACGAGGTCGACGTAGCGAAGGACCCTCCAAAATAGTCGATGGCGCGATCGCACGTTCTCAAGGTACATCATCTAACATGGTGAACCCGAACAATGCGACGTGCCGCTACCCCCGTCTCAACGTACACCGTCGAGGATCGCCATCTCCGTGGCGGGCCGAGGTGGAAGCAGAGCTGACAAGCCGCGGACGTGGTGTCGAATAAGCCGACGACACTCCGCGCAAGGACTCCTCCAGACCGAGATCGCCCGCCTTTCGTTTTAACACAAGGCAGGCGTAGCCTAACGGAGGACCCTCACAAAAAGTGAGTCGCAGGATCGAATATCCGCGCACACGAAGACACGATTGGGGAGATCGGTCCATCGAACACCGCAACCACACATGACTCTTGAGAATCGGCGAAATGAAGATAGCTCGCAGACAGAGACTAGTCTTTGTTCCCTTACTTACAATAAGTGAACAAAAACAAGGGGCGAGGATAGGCGAGCTACTCTCAAATACGATCGAACAAAGAGAAACCATATCCGATCGGCTTCGCTCAAAAACATGCGGGCGATCGAGACCGTCCGACGAAAATTACAAGTAAGAATTCCAATTCAAAACATGTCAATACTTTCAACACTCGGACAATCGGCCGGACGAACAAGAAATCGAAAGCAAATATACGCGTACTCGAAAAATTGCACACAAATAGTCAAAGGCGATCGCATATAATGCATTACGCGGAATGAGAAAAGGAGTATTTTATTCATAAACACAAGCTTCATACATTTCAAGGCACGAAGGCATTACAACAAAAAGTACAAGTTCTGAGAGGAAAAACAAAAGCCTCTCAAAGCCCCGCTCTTGGTCTTCGCCCTCGGGTCGCGGATCGGCTTGGGCATCGGCCTCGGGATGAATGAGTTTGCGGTATACCAACTCAAGTCAATCCCGAGGTCGACCAAATCAAGGATCGGCGAGAGAATGCGGATGCAGAGGATGCTTGGAGACATAGGATCTGAAGCTTTCCATCGAGAGGACCGGTCTCGACCCACTGCCTTTTTAGCAACTCGGACACGTCGGCATAGGCCAAATAGTAAGCGAACTTCGCCGACGTGCCCGGCGTTAAGGTAGGGATCGACCTCGATCGCCTTCAATCGCCGCCCTTTCGAGATCCGCCGCCGTCTTCTCGACCTCCGCCGATTCGGCCGCCTTGGCAACATTCTCGCCCCGGCTTTCTCCGGCTCTCTCTTCGCCGCCTCCGGCTCACCACCGAGCCGATCCACCTGACCTTGGCCGGTCGCCTCCTCTGCGAAGCCTCGAGCTTCGGCGAGTCTCCTTCTCCTTATTACAGATCGATCGGCGGCTTCCTTGGAGCGACTCGGCTCTGCTTCAATCGATCCACGTCTGCTTGGCCCGCTTGGCGGTCTCCTCATACTCTTTCTCCATCGGCCGAATCCGGTTCGCATCCTCGATATTTGCATTAGGGCGGTCTCGAGCTCGCGATGGAGATGAGCGGTGGAGGTCGCCCCTCAAAATCCCGGCGGCTTGGACGGCCATCGTCGCCGCTGAAGAGCCGTGGCAGCGGCCGCTGCATGGCATCTCCAGATCGCCGACGAGCGATCGCGTCAAGGTCGGTCGTCCAAGCCTTGGGCAGGGAAGTGATTGCCTGGCGAACATAAGCAGGGACTTCGGCAGAACCTTGTGGAGCCTTGCTCGACAGGAAATCCAGCACCATGGGGGCGACGTCCGGGTCGGCGAGGCGAACCCTGCAGCGCAAACCAAGGAAATCAAGGAGTTAGCCCATACCATGCTCGGAATGCCTGACTCAGGAAGAAACTTTTAACCCACTCTTACCTATTGACCAGCTCGGGGTCACGTCCGAAAAAAGGCTTGCCCCGGGGTGTCTCCGCATCGGCGATCGCCATCTTCTTCGCCGGTGCCCGGATGACCGGGTCCGGTGACCGTGGGCTTGGCGCGAACGCTCCATCATCGGGATGGCGGAGATAGGAGCCGCGGCGACCGGAGGCTCAAGAATCGATACGTCCGCCTCGGAGATCGACGGGGACTCAGACCTCCGCCTCTTGCGGCGTTTGGTGTTCCTCTCCCTCGACCACCGGCTTGGCGGCCGGCGCCTCGGCGGGTCTCGTCACCGGGCGAGGTTGAGACGTCGTCGCGAGAACGCGACGACCGCTTGCCCAAATTAAGGCGACCAAGAACTCCCAAGTCCGACATAGCTATCTCTCGCGGAGGTTCGGCGATCGGGAAAATAAGCCTCTGTCAAAGAAAAGGTGCAAACAAGTTAGATAAAATAAAACAACATCTTGGAGACGATCGTCAAAGAAAGGAAACACCATTTAACCTCATACGGAACTTTCAAGTGACGAGGGTAGCAAAACAAACGAGCCCCCAACCGATGAGCTTGGTGCCAAGCGATCGAGCGTCAATAAAGGAGTTCGGCAACGCACGAATACGCTCCCAAACGATCAAGAAATCAAATGGGAGGTCGCCGTCATTTGGTACGAGAGGTCTGCAAAAGAAAACGAAATTAGATCGGTCCCAAGACAAGCTCAATCAAAGGGAGAGTTTAAATCCTTACTCGGATTCCTCTCCGGAAAATAGTGGGAATCTCCAACTCTTCATTCAGCCCTTCACTCAACGCCGATCGCCATGCCCCGCCGACCCAACACCATTTTGCCGTGTCGCCCGGTCTTATTCGGCACGCCAAGAACCACTCTCCCGATTCGGCCTGGATATGATAACCGCCGATCGTCCCTTTCTGCGCGGCCAGTTTAAGCAGATAATTCATCTCCAGTAGCGCTAAGGTAGCGAAATAACCGGTGACCGCCGAACAAGGTCAACGTGCGGATGATCTGCAGCCAAGCATTGGCGTCGATTGAAGAGGCGCCAAATTCCAGCGATCGGCAAATAGGAGGCGAGTGGCAACGGGAATCGCAGACCCGCCTCCATAATCATCTCGTTGACGGCGACCATATCACAGGCGGTTGGTGGCGCGCTCATTCTCCAAAGGCACGTGGAGAAAGCGTCGAGAGGATGTGATATTTGGCCCTCCGGCTCGGGTCATTCTTGGTCGCCGTACTCGGATCGGCCGAGAGTCCACGGAGACGGGACGGCGGCTGGAAGGCCGTCCGATTCACATGTTTGTAAGGGTGAGCGGCGGAGTAGGCCTCGAAATCGAATTCGGGCAAGGTCAGTGATCGTTTCCATCATCCGGCAAAAGCCACATAGGAGGGGCCGAATCTGCTCTCTCTTTCCCGGGCCTCCCGCACTGGATCGTCTTCATCTACGGCGAACCCCCTGCTCCGCCGTCTCGCCGTCCTCGCCACCTCGGCCTCGTTGAAAAGTTTTCGAGTTCTTGGTGCAATCCCGCTCGAATAGCTTCTGCGGCCGTCTCCATATCCACTCTAACGGGAACCTCCTCCCGTTCAGGCAACGCGGCGCGGTGGAAGAACTTCCGGTCTCGAAGGTTTTCGATCCTCCCGACATATTGGAAAGTAAAAATAATGAAAACGTTAAATTTAATCTTACCTAGGAAAAAGAAGAAGATCGGCACTCAAGGCTCCGAAATTCTGCGAAATTCGGCTATGGATGCTAAGGGCGCGTAAAAGTGAAGGAGAAGAAGCCCTCCCCTTTTTATAGATGGGAGCAGAAGGGCCTAAGTGCAAAAAGGAGAAACCTCGGGATCGAATCGGAACCGTCACGTGGGGACGCATTAAATGCGGCCCTCGAATCCGCATACGCGTCTTTTCGAGGGCACGCCCGGTACGAGTCGACAAACCGTCGGATTCCCCCAGCGGCCACGACGCGTGTCGGCCGCTTGTGAAAGACCCGCCTTCTTTTCCCATTGCTCCCGGCGAAAGAAGGTCGTCCATATTTGAATTCAGATCGGTGGTCGTCTAAACATCGGCGATCGCCAACGGTGCCACCTCACCCCGTGTTTTCAACATCAAGGCGAGTGAGGGGCAATTGTTGTGCGACGATTAATTCGCCGCGATAGGCGATCGGCGACCTCCTGAAAAGTCAACCATAGAAGCCAAACTCGGACGAACACCTAAAGTCCGGCATAATATAGCGATCGTCTTTTGGTAACCGTGATCGTCTTTCGATACACAGCGATCGTCTTTGTCTAACGGATCGAGGCGATCGTCTCATGCCACGTGGGGATCCGGCGTCCGTCAAAGTCGTCGAGACCGAATCTTGGACGATGGCCCACCCGCGGATCTTCACGAGATACCAACAAAAGGATCATTGACCCCGGCTGTCACCTACCGCACCTACCGACAAGGCCGCCGAAAGGTACGTAGTGGACCCTCCTCGGACGGCGACTCGCGGCGCGTCTTGGCTTCCCATTAGTCCACCCGGTGGCCTCCAAGCGCAACCTCGGACCTCGAGGAACAGGCCCACGTGACGGACGATCGGCCGTTTATTTTAATATAGAAACGGCGATCGCCCGCGATCGCCTGAGGGATCCCAACTACTTAGCCCCCTATAAATAGAGAACTCACTGTTGCGGCCAAAAAAAACGGATCCTACCACAAATTAAGTGCAAAATACACACCAAAGAGAGAACAAAAGGCTCTTTTGGCAAGCACTAACATATTCATAGTGATATTCACACACATTCATCATAAATTCCAAGCAAGAACTCACAGATTCATCCATCTGGTTCTTCCGGCAATCTACGCGCTCTAAAGCCTAGATAACTAGAAGCTTTTACACTCATTGTATTAGATTCTAACATTAATATTTGTACTCGACAGTATATTTATTAATAACATCTCGCGAGAGCATTCAAGCCCGGGACTAACAACCCCGGCAAATCTTGTGTTATCTATTTTCCCACGGAAGTGTTCTCGCATTTTGTTTGTTACTCGATCGTTCCAGCAATACTATCTCCGGATAATATTTTGGGTAACAACAATACCCATATCTCTCAGGTTCATATCTCACCCTATCATATCTGCGAGGGACTTGTGTGTTTGAACAGGCTCAAAGAACTGGCTCTTCAACTACTCGTTGAGCCTATTCAGTTTCCATCGGTGAAGCAATGTCTTCTTTTGGTTCTCGAGTTTCCTCGAGAATTACTCTTCTCTCACTGTCTCTTTTGGAAATAAATTCCCTTTCTAATAAGACAACATTTCGAGCAAAAAACAGTTTGTTCTCTGCGGGCTTATAAAAGTCGTATCCTTTAGTTTCATTAGGATATCCTACAAATAAACATCTTTCAGATCTAGCGGCCAGTTTGTCAAACACTTGGCGTCTTACAAATGCTTCACGATCCCAGATCTTTATAAAAGACAAGTGTGGTTTCTTACGAGTCCATTTCTCAAATGGTGTCTTTTCAACTATTTTAGATGGAACACGGTTAAGAGTGAATGCTGTTGTTTCTAAGGCGTGGCCGGTGGCCCCAAAATGATAATGGAAGCTCTGCCCAACTCATCATGGATCGAACCATATCTAATAAATTTCGATTCCTCCTCTAAGACACTATTATGTTGAGGTGTTCTAGGAGGAGTAAGTTGTGAAACAATTCCACAACTCCTAAGATGATCATCGAATTCTTGGCTCAAGTATTCACCACCTCGATCAGATCAAAGGGCTATAATTATCGTGCCAAGTTTATTCTGTACTTCATTATAGAATATTTTGAACATTTCAAAAGATTCATGTTTATGCTTCATAAGATAAACATATCCATACCAACTAAAATCATCGGTAAAAGTGATGAAGTATTGGTGCCCGCCTTTGCATGAGTGCTAGGAGGTCTGTGATGGATTCAAATTAAATACTCGCAAGTGTACGAATCGCTCTTGTAGTGAGCGGCAAGTAACTCCGAGGTCGATCTCACGAGGAATTGGAAACGGTTTAAAATTCGATGATGTTCGGCAAATAGTCGAATGAACAAAAGTAAATTAAATTAAAATACATCATTGGTTGATTATGATTACAATTACTAATGCACAAAATTTAAATTGAACTAAGTGATAACAACACCAATTTGATGGTCGGATAAATGAGAGATAACAATAATGAGATTAATATGGGAATTTAAAGTCACCGACACACATGTAATCAATTATTAGTTCCGATACTCAAATAAATAAGGTTAGGAATTATCGATTGCTCACGATTAAAAGAAATCCGTTTGATGGCGGAAATTCTAAAAATCACGATTGTTCTCAACGAAAATTAAGGGATACTCTTTTGATGGGGACGAAACCCTAGCTAACAATCAATTAACCGACTACTTTTGATGAGGTAAATCGTTAAAAGATCGCGCGAAAAAGCCCGAGAACATTCACAATCGTTTCTTTCGGGTCGTTTGATGGCGAACACCGATAAAAACCCTCGATTCGAATAATAATAACAACAATGAAAAAGGTTTGATGATCTAATTCAAAAGTTCTTAAACGAAGAACGAACAAGAGGAACAATCCCAAACTTTATCCGGAAAATCAAAAGGAACTAACAATCAAAAACATGTGTGTGGCTATATCTAAAAACCCATATGAAGTGTTTAGCCACACATGATTAATTCAACAACAATAATGGAAATTGAAGAACAAAACATGGTAAAAACTTCCCTTGTAAATGCGAAATCGAATTCAAGATGAAGGTTTGTTTATCTTATTACAAGAACTCTCACCAAATTTATACAAGATATTATTATATCTCACTAAAGTATTTTTCTCACTCCAAGAACACACAAGGAAGATGATGAAAATCTCTTTCTTTCCCACTCTTTGGTGTTTTTCCACCTAATCTTGTGTTTTTCCACAAAATATCTTCTTCACAAGACAAGTACACCTCTCAAGGGTCACTCCACTTTGTTTTATAGCCAAAAATCAAGACAAAGGCTTAAAATATGCAAAGATGTCAAGGAAAGTGACATGAAACAAAAGTGGCACGGCCGTGTCTGGGACACGGCCGTGTCTCAACTGCTTGAATAATCGAAAAGTTGTGCGTCGAGAGGCTCGGCCATGTCCGTGACACGGCCGTGCGGCACTATGCGGAAAAGGCGAAATGGCGAAAGTGACTCGGTCGTGTCCCAAAAGGCACGGTCGAGTCCTTCTCATCCGGAAAGTGCCGTTCTTGCTGGAATGAGACCGGCCGTGTCTGTGACACGGCCGAGTTACTGATCTTGCCGAGCGCTGTCGCACCCTAATTGAGTTGCCTGGTGCAGCCTAGTCCGGTTGCACAGTGGCTAGTCCGGTTGCACAGTGCGGCCTAGTCCGCTTTTGGTCTTCTTGGCATGATCCTTCGTTCTTGTATCAATTCACCTCGGATTTTAGCATATGATATACCGTTTGAAGCTAATTTCACGAGGAATTTATATCAAAGGAGAATACATCTCAATTCGGAGTGGAGATTCTGGTATTTAGGAGATTCGGCCGATACTGCTTAAATCTTTCATCGTTTTAGGCCCCGTTTTAGCTTTTGATTGTCATAAACTCCAATATTATCAATGAAAGCGCATATTTCACCACAATCTTCGTCCGGATACCTACAAAACAAAAACACAACATACCACGCGTAAAAAGGGCAAAAACACTCGAAAACAAATGAAAGTGCGACTCGATAGAACAGAATGAGACGATCAAAAATCGACTCATCAAATCCCCCCAAACCTAAACTTTGCTTGTCCCCAAGCAAAAATAAATAAAACACACGACAAAGAAAACGAGAAGGATTGAATAATCAAGTTAATCATCGGGTATACATACAATCATCCTGTTGGGTTTCTATGTATCGAATTACAAAATAATCGAAGTAAAAACGCAGCGGAACAATAAAAGTGAAAACCCAATTTAGGATCTCATGCAGTAATTTAATTGTTTAATTAAAGAGTTAATCGAATTACCTTAATCCGATTGAACAATTCTAGATCCGGACTAGAAGCAGATGAATATCTCCTTCCTCTTTTGGTGATCCACACACGAACAATTCCACAAGCCGGATTGCTAGATCCTTACGAATAATATTGATAAATAGTACAACACAAATTCCTTACTAGAAGGATTGTACTATTGATCAAGATCAACTAAGGGAAGAGAGATGATCGACTCCGTTCTCCTACAATATAATGTAGATGGCCGATTTTTCTTCTTCTTGAAGGGCCGATTTTAGGTCTTAATTTACGGTTACAACTCCTTGTCCTAGACCTTATATTTATACTAAGTAAACCCTAGATTCAATAATCTAGTATTTGCTTAGTTGCCCCTCAACTTATTAAATAATACAATATATATAATATCGATATTATATATATTACTTATTATTTAATCTCCTTATAAATATAATATCGATATTATATTTATTATTCCCGATTGATATTTATTCCTACTTGTCTATAATTGTCGTATGTGCGACCCAAAGGCTTATATTATGTTGGCAATTATTTAATACCTTATTAAATAATAAATCATAAGCTGCCTCTAGCAAGACATAATGATTAACCAAATAATATAAGTTAATAGACCATTAAACATTGTAACGTGTCAAATCCCTTTGTCGCGCGATATCATATATGAACTAAGACATGGAGTCTGTCATACTTATTTATGTACAAATGCTTTCTCGATCTTAAGTAGGTGATTGAATCAAATGACTCTTCATTTGAGCATGGCCATGCATTTCCTTGATCCTACTTATCGAGGGCCAATGAGATATCTCTCTCACTTAAGAGAGGACAAATCCCCATCTTGATTATTCATTGCCCTTTTCATTTCTTCCACTATTCCCCATCGCGAACCTTTAGTAACACCTTGTTTCAGATGACGTTGGATTAAGTCAAGGCATAGCTTGATTATCATGTTGGACTCTATGATAATCTCGGGTTCAAGGATTTATTGACATCGTATTGAGATTCACTTATGACATTTCCATGCGGTGATCTCAATGCGGGTCGGTCGATATTAGTTCTCCAACCAATACCCATAAGATTGATCCGTACCATACGCATAATCATCCGATGATTATCAATCAAACTTATACTAGTATATTAATCACTTGAGTCTCTACTCGCGATTTTACAGGGGGACATTTGAATAATCTTATTATTCGTGAATAACTATTATTCGATTATTATAATATTAAAACATGCACACATTATAATAATCAACGAGAAATAAATGATATCAAATAACTTTATTTAAATGTGACAATTACAAATCTAGGCACATCGAATGTCCTAGGGCACTATTCCCAACAATCTCCCACTTGCACTAGGACCATTCATTCATGACTTTTAGTCCTATTGCTCTAGCATGCTCAACATGCTTTCCTTGTGAGAGAGGCTTGGTAAGTGGATGCGCAACATTCTCTTAGTTGCTACTTTGCATATTGTAATATCTCCTCGTCGCGATCTCTCGACTAGGTGATATTTTAAGTATATGTTTGGAATTATGATGGGACCTAGGCTCTTTAGCTTGTGCAATAGCACCATTATTGTCACAATAAAGGCTTATGGGACCACGGATGGTTGGCACCACTCCTAGTTCGGTAACGAACTTCTTGATCCATCTGGCTTCCTTAGCCGCATCCGATCTTGCCAGGTACTCGGCACATGTGAGAATCAGCAACCGTGCTTTGCTTGGAACTCTTCCAACTCACAGCACCTCCATTCAATACAAACACATAACCAGTTTGCGATTTAAAATCGTCTCTGTCGGTTTCGAAACTTGCATCGGCGTAACCTCTTACAGCCAGCTCGTTTCCCACCCCTCCATAAACTAGGAAATCATCCTTAGTTCTTCTCAAGTACTTTAGGATGGTTTTCACTGCTGTCCAGTGACTTTCACCTGGATTCGATTGGTATTGACTTGTCATACTAAGAGCAAACGATACATCTGGTCGAGTACAAATCATGGCATACATGATCAATCCAATAGCCGAAGCGTATGGTATCTTGCTCATACGGGCTCGCTCATCAGGAGTCTTAGGACTCTGAGTCTCACTCAGATGAATGCCATGTGACATTGGCAGGAGTCCTCTCTTGGAGTCTTGCATATTGAACCTCTTCAATATTTTATTAATGTATGTACTTTGACTCAGACCAATCAATCTCTTTGATCTATCTCTATAGATCTTTATCCCAAGAATGTAAGCAGCTTCTCCTAAGTCTTTCATTGAGAAACAACTTCCCAACCAAGTCTTGGTATGCGCAAGGTGGGAATGTCATTTCCAATGAGTAATATGTCATCTACATATAAGACTAAGAAAACAACTATTCTCCCACTAACCTTCTTGTACACACAAGGTTCATCTTCATTTTGAATGAATCCAAACTCTTTGTGATTTCATCAAAGCGAAGATTCCGACTCAGAAGCACTGCTTCAACCCATAAATGGATCTTTGAAGCTTGCAAACCTTTTTAGAATTTTACGGATGAACAAAACCTTCAGGTTGTGTCATGTACACATCCTCGAGTAAGTTTCCATTAAGGAATGCTATTTTGACATCCATTTGCCATATTTCATAATCATAGTATGCGGCAATGGCAAATAAAATTCTAATTGATTTAAGCATGACTACTGGCGAAAAGGTCTCATCATAGTCAACACCATGAATGCATACATAACCTTTTGCCACTAGTCTAGCTTTATAGGCTTTGATTATCATCCATGTCTTTCTTCTTTTTATAGACCCATTTGCACCCAATGTGTTTAACACCCACAGGTGGATCTATCAAGTTCCAAAATTGATTGTCATACATGGATTGCATCTCGGACTTCATGGCTTCTAGCCATTCCTCGGACTACAGTCACAGGCGGCTCTGTATAGGTACTAGGCTCATCATCTATGAGCGATGCATCATCATCCTCCGTTACGAGATAACCATATCTCTCAGGTTCATGTCGCATCCTATCGATCTGCGTGGGACTTGTGTACTTTGAATGGGCTCTTCAACTGTTTGTTGAGCTTGTTCGGTTTCCATCGGTGAAGCGATGTCTTCTTGTGGTTCTCGATTTTCCTCGAGAATTACTCTTCTCCCACTGTCTCTTTTGGAAATAAATTCCCTTTCTAAGAATACAGCATTTCGAGCAACAAACACTTTGTTCTCTGCGGGCTTGTAAAAGTAATATCCTTTAGTTTCCTTAGGATATCCCACAAATAAACATCTTTCAGATCTGGATGCCAGTTTGTCAAACACTTGGCGCCTTACGAACGCTTCGCAACCCCAGATCTTTAGAAAAGACAAGTTTGGTCTTTTACCAGTCCATTTCTCAAATGGTGTCTTTTCAACTGCTTTAGATGGAACACGGTTAAAGGTGAATGCTGCTGTTTCTAAGGCGTGGCCCCAAAATGATAATGGAAGCTCTGTTAGACTCATCATGGATCGAACCATATCTAATAAAGTTCGATTCCTCCTCTCGGACACTCCGTTATCTTTGAGGTGTGCGGGAGGAGTAAGTTGCGAAACAATTCCACAACTCCTAAGATGATCATCGAATTCTTGGCTCAAGTATTCCCCACCTCGATCTGATCGAAGGGATTTAATTGTCTTGCCAAGTTGATTCTGTACTTCATTCTGGAATATTTTGAACATTTCAAAAGATTCATGTTTATACTTCATAAGATAAACATATCCATATCGGCTAAAATCATCGGTGAACGTAATGAAGTATTGGTATCCGCCTCTGGCATGAGTGCTAAGAGGTCCGCATACATCAGTATGTATTAGGCCTAATAGATCACTAGCCCTTTCTCCATGACCGGTGAAAGGATTCTTCGTCATCTTGCCCAATAAACAAGATTCGCATGTCCCATATGATTCATAGTCAAAAGAGTCTAAAAGTCCATCATTATGGAGTTTAGAAATGCGTTTCTCGTTTATGTGACCAAGTCGACAATGCCATAAGTAAGTCGGATTAGAATCATTGAGCTTAGGTTTCTTGAATGCAATGTTATAGACTTCCAAAGTGTCGGACTCATCTAGATCAATATTGTAAAGGCGTATATAACTTTGTAGTACCATAAAGCAAGTCATCAAAGAAAATACGAATGATCTTATTCTTAATAAGAAAGCGTAACCTTCACAATCTAATGTAGAAATGAAATAATATTCCTATTCATAGCGGGAACATAATAGCAATTGTTCAAAACTAACAAAAGCCCATTGGGCAAAACTAGATCATAAGTTCCTACGGCTAGTGCGGCAACTCTTGCGCCATTGCCGACTCTTAGATCTACTTCCCTTTCTTGATTCTCTCGCTTCTCAACCCCTGCACATTTGTACAAATGTGAGATCCACATCCGTATCTAATACCCGGGAGTTAGAGGTAGATAAGTTAACTTCTATAACAAATATACATGGCGGTCTCACCGCCTGGTACGCTTTAGCTCTTCCAAGTAAATCTTGCAATTTCTTTTCCAATGTCTGGTTTATTGCAATGATGGCAATTTCCATCTTTGGGAGCTTTAGCCTTGAAACCCGGCCTAGTAGGGTCTTTAGATTTGGCAACTTTTGCCTTACCCTTGCCCTTGCCTTTGTTCTTAAAGGATTTCCCTTTCTTGACCATCAACACATGGTTTAGTTTCTTCTTAATATTACCTTTCGGCCGTTTTAAGCATCCCATGCGGCTCGGCAATGGACTTCTCCATCTCATTCATATTATAGTTCATAATGAAGACCGAAACTTTCGGGCAATGAGTTTAGGATCACATCCGTGGAGTGCTCCTTAGAAAGTGGAAAACCAAGCCTTTCAAGATGATCAATATATCCTTTCATCTTGAGCACGTGAGCGCGACAGATGTCCCCTCAACCATCTTGCAAGCATACAAGGCTTGAAAGGTCTCATACCTCTCTTGCCTAGCATGCTTCGAGAAAGTTTCCTTGAGGTGAGCATTTAGCTCATAAGCTTCCATCTCCTCCAGATTCTTACGAAGTTACGGACAAATGGTGGCCAACATAAGACAACCGACATCAATGGAATCATCACAATGTTTCTTCCATTTGTCTTTTGTTGCTTTATTTGCATTGTCGGTGGCTCATCGGGAATTTCTTCCTCAAGAACATACGACTTTCTTTCTTGCTTGAGAACTATTCTCGGGCTCGGATCCAATCCGGATAGTTCTCGCCATTTTCTTTGGCTTGTCCTTCTCAAGGACGGATCGCGATGAAATGGTGGATGTGTTGTTTGATGCCATTCTACAAAATTCAATATGCAAAATATTTAGTCACATTATTTTATTTCTCGAAAAATACTCCCACTAAAACAAAGCACCCTCAATTTACAACATTTGTAATTTTAGTGGGCTAAGATCCCATTTCGCACAATCCTAAACTCAGCTTTGGCATGACGCCTAGAATTGAACTACTTTAGGTGGATAACTCTTTATCGATTACATCATATGTAACTCTTAGATTATATCATGGGATTTGGCATCGTATGCCCAAGCATGTTATAATCCCATCTTATGCCTTAAGGTTCAAAACTATTTTGATTTCCAAATTCATTAAACGTATAGGTATCACCATTACCTATCCTACCTTACTAAGATAATCCGAGTGCCCGACTTTGGCATGACCCACTCATGATGATCGAAGTCTTGATAGGTGTTTTTCAAATGAACGGCATTAAAATTTTAACGAGGATTTTTATCCTATGTCAATGTCTATGTTTGCTAACATACATCTAAACATACATAGCATCACATACATGCATAAATTTAAACATACATCGCATCACATGACAATAAAGCATCGGACCGTGTATAGCATGACCATAATCTAACGTGATTTTCATGAGCCAACATGAAAATCACAAAGGTCATCTAAAGGGTTAAATATGGTCTTCATTGATCTTCCAACTCCTTGGAGCGTCATACGCGATCAATTTGCTCCTCGAGTCCGTCTTTCTCGTCCTTCTTGTCTTCATTACATTAATGAAATTTAATACTACACTAATAAATTAAATTACAAGAAGTACAAACGACACGTAGGCCGTAAAATAATAAACAATTTAAATAGACGACTCGCAGCCGTAAAACCAATTATAATTAAGCGACACGCAGCCGTAAAACCAACCCATAAGAAATTAAATTATCCAATCACATTGGTCAATTTATGGTCATGCCATACACCACACACATACCATTAATAATTATCAAATAATTAATAAAGCATGTAATATACTAAATAATCTATTTATCGACAATCGACAATAATTAAAATTTGTGTCATCACATGAACAAAAGCTGGACTCTGGCCGAGATGGTGCACGTGAGATCTGGGCGGGGTTTGCCCGGTTCGAAACCGGCGGTTGCGGTGCAACATTTTGCAACTATTATTTCCAAATTTACTTTTATAACAAAAGGACTTATAAAAGGAACTGCGAAAAGTTACCAAAAGCAGATCCAGTAGAGATGGTAAGTGGTCTGAAGGGTAGCCGAGTGGCGCGGGATCAAATCCCGAGTTTTGCGGAAGTATTTTTGCAATATTTAAAAGCAGTTTATTGCCTTTAATAAAACATCCGTGAGAAAAATTCCAAAACAAAATTGCAGCGCACTTGGTAAGTAGCTAGGTGGTGCTGGACAACAGTGGTTTGAACCCTGGTGATGCAAAATCATTTTTGCTAATTAATACAACCAGCGGGTCCAGGCCCGACCGACCCGGACCGAATCTGTCCAGGCACTGCATTTATCTTGTTCGAGCTTGATTACGGGCCGATTTTGCGAAAAGCAGTCCAGAAAATTATTTTTGACGATCCGATTTAATCAAATTAAACCGGAAAAATATTTTATAAAATCTATATTTTATAAACATAATCAGAACATAATTTACACATAAATATGTTCTACACAAACAATTAAATTACATGCAAGTTGTCTCGATACCCTTTGTTGGGTTTCTATGTATCGAATTACAAAATAATCGAAGTAAAAGCAGCGGAACAATAAAAGTGAAAACCCAATTTAGGATCTCATGCGGTAATTTAATTGTTTAATTAAAGAGTTAATCGAATTACCTTAATCCGATTGAACAATTCTAGATCCGGACTAGAAGCGGATGAATATCTCCTTCCTCTTTTGGTGATCCACACACGAACAATTCCACAAGCGGATTGCTAGATCCTTACGAATAATATTGATAAATAGTACAACACAAATTCCTTACTAGAAGGATTGTACTATTGATCAAGATCAACTAAGGAAGAGAGATGATCGACTCCGTTCTCCTACAATATAATGTAGATGGCCGATTTTTCTTCTTCTTGAAGGGCCGATTTTAGGTCTTAATTTACGGTTACAACTCCTTGTCCTAGACCTTATATTTATACTAAGTAAACCTAGATTCAATAATCTAGTATTTGCTTAGTTGCCCCTCAACTTATTAAATAATACAATATATATAATATCGATATTATATATATTACTTATTATTTAATCTCCTTATAAATATAATATCGATATTATATTTATTATTCCCGATTGATATTTATTCCTACTTGTCTATAATTGTCGTATATGCGACCCAAAAGGCTTATATTATGTTGGCAATTATTTAATACCTTATTAAATAATAAATCATAAGCGGCCTCTAGCAAGACATTATGATTACCCAAATAATATAAGTTAATAGTCCATTAAACCTTTTAACGTGTCAAATCCCTTTGTCGCGCGATATCATATTTGAACTAAGTCATGGAGTCTGTCATACTTATTTATGTTCAAATGCTTTCTCGATCTTAAGTAGGTGATTGAATCAAATGACTCTTCATTTGAGCATGGCCATGCATTTCCTTGATCCTACTTATCGAGGGGCCCAATGAGATATCTCTCTCACTTAAGAGAGGACAAATCCCCATCTTGATTATTCATTGCCCTCTACATGACTTCCACTAATCCCGATCGCTAACCTTTATGATCACCATGTTTGAGATGACGTTGGATTACGTCAAGGCATATGATTATCATGTTGGACTCTATGATAATCTCGGGTTCAAGGATTTATTGACATCCGTATTGAGATTCACTTATGACATTTCCATGCAGTGATCTCAATGCGGGTCGGTCCAGTATTAGTTCTCCAACCAATACCCATAAGATTGATCCGTACCATACGCATAATCATCCGATGATTATCAATCAAACTTATACTAGTATATTAATCACTTGAGTCTCTACTCAACGCGATTTTACCAGGGACATTTGAATAATCTTATTATTCGTGAATAACTATTATTCGATTATTATAATATTAAAACATGCACACATTATAATAATCAACGAGAAATAAATGATATCAAATAACTTTATTTAAATGTGACAATTACAAATCTAGGCACATCGAATGTCCTAGGGCACTATTCCCAACACATCCGGGGATGTATCAGTATCGTAAAGTCTCGTAATTCATCATGGAAGCCTAAACTCACAAATGAGTGGAAAGCAATGGCACTAGATCGAACATGCAAGAAAACAAGTCTTAATAATCCCTCACTGAATTATATCAATTCACTCATCTCTCAAGTGTTTAGATAGGTCAATACGCTCAACTCGATTCAAATGGAAAGTTCTAGTATATGCTTGCACTTCTTCTCTTCATCAAACACATCAATATTCACAAAACATGAGTCATAGGGTCTTACTTTTGGTTGTAACAGGGCTGTGGCTCAGGTTGGGAAAATTTGGCTAGTAGTTACAAGTTCAGTCCAAGTAGAGCATATACGATCCTCATATATGTGAAATAAAAACTCAAAGCAAGATCGATCATTCTACTTCAATTCTCCCGTATATATATCTCCCTCTTTTTTTTTCTAGGCCTTGTTAAGTGTAATTCTTATGATATTGGCCTATTTCTCACAACCCAACGACTTCCCTTTTGTTTTTCTTAGGCTCACTCCTCTCCTCCCTATTTTTTCTATCCCACTATTATTATTAGGATGGGGCTTATTATTTTCGAGGAACGGAGAGAAGATTTTTACCTCTATACACCACAAACTTTGCACACCTTCGTTTTCAAATATACCCTCTCATGCTCTTACGTGGACCAATACTTAGGTAAGTTATGGCTTTTGATATGGAGCAATAAGATGCGGTTTTCAAACAAAATTACGGCTAAAGGCTCAACGAGGCTAGCAAAGGATATTGATATGAATTGGTGGATATTTTTAGATAAGTAGGTTCAAGACAAAAAATGGGCAGCCCTAATCATTCCTCGTGTATGTAAATATCAACACGTCATCCGACAGAATCATGCAAGTTCTAAAGAATACAATCCATAAGAAGAGAAATCACTCATGAAAGAATTTCACCGCTAAAAGTGAACGGTTTAATTAGGCACAAGGACTCACGGCTTTTGGACTTCCATACTCATTCCTTACACGTCAAATCAAGTAACCAAAAACTATACATTCACACGCAAGGTCAAGCAATCAATTAGATTTATTAAACTCTACGAGCCAAACACAAACACGATTAATCATCCATATACCCAACAGTTAACAAGGTTATTGCAATCCAACTACGACATCGCGCAAGAAAAAAAAAAAAAGAAAGGAAACAAACATCACGCAAACAAAAAAAAAAAAATAAAAATCGAAGAAGTTGCACTCCCCCAAACCTAAACCTTTGCTTATCCCCAAGCAGAAAGATTAAGTCAGGAAAAATGCGAAAATGCAAATTAAAAAGAAAGAAAATAAAACTACCGGATTAAGATGTGTGGTTTTTGATCACGGGGCACCATGCTTTTGTGCTCGGGTCTCTACTTTCAATAGGCTAGGTTTCTTCCTCAGATGAATACTTCCTTTATTAGATTACCTACACACGCCACAGAAAAAAACAAAATTAATGCAATAATAATAATAAAAGCGATAAAAATTAAAACTCCCTTGGGTTGCCTCCCAAGCGGCGCTTTTATAGTCTTTAGCTCGACTTCTTGATTCTTCTATCCGGGATTAAATGGAAATGTGCTAGGTCCAACCATATAGCTCGTCATTTTTCGCTCGTTTTCCTTTGTAAGGATGTGGAGAGTGGTTCCATGGATTTCCATTGTGAGCGCTTTTGTCACCATTTCAATTTTCATTATCATCGTCACCATGAAATGTCTTCCTTGAAGAATAAGTGACGTGATTTTTGTTGGTGATGTTTCTTCTATGTTTGGTATCACGAAATCCATCGGGACTATTACCTCCCCCAAACCTAGTGGCGAGTATATTGGTTTTTGTGTTAAATTAATACTCGCTCCTAAGTTCACAGTGGGAACTTCTTTCTCCACGAAAAGAACTTCCATGTCAAAGCTTTCTAGGTCCTCCTTTCGATGCATTGATTTGACCGGTTCGCTCTTATTCTCTTCAATTGGCTTCTCGATTGGATCTTTAGATTTGTCCCAAGGAATTCGAGTCTCGCAGATTGGGTAGCGATTACTCGGATTTCTTCATCGTTCGACTCATCCTCTTCAATCACCATAGATTTCTCCGATTGACTCGGCAATTCTTCTTTCTCACCGCCCCTCTCTTTCGCTTCGGAAATTATCTCTTTATTTATCACTTTACCACTTCGGATGGTGGTAATAGCTTGAACTTGCTCGGGTTGACTTGGTAGTTTACCCGTTTCTTGTTTGCATGCCTCGGTAGCAAGTTGCCCAATTTGAATCTCCATTTTCTTCATCGAAACTTCTAAAGATTCAAACCTTTTATTGTTCTCTACTCGGTTTTCCTTGCCCTCCTTAATGAATGCCGCAATACTCTCCTCAAGAGAGTTCCTTTGTTGTGGAGGTGGTTCACTTCGCGTTGGTTGTTGGGCTCGGTTTCCTCCGTTGTATTGAGTTTGGACATTTGCGTCGTATGCCATCAGGTGATAAGTATTTGGGAGAGGTGCATTTCTTGCGTTTCCGCCATAATTATTCCTCCTCTCCTCCCACTCGGGCCTTCCGTGCTTTGTCCCATAGCCCAATTAACTTGTTCGGTTTGTTCATCCGGAAAAATATAAGGGCAAGAATTAGCATGATGTCCGGGTCCCCAACAAATTTCGCAAACTCGTGAGCTCGAAGATTTATTTTGAATCTTGAGTTGTCTTAGTTCCTTCATTAACTCATCGATTTTAGATTGCATCTCGTCCTTCTCGCTTACTTGGTTCACAACTCCTCTATGAACACGCACATTTTTTGTTGAGTATTAGCACCCATTTATTCAATTACGTCATAAGCTTGTCTCTCCGTTAACCCCCAAAACGAACCACCGGCTTTATCTACCGCTCCTTGGCAATATTGTGTCAACCCATCATAGAAGAATTGATTAAGTAGTTGAAGCGGATAGTGATGGTGTGGGCATTGAATGAGGAGCATCTTGAATCGGTCCCATGCTTCATGAAATGCCTCTCCGTCTTGTTGTCCGAATGTTGAGATTTGGGCTCTCAATTGTGTAGTCTTGAATGAGAGAAGTACTTGGTAATGAATTTGTCGTAAACTTCATCCCACGTTTTGGTGAGCCGGCGCCAAAGTCATCAACCATTGTTTCGCCCCATCCTTGAGTGTATAAGGGAAGCACTTCATTCTTAGTTGATCCTCGCTCAACCCGTTCAATGGGAAGTTATCAATCGCAACATAGAGATCTCGGATGAATGATAACGGATCCTCTCGTGCTAATCCGTGAAATGAGGGCAATTGCTCTATGTGAAATCCGCTTATGTGGTAGTTCCTTGCGGCCGGTGCTAATTGGATGCATGAAATGGCGGTGTTCACTACGGGTTTTGCATAGTCCCTCATAAGATGTTCGACCGGAGGTTGTTGCGGCATGTTATAGTTCGCCTCCATCCCATATTGAGATCCGGGATAATAATTCGCTCCATATTGCATTCCAACGGGTGGTTGTCTCGGATAGAAGTATCTCCCTTGTTGAGCTTCGTGCATCCCTTGATTGCGCCCAACATGATCATATCTCGGAAACCTTGGTTGACGAATGTTTTCTCTCTCAAGCAATTGGTGCTCTTCAAGATCCGGATTATTCTCGTCGTTTGCCATTGATGATTGCGCTATTATTTTTGGTGCTCTAATTCTTTGAACCTCATCTATGGGTGGAAGAATCGGGTTCCCCAACGATCCCCTACCAAGCATAAACAAGAGAAGTTAGAGCGAATTTTAAGTCTTTATCGAAAATAATGAAAACGGAAAAATAATCAAGAAAAACAATTCAACTATTATTAAAACAAGATCAAAAATTAAACGCCAATTCCCCGGCAACGGCGCCAAAAACTTGATGGATTCAAATTAAATACTCGCAAGTGTACGAATCGCTCTTGTAGTGAGCGGCAAGTAACTCCGAGGTCGATCTCACGAGGAATTGGAAACGGTTTAAAATTCGATGATGTTCGGCAAATAGTCGAATGAACAAAAGTAAATTAAATTAAAATACATCATTGGTTGATTATGATTACAATTACTAATGCACAAAATTTAAATTGAACTAAGTGATAACAACACCAATTTGATGGTCGGATAAATGAGAGATAACAATAATGAGATTAATATGGGAATTTAGAGTCACCGACACATATGTAATCAATTATTAGTTCCGATACTCAAATAAATAAGGTTAGGAATTATCGATTGCTCACGATTAAAAGAAATCCGTTTGATGGCGGAAATTCTAAAAATCACGATTGTTCTCAACGAAAATTAAGGGATACTCTTTTGATGGGGACGAAACCCTAGCTAACAATCAATTAACCGACTACTTTTGATGAGGTAAATCGTTAAAAGATCGCGAAAAAGCCGAGAACATTCACAATCGTTTCTTTGGTCGTTTGATGGCGAACACCGATAAAAACCCTCGATTCGAATAATAATAACAACAATGAAAAAGGTTTGATGATCTAAGTCAAAAGTTCTTAAACGAAGACCGAACAAGAGGAACAATCCCAAACTTTATCCGGAAAATCAAAAGGAACTAACAATCAAAAACATGTGTGTGGCTATATCTAAAAACCCATATGAAGTGTTTAGCCACACATGATTAATTCAACAACAATAATGGAAATTGAAGAACAAAACATGGTAAAAACTTCCCTTGTAAATGCCGAAATCGAATTCCCGATGAAGGTTTGATGATCTTCTTACAAGAACTCACAACAAATTTATACAAGGAATTATTATATCTCACTAAAGTATTTTTCTCACTCCAAGAACACACAAGGAAGATGATGAAAATCTCTTTCTTTCCCACTCTTTTGGTGTTTTTCCACCCTAATCTTGTGTTTTTCCACAAAATATCTTCTTCACAAGACAAGTACACCTCTCAAGGGGTCACTCCACTTTGTTTTATAGCCAAAAATCAAGACAAAGGCTTAAAATATGCAAAGATGTCAAGGAAAGTGACATGAAACAAAAGTGGCACGGCCGTGTCTGGGACACGGCCGTGTCTCATTCTTGTTGAATAATCGAAAAGTTGTCTGCCGAGAGGCTCGGCCGTGTCCGTGACACGGCCGTGCGGCACTATGCGGAAAAGGCGAAATGGCGAAAGTGACTCGGCCGTGTCCCAAAAGGCACGGTCGAGTCCTACTCATCCGGAAAGAGCCGTTCTTGCTGGAATGAGACCGCCGTGTCTGTGACACGGCGAGTTGATCTTGCCCGGCGCCGTCGCACCCTAATTGAGTTGCACAGTGCAGCTAGTCCGGTTGCACAGTGCGGCTAGTCCGGTTGCACAGTGCGGCTAGTCCGCTTTTGGTCTTCTTCGGCATGATCCTTCGTTCTTGTATCAATTCACCTCGGATTTTAGCATATGATATACCGTTTCGAAGCTAATTTCACGAGGAATTTATATCAAAGGAGAATACATCTCAATTCGGAGTGGAGATTCTGGTATTTAGGAGATTCGGCCGATACTGCTTAAATCTTTCATCGTTTTAGGCCCCGTTTTAACTTTTGATTGTCATAAACTCCAATATTATCAATGAAAGCGCATATTTCACCACAATCTTCGTCCGGATACCAACAAAACAAAAACACAACATACCACGCGTAAAAAGGGCAAAAACACTCGAAAACAAATGAAAGTGCGACTCGATAGAACAGAATGAGACGATCAAAAATCGACTCATCAGTCTGCATACATCAGTATGTACTAGGCCTAATAGATCACTAGCCCTTTATCCATGATTGGTGAAAGGATTTTTCATCATCTTGCCCAATAAATAAGATTCACATGTCCCATATGACTTATAGTCAAATGAGTCTAAAAGTCCATCATTATGGAGTTTCGAAGTGTGTTTCTCGTTTATGTGGCCAAATCGACAGTGCCTGAAGTTTAGAATAATTGAGCTTAGTTTTATTGGTTGCAATGTTATAGACTTTCAAAGTATTGGACTCATCTAGATCAATATTGTAAAGGCCAGTATATAACTTTGCAGTACCTTAAAGCAAGTCATCAAAGGAAATACGAATAATCTTATTCTTAATAAGAAGATTGTAACCTCCACAATCTAATGTAGAAACTGAAATAATATTCCTATTCGTAGCAGGAACATAATAGTAATTGTTCAACACTAACAAAATCCCATTGGGTAAAACTAGATCATAAGTTCCAACGGCAAGTGCAGCAACTCTTGTTCCATTGCCGACTCTCAGATCTACTTCCCCTTTCTTCAGCTCTCTACTGCTTCTCAACCCCTGCACATTTTTACAAATGTGAGATCCACATCCAGTATCCAATACCGAGGAGTTATAAGTAGATAAGTTAACTTATTAACAAACATACCTCTGGCATTCTCAATACCCTTGGTACGCTTTAGCTCTTCCAAGTAAACCTTGCAATTTCTTTTCCATTGTGCTGGTTTATTGCAATGATAGCAATTTCCATCTTTGGGAGCTTTATCCTTGAAAACCGGCTTAGTTGGGTCTCTAGCTTTGGCAACTTTTGCCTTACCTTTACCCTTGCCTTTGTTTTTGAATGACTTCCCTTTGCTGACCATCAGCACATGGTCTGGTCTTTTCTTAATATTTTGCTCAGCCGTTTTAAGCATCCCATACAGCTCAGCAATGGACTTCTCCATCTCATTCATATTATAGTACATAATGAACTGATCAAAACTATCGGGCAATGAGTTTAGGATCACATCCGTGGAGTGCTCCTTAGAAAGTGGAAAACCAAGCCTATCAAGATGATCAATATATCATTTCATCTTGAGTAAATGAGCACTGAGATGTCCCATGAACCATCTTGCAAGCATACAAGGCTTGAAAGGTCTCATACCTCTCTTGCCTAGCGTTCTTTGAGAAAGTTTCCTTGAGGTGAGCATTAAGCTCATAGGCTTCCATTTATTCCAGGTTCTTCTGAATTTCTGGACAAATTGTATCCAACATAAGACAACTGACATCAACAGAATCATCACAATGTTTCTTCCATTTGTCTTTTGTTGCTTTGTTAGCATTGTCAGCAGGCTCATCGAGAATTTCTTCTTAAAAAACATACATCTTTCTTTCTTGCTTGAGAACTATTCTCAAGCTCCAGATGCAATTCAGATAGTTGCTGTAGTTTTCTTTGAGCTTGTCCTTCTCAAGGACGGATCCCAGTGAAATGGTGGATGTGTTATTTGATGCCATTTTAATATCTACAAAATTCAATATACAAAGTATTTAGTCACATTTTAATTTCTCGAAAAATACTCCCACTAAAACAAAATACCCTCAATGTTACAACATTTGTAATTTTAGTGGGCTAAGACCCTATTTTGCACAATTCTAAACTCAGCTTTAGCATGACGCCTAGAATTGAGCTACTTTAGGTTGATAACTTTTTATCGATTACATCATATGTAACTATTAGATTATACTTATGGGATTTGGCATCTTATGCCGAAACATGTTATAATCCCATCTTATGCCTTAAGGTTTCAAAACTATTTTGAATTCTTAGTTCATTAAAACACATAAGTATCACTATTACCTATCCTACCTTACTAAGATAATCCGAGCACCCAGCGTTGGCATGACCTGCTCAAGATGATCGAAGTCTTGATAGGTATTTCAAATGAACGGCATTAAAAAAGTTTAATGAGGTGTTTTATCCTATGTTGCATGTCTATGTTGGCTAACATAAATCTAAACATACATCGCATCACATACATGCATAAATTTAAACATACATAGCATCAAATGACATAAAAAGCATAAGACGGTATATAGCATGACCATAATCCTAATGTGATTTTCACGAGTCGACATGAAAATCACAAAGGTCGATCTAAAGGGTATTCATTGATCTCCCAACTCATTGGAATGTCATACGCGATCAATTAGCTCATCGAGTTCGTCCTCCACCTCCTTCTTGTCTTCATTACATTAATGAAAATTATACTACACTAGTAAAATTAAATTACAAGAGGACAAACGACACGCAAACTGTAAATTATAATAATAAATTAAAATACGACTCGCGGGCCGTATAAACCAATTATAATTAAACGACACGTAGGTCGTAAAACCAACCCAATAATAAACTGAAACATCCAATCACATTGGTCAATTTATGGTCATGTCATACACCATACACCATAAATTAATTAATTTATGGTCATGTAGGATTTATCATTTTAGACCTTGCCTGCGAGTAGTTCAAATTTTTATACTAAGTCTTGAAGATCAGATATTTCGACAGAAGACATAAAGACAGCCTCTCCGTATCAAAGTCATTTTGGCATTATCAAAAAGAGAGGAATTGTTGGAAAAAAATCCGCCCTGCATTTTGATAATTGCCTCATACAGCAAGTTCTTCAAAGTCATATTTCGGTCTAAGTATAGAAGATGTTAGGAAACATCATACTGCCTGACCGTACAGTGAAAGATCATTTAGCAAGTCAAGAGTCCTTCCCTACAGCGAATTCATCAAGATACAACAACAGATAAAGAAGTTGGAGATAGCAAACATGTTGTAGGTGTTTTACGTAGGAAAAGTAAAACACATATCCAACAGGACTGAAGAAAATCTTAAACCATTGTGAAAGAAACATTGTTTATTCACAAAGTATTCATGGTTAAAGTGGCATTTAATGCTGATAGGACAATATTTAATGCGACTGAAGAGACTACAATCTGAAACAGTCTGAAGAGCATTTAATGCTAGTCAAAGAGAATGTCTGAAGCATTAAATACAAATCGCCTTTAATTCAAATATTTTGAAGGCGCCAATCATAGCAGTCTCAATCTCACCAACCGACCTACGGCTACATTTATAAAAGATCTATTTCCAAGGTTATAAATAGCCCCAAGCAAGAGAACCCTGCGCACTCAAGACTTTACTTCGCGAAATAAATCTGACGCATTAGCTCTGACAATCTAAATATCAACTTACAAAGAGCACTATATTTCCTTGACCATACAACTTCATCAAGAGAATAAATATACAGAGTCCTCAACGCAAACAGCACACCTTACAACGAACGTTCATCAAGCATACCGCTGCTGTTTGATCTTGTTCTAGCAAACCTTTCGTTGAGATTAACCCTGTGTGGACTAAGTCTTGCTAGTTCCGACCTGTGTGGGATGAATGGCATTGAAGACGAAGCTTCGGTCAGTGTGAGAAGAAGCGAGTCGAAGAAGCCAAGCCAATCTGTGTGAATATCCCAAGCTACTGTCGGCTGTATCAATCTGTGTGAACGATACAGCGACGCATTTAGTTAAAGTCACATGGTTGTGTACGCCGTGATTTTAATAAACATCGTACTTCTGTGTGGAGGGCCAGTGGACGTAGAAGGGTTTACCTCAAACCACTTAAATATGTGTGTATTTACGTTCTGTCATTTACTGTTTTCATATATGCCTGTGTGATTTAAGTATACATATTGTAAAAATCCTATACGCACCAAGCGAACAGGAGATTACTTAGTTGTTGTATTTACAGTAACTTAACATCAGACTTTCGCTACGCAAAATAACTTCGAGAAAGATACGGCTTATTCAACCCCCCTTCTAAGCTGTTTAATTTATACTTTGTGGCCAACAATCATGTCTAGCATGGATGACCTGTCCATAAGTAAGCATTTCGCTCTTACATTGCACCGAGATCTCCTTATTCTCTAACACCAATAAAGTTCCAACGCGTCCGTCATATATCGCATTGTTGATTCATGGACATAACTATAGTTAGAGACCTCATGTGATCTTAGCTGAGCGCGTCGAGCGAATAGCTTGTCGCGACTGGTCTGGATCTAGCAGATTGGCTCGGTCGGAAAAGGATAAACATGGGTCTAAGCTCGCTGGATGTGAAATGGAGTTCAAGGATATTAGGTTGCAGGTCATCGGTCACGCGAGGGGGTTGGGGCAATGGTGGTTTGCAGCGGTGTGCGGGTGGCAAAAGTCGGGCAGATGCTATTATGCTAAATTTTTTTTTTGCTTTTCTTTCTTTTTTTGTTAGAGAATTATAAAAACCTGTAGGGATGCATGTTGATAACGTGTTAAAGAAAAAATATTATTGAAGTGTAGAAACAGAGCTGTAGAGAATTGAATTTACTTGTATATTGCTAACGCTTAACGCCCAGAGGATTTCTCAGGGATTAGTCGGGGATTAATTGGACTAAGAGGGTTATTTTGTATTATTATTTTAATCATTTATATATATAAAAAATTATATATATATATATATATATATATATATAATAATTAAAATTTAACTATTTAAAAAAATATATAATTAATTATATATTAAATTTAAAATATTTATTGAGATATCAAGTAATCCATAATATTTCAGTTTAAGAATTTATAGTACTATTAGAACAAACAAAAAAACAAAAAAGTACAACAGCTTAGGCATCCGCCTAGTCACCCTCGTAGCTAGAAAATTTGAAATATTGATATAGGTATAAAGTAGTCCATAGTATCTATAGTATCTTAACTTGCCTTCATAGCCTCCTGCCTCCCCCCAATCAACCTAGACGATCGATTAATCACTCAAACGTCCAGTACAAGCGCCAAAGTCATAATCGGAACAGAAAGAACCTTCTAGGATTTAATCGGAGGATTAATCGATCTAAACGCTGATTTTTAGAACACTTCTATATTGAGATTAATGATAAACAAAGTCTTTATATAGACGATACAAAAAATATTCTTCCAAATATTGAAGAATCTAATAGCTTCTAGAAAATTAATATTCCTACCACGTAGATACCTAATCTAAACTAGTGTTGATTTAAGATAGATACCAAAAAAATAAAATGCAGGATATGTTGATCCTAAGTGGCAACTTCTCATGTTTCGGCTGCTACATGTCTTCTGCTGGTGCTTCGTGTGATTATGTGTCAGTCTCTCATGCTTCAACTGACACATAATCAATTACTGGCCTAATCATCATTGCATTAATTACATTATAATTATACCTGAAATAATTTCTACCTACCTTAACTATTTTTACAAATTAAGGAATATGAATTACGAACAAAATAGGAATTGATTATATTTGTAAAAATATTTCATGTTTTCATTACTTAAAATATATAAATTTCAAACAAAGAGAAATTTAATATAGTAGTGTGTACTATAAATTAAAAACATTAATTTATATTAGTTAATATTAATTTTCAGTAATTAATTAGTTTATATCAGTTAGTCACTATAATTAGGTATATCAACAAAAGAAATATCAACTTAAATGAAAGATGCTTGGGAGTATTGCAAAAGAAGTGGCAAATATATGTAACTAAAAACTACTCGAAGTCCTAATCAATTAAATAAATCGAAATAATCTTATTAAAAATATTATTGAAACTGTAGAAATAATTATTTTAATTATTATTGATTAATTAATCAATAAAACTATGGAATAAGTTAATTAGTCTATCTTAGTTTTAAATCTTATTTAATTAATATAAAATAACAAAATAAATGAAAAACTCATATTTACTAAATTATATAATTACTGATTTTATGATTTTCAAAGAGATAGTTATAAATACATAATAAAATTAATAATATATTAATACCTAGATTCATAGTTGTATAAAGAGAATTTTAGAAAAATTGGTCGAAGTCCTAATCAATTAAATAAATTGAAATAATTTTAATAAAAAATATTATTGATAGTGTAGAAACAATAATTTTAATTATTATTTGTAAATAAATCAAAGAAACTATGAAATAAATCAATTAGTCTATCTTACTTTTAAATCTTATTTAATTATATAAAATAACAAAATAAATAAAAAATTCATATGTACTAAATTATATAATTACCGACTTTATGAATTTTCAAAGAGATATTTCTAAATATATAAGCATTAAATTTAATAATAATATACTAATCTATGGATTCGTCTTTGCATAAAAAAAATTGTAAAAAATAAAATTGATCGTTCTAAGTGATTTTTTATTTTTTTATTTTAAATGATTTGTTAATTTATTTACTTTTGAAATCAACTATACCTTTTTGATTTGCTTTTGTATTTTAAAAATATCCAAATAATTTATGGATTAAATTATCTCCTTTTGGGCCATTTAACAGAAACCGTTAAATACTTAACGATTTGGACCATTTTTACAAAAAAAATGAGGTGGAACCAAATCTATTTAGAAATTTCTCATAGTACGAGAGTGTAATCTTTCCTTCTAAAATATGTAAGCATTCTTTTTTTATAACAACATATTATCAATAGATTGATCTCTAAATAAAAGAGGGTTATAGAGAAACTATAAATCTTTTTTAAATGTATCTCGATAAGTATTTTAATTATTTTTAATTTTTGAGTCACTCAAAAAATAGGAAATTCGTGTGAGAAAAGAAGGAAATTATTGTGCTATTGCAAAAATAATTGATTATGTGAGAGACTTTAGTTTTCTTTATTTTATTTTCTTATATACTTTGGATGATGCATATTTGTAATATTTTGGTATAATTGCTTCCATAACATTTATTATGTTATACTACATATTTAGGAGTAGAGTATTTATTGCACAAATGATAATAGACTCATCAGATAGTCGATTGACATTTAAATTTCAAAGACGATAATTTTCACTAATTATGTTTTTCCATAGTTATGCACTCTCTCATGCTGGCATGCATCTGCCAAGACTCATATTCAACCGTGGTCAGTTTTATGTTGTCGTATCAAAGTGAAGAGCACGAAAGTCTTTAATTTTTTTATTGCGACAAGAATGGTGTAATCGTAAATAGAACAACTAATGTAATTTACAAAAAAGTGCTATAAAATTTGTGTGAATGATTGAGTATTATGCGTTTCTATGTGAATTTTTTCTTATGTTCCCGTATTTTATACGGATGTTATACTAGTAACTTTCTCTAACAATATCGTTAATTTATAAAGATTTTAGCTTTTTACACGTCAAGCAAGAAGCGAATCTCCATTTTGGTCGACAGTGCACCACGCCGTAGACGAACATACTCTGAAGGGCAGTAATTACTGCTGACCTGGCAGGAATGAAAAGGATCGCCCGGTCATCATTCCATTCTCCTTGTTGGGTATTAGGGTTTATTACGGAGATTCGGATTTCCATGGATTGTGTAATCATTTTTCGAACTGATATTTCTACGCATGCAGGTTATAAGAAATTTTAAGATAATCCAAGGAATGACTTTACGAATCTAGGCGCAGCATAAGTCAATTCTTAGAGATTAGTTTTCAGAAGAAGGAGAGAGCTCAGAAAGGGTGTATTTCGACTCAAGGCGAAGAGCCTTATTTATACATGTCTAATTTAGGGTTGCATAGGGACGGATTAGGGTTTCTTGAGGCGGTGCCGTCAGAGGGATTTAGTTAGTGATCCGAAATTAGGGTTAGACGGATGGCTTTCCAATATTGTGAAAATTAGTCGATTTCTGTAATCTCCTCTAAAATTCAATTTTCACTAAGTTACCAATCCAAATTTAGAAGGCGCTGAAGTGCCGCCAAACCCATGAGGGCTCTGCCTCGACCCCATGAGGGCTCTGCCCCATGGACCCGCTAGCGCTACCCAGACCGTCGCGCTTTGCCGGACCCCCGACATTTGGTAGTATCGGCTTAGAATTCGATCTTATAAATCTGCGCACTCCGCACATACCCGAACATATATTAGAATACAAATTATAAAACCCCTTAGCTCATATATTAGTTCCAATTACACAAAATGTATGGTGACACTAAAATCACCAACAATCCTGCCACCCATACGATGATGGTTACTTCTCAGCTGTCGATATCGACGCTTCGTCTGACGGTTCCGTCATATTTGATGGTATCGCGCACTCCGTTAACTGAACAATCGGTGGAGTTGACCCGAGGCCGTCACTCCTTTCCGTTATACGCTTAGCTGGATGTCGATTTTGCAAATTCATAGGATTAATGAATGGGCCAGCTGGCAGGCCACTTTCAGGCACATGGCCAAATACTTCTATCGCGACCCGCGTGTTTAAGGAAATTACTACAGTTGCCCCTATATTTCTGACGGAATTAAGGTACTGCCACTCCCACATATTGGAATTCGAAGTTTTTGTTTTTGAGTTTTACCCAGGTGACGAACCACTGTGGAGGACATGATATATTTTGTTGATAGTATTGCTGTATGCACATATAATGAGACACACACACACAGATATAGGTAGATCGATAGATTTAAGAATTTATGTTTTCACCTATTTATAGTAGGAGTTAACAACTAAATACTCCCTCCGTCCCAGCCAAAGGTTGACAGAGAGTGTATATTTGGTGTATTTTAGGTAATGATTGGTATAAGTAATGATGATTAAATGTGTGGTAGAGATTAAAAAGTAAAAAGTATTGATGATGAATGAGTGGTGGAGATTAAAAAGCAAAAAGTGATTGTTTGATTTGATTGTAAAAAGTGATATATGTAAACTTACTAAAAGGACAACTTTTTGATAGAAATGTAAACCTTTGGGCGGGACGGAGGTAGTAGATGAAATGTATATGTATATATAAATATGTGTCTGTGTGAGCATGTAGTAGGACTTATGTTAGGGGCTCTTTACTTGTGATTTAATCAGCTTAATGAGTAAAATGTCTTATTCGCTCAGACGTTTGGAGGTGTTTACTTGTGACTTAATGACTTATTCGCGCAGACAAAAATGACTTATTCATTAAGCATGAAAAGGGGTGTTGTCCCCATTAAGACAAAAAATGACTCCCCTACCCCTAATTGAAAACCATACATTTATATATACAATATAAATAATTTAGAACAAAAAAATGACTCTCATGACCCTATTATATATATACTCATTCATATATACAGTATAAAAAATTTAAGTTTTAATATAAATGAATTAATATATATTCATATATAAATAATATACGTTATTAATTTATATATAATATTTGTTACTATATATTATTGTATAAATAAACTTTTGTATCTACAAAATATCATATATATTATGCATATATAAATAAATATTATATATTACTTATATATTAACATTTATTCATATAATATTTATTATATATGTTCTTACTATTTAAAATATATTTCTATATCTAAATATATATTGTATATTATACGTATTATTTATATATCTATTAAATATTTTATATAATACTTACATACAAAATTGAATCATTTATGTATAATATTTTATTCTAATTTAAATAATATATATACATAGAAGATGAGTCAAATTTGATTTTTCAATAATGTTTAAATTTATCTACTTTGTGTTTGAACTTGACTTCTTTGTGTTTGAGATTGAATTTTTAAGTACTTTATGAATTTATGTTTTGATTTTTGGATTATATCATTTATATTGCTTAAAAAATAAACAACAATTTATAAAACAGCTTATAATTTATATTCAGGAGTAAATCAGTCATTTTTCAGACAGTTTATTCAGATGAAAAAGTAAACAACAGCATCAATTTATCCAGACAGACACATTTACCCAGACAGACAAATTTACCCAGACAGACACAATTTAACCAGACAGACAAATTTGGTAAACAGCCCCTCAGCGTAACTTGTAAACTGACCACATTTTTGGGCATTTAAATTGACAAAAAATTGATAGTATTCTTTATTGTTTATATCAAGTCAAATGCTTACAGAAAATATAAAACATAGTACTTGTCTAAGTAATTTATTTTGATACATTTTAGTGGTTGAAATAATACTTTTGAAAGGTTTAGAAAATTAATTTTTTGTGTTGAAGTAATTTCAGGTTGAACTTTTAAAGTTTGAATGTAATTTATTTTTATACTTTAGAAAATAGTACTTGGTAAGTAATTTATTTTTGTACATTTTAATGGTTGAAATAATACTTTTGAAAGGTTTAGAAAATTAATTTTGGTGTTGAAGTAGTTTCAGGTTGAACTTTTAAAGTTCGAATGTAATTGTTTTTAATAATTCCGTCTGTAGAGAGTTTATTGCTCTTTGGTTGACGTAGAGGGTAAATCTTGATGATACTGTTAAGGGTGTTCAAAATCGGATATCCAAAATTTCGGAGATCCAAATTCCGGATATTCGAAATTTCGGATAGTGAATATTGGTATTCGAATCACTATCCGAAATTTGGATATCCGACTTTTGAATATCCGAAATTTCGGATACGGATTCGGATATCAATTCTGATATCCTAAATATTGTTATTTCAAAAAAATTCAAAAAACTTCTTAAAAAATATCAAGTTGTTAATATATTAAAAAACATTATTAGAGATTAGAAAATAATGTATAAAAAATATTAAGATTCACCCATAATTTTTGAACAGAGAGTAGCCCATTAATCATAAGCCAAGCCATTTTTTTGTTTGTCATTATATTCTCTTGCATGCATACATAGATATATGTGTCTCATGTTTTTATAAATGAATAAACAATGTATATTTATTCTAATTAAGTTTTATAAACATCGTCTATGATACTATAAACACATTTAATTATGTCTTATAAATATTGTCAATATTTTGTAAGCACCATTCTTTCCTTTTTAATATGTTAGTACTTAATATAATATAAGAGAACAATGAGCTGTTTTTATGATTTTTAAATTCTAACTTAGTTAATTTAATTTTGTCTTTTAGGTAAGGTTAGTCATATATCCTAGCAAAGATCTAAATTATGGAACTAACTGATTTTTTATATTTTGAAATAATAATAAAAAAATAAAATATATATATTTCAGATATCGGATACCCGAAATATCCAAAAATTTTCAAAATCACTATCCGAATCTGAATTCGAAAAATCGGATATCTGAATTTTGGATATCCAAAAATTTGGATATCCGAAAATTCAAATATTTTCGGAACCGATTTTTGGATTTCGGATCGGATATCGGATACTAGATATTTTTAACACCCCTAGATATTGTCGGTTCCAAAGTCTAAATAAAGGAGGAGGGTTGTGCTAGACCTCGAGGACCACCTTAAAATCTCATCGAAATATGAATATGGATATGACAAACAAAGATATAATGTTGGTGCATTCCCATAATGGCGACATGTTTTATGGTCCGAGTATAATTATAGGTTCAAGGGTTGCTCCACCGGCGCCCGGTTGTAGCGCCTCAAGAAAAGCAATGGTTCTTGCATCTTAATGGGTGGGTGTAGGTAAAGAAGTTAGTTCATAGAGGGTTAGTGCTGGTACTTCAGACTGGGCCAGGGACTTAGGCTTGGGTTCTGTAGCTTAATAACGAGAAGCTTGAAAATAGTGGATGCTATGAGGAGAATAACAATCGACATCCTGTGGGTCCGAGAGACAAAATGGGCAGGACAGAAGTGGTTTTGGGGTATAAGTTGTTGTATGTAGGAGGGCACCAGAAAAGAAATGGAGTGGGTATTATCGGAGTAGTCAGATTATTGGAGATGCGGTTTATGTGAAATGCAAAGGGGATAAATTGATAGGGAGGAAAAAAATTGTTTTGTCCCATAACTTAGTTGTCTTCCGATTTTAGTCCCAAAAAATTTAACTATTCAATTTCAGTCCCATAACTATTTCAATTGTCTATTTTTTGTCCAGTTTCTACCGGAGAAATCATTTTGATCATATGCAAGTCATGTGCGGGCTAAATTCTTGAAACGACGTCTTTCATTTCCCGACAGAAATTGAATCAAAATTGGACATACTAGATAGTCATGGGACCAAAATTGGATAACTGGTTTTCTGGGACGTGACAAGGACGTGAGCCCTGTGATTGTTTCCATGCATTATGGTTTGGTTGTGTATCGAGTTTGACCTTTGAGTTATTCGCTCGAGTATGTGATGTGGATGTTTGGGTCATAGACCCCGTGTTTGTGACCGGATTTGCATCTTTTGAAAAACAATACTTGAGGTCGTGTCCCTATGTGGGTTTTGACAAATTGAGGATTCATTAGTCCAAATGTCTTTCCAAAAACTCCCGAGAATTTTAAAATGCTTTTCAAAGCGTCTACATGTTTCATTCCAACTTTTTACGGTTTGAACTATTCTATCTAATGATATGTCTCGGGAAGTCTTTCATTGAGTTAAATTGTGGAGGTAATTAAATTTTTATACTCCTGGAGTATGTTGTGTATAGCTCGTATTTGCACTTTATACTTGTACTAGCAAAACAGTGGAGTTTTGCTAACTCCTGAGTAATCGGGGGTGGATGTCTGTATTGCGTCCAGGTACTTGCAGGATTTTGGGGAGCGAATCACAGGATCGGTACGAAGGATGATGTAAGACGACGATACTAATCACATGATGACCATACGTTGAATATTTTTGGTAGAATCTCATTGTTTGGCTCTCCGTTGTGTAGCCTTCCCGTTTTATGGGTATTTTGATGTATTACAACCCCTGCATGGGTATGAGTTATGTATGTTTAATATGTTGTGTCGTGGTAAAAGACCAAATCGGTCTTATAGTTCGTCTTTAGCCATGTTGGCATGTATCGTTCATCGTGTTTTCCTGTATTTAGCCTGGTAGATCCTCACGGAGAGGGTCTGCGGCGCTGTAATATCACCAAATGGGTTGGGGGTGTTACAGAATATGGTATCGGAGCTTAGGTTGCGGAAACCTAGCCAATTGGGACGAGTTGTGTGTTGTCGAGTCTTGTTTTGTCAGATTTTGTCTGACTGAGTCGTGTCGCAGCGCGTCGTCTGTGATGTCAGTCGTGATTAGTATGAAGGTGCAACCATCATCTTCGTGCGATCTGTGGATGTAAGTCTCCCCACTATAGTTGTGTTTCGTGTTACACGAGCTTGTGTGATATTTGTGTTATGAGGAGGAGTTAAATGTGAATCGTGAATAAGTACTCCATGTTTGTTTGATTTTTGTAATGTGCCGGTGTATATATATATATATATATATATGTGTGTGTGTGTGTGTGTGTGTGTGTGTGTGTGTCCTTGTATAAATCGTTTTTACAGGAGTAATGTTTTGGTATGGTTACACTAAGAAGGTTTATCAACGTGATACTTTAAATTTTTGAATTTTTGAGAAGTCATGTAAAATTTTATTTTAAAACATCCTTCAAGAAAGGAAAAGTTTGATTTTCATGTGACGACCTCGAGGCCGAAAATTTTGAAAATTCAAACTACTTATATTTTATCTCCATTTTTGTATTGCAAGTTTTCAAAATTTTGATTTTCTTTAAAATTCAAATGAGGTCTACAAAAACTTACTTGCAACGTGACTCTCTCTTTTAACTTTTCGGTTCCATGCATTTTGTTAAAAAGGTACGTGGTAATGATGTTATCATTATTTCAGCTGTAATGCTCCAAGTTGTGATTAAGTGGTGGTTTGAATGCTGAGCTGTTCGGTATGCACTTGTTCCAATAGTTTTCTTGACCGAGAGATGGGATTTTGGTTTGAATGTTAAATAATTCCTGATGATCATTTGTGTAAGGTTATAATTATGCGAAACGTTGGCATTTGGATTTGAACGTTGTTGTTTATTTGTCACCTCCGGTCTAGCACCGTTGGTAGGTGAGTATGATTGTGTTGCCAAACTTGCACAGTTAGCACACACCATCTTTTGTTGTGGAGCGCGCTTTCTGGTTGGGCAAAGTTTTAGGACTGCATTTTGCCGTCAGGTCAATTTTGCAGTCTATCATCTATGAATAGATTCTATGTGTGATCATGTGATTTTCGTTGCGTTAGGTTGTTGCTTGTTAGTATGCAGAGGGGCAGAGGTCGTGGTCGTAACCATGATACTAATGGCCACGGGGATCAAATGTGTGATCGAGAGAATATTGTCGGGAATGATATTGGTATTGGTGTTGCTACTATATTGCAACAAATAGCAGCACAGATGACTCAGTTGACCCAGGCTGTTCAACGCAACACTGACGCGACTCGGAATGTCGGTGTAAATCAATGGCTTCGAGAGGTAGTTCGTGTGAATCCCCCTCGTTTCGCTGGTGCTACGGATGCACTGGGCTGAGACGGTTGGATTTTCTAGTTGGGAAAGATATTCGAGGCCGTCGATTGTCCCGAAGAGCGGAAGATACCTATCGCTCAGTACCTTCTTGACAACGATGCTGCTAATTGGTGGGAAGCTGTTAAACCTCGTGATCGTGATGTCACGTGGGCGGAGTTCCAGGCATTTATGGAAGCTGAGTTCTGTCCGAAACCGATTAGAGATCAGAGAATTCGTGAATTTTATTTGGCAGAACCGCAAGATATATCGGTATCACAGGCCATCATCGACTACAACAAACAATTCAGTTATGTGCGAGATCAGGTGAGGACCGAAGAAGAGAAGATCCTTCAGTTTGACAGACGGATGAAGCCGGCGATTCACCTGTATATGTCGGAACTTACTTGCACTTCGCTGAGAGATTACCAGGATCGAGCATTGGCTTACGAACTAGCTTTGTTATCGTCGGAGCGTGTGCACGAGTCGAAGAAACGGAAGATGTCCATTGACCTTATGGACAGTACAGGAGTTGACGTTTCTGGATTGCAGCATCGTAGCCTTTCTACTGTGAAGCTCCATCGCTCGATGCGTGGGACTGAGAGTTTCAAATCGTCAGCATTGTCTCTGTAATATCCGCAAATTCGATTTCCGGTAATTTTCTTTTTTTTTGGCGGAAGTCTATTTCGACGACTCGCTTGGAACCGTTTCGTCATCCTGAGAATGATTAATTCTACACTCTTCAACATCCGAGTTCGTTTTGGTGTCGTTTTATTGAGTTCCGTGCTTTTTAGCGACTTTTCCGCACTTGGGTTCGATTCTTGTGAATCTCGTTCTAAACTCCTGTTCCGCACTTGGGTTCCGTTTAACTTTGTTAGACGTGTTGTGAACTTCGGTTTGGTTATTCGATCACGTATCGTGATTTTCGGGCGTGTTGGGCACATTTTGTAATTTACCTAAAGTTATGGGTATCCGTATCTGTATTTGTTGTCTCGACCCTTTTCTCGGTCGCGTATGATTAATTATTGCATTACCCTTTCATTTCGGGTCGTTGATGCTGTCTGTGAACTTTTCGTCGTGTTCGTTCCGTACGTTTTTCGGAAATCGAGTCGTCGAGCCCTGGTGGTCGGGCACTGGCCAGACGATTGCGGGACTGGCCGGACGGATTTCGGGTTCTGTCCGAACGATGTCGGGCACTGGCCGAGAAGGCAAAATGCCGAGTCACTGCCGCGGCACACCTGTCCGGGCCGCGGCACACTCGTGTTCAATTGTTGGCGACAATGCGTACCTTGTCTGCGGCACATGCCGTGACGCGGCACTGCTGCCAGTCACCGCGCATGACACACTTGGCAGACGCGGCTGCTGTCGACCACTGGGAGCCATTTTTGGGCCTGTGCCGCGGCACACTCGGCCTGGGCAGCGGCACACCTGACAGTCAGCCCTATATCTGCGTTTTTTTGGGCGAGATCAACCCATTTCTTCCCTTTTCTTCAACCTACACGAGAGAGAAGGCTTGAGAGAGAGAAGTTTCATCATCTATCACTTGATTGTTGGATTTTCATCATTTTCATCCGGTTGTGAAGCTCGGATCATCGATCTATCGCGTATTCTCCGGATCAAAGTACTTGGATCTTCAAAGGTAATTTCATCAAACGTCTTGGATTTCGATTTTGTGTTGGGTAATGATGTTTTGGGTGTTAAAATCATGTTGTATGAAGTGATATACGCATGATTATGGACATGTTTGATTATTCATTGGATTATTGAAGGATTATTCAAGAACACTTTGAATATTGTGTTGGATTTTGGGGTTTTTCGTAAATTCGTCCGATTTATCTGATTTGAAGCTTGAGAACCTTGAGATTAGGATGTATCTATACCGTATGCATGCGTTTCCTACGATTTTAAGGATTTGATTGTGCCGTTTTCGGACTTGTGAGAGTTTGGGCGATTTTCCAACCTCTAGTTGTTTATCCGTGTGTTTTCATGAATCGTAGACGGGTTTCGGGAATTTCTTCGTGTAGTTTTGAGTATGGATAATTGATTATCATTTCCTTGCGAATCGTTTAGGTGTCGGAAGCGCATTCTTGGACCTACCGAACTCATACCCTTTTTTCGTTCGATTTCTCGATGTCTCAAAGGCAAGTATATATTTATGAATGTGCGTTCTCGACTTTGAAAGTAAGAAATATTAATGGCATGATTATGTATATCCACCCCGGGACGGGCCGACGGGTCCTCTTAGGGTTTCGTAGCCTCTGGTGCGATTCCATGGATAATATGAATTAACCACTCCGGGACGGACCGACGGGTCCTCTGAGGGTTCCGTAATCTCTGGTGCGGTTCCACGGTATTCATATATGTATTGATGTGATGCTATGAGATTTAGTTATTCCAGAATACTAGTCTTGAATTGATGAACTGACGGTTACATTTACTTTATTGTCGAGGAGTATTGTGTTTCATACTTGATATACTTGCACTAGTTATTCGACGGCTAACCCCTTTATGGGGGAAATACTTTTTATGTATTTCAGGTTCCAGGAGAACGATCAGGCAGGTATCGGGTTGGCATGAAGATGATGGGCAAATGTGATACTGTGTCTTGTCTCCGGTTATCTTTTTGGATTCATCCATTCAGTGTTGTTGTACTGGAATGGATTTTAAATACTCGAGTATTGTATTTTCGGTTTCCTTGATGTTCCGGCCTGTGTTGCCGAGGTATTGATTTGTGTGGTGAGGTATATGGTTTCATTGGTTATGGTTTTTAATACCATTTGTATTGTCCTTCATTCCATTGTATGTAGACCTTCTCGGTCAAGTTTCATAGTTACGCGTATGTTTAGCCTTGTGGGTCCCATGGTGGGGCTCACGGCGCTGTAATATACCCTGAAGAACTTGGGGGTGTTACAGAATATGGTATCGGAGCTTAGGTTTATGGATACCTAGGCTGTCGGTCTTTTGGGTCGATTGAGTCGTCATTTGCCCACAGTATCACTACTCTGCCATCATCACAGTGCGACCGGTACTTGTAAGTCCTCACACTCTTCTTGTATTTTTCTTAATCGCTTCGTTTATAGCTTGGTATTCTTGGGAATTGGTCACTTCGAGAATATGCGATTTGGATTATACTTACGCACGTGTGTGCCCTTCAGAATGTTGGCTGAAAGTAGGAAGAATCGTGGCCGTGGTCACGGACGTGAACTCTTCCTTGAGATTGTGTTAAATTGCTAATTGCGATATTGGTGTGTATCGGTATTATGTTGAGACTTTGTTTAGGAGTCGCATGCTAGTATCACGGGAGATCTTCGACTTCACATACTTGTAAGTATGTTGTTTGGATTATTCGATAATTCTTGGTGAATTTGAATTCCCATTGAAATGTTGTTTGTGCGAGTGATTGCAAGTTTCGAGGACGAAACTTATTTTAAGGGGGGTAGAGTGTAATACCCTGATTTTTTAGATATTTTTTTTTTCGTTTATATGTTGGATGTCATTGATGGATAATTGTGCTTGAGGATGATGTGAACGTATGACAATGTTGTTGAATGCGTATATGTATTCATTGTGCCGTATGATCGTTTAGTATGTCGAGATGTTGGTCGAGGAATAGCGCACGCTACTGAGCATTTCACTGTAGCAAGTCAACGCCTGTTTGCGTACGCTAATGCATGGGCATTACGTGCGCTAGATGAATTTCGAAGCAATGTAGTAGCTTCTGGACTGCCCGATAGCGCACGCTATCAAGGAAGGATTGCGCACGCTAGTCCTGTAGCGCACGCTAAATATAAGGTCTAGCGCGCGCTAGTGATGTGTTTTATAGAGAGGATAGACGAGTGCTGAGAGGCATTTTGTCCATTCTCCTTCCTTCAGTCAATAGAGAGAGCCTTGGGAAGTACTCGAAGTTCCTAAACATTGAGAGATGATTCTCTTAAACAAGATTAAGATGGAGAGCTCGGATTTAAGTATTGTTCTTGAAGTTTTTGATGATTCTTGGAATGGAGTTCAATTATTCTTCTTAGTGGTTCATTTTTTTTTTAAGGATTACTACTTGGGAGGGAGTATGTTGGGAATCGTGTATTTTGATGTTCGTCTTATTTCAATGTAAATGCATAAATTGGACTCTACTTTTATCCGCTGCGTGAGTATTTTGAAATGGCTTTTGGTATTTTGCCAATTGAATTTTATTTTGTAAAACCGATTCCCTAAACTAAGTTTTTGGCATTTTGGCCTTGATCGTTTTGACGGTATTTGGATATTGATTTTTTTAGTATTTGAAAAATATTACCGTCATCGGTCTTTTTGGCATTTTTGAAATGACGCGGAAAATTGTGCTTAGCCTGGTAAATCCTTGTGAGAAGGGTTTACGGCGTGTTATATTCCCAGGAGGATCTGGGGTGTTACAATTATGGTATCATGTGATAATGTTATACTAGATTTATTGGAATTGTAATAAGAGAATTCGGATGTTGATATGATTATTGAGATCTTCTTCATATGATGATAATGGTTTTGTTGCGATTCTTGAGGTTGTATGAATGGCATGATGAAGAAAATGGTAACATGGAGATATATACCTCGGATATGTTGTTCTGAACGTGATTTCGGATATTTCATGTTCTTGAAGAATTCTTGAATTATACGAGGTGATGAAAATTTTTAAGAAGTGTTGATGTTTTGAAAATGAATATGGAATATTCATATCTAGAGCTAAACTATGTGTTTGAAATAATATTCGTATAGGAATACGAATGTGATTATGAGTTTGATGAGACTATTATTCATCTCTGAATTTAGAAGCCCATACGTCTGGAGCAAATATTCAAGTCGAATGATTGGATTGTTGGATAACCTTTTAATATGATTATCTATTGTTTTGAACCAGTCGGATGATTCGAATTGATGACGGTCATAAGTAAATTTTAACGATGGATTTACGAGAAGGGAACCTTGTCAATTCGTATTTAAGAATTGAGTTTGGAACATTTAGACCCTTATTATTGGTCCGAATTAGTTGCTAGTATGATCATCATATTTCGAATCGTATTGTGGACAGGATTTGTAAGTGTTTAGGTTGGATTGTTCAGACTGTGATTAGTCGAGATATGGTGAAACGGTTGAGTTTGTGGTTTGGTGGTGTTGATATTGGTCGTCATCGAACCTGTTGATTATTAATCCTTCGTTTTACAATAAGATATGATGTTTGATCATGGATTATGACTGTTGTGTTGCGGTTGAGGTTGAAGAGTTCGTAATTAGCTTGGTCGGGACTGAGGAACTCGTAAGACGAAATCAACTGAATTGGTAACAGTTCGTTGTATTGATATCGAGGCAAGTTTTATACTTGTACTAATCAATGAGATTAATGTTATCGTGTAGGTGTACGAATGTGTGTATCATTTCGAGACTTGGCCTCTTTATGATTGTATTGATATCAGGGGATTGTTTGACACGACACCCGTCGGCAAATTATGCCAAATGTTACTGTTGTTTGTAAATGGCCGGTTCAAGGCATTGCGATACTTTTTGGTAAAGTTGCTGTCGATAGCCGGTTCGCGGTATCGACGTATCGAGTGTGATTGTGATGGATGTTCCATTGAGATATTGTGGTGATCGTCGTTATTGATATCGGTGTTTTTCTATTGATATTATATTAACCGATTGAAGGCATTGATGTATTCGATTATCATCTTCGTTATCCGCAACCGATTAAATGTGCCGAGACATCCATTGTATTGTTGTTATCGATTGGTCGTTCTAAGACAATCGAGGTATTGAATTGGAATAGCCGAGGACAGTGCCCACCCGTGAGTTATTATTGTCGTGTTGGCCGACTCAAGGCAGCACACTATTATTCTTGTGAACTCGGTAATTTTGTGATCGTCGAAGGTTGAGGATTTCCCGGATGGTTGTTTTGAATATTGTTGGTCGGGTCGATCTTTCATTATTCGTGTGTCGTCGTTCACTTGGTGAGTCGTATAATTCGTGTAGGATATATTATCCTTTGAGTTTCGTTGTCACGTCGTATCGTGGCATATCTGGAATCATATTTGCGTGCCGATTGGTTATGTGTAGGATTTTTAGCCAGGCACACGATGGTCATGCGTGGATGTTTCCGCATTGGACCGTGCACACGAGACATAGTTCGTGAGGCTAATTAGGTACATTGTCACACGTATATTCTGGATTCCGTATACGGGGTGGACATGTGCACGGACACATTTCCGGATCGGGCGTACTGTGATGTCCCTCTTGAGACTTATCGTTTGGTCGTTCGTAGTCCATGTTGTATTGGATATGTCCGACGATTTGCGACTGGTTGTTCATACGCCGAGGGGTATGTCCGACAGTCAGGTTTGTTTCTTTGAGATCTGCATTGTGATAATTTACAGCTTCGGGCTGTTCGGCTTTCAGGCCATTGTGATGTATCGGTATTTTCCGTTGGAGCCTTGGGGCATTGTGATTCGTATCTATTTCGGCATTGGTTTGGTTTACCTTCGGGTAACGTATTGTAGTGTTCTATGTTGATGATTCGCCGTTTGGGCGTCAGTTTTCGGTTCTTGTGTATCTCGTTGAGTTTTTCCTAGCGGGATATTTTTCTCCCTACTTGTTTTAAGTTTCGGGACGAAACTTCTTTTAAGGAGGGTAGAATGTAATATCCGCAAATTCGATTTCCGGTAATTTTATTTTTTTTGGCGGAAGTCCATTTCGACGACTCGCTTGGAACCGTTTCGTCATCCTGAGAATGATTAATTCTACACTCTTCAACATCCGAATTCGTTTTGGTGTCGTTTTGTTGAGTTCCATGCTTTTTAGCGACTTTTCCGCACTTGGGTTCGATTCTTGCGAATCTTGTTCTAAAATCCTGTTTCGAGTTTCCCGTAAGTCCGTTTAACTTTGTTAGACGTGTTGTGAACTTCGGTTTGGTTATTCGATCACGTATCGTGATTTTCGGGCGTTTTGGGCCATTTTGTAATTTACCCAAAGTTATGGGTATCCGTATCTGTATTTGTTGTCTCGACCCTTTTCTCGGTCGCGTATGATTAATTATTGCATTACCCTTTCATTTCAGGTCGTTGATGCTGTCTGCGAACTTTTTATCGTGTTCGTTGCAGACGTTTTGAATCGAGTCATCGAGCCACGGTGGTCGCACCGGCGGGACGATTGCGGAGGCCGGACGGATTTGGGTTGTCCGACGATGTCGCAGCGGCGGCAGGCACAATACCGAGTCACTGCCGCGGCACACTCGTGTTCAATTGTTGGCCGACCCGTCTGTATCTTGTGCCGCGGCACATGCCGGCAGGGCCACGGCACACTGCCAAGTCACTGCCGCGGCACACCTGGCCGGGCCGCGGCACACTGTCGACCACTGGGAGCCATTTTTGGGCCTGTGCCGCGGCACACTCGGCCTGGGCCGCGGCACACCTGACAGTCAGCCCTATATCTGCATTTTTTTGGGCGAGATCAACCCATTTCTTCCCTTTTCTTCAACCTACACGAGAGAGAAGGCTTGAGAGAGATAAGTTTCATCATCTATCACTTGGGTGTTGGATTTTCATCATTTTCATCCGGTTGTGAAGCTCGGATCATCAATCTATCGCGTATTCTCCGAATCAAAGTACTTGGATCTTCAAAGGTAATTTCATCAAACGTCTTGGATTTCGATTTTGTGTTGGGTAATGATGTTTTGGGTGTTAAAATCATGTTGTATGAAGTGATATACGCATGATTATGGACATGTTTGATTATTCATTGGATTATTGAAGGATTATTCAAGAACACTTTGAATATTGTGTTGGATTTTGGGGTTTTTTGTAAATTCGTCCGATTTATCCGATTTGAAGCTTGAGAACATTGAGATTAGGATGTATCTATACCGTATGCATGCGCTTCGTACGATTTTAAGGATTTGATTGTGCCGTTTTCGGACTTGTGAGAGTTTGGGCGATTTTCCAACCTCTAGTTGTTTATCCGTGTGTTTTCATGAATCGTAGACGGGTTTCGGGAATTTCTTCTTGTAGTTTTGAGTATGGATAATTGATTATCATTTCCTTGCGAATCGTTTAGGTGCCGGAAGCGCGTTCTTGGACCTACCAAACTCATACCCTTTTTCCGTTCGATTTCTCGATGTCTCAAAGGCAAGTATATATTTATGAATGTGCGTTCTCGACTTTGAAAGTAAGAAATATTAATGGCATGATTATGTATATCCACTCTGGGACGGGCCGACGGGTCCTCTGAGGGTTTCGTAGCCTCTGGTGCGATTCCATGGATAATATGAATTAACCACTCCGGGACGGACCGACGGGTCCTCTGAGGGTTTCGTAGCCTCTGGTGCAGTTCTACGGTATTCATATATGTATTGATGTGATGCTATGAGATTTAGTTATTCCGGAGTACTAGTCTTGAATTGATGAATTGACGGTTACATTTACTTTATTGTCGAGGAGTATTGTGTTTCATACTTGATATACTTGCACTAGCTATTCGATGGCTAACCCCTTTATGGGGGAAATACTTTTTATGTATTTCAGGTTCCAGGAGAACGATCAGGCGGGTATCGGGTCGGCATGAAGATGATGGGCAAATGTGATACTGTGTCTTGTCTCCGGTTATCTTTTTGGATTCCTTCATTCAGTGTTGTTGTATTGGAATGGATTTTAAATACTCGAGTATTGTATTTTCGGTTTCCTTGATGTTCCGGACTGTGTTGCCGAGGTATTGATTTGTGTGGTGAGGTATATGGTTTCATTGGTTATGGTTTTTAATACCAATTGTATTGTCCTTCATTCCATTGTATGTAGACCTTCTCAGTCAAGTTTCATAGTTCCGCGTATGTTTAGCCTTGTGGGTCCCACGGTGGGGCGCACGGTGCTGTAATATACCCTGAGTAACTTGGGGGTGTTACAGTCTCCTGGTAAGGCCATGAGGTGTTTCAACTGCAATGTGTCGGGGCATGTTCGTGCACATTGCCCTTCTCCGCCAGTAACGTGTTACAAGTGCGGACTTGTGGGGCGCCGGGTTTACTTTTACGAGTTAGTCACCGAGTCTTCCGAGGCACGGACGTGAGCACTAATGTCAGGATTGACTCCGAGAAGTCCCTAAGAGTGTAATCTACCAGTTGTATGTTGTGTTATCTCCTTGCCTTGTTGTTTCAAATTTCGGGGATAAACTTCTTTTATTAGAAGTGGATCGGATCTTTGAACTTATGTATTTTCAACTCCATCGACTTGTTTGTGTTCGTTGATATTTTCTGAACTTGTCCTGTCTTTTGTTTTGTTGATCGAACGAGTTGTGGTAATGTGTCGGATTAATTCGTTTGTCGTTGTGACTTTTTTCGAATTTGGCTCCATCCTTATGAATCTTATATAAATGCATATCTTGTCGTCTTTACCACACCACCTATTGTCTCGAGTCGTGGTGCGAACTTTTGAGTTGCTATTTGATTTTGATTGTTCGACCGTTATTATCTCGATCGTTGTGGTTCGATCGTTTGTTATCTGATTTTTGTTGCTCATGTATCGTGATTTTTGAGCATTCAGATCACTTCGTAATTTCCTTAAGTTCGGGAAATTAGCTTCGTTGTCGATCTTCCGACCCTCGGGTGGTGTAATTTTGTATTTGCTCAGCGTTTATCTTGCGTTCTGACTGACGTACTGTTCGGGTTGGTCAACCATATTGATTTTCATTCGTTGCATTTTGTTATCGTTCTGATTTTTATTATCGGAGATTGTTTTGCGCTGATTGTATTATGTTTTAAGTTTCGGGTCCGAAACTTCTTTTAAGAGGGGTAGAATGTAATACCCGAAATCTTCGTTCCAGTTTCGTTGAGTTTTCTGTGGATTATCGGATTGGCGTTGTCCATGTCTTTGGAATGTTGTGCCACGTATGGTCGTGTCATGAGTTGACACGTGCTTGATTTCCGTTCCAGATCATTTCATGAGTTTTTGACTCATTTCAGTGTTGCGCTCGCTACCGTTTGTGGTGCAGTGCGCGCTACTGTGCCATTGTTAGTGCACGCTACTGGGTGTGTAGCGCACGCTAACTGGCAGTCCAGGAGCTACTAGACTGGAGCTGGAGTCTCGTTAGCGCACGCTAAGGTTGGTAGTTAGCGCACGCTATCGACTGCTTAGCGCACACTAATTCTTCTTTCTAGCGCACTCTACCTGTTAGGTGCAGACCAGTCCAGGAGCCACTGGACTGGATTCGTGACTCGTTAGCGCATGCTACGCATATTAGCTAGCGCACGCTAACTGTGTTTTAGGCGGTATGTTATGAGGCGTTGACCCTGTTAGTGCGCGCTAATGCAGGCTGTTTAGCGCACGCTAATAAACTGTTGAGTATAAATACTGGACAACAGCCTTCACTTCGTCATTTCTCACCCTTCTTCACCTTTTTCCGCCAGGAGTGAGTTCTAAGGGAGATTTTGAGCGATCTTCTTCATCAAGCTTCATCTTGGACTGGATTTGTAGGTGTTTAACAACATCTAATCATCTCCTTTGCTCAAATCAAGGTATTCTCTTCTTAAAACCCTAGTTCTTGAATTTTGGGGGTTTCTCCTTGGTTCGTCGATTTAATCCGAGGATGATGAATCGATTACGAAAATCTTGTTGTCTTGGCCATGATCTTCAGATTTTTGTACTCATTCATGATTTTATATCACTTGGAGCATAGTTCTTGATTTCTTTGAGACACACTTAGATCCTTGTTGTTTTTAGGATCGATTTGGATTCCGTTTAGTGTTATTGATTCGTGTTGGTGTTATTTTCGTAGTCCTCGTGGAGTTGTCGAGTTCTTGGTCGTTTTTGGAAGCTAGAGGGCTGCTCAACCTCATCTGTTCGTTGTTCGGTTGCTCGTGATTTCGAGGCAAGTATCTTGCCCATACACTTCGTGTTTCATAGGCGTGATAGTTGGCAATAGATTATATGTGGAATTTGAATGCTTTAATGAAATTTAAAAGAATCGGCATACTCTAGATAAAAACTTTCACAAAGATCTACTTGTGTGTTTGTGAGCAAATGTGTTGTTCCAAGAATGTATATTAGTGTCGTGCATTGGAATGCCATATTTGCGTATGGTACCATTGTGTGTGATTACATCTTTAGTGGACTTAAAGATCATGACTTTTCGGCAAGAGGTGTGTGTGTCTATCAATGATAATGTGTTGTTGTGTAATATTGGTTGTGAGTATGTGTCGGATAAGTGGCCATTTCTAACAAGTACCTTGATTTACGTTTGATGTACTTCGAGAGAATGTGTTTTTGATGATTGTGATCTGTGCCATGTGGTTTTTGAGATTGTGTGTGAGCCGAGTAAAACTAGCAAGGGTCCCCTGGGATTTGTTTAGACGTCGAGTTCGACAGATTACTCGGTTGGGTTGTACACTGGGGAGGGCCTGACGAGGACTCTCTGAGGTGTGTATTCCGTATGGGTACAGTGCCAGTACAGCTCGGGAGGTTGTTTTGTGATGATAATTATGGCACGTTGTTGTCTCGATAATTGTGATATGTCCTGAATATCATAATGATTTCATTCTCGATGTGAGATATGTCATACGTAAGGTCTTGGTACTTGGCTAGAATGGCATCAATATAAGTGTCGTATATGACTCGTTTCTTGATTGTGAGGTTTTTGGCATAAGGATGCGAGCCCTATGATTGTTTTCGTGCATTGTGGTTTGGTTGTGTATCGAGTTTGACCTTTGGGTTATTCGCTCGAGTATGTGATGTGGATGTTTGGGTCGTAGACCCCGTGTTTGTGACCGGATTTGTATCTTTTAAAAAACAATACTTGAGGCCATGTCCCTATGTGGGTTTTGACAAATTGAGGATTCATTAGTCCAAATGTCTTTCCAAAAACTCCTGAGAATTTTAAAATGCTTTTCAAAGCGTCTACATGTCTCATTCCAACTTTTTACGGTTTGAACTATTCTATCTAATGATATGTCTCGGGAAGTCTTTCATTGAGTTAAATTGTGGAGGTAATTAAATTTTTATACTCCTGGAGTATGTTGTGTATAGCTCGTATTTGCACTTTATACTTGTACTAGCAAAACAGTGGAGTTTTGCTAACCCCAGAGTAATCGGGGAGTGGATGTCTGTATTGCGTACAGGTACTTGCAGGATTTTGGGGAGAGAATCATAGGATCAGTACGAAGGATGATGAAAGACGACGATACTAATCACATGATGATCATCCGTTGAATATTTTTGGTAGAATCTCATTGTTTGGCTCTCCGTTGTGTAGCCTTCCCTTTTTTGGGTATTTTGATGTATTACAACCCTTGCGTGTGTATGAGTTATGTATGTTTAATATGTTGTGTCGTGGTAAAAGACCAAATCGGTCTAATGGTTCGTCTTTAGCCATGTTGGCATGTATCGTTCATCGTGTTTTTCTGTATTTAGCCTGGTAGATCCTCACGGAGAGGGTCTGCGGCGCTGTAATATCACCAAATGGGTTGGGGGTATTACACTTATTAGTTTTAGTAATTAATTAATTAGCATGCCTAAATAGATCTTATGCTCGTGGATGCGTAAAACACGTTTATCATACTTTCTCAAACTTCGCTTCCGCTGCATTTTACTTCCAACAATTGGTATCAAAGCCCGATTTTTAGGCTTTTTGCTATTTCAATTAATTCTAGTGATTAATTGGTAGCAATTTAAATATTCATGTAATTTGATGTTGGAATATTTTGCTAGATGTGTTCTTGCAGGTGATATGATCCACTTATCATGGTTATGTGAATGGTATATTTGTTTATTTAATTTTATTATTTATGCAATTGTTGGTTTGGCCCGGTTTGAGTCATGTAATGGTTTTTCCCGTGAGAAAACCCGCGGGTAGTTCTAGGTGTTTTATTTTTCGTGTAATCTTCCTGTAATTTCGATGTATTTTATTTTGTGTAAAATTGTAATCAAATTCGGAAAAGACGAGATCACGAAGAAATAGAGCGTAACTGGATCGCCGGATCGGGCTGGCAATGGGGCCGATAAAGAATGGAAAGGGCCGCCGAGCAAAGACATTTGGCCGCCGCAGCAAGACTGAGCATGTTGCCAGGAGCCGCGGGCAGCCTGGTCCGGGTCGGTTCGTCGGTTCGGGTCGAGTCGTCCAGTTTTTGGTCCGGTCCGTTTTGCCGCCGTTCGTTGCGTCCGCTGGAGAGTCGGGATTTAAAATTATTTTTTTTATGTAATTAATTTTGCATTAAAGTGAAATTTTAATTTTGGAAATCCACGGCCCGGCCGGGGAGGAGCGACGAGATGCTTGATTCAGTGGGAGAGATCGAGTCGAAGATTTTCTCGGGTTCAACTCAAGGAAGAAGACCATGATAATTGGATAATTTAATTATCCATGCTTTATTTTTTTTTGTTTTTATTGTTTTGATGTATGACATGTATGAATGTATGCATGATATGTTTCTGCATGTTAGGACGACAAAATTAAAAACCTTAAGGCTAAAATAACTAAGTGATTAAATTGATTTATTTTAAAATAAAATCAAATTGGCCTCCATAATTAATTTAAATTGTGAAGTAAGTAGCATGTGCGTTGACATTAGGGTCTTCCGCCATATCAGATGTGCTAATTATAGGTTCACTAGTTTTAAATTTCAAAATGATAACATAAGGTAAATATTTTTTTTATAGGACCTCTCCATCTGTAGCACTATTATTTAAAGGATAATATTTTAAGGATGTTAAATTATGGTATTTACTTAGGTGTATTAATTAATAAGATCCTCATCGAAATTTATGTTAATTAATACATGGCCAAGAGGAACCAACTATTAATTTTACTTGTCATAACGTAAGTTGACTAGATAGTAAAATTAAAGACATAAAACTCTACTTGAAAAATGTGTGTGTAAACGTCCACACGATCGTGGCTTGCATATGCGGATTTTTCGAGGTGTTGGTTGCTAGCATATATATTATGTTTTGAGGTTTTTCGATATATTTTGCTATGCATTATGTGATGGATGTTTTTAATTTTTATCTCAGATGTCTTTCAATCCACTAGCTGTTATTCTCAAAGAATATAAACTTGATGGCACTAACTTTGCCGATTGGAAAAGAAATCTTGATATTGTCCTGACTGCTGAGGGGCATAAATTTGTCTTAACTGAGGAGAGCCCTCTGGATCCAGAATCGGATGCCATTCCTGGAGAGTTGGATGAATTTCGAAAATGGAAGAAGTCTGATGAGATGGCTCGCTGTTACATTTTGGCTTCACTCACAAATGTATTGCAGCATCAGCATCAGACTATGGGCTCAGCCGCGAAAATGATTAAAAATCTCACTGAGATGTTTGGTCATCAGAACCGTGCGGCTAGACAAAATGCAATGGGTGTGTTGATGACAACCCATATGTCTTAAGGGACCCCAGTAAGGGATCATGTTCTGAAAATGATGTCTCATTTGAACAAACTGAGCATACTGAGGGCTACTATCGATGTGGAGTCGCAGGTCGATATTATCTTGGGCAGCTTACCAAGAAGCTTTGAGCAGTTCCGCCTTAAATACAATATGAACCGTAGGACATATACTTTGGCGGAACTTCTGAGAGAGCTTCAATCTGCTGAAGGTCTCTTCAAACAAGGTTATCATCAGATTCTTGCGGCAACCGGTGCTACTTCTTCCAAACCCAAATGGGGAAAGAAGAAAAAGCAGGTTGGCCAGAAGCAAGTGGCAACTCTCAAGGTGAAAAGCAAAGCTCCTCACCTTGAGGCGAACAAAAAGCCAAAGGGAAAGTGCTACAAGTGCGGTCAGAAAGGACATTTTAAAGTAGACTGCCCTGCTCCTAACAAAAGTATGTCTCGTGCACTAGTAGTCAAAACATGTTTGGCAGCTTGTTCTTCCTCTTCGTGGATAGTTGATTCAGGCTCAACTGATCATGTTTGCTTTGACTCGCATGGTTTTCAGGTAACCAAGCAGCTTAGTGCGGGCGAGATTACCATCAACTGGGGTGATTATTCCAGGCTTATGACTGTTGCAGTGGGAGTCGTGCAGTTGAAGATTAATGATAAATTATTAGTCCTCAATAATGTATTATTAGTACCGGATTTTATAATGAATTTAATTTTGGTTTCTAAATTAAAATGCGATGGTTATTCAGTTTTTTTGATGATGACGCTATTATTAGGAAAAGAAATGGTGAATATATTTCCAAAGGTACTTTTAATGATGGACTGTATATCATTAATACTGCACAAAATCCCATGCACAAATCACTTAACTCTTTGTATAAACCTAAAAAGAGAAAATAACCTTCAAGTATAAACCAAACATATATGTGGCATTTACGGTTAGGGCATGTAAAACTTGGGAGGATTCAAAGATTTGTAGATGATGGCACATTGGATGATCTCCAAGTTGAGTCATTTCCAATTTGAGAATCCTGTCTGGAAGGTAAGATGACCAAAGGGTTTTTAAAACCAAAGGAAACCATACTCAGAATATGTTAGAATTGGTTCATACGGATGTATGTGGTCCAATGAATATCCAGGTTAGGGGTGGTTGTGAAAACTTCATCACGTTTATAGATAATTATTCGAGATATGGATACATCTATTTGATGCGACGTAAGTCTGAAGCTTTTGACAAGTTCAGAGACTTCAAGGCTGAAACGGAAAAGCGTCATGGGATGAGTATCAAGTCACTATGATTTGATCGTGGTGGCGAATACCTTAGTGGAGAGGTTTTGGATTTCTTGGTGAATGAGGGGATCTCGTCTCAGCTCACCGCGCCGGGAACTCCACAACAAAATGGTGTGGCTGAAAGTAGGAATAGAACTCTTTTAGAAATGGTTAGGTCAATGATCAGTTATTCATATTTACCTATTTCGTTTTGGGGATACGCCTTAGAAACAATGGCGTACATTCTAAACCTGGTGCCTTCGAAATCAGTTCCAAAAACACCCACAGAGCTGTGGAGTGGGCGAAAGCCCAGTCTAGGACATGTTCGGATTTTGGGGTACTCCAGCACATGCGCTGAATAAGGAAGCTGATTGTAACACCCTCAAGTTATTCAGGGTATATTACAGCGCCGTGAGCCCCGCCGTGGGACCCACAAGGTTAATCATACGCGGAACTATAAATCTTGACCGAGAAGGTCCAGTGTATCCAAATACGTCACAACACAAAATCAATACCTCAGCAACACAGGCCGGAACATCAAGGAAACTGAAAAACAATACTAGAGTATTCAATAATCATTTGAGTACAACAACACTGAATGGAGGAATACAAAATATAACCAGAGAAAAGACACAATATCACGCTTGCCCATTATCTTCATGCCGACCCGATACCTGCCTGTCCGCTCTCCTGGAACCTGAAATAAATAAAAAGCATTTCCCCCATAAAGGGGTTAGCCGTCGAATAGCTAGTGTAAGTATATCGAATATGAAATACAATACTCCTCGACAATAAAGTAAAAGTAACCGCCAATTTATCATTTTAAGACTAGTATTCTGAATAACTAAATCTCATAACATCACATCAATACATACATGATCAACCGTGGAACCGCACCAGAGGCTACGGAACCCTCAGAGGACCCGTCGGTCCGTCCCAGAGTGGTTAACTCATATTATCCGTGGAATCACACCAGAGGCTACGAAACCCTCAGAGGACCCATCGGCCCATCCCAGAGTGGATATAAACAATCATGCCATTCATATATCTTACTTTCAAAGTCGATAACGTACAATCATAAATATATACTTACCTTTGAGACATCGAGAAATCGAACGGAAAAGAGTATGAGTTCGGTAGGTCTAAAAACGCACTTCCGGTACATAAACGATTCGCAAGGGATATGATAATCAATAATCCATACTCATAACTCATGAAGAAACTCCCAAAACCCGCCTACGATTCACGAAACTACGAGAGTAAACAACTAGAGGTTGGAAAAACACCCAAACCCTCACAAGTCCGAACACAGCGCAAACCAATCCGTAAAATCATAGAGAAAACATGTATACGGGGTAGATACATCATAATCTCTCAAGGTTCTCAAGCTCCAAAATGGATAAATCGGACGAATCTAAGAAAAACCCCAAAAATCCCAAAATTAGGATTCTAAGAATTTTACCTTGATTTGGAAGATGGAATGGATTAGATGTTATGAAATCTTTGTTCTCCAACCAAAGATGTTGATGTCTGAAGAAGGATCGCCTCCAACTCCCCGAATCGCCCAAATCCTACTGCTCCCGATCGGAAATGAGAAAAGGATGAAAATAATGACGAGTGGAAGTCAACTGTCCAATATATACTGTGCCTAGTCTAGCGCACGCTACGCCTCAATATTATAGTGCGTTAGCGGGGTCACCGGGTAGTCCAGTGGCTTCTGCCAGCCTCATTAGCGTGCGTTAGGTATACCGTTGCGTGCGCTAATCGCCTTCCTTTAGCGTTCGCTAGCCGATAGTTAGCGTGCGCTACCTGGGAGTTGGTGTCCAGAAATTGGAGTCCAGAACCTATTGTCCTCTGCCCTGCTCGAGTCTTAGCGTGCACTGCTGTGATAGCTTAGCGTGCGCTACGCAGCACTTATAGCGTGCGCTAGCCGAAGCCTAGCGTACGTTACCTGATACTCCAGACAGCCTGACAACCTCACTGTCTCTGCCGACCCAGCCGTTAGCGTGCACCACGGACGTGTTAGCGCGCACTACTGACCACAAATAGCGTGCGCTAGCTAACTCCTAGCGTGCGCTAACTGCTAGTCCAGAGAGCAGAGTTAGCTACTGCCTATGCCATGTCTGGTCCCTTAGCGTGCGTTAGCCTAGGTCTAGCGTGCGCTATCTCTCTGACCCAGAACACTTCCGAAAGGTCTAAACAACACGATCATGATCCAAACAAGGTACAAAACTCTATAACAACATCAACAACTTCACAAAGAGTTTACAGAGCGATAAAATAGGAAAAACGGTAAGGTCAAACAGTCAATAAAAAGTACGGGTATTACATTCTCCCCCTCTAAAAAGTACGGGTATTACATTCTCCCCCTCTATAACACTATGGACGTGACTCAAAGCTGGAGGCAACGCCAAGCGATAAGCTAAATCGCCAACCCTATCCAAAATCTCGAAAGGTCTGATATACCTCGGACTAAGTTTCCCCTTTTTCCCGAAGCGGAAAACCCCTCTGGTCGGCGACACCTTGAGTAGAACATGATCCCCACTTCGAACTCCAAGGGTCGACGACGAGTATCAGCATAAGATTTCTGACGGCTCTGGGCAGTCAGCAACCGGTCCCGGATAATAGAAATCTTTTCCTTAGTCTCCATCAACATATCCGGCTCCGTTCCGATTAGACTCGAAGCCTCGTCCCAACATAATGGCGACCTACATCGCCTACCATAAAGTGCCTCGAACGGTGCCATTTTGATCGACGCATGCCAACTATTATTGTAGGCAAACTCGATGAACGACAAATGAAGCTCCCAATCATTACTCCTGTCTAGGGCACAAGCCCGCAACATGTCCTCCAACGTCTGAATCGTCCTCTCCATCTGACCGTCTGACTGAGGATGAAAGGACATGCTCAATCTCAACTCGGTACCCAAAGCCTGATGAACGGCCTGCCAAAAATGCGATACGAAACGACCATCTCGATCAGAAACAATGGTCTTGGGGGCACCGTGCAATCTTACGATCTCAGCTATAAAAGTTCGAGCCAATCTCTCCGGTCCCCAAGTATCCTTAATACCCAAGAAGTGTGCAGACTTGGTCAACCGATCGACGATTATCCAAATCATATTCATTCCGGATCTAGTTCTCGACATGCTAGTGATAAAGTCCATAGAGATGTCTTCCCACTTCCACTCGGGAATGGGAAGCAGCTTCAAAAACCCCGCTGGTCGTTGATGTTCGATCATGACTTGTTGACACGTCAAGCACCGTAGTACAAATTCCGTGACATCCTTCTTCATGTTATTCCACCAAAAATTTCACTTCAAGTCTTTATACATCTTACTCGTTCCTGGGTAGATTGAGTAAGGCGTATCATGAGCTTCTCGGAGAATTCTCTGCCTCAACTCTAGATTATTCGGAACACAAAGCCTGCCCTGTAATCTCAGAATACTATCTTCGTGAACCATAAAGCCATGGACTTTTCCTTTAATTACATCTTCCTTCATTTGAAAGATCATCGGGTCACTCCACTGTTTCCCTTTGATGTCGTCAACCAAGGAAAAAGTAATTTCGAGAGTGCATAGTTGTCCCTGTATTCTTTGAAGCCAAACTTCTATTCCTTGCTCGACTAAATCTTGATGAATCTTCATCTGAGATGCAAGAACCTCGAGCATCTGGAGCGATGCCGATTTGCGGCTCAAAGCATCCGCGACGACATTGGCTTTTCCTGGGTGGTAAAGAATTTCCAAATCGTAATCCTTTATCAACTCTAACCAACGTCTCTGTCTCATATTCAGCTCTTTTTGACTGAAAATATACTTCAGGATCTTGTGATCGGTATAAATCCGACATGGAGAACCATACAAACAGTGTCGCCAAATCTTGAGTGCGAAGACAATTGCTGCTAACTCCAAATCGTGGGTAGGATAGTTCATCTCATATGGATTTAGTTGTCGTGACGCAAAAGCTATCGTCTTATCATGCTGCATAAGCACACAGCCAAGACCTTGACCCGAAGCGTCAGTATAAACCGCAAATCCCTCACTACCATGTGGAGGGCTAGAATCGGCGCTGAAGTCAAACTTCTCTTCAGCTCATCGAAGCTCTATTGTCTCTCATCTGTCCAAACAAACTTTTCTGTCTTCTAGAGTAATTTCGTAAGCGGCAGAGCGAGTTTCGAGAACCACTTGACAAACCGACGGTAATACCCAGCAAGGCCCAAAAAGCTACGAACTTCCTTAACATTTTTAGGCGGTGCCCAATCTAGCACTGCCTCAATCTTATGCGGGTCTACACGAACCCCTTCGGCCGAAATCACATGGCCGAGAAACATAACTTCTTCGAGCCAGAACTCACATTTCGAGAATTTTGCATAGAGGTGCTTGGTTTTCAAAATATCTAGTACCAAACGCAAGTGTCGGGCATGTTCTTCCTTATCTCGAGAATAGATCAAAATGTCATCAATAAAGACGACTACACACCTATCGAGGTAATCGATGAATATCTTGTTCATTAACTGCATGAATACTGCCGGTGCATTAGTCAATCAAAAGGCATAACTACAAATTCATAATGTCCATATCTCGTCCAAAATGCAGTCTTCGGAACGTCGGACTCTCTCACCCTGAGTTGATAGTACCCTGATCTCAAATCAATTTTCGAGAAAACTGCAGCCCCTGCAACTGATCAAATAAATCGTCTATACGAGGCAAAGGATACTTGTTCTTGATGATCACTTTGTTTAGCTCACGGTAGTCGATGCACAAACATAGTGAACCATCCTTCTTTCTCACAAAAAGAATAGGCGTGCCCTAAGGCGAAGCGCTCGGTCTGATGTACGCTCTCTCCAGAAGTTATCCCTACTGATTCTTTAATTCTTGCCTCTCGGAAGGTGCCTTAGAAATCGGAGCCGCATCAGGCTCTAAATCCACAGAAAATTCTAGCTCTCGATCTGGCGGTAATCCCGGGAGGTCGTCCGGAAAAACATCGGGATACTCATTAACAACCGGAATCGAAGAGAAATCGACTTCGTTCCCTTCCGTCTTCAAAGCATAACACCAATAGCCCGTGCAACCTTTATTCAAAAGTTTTACGGTCTTCATGGCGCTGATAAGCAACTTAGATTGGCCCATCTTACGTCCCAAAAATGAGTACTTGGATCTGTCTTCAGTCGTTATGGTGATAACCTTAGTACGGTAATTCATAATTGCTTGGTGACTATCAAGCCAATCCTAGCCGAGGATCACATCCTCGCCTTCCATATCAACTACAATCAAATTCGATAACCAATCTATACTGGCTATAATCACCGGAAAATCTCTAATCTCCCAGTTTCCCACAATTCTATCCCCGCTAGGTAGTTTCACAATGAAGGGATACAAGTTATATTCAAACGGCGTACACACTCCAAGGAAATGAAAGAATACGTAGCACCCGTATCAAAAAGTACACGAACTGGATGAGATAAAATATGAATGGTACCTGAGGCCACCGCCGCGTCGGGTTCATCTATTCGACGCATCTCATAGATTCGTGGTTGTACCAAACTGACGCTAGAGTTTCCCCCTCCAACGTTCTGACCCCATCCCCGGCCCCTGCCGTAACTCTGCTGAGACTGACCAAAAGATTGCCGCTAATTCACGCCTTGATCTAGTGGCGCTGGGCAGAAACCCGAGTGTCCAAAGTCTGATTTGGTTCGGAACAATAAGCCGCTCTATGTCCCATCTGTCCGCAAGTGTGACACTTCAAAGGTGGGAAATTGCATTCTGAATTAACGTGGTCTGGACGACCACAATTATAGCAAGTCACTGGGCGAGCTGAGGTGCCCAGAGCGGAACAGAAACTCCTCTTTACTTTAGCAGAACGTGACGACTGTCCGGCAGAACGGTTAGTCGTCTGAGGTCTCGGAAGTTGCCACTCTTAGAGCCAGAAAAATTTCCCGTGATCTTCTGCTTCTTCGGTTCTTCATTGATATCGTTGTCGGGGCTTAACATGTCATGGGCTAAAGCTCTGTCCTGATATTCCTTCAATATGGTGCAAGCAAATCCGGCCATGTACCGCCGTAAGTCCATATTCATCCGCATATCAAAGTAATGGATCTTATCACGCTCGTTTCGCATTTTATCCTTCACGTGGATCAATTGTTGGTTGTACTCCACGATTGCCTGCAAAACGGGAATGTTCTGCGGCTTAGCCTCGAAAAAGGCTCGAATTCGGCCTTCTTGCACTCGCCAAGGACAAAATTCGGCCTCCAAAAGCTCTTTAAAATCTTCCCACGTAGCAACACGGTCCTGCGGCTTGATGACTTTCCACCATGTAGCGGCCTCCTTGGTGAGGAAATACTAAGCAATCGGTACTTTCCTCGCTTTGGGACAATCAACCGCTTCGAAAATTTTCTCTAACTCTGCTAGCCAATCCTCCCAACCTAACGGGTCTATGGCACCGCCAAACTGTGGAGGGTGCATACAGATTACATTTTGCAGTAAGGCATCCGTTGTTGGGTTCGGATTGTTCAACTGAACGGCTTGGGCCAAAATGGTCATCTGGTTAGCCAATTGTTGAACTACGTTCGCAACTCCAACATCCGCGATGTTCCCCTGGCCAGTCGACTGGTCGTGCTGACTTTCGGTGTTAGGATGCATCGAGTTAGATAGGCTGGGTGTTGTTACCCAAAATATTATCCAGAGATGATATTGCTGGAATGGTCGAGTAACAAACAAATGCGAGAACACTTCCGTGGGAAAATAAATAACACAAGATTTGTCGGGGTTGTTATTCCCGGGCTTGAATGATCTCGTGAGATGTTATTAATATGTATACTGTGGAGTACAAATATTAATGTTAGAACACTATTACAATGAGTGTAATGATTCTAGTTATCTTAGCTATAGAGCGTGAAGATTGCCGGAAGAACCAGATATGAAGCTCTGTGAGTTCTTGCTTTTGATGTTTAGTGTATGAGAATGTATCTCTCTCTCTGTATGTATTTCACTGTACTCACGATGATGCTAGGCCACTGTTGTAAGCCCCCTATTTATAGGAGACAAGGTTGCTGGGTCCTCTCCGGCGATCGCGGGCGACCGCCGTTTTCTATATTAGAATAAGGTGAGCGGTCGTCCCATCACGTGGGGTTGTTCCCTTAAAGTCCGAGGCAGCTGCTGGCAGCCAGCTGTGCGAGCCAATGGGAAGCCTGCACGCGTCCTGAGTCGCTGTCCGGGGAGGACCCACTTTGTACCTTTCGGCGGGCCTGTCGGTAGGTGAGGTAGGTGACAGGCTGGGGTCAAAGGCCTTATCTTGCGGCGCCTTTTGTGGATCTGCACGTGGGTCTCCGTCCAAGATTCGGTCTTCGACGGCTTTGACGGATGTTGGATTCATACGTGGCACGAGACGATCGTCTATGGTTGGACATCATAGACGATCGCCGTGGGTGCCGACTGCTGGGTGTTGCCCAGTCGTATGTCTTCTATGGTTGGCTCTCAGACCATTATGCCGATCGCAATCGAGGCGTATTAATCGCCGCACAACAATTGCCCCCCAGCTCGCTTCGATGTTGAAAACACAGGATGATGTGGCACTGTTGGCGATCGCCAGTGTGTGGACGATTGGCTCGTTTGTTTATGACAAGGACGATCGTCAGGACGATCTGATTTCAAGTTTGGACGATCTCCTTTTGCGCTGTAATCAGCGGGAAATGAAGGCGGGCTCTCGAAACGTTGCAAGGACATGCGTCGCGCTACCATTGGGGGAGTCCGACGGTTTGTCAGTCTTGTCGCTTGGCGTGCCCTCGAAAAGACACGTACGCGGGTTTCGAGGGCTGCATTTAATGTGTGTCCCCCCCCCCCCCGACGGTTGCACTCCAGCCCTCGGGATTTCCCCTATTTGCACAGAGACCCCTGCTCCCGCCTATAAAAGGGGCTAGGGCTACTTCATTTCCACTCTTCACGCACCCTTGCTTTTTAGTCGAGACTCTACAGAATTTTTCCGAAGATCATTGTGTCGACCGTCCTTCTTTTTAGGTAAGAACACAAATCTTCTCTCCCCCTTTACTTTTAAGAACATGTCTGGAGGATCTAAAACATTCGAGGCCGGAAGCTCTTCCGCCGCCGCGGCTTCGCCTGACCGGGAGGAAATTCCCGTGGGCCTTCATATGGAAACGTCCGTTGAGGCCATTCGTGCGGGGATTGCACCCGCATAACTTGAAGAGCTCTTCAATGAGGCCGAAGTGGCGAGATCAGCGGCGGCGGCGGAGCAGGGGGGCTCGCCGGTGGATGAAGATGAAATGGTACGGCTGTCTTGGGAAAAGAATAGCGTATTCGGCCCCGCTTATTTAGATTTCGCTAAACTTATGGAGGGGATCGCCGGACCATGTCCTGAATTTGATTTCGAAGCGTATTCCGCTGCCCACCCTTATGAGCACGTGAAGCGGACGTCATTCCGGGCCGCAGACCATTCCTTATGGGCCCTTGGACAGATCTGGAGTTCGGCGACCAGGATATATTTGCTTCGTTGGAGGGAGAAATTCAACATTCCTTCTGATGTTTCATTGCACGTGCCCTCGGAGAACGAAAGTGCCGACCAGCCTCCCGAGGGTATGGTCGCTGTCAATGAAATGATCCTGGCGGCCGGATTGCGGTTTCCCTTGCCGTTTGCCATGTCGTATTTGCTGATCGCCTGGAATGTGTCGCCGCTCCAGTTGACGTCGAACGCCTGGCTGCAGATTATCAGTACATTGACATTGTTCGGTGGTCATCATTTACCGCCTTCTCGCTACCGAAATGAACTATCTTTTCAAGTTGACCGCGCAGAAGGGGTCGGTCGGAGGCCACCATATCCAGGGTCGCATGGGTAGGGTGGTCCTTGGGGTGCCGAACAAGGTTCGCGGCGACCTGGAAAAGTGGTGCTGGGTCGGTGGAGCATGGAGGTCGGCGTCGAGCGATAAGCCGGGGGAAGAGTTGGATATCCCCACCAATTTTCGGGAGAGGAATCCGAGTAAGGATTTCAACTCTCCCTTTATTTGGATACTCCTTGAACTGATCTAATTTGGTTTTCCTTTTGCAGGATCCCTTGTTCCAGCGATCGGCGATCTCCCCTTTGATTTCTTGATCGTTTGGGAGCGAATTCGCACCTTGCCGGACTCCTACATCGACGTTCACTCAGTCAGCCATGAACTTCATCGGTTGGGAGCTCGACTGTTTCGCTACTCTCGCCACCTGATGGCCCCAGGTATGAATTTTTACTTCCTGCTTCCAGCATGACGATCGTCTGATCGAAGTAGATGTCTTACTTGTCTGAATTTCTTCTTTGACAGAGATCTATTTTCCCCGCTACGCCGAGCCACCGCGAGAGATCGCAATGTCGAATCCCGGTCTCTTGGGTCGTCTTCACCAGGGAAAGAAGACGGGTTGTGCCCCTGCGACGACGTCTCGCCCCATCCCTGTGGTGAGGCCTGCTATGGTGCCAGTCGCCGAGCCGGAGGTTCAGGAGGAAGAACAACTCCAGCGCAACCGCAAGAGGCGGAGGCCGGAGGGGTCCCTGCCCACTGCTGAGGCGGACGTATCTATCTTGGAGCCGCCGGTTGCCGCTCCACCTATCTCTGTTGTTCCGATGGTGGAGGGGTCTGGCTCCAGGCCCTCGGCCGGCTTCGTGAAAACTGCGGCGATCGCCGAAGCTGAAACTCCTCGGGGCAAGCCCTATTTTGGCCGCGACCCCGAGTTGGTCAACAGGTAAGACCGGTTTGATCTTTCCGAGTTAGGCAATTTGTGTAAGGTATATACTAACTCCTTTGTTTCTTTTTGTTTGTGTTGCAGGGTCCGTCTTGCTGATTCGGACGTCTCGCCGATGGTGCTGGATTTCCTGGCGAGCAAGCCTCCACACAAGTCCCTCGATGTCCCTTCTTACGTCTCCAAGGCCATTTCCTCTCTGCCTAAGTCTTGGACGACCGATCTAGACGCGATTGCTCGTCGGCGGTCTGGAGATGCCATGCAGGCGACGTTCGCCCTGACTCTCCAGGCGGCGGCGATGGCCGCCCAAGCCGTTAAGGATTATGAGGGGCGACCATCTAATGCACCCCTCCATCAAGACCTCTAAGCCGCTCGGAATCAAAACGTCGATTTCGCCAACCGGATCCAGGCCATGGAGAAGGAACACTTAGAGACGGCCAAACGAGCCAAGCAGGACATCGATCGGATGAAGCAGGAGCTAAGCTGCTCCAAGGAAGTGGACGATCGGTTCCGCGACCAGGTGACGGAAGCTCGCCGTTGGCATGTGGCCTCGCAGGAGGAGGCGACTGGGCTGAAAGCGACCGTGGATCGGCTCAACAGCGAGCTGGAGAAAGCAAAGGGAGAGCTGGAGAAGGCAAAGGGAGAAATGGCCGCCAAGGTGGTCGAGCTAGCAGAAGCTGAGAAGACGACCATGGATTTGAAAGGGCAGATAAAGGCGATCGAGACCGATCCCTACCTTAATGTGGCACTCGTCGGTGAGTTCGCCTACTACATGGCCTACGTCGATGCTGTCCGAGCCACCAGGAAGGTAGGGATCGAGGTCGGTCCTATGATGGAGAGCTTCAAGGCCTACGTACTCGAGCACCCTTTGCATCCGGAATTCTCCCTGCCGATCCTCGACCTCATCGACTTGGGGATCGACTTGAGTTGGTATCCTTTTCCGGATAAACTCATTTATCCTGAGGCCGATGAGGGAGCGCGTGCCGATCCGCCACCTGGGGGCGAAGACCAGTCGGGGGACCCTGAGTGACTTTTATCTTCCTTCGCTTTGTAATTTTCTGCTTTTTCTTCTACTGCCTTCGGGCTTGTATTCGTACGAACTTCTAGATTTGAATAAAATACACCTTTTTTGCATTTGATTCTTTACAAGTACGATCGCCTTTGAATGTTTGCATGTGAATTTATACAAGTGTGTATATAATTGCTTCTGATGCCTTGTTCGCCTGATCGATTGTTTGAATGTTGAATGTATTGACATGCTTGGAAATTCTTACTTGTAAATATTGTCGAACACAACCGATCGTCCCGCGTGTGTTTGAACGAAGCCGATTGGATACAGTCCCTTCCTTCCGATCGCGTTTAGGACTAGCTCCACTTCTTTGCCCCTTGTTTTTGTTTACTTATTGTTAGTAAGGGAACAAAAATAGTATATTTGGTGAGCTATCTTCAGTTTTGCCGACTCTGAGGAACCGTGTACGCTCACGGAGTTCGATGGTCCGACCTCCGTAGCCGCGTCTTTATGTGCGAGAGACTGTCCCGCGACTCACTTTTTTGTTAGGGTCTTCCGTTAGGCTGCGCCTTCCTTGTATTTAAACAAAAGGCGAGCGGTCTTGGTCTGGAGGAGTCCTTGCACGGGGTGTCATCAGTTTATTCGACTCAACGTCCGTGGCTTGTTAGCACTTTTCTACTTCGGGTCGGCATGTTAGATGGCGACCCTTGACGATATACGTTGTGATGGGGTAGGGACGCGCCGCCTTGTCCGGGTACATCATGTTAGATGATGTACTTTGAGGGCGTGCGAACGTGTCCACAGATTAGTTTGGAGGGTCCTTCGGCTACGCCCACCTCATATTTAAACGAAGGGCGAGCGATCGCAGCCCAAAGGAACCTTGCATGGACGAAGTTGTCGGTTCCATCGACCTCCAGGCCCACGACTGCACTATTTCTACCTCGTATCGCCAAGTTTAATGACGACCCTCGACGGTATACGTTGTGCTTGGAGGGACGATCGCTTGCATAGGTCTATCAGGTTTCGACGATGACCTCTTGTAGGGCGAGCGAGCCGTCCTATTTTCAGCTGTTTGTTTTTGTCGAGGTGAATCATATAGATGGGATGGGAAAATTTCATTATACTTCTTTGTACATTGGGTAACTGAAACTGAATAAAGAGTTTTCAGGGGTAGTATTTCTTCAAATGTATGGCGTTCCATGGATATTGGTCCGGAGTGCCATCAGGGTGTTCAAGTTCGTATGCTCCCCTAGTTAGCCACCTAGATATCCTGAAGGGGCCTTCCCAATTCGGGCCAAAGACACCTGTGTGGGTCTGGACCTTTTTGAGGACGAGATCGCCCACTTGGAACCGTCTTTCCTTGACCTTTGAATTGAAGAACTTCTCGGATCTCCTTTTATGGATTGTGTTATTCATTTCTGAGGTCAGTCGTCGTTCTTCGAGCATGTCAAGGTCGATCCTCCGGGTCACATCATTGTCTGTCGTCATTTCTTGTTCGGTTCGGTGGCTGAGGACGGCGATCTCCGAGGGGATCACCGCTTCTGTTCCGAAGGCGAGGGTGAATGGGGTTTCGCCAGTTGAATTTCGGGTCGTTGTTCGATAAGACCACAAAACGTCTGGGAGCTCGCTCGCCCATCGCCCTTGCCTAGACTCGAGTCGTACTTTAATCGTGTGTTTGAGGATTTTGTTTACGGCTTCTACCTGCCCGTTCGACTGAGGGTGGTAGGGGGCCGAGAACAACTTTTTGATTCCCCACTTTTCGCAGAATTGCATGATTTCTAAGCCGTCGAACTGCTTTCCGTTGTCGGAGATTATTGCCTGGGGTAGGCCGAATCGGCATATGATATTCTTCCAAATGAACTTAATTACTTGTTCTTGGCCGATCTTGTTGAGTGGTTCGGCCTCAGCCCATTTAGTTAAATAATCGACTCCTACGATGGTAAACTTACAGCCCCCTGGCGCCGTCGGCAAGGGACCTATGAGGTCGATGCCCCATTGGGTGAATGGCCATGGACTGTACATTGAGGTGAGATGCTCGGGGGAGAGCTTGATGTTTGGGCCCATCACTTGACACCTGTGACACGATCTGGCATAGGCGATCGCGTCTTTTTGTAGTGTAGTCCAGAAAAAACCTTGCCTGGTTGTTTTGTGGATGAGAGCTCGCCCGCCAGCATGGTTTCCACAGATCCCGTCATGGATCTCGGCTAAAACGAGCCGGCCTTCCTCCGGCGTAATGCACTTGAGGAGGGGAAGGCTGAAAGCTCGCTTGTAAAGCCGGTCATCCAGTAGGGTGTATCTGGTTGCACGGAGTTAGAGCTGGCGAGCTTTGATACGATCGTCGGGGACCATCCCGTTCTTTAAGTATTTAATGAAAGGAGTCATCCAGTTCTCCTCGGCGACGGTGACCGTGGTAATCAGGTTTCTGTCGATCGCCGGTTTCGCCGATTTTGTGATTTGGATGTTAGAGAAATCGGCTGCCCCATCTGACGACGCTAGCTTGGATAGGGCATCGGCCTGGGAGTTGTGCTCTCTCAGGACTTGTTCGATTAGCACTTCCTCAAATTTCGTGCACATTTCGGCGACCAATTCTTAGTATTTGACCATCTGTTCGTCGCACGCCTCATATTCTCCCTTGACTTGGTTCACGACCAAGAGGGAGTCCATGAAGATATGGAGGCGACAAACATCTAGGGCGAGGGCTAGATTGAGCCCGCCTACCAAGGCTTCGTACTCGGCCTCATTGTTGGTCGCACGAAACCCGAAACGCATAGCATTTGTGAAACTTTGCCCATCGGGGCTGATGAGGACAATCCCTGCCCCTGCTCGCGAGTTGGTCGCCGAGCCATCCACGTATAGCTTCCAGGCAGGGCGGCCGATCTGGGTCGGACTGTGAGGGAATGTTAATTCCACCACGAAGTCTGCCAGAGCTTGGCCTTTGATCGCTGTGCGAGGAGCGTACGTGATACCGTATTGGGCGATCTCCAGTAACCACTTGAGGAGTCGCCCGTTAGTGTCTGGCCGGTGTAGAACTTGCCTTAGAGGGAGAGTCGTCAGAACCTCCACTTGATGTTCGAAGAAGTAAGCCCTCAGCTTGCGAACACTCATGACTAGAGCGTAGGCGATCTTCTCCAGAGGTATATAACGTGTTTCCGCGTCATGGAGCGCTTGACTAACGTAGTAGATCGGCAAGTGGGTCTGGCCCTCTGCTCGCACTAATACAGCGCTCAGCACGACTTCCGATGCTGCCAGGTAAAGGAATAGCTTTTCGTCGGGGATCGGCTTTGATGAGATTTGGGGGTTAGATAGATACTCCTTGATTTTGGAGAACACTATTTGACTCTCCTTCGTCCATGCGAACTTCTTGTTCTTTATGGTCGCGAAAAAAGGCTTGCTTTTATCGCCGAGCCGAGATAAGAAACGGTTGAGGGCGGCTAGACAACCTGTGAGGCGTTGCACCTGCTTGACATTCCGTGGCTCCTGCATGTCGAGGATCGCCTGGATCTTGGTGGGGTTTGCCTCGATTCCCCTTTGGCTCACGATGTGCCCCAGGAATTTTCCGGAGCTCACCCCGAAGTTGCATTTCTTGGGGTTCAACTTCATGTTGAACTTCTCGAGGATAGCGAACATCTCGGCAAGGTCATTGATGTGATCTTCCTTTTTAAGGCTCTTGACTACGATGTCGTCAATGTAGACCTCCATGGTCTTGCCGATCTGGTTAGCGAACATCCCGTTGACTAGTCGCTGGTAGGTCGCCCCTGCATTCTTCAGACCGAATGGCATCCGGACCCAAAAGTATATGTCTTTTTCCATGTGGAACGACGTGTGTTTTATGTCTTTCTCCGCCATAGGGATCTGATGGTATCCGGAGAATACCTCCATGAACGACATCATTTCGCATCCCGCTGTGCTATCGACCAAGTGATCAATATAAGGCATCGGAAAGTGATCTTTTGGACATGCCGCGTTGAGGTCGGTGAAGTCGATGCATAACCTCCAGGAGCTGTTTGGATTTTTGACGAGCACCGCGTTGGCGACCCACTGTGGTTTGTCTGTAGCTACTCCGATAAGTTTGTTATCGAGCAGCTTTTTGACTTCTATGTCGAGCGCTGCGTATTTCTCAGGACCGAATTTCCTTCATTTCTGGTGAACAGGCTTCCTTGCCGGGTCGATCTTGAGATAGTGGCAAGCGTGTTCAGGACTTATGCCAACCATATCTTGATGCGACCAGGCAAAGACTCCGATGTTCTTACGTAGTAAGTTGATCAGATCCTCTTTTAACTCAAGACCAATGCTTGCGCCGACCTCTACTTCCCATTCTGGACGAGCCGGGTCTATCGTTACACTTTCTAACTCTTCAATGGGGATGGTCTCTTCTCGTTTGGAACGATTTCCGGACTCGATCCTTGGATCGATGTCGAGGCTTGGCTCAAAACCGATCCTTGGGTCAATGTCGTCCGTTAATCGATGTGAGATGGCGTCCTCTGAATTAGGTTGGTACGATGTGCTTGGCTCGTCGATCTCCATCGATTGATTGTCGATCGTCTCGATGTTACAAATAGCATGGGAAGTATTGAAAGAAGTCACGACACAGGAGTAATTCAAACATTTTTTTGCCATTAGCTGATCTTCTTTTATAGTACCGACCGTCCCATCGGCAGTGGGGAATTTGATACAGTAAAAGAAAGAAGAGGTGACCGCCTCGAAGGTTTCTAGAAATGGACGACCTAGGAACCCATTGTAGATGCTGGTCCTATCTATGATTACAAAATTTAGGTTCCTAGTAATCCTAACCTTGGGATCGTAAAAGCATATTAGCTCGACAGAGAGCTTGATCCTTCCGTAGGCTTGGACTGTGCTGTCGCCGAACCCTTGAAACACGGTGTCGAACGGCTTCATGAACTTGGTCAGGTTGCCGAGCTGGTCAAGAGCGGACTTGAATATGATACTGCAGAAGCTCCCATTGTCAACCAGCACGCGATCGACCATTTTCCCAAGGATACATGCATAGATCACCAATGCATCCTCTTTGGGGCACTGCACTCCCTCCCTATCCTTGTTGGAGAAAGTGATGAGCGCGTCTTTGGAGATGGTCGGTTCTGGGGGTACCACGACATGGACCCCGGCGAACGCCCTCAGTTCGGCCTTTCGCTTTCTATTCAACATGGTGGAAACCGGGGAAAGGCCCCAGAGGTTTCCACCTCCCGCCTGAAGCATATTTATCCGGCCGCCAGGGTTGATCGGAGGAATTGATTCGTCGGAATACTCCGGCTTGTTTTGCTCGATCCTGGCGACCGGATTGGGAGGGATTCCATCGTTCAGTCGGCGCTCGCGCCCTCCGGTCCTCTCTGTCCGAGGTTCTGGCTTGGTGACCAAGTTGTCCAATCTGCCTTCCTCAAACAGTCGCCAGAGTTGTCTGAGGAGGTCGCGGCACTGGCTGGTGTTGTGGCCGGGACTCTTGTGGTAGGCACATAACTTGTTGTGGTCTAGATGACTGTGGTCCCTTATCGGCTTTGGTTTGTTAAGCCACTCGCGCCCCTTGATGGCGTTAAAGATGTGGGCCGGAGATAAGTTGAGGTTGCGGAGGAGGTGGACCTCCACATCCTCGAAGGCTTTGAACTCACCAGGCGGCTTTGCGACCGCCTTTCTGGGCTTGGCGACCGCTTTCTTCTGGACGTGGGATGGCGCCTTCCCTTCTCCGGCAGATCCCTCGCCTAAGCGGAGGGTGAGCATCCTCTGCCTAGCCAGGAAATCGGCGGCCCTAACGCGGAAGACCGAGTAGGTCGGAGGGATGTCCTTTGTGAGGTGCCTGAACATGGTCGAGTGGCCGTAGAATCCCCCTAGGACTGAGTAGAGAGCGAGCTCGTCGCTAATGGGCTCACCGGTGAGGACTATCTCGTCTACCGGTCGATGTAATCTTCATCGGGCTCGTCCTTCCCCTGCCTGATTTTCATCATGCGGTGGGGGCCTTCTGGGCGAGCAACTTTGGCGGAGAAGTACGACGTGAAGTCATTTGCCAGCTTCTCAAAGAAATTGATTGAGCGAGGTGGTAGTGAGATGTACCACCTGTGGGCGAGGTTGCCCAGAGTTAATGGGAACATTCGACATTTCGTCGCATCTGATGCTCCGCATCCGGTCATGTAAATCCAGAATTTGCTCAAATGGGTCTCTGGATCCGATCTCCCCTCATATAGAGGTGTTTGTGGGGAGCGATCTTTGGTTGAACTGGGGCGAGCTCGATCTGGACTGCGAGTGGCTCACTTGGTCCAGCGATCGATCTCCTGGCGCCTGCCCCAGTTTCTAGGAGCGCCTTCATTTCGTCGAGCTGGCGCTGCATGGCGGCCATCGCCGTAGCCTGACTGCTCGCTGATTGGCTACCAGAGCGTGAGCCAAGGCGATCATGCACTGAGTGGATGATGAGTTCTCGGCCAGCGCGCTCATTTCTTGGGCGAGTGGGGGCCCGCTGACCGGCTTGTCTTCTGGGAGTCGGATATGCCGAACTCCTGGTAACGGATTCGGACTCCGATGTCTCCCGGCTGGGGCCCGAGTGCCCGGGTCGCCATGAGGGATCGCTCCCTAGGCGGCTGAAGACGGAATCATCCCGCCTTACGAGAGCCTTTTCTTGCGGCTCGGGGCTTTCTGTTGATTTCTCAACATATATCCCCTTGAGCTTCCGCTTGCCTGCTCGGCGGATGGTTGACGGAGTAATGGTGGGCGAGTTGCATGCCCTCCGTCGCTCCCTGAGTATGGATATAGCCTCCTCGATCATTCGCATGCAGGCGATCGAGTGAGAGGCTAGGACCGTCCCTCGGGGGCGGGAGTGAGAGCCTAGTGTCGCCGCGGTCACCTTCCGCCATAGGCTGGGATTCGGTCTGGGCCGGAATGAGATTTCCGGCAGATCGCAGGGTGGCTCTTTTGGAAGTCGTGGCAGATGTCATGTTTCTGAAGGCTTTCTTTGAAGAACAGTGAGTGTTTCTTCAAGTATATGTCCGGAGAACAGTGAGTGTTCTTCGAGACGGTTGGAATAAAAATAAAGATTAAGACCCCCTTCTTCTAGCGCCAATTGTTGTTACCCAAAATATTATCCGGAGATGATATTGCTGGAATGGTCGAGTAACACACAAATGCGAGAACACTTCCGTGGGAAAATAAATAACACAAGATTTGTCGGGGTTGTTAATCCCGGGCTTGAATGCTCTCGCGAGATGTTATTAATATGTATACTGTGGAGTACAAATATTAATGTTAGAACACTATTACAATGAGTGTAATGATTCTAGTTATCTTAGCTATAGAGCGTGAAGATTGCCGGAAGAACCAGATATGAAGCTCTGTGAGTTCTTGCTTTTGATGTTTACTGTATGAGAATGTATCTCTCTCTCTGTATGTATTTCACTGTACTCACGATGATGCTAGGCCACTGTTGTAAGCCCCCTATTTATAGGAGACAAGGTTGATGGGTCCTCTCCGGCGATCGCGGGCGACCGCCGTTTTCTATATTAGAATAAGGTGAGCGATCGTCCCATCACGTGGGCTGTTCCCTTAAAGTCCGAGGCAGCTGCTGGCAGCCAGCTGTGCAAGCCAATGGGAAGCCTGCACGCGACCTGAGTCGCTGTCCGGGGAGGACCCACTTTGTACCTTTCGGCGGGCCTGTCGGTAGGTGAGGTAGGTGACAGGATGGGGTCAAAGGCCTTATCTTGCGGCGCCTTTTGTGGATCTGCACGTGGGTCTCTGTCCAAGATTCGGTCTTCGACGGCTTTGACGGATGTTGGATTCATACGTGGCATGAGACGATCGTCTATGGTTGGACATCATAGACGATCGCCAGATACCAAAAGACGATCACCGTGGGTGCCGACTGCTGGGTGTTTGCCCAGTCGTATGTCTTTTATGGTTGGCTCTGAGACCATTATGCCGATCGCCATCGAGGCGTATTAATCGCCGCACAACACTGGGGTTGGTCGATCCCGCAACGGAACTGGGGGAAACGGCCGCGCCACGTCCTCGTCCACGTCCACGACCATGACCACAGCCTCGTCCACTACCAGCTGACATACTGAAGAACATACAACGCACGTAAGTACAATTCCATCGCACGTCATCGAAGTGACCGATTGTCAAAAAGACCAAAATAGAAGCAAAACGGTAAAGGAAACACCAGAAGAGTAAGAGGTCTTACAAGTACCGGTCGCACTGTGATGATGGCAAAGTAGTGATACTGTAGACAAACGATGACTCAATCGACCCAAAAGACCGACAGCCTAGGTATCCATAGACCTAAGCTCTGATACCATATTCTGTAACACCCCCAAGTTATTCAGGGTCTATTACAGCGCCGTGAGCCCCGCCGTGGGACCCACAAGGCTAATCATACGCGGAACTATAAATCTTGACCGAGAATGTCCAAATACAATGAAATGAAGGACAATACAAAGGGTATTCAAACCATATCCAATGTATCAAAATACATCACAACACAAAATCAATACCTCGGCAACACATGCCGGAACATCAAGGAAACTGAAAAACAATACTCGAGTATTCAATAATCATTCGAGTACAACAACACTGAATGGAGAAATACAAAATATAACCAGAGATAAGAGACAGTATCACGCTTGCCCATCATCTTCATGCCGACCCGATACCTGCCTGTCCGCTCTCCCGGAACTTGAAATACATAAAAAGTATTTCCCCCATAAAGGGGTTAGCCGTCGAATAGCTAGTGCAAGTATATCGAATATGAAATACAATACTCCTAGACAATAAAGTAAAAGTAACCGTCAATTCATCATTTCAAGACTAGTATTCTGGAATAACTAAATCTCATAGCATCACATACATACATACATGATAAACCGTGGAACCGCACCAGAGGCTACGGAACCCTCAGAGGACCCGTCGGTCCGTCCCAGAGTGGTTAACTAATATATCCGTGGAATCGCACTAGAGGCTACGAAACCCTCAGAGGACCCGTCATCCCATCCCAGAGTGGATATAAACAATCATGCCATTCATATATCTTACTTTCAAAGTCGAGAACGTACAATCATAAATATATACTTGCCTTTGAGACATCGAGAAATCGAACGGAAAAGAGTATGAGTTCGGTAGGTCCAAGAACGCACTTCCAGTACCTAAACAATTCGCAAGGCATATGATAATCAATAATCCATACTCATAACTCACGAAGAAACTCCTGAAACCCGCCTACAATTCACGAAACTACGAGAGTAAACAACTAGAGGTTGGAAAAACACCCAAACCCTCACAAGTCCGAACATAGCGCAAACCAAACCGTAAAATCATAGTGGAAACATGTATATGGGGTAGATACATCATAATCTCAAGGTTCTCAAGCTCAAAATGGATAAATCGGACGAATCTAAGAAAAACCCCAAAATAACCAAAATTAGGGTTCTAAGGATTTTTACCTTGATTTGGAAGATGGAATGGATTAGATGTTGTGAAATCTTTGTTCTCCAACCAAAGATGTTGATATCTGAAGAAGGATCGCCTCCAACTCCCCGAATCGCCCAAATCCCGCTGCTCCCGATCGAAAATGAGAAAAGGATGAAAATAATGACGAGTGGAAGTCAACTGTCCAATATATACTGTTCCTAGTCTAGCGCACGCTACGCTCAATATTAGCGTGCGCTAGCAGGGTCACCGGGTAGTCCAGTGGCTTCTGCCAGCCTCGTTAGCATGCGTTAGGTATACCGTTGCGTGCGCTAATCGCCTTCCTTTAGCGTGCGCTAGCCGATAGTTAGCGTGCACTACTTAGGAGTTGGTGTCCAGAAATTGGAGTCCAGAACCTACTGTCCTCTGCCCTGCTCGAGTCTTAGCGTGCGCTGCTGTGATAGCTTAGCGTGCGCTATGCAGCACTTATAGCATGCGCTAGCCGAAGCCTAGCGTACGTTACATGATAGTCCAGACAGCATGACAACCTCACTGCCTCTGCCGACCCAGACCGTTAGCGTGCGCTACGGACGTGTTAGCGCGTGCTACTGACCATGAATAGCGTGCGCACTAGTAGAAACAGCCCCTTCCTTGACCCTTTTTTTATGACCAACAGTCGAAGATGACTCGCAAATAGCTTAGTCACATAATCAGAGTCATAACGCGTAAAATTTCCATTAGCGATGACGCGAGTTTACATGTGTCAAAAAGTGGCAGTCATAATCTTTTAAAATTTATTGATATCGATGACCAGAAACATCAGTCGATTCATCACTTAACCCAAATCTCACAAATCTCTCCTATTCCCGCTCAACACAAGAAACACACTCAAACACACACACTTAACCCAAATCTCACAAATCTCTCACAAACATCAGTCGATTCATCACTCAAATCACTCAAATCTCTCAAACACACAACGATTCACCCCCAAATCTCACACACATCAGTTGAACCGCCTCCTCTCTCTCTCTTAAACTCCTCCTCATAAACCCTAAACCCTAGCTCCGTAGAACTCCTCCCTAAACCCTATCATCATTCGCCGAGTACTGAGCTACCTTTGATTAAACCGCATCCATGGGTGCTGGGGAAAAGCGTGATGATGCTCATGATTACACCATTTTTGTTGGAGATTTGATGATAGGGGTAAAGCGATATGATGCTCATGATTACACCTACAGTTGCCCTCAGCAAGTTTCTTTGCATAAATATTATATCTCAAACCTGCTTAATTTATGACCATTGTAATTGCCTTTTTTCATTTTCAGCTGTGGGATATGCGCAATATAATGACTCCAGTAAAGGAATTTGTTGGGCACACCAAAGGTATGTTAATTTTCAGGAGTTCACCTGTAACTCTATACAAAATAACTGATTCAGCTATTTTTTGCAATATGGTTCTGGTTGATGTTTCTATTCTGGGTTTTTCAAGTGGACTCTATACTAATATATCAAAGTTTAGAAAATGAAAATGATCAATCTTTTAAGATGTAGGAATTGGGATGCTTTGATCAACTATTATGATCTCTCTCAAATATTGATGATTATAGTCCAATCCAATGCTCTCCCATCATTCTATTCTTCTCGACGTTATTGTTGTACATAAAAAATAATCATCTATGATTCACTTTATTTCTAGGTTAACTGTATTGTCCCTGTCATAAAACCTTTCCACAAAAAAGTAGACATGGAAAATTTAGCAACCATGTATTCAGTGTTCTCTTGGATTGCTAACAAGATTTCATGTTTCTGTATCAATAATGATGGGGAGTGGTTGCATTGCAAAGTTTTTCGAGAATGAAATGGTCTTGGAAGGGATCGATTAGCCAACAAAATTCCACTTGATTTCGTGAAAAGCATCGGACCTTCAAAATAGAGACATCAAATAACATTTAAGATTGAAAGGTCTAGATTTATTGGTGTAGGATATTGTTGTGGTCAAGCTATACGAAATACATTTCCTTAATATAACAGCTAGACAAATATTGCTTGATCGAGTGTAGAGCTTTCTTTAGTGGAGGAAACTCTCAATGAACTTAAGCATAGGCGCTCCAAGTGGGATGTCCGACAGGGCTTGAAACTTAGATGTTCTATGATAAGGTGGGAAATGCATGAATTCGAACTTTTTGATGTTTTATGATATATGGTGAATGGATGAACAACAATGTGTTCATTTGCCACCGAGATAATGGGAATCTCGGGAACCTGTTTAAACAACATCCAATGATTCTCGTCACGTTTGTCTCCATATCCAACTTACACGTTTTTTTCTTTTTATTGGGGTACACGAGGCCCCAGTCTTGAAATATAAATTTATAAATCAACAGTTTCATAAGAACCACCGCAATATAACTTCAAATTTTGTGTAACCGTGTTTTTCCCTGCCTTGCTCTAGGAGTAGTTTTCGTCTGCCATCTCTTACGTGTACATACCCTTATATTGTTTACCCTATACTGGGACAACTAATATGACGAGATTCTTTTCTGACCACTTCCAATTTGTGTTGTTTTAGTTACATTTAAGCGTTAACCTTGTCTTACGTATTGTGATGACTATGCCGTACTAAAAATTTCGTTTTCATGTTTGAATTTCGTCAAATCTTGTGTCACGTGTATCGTGTGTGATTGCTATGTCATGGTGCCCTATTGATGACTCCTATCTGCTTACATGTGCCAAGGATAATCGCTTATTTCTTTGGGACATCGTATCTGGAGAGGTAAATAACTTGGTTGCTTGTATTTCCCATGAAGTATAGTTGTTGTCATTTCCATTACGCATGCGGATTTCCTTTTCGGATCTTTGTTTTGTGCTTCTCCATTCTTTGGGACAGTATTGACACATGGAGCGGTGATGACATACATTATTTTTGTAGATTGTGGTGAATTACTGCTTTGGAACCAATGGAATTTTGATGTACACCGGTACTCCAAGATTCTGGAATCATATCAGCATCTTCATTTGATGGGAAAGTTGGCATCTATAATATAGAGGTTTTTTCGTATTGCATGAAACTCATTTCAGTCTTAATTGTTTGTTGTTGTTAGTGATGCGTGGGTAAGGGTCTCTACTTGATGTACCTTTTCTGTGCACTTTTGTTGAGATGCATCTATCATTGATTAGCATTTAGTGATTGGAACTACTACATGTTTCTTGCAATTCTGTCAAATTTGCTCCTAATGTAGTTAAATCATGTTTAACTTGAGTCTCATTGGTTAACTAGACAGTTTCTACTGTTCTTTACCCCTCCGGGGAAAAGCGTGATGATGCTCATTGGTTACATCCATGGGCCTGGAGCTAATTTCAATTGAAATGCTAACCTTTTTAGTGCCCGGTTTTGTGTAGGTCGGTTTTAATTTAACGTTTTACTTTTGGTTCTTGAAGCATTACTTGCTGCGAATTCTACTTTCTTTCTTCCGCTAGTCCTTTACTTTCTAAGCACCTAGTCAATTTAGATTTTCATTTTTATTCAAGCCTTTTCTATTTAGTTCTAAAATCAGCCGCTATAATTACGACATGTATTTCCATGTACCACTTTCCTTTGTGCCATTAGATAATCATTGGATTTCTTTTTCCCGTCTTATTATTCTCCAATCACTTATCACTAGATCTATTCCTGGTCGAGAAGGCTCACCATGGAGAGTGGGCGAGGACCTAAGGTCGGTTGAGCGCTTACGGACGCAGGTTTCTATGGTTTGTGCGGCAACCAATATGTTACATAGCTATATAAATTGGACCGTTGGTTAAATTACTATTTTTTGTTTTTGTTTTTAATTTACTAGCTTTCCTTTCCTTTCCAAGCCTATCCATTATTATAGGGAATATTGGTAAAGATTACATCTCTTTGTTAGCTCCATAAGTCATGGATCTTGGTTCACATGAGGCCATTGCACAACTCCAAGGCTATGTCTATTTAGTTTCTTCATTGTCAATTTCAATCGTGTCCTATTCTTCACATTGAAGAAGTCTTAAAATGTGTTGTTATTTGTTCTTGGATGTTGCATCGCCCGACTCTAGAAAGGTTAGCAATTGTTTCCTTGTATTTGATATCTGCGGAAGAACCATCGGTTGAGAACTATTTTTCCAGTGCGGATATGACATACAAAATATAGATAAAAAAGCTACGGTCGATCATATTCAATTTTCGATTACCACCATATCGTTACGATTTTTAAGCTGCTCGATGGATCTCTTTGTTTCGGCATAAGCTCTGGTTATGCCTAACCTTATTTCTCTCGTCTATGTCCTGCTCGTTTATGATGATGATGCATGTAGGCGGTACTTATGATTTTATTCTTCCTTCTACGTTAATGATCGTTATCATTATTGTCATCCTCTATCATAAGGATGCATGTAGCGTACTTATGATCGTTCTCCTCCGATCTCTCCGCCGCCGTGAATTTTCATCGGCTCCTATTTCTGCATTCAAAACCGTACGTCTCTTTATCATGAGTCTATTTTGTGATTGTTTGTACTTCTATCTTAGTTTCCATTTTGGTCTTGGTTTTGGTGCCCATGTGTCGATCTGTTGTTTGTTATGTTTAATTGGATTTTATCTGGTTGTATGGATGATATTTTCCGTTAATCATATATAGTACTAAGAGATGTATTATTGGTATGAGGAATTCTCGATTTTCTCGATGGTTTTGAAAGGGAGTGATTTATAAAAGTAGAAAAAGTGGAGAACAAGTATGAGTTTGATTCATCTTTTGGTAATTTTTACATCGTAACTTATGTTTATTCCAGAGATGTATATGCGGCATATATAGGCCTCTGATTGATTTGAGAGCTTGTCTTTTTTTAATGGTTTAGTTGGTTGATTCATTCGGATTGTATTATATTTTCGTATGTCGAAACCGGGATATCGATCTAGTTTCTAATTCGTTGAGCAAATTGTATAATATTTGATACCTTGCGGTAGCAATTCTCATGTTGTCTACATCTCGAATCTAGATGCGAGTGTCGTTTGACAATTTAGTTCCATTTTTTGCAATCTAATTATGACTTGCGGAGGTTTACGCTTCGCATGCTTGCTTGTCTTTGTTGTGTTGTATCTTAATGACATTAAGCACTTCGTTATACATTTTATTAACTTTGTAATATGATTTGCATCTCATATCGATTAGCTGGAAACACCAAGCCGTCATGGTCATTGAGCAACAAGTGGGCGGGTCTTGCAAGGCCATTCGGTGTATTTCGATCATACTTTCTTCAATTGATCTTGGAACCCTACCTTAGATATTACGAACGTATTTTCTTCTTGATGCGGCACAAAACCAATTTGGAAGTGATGTTATCGGTATTTTTGATATACAAATGTTCTTCATATTGTTGTGTTAAAAAGTGTTATATTTTAATGACACGAGAAATTTGTGGTCTTGTGTGGCTTTCGCTCATGTATGATGGATCTTTTCACTTACCTGTGAGATTGAAGATCTATCCGCTAACCAAATTAATGACTGTCTTGTTGGTGTGTTAGGCAAGCATGGAAGAAGCCGGGCACCATGCCTCTGAAGAAGCAATGGAGAAGTACATTGACATTGTTCCGAGTTATATCAATTGGGGCTGGTCTCGCCTTTGTGAGATCGAATCATTAATACAATTTCTACTTTTACCAAATAATACATTTGCTAGCTCTCATCTTGATTATTGTTGTTGTTGGCTTTCTATGTGTTGTGTAACGAAGAAAAGAGATGAAGGGAGCAGTGAAGCACATAATGCGAGCTCCCATGGACCAATGGGGCTGTATTTAGTAGCTTCATATATGAGGAGGAATCAGAGTCGATTCGTAAGTATCCCGAGGATTATCCTCTTTGTTGTAGTCCCTTTTTAGTGGTTATTGACATTCTCCATATTTTATCATAATATTTAGCCCACTAAACAAGAAGGTCACAGTTCCACTTATTTTAATGATGCCCAAATAAGTCTGTTTTGGATGCATGCTCAATGCTAACTACTTTGGGATGCATGCTCAATGCTTACTGACCTTACGGCCTTGTTTTGGATGCATCCAAAGCGGCTTGAGAATCCATTCCATCTGTTTTGGATGCATGCTCAATGCATTCTCGATTCTTGAATCCATTCAATATCTCGCTTGATTTTTTTGTTTAGTATGTTCGGTTGTTGAAATTTTTGTTTAACTTCGCAATATTTGACTTTCTGTAAGTATTTTTTTTTTTAAATTTTGAATATCTATCTGATGTTGTTGTTGTATCTGATAATGGAATCTACCAAAGAAAGATGTATTTCTTGGTGCTTAAAGTTGGATAGAATTTGTGGAATTGCTATTGAAGTGTATCGGATCGAGACGTACGGTTCAGTTTAGTGTCTGGACTTTATTTTTCAATCAAAATATTAAGTAATTACTGGAACAGTTTAAAACTTTTAGGTGAAATCGAATTTAACATGGTACTGAACACCGTAGCTAACATCGAGGTCCCGGGTTCAAATCCTGTTGAAATTGTACACTTGATGGCCTCCTATCAATGGGTAGAGTTGAGAATCCATTCCAAACGTGAGGGGGGTTTCGTGAATATAATATAATGTAAATAGATATATTCAAACTCTCCCTCACAGCTTAAGCTTTGAGGTGAGATGATGAAATTTGAACACTTAGCTTGTCTGTAAAGTTGTATCTGGAAATAGGAAGTGAGATTTGGATTTATTTGCTCATATTCTCTCGCTATAATATTCCAATTAGTGGAAGAATTATATACCATACGCTACTTTGCGGTTGCACCATTTCATAGCTAATAGTAATTACTAATTATGATGTGCTTTTATATGTTAATTCATTAAGCCATTCATTGATTTCATCTATCTTGTTTTTTCACTCCATCATTAAAGGTTAAGGATATGTGGGGCGTTACACGTGGCACGGCCGTTGGAATGCATGCTCAATGCTAACTAATAAAGTTGTTAGAAAATAAACAAGAAGCTCCATCATTAAAGGTTAGGATATGTGGGAAGTCTAAACAAGGTGTGATCACGGTTCGGCTTATTTTAATGATGCCCGGCAAGCTACGAAAGGCAGTGCGAATAGCGAGCCTTGATGTTCAAAGAATTATCAATGAACCTCTGCACTGCACTTTCTTATGGTTTGAACAACAAAGAAGGTCTTGTTCTTTGTTTTGAATCTCGGTTTGTGTATTTGTGAATTGGCGGTGGTTTTAGAGTTTAGATGCCGTTTCTCGGTTGTCCACTGTTATTGGCTAGTTAACTTGTCTAATTATGCTTGTTTCTTGTGTCGAATTTTATTTTTAGGGAGTAAAACTGTTTGTAGGAATAGGTACAGTTGGTAGAAATGGGTACAATTGGTAGTAATCGTAAACTAGATAATATTGATCCGATTTTGACATGATCGAGTTTAGTCGAGTCATGTAATGAATTGGTAACGCATGGTTTTGCGATATATATGAAATGCGTTAATTTTGTACAATCGATCAGCAGGTTTTGTAATGAATTGGGTACAATTGGTATATAATTGCAGGTTTAGCAGGGGGTCATAAAAGACAGAAAAAAAAATAAAAAATTCTGAAGTTATGACACGCAAAAACTGAAATCAGAAAAAGAGGTCATAACTTTTATGACACGCATATATAGTTGTCAGAAAAGGGCGTCATAAAGTGGGTGTCATAAGTGCGTTCATTGTACAATGACGAACAAATGCGAGTCATAATGAGTTATGACTGGTCCTTCTATGACCAGCATTTGCGCGTCATAAAGGCCCTTTATGACGCCAAATGCGCGTCAAGAAAGACTCTTTTTCTACTAGTGGCGCGCTAGCTAACTCTTAGCATGCGCTAACTGCTAGTCCAGAGAGCAATTCTAATGCCTCTGCCCTGTCTGGTCCCTTAGCGCGCCCTAAGGCTCAAAGCTAGCATGCTCTACTCAAGAAGAATTAGCCTAGGTCTAGCGTGCGCTATCTCTCTAACCCAGAACACTTCCAAAAGGTCTAAACAACACGATCATGATCCAAACAAGGTATAAAACTCTATAACAACATCGACAACTTTACAAAGAGTTTACAGAGCGACAAAATAGGAAAAACAGTAAGGTCAAACGGTCAATAAAAAGTACGGGTATTACACTGATAAGTTGGCATCTCGTACAGAAGTGCGAGTTGTTTGTAGGATATCCTAAGGGAACAAAAGGTGGCTTGTTCTATAGTCCCCAGGATCAGAAGGTCATTGTTAGCACCAATGCCCAATTCCTGGAAGAGGATTATATAATTAGTCACAAGCCCATGAGCGAGATAATTATGGAAGAGCTGAGGGGCGAGACTCCGTCTATACCAATCGTATAAGCACCAACTAACACTGCACCACGTATCGATTCTCAGACTTTTACACCAACTCAGGATTTGCCTCATCATAGTGGGAGGGTTGTTCGTCAATCGGAATGACTCATAGGCATGGCAAAGTCTTCGGACTCAATCCCAGGCGAATATGAATCAGATCCTTGGACCTATAAGGAGGCAATCCAAGATAAAGATGCTGACTCCTGGCAAGTAGCAATGGAATCATAAATGGGATCTATGGATTTCAATCAAGTGTGGGAGCTAGTAGAGCTACCTGTTGGTGTACAAGCCATTGGGAGTAAATGGGTATACAAACGAAAGAAAGTAGGTGACGGGAAGGTTGAAACCTTCAAAGCGAGGTTTGTTGTGAAAGGTTACACTCAGAAAGAGGGTATCGACTATGATGAAACCTTTTCGCCGGTAGCCATGCTGAAGTCAATCCGGTTTCTTTTAGCTATAGCTGCGTATTTGGATCTAAAGATTTGGCAAATGGATGTCAAGACTGCATTCTTGAATAGGATTCTAGACAAGGAAATCTATATGTGCCAACGAGAGGGATTCATTGCTGAAGGAGAAGAGCACTTGGTGTGCAAACTTAAGAGATCCATTTATGGACATAAGCAAGCATCTAGATCTTGGAACACTCGTTTTGACGAGGTTGTCCAGTCATATGGATTCATCCAATTTCCGAGTGAGAGTTGTGTGTATAAGAAATGCGATGGAAATGTGTTGGTGTTTCTTGTACTGTATGTAGACGATATCTTTCTGATTGGAAACAACGTGAAGGAATTGTCAGACGTACGGCTATGGCTATCTGAGCAGTTCGATATGAAGGATCTGGGAGAAGCAGGACACATCCTTGGAATCAGGATCTTTCGTGATTGGAAGAAAATGATGTTGTGCTTATCCCAGGCATCCTATATCGATACAGTTCTAAAGTGGTTTAGCATGGAGAATTCCAAAAAAAGTTTCTACCTTACAGATATGGAATTCAACTATCTAAGGATATGTTTCCCAAGACACAAAAGGAGATAGATAACATAAAGATGGTCCCTTATGCATCAGCTATGGGAAGCCTCGTGTATGCTATGCTTTGCATTAGACCAGATATCTGTCATGCCGTAGGCATGGCTGCTAGATATCAGTCAAACTCAGGACCAGGACACTGGATTGCTGTCAAGCACATACTCGAGTACCTGAGAAGGACTAGGGACTACATGCTTATATATCAATCAGACGACCTGTGTCCGGTGGGTTACACTGACTCAGATTTTTCATCGGACAAAGAAAAGTCCAAGTCTACTTCGGGTTATGTGTTTAGCCTGGGAGGTGGAGCCATTAGTTGGAGGAGTGTGAAGCAGAAATGCATCTCGGACTCTACCATGGAAGCCGAGTACGTGGCAGCCTCTGAGGCAGCCAAGGAAGCGGTATGGCTCAAGTACTTCCTGCAGGACTTAGATGTGATTCCCGATTTGCCAAAGGGTATTACACTTTATTATGATAATACTGGTGCAGTCGCAAATTCGAAGGAACCACGAGCCCACAAGGTAAGTAAACATATCAACTGCAAGTACCACATCATACAACACTTCGTAAAGGAAGGAGACGTAGTTATAGCCAGGGTTGCATCGGAAGATAATTTTGCTGACCCTTTCACAAAAGGCCTACCCTCAAAAGTTTTGAAAGGCATGTGGAAGGAATGAGATTACGGTGTATGGCAGCATTGCTTTGAGTATAAGTGGGAGAAATGAGAGACTATGTAATAGAGTAGTATACTTAAAAGCATGCTTTGAGTATAAGTGGGAGATTGTTAGGGTTGTATACTGCAAAGCATACTTTATGCTTGTATTACCTTATTTCCCTGTAACTACCTATGAGAATATTAATTACATTTAATCACATGTTTTGCATATTTATTCACGTTATGGTTATGCAAATAAAATGTCTAATTATTTTATATTGTAGATAATGTTGTGTGTTGGTGTCACACGGAAGATCACATTATCGGTGCCTTATAAATAATATAATAGTTCACAACCTATATAATTATTAGATAAATTATATGAAAGGTTGTAGTGTATGCTTGAGATTAGTTGGTATTGACTATTAGCATACATTAGCGTATTTGCATACGTTGAACTGGATCGAGGTGAGATAGTGTCTTCTGTACTGACTGTAAGAAGAACGTAAATCTCGAATAATTATTATTTCTTAATTCTAAGTATATAATATTTAATTGTGTATTTATAATACTTATTACTTTGATTTACCATGGGTGAGAGTCATAATGATCGACTCAATAAGCCTCATATCTTGGGCAATAATATTATTTATATGACAGTTATTATTATTACTAGAAATCGTGTCCCGACTCGTGCGGGTTGATGATGTCCCCTTGAGGAGATCGATAATGAATATTATATTAAACCGTGCAGGTGGATTTAATTCCAATATAATAATAAGGTTCGAGTGGTACTACTCTTGGATAAGATATTGATTAATTAAAGTTGTCATAATTAATTAATGGACATTTGATATCTTAAACACGGGAAATAATATATTTAATAAGGAGCCCAATTTCGTAATTTAAGATTTTGGTAGGAAGTGCAATATGAACTTTTTAGTGAACTAAGTTGATATTAATAGATTCATTATATTATGAAGAGTCCTAATATGGTAAGATGAAATCTATTGGGAGTCCTTCCATAATCCTCCTTAAGATCCTTAGTACTAGTCCAAGAGCCTATAAATAGGACATCTATGAGGTTGGCCGATTTGATGTGTCTTTTGCAAGGTTGTGAGATCCAATTTTTCCTCTTGTGTTTAGTTGTAGATCTAGACTTGTGTCGTTGTATCTACAATTTAGACAACACATCAATTTGCTAAGAGTGTTCATAAAATACTAGAAAGCAAAGAAAAATTGAGTGACCACATACAAAAGGAGGTTTGGCCGATCCCATAGAAGTTCAAGCAATATCCGGTAGCTCGTTGCCCACACAACGTCCGGATTAAGGCGGATCATACTCTAGAAGGTCTAAAGGTAGAAATACGAGGTGATCAATACGAAAGCAATCACTTCGCTTCAAAGGTAATATCCTATAATCTTTTAGATCTAGATTATGATATTTTAATTACCAACATATTTATTTAATAAACAATAAATAATATTTAAATTGCTTATTAGTCTTAGTAATTAATTAATTAGCATGCCTAAATAGATCTTATGCTCGTGGATGCGTAAAACGCGTTTATCATACTTTCCCAAACTTCGCTTCCGCTGCGTTTTACTTCCAACAACAACAAGAAATATTCTGCCTCCATGTACGGTCTCTAGGCGCTAGGGTTTCCCACGAGTCTGCAACTTTCTTATCGAGGAGGTACTGCGCAATAAGCACCCTCCTCTCATCAGGACAGGCTACAACATCAAACGTTCTTCCCAACTGAAAGAGCCACTTCCACCAACCTAACGAATAAGAAAAACCCGCAAAATGAGGCAGATGTATTCCCATCACATCTGGGAGCCACTTACTAGCTCCGTTATCCACGTCTGGAGCTCATTCCAGTGGGCACCCTGATTCATATGCATCAATTGGGTGGCCAACATCAACATTACCTACAGCTCCTTGCCTCGGATTAGGCGACTGGTCTTCAAGACCATCTGTACTGGGCCGATTGGTGCTTGACAACGAACGAGTCATCCCACAACGCTCATGGTTACGACTGCACGCACGACCTCGCCCCGACTTCTCAGCATACTGAACATACAACCGCTCAATAGAATGAAACACGACATCGCATAACATACTGAAAATACCTACTCACGCATCATAACAACATATGGCAACAACTAGTGATACAACAAAAATATCTATAGGTCAACTAAACGAAAGTAAGAACCATGACTGCAACAGAATGGAACATACAACCTCAACTGATGAATCATACGGCCATAACAAAAGAAGACTTACAACCGTACCTGACGGATCAAATGGCCGCAACAAAAGAAGACTTACGGACGTAACTAATGAATCATACGGTCGTAAAAAAGAATACATACGACTGTTACTCGCTACTCATAAGGTTGTAAATATGCTGCTGAACAACAGGAATAGTTCAGCGGCTCCAAAACAGCTCCGAACGACAGTTACAACACAAAAATATAGAAAATCGCGAAGCGCTTACATATGTGTGCAACATACGTATATAAGCGCTACCGTATCGCACGAAAATGATATCATACAAGCCACGAAATAAATCCAAAACACGCAACACACATTTAGGAACGCAATCCAAAATTCTCCAACGAGGATGGCAACAAAAAAAATATACGATAATAGCTTGGCCCTCTCGCAAATGTGTTAGTCTCCCAATGGTATCGCCTGAAGCGATGCATCATCACTATGCACGATTTAATTTCAAACTTGATTATAAGTACCTTAATTTCGAAAATGAGAGCCGATTTTCAATTTAGAATTTTCTTTCCAAAATCTGGACTTGAAAGTTTAATTCAAACACAATGGCGAAACGCTTTTCGTTAAATACTTTGAGAACTATCATCGTTCCTCCAGAATAACATATTGTCACTAGTTAAAATAAAAGTTTTCATCTTTCACCCTTTTTGAAAAATAATATCACATTTTCATTTTAGAACACAAAAAATATTATGGTGTAAAAGATTTTCAAATAATACACTTGAGTTATTTGGGAATAGAACCCATTGGGCCAAAAATTATTCCAAAATCCCTTCAAACATACCAAAAGGTGAAGGACGGTAACATTTTCAAAACACTCAAAAACATTCTCAAAAACCCATTTTTTTCGAATATCATCAAAGTACCTCATTAGAAAATACAGGACTTGTTCGCCAAGACTCTAAGTGTCTTAAAAGTGTATGCTAAGTCACCGCTTATGGGTACCGACAAATTATTTCAGGAATCAAATCTCCACAAGTATACCTAAGTTTATAAACATTTTCAGAAAGCCAGTTTCAAACACACACAGGGCGGATATAATTAATAATGAGAATACGTTTGTGACAGAAAATAACAATCAGTAAAAAACAATTGACTCTCGAACACATGCCTATCCGACATCCAAAGTTACTGATTCAACAAGCATAACTCATAAACACAGAATTCAACCAAAGGTCAAAACCGTCGATCTGAGTTCTCAACAAACTCTACCGCCTTCACCCTGGTCCACCTAGTCTCATAAGAATACGCCCTTCTCAGTGAATCCGCCTAGTCAGGATATCAAAGTGCGGGGATCAACCAGATTCATGATGATATATAAGAATTTCAATATGGTACGCCTTCTAGAACTCATCTATATTCCCAAATTCACAACACATTACACCACTCATCCAATCCATCAATATGTTTCAACCACTTCACGCGCAATGTACCACAAGTATAAACACAAGTTCTATCTCACATCATGCATCTTAACAAAGTCATGAAACACAAGATATAGCACATAAAAGAGGATACTTACATCCACGGGTCGCATGAACATGATGGTTGCGCAAAATACTAATCTTAACCGATAATACAAACGACACGACAACATACAACTCGACTTGTCAACCAACAACTCAAATGATGCAACAAAAATCGACTCGACTCGATCCGACAACCTAAGTTTTCCACAAACTAAGCTCCGATACCGTGAATGTAACACCCCCCCAAAATCATAAGGTCAAATAATCAAAATACACGGACTGGAAAGGTCACACAACGAAATTGAAACCTATCAAAATCTCATTACAACACATACCCAGACATTGGCCAAAATACACTGTAGCGGAAATGGGACACAACTCAACAATATAAACAATAATCAGACTCTCGATTGATTGGTATCACAGCTTGTCATCTTCCATGACGACCATGTGACTGCTCCCTTGAACTAAGCATACCTGAAATACATAAAATGCATTTCCCTCATTTAAGGGGTTATCAATTCGAATTTTCTAGTTCAAGTATTCTGATCACACAAAATATATCAAGCGAATATCAGTCAGGAATCAGATATTGACAACCATGCATAAGACATTCCCGAGAGGCTTTAGAGCTTAGAAATCTAAATCATATCCATGAATACGTATTATCATCTAGGGACCTTCAGAAAAAGAAATGCTTTTGGAGCCTCAAGTCCTAAGTTATAAAAACTATTTCCAAAAATATTAGAGTCTCGGCCCAAATCTCATTTGACATCACAAGAGATTTATAAAATAGATATCCTTTCCAAAAATCATTTGGGTCTCGACCCAACAATCGTAATTTTTTTAAACCAATGTTTCAGAGACCTTGAACACCCAAACATGCTCACGACCCCATGATCTTCTGCCACGTGTCTCCGTAGATTCATCAGTCCGCACGGATTGAGCCAAACAATACATCAAGCATCAAGCATCAAACATCAACCATGCTCATGACCCGTGATCTCCTGCCACGTGTCTCAGTAGGTTAGACAACCCGCACGGATTAAGCCAAACACAACAATCACAATACCCAGTCCCGACTTCATGATCTCCTTCCATGAGTCACCGTAGCTCCTATCGAACCCGCACGGTTGGACCATGCTGTGTTTCGACCCATGATCACTTGACATGGGTTATTGTAAGCCCTGTCAGACTCGCACGGTTGGACCTCAACACCACTTACTAAGTTCCGATCCCATGGTCCCTTGCTATTTATCCTCGTAGGCCCCATCGAACCATACGAGTGAACTTAGCAACACATCACACATTATTCACAGTCAACATACCACATTACACATGATCGACAACACAATATATCAAACTGATCACAACCATCATCACAAATAATACACAATAAACACAACATATCCAACGATCAATACAAAATATGATACACATCCAAGTGTATAAACAAACTAACATAATTATCACAACTAACATAATTCCACAAAATTGAACATTCAAGAATAACATAAACCTACAAACATCCATGACAAGCAATTCATAACCAATTCACACGAATCATGTTCAAGAAGGTAAAATAATCATCACAACCAAATATATAACTTCCATTCACAAGATACAAACCGTATAAACAAGAATACTTGCCTCATAATCAACACGTGAACACTCCAACAAACACGGTCCGACTGAAAATCCCTGAAAACCTACAACCTCTGCGAGAAATCAACAACAACACGATTACTACAAGAATAACAACCAACTACGATGGAAAACACACCTAACACCTGAAGAAATCTCGTCGAAACATTTAATCGAACATTAAATGTTCAAGCTTCCATAAGAACACGAAAATCACCACTTGAGTTAAACGAATTCGAAATATGGATATACAATCTATAGAATACGATCAACAACGTCAGATAGCACTAATTGATTCCTCAAAATCGATTTACAAATCAAGACCAAGAAATTCTCCCAAAAAATCAACCCCAAGAGATTCAAGGGAATTACCTCGATCCGACGAAGAACAACAAATTAGATGATGTTATGATCACCTAAGACCCTCCAAAACACCTTTGGATGGAGTAGAATCGGTCCAAGAATCCAACCCTATCCAAATCGCCTCAGCCGTCATGAGAGAAGAGAATAAAATGAAAAAATGCAGAAAAAAACTGATGTCAAGTATATATATACTAGACAACTAGCGGGTGCTAGGCTCACTGATTAGCGTGTGCTAACAGACAAGAATTTCAGCATGTTCTGCATGTCAGTGCAGTTAGTGCACTCTCGTTAAGCTCCTTAGCGTGCGCTAACGGGCCCTGATTTCTACAGCTTCTGTCTCGGCCTTCAGTATGTTCTGTCTCGTTCTACAATTAGCGCACGCTAATTACATCACTTAGCGTGCACTAATGCACTCTGAACATGAAACAATTTTGCTTCAAAAACTCGATGCAACGACGAAACTCCTCGACAAAAACAACAATCACGCAACATGCGATGAAACACTGACATACAACACCAACGATCCAAAATGAAAATAAACATATAAATAATCATGACACATAATCACGCAAGCATACGCACCAAATTATTCACATTAAATTGGTACGTACGATAATACAGTCGGAACGTACGTCACTCAACAGGAAAATAATTTCAGTTAATCAACAACGAAAAAATATTCAGCACAAGACAACCAGAAATGAAATCCCGGATTTTACATTATATATCCACATTTCACCGATTTTTACCGAGTTTGTATAGTTCACTCTAGATTACAAAATTTTTAAGATAATGTAACCGATTATTATAGATTCAGATCACCACGTTAAATAGATATGACTATATGAAACTTTCTCCTTTTGTGTTCCTATTTTTCTAAAATTTTGAATAAAGAAAATATTGCATTAATTTTCTGGAAGAATTCATCAGTTGGAGAACCTAAATAAAAGGAACCACACTTTTAATTATCACTTATTATTTTTCAGATGGATAGACTCGTCCAACCATGAAGCACATACATTAATTGAGATACCCGTGGATAATTCTCCATTTTTATATTTTCTTATGTTTACTTTGTTTATGTACGTTTTCTTAATTTGGCCAAAGAAATAATTTTCACCAAAGAAATATTATAAAATAAAAATTTGTAGGCGTTTGACTTTATATAATTGATAATTTAAATTTGACTAAGAATTAATCTCAAAATATAATGATAAAATATTTAACAAAATTATTGTTGGTAATGCATCTGTTTTACAAACTTGCTGGGCGGAAAATAAAATACAACTGGAAAAAACAAATTACAACTCGAAAACCAGAAACTACAGGACTCAACGAAGAAGAAAATTACAGAACTCGAAACAGAATTGAAAATACAAGAAAATTAATAAAAAACCGTAAATGAAGTCTCTTCCCGCAAGACAAATATTGCCCCGGTAGTGCTCTTCGGTTTAGCAATTTGTCTCCAAAGGTAAAAAGACTTTCGTCTCGACGGATGTAGCACCACAATTCCGGCGAGCTCCGACGAACAAGAACGAGTCGAGAACTGAACTGACTTACGAAATGCAGGTATGCAGAATATATTTTTCGTGCTTTTTTTTTCTGTGTGTCTGATGTATATGAGATGCATGCCTATTTATAGGCCATCTCACCTGCAGGGGAGTTAATACAGCCACTAATGGCTATCATAATGCAGTCATTTATGCTGCATTATGGTCATGAGTTACGATTTTTCAAACAAATGGCAGGGGTTACGAAATTCAAACCTGCCATTAACTCCTCCCTATAACACATGGGAGGTTACTTAGAGTTGGGGAATTTGAGCAGTCGGGGCCTTTGGTGTATTGACTCCTTAACCATCGGACGGATGTACCTGGACATCCTTATGTGCACATACGAGCCCAACTACGTTGTTGAGCTTGTCCAAAAAATTCTTTAAGCTAGCCCAAGGCCTAGCTCACGGCCAATCCCAAAGACCAGCCCAAAGACCAATTGCCAAGATCCAAGATCCAAGATCCAAGATCCAAGTCCAAGACCAAGGTCAAGGTCAAGGCCAAGGTCCAAGGTCCAAGGTCCACGGCACGCGGCATGCGGAATGCGGCTCGTGGCTCGCGGCCGCGGCCGCGGCCGAGGCCGAGGCGAGGCGGGCGGGCGGCGGCGGCGCGCGCGTGTGCGCGCGTGTGGGCTTTAAGCCCATACACATGTGCCATTAATTATTACATGCATAAAGGTAACTCCTTATATACTAGAATAATGATGGTTCATTATTCAATGTGGGATTCTATCCCTTATTAATTCACAATTAAGTGAAACTTTAATTCACTATTTCTCACTCACCGGGAATCGGTTTAGAGAAAGTGAATATACCACGATCATCTACTCGGAACGTAGATCGATCCTATGATATTTAATTTTAAAAAATAAAATTAAAATCATTAACGATTCCAACAATCCCCCACATGAGTGAAAATAGCCCAAATGCAATATGCAGACTCAAGCTCAGTCCTCAAGAGGCGTTAAAGTATAAGGATAGGTAGTTCGTGACTTTGAACCTTCCATAGTTAACATCATCGGGTACACAGGTGGATTAGTGGCTTTATGCTTTGAACTATTCCCCCATGGCGTGCACCGAGACAATGGTGCTAACACTTGAACACCTCAACCTCATCCGTTCTCACGTTTTGTGTCCTTTGCGGGCCTTGGACACCCCTTTGGATTCATAAGTGTATTTCATGAAGCGGCCCCCACTTCTAACTTATATAGGTGATTCTTTACCGAGTATCTTGCCATACTCAACCACCTTGAAGTCTTTAAGAATCATTAAAAGTCATAGACTTAACCTCACCACTAGGCAAGCTTTCAACACTCAATTGCTCTATAGGGAATAAACTTAGATGAGTGTTTCACACGAACTCTCATAGCTTAGTTCTCCCATTGAACCAAGTTCTTGGGATCTCCAGTCATCTTGGTTGGGTTACCACTATGATAATTCTCAATTTGTGGATTTTAAACCCATTCCCTCTAGCAATTTATTCATTTGATCACGGTTTAACCCTTTGGTTAGCGGATCCGCTAGATTATCCATTGACCTCACATAGTCAATAGAGATAACCCCATTTTTGATCAAATGTCTCACGGTATTATGGCATCGACGAATATGTCGAGACTTTCCATTATACACGTTACTTCTTGCCCTACCTATAGCAGCTTGGCTATCGCAGTGTATCATCACCGCTGGTACTGGTTTTGACCAACATTGAATATCTTCTAGAAAGTTTCTGAGCCATTCGGCTTCTTCACCAGTTTTGTCCAAAGCTATGAATTTCGATTCCATGGTGGATCGGGCTATACACGTTTGTTTCGCGGACTTCCACGAGACAGTTCCACCCCCAATGGTAAACACGTAACCACTTGTAGAAAATGAACTTTTCGTATCGGATATCCAATTCGCATCACAGTACCCTTCAAGTACCGGGGGGTATCTCGAATAGTGTAGCCCAAGGTTTTGAGTATGCTTTAAGTACCTCAAAACTCTAACGAGAGCTTTCCAATGATCTTTGCTTGGATTGCTCGTGTAACGACTTAATTTGTTCACAGCGCAAGCTAAATCGGGTCGAGTGCAATTTGTGAGATACATTAAACACCCAATGACTCGTGCATATTCTTCTTGTGCAACGGGCTCCCCTCGATTTTTGCTCAAGTGATCATTTAAATCTATTGGGGTCTTAGCCGGCAAGCTATCAAAAGCATTAAACTTCTTGAGAACTTTCTCGGCATAGTGAGATTGTGTCAAGATGATTCCATCTGTTTTTCTCAAAATTTTCATTTCAAGAATCACATCGGCTAGCCCCATGTCTTTCATGTCAAAATTTATTTTTAACATGTTCTTAGTATCGTTAATCACTTGTATATTGTTACCCATGATTAACATGTCATCTATATAAAGACACACAATAACATACCCGTTATTAGTGTTCTTAATATAAACACATTTATCACACTCGTTTATTTTAAAACCATTTGATAACATTACATTATCAAATTTCAAGTGCCACTGTAGTGGAGCTTGTTTCAATCCATATAGAGACTAAACCAGTTTGCAAACCTTTTTCTCTTGTCCAGGTACTACAAACCCTTCAGGTTGTTCCATATAGATCTCTTCATCCAGATCACCGTTCAGAAAAGCAGTCTTAACATCCATTTGATGAATCTCAAGATCGTGCAAAGCAGCAATCGCGAGAAGCACTCTAATAGATGTAATTCTCGTTACAGGTGAATAGGTATCGAAAAAATCGTACCCTTCCTTCTGTTTGAAACCTTTGACTACTAAACGAGCTTTATACTTGTCAATTAACCCATCAGACTTGTACTTTCTTTTAAGGATCCATTTGCATCCTAAGGGCTTACAACCTTCAGGTAAATCAACCAAAACCCAAGTTTGGTTTTGTAAAATTGAGTCAATTTCACTCTGAACAGCTTCTTTCGGAGCAACCCGTGCAGTGCGGCATAAGCTACTTTAATCGGCGTTGGTTCTTCATCCAACATGAATGCTATGTAGTCGAGGTCGAATGTCTTTGGTGTCCTAACCCTACTACCACGTCTCAGTTCTACATCTTCCAGATTAGATCTCGATCGCTTACGTGACTTTGGATTTACATCCACAGGTTTTGAACTTGTTCCTTCATCTTCAACTCTATTGCTAGAATTGTTCTCAACTTTATCATTATCCTTACAAGGATAGATGTTTTCAAAGAATACAGCATTCCTTGATTCAATTGTTGTTCCCATCATTTCAGGAACTTCGACTTGTGGATAACGAACCGATAGGCACTCTTGTTTAGTGCATACCCAATAAAGATACAATCGACCGTCTTAGGTCCGATTTTAACTTGTTTAGGTAGAGGTACCTCAACCTTAGCCAAACACCCCCACACTTTGAGATATTTGTATGAAGGTTTTCTACCTTTCCACAACTCATAAGGGGTAATATCCTTACCTTTGCGTGGAATCTTGTTCAATATGTAGTTGGTGTCAGATGACTTCCCCACATGTTAGGGCAACCTGAACTAATCAATAAGGCATTCATCATATCTTTAAGGGTTCGATTCTTACGTTCAAGAACGCCATTAGATTGTGGTGCATATGGAGTATTGTTTGATGAATTATACCACTTTCGTTGCATAATTCCTCAAGCGGGGCTACATATTCGCCACCTCTATCGCTTCGAACCATCTTAATACGACACCTAATTGATTCTCGCTTCATTCTTGAAGTTCTTAAAAGCTTCAATAGCCTCATCTTTACTTCTCAAAAGATAAAGATAACAATATCTTGTGCAATCATCTATAAAAGTGATAAAGTACTTCTTACCACCTCTAGTTTGCACAAACTTTAAATCACACACATCTGTGTGAATTAATTCAAGGGGTTGTGTGTTTCGTTTTACCGAATGAAACGGAAGTTTCGTCATTTTTGCTTCAACACAAATTTCACATTTGTTTTGAGTATTGACTTCATTTAATTTTAGTAAATCTAAGTTTACTAATCTTTGTATAGCATTTAGATTCACATGACCTAATCTACAATGCCATAAATCAGAACACTCAGTCAAGTAAGAGGAAGCAGTAGCATTTTCATTAGCATTACTGGACTTGGTTACATGGCGTTTAGCCAAAGCATTAAGTTTAAAGAGTCCCTCCATGAGGTAACCCTTACAAGAAGCCTATCAAACTTTTTTATGATAATTCTATCCGACTCAAACACTAGTTTAAACCCCTTTTTCACTAGTATAGAGCCTGAGATCAGATTCTTCCTCATATCCGGAACATGAAGCACATTCTTCAAGGTGAGTGTCTGTCCGGACGTAAGTTTGAGGTCCACTTCTCCAACTCCGATAATTTCAGATGAAGCTGGATTCCCCATGTTGAGCTTCCTTCCCTCAACAGCTTGATAGTTCTTAAACTGGCTCCTATCGGCACCAACGTGGGCGGTCGCACCGGTGTCGACGTACCAACCACCTTGGTTCTCAACGTGGTTGACTTCTTCGGTGACCACAGCAGCAAGGTCATCCTCTTTCCATCCGCCGTTAGACTCGGCGATGTTGGCAACATGTTTCTTCTTCTTGTTGGCCTTCGGCTTTCGACAGTCTTTCGCCGTATGCCCATGTTTGCCACAGTTGAAGCAATCACCATCAAACTTCTTGACTGGTTGCTTCCCTTTGCTCTTGTTTTGGGCACTTGGACGAGCCCTTTTATTGGAGGGACCGCCATGCTCCAACAGATTGGCCTTAGCATCAATCAGGCCTTTTGGTTTGCGGTCATTTTTGCGCACGTCAGACTCGATGCACAATTTCACAATCAAATCTTCAAGAGTCATCTCCTTTCGCTTGTGCTTAAGGTAGCTCTTGAAGTCTTTCCAACTGGGGGGCAACCTTTCGATCACAGTTGCAACGGTAAAAGCGTCCGGTAGGGCCATTCCTTCGGCATTGACATCATGAACGATTAGTTGGAACTCTTGCACTTGTTCCATGATTGGTTTTGAGTCAACCATCTTGTAGTCCAAATATTTTGCGACTACAAACTTCTTTGTACCTGCATCATCACTACGGTACTTCTTTTCAAGTGCCTCCCACATCTCTTTTGATGTGTTTACAACAGAATAAACATTGTACAAACTATCTTCTAAAGAATTCAGAATAAAGTTTTTACAAAGATAGTCTCCATTGTGCCAGTTGTCATAAGCAGCTCGGATTGTAAAACTAGTCTCTTGAGCATTTGGCACCGGTGGCGCATCTTCCTTAAGGAAGTTAGCAAACCCCAATGTTGTTAAATAGAACAACATCTTTTGTTGCCACCTTTTAAAGTCGGCACCACCAAACTTTGGTGGCTTCTCGGCGGTAGGCATCATCCTAGGCCCCGAGGTTGTTCCAAAAAAGGAACCACTCGTGTTGAACCCGTAGGCTCCAACACTAGATCCTAACATGGATCCCACGGTACCACTAAAAGTGGAACCAACGGTGCCACTCGAGGTGGATCCACCGGTAGTCAGAAAAGGGTTCGAAAACACCCATGGAGTTGTTGCTGAGGTAGTCGAGCTCATCATGCTGGACAAGGTTGCGGCAATTGTGTTTGCCACGTTTGAAGCTTCGGTCGCGGAGGCAAAGGCAGCGGTGGTGGCGGAGTCGGTGGCAGCAACGGTCGTCATCTCCAGTTGTAGGATTTAGCAAGTAATATTTGTCTTGCGCTTGTTGGTAATGTATCTGTTTTACAAACTTGCTGGGCGGAAAATAAAATACAACTGGAAAAAACAAATTACAACTCGAAAACCAAAAACTACAGGACTCAACTGTAACACCCCCGATATATTCAGGAATATTACAGCGCCGTAAATCCTTTACATAAGGATTTACAAGGCTGATTAAAAGAAAAGACAATAACAGATACCGCTTTATGAAATTGCTGAAGTTGAATACAACCGTCTGGTTCAAAAATCGAAATACAAATATCCAATGAAAATTTATTACATCATTAAAATCCCAACATTATAAACGGACGACGTACTCGAGTACTTATTGAAATATCCAACAAATAATGCAGAAGAAACCCTAGGAACATCACTTTGCACCCTCGTCGTCATGCATTTCCGGTGGTTGTTTCCCGCTCTCTGGATCTGAACAAACAAAATGTTCACCCCGAAGGGGTTAGCACAACGATGCTAGTACAAGTACAATAATCATACAACAGTGATATAATCAACAATTATATCATACAAGTTTCTCCAACGAGAATATCCACAACACATATCATATCATAACAGTTTCAACATACTGATGGTATTCCAATGATCCAGTAGACACAACTATAGATTCCCATGATGATCCGTCGGACCAACACATGGTGGAACTACTCGTCCAACGATCCAAATAGACACAAATTTATAGATTCCCATGATGATTCCCGTCGGATCAACACATGGTGGACATATAATCACAACATATTTACACGATACAATCACATTGTCATAATATAAACATTTCTAATTAGAATACTTGCCTCGGTTCGAAGACAAGAACAATACTTCCACGAGAACGAAACGCTCGAAGGTTGCCCCTCTCGATCAATCACGTAGCAAAGTTCGAATCCTTAAATAAGAGAAATAACATGGAATTCATCTTAGGTCGAACGAACATCTAACAATCCGAATTACGGTTGAGAGTCTATAAAACGAAAGCGTCGACTGAATAACGTACGTTACATGTCCTCTGTAACGTACGTTAAACTTATTCGTTAGCGTACGTAAACCACGAAGTATAGCGTACGCTAAACATATACCAACAGTTCCTCTCTGATCAGTCGTCTGATAGTGTAACGTGCGTTACGTACCGAACGTAGCGTACGTTAACAACGTCATATAACGTACGTTAGTAACCAAACTTAACGTACGTTAATCATGCATGTCAGTTTCTCACTGGACGGATGACTGGCTCGATTAGTGACGAAGTATTACGAAATCCTTAGTGAGTAATCTAATATACCTTCAAATATATATATATATATCATGCTCATGAATGATCTCCGGATTAATATCTTCAACTTCAAGGATACGGATATCATCGTAATACTATTTTCAATCTTGATCGAAATACTCATACAAGGTTCGGTTGGTCTAAGGTTGATGTAATTGATCTAATATCGTCATTAAATCCAGGCTTATACCGATGGCGAACTACTTATTCCATTTATGCAAGCAAGATTACAACTATGATGATTCTTTCCAAAATCCATTGGTAAAGTGGAAATTGTCACTCAGTTTACAATCAACATGACGATAACATTTGATACGGTTAATAATTCACTATCCTCATCTATGGCATAACCAGGTTCAACTACGGTGTTCTACACCATAATAGTTCGATCATTATAGTTTAAATATGATACTAGGTCGCATACGTCGTCAAAGTGATCTACTGATCTTGGTAATGCAATCATATCGTCTTAAACAACATAACTTCAAGATTGGAAGTAGTATAACATACCTTAAGAGGAAGATAATCTTGAGACTCTAATTAAAAATCCAACTCCGATTGCTTCAACGCCGACTCGTGATGATTTCTACTCCAAAGTCCAATATAAGTTGTCTTCAATGATCAAGTAGTGTCATATAAGCTCAATGATTCAAGAATAATTGATATAAAGGTGTTAAAAGAGGTCGAAATCTTACGGGGACGAATATGATGAAGTTTAGGAGCAAAAGGAGTTGAAATGAATTGGGGTCTTGCTCCTTTTATAACTTTCTCGAGTGTTACGACGCTAGGGCTACTTCATAACGTGCGTTATCGCCAAAATAGTTCATCTGCGATTTCGAACTTCATCACGACGCTATACTAAACGCATTACGCACGTAACCCATATAGTTTGCGACGCTACACAATGTTCATAACGTCACGTTAAGCCGTTGACTTAAAAGGTGTCCAGATTCATGCCGTGCGACCGTGGGTATCTTGGTCGAGCCCACCACCATGTACTCCATGTGCTAGCCGGCCCATCCAATAATTGACCGCATTACGTACGCTACGCTTCATCCGTAGCGTACGTTAACATTAACAGATTACGTACGTTAAGTTACACTCTTAACGTACGTTATCACGTATATGCATGGAGGAAAATTATATGTTGCCACACCCATGAATAAGGATACAATTACGATAATGATCATACTCCATTATCAATATCATCATTCCCAAAATAATACAGGGTTCAAAGTACAGATGAAATACACAGTAATAAATCCGGTTATTACATACTCTCCTACTAAAAAGGAGTTTCGTCCCGAAACTCAAGACGAAAATAACTCGGGATATCTGGACTTCATGCCATCTTCCGTTTCCCATGTGGCTTCTTCCACTCCATGGCGTGACCATTGAACTTTGACTAAAACGATGGGTTTGTTTCTCAACTGCTTAACTCGACTCTCGAGTATCTTGACCGGTCTTTCTTCAAACGTCCCATCCTGCGCGACTTCAATCTCGCTGAAATCAATGATATGACTGGGATCTGGTATATACCTCCGTAATTGGGATACGTGGAACACGTTATGTACATGGCACAATGACGGTGGCAATGCTAATCTATATGCCAACTCTCCAACTCTCTCAAGGATCTCAAATGGTCCGATATATCTCGGACTTAGCTTTCCTTTCCTTCCGAAACGGAATATTCCCCGAGTAGGTGAAACCTTTAAAAGTACGTGATCTCCAATACTGAACTCCAAAGGGCGACGACGTACGTCTGCGTAAGATTTCGCGACTGGGGCGGTCAGCCTTTCACGAATCAAGGCTATCTTCTCTCGAGTCTGCATACGATCAACTCTGGTTCTGTTCGATCAAGTCCGATGAATCGTCCCAAAGATAGGGGCGATCTGCATCTCCTTCCGTATAATGCCTCAAACGGTGCCATCTTAATGGAAGCATGCCAACTATTGTTGTAGGTAAATTCAATCAACGGTAGATGAATTTCCCAATCAGTTGACCAATCTAAGGCGCAGGCCCTTAGCATGTCTTCCATCGTTTGTATAGTTCTTTCCAATTGTCCGTCACCATGGGTGATAAGTCACATCTTGAAGTTCAATTCGGTCCCCAAGGCCTTATGAATCGCTTTCCAAAAGTGAGACACAAAACGGCCGTCTCGATCGTAAACAATAGTCTTCGGCGTACCATGTAATCGAACTATCTCCGAAATAAATACTGTGCAACTTCTCTCGGTCCCCATGTATCCTTAATGCCTAGAAAATGAGCTGATTTGGTTAAACGATCAACTATTACCCAAATCATGTTCATTCCTATCCCGGTTCTCGGCATATTAGTGATAAAGTCCATCGATATGTCCTCCCACTTCCATTCGGGAATCGGGAGTGGCTTTAACATTCGGCAGCCGTTGATGCTCGATCTTAACTCACGACAAGTCAAGCATTTCAAACATAGTCCGCTACATCTTTCTTCATGTTGCCCCACCGTAAATTTTGCTTCAAGTCCTTATACATTTTTGGTGCACAGGTGGATAGAATAGGGTGAATCGTGAGCTTCCTTCATAATCGTCTGCTTTTAATATCGATATCGAACGCAGAGTCGGTTCAAATTTCAAAATTCCATCATCATGAATTAGGAATCCGGGGCCTTTCCTTGATTACTTCATCACGTACCGAATCATTAGAGGATCATCCGCTGTCTGGATTTGATTTCCTCGGTTAATGATGAAGTTATCTCCATCACGCACGCTTGTCCTTGGACTCTTTGTAACCACACTTCGATTCCTTCACGAATCATCTCTCGTTGAAGGCTAAGTTGGGAGGTCAGTGTCTCCAGATCCGAATAGAGACAGGCTTGCGGCTAAGTGCATCGGCCACTACATTCGCTTTGCTGGATGATATAAAATCTCCAAGTCATAGTCCTTGATCAGCTCTAACCATCTTCTTTGCCGCATGTTCAACTCTTTACATTGAATATGTACTTGAGACTCTTATGATCCGTAAAGATCCGAAGTGAGTCCTGCATGCATAATGCCTCCAGATCTTCAAAGCAAAACCACCGCCGCTAGTTCCAAGTCATGTGTTGGGTAGTTTACTTCATAAGGTTTCACTGTCGCGACGCATAAGCGATCACCTTATCATTACGCATCAATACGCACCCAATTCATAGGTTCGAAGCATCACAGTAAACTATAAATCCTCCAGTTCCCTGCGGAAGTGATAGAATCGTTGCCGTCGTCAGTCACTTCTTCAAATCATCAAAGCTAATCTGACAAAACTCATTACATTAAAACTTTAGAGTTTTCTCAAGGAGTCGAGTAAGTGGGCGGGAAATTTTGGAAAACCCTTCCACGAACCGACGATAAACCCAAATGAGTCCTAAGAAACTTCGGACTTCTTTTACATTCTTTGGAGGCTTCCAATCCATAATTGCTTCGATCTTCTCGAGGATCTACTCGGACTCCTTGGTGACACCACATGGCCGAGGAACATTACTTATTTTAGCCAGAATTCACACTTGGAAAGTTTGGCGTACAATTGCTCGCTTCTCAAAAGTTCCAATACAATCCGCAAATGTTGCGCATGTTCTTCAGGATTCTTAGAATATACGAATATCATCAATGAACACGACCACAAATTTATCCAAATATTCGATGAACACTCGGTTCATCAACCGCATGAATACGGCGGGCGCATTAGTGAGTCCAAATGGCATCACTATAAACTCATAGTGTCCGTAGCGAGTTACGAATGCCGACTTTGGAACATCGATTCCTTAATCCTCACCGATGGTATCCCGATCTTAGATCGATTTTTGAAAACACCGATGCTCCTTGCAATCGTCAAACAGATCATCAATCCGTGGTAACGGATACTTGTTCTTAATCGTCATCTTGTTCACTCTGTAATCAATACACAATCAAGCGATCCATCCTTCTTTCGAACAAAAAGAACCGGTGCTCCCGTGGTGAAACGCTGTGAATATAGCCTTTGTCCAATAATTCTTCCATTGCTTCTTGATTCGTACATCTCCGTGGGTGCCATGCGATACGGTGCCTTAGAAATTGGTGTAGCTCCGGTTCTAGCTCAATCGTGAATTCTACTTCCCGTCGTGGAGGTAGTCCAGGGCAACTCGTCAGAAATACATCCGGAAATTCGTTCACAATAGGAATGGATGAAAGTTCCACAATTTCATCTTCTTTCTTCATTGCATAACACCGCATTCGATACATTCTGTTTCAACAATTTGATGCCTTTCATTGCTTTGATTAACTTTCCGAGCTTCTGGTTTCCATCCTTCAAACAAGATTGAGCCATCATCGCCGATTAGCGAAATATTCCTCCTTCGGTAATTTACAATTGCTCCATATCGATTAAGCCAATCGTCTCCGAGTATTAGGTCATCTCCTTGCATTTCTATCACAATTAGGTTTGAGAGCCATTTCTTACCCCCAAATAATACAGAAAATCTCTAGTCTCTAAGTTCCCAACAATCCTCTCTCCACTCGGTAAACCAACAACATAAGGTTCACAAGTATGAAAACCAAATATTCAAACGATTTACACAAGACAAAGAGATAAAAGAATGCGTAGCTCTGTATCGAATAAAACGCTAATCGGTTGGGAAAGAATCGACAGACTCGATGCGGCAAAGCAGATCCCGATCGTCTGTCCTTCTCATCTCATACGGGCGTGGGGAACAGATCCGGCACTCGATGCCCCCTTTGGTCCCCTTGTCCTCCGCCTCGTCCACGGCCAAAATTTTGAGGCATCCGAACACTTTCTTTGCGTCTGTTGAATACTAGCTTCCTTCGAATCGGGCCGTGATTTAACGGGTTCCTTTGTATTTGGTGGCGTCCTTGCGTAACGCCGCACGGTGCCCTTCTGTCCCGCATCAAAGCATGTAATCGGGTGCGCAAACAATCGCGCCAAAGGTGGCCAGGCGACCACAATTAAAACACTTCTAGCCGTATCCGTCGTGGTGACACCGATCCGTAATTCTTTCCGTTCTTGGATGGGTGCGGAGGTTTCTTGAAAGAAAAGAAGTCCTGGCCTTGCGGGCCCACCGCTTTGTGCTCAGAAAAGTACCGAGACTTTCTGCTTTCTTCGACTCCATAAACTTCTCCATTCTCGCTTCTTTAATTTCATACGCCAACGCCTTATCCTGGTATCAAGTGAGAGTGGTACATTCAAAACCGGACATGTACCTCTGGATTTCGGTTTCATTCTCATTTCAAAATGAATCATCATCTCTGCATCTGCTCGACCGGATGTCGAACAAATGCTAATTCTTTGGTTAAACGTCTTGATCGTCTGGGATACGGGTTCATCGATGGCCGAGCAGAGAAAAATTCTCGAATTTTGGCTTCCCTCACGGGACGAGGGCAATACGAGCCTCCATCATCATTTTAAATTCCGCCCAATCGGCATCATGATCTACGGGTCGGATAGCTTCCCACCACTCGGATGCTTCTCTGTCGAAAATCTGGGCAATAGGAGCTCTCCTATCATTTGGGCAATTAATTCCGGCAAAAATTTTCTCCAGTTCCTTCAACCAATGGTCCCAAGTGGGAGTCTCGGAAAAGCCTTCAAATTTGGGTGTTTGAATCTATGCCACCTCTTGTAACCATCGGTCACCTCGATTTCCCATTTCGGAATCCTTTGTTGTCCATCTCCCCGCCGATTCCTCGCGCCACTTGCATTCGGTCCACGACTGTGCGAACCGAGTCATCCGGTTCACGACTTGACGAAGGATTTCGGTACACCAGTTCCGGTTCGTTATTGATGGATTGCCGCGGCTCGCCCGAGCCGTGACTAGCACGATTAGAAGGCGACGCCTCCTTTCAAAGATTCCTCCGTCCGCGCCCACGATCGCGACCACGTCCACGTCCGCCTCTCAACATGCTGTAAGTACAAGTACTTAATATACAGGAAACAACATTGTTCTAATGTTCAAGTATTAAGAGACATAACATGTAAAGAATGAGATAGAGTTTAGGAACTTACAACCACCGTTCGCATGAAGACGTAGGCAGTGCGGTGATGTCATTCACGGCCGGTTACCTCAAAAGACATAAATGACCCCTACTTTAACCCAACGGCCAAGATATCCATAATCTTAGCTCTGATACCATATTCTGTAACACCCCCGATATATTCAGGAATATTACAGCGCCGTAAATCCTTTACATAAGGATTTACAAGGCTGATTAAAAGAAAAGACAATAACAGATACCGCTTTATGAAATTGCTGAAGTAGAATACAACCGTCTGGTTCAAAAATCGAAATACAAATATCCAATGAAAATTTATTACATCATTAAAATCCCAACATTATAAACGGACGACGTACTCGAGTACTTATTGAAATATCCAACAAATAATGCATAAGAAACCCGGAAACATCACTTTGCACCCTCGTCGTCATGCATTTCCGGTGGTTGTTTCCCGCTCTCCCGGATCTCGAACAAACAAAATGTTCACCCCGAAGGGGTTAGCACAACGATGCTAGTACAAGTACAATAATCATACAACAGTGATATAATCAACAATTATATCATACAAGTTTCTCCAACGAGAATATCCACAACACATATCATATCATAACAGTTTCAACATACTGATGGTATTCCAATGATCCAGCGCACACAGCTATAGATTCCCATGATGATCCCGTCGGACCAACACATGGTGGAACTACCTGTCCAACGATCCAACAGACACACTATAGATTCCCATGATGATTCCCCGGATCATCACATGGTGGACATATAATCACAACATATTTACACGATACAATCACATTGTCATAATATAAACATTTCTAATTAGAATACTTGCCTCGGTTCGAAGACAAGAACAATACTTCCACGAGAACGAAACGCTCGAAGGTTGCCCCTCTCGATCAATCACGTAGCAAAGTTCGAATCCTTAAATAAGAGAAATAACATGGAATTCATCTTAGGTCGAACGAACATCTAACAATCCAAATTACGGTTGAGAGTCTATAAAACGAAAGCGTCGACACGAATAACGACGTTACATGTCCTCTGTAACGCACGTTAAACTTATTCGTTAGCGTCGTAAACCATGAAGTATAGCTTACGCTAAACATATACCATCAGTTCCTTCTCGATCGCCGTTCGATAGTGTAACGTGCGTTACGCATGCATCAACGTAGCGTCACGTTAACAACGCCATATAACGACGTTAGTAACCAAACTTAACGACGTTAATCATGCATGTCGGTTTCACCGGACGGATGGTAGCTCGATTAGTGACGAAGTATTACGAAATCCTTAGTGAGTAATCTAATATACCTTCAAATATATATATCATGCTCATGAATGATCTCCGGATTAATATCTTCAACTTCAAGGATACGGATATCATCGTAATACTATTTTCAATCTTGATCGAAATACTCATACAAGGTTCGGTTGGTCTAAGGTTGATGTAATTGATCTAATATCGTCATTAAATCCAGGCTTATACCGATGGCGAACTACTTATTCCATCTATGCAAGCAAGATTACAACTATGATGATTCTTTCCAAAATCCATTGGTAAAGTGGAAATTGTCACTCAGTTTACAATCAACATGACGATAACATTTGATACGGTTAATAATTCACTATCCTCATCTATGGCATAACCAGGTTCAACTACGGTGTTCTACACCATAATAGTTCGATCATTATAGTTTAAATATGATACTAGGTCGCATACGTCGTCAAAGTGATCTACTGATCTTGGTAATGCAATCATATCGTCTTAAACAACATAACTTCAAGATTGGAAGTAGTATAACATACCTTAAGAGGAAGATAATCGAGACTCTAATTAAAAATCCAACTCAGGTTGCTTCATGTTGACTCGTGATGATTTCTACTCCAAAGTCCAATATAAGTTGTCTTCAATGATCAAGTAGTGTCATATAAGCTCAATGATTCAAGAACAATTGATATAAAGGTGTTAAAAGAGGTGGAAATCTTAGGGACGAATATGATGAAGTTTAGGAGCAAAAGGACGAGTTGAAATGAATTGGGGTCTTGCTCATTTTATAACTTTCTCGAGTGTTACGTACGCTAGCTACTTCATAACGACGTTATCGCCAAAATAGTTCACTGTCGATTTACGAACTTCATTAAACGCTATACTAAACGGCGTTACGTCGTAACCCATATAGTTTGCGACGCTACACAATGTTCATAACGTCGTTAAGCCGTTGACTTAAAAAGGTGTCGATTCATGCCGTGCGAATCGGTGGGTATCTTGGTCGAGCCCACCACCATGTACTCCATGTGCTAGCGGCCCATCCAATAATTGACCGCATTACGTGCGCTACGCTTCATCCGTAGCGTGCGTTAACATAACATTAAATGACGTTAAGTTACACTCTTAACGTACGTTATCACGTATATGCATGGAGGAAAATTATATGTTGCCACACCCATGAATAAGGATACAATTACGATAATGATCATACTCCATTATCAATATCATCATTCCCAAAATAATACAGGGTTCAAAGTACAGATGAAATACACAGTAATAAATCCGGTTATTACATCAACGAAGAAGAAAATTACAGAACTCGAAACAGGATTGAAAATACAAGAAAATTAATAAAAAACCGTAAATGAAGTCGAGTCGAGGAGGCCTCTTCCCGCAAGACAAATATTGCCCCGGTAGTGCTCTTCGGTTTAGCAATTTGTCTCCAAAGGTAAAACGACTTTCGTCTCGACGGATGTAGCACCACAATTCCGGCGAGCTCCGGCGAACAAGAACGAGTCGAGAACTGAACTGACTTACGAAATGCAGGTATGCAGAATATATTTTTCGTGCTTTTTTTTCTGTGTGTCTGATGTATATGAGATGCATTCCTATTTATAGGCCATCTCACCTGCAGGGGAGTTAATACAGCCACTAATGGCTATCATAATGCAGTCATTTATGCTGCATTATGGTCAGGAGTTACGATTTTTCAAACAAATGGCAGGGGTTACGAAATTCAAACCTGCCATTAACTCCTCCCCACAACACCTGGGAGGTTACTTCCGGGTTGGACTGAATTTGAACAGTCAGGACGCAACTGGACTGTATTCAGCTCCTTAACCATCGGACGGATGTACCTGGACATCCTTATGTGCACATACGAGCCCAACTACGTTGTTGAGCTTGTCGGCCAATCCCACGAACAGGCCCAAAGACCAGCCCAAAGACCAATTGCCAAGATCCAAATCCAAGGTCAAGGTCAAGGCCAAGGCCAAGGCCAAGGCCAAGGCCAAGGCCAAGGCCAAGGTCCAAGGTCCAAGGTCCACGGCACGCGGCACGCGGCTCGCGGCTCGCGGCTCGCGGCACGCGGATCGCGGCACGCGGCTCGCGGCTTGCGGCCGAGGCCGAGGCGAGGCGGGCGGGCGGCGGCGGCGGCGCGCGCGTGTGCGCGCGTGTGGGCTTTAAGCCATACACATGTGTCATTAATTATTACATGCATAAAGGTAACTCCTTATATACTAGAATAATGATGGTTCATTATTCAATGTGGGATTCTATTCCTTATTAATTCACAATTAAGTGAAACTTTAATTCACTATTTCTCACTCACCGGGAATCGGTTCAGAGAAAGTGAATATACCACGATCATCTACTCGGAACGTAGATCGATCCTATGATATTTGATTTTAAAAAATAAAATTAAAATCATTAACGATTCCAACAATTATATTATGAAACTTCACCATCTAAAGTTTCATAATATAATTTTGTTAAATATTTTATCATTATAGTTTGAGATTAATTTATAGTCAAACTTGAAAATTATTGACTATATATAATCAAAATGCTCATGTTAGCTGGGACGGAGGGAGTAATTTTTTCGACGATCTTTCTTCAATTTAATTTGGCCGAATAAACAACTTCTTTTTTCAATATAATTCTGGTTCATAGTATTTTTAATATTATATTAATATAAAAATTACAAAAGAATAATTATGAACAAAATAATTAAATAGAGACGTACGGAAAGTGATAGTTATTAAATTAAAAATGAACATCACATTACGTGACATGCCTACGTAAACTTAATCAGATTTGGGACACCTAAGAGGAGAAAAAATCAAAATTGGTCCTGCTATGTTGCCTCAAATCAAAATTGGTCCTGTAATTATACTTTAATCGGTTTTTGTCTTGTAATTTCACTTTGTCTCCACTTTTGGTCCTGTCGCCGGCAAGTGATACACACGCTCATAATTTCTCACACGCCAATCACAAAACATTAAAAAAAAAATTAACTAGTGTAATGCCAAAGTCCCTTAATTAAAATAATAAGAAAAGCAAAAAAATCAGCCCTCATCCCTCATTCTCGCCCATCTCTTTCCCGTATACGTAACCATTTGCTCCACGTCGGCTCTGCTGCCGCCCTTGGCCCACCACATCGCCGCAAAATAGTCAAGCCATCGGATAAGATCGGAAAGAAAGTCTTCTTGTGGTACTTTTAAGCTCCGGATCGATTTATGCGAAAGCGAACAGGAAGAGTGGAGAATCGCTACAGTTCTTTCCCTCGCCCTGCAAGTTGCCCAAGATATAGTAAACCTGTAAGTATTCCCTATGATTTAATTGTAATCACCGAGATGGACAGAGAAAGGGACAGTAGCTCGAGAGTGTGCTTTCAATTTGATTTGTAGATCATCCCCTTAATTTGACGATTCTTTTTATTGGTTCTTTGAACGAGGAGGGAAAGTTTGATAGTCTGTATATGTGCTTATCGGCTATTAAGAAGGGATTCAAGGCGGGTTGTAGGCCAATTATTGGGGTAGATGGTTGTCATTTGAAGGGGCCATACGAGGGTGTTTTGTTAACTGCAGTTGGTGTTGACCCTAATAATAACCTCTTTCAGCTAGCTTGGGCAGTAGTACTTAAGGAGTGTTATGCCACTTGGGAATGATTTTTGCAAATTCTAGAAATTGATTTGGAATTGTAAGAACTATTGTTAAATTATTGTTGTATTATTTTATGAGCTAATGGGTGAATCGTCCAGTGAGAACTTACAACTGTTGAGGCAATGTTACTATTGATGGTTGTTATTTAATACATACGTATTTCAACTTTTGGAGGGTCCAAATGCGATTTCCTCTCAGGCATAGTAAAGGACATGAATCTGCCATTCCTATGTTGTGAAATATATATATATATATATATATATATATATATATCACATTTATAAGATTAAAATCATTTACATTCTTTATTGCAAGACGAAAATTTTGAAGACTCTATTACATGACTAAAATTGATTGTAAGCTACATTACAGGACTAAAAATGAAAATGTGTGAGTGATCGAAAAATTTCTGGCGACGAAGTTAGGCGCATGGATATCACCATCCGGCGACAGGACCAAAAATGGAGACAGTGAAATTACAGGACCAAAACCGAGGGAAGTATAATTACAAAATATTAAAAAAAAACTGATATTTAAAAAAAAAATTAGAATTTTTTATTTAAAAATTCGAAAATAAAAAAATTAAAAGCATTTGGAATGTATTTATAAACAGTTTTTTATGTAAAGAAAACTGGAATTTTTTTTATGACAAAAATAGATTGAAAGTTAAATGATATGACAAAATCGATTTAGAACTCAATTATAGGACCAAAATCGATTGAAAATTAAATTACAGGACCAAAATCGATCGAGAGTTAAATTACAGGACCAAAATCGATTGAGAGCTCAATTACAGGACCAAAATTGATTGCAAGCTACATTACAGGACTAAAAATGAAAACGTGTGAGTGACCGGAAAATTTTCTGGCGACGGAGTTATGAGCGTGTGTATCACCTTCCGGCGACAGGACCAAAAGTGGAGACAAAGTGAAGTTACAGGACCAAAACCGATTGAAGTATAATTATAGGACCAATTTTGATTTGAGTTAACATTACATGACCAATTTTGATTTTTTCTCCACCTAAAGGTATACATATTGTAACCGATTTTGTAGACCATATAAATCCCAAATTTACACGTGAAATTTAATTTTAGTATTTATCATTTATAAATTTTATTATTACTCTTTACTTTTCAGAAGTTTATTGAGACGGATAAGTGATATTAGATTGAATTCGAGTAATTAACGAGTATTATTATATAGTTTTGGGATGATAATTTATTGCAAAATCACTTTTTAACTCTGAGTTTGGAATAGGTACATGTGTATAAATTTTAAACGAATTTCATAATTATATAATTTTCGAATGCACAATCAGAGTATGGCTGTTAATCTATTTATTCATAATATTTACTTTGTAATGTTCAACTTTTATTGAGACAAGATAATCACTTATTGTAACAATTTATATTTGATTATTTAGATATTTTATATATTTCGATGAGTTTGGTTACTTAATGGATATAACTATACGAATTTGGGAATGAAATAAGCAGTAAAAATGCTTTTTACTTAGATATGGAACAAATACATATATAATTCTTAACGAGATTCGTGGATTGTATAAATCCCAAATCTATAAATTGGAATAAAATTCTTTATCTTTCAATATTTATACTATTTTCTCTACAGTACTTATGGCGTCGGTAAGGAATGCATGCTTCAAGCGGCAGTGTGAGAGGCCTGATCTCGGTGGGAACCTGCAATTGGATTATGGAGACCCGGCATGCCTATCTATCGGGGTCCAGCATGGAGCAATCACTTGGGGGATAACTCCTTGTGCGCGGAAGTGGAGTATATTTAATTGTTAGTCAGGTACATTATCTCGCAGTTTAACTGGAAGCTGTTCTAAGGGGTCGGAGCTGTTTCTCATAGGATTAGTCATACGAAGTATGGATCACCTATGTATCAAAAAACAATTATATTTGTTTCAGGATAAAGTAAAAGAAATATGAGTCAATCAATTGTATTCATAACACTGATAGAGTGACCTTTATATGTGCATTACAATGAGAGTCCTTCCATACATAGGATTCCTAGATAAGGTAAGACATCTAATAGGATCCTACTACCTCTAGAAGGATCTAGAACCTTCCTTCTTTGTACCCCTTACAACCAGTATTAGGTAAGACACCAATAAGGGAAGGATATCCCGGAACATTCCCCCTGTGTCGAGCACTAATACTATCATGGTGCATAAGATGTTGCCTCGGTAAAAAACCTTTCCAAGTCAAACAAAACCCCGTGGGAAAAACAAAAACTTGGAGAGGAAAAAGAGCACAACGCACCAACTACAGATGTCAGAATCATGTGAAGTATACCCCCCTGAGGTATACATGACAGCTCATCCCAACGAGCTATCATTAGTTGAGCTCGGATAATCGGCACATACCGATGCTTCTCGCATGTTTCTCAAATGTAGATTTTGGCAGAGACTTAGTGAACAAGTCTGCGATATTCTCATCGGAACTCACTTGTTTCACTTAGATATTCAGCATTTTTTGTTGTTGCTGATTATAAAAGAACTTCGGCGCGATATGCTTGGTATTGTCATCCTTAATGAAACCTAACTTCATCTGCTCAATGCATGCCGCATTGTCCTCAAAGATGCAAGTAGGGGTTACTGTAGTGGGCTCTAATCTACAAGTTCCTCGTATATGGTCTATGACTGACCGAAGCCAAATGCACTCCCTTACGGATTCGTGCAATGCAATTATCTCTGCATGGTTCGAGGAAGTAGCAACAAGGGTCTGCTTGGTAGATCACCAAGATATCGCCGTATTCCCAATGGTGAACACATAACCAGTTTGGGAACGTCATTTATGTGGGTCAGAGAGATAACCGGCATCAGCAAATACAACTAACATATTATAAGGATTCTCTGCATAGGGGGTAAGCTTGCTCGTATTAGCACTTATGGTAGTCAAGATGCCATGCTTAGCTGCAATATCAGAGGAAGATCTACGGTCGGTATGTATCATCTTAACCTCAACAATTCTTTTCGGAATATCGATCTCTCTTGCGTAGGGAAAGAACAATCCAAGATCACTGGAGCCTTTCAAGTATCGAAAGATGTGTTTTACTCCATTCTAATGCCTTATCGTGGGAGCGGAGCTAAATCTCGCTAACAGATTTACAGAGAATGCGAGATATCTGGGCGAGTACATTGAGCCAGGTACAACAACGCACTGATTGCGCTAAGGTACGGTGTTTCTGCTCCAAGGACCTCTTCATCCTACTCTTTAGGATGAAACGGATCCTTGTTCATTTCCAGACTTCGACCAACCATGGGGGTAGCAAGAGGATGTGCTTTGTCCATACTAAATCGCCTGAGCATTTTCTGAATATAGGCAGATTGATGAATGAGTATACCATCATCTCGATGTTCTAGCTCTAAGCCCAAGCAGAATCGAGTCCTCCCAGGTCTTTCATCTCGAATTCAGATTTAAGGTAGCGGGCCGTTTCATTGACCTCATCTATGGTACCGATAACATTTATGTCATCTACATAGATGGCTACAATCACGAATCATGTATCTGTTCTTTTCACAAAAATGCATGGGCAGATATCACTGTTCTCGTATCCCTTCCCAACCAAGTATTCACGTAGGCGGTTGTACCACATCCTTCCAGATTGTTTCAACCCATACAGTGAACGACACAGTTTCACAGCATAAGCGCTTCGTGGCTTAGAGGTACTTGATTTGGGCAATGAAATCCCTTCGGGGACTTTCATATAAATATCCGTATCTATATCCCCATAAAGATACGCTGTAACCACATCCATAAGCTGCATATTCAGTTTTTCGGACACTACCAAACTGACTAAGTAGCGGAAAGTGATGATGTCCATAACGGGAGAATATGTCTCCTCGTATTCAATGCCAGGGTGCTGCGAGAATCCTTGGACAACTAGTATCGCTTTGTAATGCATGACCTCATTCTTATCATTGCGTTTACGAACAAAGACCCACTTATGTCCAACTGGTTTAACGCCCATGGGTACTGGCTTGATACGGCCAAATACCTCACATAGCTATTGAGTCAAGTTCCGCTTGCATTGCATCTTTCCATTTCGGCCAATCGGCTTGTCGTTGACATTCAGCAACCAAACACGGCTCAGCATCGTCGTCTTTAATAATTTCTTGAGCGACGGAGTAGGCAAAAGCATCATCGACTAGCGTGGACGACCTGTCCAATAGTATGTATTCACTCGTACATTGCATCGAGATTTCTTTATTCTCTGACATCAACAAAGTTTCCGATGCGTCCGTCGATTGTTCCATTGTTGATTCGAGGACATATCCGTAGTTAGAGATAATCTCGTGTGACGGAGTCACTGTGCCGATAATGAGAGGATTTTGTGCCTCCGTTCCTCTTCTCTTTCGAGGTTCGGTATCCTTTCTACCCAATGGCCTCCCCCTCTTTCGAGCAGGGATAAGGGCAGCCGAAGCAGCCGTCCCACCACTAAGGTCGATGCTGGGGGCATCATTCCTTTGGGAGGCTGAACCTTGCCCTATAACTGGGACTTCTAACCTTGCAGGAACATTCGCAGCGATAATGGTAGATCTTGTCACTTTCGCAGTATAAGTAAAGCTGTCGGGCATCGAATCCGCAACTTTCTGAAGACTGAGAATACGTTGCACTTCCAGCTCGGATTGAGCCGTGTGGGAATCTTGATGAGGCAAGGAGGAAGCACACCAGAAAATTTCCTGGCGTTCAACTGGAATCGTTTGATTCCTCTCTCCCCCTAATGACGGGAAGTTTGTCTCATCAAAGTGACAGTCTGCAAATCTTGCAGTAAATAGATCTCATCTCAAAGGTTCCAAATAGCGGATAATTTTAGGCGATTCATAGCCAACGTATATACCTAATCGTCTTTGCGGACCCATTTTAGTACGCTGTGGAGGCGTAATTGGCACATAGACTGCACAACCAAAAATGCGTAAGTGTGAAATATCAGGCTCATATCCAGTTACCAACTGGTACGCACTAAACGGTTAATTGGCAGTGGGTCGAAAGCGAATAAGTATAGCCGCATGCAAACTTGCATAACCCCAGGCAGAAATCGGCAAATTGGTGCGCAATACCAATGCTTGGGCGATAAGCTATAACCGCTTAATCATAGCCTCAGCAAGGCCATTCTGCGAATGAATATGGGGGACGGGATGTTCAACTTCAATCCCAATCGACATGCAATAGTCGTCAAAGGACTTTGACGTAAACTCACCAGCGTTGTCCAATCTTAATGACGAGATTGGAAAGTCGGGGTGGTTATCCCGTAACTTGATGATTTGTGCTAGGAGTTTAGCAAATGCAGCATTTCTTGTGGATAGCAGAGCGACGTGTGACCATCACGTCGATGCATCAACCAGAACCATAAAGTATCTGAATGGTCCGCACTCTGGTTGAATAGGTCCATAAATGTCCTTTTGAATTCTTTGTAAGAAGCGAATATTTTGCGTTGAATCTTTAGCAAAGGACGGAGAAGGTATCAACTTTGCTAGTGAACAGACTTTACAAAACGATTTATGGGCATTGGAAATTGCCACGGAAGCCTCGGGGTTTACGAAAGATGCACCGTCAACCTTATCAGGGCGTGCGATCTTTAATCCCGGTGATACGGTATCAGACTCACTCACATCAATGCGATATCGAGTGGTGCTTCCAATCGTTTTCTGGACTTGAAAAATGGATGACCGTGTGAGTTTTTCAAAATGCGAATCATCATATCGCGTCCAGGGTGACCGAGTCGGTCACGCCATAGTTGGTATGCTTCGGAACCACAAAGTTCGTGACTCACAGCGTAGGATTCAATAACCCTTATTGTAGTCTGGTATAAACCACTACTTAGACTCATAAGTTTCTCGAGAATGCGGCGTCTTCCGCATTCTGCCAGAGCAACACACAAAAATTCTATCTCATTCTCACAATGTGTATCAAGGTGATAACCGTTGGCACGAATGTACCTAAAACTTAGCAAGGTTCGATTTGCTCTTGGGGCATTGAGTGCATTTGTGATATTAATATGCGTACTATTAGGTAGCAAGAAATGAGTAGGTCCCCTCCCTTGAATTACATGGTAGGAACCAATCATTGTTGTCACTGAGGATATATATGGCACAATATCCTTAAATAATTGCCTATTCCGAAGAATAGTGTGGGTTGTTCCACTATCAGCAAGGCACTGAATTTCACCACGAGACATCTACAATAAAATATGAAACTCGATTAGTCTTGTGATGAAAGACATAGCGAAAACTCATTAACTTCGAGTTTGGGGAAATTCGACCAAGTTGGTTAGGATCAAAGTTAGCACAATCGCTGGAAATAATTTCTGTGTAGCTTGACCTTTATTCACTAAAACAACAATAACTTCTTCGTTAAGAAGTCTATGGACGAACGATCAGTTGTTCTGGAAACTAGACTTCCGTATCTTTCTGTCCATAGGTCGTGCACTTTCTGGATCATTAAACTCAGATCTCAGTGCTCGTTTTAAGTTGCTATTTTGGTATTTCCCTATTGTTGAGTGATAGAGCAAGGTTGAAACCTTTTTCAAAGGCATTATTGTTGATACAATACTATGGAAATATGGCCATAGGAGCGTTTAAACACTTCAAAATGCATCGGGGTGTTCGATTTATATCTCGACTATTGATTGTTTCGGTAACTCCAACTTGGTAGACTTGCAGAGAAAGTAGGAATGTCGGTACAGCTAAGGATGTTTAAAAACCACTGATTCCGTTTGAACTTTCAAAGCATAAGCAAATACCAATGAGGATTCGCCTAGTCTTGATCAAAAGTTTTGATGAAATCCACCAATGTATCAAATTAACCAAGCAATTCTTTACTGAGCAATTGTTTTGTGATAGACCAAACATGATTTTAAAGGGAAAATAAAATTCGTTTTTGCACAATCACAGCAATTAAAAGAATTTTATTCATCATGGCCAACTTTATTACATTCAAAGAAAATCCCAAAGTAGTTCTCGAAAGAAAACTAGAAAGAAGACAAAACATAACCAAAGCGTAAAAACTAGTCAAACTACAATGATCTAGTCAAAGTCAGTAACATCCAAATATTGGTCTTTGTCCGCAATGGTGAGAGGAGGGATCTCAATATGGTTCACCTCCGTATTCTCATTATCTTCCTCCATGTAATTTGACTCTTGAGTCAAGTATTGTTTATAGTGCTTGTAGTAGGCTTGGATGTTCTTTGGCGACTTGCAATTGCGGTAAGTATGCTTCTTTGAGCCGCAAGTATAGCAATTCCGGCCTTCCTTTGGAGTGGTTCCAATCCCGGCGGCAGGAGGCGGTCCACGTGGTTGGGCTCCACTAGGACCCGTGGCCGAGCCACTTTGCCTCTTCCACACATTGGAACGACGACCTCGTCTTTTCCCTCGCTTGCTCGAGTCATGCACCCGTGGTGCTTGCAGAAAATGAGTAGCGTTGCATTTTCTATTTTGTCGTGGTGCCTTCATGTGGGTAGCCTGATTCACTTCCGGATTCGGCTTCGTACTAGCTAGGCGCGCATTGCTGTTGAGAATAATCTCAGGATGCCTTTATTTTTTCGCGAGGTGGGAGATAAGGTCATTAAATTTTTAATTCTCCCTTCTTCATAGGCAACGCGCAGCTGATGAGCAATCACACTTGCTCCCACGGGAAACGTGTTAAGAGTCTTCTCGATCAAGTCTTGATCAGACTTCTTGACACCACAAAAACCAAGATCAGCGCGAAGGTCGAGGATGGCTTGGTTATAAGCCTCCACATTCACATAATCCAAAAACCGGATTTGCTCCCACCGAAGTTGCAATTCAGGGAAGCGCTGATCATGCACATTATTAAATCATTGTTCGAGTGTATCCCATAGTTCTTTGGGGGTATGCAAATTCATGTAACACTTTTTCAACAACGGATGTATATGTCTACGCAAGTACATCGGTGCATTAGCCTTGGTTTCCTCGCTTGGTTCTTGAGCGGTAGGCTCATTAGAGGGAAATATGGTGGTGGTAAATCTCTTACCGACGAACGCCAAGCGAACGTCTGAGACCCACCTATGGTACTCCTTACCAGCATGGTCAAGGATGTCGAACTCCGGATGAACATTGGAGCTTTGTGCCATCTACAAGATATAAATAAGAGGAAGTTAGTCTTGTTGGATTTTTAGTGACAATGTAAACGGTCACAATCGATGCTGTGTAACATAACCGTTACTCGATGTACTTCCCTTAATTGTTGTTTAGTAAAGTCGACAAAAACGGCGATATCAAATCGCACCCAGATGCGTGGTGTATGCAACAACCACAAGTATCGACTTTCAACAATTTCGTGACTCCCCAGGACCATCACACAGTTTTCTTCGACACGCAGAGATACCGACTTCTCTCGCGGTCTCATCCACCGCAAAGTAGCGTGGGAGATAAAGAACCCAATACCCCGTGTCCCCAAAAGCAAAAATTCCCAAAACAGAGAATTGAATAGGGACAAGTTCAGATAATTACCTCGATTATAAAATTAGGCACGTGATATGGATGAATTTGTGGTGTGCTTCGATCTACCGATTGGTACTCGATGCGACGACGTGAAACTGGGGGCGCAATTTTGGCGGTTTCAGAAAATAAATTAAGTCGATGTTCGTGTCTTTGGTCCGAAATTCTGAACCGGGTCGGACTGGCTCGGCTGGATCGGGTCGTGGCTTTCGGCAGCGGACGACTGGACTGGAGCTTGTCGGATCGCGGCTGGGCTGGATCAGCAGGCACCGGACGACTGGGCTGGAGCTGGTCGGATCGCGGCTGGGCTGGATCGGCAGGCACTGGATGACTGGGCTGGAGCTGGTCGGATCGCGGCTAGGCTGGATCGGCAGGTACCGGACGGAATCTGGTCGGCACAGGCGAGTTGCGGTCGTGGCTGGACTAGATCGGTAGGTACCGGACAGGATCGACAGGCACCGGCGAGTTGCGGTCGTGGCTGGACTAGATCGTCAGGTACCGGACGGAATCTGGTCGGCACAAGCGAGTTGCGGTCGTGGCTGGACTAGATCGGCAGGTACCGAACAAGATCGACAGACACCGACGAGTTGCGGTCGTGGCTGGACTAGATCGTCAGGTACCGGACGGAATCTGGTCGGCACATGCGAGTTGCGGTCGTGGTTGGACTAGATCGGCAGGTACCGGATGGATCGGCAGGTACCGGACGGAATCAGCGAGTACCGGACGGAATCGGCGAGTACCGGACAAGGTCTGGTCGGTACCGGACGGAATCGGCGGGTACCGAACAGGGTCTGGTCGGTACCGGACGGGATCTGGTCGTGGCTGGACTGGGTCGATCGTGTTCCGACAGGGATCGGTTGTGATCGGCGGTGATCGGCTGTGGTCGATTTGGGTCGATCGGTGTTCCGACGGGGATCGGCTGTGATCGGCGGTGGTCGACGGTGGTCCGACGGTGGTCCAACTGTGGTCGGCTAGGGTTTAAGGGCCGATTTTTTTTGTTTCGAGCTACGTGCTGATAACGTGTTTCAGGAGAAAGTAAAAGACATTAAATATGAGTCAATCAATTGTATTCATAATACTGATAGAGGGGCCTTTATATAGGCATTACAATGAGAGTCCTTCCATACATAGGATTCCTAGATAAGGTAAGACATCTAATAGGATCCTACTACCTCTAGAAGGATCTAGAACCTTCCTTCTTTGTACCCCTACAACCAGTATTAGGTAAGACACCAATAAGGAAAGGATATCCCCGAACAATATTTGATTAATTAGAGTGCAAATTTGAATGAATTCAAGTAATTAGCACGTACAACTATACAAGTTCGAGATAGAATAAGTAAATAAATTTTTAGACTTTGGACCGGATATGTGCATATAATTTTTAAATAAATTTGAGTGGGTGAATCTTAGGGGAATGTATTGGATTGAGACTCTGTAGGATTTTAAAGGATTTTGAAAGTCTGGGTGTATTCGATCGAGACTTTTAAAAGTCCTTTAAAACCCAGAGGTATTCAATCCAGACTTTTTAATGTCTTTTAAAATTCAGAGGTATTCAAACTGGACTTTTTGAAGTCTTTAAAAATCTGGTGGTATTCAACATTACGTGGATTTTAACAATCCATGGATTCTGATGGATTTTTCAAAAAAATTACAAAGGACGAAATCTGAGCTTCACACATGAGATTTCGATGGATTACGCTCGCCGTTGTCACCCAACGGTCGCTTATGTCATTTGAGCTTCCCCCTTATATCCGCCGTCACTCTCTGCCTTCGGAATCTCGTCGGACCCGCCCACACCGCCGTCGACGTCATCATTATTAAAATTGTCGCTGTTGCTGCCGGATCTGAGAAAGATGAATCAGAGCCGTGGTGGAGGCGGGGTTGTCGAGCATCGCCAGAGAAGAAGAGGGTTTCACCAGAAATCTAAGAGAGTCCATCCCAGCCGTTGTTGATGTCCAACGGCTGCTAGGAGTGCATTCCCACCCGCGGGTGAGACCTAGCGCGAGCGTTGGGTTAATGTATTTGAACTCTAACAAAATCCACGCGAAGTCGATAACAAATTCCCCAAAACTCCACGCGGAGTCTATATAATTCCCCTAAACTCCATGCAGAGTCTATAGATTTCAAAAGTCCATGAACTTTTAAAAGTCCAAAAAAATCCTACAGAATCCCAATCCAATACAGCCCCTTAGTCTCATTCTTTTAAATATTAATGTATTAATCGAATTGCATTTTAACTTGAGCATTTTGTCTTTTTAATTCGAAAAGAGGGCAGAGGACAAAATTTGCAAAACTCTCAACAAAAAAGGGAAAGCAAATTTCGATAGGAGTAAAGTAGATAGATGGCTCTAACGACAAGGCAACGCCGGTCATCGCCGATGGATCTCCACACGACGTCCTCCTCCTCTACATATTCAAAGCTCGACAAGCTGAAAAGTCCGACCGGAGACGGCGACCGTGGAATCGGCTGGTTGCTGCCACTGGTGTCGCTAGGAGTTCTACGGTACATGAGCGCCTCATCGAACATAATACACGACTGCGATGAGGTTTTCAATTACTGGGAGCCTCTACATTTCCTCCTCTACAAGTCTGGTTTCCAAACATGGGAATACAGGTTATCTGTGTTCTTTTATATGCCTATTTCTATTTCGTTTAGTCGTCTAGGTATTTTTTTAAAGGAAAGAGAAATACTGATCGTGTGTGGATAAATTGTATGTGGATAATCTAAAGGAAAGAGATCAGCTGATAACACTGTTGACTTGATGAAGGTGTTTGTAGATAGTTTGTTCATTACAGACAGTGAATTTCCCTTTCTATAAACTTTTTATTAGTGTGAATAGGTAAGTAAACGGCTGCAAATCCAGTAAGAAAAGACGCGAAGAATTGATGTACAGATGAAATATTGAAGATATTTGATATCTTGCAGTTTTATGTACAGACATATCCGCAGAATAAATCTTTATCTCTTATTTTTTTTTTGGAAGTGTATTGTGCGCAGAATTGAATGAATCCTACCAAGTTTATTCAAGACGCTGTCATCACATTAGGACTTTGCCCAGCAGCAACTGATTTCTGTTAATCATTCTGTGGTTGGTTCTGAGAATCATATGCACACACTGGCTCTACTTAATTTGATATGCAATTTATTTTGAATAGCTATATGGAATTATTTAGTTGGGTAGACATTGTTCATAAAGTGCGCAATAATTGTGTCGTCCGGTAATAGGATTGCTAAGGTAGGCATGAATCATTTCACTTCTCTTTTCTGGTTCTTATCTTGGATTATGCTCTATGTATTCATTTTTATGAATGTGGATTATAAGTGCATGACATTGTTGGTAATGTATCTGTTTTACAAACTTGCTGGGCGAAAAATAAAATACAACTGGAAAAACAAATTACAACTCGAAACTCAGAAACTACAGGACTCAGCGAAGAAGAAAATTACAAAACTCGAAACAGAATTGAAAATACAAGAAAATTAATAAAAAACCGTAAATGAAGTCGAGTCGAGGAGGCCTATTCCCGCAAGACAAATATTGCCCCAGTAGTGCTCTTCGGTTTAGCAATTTGTCTCCAAAGGTAAAACGACTTTCGTCTCGGCGGATGTAGCACCACAATTCAATGAGCTCGTGAACAAGAGCAGTCGAAGCGAGGCGACTATGAGATGCGGGTATGCGAATATATTTTACGTGTTTTTACGTATCGATGCATATGAGATGCATGCCTATTTATAGGCCATCTCACTGCAGGGAGTTAATCTGACCACTAATGGCTATCATAATGCGATCATTTATCTTTGCATTATGGTCAGGAGTTACGTTTTTTCAAACAAATGGCAGGGGTTACGAAATTCAAACCTGCCATTAACTCCTCCCCATAACACCTGGGAGGTTACTTCCGGGTTGGACTGAATTTAAACAGTCAGGACGCACCTGGACTGTATTCAGCTCCTTAACCATCGGACGGATGTACCTGGACATCCTTATATGCACATACGACTTATCCAAAAAATTCTTTAAGCTAGCCCAAGGCCTAGCTCACGGCCAAGCCCACGAACAGGCCCAAAGACCAGCCCAAAGACCAATTGCCAAGATCCAAGATCCAAGATCCAAGATCCAAGTCCAAGACCAAGGTCAAGGTCAAGGTCAAGGTCAAGGTCAAGGCCAAGGTCCAAGGCCAAGGTCCAAGGTCCAAGGTCCACGGTCCACGGCACGCGGCACGCGGCACGCGGCTCGCGGCTCGCGGCCGAGGCGAGGCGGGCGGGCGGCGGCGGCGCGCGCGTGTGGGCTTTAAGCCCATACACATGTGCCATTAATTATTACATGCATAAAGGTAACTCCTTGTATACTAGAATAATGATGGTTCATTATTCAATGGGATTCTATCCCTTATTAATTCACAATTAAGTGAAACTTTAATTCACTATTTCTCACTCACCGAATCGGTTTAGAGAAAGTGAATATACCACGATCATCTACTCTAACGTAGATCGATCCTATGATATTTAATTTTAAAAATAAAATTAAAATCATTAACGATTCCAACAATCCCCACATGAGTGAAAATAGCCCAAATGCGATATACGAGACTCAAGCTCACCCTCAAGAGGCGTTAAAGTATAAGGATAGGTAGTTCGTGACTTTGAACCTTCCATAGTTAACATCATCGGGTACAGGCGGATTAGTGGCTTGATGCTTTGAACTATTCCCCATGGCGTGCACCGAGACAATGGTGCTAACACTTGAACACCTCAACCTCATCCGTTCTCACGTTTTGTGTCCTTTGCGGGCCTTGGACACCCCTTTGGATTCATAAGTGTATTTCATGAAGCGGCCCCCACTTCTCACTTATATAGGTGATTCTTTCGAGTAACTTGCCATACTCAACCTCCTTGAGGTATTTAGGAATCATTAAAAGTCATAGACTTAACCTCACCACTATGCAAGCTTTCAACACACAAATGCTCTATAGTGAATAAACTAAGATGAGTGTTTCACACGAACTCTCATAGCTTAGTTCTCCCATTGAACCAAGTTCTTGGGATCTCCAGTCATCTTGGTTGGGTTACCACTATGATAATTCTCAATTTGTGGATTTTAAACCCATTCCCTCTAGCAATTTATTCATTTGATCACGGTTTAACCCTTTGGTTAGCGGATCCGCTAGATTATCCATTGACCTCACATAGTCAATAGAGATAACCCCATTTTTGATCAAATGTCTCACGGTATTATGGCGTCGACGAATATGTCGAGACTTTCCATTATACACGTTACTTCTTGCCCTACCTATAGCAGCTTGGCTATCACAGTGTATCATCACCGCTGGTACTGGTTTTGACCAACATGGAATATCTTCTAGAAAGTTTCTGAGCCATTCGGCTTCTTCACCAGCTTTGTCCAAAGCTATGAATTCCGATTCCATGGTGGATCGGGCTATACACGTTTGTTTCGCGGACTTCCACGAGACAGTTCCACCCCCAATGGTAAACACGTAACCACTTGTAGAAAATGAACTTTTCGTATCGGATATCCAATTCGCATCACAGTACCCTTCAAGTACCGGGGGGTATCTCGAATAGTGTAGCCCAAGGTTTTGAGTATGCTTTAAGTACCTCAAAACTCTAACGAGAGCTTTCCAATGCTCTTTGCTTGGATTGCTCGTGTAACGACTTAATTTGTTCACAGCGCAAGCTAAATCGGGTCGAGTGCAATTTGTAAGATACATTAAACACCCAATGACTCGTGTATATTCTTCTTGTGCAACGGGCTCCCCTCGATTTTTGCTCAAGTGATCATTTAAATCTATAGGGGTCTTAGCCGGCAAGCTATCAAAAGCATTAAACTTCTTGAGAACTTTCTCGGCATAGTGAGATTGTGTCAAGATGATTCCATCTGTTTTTCTCAAAATTTTCATTCCAAGAATCACATCGGCTAGCCTCTTTCATGTCAAAATTTCTTTTTAACATGTTCTTAGTATCGTTAATCACTTGTATATTGTTACCCATGATTAACATGTCATCTATATAAAGACACACAATAACATACCCGTTATTAGTGTTCTTAATATAAACACATTTATCACACTCGTTTATTTTAAAACCATTTGATAACATTACATTATCAAATTTCAAGTGCCACTGTAGTGGAGCTTGTTTCAATCCATATAGAGACTTAACCAGTTTGCAAACCTTTTTCTCTTGTCCAGGTACTACAAACCCTTCAGGTTGTTCCATATAGATCTCTTCATCCAGATCACCGTTCATAAAAGCAGTCTTAACATCCATTTGATGAATCTCAAGATCGTGCAAAGCAGCAATCGCGAGAAGCACTCGAATAGATGTAATTCTCGTTCTGGTGAATAGGTATCGAAAAAATCGTACCCTTCCTTCTTTGAAACCTTTGACTACTAAACGAGCTTTATACTTGTCAATTGACCCATCACCTTGTACTTTCTTTTAAGGATCCATTTGCATCCTAAGGCTTACAACCTTCAGTAAATCAACCAAAACCCAAGTTTGGTTTTGTAAAATTAGTCAATTTCACTCTGACGACTTCTTTCCGAGCAACCCGTGCAGTCTGGCATAAGCTACTTTAATCGACGTTGGTTCTTCATCCAACATGAATGCTATGTAGTCAGGTCCAAATGTCTTTGGTGTCCTAACCCTACTACCACGTCTCGGTTCTACATCTTCCAGATTAGATCTCGATCGCTTACGTGACTTTGGATTTACATCCATGAGTTTTGAACTTGTTCCTTCATCTTCAACTCTATTGCTAGAATTGTTCTCAACTTTATCATTATCCTTACAAGGATAGATGTTTTCAAAGAATACAGCATTCCTTGATTCAATTGTTGTTCCCACAGTCATTTCAGGAACTTCTGACTTGTGGATAACGAACCGATAGGCACTACTATTTAGTGCATACCCAATAAAGATACAATCGACCGTCTTAGGTCCGATTTTAACTTGTTTAGGTAGAGGTACCTCAACCTTAGCCAAACACCCCCACACTTTGAGATATTTGTATGAAGGTTTTCTACCTTTCCACAACTCATAAGGGGTAATATCCTTACCTTTGCGTGGAATCTTGTTCAATATGTAGTTGGCTGTCAGGACAGCTTCCCCCCACATGTTCTGGGGCAACCCTGAACTAATCAATAAGGCATTCATCATATCTTTAAGGGTTTGATTCTTACGTTCAGCAACGCCATTAGATTGTGGTGCATATGGAGCTGTTGTTTGATGAATTATACCACTTTCGTTGCATAATTCCTCAAACGGGGCTACATATTCGCCACCTCTATCGCTTCAAACTATCTTAATACGACAACCTAATTGATTCTCGGCTTCATTCTTGAAGTTCTTAAAAGCTTCAATAGCATCATCTTTACTTCTTAAAAGATAAAGATAACAATATCTTGTGCAGTCATCTATAAAAGTGATAAAGTACTTCTTACCACCTCTAGTTTGCACAAACTTTAAATCACACACATCTGTGTGAATTAATTCAAGGGGTTGTGTGTTTCGTTTTACCGAATGAAACGGAAGTTTCGTCATTTTTTGCTTCAACACAAATTTCACATTTGTTTTGAGTATTGACTTCATTTAATTTTAGTAAATCTAAGTTTACTAATCTTTTTATAGCATTTAGATTCACATGACCTAATCTACAATGCCATAAATCAGAACACTCAGTCAAGTAAGAGGAAGCAGTAGCATTTTCATTAGCATTACTGGACTTGGTTACATGGCGTTTAGCCAAAGCATTAAGTTTAAAGAGTCCCTCCGTGAGGTAACCCTTACCAAGAAACCTATCAAACTTTTTTATGATAATTCTATCCGACTCAAACACTAGTTTAAACCCCTTTTTCACTAGTATAGAGCCTGAGATCAGATTCTTCCTCATATCCGGAACATGAAGCACATTCTTCAAGGTGAGTGTCTGTCCGGACGTAAGTTTGAGGTCCACTTCTCCAACTCCGATAATTTCAGATGAAGCTGGATTTCCCATGTTGAGCTTCCTCCCCTCAACAGCTTGATAGTTCTTAAACTGGCTCCTATCGGCACCAACGTGGGCGGTCGCACCGGTGTCGACGTACCAACCACCTTGGTTCTCAACATGGTTGACTTCTTCGGTGACCACAGCAGCAAGGTCATCCTCTTTCCATCCGCCGTTAGACTCGGCGATGTGGGCAACATGTTTCTTCTTCTTGTTGGCCTTCGGCTTTCGACAGTCTTTCGCCGTATGCCCATGTTTGCCACAGTTGAAGCAATCACCATCAAACTTCTTGACTGGTTGCTTCCCTTTGCTCTTGTTTTGGACACTTGGGCGGGCCCTTTTATTGGAGGGACCGCCATGCTCCAACAGATTGGCCAGGCCTTTTGGTTTGTGGTCTTTTTTGCGCACGTCAGACTCGATGCGCAATTTCACAATCAAGTCTTCAAGAGTCATCTCCTTTCGCTTGTGCTTAAGGTAGCTCTTGAAGTCTTTCCAACTGGGGGGCAACTTTTCGATCACAGTTGCAACGGTAAAAGCGTCCGGTAGAGCCATTCCTTCGGCATTGACATCATGAACGATGAGTTGGAACTCTTGCACTTGTTCCATGATTGGTTTTGAGTCAACCATCTTGTAGTCCAAATATTTTGCGACTACAAACTTCTTTGTACCTGCATCATCACTACGGTACTTCTTTTCAAGTGCTTCCTACATCTCTTTTGATGTGTTTACAACAGAATAAACATTGTACAAACTATCTTCTAAAGAATTCAGAATAAAGTTTTTACAAAGATAGTCTCCATTGTGCCAGTTGTCATAAGCAGCTCGGACTGTAAAACTAGTCTCTTGAGCATTTGGCACCGGTGGCGCATCTTCCTTAAGGAAGTTAGCAAACCCCAATGTTGTTAAATAGAACAGCATCTTTTGTTGCCACCTTTTAAAGTCGGCACCACCAAACTTTGGTGGCTTCTCGGCGGTAGGCATCATCCTAGGCCCCGAGGTTGTTCCAAAAAAGGAACCACTCGTGTTGAACCCGTAGGCTCCAACACTAGATCCTAACATGGATCCCACGGTACCACTAAAAGTGGAACCAACGGTGCCACTCGAGGTGGATCCACCGGTAGTCAGAAAGGGGTCGAAAACACCCATGGAGTTGTTGAGGAGGTAGTCGAGCTCATCATGCTGGACAAGGTTGTAGCATATGTGTTTGCAACGGTCGAAGCTTCGGTCGCGGAGGCAAAGGCAGCGGTGGTGGCGGAGTCGGAGGCAGCAACGGTCGTCATCTCCAGTTGTAGGATTTAGCAAGTAATATTTGTCTTGCGCTTGTTGGTAATGTATCTGTTTTACAAACTTGCTGGGCGAAAAATAAAATACAACTGGAAAAACAAATTACAACTCGAAACTCAGAAACTACAGGACTCAGCGAAGAAGAAAATTACAAAACTCGAAACATAATTGAAAATACAAGAAAATTAATAAAAAACCGTAAATGAAGTCGAGTCGAGGAGGCCTCTTCCCGCAAGACAAATATTGCCCCGGTAGTGCTCTTCGGTTTAGCAATTTGTCTCCAAAGGTAAAACGACTTTCGTCTCGACGGATGTAGCACCACAATTCCAGCGAGCTCCGGCGAACAAGAACGAGTCGAGAACTGAACTGACTATGAGATGCAGGTATGCAGAATATATTTTCTGTGTTTTTTCAGTATCGATGCATATGAGATGCATGCCTATTTATAGGCCATCTCACTGCAGGGGAGTTAATACGACCACTAATGGCTATCATAATGCGATATTTATGCCGCATTATGGTCGAGTTACGTTTTTCAAACAAATGGCAGGGGTTACGAAATTCAAACCTGCCATTAACTCCTCCCCATAACACCTGGGAGGTTACTTCCGGGTTGGACTGAATTTGAACAGTCAGGACGCACCTGGACTGTATTCAGCTCCTTAACCATCAGACGGATGTACCTGGACATCCTTATGTGCACATACGAGCCCAACTACGTAGTTGAGCTTGTCCAAAAAATTCTTTAAGCTAGCCCAAGGCCTAGCCCAAGGCCTAGCCCACGAACAGGCCCAAAGACCAGCCCAAAGACCAATTGCCAAGATCCAAGATCAAGGTCAAGGCCAAGGGCCAAGGTCCACGGCACGCGGCACCGGGGGCGGGCGGGCGGCGGCGCGCGCGTGTGCGCGCGTGTGGGCTTTAAGCCCATACACATGTGCCATTAATTATTACATGCATAAAGGTAACTCCTTATATACTAGAATAATGATGGTTCATTATTCAATGTGGGATTCTATCCCTTATTAATTCACAATTAAGTGAAACTTTAATTCACTATTTCTCACTCACCGGGAATCGGTTTAGAGAAAGTGAATATACCACGATCATCTACTCGGAACGTAGATCGATCCTATGATATTTAATTTTAAAAAATAAAATTAAAATCATTAACGATTCCAACAGACATTACCTTTTGTCGCTAAAGGTACATCCATTGATGTTTTTTTTTTGTTTTTTTTTTTTTTTACCAATATCATTTATATGTATCCTGCAGCTCCCAATTTGCACTGCGGTCATATTTGTATCTTCTTTTCCAAAATATAGTTGGCTGGCCCGCTTCTTGGTGGTTTGGCGAAGAAAAAGTAAGATATTTATGCACAGTCCTCTACTTTACTATTCTAATTTACTGGAGCCAATTCATTTTTTCTCATTTCTATATCCTTTATGCTTTGAAAATCTCAGGTGAGAGTCTTCTATGCTGTAAGATTTTTTCTTGGTATTCTCTCTGTCATTTCAGATGCTGCCCTCGTTGTAGCCCTTTCCAGAAAGTATGGAAAACGTCTTGCTTCATATACGCTCGCGATGTTATGCTTGGCAAGTGGTTGTTTCTTCGCTAGCACCAGTAAGTGATTGTTTATTAATTATTTTTTTCCATCTTTCACTATTTGTCATTTTAACATCTGAATTCTCTGGCAACTGCTACTAAGAGGTCGGAGTGCCAGTTTTGTAAGTAGGAGTTCTGGATCTTAGTAGTTTGAAGTAATAGGTATACATTTGAGTTTTCAACTCAAGGAATGCACAGTAAACTGGAGTTGCCTAAATTCTCATCATGCATTTTTCGTTAAAATTCATCATTTCTTGTATTGCTTCACATGCAGGTCTCCTGCCAAGTTCATTCTCTATGTATTCTATGTCTCTTTCATCTGCACTTTTTCTTTTCGAGAAGCCTGCAGCTGCTGTTGCTGTTGCTGCAACTGGAGTCATTCTTGGATGGCCATTCTCAATCTTGGCCTTTCTTCCTGTCACAATTTTCTCCTTAGTTAGAAGGTTTAAACACGTATTTCTCTCTGGTGTGGTAACTTCTGTTACTCTTTTGGTAAGTTAACTTTGCCAACACAACTCAAGCATATGCAACCATTTAAAATTATCATTCAGACTCCTGCTAGAGCCATTATTAATTTATTTCCCATACCTTAGAATTTTGTTGGATTTTTTCCCCATGATTTACTAGCGCATTTGTCTTCTTCAATTCTCCAGGCACTATCGGTTATGGTTGACTACTTCTACTATGGAAAGTGGACATCATCTGTTCTCAATTTATTGATATATAATGTATCAGGTGGTGGAGAAAGTCATTTGTATGGTACTGAGGGCCCATTGTTTTACTTGAAGAATGGTTTTAATAACTTCAACTTTTGTTTCATCCTTGCTCTGCTTTTCATTGTAATCCTTCCTATTGCAAAGAAAAAGTATGTTCCGGACTTGTTGGTCATCATCTCACCTATCTATATCTGGCTAGCTTTTATGTCTCTGCAGCCGCACAAGGAAGAGAGGTAAAGTTTATCCATTTCCTCCTCCCTTTGACCCTGCAACTAGAACTTTGTCTTTTGTATTCTCCAGATATTATTCTGTGGGTTTCAGCTTGTAATAACATCTTTATCTTCGATCGATGGTGTTTATGATTTGTTAACTTGTTGGTTGAATAAATGTTATGTAGATTCACTATGTCCAAAGATATACAAAAAATTCGTCTCTTGTGGTTCACTGATTTTTATGTGTGGAAAGCAATGTACCGATTTGGAGCTGTCTTTTGTCTTATTGTATTCCCCATGAAAGGTGGACTCACATGTGTGAGCTTTGGCAAGGAGACCACACCCAAAGCTTAAAGTACATGTGTTCATGGGTTTTATCCAGTTTCTGGAAAATTCGATATCAAACCTAAATATTATACAAAAACTATAATTTTGTTGAACACTTGAAACCCTTTGTATCATCTGATTTACTAATGGATGAAAGAGATTGTATCTAGCTTGACTTTGTAAAGTAAGTTACAGATGACTGGTTGGTGATTCTTGTTATGGTCCTACATTTTTGCAGATTCCTTTATCCAATATATCCACTTATTTGTGTTGCTGCTTCAGCTGTCATTGAGAGCTTTCCTGATTTATTTCGGGATAAGTACAATCCCAATTATACTTCTGTTCTCGTTGTGGTAAGACTTTTACTGTTGTACATAAAACAATATCTTGTTGGCTAAATAGTTACCGCGTTGAACTTCATTTGCTTTGACTGTACAGATGGCAAAAGCTCTGCGGCCTTTAGCTCTTGGGCTCATTTTATGTGCCTCCCATTCTCGGACATTTTCTTTGACCAATGGTTATTCAGCTCCTTTGGAGATTTACAAGCATTTGGAACACCACGATGATGCAGGGGAAGGTAAACCAATTTTCGGATGTAATCCTACTGTATTGATCTTAGAACGACAGCTACGATTTTCAATATTTTCCCTCTTCTAGACAGGGGTTATCTGTCCTCAAGTTTTCTATATACATCCAAACACTGATTGATAGTGAAACATAGTACTCCCTCCGTCCCAGTTGAAGAACCACTAGTGAATAGAAAACTTTTTATTGTCATTTTAACAAAGGTCCAACTCTTGTTAAACTATATATTCTCACTAATTCTTTAATGTTTTTTTTTTCTAATGAGCTAGCATTCTTATTTATATAACCAAAAATATTACTTTAAGAAATTTTATACTATAAGTTTTAATTTGATATTAATGTTTTGTTTTGAAAGTGGACTCTTCTGTTGGGACAAAATCCTTTCTTGAGATAGGACTGTTTAAGTGGGAGGCGTAGAATTAGTGTTTCTTTATGTAACTTCATGTGATTTCACATAGATGTAAAATGGAAATGAGGAATGAACTTTTATGGGTTAATTCCACAGATTTGTCGTGCTTTTCTTTTTTTGAAGAAACCGTAACTTTACCCAAAACATTATATTTATATATGCTAATTTGATCGGTTTTGATTAAAGCATCTGAAAAGCTGGATTATATAGGATTAGCTAGGAACTGTGGGTTTCTGATTTGAGAATATGGGCTCATTGACTTGTACACAGAGGGTGAAATGCTTCCATAATGTATTTAATTTTATTGATTGATAAAATGTCTGCTTACCTACCACCACCAGGGAGTCAGCTTTTAAGCCAGAATCATCCTCCAGTGGGGATTTTTTCACTTGCTAGCAATCACGAGCAGCTCGAGTTGAGCCTGAAGCCTCGAGCACTTTGCTTTGCTCGTAGGCTCGTGAGTTCGACTATACTAAATTTATCAACATACCCCTATATTCAAGGTTCTAAAAAACGCTAGACGTTACGCGTTTGGATTGCTAACGCATAGGGCCCACAGGATTAATCGGGGATTAATTGGAGTAGGGCGGATTTATTTTTTATTATTATTTTAATCATTTTTATATACATGGGAATTTATATATTTGTAAAATAATTAAAGATATTTAATTTTTAAACATTTAAATCGACATATAATCAATTACATATTAAATATTTTGAACATTCATATATATATATATATATATATACATATAATAGTCCATAATGTCCATTACATCTCAATTTAGTAATTTATAATACTGTTAAAAAGTTAAAACATAAAAAAAGAAACGCCTACCTGCCCAGGCGGACGCCAACAGCCTAGGCGCCCGCACAACTTCCCTTCCTAGGCGCCATCCAGCCTGCGTAGGCAGTTGATTAATTGCCAAAACGCCCAATACAAACACCTAAGGCATAATCGGGACCCCCGGGCACCGCCTAGAGCCTAGGCGGCCATGCAGGCCGTTTTTCAGACAGTGCCTATTTTATTATATACTTCCTCTGTTTGAAGTACTGTATTTGCAACACACCCCTGGGCACACAATTTAAGAAAGAGGAGAGAATAAGTGGGCTTGTCCCCACATGAAGTTAAGTTAATTACTCCCTCCGCCCCACTCAAAGTGCAACATTTGGTCCAAAAAAATAACCATTTATAAGTGCAACTTTCATTAAATACCTCAAATAAACATCTTTTTACTTTTTAATGTTGACCACACTCTCACCATCAATACATTTTATCTTTTAATCTACACCATACACACCATCAGTACTTACAGAACTTACACATCTATCACATCCAATCATTCACCTAAAGTATACCAATTTTATACCAATTTTTTTCTAAATGTTGCACTGGGCTGAGACAGAGGGAGTAACAAATCTCTGAAATAAACACCGCTGGAACACCTCATGAATTGGCTGAAAAAAGAAAATTTCTGTCCACCTTAATCGTCGGAGGTTGGGTTTCGTCTGAATCAATATATTCAGAACGAGATAGATGAACTTCATAACTAGGAGCAGCCGAAGAACCAGGTTCTCATGCAACCAAAAAATAAAGCATCAGTGACAATTTCAAAACTAAATTTAAAAACTAAATATGAAAAATCCGAGGGACTTTGTATCAGATGCAAAAGAAGACCCACGTACATCTCTTGAAGGTTTGTCAATCACTGGAAATTATAATTTTAAACTCACTCGTCGACATCCCAACCTTAATTTATGAGACCGACGGGAAGCCCAAATATATTTAGGTGTGTCTGGGCTCTTCAGCCTCCCCATTTAAAGCGTATTAGGGGACTCAAAATGACGGTAGGTTGTGGAAACCATAATAGAGGTCGAGGAGGGAGATCTGGTTCTGAATTTGGGACAAAGTTACTTTCACCATCATAATCTGAGCATTATCATACCTATCTATCTCGCGTAACAATAGTTGGACTTCCTCTTAGGAAAGTGATTCATATTCGTATTTACAGTAGATGTTGCAATAATGCGGCTAGGGTTTCAGATCGAAGGATTTACCTCATAAAGGACACGTATGAGGGAGCTAGTACAAGTGTACATACTATTGTTGGGAGGACAGAAGAGTTCCCCATTATAATTAGGGTTCATCATGGATGTGCTCTTAGTCCTTTTCTCTTTACCATAGTCATGGACGAACTGACGAAGGTCAATTCAGGACGACATTCCTTGGTGTATGATGTTGACATATGATATTGTGTTAATTGATGAGATGAAGGTTGGGGTTAAAGGAAGTTGGAACTTTATAGGGATACTTTAGAAGTTCGAGGCTTTAGGCTGAGCAGAAGTAAGACTGAATATTTGGATTGTAGGTTTAGCGAAATCGGAGGCAGAGAGGTGGAGATGCGTGTTTTAGATGGGAAAGTTATTCAGAGATCCAATTTTTTTCGTTATGTTGTATCTATTATCCAAATGGTGGAGTGCTAGATGGTGATGGGGCTCACATAATTAAGACGGGTTGATTGAAGTGGAAGAGTGCCACATGGTTGCTGCGTGATCCATGCATGCCTCATAGACTAAAGGATAGAATCTACCGCACGGCAATTAGGCCTGCATTGTTATATGACATCGAGTTTGGGCATGCCTCATCGACTAATTATGACGTGGCTCACAGAATTAAGGCAGTTGATTAAAGTGGAAGAGCGCCAAAGGATTGCTATGTGATCCAGACATGCCTCATAAACTAAAGGGTAAATTCTACTGCACGGCAATTAAGCGTTTATTGTTATATAGCATCGAGTGTTGGGCGGAAAACAGTGTCACTTTCAAAAGATAAATGTGACGGAGATGCATATGCTACGGTGGATGATTGGTCATACAAGAAAGGATCGACTTAGAAACGAGATGATTAGGGAGACGGTAAGAGTTGCGTCTATAGAAGGTAAGATGATGGAGAGTTGTCTAAGATGTATTGGCCATATGAGATGGAGACCAACTGATGCCCCCCCAGTGAGGAGGCTTGAAGATTGTGAATGGATAAGAATGTAAATGGTAGAAGAAGATCCAAGAAAACATGGATAAATGTGATTGTAAACGATATGAGGTTCCTTGGGATTGGAGAAATATAGAGATGGAGAGGACAATGCGGAGGAAAAATATACGGGTAGGTGGAGTTGTTATTATTATTATTATTACTATTATTATTATTATTATTATTATTATTATTATCATCATCATCATCATTATCATCATCTATATTTTTCTCTAGAGTCGATTTGATTTTTCTTTACACTTCGTATTTTCATTTATGTATTCTTTTTGGCTATTAATTGATTTTTCTGGTCGTTGACAGTTTCAAAGGATGATTCATGTTAGCCGATCCCATATTATTTTGGGATTGAGGCTCAGATGTTGTTGTTGTCGTCATTAAAGTTGTGTAAAGTACCAAGTAATAATTTGTCCATTTTGGGTATGTTGGCCTGCAAGTCTTGTGATACTTCCGTTTTCGGCAAGTGTTGCAAGTATTTAATTACAGTGGGAGCGTAATTAAGATTATACCTCTAGTTTTTGGATATGCTTTAATTGCCAGAAACTCGAGCTGAACTGGAGCTTTTGTGGAGCATATTTAATTTGAGCCTTGTCGAGTCGACCCCGAGCATGATTATTTGTTGGTCGAGTTGAGATCGAGCATCATTTTTTTGGCGCGCAGATAAAATCAAGTAAATCCTAGCTCAATAGGTGAATGCTCGACTCGACTCGTTTGCAGCCTAACCGCGACTACCACCGGCCCCAGTTCCCCGCCAAAAACTACATCGCTTTAGAATTGTTGCAGATACTCATTTCAAGAACTAACATGCCCGTTTCTTTTGGGGAGAAATCCTCTTACGGGGTAGGGTAAGAATTTTGGCCTTTATGCTGTAAAGATGCCTGCATTTTTCTGCGAATATCAGCCACTATTAAGAGTTGATACTTCAACATTGCATAGATGGATCAGTCCTGTAATTGACAATCAACACATCCCTACAGTTGAAAGCTGCATAATCCTCATGAGAAGGTATGTATTTGGATCTGTTGGGTCTCTGGTGTAAGGAATGAATCCGTTTTCCTAGTTGATATGCTAGATTTACGCCGTAAACATGATTTTTCATTCGCTAGCTCTATGGAAGAAATTAGTAGGATTGTGAGTATTGATACATTAAGTGTGCAAGTAAACAAAAACTCGCCGATATTTTAACGAGAATTGGAAGGAAAAGTCAAATCTTAACTCTTAATTTGTGGAGGGTGTTTGAGTGAGCATATAAACACTATAAAAACACGTGATAGGATGTCCCAGAGCTGACTAACTGCTGTAAATTGTTTGGTAAAATATTTGGTGATGAACTTAACTACTTTAGTATTGACCATATTAATTGCTAAATTGTTGAAACTAACATCTTATAACTATATAATCTTATTTTATCCAAATCACTTTAGCTTAGTGTTGAAATAAAATCTGTCATCTTAAGCTCCAAGTTTGGGAGATGCTTTATAACTAGTCTCAAGTCAAATATTCTCATAATCCCACCATCAGTTGTGGGCTGTCTGTAGTTAAGAATTGTTGTAGAAAGCATGTCATCTCAACTGATAGAACTATTCTACTATAATAATATTTCTGGGCCTTTGGTATGATGAAGCCTGCTGCAGCCTGTTTGGGCTCACTGAAGTTAATATTCAAATATATTCATGATATGAAATATTACTAGTATTCTGACTTTCTCTAAAAAGCATTTCTTCAAAAGAAGATAGCTTTCTTAAACATACCCTTAGTGTCGGGTACAATTTGGCTTGGCTATTGTGTATGTTCTAAAGTGCTCGTCTGTATGGTGTTTATAAGTTTTCTTGTAATTGTATTATGATATTATCAGCTATTAAGGTTAGAGAACAGATTATGTTCAGAATTGTTGATGGCATAAGCCTTCTTATCTGAATTTGAAGTGTTTAGGTTCTCTAAACCAGACACTCCTAATATCTCATCAAGCAGTTTTTATTTTTGCTGTTATGTTTAAAAAATCAGAACCTTGTATTTGGTAAAACATTTGTATAAAGTGGATGGTAAATGCAAATAAGATATAGTCATAGGTTATGAGACATGACTTCACTCTGCTTAAGCTATGGGTATTGACATGGTACGGCAAAAAGGTACTTGTTATAGGAAACAAGAAATGAGACCCTCTGGTGCCTAGACATGGTATAGTTTCAACAAAAAGTACAAAACATAAATGCTCAATCAACTGAGATTCAGTTGTTAATTAATGGTACACTTCGTGCAAAATTCTATCAATTTGTGTCCAGTACCTAGGTGTCCTTGCGTCTGCCTCGTGGCTTCACTAAACATGTTTTATTGTGTTTTCAAGTAATGTGTTGAGTGCGACTTTATGTTCGAATGCAATTTCTCAGTTAAGATTTTCACACATAATATAGGTTCGGTTCTGTGTGTTGGAAGCGAATGGCACCGATACCCGTCATCTTTTCTTGTTCCTGAGTACATAAAAGAGGTTAGATGGATAGACGATGGGTTCAAAGGTCTTCTCCCTTTCCCATTCAACTCTACATTGGGTGGAACATCTTCAGCACCATCTTATTTCAACAACAGGAACCAGGCCTCCAATCAACAATATGTAAAATCCATTCGACCTATTTGCCCTTTTATTTCTTTTTTTCTCTGATAACTTCAAAAACACCCTTATGATTTAATATACTCGTAAAAAAGTACACATACTTCCCTTTGACGTGTTTCTATATGCACCCTATTTAGAGGGTACTTTGATGAATAAATACAAATATAAGGAGTATTTCTGATTTTTAAAAGATAATTGGACTTTTTTGGTAATGAAGTTACACCTCAGTGGTATTTTTTTTGGTAATTATTTTATTTTCATTCTTTATTACCAAATTTGTTAGAATTAATTGGTTCAATTTTGTTGTAATAAATACTGCAGCTTCATGATATAGATAAATGCAGTTTCCTTGTAGAATTGCATCTACAAAGACCTTATCTTCCTCGCGGGAGCGACTTGGAAACATGGGAGGTTGGGAACCAACTCTCTCTCTCTCTCTCTCTCTCTCTCTCTCTATCTCTCTCTCTCTCTCTCTCTCTCTCTCTCTCTCTCTCTCTCTCTCTCTCTCTCTCTCTCTCTCTCTCTCTCTCTCTCTCTCTCTCTCTCTCTCTCTCTCTCTCTCTCTCGCTCCCTCCCCTCCCTCCCAACCTCTCCCTCTCCCTCCCCTCTCCCCCTCCCTCCTTCTCTCTCACTCTCTCTCTCTCTCTCACACACACACACACACACATATATGACAATCTTATGGAATATTATCCAACAGGTAGTGGCAGCATTACCTTATCTAGATCGAGAATTGTCACCTCCCAAGTATCGGTCGTTCTTTATTCCATACCTTTGGCAGCAGAAGAATGTCTTTGGCATGTACAAACTACTTAAGAAGATACCAAAATCATGAGTGCGAATGTGTTATAATATGAAAAAGAGCATCATGAGAGCTAATTTAGCTGCTGTAATCGATCAATTCCACATGGAACTCACTATTTAGATGCTAGTTGAGTTTAGGAGAAAATGATCATCTGCTTTTGTTGAGTAGGTTGTCAAAGGACTTACCATCAGTTTTGTAAAACGTAGTTTTCGTATTTGTCTTATGCTTATGGCACTAGCTATGGCTGCTAGTAATTTGAGTGTAGATTTTTTTTTTCCAGTATTAAATCATTTGGTTGGCTTTAATACATGATATTTCTGGACTGCTGAACCTTTGTCCTGTGTAATCAGCTGAGATTGTTGCTAATTTAGATCTAGTTTGGTATTTATGTGATTTAGAAAAAAACTGTTACAGTTGTGATATGAAAATAATTTAAACAGATTTGTGTTTGGTAATTTTTTAAATTGTTTTTAAGATATAAAATATTAATTCTCAGTATTTTTACTACAGCAACTTCTAAAACAACCTTGAGGTTCCTTTCAAATCTAAACAACCTTGAGGTTCCTTTCAAATCTGATGCCAGTGATTTGTATTTTATAAAATTTGATTTTTTATATACTAAATGCTATGTTCATCAAAAAATTGATTATTTTTAAAATTAAACAATAATAAACGGTCCCTTGATGTACAATTGTTGAATGTGAAATGACGAAAACTTGCATGGTCCAAAATAATGGGATATACGAAAAGTATGATATTCGTATATAAGGATAAAAGAATTAAACAAAATCATTCATTGGTTACAATTCTGTGTATCCAAAAAATTATTTCTTTCAGAATCATAACTGTTTCACGACCGACTTTTGTGTCATATACTATAATAAAACACTACATTGCAGGATCGAGTATAAATCATTCGGTTAAGAATGTAAGTCGGTGGAATGGGACTGATTTACACAAACCTCCCAGGCCAATCAAGGTTTGGTGTCCATGACCAATTTCGAGAGTGAAGGAGCATCTTCTGAATCGTCTTCGGAAGAGTCTATGGACGACGATGGGTCTTTCGTGGAAGAGTCCACTATTGCCGAGAGGGTAGGGGGAGAGTCAGATTTCAAAATTAACCCCTGCATTGATAATGACAAGTCCAGAATAGATGTTCGCATGGGAATAGTCAAAATCATTAATGCCTCTGTTCATGTTTCGGAACGGCGTTATCGTCCTCTCTTCTGATGCTCCGATTTCGAAAGATCGCGTGGGAATAGACAAAATCACTAATGCCGCTGATCTTGTGTCAGACGGCGCCATCGTGGCGCCCTCTCTTCTGATGTTAATATTGAGGGTGGTGGGGAAGTACGAAATCAGGATGCGGCCATCAACAATTATTTTGGGCCGCTAGTCGTTTATCAAAATCGGCCCAAGCCCAGTGAAAACTATTCTGGCGAATCAAAGTTCACAGCCTAGCCACACCGAGCAAATGGGCCCAAGTAAAAGTCCTATTTTTTCCAAGTCCTGCGCTAGTGTTGATATTGACCCACTTTTGCGCCTGTGTCCCAGTTTGACAGTGTCGTACTCGGTATACGTGTTACTCACCTCTGGCCCAGTGAGACAAGTTGTCCAACTTTCCAATTGTTTACTCAAGCCCACGTGTCTCTTTTAGATTCTTATCTTGTCTGGACTTTGAAATGTTACTTTGCATCTTGTCTCGTGAGATGGAGTATCATCTTTGACTGTTGACTTTTATCATGTGGTAAGTTTGAGCTCTTATGGATTCTCCCTTTGCTTGTACTAGATGAAACTCTTATGGTCTTTCGATCTGTTTTATAAGTCTCTTGGTCTTCTGCTATGTGTCTTGAACCCTTCTTGTTTTTTGGTCCAATTACTTCAGAATCCACAACTTGTTTGTTCAATTGCCACAACAAGTCTTCTTATTTTTGCAAATTTAAATAAAATACCCTATATCCACAAAACATTAAACAACATGTCTTGAGGTATCTAAAATCCTAAAACGCAATTTTGTATCATCAAAATCTTCAATACTACTTGTTCCTAAAAAATTCCCCTTTTTGATGATCGTCATTTATGGATTTGGGCTTTATTTGATTGTTGAAGATCTTGTTCATACTACTGACTTTGCATCATCAATTACTAGATTATTTGGTGATATTTGAGCCATTTTGTGTCTGGTTCAATTTTCATTGTTGTGCATGTCTTTGGGTAGTTCTTCTGGTTCATCATCAGATTCTTGTCCAGCATGGGGTAGGGTCATTAGTTTGTTCCCCTCAGTTTGAGCTGAGTTAGGCCATACAAATCCCTGTTCATTAAGACTTACACGTATTTGCCCTCAGCTCGAGCTAAGTCAAGCCGTACAAATCCCTATTTATGAAGACTTGGACGTACTTAACTCCAGCTCGAGCTAAGTTAGGTCGTACGGGTCCTTATTTCTGAATATTTGGACATACTTGGCCTCAGCCGAACGGATTCAGGCCGTAAGGATTATGTTTATGAATACTTGTGAAGACTTAGGCATACTTGCCTTCAGCTCAAGCTGAGTTACACCGTACGGGTCCATATTTATGAAGACTTGAGTGTACTTGCCCTCATCTCAAGATGAGTTAGGCAGTATGAATCCCTATTTGTAAAGACTTTGGCGTACTTGCACATAGATCGAGCTGACTTAGGCCGTTGGATTCCGTAATTATGAAGACCTGCCATATTTTCCCTCAACTCGAGTTGAGTTAGGCTGTACAGATACCTATTTATAAATATTTTGGCGTACTTTCCCTCAACTCAAGCTGATTAGGCCGTACAGATCCCTATCCGAAGACTTGGGCATACTTTCTTTCAGCTCGAGCTGAGTTAGGCCATATGGATCCCCATTTATGATTGGGCATACTTGCCCTTAACTCGAACTTAGGCCGTACAGATCCATATACTTATGAAGACTTGTGTGTTTTTGCCTTGTGCTCGAGCTGAGTCATGCCGTACGAATCCCTATCTATGAAGACTTGGGCGTACTTGCCCTCAGTTCAAGCCGAGTAAGGCCGTACAGATCCCTGTTTATGAAGACTGGACGTACTTGCGTTGGTCAGAGTACACTTAAAGGTAAGCTTAGGGTGTGTGTGGATAAACTTTACCCTTTTTTAGGAAATATGTCCATTGGACAAGTCTTAAAGGTGCTGACTTGGTTACAACTACAACGTAGTATCCTGTAGGTTGATGCTTATATGAGGTTTACAGAGTATGTATATGATAATAAATCACAAGTTAAATGTTGTATGATGGATGTAAAGAAAGCAACAAATGACACGTGGTTTAGCGTGTTCGAGGCAAATTTCTCTATGTCCACAATCTCTACACAAGAGTTTGTTTACTATAACCAAGGTAGTACACAACAATCACAACTCTAGCTAAACATTTATCGAGTTGTACATAAATTGACACACTCGACTTAGCAACTTTTTCGTTCACATAGATTAGCATAGAATAGTCTGGAACATCATCATCTTCTTACATATAATGGAAGCTAGATTCGTCTAAGCAACTTCATCCCACACAGGCCGAAAAAATGCTTTGCTTTGTTAATCCACACATGACTAACTTCCCAACCGTAGGTAGGGTAATATAGTATCGCACAACAGGTGTAGGATTTCATATGCATCATTGTGTTATGTTGTTCACAAATTGAGAACTTATCTTTTATCTTCGCTGTAGGAATAACACTATAGGACGAAAAGAGTAAGTTAATTCTTTTATCGATCAAATGATAAGTGTGAGAAGTTGACAAGTATTTCTTCAATTCCTCTTCATCTGCTATTTATACTCCTCGAAAATGGTATCTGTTATACATGTAGCCGTTGCCAGGTAGGTGAGATGTGGACCACTCTGATAGGCTAATGCTGATTTTTGAATTAAAATAATTCATCTTGTCTGCATTAAATGCTTCAGACATTCATGACCATCATTAATGTTCGTGGACATCTCAGTCTGCAACTGCAATAAATGCTATTTCCATATGTATTAAATCTTCGCAAAACCAGGAATACTTTATGAGTGTTATATTCCTTTACTGATAATAGTTTAATACTCTAGGTCTTATACTGTTAGATATATAAGTGACTTTTCCAAAGTGAGAGCCTACAACAAATATGTTGTAGCCTAGAAGGTTCTTATGCTGTAGATTGGCGGCTTCATAATGTTGCTACTTCATTTGTTGTTGGATGCTGCTGCGGGATGCCGCTGTAGGATAGTTGTTATGGTTTCCCCCTTATCAATATCCGATGTGAATTCTCCCAATAATTTCCCCATTTTTTATAGTGCCAAAACCATATCTTAAGTCTCTTCGAATTGAGTTGATTTTTTCTCCCAAATAATTTCTCCTTCTTTGAATTTACTAGTCTAAGAAATCGAACAACTCGCAGGCATGTTCTAAAAAGAGATTCCATCATATATCACTAAGTTTTCTTAACTTAATCTTTGGTTGGCTCGCAAACGCAATCTTACAGTGAGTGCCTACAACTTACAACTTAGTATGTGAACTGCACATAGGCAAGTCCATACATCATGGTCCTTAGCTTGGAAGTATTTTCCAATAACTCATAATCGAGAACATAAATATTTTGAGTAAATAGATTACGAGCTGTAATCTTTTGATAGAGAAAAAAGTTCTTAATTGGTAATTGAATTAAATAACAGTACAGAGCATAAAAGACAAAATACAAGCAAAAACAAAGGACAAAAGTATAAGCAAAAGATAAGAGTACAACAACTAAAAGTAAGCAACTTAGCGCCTTGTAGGCTGCTATTGGCTCGACCTCCTATAGGTTTGGGGATAATTTATAGCTCCCTTCTACTAGTTTTCAAGTTGGTCTTGAGCTTCGTTCCTGTAGAATTTTCTTCCTTCCAGAGTGACATCATATTCCAACATTCAATCCTCCTGATGCATGGGACGATCAACCTTAATGTACCTTACTTTGACGGCAATCTGGATGGGGATCTTGCCTTCCACAAGGAGTTGGGGGAACCCATTGCCTGCCGCCTTCAACATCTTGCTGTGATTAAGGAGAGGAGATTTTTTGACTAAGCTACATAAGTACTTGTGAGTTCGAGCTTCTTCCATTCTTTCATTTCAAATGTTGTTGGTTGCCTGTCTGTAGGCACCAGCAATTCGACAGGTTTCTGTATGGTGTCCCTCCAGTTAATGTTTGGCTCGAAAAACTCAGGTCTGGAACACCTGACCTTATATCCAACGGACCCTTGTCCAATTCCTGATCCAACCAAATGGTTAGTGGATTGGGTGACTGAATCATCCAAAATGGATTCCCATTGCTTCTCTATATCATGTCTCTATTTCCTGCCAACTTGCCTAGACTCTTCCCCCTTTTTCGTATTATTCGTATAAGAGACTTGCTCATGGATTTGGCGGAGGAGATTGGCAGACTCATCCAGGCTTTCCTTCACAACCTACCATCTTAGTGAGATCCTTGACTGATGTATTTATATCATAAATATTGTTATCGTCGCCAGTCAGTCGATCTATGGTCCGCTTTAGAGTGGCTATGGTGATCGCAGTGTCAACACCAGCTTTTTCATGCTCTTTCTTTAGGAATTCCTCCCTAGTCCTAGTGAAATTAGCAAAGTTTTGCCAGAGAGCAATAAGAATAAGGAGGAATACATCGTAAATATTGTCCACAACTCTGGATAGATCAATGATGTCCTCATGTGCAGTTGCATGAAGGTAGTCATGCTCTTTTCCTACTATGTACCGGACGACATCTTTGATGAAGATGGTTTGAGTTGCAAAGGCCAACTGATGGTTTTTGTGCTGGGCGTCCCTGTAGAATTGAGGCTGGGGAGGAGATATAGTGAAACTTTCATCCTCTATCAGATGTGCTTCAGGCCCTAATTCATCACCTGTAGGAAGAGGAGAATGTACCTAAGCTGTCTCCTCGTGGGCTGAAAATGAGGGACTGATTCCTCCTGTCCAGATTTGCCCTGTTGATGATGGTGGCGAGTTTGTTATTTCTTCTTGATGGGTGACTGGGCTTGATCTCCAGTTGGACTTGAAGTCCATTGGCCTCTCGAGGCCTCACTTTTGGCAAAATATGCTTCGCAAGCTTCCTTGCGACTCACTCGTATCCTTGTCTATAAAATTTCATCATTATCATCATCCGAAGCTGGCTCTAAGTGATGACTAGGAGTGCGGATTACAACCACGCTGTGCCTCCTGCCCATAGCTGCATGAGCCTTTGCCTGCTCGTACATATGGTTTCAGATCTATCCGCAATAAAATTCGTCATCAAAGAGGATCAAAGCCTTCAAATTTGCAGCTTCAGTGACCTGCAAAACAAAGTTTTCTTCCTGTTGCCAGTTGGCCTAGAAGAACAACTCATTATATTAGAAGAGTTTGTAGTGCTTCCAGATTTTAAACCTTTCAATGGCTACATCTGTTTCGACAGACAACAGGGTCTCATTGATTATATCGGTAGGGTAGGGACTCTTGGGAGGAGTTGGGTTCTTCGCAGGTATGGGTTCCCAAACGAGTGTGGGATCCCGAAATGGTGTGGGGTTCCTAACAGGGATGGGGATCCCTTACGAAGTAACATCCCTGGGAGGGGATGGGTTCGCTTCAGCCAAGGTGGAGTGCTGCGAGGAAGATGCTGATGTTGACTCTAATGGGGCAGTCGACTCACCTATATCCTCCACCCTTTCGACTAAGAGTACTTGGTCGTTAGTGACTACTATGGGAAGATTTCGGTCTTCTGTGCCCACAGTAGGGATAGCTTCTATCTGCATGGCCTCAGGAGCTGCTATAGGCTCTTTAGTTGCTGTAGAGACAACAACTATTGCAGTCTCTTGGTAGGACTTATGTTTCTTATTTTTCTTCTCCACAACCATCAGAGAAGCGCTTTCGAGAATTCGCTTCTTTCTGCGGTGCTTGTTCTTCCCTGTAGCACCAGTCTTTGTAGATAAGGAACTGATATCTCATGGATCATTCGACTGGGATACTTGATCAGGAAGTGGCCTGTTCTCAATGGTCTTCCCTTTGTTATACAACATTGGCTTAGTTCCCCCAAGGCACTTGCCAGCCTGTACCTTCTTAGCCTTTATAGATTGGTAACTCCGCATTTCACCAGAATGTAGTTCAGAATGAGCCCAAATAATTTCCTTTTTGTGGCAAGCTTGGTGGCTTCTTCGGGTAGACTCTGGAGTAGAATTGAACTCCGCTTAACCATTTATGTGGCCACGATGGACATCATCAATCTGAAATGCAGCTCAGTGGACATCTCGAAAGCACATGCCCTGTCCTCTAAAGTTTCATGGCAGAAGTCATGCAGATACAAATAAGACAAGGTAAAAATTTTCTTGTGGCATGAGAAATGTGGATTCTCAGCCGCAACATTTCTAGTAGAGACTTTCTATAAATGTTTTATCCGTTCATTCCCAAATGACTCCATGTCATCTAATGTGAGGCCATCTGAAGGAAAATTACACAGCTTATTGAACAGTGTTTTATCAAGAGTAATTTCTTCCTCCTCCATGAAACTGCAGATACTATTGACAATATCGCGATTAGTAGAATCTTCAAACTTGAAAGTAACATCGAGATAGAACTATTTGACTATTTATTTATCATAGTTGACTGCATGCATGCTTTCCACTTTGTACAAGCCTTGTTGTTTGATTCTTAACAACAACATCCATGGTTGCTTCATCCTCAGATTCGTTCCTGATATGTTCATATAGGACCCCCCTCACGAAGATGCGAACATCGATGATGAGAGATTCCTTTCTCTTATGAGTCCGAGATAAGGTGGTTTGTGAAGATGCCATTAAAATTAAAGTTTGAAGGTGCAGAAAAAGTTTGTAGAAAATATTTGCTAAGTACCGTAGTTTATGCTGTATGCTCTTTGCTATTGCTGAATGTAATACAGAGTTTCTAGGAGCCAAAATGCCTTTAAATAGGTGGGGAGTCTGGTTACAGTGAAGGTCAGATTTCAGGAATGGGAACAGTTTTTAGATGAGTGAGCAAGACGAATTTTGACATAAGTGGGACGTCAAATCCATTCGTTTTTACAATTATTGCCAGTCCCACAGTTTGGCACTTTACAGCCTCTTAAGAGCACGGTTAGTAATATAAATTCAAAGTCGCGATTTTTAAGGCTTTAGTGTTCATGTATCGCTTCAAGAGTTGGTACTCAAGCGTTTTAAGTTCAAAAGAAATACACATGGTCATAAAGCGGTGTTTACAGGATAAAGATATAAAATTAGATATAATTAAATAATTTAGTTGATATCCTACAACATATTTGCTATATTCATGTAAATCCATCATTCTCTTTTAATCGGTGCATACAGGATTCAATTTTTATAGCAATTGGTGATGATGTATTGAGGGGTCCTATAATATTCCTCTTAATTAATGTAAAGCACAGTTGTAGGAAGGGTATTGTGTCCTCTTCTTTCGATAGTGAAAATATAATTTTTGTGTATGTATTACAGTAAGAAGTATAGAAACTGTAATCATGGGCCCGACAATGTTTACCTTCAATTAATGAGTAAAACCAATTGAAAAATTTACATGGGTTTAATCAAGTTGTAGCACTCCCAGTTCTTGTTGGAGCATACAAAAACTTGTCGCACTAAGAAGGTTTACGAAGATGTCCGCTATTTGCAAGTCTATATGAACTTTCTCAAGCCGAACATGCTTGTTTTGGACATGATCCCTTATGAAGTGATGCTTTCTATCAATATGCTTAGTCCCCGAATGCAATACCAAATTGTGTGTGATAGCAATTGCACTCGTACTATCACACATGATGGGAGTCTCTGCAGCCTCGATTCTGTAGTCCTATAGGTGTAGCTGTGTCTATAAAATTTTCATAAAGCAACTTCCAACAACATAATATACTGGTTCAACTATGGATGATGATTTAGCTAATTGCTTCTTGATAAACCAGGAGTTAAGTCTAGGTCTAAGGAAGTGACATGTCCCCCTTGTACTCTTCCTATACAGCTTACAGCCACCGAGATCTGAATCGCTGTAGCCAACCAATTCAAATCCTCCTTCCCTAGGATACCACATTACTATGTTGATTATCCCTTTGACATATTAGAGAATTCTCTTGGCTGTTGAGAAGTGTGATTCTTTAGGTACAATGTGGTATCCCGCACAAAATTCCTACATCGAATTGAATATTTGGCCTGCTTACTTTTTGGTAAAAGAGTGATCTGATTATCTATGTGGAAATGCTCATGTGAGTTGTTGAGGTCTTCGAGGAGTTCATACCGAACCTGGTGAGCAACTCATTATTGTATTTCTCTTGCTTGATGAAGATCTCTGTAGGTAACTTTTTCACCCACAAGCCTAAGAAGAAACTAAGTTCTGCCATCATACTCATTTCAAATTTTGCACAAAATCCTGGTTAGTTGAACCAATATAATATCATTAAGGTAACTTTGTACTATTAGTAGGTCGTCGTACTCCTGTCTATTGAAGAGTGTTTTGTCCATAACACATTTCTCAAATTTACTACTGATCAGATACAGTGGCAGTGAAAGTTTGCAAGCTTCATCCATTGAGATTTGCTTCTGTATGCATGGGAATATAGCTATCGAAGATACTGATTTGGTTCTTCTTTACAATGCCAAGTACTTAGAACATTACATTTGAATTAAACTTATAATATAGGGATGACATCATCAAAACCCTAAATATATTCCTTACAAATTCCCCCTATTTTGATGATGGCAAAACTTAATGATTGTTCAAATGTAAATGAGTTATCACACACCGAAAAAATAAAACTCAGTCTATTTGAGACAACTAGGAATTGTCATTCAGGTTGATTGTATATACGTTTCACTTCATTTTATTACATGACAGTCCTTGAATGAATTCTTTTTTTTGTCAAATGTAAAAACAGATTACAAGTAAATGACAAAACAAAAAAAATTTAGTCATTCAGCTCCTTCTTCCTCTTCCTATGGACTTGGCTGGAGGCAGTGATTTTAAAGGTTTTGCTCCAATGGATTTTTCCACTACAGGAATCAGCCCATATTTCGTTTTTATCACTCTTGAGGCAAACTCTTAGTCTTCAGAAGAAGTGTATTTGTGCTTAATGCACACTTTCCTCATCTCCTCCTGAAGTGCATTGTCATACAGCTTTCCATTTACATCTATAGGATCTTCTTGTGGTCTGAAAGAAGGGATCATTGGATATGTATCGAGTTCCTCTTCAGCATACTTCTTCATAATTTCCCACAGGTTCGGCCAGTTTAGCTCCATATAATAAACGAAGATTTGTTGTGGGGTACAGTCGGGGTCTTAAAGTTTTTCCCAAATGTAATACTTCTCAATGAACTGCTTCTTGGCTGTTCTCCACATTGGTACAGCTTCCTGAAGTATGAATTCCTCTACAAGGTATAGCTCTTTTCCCTCCCAGCTGAGTGGTTGGACAATGTCTTTTCTAGTTCTCCTCTTCTTTGCAGGAGGGTCCTGATCCTCAGCTGAGTTTTTCCTTTTCAGTTTTTGAGAGCTTGTTCCTGTTTATGAAAAATGAATGACTGGAGGAGGGGCACTTCTGGGAATAATAGCTAAAGGATTATTTCCACTTGCTCCTCATTTCTTTCCTTTTTTGCCAGCATCAATGAGATGTGCCAGTTGTTCTTCCATCTTGGTCATAAAGTCTTCCATGCCAAGGGGTAGTCTGACTGAGGTAGGTGTTGGAGAAGGTTCCTTTCTGTTGAGTAAGGAATCTATTTTGCTGTTCAACTCTAGTAGATGTGGTTCAACTCTGGTGTCCAGAAGTCTTTCAACTGTTTATGCAACTATCTTCTTGATCAGTTCAGCTAGGTTCTAAGGTAGTTGATCAGTAGGTGACTGATTTGACTATTCAGCTCAGTTATTGTGAGGTAGCTGATTTTTCAGCAGGGAAAGAAGCTGAAGAATGTTCCCCCTGTTTATTTAACTCCTTTTCAGCACTTGTTTCAGCAGTTATCCTCCATCATGATCAGGTCCACCCTGATCCTCATGATGATCAGAGTCATCTTGATCATCTTTCTTTTCCTCGTCGTCTTTATCTTCTTCTATTTTCCTCCTTTTTTTCAACTTCTACAACTTTTTTAATCTTTTATTTTTCAACTCCAACTCTCTCATCTTTCTCATCAAATTTTTTTCCTTGGGATACTCATTCCATAATATAAAGAATAAATTGGTCCATATTTGTTTTGAAATTGTTTATGAACCAATTTTCATCCAATAATGGACTCATCTCAGTTTCATTACAGAATACTCGGATGAGTTGCTCTGTGGTAAGGGGATAGTCCCATCCACTCCTATCAACTAACTCCTTTAAAGCAGTGAAGCTAAGGGATCTCAACTTCTTCCAGTCTTTATAAGCAGAAATAACGGAAAGCTTGTTGATGTGCTTCCTTACCATTTTGAGTTGCTTTTTGTTGAGTTAATGGGTCGTTGTCCTTGAGATTGAATCTGTATTGTATATCAGCTTCCTCAATGACTTGTTATTCTGCAGCTTCAACTTCTTCAGGAATGCTGGGGAGCTCAAGGAGTGGTGCTGCAGGGATGAGATTGTCGTCTTCCTGTTCTTCTAGCAAGGCCAGCTCGATTGACTGAGTTTCTGGTTCTTCAGTGGGAGTTTCAGCTGGATTGAAGATCACAATAGGTATATTAGTTGTTGGAATCTCAGCTATGTCTTTCTTCGAGGACTCAGTTGAGTAATCAATTAGTCCTTTAAATCTTTTTGTTGTAGATTCTGATGATGGTCTACAATGATAACTACCTCCTTTTCAGGAGCCTTCCTTTTCTTGAAATAAGCAGACAATGGTATATTGTCGCTTTCTTCATCATCTTAAGGCTGGGCAGGTGCAGTCATTGGTTGTTCCTCATCAATGGCTAACTTTTCAGTTATGATGTTGGCTGCAGCAATTTCAGCTGGGGTTATGAGTTGGTGGAATCTCAGCAAACTCTGGTAAGGTAGCTGCTGCAGATTCCAACTCTGCCTCATTCTCGGATGCTGATCCAATTTGTATGAGGATGTATCTGACTTCATTTTTGCTAACATTTCTTCAACTCGAGGCTGCTGAGTTGAGAAAGCCGCCAGTTCAGCTAGGTCTAAATGCCCAAGGCGTTTGTTGATGTGGAATTTTTCTGATGTACCTTTAGCCATTCCAAAATGCTCGAGAATATAACTGATTTGTGTATAAAGTCAGCTTCTGGTTGAATTTCTTCTTGGCACTGTCCCAACTGACTTTGTTCACCTCCTTCACTAACTGCCTAAAAATATAGTCAGGCCAGTTAATTCTTTGACTTTACATCATTACCCCCATCACTGTGTACTTTGAAGTGGACATCTGAGCAAAGTTTCTAGACATGCCCATTACCATAGTGTTGGTCATGTCCATTAAGAATCGGAATTCCTTCTGGATGTCTGCTTTCTTCACGGTGTTTTTCAACTTGCGTGGATGTTCTGGCAATTTTATCCATTGCCAGATGTCCAAATGACTTTGTTTGAGAGTCTACATCGCTATTCCATGGTTCTTTAACCCGAATGCATCAGCACGGTCTATTGATTGACGATGATGTGTTCGCCAAATATTGAGCTTTCTATGCCTCGTTCAGTTACCTTAGCTTACTTGAAGAAACAAATAACTGCATCCTTGTAGAGTTCGGAAAGGGTTGGTGCACATGTAATGGTAGATACCATTTTTCTTCATCTTCATGATCAAGTCCGCTATTAGAATAGTGTTGTTAGACTCCAAAAGTCCGATGAAGTCCACCACGATGCTAAAGATAATTTTCTCCTTCACGACCTTCAGATTGATATTCTTGGAGTAGGTTGTGGAATCCATTTCTGTAGTTAGAAAGTTTTAGTGTAGAGAATAGTTCCAATTTTTTCTATCGGAAAACTAGAATTCTTGCTCAGAAATTGAAGACAATAAGTTTTTATCAATAATTTCAATCGCTTAAATAATGAATATTTTGAAATTGACTTTAATGAGTATTTAATTTTGAAGTGGCGGTTCGACTTTTCAGTTAGAAAGTTTTAGTGTAGAGAATAGTTCAAATTTTTTCTATCGGAAAACTAGAGTTCTTGCTTAGAAATTGAAGACGATAAGTTTTTATAAATAATTTCAATCGCTTAAATAATGAATATTTTGTAATTGACTTTAATGAGTATTTAATTTTGAAGTGGCGGTCCGACTTTTCAGAGAATGTGCAACAGTGTTTTGACAACATGGGTAAATGTGGTGTATCGTGCATATCAACCCACATGTTTTTAAATTAGAATAATTTTATTGAATTTAGAAACTTAGCTGGTTGACTGTTTGCCTTCTGATCCAGCTGTGTTTTGATCCTAACTGAGTTTATGATCAGCTAGGTTCTTTTATCCTGGCTGAGTTTCTGATCAGCTAGGTTTTTAAATACAGGCTGACCTTATGATTAGCTAGGTTCTTTAATCTTGGCTGACTTTTTTGCGTCAACTAGAATCTTCAATCGTGGCTGAGTTTTTTTTGCATCAGCTAGGTTCTTCATCCTGGCTGAGTTTTCTGCATCATCTAGGTACTTCATTCCCAGTTTAAGAGTCCAAGATCTCTGCTTAGTTCAGGGAAGCTTTCTTTTGGCAAAGGTTTGGTGAATATATCAGCTATATAATACACAGTGCTGACTCTTTCCATTCGAACTCTTTTGTTGATCACATGATATCTGATAAAGTGATGCTTGACATCGATGTGCTTTGTTCTTGAGTGTAGTTCTGGGTTGTTTGCAATAGAAATTGCGTTATTGTTGTCACACCATATTGATACTTCATTTGCTATTATGTTGTAGTCTCTTAGTTGTTGTCTAATCCATAGAATTTGAGCACAACAGCTGCCTGCGGTTAGGTATTCTGACTCAGTTGTGGATATTGAATTGGAGGTCTGCTTCTTGTTGAACCATGATATCATCTTGGTTCTATGAAATTGACATGTTCCACTTGTGCTTTTTTTGTTGATTTTATAACCTGTAAAATCAGCACCAGAATAGCCTGATAATTCAAAATTGTCATATTTAGGATACCATAATCCAACATTGGTTGTGGATTCTAGAAATCTAATTACTCTTTTGGCTGGTTCCTGGTGGGACTGCTTTGGCTTGGATTGAAATCTTGCACACACTCTAACTGCATATGATATATCTGGTCTGCTTGCAGTTAGGTAAAACAGTGAACCAATTAATACTCTGTAGTGAGTTGGGTCCACTGTGATGCCTTCATCATCTGTGTTAATGTGCAGGGATGTGCTCATGGGTATTCTTAGGGGCTTGGCTGACTCCATGCCAAATCTTTTGATCAGCTCCCTTGTATATTTGGCTGGGTTGATGAAGATACCTATTTCAAACTGTTTGACTTGTAAACCAAGAAAGAAATTTAGTTTACCCATCATACTCATTTCAAATTCTCCCTGCATAAGGTTTGAGAATTTTTCACATAATTCAGGGTTAGTTGATCCAAAAATGATATCATCCACATATATCTGAACAAGCAATATGTGGTCTTCATGTTCAATTCAGAAGAGTGTCTTGTCCACCTTTCCTTTGCTGAATCCATTTTTAGAAAAGTTATGGATAGTGTCTCATACCAGGCTCTTGGTGCCTGTTTGAGTCCATATAAGGCTTTCAGCAGTTTGTACACCTTGTTTCCTTTAACAAATCTAGGAGGTTGTTCCACATACACTTCCGCTTCCAGTACTCCATTGAGGAAGGCACTTTTCACATCCATTTGGAGAACCTATAATTTCTTGAAGGCTGCATAGGCAAGAAATAGCCTAATTGCTTTTAATCTTGCTAGTGGTGCAAAAGTTTCATCAAAATCTATTCCTTCACATTGGGTATATCCTAATCTAGATTTATTCCTAACAACGGCTCTATCTTCATCACATTTGTTCTTGTAGACCCACTTGGCGCCAATGAATTTCTTGTGGTATGGTCTGTCTACTAGCTCCCATATAATCAATCTTGTGTCTTTGACAATGATTTCTTCTAGAGTGTTGGCTTTGAGCTTTTGATCAATTTGATCCACCTATTTTCTATCCTCAGCAGTAGATTCATCAAAGACAACATGAGGTGTTTCTTCCACAACTAATGTTCTTTTGTTAAAGGCTCCGTATGCTTTGCTTATTTGAGAGTATCCCATAAAGAGACCATCATCAGTTTTAGCATCAAAAGCATTCAGTTGTGTTTTGCCATTGTTTTGGATGAAATAATTACAACAAAAATATGAAAATATGCAACAGTTGGTAATCTTCCATTCCAAACCTCATAGAGAGTTTTACAGTGTCTCCGTACAATTATGCTTCTGTTCTGTGTATGACAGGCTGTGTTGACTGCTTCATCCCAGAACTTCTTGGGGAGATCAGCTTCTGCAATCATTGTCCTGGCTACTTCTTTGAGAGTTCTGTTCCTTCTTTTAGCTACATTATTTTGTTGTGGTGTTCTTGCAGCTAAGACTTCATGTTGGATTCCATTTTGATCATTGTATTCAGTTATAATTGTTGAGAAATTCTCCTCCTTTGTATGATCTGATCTTGATGATAGATAGAGATTTCTCATTTAAATTTTCCTAATTAGCTCAGGCAACTTGGTTAGTTTTTCACTTTTCTTGTAAAGGAAATGTATCAAAGTATATCTTGAGTAGTCATCTACGACTACTAAGGCATGTTTTCTTCCACTCAAGGTTCTTGGCTTGATGGGTCCAAAGAGATCCATATGAAGTAGTTCCAGCATTATGTTGGTTAAAGTGGTAGGTTTTATTGATTTGAATGAAGTTATGGTCTGTTTTCCTTTCTGGCATGCATCACAAAGGGTCTCCTTCTTGAATATTCCTTCTGGGAGGCCTCTGACTAATTTTGTGAGCTTAATTTATTGAGTGCCTTGAAATTTAGATGGCTTAATCCCTTATGCCATAACCATCCATTTTCAGCTAGGGTCTTTGATATGAAGCATGCATTGTGTATGCCTATTTTCCAGTCTATCACATAGACATCCCTTATTCTGTAGCCTTGTAGTTTCAATTCTCCATTTTGGAGGTGAGTCTCCATGCATTTCCATTTAGTGAAGACTACTAGGTTGTTCTCATCACAAAATTGCTTATGCTTAGGAGATTGTACTCGAGTCCTTTGACATACTGCACTTTTGTTATGATAATGTTTCCTCTGTGCAGCTTCCCATGTCCTTTGGTTTGTCCACATGAGATATCTCCAAAGGTTACATATGGGCCTCTTTTCTTGGTATAACATGACAATATCTTTTTGTTTCCACGTGTCTTGAGCACCCAGAGTCCATAAACAATTCTTCACTTCCTAATGGTGATTTTGTGGCTGCTGAACAGTAATCGTTCCACCTTTTCTGCAATCATTTAAAGTAGATTTAGGTACCCAGATCTGAATGGGTCCTCTAGGGTTAGTGGATTTCTGGAAGAAATTCTTTTTCCTCTGGTTATGAGGGTTGATCTCATTATAATGTGCATAGTTATTATTCTTGTATCCTCTATAAGGATTGTGCACGTGATAAGGTATATGATATATTTGGTGTGAACTATGTTTAAATCTTGGCTGAGACCAGTTATTAAAGTTTTGAGGTCTCCACACCTTGTGATTTTAAAATCTTGGAATATCTTGAGGCTTCCATCTACCTTTCCCTTATTAAGGTCTATTTTATGGGAATTGTTGGTAGTAAAATGGTTTTTGAAAGTGTCTAGGCTGCTGATGCTGATTTGGCCATTGCCTAGTCATTTGTCTTGGTTGTTGCCTAGACTGTCTTGGCTGCTGCTTAAACATTGTTGGCTGCTGCCTAAATTTTTGACTCAGCTGCAGCCTATTTTGGAAGTTTCAGCAGTCTTTACACTGGTTTCTCCCTTTACAAAAGAAGTTTTTGAAATTGAGTGAGTATTAGGATCATATCCAAGACCTGATTTTAAATATAGTGGTCTTTGGTTTATACACAGTCCATTCAAGGTTATGGATGCTTTTAAGGATGTTATTTCTTTAGATTGTATGTTATTCAGCTGTGTGAGTTTTGAAAGCTCACCTTTAGTATGAGTGAGTGCAGCTGCCTTTTCGTTGTTTAAAGTTGTCAACCGGTTTATTAGTCATGGCAATGTCATTCTCATCCTGACTGGTTTTGAAGTTAGTTGTATCTTGGATGAATTTGTCTAAATCATTTATTCAGCTGCACTTTCTCATTTTCCAGCTGAGTGTTCTCAGCTGACACAACTAGATGTGTTGTTCTTAAAGTTTCAAAATCTTTTATTAGTTGATTGAGAGATTAATGCAAATAAAGATCTTCAGATATGTATGAACTAAGACATTCTGAAGGTTATAGTTTAGATGATACCTCTTCATCAACAGTGTTGGCCATCAGGCAGTTGCAGTCATCTTCATCTTCTGAGAAAAATCCACCACTTGATTCCACAATCTCAGGTGCTTGGTCTTCTCCAAATAGAGTTTTTTTTGTCTTCCCTTATACCTGTGTATTTCTTTTCTTCTTCTTTCTTCAGGTCAGGACAGTCATATTGAATGTGACATGTCTTATGGCAGTTGTAGCATTCCACCTTCCATTTTCCAGCTTTTTGGTTTCTTTTGTGATTCTCTTTGTAGTTCTTCTTATATTTTGCGTAATTCTTTCTGAGGCTTCCAAATCTCTGCATTATGAATGTCATTTTTTCCTCAAAGTTCAGAGGACCGGGAGGAGTAACTTTAGTTAGGTTTTTTTGCAGGGGACTCAACTGCGAATGCAATCCCTTTCTCAACTGGATCACTGGATGATGAGCAAGGAAATTAGAACTCAAATGCCTTGAGGTCTGAGAATAGCTCTTGGATCTTTATTTTATTACGATCCTTTGATTCTCTCATGGCTACGGCCTTCATGCTCCATTCTGGAGTGAGAGACCTTAGAACATTTTGAGCCATCTCTCGGTTGCCATAAGATTTTCCGAGAAAGTTGATCTCATTCATGATTTTTATGAATCTGATATCCATATTATCTATGGTTTCTCCATCCTTCATTTTACAATTTCCAAACTTTTGAGTACCTATTAACAATTTGTTTTCCTTAATTAGCTCAATTCCCTCACTCATTACTGCTAAGGTGTCCCAGATTTCCTTGGCATTCTTGCAGTTCTTGATTTTTACCATGGCAGCTTTATCAAGAGTTTGATATAGAATATCTTTGGTCCGGTTGTCAAGATTGTCCAGCTTCCTTACATCAGTGGTTGGCTCTGATCTGGTCTTGGAAATCTGCTTTGGTTTCCTAACTGAGATTTCTTCAGCAGTGTTGCCCTTCAAGTAGATGATAGGACCTTCTTCAATAATGCTCCATATGTTGTCGTGGATAGATGAAAGGTGTGCCTGCATTTTTATCTTCCAGAGATCATAATCATCAACAAAGATAACAGGGACTCTATTGTGCATGTGCTACATCTTAATTTGAGAGTTTATACGTAAGTATGGATCTGGTTATGTGAGTATCAAATATGATGTCTATGAACCAACCTCTCTGATACCACTTGTAGGTCACAAGTACGTATGGTAAAAGTCTAGGGGGTGAATAGACTTTTAAAATCACTTTGGTGAATTGGCTGGTTTAAGAAACTCAGATGTTATATATGCAGCTAGGTGAACTTAGCTGATCTTTAGACTTAACTGAAATCTCAGCTAGGTACAATTCAGAAGTCAACTGAAAAATGATATGCAAAAGACTTAGCTGACTTTTAATGCAATAGTTAAGATGGATGCAGTAGTTTAGTATGATGCTTACAATAGTAAATAACATAGCACCTATAGTGGTTTCAGAGGTGGGGTAATCCTCTACTAGTCCATTTTTATGCAATCCACTTGGAGATAAATTTACTATAATATTTGATGGTTATAATGAATTTAGTTACTGTAGTTTTCAACCAGTGAAAACTCATGGTTGCGCTCCTTCGCTTGGTTGCTTGTCACCTCCTGATCAAAAACCCGTGGATGCCTCACAACTCTCAAGTTGCTTATCACCTTCCAATCAAGAACCCGATGATGTCACATGACCTTAACTTTCAAGAACCTCGTTCAAGAAAGTACCCCTACTCAAATCTTTAAGACAAGAGCGTTTGTGTTCTCCAACTTCTAAGAGCTTCTTAGGATTTGAATCTTATGATCTTAGATCTTCACGATGCTTGTAGAGTATATTGCTTTGGTTTGCTTTTGATTGCTTATAAGTGTTAATCACATCGTGTTTCTGCTCAAGAGTTCTTCAAATATTTATAGTACTTCCTTTGAGCTCTTCATAGCCGTTGCATCCTTTGAAACAAATTGGTCCATTGGAGAGTGGACTTCTTTATTTTTTCTTTTCACCTATTTTGCACGGCTTGATTCTTTCTTCAAATCTGACCGTTTGAAGATATACAGTTGTCCATGCCGTTCTCTTTGATTTCTATAATAAGAAGTCTTCAGGGAACAAATCTCGAGGAATATTTTATTCCTCAACTTGCGGGAATCATTCAGATTGTCTTCTTGGATTTATTTACGTCTGCATGTGATTTTCCATCTTTCTTGACTTTTCAATGTTTGCTGACGCGAACATAGCTGATTAATACTTGCTGAATTTTGTCCACGTATTTTGACGTCCATACTTAGCTGACTGAATTGTCTTGGTCAAACTCGATTGAATATTTTAACACGTCGATACTCAGTTGATATTCTGTCTTGGCTATACTCAGTTGGTATTCTGTCTTGGCAAAACTCAGCTAGTATTTTGACTTTGGCGATACTCAGATGATATTCTGACTTGACGATACTCAGTTGATATTCTGACTTAGCTATACTTAGCTGAACGGACTTAGCCTGTCTGGTCAATCCTTAGTCTAACTTTTATAGGCCTATAGAAGATACTCATTTGGTTCTTCTTTATAATGCCAAGTAATTAGAAAATTACATTTGAATTAAACTTAGAATACAGGGATGACATCATCAAAATCCTAAATATATTCCTAAGAGGGAGGGGGTGGAGGAAGGTGGGGTTTATGAGAGGTCGAGGAACTGCAACCAGATTAAGCTCGGCAGCAAGGTGGCAGTGGTACTGGCAGCTCTCAGTATATTGATGGATCTCGCTATCTTTGGATATGCTACAACTATGGTAAGTATCATTTGAAACCTTCTAAATTACTGTAATAGTTGTCGTCTCGATATCATTCTTATAGTTAATTAATTTGCTAAAATATGAGTTAGGTAGGGAGTCTTCCTGGTATGATTGCTTCATTGACACACATATGAAGAATGATGGCACTTATGTCGACCAACGGTCAGGTCTACGACTGTAAATATTGAAATTTTACTTTTTAGTTATGTAGGTAGTAATTTTATGTATATAGAGTTCTCGAGAAATATGGTAATTAAATTTTCATTTCCTTTTTTGATTGCTTCCTCTGTACACTTAGTTTTGTTACTTGTATTTGAATTAATAGGAGGTTGTCAAGCGACATATATCAGAGGTAGAGGCGGTTGGAGCGACTCCCGATATCAACCAGATTTATCTTGTTGTTGGCGAGCTGAAGAAGGACCGTTACTATAGACTCGACTGCATATCCGGCATCTTCACCCAGAAGGGTGACAAAGGCGCATCTTCACCAGTACAGGCAGAGCCTGAGTAGTTGAGACAACAGGTAGAGCATCTCCAGCAGGGATAAGAGCTCAGTTTGAGCAAACTATTGCCCAGATGCTGTCTTAGATGCAGATCTCAGATGTAGGAACACATGCAGTCATAGGTGCAGCAGATTGTGTCGCAGATGATGGAGGATCTTCAGCAGCAAGGACAGTTCCCAATTTCTTGGCCATCACCGAGGAATGATGTTCAGAATACACAATAGATCATATGCATTTTTTTTAAATTTCTTATTTCAAATTTGTAGACAAAACCTTTATGTAAATAATTACATTTAATTTATGTTATAATGGTTTGATTTTTGTCATTTTAAATCAATGCAATATTTTTCTATTATATAATAGTTATGATATATGTTACAGGTAAAACATAAAATAAATACGAAAACTACTAACAGAATAGAAATCCTACATTTGACAGCCATTCACCCGATGGACTGGCTTCTATCGACAATTATCGATCGAAATTTGGTCGACAATTGTCCATGGTTATGTCTCCCGTTAGTGAACCGGAGAAATCTCCCTTGGAGATTTCTAACAGACATACTGTCGGGAACTTCCTACGGATCGTTCAATCGGTAATTTTTGATCGAAAATCCGTCGTATTACCAACTGATCTTGGGTCAAAGGTAGCTTATTTGATCCAGATTATAGGTTGTTTTTCATCTCAAATCTATTGGTAAATTTGTCCATAATTTTTTGACAGAATTATTCTCCATCGGCAAAGGTTTATCGACAAATGATTTTGCGATAGAATCAGCGAATTATGTCTCCCGTCGGTGAACCTAAGAAATTTTTCATTGGAGATTTTTGATGGACATTCCAGCGGGAAATTCCTACGGATTATTCAACCGGCTATTTATGATAAAAAATTCATCGGCATTATTGACGGATCTTGGGTCAAAGGTAGCTTATTTGACCCAGTTTACCGATAGATTTTCATCCAAAGTTCGTCGATAATTTCCCGATGGAATTATTTTTTGTCGGCAAAAGTTTACCGACCAGCAATTTCACGATAGGAAAAATGGTCGACAAGGAAGCCTTAGACTCAGTGGAGGCCGGTTATTTTCCCTGGCCAATTAGAGATAGTCGAATCCCAGACTTCATTACTGCTATGCTATGCGACGTTCGATGGCTCAGTGCATCATTTCGTAAAATCAGCAGTTGCCCTATGTCCATGATCAGGTGTGGGATCACGTGAATAAAATCTATCACTTCGATATGAGAATGAAAACCAAGGTCCATTATGAGTTTATTTGCTCAAAAAGAATATCAAGATCGGACGATGGCCTAGAGATGTCATTTCGACTACAGAGACTTTCTTTGAGGGTATGAAACGGAAGACATATGGTGGGTTTTCATGCATCAATCATATGGCTAGTATATCGTCTCACTCAGTAGGCGATTCTTGTGGTTTTCGGTTGACCCGAAATGTTACCACCACCGGTGAGAGGGCTTGTTTTAACTGTAGTGGAGCAGATTATTTCTATCATGATTGCCCATTTCTACCAGTTATTTTTCCAGGGCGGTCGAGGTGCATAACACAGCATCGCCTCCGCGGGAGCCTAGTGTTAATCAACGGGTGCTAGCTAGTCAATCTTAGCCGAGTGTAGTCGGGGTAAAGGTCATCCAAACCATCATGGTGTTTCCATTTTGGGGTCGGTCTACCACTGTATTTACTAGATGGGGAGTGCAAACGGGACAGATGCATTTGTGGTCGTAGGCCCACTTAGATCCTTTTTCATCCGGTATTTGTGTTATTTGATTCTTGTGATACTCATTCGTCTATAGACTTTGATTGTGGTATATTTAAGGGTGAGGATTTGATCCTGAGAGACGATTGGTTAGATCGCCATGGTGCTATCATGAACTATCATACTCGTACTATTTTTATGGTCGCTGATGATGTATCGAGTATACTTTATGGGTTATAAACCGGGTAAGTCGGGTAGCATGCTTAGCTCTATGAAGGCGATGAGGTTGCTAAATGAGGGATGAGTTGGGTAATAGTGCTACCTCATGAAGGCAGAGGATGAAGGAGTCAAGTTATCATTTATTCCAGTCGTGAATGAGTCGAAGTATTTTCGGATGATTTTTTTTTTGGGATTACCACCTTAGAGGGATGATCAGCTCATCATTGATCGCGATTTGAATATGGCTCCTATTTCTAGAGCACCGTATAGTATGGTGTCGTATGAGATGTTTGTGTTGAAGAAGCAGATGGGTGAACTCTTAGACAAAAGGTAGATACGCCTGAGTGCTTATTTATGGGGAACACTAGTTTTGTTTATGAGGAAGAAAGATGGTTCACTTTGTTTATGCATCAATTAACAGACACTAAACAAGCTGTCCATCAAGAATAAGTAACATTGCCTCGTATTGATGATTTATTTGATCAACTTCAGGGAATGATAGTTTTTTGAAGATCGATCTATGATTAGGGTATTACCAGTTGAGGAATCGGGATTTAGACATTCCAAAGCTGCCTTCTGGATGAGGTGTGGTCATTACGAATTTGTAGTTATGCCATTCAGGCTGACCATTGCTCCAGCCGTGTTCATGCGTTAATGAACAATGTTTGATTGAGTATCTCGATAAGTTTATGGTCGTCTTTATCGATGATATCCTCCTTTTCCTAAGATCAGGACGCTGATCACCTCCGTATAGTATTAGGTAATTTGAGAGTTGACCATCTATATACGAAGTTTTCAATGCGTGACTTCTGACTTGAGGAAGTGACTTTTCTTTTGCATGTGATTTTAACTGAGAGAGTTCGTGTTGATCCCTATGAATTGCTAGGTACTATGGTAGCACTGTCGAGGTATTTTCTAAGATTGCCCGACTGCTTTCTCACTTACTCCAGAATATCTAGAAGTTCGAATGTCATGAAGAGAGGCAAAATAGTTTTGATAAGTTGAGAGGCAGTTGAGTAGAATGCCAGTTCTAGATTTGCCTTAGGAGACTAATAGTTTTGTGGTTTATAGTGATGCACCTGCTAGGGTATACCCTCGAGTGCCACTCGGAAGATGAGAGAGTTAGGGGATTTAATTGTAATTATGAACTTATGTTGAATCAATAAGATGCAGTGCTTATTTATTTATATATTGTATGTCATTGGAACTTTTGATTTGGTAAATAAATAGAAATAATGTCCATGTAATTGAGTAAAAATATTTCACTCCTTATTAGATAAGGAGTCTGGCACTAGAAGTGTTTAGAACTCAATTACTTAACTTATCCACAAGTCGGTAAAACTTATCTGGGGAATTAAGATTAAAAAAGACTTGTATAATGTATGCTTGGACATGTACATATCTTCACTCAGGAGTAGTGGGAGCATTCGGTAGAGGTATGCTGATTGGATTAATATGCTCGCATACGACTTACCTCGATTCAGTCTCATGAATTTCACACTAGGATAGCCAATGACTCAATAATAAGATTATGATATGTACTCATGAATCTTTGACTTGAGGGTTCAGTAAAAAGATGTGCTTGTTTCATTAAGTTAGTCATTAGAGTAGTTCGACCGAATCATTTGTCAGTAGGGGTCAACCTCGAAGTACAACTTGATAGTTAAGTAGCAGTCTTTACTGAATATCCAGATTGGGTTCTTTCTCTTATAAGTAACTGGTTAATGCATATGTGGGTAGTGGCAAATAAGATCAGAAGTCTTTGGCCAAAGCAAATGAGCTGGTTGTATTTGATAAAGAGAGCTATGTGATCTTGATTGCACTAACACATGTATAGAGTCAAGTTGAGATAGGTTGACTTTACCATGACTCTAAAACTTGATTGGGATATATGATTGAAGGGTTTATACGTATATGATATTCATAATGGAAAAGGGTTTTAGAATGATTCACATCATTCGTTCTCAGTTGGGTTACAATGTGAGCCAGGAGACTGATAAGTGCTACTCACACCCTTTGAATTCTCTCATTGCTGGCTAAGACGAACCTACAGAGTAGGGCATACAGGACCAGTGACAAGATTAGTTTGAGCCTACTCTCTCTTAGTGAATATCGGAAATTAGATGTCTAATTTAATTAGTTTAATAGATAAATCAAATCGGTCAAGTGAATTAAATAAATTACCAGGTAATTAGTTTAATTCTAATATAATTATCTCTTAGAGAAATTAATAATATTATATTTGATATAATTAATTAATTAGATTAATTAATTAGTATAAATACGATGTGACGGAGTAAAGGTGTATTTGACGGACCAGACACACCAGGGTCTGGGACACGTAGTAAGTGGTTCGACTCACTTACTCCACACACCCCTTGACTAGGGATGGCAACGGGGCGGCGATGGGGCGGGGTTCACAACTCCTGGCCCCGACCTCGGTTTTTGATTCCTTCCCCCGGCCCCAGCCCCCGCCCCGGCCGGGTACGGAGATTACTATCCCGTCCCCGGTCAAATTCTGGTTAAACCCTGGTCCTTACCCGGTCCCCCCGGTTTGCTGCTGTTTTTATAGCTATTTTCAGCTATTTTTCTGATGTCTTTTCAGTCAAAATACATAAAAATATTAATTACGTAACTGTAAAAGATTACATAAGTTCATAAAAGTCCACAATAAAAGATTACATAACTGAAGTTTATATATTTAATAAATATATAAAAAATTAAATGTTTAATTATATATACACCGGGCCCGGGGCGGGGCGGGGGATAGACATCCCGGCCCACCATTTTCATGTAAGCGGGTATCCCCGGCCCCAGCCCCGGTCGGGGCGGGTCGACTGGGTTCCCCATCAGGTCGGGTCAAAATGCCATGCCTTGACCCCCTACCCCTCATTTGGTCTTAAGTCTTCCCCTTAAATGATAGAAGACTAAAGACTTGATGTGGTTTTGCTCTTGCCATTTGCGGGAATAAAATAATGAGGGAAGACAAATGGGTGGTGTGTTACCATCAAGAAAAGAAGTTTCTTTCACCTTTGTTCTTAAGATTTAATCTTACACTTAGTGTGAATATTATCAAGAAAAAAGCTTACCCATATTTTCTTCTAGCCGTATTCTTGGAGAACAAGGAAATAGATATTTATTCCGGTCATTTATCCGATGCGTGAATCATAGAGACGTTGGCATTTTTGCCGTTATATTTCCAAAGCTTTACGGATTGCATTCGTGTTTATCACCTTCAAATCAAAATTAAGAAATTGGGTCCACAAAGGTATGATTCGGTTCTTATAATTTACATTTATATGATCCTTGATCGATCCTCTTTAGGGGTTCGGTTGTCGAGCGTCGGGCTCCATTTCTGTGTATATTCTAGAAATTTATTTTCCCACATTTTAAATTAGATTTAAATTAATTAAAATAAACTTATATTACTTTTATTTTAAATGGAAAACTTAATATAATATTTATTTTTGCCCAAATTACTTCTTACAAGTAAAATTATTTGATAATTTGAATTAATGAGATTAATTCTTATTAAATTAAAACGTTAACTTATTACATTGATTTGATCAATTTATTGAATTGATTGTTTTAATTTATTACCATTACTTGTTGTATTATTGTGCATGCTTCTGTGATGGGATGTAGTTCATGGACTTAGTTTTTAAATCGATGTATTATTTTTGATGGGTTGTAAATGGCGTTGTGAGCCTATTTTTTTTAGAAAATTTGTATAGGTTGCAAGTATAATCAAATGTAATAGATAGTTTTTCAAGATGATGGTCCAAGGCGATCCATCATGAAGACGGCGATTCAAGGCTACTTTCATTTTTATTTTCTTTTATTTTTATTGGGTCATTTGCTTTGCTCAATATTTAGAAAAAGTCCATGAACTACATGGTGTGGACAACAAACGTGCTTTTAACTAAATTAATGAGCAAAGTGTAATGCTAATACTGACAAATCGCACTTACAAATGAACTAATATAAAATTACAATATTAATCGCGTAATACTCCCACGTAATAAACACTAAGTTGGAAAAGGATACAAGGTATCATACCCTCCGCCAAACTCTTGGAATATTGAAACTTAAACCAAAATGATAATTCTATGTATGTCAGGGTAGTGTTTTCGGTGAAAGTCGACAAATTACTAGAGTGCATTAGATGCATTTGGTGGTGACCAATTAAACCCCTAAAAACCATCTGAGTTGTCAAGTAAGATTCAATTTTCAAACTGATAGGAGTTGACGGTTTAAACTTAGATAGTTCAGAAAGCCTCAGAAATCGTATGGGTCGAGGAAAAGTGAACTAGGAACAAAAAAAGATCAAATCATCCATTTGATGAATTGGTGTTGGACACCACTTTATAAGACTAATAGATCAGAAACTGTATAAGTTGTCCTCTATTAATTTTATAAAGAACTTAATTACCACTAAGAAGTCATTCTCGATGACTTCTAGCTTTCCACTGAGAGTATGGGCTTTCCGATAAAATTAGTGGAGACGAGTCATGAATGGAAAAGTCATTTATTCTAAATACTCGGATCGTAATTCACATAACACTAAATAAATCTATTTTAGTTTTTGCAGGTATTAAATTCATAAAATGCACTCGCAATACTTCTTGAAAAGAACACCCTAATTGGACCAAACATTATCGAATGGCTCCAAAATTTGAGGATAGTCCTCAATATGAAGTGGTTGTGATACATCTTAGAGGCGGACATCCCACAGGCTCCTACTCAGACCAGAGCTAATCAGGATGAGGTTGAAATCCATGAGAAGTGGGTCAAATATGATGTCAGAGTCCTTGTCTTTATGATGGGATATATGACAAATGAGTTGCAGAGAGCACACGAGAAAATAACTCCGGCTAGGCGGATACTGTATCATCTGACCTAACTCTATGAGGAGCATAGCCAAATGGCTTGATATGATATCGAAACAACTGTTTGGAGCTCGGATGTAGAAATGAGAGAAAGTTTGGGACCATGTCCTCAAGATGATCTCAATAATCGAGAGATTGGAAGCTCTCAATTTTAGGATGCATATTTCTCTCCAAACCGATCTCATCCTTCAATCCCTGCGTGACTCCTTCTCATAGTTTGTTATGAATTTCGACTGTAATGAGATTGCTTGCAATCTAGTAGGGTCGATGAATAAACTGGACACTGCTCAGTCTCAAATGAAGGTACCAATGGTGAAGGAGGCTGCACTTGTTATCTCTTCTGGACCTCGGAGGATCAATAACATTTGGGCCCAAAACTGCGGTCAGGAAGGGAAAGGGTGAGGCCCCGATGGTTCATAATGCAAGTAAGGCTAAGAAAACAGACATGTGCTTGAAGTACGGTGAGATGGGCCACTGGAGAAGGTACTGTCCTAATGCTGATGGTGCATCAGGTAGAGAACTTTTAGATTTTGAAACAAATTGTTTTGCTACTGTTTATTATACTTATTAGATTCTGGATTGAGGTGATATTTCTCACATTTGCACTATGAATCCAGTTAGTAGACGGCTTGGATCTGGGGAAGTGATGGTAAAACTCGGAATCGTATATAGTGTCGAGACTACAGACATTGGATGACTTTTCTTATAGTTGGAATCTGGTTTTGTTTTATCTTTAGATGATGTATTGGTTTTGTCCAAGGGGCATCAGAATATTGTATCCATTATGGTTATAGACCAGAAATATTTTTAGTTTTCATTGGTAATGGCAGTTGCAAAATTATTTTAGAGATAAATTAGCTGGCCCTGTCACATTGTTGAATGGACTTTATCATCCTCACCTACAAAACAAAACAGTTGTGAATACTATGATTATAAAGCATGGTAGAGATAAAACTAACCAAGAATTAAAGTGGCATCTTAGACTTGGTCATGTTGGTCAGACCAAGATTCATAAGATGGAGAAAGACGGACTTATGGGTCCATTGGGATTGGATGCCCATCCTACTTGTGAATCTTGCCTTAAAGACTAAATGACTTAGTCCCCCTTCACAACGTATGTGGTGCTTCAGAAGCAGCATGAGATGGATATCGCTATACGTGGTGCTTTAGAAACAACAGGAGATGGATATCAGTACTTCATGGCGTTCACTAATGGCCATACTAGGTATGGTTATGTGTACTTAATGAAGCACAAATCCGAAGCCTCCGAGAAATTCAAGAAATTTAAGGCTCTAGCCGAAAATCAAACTCATCATCATATTAAGGCACTTCGGTCAAACCAAGGAGGCGAATATATGAGTACCAAGTTTGATGAGTTCTTAAAAGAACATGGAATAGTATCACAATTCACACTTCCAGCAACCCCTCAATGTGTTTCATAAAGAAGGAATCAGACCCTATTGGACATTATTCAATTCATGCTTAATTATATTGATTTACCAATTTAGATATGGGGGCATGCACTACTTACTGCTGCACACATCTTGAACATATATCCTTTCAAATTTGTTCCTACAGCACCACATGAGATGTGGAGAGATAGGAAATCAAGGTTTAATCATATTAATATTTGGAGATGTCCCGCCTACATCAAGAAGACTAAGGTGGAGAAACTGGAGGCTAGGTTTGTTAAGGCTTTAGGACATTTAATAGGGTACCCATTTGATTCAATAGGTTATCATTCTGTATGACCAAAGATCATAGAATCATTGTTGCTTTACAAGAACACTTCCTAGAAGACGAGTTTATTTAGGAAGGTGGATCATACTAGAAATATTTATTTGGTAGGATATAAAGAAACTCCCAATGATACATAAGCATTAGTTATGTTGATAAGTTCCTCCCCAAGAACCAATTTAAGTGGAGGAAAAAAGTTTTCTAGTCCAATAACTTAGCTGTCTTCCGAATTTAGTCCTAAAACATTAACTATTAAATTTCAATCCCATAACTATTCAATTATCCGATTTTGGTCCAAGTTCCATCGGAGAAACAAAAATTACGTCATTGTGGATCATATGCTAGTCACATGTCGATCGAATTTGGGAAAATTTTTCCAAAACAACATCATTTTCACTTTCTGGCGGAAATTGGACCAAAATTTGACATAATAGATAGTTATGGGACAAAAATTGGATAGTTAATTTTTTGGTACGAAAAATGGATGAAAAATATATCACATGGAGAATTTAATTATAACAACAAGCAATACTTGTGGTATTATTACGATCGAAAGAAGTGCATGCCTTCAACGAAGATGACTTCACTAAACACAAGCCAAACTCGATGTTGTGTCAAGATTTAACACCTTCCGACCGGCGATCGCCTAGGAGGTCGGGCAACCGAGTCACTGCCGAGCGTCCGAGGAAGAACCGCCGACCAGCGACCAGGCGACCTAGCCTTAGCCCGGCAGACAAGCATGAATCGCCACCAAGGTCCTGTGACAAGTCCCGGTGCCGAGCGATCGACCTCAGATACGATCGCCTCTCGGTACTCGGCGACCGACTTCTGGCGACCGACTTATGGACGATCATCTCTCAGTGCTTTGCCGACCGACCCTTGGTGACCGACCATTACCGACCTTCAGTGACTGGCCGAGAACGATCCTCGGTGTCCAGCTAGAGACGACCGCATCATGATTTATCCGGGGCCGATGGCATCCAGCTGCCAAGGCCGAGCAACAGATACCAGAATACCCAAAACAAGGGTTATTACAAAGGCCGTGGATCCCTCCGGGACCCACTGTGCAATATCACAAAATACACTTAAAATCCGACAACGTGGCACCGTACTGTGATATTTATCAAAACCCTGGTGGAGTTATTCATATTTTTAAATACAAGCAAACATACACAGATCCAAACACTAAGATGACCATATGACGATGGGTAGTACCTAACAAGTTTTAGTACATTCATCCGACACAAAAATAAAAACGAAAGTCACGCTTAAAACATAACCGAACAACCAAAAGACTCGGGGCCCCAAATAGCATACATCGAATCCTCCGTCGCCATTGTGCTCCTCCCGTGCCTTGCCCTTCCTCGCCCCGAAATACAAGTATTTCGCCCCAAACCACAGGTGGTCACTATACATGATAATAATTCTCATGGCATTATACAATTCATATATATACCGATTTCAAAGAAATCCACCGACCATCCGAATATACCCCAAGGCGTATAAACAATCGATCCCAAATCGTCAAACATAATCAAGTATACGAACGACCACATACTATGGCTCAAGACGGACGTCACAAGACGCCCGATCCGGAATGTGTCCGTGCACATGTCCACCCCGTATACGGAATCCGAATATACGTGGGACGATGTACCTAATTAGCCTCACGAACTACGCCTCGTGTGCACGATCTAAATGCGGAAAACATCCACGCATGATCATCAAGTGCCCGGCTAAAAATCCTACACATAACCAATCGCGCGCAGATATGACTCCAGAGATGTCACGATACAACATGACAACGAAACTCAACGAATTACACTTTTACGAGGGAATCGAACAACTCACCGAAGTGTCAACAAAGCTCAAAAGAACTAACGGTAATAAGGACGGTAATTCCGGGGGTATCATCCCCAACACCATGACAATACGATCGAGGGTATCACCATATCACGAATCATAGATTATCAGAACATTTCATACACACGAACTGCATAATAATCACAAGAATTCAACCATCACTATAACCAAGCAAGATAACTTGCCTCAATTCCGTAGACGAATAATCCTTCTTTGAATGGTCAAACGAACGGTATCCTCGTCTAACAATAGTCACGTGAACAAGCAACCTTGAATGAAATATAATCCATTCAACAACACATTCGTATGATAATGGTATTATCGCATGAACAATATTCGTGAATTCACTTTGAATAAATAGATTATCCTATTGACCATTTTAATGTTCTTATTACAAATCATCGCATGTTTATCATGTTCATTACATATTCTAATCTTGATGTCAAATTCTTGATGTCCAGCTTTATCATCAATGTAATATCGTGAGGATATCGTTTCAAATCATCGACACTTCTAATTACGATATAAGTTGTGTTTAATTACATTCTTCATTATTTACCGACGATTCCATTCAAAACTTGATTATCATATGAAACGTAAGTTCAAGTCTTTAATGAGTTAAGAACATTATCTTAATTTACTCCTCTAGACATGCACGGATTAATGAAATGGAATTCGGCTATTCATCTACCGTATTTGTATCGTCATATTCAACACAACTCTCTTAAGAACATTATTAACCTATTAATGTAGTGATTAACGCTCTTTGGTGAAATCGATAAATTCGAACGTACGGAGATTACAACTTCCTCCTATCAACATTCATTGTTTTACTTTGAAGAATTTATTAAATGCCTAGTTATACCATTGGATACTTGAGATTTTTGAAGTAATTTCATCCATCTAACAAATATCATCTTCAAAGGGTTAATATCATCTTTCCAACAATTCCATCACAAAGGTTTTAAATGCCAAAATCATGGTTTCATGCAACCTTTAAGGATCAATAGAATGTTCAAGACAAATCTTAACATTTCCCACTTTTAATCATTAAGGACATCATCTCTAACATGTTCCTAGTGTAGAGACTAAAATCAACTTCCGATTATCATGCTATACCTCAGGTTTTATGTATATCATTATCAACACAATCATATTATGAAGTTATTTACCTCAAGAAGCAATACTAATACCTTCAAAATTAATATTCACTTGATTTGAGTATGATTCAATTAACTTATCATGTTTACACTAATCTATACTATCATTATGTGAAGTATTTATCTACTAACATCATCAGAAACATGGAATTGATATGAGTTAAAGAAAGACCAACCTTAAAATGAAGAACAACACCAACACTTCAAGGAATATACTTCAATCTCTAGCTTCTCCAAGTCACCAATCAAGTGTTGAGGCTCCAACACAAGTTAGAAAGGCTTAGAAACGAAGTTGAGGGGAAGGGAATCGTTCCTTAGTCGGGAGATTGAAAAGGCCGAGTAGGAAATGAATGGCAAGTCCTACATTTATAATCGAATCGACATTACGACGTTAACGAATGTGGTTAACGTGACGTTATAGCCTTTACGCACGTAATCTTATGATCATTACGTACGTAACCAATTTCATCAAACTCACCGCCTAAAAACACGCGATTCGTTACGCACGTAACCAAGCGGCTATTACGCACGTAGTGGCCGTTGACTGGCCGTCGCGATCGACTCCACCGCCTACCCTTGCTCGACCCCACCCGCCGAAAGGCGGATTGCTGGAGAATCTTCCGCATTACGTACGTTAACGTATCGGTGTTACGTACGTAAGGCGGCCTTCATAGCGTACGTTAAGAATACATGTTAACGTACGTTAAGTACTATAACGAGTATAAATGGAATTTTCGCAATATCACCCAACAACTAATATAGTATGAATGACCATGAATCCAACTTAACATAATTTGTCGGTACATGCTACACATCACAGATATGGTGCAACAATACTTAACTTAAATCATGAAATACAATATTAAAGGCGAGGGTATTACAACAGCACCCACGTGCAGATCCACAAAAGGCGCTGACAAACCTGTCACTTACCTCACCTACCAACAGGGCCCAGGCCTGCGAAAGGAGCTGACGGACAAGACTGGTGACCACAGCCTGTCACCTACCCCCGCCATCGACAAAGTCCGCCGAAAGTAACAAAGTGGGACCTCCCGTGACAAGATTTAGGACGCGTGCCGGCTCCTCATTGGGCCACTCACCGGCCGCCGGCCGATCTCTGACTTTTGGCAAAGTACCCATGTGACCATTAGGACGATCGCCCCATTACATTAATGGCCGAAAGACGATCGCCCACTAGGAAACAAGGCACCTCAACCCCTATATAAAGAGGGCAGCCTGCACTTGGATTGAGCCCCTGCATTCTCGTATTTTCATACCACACAGAAGCAAATACACACACTTGGCTAACATCCAACTCTTGGCAACAGCTATCTTTCGGTCTTACTTCTCCTACTTATCTCATCCAGATTAGACACGGCGGGGACGAAGAACACCAAGCTTCGCTCAAGAGCCGGATTAACAGAGTCTTTTTACACTCATTGTATTTAGATTTCTCTCATTAATACTTGTATCCACGAATATTCGTATTAATAACTTCTCGCGAGAGCATTCAAGCCCGGGCCTAACAAACCCGGCAAATCTTGTATTATTTATCTACTCTCGGAAGTGCTCCCGCAATTGTTGTTTGTTGTCCGTCTTCCAGCAGTATTAATCTTCGGATAAATATTTTGGGCAACAATTGGCGCTAGAAGAATGAGATCCAACACTCGATTTTTTATACCTACCGTCCCGAAGAACACTCACTGTTCTCGGGGCATATACTTGAAGTGACACTTACTGCACTTCAAAGAAATCCTTCAGAAGTCATGTCTTCCGCCTCCGCGTCAAGAAAGCCGCCGACCAGCCGGCCAAACCCCTGCTCCGCCCCGGGCCCGAGCCACACCCGATGGTGGAAGGTAGCCGCCGCGATCGAGACGCTCGATCCCGCCCTCGGACGGCGGCCAAGCCTCTCGCTCGATCGGTTCCAAACCAAGGAACAGATCGAAGGGGCTCCCGCCGCCCTACAGGAGCGACGGAGTGCTCTCAACACGCCTCTGCTATCGCCCCCTCGGCCGTCCGCCGAAGTCCAAGCGAAGCTCAAGACGCCACCGCCGAGCGACGCTGTGAGGCTCCGCCCGCAGAAGGGGCGCTCGCGCCGGGGCACCTCGTCTTCGATCGCACGGGCGGTGACTCCGACAGCTACCGGGCGCCCGGCCCGGCTACGAGACGACGGAGTTTGAGTCCATCACCGAAGCTCGGCCTACCCTATTCCTAAGGCGCCTAGCCGCCCGCTCCTCGCCGAATTGCCGAGGCCGGGCGGCAGCGGAGCCCGAGATCGGTACACGATCGCCTCGGCCTCGCCTCCCAAAGCCGATCCGCAAGCGACCAAGCCTCGCGATGGCCGCGATGCAACGTCAACTCGACGACATGAAGGCGCTCTCGGAATCTGTGGCAGCGCCAAGAAGACGATCGCCGGCCAAGCGAGCCGCTCGCGATCGACATCGAGCTCGCCCCGTGCAAAGACAAGATCGCTTCCCCGCAAACACCCGTACGAGGGGCGATCGGACCCTGTGTGCACTGAGGAAGTTCAACATCTACATGACCGGTGTGGGGCATCCGACGCGACCGATGCCGAATGTTCCTCCGACGCTGACGACCTCGCCACCGGTGGTACACTTCATTGCCACCTCGGTCCATTGGCTCCTTTAACGAGCTGGCGCACGTCTTCACGGAGTACTTCGCCACCAGGGTCGTCCGGCCCGAAGGTCCCCTCCGCATGATGCAAATCAAGCAGGGAGAAGAAGAGTCCGACTCGGACTACATCGACCGGGTAGACGTAATCATCCTCAATGGCGAGCCCATAAGCGATGAGACCGCCCTCTACGCGGTCCTAGGAGGATTTCAGGGTTTTTCGCCTATGTTCAGGCATCTCACGAAGACCCAACCTACGACCTACGCAGCCTTCCGGGCTAGAGCCGCAGATTTTCTGGCCAGGCAAAGGTTTCTTCTTAGCCTGTGAGCAGCGCGATCGGCACCCGGACGACGATCTCCCACCCGATCGCCATTATCGACCTACGAATAAAGCGATCGGCAGCCGAGCGATGATCGCCAGTCTTCCGGCCCGATCGCCGATCATCACGCTACATCATCCGCAACCCGGAGGACACGATCGCCATCTACAGTCCAGCATATAACATGACGGACTAAGGCATAAGATCGCCTCCACCGCACATCGTAAAGCCATGGTCCTGGCAGTCGATGGAACCGGCTGCTTCGGCCATGCAAGGTCCCTTTCGGCCAAGATCGCCCGCCCTTCGTTTAAATACGAGGCCGGCGTAGTCTGAGGGCTCTCCAACATTAATCAGTGGACACATACCACAATCCCCGTCTCAACGTACACCATCGAGGTCGGCCATCTCCATGGCTGGCCGAGGTGGAAGCAGAGCTAACAAACCGCGGGCGTGGAGTTGATTCATCCGACGTGCCCCGCGCAAGGACTCCTCTAGACCGAGACCGCACGCCCTTCGTTTAGATACGAGGCGAGGCGCAGCCTAACAGAGGACCCTCATAATAAAGTGAGTCACGAGACACTCATTGTCTTCGCGCACCAAGACACGGTCATGGGGTCGGTCCATCGATCTCCGCGACTGTGCACGATTCCTCAAACAAAACGAAACCACCAAGTTTCCATGAGGGATCGGCCAATGTTGTTTTTGCAGTACAAGACCGAAAGATAGCTAGGCCAATCGACCATGGTAGCCCAAGTCCGAAATCGTAAGTCACCAAAGAAGGTCGCCCGTCCTCATCCTTACACGATCGCCAAGAAGAACCACCTCGCCCCATGTCTTCAACATAGGAGCAAGCCGGGGGCAATTGTTGTGTCAAGATTTAACACCTTCCGACCGGCGATCGCCTAGGAGGTCGGGCAACCGAGTCACCGCGAGGCCCGAGGAAGAACCCGACCAGCCGACTGGCGACCTAGCCTTAGCCCGGCAGACAAGCATGAATCGCCTACCAAGGTCCTGTGACAAGTCCGGTGCCGAGCGATCGACCTCGATACGATCGCCTCTCGGTACTCGGCGACCGACTTCGGGCGACCGACTTATGGACGATCATCTCTCGCCGCTTGCCGACCGACCCTTGGTGACCGACCATTGCCGACCTTGATGATCGCCGAGAACGATCCTCGGTGTCTAGCTAGAGACGACCGCATCATGACGATCCGGGGCCGATGGCCATCCAGCGGCCAAGGCCGAGCAAACAGACAAAGCACCCACGTGCGAGATCCACAAAAGGCGCCGACAAACCCGTCACTTACCTCACCTACCAACAGGCCTGTGCTGCGAAAGGAGCCGACGGACAAGATCGGTGACCACACTGTCACCTACCCCGCCATCGACAAAGTCCGCCGAAAGTAACAAAGTGGGACCTCTGTGATAAGATTTCCGGACGCGTGCCGGCTCCTCATTGGGCCACTCACCGGGCCGCCGCCGGATCTCTCGACTTTTGGCAGCACCCATGTGACCATTAGGACGATCGCCCCATTACATTAATGGCCGAAAGACGATCGCCCACTAGGAAACAAGGCACCTCAACCCCTATATAAAGAGGGCACTCGCACTTGGATTGAGCCCCGCATTCTCGTATTTTCATACCACATGTAAGCAAATACACACACTTGGCTAACATCCAACTCTTGGCAACAGCCTATCTTTCGGTCTTACTTCTCGGCCTATCTCATCCAAATAGACACGGCGGACGAAGAACACCGAGCTTCGCTCAAGAGCCGGATTAACAGAGTCTTTTTACACTCATTGTATTTAGATTTCTCTCATTAATACTTGTATCCACGAATATTCGTATTAATAACATCTCGCGAGAGCATTCAAGCCCGGGCCTAACAAACCCGGCAAATCTTGTATTATTTATCTACTCTCGGAAGTGCTCCCGCAATTGTTGTTTGTTGTCCGTCTTCCAGCAGTATTAATCTTCGGATAAATATTTTGGGCAACAACACTCGACCATTTTGGTTGATTAGTTGAAATCCCAATATTGAATCCTAATATTGGTTATTGCGCATAACAGATAATTTCATCTAAATGTTCAATTTATTATACTTTAATTAAGATAATTGAATAAAATACTAAAATTGAATTCAAGTAGAATACCTCAATTGTCCAACGAATTAATGGCATGATCAGAACATTCAACACTATACAATTCGGATTAGGTACCAATATTGCAGTACATAATTCAATTGTACATAATCAACAAACAAATACTCGAGCTGCTAGTATTACAAGGATATAATATACCAGTACTCCTTACAATTGTAATTATATCGTAATGTATTATTTGTTGTTATGATTGAATTACTTGTGCGAATATATATTGCCAAAAACCTCACAATCAAGAAACAAGTCATATACGACACTTATATTGATGCCATTCTAGCCAAGTACCAAGACCTTACGTATGACATATCTCACACCGAGAATGAAAGCGTTACGATATTCCGGACAAATCACAATTATCGAAACAACAACGTGCCATAATTATCACCACAAAACAACCTCCCGAGCTGTACTGGCATTGTACCTATACGGAATACACACCCCAGAGAGTCCTCGTCAGGCCCTCCCCAGTGTACAACCCAACCGAGTGATCTGCCGAACTTGAAGTCTAAACAAGTCCCAGGGGACCCTTGCTGGTTTTACTCGACTCACACACAATCTCAAAACTACATGGCACAAATCACAATCATCAAAAACACATTCTCCCGAAGTACATCAAACGTAAATCAAGGTACTTATTAGAAATGGCCACTTATCCGACACATACTCACATCCAATATTACACAACAACATATTATCATCGATAGACACACACACACCTCTTGCCGAAAACTCATGATCTTTAAGTCCACTAAAGATGTAATCACACACAATGGTACTATACGCAAATAAGGCATTCCAATGCACGACACTAATACACATTCTTGGAACAACACATTCGTTCACAAACACACAAGTAGATCTTTGTGAAAGTTTTTATCTAGAGTATGCCGATTCTTTTAAAGTTCATTAAAGCATTCAAATTCCACTTATAATCCATTGGCAACTATCACGCCTATGAAACATGAAGTGTATGGGTAAGATACTTGCCTCAAAATCACGAGCAACCGAACAACGAACGGATGAGGTTGAGCAGCCTCTAACTTCCAAAAACGACCAAGAACTCGACAACTCCACGAGGACTATGAAAATAACACCAACACGAATCAATTACACTAAACGGAATCCGAATCGATCCTAAAAACAACAATCTAAGTGTGTCTCAAAGAAATCAAGAACTATGTTCCGAGTGATATAAAATCATGAATGAGTTCAAAAATCCGAAGATCATGGCCAAGACAACAATAATTTCATAATCGATTCATCATCCTCGGATTAAATCGAAAAACCAATGAGAAACCCCCAAAATTCAAGAACTAGAGTTTTAAGAAGAGAATACCTTGATTTGAGCAAAGGAGATGATTAGATGTTGTTAAACACCTACGAATCCACTCCAAGATGAAGCTTGATGAAGAAGATCGCTCAAAATCTCCCTTAGAACTCACTCCCGGCGGGAAAAGGTGAAGAAGGGTGACAAATGACGAAGTGAAGGCTGCTGTCCAGTGCGCTAAACAGCCTGCATTAGCGCGTGCTAACGGGTTCAACGCCTCAGAACATACCGCCTAAAACACACTTAGCGTGCGCTAGATAATATGCGTAGCATGCGCTAACGAGTCACGAATCCGGTCCAATGGCTCCTGGACTGGTCTGCACCTAACAGGTAGCGTGCGCTAGAAAGAAGAATTAGCGTGCGCTAAGCAGTCGATAACGTGAGCTAGCTACCAACCTTAGCGTGCGCTAACGAGACTCTAGCTCCAGTCCAGTAGCTCCTGGACTGCCTCTGGACTGCCAGTTAGCGGCGCTACACACCCGGTAGCGTGCGCTAACAATGGCACAGTAGCGCGTGCTACACCACAAGCGGTAGCGTGCGCTACACTGAAATGAGTCAAAAACTCATGAAATGATCTGGAACGGAAATCAAACACATGGCAACTCATGACACGACCATACGTGGCACAACATTCCAAAGATATGGAAAACGCCAATCCGATAATCCACAGAAAACTCAACGAAACTGGAACGAAGATTTCGGGTATTACAATAAGCAATTTAAATATTATTTATTATTTATTAAATAAGTATATTGGTAATTAATATATCCTAATCTAGATCTAAAAGATCATAGGATATTACCTTTGAAGCGAAGTGGTTGCTTTCGTATTGATCACCTTGTATATCTATCTTTAGACCTTCTAGAGTATGATCGGCCTTAATCCGGATGTTGTGTGGGCAACGAACTACCGAATATTGCTTGAACTTCTATGGTATCGGCCGAACCTCTTTTTGGGCTGGTCCGATTACTTTTTTTTAAAGTAAGACTTTCTAGATCGGTTAAATAAGACTTTCTAGATTGGTTGAATAATCGATGTAGAAAGTGGACTTTCTAGATCGATTGTTCAAAACCGAACTAGAAAGTCCAGGCTTTCTACATCGGCTGGATCTATATTGGTTAAACAATCAATTTAGAAAGTCTTTTTTACCCGATTTAGAAAGTGTTTTTTCTAGTAGTGAAATGCACTGCTTCATAGTGTACAAATGCACGACTCCATAGTATACAAAGTACTGCTTCTAATAAATAAACGGCTTATATTAGATATGAATTAGGAGTCTAACCATATATCATTGGAAAGCCAAATAAGTCTAGTTCTAAAAAAAGACACTAAAAATATTAAGTATGAACAGAGTTATAATGCTTTAAATAGAGACTGTCCGGATGCTTGTTTTATTCCAATATAGAAATGCACTGCTTCATAGTGTTTAAATATACTGTTTTTTAATTTTTTATATTTTTAGATATGCAATATGCATCTTATCGTAGACCATGAAAAGAAATTTAATTTAATATATTTTATTATAAATGAATAATAAATGAATAAGTTATTGTACTTTAAAATGGAGACTATTTATTTATGAAGAGATAAAACCACCTTCTCCTTAATTAATGTCATTCACACGCCATTTATAAGTGATGACGTGACAAAATATGGACCCCTTATGATCTAATAGATAAAAACGGTTCTTAATTTTCACATCTAGACAAAGTTCATCTTGATCCACAATATATATATATATATATATATATCAGTCCTGAATTTGATTAAATTCTACGTAGGCATATCAATTGATGCGATATTGATTTAAAAACTAATAATTATCACTTTACATTCCTATTTAGTTATTTTGTTCACAATTATTTTTATATTAAGAATAGTATAAATTAAATACTTATAAAAAATATTTATTTGGCCAAAACTGTTTATTTAGCCAAATTAAAGAAAATTCCGACTTAAACAAAATAAACATTAAAAGATTATAAAATGTGGTCCCTTGGAATCGAATGGACCAGTCCATATGAAAAATAATAACTAATTAAAAATGTCGTTCCTTTTATTTAGGTTATTTAGTTGGTGAATTCTTCTCTAATATTAATGTGACATTCTTTTTATTTAAGACTACACAAAAATAGGAAGATAAATGTGAGGAAGTTCCACATAGGCATGTATTTTGATGTGATTATCTAATCTTGTTTAAATGATTCATTTGGTGGAATATAGTTTGAAATAGCAAAATTAGATTTTCCAATAAAAATATAACTATTGTTTTAACCAACTTAATAATCGATTAAATTAATAACTTGTCAAATTAAATCTTTCAAAAGTAAAACATTTATGTAGTCAACTTAATAATTTGTAAAATTAAATTACGCTTGAGTTAAAAACATATAAATTCGCTTAAATTGCTAGATATGAGTAAATTGGCCAAATTAAAATTTTTGACAAAAACAATATTTATTTGGTCAACCTATTAATTTGACCAAATATATTTTCGAATAAAAATAAATTATTTATTTGGCGAACTTATAATTGTTGCATTTGCATTTTATCAATCGATAATTGACCAAATTAAATTTGTGCTGCAAAATAAATATGGATGGTAAAATACACATGATTCCAAGCATTTATCTAGTTCTTCATTCGGGAGAGTTTCATTTAAACCGCTGTGTGCTAGAGATTTTAAATAAGAATCAGAAAATTAGAAAATATCACGTAAGAGAAAGAGTTAAGGTGGTGCTATGTATGAGTAACGATATTATATATATATATATATATCAGTAGGGGTTGTATGCATTGACATGATGTACATTATGTATTATTAGGAGCACAAAAGGTGGTTCTCGCAGTTCTCGCACTTAACAGAGTTCTGAAAATAAAGTTACACTATATATATATATATGATATGGATCAAGAGTGAACTTAGTCTTGGTGTGAGAACTAAGAACCACTATTATTCATTAGATCAATCAATAAGGAAGGTTCAGATTTTGCCAGATCATCACTTTTAAATGACATGTGAATGTCATTAATTAAAGAGAAGTGTAATTTTGTCTCTTCATAAATAAATTGTCTACATTTATAATACAATAACTTATTTATTTATTATCTATTTAAAATAAAAAATATATCAAATTAATTGGTTTTTCATGGTCTGTAATTTAAGATTCATATTACATACCTAAAATATAGAAAACAAAAAAGAGTGCAACTTGTACACTATGAAGTAGTGCATTTGTATATTCTTATAGAATAAGCATCGTGACAGTCTGCATTCAAAGTATCATGACTCTCTCTATACTTAATACTTTTAGTGTCCTTTGTTTTGTTGGAAATTAGACTCCTATGACTTTTCAGTGGTATATGTCATGACTCCTAATTCATATCCAATGAAAGGAATTTATTTATTGAAGTTGACGATTTGAGGAAGAATTTTTGTGCAAATTTTATAGCAAAAGTAGTACTTTGTATTAGGGTTGGGCACAAAAAACAGAAATCTCGATTCCATCCCGGTCCCATCTCAAAATTAGCCGGGATTGGACGAGATCCAAATTTAAAATCACTGGGCCGGTTCCGTCCTGTCCCGTTACAGTAATTACGGGACGAGACGCAGGACTAAAAATTTGAGGCCCGTAAGGACCGTCCCGTCCCACTAAATTTTTAACGCTTTTAAAAACCGCTGATTTTATTATTTTAACCCTTTTTTTATTTTTTAGGCAATAATCTATTTGTATTTTTAACCTAATATAGACATACAGTGTACACAATGCAATGGCACATCGCCTTCTTTCATTCCCGTCCTCTCGAGTCTCTGAATTTTAAAACCATAATCAACCAAACTACAAAAATCAAAATCATCAACGAGTTTCGAATCGGTCCACAAATTTCTTAATTTCTTTCATCCCCTACCTCTCGACTCTCTCCAAAACCAGAAACCATCAATAATTTTCTGAAGAAACCCAATCAAGGCTCTACTAACGATGGCTAGAGGAAGAAAACCACCACTGCGACCAACTCGATCTGCTTTTGGCCTTTAGAATTCATCAACATCAACATCAAAGATGTCGGCACTTTCAGTTCCATTAATGTACTGTCTTTGTCTCATTTTTTTAGGTTATTTGTCAATAGCTTCATTTAGGTTGTGTTAAATTAGCTGCTTTGTGTGAAGTAACTTAAGTTAACAAGTGATGCTTTAAAAGTTTAATTTAGGTTATTAAATTAGCTCGTTGGATACTTATTATAAATTTAGTATTGTGCAGGACGGGTAGGACTAGTCCCGTCCCATCCCGATCCTGTTTGGGACGAGCTTGAATGGGATGAAATCTTAAAAATGAAAGGTCCGTACCGATCAAGTCCCGAATGTAAGTCCCGGGACGGGACGTGGGATGAGCTTAATCCCGTCCTATCCCATCCCATGCCCACCCCTACTTTGTATGCTATGAAGCACTGTATTTATACACTATGGAACAGTGCATTTGTACATTGAAGCAGTGCAGTTATAAGTTAAGAAGCAATAAGTTATAAGTTAAATTTTGAAGCAAAATCAATACTTTGTACACTATGAAGCAGTGCATTTATACACTATGAAGCAATGCATTTGTACACTATGAAGTAACCCATTTGTATAGTTCTATAAAATAAGCATCGTGACTCCATTCAATGCATCATAACTCTCTCGATACTTAATATTGTTTAGTGCCTTTTTTTGTTGGAAACTAGACTCATTTGGCTTTTCTATGGTAAATGGCAAGATTATTAATTCATATCCAATGAAAGCATTTTATTTATTGAAGTTGGTGGTTTTATCAGGATTTTTTGTCTTAATTTTGAAGCAGAAGCAGTACTTTATACACTATGAAGCAGTGCATTTATACACTATGAATCAGTATATTTATACGCTATGGAGGGGTGTGTTTGAATATTCTATGAACATTGCATTTCTCTCTATAATTTACACTGCTTTTATTATTACAATACACTATTTTTTTTTTTTTACATTTTTAGGTATTCAATATGCATCTTAAATTATAGATCATGAAAACACGATTAGTTTGATATATTTATTATTTAAAATAGATAATAAATGACTAAGCTATTTTATTTTAAATGAGAATATTTTATTTATGAAAGAACAAAATTATCCTTCTTCTTAATTAATATTATTCGCACCTTCCATCTCTGGTGATGATATGACAAAATTAATGGCTCAGATTGGTTCCTAGTTCTCACACCAGGAAAAGTTCTCACCGGAACCAATATATATATATATATATATATATGTGTGTGTGTGTGTGTGTTATTAACTACACTATGTGCGCATATAATCTATGTTCTATTTATATGTAATATATGATCTGATACAATTAATTAAGAAAATATTATTTTATTGTATATATAAAGGACAAATATTTTCCTCCTTCACAATGAGGTAAAATTTTTATTGGATATTTCATTTATGCATCTTCAGTTTTGAAAGTGAATGAATAATTCATAAGTTAGGGGTTTCAGACATTTTATTGAGTATAATCTATAAGATTATTCTTGATTATATTATTATTATTATTATTATTAAAATTAAAGTTCATGCATCTTCAGTTTTATAAACTTAAAGGATAGTTCATATATGAAATTTGAGAAGTTATATTTGGTATAATGTATACAACTATTATTATCATATTTATTATTATTATTATTATTATTATTATTATTATTATTATTATTATTATTATATCGTACTTGGACTCCAACTATTAGAAACTAAAATGGTAGTTCATAATTTATACAATTTATTTTTATAGATTATCATGTATAAAATAATTTGTGATTATTGTATTATTATTATTCATGGATATTCAGTTTTGAAAACTGAAAAGATAGTTTATAAATTATGATATTTCAGAACTTTTATTTAGTGTAATGGAGTATAAGATTATTCTTTAATATTATTATTATTATTCATGCGTCTGCAGTTTTATAAATTGATAGAGTAGTTCATAAATTATAGAATTTCAAGATTTCTATTAGTAGAATATATAAGATTATTACTCTTTTTCTTATTCTCATACTTATTATAATTATTATTATGGATATCTTACCTGAACTCTCATATAAAATAAATATGATTACATATAAAAATATGAACCATTATAGTTAATTATATATAGTGTAATAGATTACATATATTGAACAATTATCTTATAGGGAGTTCAATTTGGCATTGCACTTATTGATAGACATAAGAACCATAGTATACACTTTCATACAGTAGATAAAGCGTGACATGTCTGATGGAGATCATATTCACTTTGGGACCGTAGTAGGTAAATTTGATGGAGAAAGAGACATCACCTTGGGCTCCGTTGATTTATCGCGTGTTGATTTTATTGAAAAGATTGAAGTCATGGTATTTGTTTCAATCATAATTGTGTTTACCAAGTGTTATTCATGTCATCATGTGGCTTCAGTGGGTATTTACGTTTGGCATATGCCTGTCCTTATTGAGATCCTTGGGGATGATTCTGTACTACAGTTCGTCAGAGGAACTTTAGGAACGAAAGGGGATTTCAGAATATTCGTGTAGATAGCTAAGTCTTCCCACCGGATTCGCACAAAAGAAGTATACTTACACTTATATAGTAGTGATTAAATTTATATGCTTAGTCTAATAGGAAATAAAATATTCAAATGACTATTCGTCTATTGTATTTTTATTTAAAAAGGGGCAAAAAAAACTACGGAAAGATGGTACTTTTTGATGGTGTTTAAGAACTCAATTTATATGCCCTTGGGCATGATCATACACTACAGGAAAATGACACTTGGAAAGGGTTGACAACCAGTTAGGTCAGTGGGTGCTGTATCTAAACTGATTGCAACAGAGGGAGAACTGGCCACATAAAAATTACCTTATAGAGAGAAACCAAACCAAACATACCCAGTATATCTCGCTCAGAGCAGGGTCTGGGGAGGGTAAGATGTACGCAGACCATGCCCCTACTTTTTACGGTAGGGAGGCTGTTCCCGTGAAGACCCCAACTTAGTGCACAACAAAATAATGAGTGATATATACAAAGGGAAGCATATGATTCGAAAAAGCTCAATACCATACCTGAGCCCATGGCTTAATCCATATGGGACTTACCTAAGAGGAATTTGGCTACTTCACTCCCGATGAACTCTGCTCTAACAGAAGGGAGGTTGACTCCGCACACCGCTCCCTGTCGAAAATACACCACACGCAAGAAACAGTAGGATAAAATATAAAAATAAAATAAAAATAAAAATACAATGCTCTAGGTCAAAGCTAACCGAAATAACTCAATCCTGAGACTCGCTACTACCGAACCGCTCCCAAAAAATGAATCCACAACTCTGATGTGGCGCCTCTAAGAGCACCTATCAACAGTCATGGTCTCGAATAAGTTTAAGGCCTTCAAATCTAATCTCAACTGCTCCTCCCACGTCCTCCTTGGTCTGCCTCTCCTCCTCCCCCTACAACCAATAAACTCTCGACCCTCCTCACCGGAGAATAGGCCTGCCTCTTGCGGATGTAGCCACACCATCTCAATCTCTCTTCCCTAACTTTTACTGAAATGTGCGCCACTTCTAGCGCGTTCCTGAAAACCCCGTTCGGGATTCTATCCAACATTGTGCGACCACACGACCAATGTAACATTCTCATTTCATCCGCTCCAACTTGCACTCAAGCGACTTCTTCATCGCCCAACATTCAGAGTCATACAACATTGCAGGTCCGATTGCCGCTCTATAGAATTTACCCTTCAACTTTAGAGGGACTTTCTTGTCGCACAGGACCCCTGGCGCTGCTCTCCACCTTAGCCATCCCGCCTTGATACAATGAGTGACATCATCTTCAAACTCTCCTTCCTTCTGAATGACCGAACCCAAATACTTGAACTTATCCATACGGGGTACGATCTGATCAACAATCATTACCTCTACCTCTTCCTCGTTGGTCTCACCACTAAAGTTACACCAGAGATACTCGGTCTTGGACCGGCTCACACGCAAGCCCTGGGATTCTAACGTAGACCTCCATAACTCCAACTTCGCGTTCACCTCACTAACACAATGTCGTCAGCAAAAAGCATGCACCACGGGATGCCATCTTGAGCCCCCTCGAAATGACGTCAAGGATTAGATCAAAGAGAAGAGGCAGGTATTTTGAAATTATTTGTGAGAGCTATTGTATAATAGTACAAATTATTATGAAATTATTACGCAGAATTAATGTTGATTTTTGGTGAATTTATTGTATAATAGTACGAATTATTATGAAATTATTACGCGGGATTAATCTTGATTTTTGGTAAATTTATTTGTCATTTTTAAATAGATATTGTAGGTTCAATGCAGGTGTAATGCTGATTAAAAAAAATTGATAAGAGGCCCGTTAGGTGTAAAAATTATTTCTGCGAGATATTTTGTAATGTATGAATGAATTATTATGGAATTATTAATCAGATTTAGTGCTGATACTTTGGTACAGTGACGTGTACGTGGAGATATTTATTTATGCTTGTTTTTTAAATAAATGATAAGAGACCCGTTAGGTGTAAAAACAGCTCTCTTAGATATAATAAAAAAAATATTTAAATATCAAAGAGACCGCCTATCTTAAATATGATGTCTGTATTTACTTAATAAGAGACCTCATATCTCTATGGATAGGTCTATTTTATATAGCAAAGAGACCCCATTTCTCTAATGACGGGTCTCTTTTCCTATATAATTATTATTCCGATCACTAGTATAACAGACCCCATTTCTCTAATAACGGGTCTCTTCGTTCTAAAAAACAGATGAGGCGGTCTCTTTATCAAACAGACCGTTGAGATAGAGACCCGTCCAAGGGCGGTCTCTTAGGCATATTTGGACGGGTCTCTTTACTTTTTTGTAGTAGTTAACCCTATCTCAACTGAAAAATACTGAGTGTCACTGACTAGAGAGTGTAAACTATTAAAATGCATCAAAGTGGCTTGTCCCATACTAGCACTTCCGTGCAATAATTCTATCAAAGGCGATTTGCCCTGATCACTTATTCTACCCCAAAATGATATTTTATTTGATTACAGATTACATCTCCTTTTTAGTTAAATTAATTTTAGAAGTAGAAACGGGTGGAAAGAAAGATAAATTTAAAAATAGATTATGAAGATGATCCACTGTAATTTCATATAGTATATATAATTATATATAAATCATAATTATTGGCAATATATAGAAATTACGATATTGAATTATGAAATAAAAAAGTTTGGGTTTTAAATAAAGGACATTGTACATGAACTCCCACACGAAATCTACATATTGTATAGTAATGAACATTGTACTTGGACTTCCAAACAATGAGCCGTCATAATTATATATTAAAGATAATCTTGTTCCGGGATATTCTTCACTTATTGGTGTCTTACCTAATACTGGTTGTAGGGAGATACAAATATGGAAGATTCTAGACCCTTCTAGAGGTAGTAGGATCCTATTAGATGTCTTACATTATCTAGGAATCCTATGTATGGAAGGACTCTCATTGTAATGCATATATAAAGGCCCCTCTATCAGTGTTATGAATACAATTGATTGACTCATATTTGCAGTCTTTCACTTTCTCCTGAAACACGTAATCAGCTCGTAGCTCGAAGAGAAAAAAAAAATCGGCCCTTACCGACCGCTGCCCACCACCGCCGCCGACCACGCCGCTGCTCACCACCGCCGGACCGACCGCTGCTTACCACAGCGGACCGACCGCTGCTTACCACAGCGGACCGACCGCTGCCCACCACCGCCGGACCGCCGCCGCCGACCACGCTGCTGCTCACCACCGCCGACCACGCCGCTGCTCACCACCGCCGGACTGCCGCTGCTCACCATCGCCGGACTGACCACCACCGCCGGACCGTCGCTGCTCACCACCGCCGGACCGCCGCTGCTCACCACCGCCGACCAACACCGCCGACCACAGCCGGACCACCGCCGACCCTCGCCGGTGCCTGTCGATCCCGCCCAACACCGGCCGATCTAGTCCAGCCACGACCGCCGCTGACCACCGCCGCCGCCGACCACCACCGGACCACCGCCGATCCAGCCCAGCCGCGATCCGACCAGCTCCAGCCCAATCAGTCCGACCCGGTTCAGAATCTTGGACCAAAAACCTAAACATCAACTTAATTTATTTTCGGAAACCGCCAAAATTGCACCCCCGGTTTCACGTCGTCGCATCGAGTACCAACCGGTAGATCGAAGCACACCACAAATTCATCCATATCACGTGCCTAATTTTATAATCGAGGTAATTATCTGAATTTGTCCCTATTCAATTCTCTGTTTTAGAAATTTTTTCTTTTGGGGACATGGGTTATTGGGTTCTTTATCTCCCACGCTACTTTGCGGTGGATGAGACCGCGAGAGAAGTCGGTATCTCTGCGTGTCGAAGAAAAATGTGTGACGGTCCTGGGGGAGTCACGGAATTGTTGAAAGTCGATACTTGTGGTTGTTGCATACACCACGTATCTGGGTGCGATTTGATATCATCGTTTTTGTCGACTTTACTAAACAACAATTAAGGGAAGTACATCGAGTAACGGTTATGTTACACGCTTTTAAAAGCATCGATTGTGACCGTTTACATTGTCACTGAAATCCAACAAGACTAACTTCCTCTTGTTTATATCTTGTAGATGGCACAAAGCTCCAATATTCATCCGGAGTTCGACATCCTTGACCATGCTGGTAAGGAGTACCATAGGTGGGTCTCAGACGTTCGCTTGGCGTTCGTCGGTAAGAGATTTACCACCACCATCTTTCCCTCTAGTGAGCCAACCGCTCAAGAACCGAGCGAGGAAACCAAGGCTAATGCACTGATGTACTTGCGTAGACATATACATTCGTTGTTGAAAAAGTGTTACATGAATTTGCAAACCCCCAAATAACTATGGGATACACTCGAACAACGATTTAATAATTTGCATGATCAGCGCTTCCCCGAATTGCAACTTCAGTGGGAGCAAATACGGTTTTTGGATTATGCGAGTGTGGAGGCTTATAACCAAGCCATCCTCGATCTTCGCGCTGATCTTGGTTTTTGTGGTGTCAAGAAGTCTGATCAAGACTTGATCGAGAAGACTCTTAACACGTTTCCCGTGGGAGCAAGTGTGATTGCTCATCAGCTGAGCGTTGCCTGTGAGGAAGGGAGAATTAAAAACTTTAGTGACCTTATCTCCCACCTCGCGAAAAAAGAAAGGCACCATGAGATTATTCTCAACAGCAATGCGCACCCAGCTGGTACGAAGCCGATTCCGGAAGTGAATTAGGCTATCCACGGGAAGGCACCACGACAAAATAGAAAAGGCAACGCTACTCAGTTTCTACAAGCGCCACGGGTGCATGACTCGAGCAAGAGAGGGAAAAGACGAGGTCTTCGTTCCAATGTGTGGAAGAGGCAAGGTGGCTCGGCCACGAGTCTTAGTGGAGCCCAACCACGTGGACCGCTTTCTGCCGCCGGGATTGGAATCACTCCAAAAGAAGTCCGGAATTGCTATACTTGCGGCTCAAAGAAGCATACTTACCGCAATTGCAAGGCGTCAAAGAACATCCAAGCCTACTACAAGCACTATAAATAGTACTTGACTCAAGAGTCAAATTACATGGAAGAAGATAATGAGAATACGGAGGTGAACCATATTGAGATCCCTCCTCTCACCATTGCAGACAAAGTCCAACATTTGGATGTTGCTGACTTTGACTAGATCATTGTAGTTTGACTAGTTTTTACGCTTTGGTTATGTTTTGGCTTGTTTCTAGCTTTCTTTCGAGAACTACTTTGGGATTTTCTATGAATGTAATAAAGTTGGCCATGATGACCAAAATTCTTTTACTTGTTGTGATTGTGCAAAAATGAATTTTATTTTTCTCTTCCAAAGCATGTTTGGTTTATCACAAAACAAGCCCAGTAAAGAATTGCTTGGTTAATTTGATACATTGGTGGTTTCATCAAAACTTTTGATCAAGACTAGGCGCATCCTCCTTGATATTTGTTTATGCTTTGAAAGTTCAAACGGAATCAGTGGTTTTTAAACAGTCTTAGCTGTACCGACATTCCTACTTTCTCTGCAAGTCTACCAAGTTGGAATTACCGAAAGGATCATTAGTCGAGTTATAAATCGAACACCCCGATGTATTTTGAAGTGTTTAAACGCTCCTATGGCTATATTGCCACAGTATGTATCAATAATAACGCCTTTGAAAAAGGTTTCAACCTTGTTCTATCACTCAACAATAGGGAAATACCAAAATAGCAACTTGAAACGAGCACTGAGATCTGAGTTTAATGATCCAGAAAGTGCACGACCTATGGATAGAAAGATACGGAAGTCTAGTTTCCAGAACAACTGATCGTTCGTCCATAGGCTTCTTAACGAAGAAGTTATTGCTGTTTTAGTGAACAAAATTCAAGCTACGCGGAAATTATTTCCAGCGATTGTGCTAACTTTGATCCTAACCAACTTGGTCGAATTTCCCCAAACTCGAAGTTAATAAGTTTTCGCTATGTCTTTCATCACAAGACTAATCGAGTTTCATGTCTTATTGTAGATGTCCCGTGGCGAAATTGAGTGCCTTGCTGATAGTAGAACAACCCACACTATTCTTTGGAATAGGCAATTATTTAAGGATATTGTGCCATATATATCCTCAGTGACAACAATGATTGGTTCCTCCCAAGTAATTCAAGGGAGGGGACCTGCTCATTTCTTGCTACCTAATGGTACGCATATTAATATCACAAATTCTCTCTATGCCCCAAGAGCAAACCGAACCTCGCTAAGTTTTAGGGACATCCGTGCCAACGGTTATCACCTTGATACACACTGTGAGAATGGGATAGAATTTTTGTGTGTTACTCTGGCAGAATGCGGAAAACGCCGCGTTCTCGAGAAACTTATGAGTCTAAGTAGTGGTTTATACCAGACTACAATAAGGGTTATTGAATCCTATGCTGTAAGTCACGAACTTTGTGATTCCGAAGCATACCAACTATGGCATGACCGACTCGGTCACCCTGGACACGACATGATGATTCCCATTTTGAAAAACTCACACGGTCATCCGATTTTCAAGTCCAGAAAATGATTGGAAGCACCACTCGATATCGGCATTGATGTGAGTGAGTCTGATACCGTATCACCGGGATTAAGGATCGCACACCCTGATAAGGTTGACAGTGCATCTCTCGTAAATACCGAAGCTTCTGTGGCAATTTCCAATGCCCATAAATCGTTTTGTAAAGCCTGTTCACTAGCAAAATTGATACCTTCTCCGTCCTTTGCTAAAGACTCAACACAAAATATTCGCTTCTTACAAAGAATTCAAGGGGACATTTGTGGACCTATTCAACCAGAGTGCGGACCATTCAGATACTTTATGGTTCTGGTTGATGCATCGACGAGATGGTTGTTAGGCGTATTTTTATGCGCTTATTTATCATTATTTTATATCCATTTGAAGTCTAAATCTGTATAAATGAGCTTTTGATGCACTATCTTTATATGTTTTGAAGGAAATTAGAGTCCGGAAGCTCGAACGGCGAAAAACGGGCCAAAACGACAATTTTTGGCCTGGGGCCGCGGCACACCAAGACTAGGCCACGGCACACGCACGGCACCGCAAGGCGCCGAACCCACTGTATCGGGGGCCGCGGCACGCACTTACTGAGCCGCCATGAAGAAAACTGCGCCCAGGTATAAGGCACTGAGCATTAGGGGCCGCGGCACGCCCTTATTGAGCCGCGGCCCGCGGGGCGGTTTTGCTAATTTTGCCGTGTTTCTGAGCCGTTTCTGAAGCCCGTTTTCGACCTAATCCACGGACGCGTTTTGGAGATGATTGATGGTTATAAATATGGATTAAAGGCCTGAAAAGAAAGGGGATGGAATCATCGAGGAATCGAAGAGAAGGAGAAAAACACCAAGGAGCAGAGAGCGGAAGCTAGAGAACGGAGGAATCCAAGTTCTTCATCTGTGTTTGATTTCTATGCTTTCTTTAATTCTTTGTGTATTTTTATTTTCTAGCATGTCAGTCTAGAACCCTATTCTAGGGTTTTGATGAAACCGAGGTTTTGATGAATTAACTTTTGATTTTGCATTATCAATATAATTCCCTTTTCTATTGAGTTTTCCCCAATTGTTGTTGATGCTTTCAATTGTGTGGCCTATAATTGAATTGTTTTGATTACGCAACTCGAATCGGGAGAGGAGAGTTGGTAGAAAAAATTGGTGAGAACCGTTTTATCTTGTGAGATAGGAATACACTCATAGGAATTACGTGGCCTTTCTGAAGATTTCGTGCTTTTTGCCTATTGTCGAATTAATTCACCTAGGAATAGAGTGTGTTATTCGCCTTAGAAAATTCTATTGACCTCGGGAGAGGCGGTAGAGTATTTTAGCAACCTTCACCTTCAATAAATTGGGAAATCATTAAATTCATATAATCAAGAGTAATTCGGATAAACCGAGGTGGATTCACAATCCTAGATTAATTCCTTATTTGATTTTCTTTCTTCAAACAATCGATTTTACTATTTATTCTTTTTAGTTATTACTTGCACCTCCAATTTCGATCGTTCAGATAAAATTAGAATACTCATAAATTGGTAGTTAGTAAGTCAGTCCTCGTGGGAACGATATCTTACTTATCACTTTATTACTTGTTTACGACAACGTGCACTTGCGTTCACCAAATCTCGCAATAAGTTTTTGGCGCCGTTGCCGGGGACTGATTATTTTACTAATATCGATTTCAGTATTTCTAGTCTTAGTTTGAACATTATTTTATTTTTGTGTATTTTTTTTTTCCTTTCAGGAATTTCTGGTTAGTGCATGAGAAAATTCGGTAACGAAGGCCTACTACCTTTGGATACCGAACTCGAGCGCACTCTTCGGAAAAACAAGAAGGAAAAGCGCGAGCTACCAGCAAAAGACATTATGGCCGATAACACGGAAAATCACGGAGCAGACAACCCTATTCAGCAAGCTCAACCGGCATTAGCACTCCGTGATTATGCAATACCACAAATCAATGGAAACTTTTTGGGGATTCGGCGTCCAACCATCCAAGCAAACAACTTTGAAATTAAGCCGGCTATTATTCAGATGGTACAAGCAAGCCAATTTTGTGGACTGGCGAACGATGATCCCAACACACACATCACTTCATTCCTTGAGATTTGTGACACCTTCAAGAATAACGGTGTTACCGATGATGCTATTCGTCTGTGGCTTTTCCCTTTCTCTCTAAGGGACAAAGCCAAATTTTGGTTGAATTCACTACCACCGGGCTCTATCATGACTTGGGCGGAATTAGCACAAGCCTTTCTGGCTAGGTTCTTTCCACCGTTAAAGACAGCGAGACTTAGGAAGGAGATAACTACTTTCGGGCAATTTGATATGGAGTCGCTTCACGAAGCTTGGGAGCGATACAAGGATTTATTACGGAGATGCCAACACCATGGCTTACCGGATTGGCTACAAATCCAAACCTTTTATAACTAAGTGCATCTACATGCACTCTTGTTGATGCAGCCGCTGGGGGTGCTCTAATGGGCAAAACGATGGCCGAAGCTCATTCTCTATTGGAGGCGATGGCTGCAAATGCTTATCAGTGGCCTTCCGAACGAGTGATCCCGAAGCGAGTTATGGGAGTTTCCAACAACGATCCGATCTCTACACTATCAGCACAAGTCGCAGCGCTGACTCAACAATTGCAAGTTTTTTCACATGCTCCTACCTCTTTTACCACGGAATCATGTAATTGGTGCAACGGGTCTCATCCTAGCGCGGAGTGCCAAGTCGGAAATCCTTTCGAGCAACCTCCAATGGAACAAGCTCAGTTTGTGGGGAACGGGAATCGGCAGAACAATCCGTATTCCAACACATATAATCAAGGGTGGCGAAATCACCCAAATTTTTCGTGGAAGAACGGGCAAGCTTTAAAACCTCCACAAGCTCAATTTGCGCAGCCCCCACAGCAGCCCCCTCAACCACCAAAGGTATCCTTGAAAGATGCTCTTGCTCAAATGGCGGCTGATACGAGCCAATTCATGACCCACAATGAGACTACCTTACAAAATCATTCCGCCTCCATCCGAAACTTGGAAGTACAAATGGGGCAGATTGCAAGTCCATTGTCCTCTCGACCTCAAGGTGTATTACCCAGCGCAACCGAAATGAACCCCAAGGAAAACGTGTAAGCAATCGAGCTACGAAGTGGAAAGGAGCTGAAAGTGCAGCCTACCAATAACAAGGACAAAATCGACCAAAGTGAGAAAGAAAAGGACGAGGCGCCCAAGCCAAAGGCAGTGTCGACTACTCATCCCACTCCTCAAATTCCATTCCCACAACGTCTGCAAAAGCAAAAATTGGACAAGCAATTCTCCAAGTTTCTTGACGTCTTCAAGAAACTACATATCAACATTCCATTTGCCGACGCCTTGGAACAAATGCCGAGTTATGTGAAGTTCATGAAAGAAATCTTATCAAACAAAAGAAAGCTCAAGGAGTATGAGACAGTAGCATTGACGGAGGAGTGCAGTGCTATTCTACAGAAGAAGCTCCCACCTAAATTGAGGGATCCCGGAAGCTTTACTATTCCATGCACCATTGGGAATTCGTCCTTTGAAAGAGCTTTATATGATCTTGGAGCCAGCATAAACCTTATGCCCCTTTCTATTTTTAAGAAGCTGGATATTGGGGAAGCCAAGACGACGACGGTCTCTTTGCAATTAGCCGATAGATCTATCAAATATCCGAGGGGAGTAATAGAGGACGTCTTAGTCAAGGTCAATAAATTCATCTTTCCGGCTGATTTCATTGTGCTCGACATGGAGGAGGACCACGACATCCCAATTATCTTGGGAAGACCATTTTTGGCAACCGGCTGAACTTTGATTGATGTGGAAAAAGGGAAGCTTACTCTACGAGTTCAAGAGGAGCAAGTAACGTTCAATATCTTTCGATCCTTAAAATATCCTAGTGACGCTGAAAATTATTTCCAAGTTGACGTCATTAACTCGTGTGTAAGTAGAGCCTTTTCGAGAGAATTATCCATCCAATCCACTGGAGTCCGTTTTAATTGTGTCTGCTTCCGAATTAAATTCAGAGCATGTAGCCTATGTACGACACATGGATGCTTCCCCACCATTTTTCACTCGTCGACCATGTAAGGAGCTCGGAAGTTCACCGTCTCGACCCATCCCATCAATCAAGAAACCCCCAAAGCTGGAGCTCAAGCAGCTGCCGACTCATTTAAAATATGCATTTTTGGGACCCGACGATTCCTTGCCAGTCATTCTTTCGGCCACTTTAGCGAGGAATCAAGAGGAGAAATTATTGAGGGTTCTGAGGGAGTACAAATCTGCCCTTGGATGGTCTATTGCGGATATTAAGGGAATCAGCCCGTCCATTTGCATGCACAAAATTTTGATGGAGGAGGACTACAAACCATCTGTGGAGCATCAGCGCCGTTTAAATCCAAATATGAAAGAGGTGGTAAAAGTCGAGGTTTTAAAACTCCTCGACGCAGGTATGATCTTTCCTATTTCTGATAGCAAGTGGGTAAGCCCGGTCCAAGTTGTGTCCAAGAAGGGTGGGATAACGGTTATTCAAAATGATAATAATGAATTAATTCCCACTAGGATTGTCACGGGGTGGCGTATGTGCATCGATTATAGGAAATTAAATAAAGCCACTAGAAAAGACCATTTCCCTTTACCTTTTATTGATCAAATGTTGGATAGATTAGCCGGACACGATTTCTATTGCTTTCTTGATGGTTATTCTGGGTATAATCAGATTTATATAGCCCCAGAAGACCAAGAAAAGACGACGTTTACATGTCCTTATGGCATTTTCACTTATAGGCGCATGCCTTTTGGTCTATGTAATGCGCCGGCCACTTTTCAACGGTGTATGATGGCTATTTTTTCTGACATGGTAGAGCATTGCATTGAAATTTTTATGGATGATTTTTCTGTTTTCGGTGATTCGTTTGATATGTGTTTGCAGAATTTGCAGAAAGTCCTAAAAAGATGCGAAGAAACAAATTTGGTCTTGAACTGGGAGAAGTGCCATTTTATGGTCCAGGAGGGCATTGTACTTGGCCACCGAATATCCTCACATGGAATTGAAGTCGATCGGGCCAAAATTGAAACAATCGAGAAGATGCCTCCGCCTACCTCGGTAAAAGGCATAAGGAGTTTTTTGGGACACGCCGGTTTTTACCGCCGGTTTATTAAGGATTTTTCGAAAATCACGAAGCCGTTATGCAATCTGCTCATGAAGGATGTTCTGTTTAATTTTGACGAGTCGTGTAAAGAATGTTTCGATTTATTGAAGAAAGCTCTAAGCACCGCCCCGGTAATAGTCGCTCCAGACTGGGACCTTCCGTTCGAGTTAATGTGTGATGCTAGTGATTTTGCCATTGGGGCTGTTTTGGGACAGAGACGAGGGAAGTGTTCCACGTCGTGTATTATGCAAGCCGAACACTTGACGACGCCTAAAGAAATTATGCCACAACGGAAAAAGAATTGTTGGCGGTGATCTTTGCTTTTGATAAATTCCGGGCGTATTTACTGGGGACGAAAGTGGTAGTGTGGACTGACCATTCGGCGATAAAATACCTTATGGAGAAGAAGGATGCTAAACCAAGGCTGATAAGGTGGGTGCTCTTCTCCAAGAATTCAACTTGGAAATCCGCGACAAAAAGGGGTCTGAGAACGTTATTTCCGATCACCTTTCACGGTTAGAGAGTCCCCTTGAGAAGGGAGAAGGTCATCCACAAATCATGGAAACCTTTCCCGAAGAACAGCTCTACAAGTTGGGTTCGCAACACGCGCCTTGGTATGCTGATCTAGTGAACTATTTGGCGAGCAAAATAATTCCGAATGACCTCTCGCGCCATCAGAAGAAGAAGCTAATTTCAGACGCTAAGTATTACTTGTGGGACGATCCTTTTCTGTTTAAAAGACGCCCTGATCAAATCATTCGCACATGTGTTCTGGATGAGGAAATCCACAGTGTGCTGAATCAGTGTCATGCATCACCCTACGGTGGGCATTTTAGCGGAAATAGAACAGCGGCAAAGGTCTTACAATTGGGGTTCTATTGGCCGTCATTATTCGAAGATGCTCACTCCTTTGTGTCCATGTGTGATCGGTGTCAACGGACGAGAAACATCTCAAAACGACATGAAATGCCGTTGAACACCATACTTGAGGTTGAATTGTTCGACGTATGGGGGATCGACTTAATGGGTCCATTTCCTCCATCAAATAAGAATCTCTATATTCTGGTAGCAGTGGATTACGTCTCAAAGTGGGTCGAAGCGGTGGCACTACTAACGAATGGGTCCAATGTCGTAATCAAATTTATAAAAAAATATATTTTCACGTGTTTTGGGACACCACGTGCTATTATCAGTGATGGTGGTTCACACTTCGACAACAAATTCCTTGATGCGGTCTTGAGAAAATACGGAGTCACTCATCGTGTTGCTACAACCTACCATCCCCAGACGAGCGGTCAAGTCGAGATATCAAATCGAGAGCTAAAGTGGATCTTAGAAAAAACAGTTAGCTCGTCTCGAAAAGATTGGTCCTTTAAACTCGATGATGCACTTTGGGCATACCGTACTACGTATAAAACACCTATCGGGATGTCGCCTTACAGATTGGTTTATGGGAAAAGTTGTCATTTGCCCGTAGAGATGGAACATCGTGCTTACTGGGCGATGAAGAAATTAAATTTTGATCTTAAATCTGCTGGTGAAAAGCGTTGTTTTCAGCTGAACGAGCTGGAGGAAATTCGCCACGATGCGTACGAAAATGCGAAGCTTTATAAGGAGCGGATAAAGATTTGGCATGATAAGCACATCACACAGCGAGAGTTCGTCCCGGGTCAAGAGGTGTTGCTGTTTAATTCTCGCTTAAGGTTATTCCCTGGGAAATTGCGTTCACGATGGTCGGGAGCGTTTACAGTAGTTCAAGTATTTCCACACGGAGCAGTGGAAGTACAAAAAGATGACCGTAAATTTAAAGTTAATGGGCAGCGGTTGAAGGCCTACTTGGGTAATCCAATAGAGGCACAGAAGATGAGCATCGTCTTATCCACCGCCGGATGAATGCTAGAAAAGTCCGTCTAAAGACTATAAACTTAGCGCTTCTCGGGAGGCAACCCGAGTATTAGTTGTAGATTTTTGTTTTTCAGTGTTTTCATGCATTCTAGAGTCTATGTTTTTCGTCATTTTTGCTTTGATATACTTATCTCTCGCGTTCTAAGTGTTTTCCTTTGAAAATTCTGTGCAGAAATCACCACAGGGGAAAATTCAGCAATGGGCCGCGGCACAATGGAAGCGAGCCGCGGCACACACAAGTTGACACAAAAAGGCCAACCGAACTGTACTCTGTGCCGCGACACGACCTTACTGAGCCGCGGCACACCCGGTCCCTGAGCCGCGGCACGCCAAATGTCCAAGAAACGCCCAGGAAGCTGTACTCCGTGCCGCGGCACAGACCAAATGAGCCGCGGCACACTTACCAAATGAGCCGCGGCACACTTACCAAATGAGCCGCGACACCCATATGTTGAGCCGCGGCACACGAAAACATAACATAAAGGCCCAGTCAGGCTGTACTTTGGGCCGCGGCTCACTTAAGCTGTGCCGCGGCCCCTGTTGCGAAGTTGGAACGCCCAGCATTCCTTCATATACTCGATCGGCCGACACCAGGTAAGTTTCTTCCTTCTTCTTCGCACAACACTCGGATGACACCCATTCAAGTTTTCTTCTTCTTTCCTTCTTCCATACAAAGCAAGTCGATGAGAGAGCAGGCCCGCCGAGCCAATCGAACTGAGGAGAGGCGCTTGGCGGCGAGAGATGCTTACCATCAGGATTACCTTGCTGCATGGACGAGCCATATTCTGCACCCGGACGGGCCTTTCATTCCACCAGTTAGGCCATCCACACCACCTTCCTCGCCGGACGAGGCCGGTACCAGTTCATGAGCTGACATTAGGGGAGTACTTGACCTTTTCTTTTATCGCATATTATTATCTATGTCCATTGAGGTCAATGTACGTCCTAAGTTTGGGGGGGTTACTTTCTGGTTCTTTTTTACTTATTCGTTGACATTTTTCGCTATTTTTCGTTATTCTTGACGCTAGCCTTGCTTGTCTTGTTTTTATTTGCATTCGTGAATTTTACGTGCATCCTTGTGTAAAATTGGTGATATGATACTGATTTCTTTTTGAAGAAACGGTTGAGTATTTGGTCGAGTTGCAGTCAACGATATCTGTTTCCTCTGAGTATTCATTTAGGTCTGAAATTTTTCGTTTTTGTAGAAATTTTAGCGTATAAGAAAGGAGACATACGTGTTTTCAAATCGCCGTCTATGGTTACACTTTTCACGTAGCTAATCGTCCAGTAACATGAGTCTTGTTGGCACTTATATTGAGTTTAGAGTCGGATAGTCTTTCCCAAAAAGTCGAGAAATTATACATGCTCTATGATGGGAAGTCTAGTAACCGGGGGTATTCACGTGACCCGTTGTTTACTCTCGCGTAAAACGACAACCCTGAATAGACTAATGGTTTAGTGATATCACATTTACAATGATGGGAAGCCTAGTAACCGGGAGTATTCACGTGACCCATTATTTACTCTCGCGTAAAACAGCAACCTTGAATCGGATGTGCGGGAATAGCTATTCGAGTTTTTTCTCCGCTGTAGAGGGGAACTTAGTAACTAGAAGCATCCATGTGCCCCATGAGTGTCTTTTACATCAAACGGTTCCCCAATACATGAGAATGGAAATCCACCCTAGGGTTGTCCCGATGAAACATCCCGAGATCCGAAACCTAGTGGTTAACTCGAATCATAATAATAATTATACATAAGGGAATGCTGTCCGAGGATTATTTCGACGATGAAACTCTTGAAATTTTTGCCACTAGACTATGGGACTGGGCGAGTTAGCTTGTTTAATCTAACCCTTCATATTGGCGGTCGGTTAAATTCACGCTTGTTAATCTTTGAGCTTGATTTTCTTCATGAACGATTGATTAGCACTAAAAAATGGTTACTTTGTGGAAACAGTGTCCGTGATGTGACTCACTAATACGATACTCGTATTATTCTATGAGATTTTCAGGGTAGTATTAATTAAGTTGAGCACTATGGATTTGCACGATCATTCACGATACTTCTTGTTTAAAATTAATTTTTGCTTGAGGACAAGCAAAGGCTCAAGTTTGGGGGTATTTGTTAGGCGTATTTTTATGCACTTATTTATCATTATTTTATATCCATTTGAAGTCTAAATATGTATAAACGAGCTTTTGATGCACCATCTTTATATGTTTTGAAGGAAATTGGAGTCCGGAAGCTCGAACGGCGAAAAACGGGCCAAAACGACAATTTTTGGCCTGGGGCCGCGGCACACCAAGACCAGGCCACGTCACACGCACGGCACAGCAAGGCGCCGAACCCACTATACCGGGGGCCGCGGCACGCACTTACTGAGCCGCGCCCCATGAAGAAAATTGCGCCCAGGTATAAGGCGCTGAGCATTAGGGGCCGCGGCACGCCCTTATTGAGCCGCGGCCCGCGGGGCGGTTTTGCTAATTTTGCCGCGTTTCTGAGCCGTTTCTGAAGCCCGTTTTCGACCTAATCCACGGACGCGTTTTGGAGATGATTGATGGTTATAAATAGGGATTAAAGGTCTGAAAAAAAGGGGATGGAATCATCGAGGAATCGAAGAGAAGGTGAAAAACACCAAGGAGCAGAGAGCGGAAGCTAGAGAACGGAGGAATCCAAGTTCTTCGTCTGCATTTGATTTCTATGCTTTCTTTAATTCTTTGTGTATTTTTATTTTCTAGCAAGTCATGCTAGAACCATATTCTAGGATTTTGATGAAACCGAGGTTTTGATGAATTAACTTTTGATTTTGCATTATCAATATAATTCCCTTTTCTATTGAGTTTTCCCCAATTGTTCTTGATGCTTTCAATTGTGTGGCCTATAATTGAATTGTTTTGATTATGCAACTCGAATCGGGAGAGGAGAGTTGGTAGGAAAAATTGGTGAGAACCGTTTTATCTTGTGAGATAGGAATATACTCATAGGAATTACGTGGCCTTTCTGAAGATTTCGTGCTTTTTGCCTATTGTCGAATTAATTCACCTAGGAATAGAGTGTGTTATTCGCCTTAGAAAATTCTATTGACCTCGGGAGAGGCGGTAGAGTATTTTAGCAACCTTCGCCTTCAATAAATTTGGAAATCATTAAATTCATATAATCAAGAGTAATTCGGATAAACCGAGGTGGATTCACAATCCTAGATTAATTCCTTATTTGATTTTCTTTCTTCAAACAATCGATTTTACTATTTATTCTTTTTAGTTATTACTTGCACCTCCAATTTCGATCGTTCAGATAAAATTAAAATACTCATAAATTGGTAGTTAGTAAGTCAGTCTTCGTGGGAACGATATCTTACTTATCACTTTATTACTTGTTTACGACAACGTGCACTTACGTTCACCAAATCTCATAACAATGGTCACACGTTGCTCTGCTATCCACAAGAAATGCTGCATTTGCTAAACTCCTAGCACAAATCATCAAGTTACGGGCTAACCATCCCGACATACCAATCTCGTCATTAAGATTGGACAACGCTGGTGAGTTTACGTCAAAATCCTTTGACGACTATTGCATGTCGATTGGGATTGAAGTTGAACATCTCGTCCCCCATATTCATTCGCAGAATGGCCTTGCTGAGGCTATGATTAAGCAGTTACATCTTATCGCCCGAGCATCGGTATTGTGCACCAACTTGCCGATTTCTGCCTGGGGTTATGCAATTTTGCATGCGGCTATACTTATTCACTTTCGATCCACTGCCAATCAACCGTTTAGTGCGTGCCAGTTGGTAACTGGATATGAGCCTGATATTTCACACTTACGCATTTTTGGTTGTGCAGTCTATGTGCCAATTACGCTTCCACAGCGTACTAAAATGGGTCCGCAAAGATGATCAGGTATATAAGATGGCTATGAATCGCCTAAAATTATCCGCTATTTGGAACCTTTGATAGGAGATCTATTTACTGTAAGATTTGCAGACTGTCACTTTGATGAGACAAACTTCCCGTCGTTAGGGGGAGAGAGGAATCGAACGATTCCAGTTGAATGCCAGGAAATTGTCTGGTGTGCTCCCTCCTTGCCTCATCAGGATCCCTGCACGGCTCAATCCGAGCTAGAAGTGCAACGTATTCTCAGTCTTTAGAAAGTTGCGGATTCGGTGTCCGATAGCTTTACTGATACTGCGAAAGTGACAAGATCTACCGTTCCCGCTGCAAATGTTCCTGCAAGGTTAGAAATCCCAGTTATAGGGCAAGGTTCAGCCGCCCAAAGATATGATGCCCCCGACATCGACCTTAGTGGTGGGATGGCTGCTTCAGCTGCTCTTATCCCTGCTCGAAAGAGGGGGAGTCCAGTGGGTAGAAAAGATACCGAACCTCGAAAGAGAAGAGGAACGGAGGCACAACATCCTCTCATTATCGACACAATGACTCCGTTACACAAGATTATCTCTGACTACGGATATGTCCTCAAATCAACAATGGAACAATCAACGGACGCGTCGGAAACTTTGTTGATGTCAGAGAATAAAGAAATCTCGATATAATGTACGAGTGAATACGTACTATTGGACAGGTTGTCCACGCTAGTCGATGATGCTTTTGCCTACTCCGTCGCTCAAGAAATTATTGAAGACGACGATGCTGATCCGCACTCGGTTGCTGAATGTCAACGATGAGCCGATCGACCGAAATGGAAAGATGCAATGCAAGCTGAACTAGACTCAATGGCTAAACATGAGGTATTTGGCCGTATCGAGCCAGTACCCATGGGCGTTAAACAAGTTAGATATAAGTGGGTCTTTGTTCGTAAACACAATGATAAGAATGAGGTCATGCATTACAAAGCGAGACTAGTTGCCCAAGGCTTCTCGCAGCGCCCTGGCATTGACTACGAGGAGACATATTCTCCCGTTATGGACATCATCACTTTCCGCTACTTAGTCAGTTTGGTAGTGTCCAAAAAACCGAATATGCAGCTTATGGATGTGGTTACAGCGTATCTTTATGGGGATCTAGATACAGATATTTATATGAAAGTCCCTGAAGGGATTTTGTTGCCCAAATAAAGTAGCTCTAAACCACAGAGCGCTTATGCTGTGAAACTGCGTCGTTCACTGTATGGGTTGAAACAATCCAGAAGGATGTGGTACAACCGCCTACGTGAATACTTGGTTGGGAAGGGATACGAGAACAGTGATATTTGCCCATGCATTTTTGTGAAAAGAACAGATACAGGATTCGTGATTGTAGTCGTCTATGTAGATGACATGAATGTTATCGGTACCGTAGATGAGGTCAATGAAACGGCCCAATACCTTAAATCCGAATTCGAGATGAAAGACCTGGGGAGGACTCGATTCTGCTTGGGTTTAGAGCTAGAACATCAACATGATGGTATAATCATTCGTCAATCTGCCTATGTCCATAAAATGTTCAGGAGATTTAGTATGGACAAGGCACATCCTCTTGCTACCCCCATGGTTGGTCGAAGTCTGGAAATGAACAAGGATCCATTTCATCCTAAAGAGGAGGATGAAGAAGTCCTCGGAGCAGAAACACCGTACCTTAGCGCAATCAGTACATTGTTGTATCTGGCTCAATGTACTCGTCCAGACATCGCATTCTTTGTAAATTTGTTAGCGAGATTTAGCTCCGCTCCCACGATAAGGCATTTGAATGGAGTAAAACACATCTTTCGATACTTGAAAGTCTCCAGTGATCTTGGATTGTTCTTCCTACATAAGAGAGAGCGATATTCCGAAAGGAATTGTTGAGGTTAAGATGATGCATACCGACCGTCGATCTTCCTCTGATATTGCAGCTAAGCATGGCAGCTTGACTACCAGAAGTGCTAATGCGAGCAAACTTACCCCCTATGCAGAGAATCCTAACAATATGTTAGTTGGATTTGCTGATGCCGGTTATCTCTCTGACCCGCATAAAGGACGCTCCCAAACTGGTTATGTGTTTACCATTAAGAATACGACGATATCTTGGCGATCTACCAAACAGACCCTGGTCGCTACTTCCTCGAACCATGCAGAGATAATTGCATTGCACGAATCCGTAAGGGAGTGCATTTGGCTTTGGTCAGTCATAGACCATATACGAGGAACTTGTGGATTAGATCCCATTACAGCAACCCCTACTTGCATCTTTGAGGACAATGCGGCATGCATTGAGCAGATGAAGTTAGGTTTCATTAAGGGTGACAATACCAAATCGCGCCGAAGTTCTTTTATAATCAGCAACAGCAGAACTTGCTGAATATCGAAGTGAAACAAGTGAGTTCCGATGAGAATATCGCAGACTTTTTTACTAAGTCTCTGCGAAAATATATATTTGAGAAACATGTGAGAAGCATCGACATGTGTTGATTATCCGAGCTCAACTAATGATAGCTCGTAGGGATGAGTTGTTATGTATACCTCAGGGGGAGTATACTTCACATGATTCTGACATTTGTAGGTGGTGCGTTGTGATCTTTTTCCTCACCAAGTCTTTTGTTTTTCCCACGGGGTTTTGTTTGACTTGGAAAGGTTTTTTACCGAGGCAAAATCTTATGCACATGATAGTATTAGTGCTCGACACAGGGGGAGTGTTCCGGGATATCCTTCCCTTATTGGTGTCTTACCTAATACTAGTTGTAGGGGATACAAAGATGGAAGGTTCTAGACCCTTCTAGAGGTAGTAGGATCCTATTAGATGTCTTACCTTATCTAGGAATCTTATGTATGTAAGGACTCTCATTGTAATGCCTATATAAAGGCCCCTCTATCAGTGTTGTGAATACAATTGATTGACTCATATTTGCAGTCTTTTACTTTCTCCTGAAACAAATCTTAATTATATGTAATAAATATGAACAATTATAATTTAATCCTTATATAATTTAATATTAGATATATTTTAATGTTAATATGGTGTTACGCCAAAGTGGTGTGACATAAAATTACAATAAAAAATAACTTCGAGACGCCGAGACATTTCGCCCAAATTGCCATTCGAACCGACCCGACCCGACCCAACCCGAGTCGATCGGTCGATCGGACGGCGGCGGAGTGCACGCGTGTGTGTGTGCGTGCGAGGGACATCCAGTCACACATCCACTCATGTCTCACTTGTTTAGTTTGTTCACATAACCTTATATACTCACAATTTTTCCCATAATTTTCCAATGTGGGATAGAATCCCAAACTCATTCCCAAAGAGTTCACTTTGAGACATTATATCTCATTCATACCTCAATCGTTTTAACTGTTCTTACATGTTTTTGGAAATCTCTTACGGAGTACTACGTATTCCAACTGATTCCCAACTTTAACTCGTAGTCGAGCCCACTCAAAATTCCCTCTCAAGTGGGCTGCTCAAAACAGCCCATTTTCCTCTTTTTCCAACAATCCCCCATATAAATGAGATTGATGGTCCAACAGCATACGTCAGACACGGAGTTTGACTTGGTGGTAGTTACTGCAGTTAGGCATTGCATAGGATAGGTAGATTATGCTCCTTGAACCTTCCCTCGAAAAGATATATTCTCTTTACTGGCTAGACAGTGTGACTTGGTGCCTTTGAACTATCCGACCGCTTGTATAATTGATCGTATATCCTTCACAAGTACCCTCCCTTATTTATTCTGTTCTCATTATTGTGCCCGTTTTGGCCACGGACACCATCCTGGTTCTGCAAGCGTTTTTAAAGAATTGTGCCTTGCAATTCTCCTTTGAAGCGGCCCCTCTTCACTCCAACATAGGTGATTCCTTTAAGTGTTTTTGAGTAAACCCATATTTTACTCCACCCGACTATATGTTGTCGACTTAGGAATCATTAAAAGCATAAGCTTAACCTCTCTCTATGGGTATCACTGTACTCATCTTATGAATATGTAGGTTTGGGGTGACCCCCACAGTGATCGTGCCCAGTTTTATGAATTGGTTGTCCAATTGAACCTAGATCTTGGGATCTCCAGTCAGCATAGGTTGGGTGTCCTCCATAAAACCATTAGGTCATAGCAATAAGACCCATTCCTCTTGATGATTTATCAAATGGTCTTTTGATAACCCTTTGGTTAGCGGATCCGCGATGTTATCTCTTTACAAATCGAAGTCAATAGTGATAACCCCTGTTGATAGCCAAATTGGTATTATGCCTCTTCCTCATATGACGAGACTTACCATTATACTTTTTCTCTGTGCCCTACCAATCATAGATTGACTATCACAATAATTACATATTGCGGTCACAGCTTTGCCCCTTTGGAATATCTTCTAGAAATTGGCACTGCATTATACCTCTTATGCATATTTATCTAAGGTTACGATCATTGAATCTATTGTAAGTCGGGATATAACCGTATATTTTAAAGATTTCCATTCTACTGCTGCACTAGCTATTGTGAAGTATATTCACTATTTAGACATTATATTCATAATGTCAGATATCCAATTTCTATTACTATATCATTTTAGTAGTTTTTGAATATCTCATATCATGCAGCATATACGCATAAGTAATCTTTATATCATTGTAATCACTAATTGATGATTAGTTTCTTGATTACTTGTGTATCCACACAGTCTACTCATGATATAGGCTATGTCTAGTCTTGTACAATTCACTTAGTATATTAGACTGTTAGTTACTCCTTGAAAGATCAGTGATTGGATTGATGCACCATATCCATAGGCATTCCAGCTATACTTGAATTGATTCTGTTGATCTTTCCAAGATTCATGTCATCATAATATGACTGACCTCATATGAGACATTGTGAAGGACTTGATATTTTACATCTTAAAATCATCTCTTAAGTCTCATATCTCTTCGGACTTTGTAGAATTGATCCTCTTGTCATTACTGACAGCAATGACTCGATCATTCAATGTTCATTCTTAAAATGACATATTCATCATGTGTATTTAACATATACACATTTGACGTATTCATTGACTTTAATCTTTTTGACATTATAAGTTGGGATTTTAACGCTTTGAAATTACGTTACCAACAATTTACCGAGACTTCAATTTCTCATAGATCAAATTACTAATTTTAAGCGTCCCCAAGATTAGCAATTTTTCGTTAACTACATTACCAAATTTGAGCGTCCCCAAATTGGTATTTCTTGGTCATTTAATCACCATATTTGGATGTTATCAAATTAGAGATTGTATCACATCGTTTGAAGTCGTTGCTTGACATCACAATGTCAAAGATTTTATGCCACTATTTTAGTGTCAATTTAGATTCATAGTAATTTCACTAAGTTGCAGACTTTCAACCATTGTACTAAGCACATATGTCGCTGGTTCTTTAAAGTTGGCTTTTCTCAGAATCGCCATTTAGAAAGACTGCATGTATGTTCATTTGATACACTTCTACTCTGCAAAGCAGCAATAATATATATCATAATAATGAACTTTGTTCTTGTTACTAGAGAATATATCTCAAAGTACTTTAGACTCTCACATTACTATAACCTCAGTTAGTAGTTTCGCCTCTTATTTATCCATGGATCCATTTAATTTTATTTTCCAATTGAGTTTACTTTGGATCCTAGTGGTATCCATTCCAGAATAAGATCCACCATATATTAACCAAAATTCTGCGCAACAGAATTATTCTTTCTCTCTTATATGACAATTTGAAGAGTATGTTTTTTCACACAATATTGTAAATTATCTTTTAACATGCATGTTAGAAATTCAGACGTAGTGATTTTTCCAAGCTCAAGTCTTTTGCTTCAACCTTTAAAATTCACTTGGTTATTCATTTCACATTGACAAATCCAGAGTATCTCATAATTGATTTAGATTTTAAATCAGTTATGCGTTTGATACATTCTTTTCTTTAACTCGATTGGTACCCAATGATATGTCAGAATATCATTTTGTACTACGCGTCATGCATCATGTGCATATCCAGTGAAGATGCAGTCGACCGTCTTAGGTCATATCTTCACTTGCTTTGACTTAGGAACTTTAGCCTTACCAGACACCCCCACATTTTGTGGTAACCCTGAAGGCGTTCATCATGCCCTTCAAGATTTTATGTTTTGCATTAAGCAATGCCATTCGACTGAGGTGCGTATGGTCTAGTGGTTTGATGAATTATGCCTTTTGCAGCATAAAATTCTTCAAACAGAGCATCACGCTCTCCTCCTCGGTCACTTCGGATTGCTTTTATCCGAACATTGAGTTAGTTATTCAACTTCCTTTTTAAGATCTTAAAACTTAAAATCTTCATCTTTGCTCTTAAGCAAGAAGACGTCACAGGTTCTGGTGCAATCATCAATTGCAGCTTGGAGTTAATCTATAACAATTTTTGAGTCAACTATCATAACTCTAAATCTCCCAAGAATAACTGTCGACATCCTTAACCTTGTACTTTCATTCCAAGGATGTCCACAAGATCTTTGTGGTCCTTTTTTATCAATGCATACATCTTATATGATGCATTGTTAAATCCACTAAGAATGTAATACATGCATATATGGTCCCTTTGACCCATATGCATCACAATCAGTTTTTCGATACCATACTAGTATCGTTCTAGGGCACAATAGGGGATGATGCAAGTTTACATCTACCCAAACAACCCTTAGGGTTGTTAAATTTCAGCTTTTCCTAAATTTTGGACCAGTCAAACAGACCCTAGGTCTAACTTTCAACGTTTCCAAAATTTCAGGTTAGCCATACAAGACCTTAGCATTTTCCAGAATTTCCAAAAAGCAAGATTCACAAGCAAGGCCTTAATTCATTTCCAATGTTTAGAGAAAATTGTACTTTTCCAAATCAATCAATTTTTCGTAATTTGGAAATAGACTCAAGCATTTAATTTATCAAAATTGTCACAAAGTTTAATTTGTCAATTTCAAAATGATCAAAAATCCTGTTATCTCAGGAGGGTTTCAGCCAACAGGTTTAAGAATTTTCAAAACCATCCATTTACTTGATCAAATTCTCAAAATTGAGCCCAAAATTAAAATCAGTTTTATGGTTTTAAAAACTAGGTCACTGCCTTTTGTGGTCGAGCGACTCACTGCCCAATCGCCGTCTCTAGTGTTCCATTGCCCGTTTTTGATTTCAAGAACTCTCTCTAGTGTCACATCATCAAAAATTACGAGTATTACATACTAATTTTTCCATACATAAAAACATGCACAAAGTCATAATACGTTTCATGTGACAATACAAAGACCATGCAGAATGACCAAAGTGACCACATTGTTCAAAGCCTGCATAGCATATATTAGTATAAGATTCAAACTGAATCACACAGTATCAATCATGCATGGAGGACAATTAACATAGGCATTTATCATAGTACCATGGGTTTGTAACACCCCCAAATCCCATTGGGTTATTATAGTGCCGTGGACCCCACACTCGGAGATCCACCAGGCGAATACGACTAAAATACATTAAATTAACCAACAAGGAAGATCACAGTCCCTACCATGATATCCGACACAATATTCCAATAAGGAATTTCAACGACAAAAGTGGGCCTACATGGCCAAAATAAAATACAATGACATCCATGAGCCTTGCTCGGATAATACAACATGACAACAACTGACAAAACATTTTCTGCCTCCACGGGGTCAGTCATCCAGATAATGAACATCAAATACAAGTATAACATGATATGCATCCAAAGGCAGAATGAAATGGTATAATGATAATAAAAATATGAGATGCTCACAAACCAAGGTAAGAACCGAGCATTCGTGAAACCCTATGCCCACATCATACTATTAATACCTGTTCAACAGGTTAGAACATAAGTGCCCAATGGCGAATCATAATTATAGAGCACCATAATGAATTACACGACGTGAACCAAACCAGAACTGAATTAATTATGAATCACAATGCCCGAAGGCTCCAATGAAATTACCAAAACATCATAAAGGCCTGAAAGCCACTCAGCCGAAGCTGTCAATCAACACAATCACCTGAAACCAAAACAGCCCGAAGCTGTATTAATGAGGGCCGAAGCCATGGCACGAAGCTGTATCACAATGAGACCATCCAATGGCCGTGACCTACTGAACTGTAGGTGTTGGAAAACCAACCGTGAAGGTTCACGCTCCAAACTTACCCATAATGAGATTATGAACATGACCGTGACCTACTGATCTGTAGGTATTGGGAAACTAACCGCGAAGGTTCAAGCCCCAAACTTACCCATAATGAGATCACCCAGTGACCGTGACCTGCTGAATTGCCGGTGCTGGGAAACCAACCACAAAGGTTCAAGCCCCTGATTTACCCATAATGATATCATCAACATGACCGTGACCTACTGAGCTGTAGATGTTGGGAAACCAACCACGAAGGTTCAAGCCCCAAGATTACCCATCGAGCACTAGTCGAGACTAGCCTCCAAAACACAATAAACAATAAACGACAACGATTCAAAGATTACCAGATTCACAAGAATGATAGTGTGCTGCCTTGAGTCGTCCAACACAACGACAATAATTTACGGATGGGTACTGTCCTCGACAGTCCCAATTCAATACCTCGATTGCCTTAGAATGGACAACCGATAACAATGATGCATCGGATGATTCGATACCTCAATTGCCTTAGAATGGCCAATCCATAACAATGATACAATGAATGATTGAGCACCTCGATTGCCTTAGAACGGCCAATCGATAACAATGATACAATGAATGATTGAGCACCTCGATTGCCTTAGAACGGCCAATCGATAACAATGATACAATGAATGCCTCGGCACCTTTAATCGGTTACCAACGACGAAGATGAGGAACGAATACGCCAATGCCTTCAATCGGCCAACACAACGTCAATGACAAAACACCAATATCAATAAGAATGATTACAACGATGTCTTAGATCGACATCAATATCAACAACAACAATCGATATATCGATACCGCGAACTGGCTATCGATAATAACATTAACAACGAATATCCCAATGCCTTGAACCGGACATTAATGAACAATAGTAAACATTTAGCATAATTGCCGAAGAGTATCGTATCGAACGATTTCTTAATATCAATGAAGTCATGAAGAGAATAAGTCTCGGAATGATACAACACATTCATACACATATATGATAACATTAATCTCATTGACTAGTACAAGTATAAAACTTGCCTCAAACCGAAGGCGAGAAAGTCCTTCCACGATCAACGTCCTTAATGGAAATACCGGCCGCTCGAACAACCATTAATAACACAAGTACCAACAATTCGCTTAATATACGAATCAATCGTGATCACAACCAACTCAAAAGTCGATACAACACTACTCAAACTCATTGGGGCAATTTTACAAACACGTTGTAAACAATCTCCCATTGTTTACAACTAATCCCAATTATACCGAAAACCAACCTCCAATGAGTGATTCAATCCAACAAAACAGCAGTAATACCATCCATAATCCAATAGGAATACTCCATTCGAGATTACGATAACATCTAGTCGAAACCTCCAATTCCAAAATCAACATTCAATGTGTTCTTGAATAATCCTCCAACAATTCAATGATAATACATAAATACCCATAATCATACGTATATCTTTCACATATCATGATTATATCCTCCAAAACATCATACTCTAACTGAAAATCGAAATCCAGGGTTTGAAGAAATTACCTTAGATTTAGGATGAAGAATCCAAGTAGGTGTTGTCAATCCACACCAAGAACTCAAGGAGGATGAAATCTCTGAGATTGATGATGCTAAATCGCCCACAAATTCGCCCAAGAATCGCCCAAGGAGAGGAGGAATGAAGAAAATGATGAAATGAACTTCTCTCCTCAAAAATCCGCTGAAAAAGAGGAAATCTGACTCGCGTGCCGTGGCCCGGCCTGAGTGTGCCGCGGCCCGCGGCCGAAAATTGCTCCCACGCCCAGCTGGTGCCGCGGACCGGCCAGCAGTGGGCCACAGAGCACGGTTCAGCCGCGCCAGGCTGCCCTGCATGATGTGTGTGCACCGGCGCACACTCCCCTGTGCCGCGGCACACGCTGCTCGTGACCAAAAAGTTATGATAAACGACCCAGAAAGAGAATAAACATAATAGAACTCAAAACTTGGGAACAAAAACACGAAATGGAAGTGCGAGAACCCCAAAACAGTGGTTCCGAGTAGTGATTACGAGAGTTGGTCCAAAATAGCTCGAACCGAACAAGAAAGAGAAATTTGAAATGATATGAACTCCAACATCAACATCAACTTACTGAACAATTACAACGATCATGATAATATCCCAAACAGGGTTAAACGACGAATGATAACTGATACCCGGAAAGATACGCCGAACGATAAACACAATTGAACGAATATGAATGATGAATGATTATTACTGAGTGAAAAATTCTTGAGTAACAATTACTGAATGATAATCAATGAATTCACAACCGGGTATTACATACTCCCCCACTTAAAAATAGTTTTGTCCCCGAAACTAAGGGTAAACAGCTCGGGATATGAACTATCCATCAGGATCTGAAAACAACATCTCTAGGAATACTCCTCAACGCGAAACACTCCGCCGGAGACCAGCCAGAAAGTCGTACCAACCGCATGATTCGAAACACCGGCGTACACATCCCGAGGGAGCCGCTCACTGTACATGTCTACAATCCATCGATGTACACTTCCCTGTCCTCATCGGCGTCGGACGCCCATGCAAGCACTGACTCGTGCCTCAAAAGAAAAGCAACAATCGAACATATAGTCCTCAGAACTATATCAGTCGTACGCCAAAGTTCTCATGACTTGACGTCTCGAATCACAATGAACAATTACTCAGATTATCACGAAATGTCGGGTCCAATACCAAAGGGGAGAAATCCCAACCAATGACCCAAATCTCAAGATTCTCAAATACTATAGTTACAAGACAAATCAACAACAGATGGTTCACAACCACAATACTACAATGCAGATTAAGTTAAGCGGTAATCCGGAATACAAGGCTACATATCAAATGTACCCAACATCGATATCCTCCAGATCATCGATCCCCTTGATCTCATCGATTCAAGGAAGTCCCAAATCTGAACTCACCGCTTAATATGATCCCGGAAGGTCACAAGAACGAGAGTGACTATGATGAATGATAAATGACTAGAAATCCGACAAGGATCAAGAATGACGCACCGAGGTGAACTAATAATGAAACGAGTGATAGCTCAAATGAAATGATTGGAACCGTTGTTCCTCGTGAATTGAATGATTATTTTGATCATTACAAGTCTCAACATGATTGATGTATGATGAATGAATTATATAAATGAATGAACGACAATGAAATGAATGATTATACTATTACCGAGCAAGAATTGACTTGTTCAAACCGGTGATGAATGTCCTTTCCTCTGGCTCTCGAATCCTGATAGGACCCCTTGGATAATGTACGGGCTGGAGTAACAAAATCCCTCAAGGTCCTTGAGCTCTCTTGAGATCTACTGGCACTAGATCTCCTGCAGTATTTCTGAAGGTGTCCCTGTCTCCTACACAGAAAACAAACAACGGCCTGCATCGAGCACCGGGTACTGCGATGTCCTATTGTATCACAATTAAAGCAAACAACAGTCGAACTCGTCGTCTGAGATGAAGATGCTTTCTCAGCACGAAAATGACTAGAAAACGACCTCTTGGACGTCGGAGTCCGATGTCCCTCAGAACGAACCGGCATCCTAGTCCTCCCACCGGAAGAAACTGAAGGGTGCTTCCGAGCAAGCTCCCTAATCAAAAGCTCTGCTCCAAGAGCCTTCTCGATGAACTCACTAAGAGAATTACAATTGTGATTGAACAACTGCATCCTCAACTGCGGATTTAACTTCTTGCTAAAATACTTGATCTTATCCGCCTCAGTACGGATAACAGACGAAGCAAACTGAAGTAGTCCATGAAACTTCTCAGCAATGATAATAACACCCTCGTCCTCGATGGATTCGGGGTTTAAAACCTCTGGTAACTTGGCTTCACGAAGTGGAACCGGATAATACCTCTCTATCATGAGAGTCTTGAACTCGCTCCAAACACAATCACGATCGGTGGGTTTCACAGAAAGCCACCAAGAATAAGCACTTTTGCTCAAGTAGTAAGCCGCTACTGCCACCTTACTCTCTTCCGGACACTGAACCATGTCGAAGAGTTTATCAAAATGCTCAAGCCAATGAACTTCCGACGAACCCTCAAAAGTAGGTAGTCTCTGACGAGAGATATCGCCAACAATCTGACTAACTCCTCCAGTCTGTCCATGAAACGGCACCTGGAATCCCTGCTGTGGTGGACCACGAACCATCGAGGTCTGCATGGTCTCCATCAGACGCGTCATCTGAGTCATCTGGGCCATCATGCACTGCATGCATATGAACTAGTCCACCCGAACACCTTCCGATTGAGCTGCATCTAGGGTGCGACTCCCTGACAGTGAATGAGTAGCATAGCTAACTGATGAATTCATGTTATCCCTCGCATTCACGTAGGTATTCACACGAGATCCCGGGTTTCGGCCCGCACCGCAGCCTCTTCCCCTGCATCCTCTGACAGCTCTATCCATATTGAAGCAGGAAAGTCACATGATAATTATAGATCCCGGGTGAAGATCGCATTATGATTACGTTACGGAATGATAATAATGAGCATACACGCTCTATCACAATGAATGTATTAATAATGCAATAAAATGATCATTGACATGACGCCGGAATATGATAAGATCGCATGAAAGGTCAAGTGCGGTGACATGATTATCTGATGAAATTCCTGAAATGATTATCTTGAACAAGTTAACAAGGTTGATAATTCGATCCACAAGGTCACAATTGAGCAACGAGATTGACTGAGTGATTAATGAATTAACATGATCGACAAGATCAAAAATGATGATTGAGGATTGTTGACTGATGAATGAGTTGATTCTTATTGCTTGCACAGGTCACACGTGCTCCAAAATAATTAGTCATGAATCAATCGTAATTACTAATATCACATATAGGTTTCAACAAAGCATGTATAATTAATGACATGATGAATTTATGAACATAAAGAGAATCGAGTCCTTACACAGGTCATACGAAGCTTCGAGGTCTTGCGATACCAGTCTTCACTGACGAAAACTCAATGAATGAATCACTCGTGTAGTCGTACAAATTTCACGACTCACAAAACCCGACTGTCCAGATTGTCATAACTTGATAGTCCCACTACTACCGCGTCGGTAGAGCCAAATAACTCACATATCAGGGTATCTCACAACCCGACGCTCTGATACCATCTTCTGTAACACCCTCAAATCCCATTGGGTTATTACAGTGCCGTGGACCCCACACCCAGAGATCCACCAGGCGAACACGACTAAAATACATTAAATTAACCAACAAGGAAGATCACGGTCCCTACCATGATATCTGACACAATATTCCGATAAGGAATTTCAACGACAAAAGTGGGCCTACATGGCCAAAATAAAATACAATGACATCCATGAGCCTTGCTCGGATAATACAACATGACAACAACTGACAAAACTGAAGTACACTCCAACTGACTGACCAACATGAATAACTCGGACTAGTATCGCTCGAATGCCTCGTCGCCATCGGCATGCCCCTATGTCTCAACTCTCTCATCGCAAGCACCTAAAACATGAAAACATGTTCCGCCCCCACGGGGCCAGTCATCCAGATAATGAATATCAAATACATGTATAACATGATATGCATCCAAAGGCAGAAATAAACGGTATAATGATAATAATAATACGAGATGCTCACAAACCAAGGTAAGATAAGAGCATTCGTGAAACCTTATCCCCACGGCATACTATTAATACCTGTTCGTGCCCAGCGGCGAATCATAATTATAGAGCACCACAATGAATTACACGACGTGAACCAAACCAGAACTGAATTAATTATAAATCACAAAGCCCAAAGGCTCCAATGAATTTACTAAAACATCACAAAGGCCTGAAAGCCACTCAGTCAAAGCTGTCAATCAATACAATCACCTGAAACCAAAACAGCCCGAAGCTGTATTAATGAGGGCCGAAGCCACGACACGAAGCCGTATCACAATGAGACAATCCAATGGCCGTGACCTACTGAACTGTAGGTGTTGGGAAACCAACCGCGAAGGTTCACGCCCCAAATTTACCCATAATGAGATCATGAACATGACCATGACATACTGAGCTGTAGGTGTTGGGAAACCAACCGCGAAGGTTCAAGCCCTAAACTTACCCATAATGAGATCACCCAGTGACCGTGACCTGCTGAATTGCAGGTGCTGGGAAATCAACCGCAAAGGTTCAAGCCCCAAACTTACCCATAATGATATCATCAACATGACCGTGACCTACTGAGCTGTAGGTGTTGGGAAACCAACCGCGAAGGTTCAAGCCCCAAGATTACCCATCGAGCACTAGTCGAGACTAGCCTCCAAAACACAATTAACCACAAACGGCAACGATTCAAAGATTACCGGATTCACAATAATGATAATGTGCTGCCTTGAGTCGACCAACATGATGACAGTAATTCACGGATGGGCACCATCCTCGATAGTCACAATTCAATACCTCAATTACCTTAGAATGGCCAACCGATAACAATGATGCAACAGATGATTCGATACCTCGATTGCCTTAGAACGACCAATCGATAACAATGATGCAATGAATGATTGAGCACCTCGATTGCCTTAGAACGGCCAATCGATAACAATGATACAATGAATGATTGAGCACCTCAATTGCCTTAGAATGGCCAATCGATAACAATGATACAATGAATGCCTCGGCACCTTTAATCGGTTACCGACGACGAAGATGAGGAACGAATACGCCAATGCCTTCAATCGGCCAACACAACGTCAATGACAAAACACCAATATCAATAACAATGATTACAACGATGTCTTAGATCGACATCAATATCAACAACAACAATCGATACATCGATACCGAGAACTGGCTATCGACAATAACATTAACAACGAATATCCCAATGCCTTGAACCGACCATTAATGAACAATAATAAACATTTGGCATAATTGCCGAAGAGTATCATATCGAACGATTTCTTAATATCAATGAACTCATGAAGAGACTAAGTCTCGGAATGATATAACACATTCATACACATATGATAAGATTAATCTCATTGACTAGTACAAGTATAAAACTTGCCTCAAACCGAAGGCAAGAAAGTCCTTCCACGATCAACGTCCTTAATGGAAATACCGGCCGCTCGAACAAACTTTAATAACATAAGTACCAACAATTCTCTTAATATACAAATCAATCGTGATCACAACCAACTCAAAAGTTGATACAACACTACCCAAACTCATTGGGGCAATTTAACAAATACGTTGTAAACAATCTCCCATTATTTACAACTAATCCCAATAATACCAAAAACCAACCTCCAATGAGTAATTCAATCCAACAAAACATCATTAATACCATCCATAATCCAATAGGAATACTCCATTCGAGATTATGACAACATCTAGTCGAAACCCCCAATTCCAAAATCAACATTCAATGTGTTCTTGAATAATCCTCCAACAATTCAATGATAATACATAAAAACCCATATCATACGTATATCCTTCACATATCATGATTATATCCTCCAAAACATCATACTCCAACTGAAAATTGAAATCCAGGGTTTGAAGAAATTACCTTAGATTTAGGATGAAGAATCCAAGTAGGTGTTGTTAATCCACACCAAGAACTCAAGGAGAATGAAATCTCTGAGATTGATGATGCAAAATCGCCCACAAATTCGCCCAAGAATCGCCCAAGGGGAGGAGGAACGAAGAAAATGATGAAATGAACTTCTCTTCTCAAAAATCCACTGAAAAAGAGGAAATCTGACTCGCGTGCCGCGGCCCGTTGCTGAAAATTGCTCCCAGTGCCCAGCTGGTGCCGGGGCGTGCGGTACAGCCGCGCCAGGATGCCCTGCATGATGTGTGTGCCGCGACGACACTCCCATGTGCTGCGGCACACGCTGCTCGTGACCAAAAAGTGATGAAAAACCACCCGGAAAGAGAATAAACGTAATAGAACTCAAAACTTGAGAACAAAAACACGAAATGGAAGTGCGGGAACCCCAAAACGGCGGTTCCGAGCAGTGATTACGAGAGTTGGTCCAAAATAGCTCGACCGAACAAGAAAGAAAAATTCGAAATGATATGAACTCCAACATCAACATCAACTTACTGAACAATTACAACGATCATGATAATATCCTCATCTCGATTCCCAAACAGGGTTAAACGACGAATGATAACTGATACCCGGAAAGATACGCCAAACGATAAACACAATTGAATGAATATGAATGATGAATGATTATTAATGAGTGAAAAATTCCTGAGTAACAATTACTGAATGATAATCAATGAATTCACAACCGGGTATTACAGGGTTAGCGCATGGGTAGCTCATAAGGGGTTGTCGCTATTCCTGCAAACAGAAAATATATATTATCATGTGAAATAATTACTCTACACTTTCACACCTTCCGTTCTGCCCAAAAATTTTCATTTCTCTTAAAGAGTCGTCTTTTTACATCTTCACCTCGCCGGCACCTCAAGTCCATCGAGTCCAAAGATTTTACACGAACCCCAGCAAAGTTAGGATTTTGGAGTTGCAAACCTCGCCTCATGCATATCGTGGAGCCCGCCCAGTGGAGCATCATCTCCGAAATCTCATGATGTCCATGAGTAGATCCAAACCTCTTTTAAAAATTAATTTCGAAAATAATAAATCTGTATTGAAGACATTGAGCACATCCAAACATGTTTAAAATTAATTTTCAGTATAAAACCAATTTCTCATGAGTTGGAAAATAAAGCACAGATCTGAAATTAATGATTTCGAAATTAATCATACAAAATTAATAATTTGCTTTAAGATTTGTTGAACATACCCTGGTTTGAATCTAATTTATGAGCTGCAAATCTGAGAAGATAAAAGCAAGAGACAGATTCGTTAGTAAAGCAAACAACAATAATATATATATATATAGGGTGAGGTTATTCTAAAAAGTCTCTTATAATAAAAAGTGTAGGAAGAATTGTGGGAGTGATATGTGTCACCTTGCCACATCATAATGCCACATCATATGACATGTGGCACCCCCCCCCCCCCCCCCCCCCCCCCCGAATTTTTTTTTGTCCCGCCAAAAAATTTTTTTTTGGGGGGCCCAAATTTTTTTTTTTAGCCAAAAAAATTCCCGCAAAAAAATTATAAGTATGATGCACCATTTTTTTGGTGCATCACAGTTATAAGTTTTGGTGCATCACACTAATAAGTTTTACTGCATCACAGTTATAAGTTACTGCATCATAATTAACAGTTAAGTGCATCAAGTATGATGCAGTAACTTATAACCTTAATGCACTAAATCATAATTGTGATGCAATAACTTTATAACTGTGATGCAGTAATAATTTTTGGCGGGAAAAATTCCCCCCCCCCATTTTTTTTTGGCGGGAAATTTTTTTTCGGGTGGGTTGGGGTGGTGGGGGTGGGTGACACATGTCATATGATGTGTCATATGATGTGGAATGGGGATGACACATGTCACTCCCACAATCCTTCCTACACTTTTTATTATAAGAGACTTTTTTATTTTAACCCATACCTATAATTAGTCAAAGTAAATGAATCCGAAGATGGGCGATGTTGAGTCCAGAAATTCTGTCTCCTTAAAGTAAATTCGCCCCCACCGCAGTGTATAGCGTTTGCCTCTCAGGATAAAACAACATCTCGATGCGTTGATAAATCGATCATCGCACCCTCAGCAAACTAGAATAAAATATGAACTATCAGTGACGCGAGCAAAACTATGAAGAGAATTTTTTAGGATTTCGAAAATACAGATATATTGATGAAAAACAAACGGAATTTCTCATGTAAAGGTAGGGCTAGTCGAAAGGAGCAGAGAATCGGACCCCTCACATCTGTATTTATAGGTGAAGATGTGAGAGAGACATGTGCTGGAGGAACTCTAAACCGATTAGGATTGGTATCTATAATACTTATCCTAATCTGCTAGATAATTATCAATTAAATTGATATTTATCTTGATCCGAAAAATTCGGAATTTATAATTGAGGTGGTTCAGCAAAATGAATTTTTGCCGAATAAAATTGCAGTAAAAAGACAACTTCGAGACGCCGAGACATTTCGCCCAAATCGCCCTTCAACCTGACCCGACCCGAGCCGGGTCGGTGGACGGACGGTGGCGGCGCGCGTGTGTGTGTGTGTGTGCGAGGAGCGCCCAGTCACACATCCTGTCTCACTTGTTGTGAACAAGAGTTTGTTCACATCACTTTATATATTCACATTTTTTCCCATAATTTTCCAATGTGGGATAGAATCCCAAACCAATTCCCAAAGGAGTCATTTTGGAATATTATATCTCATTCATTAGAGATGTTAAACGGGCTAGCCCTAGCGGGCTTCGGGCTAAACAGTCCGGGCTAAAAAAGCCTGGATTTAAACGGGCTAGGAAATATTGGCCCTAACCTTAACCCTAACGGGTTTCGGGCTAAACGGGCTAAACGGGTTAAATATTTAAAAAATCTATTTTTTATTTTTTTATAAGTAAAAAAAAACAATAACAATATATTTTATATATATAGTATATAATAAATATAACAAAAAATACACTTTTATGTGTATATATATATATACACTATATATATATATATTCGGGCTTCGGGCTAAACGGTCCGGGCCAAAAAAACCCGGATTTAAACGGGCTAGGAAATATCGGCCCTAACCCGGTTTTTTGGCGGGTTAAACGGGCCAGCCCTACGGGCCCGAGCCCGTTTAACATCTCTATCATTCATACCTCAATCATTTTGAGTGTTCTTACATATTTTGGAAACCTCATACGGAGTAGTATGTATTCCAACTGAGTCCGACATTAACTCGTAGTCAAACCCACTCAAAATTCCCTCTGAAGTGGGCTGCTCAAAATAGCCCATTTTCCTCTTTTTTCCAACAAGAGCATCTAGCAGGATACTACCTTGCTATATATAAACGTTTGTCGTATTTATACTATATTAGCCATATTTATATTACATCCAAAACATCATATATGATACATCACGCTAAATATGTCAAGAGGAATATCTTGCAGGTGCTCTTGGGGTGCGGGATAAAATTTGCCCACGAAAAGACCAGAAGAGCTCTTTTAGTACCAGAACCTGACGAGTAAATGGGGTCTGTTATACAGACCCCCCCTAGGAATACCCCCCCTATCCCCCCTAGGAACCCCCCCTATCAAAACCCCCTTTTGTCCCATTTTTTTTTTGTTTTGTTTTTTCGGTTTTTTTGTGTGTTATGTTTTTTTTAGTGTTTATTTGTTATGTGTTTTTTATGTAATGTTTTTTTAGTGTTTATTTGTTATGTTTTTTGTATTCGTCTAATGTATTTCTATTTAATTAAACAACAACACCAATAACACGTTAAACATTAACAAATTAAACAACTACAACAACGGTTATTATTCAACTAAACAACAACAACAACATTAACACATTATTTAAAAACAACACCATCAAATATAGTGCATTTACTATGTTTGTGCTCTTATATTTACAACATAAATCAGTAATCATTTACCCCTCGTGATTGCCCGTGTGGGGGACGACGATTGTGCTCACTACATTTATGTGATGCTAGATGAAAATTCACCACTCCCCAATAGTCACCCATAATGGGGAGCGTACAGACTTCCCAATGCATCCGCATGGGAAACTTTATATTCCAATCGACAACGCATGTATATTGAAATTATTGAGAATATAAGAGCACAAACATAGTAAATGATTGCTGATTTATGTTGTAAATATAAGAGCACAAACATAGTAAATGCACTGTATTTGATGGTGTTGTTTTTAAATAATGTGTTGATGTTGTTGTTGTTTAGTTGAATAGTAACAGTTGTTGTAGTTAGGGGTGTTCAAAACCGGATATCCAGACATTCAGATATCTGAAAGTTCGGATAGTAGATTGTGATATCCGATATCCGGATTCGAAATTTCGGATATCCGAAATTTTGGATACGGATATCGGATCCGAAATTTCGGATCCGGATATCGGATATCCGAATATCCGAAAAAAATATGAATTTTATTCGGATATCCTTATATTCGAAAAAAATATTCGGATTTGGATATCGGATATCCGAATATCCGAAAAAACTTCGGATATGGATATCGGATATCCAAATATCCGAATACCTTCTATTATTTAAAATATAAAAAAATAAAAAAATTAGGATTTTTCGGATATTTCGGATATCCGAATATCCGATTTTTCTGAAAAGTACTATCCGATATCCGAATCCGAAGTTACGGATATCCGAACTTCGGATATCCGAAACTTCGGATTTTCGGATATTTCGGGTCGGATATCGGATATCGGATATTTTTGAACACCCCTAGTTGTAGTTGTTTAATGTGTTAATGTTTAACATGTTATTGATGTTGTTGTTTAATTAAATAGAAATACATTAGACGAATACAAAAAACATAACACAAAAAACATAACAAATAAATATTAAAAAAAAACATTACAGTGAGTCCACACCATTAATTCTTAGGGCTGGGACCGGTTCGGTTCTTGGTAAAAAATTAAAGAACCGGAACCGGTTTTTAAATACATAAACCGGTTCGGTTTTTGACCATTTTTTTCAGGAACCGAATTAGGAACCGAAACAAAAAAAACGGTTTTTTCTTTAGGAACCGAATTAGGAACCGGAACCGAATTTAATATTTAAAAACCGGGTTTTTCGGTTCTTTTAGGAACCGAATTGTGCAAAAAAACCAAATTTTGTAAAAAAAAAACGAATTTTGAGTAGAAACCGAATTTAATGTGTTAATGTTTAATGTGCAAAAAAACCGAATTTTTGAACACCCCTAGTTGTAGTTGTTTAATGTGTTATTGTTGTTATTGTTTAACTAAATAAAAATACATTAGACGAATACAAAAAACATAACACAAAAAATATAACAAATAAACACTAAAAAAAACATTACACAAAAAATACATAACAAATAAACACTAAAAAAACATAACACAAACAAAAAAAATAACAAAAAGACAAAAAAAAAAAAAATAGGGGGACAAACCCTCCTTAGGGAGAGTTTGCTTTGTAAAAAGGGGGTCTAAATAACCCACCCCCTAGTTAAATATTTAAAGACAAGACTCCACATCACTAGACAATCTGAGAAGCAGCATCTCGAAAGTCTATACAATATAAAGAGACAGAATTAAATTAAGAAATGGATTACATGGGTTTGAGTAAACAACAAATCTAACACGATTTGAATCTTAAACGCAAAAATACATATGTATCCACTAAGAAAATACAAAAAAAAAAAAAGAGAAAGCTCCCATAAAAAAATGATCCACCACTGACAACTACCAACAACAAAAACAAAAAACTCCGATCCGATTTCTAGAATAAGAAAATATTTTAAACCATCAGAGATAGTTGTGCAGGTCTTCTCCAAATTGATGAAAAACCACTTTTCTCTTCGAACTCCAATCTTTTGCATAAGAGGGCAGACCACGGGTTTTTGATATGGTCTAGTGTTGAGGTCTTCATGTCAGTCGAAAATTTTTAGCATATAAAAGTGATGACGAAGTATGTGAATGTAATTCCCAAGTATACTCAGCAGACTGAAAGAAACTTCTATCTTTGGTCACTGATTAACAATTGAAAATCTTATAAATTATTGTCTAAGAAATGCAGATAGATTGAAGAACACAATCCTACTCTTAATTCTAAATTCATATCCCTCAATGTATAACATTGAAATAGGAATAGTGTTATTTCCAACAACATGATCATATTAACAATTATGTGGTTCTCAAATAAGCCCATTAGTTAAAGATAAGACGTATTTTCCTACGGCTAATCTAGAAACTCTTTGCTCTATTTCTTATGCGCAACTGCACTTCACCTTTAATCAATTTACTACTTATTTTTAGTCCCTGCACATTTGAACAATGTAAGAACCACATCTAGTATCCAATACCCATGAAGTTGGACTAGTAACATGTTTATTTATAATACAAATACCCCGATATCATAGTAATTTTCCCATTATTCTAATCTTCCATAAAATTGGGGCAGTTCCTCTTCTAATGCTCTATATTTGTGCAATAGAAGCACGAACTTTTAGCAGGAGTATTTGCAGTCTGTCTTCCCAGAAGTCGGTCGTGGTTTAGGCGCAACCTTATTGCTTTTACCTTTGGGCCACTCTATTTTAAACCCCTCTTTCTTGAAAACTTTACCCTTTTCATCGAGAGGACCTCACATTTAGACCCCACCTTGATTATTGGTATCCCATCCAGCTGTTAGGAATATGCCCTCGAATGCCACTCAGAGGATGAGAGAGTGAGAGCATTGTAATATAATTATGAATATTAAATTAAATAGGGCATTTATTATTTCTATATTATTGTATATCTCTGGCATTGTGATTTGGTATATAAAATAATTGTCCTTGCATTTGAGAGCAAATATTCCACTCCTTATGGAGATAAGGAGATACGCACTGGAAGTGTTTAAGGCTCGAATGCTTAACAGGTTTGCAAGTCGATAAAACTTAAGTGGGAATTATGTATAACGTGTACTTTGACGTGTATAGTGTCTGTGTAACACCCCCAGATCCATCCAGGAATATTACAGCGCCGTGGGCCCATAGATGGAACCCACAAGGCTAAAAGACATTTTCGCAAATATTTACAAATGCCCAAGAGGCTAACGACGGTACTATCTTTTAAAAGCATTCGAAGACTTTATAAAATCCGTTTATCAAAACCGTCGTAAAATCTCATTTGAAACTACAAGACCCGGAATGCCAAAAACTCAACAGTTTAAAAACATACGTTAAGCTATCACTTACACGTAACGACAAAATAGTTTAGAAAACCATTTCCAAAGTAATTCAAGTTGCCAAAAACCAAAAGGGCATTTAAGAATACTCACGCAGCGGAAAAGACAAACAATTAGAAATACTCTAGCAGCTGAATACAACAACTGATGAGGAAACTCAATTCACGAATACATGCCCTAGCCAGTATCCCCCGGGAAGCTCATCTCTTCACGACCGCTACAAGCTCGATATCCCAAGAACCTAAAAAGAAAGCCCACGACGGGGTCAACCATAATATCCAACAATGATAACGGTCACATCACCTCAATAATTACATACCAATGAAAATACTAAGTAAGAATACGACCAATGTAATCTTACCGTCGTAACTTTACCTACTCGAATAATCCTCATCAAAGTAAACCTTATCATATTTCACATCTCGTAATCTCGATTAACCAATAAACGCAAACATAACATCTGTATTGTACCTCAAACAATACTCAAGATTCTCAAAATATCATCACTAACTCACGATACGGAAATATACCAGCTCTGACCAATTCGATCCATCAGATAACATCATCAAATCCCAACATGATAATCTATTGTCCATCAAAATACAAATACCAAAGGAAATACAGAACATACCTCAAGATATGAAATGCCACGACAATCATGTCAGTTTAATCCGAGATCAGATCAATACCACATACGGACATGGTCCTAACACAAGACCTACAAATGCATACTCACATGACGACATCAACATGCCCACGATAACAACAACAATGTATACTTATGGATAACCCATAATATACGTAGGCACAACAACAACACATGGTAATCCAACGATCCAACGCACACAGCTATAGATTCGCATGATGATCCCATCGGACCAACGCATGTGGAAATACCTGTCCAGCGATCCAGCGCACATAGCTATAGATTCCCATGATGATCCCGTCGGACCAACGCATGGTGGACATACGACAACAATGCACAAATGCATATTAACAACAATACACAAATGCATGACAACAAAAATACATGAATGTATCACAACATGATCGACACAAAATGACAAAAATGATTAGAGTACTTGACCCGAGTCCTTCGAGAGCGATCTCAATGTCAAAAACCATCACTGACGATTATCCTCCATATTCGACGGTCCAAAATATCACGGACGGTCTCGTCTATACCACAATGTATCCTCGATACCCAAGTATACCAATAACAAAAGTAAATCATATAAATTATGATTAAATTCCCAAAATCCGAAAAAAATGTAAAATCCCAAATCTCCAATGTTCACAATTATAATCATTGCTATACGAATTATAAACGAATGAAATCGAAACCATTCATTAATATTATAAACTGTGCAAGTAATAACTTGCCTCGACAGCGATAAAGCCGCTACCAATTCCATTGCCTTTGTCTACGAGCTCCTCAGACCTAACCAAAGCAATTCACGAACATTCTCGAACACGACCGCAACACACTTTTCTAGTCGATGATTGTAACCAACGATCAATGATCACAACCTATTGAAGTAATTAATTAACACACATTCGATAATAATCAATTCCCGATATAACCAATAAACCAAACTCAACGACTCAAAAATTTCTCGATCATATACAAAACCAAATAGTATAACTCAAACCATCATGAACTCATATCCACAACACGATATACTACACTGCCTGTCCACTTAGCGCACGTTAATCACAAAACGTAGCGTGCGCTAAGCCACTTCAGTTAGCGTGCGTTAGCCAGTCGGCTAGCGTGCGCTAAACTCATGCAGTTGCATGTATTACAGGTACCGCTCAGCACATTGTGATTACGAATACGATTGTTAAGGAAATCATACTCCAAGATCAATCACAATCTTTCCAGGTTCGACCTCCTTATCATACTCGCATGATATATACCATTATTCAATCATAAAATCAACATACAATTGTCTTGCTATGTTCTCTTTATCAAAAGTCCTTCAAGAACACTAAGTGATTCGAAACCATATTCATAGTCATCAACACAACATAATACGATATCCTTTAACATATAAATAATGATCCAGCTCATAAGTCATATATATTCATATATCATTTTCTTCCTCAATATAAACATCATGAAACCCCATGAATCATACTCACCGCCATGTTCACCATCATAAGAAGAAATCAACAATAACAACATCAAAAACCCGAATATCAATAACAACATCAACATAACTCGGTAATTCATCTCAAAATCATACTCATAAACTCATATACATGACGATTATCAACTAAAGAACACCAATACTTAACTCAAGACGAAATCCCAAAGGTGAAGAATAATTACCTCTTTTGAAGGAATGGATTGAATCCCAAGGCTGAATCCGTTCTCAACCACTTCCAAGCTCCAAATGTGGTTATGGACGATTAACTCCACCATAATCTAGAGTTTAGAACCTCAAACATATTTCTAAGAACTTTCTCTATCGGTTGCAAGGAAGGAATGGACGAAAATGAAGAATAATGGCCAACTGCACACACACACACATATATATATATATATATATATATGTATATATATACTGTACATTACTAGCGTGCGCTACACCCCTAGCGTGTGCTAACTGTCTTTGTTAGCATGCGCTATCGTAGTCCAAAGGCTACTGCCTTACTTTGAACAATGATTTACGTACGCAATGACCATGCAATAACGTACGCAAATCCTCTGTTTAGCATACGCAAGCGTTCGACCATAGCATGCGCTACTCATAGTTGACTTGCTACAGTCTGCACCTACCCCGAAGATACCCGTGCCACCACATGCCGAAAGCACCCGACAAAGCAAAGATTCCCTTTTGTCCGATCCACCATTAGTGTGCACTAACCTTAGGATTTAGCGTGCGCTAGTCCTTCAAGGCAAACATCCGTTGACCTTATCGGTACATGCGCTGAAAGTGGCCGGGTCCATACGTAGATTCCTTGTGATCTGTTCTGCATTAGCATGCGCTATGTTTCACCTTTAGCGTGCGCTAATACTGCACATTAGCGTGCGCTATGTATACATCGTAGCGTGCACTAACGTGGCTGTACTTATCTATTTTCAGCTATTCTTGTCCAACATCTCGACACACAGAATACGAACATACGGTATACTGAATACATATACTTCTTCCAACAATATTCTCATACGATATGCCTGACACACAATATCTTCAAATACAACTGTCGACCAAGTACGACAATTATACCAATACAGATGTCTCAGTCCATCATTTATTTTATCCATACTGTACAGATTCCACGATGTACAACATAACTCGGATAAAATAGCATTAAACAATAGTAGTAGAAATTTCGGATATTACATACTACACCACTTAAAATAAGTTTCGTCCTCGAAACTTGAAATCCGTCATAGAAAAACAAACAAACCGTTCAACCGAAATATTCCGAAACCATCCCGACAATGATCAATCATCATCATTAACAAATAACCAAAACAGTATACTTACATATGCGCCAAGTCGACGATCTCTTGAGATACTAGCAAGTGACTTCACTGTAAAGCATCAATACGCTTACAATCACAATTCCATGAGTCTCAACAAAATATATCATCTTCGGATGAAATAATCTATCCGTGTCAAATCCTGTCCCCCTGATCGCACAATCAAATGCCAATTCTGATACAATCAATAATATACGATACACTTGAGAGACAACCACTCAAAACAATGGCAACTAATCCTGAAACATCGACACAAAATTCGAACGTTCATACGATCATTAACAATGATCAACCGACAAATTAACCGAGAATACGATTGACATGATAAATTCCAATACGACCAATACAAAGGTCAAAACACAATCGAGTATATCATCAACATGATAAACTCTAATATGACCATCCAAAGGTCAAAATACAATCGAGTATATCATCAACATGATAATTCTAATATGACCATCCAAAGATCAAAACACAACCGAGTATATCATCAATATGATAAATTCCAATATCATCAACGAACGATCAACGATAATCGAGAATACCCTCACACGGTAAGTTCCAACATGATCAATACAGACCACCGAGACAAATATACGGACGGATAAAATTCTCAAAACGTTACACCAATCACATGCAGTAGATCTCAAAGAAATGCACCCGACTGGTGAACATACCCCTAAACCGACGAACATACCCAATCAAACATGGAGTGGGAGCGACCAATCAATATCCAAAAAACCATCCTGGGGTTACCATCCCCAAATCTACACTAACAAAGAAATCATTCAAAAAATCACTATGGTAAAATCGCGCTACTACCACACCAATAGAGCCACATAGCACATATATCCCGGTTTCACAAAACTCAAAGTTCCAAAATCACATCCTGTACATGAATCTACAACACGCAACTTATTTCTCTTATCTGACCATCTAACCGATCATCCCTGGATAACCAAACTACCATACTAAGTTCGAATCTCTTTTCATTGTACCATACCGATGTATTATCTAGTTTGTGAGTCACATTCATAACTTCACCATGATATGCACCATGCACTAAATGCGTATGTATATCAATCACATTTTCAAAACCAGTTTGAAATCATATAATCTTGTCAAGAAGACAAATTTTCGAAAGTTCTTTCAAGAATTTCAAAACTCAAAACATAAATTTTCATAAGACCACGAAATCAATTTTCGAATAATTAAATCGGCTCACTTACGTCAAGTTCTCGATGACAATTCCTTTCGAATATGCACGAAAATGAAATTATGCAAATGATTGCCCACATCCATACCCCTGTATACCATTTAGGCTCGTCATCCAATCCACTGACATCCCATCGGAAAACCACATGATAGAGTTCCAAAATCTCAATATATAGACTTCGATAAAAACTCCTTTTCCACATATGACTCGCAACGTCAACCTTTATCCCATCTTGGATCACCTCGACTATGCTATGACAAAACATTGAATAATCTACAAATCAAACACAATGAAAGACTACCCGAGAAGTTTCATTTGAACAAGTAAACCAAAACTCCGAAAGGCAGTAATAAAATAGATAAATGATTGGTAAAGTGTTTTACAAATCTCGGGAGTTTTACAAAACAGAAAAGCCTTTTTGAAACATTAGGGTCTCAACCCAAATCCCGTTCCACATTACAGGAAGTTTAAAAGTAGAAAACCTTTTTGGACCCCAATTCCTGAGTTATAAAACTATTTTAAAATCGATTGGGTCTCGGCCCAAAATTGTTTTCCCTAAAACATCCGTAAAACATTCATTTTGAAAAGTATCATTTTAAGATGTTCGAAAACAGTTTCATATATCTCAAAATGAACTAGCATGACTACATGTTTCTCTCAACAATCCACATTATTTCTCCCAAATGCACGACTCCGTTCCAAAATTTAACCGACATATTAATTCCCAAAATCATAGTTTCTTAAGATCATCAATCCCGTCTCAACTCTGTCATCTCTTACTGTAACGCATAATATTCTCCCGAATCTTAAAGCATATCAACTTAGAACGGCAATAAATCTCAATGTAATTCAAGAATCCAAATACTTACAGATCGTGAAGCCGACGATTCCCCGTGATACTGACACATGTCTCAACTCTAGAAAATACTCGACAAAGATATTTTCAAAACACAAATTTTCAAACTCAGTTCAACTCGAGAACACAACACATCTCTATCCGAAGAAACACGTTAATACCATTTGGAAAAGTTTACAACAACCCCAGTACTACACTGGTAAATCACATAACGCACAAGCCCGAGTGAACAACAAAAACCAGGGCTCTAATATTCGTCAAATCGACAACTCGAATGATGCTAAAAAACATGACTCGACTCGACCCGAATGCCTAGGTTTTCTCAACCTAAGCTCTGATACCATATTCTGTAACACTCCCAGAGCCATCCAGGAATATTACAGCACCGTGGGCCCCGAGATGGAACCCACAAAGCTAAAAGATATTTTCGCAAACATTTACAAATGCCCAAGAGGCTAACGACGGCACTATATTTTAAAAACATTCGAAGACTTTATAAAATCCGTTTATCAAAACCGTAGTAAAATCTCATTTGAAACTACAAGACCCGAAATGCCAAAAACTGAACAGTTTAAAAACATACGTTAAGCTATCGCTTACACGTAACGACAAAATAGTTTAGAAAACCATTTCCAAAGTAATTCAAGTTTCCAAAAACCAAAATGGCATTTAAGATACTCACGCAGCGGAAAGGACAAACAATTAAAAATACTCTAGCAATGGAATACAACAGCTGATGAGGAAACTCAATTCACGAATACATGCCCTAGCCAGTATCACCCGGGAAGCTCATATCTTCACGACCGCTACAAGCTCGATATCCCAAGAACCTAAAAAGAAAGCCCACGACGGGGTCAGCCATAATATCCAACAATGATAACGGCCACATCACATCAATAATTACATACCAATGAAAATACTAAGTAAGAATATGACCAATGTAATCTTACTGTCGTAACTTTACCTGCTCGAATAATCCTCACAAAATAAACCTTATCATATTGCACATCTCGTAATCCCGATTAACCAATAAACGCAAACATAACATCTGTATTGTACCTCAACTCAAGATTCTCAAAATATCATCACTAACTCACGATACGGAAATATACCAGCTTTGACCAATTCGATCCATCAGATAACATCATCAAATCCCAACACGATAATCGATTGTCCATCAAAAGATAAGTACCAAAGGAAATACGGAACATACCTCAGGATATGAAATGCCACGACAATCATGCCAGTCTAATACGAGATCAGATCAATACCATATACGGACATGGTCCTAACACAAGACCTACAAATGCATACTCACATGACGACATCAACATGCCCACGATAACAACAACAATGTATACTTACGGATAACACATAATATACATATGCACAACAACAATACATGGTAATCCAACGATCCAGCGCACACATCTATAGATTCCCATGATGATCCCGTCGGACCAACACATGGTGGAAATACCTATCCAGCGGTCCAGCGCACACAGCTATTGATTCCCATGATGATCCTGTCGGACCAATGCATGGTGGACATACGACAACAATGCACAAATGCATATTAACAACAATACACAAATGCATGACAACAACAATACACGAATGTATCACAATATGATCGACACAAAATAACAAAAATGATTAGAGTACTTACCCCGAGTCCTTTGAGAGCGATCTCTATGTCAAAAAACCATCACTGACGATTATCCTCCATATTCGACGGTCCAAAATGTCACGGACGGTAGATACTTCATATCTTCGTCTATACCACAATGTATCCTCGATAACCAAGTATACCAATAACAAAAGTAAATCATATAAATTATGATTAAATTCCCAAAATCTGAAAACAACGTACAATCCCAAATCTCCAGTGTTCACAACTATAATCATTGCTATACGAATTATAAACGAATGAAATCAAAACCATTAATTAAATATTATAAAATGTGCAAGTAATAACTTGCCTCGATACCGATAAAGCCGCTACCAATTCCATTGCCTTTGTCTATGAGCTCCTCGGCCCTAACCAAAGCAATTCACGAACATTCTCGAACAGGACCACAACACACTTTTCTAGTAGATGATTGTAACCAACGATCAATGATCACAACCTATTGAAGTAATCAATTAACACACATTCGATAATAATCAATTCCTGATATAACCAATCAACCAAACTCAACGGCTCAACAATTCCTCGATCATATACAAAACCAAAATAACCCAAACCATCATGAACTCATATCCACAACACGATATACTACACTGCCTGCCCACTTAGCGCACATTAATCACATACCGTAGCGTGCGCTAAGTCACTTCAGTTAGCGGGCGTTAGCCAGACGGCTAGCATGCGCTAAACTCATGTAGTTGCATGCATTACAAGTACCGCTCAGCACATTGTGATTACGAATACGAATGTAAATGAAATCATACTCCAAGATCAATCACAATCTTTCCAGGTTCGACCTCCTTATCATACTCGCATGATATATACCATTAATCAATCATAAATCAACATACAATCGTCTTGCTATGTTCTATTTATCAAAAGTCCTTCAAGAACACAAAGTGATCCAAAACCATATTCATAGTCATCAACACAACATAATCCGATATCCTTTAACATATAAATAATCATCTAGCTCATAATCCATGTCATGTATATTCATATATCATTTTCTTCCTCAATATAAACATCATGAAACCCCATGAATCATACTCACCGCCATGTTCACCATCATAAGAAGAAATCAACAATAACAACATCAAAAACCCGAATATCAACAACAACATCAACATAACTCGGTAAATCATCACAAAATCATACTCATCAACTCATATACATGACGATTATCAACTCAAGAACACCAATACTTAACTCAAGACGAAATCCCAAAGGTGAAGAGTAATTACCTCTTTTGAAGGAATGGATTGAATCCCAAGGTTAAATCCGTTCTCAACCACTTCCAAGCTCCAAATGTTGTTATGGACGATTAACTCCACCATAATCCAGTGTTTGGAACCTCAAGCATCTTTCTAAGAACTCTATCTATCGGTTGCAAGGAAGGAATGGACGAAAATGAAGAATAATGGCCAACTGTATATATATATATATATATATATATATATATATATATATACTGTACATTACTAGCGTGCGCTACAACTTGTATTTAGCGTGCGCTACACCCCTAGCGTGCGCTAACTGTCTTTGTAAGCATGCGCTATCGTAGTCCAGAGGCTACTGCCTTACTTTGAACAATAATTTACGTATGCAATGCCCATGCAATAACGTACGCAAATCCTCTGTTTAGCGTCGCAAGCATTCGACCATAGCGTGCGCTACTCATAGTTGACTTGCTACAGTCTGCACCTACCCCGAAGATACCCGTGCCACCACATGCCGAAAGCACCCGACAAAACAAAGATTCCCTTTTGTCCGATCTACAATTAGCGTGCGCTAACCTTAGGATTTAGCGTGCACTAGTCCTTCGTGGCAAGCATCCGTTGACCTTATCGGAAAATGCGACGAAAGTGGCCGGGTCCATACGTAGATTCCTTCTGATCGGTTCTGCACTAGCATGCGCTATCTTTCACCTTTAGCGTGCGCTAAGACTGCACATTAGCGTGCGCTATGTATACATCGCAGCGTGCGCTAACGTGGTTGTACTTAGCCATTTTCAGCTATTCTTGTCCAATGTCTCGACATACAGAATACGAACATACGGCATACTGAATACATATACTCCTTCCAACAATATTCTCATACGATACGCCTGACACACAATATCTTCAAATACAACTGTCGACCAAGTACGACAATTATACCAATACAGATGTCTCAGTCCTTCATTTATTTTATCCATACTGTACAGATTCCACGATGTACAACATAACTCGGATAAAATAGCATTAAACAATAGTAGTAGAAATTCCAGATATTACAGTCTGTCTTCACTAAGGATTAGTGGGAGCACACGTTATAGGTATGTTGATGGGATTAATATACTCGAACACAACTCACCTCGATTCGGTCACATAGATTTCACTCTCGGATTGTCAATGACTAAATCAAAAGATTGTGATAGGTATATGTGAACCTTTGACTTGGGGTTTTAGTAGGAGATGTGCTTGTGAAATTAAGTTAGTCATTAGGGTAGTTCGATCCAATCACCGGTTGGTTTAGTGGACAAGTAGCAGCCTCTACTGAATACCAAGAAATGATTCTTTCTCCTGTAAGTGAGCAGGTAAATATCCTATGCAGTTGATGGCAAATGAGATCATAAGTCTTTGGACAAAGCATTTAGAGCTAATTGTATTTGATACACGGGAGCCTGGTGATTTGGGTTTGCATTAACATATGCATAGAGTCAAGTTACAATAGGGTTTGACATTACCGTGACCCTAATACTTGACCGGGACATATTATTGAAGGGTTTATATGTATACGGTATTGACGACATAAGGGTTTTAGAATGATTCCATCATTCGTTATTAGTTGGGTTGTGGTGCGGGCCAATATACTTGTTAAGTGTTACTCGTAATCCTTAGTTCCTCGCATTGCCGACTGACACGGACCTATGGAGTCGCGCTAAAGGATATTTGACGAATAAATCTGAATCTATTATCTCTTCATTAATATTGAATATTAGATATCTAATTTGATTTATTGGATAAATCGATGCAGTCTTATGAATTGAAATTAATTACTGGGTGATTAATTAAAGTATAAATATTTATTTCTATATATAATTATAATTTTGTATTTGATAAAATTAATTAATTGAATAAATTAATTAAGTATAAATATATTTGAGATAAAATGAAGTGTGCTTAATGGACTAGACACGCGAACGTTCAATACACGAATCGAGTGGCTTGACTCGTTTCTGGAAACTGTGGGAGACATTTTACATATAGACAAAAGATGAGATATCAAATATTTTTGCTATCTTATCTTTAATCTATATAAGCTGAAAAAAATAAACTCTACACGAACATGCATGGTTCGGCCGAAGTGAACCAATGGAGAGAGAGTTCTTTTTCCAACTTTCTTGTTCATCTTAGAGAGAAAGAAAGAAGAAGAAAAGAAGAGAGGAAATTTCTATATCAATTCCTAATCGTGTTCTTAGAGAACGAATTGATATAAAAAATTTTCGATCAATATCCTCCGTGTAAGTAGAAACACCCTACATATTCGATGTTTGATCATTCATCAAGCTTGAGCGAATTAGATTTGTGTTAGACTGGTTTTATTTTTCCGCTGCGTAACTCAATTTTAATTACCGAATCCCAACAATGGTATCGGAGGATAGGTTTATGCGATCCTATATTCGATATTTGCATTTGGAATGCTCGGCCGTATATTTTTATGATTTAGGATCTTAATTATTTTAATCGTTAAATATTTAATTGTTCCTCTAAAATTTCATTTTCATGATTTTATGTTACAATATAAATCTATTTTTTCTTTTGAAAAATTGATTTATAAATGTATTATAAAAAATTAGAAAAATATTATCTTTGAATTCGGGACACTGCCGACGATAACCGACCGTGTGCTGCCTGCTCTCGGCAAGCAGCGGCCGGGAGGGGCTGTCATCTCGCCCAAGGGCAGGCTGCCCTGCGGGGCCGTGGGCTCGGCCCAGCCTTGTATTTTTTGACTCTATTTTTATTTCATATGTGATAAATTAATTTTCCGTAAACTAAATTAGATTTAATTTGACTAAAATATAAATATGATAATTTTATTTTTAAGGGAATTGATTTAATGAAATATTTATTTTCGTCCAGAACAAGTTAAAATTAACGGCTGCGTGAGTTAATTAGATTAATTCTTATGGATGGATTAATTTTATATTGATTGGATCAATATTTAGATTAATTATATATGCCATTAGTTTTAATGTGATTGTTGCATTATTATTTGAATGGTGGTGTAGTTCATGGACTTAGTTTATTGAATCTTTATTCGATTGGGTTGTAATGGCTGTTTTGAGCTATTTTTTTTGGTAAATTTGTATAGGATGCAAACTTTACAAATATAATAAATTATCTATGACAGAGAGCCAAGGCAAGCCACCATGAAGACGAAGATTCAATATTTGTAATTTGATTACTTGTAATTTTCTTTTTATCGAGTCGATGATGACTCCGTACTTATGAACGGTCTAGAACTACATATTGGTAGATTTAGGTAGTGTATGTTTTTCATATTATATGACAAACAAATAAACTGACGAACCGCGATTCTAAAATGATTAATATGCAGAGTGTAACATATAAACATATAATTCTCCCTCTTACAAACACTAAGTTAAAAAGATTACGAGGTTTCTTACCCTCCGTCAAACTCATAGAAAATTGAAATCCAAACTGAAATATTATTCTTTCGAGTATGTTTGGGTAATATTTTTGGGGAAGGTTGATAAATTCCTAAAGTGGATTAAATGTCTTTGAATATCACAAATCAAACCCCTAGAAGCCGTATGGGTTGTCGGGTGAGATTCAATTGTCAGATTGATAGAAGTTAATGGTTTAAACGTAGATAGTTCAAGGAGCCATAGAAACCGTATTGGTTGAGGGAAAGTCAACTTGGGGTAAAACAAGATCGAATCATTCATTAGATGGGTTTGTATTAGACATACTTTATAAAGAACAATATAAGAGAAACCGTATGGGTGCCCTCTATTAAACTTTGTAAATAACTCGATCCCCACTGTGAAGTAGGGATGTCAATGAGTCGGGTAGGGTACGAATATGCCTCCTCCATACCATATCATATTTGAATCGGATCGGGTTCGGGTATTGCCCATCTGGTAATCAAATATCCAATGGGTATTCGGGTACCCGTATACCCTATATTTAAGAATATAAATATTTTTTAGTATATATCATATATACATATAATATAATTAATAAATTCAAATTAGTATGATAAATATCTAAAATATAATATTTTATATAATAATATATAATATATAATATACTATAATATTTATGTATAATATATAATAATTTTATATTTATATAATTCAAATGGGTACGCGGGTCGGGTAGTCGGGTCGGGTAATATACTATACCCATGCCCTACCCGTACCCGATCATAAAAGTCCGGGTTGGCCAATACCCGACCCGATTTTGGGTTTATCTAATGGGTAAGATCGGGTACGGATAAAGTTGACATCCCTACTGTGAAGTCAACCACAATTTCCGAATTTCACATGGGAGTGTGTAAATGCCGATAAAATAGTGGGAGTCGAGTTATAAATAAAGAAAGTCCTTAAATTCTTTACTCGGATCTTAATTAAACAATCACTAACGAATCTCAAATTATTCTCTGCAGTTAACAAATGAAAAATCTCTAAAAATGACAATAAGCACACTCACAATTCTACTTGAAAAGAACACTCTTACTGGACCCATCTTTGTGGACTGGCTCCACAATCTGAGGACAGTCCTCAGTATGGAAACACTGGGTTACCTCTTGGAGGCGGATATCCCACCAGCTCCTGCAAGAACCAGGGATATTAAAGAAGATGTTGATGCCCATGAGAAATGGATCAAAAATGAGGTTAGGATCCGATATTTCATGATGGCCTCAATGACAACGAGCTTCAAAGGCCCCATGAAAACATGCCCTCTGCAAGGGCAATTCTGGCACATCTTACTGAGCTCTATGGGAAGAATAACCGAACTACTCGGTATGAGATGTCGAAGCAGTTGTTTGGTGCTCGGATGAAGGAAGGTGAGAAAGTTGGGGATCATGTACTCAAATGATATCTATGATCGAGAGATTGAAGGCTCTTGATTTTGGGATGCATGTTTCTCTCCAGAGCAATCTTATCGTGCAATCACTTCCTGACTTCGTCTGTTAGTTTTTTATGAACTTCAACTGCAATGAGATTGCTTGTAACTTGGCTGGGCTAATGAAAAAACTGAGTACGACACAGTCCCAATAAGACTAGGCCGAAGAAAACTGCACTTGTAAGTTCTTCTTGGCCTCGGAGGTCCAAAAACTACAAGAAAAAGGGCAAAAAGCAGTTCAAGCCCCAAAGAAGGGGTACAGAAAGAAAAGGGCAAGGCCCCAACATTTCAAAAGAGTAAGGTGGCCAATAAGACAAATGCTTGCCTTAACTGCAGTGAGCTAGGCTACTAGAGGAATCAATGTCCAAAACTTGACCATTATGCGGATTCAGGTACAAAACTACTAGTTTTGGAAATAAATTGTTCTGTAACCATTTATTTCACTTCTTGGATTCTGGTGCAAGTTCTCACATATATAAAATGAATCAGGATCAGGAACGAAGTAGGAAGCTTGAATCTGGAAAAGTGATGTTGACAGTCGGCACTAGGCATAGTGTTGAGGCTACTGACATCAGATCACTTATGTTGGATTTTGAATTCGATCTTATTATCACTTTAGATGATATACTTGTTTTTTCCAAGGGGCACCAAAATATTGTATCAATCCTGGTCATGGACTGTTAAGGGATATCATTTCTTTAATGGAGATGGATCCTGTCGTATTATTTTGAAAAAAATTGGTCGGTACAGCTATATTAATAAATGATTTATACCATTTGAATCTAAAGAATTAAATCACTGTGAACACTATAACTAGGAAGCATGGTAGGGATGAAACAAACCAAGCACTTAAGTGGCATATTATATTTGGTCATGTTGGTTAGACCAAGATTCATAAAATGGAGAAAGATGGACTTATAAGTTCATTGGGATCAGATCACTATCTAACTTGTGAATCTTGCCTTCAAGGCAAAATGACTAAGTCACTCTTCACAGGGATTTTTGAAAGAGCTGCTGAAAAATTTGGATTAATTCATACCAACGTATGTGGCCCTTTTGAAGTGGCACAAGATGGATTTCAGCATTTCATTACATTCACTAATGACCATACTAGGTATGGATTTGTGTACTTAATGAAACACAAATCCAAAGCCTTAGAAAAATTCACGAAATTTGTTGAAAATCAAACGAGTCATCATATCAAAGCACTTAGGTCAGATCGAAATGGTGAATATATGAATACCGAGTTTGATGAGTTCTTAAAAGAACTGAGAATAGTGTCACAGCTCACTCATACAGCTACGCCAAAATTAAATCGTATGTAAGAAAGAAGGAACCGAACCTTGTTGGACATGGTTCGCTCCATGCTTAACTATACTGATCTATCGATTTACCTATGGGGTTATGCGCTCCTTACTGTTGCACATATCTTAAACAGATATCCTTCCAAGTCTGTTCCTAAGACTCCACATGAGATGTGGAAAGGTAGGAAACTAAGTCTTACTAATATTAAGATTTGAGGATGTCCTGCTTATGTCAAGAAGACTAAAGTAGAGAAACTGGAAGATAGGTCTATGAAGGGTCATTTTGTAGGATATCTAAGGAATTCCATGGTTACATGCCTGAAGAACATAAGATCATCATTTCTTTACAAGCACACTTTCTTAAATATAAGTTCATTCAGGAAGGAGGCACATGTAGAAATATTTCTTTAGAAAAAAAATAAAAGAAACACCCAATGAGATACCTGTACAAGATATTGGAACAGAACCTTCTGAAACACAAACACAACCTCGTTTGTCAAGTAGATCTTCTCATTTACCTAAGAGGTATGGCTATCTGCATCAAGAGGAACTAGGTCCTCATGAGATGATGGAAAGTAGCCCAGAGAATGATCCCTCTACTTATGACCAGGCGATGGTAGATGTGGACTCCGCAAAGTGGTAAGAAGCTATGGAAGTTGAGATAGATTCTATGCATGCTAATCAGGTCTGGACTTTAGTGGATCATCATAAGGGCATAGTGCCTATTGGAAATAAATGGATCTACAAGAGAAGGACTGATGGAGATGGCAAGGTTGACACTATAAGGCCATGCTTGTGGCGAAGAGTTACTCCCAAAGAGAGGGAATCAATTACTTCGATACCTTTTCGCCTGTAGCCATGATAAAGTTTATTTGCATGATACTTGCCATAGCAGCGCATTCTGATTATGAAATATGGCAAATGGATGTGAAAACAACGTTCCTAAATGGATACCTCGAGGAGAAGATCTATATGGAATGGTCTATGGGATTCATATCTGATGCCAATATTCATAAAATATGCAAGCTTCAGCGTGCTATCTATGGACTGAAGCAGGCTTCGCGAAGTTGGATCTTCGTTTTGATGAGACATGGAGGCGCAGATGTCCACATCAGGGTATATCTTTAATCTGAATGGTGGAGCAGTATCTTGAAGAAGTGCAAAGCAAAGTGCGACTGAAATTTCCACATGTCAAGCCGAATATCAGGCAACCACTATAACACCCCGAGATATTCAGGATTATCACAGCGCCGTAAATCCTTTATATAAGGATTTACTAGGCTCAGAATTTTAAAACAACAATAATTAAATACCAACAGTAAAATTCATTATTACATTCGGACTTCAAAAGAACAAACGACAACACCAACAATTAACAATACAAGACCATTCAGACAATACAAATCAGTGACATACTCGAGTACTTTATTAAAAACACAACACAACTGAAAAGACCATCATGACCGTTAACATCACTCATCACATCCATCATCATGTAGTTCTTGTGGTTGATTTCTAGCTCTCCTGGATCCTGAACATAAAACATATGTCTACCCCCGAAGCGGTTAGCACAATGATGCTAGTACAAGTACGATAATTATACGACAAAGGATCATTCGAGAATTTATGAAGAATAATGAAACAACAACAACAACACCAACAATGACAACAACAAGCCTCTCCAGTGAGCAGGCAATCAATACAGTACACAATAGTACAATCTCAACCTACACATAGTAATCCAACGATCCAGCGCGCACGACATAGATACCCAAGATGATCCCGTCGGACCAACACTTGGTGGAAAACCCGTCCAACAATCCAGCGCACACAACACAGATACCCAAGATGATCCCGTTGGACCAATACTTGGTGGAAAAACAACTACAACTCATGTATTCAAAAATCATATGCGACAACTGTTGCGATTTTTCTATAACGCAAGTGCACGTTATCGTATACAAGTAATAAAGTGATGAGTGAGTATCGTTCCCACGAGGACCGAATCACTAACTACCGATTTTTATGTATTCTAGTTTTATTCGAACAATCGAACTTTGGGTTTGCTATTAATTACTAAAGAATTAATAAAAGACTAGACAGTAAAAAAAATGATCGCTTGAAGAAAGAGAATCAAATGATGAATAAGTCTAGGATTTTGAATCCACCTCGGTTTATCCGAATTTACTCTCGATTATCTGAAGTTAATGATTTTCCCAATTTACTGAAGGCGAAGATTGTTAATATACTCTACCGCCTCTCCCGAGGTCAATAGATTTTTCTAAAGGCGAATAACGCACTCTATCCCTAGGTGAATTGATTCGTCAATAGGCAAAAATCATAAAATCTCCAAAAGGCCACGTAGTTCCTATGAGTATATTCCTATCTCACAGAATAAAACGGTCCTCACCAATAGTTCCTCACCAACTCTCCTCTCCCGATTCGAATTGAATGATTAAAACAATACAACTATTGGCCAGATAATTGAAAGCATTAAACACGATTGGGAAAACTCAACAAAAAGGGAATTAAATAGATAATCTCAAGCAAATCCGTCAAAACGTAGGTTTCATCAAAATCCCAGATTAGGGTTTTAGCCTAACATGCTAATTAATGAATATACAGAATAAATGAATAAAAGCATGAAAATCAAACGCAGATGAAGAGCTCGGATTCCTCCATTCTTCGGCTTCCGCCCTCTGCTCTTGAAGTCTTCTGCTTATCTTCCTCTTCTGCCATCTCCTCCAAGATTCTCCGATTTCCAGATCAGAAAAAGATGATTAATTAGGGTCTTAAACCCTTATTTATAGCTCTGCACAGTCTCCAAATCGCGTCCGTGTGAGTAGGTCGAGAACTGGCTTCAAAACGGCCCAAAATCCGCGCGGAGCACACCAAAACCGCCTAGTGTGCAGCGGCTCACTTAATCTGTGCCGCGGCACATGGCGTCTAGGTTAAAACCTGGGCGCTGGGTGTTACGTCTGTGCCGCGTCTCACCTGGACTGTGCCACGGCACAGAGTACAGTCTACTCTGGTGCCCGCTGGTTGCCTTCCAGTGCCGCGGCCCTGCTGCCTCGTGCCGTGGCTCACGGCCAAAATTCGCCGTTTTCGCCCGTTTCGCCTCGTTTTAGCTTCCGGACTCCAATCTCCTGACAAACATACAAAATTAAGGCATTAAAAGCTCATTTAAGCAAATTTACTCTCCAAAATAATACTAAATAATGATAAATAAGCGTATAAAAATACGCCTAACAAATACCCCCAAACTTAAGCCTTTGCTTGTCCTCAAGCAAAAAGAATTAATTTCAACAAAAGACTGTCGTGAATAATCGTGCAACTCATAGTGCTCAACCTAATCAATACTATCCTGAAATTCTCTCTGAATAATACGAGTATCGTAATAGCGAGCTACACTCAGAACACTGATTCTACAAAGTAACCAAGTTCGGTCCTAATTACTCGTTCATGAAGAAAATCCAGCTCAAAGATTAACAAACGTGAATCAAATCGACAGTCAATATGAAAGGTTAAAATAAGCGAGCTAAATTCGCCCCGTTCCACAGTCTAATGGCAAAATTTTCACGAGTTTCATAAAAATAATCCTGGGACAGTATTCCCTTATATATATGCTCAAGAAATTGATTCGAGTTGACCACTAGGTTCGGATCTCGGGATGTTTCATCGGGATAATCCTAGGGTGGAACTTCCATTCTCATGTATTGGGAAACCGTTTGACGTAAAAGACACTCATGGGGCACATGGATGCTTCTAGTTACTAAGTTCCCCTCCACAGCGGAGAAACAACTCGAATAGCTAATTCCCGCATGTCCGAATCAAGGTCGCTGTTTTACGCGAGAGTAAACAACGGGTCACGTGAATACCCCCGGTTACTAGGCTCCCTATCATCGGCACATGTGAAATTTTTAAATCACTAGTCTAATCAGGGTCGTCTTTTTACGCGAGAGTAAACAACGGGTCACGTGAATACCCCCGGTTACTAGACTTCCCATCATAGAACAAATATTATCTCGACTATTGGGAAAAACTGACCGACTCTAAACTCAATCTAAACGCAAACACAACTTATGTTACAGGACGACTAGCTAACCGAAAAGTGTAACCAAATGTATCGACGGTGATTTTAAAACACGTATGTATCCTCTTTTATCCGCCAAGACCTCTACAATTACGAGAAAAAATTTCGGACCTAAATGAATACTAAGCAGAAACAGAAATCACTGACTACAACTCGACTAAAACTCGACCGTTTCTTCAGAGAGAAAAACAGTGTCGTAACATCAGTATTACACAAATAGAAGCACGAAAAATTCACGAATAAGAGTAAAATCATGACAAGCAAGGCTATCGACAAAAATAACGCAAAGTAATGAAAAGTGCAACAAAATCAGTACAGCAATAAATGTAGCAACAGAAAGTAAACCCCCCCAAACTTAGGATGTACATTGACCTCAATGGACAAAATATAATATGCAATAGAATAAGAAGGTCAAGTACTCCCCTCCAGTCCTCTCACGAGCTGGTGCCGGCATCATCCGGTGAGGAGGGTGGTGTGGCTGGCCGAGCAAGTGCAATAAATGGCCCGTCTGGGTGCATGATATGGGCCGTCCATGTAGCTAGGTGCTCCTGGTGGTAGTCATACCTCGCTGCTAGACGCCTCGCCTATCGCCGGTTGGCCCGGCGGGCCTGCTCTCGCATCTCTCCCCTGACGGCAGCAATAATGCTCTCTCTCTCCGTCCGCTGCTCCTCTCTCATGGAAGCCAGCATACTCTCCCTCTCTCTCCTCATCTCCTCTCTCTCTCTCCTTATATCCTCTCTCATATCCTCTCTCTCTCCTCATATCCTCCCTCATCCCGTCAAACATCGCCTGCAATCTCTCTCTGTTGGGCGGCGGGCCGGCATCTGCCTGCCCCTGTGTCAGCAAAAGAGGCTCGGGGGACCCCTCGTGGGCCTCATCCAGTAGAAATCCTCTCCCCCGAGCGTGCGCCGGCGCTCCTCCCCACTGGTCAAAATGTGAGATGATGCGGTGGTCGATCGGGGCCTGGGGAGCTAGCATCGGCTCATCATCCGACCACGTCAGCCCCGACTGCCGGCACAGAGCGCAGATAAGAGAGGGGTGCTTCAACCCCGTCTTGGCCCCTCCACAGATACCTGGAATATAGATCGGACCAAGAGAGGGGCCACGTCGAATCGCAGCCCGGATGTGATAGCATATAGTGTCCGGCCGCGGGAGAGAAAAACAGTGCGGATCTGAGATGTGGGGTCTATACGAGCGCAAATAAAGTATAGCCAGGCACGCCCGAGCCGACTGAGGCGCGAGCTCTTGAAGTGGAAAATGGAAGAACCCGGTGCGCGCTGCTCCCAGTCGGAGTCGGGCTGTGTAATAGTCTCGAGCAGAGCCTCCTTCGTGAGGCTAGTCATAACTCGGTCATAAGTCGTCTCATCTACCACCGGAAGCCCAAACAACCTTCGAATAGCAGCTGTGGAAAAATCAACCGTAATACCTCGGACATCGACCTGAGTCCGAGTGTCTGACTGCTGCAACATATGGCCTGCTCGAATGTGCTTCAATAACGCACTGGCATAGAACTCCTGCACTATCGATATCACCACTGGCTCGGGGGGTGCAGCAAATCGGGCCCACCCCATCTCATCTATCATCGTAAGCAGTTCCCCGTCTTGGGGGGCTGGAGTAAATCCCCTCTCTGGAATAAGAGGTCGTGGATGAATCTTCTCATTGAAGATTTTGTGGATCTCAGGGTCAGAAAAATGGTGCGCCTCCGACTCGGCGCGACTACGAGAGGTTTCCCCTCGAGTGGGGGATGACTGAGTCCTGGCCCTCTTGCTCAGCTTTTTAGTCCTAGCCATAGTCAGTCCTGAAAAAAATTTAAACACCGAAGGTTACTTACTCAAACAATAACGAGAATAATCATCACTCGGCTAAGGAATCCAGCCGTAAATCAGAAATTTTTACGAGATAGCACAACCGTGAGAAAAAATGAAATTGAACCATAACGTTTAAACTAGACGTACGGGTTGGGGTTGCTGTAATTCCAGAACGAATATGTTGCACAAAGATTCAAAATATTGCCTTAACAAAGAAAATCTTTCATTCAGGCATTTCATCGAACACTTAAAGGGCAAGAGTTCACTTGAAGAACAAATATGGCAATAGCTCAATTAAATCCCCAAGAACAAAAACACGAATCATTCACCATCAGAAATGACATTCTCAATTCATTCATAATCCAGAATAACCAAGAAAATTCGATCAAAACCATCATGTTATCCACTTAACCATCATAGACCTCTTGAAGGAAATAAACATATTCAATCCATCCAAAGCATAACACAACTTCACATTTACATTCATAGAACAATTTGAGATTAGAGATTTGGACATACCTTGCTTGGATTGCGAAAAGTGCAAGAAAATTGCAAGAAGAAAACGAGAAGAAGAAGAAGGCTTCTCGGCCGATCGCGCGCGCAAAGGAGAGGGAAAGGGAAGGTAAACTTACCTGGGTAGTCGGCCGAATGCGGGTTATAAGGTACCTGGGCCTTTCAAATTCCGCATGGTGTGCCGCGGCACAGCTCAAGTGAGCCGCGGCACCGAGTACAGTCCCTTTTTCTTGTTCGCATGTTTTGTCGTGGGCCGCGGCTCAGCTTCCGTGTGCCGCGGCTCAGTGCTCAGGTGTGCCGTGGCTCAGTATTGTTGTGTCGCGGCACATAGGACAAATTGTTTAGCTCTCCCTTTCGATTTGTGTGTGCCGCGGCTCACCATACTTGTGCCGCGGCTCAGGCATAATTTTCTCCCCTGGTACATTTCCTGCACAGAATTATAAGAGTAACACGTCAAAAGCGAGAGGTAAAAGCAAATCAAAGCTCAAAATGATGAAAAAAAAGATTCAAGAATGCAAGAAAAATATAGAAACGTAAAAATCTACAAATACGAACTCGGGTTGCCTCCCGAGAAGCGCTAAATTTATAGTCTTCAGTCGGACATATTAAAAAATCAGTTCGCTTTTCGCAAACTCCATTTGATCTCCGCCCCGTTCATCGAACCGTTAATATGGTTTTTAAAATTTTTACCATCGGTCATTAACGATTTGATTTTCGGTTCGGACACCAAATGTTGTTTGCGGAAAGGTTTTGACGAGAACAACTTTCCGAAACACCCGTTTTTCTCATGACTAGACGTCCGTTTGGCTTCCGGCTTATTCCTCTCTTTCACGAACGCACTTAAGACTGCAGTGGACTTTTCCGAGTGTGGCTGGTCAGATGGCCATGATTGCATGTTCACATGCTCGAGAAATGCTACTCGTTCTACATCTTTCTTAAAAGTTGGACCATCTGACATGGAATCTAAATTTTCGATCGACGATGTTTTCGGTGTTTTTCTTTTGCAACGGCCTCCACACTTTCACTTTGTGAGCTCTTATCAACACATCCCAGCCATGAAAAGGATTTGAATACTTGGAACGTAACATGCTCGTCTTGAACCCGCAGAGTTAATTCTCCTTTTTCCACGTCTATAAGAGTTCTGCCGGTCGCTAAAAATGGTCATCCCAAGATAATCGGGATATCTTCATCTTCCTCCATGTCAAGAACAATAAAATCCGCTGGAAAGATAAATTTATCCACTTTTACTAGCACGTCCTCAATCACTCCCCTCGGATACTTAATAGATCGATCCGCTAATTGCAAGGAGACCGTCGTCGGCTTTGCTTCTCCAATTCCCAGCTTCGTGAAAATAGACAGAGGCATGAGATTAATACTAGCACCGAGATCGCACAATGCATTATTAAAAGAGAGATTCCCCATGGTGCACGGTATGTTGAAACTTCCCGAATCTTTAATTTTTGGTGGAAGCTTCTTCTGAAGAATCGCGCTGCATTCCTCTGTCAAGGCGACTGTCTCAAACTCCTCGAGTTTTTTTTTTCTTTGACAAGATCTCTTTCATGAATTTAATGTAGCTTGGCATTTGTTCCAACGCGTCGGCAAATGGAATGTTAATATGAAGCTTCTTGAACACGTCGAGGAACTTAGAGAATTGCTTGTCCGCCTTTTTCTGCTGTAATCTATGCGGAAACGGGACGTGTGGCACATATGCCTTCGGATTATCTGGAAACGTTATCGAGGGTCTCCAATCTTGAGATTCCTCCGTCGCTAAATTTTTCTTCTCCTCAATTTCCCTCCTCTTTTCACTTCTCTCGGGCTGGTCACACACCTCCTTCCCGCTTCTCAAACTGATCGCATTTAGACTTTCTCTAGGATTTGTCTCGGTCGTACTTGGCAATGCTCCCTCCGGGCGGGCTGTCAACACGTTAGCAATCTGGCCCAGATGGACTTCCAAGTTGCGAATGGAGGCGGAATGATTCTGCAATGTCGCTTCAGTACGGGTCATGAATTGACTCGTATTCGGTGCCAATTTCGCAATTGCTTCCTCGAGAGAAACTTTTGGAGCGGGAGGGGGCTGCTGTTGGTTTTGAGTGAACGGAGGCTGGTTCGAGTTCTGTCCGTTTCTCCACGAAAAGTTGGGATGATTACGCCACCCCGGATTATATGTGTTGGAGTACAGATTATTTTGCCGGTTTCCGTTTCCTACGAACTGAGCTTGTTCAATTTGGGGCTGCTCGAACGGGTTTCTGACTTGGCACTCCGCGCTAGGGTGAGATCCGTTACACCAATTACACAATTCAATGGTAACGGGGGAAGGAGCATGCGAAAATGCTTGGAGCTGCTGCGTTAATGCTGCGACTTGGGCTGACAACGTAGATATCGGGTCATTACTTGAAATTTCCATAACTCGCTTCGGCGTTATTCGTTCGGATGGACATTGATAAGCATTAGCGGCAATAGCTTCCAACAACGAGTGTGCTTCAGCCATCATCTTTCCCATCAAAGCTCCACCAGCGGCTGCATCAACGAGAGTGCGTGTAGAGGCACTCAATCCATTGTAGAACGTCCGAATCTGAAGCCAGTCCGGAAGGCCGTGATGTGGGCATCTCCGTAACAAATCTTTGTATCGCTCCCATGCCTCGTGGAGCGATGCCATGTCATACTGACCAAAAGTGGTGATCTCGTTTCTCAGTCTCGCCGTCTTAGAAGGTGGGAAGAATTTAGCAAGGAAGGCTTGCGCTAACTCTGCCCATGTCATGATCGAGCCCGACGGTAAGGACTTCAACCAAAATTTCGCTTTATCCCTCAAAGAGAAAGGGAAAAGCCGTAATCGGATAGCATCGTCGGCGACACCATTGTTTTTGAATGTGTCACATATCTCTAGAAAAGAAGCAATATGTGCGTTGGGGTCGTCATTCGGCAATCCACAGAATTGGCTCGCTTGTACCATCTGAATAATTGTAGGCTTGATTTCGAAGTTGTTTGCCTGAATGGTGGGACGCCGAATCCACGAAAAATTAGCATTAATATGCGCCATAGCATAATCTCGAAGTGCCATTTCCGGTTGAGCTTGCTGCACAATATTATTTCCTCCTTGAATTTCGATATTTTCGGCCAAGGTCACTGTCGTCTGTAACTCTCGTTTCTCCTTCTTGTTCCTTCGAAGAGTGCGCTCGAGTTCGGTTTCCAAAGGTAGTAGGCCTTCGTTACCGAATTTTCTCATGCACTACGCGAAAGATCCTGAAAGGAAAAACAAATAAAAAAAAATTAAATATACAAAAATAAGTAAATAAAAACGTTCAAACTAAGACTAGAAATACTGAAATCGATATTAGCAAAATTTCAATCCCCGGCAACGGCGCCAAAAACTTGTTGCGATTTTTCTATAACGCAAGTGCACGTTATCGTATACAAGTAATAAAGTGATGAGTGAGTATCGTTCCCACGAGGACTGAATCACTAACTACTGATTTTTATGTATTCTAGTTTTATTCGAACAATCGAACTTTGGGTTTGCTATTAATTACTAAAGAATTAATAAAAGACTAGACAGTAAAAAAATGATCGCTTGAAGAAAGAGAATCAAATGATGTATAAGTCTAGGATTCTGAATCCACCTCGGTTTATCCGAATTTACTCTCGATTATCTGAAGTTAATGATTTTCCCAATTTATTGAAGGCGAAGATTGTTAATATACTCTACCGCCTCTCCCGAGGTCAATAGATTTTTCTAAAGGCGAATAACGCACTCTATCCCTAGGTGAATTGATTCGTCAATAGGCAAAAAGCATAAAATCTCCAAAAGGCCACGTAGTTCCTATGAGTATATTCCTATCTCACAGAATAAAACGGTCCTCACCAATAGTTCCTCACCAACTCTCCTCTCCCGATTCGAATTGAATGATTAAAACAATACAACTATTGGCCAGATAATTGAAAGCATTAAACACGATTGGGAAAACTCAACAAAAAGGGAATTAAATAGATAATCTCAAGCAAATCCGTCAAAACGTAGGTTTCATCAAAATCCCAGATTAGGGTTTTAGCCTAACATGCTAATTAATGAAAATACAGAATAAATGAATAAAAGCATGAAAATCAAACGCAGATGAAGAGCTCGTATTCCTCCGTTCTTCGGCTTCCGCCCTCTGCTCTTGAAGTCTTCTGCTTATCTTCCTCTTCTGCCGTCTCCTCCAAGATTCTCCGATTTCCAGATCAGAAAAAGATGATTAATTAGGGTCTTAAACCCTTATTTATAGCTCTGCACAGTCTCCAAATCGCGTCCGTGTGAGTAGGTCGAGAACTGGCTTCAAAATGGCCCAAAATCCGCGCGGAGCACACCAAAACCGCCTAGTGTGCCGCGGCTCACTTAAGCGTCAGTTAAAACACGCGCTGGGTGTCTGTCGTGCGGCTCACAGGTATGCCGCGGCACAGTCTGATCTACTCGGTGCCATTTGGTTTCCTTCGATCTGCACCCTGCTGCATTGTCTGCTGACTCACGCCAAAATCGCCGTTTTCGCCCGTTTCGCCTCGTTTTAGCTTCCGGACTCCAATCCCCTGACAAACATACAAAATTAAGGCATTAAAAGCTCATTTAAGCAAATTTACTCTCCAAAATAATACTAAATAATGATAAATAAGCGTATAAAAATACGCCTAACAACAACCATACATAAACTCATTTAAAGTACTTGCCTTAAATTTACAACAAGGATAAATACTATGACGGATGACAATACATTCGAAGGTCGCCCCTTCGATCAATCACTTTGCCAAGCTCGGACCCTATACAAAAATAAATCACAAAGAGTTCAAATTACATCATGTAACTAATGTACGAACAGCTAACGTCCTAACTGTGGCCGAGTTAACACTCCGCGTATGGCCGGTTCACGGTTTGCTTCCCAACGAACGCTAAGTTGGTTAATAGCATGCAAGTTCAAAAGATCACAATGGTGCACAATGCCGATGCCTACGAATTCAAGGATATTATCAAACCATTTTAATTGCATACTTCAGTCTTACTTATGGTTCGGCTACTCATACAATTCATATCAAAGGTATGATTCATCATGAACGAATTGTACGACATCCTTTCAAAGGAAAACATATTCAACCATGTTCGAGGTTTAATTCACCACTACGTGTACATTTCCACAAGGTTGTTCTTCCTGCCAAAGTTCTACGTTCAAAACGGTTGTTACCAGCATATTTACTTGTTCTAACTATTGCCACAATAAGGTTAATCAATCCAGACAACTTCTTACAAGGCATGAATTATTATTGATGAAAAACCTTCAACAATTATCCTCTTGAATTCCTCTATCATAGGAGATAACATCAATGAGTTATCCGTCATAAGAATATTTCGAAATCACCATAAAGGTAGGATACAATCTCAGAAACTTCATCCCATAGTTTCAACATAAGCAAGGCTCAACTCATAAATGTCTAAATCAAGGTATACCTCAAGTTAAATCATCTCAAGCTTCTTAAAATCACGGTGTTCAGTAATTATGGTAACAATAATCTCCATAAACTCAGTAACATGCTCATAACATCATTAAGAACATGACTTCCAGTTTGGTGAAGTATCTGTTAGGAATCTGCCCTCTAATGCCACTCAGAGGATGAGAGAGTGAGAATATTGTATTGTTATTATGAATATTATATTAAATAAAGGCATTTATTATTTCTATATTATTGTATATCACAGGCATTGTGATTTGGTATATAAAATAACAGTCCTTGCATTTGAGAGAAAACATTCCACTCCGTATGGAGATAAGGAGATAGGCACTGGAAGTGTTTAGGGCTCGAATGCTTAAATGGGCAGTAAGTTTAGACAAGACTTGTATAATGTGTACTTTGACATGAAGAGTGCTTGTCTTCACTAAGGGTTAGTGGGAGCACACGTTATAGGTATGCCAATGGGATTAGAATACTCGAACACGACTCATCTCGATTCGGTCACATGGATATCACTCTGGGATTGTCAATGACTGAATCGAAAGGTTGTGATAGGTATACGTGGACCTTTGACTTGAAGTTTCAGTATGATATGTACTTGTGACATTAACCTAGTCATTAGAGTAGTTCGATCCAATCGCCAGTTGGTGGGGTCAGCCTCGAAATGCAACTTAGTGGGCAAGTAGCAGTCTCTACTGAATACCAAGATAGAATTCTTTCTCCTGTAAGTGAGCAGATAAATGTCCTATGCGGTTAATGACAAATAAGATCAAAAGTCTTTGGCCGAAGTAGTTAGAGCTAGTTGTATTTGATATACAAGAGCTTAGTGATCTCGGTTTGCATTAAACAAGTGCATAGAGTCAAGTTAGAATAGGGTTTGACTTTACCATGACCCTAATACTTGACCAGGACATATGATTGAAGGGTTTATACGTATACGGTATTCACGACATAATAGTTTTTGAATGATCCGATTATTCGTTCTTAGTCGGGTTACGGTACGGAGCACTAGACTAGCTAGGTATTACCCGTACTCCTTCTTTCCTCCCATTGCCGACTAAGACGGACCTATGGAGTCGCGCACAAGGATATTGGATGGATAAATATGTATTTATTATCTCTTCATTAATATTGGTTATTAGATATCTAATTTGATTTATTTGATAAATCATGCGGTCTAGTGAATTGAAATTAATTACCGAGTGATTAATTTAATTCATAAATAATTATTTCTTAGAGAAATATATTTATAATTTTGTATTTGATAAAATAAATTAATTAGATTAATTAATGAAGTATAAATACATTTGAGATAAAACGAAGTGTATAAGACGCGCGAACGTCCGGTACGAATCGAGTGGCTCGACTCTTTAATTTCTCACATAAAATCTAGTGGGCCACCCCCTGATTTTCCTCCCACCTTGCATGATGCTTCCTTTAGTTGTTATGATTTGGTGTGGGGTGAGTTTGAGTTGTTTTTTGAACATGAAGACAAAAGATAATATGATAATGTTGATCTTGTGTATCTTTTCAACCATGTTATAAAACATGACCATAACTCACCACAAGTGAAGAGAATCAGCCGTGACCTTTCATAGAGGGGAGAGAGGAAATAATTTCTTTCATTTATTGTTCATCTTGGAGAGTAAGAAAAGGAAGAAGAGAAGAGAAAAAAAATATTATGTCGATTCCTAGCCATGTTCTTAGAGAATGAATTTCCGATCAATATCCGACGCGTGATAACGTAGAGACACTCTCTTTGGTGTTTTGATCATTCATCAAGCTACAACGAATTGGATTCGTGTTCGTGTCGGTGACCGGAAACGATCAAAGCTTGGCTCAGGAATTATTCTTCAAGAAGATATTATCAAAGATCTACGAGGGTATGATCTCTTATTTTATCTTCGTATTTTATATTTGTTTATGCGATGCATGATGGGTCCATTTTTGGGGTTTGGTTTTATCCGGTTGGACCGGTTTATTTTCCACTGCGTAATTCGTTTTTATCACCGAATCCCAATAGTGGTATCAGAGCAAGGTCTATGCTATCGTATATTCGATATTTAGCATTTGGAATGCTTGTTTGGTTGTTTTTATGATTTGGAATCATAATCATTTTAATCTTTGATTTTCAATTGTTCATCTAAAAATTAATTTTTCATGATTTTATGTTACAATGTAAATCTATTATTCTTTTGAAAAACTGATTTAAATGTGTAATATAAAGATTAAAAAAATATTATTTTGGAATCGGGGCGAAAAAACCCGAGCCGAAAATAAGAACGGACCCGGCAGCTTGGAGATGGCCGGGCACCGCCGTGCGGTCCCGAGCAGTGGATCGCGATCCGGCATGCGATCGGCCACCTTTCGGGAGCTTTCTTTGATGTGTTAGCATCTCTGGCTTGGCAGCCGTGTATTTTCGGCTCCATTTTTTCTATTTCGTTCGATAATTAATTATTCCCACAAATTAAATTAGATTAAATTTGACTAAAATATAATTATGATAATTTTATTTTAAGGAAATTAATTTAGTAAAATATTAACTTTGTCTAGAACAAATTAAAATCAACAGTTACGTGAATTAATTAGATTAATTCTAATTTTTGGATTAATCTTTATTAATTAGATCAATATTTAGATTAATCAATTTTACCATTTATTTTAATGTGATTGTTGCAGTAATTTTGAATGGAGATGTAGTTTATGGACCTAGTTTTGAATTATTTGTTTTGTTCGATTGGGTTGTAAAGGCCGTTTTGAGCCTATTTATTTTACTAGAAAATTTATATAGGATGCAATTTTTCAAATATAAAATTTATATGTAATGACGAAGACCGGAGGAAGATCTGCTCGAGAAGACGAAGATTCAAGACCGAAGTCATGTAATTAAATTACGATATTTTTGTTCTAGAAACGGGCCATGAACTGCATGTTGTTAGTTTTAGGTTGTGTATGTTTTCATATTGTATGACAAACAAACAAACAGACAAACCGCGCTTATAAACGGATTAATGTGCAAAGTCTAACATATAATCGCGCTAATACTCCCACTTACAAACAGTAAGTTATAAAGGTTACAAGGTTTCCTACCCTCCGTTAAACTCTTTGAAAATTGAAATCTAAACTGAAATATTATTCTTCCGAATATGTCGGGGTAATATTTTTGGGGAAGGTTGATAAATTCCTAGAGTTCATTAGATGCCTTTGGTTGTGACAAATCAAACCCCTAGAAACCGTATGGCTTGCCAGGTAAGATTCAATTGCCAGACTAATAGGAATTGACGGTTTAAACTTAGATACTTCAATGAGCTATAGAAACCGAATGGGTTGAGGGCAAGTGAACTAGGGGTAAAAGAAGATCGAATCATCCATTTGATGGGTTGGTGTAAGATACCACTTTATAAAGAATGATGTTGGTCACAAGTCGTCAGAAATAAGTCTAGAGGGGGGGGGGGGTGAATAGACTTATTGAAACTCTTTTTCCAAGAAGGAATTAAGGAGTTTCTCAGCTGATGGTACAGATGACTTAGAGTCGTCTGTAGACAATATGAGTGCGGAAGTCAGCTGATGACGGATACAGAAAATTAATCAATGGAACAATAGATATGAATGCAGCAGGTAAGTATGATGCTAAAGCAGTAAAATACGCAGGCAATTTATAGTGGTCTCAGAGGTGGGGTAATCCTCTACTAATCCACTTTTCTCCAAACCAGTTGGAGATGAATCCACTATAATTTTCAACCAGTGATAAAGATTACAGTGATTCTACTACTTAGCTACAACAACTTCCAACTAGTGGAAATCCTGTCGTTGCAACTCCTTCGTGACTGCCTAGCACCTCTTGATCTTCAAATCTTTGGATGCCTATCAGTCACGCAACTTTAACTAGTGAAGTACCTCGAACTCAAGTTTTAAGACACGAGTGATTGTCTTCTCCAACTAAGAGCTTCTTAGTATATGAACTGTGATCTCTTGCTCTTTACAATGCTATAGTTCGCTTGATTGCTTTAATTGCTTTAATTGCCCGAGAGTGTTGTTCGCATTGTACTGCTCAACTTCAAATCTTTAGGTATTTATAGTTGTCGACCCTTTGAGATTTTGTTCATAGCCGTTGCAAATCTGTAACAAATCCGTCCTTTGGAGAAATAGACTCCTTTATTTTTCTTTCCAAACGCTGCAAGGTTGGATTTCCTTATTTTAATTCATTTTCGACCGTTGTGAAGACTTTCACGTGATGGCGCCGAAACTTTAGATTATAAAAGTCTTCATTGGTGGGTCTGAATGAATATTTAATTCATTTACTTTTCGGGAATCTCTCCAGTCTGTATCTTATCGCCCGCATGTGACTTTCTGTAATTATTGACTTTTCAACGCATGCTGACGTGGACTGGATTACTTGGCTGATTACTTTGACAGAATTTATCTGATCTCTTTTGGTCAATCTGTCTGATGCGCAGTCAACCTTCTCTAATGACGGACTTCTCTGATGTAGCTTATTTGAGATGAAGTTCTATCTGAAGTCTTCTGGCCTGATCAACTTGTCTGATCTGATGGTCAACTTTAGATGACTTGAAATCCGTTCGATCACTTGATTGCAGTCTGGTCAAACCTCTCTGATAAAATTTGTTGACCAGAACTTCTCTGATTTGCACTTGACTGCAACTTGGCTTTATGTAGTGTTCGGTCAAACTTCTCTGATCAACTTATATGCGATTTAGCCGATGTAAGCCTAACTTATATGGCTTATAGAAGATACTCATTTGGTTATTCTTTACATTTTGCCAAGTATCTAACTTAACATAATTTGGCCTATTGAAGATACTCATTTGGTTCTTCTTTACATTTTGCCAAGTACTTTTAAAACATACATTTGAATAAACAAATAAATACAGGAATGACATCATCAAAACCTAATAAGTATTCCTAACAACTTCCCCCTATTTTGATGATGGCAAAACTTAAGCAAATTATTCAAATGAAGAACAGGCCTGTACATGATTAAGTGCAAGACACAAACTAAAATCAGTCTTGTTTTGAGACAACTAGAAGTTGTCATTCAAAATGACTGTTATGTAATTCTCTGAGTTGATTACAAATACATAGCCTTTGAGTGATCAAACAAATACATAAAATTACAAGTACTCCTAAAAATAAAAATTTACAAAAAAATGCAAGTACAATAAAATTTCCTATCTGCCTCTGCCTCTCCGGACAGTTTGCTTAAGAGGCCTATATAACTTAGCTCTAATTGGCCTCTTACATATAGGTGCTAGACCATATTTTGTTTTGATGATCTGGGAGGCAAATTCCTGCTCGTGTGTAGTTAAGAAGTTATTTTTCTCGCAGAGTGCTCTGATCTCTTCCTGCAAAGCTAGCTCATCCAGTTCATCGTCCAATCGGGTAGGAGGCTCTTCTTCTCTAAATGGGGGAATCATGGGGTAAGCATCCCAGTTCTCTGCATATTTAAGCTGGAGCTTCCAAAGAGTTGGCCATCTGGTCTTCATGTAGTTGATGAATATCTGTTGGGGGGAGCATTATTTGTCGTGGAGTATCTCCCAGAGATAGTACTTCTCTGTGAATTCCTTCTTGGCATCCACCCAAACAGTCATAAACTCGGCAAGTAAGAATTCTTTAACGTGCTATAACTGTTTTCCCTCCCATTCATATCTTTGCTTTTCTCCTTGCTTGGTCCTTCTTCTCTTCAAGGCAGGCGGGTCTTCAGCTTCACCTGGAGCTGCTAATTCCTTCATTCGTAGGCTAGATGTCCCTGCTTCAAGTAAAGGGATGTCATGCCTCTTTTTAGTTCTGAGCTCCTCTCTAGCTTCCTCAGCCTCCTAACCTGTTACTTCCCCTTGTTTACTTCCTTCCCCCTTTTTGCCAGCATCAACTAACATAGTTAATTGGTTCTCAATTCTAACCATCCAGTCTGACATGCCAAGGGGCATTCTGGAGTTTATGGGATGAGGAGGAGGGACACCTCTCTGTAGTAATGTGTCCAGCTTGGAATTGACGGTGTGAACAATCTACAGGTTAGGTTTTACTTCGGTGACTAGCAATTCCCCAACGGTTTCTTTCACAATTCTGCGGATCAGGTCAACCATCGCAGGTGAGATGGGTTTTGCCTGAGGGGAATGCTCGCCTGAGCCTTCTGCGCCTGCAGGTAGGTTGACTGTTGACCTACCTGACTGCAGACTCCTGTCTGCAGGTGGCAGATCAGATGGGGTTTGATCTGGAGTCCTTGATCTGTCAGCTTCTTCATCTAAGCTGGGGTTTTGAGCAGGTGCCCCAGGCTCATCTTCTCTGTCATCTTTCTTGCTTTTTTCTTCATCTTCTTTTTCTTCTTCTTTCTCCTCTTCTTCCTTTTCTTCTTCCTCCTTATCTTTCTCCTTCTCTTATTCTTCCTTCTCTTCCTCCTCATCTTCATTATCATCCTCTTCTTTTTCTTCTTCTTGTTCAACTTCTTCTTCATTATCTTTTTCTTTATCAGCATCCTTCTCATCTTCCTCCTCATCTTCCTTCTCATCTCCCTTCTCATCTCCTCCTCCTTCTTCTTCTTCTTCTTCTTCTTCCTCTTCTTCTTCTTCTTCTTCTTCTTCTTCTTCTTCTTCTTCTTCTTCTTCTTCCAACTCCTCTGTCTTCTCTTCTTCCACAATCTCTTCTATTTTTATTTCTTTACCTTTTTCAACTTTTCCTTCATCCTCATCCACAATCCCTTCCGAAACACCTTCCATAATAAGATGGATGATCTGGTCCATGTTGGTTTTGAAATTAGACATGAACCAGTTCTCCTGGAGCATTAAAATAACATCTGTCTCATAGCAAAAGCGTATGAGCACTTGCTACGTAGCCTGGGGAAAGTCCTAGCTACTCATCTCAACAAAATATTGTAATTGAGTAAATGGAAAGGATTTTAAAGTCTTCCATTCCTCGAAAACATTGATAAATGAAGTTTTAAGAGCATGATGTTTTACCATTTGTAGCTGCTCTGAAGATAACTTCAGGGGATTGTTCTCCAGCAGATTGAATGTGTAATCTGCTTCAGGAATGTTTATGATTAAATCTGCTTCTTCTTCTGTCATGGTGGGAAGAGTTAGAAGGGGAACGATTTTAGCCACCAGGTTAGAGCGATTAGGCTGATCCTCTTTATCATCAGAAATGTGAACAGGTGAGTAGGGTGTCAGCTCTGCTTCTTCAAAATCGATTCGTCTGGGCTTCTTGGGAGTAGATTCAGGTGAGGATTGGATATGAATTGTCTCCTATGGTGCTGGTCCTTTTCTCTTGAACCTCAGGGCTAGGGGAGTGTTGTCAGAATCTGAGTCGGACTGGTCTGCAGGTAACTCCCTATCTGCAGGTGACTCGTGAGCTGCAGCTTGGTCTCCATCTTCAGACTCGTGTGTCTGTAGGTAGATGGTTCAACAGACATTTCCTTCAGCAATTAGGTTGCCTTCCTCTATCTGCCCAATCTTTTCAAAGTTTCTTGGTCTAGGTGACCAAGTCTTTTGTTGATATGGAAGGGATCAACATTTCCCTTCTCCAGACCTAAGTGCTCCAAAATACAACTGACCTGTGTGCCAAAAGCTAGCTTAGTCTTGAACTTCTTCTCATCCTCCAGCCATTGGACTTTGTTAACTTCACGAACCAATTGCCTGTAGATATAGTCGACCCAGTCAGTTGACTCAGATTGAATTAGGGCTCCCATTACCATAAACTTGGCTAATGACAGCTGATCGTAGCTTCCGGCCATTCCCATCACAATTTTGTTGGTGATGTCCAACACATAGCGATATTCTTTCCTTAGCTCACTCCTCTTAGCAGTTAACTTCAATTTTGATGGCTGCTCGTGAGACTTGATCTCCAGCCAAGTGTCGGCTGCATTTTGCTTCAATGCTTCCACGGCCACACCTCGAGATCTCATCCCGAAGTCTTCTCCGACTGTTTGTGGAGTGATTGTCACTTCTTCTCCTAAGACGGAGCTCTTGATGCCTGTTTCCAAAACTTCGGTTTCCTTGAAGAAAGCGATTACAGCCTCTTTGTAGAGAAATTTGGGGCTGATGCTCAGGAATGGGTAAATCCCATTTTTCTTCATAGATCTGATGATATGGAACACATCCATGTTCAGATTTGCTTCGAGCAGACCCTCAAAGTGGACCACCAGACTAAAGATAATCTGGTCTTTGACGGCCTTCAGATTTACTCCTTCGAAGTATGATTCCATCTCTACACAAGAAATTTTTTCTCTGAGTGTATTGAAAATTCAAGAAGATTTCTGCCTTTGAAAACTAGGGTTTGAGTGCTTGAAGAAGGTAAAGTTGTCAAATGATTTTTTCCGTGTTTAAATAGAAAAGTGAAGAGATGTTTTGAATTTAATATTCATTTAATTAAGCGGTGGTCCAACTTTTGAGATTTTAAAATTCAAATTAAGTTAAGCGGTAGTCCAGCTTTTGAAAATTTGAAAAATGGCGATTGGATTTTAATTGGACATAGTGGAGGTCGTGTGAACGTGTAGATGCCACGTGTAGATAAATAATAATTTAATATTCAAGAGTCGGTCAGGGATAAGAAAACTTAGCTGTTTGACCATTTGACTTCTTGACTGCTCTGCATCTGGTAGCTTGAGTCGCCTGTGGTTTTAATCAGCTAGGTTTCTCCGTCTATCCTTCGTCTTCTTGTCTGATCTGCTCACCTAGATTTCTCATCTGTACTAGATTCCCAATCTAGTAATCCAAATTCCCTGCTCAGCTTCAAAAACCTTTCTTCTGGTAAAGGTTTGGTGAATATGTCAGCAATCTGGTATTCTGTGCTGACTCTTTCTACTCTGACTCTCTTGTTAAGCACATGGTCTCTTATGAAATGATGTTAAACATCAATGTGCTTCGTCCTGGAGTGCAATACTAGATTGTTGGTTATAGCGATTGCACTGTTGTTATCACACCATATTGGGACTTCATTTGCAATGATGTTGTAGTCCCTTAACTGTTGTCTGATCCATAGAATCTGAGCACAACAGCTACCTGCATCTAGGTACTCTGACTCTGTTGTTGATATAGAGTTAGATACATGCTTCTTGCTAAACAAGGATATCAATCTAGTTCCTAGGAATTAGCACATTCCACTAGTGCTTTTCCTATTAATTTTGCATCCTGCGAAATCTGCATCTGAGTATCCTGATAGCTTAAAGTTATCATCTTTAGGATACCATAGTCCAACATTGACTGTAGACTTAAGGTATTTGATTATTCTTTTAGCTTCATCCTGGTGAGACTGGCTTGGCTTGGATTGAAATCTTGCACATACACCTACGGCATATGACATGTCGTGTCTGTTTGCAGTTAGATAAAGGAGTGATCCAATAAGTCCTCTATAGTGGGTTGAATCCACTGATATGCCTCCTTCATTTGCATCTAGATGTGTGCTTGTGCTCATAGGGATTCTTGCTGGTTTGGCTGATTCAATTCCAAATCTCTTTATTAAGTCTCTTGTGTATTTGGCTTGATTGATGAAAATTCCATTTTACATCTGCTTGACTTGCAATCCTAGAAATAAATTTAGCTTTCCCATCATGGTCATCTCAAATTCTCCTTGCATGAGATTTGAGAAATTCTCACACAGTTCCGGGTTGGTTGAGCCAAATATGATATCATCCACATATATTTGTACTAATAATATGTGACCTTCATGCTCCACTCTGAATAAAGTCTTGTCCACCTTGCCTTTGCTGAACCCATTCTTCTCTAGAAACACAGAGAGTGTTTCATACCATGCTCTTGGTGCCTGCTTGAGTCCATATAGGGCTTTCAAAAGCTTGTAGACTTTGTCTCCTTTGACAAATCCAGGGGGTTGCTCCACATAGACTTCTTATTCTAGAATTCCATTTAGAAAGGCACTTTTTACATCCATTTGGTGGACTTCAAAATCCTTGAAAGCTGCATATGTAAGGAATAGTCTGATGGCTTCCAGTCTTGCAACATGTGCATAAGTTTCATCAAAATCTATTCCTTCACATTATGCATACCCTTTGGCTACTAATCTGGCTTTATTCGTAACAATAGCTCCATCTTCATCACACTTGTTCTTGTACACCCATTTGGTGCCTATAACCTTCTTGTGATCTGGTCTGTCTGTTAGTTCCCAGACATTGTTTCTCTCCATCTGGTTGATCTTTTCTTGCATGGCATTGATCCATGAGTAATCCTCCAGTGCTTGCTCTGTTGTCTTGGGTTCCATTTGAGACATGAAACATGAGAACATTACCATTCCTACTGGTAGAGTGGACTGTCTAGTCTTGACTCCATCAGTTAGGTTTCCAATGATCTGCTGAATGGGGTGATCTCTAAGCCATTTGGGGATTTCTTCTTCTTCTTCTTCTTCAGGGTTTGTTCCCCCTGTAGAGTTGCTTTGGTGAACTTCTTCTCTTTCTGCTTTAGCTTGATTCTTATCTCCTTGGTCTGTAACTGGATTAGCTATGGTCTTATCATATGCAGGTGGGGATCCTGTCTGTTCTGCAGATGGGTCTTTATTAGCTACAGATGGGTCTTCATCAGGAGCAACTGGATTAGGTTGGTTTTGAGGTCCTATCTGATCTGCAGTTGGGTCTTCAGGCTGGTCTGCAGGTGAGTACACCATTCCTATATCATGGATGATGACTTCTTCTAGGGTTGCAGATTTGAGCTTATTCTCAATTAATTCCACCTTTTTCCTGTACTCAACAGTAGATTCATCAAAGACAACATGAGGTGTTTCTTCCACAACTAAGTTTTTTTTGTTAAATACTCTGTATGCCTTGCTTATTTGTGAATATCCCATAAAGAGACCATCATAAGTTTTAGCATCAAAGGCATTTAGTCGGGTTTTACCATTGTTGTGGATGGAACACTTACAACAAAAAATATGAAAATATGCAACAGTCGGTGTTCTGCCATTCCAAACCTCATAGGGAGTTTTGCCATGTCTCCTTACAATCATACTCCTATTCTGAGTGTCACATGCTGTGTTGACAGCTTCAACCCAGAACCTCTTGGACAGGTCAGCTTCAGCAATCATGAACCTGGCAGCTTCCTTCAAGGTTCTGTTTCTTCTTTCAGCAACACCATTCTGCTGTGGGGTCCTGGCTGCAGAGACTTCATGCTGGATCCCATTCTGATCACTATAATTGTGATTGCCTTGTTGAGAAATTCTCCTCCTCGATCTGATCTCATCTTGATGATTGAGGGGGATTTCTCATTCTGGATCTTCTTTAGCAGCTGAGGTAGTTTTGTTAGTGTTTCACTCTTTTTATTCAGAAAAATAACCCATGTATATCTTGAGTAGTCATCTACTACTACAAGAGCATGCTTCCTTCCACTCAATGTTCTTGGCTTGATGGCGCCAAAGATATCCATATGAAGTAGATCTAGAATTCTGGTGGTGTGAGTGGTAGGCTGAACTGGTTTGAATGATTCTCTGGTTTGCTTCCCTTTCTGACATGCATCACAGAGAGCTTCCTTTATGAATACTTCTTCTGGAAGTCCTCTGACCAGTTTTTGAGAACTGATCTTGTTTATGGCTTTGAAGTTTAGGTGACATAGTCTCTTGTGCCACATCCATCCATTTTCGGCTATTGTCTTAGATAGAAAACAGGTGTTGGGAGTTCTTGTGTTCCAATCTATCATATAGATATCTCTCCTTCTGAATCCTTGTAGCTTCACTTCTCCAAATACGATATCTATCACCATGCATTTCCAAATAGTTAAGACTCCTAGATTCTTCTCATCACAAAACTGACTTATGCTCAAAAGATTGTACTTGAGCCCTTTGACATAATGGACTTTGGATATTGTTATGTTTCCTCTGTGCAACTCTCTAATACCTTTTCTTTGTCCTCTACAGCTATCTCCAATGGTTACATATGGGCCTCTTTCCTTGGTGTAATTTGTTAGCACCTTCTTGCCCAGTCATGTGCCTTGAGCATCCGGAATCCATAAACCATTCTTCACCTCCTATATTTGAATTTGTGGAAATGTGGTAGTAGTCCTTCCACCTTTTCTGCAATCAAACAAGTAGAGATTTAGGTACTCATATCTGTTCGGGTCCTCTGGGATTAGATGGTTTCCTGGAGAATTGATTTCTCCTTGGATTAGGAAAGTTATGGTGATTGCTCCTAAAAGGTGTGTATGGTCTGGGCCTATATCCTCGGTTAGGATTGTGTACTGGATATGCCTCATAAAATTTGTTGTGTGGGCCATTTCTAAATCTTGACTGAGACCATTTATAAAATCTTTGAGGTCTCCACACCTGTTCGTTTTGAAAATTAGGATAACCTTGAGGTTCCCATTTTGAAACCTATTTTTGGGGACTCTTTGATAATAGTGGGCATGTTGTCTAGGCTGCTGCTTCTGCCTTGGCCATTGCCTAGTCTCTTGTCTAGGTGGATGCCTTGTATACCTTGGCTGCTGCCTAAACTTTTGACTCGGCTGCTGCCTATTTTTAAATACAGGTTTGTAAGTTGGCTCAACAGACGGGACAAGTGTTTCTCCCTTAATGAAAGTAGTTTTAGAACTAGAGGGAGTGTTGGGGTCATATCCAAGGCCTGATCTGGAATAAAGTAGCCTTTTATTCATACACAACTCATCCAAGATTATAGAAGCTTTGAGAGAAGTTATCTCCTTAGCCTGTCTGTTACTTAGCTGTGTCAGTTTAGCAAACTTATATTTAACATGAGCAAGTGCAGCTGATTTTTCACTATTCAAAACAGCTGTAGTGTTATCAGCTTGGTTTTTCAAGTTATCTGCAGCCTATTTTTCAAGATCAGATTTGGTTTTATTCAACTCTAGGCCAAGTTTTTCAAAATCATTTTTCAGCTGCCTATTCTCATCTTGCAGCTGGGTCTTCTCGGATGATACAGCTGAGTGTGCAGATTTTAATTTCTCAAAATCTTTAAGAAGTTGATTGACAGACTCATGTAAGTCCATATCCTGAGACATGTCTGAGCTGTTATTATTTGATACTGAGGGTTTAGATGTTACCTCTTCATCAGCTAAGTTGACCATCAGGCAATTGTACTCCTCCTCATCATCAAAGAAGAATCCACTGTGGAATATACTCTCTCTTGATATTCTCCAATGAAGGCTTTTCTCTTGTCTTCTTTTCTGCTCACTTCTTTCTTGCCTTCATCTTTCTTGAGATCAGGACAGTCAATTTGAATATTTCCTGTCTTGTGGCAATTGTAGCACTCCACCTTCCAGCTTCCAGCCTTTTGATTTCTCCTGGGATTTTGTTTATAGTTCTTCTTATACTTGGAGTAATTCTTTCGGAAGTTGCTGAATCTTTGCATTATAAACGCCATTTCTTCCTCAAAATCTAGGGGATTTGGAGTCTTGACTTCAGATAAGCTCTTGGCAGGGGATTCAGCTGCAAAAAAGCTATTCCCTTCTCTGCAGGCTCGGTTGATGAGGAACTTGGAAGCTCAAACTCATAAGCCTTTAGGTCAGAGAACAGCCTCTGGTTCTTTATCTTGTTAAGATCCTTGGATTCTCTCATGGCCACTGCCTTCATACTCCATTCTGGATTGAGAGATCTTAGAACCTTCAGGGCCATCTCCTTGTTGACATATGATTTTCCTAAAGAGTTGATCTCGTTGATAGTTTCAGTGAATCTTGTGGCCACTTGGTCTATGGATTCGCCATTCTTCATTTTGAAGTTGTCAAATTTTTGGGTAGCAATTGACAACTTGTTCTCTTTTATCAGCTCTATTCCCTCACACATTATGGCTAATGTGTCCCAGATTTCTTTGGTGTTTTTGCAGTTTTTGATCTTGACCATTGTTGATTTTTCAAGAGTTTGATATAGCACATCTCTGGCCCGGTTGTCAAGGCTGGCCAACTTTCTTTCTTCTGAGGTCAGCTCCGTCCTCTTCTTGGGGATCTTCTCTGGCTTCTCGACTGCAATCTCCTCAGGTGTGTTGTCCTTCTCAAAGATGAAAGGACCGTCTTCTATGATGCACCACATGTCTTCATGGATAGATGATAAGTGTGCCTGCATCCTTATCTTCCAAAGATCATACTCGTCAACTGAAAAGACAAGTAATCTAGAGTGCATGTGTTGCATGTGTTCCATTCTTAAAATGAGAGATTAAAAAAATATATATCCTCTATATATGGATCTGGTTCTGAAAAATTGAACCAACCGCTCCGATACCACTTGTAGGTCACAAGTCGTCAGAAATAAGTCTAGAGGGGTGGGGGGTGGGGGTGGGGTGAATAGACTTATTGAAACTCTTTTTCCAAGAAGGAATTAAGGAGTTTCTCAGCTGATGGTACAGATGACTTAGAGTTGTCTGTAGACAATATGAGTGCGGAAGTCAGCTGATGACGGATACAGAAAATTAATCAATGGAACAATAGATATGAATGCAGCAGGTAAGTATGATGCTAAAGCAGTAAAATACGCAGGCAATTTATAGTGGTCTCAGAGGTGGGGTAATCCTCTACTAATCCACTTTTCTCCAAACCAGTTGGAGATGAATCCACTATAATTTTCAACCAGTGATAAAGATTACAGTGATTCTACTACTTAGCTACAACAACTTCCAACTAGTGGAAATCCTGTCATTGCAACTCCTTCCTGACTGCCTAGCACCTCTTGATCTTCAAATCTTTGGATGCCTATCAGTCACACAACTTTAACCAGTGAAGTACCCCGAACTCAAGTTTTAAGACACGAGTGATTGTCTTCTCCAACTAAGAGCTTCTTAGTATATGAACTGTGATCTCTTGCTCTTTACGATGCTATAGTTCGCTTGATTGCTTTGATTGCTTTAATTGCTCGAGAGTGTTGTTCGCATCGTATTGCTCAACTTCAAATCTTCAGGTATTTATAGCTGTCGATCCTTTGAGCTTTTCTTCATAGCCGTTGCAAATCTGTAACAAATCCGTCCGTTGGATAAATTGACTTCTTTGTTTTTCTTTCCGAACATTGCAAGGCTGGATTCCCTTATTTTAATTCATTTCCGACCGTTGTGAAGACTTTCACGTTATGGCACCGAAATCTTAGATTATAAAAGTCTTCAGTGGTGGGTCTGAATGAATATTTAATTCATTTGCTTTTCGGGAATCTCTCCAGTCTGTCTCTCATCGCTCGCATGTGACTTTCCGTAATTATTAACTTTTCAACGCATGCTGAATTGGACTGGATTACTTGGCTGATTACTTTGACAGAACTTATCTGATCTCTTTTGGTCAATCTGTCTGATGTGTACTCAACCTTCTCTGATGACGGACTTCTCTGATGTAGCTTCTATGAGATGAAGTTCTATCAGAAGTCTTCTGGCCTGATCAACTTGTCTGATCTGATGGTCAAACTTCAGATGACTTGAACTCCGTCTGATCACTTGACTGCATTTTGGTCAAACCTCTCTGATAAAATTTGTTGACCAGAACTTCTCTGATCTGCACTTGACTGCAACTCGGCTTTTTGCAGTGTTCGGTCAAACTTCTCTGATGAACTTATCTGCGATTTAGCCGATTTAAGCCTAACTTATATGGCCTATAGAAGATACTCATTTGGTTCTTCTTTAGATTTTGCCAAGTATCTAACTTAACATAATTTGGCCTATAGAAGATACTCATTTGGTTCTTCTTTACATTTTGCCAAGTACTTTAAAAACATACATTTGAATAAACAAATAAATACAGGGATGACATCATCAAAATCTAATAAGTATTCCTAACAAATGATAGAATAGAATGGGTTGCCCTCTATTAAACTTCGTAAAGAACTCGATCACCACTATGAAGTCAACCGTGACTTCACATGGGAGTGTGTAAATGATGATAAAAATTGTGGGAGCCGAGTTATGAATAAAGAAATTCTTTAAATTCTTTACTCGGATCATAGTTAAACAATCACTACCGAATCTTAAATTATTTTCTGCATTTAACAAAATCTCTCAAAATGACAATAAACCCACTCGCTATACTACTTGAAAAGAACGTACTTACTGGTCCGAACTATGTGGACTGGCTTCGGAACTTGAGAATTGTCCTCACTATGGAAATGTTGGGGTAAGTCTTGGAGGTGGACATCCCAGCAGCACCTGCAAGAACCCGAGCCAATCAGAAAGATGTCGATGCCCATGAGAAATGGGTAAAAGACGACGTAAGAGTGCGCGGGTACATGCTAGGCTCAATGACTAGTGAGCTTCAACATACCCATGAAAAGATGATGTCTTCGAAAGCCATCTTAGCGCACCTGACTGAGATCTATGGAGAGCATAGTCGAACTGCTAGATATGAGATATCGAAGCAATTATTCGGCGCCATGATGAAGGAAGGAGAGAGAGTTGGGGACCATGTCCTCAAGATGATCTCGATGATTGAGAGATTGAAAGCTCTTGATTTTCAGATGCATGCATCTCTCCAAACTGATCCTATCCTGCAGTCACTTTCTGAGTCCTTTTCCCAATTTGTCATGAACTTCAACTGCAATGAGATTGCATGTAACTTAGCTGGGCTAATGAACAAACTGACGACTGCACAGTCTCAGATGAAGACAAAGGGAAAAGAAGCTGCATTTGTGATTTCTTCTGGGATTTGGAAGTCCAAGAATAAGAAGAAAAAGAACAAAAAGTAGTTAGGTCCAATAGACAAGATCGATAAAGGAAAGGGCAAGGCCCCAATGGTTCAAAAGAGATAGCCCCCCAAGAAAATGGATGTATGCCTCAACTGCGGTGAGCTTGGCCACTGGAGGAGGTACTGTCCAAAACTTAACCATAATGTTCCTTCAGGTACGGAACTACTGGTTTTGGAAACAAATTGTTATGTAACTGTATATTCTACTGCTTGGATACTTGATGTCGGTGCGAGTACTCACATTTGTACAATGAATCCGGATCTGGAACGAAGTAGGAAGCTGAATTAAGGGGAGGTGATGGTCAGTGTTGGAAGTGGACATAGTGTAAAGGCTTCTGATATTGGATCCCTTATGTTGAATTTAGAATCTGGTTTTATTCTTACTTTAGAAGATGTACTTGTTTTGCCCAAGGGGCATAAAAATATTGTATCAATTCCGGTCATGGATCGAAAGGGATTTCACTTATTTATTGGAGATGGGTCCTGTCGTATTTATTTTAGAAATACATTGGTTGGTACTGCTATATTATTAAATATTTTATACTGTTTGAATCTAAAGAATAAAACAACTGTAAACACTATAACTAGGAAGCATTGTAGGGATGAAAGAAACCAAGCACTTATGTGGCATCTTACACTTGGTCATATTGGTCAGACCAAGGTTCGTAAAATGGAGAAAGATGGACTTACAGGTCCATTAGGATCGAATCCTTATCCAACTTGTGAATCTTGCCTTCTAGGAAAAATTACTAAGTTACCCTTTGCAGGGACTTTTGAATGATCTGCTGAAAAACTTGGATTGATCCATACCGACGTCTGTGGCCCTTTTGAAGTGGCACGAGATGGCTTTCAGTATTTTATTACACTCAATGATGACCATACTAGGTATAGGTTCGTGTACTTAATGAAACATAAGTCTGAAGCTTTTGATAAATTCAAGGAATTTAGATCCAGTTGAAAATCAATTAGGTAACTGTGTTAAGACTCTTCGGTCAGACCGAGGTGGTGAGTACATGAGTACCGAGTTTGATGAGTTCTTAAAAGAACTAGGAACAGTGTCACAATTCACTCCTCCAACTACTCCACAATTAAATGGTGTATCCGAAAGAAGGAACCGAACCTTGTTGGACTTAGTTCGCTCCATGCTTAACTATACCGATCTACTAATTTATCTATGGGGTCACGTGCTCCTTACTGCTGCACATATCTTGAACAAATGTCCTTCCACATCCGTTCCTAAGACTCCACATGATATGTGGAGAGGTAGGAAACTAATTCTTAATCATATTAGGATTTGGGGATGCCCTGCTTATGTCAAGAAGACTAAAGCAGAGAAATTAGAAGCTAGGTCGGTGAAAGGTCATTTCATAGGATATCCAGGGCATTCCATGGGATATTTATTCTACATACACGAAGATCATAGGATCATCGTTTCTTTATAAGCACACTCCTTGAAGTTGAGTTCATTCAGGAAGGAGGCACATGTAGAAATATTTCTTTGGAAGAAATAAAAGAAACACCAAACGGGACACCTGTGCAAGATATTAGAACCGAACCTTCTGAAATACAAACACAACCTCGCAAGTCTAGTAGAATTTCTCAATTACCTAAGAGGTATGGCTATCTGCATCAAGAGGAACTGGGTGTCCATGAGATGACATAAACTAGTCAAGAGAATGATCCTTCTACGTGTGACCAAGCGATGGTAGATGTTGACTCCGCAAAGTGGCAAGAAGCTATGGAAGCTGAGATAGACTCAATGCATGATAATCAGGTCTGGACTTTAGTAGATCGTCCTAAAGGCATGGTGCATATTGGAAATAAATGGATCTATAAAAGAAAGACTGATGGAGATGGCAAGGTTGACACCTATAAGGCCAAGCTTGTGGCAAAGGGTTATTCCCAAAGAGAAGGAATTGATTATTTTGAGACCTCGCCTGTAGCTATGATTAAGTCTATTCACATGATGCTTGCCATAGCAGCCCACTTAGATTATGAAATATGGCAAATGTATGTGAAAACGACATTCTTAAATGGATTCCTCGAGGAGGAGATTTACATGGAACAACCTAAAGGGTTCATATCTGAAACCAATATTCATAAAGTATGCAAACTTCAGTGTGCCATTTATGGACTGAAGCAAGCATCTAGAAGTTGGAATCTTCATTTTAACGAGACATTCAAAGAGTTTGGTTTTGTCCAAAACCAAGAGGAGCCCTGTATTTACAAGAAGGTTAGTTGGAGCAAAACTGCGTTCTTAATACTATATGTAGATGACATTCTACTTATAGGAAACGACATAGGAATGCTCAGTTCTGTGAAAGCTTGGCTTTCTAAAGAGTTCTCAATGAAAGACTTGTGAGAAGCTACATATATTCGGGTATTCACCTCTACAGGAATAGAGCGAAAAGAATGGTAGGTCTTTCCAAAGCCTTTTGTATAGAAAAGATCATGAAGCCATTTAGGATTGAAGATTCTAAAAGAGGGTTCCTACTTATGCAACATGGTGCAAAACTTTCCTTAAAAATGTGTCCTCAAAGTGAGGAAGACGGAAAGAAAATGAGCAAGGTACCTTATTCTTCGGTAGTTGGTAGCCTCATGTATGCTATGATTTGCATTAGACCGGACATTGCCTATGTTGTGAGCGTAGTAAGTCGGTTTCAGTCAAATCTAGGGCAGGAACATTGGGCTGCTGTAAAGAACATTCTTAAGTACCTGAAGAGGACTAAAGACTTTGTTCTTACATACGGCGGTGGAGAACTTAAAGTGATGGGTTATACAGACTCAGCTTTTTCAGGGACATGGATGCTCAGATGTCTACATTAGGGTATATCTTTACTCTGAATGGTGGGGCAGTTTCTTGGAGAAGTTCCAAGCAAAGTTCGACTTCTATCTCTACATGTCAAGCCGAATACCAGGTAGCCATGAAGGCTTCTAAAGAAGCTTTTTAGGTTAAGAAGTTCACTGAGGAACTTCAAGTGGTTCCTAATGCAGAAAAGCCCGTGACGATGTTTTGTGACAACGACGGAGCTGTTGCATAGGCTAAGGAGCCTAGGGCTCACCACAACACCAAACATATTGCGATAAAATATCATTTTGTAAGAGAAATGGTTCAGCAAGGGAATGTTATACTGGAGAGAGTAGACAGAGTAAATAACATTGCTGATTCGCTTACCAAGCCACTATATAGTGGGCGTTAGAGACATTTGGGGAGTATGGGTATTAGATACCATAGTTTTTGGCATTGAGTGTAAGTGGGAGATTGTTAGGAATATGCCCTCTAATGCCACTTACAGGATGAGAGAGTGAGAGAATTGTATTGTTATTATGAATATTATATTAAATAAAGGCATTTATTAGTTCTATATTATTGTATATCACAGTTATTGTGATTTGGTATATAAAATATTAGTCTTTGCATTTGAGAGCAAACATTTCACTCCTTATGGAGATAAGGAGATAGGCACTGGAATTGTTTAGGGATCGAATGCTTAACTGGTTCGTAAGTCGATAAAACTTAACTGGGTAGTAAGTTTAGACAAGACTTGTATAACATGTACTTTGACATGTAGAGTGCCTGTCTTCACTAAGGGTTAGTGGGAGCACACGTTATAGGTATGCTAATGGGATTAGAATACTCGAACATGACTCACCTCGATTCGATCACATAGATATCACTCTAGGATTGTCAATGACTGAATCGAAAGGTTGTGATAGGTATACGTGGACCTTTGACTTGAGGTTTCAGTAGGAGATAAGCTTGTGACATTAAGTTAATCATTAGAGTAGTTCGATCCAATCGCCAGTTGGTTGGGTCAACCTCGAAATGCAACTTAGTGGGCAAGAAGCAGTCTCTACTAAATGCCAAGATATAATTCTTTCTCCTATAAGTGAGCAGGTAAATGTCCTATGCAGTTAATTGTAAATAAGATCAAAAGTCTTTGGACAAAACAGTTAGAGCTAGTTGTTTTGATACACAAGAGCTCAGTTATCTTGGTTTTCATTAAATAAGTGCATAGAGTCAAGTACAATAGGGTTTGACTTTACCGTGACCATAATATTTGACCGGGACATAAGATTGAAGGGTTTATACGTATACGGTATTCACGACATAATGGTTTTGGAATGATCCGATCGTTCATTCTTAGTTGGGTTACGATACGGAGCACTAGACTGGCTAAGTGTTACCCGTACTCCTTGGTTCCTCCCATTGCCGACTAAGACGGACCTATGAAGTCGCGCACAAGGATATTTGATGGATAAATATGTATTTATTATCTCTTCATTAATATTGGATATTGGATATCTAATTTTATTTATTTGATAAATCATGCGGTCTAGTGAATTGAAATTAATTACCGGGTGATTAATTTAATTCATAAATACTTATTTCTTGGATAAATATATTTATAATTTTGTATTTTATAAAATTAACTAATTAGAATCATTATTAAGTATAAATACATTTGAGATGAAGTGTATTAGACGCGCGAACGTCTGATACATGAACCGAATGGATCGGCTAGTTTTTCTCACCTAAAATCTAGTGGGCCTCCCCCTCATTTTCCTCCCACCTTGCATGATTCTTCCTCTAGTTGTCATGATGTGGTGTGGGGTGAGTTTGAGTTGTTTTTTGAACATGAAGACAAAAGATAATATGATAATGTTGATCTTGTATATCTTTTCAATCATATTATAAAACATAACCATAACTCACCACAAGTGAAGAGAATCATCCGTGAGCTTTCATAGAGGGGAGACAGAAAATAATTTCTTTCATTTCTTGTTCATCTTAGAGATAAAGAAAGGAAGAAGATAAGAGAAGAAAAATATTGTGTCGATTCCTAGCCGTGTTCTTTGAGAATGAATTAACATACTATTTTCTCGATCAATATCCAACGCGTGATAACATAGAGACACTCGGCATCTTCGGTGTTTTGATCATTCATCAAGCTACAACGAATTGGATTCATGTTCGTGTCGGTGACTGGAAACGATCAAAGCTTGGCTCGGGAATTATTCTTCAAGAAGATATTATCAAAGGTCTACGAGGGTATGATCTCTTATTTTATCTTCATATTTTATATTCGTTTATACGATGCTTGATCGGTCCTTTTTGGGGTTTGGTTTTATCCGGTTGGAGCGGTTTATTTTCCGCTGCATAACTCATTTTTATCACCAAATCCCAACAGTATCAACATACCTTACTACGGAGGAAACTACGAAACGATCGGTAGAACTCAACAATGGAAGCTTGAACACTACTCCAAGATGTTCTATGATCTCCAAAATCCGATTGAGAGGCTGATACAGTGATTATAGAAGGCTGGGAGGTCTGAGAAATGGGTAGAATTCGGACAAAATGAGTGAAAGAAATGCAAGAATTGCTGTCCTATTTATAGAAAATGACATATAGCGTGCGCTAGGCTCACTACTTAGCTCGCGCTAATGGGCTCACAATATATTGTCTCTTTCTGTCATCGGCCTTACGTATGTTATACAGCCATTACATACGTTAGGTGCTATATTTAGGGTATGCTAATTGTCATTGTTGCGCACGCTAACGGCCTCACGGAGCTTACTGCCTCTACTGTCCATAGGTTTAGCATGCGTTAACTATAATCTGTAGCGCACACTAAACAATGTTGACTTAATTTCTACAAAAGCCGTCCAAGTTCATTCCGACACATTCTTATCAGATCCGTGATCCGACCCCACCTATGGATCTTGTCTCAATCCTGTTGTTTGCACAGCGCGCGCTATCATAAGGACATAACATGTGCTAATGTTCAAGTGCAGTGTGCGTTAAGTATATACAGTAGCATGCTAATTGCATGTAGACGCATGAATTAATGAACATCCTTGACAATATACATTCATGACCACAGGATTACAGATACGGAAAATCATACTTTGATTATTTATACGACAACATCAAATACCTTCAGATTCAAATATGGATAAAAATACATGACAAATATCAGGGTATTACATACTTCCTCTCTAAAAAGAAGTTTCCTCCCGAAACTTAAGATGAAAATAATTTCGGGTATCTCGACTTCATACTATCTTCAGTCTCCCAAGTTGCTTCTTCGACTCCATGTTGCGACCATTGAACTTTAACCAATGGGATTTATTTATTCTTCAATTGTTTGATTCGACTCTCAAGTATCTTGATCGGTTTATATTCGAACGTGCCATCATTAGCTACTTCAATCTCGCCAAAGTCGATAACATGACTGGGATCCGATATATAATTCTGTAACTGTGATACATGAAACACATTATGAACATGACTCAACGATGGAGGTAAGGCCAACCTGTATGCCAATTCTCTAACTGTTTCGAGGATTTCGAATGGCCTGATATATCAACTTCCCCTTTAGCATACGTTAATCACATATAGCCGTTGCCTGCCTTTGTCAAAGTATCCGTTGAGCGCTTGACTTTGACCCGGAATCTTCCAACGTTCATCTAATTTGAACTCATTACGTACATTAACCTATCTGCATTACGTACATTAAATTCCTTCGATAGCATGCGCTATGCATTGCTCATAGCGTGCGCTAAGCTTGTTAGTTCCAGCATTTTGCTTCTTCGATTTCTTCGTTGTTTTGTTTTGCTTCTTTGTTGTTTTCCTTTGTATAACAACTAATCATCAAAACTCGATTAATAAATATTTGGAATAAAATATTCCAAATAGTTGGTTTTTCTTTCGAGACAGAGACGATATTCGGAATAAAAGTTCCTTTTGGAATCCAAATCTTTTTGGTTTTTATCGTCCGTCGTGGGCTTTTGTAACTCATAAAATGATGCCCAATTTTTAAATATTTTTCGCAGTGGGGTATTTTGAAATTTAAGGATTCGTTTTTAGTATGCGGTTTGAATCTTAACCCCAGTTTATTCAAAGTATATTTTTGAACACAAAGCATTTGTTCAAATTTTTCGTTTCCACATGAAAATTTCTTCGTTAAATTTTTAAGCTCGGTTTGAACTTTCAAAAGATCATTTTTTAAAATTTTTGTCATTTTCAAGACATTGAGAATGATCGGTCTCGACAATTTTCCCTTTTTCAAGAATTTTGGAAATTTCGTTTTCCAACAATTTATTTTTAGATTGGAGGGATTTAATCTCGGATAAAGCATTTTGAAAATCGGTATGCAATAATTCGAATGCTTCAAACAATTCATCGTGAGACGATGTAATAACCTGACTTTCGACGTCTCTATTGTCGAATGAACTTCTTACCTTAAGTGCGAGATTATTTTGATTGATGAAATCTTCGTCCTCGTCTTCATCACTCCACGTGGCAATTAGGACATCTTTATTTTGATTTGCTCGGCAATTTTTCGCAAAGTGGCCTGCATTACCACATAATCGACAGTTGTTGTCGAATTTCTTCATTCCGCCCGAGATGTCATTCTTTCTCCACTTTAATAAGTTTTGAAACTTATTAATATTGTTGGCATAGTATGCCAATTCTTCGTCACTTTCATCCACCGGGATTTTTTCTTTCCGAGACATCTTAGCTTTCATAGCAATCGTTCTTTCCTTCGGCTTTGGCTTGTTGTTCCGTGATTTTAGAACAATCTCATAATTAATTAGCGAACCAACGAGGGCGCTAAAGTCGAGCGTATTGAGATCTTTAGATTCCGTGATCGCCGTCACGGTGCCGTCCCATTCACTAGGTAGTGATCGTAAGGTTTTCTTGACTTTCTCACTACTTGATAGTGGTTTCCCGAACAAAGCTAGTTCATTGGTGATGACCGAAAATCAGTCGAGCATGTTGGTGATGGACTCGTTACCCTTCATCATGAATAATTCATAGTCATGGAGAAGCATATTGATCTTTGTCTCCTTGATTTAATTTGTGCCTTCGTGTGTGATTTCTAACATCTTCCAAATCTCTTTGGCACTATCACATGAAGATATCCGGTTGTGTTCTTCCGGATTTAAAGAACAGTATAATAATTGCGTAGCTTTGCAATAATAGTGATCATTTTTCCAATCGGAATCATCGTACTCTTCAAAAGATCTAAGCGTAGCGTCGGATTTGATTGGAATATTTGGACAAAGACATATCACTTTCCAAAGCTCGATGTCATAATCTCGGATGAATATTGACATCTTCTTCTTCCATGTCATGAAGTTCGATCCTTCGAAGAATGGAGGTCGATTTAGAGCAAGACCTTCGACTGGGGCAACTTGAAACGCCATTTGGATCTTCTCTTTGGATGTTAAGCCGTTTCTAGGAGGTACCGCTCCGATACCAATTGTTGGAACAAGATTGGTCGGTATCGCCATTTGGAGATAGAGTTATAAAACTCTTTCACGTTGCGGAAGCGATTTAAATAAAGGTGCGGAAATTAAATCGACACAAGATTTATAGAGGTTCGGCCAAACGTGCCTACGTCCTCTCTTGGTATCTTTTTATATAGGATAAAGATAAACCTCTGCACCTCTCTTCTATCGGTCGAGGGATAACCGTTACAAACTCATCTTCTATCGGTCGGAATAAACCATTCAATCACTTATCTTTATGTCGGTCCAAGTTAAACCATTTTCCTTTTCTATTGGACAAGGAATCAACCAATCTAGCTTTCTATGGGTACTAAATAAACTTCACGTGGATATAGATTGCGATTCTAACAATGCCGGATCCTTGATCCTAATAACACCGAATCCAATCTTATCCTTTCTTTTTCCTCTCTTGTATGATTTCGTGTATAACACTCAATCACTAAACAATATAAGCTCAAATACAACAACTAGAATGGTTACAATGATATCTCAAGTATGAATGCTTTGCTCAATGTTGTGTGGTTTGATACCAAATGGTTTGGTATTTATAGCCATTTTCATCCAACTAGCCGTTAGTCACTTTTGACTTGCTAGCGTGCGCTAGCCTTTCTTCATAGTGTGCGTTATGGCCCTTTACATATGTTATACATGTCATGTAGCATACGTTATCGACTTCTGGTTTCAGTACAGTAACTTTCATTTCTTCCTTTACGTACGTTGTCACTTTATATTGTGTACGTTAAGCTGTCTCTTTAGCGTACGTTAACTACATCCTTTAGCATACGTTAATCACATATAGCCGTTGCCTGCATTTGTCAAAGTATCCGTTGAGCGCTTGACTTTGACCTAGAATCTTCCAAAGTTGATCTGATTTGAACTCATTACGTACGTTAACCTATCTGCGTTACGCATGTTAAATGCCTTCGATAGCGTGCGCTATGCATTGCTCATAGCGTGCGCTAAGCTTGTTAATTCCAGCTTTTTGCTTCTTCGATTTCTTCGTTGTTTTGTTTTGATTCCTTGTTGTTTTCCTTTGTATAACAACTAATCATCAAAACTCGATTAATGAATATTTGGAATAAAATATTCCAATAGGAATATTACTTCCTTCAACCAAAACCCACACTTAGAAAATTTGGCGTACAACTGTCCGCTTCTCAAGAGGTTTAGGTGTTCTGCATGTTCGCCCAGACTCTTTGAGTAAACTAAGGAGTCATCGATAAAGACGACTACGAATTTATCCAAGTACTCTATGAACACTCGGTTCACCAATTGCATAAATACGGCAGGCGTATTGGTGAGACCGAATGGCATTACCACAAATTCATAGTGCCCGTAGCGGGTCCTAAATGCTGACTTTGGAACATCAGATTCTTTAATCCTCAGTTGATGGTATCCCGATCTCAAATTGATCTTCCACAACATTGTCTCTCCTTGCAATTGGTCGAACAAATCATCAATCCGAGGCAATGGGTACTTATTCTTGATCGTCACTTTATTCAGCTCACGGTAGTCGATGCACAACCGAAGTGATCCATCTTTCTTTCGAACGAATAAAACTGGTGCCCCCATGGCGAAACGCTTGGTTGAATATAGCCTTTATCCCGTAATTCCTCAAGTTGCCTTTTCAATTCATGCATCTCAGTGGTTCCATACAATACGGTGCCTTGGAAATAGGTGTGGCTCCCGATTCCAGTTCGATGGTAAACTCTACATCTCGTTGCGGAGGTAACCTAGGTAATTCATCAGGGAATATATCTAGAAATTCATTTATAACAGGAATAGACGAGAGTTCTAATGTTCCTTCTTCTTTCTTCATTGCATAACACCTAGTGTCCGGCACACCCCTGTTTCAGCATTTTGATAGCCTTCATTGCTTTATCACTTTCCCTGAGCTTCCTGGTCTCCACCCTTCAAATAATAATTTGGAGCCATCTTCAGCTATCATCAAATTATTCCTCTTCCAGTATTTTATAATAGCTCTGTAGCCGTTAAGCCAATCGTCTCCGAGAATCAGGTCATCTCCTTGAATTTCCACCACGATCAGATTTGAATGCCAATTTCTGCCTCCGATTGATATAGAAAAATTTCTAGCTTCAATATCTCCCACAATTCAATCCCCACTTGGTAAACCCACAATATAAGGTTTACATTAATGAAGACAAGAAATTTTCAAACGATTTACACAAGATAGAGATATAAAAGAATGTGTTGCTCCAGAATCAAACAAAACCCTAACTGGTTGCGAAAGAATTTGAACCATACCTGAGGCAACTGCTGTATCCTAATCGTCTGTCCTTCTCATTTCATACAGGAATGGAGGAACGGACCCAATGCTCGATGCTTCCTTTCGGTCGTAATGTCCTCTGCCTCTACCTATGCCAAAGCTCTGTTGTGGCTGAACACTCTGTTGAGTTGGATTTGCACTTGCCTCTCTCTGGACTGTTGTGGAGTATGAACTCTAAAAGATTTAGCAACCTCTTTGTAGTACATCACAGGGTGTCCTTCTTGCCCACATTCATAACACTTTACAAAAGGAAATGAACAGTATCGCCAAAGATGGCCTGGTCGACTACAATTAAATCAGTTTTTCGCTGTATCTGCAAATGATGATGCTGATCTGAAACTCTTCCCTCCCTTGGATGGATGCGGGGGCCTCTTGTATGAGCGAAAATATGATTGAGCCTTACAGGCCCCAATATTCTTGTGATCTGACAAAACCACCAGAGATTTTTTACTTCTTAGAATCAGAGAACTTCTCCATAGCTACTTCTTTCATCTCATATGCCAGCGCTTTATCCTGATACTGACGAAGAGTAGTGCACTCAAATCCTGACATATATCTTTGTATCTCCGGCTTCATCCTCATGTCAAATTGAAACATCATTTCTTCATTGGTCATGACAAGGTGTCGAACAAATGTTAGTTGCTGATTAAAGGTCTTAACTGCTTGAGGTACAGATACGTCTAAAGGTTGCGCGGAGAAGAATTCTTGAACTTTAGCTTTCCTGACTGGACAAGGGCAATACTGAGCTTCCATCATTAGTTTCAACTCTCCCCAATTGGCATCATGGTCAGTAGGTCTGATGGTTTCCCACCATTCAGATGCTTCCCCAATCAAAAAATATTGGGCGATAGAGGTCCTCCGATCATCCGGACAGTTGATTCCTGCAAAAATTTTCTCTAACTCCTTTAGCCAATGATCCCATGTCAGCGTCTCAAAAAAAACATCGAACTTTGGTGGATGCATTTTCGCCACCTCTTGTAGCCATCTGTGTCCTCTATTTCCTAAGTCTGGGATGCCTTTTTGCCCCGCCCCTGGTTGTAGGCCTATCGCTGCCTGCATTCTGTCCACCACTTGAGCGAATTGGGTCATCTGGTTGACCACCTGGCGAAGTACGTCTGGGATAACAGGATTGTTATTTGTCTCCTCAGTCTGCTCCTGATTATTGTTAACAGATTCCTGTTGCTCGCCAGAACTAAAGTTAGCCTGATTTGACAGTGAATCAGGGACAAAGGGTGAAGCTTCCCTTTCAGCATTTCCACGTCCACGTCCACGACCTCAACCGCATCCATGACCTCTTCTCAACATACTGTAGGCATACATACTCAATATACGAGGAACAACATCATTCTAATGTTTAATTATCGTAAAAAGGCACAACATAAAAGGGCAATAATAGAGTTTTAGGAAACTTACAACCACAGCTCACATGGAGACGTAGGCAGTACAATGATGTTATTTGTGGCCAGTTATCCTAAAGACATATCTGGACCCTAATTTAACCCAATGGACAAGCTATCCATAATCTTAGCTCTGATATCATATTCTGTAACACCACGAGATATTCAGGATTATTACAGCGCCGTAAATCCTTTATATAAGGATTTACTAGGCTAAGAATTTTAAGACAACAATTATTAAATACCAACAGTAAAATTCATTATTACATTCGGAGTTCAAAAGAACAAATGACAACTCCAACAATTAACAATACAAGACCATTCAGACAATACAAATCAGCGACGTACTCGAGTAGTTTATTAAAAACACAACACAACTGAAAAGACCATCCAGACTGTTAAATTCACTCACCACCTCCGTCATCATGTAGCTCTTATGGTTGTTTTCTAGCTCTCCTGGATCCTGAACATAAAACATATGTCCACCCCCGAAAGGAGTTAGCACAATGATGCTAGTACAAGTACGATAATTATACGACAAAAGATCATTCGAGAATTTATGAAGAATAATGAAACAACAACAACAATACCAACGACAACAACAAGCCTCTATAGCGTGCAGGCAATAAATACAGTACACAACAGTACAATATCAACCTACACATGGTAATCCAACGATCTAGCACGCACAACATAGATACCCATGATGATCCCGTCGGACCAACACTTGGTGGAAAACCCGTAAACGATCCAGCGCACACAGCATAGGGACCCAAGATGATCCCGTCGGACCAACTTGGTGGACAAACAACTACAACTCATGTACTCGACAATCATATGCGACAACAATACATAAACTCATTTAAAGTACTTGCCTTAAATTGATGACAAGGATAAATACTTCGACGGATGACAATACACTCGAAAGTCGCCCCTTCGATCAATCACTCTGCCAAGCTCGAACCTTATACAAAAATAAATAACAAAGAGTTCAACTTACGTCATATAACTAATGTACGAACATCTAACGTCCTAACTGTGGCCGAGTTAACACTCCACATATGGCCGGTTCACAGTTTACTTCCCAACGAATGCTAAGTCGGTTAATTGCATGCGAGTTCAAAAGATCACAATGGTCCACAATGCCGATGCCTACGAATTCAAGGATATTATCAAACCATTTTAATTCCATACTTCAATCTTACTTATGGTTCAACTACTCATACAATTCATAGCAAATGTATGATTCATCATGAACGAATTCTACGACATTCTTTCAAAGGAAAACATATTCAACCGTGTTCTAGGTTTAATTTAGCACTACATGTTCCATTTCGACAAAGTAGTTCTTCCTACCAAAGTTCTACGTTCAAAACGGTTGTTACCGGCATAATAACTTGTTCTAACTATTACCACAATAAGGTTAATCAATCCAGATAACTTCACAGAAGGCATGAATTATTATTGATGAAAAACCTTCAAAAATTATCCACTTGAATTCCTCTATCGTAGTGTTAGGAATACTTATTAGATTTTGATGATGTCATCCCTGTATTTGTTTATTCAAATGTATATCATTAAAGTACTTGGCAAAATGTAAAGAAGAACCAAATGAGTATCTTCTATAGACCAAATTAAGTATAGTTGAATACTTGGCAAAATGTAAAGAAGAACCAAATGAGTATCTTCTATAGGCCATATAAGTGAGGCTTAAAAATCGGCTAAGTATAAATCTCAGACAATCTCATATCAGAGAAGTCCTGGTCAACTCAACTGATCAGAGAAGGTTGACCACAGACGACTTATCATCAAATAACGGTCTGAAGAAAGAGATTTATCAGAGAAGTTTGATCAAACTATAGTCAAGTGATCAGACGAGTCAAGTCAACTGAAGTTTGACCATTAGATCAGATAAGTTCATCAGGTCAGAAGACTTCAGATCAGAGAAGATCAGTCGGGACAGAGAACTCCATCTCAGAGAAGTTACTTCAGAGAAGTCCGACATCAGATAAGGATGACTGTACAAGATCAGATAAGTGATCAGCCAAGTAATCTAGTCCACGTTAGCATGCGTTGAAAAGTCAATAATCACAGAAAGTCACATGCGGGCGATAAGAGACAGACTGGAGAGATTCCCAGAAAGCAAATGAATTAAATATTCATTCAGACCCACCACTGAAGACTTTAATAATATTATAATCTAAAGTTTCAGCGCCACAACGTGAAAGTCTTCACAACGGTCGGAATTGGATTAAAATAAGGGAATCCAGCCTTGCAACGTTCGGAAAGAAAAACAAAGAAGTCTATTTCTCCAACGGACGGATTTGTTACAGGAATTGCAACGGCTATGAAGGAAGCTCAAAGATCTACATCTATAAATACCTGAAGATTGGAATTGAGCAAAGTACGATGTGAACAATACTTATAAGCGATCAAAGCAATCAAAACAATCAAAGCACACAAATATCATCGTGAAGAGCAAGAGTTCAAAACTTATTATTTGAAGAAGCTCTTAGTTGGAGAAGACAATCACTCGTGTCTTTAAAACCTGAGTTCGGGGTACTTCGCTGGTTGAAGTTCGAGAGACTGTAAAGGCATCCAAGGATCGTAGATTGAGAGGTGCAAGGCAGTCAAAGGGAGTTGCAACAGCAAGGAATTACACTGGTTGGAAGCTGTTTTAAATTGGTTGAATCACTGTAATATTTCTCACTGGTTGAAAATTATAGTAAATTCATCTCCAGCTGGTTTGGAGAAAAGTGGATTAGTAGAGGATTACCCCAGCTTTGAGACCACTATAACTGCCTGCATGTTTTACTGCTTTTATCATCATACTTACCTGCTGCATACATTCTTAACTGTTCCATTGTTGAGTTATTTATTTTCGTCATCAGCTTTCTTCCGCATACCTATATACAGACGACTTCAAGTCATCTGTACCTATCAGCTGATAAACTCACCCTTTGTGGAAAAGAGTTTTAATAAATCTATTCACCCCCCTCTAGACTTATTCCTGGATGACTTGTGACCTACAAGTGGTATCAGAGAGGTTGGTTCAATTTTTTCAGAACCAGATCCATATATCGAGGATATATATTTTTTTAATCTCTCATTTTAGAAATGGAACACATGCAACACATACACTCTAGGTTACCTATATTTTCAGTTGACGAGTATGATCTTTGGAAGATAAGGTTGCCGACACATTTATCTTCCATCCATGACGACATGTGGTGCATAATCGAAGACGGTCCTTTCATTTTCGAGAAGGACAACTCCCAGAAGAAATTGCAGCCGGGAAGCCAGAGAAGATCCCCAAGAGAAAGACGGAGCTGACCATTGAAGAGAGGATGCTGGCCAATCTTGACAATCGGACCAGAGACATGCTGTACCAAACTCTTGACAAATCAACAATGGTCAAGATCAAGAATTGCAAAAATGCCAAAGAAATTTGGGATACTCTAGCTGTGATGTGCGAAGGAACTGAGCTAATAAAATAGAACAAGTTGTCAATTGCTACCCAAAAGTTTGACAACTTCAAGATGAAGAATGGAGAGTCTATCGACCAAGTAGACACAAGATTCACATAGATTATTAATGAAATTAATTCTTTGGGAAAAACATATGTCAACAAGGAGATGGCCCTGAAGGTTCTAAGATCTCTCAACCCAGAATGGAGTATGAAGGCAGTGGCTATTAGAGAGTCCAAGGATATTAACAAAATAAATATCCAGGAGCTGTTCTCTGATCTAAAGGCTTATGAGTTTGAGCTTCCAAGTTCCTCATCAATCGAGCCTGCAGAGAAGGAAATAGCGTTTGCAGCTGAGTCCCCTGCCAAGAGCTTATCTGAAATCAAGCCTCCAAATCTCCTATATTTTGAGGAAGAAATGGCCTTTGTAATGCAAAGATTCAGCAAATTCCGGAAGAATTACTCCAAATATAAGAAGAATTAGAAAGAAAATCCCAGGAGGAATCAAAAGGCTGGAAGCTGGAAGGTGGAGTGCTACAATTGCCACAAGACAGGACATATTCAAATTGACTGTCCTAATCTCATGAAGGATGAACGCAAGAAAGAAGTGAGCAGAAAAGAAGACAAGAGAAAGCTTTCATTGGAGAAGACCAAGAGAGAGTAGATTCCAGCAGTGGATTTTTCTCTGATGATGATGAGAAGTACAATTGCCTTATGGCCAACTTAGCTGATGAAGAGGTAACATCTAAACCCTCAATTTCAAATAATAACAGCTCAGACATGTCTCAGGATATGGACTTACATGAGTCTGTCAATGAGCTGCTCAAAGATTTTGAGAAACTAAAATCTGCACACTTGACGGTATCAGCCGAGAAGACCCAGCTGCAACATGAGAATAGGCAGCTGAAAAATGATTTTGAATAACTCAGCCTAGAGTTAAATAAAACCAAATCTGAATTTGAAAAACAGGCTGAAAACCAGTTGAAAAACCAGGCTGATAATTCTATAGCTGAGATCAAAATATTAACTGTTTTGAATAGTGAGAAATCAGCTACACTTGCTCATGTTAAAAAACTGAGTTTGCTAAACTGACACAACTAAGTAACACACAGGCTAAGAAGATAACTTCTCTCAAAGCTTCTATAACCTTGGATGAGTTGTGTATGAATAAAAGACCACTATATTCCAGATCAGGCCTTGGATATGGCCCCAACACTCCTTCTAGTTCTAAAACTACTTTTATCAAGGGAGAAACACTTGTTCCATCTGCTGAGCCAACTTACAAACCTGTATTTAAAAATAGGCAGCAACCGAGTCAAAAGTTTAGGCAGCTGCCAAGGTATACAAGGCAACCACCTAGACAAGAGACTAGGCAATGGCCAAGGCAGATGCAGCAGCCTAGACAGCATGCCCACTATTATCAAAGACACCCCAAAAATAGATTTTAAAATGGGAGGGGCAAATGGAAACCTCAAGGTTATCCAAGTTTTCAAACTCAACACGTGTGGAGACCTCAAAGATTTTATAAATGGTCTCAGCCAAGATTTAGGAATGGCCCACATCACCAATTTATGAGGCATATCCAGTACACAATTCCAACCGAGGATATAAGCCCAGACCGTATACACCTTTTAGGGGCAATCACCATAACTTTCCTAATCCAAGGAGAAATCAATTCTCCAGGTAACCATCTATCCCCCGAGGACCCACACAGATTTGTGTACCTAAATCTTGTAGGTCACAAGTCGTCCAGGTACAAGTCTAGAGGGGGGGTGAATAGACTTGCAGAAACTCTTAAACTCTTTTTGGCTCAAAGAGTGAGTTTCTTCAACTGATAGATAAACAAATGACTTGGAGTCGTTTGTTCTTTAATATATGCGGAAGTCAGCTGATGACGAATAGAAAGCAACTAATGAAACACTTAACAATGAATGCAGTAGTTAAAGTATGATGCAATAGAACAGTAAAGAACGCAGGCGATTATAGTGGTCTCAGAGGTGGGGTAATCCTCTACTAATCCACTTTTCTCCAAACCAGTTGGAGATGAATTCACTATAATTCTCAACCAGTGATAAATATTACAGTGATTCAAACAAACTACAACAGCTTCCAACCAGTGGAAATACGTGCCGTTGTACCACACTCGACTACCTTGCACCTCTTGATCCTCGATCCTTGGATGCCTTTACAGTCTCTTAACTTCAACCAGTGAAGTACCCCGAACTCAGGATTATAGACAAGAGTTTTTGTCTTCTCCAACTAAGAGCTTCTTTAAGTATGAACTTTTAGAACTGCTCTTTTCACGATGCTATAGATTGCTTTTTGATTGCTTGAATGCTTTGATCGCTTGAAAGTATGTTCGCACCGGTTATTGCTCAGTTTCAAATTTCTTCGGATATATATAGGTCACGATCTCAGAGCTTTTTCCTTGTAGCCATTGCAAATCTTTTGAACAAATCCGTCCGTTGGAGGGAGACTTCTTTGTTTAATCTTTCTGAACGTTGCAAGGCTGGATTCCCATTATTTTAATCTATCTTCTGACCATTGTGAAGACTTCTGCATGTAAGCGCCGAATCTTTTTGAATATAAAATGATTAAAGTCTTCAAGTGGGTCTGGATAGCTTTATTTAAATAATATCTCTTGCGGGAATCTCTCCAATTTGTCCCTTCACGTTGCATGTGACTTTCCGTGATACTTGACTTTTCAACGCATGCTGACGTGGACTTGGAGTACTTGGCTGACTTAGACTAGGCTGATGAATAGTTAACTTCTCTGCAGTCTGGACCTCTCTGATGTACACTGTTCATGACTTGACTGATCAGGTGACTTGTCTGAGGTACCTTGGCTGCAGTCTGGTCAAACATCACTGATAAATTTTGTTTGACCAGAACTACTCTGACTAGGCTCGGCTGATCCTCTTGATGGACTTAGCTGTACTTTAGTACTTAGCCGATTTTTAGCCTAACTTATTTTTGGCCTATAGAAGATACTTATTTGGTTCTGCTTTACATTTTGCCAAGTTGTATACTTAACATATTTGGCCTATGGAAGATACTCATTTGGTTCTTCCTTACATTTTTGCCAAGTAATAAACATTTGAATTTTTACTTAATGACATCATCAAAATCTAACAAGTATTCCTAACAAATTCCCCCTATTTTGATGATGGCAAAACTTTAAACAAGTAATCAAATGTACCAGTCTGCACTTAGGTGCATGACACAAACTAAAATCAGTCTTATTTTTGAGACAACTGGGAATTGTCATTCAAAAAGACTGTTATAAAAATTTCTGTCTTGATTACAAATACAAGTCTGAATTTTACAAGAAAATTTTCAAGTACATAAATTATTACAAAGTAAGTGATAATTCATCTGCCTCTTCCTCTGCCTCTTCGAATAGGCTGTTTGGCAGGTCTGACGGGTTTGGCTCCAATTGGTCTTATCTTGACTGGGGCAAGACCATATTTCCTTCTTACGACTAGAGCAGCAAAGTCTTGGTCTTCTTTTGAAGAGAATTTGTGCTCTTCACATAGCTTCCTAATTTCTCTTTGAAGCTCTAGTTCGTTAAGCTCATTGTCCAAACGGGTCAGCGCTTCCTCTGCTCTAAATGAGGGAATCATAGGATAAGCATTTTGATCCTTAGCATGTTTCTTCAGAATAGCCCAGAGTTTTGGATGAGCTGTTTCCATGAAATTGATGAAGATCTGCTGTGGGGAGAGATTATCATCCTGGAGTATTTCCCAAATGTAGTAGTCTCTGATGAATTTCTTCTTTGCAGATCCCCACATGGGCAGAGCTTCATATGGTAAAAAATCCTCTACATACCACAGCTCCTTACCTTCCCATTCTAGAGTAGGCTCAAAACCTCCTCTAGTCCTCCTTTTCTTGCCTTCAGGCTGGTCAGCTTGTTCATCTGGATCTGCTCTTCCCTTCCTCTTGGCTGAGGATGTCCCAGCAGTGATCATTTGGACATCCTGCTTTTTCTTCATCCTAAGCTCTTCCCTTATCTCTCCTTGATTACTTCCTTCCCCCTGAACTCTATCTTCCCCCTTTTTGCCAGCATCAACTAAGGTAGTTAGATGGTGCTCCATCCTGCTCATCCAGTCAGACATGCCAAATGGAATTCTGTTGTTCGTAGGGGGAGGAGGCTGAGGGACTTCTCTCTGCAGCAAAGTGTCGATCTTTGCATTGATGGTTTGGAGGTCAGGAGTGACCTGAGATTCCAGCAGCTCTCCAATCGTATCTTTCACTATCTGCCTGATCAGCTCAGTCATGGCAGGGGATATCTGAGCTGGTGGAGAGTGCTCTCCTGAGCCTTCTGCAATCGAACCACTGGACTGCAAGCTTCTGTCTGCAGCTGGTACTCCAGATGGGGTCTTCTCTGGGGACCCTGATCTGGAGTCCTCAGCTAACTCCGCGTCTAGGCTGGTGTACCTGGCAGGTACCACAGTCCTATCTGCAGCTTCTTGTGTTGGCTCTGGCTCCGTCTCCTTTTCTCCTTCTGCCTTCTCTTCCTCTTTCTCCTGTTCCTCCTCCTTTTCTTCTTCTGCCGTCTCTTCCTCTTTCTCCTTTTCTTCTTCAATATTTTCCTTTTCTTTTTCATTTTCTTTTTCAGCACCTTTATCTCCTCCATCATCAGCATCATTATCATCATCATCATTATTGTCATCATCCTTCCCATCCTTTTCTCCTTCATCATCATTCTCTTTTTCATCATCATCCTTCTTTTCTCCTTCATCTTGTTCTACTTCTTCTCCTTCTTCTTCTTCTTCTTCATTCAACTCTTCTGTCTTCTCCACTTCCTCAGGTTGATTTTCAACTAAAATCTTTTCTTCCTCTCTGCTCTCCTCCTGCTCTTCTTCTTCATCGTCCAAAACAACAACTTCTTTATCTTCTTCTCCATCTACCTCCTCAATCCTAATTTCCTTTTCAACTACCTCCTCAACATCTTTCTCATAAGATCCATCAAAAATACTAAGCATAATGCAGTGGATGAACTGGTCCATATTGGTTTTAAAATTGGACATGAACCAGTCCTCCCGAAGGATCAAAATTGTGTCTGATGTTTTACAAAAATTTATCAGCACATCCTCCGTGGATTGGGGATAGTCCCAACCACAAGTGTCAATAAAAGATTGAAGTTTGACAAAAGATAGGGATTTCAAAAATTTCCATTCTTCAAAAATTTCAAAGAACGATTGTTTTAAGGCTAGAGGTTTAACAAGTTGTAGTTGTTCGATGGATAGATTGAAAGTATTATTTTCTAAGAGGTTAAAGATATAGTTGGCATCAGGGATAGAAATTATTAGACCTGCTTCTTCTTCCTCAGAGATGTAGACTGGAGGGGTGAGTACAGCCACAATCTGAGTCTCGTGGGTGCCTGGGGCAGGCTGGTCTTCCAGGTGAGTTGGTGACCTGGCTGAGGGGCTGGCAAGATGATCAGACTGCTCTTCCTCACTAAACTGCAGTCTCCTTGGCCTCTTGGGAGAGGGTTCGTTCTGGTGATGACTGCATGATAGAAGGTCCTTCAGTGGCTGGTCCCCTTCTCTTAAATCGGACTGCTATAGGAGTATCGTCGGAGTCGGTTTCTAACTCGACTGCAGTTGGGATGTCGGCTGCAGGTCGGTCCGACTCTCCTGACGAATGATATCTCGGATATGGCCTTGTGTCAGGTAGGTCCTTCAGCATCTGGGCTGCTCTCCTTGTGCCTCCCAATTTTCTCAGCTTCTCGTGGTCCATATGACCAAGTCTTTTGTTGGGATGGAAAAGGTCAGTGCTTCCCTTCGCCATGCCTGTCTTTTCCAGCATCCAACTCAGTTGTGTTCCAAACGCCAGCTTTGTTTTAAATCTCTTCTCATCAACAAGCCATTCGGCTTTGTTGACCTCTCGCACGAGTTGCCTGAATATGTAATCTGCCCAGTCAATTTCTTCTTCCTGAATTAGTGCTCCCAGCACCATAAATTTCGCCGACGACAATTGATCATAACTGTCGGCCATCCCCATGATTATTTTGTTGGTTATGTCCAACGCAAAACGGTAAATCTTCTTAAGCTCATTCCTCTTAGCAATGAATTTCAGCTTTTCCGGCTGAGTCTCCGTCTTGATTTTCTTCCAGGTTTCGGCAGGAGACTGTTTGAGTGCCTCGACGGCTATGCCGCGGTGCTTCATACCGAAAACTTTACGGATCGACTCTCGAGATATGTCGACCTGATTTCCTCCGACTGTGCTCCGAATTCCGTCTTGAATTATACAGGCTTCGCGATAGAACGCGATGACATCCTCTTTGTACAGATGTTGAGGATTGATGTCTAGGAATGGGTAGATCCCATTGAGCTTCATCGCGCGGATTAGATTGAGCATGTCGTAGTCCTCCAGATCCGCTTCCAATAGTCCTTCAAAATCGACGACCAGCGAGAAAATAATCTGGTCCTTGACCGCCTTCAGATTGACGCCTTCGAAGTAGGATGCCATTTCTGCAAATAAAAGATTTTAGTGTATTTGGTGTTCAAGAAATTTTTGCTCTGAAAATCTAGGGTTTCTGGTAAGCGTAAAAAGGTAAAGTAAAGGTTTTCTTTCCTTATAAAGAAGATGAAAAGACATATGGATTAAATTAATATATATTTGAAACGGTGATACGCCTTTTGATATTCTTTTGAATTTCAAATTTGAATCGGTGGCCCATTTTAAAATTTGACGGTTGTTTTGATTGGCCACCAAGGAGGTCGTTTTAATAAGCGATTGACGCATGTATTAAAAATTTCCACTTGTGAATTGAATATTAATATATTTAAATGCCATTTGTGAGCCAAAATTAATATAATAATATTATAAACATGGCAGATAATAATTAAATATTCAGAGGTCGGTTTAGGAAACTTAGCTGGTCTGATTTGTTGACTGTTGACCTCTCTGCATCAGGTGAGTTGACTTCTCGCCTGATATTCTGATCAACTAGGTTGCTTTGTCCGTCCTTCGTCTTCTTGATTGCATCAGCTAGGATCTGATTCTTCAGCTGGGTCCTTCCTCTGAAATGCTTCAGCTTGCTTCAGTACTAGATTCCCAATCTAGTAATCCAAGATCTCTGCTCAGCTCCAAAAATCTTTTTTCTGGCAAAGGCTTGGTAAAGATGTCAGCTATCTGATAGTCTGTGCTGACTCTTTCAACTCTAACCCTTTTGTTAAGCACATGGTATCTGATGAAGTGGTGCTTAACATCAATGTGCTTCGTCCTTGAGTGCAAAACCGGATTGTTGGTTATTGCAATAGCACTATTGTTGTCACACCAGATAGGGACTTCATTGGCTATAAAATTATAATCCCTTAGCTGCTGTCTAATCCATAAAATCTGTGCACAACAGCTACCTGCAGCTAGGTATTCTGACTCTGTAGTGGAGATAGAGTTAGAAATCTGCTTCTTGCTAAACCAGGATATCAGTCTGGTTCCTAGGAATTGACACGTTCCACTAGTGCTCTTCCTGTTAATTTTGCATCCTGCGAAATCTGCATCTGAGTATCCTGACAGCTCGAAGTTATCATCCTTGGGATACCATAGTCCAACATTGATCGTAGGCTTAAGGTATTTTATTATCCGCTTGGCTGCATCTAGGTGTGATTGCTTCGGCTTGGACTGGAATCGTGCACAAACTCCTACAGCATAGGATATGTCTGGCCTGCTTGCAGTGAGGTACAGAAGAGATCCAATAAGTCCTCTGTAGTGGGTTGAGTCCACTAATATGCCTGCCTCGTCTGCATCCAGGTGAGTACTTGTGCTCATAGGAATTCTTGCTGGCTTGGCTGATTCCATTCCATATCTCTTGATCAGATCTCTGGTATACTTAGCTTGGTTGATGAAAATTCCTTTTTCCATCTGCTTAACTTGTAGTCCGAGAAAGAAGTTAAGCTTTCCCATCATACTCATCTCAAATTCTCCTTGCATGAGGTTGGAGAATTTCTCGCATAGCTCTGGATTAGTTGATCCGAATATGATGTCATCCACATATATCTGGACTATTAATATGTGGCCTTCATGTTCCCCTCTGAATAAGGTTTTGTCCACCTTACCTTTGCAAAAACCATTTTTCTCAAGGAACACAGACAATGTTTCATACCACGCTCTAGGTGCTTGCTTAAGTCCATAGAGAGCCTTCAACAGCTTATAGACTTTGTCTCCTTTGACAAAACATGGGGGTTGCTCTACATAGACTTCTTCTTCTAGGATTCCATTCAGAAAAGCACTCTTTACATCCATCTGATATACTTCAAAATCTTTGAATGCTGCATATGCAAGGAATAGTCTGATGGCCTCTAATCTTGCAACAGGTGCATAGGTTTCATCAAAATCTATTCCTTCACATTGTGCATAACCTTTTGCTACGAGTCTGGCCTTATTCCTAACAACAGCTCCATCTTCATCACTCTTATTTTTGTACACCCATTTGGTGCCAATAACCTTCTTGTGATCAGGTCTGTCTGTTAGTTCCCAAAATTTGTTTCTCTCCATCTGCTCCAATTCTTCTTGCATGGCATTTATCCAAGAGTAATCTTCTAGGGCTTGTTCTGTTGTTTTAGGTTCTATTTGCGACATAAAGCATGAGAACATAGCCATTCCTGCTGGTAGGGTTGACTGTCTTGTTTTCACTCCATCAGTCAGCTTTCCTATGATTTGCTGGATTGGATGGTCTTTGAGCCATTTGGGGATGTCGTTTTCTTCTGGGTTTGTTCCCCCTGTTGGATTGCTCGGGTGGATTTCTGCATCAGCTGGGTTCTGGTCTGCAACTGGATCAGCTACCGTCTTGTCATCTGCATGTTGGTCCTGATCTGCAGATGAGTCTTTGTCAGCTACAGCTGGGTCTTCATCAGCGGCAACTGGATCAGATAGGTTCGGTGATCCTGTCTAATCTGCAGTTGGGTCTTCAGCAGCTGCAGTTGGGTCATCAGGCTGGTCTGCAGGTGAGTCCACCATTCCAGTGTCATGTACAATGACTTCTTCAAGGGTTGCTGACTTGAGCTTTTTCTCAATTAGCTCAACTTGCTTCCTGTACTCGACGGTAGATTCATCAAAAACAACATGGGATGTTTCTTCCACAACTAAGGTTCTTTTATTAAAAACTCTATATGCCTTGCTTCTTTGTGAATATCCCATAAAGAGACCGTCATCAGTTTTAGCATCGAAGGCATTTAGCTGTGTTTTACCGTTGTTGTGGATGAAACACTTACAACCAAAAACATGAAAGTAAGCAACAGTAGGAGTTCTATTATTCCAAACCTCATAGGGAGTTTTGCCATGTCTCCCTACTATCATACTCTGCTCGGCAGGTGTGACAGTGTGTTGATGCCTTCACCCGTAACCTCTGGCAGTCCGCTCGCAATCATGGACCTTGCTGCTTCCTTCAGGGTTCTGTTTCTTCTTTCAGCAACACCATTCTGTTGGGGAGTCCTGGGTGCAGAGAGCTCATGCTGGATCCCATTCTGATCGCTATAATCAATTATCGCCTTGTTGAGAAACTCTCCTCCTCTATCTGATCTGATCTTGATGATGGATAGAGATTTCTCATTCTGGATCCTTCTCAACAGCTCAGGTAGCTTGGTCAAGGTTTCAGTCTTCTTATATAGGAAGATAATCCAAGTGTACCTTGAATAATCATCTACTATAACAAGTGCATGCTTTCGGCCACTCAAAGTCCTTGGCTTGATAGGACCAAATAGATCCATGTGGAGTAGATCTAAGATCCTTGTTGTGAGAGTTGTAGGGTGGACTGGCTTGAATGATGCTCTGGTCTGCTTTCCTTTCTGACAGGCATCACAAAGCGCTTCCTTCTTGAATGCTTCATTTGGAAGTCCTCTGACCAGCTTCTGAGAACTGATCTTGTTGATGGCTTTGAAATTCAGGTGACATAGTCTTTTGTGCCACATCCATCCGTTCTCAGCTACTGTCTTGGATAGAAAACAGGAGTTAGGTGTTCCTGTGTTCCAATCAATCATATAGACATCTCTCCTTCTGAAACCTTGTAGCTTCACTTCCCTAGACAGGATATCTATCACCATGCATTTCAAAATGGTGAAGACTACTAGATTCTTCTCGTCACAGAACTGGCTTATGCTCAGGAGGTTGTACTTGAGCCCTTTGACATAATGAACTTTGGATATTACAATATTTCCTCGGTGCAGCATTTCAAAATGGTGAAGACTACTAGATTCTTCTCGTCACAGAACTGGCTTATGCTCAGGAGGTTGTACTTGAGCCCTTTGACATAATGAACTTTGGATATTACAATATTTCCTCGGTGCAGCTATCCAAAGCCCTTCGTTTGTCCTCTAGAGCTATCTCCAAAAGTTACATCGGGACCTCTTTCTTTAGTGTATTTGGACAGCATCTTCTTGTTCCCAGTCATGTGCCTCGAGCATCCAGAATCTACAAACCATTCTTCACCTCCAAAATTTGAGCTTGTGGAGATGTGTTTGTAGTCCTTCCACCTTTTCTGCAATCAGACAAGCAGAGATTTAGGTACCCAAATCTGTGTGGGTCCTTTGGGGTTAGCTGGTTTCCTGGAGAATTGATTTCTCCCTGGATTATAGAAATTGTTATTATTATAACCCTTATACGATGTGTGTGGTCGAGGTCTGAATCTCCTGGTTGGATTGTATACCGGATATTCCTCAAAATTTTGATAGTGTGGGCCATTTCTAAATCTAGGCTGAGACCATTTATTAAATCTTTGTGGTCTCCACACTTGTTCATTTTGGAAATTAGGATAACCTTGAGGTTTCCATCTGCCCCTCCCATTTTGAAATCTGTTTTTAGGGAGTTGTTGATAATAGTGGGCATGTTGTCTGGGCTGCTGTTTTCACCTGGGCCATTGCCTAGTCGCATGTCTAGGTGGCTGCCTTGTGTAACCTGACTGCAGCCTAGACATGTGACTTGGCTGTTGCCTGTTTTTAAATATCGGTTTATATATAGGCTCAGCAGTCGAGACAATTGTTTCTCCCTTGATAAACTTGGTTTCAGAACTAGACGGAGTGTGAGAATCATCTCCAAGGCCTGATTTGGTATATAGTGACCTTTTATAGGTACACAATTCTCCCAGAGTTGAAGATGCCTTCAGGGAGGTTATTTCCTGCGCCTGAGTCTTATTTATCTGAGCCAGCTTAGTAAACTCGGCTTTGGCATGAGCAAGTGCAGCTGATTTTTCTTTAAGTAAAATAGTTAGTCGATCTATCTCAGCTGTATTAACATCAGCCTGGTTTTTAAAGTCAGCTGCAGTTATCTCAACCTTATTCAGATCTAGGCTGAGTTTTTTGAAATCATTTTTCAGCTGCCTATTCTCATCTTGCAGCTGAGTCTTCTCTGCTGATACAGCTTGGTGTGCATATTTGAGTATTTCAAAATCTTTAAATAGCTGGTTTACAGATTCGTGCAAATCAATGTCTTGTGACATGGCTGAACTATTATTTGAGCCAGTGGGTTTAGAAGTTACCTCTTCATCAGCTAAGTTGGCCATCAGGCAGTCATACTCTTCATCATCATCAGAAAAGAATCCGCTGCTTGATTCTACATGCTCCTGGTCTTCTCCGATGAGGGCCTTTCTTCGGTCTTCTTTTCTGCCCACCTCCTTCTTGCTCTCGTCCTTCTTGAGATCAGGACAGTCGACTTGGATGTGTCCTGTCTTGTGACAGTTGTAGCATTCCACCTTCCAGTCTCCGGCTTTCTGGTTCCTCCTGGGATTCTCCTTATAATTTTTCTTGTATTTGGAGTAGTTTTTCCGGAAGTTGCTGAACCTTTGCATTATAAACGCCATTTCTTCCTCAAAATCTAATAGATTTGGAGGTTTCACATCAGATAGGCTCTTGGTGGGGGACTCGGCTGCAAATGCTATTCCCTTCTCTGCAGGCTCAATTGAGGATGAACTTGGAAGCTCGAACTCATAAGCCTTCAGATCAGAGAACATCTCTTGAATTTTTATTTTATTCAGGTCCTTGGACTCTCTCATGGCCATGGCCTTCATGCTCCATTCAGGGTTGAGAGATCTGAGAACCTTCAGTGCCATTTTCCTGTTGCCATAGGTTTTGCCGAGGGAGTTGATCTCATTAATAATCTCAGTGAACCTTGTGTCCACTTGATCTATGGATTCGCCGTTCTTCATTTTGAAATTGTCAAACTTTTGAATAGCGATTGACAATTTATTTTCTTTGATTAGCTCCGTTCCCTCACACATTGAAGCTAATGTGTCCCAGATTTCCTTGGCATTCTTGCAGTTCTTTATCTTGACCATGGTGGATTTGTCAAGAGTTTGATATAATACATCTCTGGCCCGGTTGTCAAGGTTGGCCAGCTTCCTTTCTTCTGGAGTCACCTCTGTCCTCTTCTTTGGAATCTTCTCTGGCTTCCCTGCTGTGATCTCCTCTGCTGTGTTGTCCTTCTCGAAGATGAATGGACCACCCTCTATGATGCACCACATGTCGTCATGAATCGAAGATAAGTGTGCATGCATCCTTATCTTCCACAGATCATACTCGTCAACTGAAAACACAGAGAGTCTAGAATGCATGTGTTCCATTATAAAATGAGAGTAAAGATATATCTTAGATATAGATCTGGTTCGTGAAATAAATGAACCAACCGCTCCGATACCACTTGTAGGTCACAAGTCGTCCAGGTACAAGTCTAGAGGGGGGGTGAATAGACTTGTAGAAACTCTTAAACTCTTTTTGGCTCAAAGAGTGAGTTTCTTCAGCTGATAGATAAACAAATGACTTGGAGTCGTTTGTTCTTTAATATATGCGGAAGTCAGCTGATGACGAATAGAAAGCAACTAATGAAACACTTAACAATGAATGCAGCAGTTAAAGTATGATGCAATAAAACAGTAAAGAACGCAGGAGATTATAGTGGTCTCAGAGGTGGGGTAATCCTATACTAATCCACTTTTCTCCAAACCAGTTGGAGATGAATTCACTATAATTCTCAACCAGTGATAAATATTACAGTGATTCAAACAAACTACAACAGCTTCCAACCAGTGGAAATACGTGCCGTTGTACCACACTCGACTGCCTTGCACCTCTTGATCCTCGATCCTTAGATGCCTTTACAGTCTCTTAACTTCAACCAGTGAAGTACCCCGAACTCAGGATTATAGACAAGAGTTTTTGTCGTCTCCAACTAAGAGCTTCTTTAAGTATGAACTTTTAGAACCGCTCTTTTCACGATGCTATAGCTTGCTTTTTGATTGCTTGAATGCTTTGATCACTTGAAAGTATGTTCGCACCGGTTATTGCTCAGTTTCAAATCTTCGGATATATATAGGTCACGATCTCTGAGCTTTTTCCTTGTAGCCATTGCAAATCTTTTGAACAAATCTGTCCGTTGGAGGGAGACTTCTTTGTTTAATCTTTCTGAACGTTGCAAGGCTGGATTCCCATTATTTTAATCTATCTTCCGACCGTTGTGAAGACTTCTGCATGTGAGCACCGAATCTTTTTGAATATAAAACGATGAAAATCTTCAAGGTGGGTCTGGATAGCTTTATTTAAATCATATCTCTTGCGGGAATCTCTCCAATTTGTCCCTTCACGTTGCATGTGACTTTCCGTGATACTTGACTTTTCAACGCATGCTGACGTGGACTTGGAGTACTTGGCTGACTTCGACTAGGCTGATGAATAGTTAACTTCTCTGCAGTCTGGACCTCTCTGATGTACACTGTTCATGACTTGACTGATCAGGTGACTTGTCTGAGGTACCTTGGCTGCAGTCTGGTCAAACATCACTGATAAATTTTGTTTGACCAGAACTACTCTGACTAGACTCGGCTGATCCTCTTGATGGACTTATTTGTACTTTAGTACTTAGCCGATTTTTAGCCTAACTTATTTTTGGCCTATAGAAGATACTTATTTGGTTCTTCTTTACATTTGGCCAAGTTGTATACTTAAAATATTTGGCCTATGGAAGATACTCATTTGGTTCTTCCTTATATTTTTGCCAAGTAATAAACATTTGAATTTTTACTTAATGACATCATCAAAATCTAACAAGTATTCCTAACAAATCTATGCTTGTTTGATTGCAGAAAAGGTGGAAGGACTACTACCACATCTCCACAAATTCAAATATCGGAGGTGAAGAATGGTTTGTAGATTTCGGATGCTCAAGGCACATGACTGGGAACAAGAAGGTACTGTCAAATTATACCAAGGGAAGAGGCCCAGATGTAACCTTTGGACACAACTCTAGAGGTCAAACAAAAGGTTTTGGAGAGCTGTACAGAGGAAACATAACAATATCCAAAGTCCATTATGTCAAAGGGCTCAAGTACAATCTTTTGAGCATAAGTCAGTTTTGTGATGAGAAGAATCTAGTAGTCTTCACCATTTGGAAATGCATGGTGATAGATATCCTATCTGGAGAAGTGAAGCTATAAGGATTCAGATTGAGAGATGTCTATATGATATATTGGAACACAGGAACTCCCAATACCTATTTTCTATCCAAGACAATAGCTGAGAATGGATGGTTGTGGCACAAAAGATTATGTCACCTGAACTTCAAAGCCATCAACAAGATCAGTTCTCAAAAACTGGTCAGAGGACTTCCAGAAGAAGTATTCAGAAAGGAAGCTCTCTGTGATGCATGTCAGAAAGGGAAACAAACCAGAGCATCATTTAAACCAGTTCAGCCTACCACTCTCACCACAAGGATTCTAGATCTACTTCATATGGATCTATTTGGCCCCATCAAGCCAAGGACGTTGAGTGGAAGGAAGCATGATCTAGTAGTATTATATGACTACTCAAGATATACATGGATCGTTTTTCTCTATAAAAAGAGTGAAACTTTGACAAAGCTACCTGAGCTGCGAAGGAAGATTCAGAATGAGATATCCCTCTCAACATCAAGATAAGATCAGATCGAGGAGGAGAATTTACCAACAAGGCAGTCACTGATTACAGTGATCAGAATGAGATCCAGCATGAAGTCTCTGCAGCCAGGACCCCACAGCATAATGGTGTTGCTGAAAGAAGAAATAGAACCTTGAAGGAAGCTGCCAGCTCCATGATTGCTGAAGCTGACCTGCCAAAGAGGTTTTGCGCTGAAGCTATCAACACAGCATGCCACACTCAGAATAGGAGTATGATTGTAGGGAGACATGGCAAAACTCCCTATGAGGTTTGGAATGGCAGAACACCAACTGTTGCATATTTTTACATTTTTGGTTGTAAGTGTTTCATCCTCAACAATGGTAAAACCCAACTGAATGCCTTTGATGCTAAAATTGATGATGGTCACTTTATGGGATATTCACAAATAAGCAAGGCATACAGAGTATCTAACAAAAGAACCTTAGTTGTAGAAGAAACAACTCATGTTGTGTTTGATAAATCTACTGTTGAGTACATGAAAAAGGTGAAATTAATTGAGAATAAGCTCAATCTGCAACCCTAGAAGAAGTCATCATTCTTGATATAAGAATGGTGGACTCACCTGCAGACCAGCCTGAACACCCAACTGCAGATCAAAGAGGACCTCAAAACCTACCTGATCCAGTTGCTGCTGATGAAGACCAATCTGTAGCTGATAAAGACCCATATGCAGATCAGACAGGATACCCACCTACAGATGACAAGACCGTAGCTGATCCAGTTGCAGACCAAGGAGATCAGAACCAAGCTGAAGCAGAAAGAGAAGAAGTCCACCAAAGCAACTCTACAGAGGGAACAAACCCTGAAGAAGAAGAAATCCCCAAATGGCTTAGAGATCACCCCATTCAACAAATCATTGGAAACCTAACTGATGGAGTCAGAACCAGACAATCCTCAGTACCAGCACGAATGGCAATGCTCTCATGTTTCATGTCTCAAATGGAACCCAAGACAACAGAGAAGGCATTGGAAGATTACTCATGGATCAATGCAATGTAAGAAGAGCTCAATTAGATGGAAAGAAATAATGTCTGGGAACTAACAGACAGACCAGATCACAAGAAGGTTATAGGCACCAAATGGGTGTACAAGAACAAGTGTGATGAAGATGGAGCTGTTGTTAGGAATAAAGCCAGATTAGTCGCCAAAGGATATGCACAATGTGAAGGAATAGATTTTGATGAAACTTATGCGCCCGTTGCAAGTCTGGAATCCATCAGACTATTACTTGCATATGCAGCATTCAAGGATTTCAACGTCTACCAAATGGATGTAAAAAGTGCCTTTCTAAATGGAATTCTAGAAGAAGAAGTCTATGTGGAGCAACCCCCTGGATTTGTCAAAGTAGACAAAGTGTACAAGCTTTTGAAAGCTCTATATGGACTCAAGCAGGCACCAAGAGCATGGTATGAAACACTCTCTGTGTTTCAAGAGAAAAATAGATTTAGCAAAGGCAAGGTGGACAAGACTCTATTCAGAGTGGAGCATGAAGGCCACATATTATTAGTACAAATATATGTGGATGATATCATATTTGGCTCAACCAACCCGGAGGGGTGTGAGAAATTATGAAATCTCATGCAAGGAGAATTTGAGATGAGCATGATGGGAAAGCTAAATTTCTTTCTAGAATTGCAAGTCAAACAGATGAATAATGGAATTTTCATCAATCAAGCCAAATACACAAGAGACTTAATCAAAAGATTTGGAATGGAATCAGCCAAACCAGCAAGAATCCCTATGAGCACAAGCACACACCTAGATGCAGTTGAAGGAGGCATATCAGTGGACTCAACCCACTACAGAAGACTTATTGGATCACTCCTTTATCTGACTGCAAGCAGACCAGACATATGATATGTCGTGGGTGTATGTGCAAGATTTCAACCTAAGCCAAAGCAGTCTCACAGGATGCAGCTAAAAGGATTATCAAATATCTTAAGTCTACAGTCAATGTTGGACTATGGTATCCTAAAGATGATAACTTTGAGATATCAGGATACTCAGATGCAGACTTCGCAAGATGCAAAATTAATAGGAAAAGCACTAGTGGAATGTGCCAATTCCTAGGAATCAGACTGATATCTTGGTTTAGCAAGAAGCAGGTATCTAACTCTATATCAACAACAGAGTCAGAATACCTAGCTGCAGGTAGTTGTTGAGCCCAGATTCTATGGATCAGACAACAGCTAAGGGATTACAACATCATTGCAAATGAAGTCCCAATATGGTGTGATAACAACAGTGCAATTGCTATAACCAACAACCCAGTATTGCACTCAAGGACGTAGCACATTGATGTCAAACATCATTTCATCAGAGACCATGTGTTTAACAAAAGAGTTAGAGTGGAAAGAGTCGGCACTAATACCAAATCGCTGACATATTCACCAACCCTTTGCCAGAAGAAAGGTTTTTGGAGCTGAGTAGGGAACTTGGATTACTAGATTGGGAATTTAGTACAGATGAGAAAGCTACCTGATGATCAGATCAGATGAGGGAAGGAACCTACCTGATGCAGACAAGGAAGGATCCACCTGATCAGAGCAGACAATCATTCTACCTGAAGTAGATCAGACAAGAAGACGAAGGACAAACGAAAGAACCTAGCTGATCAAAACCACAGGCGATACAACTCACCTGATGCAGAGCAGTCAACGAGTCAAACAGTCAACCAGCTAAGTTTTCTTATCCCTGACCGACTCTTGAATATTATATTATTTATGTACACATGGCAACTACACGTTCACACGACCTCCACTATGACCAATTAAAAATTCAATTGTCATTTTTCAAATTTTCAAAAGCTGGACCACCGCTTAATTTAATTGAATATTAAATTCAAAACGTCTTTTCGACTGGCTATTTAAGATGGCAAAAATCATTTCACAGATCTTATCATCTTCAAGCTTTCAAAACCCTAGTTTTTCAAGAGCAAAAATTTCTTCGAATATTCAATACACTCAGCAAAAACTTAATCTTTTGCAGAAATGGAGGCCACCCAATATTTCAAAGGCGTTAACCTTAAACTTGTCAAGGACCAGATCAATTTTTGTTTGGTAGTCGATTTCGAGGGCCTGCTCGAAGCAAATCTGGTTACGGACGTTCAATATATCATTCGGTCAATGAAGAAAAATGGGATTTACCCATTTTTGGATATCAACCCCAAATTACTTTTCAAAGAAGTCGTAATCGCATTTTTTAGGAAGCTAGAGTCATGGAATCAGGCATCAAGAGCATGGTGTTCGGAGAGGAAGTCACAATCACCCCTCAGACTGTCGGAGAAGCTTTCGGGATGCAATCTCGAGATGTGGCCGTTGAAGCCCTAAAACAGAGTGCGGCCGAAACATGGCTGGAAATCAAGTCAAATGAGCAGACCTCTAAGCAGAAGCTAACATCTAAAAGGAGAAATTTGAAGAAAGAATACCGTTATGCATTGGACATCATGAACAAGATAGTGATGGGAATGGCAGGCAGCTATGACCAGCTGTCGTCAGCCAAGTTCATGGTGCTGGGAGCACTCATCCAGGATCAGTCAATCGACTGGGCTAATTACATCTACAGGTAACTGGTCCGCGAGGTCAACAAAGCTCAGTGGCTGGAGGACGAGAAAAATTTTAAGACCAAGTTGGCCTTCGATACTCAGATAAGTTGGATTTTGGAACACCTTGGATAGGCGAAGGGGAATGCTGATCTCTTTCACGTTAACAAAAGACTTGGTCACCTGGACCAAGAGACATTGAAGAGATTGGGTGGAGAAAGGAAGGCATCCCAGATGCTAAGGTAAATGTCTAGCGGGGCCCCTCCCTACAGACACCCCTCGGATACAGATGAGTCTGATGCCGGAGATGAATCTGCAGTTCACGAGTCACCTGCAGATAGGGAGCCACCTGCAGAGGAGTCAGACTCAGACTCAGAAACACCCCTATAGCTCTGCGATTCAAAAGGAAAGCAACTGCAGAGGAGGTAATGCATGTCACATCATCATCTGAGCCTTCTCCCAAGAGGCCTAGACGCCTGGACTTTGAAGAGGCAGAGCAGACACCTTACTCACCTGCACCTGCCCCTATCCCAGATGAAAAGGAATAGCCTGTTCACCCATGCCTCAAGGCTAAAATCGTTCCTCTGATGACTCTTCCTAGCGTGACAGAAGAGGAAGTAGCAGACTTAACCATTAACATTCCTGAAGCTGATTACACATTCAATCTACTCGAAAACAATCTCCTGGAGCTATCCGTTGATCAATTACATATGGTAAAACACCACTCACTCAAGGTTTCTTTTATCAAAGTTTTTGATGAATGGAAGACCTTAAAGTCTTTTCCATTTAATTAATTACAATCTTTTGTTGATATGAGTAGCTGGGACTTTCCCCAAGCTACGGAGCAAGCGCTCATGCATTTTTGCAATGAGACAGATGTGATTTTAATGCTCCAGGAGAACTGGTTCATGCCTAATTTCAAAACCAACATGGACCAGTTCATCCTTTCTGTTATGGAAGGTGTTTTGGCTGGGATCGTAGATGAGGATGAAGAAGAAGGTGAAAAAGTTATAGGAATAAGAATTGAAGAAATTGTGGAGGAAGAGAAGGTAGAAGGAGAAGAAAAAATATTAGTCGAAAAATAATCTGAGGAAGATGAAGTCGAAAAAATAGAGGAGTTGGAGGAAGATAAAGAAGGAGAAGAAGTTGAAGAGGAAGAAAAAGAAAAGAAAGAGAAGCAAGATGAGAAGGAAGAAGAAAAAGAAAAAGAAGATGAGAAGGAACCTCAGAAAGAAAAAGATGATCATGATGATGAAGGAAAAGAAGAAGAGAATAAGGAGGATGCCAGCGATAAGGATGATTCCGGAAATGCAGATGAGTCTGGGGCACCTGATCAAGCCCCCAGCCCAGATCATTCGGAAGATGAGGATGACAGATCGGGGATCCCTGATAAAACCCCATATGATCAGCCTCCTGCAGACAGGTCGATCGCCAAGCGACCTGCAGGCATTGAAGGTTCTGGAGACCATTCCCCTCAGGAAACACCTATCTCATCTGAGATATCTGACCTGATCAAAGAACTAGTCAAAGACACTGTTGGCCAGCTCGTATCAACATAGATCAAACCTGACCTCAAAATCATCAATGATAAAATAGACACTCTATTGCAGAGGAATTCCCCTCCTCGTCCTCCTACCAATTCCAGAATGCCACTTGGCATGTCTGATTGGATGTCCCGAGTTGAACAGCAGTTAGCTATTCTGGTTGATGCTGGCAAAAAAAGGGAAGAGAAAGGAAAAATGGGAAGCAACAGGTTTGGGGGAAGATAAGTTGCAAGATAAGATCCAACAATCAGATGCAGAAGTCAGAAGGGAGCTAAGGACCAAGCAGAGAATTGACCTCCCTCTCATTGAAGCAGGGACGTCTAACTTGAAGAAGAAAGAGTTGGCTGCTCCTGATGATGATGACCAACCTGCAGCCAAGAGGAGGAGAACCAGAGTAAGGGATGAACAAAGATATGAATGGGAAGGCAAGGAGCTATGGAACGTTGAGGAGTTCTTACCTACTGAGTATATGACTCTTTGGGGAGAGGTAAAGAAGCAGTTCATAGAGAAGTATTATCTCTATTAGTTACTCCAGGATAAATACTGCTTCCCACAGCATACATTCATCAACTACATGAACTCAACATGGCCAAATCACTGGGCCATCCAAATAAAGTATGCCAAGAAATGGGATGCCTACCCCATGATTCCCCAGCTCAGACCTGAAGAATCTCCTACTCGAATGGACAATGAGGTGGATGAGCTGGCTCTGCAGAATGAGATCAAGGAATTCTGTGTGGAAAACAACTTCTCATCTGAAGAGGAGCAAAATTTTGCATCTCTGGTAATCAAGAGGAAGTATGGATTAACTCCTGTCAATCAGAGACCCATTGGCGCAAATCTTTTCAGGCCTCCTAAGCAGCCTGTCCGAAGACGCAGAGGTAGAGGCACACAGGAGTTTGTAATTTACTTGTACTTTTTATTTGTAAATTTTTGTTTTTGGAATTTACTTGTAAAATTTTCTGTATTCAAGCACTGTACCTGTAAAACATCTCTGAAAGATTTTATAACAGTTATTTAAATGACAACCACCAGTTGTCTCAAAACAAGACTGAATTTTGATTTGTATCTTGCACTTAATCATGTGCAGACCTGTTCTACATTTGAATATCTTGCTTAAGTTTTGCCATCATCAAAATAGAGGGAATTTGTTAGGAATACTTATTAAATTTTGATGATGTGATTCCTGTATTTGTTTATTCAAATGTATGTCTTTAAAGTACTTGGCAAAATATAAATAAAAACCAAATGAGTATCTTCTATAGGCCAAATTAAGTATAGTTGAATACTTGGCAAAATGTAAAGAAGAACCAAATGAGTATCTTCTTAGGCCATATAAGTTAGGCTTAAAAATCGGCTAAGTATAAATCTTAGACAAGCTCATATCATAGAAGTCCTGGTCAACTCAACTGATCAGATAAGGTTGACCACAGACGACTTATCATCAGATATCGGTCTGAAGAAAGAGATTCATCAGAGAAGTTTGATCAAACTACAGTCAAGTGATCAGACGAGTCAAGTCAACTGAAGTTTGACCATTAGATAAGATAAGTTCATCAGGTCAGAAGACTTCAGATCAGAGAAGATCAATTGGGACAGAGAACTCCATCTCAGAGAAGTTACTTTAGAGAAGTCCGACATCAGATAAGGATGACTGTACAAGATCAGATAAATGATCAGCCAAGTAATACAGTCCACGTCAGCATGTGTTGAAAAGTCAATAATTACAGAAAGTCACATGCGGGCGATAAGAGACAGACTGGAGAGATTCCTGGAAAGCAAATGAATTAATTATTCATTCAGACCCACCACTAAAGACTTTAATCATATTAGAATCTAAAGTTTCGGCGCCATAACGTGAAAGTCTTCACAACGGTCGGGAATAGATTAAAATAAGGGAATCCACCCTTGCATCATTCGGAAAGAAAAACAAAGAAGTCTATTTCTCCAACGGACGGATTTGTTAGAGGAATTACAACGGCTATGAAGGAAGCTCAAAGATATACATCTATAAATGCCTGAAGATTGGAATTTAGCAAAGTACGATGCGAACAATACTTACAAGCAATCAAAGCAATCAAAACAATCAAAGCGAACAAATAACATCGTGAAGAGCAAGAGTTCAAAAGTTCTTATTTGAAGAAGCTCTTAGTTGGAGAAGACAATCACTCGTGTCTTTAAAACCTGAGTTCGGGGAACTTCACTGGTTGAAGTTCGAGTGACTGCAAAGGCATCCAAGGATCGTAGATCGAGAGGTGCAAGGCAGTCAAAGAGAGTTGCAATAGCAAGGAATTCCACTGGTTGGAAGCTATTGTAAATTGGTTGAATCACTGTAATATTTATCACTGGTTGAAAATTATAGTGAATTCATCTCCAACTGGTTTCGAGAAAAGTGGATTAGTAGAGGATTACCCTACCTATGAGACCACTATAACTGCCTGCGTGTTTTACTGCTTTCATCATCATACTTACCTGCTACATACATACTTAGCTTTTCCATTGTTGAGTTATTTGTTTTCGTCATCAGCTGACTTCCGCATACCTGTCTACAGATGACTTCAAGTCATTTGTACCTATCAGCTGAGAAACTCACCCTTTGTGGAAAAGAGTTTCAATAAGTCTATTCACCCCCCCTCTATACATATTCCTGGATGACTTGTGACCTACACGTAGGTGATAACATCAACGAGTTATCCGTCATAATAATATTTTGAAATCACCACAAGGGTAGGATACAATCTCAGAAACTTCATCCCATAGTTTCAACATAAGCAATGCTCAACTCATATATGTCTAAATCAAGGTATACCTCAAGTTAGATCATCTCAATCTTCTTAAAGTCATGGTGTTCGGTAATTATGGTAATAATAATATCCATAAACTCAGTAACATGCTCATAACATCATTAAGAACATGACTTCCAGTTTGGTGAAGTATCAACATAACTTACTACGGAGGAAACGACGAAACGATCGGTAGAACTCAACACCGGATGTTTGAACACTACTCCAATATGTTCTATGATCTCCAAAATCCGATTTAGAGGCTGATATAGTGACAATAGAAGGCTAGGAGATCTGATAAATGGGTAGAGTTCGGACAAAATGAGTGATAGAAATGAAAGGGTGTTGCGATATTTCCTACACGCAAGTGCACGTCATCGTTTACAAGTAATAAAGTGATAAGTAGAGTATCGTTCCCACGAGGATTGAATCTCTAACTACCGATGTTTTCGTATTCCAATTTTATTTGAACAATCGAAGTTGGTTTTTGCGATTAATAACAAAAGAATTAATAAAAGACTAAGCAGTAAAAAAAACAATATCTTGAATAAAAGGAATCAAATGATGAATAAGTCTAGGGTTCTGAATCCACCTTAATTTATCCGAATTTAATCTCGATTATCCGTAATAAATAATTTTCCCAATTTATTGAAGGCGGAGATTGCTAATATATTCTACCGCCTCTCCCGAGATCAATAGATTTATCTAACGGCGACTAACGCACTCTATCCCTAGGTGAATTATCTCGTCGATAGGCAAAAAGCATGAAATCTCCTAAAGGCCACGTAGTTCCTATGAGTATATTCCTATCTCACGTAATAAACGGTCCTCACCAATAGTTCTCACCAAATCTCCTCTCCGATTCAAGTGAATGATTAAATCAATACAACTATTGGCCGATAATTGCAAGCATTAAACATAATTGGGAAAACTCAATAAAATGGTAATAAATTGGATAATCTCAATCAATTCGTCAAAACAAAGGTTTCATCAAAACCCTAGATTAGGGCTTTAGCCTGACATACTAAAAACTGAAAATACAGAATAAATAAACGAAAGCATAAAATTCAAACGCAAATGAAGTTCGGATTCCTCCGTTCTTGCCTCCCGCCTTCGCCCTTGAATTCTTCGCTTTCCTCCTCTTCTGCCGTCTCCAAGCTTAAGCTCTCCTGTGTCTTAGATTCAATGATTCCAAGATGGTTTAATTAGGGTCTTAAACCCTATTTATAGCTCAGCACCTCCACAAATCGCGTCCGTATTAATCGGTTGAAAACTGGCTTCGAAACGGCTCAAAATCCGCGCAGACGTACCAAACCCGCTAAGTGTGCCGCGGCTCACTTGGGCTGTGCCGCGGCACATAGCAAAAGTCAATGCCCGGGCGTAATAAATTCTTCCGTGCCGCGGCTCACTGGCCGTGCCGCGCACAGTACCTTTACTCGCCCTTCGGCCGGGTGTCTTCCTGTGCCGCGGCTCAGATTCCTTGTGCCGCGGCTCATAGTCCAGTTTTGCCGTCTTCGCCCGTTTTGCCTCGTTTTAGCTTCCGGACTTCAATTTCCTGTCAGTCATACAAAATTAAGGCATGAAAAGCTCATTTAGATGATTTCACTCACCAAAACACTACAAAATCAAGATAAATAAGCGTATAAAAATACGCCTAACAAATACCCCCAAACTTAAGCCTTTGCTTGTCCTCAAGCAAAATGAATTAAATTCAATAAAAGAATATCGTGAACAATCGCGCAACTCATAGTGTTCAACCTAATCAATACTATCCTGCCATTCTCTCTAAATAATACGAGTGTCGTAAAAGCGAGCTGCACTCAGAATAATGATTCCGCAAAGTAATCAAATGCAGTCCTAATCACTCGTTCATGAAGAAAATTTCAGCTCAAAGATTAACAAAACATGAGTCAAATCGACCGTCAATATGAAAGGCTAACATAAACAAGCTAGTTCGCCGTTGCCCACGCCTAAAGGCACAATTTTCACGAGTCTCATAACAAATAAACCTCTGACAAGATCCCCTTATATAAATATGTTCAAGAATTTGATTCGAGTCGACCACTAGGTTAGGATCTCGGGATGTTTCATCGGGATAATCCTAGGGTGGAACTTCCATTCTCATGTATTAGGAAACCGTTTGACGTAAAAGACACTCATGGGGCACATGGATGCTTCTAGTTACTAAGTTCCCGTCTACAGCGGAGAAACAACTCGAATACATAATTTCTGCATGTCCGAATCAAGGTTGACGTTTTACGCGAGGGTAAATAGCGGGTCACGCGAATGCCCCGGTTACTAGGCTCCCTATCATTGGCACATGTGAAATATCTAAATCACTAGTCTAATCAGTGGTCGCTGCTTTACGCGAGAGTAAACAACGGGTCACGCGAATGCCCCGGTTACTAAACTTCCCTTCATAGAACACATTATCTCGACTTTTTAGGGAAAAACTGACCGACTCTAAACTCAATCTAAGTGCCACCACGACTAAAGAAACAAGACATTTACTCACTATCCGGAAAATGTAGCCAAACGTATTGATGGGGATTTAGCAACAAGTATGTATCGTCTCTTATCTGCCAAGACCTCTAAAATCACGAAAAATTTCGGACCTAATTGAATACTAAGCAATGTAAATAATCGACTACAATGCTAAAACTCGACTGCTTTCTTCAAAGAGAAAACAAAGGTCGTAACATCGATCACACAAATAGAAGCACGAAAATTCACGAATAAGGAAAAACTACGGCAAGCAAGGCTATCTAAAAAAAAATATTTTCGCAAAGAAAAGAAAAGTGCAACAAAATATAATGTACAACAAGAAAATAGAGTACAGCAATGAATGTAGACTGAATGTAAATCCCCCCCCCAAACTTAGGACGTACATTGACCTCAATGGACAAAATGATATGCAAGAAAAGTAAAAAGGTCAAGTACTCCTCCACCGCTCAGAGCCGGTGCCGGCATTGTCGGTGAGCTTGCATGCTTCTTGACTACATCATGCGGAATGTGAATAAACGAGCTTGCATCATCAAAAAGGAAGTTAAGTACGAGCTCTCAAGTTGAACATGATGTAGAGGCTGGGGATAATGTGACAACATGATTCATTGCATATAAGTTTGAAAATGCCTAGCTTACCCATTTTTCATTGCTGCAATTTATCAAACACCTTGTGTTCACAAGTTAAAATGAAGACAACGAATTTTTATGGTTAATTCCAAATCCCAAAAATAATAACATGATTATAACCTTAATTACAAAAGCCATCATCAACAATTGCTCATAAACATCAATTCCATCACAATAACAAATTCCCCATATTCCAACTCCATTTTAGAAGCAACAATGAAGAACAACTAACAATATAAAAATCCAAATCTTTTCACATCAATAATCACCTATGATTTAGAAATCAAAAATTACCTGGAGAATTTGAGAAGGAGACTAATAGAATGGAACCAACTAACCTCATCGTGTGCAGGAAGGAAGGAAGGGAGGGAAGAAGTATCCTATGCAAAGCCGATCGATGAATGAGCCTTACCTGGCTGTTCTTATTTTGCGACGGGGCCGCGACACAATATAAGTGAGCCGCGCCCAAAGTACAATGATCGGGACGCTTTTGATATGTCGTCGGGTGCCGCGCTCAGATTTTGTGTGCCGCGGCTCGGTGTTCGTGTGCCTCGGCCACTTTAGTGTGCCGCGCACAAAGTACAGCTCCTGGGCGTTTCTTGATCATTTAGTGTGCCTCGGCTCGCTTATCGGTGCCGCGGCTCACGACTGTGTGCCGCGGCTCGCAAGATCATGCCGCGGCACAGGGTACGCTTTGATCGGCCCTTTTCATCACCGATGTGTGCCGCGGCTCACCCGGATCAGGCCGCTGCCCATCATTGAATTCCTCCCTTTGCCGATTCTCGCATTAATTTTAACACGAAAACATCAAGACGAGAGGGAAGGATGGATCAAAGAAGAAAGAAGACAAAGAGAGACTCAAAAATGCAAGCAAACAACAAAGAATCTACAACTAATACTCGGGTTGCCTCCCGAGGAGCGCTAAGTTTATAGTCTTCAAATGACCTATTGACAACGTTAGTTCGCTCGCAAACTCCATTCGCTTCGCCTGCTCATCGAACCGCTTATATTTTGGTTAAAATTATGACCATTGGCAATCGTGGTTCGAGTTTCGGTTCGGTCATCAAATGTTGTTTTTGAAAAGGTTTCGACTTGAATAACTTTCCAAACACCCGGTTTCTCCATGACTAATTTTCCGCTCGCTTTCGGCTCACTCTCCTCCTTCACAAACGAACTCACAATTGCAGAAATTTTTCCTCATGCTCGAGGAACGCCACTGCTCCACATCCTTCTTAAAACTCGGGTCATTTAACACAAAATCTGCATTTTCCCACCCACGATGTTTTCGGTGCTTTCCTATTTCAACAATATCCACACCTTCAAATTGTGATCCTTTATCATCACTTCCAGGACATGGGAACGATTTGAATAGTTGAAAAGTAACTTGCCTGCCTTGGACCCTCGAGTTAACTCCCCTTTTCCACGCCTATAAGGGTTCGGCCCGTCGCTAGAAATGGTCGTCCCAAGATGATCGGAATATTTTCATCTTCCTCCATGTCTAGTACGATGAAATCGGCCGGAAAGATGAACTTATCGACTTTAACTAAAACATCCTCGATCACTCCCCTCGGATACTTTATCGATCGATCCGCCAATTGTATTGAGACTGTGGTTGGCTTAGCTTCCCCAATATTCAGCTTTTTGAAAATTGACAGAGGCATGAGGTTGATACTCGCACCAAGATCGCATAGTGCCTTATTGAATGAAAGATTCCCCATGATGCACGGTATGTTGAAGCTTCCCGGATCTTTCAATTTAGGTGGGAGCTTCTTTTGAAGAATAGCACTGCACTCCTCTGTCAAGGTGACCGTTTCGAACTCCTCAAGCTTTCTCTTCTTCGATAATATCTCTTTCATGAACTTGACATAACTCGGCATCTGCTCCAATGCGTCGGCGAACGGAATATTGATGTGAAGCTTTTTGAACACATCGAGGAATTTGGAAAATTGTTTGTCCGCCCTTCTTTGTCCGTAGTCTCAAGGAAACGGAACGGGACACATGTCTTCGAGTTATCCGCTTCAATTCCTTCGACTCCTCTAGATTTAAATCCTTCTCTTCTTTAATCTCCTTCTTCTCTTTACCCCGCTCGGGCTGATCCAAGACCTCTCTCCCGCTTCTCAAGCTAATCGTTTAGACTCTCTCAGATTAGTCTCTGTTGTACTGCAATGCTCCTCCGACGAGCCGTCAACACATTAGCGATTTGCCCACTGACCTCCAAATTCGAATGGAAGCAATGATTTTGTAGTGTAGCTTCCGTCCCGAGTCATAAATTGACTCGTATTTGCCGCCAATTTTGCAAGCGCTTCCTCGAGAGACACTTTGGGAGCGGAAGGGGCCGCCGTTGATTCTCGGGCGAAAGGGGCTGGTGTGCCTGGTCCGTTTCTCCATGAAAAGTTGGGATGATTGCGCCACCCCAGATTATAAGTATTGGAGTACGGGTTATTCGGTCGATTCCCACTTCCCACAAATTGAGCCTGCTCCATCTGATTTTGCTCGAACGGATTTCCAAATTGACATTCCGCACTCGGGTGTGATCCGTTACACCAATTGCATGTTTCGATGGTAACGGGGGCTGGTGCGTGCGAAAATGTCTGGAGCTGTTGTGTCAAAGCGGCGACTTGAGCTGACAAGGTGGAGATCGGGTCATTGCTCGAAACTTCCATTACTCTCTTCAGTGTCAATTTTTCTGCTGGCCATTGGTATGCGTTTTCAGCCATATCTTCCAAAAGCACGTGAGCCTCGGCCATAGATTTTCCCATGAATGTCCCACCAGAGGCCGCATCCACTAAAGTGCGTGTAGAAGCACTCAAACCACCATAAAACGTATGAAGCTGAAGCCAATCAGGAATGCCGTGATGAGGGCATTTTCGTAGCAATTCTTTATATCGCTCCCACGCCTCGTGGAGCGTTTCCATATCGTACTGGGCAAAAGTGGTTATCTCGTTTCTCAACCTCGCCGTTTTTGCTGGTGGGAAAAATTTGGCAAGGAAGGCTTGCGCCAACCTCTCCCATGTTGTAATCGACCCCGGCGGTAGGGAATTTAACCAAAACTTTGCTTTATCCCTCAAAGAGAAAGGGAAAAGCCTCAATCGGATGGCATCGTCGGTGACACCATTAGTTTTGAATGTATCGCATATCTCAAGGAACGAAGCAATGTGGGCATTCGGGTCGTCCTTCGGCAAATTACGTAATGGGCTCGCCTGCACCATCTGAATAATGGCGGGCTTGATCTCAAAGTTATTAGCTTGAATAGTGGGACGCCGAATTCCCGAAAAATTAGCGTTGACCTGCGGCATGGCATAATCTCGAAGAGCTAGTTCCGGTTGAACTTGCTGCACTTGGTTGTCTCCTCCCTGGATTTCAATATTCTCGGCCATGTTGACCGTCGTCTGCAACTCTCTTTTCTCCTTTTTGTTCCTTCTTAGAGTGCGCTCGATCTCGGTGTCCAAAGGTAGTAGGCCTTCGTTACCGAGTCTTCTCATGCACTAACGAAAGGTCCTGAAAGGAAAAACGAATAAACAAAATTAAATACACAAAAATAAAAATAAAAACGTTCAAATTAAGACTGGAAATACTTCAATCGATATTAGAAAAATTTCACTCCCCGGCAACGGCGCCAAAAACTTGTTGTGGGGATTCGGTGCCTAAAACGAAGGCCCAGCGGAAGCGGTAAAACGAAAATTAATTCGATCCGAATCCCTACGAGGATCGATCGAGCTACGTATATACGAATATATAAACGAAAATCAAGAGTCGTAAGAAACTAACCCTCGAAGTCCGTTGATTAAATGGAAACCTTCTCTTGAGCTATTCCCCAAGCTTTAGTTTGATCTCTACGAGTTCAATCCGCTCCAAGCCCTTGAACGATCCAACGCCGAAAACACCGCGTCTCTACTTGCCACGCGCCGGAAAAACGACCGGAACAACAACACTCAATTAACCTCTAAGGTTACGGCTAGAATCAAGTGGTGAAGCTTTTGTTATTACACTCTAAGTGTATAATATATCTCTCTTAATGTATCTTGAATTTTCTCCAAGAAAACTCAAGAACAAAAGTGAAGAAGAAGATGAAGATGAGTGATTAAACTCAAAGTCTATCTCTCTCTCTATATTCTCACGTTGAAAGCCTTACCAAACAAGTGAAGAGAGTCTTCCTTTTATGCTCCATAAAATCCTCCCAAATCAAGATCTTTTAATTAAAATGAATTAATTAAAAGATCTTGTTCCCTTGATACTTCAAGTCTTCCACCAATTAAGGTGGAGACTATGACCAAAGGAAAGAGGAGGGAAAATGGGATGGCCATCTAGAAGGAGCCGGGACGAGTTCGGTTCGTTTCGGACTCCCGTGAGTCCAAACAGATAAACTCCTATTCCATTCCGATGTATTTGTGTCGTTTAATTAATCCAATTAACTAAACATATCAAATACAAAATAACATAATTAATTTCTCCAAGAAATAATTATATTCATGAATTACATTAATCACCGGATATATTTAATTCATTAGCCGTATATCAATTTATCCAATAAATCGATTTAGACATCTAATGTCTCAAATTTAGATATCTAATATCTAATACACATAATGAGAGAATTAGCTTGATTCATTCCGTCACAATCCTAATGCGCGACTCCTGAGGTCCGTCTCACCAAAGAATGGGAGGAACTAAAGAGTAGTAGCACCACCTAGCCAGCCTGGTGGCCTACACTGTACCCCGACTGAGAACGAATGATTGGGATCATTCAAGAACCATTCTGTCGTGAATACCAGTAAATGTATAAACCCTTCTTTCATATGTCCCGATCAAATTATGGGGTCACGGTCAGTCAAAACCCATCTGTACTTGACGCTATGCATGCGTTAATGCAAATCGAGATCATCGAGCTCTCGTATCTAATACAACTAGCTCCAATGCTTTGGCCAAAGACTTATGATCTCATCCGCCAATAACCGCATAGACATATAACCTGCTCACTAACAGAGAAAGAATTCTATCTTGGTATTCGGTAGGACTGCTACTTGCCCATCAAGATGCACGTCGAGGTTGACCCCCGCCTTCCGGTTTATAGGGTCGAACTACTCTAATGAAAATCTTGACGTCACAAGCACATCCCTACTAAATCCTCAAGTCGAAGGTTCACGAATACCTATCACAACCTTTCGATTCCATCATTGATCGTCCCGAGTGAAAACCGTGTGACGAATCGAGGGTGAGTCGGTTCGAGTATACTAATCTAATTAGCATACCTATAACGTGTGCTCCCACTAACCATAAGTGTTCGATGTGCACTCTCCTTGTCAAAGAACACGTCATACAAGTCTTCACATAAACTTAACGCCTACCAAGTTTCATCGACTTGCGAACGATTAAGTATTTGAGCTATAAACCTTTCCAAAGGCCGACCCCCTTATCCAATAAGGAGTGGAACGCTTTTGCTCTCAAATACACGAACTAGTTTCTATATGTTTATTTACGAGTTAGGAATGCCAAGAACTACCAGTAAATAAAGAAACATTCATTTGCCTTATATAAATGGTTTACATAATTACAAGTACAATGCCCTCACTCAACAACCTTTGAGTGGCATTCGAGGGCATACTCCTAACAATCTCCCACTTGCACTCAATGCCACACACTATGGTATCTAATACCCATGTTCTCCAGATGACGCTCCAAGCTAGTCCGAGAAAGTGGCTTGTCGGGATCGGCGACGTTGTCACCGAGTCTACTCAGGCAAGACAATGTATCCTTGCGAACAAATTCTCTTACGAGATGATACTTCCTCTCAATATGTTTGGTGTCGTTGTGAAACCTCGGCTCCTTGGCTCGCGCTACACCTCCGTTGTCGCAGACAAATGAACAGCTTTCAAGACATGGTATCATTTGAAGTTCTCCCGAAACTTCTTAATCCGTAACCCTTCCTTGAAGCCTCTCGAGGTCGCTTGATACTCACCGACAGTGGAATCAGCCGCGCTTTGCTTGGCACTACGCCAAGATATCGCTCCTCCATTAAGAGTAAATATGTAGCCGAAGTGGACATCGAGTCGCCCTTCGCCCTTGGAAGTCCGAATCTGAATCCCACCACATCCAATTCTCCACCACCATACATCGTAACCATATCTCTAGTCCTTCTTAAGTACTTGAGAACGTTCTTTACGGCACCCAATGTTCCCTACCCGGGTTTGCTCGAAACCTACTCACCACGCTTACGGCATGCGCGATGTCGTCTTGTACACAACATAGCATACATAAGGCTACCCACGGCCGAAGCATATGGTATATTACTCATTTCCTTTCGTTGTTCCTCATTTTGAGGACACATCTTCAAGGTGAGTTTTATTCCATGTCGCACGGTAGGAACCCTCTTTTAGAATCATCCATCTTAAATCGCTTTAAGATTTTATCTATATAGAGGGCTTGGGAAAGACCTATTGTTCTCTTCGCTCTATCCCTAGAGTCGAATACCAAGAATATAGGTAGCTTCTCCCAAGTCTTTCATGGAGAAATTACTCAAAGCCAAGCTTTCACGTAATCGAGCATTCCCACATCATTTCCTATTAGTAGAATGTCATCTACATATAGTACTAAGAATGCGATCTTGCTCCCACTAACCCTCTTGTATACACAAGGTTCCTCTTCATTTTGCACGAAGTCAAACTCTTGACCGCCTCACAAACGAAGGTTCCAACTACGCGACGCTTGCTTCATCCATAAATGGAACGTCAAGCTTGCACACTTTCTCGAATATCGACTTCGACACAAAGCCTTTAGGTCGCTCCATATAGATTTCTCCTCGAGGAATCCATTAAGGAAAGCCGTCTTTACGTCCATTTGCCATATCTCATAATCGTGGTAGTCGCTATAGCAAGCATCATGCGAATAGACTTGATCATGGCTACGGGCGAGAAGGTATCGTGGTAATCGATCCCTTCCTTCCGGTATAACCCTTTGCCACTAGCTTTGGCCTTATAGGCGTCAACCTTGCCATCACCATCGCCTTTCTCTTGTAGATCCACTTGTTCCCAATAGGCACTATGCCCTTGGGGCGGTCTACTAGAGTCCGCACTGATTGACATGCATCGAGTCTATCTCGCCTTCCATAGCTTCACGCCATTTCGCGGAGTCTACATCCACCATCGCTTGGTCATAGGTCGTCGGGTCGGTCTCTTGGCTATCACTTGGAACCTCATGGAGACCCAGCTCCTCCAAGTGCACAAGCCCATACCTCTCGTAAATGAGACACCCTACTAGACCTACGAGGTGGTTGTACTTGTGTTTCGTAAAGTTCGGTTCCAGCTTTCTTGCACAGTGTGTCTCTCGAGGAGTTTCATTGTATTCTTCTAAAGAAATACTTCTACCGCTCCGCCTTCCCGAATGAACTCATCTTCCAGAAGTGTGCTTGTAAAGCAACAATGATCCTTCGATCTTCGGGCATGTAGAATAGATATCCCATCGTCCCAGACGGAATCCAATGAAACGTCCCTTCGCAGACCTAGCTTCCAACTTTTCCACCTTAGTCTTCTTGACATAAGCGGACATCCCCAAATCCTAATATGATTAAGACTTGGTTTCCTTCCTTCCCACATCCCATGTGGAGTTTTAGGAACGGATTTGGAAGGACATCTGCTCAAGATATACGCGGCAGTCAGAGTGCATACCCCACAGTAAATCGGCAAGTCAAGATAGCTCACATGGAACGGACCATGTTCAACAGTGGTCCGGTTCCTTCTTTCCGACAAACCATTTAACCGAGAGGTACTGGAGGTGTTAGTTGTGAAACTATTCCATGTTCTTTAAGGAACTCCAAACTCCGTACTCATATACTCACCACCTCTGGCCCCGACCGAAGTGCTTTGATATGATTACCGCTTTGTTTCGACTAGGCCTTGAATTCCCGGAATTTCTCAAAGGCCTCGATTTATGTTTCATTAGGTATACATAACCATACCTAGTATGATCATCTCAGAAACGTAATGAAATATTGATATCCGTCACACGTGCGCTTCCAAAGCACCACATATGTCTGTATGGATTAATCCCGCTTATCGGCTCTTTGAAATGTCCTGTGAATGGGGACTTAGTCATTTTGCCTTTAAGGCAAGATTCACAAGTAGAAAGGGATCTCGATCCCAATGGACCCATAAGTCCATCTTTTTCCATCTTGTAAACCTTGGTCCGACCAACATGACCAAGTCTAAGATGCCATTTCAAAACTTGATTGGTTTCATCCCTACCACGTTTTCTAGTCATAGTATTCACAACTACTTTGTTGCCGAGATTTAGATGATACAATCCATTCAACAATGTAGCAAGACCCACTAGTTTATATCTAAAATAAATTTTGCAGAACCATCACCAATGAAAAATGAAAAGCCTTTTCGGTCCATGACCGAATGGATACAATGTTTTTGTAGCCCTTGGGCAAAACAAGTACATCTTCTAAAGTCAAAACAAAGCCGGATTCTAAACCCAAAAGAAGTGATCCTATGTGGCCGCCTCGACACTATGCCCGCTTCCGACCGTGATCATAACTTCTCCACCTCCAAGCTTCCTACTTTGTTCCAGATCCCGATTCACGGTACAAATATGAGAACTAGCACCGTAATCCAAGATTCAGAAGTAGAAAATACAAGAGCGTAACAATTTGTTTCCAAAACTAAAAGTTCTCAGACCAAGTGCCATGAAGAATCGGACAGTCTCTAGCCCAGTGGCCTAGCTCACCGCACTTGAGACAAGCATCCTTCTTCTTCTTGTTCTTCGGAACCATCGGGGCCTTGCCCTTACCCTTAAGGTCCTTAGCTTATGGTCCAGTCCGCTTCTTGGTCTTTTTCTTCTTATTCTTAGACCTCCGAGGTCCAGAAGAAATCACAAGAGCAGACTCCTTCATCCGCGGAGTCTTCATCTGAGACTGAGCGGTCACAAGTTTGTTCATTAGCCCAGCTAAGTTACATGCAATCTCATTGCAGTTGAAGTTCATAACAAACTGTGAGAAGGAATCAGGGAGAGACTGTAGGATAAGGTCGGTTTGGAGAGAAGCATCCATTTTAAAATCAAGATCCTCCAATCTCTCGATTATGGATATCATTTTGAGGACGTGTTCCCCAACCTTCTCACCTTCCTTCATCCTAGCACCGAACAGTTGCTTGGATATCTCATATCTAGCAGTTCTGCTGTGCTCACCATAAAGTTCGGTTAAGTGAGATAGAATCGCCAGCGAAGTCATTTTCTCATGAGCTCTCTGAAGCTCATTAGACATGGAAGCCATCATATAAGCACGGACTTTCACGTCATCCTTAACCCACTTTTCATGGTTTTCAATCTCTTCCTGATTGGCTCGGGTCCGCACAGGAGGCGCCGGAATGTCCGTCTCCAAGACGTATCCCAATGCCTCTATACTGAGGACAATCATCAGATTGCGGAGCCAATCACAAAGTTAGGTCCCATTAAGGTGTTCTTTTCGAGTAGAATTGCGAGTGGATTCATTGTCATATTGAGATTTGTCTGCATTAAGTATAACAGATTAATTAGTGACTCATTCAATTATGTTATGAGTGTAGAATTAAGGTCTTTTCTATTTTTTTATTACCCAGCTCCCACTATTTTTATCGGAATAACACACTCCCATGTGAAATCCGGAAGTATCGTCGCTCTACTTCATAGTGGTGATCGAGTTCTTTATAAATCTTAATAGAGGGCAACCGAACAGGTTTCTAGTCTATTAATTTTCATAAAGTGGTGTCCAACACCAACCCATCTAATCGATGATTCGATCTTCTTTTTCCCCTTGTTCACTCCCCTCAACCTATATGGTTTCTATGGTTCGTGAACAAGTTAAGTTTATACCATCGACGCAAATCAGTTTCACAATCAATCTTATCCGCAACCTATCGTTTCTAGGGATAAAATTTGCTCCAACCGAAGGCATCCAATGCGCTCCTAATTTATCCGTCCTCCCGAACGACTACCCCGATAACTCGGAAGCATAGCACATCCGGTTTGGATTTCAATTTCCAAAGCTCGATGGAGGGAAGGAAAACCTTGAAACCTTATAAACTTAATAATTTGTCGGGAGAATTTTCGCGATTAACGTTACACTTTGCACATTAATCATATTAGCGCGTTTGTGGCATTCATACAATATGAAACAACCATTCACAACCTAGTTGCTACCAACATGTGGTTCATGGACCGTTCCTAGAAAACAAAAACTCCGTAATCTAATTACAAGTCTTCGTCTTGAATCTTCGTCTTCTCGAAATGGATCCTCCTCCGGTCTTCGTCATTACAAATAAATTTTACATCGAAATTGCATCCTAGATACAACTATTTCTAGTAAAATAAATAGGCTCAAAACGGCCTTTACAACCCAATCGAATAAAACGAACGATTCAAAACTAAGTCCACGAACCACATCCCCATTCAAAAGCATTCATCCAATAAATACTATATAAATGGAAAGCGTAGAGATACATTGATCCAATCAACAATACGAACCGATCCAATCGATTCACACAATCGGTAATATAATAACGTTCAAAATAATTCGGTCGACCATAAATATTCCAATTAATCAAATTTCCCTTATAAAATGAAATACCATAAATCATTTTAGTCATATTAAATCCAATTTAACATGCGGGAGATTAATTTTTAAGAATACACGGAAAAATCGAGCCGGGGTGAAAACGGGCCAGCATGACCGAGTCACCCTCGGCACTTACCGGCGATCACGCTGCTTGCCGAGTCACGCTCGGAAGATGCCGGCCAGACACGACCGAGTCACCCAGACACACGGGTCGCTCGGGCGATGACTGGCAGATCGCTGACACGCCGTGTCACCCAGGACACGGCCGAGTCACTTTCGGCCAGACACGCCCGTGTCTCCCGACACGGCCGGGTCTCCAGCGATGCTCACACATCGCGGACACGACCGTGTCACCCAGACACGGCCGAGTCACTCTCGGCCAAATTACCCTTTTTGTCCAAAAAGTCGTCCGACGACGATTCGGGGCTAGATTTTTGACCGGATATCCAATATCAATATTTTCCGACTTTCATATCTTCAATATAAATCATATTTCCCAGAAATTTAAGATTTATATTTAGACATAAACTTACGAAAAATACAATTATTACGAACGAAAAACATATACCACGATTATGACTAAAATGATTCCAAATCATTCACCATCTAATCGAGTATTCCAAATGCCAATATCGTATATACGATCGCAAGACCTACGCTCCGATACCACTGTTGGGATTCGGTGCCTAAAACGAAGGCCCAGCGGAAGCGGTAAAACGAAAATTAATTCGATCCGAATCCCTACGAGGATCGATCGAGCTACGTATATACGAATATATAAACGAAAAGCAAGAGTCGTAAGAAACTAACCCTCGAAGTCCGTTGATTAAATGGAAACCTTCTCTTGAGCTATTCCCCAAGCTTTAGTTTGATCTCTACGAGTTCAATCTGCTCCAAGCCCTTGAACGATCCAACGCCGAAAACACCGCGTCTCTACTTGCCACGCGCCGGAAAAACGACCGGAACAACAACACTCAATTAACCTCTAAGGTTACGGCTAGAATCAAGTGGTGAAGCTTTTGTTATTACACTCTAAGTGTATAATATATCTCTCTTAATGTATCTTGAATTTTCTCCAAGAAAACTCAAGAACAAAAGTGAAGAAGAAGATGAAGATGAGTGATTAAACTCAAAGTCTATCTCTCTCTCTCTATATTCTCACGTTGAAAGCCTTACCAAACAAGTGAAGAGAGTCTTCCTTTTATGCTCCATAAAATCCTCCCAAATCAAGATCTTTTAATTAAAATGAATTAATTAAAAGACCTTGTTCCCTTGATACTTCAAGTCTTCCAACAATTAAGGCGGAGACTATGACCAAAGGAAAGAGGAGGGAAAATGGGATGGCCATCTAGAAGGAGCCGGGACGAGTTCGGTTCGTTTCGGACTCCCGTGAGTCCAAACAGATAAACTCCTATTCCGTTCCGATGTATTTGTGTCGTTTAATTAATCCAATTAACTAAACATATCAAATACAAAATAACATAATTAATTTCTCCAAGAAATAATTATATTCATGAATTAAATTAATCACCCAGTGATATATTTAATTCATTAGGCCGTATATCAATTTATCCAATAAATCGATTTAGACATCTAATGTCTCAAATTTAGATATCTAATATCTAATACACATAATGAGAGAATTAGCTTGATTCATTCCGTCGTCAATCCTAATGCGCGACTCGGAGGTCCGTCTCGATCAAGAATGGGAGGAACCAAAGAGTAGTAGCACCACCTAGCCACTGGTGGCCTACACTGCACTTCGACCGAGAACGAATGATTGGGATCATTCAAGAACCATTCTGTCGTGAATACCAAGAAACGTATAAACCCTTCTTTCATATGTCCCGATCAAATTATGGGGTCACGGCTACCAAAACCCATCAGATTTGACGCTATGCATGCGTTAATGCAAATCGAGATCATCGAGCTCTCGTATCTAATACAACTAGCTCCAATGCTTTGGCCAAAGACTTATGATCTCATCTGCCAATAACCGCATAGGACATATAACCTGCTCACTAACAGGAGAAAGAATTGTATCTTGGTATTCGCAGGACTGCTACTTGCCCATCAAGATGCACGTCGAGGTTGACCCCGCCTTAGGTTTATAGGGTCGAACTACTCTAATGAAAATCTTGACGTCACAAGCACATCCCTACTAAATCCTCAAGTCGAAGGTTCACGAATACCTATCACAACCTTTCGATTCCATCATTGATCGTCCTGAGTGAAAACCGTGTGACGAATCGAGGGTGAGTCGGTTCGAGTATACTAATCTAATTAGCATACCTATAACGTGTGCTCCCACTAACCATAAGTGTTCGACAGGCACTCTCCTTGTCAAAGAACACGTCATACAAGTCTTCACATAAACTTAACGCCCAGTCAAGTTTCATCGACTTGCGAACGATTAAGTATTTGAGCTATAAACCTTTCCAGTGCCGACCCCCTTATCCAATAAGGAGTGGAACGTTTTGCTCTCAAATACACGGACTAGTTTCTATATGTTTATTTACGAGTTAGGAATTCCAGTAACTACCAGTAAATAAAGAAACATTCATTTGCCTTATATAAATGGTTTACATAATTACAAGTACAATGCCCTCACTCAACAACCTCTGAGTGGCATTCGAGGGCATACTCCTAACACCTGAAAGGAAAAACGAATAAACAAAATTAAATACACAAAAATAAAAATAAAAACGTTCAAATTAAGACTGGAAATACTTCAATCGATATTAGAAAAATTTCACTCCCCGGCAACGGCGCCAAAAACTTGTTGTGGGAAAATCCCTCACAATATGCCGCAAGTGCACGGTGTCAACAAGTAATAAAGTGATAAGTAAAGTATCGTTCCCTCGAGGACTGATTTCACTAAGTACCAAAATTTAATCGACTCACAATTTTATTTGAAGAACAATTAAAAAGAGTTTATATCTAAACTAATTGCAGGAAATAAATAATAGTACTAATAATAATAATAATAATAATACTAATAAGGGGTAGGATATTGATTTTCACCTCAAACAATCGGGAATGATATTTATTCGATTCAATTCACTGTTATTCAATTGATTGTAAGTGAATTCCTAAATTATTCTAAAGCCTTTCCCAAGGTCGATAGAAAATACTACGAATTACTAACTCGATATATCCCTATTCGAATCGATAATTAATAGCTAAAATAGATTCAAGAATTTCCACACAAACGCTTCACAATTCGCATGAGTATATCCCTATCTCACGAAAATTATGATTCGCCTAACAAGAACTACGCCTAAATTTCATCTCCGAATCCATAAAGACATTCAAAACAAATTAATCACATGCATAATTAAAAAGCATTAAGAACAGTAAGAAGAATCCAATTCAATAGAATAACGAGTAAATCGAAATAATAATAAATAATCAAACCGTCATGAAATTGGCTACAATCAAAATCCTACTCGAATAAATCGAAAAACTAAGATGCAGAAAAACCGTAGGGATCCGTGGTCTTCGCGTCGCCCCGAAATCTACACCTTCTGTTCTACCTTATTCTTCACCCGCCGAAACCTGCTCTCACGTGGTCTTTTTTTTTTCTCACGTCCAATCCTCTCCCTTTTATATCCCTTCCAGCCCTTTTTTATATCCTTTCTTTTTTCAATCCCCAGTAGCTTTTCTTTCTCTCCCCAAAGTGCTTTTACGGCCAAGCAAAAATAAAGGCCCAAGCGGCCCAGCTGATCGCGGCCCAACTTCTTTTCACTAAGTACCACCAATGAAATATGGCAGTGGCGTATTTTTGCTTTTTGCGCCTTCTGTGCTGGTTCACTTAATGTGTCTTGCACACAAGACATGATGTGTTATTATTTATTCGCTGGTTGTCTTGGTGTGTCACTTTACACACACGACTAAAATCTGCTATTTTCGTCCGCTTTTCATCGCGGCTTTTGACTTTGATTTCCTGCACAACATATAAAAATAATGCATTAAAAGCTAATTTATGCTGATTTAGGCTCAAGATGGATATAAAATAATGATATAAAAACGCATAAAAATACACCTAACAAATACCCCCAAACTTGAGCCTTTGCTTGTCCTCAAGCAAAAAATTATAATTTTAAACAAAATGTATCGTGAGTAATCATGCAAATCCATAGTGCTCAACTTAATCAATACTACCCTGAAAATCTCAAAGAATAATACAAGTATCGTACTAGTGAGTCACGTCCCGGACACTGATTCCACTAAGTAACCAATTTCAGTCCTAATCAATCGTTCATGGAGAAAATCAAGCTCAAAGATTAACAAGCGTGAATTTAACCGACCGTCAATATGAAGGGTTGAAATAAACAAGCTAATTCGCCCAGTCCCACAGTCTAGTGGCAAAAATTTAAGAGTTTCATTATTAAAATTACGCCTCGGATAGTATTCCCTTATGTATGCTCAATAATATGATTCGAGTTAACCACTAGGTTTCGGCTCTCGGGATATTTCATCGGGATGATCCTAGGGTGGATTTCCATTCTCATGTATCGGGGAACCGTTTGACGTAAAAGACACTCATAGGGCACATGGATGCTTCTAGTTACTAAGCCCCCCTCTACAGCGGAGAAAAAACTCGAATAGCAATTCCCGCATGTCAAGGTTGCTGTTTTACGCGAGAGTAAACAACGGGTCACGTGAATACCCCCGGTTACTAGGCTTCCCATCATCGGTAATGCGATATTTCTAAATTATTAATCTATTCAGGGTCGTCGTTTTACGCGAGAGTAAACAATGGGTCACGTGAATACCCCCGGTTACTAAACTTCCCATCATAGAACAATTAATATCTCGACTTTTTCTTGGGAAAAACTGTCCGACTCTAAACTCAATTTAAATGCCAACAAGACTCATGGTACTGGACGACGAGCTACGCAAAAAGTTTAACCAAACGTATAAACGGTGATTTGAAAACACGTATGTCTCCTTTCTTATCTGCTAAAATTTCTACAAAAATGATAAAATTTCGGACTTAATTGAATACTCAATAGAAACAGATATCGCTGATTGCAACTCGACTAAAACTCAACCGTTTCTTCCAAGAGAAATCAGTATCGTAACATCAGTTTTACACATGGAAGCACGAAAAATTCACGATAAAATTCAAGCTTGCAAAATACCATCAACAACATGCAAAATAAAGTCCACTACACATAACATTATCAATAATAAAACTCATGTGAAAATAAAAGAGATAAGGAAAAGTGAAACTTATTCCAAATGTCTACTTGAACACCCACACATGTCTGAGTGGAAACGTCGATCAATCCATACTTCAAATAACGCCCAACATCACGAGGAACCCCCAAACTTAGTCTCTAGTCATGAGATAACAATAGACATTAAATCAAGAAAGACTAGAATATGAAGAATAATAACTCATAGGGGTCATAAAGAAATATCAGAGAAATAAGGGCCAACAAGAATACACGAATCCAAATGAAATAACAAAAACAAAGAAAAAATTAATAACAAAAAATCAAATAAAAACACTAACTAGAAAGCAAGTAAAAATGATGGGTTGCCTCCCATCCAGCGCTCTATTTTACGTCTTGAGCACGACGTGGCGAAAAAATTTAACGCGGCTTCTTTCTTGGGAGATTGCCAAATGCCCCCTTCTTGCAATCTATAAGCCTCTTATTCCATAGGGGAGGCTTTGGCTCATGCCCGGTTGCCAAAAATGATGAATAAGAATAATTATGCGGACAACCAAAAAATGATGGAAGAATATAATAATGATAAGGCATGAAAAAATAAGCAGAGTTCGAATGGGCAAATAATAAAGAATTATCATGCACAACCTCATTAGAACTCGAAGAATCAGCCTCAACAAAATCATGAGTAATGGGGTCAATCTATCCCATTATGGATTTAGGAAAAATTATGCGTGGCACCGTTAATAAAATTTTTGGCACAAAAGTATTCACCTTATTAGTCGAAGTTTGATGACAATTTAATGGAATTTCTTTGGAAACATCATCAATGATAACTTCTTCTCTAGGCTCATCACACTTTATGAACTCATTGGGTGCTGGGGGATCGACCCTAAAACTCAACATGTCGTTCTTCTCAACCTCCCCCTCAACTTCACTACTAAATAAATGAGCTGGAAAATAACCGTAGTGATTCTCAAGACCACGATGTGCGCATTGTAGCTCAAAAAGGGTACTATCAGGATTTTTAAGAACGTCTACATAAATTTCAAGTATGGTCTTTTCTTTTGGGGAGGGCCGATGACCCTAAAACTCAACATGTCATTCTTCTCAACCTCCCCTCAACTTCACTACTAAATAAATGAGTGGAAAATAACCGTAGTGATTCTCAAGACCACGATGTGCACATGATAGCTCAAAAAAGGTACTATCGGGATTTTTAAGAACGTCTACATAAATTTCAAGCATGGTCTTTTCTTTTGGGGGAGGGGCCGATCGACCTAAAACTCAACATGTCATTCTTCTCAACCTCCTCAACTTCACTACTAAATAAATGAGGTGGAAAATAACCGTAGTGATTCTCAAGACCACGATGTGCACATGATAGCTCAAAAATGCTACTATCGGGATTTTTAAGAACGTCTACATAAATTTCAAGCATGGTCTTTTCTTTTGGGGGAGGGGGTCGATCAATTTATTTGGCAAATTATTAAGAGCATCGAAATTTATGAAATGCCAAGGGTCACGATACTCATAGGAAAACATAATGAAGAAAATAAAAATAAAGAGACTAAACAAAGAAAAAAAACTTCAAATTAAAATTAGAGTCGCTTGGTATTGATATTAGCGAAAAATCAGTCCCCGGCAACGGCGCCAAAAACTTGTTGCGATATTTCCTACACGCAAGTGCACGTCATCGTTTACAAGTAATAAAGTGATAAGTAGAGTATCGTTCCCACGAGGATTGAATCTCTAACTACCGATGTTTTCGTATTCCAATTTTATTTGAACAATCGAAGTTGGTTTTTGCGATTAATAACAAAAGAATTAATAAAAGACTAAGCAGTAAAAAAAAACAATATCTTGAATAAAAGGAATCAAATGATGAATAAGTCTAGGGTTCTGAATCCACCTTAATTTATCCGAATTTAATCTCGATTATCCGTAATAAATAATTTTCCCAATTTATTGAAGGCGGAGATTGCTAATATATTCTACCGCCTCTCCCGAGGTCAATAGATTTATCTAACGGCGACTAATGCACTCTATCCCTAGGTGAATTATCTCGTCGATAGGCAAAAAGCATGAAATCTCCTAAAGGCCACGTAGTTCCTATGAGTATATTCCTATCTCACAGAATAAAACGGTCCTCACCAATAGTTCCTCACCAAATCTCCTCTCCCGATTCGAAGTGAATGATTAAATCAATACAACTATTGGCCAGATAATTGCAAGCATTAAACATAATTGGGAAAACTCAATAAAAAGGTAATAAATTGGATAATCTCAATCAATTCACAAACAAAGGTTTCATCAAAACCCTAGATTAGGGCTTTAGCCCGACATACTAAAAGCGAAAATACGAATAAATAAACGAAAGCATAAAATTCAAACGCAGATGAAGTTCGGATTCCTCCGTTCTTGACTCCCGCCTTCGCCCTTGAATTCTTCGCTTTCCTCCTCTTCTCGCCGTCTCCAAGCTTAAGCTCTCCTGTGTCTTAGATTCAATGATTCCAAGATGGTTTAATTAGGGTCTTAAACCCTATTTATAGCTCAGCACCTCCACAAATCGCGTCCGTATTAATCGGTTGAACGGCCGAAACGGCTCAAAATCCGCGCAGACGTACAAACCCGCTAAGTGTGCCGCGGCTCACTTGGTCGTGCCGCGGCACATAGCAAAAAGTGAATGCACAGGCGTAAATAAATTCTTCGTGCCGCGGCTCACCTAGGGCTGCGGCACAGAGTCTGATTACTCGCCTTCCCGGTGTCTTCTGTCCGCGCTCGATTCCTTGTGCTGCGGCTCATAGTCCAGTTTTGTCGTCTTCGCCCGTTTTGCCTCGTTTTAGCTTCCGGACTTCAATTTCCTGTCAATCATACAAAATTAAGGCATTAAAAGCTCATTTAGATGATTTCACTCACCAAAACACTACAAAATCAAGATAAATAAGCGTATAAAAATACGCCTAACAAAGGGTTGCTGTTCTATTTATAGAAAGTGACATATAGCGTGCGCTAGGCTCACTACTTAGTGCGTGCTAATGAGCTCATAATACATTGTCTCTTTCTGTCCTCGGCCTTACGCACGTTATACAACATTATGTACGTTAGGTGCTATATTTAGCATACGCTAATTATCATTGTTGCGCATGCTAACGGCCTCGCAGAGCTTACTGCCTCTACTGTCCATGGATTTAGCGTGTGTTAACTATAATCCGTAGCGCGCGCTAAACAACGTTGACTTAACTATTCCAAAAGCCATCCAGGTTCATTCCGACACATAACGTGCACTAACGTTCAAGTGTAGCGTGTGTATACATTAGCGTGCGCTAATTGCATGTAGACACATGAATTAATGAACATCCTTGACAATATACACTCATGACCATGGGATTACTGATACGGAAAATCATACTTTGATTATTTGTATGACAACATCAAATTCCTTCAGATTCAAATACAGATAAAAATATATGACAAATATCCGGGTATTACAGTCATGGAGGCTGCTAAAGAGGCGATTTGGATTAAGAAGTTCACTAAGGAACTTCAAGTGGTTCCTGATTCAGATCGGCCCGTGGATAGGGAGTCTAGGGCTCATCATAACACCAAATATATTGAGAGAAAGTATCATTTTGTTAGAGAAATGGTTCAGAAAGGGAACATTACACTGCAGAGAATAGACACAGCAAATAATGTTGCTGATCTGCTGACCAAGCCACTATCTCAGAAGGTCTTAGAGAGACATCTGGAGAGTATGGGTATTAGATACCATTGTTTGTGACATTGAGTGCAAGTGGGAGATCATTAGGAATATACCCTAGAATGCCACTCAGAGCATGAGAGAGTGAGAGCATTGTATTGTAATTATGAATGTTAAATTAAATGAGGCATTTATTATTTCTATGTTATTATGTATCACTAGCATTGTGATTTGATATATAGAATTAGAGTCTTTGCATTTTATAGTAAACATTATACTCCTTATGGAGATAAGGAGATAGGCACTAGAAGTGTTTAGGTCTCGAATGCTTAACCGATTCGCAAGTTGATAAAACTTATCTGGGCATTAAGTTTAGACAAGGCTTGTATAACGTGTAGAGTGTCTGTATTCACTAAGGGTTCGTGGGAGCACACGTTATAGGTATACTCGAACACGACTCACCTCGATTCGTTCACATGGATTTTACTTCGGAATTGTCAATAACTGAACCGAAAGGTTTTGATAGGTATACGTGAACCTTTAAGTTGAGGTTTTAGAAGGAGATGTGCTTGTGACATTATGTTAGTCATTAGAGTAGTTAAATCCAACCGCTGGTTGGAGGGATCAACTTCCAAGTGCAACTTAGTGGGTAAGTAGCAATCTCTACCGAATACCAAGATATGATTCTTTCTCTTGTAAGTGAGCAGGTAAATGTCTTATGCGGTTAATGGCAAATAAGATCGTAAGTATTTGGCCAAAGCATTTAGAGCTAGTTATATTTGATACACGAGAGCACGATAATCTTTGTTTGCATTAACACATGCATAGAGTCAAGTTACAATAGGGTTTGACATTACCGTGACCCTAATACTTGACCAGGACATATGATTGAAGAATGTATACGTATACGGTATTCATGACATAATGGTTTTAGAATGATTCACATTCGTTCTCATTTGGGTTGCGGTGCAGTCACTAGACTAACTAAGTCTTACCCGCAATCCTCAGTTCCTCCCATTGCCGACTGAGATGGACCTATGGAGTCACACATAAGGATATTTGACAGATAAATGTGAATTTATGATCTCTTCATTAGTATTGGATATTAGATATCTAATTTGATTTATTGGATAAATCGATGGGTCTTGTGAATTGAAATTAATTACTGGGTGATTAATTTAATTCGTAAATATTTATTTCTTGGAGAAATATAATTATAATTTTATATTTTATAAAATTAATTAATTTGATTATTAATTAAGTATAAATATATTTGAGATAAAATGAAGTATGCTTAACGGACTAGACACACGAATATCCAGTACACGAATTGAGTGGCTCGGCTCGTTTCTTCTCATACAATCATGATGGGCCCTCTTGGTCTCTCCTTTCATAAAGCGTCACTCATTGTCATGTTGTGGTGGGAACATGTTAGAGACTTTTTACATATAGACAAAATAATGAGATAGCAAATATCTTTGCTATCTTATCTTTAATCTAAATAAGTTGATAAAAATTAACTCCACGAACATGCATTGTTAGGAGGTAGTGAACTAAGGAAGAGAGAGAGAATTTTTTATGACATTCTTGTTCATATTAGAGAGAAAGAAAGAAGAAGAAAAGAAAAGAGAAAATTTCTATATACAAAATCGTAGTAGTGCTTTTAGGGAACAAATTGATATAAAATATTTCCGATCAATATCCACGCATGATAACAATGAGACACCCGACATCTTCTTGGTTTGATCATTCATCAAGCTTAAATGAATTAGATTTGTCTTAGTGTTGGTGGTACATAAAAGGGACGGAGACTTCTGGTGGCCGGGAACTATCAAAGCTAGCTCGTCATTATCAAGAAAAAAATCATCAAAGGGACTACAAGGGTATAACTCTTTTATCCCTGCCTTTTGATTTTAATATATTCGATATACGATGCTTGATCGATCCTTTTAGGGGTTCGGTTTTTATCCGGTTAGACCGGTTTTATTTTTTTGCTGCGTAACTCGATTTTAATTACTGAATCCCAACACCAGTTCACTCAATGACTTTTATTCAATTTAGGTTATAGTCTATTTTAAATGTGCCATAACCATCATGCAACGAATGAAGAATGGTGAGTATCCAACTCTTGGCTATAGAAAAAATCGAGCTTCATCATATGGTCAAAGTATCTAATCATCTTCAACACGTGAGGCCCAACCGACTTATGTTTCTCGAGCCTAGAATCCAGAATTGCATTGGAGGTCTCAAACCTCGCAATTCGAGCATGCTCTTGAAATTGTTCTTGAGTTGCTGAATTGTGTTGTACACATCCATATTCTAAAACTACTTCTTCAAATTCATGGTCACCAACATTAGGCAAGTGACATCTACATATTATTCCCTCCCACCCTGCATTTGGGCATTTGTGGTTCCCAGTTGGAAATATGGTTAAGGATACCAAGAACTGGCTCTTTCCTCTTTTGTCTGAGAACTCTTCTCATATTTCTATACCAATCGAGGAAATTTGAGCCATTAAGTTTCTCCCTCTCTAGGATAGATCGTAAGTTAAAATAGGTTAGCTGGACAATAATAATGATGTTGGTGTTTTTAGGAGACATGATTTGTACAAATCAAAAGGAAAATGCAATAAGTAAATCGTTTATCAAATGATAAAATTAAAAACCAAATTATTTAACATTTTATTAATCAAAATTTGCGTCCCATTTTGAGTAAAATGATTCAAAGATCCTTTGTCACAAAATCTTTAAGCAAGTTTTGACTTGTCACTTATTAGTTCTTGAAAAAGATAAGTAATCTCATTACTAGTAGTATCAAATACTAATCTTGGTTGATAGGTTACATCTTGTAACAACCAAAAAAGGCAGCTATTATAGTGCCACGGACCCCATGCTGGGACCCACCAGATGATATAATTACATTAATCAACTGTAATACAAATGCAATACTGAACCACATTATAGTACCAAACACTCCGACGAGGAGTTTATACAATACTTGACTATAATTTCCATAATGCACAAGATCTAAAATACAAGTATAATCCATATGAAGATGGAGAATACTCAAAACAATATAAGATACAGAGAAGTAAAATACAACATAATAAAGTACACAATTTAACATAACCAGAAACAAGAAGACTTGGCTCCCAAACTAATATCCTTCAAACCCTTCGTCGTCATAATGCTCTTCCTGTGCCTTGGCCTTCCCTCGACCAAAAATACAAACACGTATTTCGCCCAAAACCATAGGGTCAAATACACATGATAATAAATCTCAAGATGTTATATAATTTATATACTAGATTTCAATCAAACAAACCCGACTGTCGAACATACCCCTTGGGCGCATGAACAACTAATTGCAACACTTCGTACATACTCAATCACATTGAAATAAGAACGACCAACAATATGGCTCAAAGACTGACACCGCAGTACACCCGACCCGAGAATATGTACATGCACTTGTCCACCCTGTATACGAAATTCTCAGGATATATGTGGGATAATGTACCTAATTAGTCTCATGAACTAATCATGACGTGTGCATAATCAATGTGGAACATCAACATACGAGTGTATGTACGTGGCTAAAAATCCTACACAAAATCAATCGACACGCAGGTATGACTCTAGAAATACCACGATACAATATGACAAGGAAACTCAAATAACCAACATATCCAACAAGTATCAAAGGAACTCAACAAGTGAAACAACGATCAATTAGATCAACAATATCAAATATAGTGAACTTGGGATCACAATGAAACAACAAGACGGTCGACATGATCAATAACAGTACCTCAATATGAATGGTAATTCATAAAACATTAACACGTACACGAAATACACACCATTCACAAGAATGACTATCATTATAATCAAGTAAGATAAATTGCCTCAATGCAGAAGATGAATAATAGTCCTCCCTTGAACGAACGACATCCTTTGACAATCAACAATCACTAGAACAACCTTGAATGAAGTACATTTCATTCCATATCAATAATATGACTATCTCAATAGTAATATCCATCATAGTTAACTTCAATTCGACAAGAATCGATTTAAAAACACATGTTGTTGGGATAAACAATCCTGTTTTGATAATTGCCATACAGCAAAGAAGTCAAAAATCGCTAAGTATGGAAGCTGTCTGGATCCTACATACAGCACGGCCATACAGTGAAGATCTATCAAGTATATCCTACAGTGCCTACAGCTGCCAGCATAAGACGAGTCGGATACAGCAGTCAGGCTGTAAGATGTTTTACTTAGGAAAAGTAAAATATATCCGACAAGACTGGATTAAACCGTTGTGAGATACGCTTTGTTTATTCATAGAGTATTCACGGTTTAAGACCGCATTTATTGATGCTAGGACAATATTTAATGCAGATGGAGAGAGATAAGTCTGAACGGGCTGAAGAGCATTTAATGCGAAGACAGAAAGGATGTCAAGCATTAAATGCGATCTGCTTTAATTTAAAATTCAGCCAGCCGCCAATCCAGTCTTAGACGTCAAGATCTCACCAACCAGCAACGGCTTCATTTATAACGGTTTGATTTCCAAAGGTTATAAGTACCCCGAAGCCTGAAGACTCAAACACTTTTCAATACAAGCTATAGATATCGCGAAAGCTCTGACAAGATCACTCTAGCATTATAAGCGATTACAAAAGAAAGTATATTTCATGAGCCTACAATGTATTCAACATTGAAGAAATATACTATAGCCTTCAACGAGAATAGCACAGCATACAACAATCGAGTATCAAAGATCAGCTGCTGTTCAGAAAGTATTCTACCCTTAATCGTTGAGAATCTATCATCCCTGTGTGGACTGAAGAAAGCCTTACTCATTCGGAACTGTGTGTGAAGAAGCAAGTCAAGAACAAGCTCTAGCCAATTTATGTGAATGGCAAACAGCTTCAGCCCTTGTATCAATCTGTGTGAACGATACAATGGGAGGTTTAGTTATAGTCACTTAGATGTGTACGTAGTGATTATAGTAAAACGTTTTTACTCATGTGTGGAGGATCAGTGGACGTAGAGGGGTTTACCTCGTACCACTTTATAACTGTGTTATTTACCTTCTGCCTTTAGTGTTTTCACAAACCGTGATTTATATAAGTATACACTGCAAAACCCTGTACGCACCAAGCTAATAGGAGATAAGCCTAGTTGCTGTATTTACAACAACTCACTTAAACAAACTTTCGCTATGCACTCACATTCGAAAATCGTACAGCTTGTTGTACTAACACTTTCCAAGCTATATCCTGTATACTTAGTGGCCAACAAGTGGTATCAGAGTGATTGATTCTAAAAAGAATCAGTCGTATTTTTAACCGAATTAGATCCAAAATCACTTATTTTCTTTGAAAACAATTTTTATCTTTCTCATTTCCATACATGGATACCTCAATGATAAACAAGGTTCTTATGTTTTCTATTAATGAGTTTGATGATTGGAGAATCAGGAAGGAAGTCCATCTTGCTGTTAGGAGTATACCCTCGAATGCCACTCAGAGGTTATTGAGTGAGGGAATTGTACTTGTAATTATGTAAATCATTAATATAAGGCAATGAATGTTTCTTTATTTATTGGTAGTTACTGGCATTCCTAACTCGTAAATATACATATAGAAACTAGTCTGTGTATTTGAGAGCAAAACGTTCCACTCCATATTGTATAAGGGGGTTGGCACTGGAAAGGTTTATAGCTCAAATACTTAATCGTTCGCAAGTCGATGAAACTTGACTGGGAGTTAAGTTTATGCGAAGACTTGTATGACTTGTTCTTTGACATGGAGAGTGCCTGTCGAACACTAATGGTTAGTGGGAGCACACATTATAGGTATGCTAATTAGATTAGTATACTCGAACCGACTCACCCTCGATTCGTCACACGGATTTCACTCAAGGACAGTCAATGACGGAATCAAAAGGTTGTGATAGGTATTCGTGAACCTTCGACATGAGGATTTAGTAGGGATGTGCTTGTGACGTCAAGATTTTCATTAGAGTAGTTCGACCCTATAAACCGGAAGGCGTGGGTCAACCTCGACGTGCATATTGACGGGCAAGTAGCAGGTCCTACTGAGTAGCAAGATAAAATTCTTTCTCCCGTTAGTGAGCGGGTTATATGTCCTATGCGGTTACTGGCAGATGAGATCATGAGTCATTGGCCAAAGCATTGGAGCTACTGGTATTGGATACACGAGAGCTCGATGACCTCGATTTACATTAACTGATGCATAGCGTCAAGTACAGATAGGGTTTGACTGACGGTGACCCTATAACTTGATCGGGACATTTGAAAGAAGGGTTTATACGTTTACTGGTATTCACGACAGAATGGTTCTTGAATGATCCCAATCATTCGTTCTCAGTTGGGGTACAGGGTAGGCCGCCTGGATGGCTAGGTGGTGCTACTACTCTTTGGTTCCTCCCATTGGTGACTGAGACAGACCTACCGAGCCGCGCAATAGGATTGACGACGGAATGAATCGAGCTTATTCTCTCATTATGAATATTAGATATTGGATATCTAATTAATTGGGACATTGGATGTCTAAATTGATTTATTGGATAAATTGATTTACGGCCTAATGAATTAAATAAATTACTGGGTGATTAATTTAATTCATGAATATAATTATTTCTTGGAGAAATTAATTATGTTGTTATGTATTTGATATGATTAATTAATTGGATTAATTAATTGATATAAATACCTCGGAATGGAATTGGATTTTATCTGTTTGGACTCTCGGGAGTCCGAAACGAACCGAATTCGGCCGACTCCTTCTAGATTGCCCCCCCCCCCCATTTTCCACCTACTCCCCTCTTGGTTTTTTGTGTCCATTTAATAATGGATGACAAAGACATTGTAGGGAATCTCATGTGAGGATGAGTTGTTATCATGTGGGTGGGAGTTGAATAAAGGAAAAGAAGACTTCAATATCTTAAACAACCCATTCATTTCCTATGGTTGAATAGCAAGAGAGAGAGAGAAATAATTCTCAAGTCTTCTTCTTCCTTTTCTTCATTTTAGTTCTTGGTTGTTCTTGGAGAATATCAAGAGATTGATTGAGAGTTGTGAGTTGTACACTTAGAGTGTCATAATCACATAGAAAGCTTCTTCATCCTAGCTCTAGCTGTATCCTTGGAGGATAACAAGGTGATCGTCGTTCCGTTCGTTTCTCCGACACGTGGCAAGTAGAGACGCGGTATTTTCAGCGTTGGATCATCCAAGAGCTTGGAGTGGATTGGATCGTAGGGAAAGTAATCTAAAGTTTGCGGAATAGATCAGGAGAAGGAATCCATTTAATCAATAGACTACAAGGGTGAGTGTCTACATCTCTTGTGTTTTCATTTATATATTCGTATATACGTAGCTCGATCGATCCTCGTAGGGATTCAGATCGGATTAATTTTCATTTTACCGCTTCCGCTGGGCCTTTGATTTAGGCACCGAATCCCAACATTGGTATCGGAGCGTAGGTCTTGCGATCGTATATACTATATTGGCATTTGGAATGCTTGATTAGATGGTGAATGATTTGGAATCATTTATAGTCATAATCATGGTATATGTTGTTCGTTCGTTCTAGTTGTATTTTTCGTAAGTTTATGCCTAAATATAAATCTTTAATTTCTGGGAAATATGATTTATATTGAAGATATGAATGTTGGAAAATATAGATATTGGATATCCGGTCGAAAAATTAGCCCCGAATTGCCGTTGGACGGTCGGGGAGTGGTCCGGAAGAAGGGGGCCGCGGCCCAGGGCTGTTGCAGCCCTTATGGCACTCTTGGATGGCGGCGGCCGTGGCTCGAGGGTCCGCGGACGAGTGTGGCGGCCCTACTACTTGCCCGATGTGTTTTCGGGCGCGGTCCAGCCCCTTTCGAACCCGTTTCGGTCTTGTTTTCTTGTGTATTCCCAAAAATGATTTCCCACATTTTAAATTGGATTTAATATGTTAAAATTATTTATGGTTTTTCTTTTTATAAGGGAAAATTGATTTATTGGAATACTTGTGATCGACCGAATTATTTTGAACGTTTTCATATTACCGATTGTGTGAATCGATTGGATCGGTTCGTATTGTTGATTGGATCAATGTATCTCTACGCTTTCCATTAATATAGTATTTATTGGATGAATGCTTTTTAATGGGGATGTGGTTCATGGGCTTAGTTTTGAATCGTTCGGTTTTATTCGATTGGGTTGTAAAGGCCGTTTTGAGCCTATTTATTTTACTAGAAATATTTGTATCTAGGATGCAATTTTCAATGTAAAATTTACATGTAATGACGAAGACCGGAGGAAGATCCGTTTTGAGAAGACGAAGATTCAAGATGAAGACTTGTAATTAGATTACAGAGTTTTTGTTGTCTAGGAACGGTCCATGAACCACATGTTGGTACAACTAGGTTGTGAATGGTTGTTCATATTTTATGAATGCAACAAACACACTTAAATGAATTAATGTGCAAAGTGTAACATTAATCTCGAAAATTCTCCCACGACAAATTAGTAACTTTATAAGGTTTCAAGGTTTTCCTTCCCTCCATCGAGCTTTCGGGAAACTGAAATCCAAACCGAATGTGCTATGCTTTCGAGTTATCGGGGTAGTCATTCGGGGAGGACGAATAAATTACCGGGAGCGCATTGGATGCCTTCAGTTGGAGCAAATTTTATCCATAGAAACCTGATAGGTTGCCGGATAAGATTCAATTGTGAAACTGATTTGCGTCGATGGTATAAACTTAACTTGTTCACGAACCATAGAAATCGTATAGGTTGAGGGGAGTGAACAAGGGGAAAAAGAAGATCGAATCATCCATTAGATGGTTGGTGTTGGACACCACTTTATGAAAATTAATGGACTAGAAACCTGTTTGTAACATTGAGTTCAAGTGGGAGATAATTAAAAATATACCCTAGAATGCCACTCAGAGCATGAGAGAGTGAGAGCATTGTATTGTAATTATGAATGTTAAATTAAATGAGGCATTTATTATATCTATATTATTATGTATCACTAGCATTGTGATTTGATATATAGAATTAGAGTCTTTGCATTTTATAGTAAACATTATACTCCTTATGGAGATAAGGAGATAGGCACTGGAAGTGTTTAGGTCTCGAATGCTTAACCGATTCGCAAGTTGATAAAACTTATCTGGGCATTAAGTTTAGACAAGGCTTGTATAACGTGTAGAGTGTCAGTATTCACTAAGGGTTCGTAGGAGCACATGTTATAGGTATACTCGAACACGACTCACCTTGATTCGTTCAAATGGATTTTACTTCGGAATTGTCAATAACTGAACCGAAAGGTTGTGATAGGTATACGTGAAACTTTAAGTTGAGGTTTTAGAAGGAGATGTGCTTGTGACATTATGTTAGTCATTAGAGTAGTTCAATCCAACCGCTGGTTGGAGGGATCAACCTCCAAGTGCAACTTAGTGGGTAAGTAGCAATCTCTACTGAATACCAAGATAGGATTCTTTCTCTTGTAAGTGAGCAGGTAAATGTCTTATGCGGTTAATGGCAAATAAGATTGTAAGTATTTGGCCAAAGCATTTAGAGCTAGTTGTATTTGATACACGAGAGCACGATAATCTTTGTTTGCATTAACACATACATAGAGTCAAGTTACAATAGGGTTTGACATTACTGTGACCCTAATACTTGACCAGGACATATGATTGAAGAATGTATACGTATACGGTATTCATGACATAATGGTTTTAGAATGATTCACGTTCGTTCTCATTTGGGTTGCGGTGCAGTCACTAGACTAACTAAGTCTTACCCGCAATCCTCGGTTCCTCCCATTGCGATTGAGATGGACCTATGGAGTCACACATAAGGATATTTGTCCGATAAATGTGAATTTATGATCTCTTCATTAGTATTGGATATTAGATATCTAATTTGATTTATTGGATAAATCGATGGGTCTTGTGAATTGAAATTAATTACTGGGTGATTAATTTAATTCGTAAATATTTATTTCTTGGAGAAATATAATTATAATTTTATATTTTATAAAATTAATTAATTTGATTATTAATTAAGTATAAATATATTTGAGATAAAATGAAGTATGCTTAACGGACTAGACACGAATATCCAGTACACGAATTGAGTGGCTCGGCTCGTTTCTTCTCATCAAATCATGATGGGCCCTCTTGCTCTCTCCTTTCATAAAGCGTCACTCATTGTCATGTTGTGGTGGGAACATGTTTTTTACATATAGACAAAATAATGACATAGCAAATATCTTTGCTATCTTATCTTTAATCTAAATAAGTTGATAAAAATTAACTCCACGGACATGCATTGTTCGGAGGAAGTGAACTAAGGAAGAGAGAGAGAGAGAGAGAGAGAATTTTTTATGACATTCTTGTTCATCTTAGAGAGAAAGAAAGAAGAAGAAAAGAAGAGAGAAAATTTCTATATACAAAATCGTAGTAGTGTTTTTAGGGAACAAATTGATATAAAATATTTCCGATCAATATCCATGCATGATAACAATGAGACACCCGACATCTTCTTGGTTTGATCATTCATCATGCTTAAATGAATTAGATTTGTCTTAGCGTTGGTGGTACATAAAAGGGACGGAGACTTCTGGTGGCCGGGAACTATCAAAGCTAGCTCGTCATTATCAAGAAAAAATTCATCAAAGGGACTACAAGGGTATGACTCTTTTATCCCTGCCTTTTGTTTTTAATATATTCGATATACGATGCTTGATCGATCCTTTTAGGGGTTCGATTTTTATCCGGTTAGACCGGTTTTATTTTTTTGCTGCGTAACTCGATTTTAATTACTGAATCCCAACACCAGTTCAGTCAATGACTTTTATTCAATTCAGGTAATAGTCTATTTTAAATGTGCCATAACCATCATGCAACGAATGAAGAATGGTGAGTATCCAACTCTTGGCTATAGAAAAAATCGAGCTTCATCATATGGTCAAAGTATCTAATCATCTTCAACACGTGAGGCCCAACCGACTTATGTTTCTCGAGCCTAGAATCCAGAATTGCATTGGAGGTCTCAAACCTCGCAATTCGAGCATGCTCTTGAAATTGTTCTTGAGTTGCTGAATTGTGTTGTACACATCCATATTCTAAAACTACTTCTTCAAATTCATGGTCACCAACATTAGGCAAGTGACATCTACATATTATTCCCTCCCAGCCTGCATTTGGGCATTTGTGGTTCCCAGTTGGAAATATGGTTAAGGATACCAAGAACTGGCTCTTTCCTCTTTTGTCTGAGAACTGTTCTCAGATTTCTATACCAATCGAGGAAATTTGAGCCATTAAGTTTCTCCCTCTCTAGGATAGATCGTAAGTTAAAATGGGTTAGCTGGACAATAATAATGATGTTGGTGTTTTGAGGAGACATGATTTGTGCACATCAAAAGGAAAATGCAATAAGTAAATCGTTTATCAAATGATAAAATTAAAAACCAAATTATTTAACATTTTATTAATCAAAATTTGCATCCCATTTTGAGTAAAATGATTCAAAGATCCTTTGTCACAAAATCTTTAAGCAAGTTTTGACTTGTCACTTATTAGTTCTTGAAAAAGATAAGTAATCTCATTACTAGTAGTATTAAATACCAATCTTGGTTGATAGGTTACATCTTGTAACAACCAAAAAAGGCTAGCTATTATAGTGCCACGGACCCCATGCTGGGACCCACCAGATGATATAATTACATTAATCAACTGTAATACAAATGCAATACTGAACCACATTATAGTACCAAACACTCCGACGAGGAGTTTATATAATACTTGACTATAATTTCCATAATGCACAAGATCTAAAATACAAGTATAATCCATATGAAGATGGAGAATACTCAAAACAATATAAGATACAGAGAAGTAAAATACAACATAATAAAGTACATAATTTAACATAACCAGAAACAAGAAGACTTGGCTCCCAAACTAATATCCTTCAAACCCTTCGTCGTCATAATGCTCTTCCTGTGCCTTGGCCTTCCCTCGACCAAAAATACAAACACATATTTCGCCCAAAACCATAGGGTCAAATACACATGATAATAAATCTCAAGATGTTATATAATTTATATACTAGATTTCAATCAAACAAACCCGACTGTCGAACATACCCCTTGGGCGTATGAACAACCAATTGCAACACGTTGGACATACTCAATCACAATGAAATAAGAACGACCAACAATATGGCTCAAAGACTGACACCGCAGTACACCCGACCCGAGAATATGTACATGCACTTGTCCACCCTGTATACGAAATTCTCAGGATATATGTGGGATAATGTACCTAATTAGTCTCATGAAGTAATCATGACGTGTGCACAATCAATGTGGAACATCAACATACGAGTGTATGTACGTGGCTAAAAATCCTACACAAAATCAATCGACACGCAGGTATGACTCTAGAAATACCACGATACAATATGACAAGGAAACTCAAATAACCAACATATCCAACAAGTATCAAAGGGACTCAACAAGTGAAACAACGATCAATTAGATCAACAATATCAAATATAGTGAACTTGGGATCACAATGAAACAACAAGACGGTCGACATGATCAATAACAGTACCTCAATATGAATGGTAATTCATAAAGCATTAACACGTACACGAAATACACACCATTCGCAAGAATGACTATCATTATAATCAAGTAAGATAAATTGCCTCAATGCAGAAGATGAATAATAGTCCTCCCTTGAACGAACGACATCGTTTGACAATCAACAATCACTAGAACAACCTTGAATGAAGTATATTTCATTCCATATCAATAATATGACTATCTCGATAGTAATATCCATCATAGTTAACTTCAATTCGACAAGAATCGATTTAAAAACACATGTTGTTGGGATAAACAATCCTGTTTTGATAATTGCCATACAACAAAGAAGTCAAAAATCGCTAAGTATGGAAGTTGTCTGGATCCTACATACAGCACGTCCATACAGTGAAGATCTATCAAGTATATTCTACAAAGTTTACAATGCAAAGATAAGGCAGTCGACATAAATAATGTAAGATGTTTTACTTAGGAAAAGTAAAACATATCCGACAGGACTAGATTAAACTGTTGTGAGATACGCTTTGTTTATTCATAAAGTATTCACGGTTTAAGACCACATTTATTGATGATAGGACAATATTTAATGCAGCTGGAGAGAGATAAGTCTGAACGCGCTGAAGAGCATTTAATGCGAAGACAGAAAGGATGTCAAGCATTAAATGCGATCTGCTTTAATTTAAAATTCAGCTAGCCGCCAATCCAGTCTTAGACGTCAACATCTCACCAACCAGCAACGGCTTCATTTATAATGGTTTGATTTCCAAGGGTTATAAGTACCCCGAAGCTTGAAGACTCAAACACTTTTCAATACATGCTATAGATATCGCGAAAGCTCTGACAAGATCACTCTAGCATTATAAGCGATTACAAAAGAAAGTATATTTCATGAGCCTACAATGTATTCAACATTGAAGAAATATACTATAGCCTTCAACGAGAACAGCACAGCATACAACGATCGAGTATCAAAGATCAGCTGCTGTTCAGAAAGTATTCTACCCTTAAGCGTTGAGAATCCATCATCCCTGTGTGGACTGAAGAAAGCCTTACTCATTCGGAACTGTGTGTGAAGAAGCAAGTCAAGAACAAGCTCTAGCTAATTTATGTGAACGGCAAACAGCTTCAGCCCTTGTATCAATCTGTGTGAACGATACAGTGGGAGGTTTAGTTATAGTCACTTAGTTGTGTACGTAGTGATTATAGTGTGTGGCATTGAGTGCAAGTGGGAGATTGTTAGGAGTATGCCCTAGAATGTCACTCAAAGGTTGTTGAGTGAGGGCGTTGTACTTGTAATTATGTAAATCATTAATATAAGGCAATGGATGTTTCTTTATTTACTGGTAGTTACTGGCATTCCTAACTCGTAAATATACATATAGAAACTAGTCCGTGTATTTGAGAGGAAAAAGTTCCACTCCTTATTGGATAAGGGGGTCGGCACTGGAAAGGTTTATAGCTCAAATACTTAATCGTTCGCAAGTCGATGAAACTTAACTGGGCATTAAGTTTATGTGAAGACTTGTATAACGTGTTCTTTGACATGGAGAGTGCCTGTCGAACACTAATGGTTAGTGGGATCACACATTATAGGTATGCTAATTAGATTAGTATACTCGAACCGACTCACCCTCGATTCGTCACACGGATTTCACTCCGGGACAGTCAATGACGGAATCGAACGGTTGTGATAGGTATTCGTGAACCTTCGACTTAAGGATTTAGTAGGGATGTGCTTGTGACGTCAAGATTTTCATTAGAGTAGTTTGACCCTGTAAACCGGAAGGCGGGGGTCAACCTCGACGTGCATCTTGACGGGCAAGTAACAGGTCCTACCGAATACCAATATATATTTCTTTCTCCTATTAGTGAGCGGGTTATATGTCCTATGCAGTTACTGGCAGATGAGATCATAAGTCTTTGGCCAAAGTATTGGAGCTAGTTGTATTGGATACACGAGAGCTCGATGATCTTGATTTGCATTAACTCATGCATAGCGTCAAGTACAGATAGGGTTTGACTGACCGTGACCCTATAACTTGATCGGGACATTTGAAAGAAGGGTTTATACTGGTATTCACGACAGAATGGTTCTTGAATGATCCCAATCATTCGTTCTCAGTTGGGGTACAGTGTAGGCCTCCAGGCTTGCTAGTTGGTGCTACTACTCTTTGGTTCCTCCCATTGCTGATTGAGGCAGACCTACCGAGTCGCGCAATAGGATTGACTACGGAATGAATCGAGCTTATTCTCTCATTATGAATATTAGATATTGGATATCTAATTAATTGGGACATTGGATGTCTAAATTGATTTATTGGATAAATTGATTTACGGCCTAATGAATTAAATAAATTACTGGGTGATTAATTTAATTCATGAATATAATTATTTCTTGGAGAAATTAATTATGTTGTAATGTATTTGATATGATTAATTAATTAGATTAATTAATGGATATAAATATATCGGAACGGAATTGGACTTTATCTGTTTGGACTCTCAGGAGTCCGAAATGAACCGAATTCGTCCGACTCCTTCTAGATTGCGCCCCCCCCCCCCACTTTCCACCTACTCCCCTCTTGGTCTTTTGTGTCCATTTAATAATGGATGACAAAGACATTGTACGGAATCTCATGTGTGGATGAGTTGTTTTCATGTGGGTGGGAGTTGAATAAAGGAAAAGAAGACTTTAATCTCTTAAATAACCCACTCATTTCCTACGGTTGAATAGCAAGAGATAGAGAGAAATAATTCTCAAGTCTTCTTCTTCCTTTTCTTCATTTTGGTTCTTGGTTGTTCTTGGAGAATATCAATAGATTGATTGAGAGTTGTGATTTATACACTTAGAGTGTCATAATAACATAGAAAGCTTTATCATCCTAGCTCTAGCCGTATCCTTGGAGGATAGCAAGGTGATCGTCGTTCCGTTCGTTTCTCCGGCGCGTGGCAAGTAGAGACGCGGTATTTTCGGCGTTGGATCATCCAAGAGCTTGGAGCGGATTGGATCATAGGGAAAGCAATCTAAAGCTTGGGGAATAGCTCTAGAGAAGGAATCCATTTAATCAACGGACTACAAGGGTAAGTTTCTACATCTCTTGTGTTTTCGTTTATATATTCGTATATACTTAGCTCGATCGATCGTCGTAGGGATTCAGATCGAATTAATTTTCATTTTACCGCTTCCACTGGGCCTTCAATTTAGGCACCGAATCCCAACACTTGCCGCCATGAACGAGGAGATGATTTTTCTCATCCAAGACGGACTCATAAAGATCATGAAGGTTAATCCTGCTGCAATGATTGAAGGCCAACCTCATGCCGAGATGCTTGAGAAGGAGCGTGAGCAGTGGACAATTGATGAGCGCTAGCGTACGAATCTCGACAATGTGGCCAAGAATGCGCTGCTTGTCACCCTTGACAAAGGCACATTCTCAAAGGTAAAGAGCTGTTAAACATCCAAGGAAATCTGGGAAAAACTCAAGATGATTTGTGAGGGAACTGAGCTCTCGAAAGAAAACAAGATTTCAAAACTCACTCAGCAATTTGAATCATTTGAAATGAAATCTTCTGAAACTCTTGAGGAACTTGACCTCAGATACACTGGCATAGTCGGTGAACTTGAAACGTTGGGCAAAATTTATACCCAAAAAGAGAATAACTTGAAAATTTTTAGATCTCTCCCTGCCCTAATGGGACATTAAGACCACAACCATGCGTGTGTCATGTAATCTCAATGACATTTCGACTTTTAACCTCTTCTCTGACCTCAAAGCTTTTGAGTATGACATTGACAGGAGAGAGAAGGCCGAAGAGTCACATGCTCAGACTACAGTATTAGCCGTTATATCTAGCAAAAGACACAGCATGCCCAGCATATCCAAGTCTGCCCACAAGACTGCTGACAGTGATGATGACAACCTGTCACAAGAGGAAATAGCTCTTCTCATGCATAAAAAGTTCGTCAAACAGTCTGGAAAGACTCCCTACAGGCCCAAGCTGTTTCACAAGGTAAGCACTGAATCTCCCTCTTCTGGTGATTCTAACCTGTGCAAAAACTGTAGGAAACCCGGACATTATGCAAATAAATATCCGTACCCAAAAGTTCAATAGTTTCCGTGTAAAACCCCCTAAACTCGATAGTTTACTACATGTATAATTATTAAATCATGATGTACTCTAATAACAATTGTTTGTAATCTACATCCAGTTTCATTTTATTTTACTTATTTATTCATAAATTATTTTATGAATGAGATAATGAATTAATTAAAACTCGAAATAGGAACATGAAATTCCTAATGGGCCATGTGTATCAACACCTACACATATGAACACACTAAAAGGCTCAAGTCCAACTTAATAAAATTCCTAAGGCTTGGAATTTCACTTCAAAGCCCAACTATATATATATATATATATATATATGCATATATATATACTTACACACAACAATTAAACACCAAAACAAAAAAAAATATAAACACACACACATATGGGACGGCTAAATGGGGGACAAGGGAGGGGATCAACATTTTTTTACTAGCCATGTTTCCCATGCAAAGGACCTATTTACACCCCATTTTCCCAAGCCTTGACCACCCCTTTTAAATACTTACAATATATATCAACACACTCTTCCTTCCACACATACACCAAACAAAAATCTGCACTTAGTAATAGAGAGAGAGAGAAGGCTGAAAATTTGAGAAGAAAAGGAGAAAGAAGAAGGGGAAGGAAAAAGGAGAAGGAAATTCAAGGTAATCTCATTTTCAACCCTTTTCTTTCCTAAAACTTTAGTGGTAACCTTTATACTAACAATAATCTTAACATACAACAAAAATACCCACCTTGGATGGTGATTCATACGGCCGAACCATAGAGGATAGGAGGAGAAATCGTCTTTCAAAACCCGAGACCAAGAATCCCACACGAATTCAACTAAGGTGAGTGGAAATTCTTCAAAATTTTGAAAAAAAAAATCAATTATTTCTTGTTTATGATGATGCATGTGAGATCTGAAAATTTTTAAATATATTCTTGAGTTTCATGTCAAATTTTGCATGTTGAAATTATACTACAAGTTTTTGTTAATATTTCTATATAAATATTTGTATTTCTTGATTTTTATTTATGAATATTATGAGAAATTATGATACATGTACAAATCTGGAAAATTCTGAGTATATACATGTTTTGAATATTCATATTATGGTTATAACATCATGCAATTTGATTTGACAATTTTAGTTGACAACCGATTCGATAGTCGGATTCCAATTTCGTGAAAAATTGTAATCTTTATACCTACCTTGTACTTTCTCGTGACTTTATCTCAAATATGGAATCTTAGTGTCATATGACTAAGTTGTAATATGTGATAATGTACTTGTGGCCGAAAACGAGAATTTAATCGAGTAAACGGAAAATTGGGCACAAATTGCAATTTTAGGTAGTTTGGAGACTAAATTGAAAATTTACAAAAATACGTATTCTGGATCCTGTACCACATATATTTCTTCATATATAAGCTGTCCGTAAAGTTTCGTACACTTCGGACTTCGATATCTATACTTATAAACCAAAATTGTAATTTGAAACACTTTTGGGGTCAAAACGCAAGAAAATTAGAATTCTGGACCAAGTCCGAATTTTTCTGGAATTTTTCACAAATCTATCATTCCAGACCTAGTACGAGTCACCTCGTAAAATTTCATCAAAATCCGGGCTAATTTCATAACATTATAAGCCCCGGAATAAATTTCCTAAGTTTTGGGGCAAAACCGTAAATTCTGGAAAATTCAGTCTCGAAACTGAAAATTTCGAAATTTCCTTAAATCAGGAGTCGTGGGAATATTTTTGACATTCTCACAAATCTTCACAACCATCCGAATTCGATCCTTACTCTAAATGCTAAAACTCGAACCCAAGGGCAAAAACGTCCATTCAACCTATTCCAAAGATTTCTCGTTATCGTCGAACCTGCTCATATTATATAAATACCTGATCTAAACTCCCCAGACTGTTAATAAGATAATTCAGATTATTTCTCAGATTTACTATGAATTTTTTTTCTTTCGAACAAATCGGGCCACAATTATAAATAATACATATTTCGTGCTTAGTCAAAAAGACGCTATTAACTTGACTAACCGAACACATACTTGATACTCGTGACATGCGTCTGACTACTGACTGTAACTGTCCGGGAACTAAGTGCTATACAAACAAAGTGCCACGGACGGGTCCGCCTCTAACTCTACCGGGGCAAAGTGCCACGTCGACGGACGGGGGCCACCTCTTGATCCCATACGAACCAGAGAGCCAACCTAAAATCCGGGGCCACCTCTTGAACTGTATGAGCCACCTCTAGAGTCCCTAATCGTGTCAGGGACGGTTAGACCAAGTCTTGGATCGAGCAGCGAGGCTGCAGTTCATGAACGAGGCTACCATTGTTTCCTATTCCCATAACCGAGGAACGGAGTGTTCCGAGGGACCTGGGTCATAGACTTGGGGTATATTCGCGATTATGGTGTGATCTGGGTTTTGAACCACAGCTAAGGACATACCGAGCCCAGATAAGGGATAAGGAAGCACACGCTAAGTGTGAAAAGAGCGAAGGCTCTACTTGGGGCGACAGTCCAAATCTTGGGGCGACGGCCTATCTTGCTAGGAGTAATAAGGAGAGCCTAGAATCCAAAGTCCATATCGGCAGGATTCGAAGCTAGCTTGACTGATTGACCAACTGCTTGACTTGACATCCGTCCACGGGGACAGGATTATAATATCGCACCTGTAAGTGTTTATTGTGTTCATAAAAATTATAATGTACCTTGCAAACGATTCCAATTTCATATACTTTATAAAACCATGCATCAATCAAAATGTTTTCAAAGAAAAGTAAGCCACACTCGCACACGATCACCCACTCACTGAGACCCTTTGTCTCACCCCACCGTTTTCCATTTTAAACAATAGGATAAGAATCCGGCCGAAGACGAGGGGACTTTTGAGGAGACCGAGTAGAAGACCTTCGAGACATAGAATTGTGTATAATTCCACCTTGTAATAGATTAGTTATGTTTCGTATTTGGTACTTTTGAAATTTTGGAAAGAAGTTCTGCTATAATGTTCTGATCTTTGAAATTTCATTACCAACTTTTATTTCAACGAATCTTAAAACATCGGGTTAAGATCGTTGTTGAAATTTTATTGATCGTTATTCTAGCTTCCGCAATGTCTTTACTGCACTCTTATTGATTGATCGACATGTATCGTCGTGCCCTCGTCCTGCCCGATGTTGGGGGAGTGACATTCCGGAAGCCGAGCAACAAGAGAAAGATGAAAGAAGGTGTGCTTGGAAAAACAAGATCAAGGCCCTGATAGGCGACTCAGAAGCCTCGCCCGCATCAACTAAGACCGAGGAGTGTCTTCAGGCAGTCATTGATAGTGACTCGTCCGATGATGAGATCGAAGATAAACCCTATATGTTCTTTATGGCCAAAGACATACCGGATTATTAAACCATGCTTGCGGATTTAATTCCGATATAATAATAATGTTCGAGTGGTACTACTCTTGGATAAGAAATTAATTAATTAAACCTGTCAGTAGGTTAAATTAATTAATGGACATTCGATATCTTAAATAAAGGAAATAATATATTTAAATAAGGAGTCCGATTTCTTAAATTGGGATTTGATATTAGTGAACTCAACCATATTAGGAAGGGCTTAATATAGAAGGTTGGATTACACTAGGAGTCCTAACCCTAATCCTCCTTAATATCCCTACAGTAGCCTAAAGCTTACAAATAGGAATTCCAAGAGGATATTTCGGCCATGACATTATACTCATACTTGAGAGTTTGATTTTTTCTTCTCGTGTTTAATTGTAAATCTAGACTTGTGTCTTTGAGTCTACAATTTAGATAACACATCAATTTTCTAAGAGTGTTTACCTAATACTAGAAAATAAAGAAATATCAAGTGACTCCTAAGTAACAATATTTCGGCCGATCTAAGTTGAAGCTCAAGCAAGATTCGATAGTCATTGCCAACACAACTTCCGGATTAAGACGGGGTCATACTCTAGAAGAATTTGAGGAAGAAATCAAAGTAGCAACCACTACGCTTAAAGAGGTAAATATCCTATGACCTTCTGATCTAGATTAGGATATTGATTTCACCAACAATATTATTCAATAAATAATAAATAGTATTTAAATTGCTTATTAATCTTAGTAGTTAATTAATTAGCATGCCTAAATAGAGATTGTGCTCGTGGATGCGTAAAACGCTTTATTCAAACTTTATCAACTTCGCTTCCACTGCGTTTTATTCCCAACAATTGGTATCGGAGCTAGAATTTTAGGCTTTTGCTATTTTAATTAATTTTGGTGATTAATAGCAGTTTAAATATTCATGTAATTTGATGTTGGAATATTTTGCGAGATGTTTTCTTACAGGGAATATGATTCAATTATCATGGTTATATGAATGGCTATCTTTATTATTTATGCAATTGTTGGTTTGGCCCGATTTTGAGGCATGTAATGATTTTTCCCGTGAGAAAATCCACGGGTAGATCTAGGGTATTAATTTCCGTGTAATTCTACTGGAATTCGATGTATTTTTATTTTTTTATGAAATTGCAATCGAATTCGGAGAATACAAAACCACGAAGAAATAGAGTAGAACCGGGACACCCGGATTGCTGGATAGCCGCAGCTGGGCAGCAGCACGTGGGAACTACCGAGCAGCACACAACTCCCTGCCGAGCAGCATCGAGCTACCTGCCAAGGGCCGGGGGTGGGCTATTCCAGGCCGCTTCACCAATTCGGGCTGGGTCATCCAGTATTTGGTCCGGCCCGTTTTACCACCATTCGTTGCATCCGTCGGAGAGTCGTGATTTTAAAAATGAATTTTCTTATGTAATTAATTTTGCATAAAGTGAAAATTTTAATTGTGGAAATCCACGTCCTGATCGGGGGGGAGTGACTAGATGCTTGATCCAATAGGAGATATCGAGTCAAAGATTTTCTTGGATTCAATCCGGGGACGGAGACCATGATAATTGGATAATTTTATTATCCTCGCATTTATTTTGGTTTGTACTTTTTTTGAATGTATGCCATGTATGAATTATGCGTAATTAGTGTTCTTGCATGCTAGGACGATAAAATTAAAAACCTTAAGGCTAAAATAACTAAGTGATTAAATTGATTTGTTTTTTAATAATAAAATCAAATTGGCCTCCATACTTAATTTAAATTTTGAAGTAATTAGCATGTGCGTTCACATTAGGGTCTTCCTCCATATCAGATGTGCTAATTATAAGTTCACTGGTTTTAAATTTCAAATGATAACAAAAGCTAAATATTATTTTTTATGATAGGACCTCTCATATGTAGGACTATTATTTAAAAGATAATATTTTAAGATTGTCAAATTATGGTGTCCACTTAAGTATATTAATTAATAAGCTCCACATCAGGGTCTATGTTGATTAATACATGACCAAGAGGAACCAATTATTGATCTTACTTGTCATAACGTAAATTGACTTGATAGTAACATTAAGGACGTAAAGCTCTACTTGAAAAATATTTGTTTAAACATCCACATGATCGTGGCTTACATATGCGGATTTTTTGAGGTGTTGGTTGCTAGAATATATATTATGTTTTGAGGGTTTCTCAATATATTTTGCTATGCATTATGGGATGAATGTTTTAATTTTATCTAAGATGTATTTCAATCCCTTTCCTGTGATTCTCAAAGAAAACAAACTTGGTGGTACTAACTTTGCTGATTGGAAAGATATCTTAATATTGTCCAGACTACTGAAGAACACAAGTTTGTTCCAACTGAGGAATGCCCATTAAAACCAGATGCGGGTTCGACACCTGATGAGGTAAAAGAATACCACAAATGGAAGAAATCTGATGAGATGGCTAGCTGTTAAACCGTGGCTTCTTTAGCATATGTATTGCATCATCAACATCAGAGTATGGGCATAGCCGCAGAAAATGATGAAAAATCTCGGCGAGATGTTTGTGTTAGAAATATACGCTCAAATGCCACTCAGAGAATGAGAGAGTGAGATCATTGTATTATAATGATGAATATTAAATTAAATAAGGCATTTATTATTACTATATTATTGTATATCACTGGCATCGTGATTGGGTACATAAAATAATAGTTCTTGCGTTCGAGAGCAAACATTCCACTCCTTATGGAGATAAGGAGATATGCACTGGAAGGGTTTAGGGCTCAAATGCTAAATTGGTTCGCAAGTCGATAAAACTTAACTAGGCAGTAAGTTTAGACAAGACATGTATAACATGTACTTTGACATGTAGAGTGTCTGTCTTACTAAGGATTAGTGGGAGAACACGTTATACGTGTAACACCCCAATTCACACTCAGGACGTTACATGCCGTAGGACCTCCACAAGACCTACCAGGCTAATCATACACAAAACCACGGACATCACGATAACATAAGAACCATAAAAATTAATATCAGTCTGTGGCCTCGGCCAAAATATTTTCGAATCGAATACATTAAAGTCAACATAATACAATACCATTGCCTACGCAGGGGACTTGAACCATAAAACCAGAAACTATCTATTCCAGATTCTGACAAACGAAATGAAAATCAAAACAACCCTCAAGATTCGAGCCTCATCATGCTTGATCACCCTTCACGTGCGCCTCCCATGTCGGCTCCTCAGAACGTCAAATACCTAAAATGCATAAACATTTCACCCCATTCCAGGGGTTAGCATACGAAATGCTAGTACAAGTACATAATTACACAACATTACATATAACCATATATCAACATTCTTTTCACAGTTTGAAGACATTTACGAAAAGTATATTCCGGAATATCTCGTGTTTATCAACACGTTTCCATCATCAAGCCATGGCAACATAACTCGTCATCGCAAAATCAGACCTGGTAACCCGCGTCCGTACCCCCTAGTATCGACCCCAAGAGGCCCCGCCGGACCCTCCCCATGTGGTAAACCACTTCTGCGGCTGTATCCCTTAGTATCGGCCCCTAGAGGCCTCGTCAGACCCTCCCCGGGTGGAAGAAAAACAATACACGCACACATGTCCACTTCCGCGGCCGTACCCCTTAGTACCGACCCCCAAAGTCCAGACATGCCATCCCCCGGTGGAAGAGCGACATCTCAACACAAACACAGTTTCACAAAGCAACAATCATGCTGAATACGCATCATACGCAACAAAATGTAATTCATGTACTTGCCTCGAATAACACGATGTGAAAGAGAACGATGGAAGGAAAGGGTTTCGGTCCAACTCACTTCAAAGGTTTGTTCCTAAATTACAACGATAAATAATCAATCACAATACATAGGAAACATAGGAAATCGTCCCAAGTTCTACCCCTTAGGAGCAATTCCTCGGACATCATGAATGCATAATCCAACATGATTGATTAACGGAAGGATCCACGAAATCGTTCCACAAAACTTCAAGAATAATAAAAGAATTCAAGTATACAACCATAATATAACAATAATCTAGGCTGAATCGGATTAAATCGGCCAAATCATCACAAAACCCTCGAAATCCCCAAAGCAAGGGTTCGAGCGATCTTACCTCGATACGGATGATAAAATATGATTAGATGTTGATAACTTCTTGCTAAGAACTCAAAGATATAGATGGGTGATGATATCAGGCCCTAATCCACCTTCACCCTTTTACAAGATCGCCCAAAGCCGGAAGGACGAGAAGAGGATGAAAAATGATGAAGTCATACGGTCGCTGGCCTATTTATACTACATGCGATTAGTGCGTGCTACCTGATGCTTAGCATGCACTAACTGGCTGCAGTTCGAGTACAGAAGTTTCCGTCCAATCCTGTTAGCGTGCACTAGTGTTTGTGGTAGCGTGCACTACATGTTCTGGTCCAAAATTCATGAACTTTCTGCCAAATTCCATAATGTTCTGTCTAACCTCATTAGCGTGCGTTAATAGGACATTAACGTGCACTAATTGACCCAATCCAGAGCCCAGAAAACCCTCTGTACAGCGGGAATAGCATGTGATAAGTTCAGCACTAGTGTGCGCTACATACACCTCAATAGCGCGCGCTAGCTATGCTGTTTAGTGTGTGCTAACTGCTTCCTTCCAGTATTATAATCGCGAAGCCCGATCAGAACGAACACATATCGGACGGTACAAAACTCAATAATTATCCACAAACAATGAAGTACTGATGGAGAACATAAAAAGGTAAGATCAAGCTCTGTTTAAACACATGATTCCACTATCCGGTATCACAGAATACAAGCACACCCAAATCAATTACCAGTGTCCGAAAAAATTACAACACGGTCCCACAGAATTAATCAAATAACAATTATTGATAATAAAAGTTTGGGTATTATAATAAGTATACTAATGGGATTAGTATACTCGAACACGACTCAACTCGATTCAGTCACATGAATATCACTCAGGGGTTGTCAATGTCTGAATAGAAAGATTATGGTAGGTATACGTGGACCTTTGACTTGAGGTTTCAGTATGAGATGTGCTTGTGATATTAAGTTAGTCATTAGAGTAGTTCCATCCGATCACCGATTAGTGGGGTCAACCTCAAAATGCAACTTAGTGGACAAGTAGCAGTCTCTACTGAATACCAAGATAGGATTCTTTCTCCTATTAGTGAGCAGGTAAATGTCCTATGTGGTTAAATGGCAAATGAGATCTTAAGTCATTGACCAAATCAGTTATAGCTAGTTGTATTTGATACACGAGAGCTTAGTGATCTCGGTTTGCATTAACAAAATGCATAGAGTCAAGTTACAATAGGGTTTCACTTTACCGTGACGCTAATACTTGACCGGGATATATGATTGAAGGGTTTATATGTATACAGTATTCACGACATAATGGTTTTGGAATGATCCAAACATTCGTTCTTAGTTGGATTACGGTACGGAGCACTAGACTGTCTAAATGTTATCTGTACTCCTTGGTTCCTCCCATTGCCGACTAACACAGACCAATGGAGTCCCGCACAAGGATATTTGATGGATAAAATATGTATTTATTATCTTTTCATTAATATTGGATATTGTATATCTAATTTGATTTATTTGATAAATCATGCGGTCTTGTGAATAGAAATTAATTATTGGGTGATTAATTTAATTCATAAATAATTATTTCTTGTAAATAAATTATTATAATTTTATATTTGATAAAATTAATTAATTGGATTAATTAATTAAGTATAAATGCAATTGAGATAAAATAAAGTGTACTTAACGGACTAGACATGTGAACGTTCGGTACACGAACCAAGTGGCTCGACTCCAACCATCATGTGGCTGCCCCATATTTCATCTTAGCTTCCATGTTGCTTCATGTTATACGGGGTATGTTAGTTTTATATTATGAGATGAGGAAAAATGGATGAGACATCATATCTCGTTTTTTTGATTTATAAAATGAGAAGGTCTTTCATTTGATGTAAGACTTGAAAATACACACACACATTACATGCTGGCCGTGAGTTTGTGAGGAAGGAGAAGAAATTTTTTTCTTGACATTATTTCATCTTAGAGAGATAAAAAGGAAGAAGAAAAGAGAAGAAAAATACTATATCAATTCCAAGCAGTGTTGTTCGAGAACGAATTGATATATATAATTTTTCCAATCAATATCTGACGCGTGATAACATAGAGACACTCGGCATATTCGGTGTTTGATCATTCATCAAGCTAGAACGAATCGGATTGTTCGTGTTGGTGAGAGAGTGAGAGCATTGTATTATAATTATGAATATTATATTAAATAAGGCACTTATTATTACTATATTACTGTATATAACTGGCATCCTGATTTGGTATATAGAATAATAGTCGTTGCATTCGAGAGCAAACATTCCACTCCTTATGGAGATAATGAGATAGGCACAAGAAGTGTTTAGGGCTCGAATGCATAATTGGTTCGCAAGTCGATAAAATTAACTGGGCAGTAAGTTTATACAAGACATGTATAACATGTACTTTGACATGTAGAGTGTCTGTCTTCACTAAGGTTTAGTGGGAGCACACGTTATAAGTATGCTAATGGGATTAGTATACTCGAATACGACACAACCAATTTGGTCACATGAATATCACTTAGGGATTGTCAATGACTGAATCGAAAGATTGTGATAGGTACACGTTGACCTTTGACTTGAGGTTTCAGTAGGAGATGTGCTTGTGACATTAAATTAGTCATTAGAGTAGTTCAATCCAATCACCGTTTGATGGGTCAACCTCAAAATGCAACTTAGTGGACAAGTAGGAGTCTCTACTGAATAATATAGGATTCTTTCTTCTTTTAGTGAGCAGGTAAATGTCCTATGCGGTTAAATGTCAAATGAGATCATAAGTCTTTGGCCAAAGCAGATAGAGCTAGTTGTATTTGATACACGAGAGCACGGTAATCTCGGTTTGCATTAATCAAATGCATAGAGTCAAGTTACAATAGGATTTGACTTTACCGTGACCCTAATACTTGACCGGGACATATAATTGAAGGGTTTATACGTATACAGTATTCACGACATAATGTTTTTGGAATGATCCAAGCATTCGTTCTTAGTTGGGTTATGGTACGGAGCACTAGACTGCTAAATGTTATCCGTACTCCTTGATTCCTTCCATTTCCGACTAAGAGGGACCTATGGAGTCACGCACAAGGATATTTGATGGATAAAATATGTATTTATTGTCTCTTTATTAATATCGGATATTGGATATCTAATTTGATTTATTTGATAAATCATGTGGTCTTGTGTGTAATATCCGGTATTTTCGCACATTACATGCTGGCCGTGAGTTTGTGAGGAAAGAGAAGAAATTTTTTTCTTGACATTATTTCATCTTAGAGAGATAAAAAGGAAGAAGAGAAGAGAAGAAAAATACTATATCAATTCCAAGCAGTGTTATTCGAGAATGAATTGATATATATAATTTTTCCAATCAATATGTGACGCGTGATAACATAGAGACACTCGGCATATTCGGTGTTTGATCATTCATCAAGCTAGATCGAATCGGATTGTTCGTGTTGGTGAGAGAGTGAGAGCATTGTATTATAATTATGAATATTAAATTAAATAAGGCACTTATTATTACTATATTACTGTATATAACTGGCATCATGATTTGGTATATAGAATCATAGTCCTTGCATTCGAGAGCAATCATTCCACTCCTTATGGAGATAATGAGATAGGCACTAGAAGTGTTTAGGGCTCGAATGCATAATTGGTTCGCAAGTCGATAAAATTAACTGGGAAGTAAGTTTATACAAGACATGTATAACATGTACTTTGATATGTAGAGTGCCTGTCTTCACTAAGGTTTAGTGGGAGCACACGTTATAAGTATTCTAATGGGATTAGTATACTCGAACACGACACAACCAATTTGGTCACATGAATATCACTTAGGGATTGTCAATCACTGAATCGAAAGATTGTGATAAGTATACGTGGACCTTTGACTTGAGGTTTCAGTAGGAGATGTGCTTGTGACATTAAATTAGTCATTAGAGTAGTTCAATCCAATCACCGTTTGATGGGGTCAACCTCAAAATGCAACTTAGTGGACAAGTAGGAGTCTCTACTGAATAATATAGGATTCTTTCTCCTTTTAGTGAGCAGGTAAATGTCCTATGCAGTTAAATGTCAAATGAGATCATAAGTCTTTGGCCAAAGCAGATAGAGCTAGTTGTATTTGATACACGAGAGCTCGATAATCTCGGTTTGCATTAACCAAATGCATAGAGTCAATTTATAATAGGATTTGACTTTACCGTGACCCTAATACTTGACCGGGACATATAATTGAACGTTTATACATATACAGTATTCACGACATAATGGTTTTGGAATGATCCAAGCATTCGTTCTTAGTTGGGTTACGGTACGGAGCACTAGACTGGCTAAATGTTATCCGTACTCCTTAGTTCCTCCCATTGCCGACTAAGAGGGACCTATGGAGTCACGCACAAGGATGTTTGATGGATAAAATATGTATTTATTGTCTCTTTATTAATATCGGATATTGGATATCTAATTTGATTTATTTGATAAATCATGTGGTCTTGTGTGTAATATCCGGTATTTTCGCACATTACATGCTGGCCGTGAGTGTGTGAGGAAGGAGAAGAATTTTTTTTTCTTGACATTATTTCATCGTAGAGAGATAAAAAGGAAGAAGAGAAGAGAAGAAAAATACTATATCAATTCCAAGCAGTGTTATTCGAGAACGAATTGATATATATAATTTTTCCAATCAATATGTGACGCGTGATAACATAGAGACACTCAGCATATTCTGTGTTTGATCATTCATCAAGCTAGAATGAATCGGATTGTTCGTGTTGGTGAGAGAGTGAGAGCATTGTATTATAATTATGAATATTAAATTAAATAAGGCACTTATTATTACTATATTACTGTATATAACTGGCATCGTGATTTGGTATATATAATAATAGTCCTTGCATTCGAGAGCAAACATCCCACTCCTTATGGAGATAATGAGATAGGCACTAGAAGTGTTTAGGGCCCGAATGCATAATTGGTTCGCAAGTCGATAAAATTAACTGGGCAGTAAGTTTATACAAGACATGTATAACATGTACTTTGACATGTAGAGTGCCTGTCTTCACTAAGGTTTAGTGGGAGCACACGTTATAAGTATGATAATGAGATTAGTATACTCGAAAACGACACAACCAATTTGGTCACATGAATATCACTTAGGGATTGTCAATGACTGAATCAAAAGATTGTGATAGGTATATGTGGACCTTTGACTTGAGGTTTCAGTAGAAGATGTGCTTGTGACATTAAATTAGTCATTAGAGTAGTTCAATCCAATCACCGTTCGATGGGGTCAACATCAAAATGCAACTTAGTGGACAAGTAGGAGTCTCTACTGAATAATATAGGATTCTTTCTCGTTTTAGTGAACAGGTAAATGTCCTATGCGGTTAAATGTCAAATAAGATCATAAGTCTTTGGCCAAAGCAGATAGAGCTAGTTGTATTTGACATACGAGAGCTCGGTAATCTCGGTTTGCATTAACCAAATGCATAGAGTCAAGTTACAATAAGATTTGACTTTACCGTGACCCTAATACTTGACCGGGATATATAATTGAAGGGTTTATACGTGTACAGTATTCACGATATTATGGTTTTGGAATGATCCAAGCATTTGTTCTTAGTAGGGTTACGGTACGGAGCACTAGACTGGCTAAATGTTATCCGTACTCCTTGGTTCCTCCCATTGCCGACTAAGAGGGACCTATGGAGTCACGCACAAGGATATTTGATGGATAAAATATGTATTTATTGTCTCTTTATTAATATCGGATATTGGATATCTAATTTTATTTATTTGATAAATCATGTGGTCTTGTGTGTAATATCCGGTATTTTCGCACATTACATGCTGGCCGTGAGTGTGTGAGGAAGGAGAAGAATTTTTTTTCTTGACATTATTTCATCGTAGAGAGATAAAAAGGAAGAAGAGAAGAGAAGAAAAATACTATATCAATTCCAAGCAGTGTTATTCGAGAACGAATTGATATATATAATTTTTCCAATCGATATGTGACGCGTGATAACATAGAGACACTCGGCATATTCGGTGTTTGATCATTCATCAAGCTAGAACGAATCGGATTGTTCGTGTTGGTGAGAGAGTGAGAGCATTGTATTATAATTATGAATATTAAATTAAATAAGGCACTTATTATTACTATATTACTGTATATAACTGGCATCATGATTTGGTATATAGAATCATAGTCCTTGCATTCGAGAGCAAACATTCCACTCCTTATGGAGATAATGAGATAGGCACTAGAAGTGTTTAGGGCTCGAATGTAACACCCCAAATGGCGGTTATTACAGTGCCGTGAATCCCACACTGGGACCCACCAGGCGATATCCAAAACAGGTTAAATAAATATTATTTGTGATACCGAATCACAATGAAAAGTCATTTCTCCGATTAGGAGTTTATTAAAATGTGGCCAACGGCCTTACAACACACAGGATCCGAAAAGAAAAAGTATAAACCATATGGAGATGGAAAATACTTTAAATGTCAAATACAACCAAAAGTAATTTAAACGGAACAGGAAATAATACAACACGGTTTAACATAACCGGACAACAAAGATGAGGGGCCCCCGAACTAGTATCCTCCGAATCCTTCGCCGTCGACATGCTCTTCCCGTGCCTTGCCCTTGCCTCGACCTAAAATACAATACAAGTATTTCGCCCAACACAGGTCGAGATATACATGATAATCAATTCTTCGACATATACAATTCACATATATAGATTTCAAAGAAATCATTCCGACTATCGATCATACCCTCGGGCGTATGAAACGAGCGATCACAAGCATCCAATACTATGGACGATTTACGGTATGGCTCAAAGATGGACATCACAAGACGCCCGATCCGAAATGTGTCCGTGCACATGTCCGCCCGTATATGGAATCCGAATATACGTAGGACAATGTACCTAATTAGCCTCACGAAACTACGTCCCGTGCATACCCAACGCGGAATAATATCCGCCGATGACTATATGTGCTGGCTAAAAATCCTACACAATAACCAATCTAACGCAGATATGATTAGGATATGTCACGATACAACATGACAACGAATTCAACAAATCACATATCCGATTAAGGATCAAGAAAAACTCACCGAAGTGAAAATAAGGCCAACGAGATCAATGATTCAAAAGCGACATACTTGGGAATGCAACCCCATGAAGAAAGCGGAATAACGTCAAGGGCGTGTCAAATCACGACCAACATTTCATGAACAATTCATACATATGAAAAATATAACCATCAAGAATCTAATCATCATTATAACCAAGCAAGATAACTTGCCTCAAATCCGTAAGTGAAAGATAGTCCTTCTCCAAATGACCAAACGGACGGTATCCTCAGTTAAACACTCAATCGAACGAGCAACCTTGAATGAAACGTAATTCATTCAATAATATATTCACATAATATTAATATCAATTCGTAGGAAACGACGCCCGCAACCTACTCGAATAATTTTCCGTGATGAATACCTTAACGATTAATGAAAGGTTTCAAAACAACTAATTCATCTTCCAAAATCTGATTATCATACCAAAAGTGTCTTGAAATTCTCTTGTTATTCCATGAACAATAACATCTTCAATTTGCCAATAAAATTGGTTTAAATCAAATTCTCATGTTCTTCAACATCTCTTATTACCAAAAAGGATAGTCATAAAGGATTTGATACTCAATCTACCATGATAGTATCATTCATAACCAGCATCATCTACTTAAGAACACAATCTACTTAGCATTATGATGAACTACACTCTAAGTTATCAACACAATAGATTGGTGAAAAGTTATTGTTGTAATTATCAAAACCTTTATCAATCTTCAAAGACTAGTGAAACTGAACAATCATGATTTGCTAAAGCTTCTAAGGTTTCTGAACTAGATCACCTAGTCTCATATTTAACATCATCAAGTTCTTTTCAAAGTAAAAAAAAAATACCTAAAATGGTGATTAATCACTTTATGATATTAAGTTCTTGATTAAATCCAGTTATGAAGAAGCTAACCGATCCATCAACGTTCTACTGAGCTAAATTCGTCCAGAAGGTGAGTGATGACATCTACAACATGATTAAAATCACTATATCATCAAGAACACCTCCATCTCAAACCCTTATTTAACATATTCATCAAAATGCTTAAAGAGTTTAATTATAACCATGTTTTACTTGCTTAATGTACTCTAGGTGAAGTATATTTCGTCATCAATAATTAATATAAGAAAATAATGCAGAGAAGAAAACACACCAACCTCCAGAAATGAAGAATAACTTCAATGATATGAGAGAATATATCCCAAGCTTAAAAACAACTCCAAGGCTCCAAGAAAATGAGCTCCACTCCGAGATTCAAGGCTTAGAAATAAGTTGGTGAAGGTTTATAACGTTTTTAGAGTGCAGAGGGATGATATGCGAAGAGAGAAATTCGGTTTGGTTCGTGGAGAAATGAAAACAGGCTGGTCCTATAAATAGACTGTGCAGACTTAGCGCACGCTATCAGGACAGTTTAGCGTACGCTAAGGCCCTTACGACGCTATCCGAACGATATTACGTACGTAAACGGCTTTCGGTGGCTACTGTCTTGAATTATTGCAGCCGTTAGCGCACGCTAATGAAGAATGGGTTAGCGCACGCTAGTAAAAGTAGATTCTCGCCGACATGACAGCTCGGACATAGATCGCATGCATGCTACCGGTTAAAAGGCTCACGTGTTGAAGTCAATCGCTGCCGATTCCTTCTTAGCGTACGCAACCGAGGAAAACCTTACGCACGCTAATACAGGATTAGCGTACGCTAATCTTACCGTGTAACGTGCGCTACATCAATAGAAAAAATTCAAAATACAACTCTCTAATTAACATCGAATCATCATATTTGAAATGAACTAACAATGATATGATATTCAAATCTATAATACCTCAACATAATACTAAATGCAACGATTTCGATAATCGATTATCCGAATAATACAACGACAGGTAAAAATGAAAAGTTACAATGGATATTACATACTCCCCTTAAAAGAGTTTCGTCCTCGAAACTTAAGGGAGTAAATAACTCGGGGTATCTTGCTCGCATACTATCCTCGGTCTCCCACGTAGCCTCCTCGACTCCGTGTCTTGACCACCGAACTTTCGGTAGGGGAATCGTCTTGTTCCGCAATTGCTTGATTCTCCTCTCGAGTATGCATGGGACGCTCCTCGTACGAATGATCCTCTGCTAAATCTATGTCTTCGAATTGAAGTACGTGGCTTGGATCAGCAACATATTTCCTCACCGAGAGACATGAAACACGTTGTGAATCTTACTCAAGGTCGGTGGCAAGGCTAGTCGACAGGCCGATCACCTACACGCTCCAGAACCTCAAACGGCCCAATATACCTTGGGCTCACTGCCCCTTTTCCCGAAACGAAAAACACCTCGAGTAGGAGACACCTTCATTAACACATGATCACCAACCTCGAACTCAAGCGGTCTTCGACGATGGTCGCATAAGACTTGTCTACTTTGAGCCGTTAACAACCGACTCCTAATCAAAGTGATCTTCTCACGGGCGGCTAACAACATATCGGGTTCCGTACCCAGAGATTCCGGCGTTCGTCCCAACACAAAGGGGACCTACAGCGACGGCCATATAATGCCTCATACGGTGCCATCTGAATCGAAGCGTGCCAACTATTATTATAAGTGAATTCCACCAAAGGCAGCTGGGCTTCCCAATCGTCCTTCCAATCAAGAACACATGCTCTCAACATATCTTTTAGAGTCTGTATGGTTCTCTCCGACTGACCATCAGTCTGTGGATGGAAAGCCGCATCAAATTCAACTGCGTACCCATCGCACGATGAACTGCCTTCCAGAAATGTGACACAAATCGCCCGTCACGGTCTGATACAATGCTCTTGGGGGTACCGTGTAGTCTCACAATTTCCTTAATAAACAGCTGGGCCAATCTCTTGGGGCCCCATGTGTCCTTAATTTCCAAGAAGTGAGCTGATTTGGTCAGACGGTCCACAATCACCCAAATCGTATTCATTCCTCGACGACTCGTCGGCAAGCTAGTGATAAAGTCCATAGATATGTCTTCCCATTTCCATTCAGGAATCGGGAGCGGTTTCAGCATTCCTGCGGGTCGCTGGTGCTCAATCTTAACCTGCTGACAGGTCAAACACCTCGAAACGAATTCGGCAATCTCACGCTTCATATTCCCCCACCAATAATTCTGCTTCAAATCCTTATACATCTTGCTAGAGCCCGGGTGAATAGAGTACGGGGTAGCATGGGCTTCTCTCATGATAGAGTTCTTCAATTCTTCGTCAGCGGGTACACAAACTCGATTTCTAAAACGTATCAATCCATCCTCGTGGATCACGAATCCAGGGGCTTCCCCCTGGGTTACCTCATCCCGAATCCTAGATAAGAATGGGTCCGTAATTTGCTTCGATTTGATCATATCATCAAGAGACGAAGAAATATCAAGGGTGCAAAGTTGTCCCTGAACACGCTGTAACCAAACTTCAAGTTCGGCCTCATAAGGTCCAACCGCAATTCCCTCTGTCCGTTAAACGACTCAAGATCTGCTCTGTCTTGTCTTACGGCTCAATGCGTCGGCAACCACATTTGCTTTACCGGATGATAAAGGATTTCGATATCATAGTCCTTGATTAATTCTAGCCACCTTCTCGCCTCATGTTCAACTCCTTCCGAGTAAAAATGTACTTTAGGCTCTTGTGGTCCGTAAAGATCGCGGGTAACTCCATAAAGATAGTGACGCCTTGATTTTCAAAGCAAACACCACATTGCTAACTCCAAGTCGTGGGTCGGATAGTTAACTTCATAGGGTCGCAATTGTCTCGATGCATAGGCGATTACTTTCCCTTCCCGCATTAGTACACATCCTGCACTGTCTCGACGCGTCACTATACACCACAAATCCTTCCGTTCCCTTTGGTAAGACCAAAGCAGTGCGAAATCAATCGACTCTTGAGCTCTTCAAAACTCTTCCGACATGATTCGACCACAAATACTTCTTGTCCTTCCGCAGAAGTTAGTCATCGGTTGCGAAATTTTAGAGAATCCCTCCACGAATCGTCGGTAGTAACTGCTAGGCGAAACTACGAACTTCCTTCACGTTCTTCGGTGGTAGCCAATCTCGAATGGCTTCCGTCTTTTGTGGGTCCACTCTCACCCCTTCGGCTGATATCACATGCCCGAGAAAGACAACCTCGGGCATCCGAACTCACACTTAGAAAATTTCCCATAAAGTTGTTCTCGCCTCAAAGTATCGAGAACTTGGTGGAGGTGATTCTCGTGTTCCTCGTGGTCGCGAGTAAATCGAGAATGTCGTCAATGAAAACGACTACAAAGCGATCTAGATAGTTAATAAAAACTCGATTCATCAACTCCATGAATCTGCCGGTGCATTAGTCGGTCAAATGGCATCACCACGAACTCGTAATGCCCATAGCGAGTACGGAATCTTTGTCTTTGAAATGTCGACTCTCGAATCCTCAATCGATGATAACCAGATCTTAAGTCGATCTTAGAAAACACGGCGGCTCACGAAGTTGGTCCAATAAATCGTCAATACGAGGCAAGGGATACTTGTTCTTGATGGTTACCTGCTCACTCACGGTAATCAATACATAAGCGTAGGGATCCATCTTTCTTCCGCACAAATAACACCGGTGCTCCCCAAGGACGCACTAGGTCGAATATAGCCTTTGTCACCAACTCCTCAAGTGGTTCTTCAATTCTTGCATCTCGGTCGGAGCCATACGATGCGGTGCTTTTGAGAGCGGGGGCGACAGTTCTAACTCAATAATAAATTCCACGTTACGATGAGGAGGTAAGCACGGCAACTCGTCGGAAATACATCGGGGTAATCTCGGACTAGGAATGTCGGCCAATTCAATCGATCGATCGTCTGATTTGGTAATGTAGCACCAATAACCAATACACCCTTGATTAAGCGGTTTATTGCTTTCATAGCCCGATGACTCTCCCGAGCAGTGGGATTATCACCTCGAAAAATACACTCGAATCCATCATCAGAAGTGACGGTAACCATCCGCTTGCGGACACTGAGTATTGCATCGTGACGATCCATCCAATCGATACCCAAGATTATATCATCCTTAGGTAGATCGACTACAATCAGATTTGACAACCACTCACGGTCGTTCAAACGAATCGGACAATCCTGGACTTCACGATTTCCAATAATTCTTCTACCATCAGGTAGACCAATTACGTAGGGCTCACAATTGATAACATGGTCTAGAGGTAAACGACTTAAACAAGAAGAAGATATAAAGGAGTGTGAAGCACCGGTATCAAAAAGAACACACACAGGCTGGGAGTGGATCTCGAGTATACCTGAAATCATGCTGGCCTCGGGATCATCAGCTTTCTTCATCTCGTAAATCCTGGGTTTCGCAGTACCGGCACCAGGTGTACCACTTTGATTCCCACGGCCCATTCCCTTATTCGCCCCGGTGGTCTGATAGGAAGCGGACGGAGGCGTCCGGTTCTGGACAGAGGATTGAATAGGAGTATGAGATGCCACGGGATCATGTCCGGGCCCATTCCTGCAAAAACGAGCACGGTGACCATTCTTCCCACAAGTATGGCATGTGATGGCAGGCTTTGGGCAATTGAAATTGATATGCCCCTGGCCCCCACAGTTATAGCACACAACAGATGAGGGGACCGCTCGAGAGTGCGATCCAGCTGGCTTTGACGCCATGGGTGAACGATCAGAGGGGTTTGGCAATGACTGGGGCTTCCTGAATGTCCCCCGGTAACTCTCAGTCTGATTCTGGTTCTTGGACCTTTTGTTGTTGGACTGTGGTTGTTTCTTGGAAATCTCTTTCGCGGTGAGTTCGTATTCCAGAGCCTTTTCGATGAACTCTGGTAAGGTAGTACAGTGGTGATTCAAATTTGCATTCTCATTCGGGGTTTAAGCCTCTTGAGAAAGTATTTGATCTTGTCGGCCTCTGTTCGAATAATTGTCGTGGCAAAAGGAAGGAGTGCAGAATTTCTCAACAGATAATACATCATCGTCTTGACGGGTGGGGGTTCAAAAGTTCCGACAGTTTGGCCTCACGGAGTGGCCCGGATAGTAACGGTCTAGCATGAGGTTTTAAATTCCTCCCAAGTGTAAACACCATCGGTGGCCTTCGAAAGCCACCAGTATGAGCGCCTTTGCTAAGATAATACGCGGCTACCGAGATGCGATTCTCTTCCGGCGATCCACCATCCGGAAAAGTTTCTCAAAATGCTCGATCCAATGCGCAATGTCGCAGGCTCAGAGGAGCCTTCAAAAGTCGGTGGTCATTGGCGAGATGTCGCTGATAATCCGACTCACGGGTCCGCCAATCACGGGAGGAGGATGAGCCCCTTGCCGCCGGCGATGGCGGCCCTCTGCATAGCTTCCATTAGTTGACCCATCCGGGTCATCGTGTCATCATGCCACCGCATTACGGCGTAAGGATCGACACGTGCATCCGCGCCCACCGTGGTGCGATTGTTCCCTAGAAGGTGAACCCGTCTGCGGAACTCGATCCGCATTCGCGTCTGTTGGCTCGAGGTATTGGGATTCGGCCCCTTCGCGGCCTCGTCCCCCTCGCCACGACCTCGCGAGTTTCTTTCCATACCGAAAGAGTCAATCATAATGGTAACTATAAGTACGATTCAAGATACCAAAATTCACGCTGAATTAATAGTAATAAGGAATCACATATTAAAGGAAAATGGTTATCGACACCACAAATGTCGCACCGAGTATCATATCGGTGTCAAGTCGAATAATTTCAATTATACAATAAATTCGGCATTTACCTCGGATTATCAATCGATAAATCCTGTCACAATTCCTTGAAATAACATGATCAACAAAGAGATCCTATACGATATCAATATCATGCCGTAATTAAACCATGGCTTATAAAGTACATACCGCATTTGGCTCGCAGGGTCGGGCGCTTGCACAGTCACACGTGACACGAAGGTTTCTTGATACTAGTTCATTTCTCAATGACTCATGAAAGAAAATGACTCTCCGATACCATCTTCCGTAACACCCCAAATGGCGGTTATTACGGTGCCGTGAATCCCACCAGGACCCAGGCGATATCAAACAGTTAAATAAATATTATTTGTGATACCGAATCACAATGAAAAGTCATTTCTCCGATTAGGAGTTTATTAAAATGTGGCCAACGGCCTTACAACACACAGATCCGAAAAGAAAAAGTATAAACCATATGGAGATGGAAAATACTTTAAATGTCAAATACAACCAAAAGTAATTTAAGCGGACAGAAATAATACAACACGGTTTAACATAACCGACAACAAAGATGAGGGCCCCGAACTAGTATCCTCCGAATCCTTCGCCGTCGACATGCTCTTCCCGTGCCTTGCCCTTGCCTCGACCTAAAATACAATACAAGTATTTCGCCCAACACAGGTCGATATACATGATAATCAATTCTTCCGACATATACAATTCACATATATAGATTTCAAAGAAATCATTCCGACTATCGATCATACCCTCGCGTATGAAACGACGATCACAAGCATCCAATACTATGGACGATTTACGGTATGGCTCAAAGATGGACATCACAAGACGCCCGATCCTAAATGTGTCCGTGCACATGTCCGCCCGTATATGGAATCCAATATACGTAGGACAATGTACCTAATTAGCCTCACGAAACTACGTCCCGTGTGCACACCCAACGCGGAATAATATCCGCCGATGACTATATGTGCACGGCTAAAAATCCTACACAATAACCAATCTAACGCAGATATGATTAGGATATGTCACGATACAACATGACAACGAATTCAACAAATCACATATCCGATTAAGGATCAAGAAAAACTCACCGAAGTGAAAATAAGGCCAACGAGATCAATGATTCAAAACGACATACTTGGGAATGCAACCCCATGAAGAAAACGGAATAACGTCAAGGCGGTGTCAAATCACGACCAACATTTCATGAACAATTCATACATATGAAAAATATAACCATCGAAGAATCTAATCATCATTATAACCAAGCAAGATAACTTGCCTCAAATCCGTAAGTGAAAGATAGTCCTTCTCCAAATGACCAAACGGACGGTATCCTCGCTAAACACTCAATCGAACGAGCAACCTTGAATGAAACGTAATTCATTCAATAATATATTCACATAATATTAATATCAATTCGTAGGAAACGACGCCCGCAACCTACTCGAATAATTTCCGTGATGAATACCTTAACGATTAATGAAAGGTTTCAAAACAACTAATTCATCTTCCAAAATCTGATTATCATACCAAAAGTGTCTTGAAATTCTCTTGTTATTCCATGAACAATAACATCTTCAATTTGCCAATAAAATTGGTTTAAATCAAATTCTCATGTTCTTCAACATCTCTTATTACCAAAAAGGATAGTCATAAAGGATTTGATACTCAATCTACCATGATAGTACCATTCATAACCAAAGATCATCTACTTAAGAACACAATCTACTTAGCATTATGATGAACTACACTCTAAGTTATCAACACAATAGATTGGTGAAAAGTTATTGTTGTAATTATCAAAACCTTTATCAATCTTCAAAGACTAGTGAAACGAACAATCATGATTTGCTAAAGCTTCTAAGGTTTCTGAACTAGATCACCTAGTCTCATATTTAACATCATCAAGTTCTTTTCAAAGTAAAAAAAAATACCTAAAATGGTGATTAATCACTTTATGATATTAAGTTCTTGATTAAATCCAGTTATGAAGAAGCTAACCGATCCATCAACGTTCTCCGAGCTAAATTCGTCCGTAAGGTGAGTGATGACATCTACAACATGATTAAAATCACTATATCATCAAGAACACCTCCATCTCAAACCCTTATTTAACATATTCATCAAAATGCTTAAAGAGTTTAATTATAACCATGTTTTACTTGCTTAATGTACTCTAGGTGAAGTATATTTCGTCATCAATAATTAATATAAGAAAATAATGCAGAGAAGAAAACACACCAACCTCCGTAAATGAAGAATAACTTCAATGATATGAGAGAATATATCCCAAGCTTAAAAACAACTCCAAGGCTCCAAGAAAATGAGCTCCACTCCGAGATTCAAGGCTTAGAAATAAGTTGGTGAAGGTTTATAACGTTTTTAGAGTGCAGAGGGATGATATGCGAAGAGAGAAATTCGGTTTGGTTCGTGGAGAAATGAAAACAGTGGGTCCTATAAATAGATCATGCGTACTTAGCGCACGCTATCGTGACGCTTTAGCGTACGCTAAGGCCCTTACGTACGCTATCCGAACGATATTACGACGTAAACGGCTTCGGGCTACCGTCTTGAATTATTGCAGCCGTTAGCGCACGCTAATGAAGAATGGGTTAGCGCACGCTAGTAAAAGTAGATTCTCGCCGACATGACGGCTCGGACATAGATCGCATGCATGCTACCGGTTAAAAGGCTCACGTGTTGAAGTCAATCGCCGCCGATTCCTTCTTAGCGTACGCAACCGAGGAAAACCTTACGCACGCTAATACACAGGATTAGCGTACGCTAATCTTCCTGTGTAACGTGCGCTACATCAATAGAAAAAAATTCCGAAAATACAACTCTCTAATTAACATCGAATCATCATATTTGAAATGAACTAACAATGATATGATATTCAAATCTATAATACCTCAACATAATACTAAATGCAACAATTTCTGATAATCAGATTATCCGAATAATACAACGACAGGTAAAAATGAAAAGTTACAGTCGGATATTACATCGAATGCATAATTGGTTCGCAAGTCGATAAAATTAACTGGCCAGTAAGTTTATAAAAGACATGTATAACATGTACTTTGACATGTAGAGTGCGTGTCTTCACTAAGGTTTAGTAGGAGCACACGTTATAAGTATGCTAATGGGATTAGTATACTCGAACACGACACAACCAATTTGGTCACATGAATATCACTTAGGGATTGTTAATGACTGAATCAAAAGATTGTGATAGGTATACGTGGACCTTTGACTTGAGGTTTCAGTAGGAGATGTGCTTGTGACATTAAATTAGTCATTATAGTAGTTCAATCCAATCACCGTTTGATGGGGTCAACCTCAAAATGCAACTTAGTGGACAAGTAGGAGTCTCTACTGAATAATATAGGATTCTTTCTCCTTTTAGTGAGCAGGTAAATGTCCTATGCAGTTAAATGTCAAATGAGATCATAAGTCTTTGGCCAAAGCAGATAGAGCTAGATGTATTTGATACACGAAAGCTCGATAATCTCGGTTTGCATTAACCAAATGCATAGAGTCAATTTACAATAGGATTTGACTTTACCGTGACCCTAATACTTGACCGGGACATATAATTGAAGGGTTTATACGTATACATTATTCACGACATAATGGTTTTGGAATGATCCAGGCATTCGTTCTTAGTTGGGTTACGGTACGGAGCACTAGACTGGCTAAATGTTATCCGTACTCCTTGGTTCCTCCTATTGCCGACTAAGAGGGACCTATGGAGTCACGCACAAGGATATTTGATGGATAAAATATGTATTTATTGTCTCTTTATTAAAATCGGATATTGGATATCTAATTTGATTTATTTGATAAATCATGTGGTCTTGTGTGTAATATCCGGTATTTTCGCACATTACATGCTGGCCGTGAGTGTGTGAGGAAGGAGAAGAATTTTTTTTCTTGACATTATTTCATCGTAGAGAGATAAAAAGGAAGAAGAGAAGAGAAGAAAAATACTATATCAATTCCAAGCAGTGTTATTCGAGAACGAATTGATATATATAATTTTTCCAATCAATATGTGACGCGTGATAACATAGAGACACTCGGCATATTCGGTGTTTGATCATTCATCAAGCTAGAACGAATCGGATTGTTCGTGTTGGTGAGAGAGTGAGAGCATTGTATTATAATTATGAATATTAAATTAAATAAGGCACTTATTATTACTATATTACTGTATATAACTGGCATCGTGATTTGGTATATAGAATAATAGTCCTTGCATTCGAGAGCAAACATTCCACTCCTTATGGACATAATGAGATAGGCACTATAAGTGTTTAGGGCTCGAATGCATAATTGGTTCACAAGTCGATAAAATTAACTGGGCAGTAAGTTTATACAAGACATGTATAACATGTACTTTGACATGTAGAGTGCATGTCTTCACTAAGGTTTAGTGGGAGCACACGTTATAAGTATGCTAATGGGATTAGTATACTCGAACACGACACAACCAATTTGGTCACATGAATATCACTTAGGGATTGTCAATGACTGAATCGAAAGATTGTGATAGGTATATGTGGACCTTTGATTTGAGGTTTCAGTAGAAAATGTGCTTGTGACATTAAATTAGTCATTAGAGCAGTTCAATCCAATCACCGTTTGATGGGGTCAACCTCAAAATGCAACTTAGTGGACAAGTAGGAGTCTCTACTGAATAATATAGGATTCTTTCTCCTTTTAGTGAGCAGGTAAATGTCCTATGCGGTTAAATGTCAAATAAAATCATAAGTCTTTGGCCAAAGCTGATAGAGCTAGTTGTATTTGACACATGAGAGCTCGGTAATCCCGGTTTGCATTAACCAAATGCATAGAGTCAATTTACAATAGGATTTGACTTTACCGTGACCCTAATACTTGACTGGGACATATAATTGAAGGGTTTATACGTATACAGTATTCACGACATAATGGTTTTGGAATGATCCAAGCATTCGTTCTTAGTTGGGTTACGGTACGGAGCACTAAACTGGCTAAATGTTATCCGTACTCCTTAGTTCCTCCCATTGCCGACTAAGAGGGACCTATGGAGTCACGCACAAGGATATTTGATGGATAAAATATGTATTTATTGTCTCTTTATTAATATCGGATATATCTAATTTGATTTATTTGATAAATCATGTGGTCTTGTGTGTAATATCCGGTATTTTCGCACATTACATGCTGGCCGTGAGTGTGTGAGGAAGGAGAAGAAATTTTTTTTCTTGACATTATTTCATCGTAGAGAGATAAAAAGGAAGAAGAGAAGAGAAGAAAAATACTATATCAATTCCAAGCAGTGTTATTCGAGAACGAATTGATATATATAATTTTTCCAATCAATATGTGACGCGTGATAACATAGAGACACTCGGCATATTCGGTGTTTGATCATTCATCAAGCTAGAACGAATCGGATTGTTCATGTTGGTGAGAGAGTGAGAGCATTGTATTATAATTATGAATATTAAATTAAATAAGGCACTTATTATTACTATATTACTGTATATAACTGGCATCGTGATTTGGTATATAGAATAATAGTCCTTGCATTCGAGAGCAAACATCCCACTCCTTATGGAGATAGTGAGATAGGCACTAGAAGTGTTTAGGGCTCGAATGCATAATTGGTTTGCAAGTCGATAAAATTAACTGGGCAGTAAGTTTATACAAGACATGTATAACATGTACTTTGACATGTAGAGTGCCTGTCTTCACTAAGGTTTAGTGGGAGCACACGTTATAAGTATGCTAATGGGATTAGTATACTCGAAAACGACACAACCAATTTGGTCACATGAATATCACTTAGGGATTGTCAATGACTGAATCGAAAGATTGTGATAGGTATATGTGGACCTTTGACTTGAGGTTTCAGTAGAAGATGTGCTTGTGACATTAAATTAGTCATTAGAGTAGTTCAATCCAATCACCGTTCGATGGGGTCAACCTCAAAATGCAACTTAGTGGACAAGTAGGAGTCTCTACTGAATAATATATGATTCTTTCTCCTTTTAGTGAGCAGGTAAATGTCCTATGCGGTTAAATGTCAAATAAGATCATAAGTCTTTGGCCAAAGCAGATAGAGCTAGTTGTATTTGACACACGAGAGCTCGGTAATCTCGGTTTGCATTAACCAAATGCATAGAGTCAAGTTACAATAATATTTGACTTTACCGTGACCCTAATACTTGACCGGGACATATAATTGAAGGGTTTATACATATACAGTATTCACGATATTATGGTTTTGTAATGATCCAAGCATTTGTTCTTAGTAGGGTTACGGTACGGAGCACTAGACTGGCTAAATGTTATCCGTACTCCTTGGTTCCTCCCATTGCCGACTAAGAGGGACCTATGGAGTCACGCACAAGGATATTTGATGGATAAAATATGTATTTATTGCCTCTTCATTAATATCGGATATTCGATATCTAATTTGATTTATTTGATAAATCATGTGGTCTTGTGTGTAATATCCGGTATTTTCGCACATTACATGCTGGCCGTGAGTTTGTGAGGAAAGAGAAGAAATTTTTTTCTTGACATTATTTCATCTTAGAGAGATAAAAAGGAACAAGAGAAGAGAAGAAAATTACTATATCAATTCCAAGCAGTGTTATTCGAGAATGAATTGATATATACAATATTTCCAATCAATATGTGACGCGTGATAACATAGATACACTCGGCATATTCGGTGTTTGATCATTCATCAAGCTAGATCGAATCGGATTTTTTTTGTTGGTGAGAGAGTGAGAGCATTGTATTATAATTATGAATATTAAATTAAATAAGGAACTTATTATTACTATATTACTGTATATAACTGGCATCATGATTTGGTATATAGAATCATAGTCCTTGCATTCGAGAGCAAACATTCCACTCCTTATGGAGATAATGAGATAGGCACTAGAAGTGTTTAGGGCTCGAATGCATAATTGGTTCGCAAGTCGATAAAATTAACTGGGCAGTAAGTTTATACAAGACATGTATAACATGTACTTTGACATGTAGAGTGCCTGTCTTCACTAAGGTTTAGTGGGAGCACACGTTATAAGTATGCTAATGGGATTAGTATACTCGAACACGACACAACCAATTTGGTCACATGAATATCACTTAGGGATTGTCAATGACTGAATCGAAAGATTGTGATAGGTATATGTGGACCTTTGACTTGAGGTTTCAGTAGGAGATGTGCTTGTGACATTAAATTAGTCATTATAGTAGTTCAATCCAATCACCGTTTGATGGGGTCAACCTCAAAATGCAACTTAGTGGACAAGTAGGAGTCTCTACTGAATAATATAGGATTCTTTCTCCTTTTAGTGAGCAGGTAAATGTCCTATGCGGTTAAATGTCAAATAAAATCATAAGTCTTTGGCCAAAGCAGATAGAGCTAGTTGTATTTGACACACGAGAGCTCGGTAATCTCGGTTTGCATTAACCAAATGCATAGAGTCAAGTTACAATAAGATTTGACTTTACCGTGACCCTAATACTTGACCGGGACATATAATTGAAGGGTTTATACATATACAGTATTCACGATATTATGGTTTTGGAATGATCCAAGCATTTGTTCTTAGTAGGCTTACGGTACGGAGCACTAGACTAGCTAAATGTTATCCGTACTCCTTGGTTCCTCCCATTGCCGACTAAGAGGGACCTATGGAGTCACGCACAAGGATATTTGATGGATAAAATATGTATTTATTGTCTCTTCATTAATATCGGATATTCGATATCTAATTTGATTTATTTGATAAATCATGTGGTCTTGTGTGTAATATCCGGTATTTTCGCACATTACATGCTGGCCGTGAGTTTGTGAGGAAAGAGAAGAATTTTTTTTCTTGACATTATTTCATCTTAGATAGATAAAAAGGAAGAAGAGAAGAGAAGAAAAATACTATATCAATTCCAAGCAGTGTTATTCGAGAATGAATTGATATATATAATTTTTCCAATCAATATGTGACGCGTGATAACATAGATACACTCGGCATATTCGGTGTTTGATCATTCATCAAGCTAGATCGAATCGGATTGTTCGTGTTGGTGAGAGAGTGAGAGCATTGTATTATAATTATGAATATTAAATTAAATAAGGAACTTATTATTACTATATTACTGTATATAACTGGCATCATGATTTGGTATATAGAATCATAGTCCTTGCATTCGAGAGCAAATATTCCACTCCTTATGGAGATAATGAGATAGGCACTAGAAGTGTTTAGGGCTCGAATGCATAATTGGTTCGCAAGTCGATAAAATTAACTGGGCAGTAAGTTTATACAAGACATGTATAACATGTACTTTGACATGTAGAGTGCCTGTCTTCACTAAGGTTTAGTGGGAGCACACGTTATAAGTATGCTAATGGGATTAGTATACTCGAACACGACACAACCAATTTGGTCACATGAATATCACTTAGGGATTGTCAATGACTGAATCGAAAGATTGTGATAGGTATACGTGGACCTTTGACTTGAGGTTTTAGTAGGAGATGTGCTTGTGACATTAAATTAGTCATTATAGTAATCCAATCACCGTTTGATGGGGTCAACCTCAAAATGCAACTTAGTGGACAAGTAGGAGTCTCTACTGAATAATATAGGATTCTTTCTCCTTTTAGTGAGCAGGTAAATGTCCAAAACAGATAGAGCTAGTTGTATTTGATACACGAGAGCTCGATAATCTCGGTTTGCATTAAGAAAATGCATAGAGTAAATTTACAATAGGATTTGACTTTACCGTGACCCTAATACTTGACCGGGACATATAATTGAAGGGTTTATACGTATACAGTATTCACGACATAATGGTTTTGGAATGATCCATGCATTTGTTCTTAGTTGGGTTACGGTACGGAGCACTAGACTGGCTAAATGTTATCCGTACTCCTTGGTTCCTCCCATTGCCGACTAAGAGGGACCTATGGAGTCACGCACAAGGATATTTGATGGATAAAATATGTATTTATTGTCTCTTTATTAATATCGGATATTGGATATCTAATTTGATTTATTTGATAAATCATGTGGTCTTGTGTGTAATATCCGGTATTTTCACACATTACATGCTGGCCGTGAGTGTGTGAGGAAGGAGAAGAAATTTTTTTCTTGACATTATTTCATCGTAGAGAGATAAAAAGGAAGAAGAGAAGAGAAGAAAAATACTATATCAATTTCAAGCAGTGTTATTCGAGAACGAATTGATATATATAATTTTTCCAATCAATATGTGACGCGTGATAACATAGAGACACTCGGCATATTCGGTGTTTGATCATTCATCAAGCTAGAACGAATCGGATTGTTCGTGTTGGTGAGAGAGTGAGAGCATTGTATTATAATTATGAATATTAAATTAAATAAGACACTTATTATTACTATATTACTGTATATAACTGGCATCGTGATTTGGTATATAGAATAATAGTCCTTGCATTCGAGAGCAAACATTCCACTCCTTATGGACATAATGAGATAGGCAATATAAGTGTTTAGGGCTCGAATGCATAATTGGTTCGCAAGTCGATAAAATTAACTGGGCAGTAAGTTTATACAAGACATGTATAACATGTACTTTGACATGTAGAGTGCCTGTCTTCACTAAGGTTGTAACACCCCCAAGATATTCGAGGTGTATTACAGCGCCGTGGACCCCTACATGGGATCCACCAGGCTAACACAAGAAAACACCTCTCGACTAACCGTCTCGGTTAGCGAGGAGACAACTGTTAACAACAGAACATAAAACAACACGTCCGGTACAACCGGCACAATAAACATCAACCGACAAATACAGTAACTTCAACGAAATCCAAACACAATCCGAAAAGAAAAACCTAAGTACTCGCGAGTACAATCTATAAGTTTAGAAATACAGGGAACAACCATATCGAATTAGACAAAGGAAATAAGACGACCCAAATGCACATGTCAACGACCCTGGCCGACATCCTCGTACTGTCCCGGTGCTCGCTCGTCCGGATAATCATAACCTAAAATCCATAACAAGAATTTCCCCGAAACGGGTCCCCCAAAGGGGTTAGCAATTACGCTAGTACAAGTAATCAAGGCAAACCAATCGCTTACACATTTCATAGTACATGCACCAATATCATTTCAAAAACCAAAACTAGACATGTCTTTTCCGGAAATAAACAGTCAAACAATTTGCCTAGGGAACAGAGTCATATCATAAATTCCCGCATGAGGCCTCTAAGGACCCTCCCGCACTGGCTATATTATAAAACAAAACACGCACATGCATCGCCTTGGGAACAGAGTCATATCATAAATTCCCGCACGAGGCCTCTAAGGACCCCCGCTCATGGCTAGCTAAACAAACTCATGAATCCGGGACGCAAACCTTTGGATTCCCTCCTTGATCCCGTCGGACCAACACGAGGTGAGCAAATCACACACAAAATACATTACCATTCCACGTTAAGCATAAAGGTTCCCAAAAATACTTGCCTTGAATTATTGACGACGCGAAGAACGGAAAGGAAAGTCACCGACGAACGCTAGGAACCAATGAAACCGAACCTAACGATTCGAAGAATACATTCACAACCATTTCTAAATGAATACGGAATTGGAATACACCCGAAAACCCGCCTACGATTCATGTATATTCGTATATAAACAACAACGAGGGCGGACCACAACCAAACCCTCTCGATTCCGAAAAAATCACGAAATATACCATGAATCCGTAGGGAAACTAAGAATACCAACAAGATTAATCATATTCATCATGAATCCATCAACAAAACGGAACGGATCGGAAGAAAATCCCAAAACCCCCAATTTATCGAAAAGTAGGGTTCTAAGAGATTTACCTTGGATTGATGATGAAGAACACAAGTAGGTGTTGTTAATCTACTTCAAAAACTCAAGGTAGAGGATGCCTGAAATAATCGAAGGGAAGAATCGCTCGGAAATCGCCCGGAAGAGCTCTGCGTCGCGGAGAAGAAACGAAATAGAACTAATCTGCTCATCTGGGTCAACTCCCTGGTTTATATAGCCAGGGAGTGTTAGCGTGCGCTAATCCTCAAGGTTAGCATGCGCTAACGGGATAAAATTACAAGCCAAAATAGTTAGCGTCCAGTCCAGTAGCCATATTTCTGGCCGTTAGCGTGCGCTACTCGAAACGTAGCGTGCGCTAATAACCACACAGTAGCGCACGCTATCGACCAATAGCGTGCGCTACCTGGACATCAGCCGAGTCCAGAAGCTAACTGCCCAAAACTCACCTGACCCGTTAGTGTGCGCTACCATACGAGCGTAGCGTGCGCTAACTGGCACCTGACCGATTCCAGAAATAAACTGTCCAGTACTGGACACCCACGCTAGCGCACGCTACCGGGCATCATCAGCGTGCGCTAGCCTCTCGACATTAGCGTGCGCTAGTATACGTAGCGTACGCTAATACGCTAGTCCAGAAGGCTGGAAAACAAAGACACCACTCCCAGGGCTACTCGCTAGCGCGCGCTACGAAACAAACGTAGCGTGCGCTACTAAGGGACCCCTAGCGTGCGCTATGCAGAAAAAATAGCGTGCGCTAGGTATGAAATATGAACGGTTCAAAACACCGGAAGGTGAACGAAACATCCAACGGAACATCTCAACGGGCATCATAACATAGAATGGATCCACGGCAACCCCGAAACGGCGGTTCCGCACAACAATAACGGGGATAAAATCCATAGATAATAGAAAAGATACACTGAAAGATACACGAGGGTCACTACTATCGGGAAATACGCCGAAAAAGAAAAAATACAAGGGGAAGAAAAATGCGGATATTACATTCTACCCCTCTAAAAACAAGTTTCGTCCCGAAACTTAAGAAACAAACAACTCATGGTACCTAGCACGCATGCTCTCCTCGGTTTCCCAAGTTGCCTCCTCGACACCGTGTCTCGACCACTGCACCTTGACCAAAGGGGATGGTCTTATGCCTCAGTCGTTTCTCCCGATGCTCTAAAATCTTCAAAGGACGCTCCTCAAAAGTAATATCCTCGTCAACGTCAATCTCCCCATAGTCGATGATGTGACTAGGATCCAGGACATATTTTCTGAGCTGGGAAACATGAAAAATGCTATGAACATGACTCAAGGCCGGGGGTAACGCCAAACGGCATGCTAACCCACCGACTCGCTCGAGAATCTCGAAGGGTCCAATAAATCTCGGACTCAACTTCCTGTAGGTCACAAGTCGTCCAGGAACAAGTCTAGAGGGGGGGTGAATAGACTTGTTGAAACTCTTGAACTCTTTTTCACGAAGAGTGAGTTTCTTCAGCTGATAGTCAAACAAATGACTTGGAGTCGTTTGTTCTTGGATATGTGCGGAAGTCAGCTGATGACGAATAGAAATCAACTTAATGAAACACTTAACAATGTATGCGTAGCTTAAAGTATGATGCAAGAAACAAGAATAACATGCATAATTATAGTGGTCTCAGAGATGGGGTAATCCTCTACTAATCCACTTTTCTCCAAACCAGTTGGAGATGAATTCACTATAATTTTCAACCAGTGATAAATATTACAGTGATTCAAACCACACTACAACAGCTTCCAACCAGTGGAAATCCGTGCCGTTGTACACACTTGACTGCCTTGCACCTCTTGATCCTCGATCCTTGGATGCCTTTACAATCTCTTACTTCAACCAGTGAAGTACCCCGTACTCAAGATTATAGACAAGAGTGTTTGTCTTCTCCAACTTAAGATCTTCCTTAAGTATGAACTTTTAGATATGCTCTTTTCACGATGCTATTTGATTGCTTGAGATTGCTTGATTGCTTTGATCGCTAGAATGTATGTTCGCACCGGTAGTTGCTCAATTTCAAATCTTCGGATATATATAGATCACGATCTCTGAGCTTCTTCCTTGTAGCCGTTGCAAATCTTTTGAACAAATCCGTCCGTTGGAGGGAGACTTCATTGTTTAATCTTTCTGAACGTTGCAAGGCTGGATTCCCATTATTTAATTTTATCTTCCGACCGTTGTGAAGACTTCTGCATGTGAGCGCCGAATCTTTTGAATATAAAAGGATTAAAGTCTTCAAGGTGGGTCAGGATGATTTATTTAAATCATATCTCTTGCGGGAATCACTCCAATTTGTCTCTTCACGTTGCATGTGAGCTTTCCGTAATATTTGACTTTTCAACGCATGCCGACGCGTGGACTTGGAGTACTTGGTCAGTCGAGCAGTCGCTATGCGGCTAACTTCTCTGCAGATAGGTCCTCTCGGTTGTTCACCGTTTGTGACTTATCCGGTCGTGTGACTTCCCGAGGTACCTCTACCGCAGTCTGGTCAAACTTCTCTGATAAATTTAGTTCACGGTGCTACTGACCGGAGTCTACTTCCTCTCTCGATGGACTAAGCCGTACTTAGTACTTAGCCGTTTTCGCCTAACAAATTTTGCCTACGTAAGATACTCATTTGGTTCTTCTTTACATTTTGCCAAGTTTTATACTTAACATATTTTGGCCTATGGAAGATACTCATTTGGTTCTTCCTTACATTTTGCCAAGTTTTATACTTAACATATTTTGGCCTATGGAAGATACTCATTTGGTTCTTCCTTACATTTTGCCAAGTAATAAACATTTGATTTAATATTAATGACATCATCAAAATCTAACAAGTATTCCTAACAAATTCCCCCTATTTTGATGATGGCAAAACTTTAAGTAAGAAATCAAATGACCAAGTCTGCACTTAAGTGCGAGACACAAACTAAAATCAGTCTAATATTGAGACAACTGGAAATTGTCATTCAACAGACTGTTATAAAATTTTCTGACTTATTATTGAAATTTTACAAGAATGTTCTAAGTACAGAAAATAAAATTACAAGTAAGAGAAATAACTAAAAGTCATCTGCCTCTTCCTCTGCCTCTTCGAATAGGCTGCTTGGCAGGCTTGAATGGTTTGGCTCCAATAGGTCTTATCTTGACTGGAGCAAGACCATATTTTCTTTTCACAACAAGTGCTGCGAAGTCTTGTTCTTGCTGGGATCTGAATCTGTTCTCAAGACACAACAATAGCTTGATTTCCCTTTGAAGTGCTAACTCATCAAGTTCACCGTCCATACGGATTGGTGCTTCCTCTGCTCTGAATGGAGGGATCATGGGATAAGCATTTTGCTCTTTAGCGTGCTTCTTCATAACAGCCCAAAGCTTCGGATGGATTTCTTCCATGAAGTTTATGCAAATTTCCTGTGGGGAGAGTTTGTCATCATGAAGTAGTTCCCAGATGTAATAGTCTCTGATGAACCTCTTCCTAGCAGCTCCCCACATCTCAAGAGCTTCAAATGGAACGAAATCCTCAACAAACCATAGCTCCTTCCCTTCCCATTCTAGAGTAGGTTCAAAGCCGCCTCTAGTCCTTCTTCTTTTTCCTTCAGGCTGGTCAGCCTGGTCATCTCGATCTACAGCTTCCTTTCTCTTTAGACTGGAGGGTCCTTCAATCTGAGGTACATCCTGCTTCTTCTTGCTTCCGATTTCTCTTTCTTCCCCCTGAATTCTCTCTTCCCCCTTTTTGCCAGCATCAACCAGGGTAGTCAACTGCTGTTCCATGCGGCTCATCCAATCAGACATGCCAAAAGGCATTCTGTTGTTGGTAGGGGGAGGATGCTGAGGGATTTCTCTCTGTAGAAGGGTGTCTATCTTTGCATTTATTGACTGAAGGTCAGGAGTGACCTGAGTTGATAGCAGCTCTCCAATAGTATCTCTGATGATTTGCTTGATCAGCTCAGTCATGGTAGGGGATAACTGAGCTGATGGAGAGTGCTCTCCTGATCCTTCTGCAAGGGAACCACTGGACTGCAGGCTCCTGTCTGCAGCTGGTAGGTCAGAGTGGGTTTTCTCCGGGGTCACGACTGGAGTCTTGACCGACTCTGCGTCTAGGCTGGTGTACCTGGCAGGTACCATAGTCCTATCTGCAGCTTCGTGAGTAGGCTCTGGCTCCGGCTCTTGTTCTGGCTCCTTGTCTCCTTCTCTCTCTTCCTCTTTCCCTTCTTCCTCCTTTTCTCCAGAGATTTCTTTTTCTTCTTCCTCATCTTTTTCTTTTTCATTTTCCTTCTCTGCTCCTGCTTCTCCTCCATCATCATTATCATCATCATCATCATCACCATCATTCTTATCATCATCCTTCTCCTTCTTTTCTCCTTCATTATCCTCATCCTCTTTTTTTTTCATCTTTTTCCTGATCTACCTCCTCTCCTTCTTCTTCATCTCCTTCATCAGCCACTTCTTCTGTCTTCTCAATCTCCTCTGGCTGTTTTTCAACTGGTATATTTTCTTCTGATTTTCTCTCTTCTTCATCTTCTTCATCCACCAAATCAATAATTTCATTATTTCCATCTACTTCTTCAATCCTTATCTCCTTTTCAACTTCCTCCTCCTCCTCCTCTTCTCCAAAACCGCCATCAAAAATGCTGAGCATGATAGAATGGATAAAGTGGTCCATGTTTGTTTTAAAATGTGACATGAACCATTTATCCTGGAGGATTAAAGCCAAATCTGATTCTTTGCAAAATTTAATCAGAACCTCCTCAGTGGCTTGGGGATATTCCCAACCACTAGTTGCAATGAAAGTTTGAAGATTTGTAAAAGGCATGGTTTTGAAAGATTTTCACTCTTTAAAAATATGTACAAAAGAGTGTTTTTCTGCTTGTGGTTTAACAAGCTGGAGTTGTTCAATAGAAAGATTGAAGGTATTATTTTCTAACAGGTTAAAAGTGTAGTCAGCTTCAGGAATAGAGATTATTAGATCTGCTTCCTCTTCTTATGATATGTAGACTGGGGGGGTGAGAAGAGGTACAATCCGAGTTTCAGTGGTGTCTGGTGCAGGCAGGTCTTCAGGATGAACTGGTGATCGAACTGATGGGCTGGTATGGTGCTCAGACTGCTCTCCCTCGCTGAACTGCAGCTTCCTAGGCCTCTTAGGAGAGGGTTCCGGTGATGACTGCAGGTTAGAGGGTCCTTCTGGGGCTGGTCCCCGTCTCTTGAATCTGATAGCAATTGGTGTATCGTCGGACTCGTTCCCGGACTCGACTGCAGTTCCGATCTCAGCTGCAGGTCTGTCCGATTCCTCTGATAAATCGTATCTTGGATATGACCTTGAGTCCGGCAGATCCTTCAACAACTGAGCTGCCTTCCCAGTGCCTCCGACTTTCTTCTTGTCATGGTCCATATGACCTAGCCTCTTATTTGGGTGGAAAGGGTCAATGTTTCCCTTAGCTACTCCGGTTTTCTCCAAAAACCAACTAAGATGCGTTCCGTACGCCAACTTAGTTTTGAACTTCTTCTCATCGTCAAGCCACTCGACCTTGTTCACCTCGCGCACGAGTTGCCTGAAAATATAGTCCGCCCAATCGACTTCCTCTTCCTGAATCAACGCACCCAACACCATGAATTTCGACGATGACAGTTGGTCATAGCTGCCCGCCATCCCCATGACTATCTTGTTGGTGATGTCCAACGCAACACGGTAAATCCTTTTCAATTCATTCCTCTTGGCTGTAAACTTCAATTTCTCTGGGATATTTTCGACTTTAATCGTTTTCCAGGTTTCGACGGCTGATTGTTTGAGCGCTTCGACCGCCAAACCACGATGCTTCATCCCGAATACAGAACGAATCTTCTCTCGATCTATGCTGACAGGAACTCCGCCGACTGTGCTGTTAATCCCGTGTTGAATCAGATAAGCGTTGCGATAGAACTCAACAACATCTTCCTTGAACAAATGTTGCGGGTTGATGTCGAGAAACGGGTAGATCCCATTCAGCTTCATTGCCCGGATCAAATTGAGCATGTCGAAGTCTTCCAAATTTGCTTCGAGTAAACCTTCAAAGTCAACAACCATGGAGAAAATGACCTGGTCCTTCCCCGCCTTCAGATTCACTCCTTCGAAAGATGCCATTTCTGCAAATAGAGGATTTTTAGTGTATATTTTTGCTCTGTAAATTCTAGGGTTTCTGTAAGCGTAAAGAGTAAAGTGAAAGGTCTTCTTTCCTTATAAAGAAGATGAAAAGACGTTTGTATTAGTTTATTATATATTTGAACGGTGGTACGCCTTTTGATATTCTTTTGAATTTCAAATTTGAATCGGTGGCCCAATTAAAATTCGACGGTTGATTCTGATTGGCCATCGTAGAGGTTGATTTAATAGGCATTTGACGCGTGTATTAAAATTGCCACTTGGCTTATAAAAATGTAAATTTAAATGCTATTTCGTTAGCCAAAATAATATTATAAATGTGGCAGATAATAATTAAAAATTCAGAGGTCAGTTTAGAGAACTTAGTCGTTACGATTTGTCGATCGTTGACCACTCTGCAACAGGTTAGTTGACTTCTCGCCTGGTATTCTGAACAGCTAAGTTGCTTCGTCTGGCCTTCGTCTTCTCGCCTGCATCAGCTTAGGCTGATTCTGAGGGTCCGTCCTTCCTTTAACTTGCTTCAGTACTAGATTCCCAATCTAGTAATCCAAGGTCTCTACTCAGCTCTAGGAATCTTTCTTCTGGCAAGGGTTTAGTGAAGATGTCAGCTATTTGGTAGTCTGTGCTGACTCTTTCAACTCTAACCCTTTTGTTAAGCACATGGTCTCTAATGAAATGGTACTTAATGTCAATGTGCTTCGTCCTTGAATGCAAAACCGGATTGTTGGTTATTGCAATAGCACTATTGTTGTCACACCAAATAGGAACTTCGTTGGCAATTATATTATAGTCCCTTAACTGTTGTCTGATCCAAAGAATCTGTGCACAACAGCTACCTGCAGCTAGGTATTCTGACTCTGTAGTGGAGATAGAGTTAGAAACCTGCTTCTTGCTAAACCAGGATATCAGTCTGGTTCCCAGGAATTGACACGTTCCACTAGTGCTCTTCCTGTTGATTTTGCATCCGGCGAAATCCGCATCTGAGTATCCTGATAACTCGAAGTTGTCATCCTTGGGATACCATAGTCCAACATTAATTGTAGACTTTAGGTACTTAATTATTCTCTTGGCTGCATCTAGGTGTGATTGATTCGGCTTGGACTGGAATCTTGCACAAACTCCAACTGCATATGATATGTCTGGCCTGCTTGCAGTGAGGTACAGAAGAGATCCGATGAGTCCTCTGTAGTGGGTTGAGTCCACTGATATGCCTGCCTCGTCTGCATCCAGGTGAGTACTTGTGCTCATTGGAATTCTTGCGGACTTGGCTGATTCCATTCCATATCTCTTGATAAGATCTCTGGTATACTTTGCTTGGTTGATGAAAATTCCTTTTTCCATCTGCTTAACTTGTAATCCGAGAAAGAAGTTAAGCTTTCCCATCATACTCATCTCAAATTCTCCTTGCATGAGGTTGGAGAATTTCTCGCATAGCTCTGGATTGGTTGACCCGAATATGATGTCATCCACATAAATCTGGACTATTAATATGTGGCCTTCGTGATCCACTCTGAATAGGGTCTTGTCCACTTTCCTCTTGCAAAAACCATTTTTCTCAAGAAACACAGACAGTGTTTCATACCATGCTCTTGGTGCTTGCTTGAGTCCATACAGAGCCTTCAACAGCTTATAGACTTTGTCTCTTTTGACAAAACCTGGGGGTTGCTCTACATAGACTTCTTCTTCTAGGATTCCATTCAGAAACGCACTTTTTACATCCATCTGATAGACTTCAAAGTCCTTGAATGCAGCATATGCGAGGAATAGTCTGATGGCTTCTAATCTTGCAACAGGTGCATAAGTTTCATCAAAATCTATTCCCTCACACTGTGCATAACCTTTTGCTACGAGTCTGGCTTTATTCCTAACAACAGCTGTAACACCCCAAACTAGGCGGATATTACAGTGCCGTGGACCCCCGACTGGGACCCACCAGGCGAATGAAAATGAATGAATTACACAGGTAAATGTAGTACCGAACCACATTACAACATCAATTACTCCGATGAGGAGTTTTATACAACACACCCAGGATAAAATAGAATACATGTGTATTTTATGTGACGATAAAATACACAACACTGAATGAAATGAGCATTCAAACGGAATGTCTGCAGCGGAATAAATAAAGGAAACACAAATGATGAATAAATGATCAATGCATCGGGGCCCCTACTAGTATCATCAGGACTCGCCGCCAACATGCTCTTCCCGTGCCTTTGCCTTGCCGTGACTGAAACAAAATCCCCAACGGGCCGCCATACGTAACAACAATCCTCAAGAGTTGAAATTACACAATCATGAATTAGCGAAGTTATGAAATATTCTTAATTATGAATTACGGCTGAAGAGGAGCATCATAGTACGCCCGTAATGTCTGTGCAAGTGTACAAGACGAATGACCGGACACACCCGTCCTTGTACCTAATTAGTCTCACGGAGGTAAGCGTTACCGTGTGCGGTCCGATGTATCGGTGAACCCAATACATGACCATCGTGTGCCCGACTAAAAATTCCACATGACCACACCGACCCACGCAATATGAACCGGAAGTTCACATGAACGATAATGACCATGATGAATATCAATGAATAATAATTAGACAAGGCCAAGATGACTCACCGATATGAAAGTAATAGTGATGTGATTGATAACTTGATGAAATGATTTGGAACCGTCGTTCCTCGTGAATGAAATGATTATTCGACAATTACAAGTCTCAAAATGATTATTATTATGATGAATGAATTATGATTATGAGCAATCAACAACAAAATGAATGAGTATCCTTTTAACCGAGTAAGATTTAACTTACTCAATACCGATGAAGAATGTCCGTCCACGAACAACGTCCTAACCAAGATACCGGTCGCTCGAACAACCTTGAATAGCAATAATTACCAACAATCGTTCAATACACGTATTAAACAACAAAACACGACTAACCCAAAGGTCGAAACAACGATAATCAAACTCATAGGGCATTCCAACGAATACATAACCAACCACACAACTTCGAAAATATCCAATCCCGCATATGTCGAAATCAACACCAAATTGAGTATTTCGAACCAACAAAACACTTCAATGATATCAATAATCCATTAGGAATTCATAATTCATGATTACAACAACATCAACCGGAAAATCCCCAATTAACCGAAGTCAACCCCAAGGGTTCTTGAAATAATTCCGAAAATAACCATTAAATCCGTAGGAATATATTTATCCAAGTAGATAATCCATAACTAACATATTCCAATGATAATCCAAGCTTACACGAAGAAATCGGAAGGAAAACCCAAAAATCCGAAATTCTAGATCCAAGAGATTAATACCTTTGATTCGATGTGATGAAGACGATGAAATGATGGTCAATCCGAAAGATGAGCTTGAAGATGATGATTGATGATTACACCTCGAAGAACCCTCTCCGAATCGCTCGAAATCGCCCAAAAATACCGAAGGAATGAAATGAGATGAAAAATGACGAACTCTGACTAAACTGCCCAATTTATACTCAGTCCAGGTTAGCGTGCGCTAGCCCTTGTGCATAGCGTGCGCTAACGAGTAATTTGGGTAGTCCAGTACCCACTGTCCGAACACGGTAGCGCGCGCTACGTACCTCTTTGTAGCGTGCGCTACGGCCATACTACTAGCGTGCGCTAATATCCATTGTTAGCGTGCGCTAGCGAAATACTTGACGCCCAGTACTGGAGTCCAGAAAACCATCTGCCCTCTGATCTAACCTCGATAGCGTGCGCTACAACCATTATTTAGCGTGCGCTAATATATCGGTTGCGTACGCTAACAACAATGCATAGCGTGCGCTATGAATAAACGGTGCGATCCGGTAGCCACTGGACTCAACTCGATCCGCCTAGCGCGCTACTCCACACATATAGCGTGCGCTACTACAACCCGTTAGCGCGCTACTTACCACTCGTAGCGTGCGCTACAAATAATCTCACCTGCAGTCCAGTACCTTCTGGACTGCAGCCAAGGTAGCCTTAGCGTGCGCTAAAGCTGAGCGGTAGCGTGCGCTACCTATACCCAATTAGCGTACGCTAAAAGGAGTATGTAGCGTGCGCTACTCCTCAAGCACAGCTTGCAACGAAAATGACAATGATGATAAACACGGCACGAAACTCCAATCAGATTAGTGATGAATGACGATTGATACACGATACAATTACTCTGAATGATGAATACCATGACTGAATATGAGTGACAAATGATCAATGATGAATGAAATTACTGAGTATCAATTACTGAATGATAATTACTGAGTTACAACTGGGTATTACATACACCCCCCCTTAAAAGAGTTTCGTCCCCGAAACTAAGGGTCAAACAACTCGGGATAACTCTCCCGCATACTATCCTCGGTTTCCCAAGTAGCCTCTTCGACTCCGTGTCTAGACCACTGAATTTTAATCAAAGGAATCGTCTTATTCCTCAACTGTTTGATTCGCCGCTCTAAAACTCGTATAGGACGTTCCTCATATGAATGATCGTCGGCGATCTCGATTTCATCGAACTGAAGTATGTGACTCGGGTCGGCAACATATTTCCGCAACTGAGAGACGTGAAACACATTATGAATTCGGCTCAACGCCGGAGGTAAAGCCAATCGATAAGCTAACTCGCCCACTCGATCCAAAATCTCAAACGGTCCAATGAATCTCGGACTCAACTTTCCCCTCTTCCCAAAACGGAAGATACCACGACTCGGGGATACCTTGACCAACACATGGTCACCAGCCTCGAACTCTAATGGTCGACGACGGTTATCTGCATAGGATTTCTGTCGACTCTGAGCTGTCAACATACGACTCCTGATTAAAGCTACCTTCTCTCGGCGGCTATAAGCATATCGGGCTCGGCCGATTGATTCGATAAGTCGTCCCAACACAACGGAGATCGACAACGTCGACCATACAAGGCCTCGTAAGGTGCCATCTTGATCGAAGCATGCCAACTATTATTATACGTGAACTCGATCAATGGTAGTTGGGCTTCCCAATCGTCTTTCCAATCGAGGACGCATGCCCTCAACATGTCCTCTAATGTCCGAATGGTCCTCTCGATTGTCCGTCTGACCGAGGATGAAAAGCGATGCGAGATTAAGTGAGTTCCCATAGCACGATGAACGATTTCCAAAATGCGACACAAACCGTCCGTCACGATCGGAAGCGATACTTTTAGAGTACCGTGCGGTCGACTATCTCTTTGATGAGCAGTTGAGCAAGTCTCTCGGGACCCCACGTCTCCTTGATCTCAAGGAAATGAGTTGATTTAGTTAAGCGGTCCACGATCACCTGGATCGTATTCATGCCACGACTCGTCGGCAAACTCGTGATGAAATCCATAGAAATGTCTTCCCACTTCCATTCGGGAATAGGAAGAGGTTTCACATACCCACGGCCGATGTTCAATCTTAACTTGTTGACAGTTAAGCATCTCGAAACAAATTGCGACTTCTCGCTTCATATTACTCCACCATAATTTTGTTTGTGTCCTTGTACATCTTGCTAGACCGGATGAACGAGAATAAGGGTAGCATGAGCTTGTCAAAATCGAGTTTTTCAACTCGTCATTCGCCGGTACGCACAACCGATTCCTAAACCTCAAAAGTCCATCCTCGTGCACCACAAATCCAGGGGCTTTCCCCTGAGCCACATCCTCTCGGATGCGCAACAATGATGGGTCCGAACCCTGATTCTCTCGAATTGCCTCCTCGAGTGATGATGAAATCTCTAACATACAAAGCTGCCCGAACTCGGACCTCGATCTCGGGTCTAAGGAATTCTACTGAAGCTCCTTCGAATCGTTAAACGGAAAGCATCTGCTCTGAACGGACTTACGACTCAAGGCGTCGGCGACAACGTTCGCCTTGCCCGGGTGATAGAAGATCTCGATATCATAATCTTTGATTAATTCCAACCACCGTCTCTGGCGCATATTTAACTCCTTCTGAGTAAATATATACTTTAAACTCTTATGATCGGTGAATATCTGACAGGTGACGCCATAAAGGTAATGACGCCAAATTTTCAAAGCGAACACCACGGTGCTAGCTCCGTGTCGTGGGTCGGATAATTAACCTCGTAAGGTCTCAATTGCCGTGAAGCATAGGCAATAACCTTCCGTTCTGCATGAGCACACATCCGAGACCCCGTCCGACGCATCACTATAGACCACAAATCCTTCCGTCCCTGCGGCAAGGAAAGTACAGTCTTGACATTAACCGACTCTTGAGTTCCTCAAAACTCCGTTGACACGCGTCGGACCACGTGTATTTCTTATCCTTCCGCAAAAGGTTCGTTAAGGGTTGAGCGATTCTAGAAAATCCCTCTACAAATCGCCGATAATAACCCGCTAATCCGAGGAAACTTCGGATTTCCTTAACGTTCTTCGGAGGTAGCCAATCTCGAATAGCCTCCGTCTTCTGAGGGTCGACACGAACTCCGTCTGATGAAATTACATGACCGAGAAAAGTCACTTCGGACATCCAGAACTCACATTTGGAAAACTTCCCATAAAGTTGTTCTCGTCTCAACACGTCTAGCACTTGATGAAGGTGAAACTCGTGTTCCTCCCGGTCACGAGAATAAATCAAAATGTCGTCGATGAAGACAACAACAAACTGATCCAAAAAGTCGATGAAAACCCGATTCATTAACTCCATGAATACCGCAGGTGCATTAGTCAATCCGAACGGCATAACCACAAACTCATAATGACCATAGCGTGTTCGAAACGCCGTCCTCGCGATGTCCGACTCTCGGATCCGCAACTGATGATATCCAGACCTTAATTCGATCTTGGAAAATACTGAAGCTCCCTGAAGTTGGTCTAAGAGGTCATCAATACGGGGTAAGGGATACTTATTCTTGATCGTCACCCTGTTCAACTACCGATAATCAATACATAAGCGGAATGAACCATCCTTCTTCTTGACAAACAACACTGGTGCTCCCCACGAGGGCACTTTCGGTCGAATATAACCCTTCTCGAACAACTCTTCAAGTTGGTTCTTTAATTCTGCATTTCGGTCGGGGCCATCCGCACGGCGCCTTCGATATCGGGGGCGTGCAGGCTCCAACTCAATCGTGAATTCCACATCCCTCTGTGGAGGCAAACCGGTAACTCAAATGCGGAAAAACATCGGCATATTCCCTCACCACCGGAATATCCGTTAACATTACTGATGACTTCTCGGTTTTGGCCATATAGCACCAATAACCGACACATCCCTGATTGAGTAACCTTACTGCTTTCATTGAATTAATGACCTTACCAGAACAGCCGGGATTACCTCCCTGAAACACACATTCAACTCCATCGTCTGAAATGATAGTGACCATACGCTTACGGACATTAATGATGGCATCATGACGATCCATCCAATCAATACCCAAGATGACGTCGTCCCTCGGCAAATCTACCACGATTAGGTCCGCTGGCCATACACGACCATGAAACTGAATCGGACAATTCTGAATCTCACGATTACCGATAATTCGTCTACCATCAGGTAGTCCAATGACATAAGGCTCACAACTAGTAGCACTACCCAGACGTAGTCTACTCAAACATGACTCGGAAATGAATGAATGCGATGCACCAGTATCGAAAAGAGTACACACAGGTTGAGATAGAATATCGAGTGTACCTGAGATCATTCGGGCCTCTGGATCATCGGTCTTCTTCATCTCATAAATCCGGGGCTTGCTAGTCCCAGACCAGGACGCTCCGTCTGGCGGCTAAAAGCTCCACCTTTAGTCGCTCCGTCGTTTTAAACAGCCCGATTGAGTGGCTTTGATTACGAGCAGTGTTGCTTAGGGGCCTGAGATGACGTCTGAGTAGGTTTGGAGTCCCTAGGGCAAAAACGGGCCTTATGCCCAGCAATCCCACAATTATGACATGTGATAGTCTGCCTCGGACACTTGGTACTGAGGTGACCAAGTTCCCCGCAGTTATAACAGGTGATGGCCGAACTGGCCGCTCGAGACTGAGATTCCGCGGGTTTAGACGACACAGGAGGTCGCTCAGAAAAAGTAGAGCCCGCCCGCGGTTTCTTGAAAGTTGTCTGACCGCCTTCAGACTGATTTCGATTCTTTGATTTCTTACTAGCAGACGAAGGTTGCTGCTTAGCAATCTCTTTAGCAGTAAGCTCGTAGGTGAGAGCTTTCTCAATGAATTCGGCCAACGTGGTGCAATTATGATTAAGTAACTGAAGTCTCATACGGGGTTTCAGACTCTTGCTGAAATACTTGATCTTATCCGCCTCTGAATGAATGATGGATGAGGCGAAAGGGAGAAGTTCCTGAAATTTCTCGGCAAAGGCGAGAACATCCTCGTCTGATGAGGGGTCGGGAGTAAGCAATTCCGACAACTTGGCCTCCCTGAGTGGGGCCGGATAGTACCTCTCCATCATGAGAGTCTTGAACTGATCCCAAGTACATGATCCGTCTGTGGGCTTCAACGATAACCACCATGAATGAGCGCTCTTACCGAGATAGTAAGCCGCAACTGAAACTTTACGCCCTTCAGGGCAATCCACCATAGCAAATAACTTCTCAAAATGCTCAAGCCAGTGAACAATATCCGCCGGCTCAGATGAGCCCTCAAAAGTAGGTGGTCGCTGGCGAGAGATATCGCTAATGATATTGCTTACACCCCTCTCTTGCCTCTGAGGTGGCGGCGGAGGAGCCTGCTGATTTTGATTGACGGAGTTATGCATCGTCTCCATCAACTGAGCCATCTGGGTCATTTGGGCCATCATGCCCTGCATAAATGCGAGTGGGTCGACCCGGACACCCTCCGACCGAGCCGTGTCGGTACGACTCCTGACGATGAATGATTGCGTCCAGGTGAGTGAGTGGCGGTGTCGCCGCTCGATGAGTTAGCATTATTCTGGCATTTGCACGGGTATTCGCACGAGTTCTCGGGATTCGGCCCGCTCCACGGCCTCGTCCTCCACGCCCTCTCGCCAGCCCTTTCCATATTGAAGTGGAAAGTCATATGATGATTATACATCTCGCATGAGTATCACATTATGATTATATTATGAAATGATGAAAATGAGCATACGCGCTCAAATACAACGATTACATGAATGATTGATTGACGTGACATGATTATCGGATGAAGTTCTTGAAATGATTATCTTGAATGAGTTAACAAGATTAATGATTCGATCTTCACGATCAACAATGAACAATGAAATGAATTGGTGATTAATGAGTTAACTCGACCGTCCCGGTCAAAATGACAATGATGATTGAGGACTGTTAATCGATGAATTATGAATGAATGATTAATGCGAAATTATACCATGGCATTAGAAATCTTACAGTTCTTGGTCCGATTGGCTCGGCATTTGCACAGGTCACACGTGACGCGAAAGTCCAATGATACTAGTCCGATGACGATGATTTCAAATGAGACATGACTTGGAGGGTAGTATTCAAAACCACTCTCGATACCAACTCAGTAACACCCCAAACTAGGCGGATATTACGGTCTGTGGACCCCACTGGGACCCACCAGCGAATGAAAATGAATGAATTACAGTAAATGTAGTACCGAACCACATTACAACATCAATTACTCCGATGAGGAGTTTTATACAACACACCCGAGGATAAAATAGAATACATGTGTATTTTATGTGACGATAAAATACACAACATGAATGAAATGAGCATTCAAACGGAATGTCTGCGTGGAATAAATAAAGGAAACACAAATGATGAATAAATGATGCAATTTGGGGCCCCCTACTAGTATCATCGGGACTCATCGCCGTCAACATGCTCTTCCCGTGCCTTTGCCTTGCCGTGACACGAAAACAAAATCTCCCAACGGGCCGCCATACGTAACAACAATCCTCAAGAGTTGAAATTACACAATCATGAATTAATGAAGTTATGAAATATTCTTAATTATGAATTACGGCGAAGAGGAGCATCATAGTACGCCCGTAATGTCTGTGCAAGTGTACAAGACGAATGACCGGACACACCCGTCCTTGTACCTAATTAGTCTCACGGAGGTAAGCGTTGCAGTGTGCGGTCCGATGTATCGGTGAACCCAATACATGACCATCGTGTGCCCGACTAAAAATTCCACACAGCCACACCCGGCCACGCAATATGAACCCGGAAGGTCACATGAACGAGAATGACCATGATGAATATCAATGAATAATAATTAGACAAGGCCAAGATGACTCACCGATATGAAAGTAATAGTGATGTGATTGATAACCCAATGAAATGATTTGGAACCGTCGTTCCTCGTGAATGAAATGATTATTCGACAATTACAAGTCTCAAAATGATTATTATTATGATGAATGAATTATGATTATGAGCAATCAACAACAAAAGGAATGAGTATCCTTTTAACCGAGTAAGATTTAACTTACTCAATACCGATGAAGAATGTCCGTCCACGAACAACGTCCTAACCAAGATACCGGTCGCTCGAACAACCTTGAATAGCAATAATTACCAACAATCGTTCAATACACGTATTAAACAACAAAACACGACTAACCCAAAGGTCGAAACAACGATAATCAAACTCATAGGGCATTCCAACGAATACATAACCAACCACACAACTTCGAAAATATCCAATCCCGCATATGTCGAAATCAACACCAAATTGAGTATTTCTAACCAACAAAACACTTCAATGATATCAATAATCCATTAGGAATTCATAATTCATGATTACAACAACATCAACCGGAAAATCCCCAATTAACCGAAGTCAACCCCAAGGGTTCTTGAAATAATTCCGAAAATAACCATTAAATCCGTAGGAATATATTTATCCAAGTAGATAATCCATAACTAACATATTCCAATGATAATCCAAGCTTACACGAAGAAATCGGAAGGAAAACCCAAAAATCCGAAATTCTAGATCCAAGAGATTAATACCTTTGATTCGATGTGATGAAGATGATGAAATGATGGTCAATCCGAAAGATGAGCTTGAAGATGATGATTGATGATTACACCTCGAAGAACCCTCTCCGAATCGCTCGAAATCGCCCAAAAATATCGAAGGAATGAAATGAGATGAAAAATGACGAACTCTGACTAAACTGCCCAATTTATACTCAGTCCAGGTTAGCGTGCGCTAGCCCTTGTGCATAGCGTGCGCTAACGAGTAATTTGGGTAGTCCAAGACTACCGTCCGAACACGGTAGCGCGCGCTACGTACCTCTTTGTAGCGTGCGCTACGGCCATACTACTAGCGTGCGCTAATATCCATTGTTAGCGTGCGCTAGCGAAATACTTGACGCCCGATCGGAGTCCGAAAATCATCGCCTCGATCTAACCTCGATAGCGTGCGCTACAATCATTATTTAGCGTGCGCTAATATATCGGTTCCGAACGCTAACAACAATGCAAACCGTGAGCTATGAAAAAATCCGGTGCAGTCCAGTAGCCACTGGACTCAACCTGATCCGCACCTAGCGCGCGCTACTCCACACATATAGCGTGCGCTACTACAACCCGTTAGCGCGCGCTACTTACCACTCGTAGCGTGCACTACAAATAATCTCACTGCGATCCGGTACCTTACGGATGCGGCCAAAGGTAGCCTTAGCGTGCGCTAAAGCTGAGCGGTAGCGTGCGCTACCTATACCCAATTAGCGTACGCTAAAAGGAGTATGTAGCGTGCGCTACTCCTCAAGCACAGCTTGCAACGAAAATGACAATGATGATAAACACGGCACGAAACTCCAATCATATTAGTGATGAATGACGATTGATACACGATACAATTACTCTGAATGATGAATACCATGACTGAATATGAGTGACAAATGATCAATGATGAATGAAATTACTGAGTATCAATTACTGAATGATAATTACTGAGTTACAACTGGGTATTACAACAGCTCCGTCTTCATCACTCTTGTTTTTATACACCCATTTGGTGCCAATAACTTTCTTGTGATCGGGTCTGTCTGTTAGTTCCCAAACTTTGTTTCTTTCCATCTGCTCCAATTCCTCTTGCATGGCATTAATCCATGAATAATCTTCCAAGGCTTGTTCTGTAGTCTTGGGTTAAATTTGCGACATGAAACATGAGAACATCGCCATTCCTGCTGGTAGGGTTGACTGTCTCGTCTTAACTCCATCAGTCAACTTTCCGATAATTTGCTGAATTGGGTGATCCTTGAGCCATTTGGGGATATCGTCCTCTTCTGGGTTTGTTCCCCCTGTTGGATTGCTCTGGTGGTTATCTGCATCGGCTGGGTTCTGGTCTGCAACTGGATCAGCTACCGCCTTGTCATCTGCAGCTTGGTTCTGATCTGCAGATGAGTCTTTGTCAGCTCCGGCTAGGTCTTCTTCCACAGCAACTGGATCAGATAGGTTTGGTGATCCTGTCTGATCTGCAGTTGGGTCTTCATCAGTGCGGTTGGGTCATAAGTCTGATCTACAGGTGAGTCCACCATTCCAGTGTCATGTATAATGACTTCTTCAAGGTTCTTTGACTTGAGCTTGTTCTCAATTAGCTCAAGTTGTTTCCTGTACTCAACGGTAGATTCATCAAAAACAACATGGGGTGTTTCCTCCACAACTAAGGTTCTTTTATTAAAAACTCTATATGCCTTGCTTCTTTGGGAATATCCCATAAAGAGACCGTCATCAGTTTTAGCATCAAAGGCATTTAGCTGTGTTTTACCGTTGTTGTGGATGAAACACTTACAACCAAAAACATGAAAGTAAGCAACGGTAGGAGTTCTATTATTCCAGACCTCATAGGGAGTTTTTCCATGTCTCCCTACTATCATACTCCATTGCAGGTGTGGAAGGTCGTGTTGCGGCTTGACCCGAGAACCTTTTAAACAGGTCGCAATCATGGACCTTGCTTTGCTTCCTTGAGTTACATTCCTTCTTTCGGCAACACCATTCTCACGTGGCGTCACATTTGCAGAGAGCTCATCTTTGGATCCCATTCGATCGGCTGTCGGTTATCGCCTTGTTGAGAAACTCTCCTCATCTATCCGATCAGTCTTGATTATGGAGAGGGATTTCTCATTCTGGATCCTTCTCAGCAGCTCAGGTAACTTGGTCAGGGTTTCACTTTTCTTGTATAGAAAAATGATCCAAGTGTACCTTGAATAATCATCTACTATTATAAGTGCATGCTTTCGGCCGCTCAAAGTCCTTGGCTTGATAGGACCAAATAGATCCATGTGGAGTAGATCTAAGATCCTTGATGTGAGCGTTGTAGGCTGAACTGGCTTGAATGATGCCTTAGTCTGCTTTCCCTTCTGACATGCATCACAGAGTGCTTCCTTCTTGAATGCTTCATTTGGAAGTCCTCTGACCAGCTTCTGAGAACTAATCTTGTTGATGGCTTTGAAGTTTAGGTAACATAGTCTTTTGTGCCACAACCATCCATTCTCAGCTACTGTCTTGGATAGAAAACAGGAGTTAGGTGTTCCTGTGTTCCAATCAATCATGTAGACATCTCTTCTTCGGAAACCTTGTAGCTTTATTTCTCCAGATAAGATGTCTATCACCATACACTTCAAGATGGTGAATACTACTAGATTCTTCTCGTCACAGAACTGGCTTATGCTCAGGAGGTTGTACTTGAGCCTTTTGACATAATGAACTTTGGATATGACAATGTTTCCTCGGTGCAGCTCTCCAAAGCCTTTTATCTGTCCTCTAGAGATATCTCCAAAGGTTACATCGGGACCTCTTTCTTTGATATATTTGGTCAGCATCTTCTTGTTCCCGGTCATATGCCTCGAGCATCCAGAGTCTACAAACCATTCTTCACCTCCAAAATTTGAGCTTGAGGAGATGTGGTTGTAGTCCTTCCACCTTTTATGCAATTAAATAAGCAGAGATTTAGGTACCCAAATTTGTGTGGGTCCTTTGGGGTTAGTTGGTTTCCTGGAGAATTGATTTCTCCTTGGATTATAGAATTCATTATTATTATTATAACCCTTATAATGTAATACGTGGTCGAGGTCTAAATCTTGGTTGGATTGTATAGGATATTCCTCAAAATTTTGATAGTGTGGGCCATTTCTAAATCTAAGTGAGACCATTTATTAAATCTTTGTGGTCTCCACACTTGTTCATTTTGGTAATTAGGATAACCTTGAGGTTTCCATGCCCCTCCCATTATGAAATCTATTTTTGGGGAGTTGTTGGTAATAGTGGGCATGTTGTATGCAGCTTTGCTTTTGCACAGGCCATTGCCTAGTCGCTGTCTAGGTGGTCATGCAGTGTAACTCGATTGCAGCTAGACGTTTGACTGGCATTGTTGCTTTTTGAATATCGGTTTATACAGGCTCGTGATCGAGACCATTGTTTCTCCCTTGATAAACTTGGTTTCAGAACTAGAGGGAGTGTGAGAATCATATCCAAGGCCTGATTTGGTATATAGTGACCTCTTATAAGTACACAATTCGCCCATAGTTGAAGACGCCTTCAGGGAGGTTATTTCCTGCGCCTGAGTTTTATTTATCTGTGCCAGCTTAGTAAACTCAGCTTTGGCATGAGCAAGTGCAGCTGATTTTTCTTTAAGTAAAATGTTTAACCGATCTATCTCAGCTGTATTGACATTTGCCTGGTTTTTAAAGTCAGCTGTAGTTGTCTCAACCTTAATTAAATCTAGGCTGAGTTATTTGAAATCATTTTTCAGCTGCCTATTCTCATCTTGCAGCTGAGTCTTCTCTGCTGATACAGCTTGGTGTGCAGATTTGAGTGTTTCAAAATCTTTAAATAACTGATTTACCGATTCATGTAGATCCATATCTTGTGACATGGCTGAGCTATTATTTGAACCGGTGGGTTTAGAAGTTACCTCTTCATCAGCTAGGTTTGCCATCAGGCAATCATACTCCTCGTCTTCATCAGAAAAGAAACCGCCGCTTGATTCAACATGCTCCTGGTCTTCTCCGATGAGAGCTTTTCTTCTGTCTTCCTTTCTGCCCACCTCCTTCTTGGTTTCGTCCTTCTTGAGCTCGGGACAATCCATTTGGATGTGTCCTATTTTGTGACAGTTGTAGCATTCTACTTTCCAGCTCCCAGCCTTCTGGTTCCTTCTTGGATTCTCCTTGTAGTTTTTCTTATACTTGGAGTAGTTCTTTCTGAAATTGCTGAACCTTTGCATTATGAAAGCCATTTCTTCCTCAAAAGCTAGTGGATTTGGAGGTTTCACATCAGATAGGCTCTTGGCAGGGGACTCGGCCGCAAATGCGATTCCCTTCTCTGCAGGCTCAGTTGAGGATGAATTTGGAAGTTCGAACTCGTAAGCCTTCAGATCAGAAAACAGCTCCTGAATCATTATTTTATTCAGGTCCTTGGACTCTCTCATGGCTACGGCCTTCATGCTCCATTCGGGGTTGAGAGATCTGAGGACCTTTAGCGCCATTTCCCTATTGCCATAGGTTTTGCCCGGGGAGTTGATCTCATTGATAATCTCAGTGAACCTTGTGTCCACTTGATCTATAGATTCACCATTCTTCATTTTAAAGTTGTCAAATTTTTGGGTAGCAATTGACAGCTTGTTTTCCTTGATCAGCTCCGTTCCTTCACACATTAGAGCTAATGTGTCCCAAATTTCTTTGGCATTCTTACAGTTTTTGATCTTGACCATGGTGGATTTGTCAAGAGTTTGATATAACACATCTCTGGCCCGGTTGTCAAGATTGGCCAGCTTTCTCTCTTCGGGGGTCAGCTCCGTCCTCTTCTTAGGAATCTTTTCTGGCCTCCCAGCTGCGATCTCCTCGGCTGTGTTGTCCTTCTCAAAAATGAATGGACCGTCTTCAATGATGCACCACATGTCGTCATGAATTGAAGATAAATGTGCCTGCATTCTTATCTTCCACAGATCATACTCGTCAACTGAAAAGACAGGGAGTCTAGAGTCCATGTGTTCCATTATAGAGTGAGAGTTAAGATATATATCTAATATAGATCTGGTTCGTGAAAAAAAAATGAACCAACCTCTCTGATACCACTTGTAGGTCACAAGTCGTCCAGGAACAAGTCTAGAGGGGGGGGGTGAATAGACTTGTTGAAACTCTTGAACTCTTTTTCACGAAGAGTGAGTTTCTTCAGCTGATAGTCAAACAAATGACTTGGAGTCGTTTGTTCTTGGATATGTGCGGAAGTCAGCTGATGACGAATAGAAATCAACTTAATGAAACACTTAACAATGTATGCAGCAGTTAAAGTATGATGCAGTAAAACAGTAAATAACACAGACAATTATAGTGGTCTCAGAGGTGGGGTAATTGTAACACCCCCAAATTCTATTGGGTTATTACAGTGCCGTGGACCCCACGCCAGGAGATCCACCAGGCGAACATGACTAAAATACATTAAATTAAACAACAAGGGAAAATCATAGTCCCTACCATGACATCCGACACTATATTCCGATAAGGAATTTCAACGACAAAAGTGGCCTACATGGCCAAAATGAAATACAACAGCATCCACGAACATCTGTTCGGGTAAAACAACACGACAACAACTGACAAGACTGGAGTACACTCCAACTGACTGACCAACAATGAACAACTCGGACTAGTATCGCTCGAATGCCTCGTCGCCATCGTCATGCCCCTGTGCCTCAACTCTCTCCTCGCAAGCACCTAAAACATGAAAACATGTTCCGCCCCACAGTCGGTCATCAGATAATGAACATCAAATACATGTATAACATGATATGCATCCAAAGGCAGAATGAAACGGTATAATGATGATAATAATACGAGATGCTCACAAACCAAGGTAAGAACCGAGCATTCGTGAAATACTATGCCCATGGCATACTATTAATACCTATTCGACAGGTTAGAACATAAGTGCCCAACGGCGAATCATTATCACAGAATACCACAATGACTTACACGACATGAACCAAACCAGAACAGGATGAAATATGAATCACAATGCCCGGAGGCTCCAATGAAATTAACAAGACAATCACAAGGCCTAAAAACCACTCACCAAATCACAAATATCACAATCACATGAAGCCGAAACAGCCCGAAGCTGTTATTGATTAGGGCCGAAGCCACAGCATGAAAGCCGTATCACAATTAGGGCCGAAGCCACGGCATGAAAGCCGTATCACAATTAGGGCCTAGCCACGGCATGAAAGCCGTATCACAATTAGGGCCGAAGCCACGGCATGAAAGCCGTATCACAATTAGGGCCGAAGCCACGGCATGAAATCCGTATCACAATTAGGGCCGAAGCCACGGCATGAAAGCCGTATCACAATTAGGGGATGGTATGTTGTCTTGAGTCGGCCAGCACCATCCTCGACAGTCCCAACTCAACACCTCGATTTCCTTAGAACGGCTAACCGATGACAATGATGCAGCGGATGATTCCATGAATGCTTGAGCGCTTCGATTTCCTTATAATGGCTAATCGATGTGAACGATATGATGAATGATTGAATACTTTGATTTGCCTGCGAACGGCAATTCGATAACAATGATATGAAGGATGCCTCGGCACCTTTAATCGGTTACCGACGACGAAGGTGAGAAATGAATAAGCCAATGCCTTTAATCGGCGTGTACAGTTTTAATGACAATCCAAAAAGGAATAACAATGATCTCAACAATGTCTTAAATTGACATCTATATTAACAACAATCGATACATCGACCCCGCGAACCAGCTATCGACAATGACATTAATAATGAGTATCACAATGCCTTCAATCGGCCGTTAACGAACAACAATAAATATTTGGCAAAATTGCCGAAAGGTATCGTATCGAACGATCTCTCAATATCAATGAATTCATGAAGAGACTAAGTCTCGGAATGATACAACACATTTATACACATATATGATGACATTAATCTCATTGACTAGTACAAGTATAAAACTTGCCTCAAACCGAAGGCGAGGAAGTCCTTCCACGAACAACGTCCTTAATAGGGAATACCGGCCACTCGAACAACCTTGAATTACACAAGCACCAACAATTCGCTTAATATACGAATCAAACACGAATATAACGAACTCGAAACGTCGATACGATTAAACTAAGTTCATTGGGGCATTATATCGAATACGTTGTGGCCAAACTCCGATTGTTTACAATCAAATCTCAATATATCAATATCAAATCCTCCAAGAAGTGTTTCAAACCAACAAACATCTTCCAAATGATCAATAATCCAAAATGAATATCCTAAAACGTGATTTCAACAACAATTAATCGAAACCCCCAATTTCAACTCGATATTCAAAGTGTTCTTGAATAATCCCTCAATAATCCAATGAATCCTTATACAAACTCATAATCATATACATATCCCTTCACATAACATGATTATAACGTCCAAAACATCATATCTCAACACAAAATCGAAATCCAAGATGTTGAAGAAGTTACCTCTTGAAGATCCAACCACTTCGATCCGAAGAACACGAGTTAATCGAGTATCCAAGCTTCACGATCGAAAGGAGATGAAGAAAATCAAACACTCAAATGATAATTGATGAAGAAATCTCTCCCTCAAGCTATTCTCTCTCGGTTGCAGGTGAAGAAGTGGGAAAGAAATGGAAGAAATGAGCTGAAATGCTCAAAAAACGAATTTATAGGGGTTGACTCGGCTGACAGACTCGACCGTGTCCACCTGACACGGTCGCGGCGCGCAGCTGGCCGGCAGGGACTCGACCGTGTCCTGCTAGACACGGTCGCGGCGCGGAGGGGCCTTCCGATAGTGACCTGTCCGACAGCGACTCGGCATGACTCGACCGTGTCCTGGAACACGGTCGGGCGTGTCGGCAGTCGGTTCTGGCTTATCCAGAAGAGTTCGACTCGGCCGTGCCAGACGACACGGTCGGGTCCTGTGGCAGAAACTTCGGCATTTCCGGACGAGTATGGTACGGGCCGTGTCGGACGACACAGCCGAGTTCGGTCGGCAGTGATCGGCCAATAACTGAAAAAATGAGCGGGTGAGCTAAAACGGCCATAACTCTCTCGTCCGGACTCCGATTGACTCACCGTTTGAACCATTGGAAAGCTAACTCGATGCTCTATAATATTGCAAAGATTTAGAATTTTTGGAGTTACCAAAAATTAATGGTGATCTAACAAAGTCGAACTCATATGAGGAAAGTTGAAACAATGAACAATAACGATACACAACTCGAAGTTTTTCCGAACGGTGAACACGGTGAATGAACATGATTGATGAATGATTATAATTGAGTGAAAATCCACTGAGTAACAATCACTGAATGAAATTACTGAATGATAATGACTGAATTACAACCGGGTATTACAGTAATCCTCTACTAATCCACTTTTCTCCAAACCAGTTGGAGATGAATTCACTATAATTTTCAACCAGTGATAAATATTACAGTGATTCAAACCACACTACAACAGCTTCCAACCAGTGGAAATCCGTGCCGTTGTACACACTTGACTGCCTTGCACCTCTTGATCCTCGATCCTCGGATGCCTTTACAGTCTCTTACTTCAACCAGTGAAGTACCCCGTACTCAAGATTATAGACAAGAGTGTTTGTCTTCTCCAACTTAAGAGCTTCCTTAAGTATGAACTTTTAGATCTGCTCTTTTCACGATGCTATTTGATTGCTTGAGATTGCTTGATTGCTTTGATCGCTAGAATGTATGTTCGCACCGGTAGTTGCTCAATTTCAAATCTTCGGATATATATAGATCACGATCTCTGAGCTTCTTCCTTGTAGCCCTTGCAAATCTTTTGAACAAATCCGTCCGTTGGAGGGAGACTTCATTGTTTAATCTTTCTGAACGTTGCAAGGCTGGATTCCCATTATTTAATTTTATCTTCTGACCGTTGTGAAGACTTCTGCATGTGAGCGCCGAATCTTTTGAATATAAAAGGATTAAAGTCTTCAAGGTGGGTCAGGATGATTTATTTAAATCATATCTCTTGCGGGAATCACTCCAATTTGTCTCTTCACGTTGCATGTGAGCTTTTCGTAATATTTGACTTTTCAACGCATGCTGACGTGGACTTGGAGTACTTGGCTGTAGTCGAGTAGGCTGCTATGCAGCTAACTTCTCTGCAGATAGGTCCTCTCGGCTGTTCACTGTTTGTGACTTATCTGGTTAGGTGACTTCCCTGAGGTACCTCGGCTGCAGTCTGGTCAAACTTCCTGATAAATTTAGTTGACCAGTGCTACTCTGACTGGAGTCGGCTGTTCCTCTCTGATGGACTAAGCTGTACTTAGTACTTAGCCGTTTTTCAGTCTAACAAATTTTGGCCTACAGAAGATACTCATTTGGTTCTTCTTTACATTTTGCCAAGTTTTATACTTAACATATTTTGGCCTATGGAAGATACTCATTTGGTTCTTCCTTACATTTTGCCAAGTTTTATACTTAACATATTTTGGCCTATGGAAGATACTCATTTGGTTCTTCCTTACATTTTGCCAAGTAATAAACATTTGATTTAATATTAATGACATCATCAAAATCTAACAAGTATTCCTAACACTTCCCCTTCTTTCCAAAACGGAAAACTCCTCTCGTCGGCGACACCTTCAGCAAAACGTGGTCTCCCACCTCGAATTCTAAAGGTCGACGACGGACATCGGCATATGACTTCTGTCGACTCTGGGCAGTCAACATCCGTTCTCGAATTAATTCTATCTTCCGTCTCGTCTCTAAAACGACATCCGGTTCGGTCCCGACCAAATCGAACGCCTCATTCCAACAAATCGGTGATCGACAACGCCGCCCATAAAGTGCCTCATACGGTGCCATCCGAATCGACGCGTGCCAACTATTGTTGTACGTGAATTCGATCAATGGCAAATGCTCCTCCCAGTCACTACTCCATTCGAGAGCACAAGCACGCAACATGTCCTCGAATGTCTGGATAGTGCGTTCCGACTGTCCATCTGACTGGGGATGAAAAGAGGTACTCAAATGCAAACGGGTACCCAACGCCTTATGCACCGCCTGCGAAAAGTGCGATACAAAACGGCCATCACGATCCGAAACAATAGACTTCAGAGTACCGTGAAGCCTCACAATCTGCGCGATAAACACACGAGCCAACTTCTCCGGGCCCCAAGTGTCCTTGATGCCCAGAAAATGTGCCGACTTGGTCAGACGATCAACAACCACCCATACCATATTCATGCCCGACCTCGATCTCGGCAAACTCGTAACGAAATCCATCGATATATCTTCCCATTTCCATTAGGAGCGAAGTGATCGCAATAACCTACGGTCGATGCTCGATTTTGACACTGCGGCAAGTCAAACATCTCGCCACAAACTGTGCGACCTCCTCCTTCATATCATTCCACCAGAAGTTCCTCCTCAGGTCCTTGTACATCTTACTCGAACCAGGATGAACGGAATAGGGTGTAGAATGGGCCTCACGCAAAATACTCTGTCGCAACTCTGGATCGTTCGGCACACAGAGCCGACTCTGGAATCTCAAAACACCATCCTCGTGAATCACAAACCCAGGAGACTTTCCCTTAAGAACGTTCTCTCGGATTTGAGTAATCATCGTATCCTCTAATTGCTTCAGCTTAATTTCATCGATCAAAGACGATGAAATCTCTAAAGCACAAAGTTTCCCGACAGTTCCAGGCAACAAAACCTCAACATCTAACTCGATCAAAGCCCGCCGAAGCTCGGACTGTGGCGTAAGGATCTCAAGCGTTCGCAATGCGATCGGTTTCCGACTCAAGGCATCGGCCACGACGTTCGCCTTGCCCGGATGATAAAGGATTTCGAGGTCATAATCCTTAATCAGTTCTAACCACCTCCTCTGCCTCATATTCAACTCCCGCTGAGTAAATATGTATTTCAGACTTTTATGATCAGTAAAAATCTGACATGCAGAGCCGAAAAGATAGTGACGCCAAATCTTGAGCGCAAAAACGACTGCCGCTAACTCCAAATCATGATTAGGGTAGTTAAGCTCATAAGGACTCAACTGTCTCGACGCATAGGCAATGGTCTTGCCGTGCTGCATCAATACGCACCCAAGACCCTGACCCGAAGCATCGCTATACACGGCGAATCCCTCGTTGCCACATGGCAACGCCAAAACCGGAGCTGAAGTCAAACGCTTCTTCAGTTCCTCAAAACTCGACTGTATCTCATTGGTCCAGACGAACTTCTCGGATTTCTGGAGCAACTGTGTAAGTGGCCGAGCTAGTTTTGAGAAACCCTCGGCGAACCTACGGTAGTAGCCAGCCAAACCCAAGAAACTACGGACCTCCTTCACATTTGTGGGCGATGCCCAATCCAACACTGCCTCAATTTTCTGCGGATCTACACGGACTCCCTCGGATGAAATCACGTGACCCAAAAACATCACTTCCTTCAGCCAGAACTCACATTTCGAGAACTTCGCATAGAGTTGCTCGGTCCTCAAAATGTCTAACACTATCCGCAGATGATGGGCATGCTCTTCCTCATTCCTCGAATAGATAAGAATATCGTCAATGAAGACGACAACACACTTGTCCAAATACTCGATAAAGACTTTGTTCATCAATTGCATGAACACCGCCGGCGCATTAGTTAACCCGAAAGGCATAACTACAAACTCGTAATGTCCGTATCTCGTCCGAGAAGCTGTTTTCGGCACGTCGGACTCTCTCACCCGAAGCTGATAGTACCCCGATTTCAAATCAATCTTCGAGAATACCGCAGCTCCCTGCAACTGGTCAAACAAGTCATCGATTCTCGGCAAAGGATACTTGTTCTTGATGGTCACCTTGTTTAGTTCGCGATAGTCGATACACAAACGTAGTGAACCATCCTTCTTCCGCACAAACAGGACCGGTGCGCCACAAGGCGAGGCACTCGGTCGAACATACCCCGACTCAAGAATCTCACTCAACTGCTTCTTCAAATCTGCCATCTCTGAAGGTGCCATGCGATACGGCGCCTTCGAAATTGGAGCCGCGCCCGGCTCTAACTCTATAGCAAACTCAACCTCACGATCCGGTGGCAATCCCGGTAACTCGTCAGGAAATACATCCGGAAACTCACTAACGACTGGAATCGATGAAAATTCGACTCCACCATTCTCCATCTTCAAGGCGTAGCACCAATAACCAGTACACCCCTTTCGCAGGAGACTCATCGCCTTCAAGGCATTAATGACAAATTTCTGATTTCCCCTCCTTCGCCCATGAAGGAGTGCTCGGTGCCATCCTCGGCTAACATGGTGATGATTCTCGTGCGGTAGTTCATGATTGCGCCATGCCGCTCGAGCCAATCATCCCCGAGAATCAAATCCTCACCCACAATACTAACGACAATAAGATTAGAGAGCCAAGATATCTCACAAATAAACACAGAGCAGTCTCGGACTTCTCGATCACCGACAATTCTATCACCGCTAGGAAGTTTAACGATGAAAGGCTCGCAAGGTGACAAGCAGTCGAGACTCAAACGGCGTACACACTCTAGAGAAATGAATGAATGCGTGGCACCCGAATCAAAAAGCACACCGACAGGATGAGAATGGATATGAACGGTACCTGTCACCACAGTAGCTGTTGGGTCATCGGCCCTCCTCATCTCGTATATACGCGGCTGGGCGGAGCCGACACTGGAAGCTCCTCCCTTAGCGGGCTGACCCCGACCCCTACCTTGGCCGGTGCTCGGTGGAGGCGGCGGAGCAAATGAGCCCTGGTTCACACTCGGCTCCAACGGTACTGGTTGAGAAGAACGGGCGCCGCGAAGCTGTTTGACCTGCTCACAAAAGGGGCCTTGTGGCCCAGCTGTCCACAAGTGTGACAAGTAAACTTCGGACGAGAACACTGCCGGCTCCTATGGCCCTGCACACCACAGTTAAAACATGTGGGTTCACGAGCGGAGGTTCCGGCGGCACCCCGAAAGCTCCCAGAGAAACGAGCCGAACCGCCCGTTGAAATATTTGCAGCTTGAGATTTCTGCTGGCCTCCACTCTTGGGACCAGAAAAATTTCCGACCGACTTCTGTTTCTTGCTTTCACGAGCCAAATCACTAGTCGTCACTGACATATCATAAGCGAGGGCCCTACTAAGATAATCCTTCAAGGTAGTGCGGACGAGTCCAGACATGTAGTCCCGAATGGGCAGCTTCATCCTCCTGGAAAAATGGAAAATTTTGTCGCTCTCAGCGACAACTTGGGTCTTCACATAACCCAACTCCTTGTTAAAGTCGGCAATGGCCTGAGATACGGGGATATCCCGTGGTTGAGCATTATAGAAAGCATGCACTCGAGCCTGTCTGACCGGCCACAGACAATATTCGGTCTCCATCAATTCTTGGAATTCGGTCCACGAAGCAACGTGATCTTTGGGGCCAACGGCCTCCCACCAATCTGTAGCATCTCCCGTGAGAAAGTATTGAGCAATAAGGACCTTACGGTCCTCGGGTCAGTTGGTAGCAGTGAAGACTTTGGATATCTCCTTGATCCACCCTTCCCAGCCGATCGGGTCCGAAGCTCCCGAAAACTGAGGAGGATGCATCTTGATGACATCCTGAAGCCAGCGATCCGCTCCGCCCCGATTAGCATGGGCCTGATCGGGGTTCTGGACCACCTGAGCTATAGCCACCATCTGGTTAACCATTTGTTGCATAACAGCCGCAATACCAAGATCGGCGCGCTCCTGAGAAGAAGCATGACTGTGACGGTCACCAGACGCCGGCTCGAAGAATGCGACGTGGCCGCCCCACCGGCTGCCCCACGTCCTCGGCCGCGTCCACGACCACGACCACGACCACGACCACGGTTTCCTCCGGCATCCATACTGATGTTGAGAGATAACAAAAGTATATCGATGATGAGTAAGGGAGGAAAAGCAACTACGATCCAAAAGTGGAAATACAATGCAAGAAACAAAAGAGCCGAATAAGAAAACTTACGAGCACTAGAATTACTGGGATGCTGGCAGCGGTGTGACAATGTGGAAAACAAACACGACTAGACCCAAATAACCGACAAGCCTAGGTATCCATAAACCTAGAGTTCCGATACCATTTTCTGTAACACCCCCAAGATATTCGAGGTGTATTACAGCGCCGTGGACCCCTACATGGGATCCACCAGGCTAACACAGGAAAACACCTCTCGACTAACTGTCTCGGTTAGCGAGGAGACAACTGTTAACAACAGAACATAAAACAACACGTCCGGTACAACCGGCACAATAAACATCAACCGACAAATACAGTAACTCCAACGAAATCCAAACACAATCCGAAAGGGCAAACCTAATTACTCGCGAGTACAATCTATAAGTTTAGAAATACAGGGAACAACCATATCGAATTAGACAAAGGAAATAAGACGACCCAAATGCACATGTCAACGACCCTGGCCGACATCCTCGTACTGTCCCGGTGCTCGCTCGTCCGGATAATCATAACCTGAAATCCACAACAAGAATTTCCCCGAAACGGGTCCCCCAAAGGGGTTAGCAATTACGCTAGTACAAGTAATCAAGGCAAACCAATCGCTTACACATTTCATAGTACATGCACCAATATCATTTCAAAAACCAAAACTAGACATGTCTTTTCCGGAAATAAACAGTCAAACAATTTGCCTAGGGAACAGAGTCATATCATAAATTCCCGCACGAGGCCTCTAAGGACCCTTCCGCACTGGCTATATTATAAAACAAAACACGCACATGCATCGCCTTGGGAACAGAGTCATATCATAAATTCCCGCACGAGGCCTCTAAGGACCCTCTCGCACTGGCTAGCTAAACAAACTCATGAATCCGGGACGCAAACCTTTGGATTCCCTCCTTGATCCCGTCGGACCAACACGAGGTGAGAAAATCACACACAAAATACATTACCATTCCACGTTAAGCATAAAGGTTCCCAAAAATACTTGCCTTGAATTATTGACGACGCGAAGAACGGAAAGGAAAGTCACCGACGAACGCTAGGAACCAATGAAACCGAACCTAACGATTCGAAGAATACATTCACAACCATTTCTAAATGAATACGGAATTGGAATACACCCGAAAACCCGCCTACGATTCATGTATATTCGTATATAAACAACAACGAGGGCGGACCACAACCAAACCCTCTCGATTCCGAAAAAATCACGAAATATACCATGAATCCGTAGGGAAACTAAGAGTACCAACAAGATTAATCATATTCATCATGAATCCATCAACAAAACGGAACGGATCGGAAGAAAATCCCAAAACCCCCAATTTATCGAAAAGTAGGGTTCTAAGAGATTTACCTTGGATTGATGATGAAGAACACAAGTAGGTGTTGTTAATCTACTTCAAAAACTCAAGGTAGAGGATGCCTGAAATAATCGAAGGGAAGAATCGCTCGGAAATCACCCGGAAGAGCTCTGCGTCGCGGAGAAGAAACGAAATGGAACTAATCTGCTCATCTGGGTCAACTCCCTGGTTTATATAGCCAGGGAGTGTTAGCGCACGCTAATCCTCAAGGTTAGCGTGCGCTAACGGGATAAAATTACAAGCCAAAATAGTTAGCGTCCAGTCCAGTAGCCAGATTTCTGGCCGTTAGCGTGCACTACTCGAAACGTAGCGTGCGCTAATAACCACACGGTAGCGCGCGCTATCGACTAATAGCGTGCGCTACCTGGACATCAGCCGAGTCCAGAAGCTAACTGCCCAAAACTCACCTGACCCGTTAGCGTGCGCTACCATACGAGCGTAGCGTGCGCTAACTGGCACCTGACCGATTACAGAAATAAACTGTCCAGTACTGGACACCCACACTAGCACACGCTACCGGGCATCATCAGCGTGCGCTAGCCTCTCGACATTAGCGTGCGCTAGTATACGTAGCGTACGCTAATACGCTAGTCCAGAAGGCTGGAAAAACAGCACTGCCACTCCCAGGGCTACTCGCTAGCGCGCGCTACGAAACAAACGTAGCGTGCGCTACTAAGGGACCCCTAGCGTGCGCTATGCAGAAAAAATAGCGTGCGCTAGGTATGAAATATGAACGGTTCAAAACACCGGAAGGTGAACGAAACATCCAACGGAACATCTCAACGGGCATCATAACATAGAATAGATCCACGGCAACCCCGAAACGGCGGTTCCGCACAACAATAACGTGGATAAAATCCATAGATAATAGAAAAGATACACTGAAAGATACACGAGGGTCACTACTATCGGGAAATACGCCGAAAAAGAAAAAATACAAGGGGAAGAAAAATGCGGATATTACAAAGGTTTAGTGGGAGCACACGTTATAAGTATGCTAATGGGATTAGTATACTCGAACACGACATAACCAATTTGGTCACATGAATATAACATAGGGATTACCAATGACTGAATCGAAAGATTGTGATAGGTATATGTGGACCTTTGATTTGAGGTTTCAGTAGAAGATGTGCTTGTGACATTAAATTAGTCATTAGAGCAGTTCAATCCAATCACCGTTTGATGGGGTCAACCTCAAAATGCAACTTAGTGGACAAGTAGGAGTCTCTACTGAATAATATAGGATTCTTTCTCCTTTTAGTGAGCAGGTAAATGTCCTATGCGGTTAAATGTCAAATAAAATCATAAGTCTTTGGACAAAGCTGATAGAGCTAGTTGTATTTGACACACGAGAGTTCGGTAATCTCGGTTTGCATTAACCAAATGCATAGAGTCAAGTTACAATAAGATTTGACTTTACCGTGACCCTAATACTTGACCGGGACATATAATTGAAGGGTTTATACGTATATAGTATTCACGATATTATGGTTTTGGAATGATCCATGCATTTGTTCTTAGTAGGGTTACGGTACGGAGCACTAGACTGGCTAAATGCTATCCGTACTCCTTGGTTCCTCCCATTGCCGACTAAGAGGGACCTATGGAGTCACGCACAAGGATATTTGATGGATAAAATATGTATTTATTGTCTCTTTATTAATATCGGATATTGGATATCTAATTTGATTTATTTGATAAATCATGTGGTCTTGTGTGTAGTATCCGGTATTTTCGCACATTACATGCTGGCCGTGAGTTTGTGAGGAAGGATAAGAAATTTTTTTCTTGACATTATTTCATCTTAGAGAGATAAAAAGGAAGAAGAGAAGAGAAGAAAAATACTATATCAATTCCAAGCAGTGTTATTTGAGAACGAATTGATATATATAATTTTTCCAATCAATATCTGACGCATGATAACATAGAGACACTCGGCATATTCGGTGTTTGATCATTCATCAAGCTAGAACGAATCGGATTGTTCGTGTTGGTGAGAGAGTGAGAGTATTGTATTATAATTTTGAATATTAAATTAAATAAGGCACTTATTATTACTATATTACTGTATATAACTGGCATCGTGATTTGGTATATAGAATAATAGTCCTTGCATTCGAGAGCAAACATTCCACTCCTTATGGAGATAATGAGATAGGCACTAGAAGTGTTTAGGGCTCGAATGCGTAATTGGTTCGCAAGTCGATAAAATTAACTGGGCAGTATGTTTATACAAGACATGTATAACATGTACTTTGACATGTAGAGTGCCTGTCTTCACTAAAGTTTAGTGGGAGCACACGTTATAAGTATGCCAATGGGATTAGTATACTCGAACACGACACAACTAATTTCATCACATGAATATCACTTAGGGATTGTCAATGACTGAATCGAAAGATTGTGATAGGTATACGTTGACCTTTGACTTGAGGTTTCAGTAGGAGATGTGATTGTGACATTAAATTAGTCATTAGAGTAGTTCAATCCAATCACCGTTTTATGGGGTCAACCTCAAAATGCAACTTAGTGGACAAGTAGGAGTCTCTACTGAATAATATAGGATTCTTTCTCCTTTTATTGAGCAGGTAAATGTCCTATGCAGTTAAATGTCAAATGAGATCCTAAGTCTTTGGCCAAAGCAGATAGAGCTAGTTGTATTTGATACACGAGAGCTCGATAATCTCGGTTTGCATTAACCAAATTCATAGAGTTAAGTTATAATAGGAATTGACTTTATCGTGACCATAATACTTGACCGGGACATATAAGTGAAGGGTTTATAGGTATACAGTATTCACCACATAATAGTTTTGGAATGATCCAAGCATTCGTTCTTAGTTGGGTTACGATACGGAGCATTAGACTGGCTAAATGTTATCCGTACTCCTTGGTTCCTCCCATTGCCGACTAAGAGGGACCTATGGAGTCACGCACAAGGATATTTGATGGATAAAATATGTATTTATTATCTCTTTATTAATATCGGATATTGGATATCTAATTTGATTTATTTGATAAATCATGTGGGAAGTGCCGATTACGCCCGTTAGATGATGCCGATTATGGCCGTAAGGGCCGAGTTACAGTCGTAAGCAGCTGCCGGTTACGGCCGTAACGTGCACGCCTATATAGGGCCTGGGCGACGGGATTTTTCCCATTTTATTCATTTCCCTCTCGCTCTCGCGGCTGCCGGACGAGTGAGGTGGAAACACTGACTCTTGGTCGATTCCACTCAATTCCAAGGGGTTTTGGAAGGCTTGTGTCGATTATAACAACATCTAATCCTTGTTCTTCGTCGGATCGAGGTAATTTCTTGAAATCTCCTAGGGTTGACTTTCGGGATTTCCTTCTTGATTTTCATTGTTCGTCCGATTTTGATGAATCGGTCGTTGTTATTGAGCATTAATAATCGTGTTCTATGGATTGTATATCCGTATTTCGAGTTCATTCGAACCCAATCGGGATTTTTGGTGTTCTAAAGAAACCTTGAACATTTAATATCCGATTAAATGTCTCAAAGGGTTCTCTTCGATTCTCGAATGTGTTTTCCGTTGTTTTCAATTGTTATTCTCGTAGTAATCGTGTTTCCGTTGGATTTCATGGAGGATTGTAGGTGTTCGGGGGGGTTTTCCGGGTTGTGCCGTGTTCGTAGGAATATTCGGGCGACGACAATCGAGGCAAGTATCTAATTATACGACTTGTATCTTGTGACTAGAAATCACGTATTAGGTTAATGATGATTTTTCTTGCCTTCGTAAATATGTTCCGTTCGAGTTGGTTGTGTATTCCGCAATTTGAAGGCTTTGTGATGATAGTGTTATATTGGTATATGTGTTAGGTTTTGTGCCATTTGTGCAGGATTGCAATGTACATCAGGATGGTTGTACACTTGGTTGTGCAATGTATTGTGTATCAATCGTGAGTTATGTTGGTTGTGTGTCGTTGATTAATGACAGTTGTTGTGAGTGTTGAGATTGTGTTATGTGCGCGTGATGTACGATTTTGTGGTGATCAATGTGATTGATTAACTGTGGTCATGGTTGTATGAACTATGAATGTGAATATGTGTGTGACCGCTAAGTTCACTCGTGATGGTTCGACAGGACCTACGAGGACTTGTGGCAGTGGACTACGGGGTTAGAACTTAGTGAGGCACTGAGGTCCAATCGTGTTGGTCTGACGAGGCCTACGGTAACACATGGAAGTGGACCATGAGTTTAGGGCACAGTGCGTCCAACCGGGTGAGCTCGATGGAGCTTACGGTGACACATGGCAGTGGACTACGGTGTTGGGACTGTGTGTGTGATTGTTGTCATTGATATAGTCGGTGGGGGTTGTTGAACCTACGGAGACATGTGACAGTGGATCACGGTGTCGGAATTGATTATGTTTGGTTATTTGTGCGTGAAATAGTCCGTGTGGGTTGTTGTACCTACGGAGGCACGTGACAGTGGATCACGGTGTCACGAATATGTTTCGACAATCAAAGTTTTGAAAGGAAAGGTTTTATGAAAATGAATGTTGGATCGAGTCTTGAGCGATTAGGTAAATGTTTTCCGTGTTGTGAACTATTGAGTTATGAAACAAGATTTGGGTTAAGACCCTAAAGTTTTTCGAAAGGTTTTGTGAATCAGGACTTGAAGTCTTAAAGGTTCTGAAATTCTAAAAATTCCCGAGATGATGATCTTATTTGCGAATGCTTCATAGCTTATTTTCCCTTGTTAAAACCTCCCGGGAATATTTTGATACTTGATTATTGCATTTGATTCATGGTTAATGTTTGCTCGTTACATTTCGTATGATTTGATACTTGCACTAGTAAAACAGTGGAGTTTTACTAACCCCCAAGTAATCGGGGGGTGGATGTCTGTTTTGCGTCCAGGTACATGCAGGTTTAGGGGAGCAGTCACAGGATTGGCACAGGAAGTGACGAGCTATGATACTAATCAAGAGTTGAGAGTTGGTAGAGTTTAGTTGTATTGTCAGAGTTGATTTCAGTCTTCCAATGTATTGTTTTTTGACCCCTGTGTGGGTAATGTTGTTTAAGTCAGTTTTGTTGATGGAGTTGTGTGACCTCATCGGTCTGTATATTCACGTGTAAGCGACCTTAACGGTCTGCATTATTTTATTGTTTGACCCTGGCCGGGCAAGCATTTAGTCGTTTTGTAAGGTATAACCTGGTAGATCCTCGTGAAAAGGGGTCTATGGCGTGTAATATTCCCATATGGTTTTGGGGGTATTATATTTATGGTATCAGAGCTTAGTTTACGGAAACCTAGGCTGTCGGGTCAAGTTGAGTCGTGAGTAGTCAAGTATTGCGTTGTTTTATCATTCGAGTTGTCGGGTGACAGGTTGATTTGTGCGTAGTCACAACGTGTTGGATATGTTGTCAGGCGAGATTAGTATCGTGGACGACCGTCATATCCGTGCAGCCTATGGACGTAAGTCTCCTCTTTTATGCGAGGTACCTGTGTATCATGATTTTATCTAAGTGAGTTAATTGCGGTGCATAATTTTATTTGCACGGTGTTGTGTAATATAGTTGTATTTAATACTTGTGGCACATAGTATATGTATAAAACTGGGCGTATTGTTGTTTTACCTTTGAACCACCGTGTGGGGTGGTATGGGGTGAAAGTTGTAAACCTTGATGGGTTTTGAAAAGGTATCGACGGTAGAGTTTGTGAGAAACTCTGATAAATGATTTTCTTGTGTGTTTAAACTTGGTGCCACGAGATGCATTTGATTGAATTGGCGACCCTAGTTGCCGTTTGAGCATGTGGTTTTAAATTCAACTGTTTTTGGAATGTCGTAATTTTGCCCGCTAAGGGTAGGTTTGAGAATGTTTTCTGAAGGACTTTACGGTTTGAGCATTTTTGTAGAAATTGATTTTTGGAAAATATTTTGGTGGTGCGGTCAAACCACGGTTGGTATGGATTTTTAAAATCGGTTAAATTTTGATTGTTGTGATTGGTCGTGTATTTTCAAATGACACCATCAGACGGTATTTGAAAAATGTGTTTTGAAGTACTTCAGACATTGTAAGGTATTACCGTTGTTTTTGGTTATGAACGAAAGGGTTTTGGAAAATTTTTATTTTTGCAAAATTATTTTTGGTTGTGAGATTTTAAACATTATTTGTTTGTGTGTTGGGACTAAGTAGTTGCGATAAGTTTGTTGTGTTGTTGTGCTCGTCGGAGAATATTGTAGTGTTTTCTAATTATTGGGATACATTGTTAGGTATCGTTCCCTAACTATCGGAGCCGTTTCGGGGCTGCTGGGTTACTTTAGTTGTCTAACAGTCAGTAGTTACGGCCATACGAAATCAGTGTTACGTCCGTAAGTTGGTAGTTGTTACGGCCGTAAGTTTTGTGTTATTACGGCCGTAAGCTTATTGCTGTCACGACCATAATCTTATTGTTACAGCCATATCTTTACACTTTACCGGTCGTTCGGTTCCTATGGATATAGTCGTGTGGTCTGCAGATGACGATTGTGAACTTTAGCTATTGCATCAGCAATGTCGCGCTCGGTTGTTTATCCTGTTTGGATATTATTGACATGTTGGCGATCGTTACCCTTCTTGTTAGCAAATTTGATTGTACACCTAAGTGTTTTCAAAATTTCATCCCAGCAAAATCTTTCAAACTCGCGAATTTTAAAATGTTATCATTCGAACAAATACCTAGAAAAACTTGTTTTTAAGAATATTATCCATGTTGGACCACAATGGTATGCATAATGTTTTAACCATGTTTGCTGAGGTATAGGTCGTACATCTCTGTCGATGTGAACGTGTGAATTACTTTTAAAATTAAGTTCTATTATTGCATTGTTAGTTCTTGTATTCGAGTAATGAATTGGTACGGATATTGTATTGTGCTGCTGTTTGTGGGCTTATGTTGATTATGTGAGGTTCGTTTTATCCTGTTATTCTGAATAGTTGTCCGTTCAGTATGCTGAGGGGTCGAGGCCGAGGCCGTGGTCGTGGCGGTGGTCGTAATCAGGACATGAGAGGGTGACTCACTCCTTGTCGAGTACCAATCCGCTCAGTACAGATGGTCGTGATGATCAGTCGCGAGATCAGGGACAATCAGCCAGCATTAATGTTGACGTTGGCGCCGCTGCCATCCTTCGTCAAGTGGTTGACCAGTTAGTGCAGATGAATCAGGCCGTACATCGGAATGAGAACCCAGATGGGGATAACGGGGCTAGTAAGTGGTTACGAGATGTGATGAGGATGCAGCCGCCCCGTTTTATAGGTTCTTCTGACTCGTTAGGTTGGGAGAACTGGCTCTTCCAGTTGGACAGAACATTCGATGCTGTAGCTTGTCCCGATGAAAGGAGGGTACCCATTGCTCAGTACTTGCTCGACAAAGAAGCTGCAGACTGGTGGCAGGCTGTAGTGCCTGCAGATCGTACACCTACATGGGCTGAGTTTAAGACCGCCATGGAGGCAGAGTATTGCCCGTTGCCTGTCCGTGAGCACAGGATCATTGAGTTTTTCTCGGCTATGCCCCAGGATGTGTCGATATCCCAGGCGATAGTCGATTATAATTGAAAGCTGGCTTATGTTTGTGATCAAGTGAGAAGTGAAGCGGACATGGTCCGATACTTTAATATGCTCATGAAGCCCCATATCCGTGAGAGTATGGCTCCGCTCATGTGTACCACTCTGAAGGAATATCAGGACCGAGCTTTAGCCATTGAGATGGCCGTTTCTGTGACGGAATCTAGTTGAGAGAGTAAGAGGCAGAAGACCTCGAGTAACTCTTCAAGAGGCCAGAGAAGTGAGATTCGTGAGCCTGTTGCTTTGAATTTTCCTTCTGGGTGCACTCCTCATTCAGTTGACCAGTCTAAGAACCTTACTCTAGAGGCGAGTAAGACGAACGGTGTGAAGATCTGCTTCAACTGCAGTCGTGTGGGCCATGCGAGACAGAATTGTCATTCGCCACCGGTTAATTGTTTCAAGTGCGGTCAACTGGGGCACCAAGCGGTGCATTGTGAGACCGTTGCTAAGCTATTCGGGAATCGGGTTTTCGTTCCTACTTGTAGAGGGCCCAGTGGTGTCCCGTGATGTATTTGTGTGTCATACTTTGTACTGTATCTCGTGTGGAGATTTGATACTTGTTGTGTGAACCCTTTTGGGTTCGTTCGTATTCTACCCTATTGTTTTGTTTTAAGTTTCGGGACGTAACTTATTTTTAGTGGGATAGAATGTGATATCCGGTATTTTCACTTTCCGTTATCTTGAATTGTTTGTGTTTAGATGCCGGACATTTTCTTGTTGATGAGAATCGGAGTGATTTCTATTGTGATACTCTATTTGTTTCTATCACATAGCCGTTTTAGTCGGGTGCGACTTGTTGTCGCGTGAGTTTCTTTGATTATATATGTTCATGTGGTGTGGTATGTTATGTTTCGTTATTTGCTCGTTATTGTTTTGAATCATAGCCGGTGCGTTAGTGTGACCAAAACGTTGTCGAACGCCTAACCGGACTGTCGAAACGATCGAGTCCCGACCGCAGGGCCTGGCCAAGTTACGGACGCAATGCAGTGCCTGTTACAGCCGTAAGACATGGCCGGTTACGGCCGTAAGGCTCGCGCACAGGTTAGGCAGTGGCCCAGGGATGATCGGGTACGGCCGTAATGTGTGGCCAGGTACGGCCGCATGCACAGTTACGGCCGTAAGGCCTTGTCTGGTAACGGCCGTAATGTGCTGAGTGTTTGGGCAGTGGCTTGGGAGGTGCCAATTACGCCCGTTAGATGATGCCGATTACGACCGTCAGGGCCGAGTTACGGCCGTAAGATGCTGCCGGTTACGGCCGTAACGTGCGCGCCTATATAAGGCCTGGGCGACTGGATTTTTCCCATTTTCTTCATTTCCATCTCCCTCTCGCGGCTGCCGGACGAGTGAGGTGGAAACATCGACTCTTAGTCGATTCCACTCAATTCCAAGGGGTTTTGTAAGGCTTGTGTCGATTATAACAACATCTAATCCTTGTTCTTCGTCGGATCGAGGTAATTTCTTGAAATCTCATAGGGTTGACTTTCGAGATTTCCTTCTTGATTTTCATTGTTCGTCCGATTTTGATGAATCGGTTGTTGTTATTGAGCATTAATGATCGTGTTCTACGGATTGTATATCCGTATTTCGAGTTCGTTGGAACCCAATCCGGATTTTTGGTGTTCTAAGAAAACCGTGAACATTTAATATCCTATTAAATGTCTCAAAGGGTTCTCTTCGATTCTCGAATGTGTTTTCCGTTGTTTTCAATTGTTATTCTCGTAGTAATCGTCTTTCCGTTGGATTTCACGGAGGATTGTAGGTGTTCGGGAGTCTTTCCGGGTTGTGCCGTGTTCGTAGGAATATTCGGGCACCGACAATCGAGGCAAGTATCTTATTATACAACTTGTATCTCGCGACTAGAAATCACGTATTAGGTTAATGATGATTTTGCTTGCCTTCGTAAATATGTTCCGTTTGAGTAGGTTGTGTATTCCACAATTTGAAGGCTTTGTGATGATAGTGTTATATTGGTATATGTGTTAGGTGTTGTGCCATTTGTGCAGGATTTCAATGTACATCGGGATGGTTGTACACTTGGTTGTGCAATGTATTGTGTATCGATCGTGAGTTATGTTGGTTGTGTGTCGTTGATTGATGACAGTTGTTGTGAGTGTTGATATTGTGTTATGTGCGCGTGATGTACGATTTTGTGGTGACCAATGTGATTGATTAACTGTGCTCATGGTTGTATGAACTATGAATGTGAATATGTGTGTGACCGCTAAGTTCACTCGTGATGGTTCGACGGGACCTACGAGGACTCGTGGCAGTGGACTACGGGGTCAGAACTTAGTGAGGCACTGAGGTCCAATCGTGTTGGTCTGACTAGGCCTACGATAACACATGGCAGTGGACCATGAGTTAGGGCACAGTGCGTCCAACCGGGTGAGCTCGACGGGGCTTACGGTGACACGTGGCAGTGGACTACGGTGTTGGTACAGTGTGTGTGATTGTTGTGATTGATATAGTCCGTGCGGGTTGTTGAACCTACGGAGACATGTGACAGTGGATCATGGTGTCGGAATTGATTATGTTTGGTTATTTGTGCGTGAAATAGTTCGTGGGTGTTGTTGTACCTACGGAGGCACGTGACAGTGGATCACGGTGTCACGAATATGTTTTGACAGTCAAAGTTTTGAAAGGAAAGATTTTATGAAATTGATTGTTGGATCGAGTCCTGAGCGATTGGGTAAATATTTTCCGTGTTGTGAACTGTTGAGTTATGAAACAAGATTTGGGTTAAGACCCTAAAGTTTTTCGAAAGGTTTTGTGAATCAGGACTTGAAGTCTTAAAGGTTTTGAAATTCTAAAAATTCCCGAGATGATGATCTTATTTTCGAATGCTTCATAGCTTATTTTCCCTTGTTAAAACCTCCCGGGAATATTTTGATACTTGATTATTGCATTTGATTCATGGTTACTGTTTGCTCATTACATTTCGTATGATTTGATACTTGCACTAGTAAAACAGTGGAGTTTTACTAACTCCCGAGTAATCAGGGGGTGGATGTCTATTTTGCGTCCAGGTACATGCAGGTTCAGGGGAGTAGTCACAGGATTGGCACAGGAAGTGACGAGCTACGATACTAATCAAGAGTTGAGAGTTGGTAGAGTTTGGTTGTATTGTCAGAGTTGATTTCAATCTTCCGTTGTATTGTGTTTCGACCCCTGTGTGGGTAATGTTGTTTAAGTCAGTTTTGTTGATGGAGTTGTGTGACCTCATCGGTCTGTGTATTCACATGTAAGTGACCTTAACGGTCTGTATTATTTTATTGTTTGACCCTGGCCGGGCAAGCATTTAGTCGTTTTGTAAGGTATAGCCTAGTAGATCCTCTTGAAAAGGGGTCTACGGCGTGTAATATTCCCATGGTTTTGGGGGTGTTACATTGTGAATAGAAATTAATTACTAGGTGATTAATTTAATTCATAAATAATTATTTCTTGGAAATAAATTATTATAATTTTGTATTTGATAAAATTAATTATTTATGTATAAATACATTTGAGATAAAATGAAGTGTACTTAACGAACTAGACACGCGAACATCCGGTACACGAACTGAGTCGCTCGACTCATTTTCTCACCAACCATCATGTGGCCTCCCCTCCCTCTTTCCTTTTAGCTTCCATGTTGCTTAATGTTATGTGGGGTATGTTAGTTTTATATTATGAGATGAGAGCAAATGGATGAGATATCATATCTCATCATTTGATCTCATTTTTGTTTCATAAAATGAGAAAGTCTCTCATTTGATGTAAGACTTGAAAATACACACACACGCGCACACATTACATGTTGGCCGCGAGTTTGTGAGGAAAGAGAAGAAAATTTTTTCTTGACATTATTTCATCTTAGAGAGAAATAAAAAGGAAGAAGAGAAGAAAAATGCTATATCAATTCCCAGTCGTGTTCTTCGAGAATGAATTGATATATAATTTTTCTGATCAATATCCAACATATGATAATGTAGAGACACTCAGCATTTGGTGTTTGATCATTCATCAAGCTAGAACGAACCGGATTTGTGCTCGTGTTGGTGACTGGAAACGATCAAAGCTTGGCTCGAGAGTTTTTCCTTCAAGAAGATATTATCAAAGGTCGACGAGGGTATGACTTCTTAATTTTATATTTGTCAATTTATATTCATTTATATGATGCGTGATCGATCAGTTTCAGGGGTTTGGTTTTTATCCGTTAGACCGGTCATTTTCCACTGCGTAACTCATTATTAATCACCGAATCCCAACAATTTGGTCGTCAGAACAGGGCGGCTGGGAAAAATGCTATGAGGGTCTTGATGACGACCCATATGTCTGAAGGAACCCTGGAAAGGGATCATGTTCTAAAGATGATTTCTCATCTAAACGAACTTGATATCTTAGGGGCTACTATCAATGTGGAAGCGCATGTCGATATCGTTCTAGGCAGTTTACCTAGAAGCTTTGAACAGTTTTGCCTACACTAAGACATGAATCATAGGGAATGTACTTTGGCGGAATTGCTGACATAGCTTGAAGCTGGAGAAGGACTCTTCAGACATGGGAATCAAGTTCTTGCGACAACTGGTGTTTCAACTTCTAAACCCAAGTGGGGGAAGAAGAAGAAACAAGTGGGCCAGAAGCAAGTGGCAACTCTCAAGGCAAAGAGCAAAGCTCCTCAGCCTGAGGCGAACAAAATAACAAAGGGAAAGTGCTACAAGTGCATTCAGAAAGGACATTTCAAAGCATATTCTCCTGCTCTTAAGAAGGATATGTCTCATGCACTAGTAGTCAAAACATGTTTGGCAGCTTGTTCTACCAATTTGTGGATAGTAGATTCAAGCTCCACTGATCATGTTTGTTTTGACTCGCATGGTTTTCAGGTAACCAAGCAACTTAGTGCGGGCGAGATCACCATCAACTGGGGCCATTATTCCATACTTACGGCTGTAACAGTGGGAGTCGTGCAGTTGAAGACTAGTGATAAAATATTAGTCCTTAATGATGTATTATTGGTACCTGATTTTAGAATGAATTTAATTTCAGTTTCTAAATTGAGTTGTGATGGTTATTTAGTTTCTTTTGATGGTGACGCTATTATTAGAAGAAATGGTGAATATGTCTGCAAAGATATCTATATTGATAGACTATATGTCATTAATACTCCAAAAACTCCAATGTATAAACATAAATCGCTTAACTCTTTGTCTAATCATCAGAAGAGAAAAGAACCTTCAAGCATAAACCAAAAATATCTGTGGCATCTATGGTTATGTCATGTAAACCTTACAAGAATTCAAAGATTGGTAGATGATGGCTCATTGGATGCATCCAAGTTGAGTCATTTCCAATTTGTGAATATTGTCTGGAACGTATGACCAAAAAGGTTTTCAAAACCAAGGGAAACCGTGCTCAGAACGTCTTAGAATTGGTCCAGACTGATGTATGTGGTCCAATGAATATCCAGGCTAGGGGTGGTTTTGAATACTTCATCACGTTTATAGATGATTATTCAAGATATAGATACATCTATTTGATGTGATGTAGGTATGAAGCCTTTGACAAATTCAGAGATTTCAAAAATGAAATGGAGAAGCGTCATGGTAAGAGTATCAAGTCACTACGATCTGATCGTGGTGGCGAATACATTTAGTGGAGATTTTTTGGATTTATTGGCAAATAAGTGGATTACGTCCCAGGTCACTGTGCCGGGAGCTCCACGACAAAGTGGTGTTGCTGAGAGAAGGAACAGAACTCTCTTAAAGATGATTAGGTCAATGATGAGTTACTCAGATTTACCTATTTATTTCTGGGGGTACTCATTGGAAACATCGACGTACAATCTAAACCTGGTGCCTTCGAAATTAGTTCCAAAAACACCCACAAAACTATGGAGTGGGTTGAAGCCGAGTCTAGGTTTTGTTTGGATTTGGGGTACTCCATCACATGTGCTGAATAAGGATGCTGATAAGTTGGCATCTCATACAGAGGTACGAGTGTTTGTAGGATACCCTAAGGGAATGAAGGGTGGCTTGTTCTATAGTCCCTAGGATCAGAAGGTCATTGTTAGCCCTAATGCCCGATTCCTGGAAGAGGACTATGTGATTAGTCACAAGCCCATGAGCGAAATAATTCTGGAAGAGTTGAGGGGCGGGACTCCGTGTGTACCAATCATGCAAGCATCAACTAACACTGCACCATGTATCGATTTTGAGACTTTTACACCAATTTAGGAATTGCCTCGTCATAGTGGGAGGGTCGTTCGTCAATCAAATGATACATAGGAGTGGGAAAGTCTCTGGACTCAATCTCAGGCGAAGATGAATCATATCCCTGGACTTACCAAGGAGGAAATCCAATATAAAGATGTTGACTCCTCAAAAGTAGCAATAGAATCAGAAATGAGATCTATAGATTCCAATAAAATGTGGGAGCTAGTAGAACTACCTGATGGGTACAAGCCATTAGGAGTAAGTGGGTCTAGAAGCGAAATAAAGGAGGTGATGGAAAGGTTGAAACCTTCAAAGCGAGGCTTGTAGTTAAAGGTTACACTCAGAATGAGGGCATAGATTATGATGAAACCTTTCGTCGGTAGCCAGGCTTAAGTCAATGCGGATTCTTTTAGCTATAGTTGCATATTTGGATCTAGAGATTTGGCAAATGGATGTCAAGACTGCATTCTCGAACGGATGTTTAGATAAGGAGATCTATATGCTCCAACTAGAGGGATTCATTGCTGAAGGAGAAGAGTACTTAGTGTGCAAGCTTAAGAGATCCATTTATGGACTTCAGCAAGCATCTATATCTTGGAACACTCGATTTGACGAGGTTCTCCAGTCATATGGATTCGTACAATATCCAAGTGAGAGTTGTGTGTATAAGAAATACAATGGAGACGTGTTGGTGTTTCTTGTACTGTACGTAGATGATATCCTTATGATTGGAAACAACGTGAAGGAACTATCAAACATACAAGTATGGTTGTATGAGCAGTTCGATATGAAGGATTGGAGAGATGTAGGGCACATCCTTGGGATCAGGATCTTTCGTGATTGGAAGAAAATAATGCTGTGCTTATTTCAGGCAATATATGCTAAAGCGGTTTAGCATGGAGAATTCCAAGAAATATTTTCTACCTTACATACATGGAATTCAACTATCTAAGGATATGTGTCCTATGACACAAAAAGAGATAGATGACATGAAGCCGGTCCCTTATGCGTCAACAGTGGGAAGCCTCATGTCTGCTATGCTTTACACTAGACCAGATATCTGTCATGCCGTAGGCATGGATACTAGATATTAGTCGAATCCTGGACCAAGACACTGGACTGCTATCAATCACATACTCAAGTACATGAGAAGGACTAGGGAGTACATGCTAGTATATCAATCAGATGACCTATGTCCAGTGGGTTATGCTAACTCAGATTTTCATCAGACAAAGAAAAGTCCAAGTCTACTTCAGGTTATGTGTTTACTCTAGGAGGTGGAGCCATTAGTTCGAGGAGTGTGAAGCAGAAATGCATCTCGAACTCTACCATGGAAGCCGAGTATGTGGAAGCCTATGAGGCAGCCAAAGAGGTAGTGTGGCTCAAGTACTTCCTGCTAGGCTTAGATAGGTTACACTTTACTTTGATAATACCGGTGCAGTCGCAAATTCGAGGGAACCATGAGCTCATAGGCAAGTAAACATATCAACTACAAGTATCATATCATACCACACTTCATAAAGGAAAGAGACGTAGTTGTAGCCAGGGTTGCATCGGAAGATAATCTTGCTGATCCTTTCATGAAAGGCTTACCCTCAAAAGTTTTTGAAAGGCATGTATAAGGAATGAGATTGCGGCGTATAGCAGCATTGCTTTGAGTATAAGTGGGGGATATGATAGACTATGTAATAGAGTAGTATACTTAAAAGCATGCTTTGAGTATAAGTAGGAGATTGTTAGGGTTGTATACTGCAAATTATACTTTATGCTTGTATTACCTTATTTTTCTGTAACTACCTATGAGAATATTAATTACATTTAATCACATGTTATCCATATTAATTCACGTTATGGTTATGCAAATATATTGTCTATTTATTTTATATAGTAGATAATGTGATGTGTTGGTGTAACACAGAAGATCACATTATCGGTGCATTATAAAATAATATAATAGTTCACAACCTATACAATTACTAGACAAATTATATAAAAGGTTGTAATGTATGCTTGAGATTAGTTGGTCTTGGCTATTAGCATGCATTATCGTATTTGCATACGTTGAACTGGATCGCAGTGAGATAGTGTCTTCTGTACTGACTATAAGAAGAACGTAAATCTTGGATAATTATTATTTATTAATTCTAAGTATATAATATTTAATTGTGTATTTATAATATTTATTGCTTTGATTTACCTATGAGTGAGAGTCACAGTGATTGACTCAATATGCTTCGTATCTTAGACAATAATTTTATTTATATGACAATTATTATTATAACTAGAAATTGTGTCCTGACTCGTGCGTTGATGATGTCCTCTTGAGGAGCTTGATAATGATTATTATATTAAACCCTGCAGGTGGATTTAATTCTGATATAATAATAAGGTTCGAGTGGTACTACTCTTGGATAAAAAATTAATTAACTAAAACTATCAGTGGCTTAGACTAATTAATAGACATTCGATATCTTAAACAAGTGAGATTATATATTTAAATAAGGAGCTCGATTTTGTAAATTGGGATTTAGGTTGGAAGTGCAATATTAATTCTTTAGTGGATTATATTGATATTAGTGAACTCAACCATATTAGGAAGGGCTTAATATGGAAGGTTGGGCTACACTAGGATTCGTAACCTTAATCCTTCTTAAGATCCCTAGAGTAGACCAAAGCCTATAAATAGGACTTTAAGGGGATATCTCGACCGTGACATTATACTAATACTTGAGAGTTTGTTTTTTTCTTCTTGTGTTTAATTATAAATCTAGACTTGTATCTTTGACTCTAAAATTTAGATAACACATTAATTTTCTAAGAGTGTTTACATAATACTAGAAACAAAGGAAAATCGAGTGACTCCCAAATAACAATATTTCGGCCAATCCAAGTTGAAGTTCAAGCAAGATTCGGTAGCTCGTTGCCCACAAAACATCCGGATTAAGGCGGGATCATACTCTAGAAGGTTTTGAGGAAGAAATCAAAGTAGCAACTGCTACGCTTCAAGAGGTAAATATCCTATGATCTTTTGATCTAGATTAGGATATTGATTTCACCAACAATATTATTTAATAAATAATAAATAGTATTTAAATTGCTTATTAATCTTAGTAGTTAATTAATTGGCATGCCTAATTAGATTTTATGCTTGTAGATGCGTAAAATGCTTTATTCAAACTTTATCGCTTCCGCTGCATTTTATTTACAACACATAAGCCCCAACACAAAGAGTTCTAGCCTCAAAATTAAGTGGTAAATAACTCAGGATACCTCTCCCTTATACAGTCTTGAGTTTCCCATGTAGCATCATCGACTCCATGCCTCGACTACTGAACCTTCAACAAAGGGATCGTTGTTTCTCAACTGTTTGCTCCTCCTCTTTAATATCCATTCGGGGTGCTCATTGTAGAATGATCATCGGCTATCTTGATCTCATCAAACTGAAGTATGCGACTCAGGTCGGCAACATACTTCCTCAGCTGTGAAACATGGAACATATTATGAACTCGACTCAAAGCCGAGGGTAAGCCAAACGATAAGCTAGATCCCCCACTCGTTCCAAAATCTCAAATGGTCTGATATACCTTGGACTTAGCTTTCTCCTCCTCCCAAAATGGAAAACACTTTGGGTAGGATATATCTTAACCAGTACATAGTTACCAACCTCGAACTCAAGCGGTGGTCGACGGTTATCTGCATACAACTTCTGTCGACTCTGAGCAGTTAATAAACGGGTCTTGATCAAAGCAATATTCTCATGAGCTGCTATCAACAGATTGGGTTCCATACCCAAATATTCAGACAATTCATTCCAACACAAAGAAGACCTACAACAATGGCCAAATAATGCCTTTTAAGGCACCATCTTGATCAAAGCATGCCAGCTGTTATTATAGGTGAATTCAACCAAGGGTAGTTGGACTTCCCAATCATCTTTCCAGTCGAAAGCATAAGCTCTAAACATATTCTCCATAATCTGAATAGTCCTCTCCGATTGACCATTGGTCTGAGGATGAAATATCGTGATGAAGTTCAACTGCGTATCCATCGCATGATGAATGGCTTTCCGAAATGTGACACAAATTGTCCGTAATGATCCGTTACAATACTCTTGGAAGTACCATGCAACCTCATGATCTCCCGAATGAACAATTGGGCCAACCATTCAGGGCCCTAAACATCCTTAATCTCCAAAAAATTAGCTGATTTGGTCTGACGATCCACAATCACCCAAATCATGTTCATACCCCTAATGACTCGTTGACAAACTCGTGATAAAATCCGTCGACATATCCTCCCATTTTCATTATGGAATAAGGAGTGGTTTCAGCATACCTGCTGGTCGCTGATGCTCAATCTTAACCTGTTGGCAGGTTAACCAACTTGAAACGAACTCTGCAACTTCTCACTTCATATTACCCCACCAGTAATATTATCATGTCGTTATACATCTTGCTAGACCCAAAAATGAATGGAGTACGAGTAGCATGAGCCTCTCTCAATATAGAGTTTTTTAAATTCTCATATGTTGGTGTACCTAACTGATTATTGAATCGTATAATTCCATCCTCGTGGACCATAAATCCAGGTGCTTTTCCCCGAGTTACCTCATCCCCCGAATCCGTGATAAAAGCATGCCCACACTCTACTTCATACCAATAGTCTTGTTTAGAGATGATGAAATCTCAAGTGTACAAAGTTTCCCATGTACATGCTGTAACCAGAACTCGGTCCCTAGCCCAATTCACTTGCTCGGTTTGTTCTTCTGGGAAAGTATGCGAGCAAGAATTAGCATCATGTCCGGATCCCCCGCAAATTTCACAAACTCGTGAGCTTGAAGATTTATTTTGAGTCTTGAATCGTCTTAGCTCATTTGTTAACTCATCGATTTTAGATTAGATCTATTCTTTCTCACTTACTTGGTTCAAAACTCCCCTACTAACACGCACACTTTTTTGCTTAGAATTAGCTCCCAATGTTTCAAATACGTTATGAGCTTGTCTTACCGTCAATCCCCAAAAAGAACCACCAACTGCGTTATCTACTGCACCTTGGCAATATTGAGTCAATCCATCATAGAAGAATTGATTAAGTAGTTGAAACGGATAGTGATGGTGTGGGCATTGAATGAGGAGCATCTTGAATCAGTCCCATGCTTCGTGAAATGCCTCTCCATTTTGTTGCCCAAATGTTGAGATTTGAGTTCTCAATTGTGTAGTCTTCGAATGAGAGAAGTACATGGTAATGAATTTGTCGTAAACTTCATCCCACGTTCTTAGTGAGCCCGGTGCCAAAGTCATCAACCATTGTTTTGCCCCATCCTTGAGTGTATAAGGAAAGCACTTCATTCTTAATTGATCCTCGCTCAATCCATTTATTGGGAAGTTGTCAATCGCTATATAGAAGTCCCGAATAAATGACAACGGTTCCTCACGTGCTAATCCGTGAAATGAGGGCAATTGCTCGATGTGAAATCCGTTGATGTGGTAGTTTCTTGCTGCCAGTGTTAATTGGATGCACGAGATGGCGGTGTTAACCACGGGCTTTGCATAGTCCCGCATTAGATGCTCAACCGGAGGTTGTTGCGGCATATTGTAGTTTGCTTCCATCCCATATTGAGGCCCGGGATAATAGTTCGCTCCATATTGCACTCCAACGGGTGGTTGTCTCGGATAAAAGTATCTCCCTTGTTGAGCTTCGGGTATCTCTTGATTGTGCCCAACATTCTCATATCTCGGAAGTCTCAGTTGATGAATATTTTCTCCCTCGAGCATTTGGTGCTCTTCAAGATCCGGATTATTCTCGTCGTTTGCCATTGATGATTGCGCTATTGTTTTTGGTGCTTTAATTCTTTGAACCTCATCTATGGGTGGAAGAATCGGGTTTCCCAACGATCTCCTACCAAGTATATGTAACACCCCCAAGTTATTCAGGGTATATTACAGCGCCGTGAGCCCCGCCGTGGGACACACAAGGCTAAACATACGCGGAACTATAAAACTTGACCGAGAAGGTCTACATATAATGGGGAGAAAGACGATACAAAGGTATCCAAAACATAACCAATGTATTCACAGACATTACATCACAAATCAATACTTCGGCAAACACAGGCCGGAACTTCAAGGAAAGAGGAAAACAATACTCGAGTATTCAATAATCAATCCAGTACAACAACACTGAATGGAAAACTCAAAACATAACTGGAAGACCAACACAGTATCACACTTGCCCACCATCTTCATGCCGACCCGGTACCTGCCTGTCCGATCTCCTGGAACCTGAAATACATGAAACGTATTTCCCCCATAAAGGGGTTAGCCGTCGAATAGCTAGTGCAAGTATAACAAGTATGAAACACAATACTCCTCGACAATAAAGTAAATGTAATCCGTCAATTCATCAATTCAAGACTAGTTATTCCGGAATGACTAAAATCTTATGACGTATGTGAATGCCGTAGAAACGGTTCGTTCATATCATACGCCGTTACATGTAGGAATGCCGTCAAAACGGTTCGTTCGTTACATGCCAATAATACATATATGAATGCCGTAAAAACGGTTCGTTCATAATATGCCATCAATATATATATGAATGCCGTAAAAACGGTTCGTTCATATCATACCATCAATTCCTCTTACTTTCAAAGTCGAGAATGCACAATCATAAATGTATACTTGCCTTTGAGACATCGAGAAAATTGAACGAAGGAAGGGTATGAGTTCGGTAGGTCCAAGAACGCGCTTCCGGCACCTAAATGATTCGCAAGGAGTATGATAATCAATCATCCATATTCAAACTACACGAAGGAACTCCCCAAACCCGTCTACGATTCATAAAGATATACGGATAATCAACTAAAGGTTGGAAAATCGTCCTAAATCTCACAAGTCCGAAAACGGCACAATCTAAACCATAAAATCGTAGGAAAAGTATACACACGGTATAGATACATCATAATCTCAAGGTTCTCAAGCTTCAAAACGGGTAAATCGGACAAATCTACGAAAAACCCCAAAATTCCCAAAAGGTAGGGTTCTAAGGATTTTTACCTTGATTCGGACGTTAGGAGGAATTAGATGTTGAGAAATGCTTGTTCTCCAAGCAAATATATTGTTGTTAGAAGGAAGATCGCTTCCAAACGCCTAAGATCGCCTCTCCCGAGTGATTCCCGTCGAAAAGGAGTGAAGAAGGTGAGAAATGACGAAAATAAAGTCAACTGCCATATTTATATATGTCCAGTCTAGCGCACGCTACGCCTCCTTCATTAGCGTGCGCTAGCGAAGTCACCGGATAGTCCAGTGGCCTCTGTCGATCTCGTTAGCGTGCGCTAATCATTTGCCCCTAGCGTGCGCTAGCCCAAAATATGGCATCCAAGATCGGAGTCGAACTTGCGACTACGCCTGCTCAATACTTAACGTGCGCTACCGCCAATGCTTAGCGTGCGTTATGCTATAGCTTTAGCGTGCGCTAGTCGAAGCCTAGCGTACGCTATCTCGATAGTCGAGAAAACGGCAACTTCACGCCTCTGTGACCGGCCCGGTAGCGTGCGCTACGGACGGATGTTAGCGTGCGCTACTATACATGGATAGCGCGCGCTAACAAACTCCTAGCGTGCGTTAATCCGCCGATCCGAGAGAAGCGATCCGAATCGGTTACGACTGACCGATACTCTTAGCGTGCGCTACGGCTCGAGCTAGCGTGCGCTAATCAGCGCACTAGCGTGCGTTAGTCTAGGCCTAGCGTACGCTAATTTTCTAGCACAGAACATTCCCGCAAGGTCTAAACGACATGATCAAGAACCAAACGAGATACGAAACTCAATAGCAATATCAACCACATCTCCAAGCATTTACAGAGCGACAAAAAAAATAAGGAGGATGACAGAGTCAAACAGTCAATAAAAGTACGGGTATTACATTCTCCCCCTCTAAAAAGAAGTTTCGTCCCGAAACTTAAGAAATAAATAGTTCGGGGTATTCCACCCGCATCTTCTCTTCCGTCTCCCAAGTTGCCTCCTCGACTCCATGTCTCGACCATTGCACTTTAACCAGTGGAATGGTCTTATGCCGAAGTTGTTTCTCGTGACGCTCAAGGATCTTCACGGGTCTCTCTGGAAAGGTAATATCCTCGGCTACGTCAATCTCACTGTAGTCGATGATGTGGCTTGGATCCGGTACGTACTTCCTCAACTGAGACACATGAAAAACACTATGGACGTGACTCAAAGCTGGAGGCAACGCCAAGCGATAAGCTAAATCTCCAACTCTGTCCAAAATCTCGAAAGGTCCGATATACCTCGGACTAAGTTTCCCCTTTTTCCCGAAGCGGAAAACTCCACGGGTCGGCGACACCTTGAGTAAGACATGATCCCCCACTTCGAACTCCAAGGGTCGACGAGTATCGGCATAAGATTTCGGCGACTGCAGGCGGCCCGATAATCGGTCCGGATAATAGTAATCTTTTCCTTAGTCTCCATCAACATATCCGGCTCCGTCCCAACTAGTTCGGAAGCCTCGTCCCAACATAATGGCGACCTACATCGCCTACCATAAAGTGCCTCGAAGGGTGCCATTTGGATCGCATGCCAACTATTATTGTAAGCAAACTCGATCAACGGCAAGTGAAGCTCCCAATCATTACTCGATCTAAGGCACAAGCCCGTAACATATCTTCCAACGTTTGAATCGTCCTCTCGGTCGACCATCCGACCGAGGATGAAAAGAAGTGCTCAATCTCAACTCGGTACCCAAAGCCCGATGAGCGGCTGCCAAAAGTGCGATCTGAAGCGGCCGTCTCGATCGAAACAATGGTTTTGGGGCACCATGTAACCTCACGATCTCGGCAATAAAGGTTCGAGCAGTCTATCCGGCCCCCAAGTATCCTTAATACCCAAAAGTGTGCAGAATTGGTCAACCGATACACAACTACCAAAATCATATTCATTCCGGACCGAGTTCTCGGCATGCCACTGATGAAATCCAAAGAAATATCTTCCCACTTCCACACGGGAATGGGAAGCGGTTTCAACAACCCATTGGTCGTTGATGTTCGATCTTGACTTGTTGGCACGTCAAGCACCGTTGTACAATCTCCGTAACATCCTTCTTCATGTTATTTCACCAAAAATTTCGCTTCTAATCTTTGTACTTCTTTCTCGTCCCGGGGTGGTTTGAGTATGGCGTAGCTTGCGCTTCTCGGAGAATTCTCTGTCTCAACTCTAAATCGTTCTAACACAAAGCCTGCCTGAAATCTCGAATACTATCCCCGTGTACCATAAAGCCAGGAGCTTTTCCTTTAATTACATCTTCCTTGATTGAGAAATCATCGGGTCACTCCACTGCTTCCCTTTGATGTCATCAACTAAAGACGAAGTAATTTCGAGAGTACAGATTGCCCTGCACTCGTTGAAGCCAAACTTCTATCCCTTGTTCAATTAAGTCCCGACGGATTTTTGTCTGAGGTGTAAGAACCTCGAGCATTTGAAGAGATGCCGATTTGCGGCTCAAAGCATCCGCAACGACATTAGCTTTTCCGGGGTGGTAAAGAATTTCCAAATCATAATCCTTTATCAACTCTAACCAACGCCTCTGTCTCATATTCAGCTCCTTCTGACTGAAAATATATTTCAGACTCTTGTGATCAGTATAAATCCGGCACGAAGAACCATACAAGTAATGTCGCCAAATCTTGAGTGCGAATACAATTGCGGCTAATTCCAAATCGTGAGTAGGATAATTCATTTCGTAAGGCTTTAATTGTCGCGACGCAAAAGCTATTGTCTTATCATGCTGCATAAGGACACAACCCAGGCCTTGACCCGAAGCGTCACTGTAAACTGCAAAGCCTTCGCTACCATGTGGTAAGGTTAGAATCGGTGCTGAAGTCAATCGTCTCTTTAGTTCATCGAAGCTCTGCTGTCTCTCATCCGTCCAAACAAACTTTTCGGTCTTCTGGAGTAATTTCGTAAGCGGTCGAGCGAGTTTCGAGAACCCCTCGACAAACCGACGGTAATACCCAGCAAGGCCCAAAAAGCTACGAACCTCCTTAACATTTTTAGGCGGTGCCCAATCTAGCACTGCCTCGATCTTCTGCGGGTCTACACGAACCCCTTCGGCCGAAATCACATGGCCGAGAAACATAACTTCTTCCAACCAAAATTCACATTTCGAGAATTTTGCATAGAGGTGCTCGGTTCTCAAAATGTCTAATATCAAACGCAGGTGTCGGGCATGTTCCTCCTTATCTCGAGAGTAGATCAAGATGTCGTCAATAAAGACGACTACACATCTGTCGAGGTACTCGATGAATATCTTATTCATTAATTGCATGAAAACTGCCGGTGCATTAGTCAACCCGAAAGGCATAACTACAAATTCATAATGCCCATATCTCGTCCGAAATGCCGTCTTCAGAACGTCTGACTCCTTCACCCTGAGTTGGTAATACCCGGATCTTAAATCAATTTTCGAGAAAACTGCAGCCCCTTGCAATTGATCAAATAAATCGTCTATACGTGGCAAAGGATACTTGTTCTTGATGGTTACTTTGTTCAGCTCACGGTAGTCAATGCACAAACGTAGTGAGCCATCCTTCTTCCTCACAAAAAGAACAGGCGCGCCCCAAGGCGAAGCGCTCGGTCTGATATACCCTTTTTCCAGAAGTTCTCCCAACTGATTCTTCAATTCTTGCATTTCGGAAGGTGCCATCCGGTAAGGTGCTTTAGAAATCGGAGCCGCATCTGGCTCTAGGTCCACGGTAAACTCTATTTCTCGATCTGGCGGTAATCCCGGGAGGTCATCCGGAAAAACATCAGGATACTCATTAACAACCGGAATCGAAGAGAGATCGACTTCGTTTCCTTCCATTTTCAAGGCATAACACCAATAGCCCGCACAACCTTTATTCAAAAGTTTTACGGCCTTCATGGCACTGATAAGTAACTTGGGTAGTCCCGACTTACGCCCCAAAAATGAGTACTCAGACCCGTCTTCAGTCATCATGGTGACAACCTTGGTACGGTAATTCATAATCGCTTGATGACTATCAAGCCAATCCTCACCGAGGATTACATCCTCGCCTTCCATATCAACTACAATCAGGTTCGATAACCATTCCATACCGGATATAATCACCGGAAAATCTCTAATCTCCCGGTTCCCCACAATTCTATCCCATAGGCGTGATCTCACGATGAAGGGATTACAAGTAGTCACACAAGTTATATTCAAACGGCGTACACACTCCAAAGAAATAAAAGAATGTGTAGCACCCGAATCAAAAAGTACAATTTGGATGAGATAGAATATGAATGGTACTGAAGCCACCGCTGCGTCGGGTTAAATGCGCTCGGCGCATCTCATAAACCCGTGGTTGTACCGAACCGACGCTAGAGTTTCCCCCTCCGGCATTCTCGACCCCGTCCCGGCCCCTGCCGAAATTCTGCCGAGGTTGACCAAAAGATTGCCGCCGATTAATACCTTGATCAAGTGGTGTTGGGTAAGCCCGAGTGTCCAAAGTCTGGTTCGGCTCGGAGCAATAAACCGCTCTATGCCCCATCTGTCCACACGTGTGACACTTTAATGGTGGAAAGTAGCATTCCGAATTCAAGTGGCACAGGCGGCCACATTATAGCAAGTCACCGTGCGATTTGAGGTACTGGAGTGGAACGGTAACCCCTCTTCCCTTTATTAGAACGCGACGATTTGTCCGGCGAAACAGTTAGTCGCCCGAGACTTCAAAGTTGCCACCTTTAGATCCGAGAAAAATTTCCCGCAACTTTCTGCTTCTTCTGGTTCTTCAACGGTATCGTTGTCGGGCTCAACATATCATGGGCCAAAGCTCTGTCTTGATACTCTTTTAGTGTGGTACAAGCAAATCCGGCCATGTACCGCCGTAAATCCAAATTCATCCGCATATCAAAATAACGGATCTTATCACGCTCGTTACGCACTTGATCCTTCACATGGATCAATTGTTGGTTATACTCCACGATCGCCTGCGAAACGGGAATATCTTGTGGTTTAGCCTCGAAGAAGGCTCGGATTCGGCTCTCTCGTACCGGCCAAGGACAAAACTCGGCCTCCAAGAGCTCCTTAAACTCGTCCCACGTGGCAATACGATCCTGTGGCTTGATGACCTTCCACCAAGTAGCGGCCTCCTTAGTGAGGAAATACTGAGCAATTGGTACTTTCCTCACCTCGGGGCAATCAACCGCTTCGAAAATCTTCTCTAATTCCGCTAGCCAGTCTTCCCAGCCCAACGGGTCTGTGGCACCGCCAAACTGTGGAGGGTGCATACGGATTACCTTCTGGAGCAAGGCATCCGTGTTTGGGTTCGGATTATTCATCTGAACAGTTTGGGCCAAAATAGTCATTTGAGTAGCCAATTGTTGAAGTGCATTCGCCACTCCAACGTCCGCGTTGTTCCCTTGACCGCCTGACTGGTCGTGCTGACTCTCGGTATCGGGATGCACCGAGTTTGACAAACTGGGGTTGGTCGATCCCGCAACTGAACTGATGGAAACGGCCGCGCCACGACCTCTTCCTCGTCCACGGCCACGACCACGGCCACGGCCCCTACCAGCTGACACACTGAAGAACAAACAAGGTACGTAAGCACAATTCAAACACACGTCATTAAGGTGATCGATTCGCAAGAACATCCATAGATGAAGCATAATGAATAAGGAAACATCAGAAGAGTAAGAGGTCTTACAAGTACCGGTCGCACTGTGATGATGGCAGAGTAGTGATACTGTGGAAAATTGACGACTCATTCGACCCAAAAGACCGACAGCCTAGGTATCCATAGACCTAAGCTCTGATACCATATTCTGTAACACCCCCAAGTTATTCAGGGTATATTACAGCGCCGTGAGCCCCGCCGTGGGACACACAAGGCTAAACATACGCGGAACTATAAAACTTGACCGAGAAGGTCTACATATAATGGGGAGAAAGACGATACAAAGGTATCCAAAAACATAACCAATGTATTCACAGACATTACATCACAAATCAATACTTCGGCAAACACAGGCCGGAACTTCAAGGAAAGAGGAAAACAATACTCGAGTATTCAATAATCAATCCAGTACAACACTGAATGGAAAACTCAAAACATAACTGGAAGACCAACACAGTATCACACTTGCCCACCATCTTCATGCCGACCCGGTACACCGTCCGATCTCCTGGAACCTGAAATACATGAAACGTATTTCCCCCATAAAGGGGTTAGCCGTCGAATAGCTAGTGCAAGTATAACAAGTATGAAACACAATACTCCTCGACAATAAAGTAAATGTAATCCGTCAATTCATCAATTCAAGACTAGTTATTCCGGAATGACTAAAATCTTATGACGTATGTGAATGCCGTAGAAACGGTTCGTTCATATCATACGCCGTTACATGTAGGAATGCCGTCAAAACGGTTCGTTCGTTACATGCCAATAATACATATATGAATGCCGTAAAAACGGTTCGTTCATAATATGCCATCAATATATCTATGAATGCCGTAAAAACGGTTCGTTCATATCATACCATCAATTCCTCTTACTTTCAAAGTCGAACGCACAATCATAAATGTATACTTGCCTTTGAGACATCGAGAAAATTGAACGGAGGAAGGGTATGAGTTCGGTAGGTCCAAGAACGCGCTTAGGCACCTAAATGATTCGCAAGGAGTATGATAATCAATCATCCATATTCAAACTACACGAAGGAACTCCCCAAACCCGTCTACGATTCATAAAGATATACGGATAATCAACTAAAGGTTGGAAAATCGTCCTAAATCTCACAAGTCCGAAAACGGCACAATCTAAACCATAAAATCGTAGGAAAAGTATACACACGGTATAGATACATCATAATCTCAAGGTTCACAAGCTTCAAAACGGGTAAATCGGACAAATCTACGAAAAACCCCAAAATTCCCAAAAGGTAGGGTTCTAAGGATTTTTACCTTGATTCGGACGTTAGGAGGAATTAGATGTTGAGAAATCCTTGTTCTCCAAGCAAATATATTGTTGTTAGAAGGAAGATCGCTTCCAAACGCCTAAGATCGCCTCTCCCGAGTGATTCCGTCGAAAAGGAGTGAAGAAGGTGAGAAATGACGAAAATAAAGACAACTGAAAAATTTATATATGTCCAGTCTAGCGCACGCTACGCCTCCTTCATTAGCGTGCGCTAGCGAAGTCAGGATAGTCCGGTGGCCTCTCGATCTCGTTAGCGTGCGCTAATCATTTGCCCCTAGCGTGCGCTAGCCCAAAATATGGCATCCAAGATCGGAGTCCGAACTCGACTACGCCTGCTCAATACTTAACGTGCGCTACCGCCAATGCTTAGCGTGCGTTATGCTATAGCTTTAGCGTGCGCTAGTCGAAGCTTAGCGTACGCTATCTGATAGTCCAGAAAACCTGGCAACTTCACTGCCTCTGCTGACCAGCCCGGTAGCGTGCGCTACGGACGGATGTTAGCGTGCGCTACTATACATGGATAGCGCGCGCTAACAAACTCCTAGCGTGCGTTAATCCGCCGATCCAGAGAAGCGAATCCGGGTTCTCGACCGATACTCTTAGCGTGCGCTACAGCTCAGAGCTAGCGTGCGCTAATCAAGCAGAATTAGCGTGCGTTAGTCTAGGCCTAGCGTACGCTAATTTTCTAGCACAGAACATTCCCGCAAGGTCTAAACGACATGATCAAGAACCAAACGAGATACGAAACTCAATAGCAATATCAACCACATCTCCAAGCATTTACAGAGCGACAAAAAAAATAAGGAGGATGACAGAGTCAAACAGTCAATAAAAGTACGGGTATTACAGTATAAACAATAGAAGTTAGAGCGAATTTTTAGACTTTATCGAAAATAATGAAAACGGAAAAATGATCAAGAAAAACAATTCAACTATTATTAAAACAAGATCAAAAATTAAACGCCAACTCCCCGGCAACGGCGCCAAAAACTTGATGAACAAATTAAAAACTCGCAAGTGTACGAATCGCTTTTTTAGGAAGCGGCAAGTAACTCCGAGGTCGATCTCTCGAGGAGTTGGAAACGGTTTGAAGTTCGATTATGTTTAGCAAATAGTCAAATTGACAAAAGTAAAGTAAATTAAAACACGATGAATGATTCGATTGAGATGAAAGTTTGTAAAACAAGTGCGGGAAATTAAATTGATCGAAGCGTTAAAAATACTGAATTAAAGGATGGATTTCTAGAGAATACAATTATGAGAGTGAAATGGGGGTTTAGAATCACCGACACACACGTTATCAATTATTAGTTTCGATACTCAAACAATTTATGGTTTGGAATTACCGATTGCTCACAATTAAAATAAAACCCGTTTGATGGCGGTGAATTCTAAAAATCGCGATTGTTCTTTTCGAAAACAAGAGAAACTCCTTTGACGGGGTTGAATATCTACTAACAATTGACTAGATAATACCTTTGATGGGGTAATTCGCCAAAAGATCGCGGAAAAAGGTTTAGAACATTCACAATCGCTTCTATCGGGTCGATTGATGGCGAACACCGACAAAAACCCTCGATTTTGACAATAACAATAACTATGAAAAAGGTTTGATGATATAAATCATAAGTTCTCTTGCGTCTAAATAATATTCGTGCACAAATATCATCAAGAACGCCGACAGATTACGAAAAACAAAGAAAGAAGAACAATCCCAAACTCATACCTGTAAAATCAATCAAAACTAACAACCAAGAACATGTGTGTGGTTCAATCTAAACACCCATATGATAAGATTAGCTACTCATGATCATTTCAACAATAATAGCAAAAATCATAGAATAAAACATGGTAGAAATCTTCCCTTGCGAAATCAAAATCGAGGCCCGAGGAAGGTTTGATGTTCTTCCTTCAAAATCTTCATACAAGGAATGAAAATCACTCACAAATGTGTCTCTAGATGTTTCAGAATACAAGAAAGTTGAGAAAAATGAGTTTTTACTCCAGAATTTCGGCCCTCCCAAGTTGAGTGTAGGGTTTCCCTTTATATACCCGTCAAAAATTGCAAAAAGTGCTAAAATCGCATTTTCTGCACAAACAGGGGTTGGATCGCGATCCGGGAATTTGGGATCGCGATCCGGGTGTCCAAAAAAAAAATCTGCCTTGCGGTCTGAATTCGGGATCGCGATACGGACTGTGAGGCCGTGGTCTAGAAGTCATATCTCCCTCAATACACCTCGGAATTTAGCGTATAATATACCGTTGCGAAGCTGATTTGACGAGGAATCCATACATATATACAACACTCCTACTTCGAAATAATAAATATGTAAATTAGAAAATACGACAGGTAGTGCTTCAATCTTCATCGTTTTAGGCCCCGTTCTCGCTCTTGATCGTCATAAACTCCAATATTGGCCATAAACGCGCATATTTCACCACAATATTCATACGGATACCTAAAAAACAAAAACACAACATACCACGCGTAAAAAGAGCAAAAACACTTAAAAACAAATGAAAGTGCGACTCGATAGAACGGAATGAGACGATCAAAAATTGACTCATCACGCGCGCTAATGCTATACGTAGCGCACGCTAACAACTCAGGTCAGAAGCTACTGGACTACCCGGTGGCCCCGTTAGCGCACGCTATCCTTATGATTAGCGCATGCTAATTAGGCCCAGTATATAAGGTTGGTCAACCATGTTCTTCGTCATTTTCCTTCTCATTTCTTACACTTTCGACGAGGGACGCAAGAGAGGCGATCTTGGGGCGATTTGGGGAAACTTTTCATTATCTATCATCATCTTTGGTCGGATAACAAAGATTATACAACATCTAATCCGTTTCTTCTATCTGAATCGAGGTAAATTCCTTAGAACCCTAGTTTGAGAAAATTTTGGGGTTTTTTTAGATTCGTCCATTTGATTCATTGTGCAGCTTGAAACTCTTGAGATTATGAAGTGTTTACTCCGTACCAATGTTCTCCCTACAGTTTTATTAGTTTTCTTTCATATTACTTAGATTTGAGAGGGTTTGGATGATTTCCAACCTCTATATGTATATCCTTGGAGAATTATGAATCGTAGACGGGGTTTTGGGAGTTTCTCCATGTGAATTGAGTATTGATTATTAATTATTGTATTCCTTACGAATCGTTTAGGTCCGGCAATGCGTTCTTGGACCTAGGGAGCTTGATTACCCTTTCATCCCGATTATCGATGTCTGAATGGCAAGTATATGTTTATGATTGTACGTTCTCGATTTTTAAAGTGAAGCATAAGTATTGTGTGATTGTATATATTCACTCTGCGATAGACTGATGGGTCCTCAGAGAGTTCTGTTGCCTCTGGTGCGGTTCGATGAATGTTTTTGGGATAAACACTCTGCGAGGGTCCCACGGGGCCTCATAGGGTTCTGTTGCTTCTGGTGCGGTTCCATGGTTAACCGTGCATATAATTGGGATGAGATGTTATTAGATTTAGCTATTCTGGAATGCTAGTCTTGAGATGATGAAATGAGTTTATATTTACTTTATTATTCGAGAAGTATTATGTTTCATATTCTATATACTTGTACTAGCTATTCCATGGCTAACCCCATTCAGGGGAAATATGTTTCATATATTTCAGGATCCAGGGGAGCGGATAGGTATGTACCGGGTCGGCACAAAGATGATGGGCAAGAGTGATGTTGTGTCTTGTCTCTGTTTGTATTGTATTGCATCCATTCAGAATGTTGTACTTGGAATGGTTGTGAACACTCGAGTAGTGTTTCAGATGTTCTTGATGTTTTGGCCTGTGTAGCCCTGAGTTTAATTTTCGATGTATTGCATTCCTTAGAATTGATTATTACTTTGATTGTCAATTTTATTGTCTTCCACTGGATATTATTTAGACCTTATCGGTCAAAATTCATAGTTTCCGCGTATGTATAGCCTTGTGGGTCCCACAGAGGGACTCATGGAGCTGTAATGTACCCTGAATAACTTGGGGGGTGTTACATAATATGGTATCAGAGCTTAGGTTTATGGATACCTAGATTGTCGGTCTTTTTGGGTCGAGTGAGTCGTCTTTTGTATATGGTATCATTACTTTGCCATCATCACAGTGGGACCGTACTTGTAAGTCCTTTTACTCTTGTATTGTCTTAATTGCTTCACTTCTATTTTAGTATTCTTGAGAATCGGTCACCTCGATGACGTGCGATTTGAATTGTACTTATGTGTTGTATGTGTCCTATAGAATGTCTGTTGACAGGAGACGAGGACGTGGCCGTGGTCTCGGATGCGGGCGAGGACGTGGCGCAGTCATTTACTTCAGTTCTGTTGCGGGGTCGGTTACCTCTTCCTTATCAAATTCAGTGCATCCGGATACCGAAAGTCATCATGACCAGTCAACCGGTCAAGGGAATAATGCGGATGTTGGGGTTATGAACATTCTTCAACAATTGGAAAATCAAATGGCTCCCTTGACCCAAGCCGTTCAACTGAATAATCCTAATCTGACGATGGATGCTTTTCTCCAGAATATGATCTGTATGCATCCCCTGCAGTTTAGCGGTGCTACTGACCCAACAGGTTGGGAGAGTTGGATATTTGAGTTGGAGAAAGTGTTTGAGGCAGTTGATTGTCCAGAAGTGAGGAAGGTACCTATTGCTCAGTACTTCCTTGCTAAGGAAGCCGCGACTTGGTGGAAAGCCGTTAAACCACAGGATCACGTTGCTACATGGAACAAATTCAAGAATCTGTTGGAGGCCGAGTTTTGTCCTTGGCCAGTACAAGAAAGTAGGATCCAAGCCTTTCTAAAAGCTAAACCACAGAGTATTCCAGTCTCTCAAGCAATAGTAAAATATAATCAACAGTTGATTCACATGAAGAATCAGGTACGGGATGAACGTGACAAGGTCCGTCATTTCGACCTACGAATGAGCATAGATATATGGTCTTACATGGCCGAGTTTGCTTGCACTACCCTGAAAGAGTACCAAGACAGGGCTTTGGCATACGACATGTTGTGTTCCAATTGTAATACCACAGACGAACCGAAGAAGCAAAAGACCACCGACAACTTTTCTAGCTCTAAGGGTGGCAACTTACAGAGACCTCAGTAGGCTAACCTTATGTCGGGCAGTCATCGTGTTCTTTTAAAGGAAGAAAGGGTTTTCATTCTGCTTCGAGCACCTCAACTCGTCAGGTGACCTGTATTAATTGTGGTCATCCAGGCCACATCAATCTCGAGTGCAACTTCCCACCTCTGAAATGTCATACTTGTGGTCAGATGGGGCATAGGCCGATTTACTACTCCTAACAAGACCAGACTTTTGATACTCGGGCATCTGCCCCATAATGAGTCAGTGGCAATCAGTTAGCCAATCACAGTAGGGTTGCGGCAGAGGCCGGGGACGGGGTCAGACCATTAGAGAGGGAGATTATAGCATCGGTTCGGCACACCCACGAGTTTACGAGATGCATCGAGTAAATGAACCCGATGTGGCGGTAGCCTCAGGTACCATTCACATTCTATCTCATCCAGTTCAAGTACTATTTGATTCTGGTGCTACACATTATTTTATCTCCTTAGATTGTGTATGCCGTTTGAGTATTAATTGTATGACTGCTTGCGACCCATTCATTGTGAAACTGCCTAGTGGGGAAAGAATCGTGGGAAATCAGGAGATTAGAAATTATCCGGTGAGTATAGCAGGTATTGATTGGTTATCGAATTTGATTGTGTTGGATATCGAGGGCGAGGATTTGATCCTCGGTGAGGACTGGCTTGAGAGTCACCAAGCGATTACGAATTACCGCACTAAGGTTATCAATATGGTGACCAAGGAGGGTTCCGAGTACTCTTTTGTGGGACATAAATCGGGCCAACCTAAGCTCCTCATCAGCGCCATGAAGGCCGTAAAACTATTGAATAAGGGTTGCATGGGCTATTGGTGTTATGCTTTGAAGTCGGAAGAGAGTAGAGTCGATTTCTCTTTGATTCCAGTTGTTAATGAGTATCCAGATGTTTTTCCTGATGATCTCCCGGGATTACCGCCAGATTGAAAGATAGATTTTTCTGTTGATTTAAAGACTGATGCGGCTCCGATTTATAAGGCACCATATCGCATGGCACCTTTAGAAATGCAATAATTGAAAAATCAGATCGGAATTGCTGGAGAAGGGGTACATTAGATTGAGCGCTTCTCATTGGGGTGCACCAGTCCTATTTGTGAGGAAGAAGGATGGCTGATTATGTTTATGCATTAATTACCGTGAGCTAAACAAAGTGACCATCAAGAACAAGTATCCATTGCCCCGTATAGATGATTTATTTGATCAGTTGTAAGGAGACGTGGTATTCTCGAAGATTGATTTGAGATCAGAATACTACCATCTTCGAGTGCAAGAGTCTAACATTCCGAAGATTGCTTTTCGGATAAGATATGGACATTATGAATTTGTGGTCATGCCTGTTAGACTGACTAATGCACCGACAGTATTCATGCATTTAATGAACAAGATATTTATTGAATACCTTGACAAATGTGTGGTCGTCTTTATTGATGATATTTTGATTTATTCTCGAGATGAGGAGGAGCATGCTCAACACTTGCATCTGATACTAGATGTTTTGAGAGCTGAGCACCTTTATGCGAAATTCTCAAAATGTGAGTTCTGGCTGAAGGAAGTTATGTTTCTCGGCCATGTGGTTTCGGCCGAAGGGGTTCGTGTAGACCCGCAGAAGATTGAGGCAGTGCTAGATTGGGCACCGCCTAATAATGTTAAGAAAGTTTGTAGCTTTTTGGGTCTTGCTGAGTATTATCGTTAGTTTGTCGAGGGGTTCTTGAAACTCGCTCGGCCGCTTACGCAATTACTTTAGAAGACGGAAAAGTTTGTTTGGACTGCTGAGAGACAACAGAGCTTTGATGAACTGAAGAGACGTTTGACTTCAGCGCCAATCTTAGCTTTACCACAGGGAAATCAAGGATTTGCAGTTTCTAGTGACGCTTCAGGACAAGGACTTGGATCTGTGCTTATGAAGCACGATAAAACGATTGCCTTTGCATCACGGCAGTTGAAGCCGTATGAGATAAATTATCCTACTCATGATTTGGAATTGGTCGCGGTTGTATTCGCACTTAAGACTTGGCGGCATTATTTGTATGGCTCTTCGCGTCGGATTTATACCGATTACAAGAGTTTGAAATACATTTTCAGTCAGAAAGAGTTGATTGTGAGGCAATGACGTTGGTTGGAACTGATTAAGTATTATGACTTGGAAATTCTTTACCATTCGGGAAAGGCCAATGTTGTCACCGACGCTTTGAGCCGGAAACCGGCATTGCTTCAGATGCTCGAGATTCTTAAACCCCAGATGAAGATTCGTCAGGATTTGATCGAGCAAGGTATAGAAGTTTGGCTTCAAAGACTGCAGGGCCAGTTGTGTACCCTCAAAATTACTTCATCCTTGGTTGATGATGTTAAAGGGAAACAGTGGAGTGACCTGATGATTTCTCAACTGAAGGAAGATGTAACTAAAAGAAAAGCCCCTAGTTTTTTGGCCCATGAGGACAGTACTCTGCGATTTCAGGGCAGGCTTTGTGTTCCGAATAATATGGAGTTGAGACCGAGAATTCTTCGATAAGCCCATGCTACGCCTTACTCAATATACCCCGTAACGAGTAAGATGTAAAAGGACTTGAAGAGAAATTTTTGGTGGAATAATATGAAGAAAGACGTCACAGAATTCGTCTTGTGATGTTTAACCTGTCAACAAGTCAAGATTGTGCATCAACGACCAGCGGGGTTGTTCAAACCACTCCCCATCCCCGAGTTGGAGTGGGAAGACATCTATATGGATTTTATCACTGGGATGCCGCTGGAATGAATATGATTTGGGTAATCGTTGACCTATTAACCAAGTATGCATGCTTCCTTGGTATTAAAGATACTTGGGGACTGGAGAGATTGGCTCGAACGTTTATAGCAGAGATTGTGAAATTGCATGGTGCCCTAAAGACTAATGTTTCTGATCGAGGTGGCCGTTTTGTGTCTCACTTCTTGCAGGCGGTCCATCAAGCCTTGGGCACCAAGTTGAAATTGAGTACACCTTTTCATCCACAGTCAGACGGTCAGACCGAGCAGATGATTCAGATGTTAGAAGATATGTTGCGGGCTTGTGCCCTAGATTGGAGTAGTGATTGGGAACTGCATTTGCCGTTGGTCGAATTTTCCGACAATAATAGTTGGTATGCTTCGATCAAAATGGCACCATTCGAAGCACTTTATGGTAGGCGGTGTATATCGCCATTATGTTGGGATGAAGCCTCAGAATTAGTGGGGACAGAACCTTACATGTTGATGGAAACTAAGGAGAAGATTTCTATCGTTCGAGATTGGTTATTGACTGCCCAGAGTAGGCAGAAGTCTTATGCTGATATTCACCGTCGACCCTTAGATTTCGAAGTGGGAGACCATGTCATACTCAAGGAGTCACTGACAAAGGGAATTTTCCATTTCGGGAAGAAAGGGAAACTTAGTCCGAGGTATATCAGACCTTTTGAGATTTTGGACAGGATTGGGGAATTAGCTTATCGTTTGGCGTTGACTCCCGCCTTGAGTCACGTCCATAGCGTTTTTCATGTTTTTCAATTGTGAAAGTACATGCCGAATCCAAGTCATATTATCGACTATGGTGAGATCAATGTAGCCGAGGATATTACTTTTGAAGAGAGACCAGTGAAGATTCTTGAACGCTGTGAGAAATATCTTCGGCATAAAACCATTCCGTATTGAAGAGAGACCAGTGAAGATTATTGGTGCTCTTTCACTTTTGTTACTCTTTATAAGAGCTTATTGAGATGTTAATTCTGAGATTTCGTATCTTTCAAAGCTTGTTCGTGTTGAGCGGACCTTGCAATTATATTTTGAGAGGAGCACTTAGCGCACGCTAGGCGATGAGATTACGCATGTTATTTGCGTGAAGTAGCATGCATTAGCATCGCCAGTAGCGTACGCTAATGATCCCGGGACCGTAGAGATAGTAGATGTTTCTGTCCTCTGAGCGAGCAATTATCGCGCACTAGGCAATGAGCTAACGCACGCTATTGGTGCTAAGTAGCATGCGCTAGCAACATCTGTAGCGCATGCTAATGAGTTCTGGAGTTCTGCATTAAAGCAGTTAGCGCGCGCTAATGCTATACGTAGTGCACGCTAACGACTCAGGTCAGAAGCTACTAGACTACCCGGTAGCCCCATTAGTGCGAGTTATCCTTATGATTAGCACGCTAATTAGGCCCAGTACATAAGGTTGGTCAACCCTGTTCTTCGTCATTTTCCTTCTCATTGCTTACACTTCCGACAAGGGATGCGAGAGAGGCGATCTTGGGGTGATTTGGGGCAACTTTTCATCATCTATCATCATATTTGGTAGGATAACAAAGATTATACAACATCGAATCTGTTTTTTCTCTATGAATCGAGGTAAATTCCTTAGAATCCTAGTTTGGGGAATTTTTGGGTTTTTTTTAGATTTGTCCATTTAATTCATTGCGGAGCTTGAAACCCTTGATATTATGAAGTGTTTACTCCATACCAATGTTCTCATTACGGTGTTATGAGTGTTCTTGTATATTACTTAGATTTGAGAGGGTTTGGACGATTTCTAACCTCTATATGTAAATCTTTGGAGAATTGTAAATTGTAGATGGGGTTTCGGGAGTTTGTCCGTGTGAATTGAGTATTGATTATTAATTATCGTATTTATTATGAATCGTTTAGGGCCGGAAGTGCGTTCTTGGAACTAGCAAGATTGATTACCCTTTCGTTCCGATTCTTGATGTCTCAAAGGCAAGTATATGTTTATGATTGTACGTTCTAGACTTTTAAAGTGAAGCATATGTATTGTGTGATTGTATATATTCACTCTAAGAGGTTCCGACGGGGCCTCAGAGGTTTTCGTTGCCTCTGGTGTGGTTCTACGAATGTTTCTGTGTTAACCACTCTGGGAGGGTCCGACGGGGCCTCATAGGGTTCTGTTGCTTCTGGTGTGGTTCAATGGTTAATCACGCATATAATTGAGATGAGATGTTATGAGATTTAGCTATTCGGTAATGCTAGTCTTGAGCTGATGAAATGAGCTTATATTTACTTTATTGTTCGAGAAGTATTTTGTTTCATATTTGATATACTTGTACTATCTATTCCATGGCTAACCCCATTCGGGGGAAATACGTTTCATGTATTTCAGGATCCATGAGAGCGGATAGGCATGCACCAGGTCGGCACGAAGATGATGGGCAAGAGTGATGTTATGTCTTTCTCTGTTTGTATTTTGTATTTCATCCATTCAGAATGTTGTACTTGGAATGGTTATGAACACTCGAGTAGTGTTTCTGATGTTCTTGATGTTTTGGCCTGTGTTTCCCTGAGTTTAATTTATGATGTATTGTATTATGTGTAATTGATTATTACCTTTATTGTCAATTTTATTGTCTTCCACTGGATTTGTTTAGACCTTATCGGTCGAAATTCAAAGTTCCGCACATGTATAACCTTGTGGATCCCACGGAGGGACTCACGGAGCTGTAATGTACCCTGAATAACTTGGGGGTGCTAAAATCATATCATACTTTGTGATACCGAACCACAAAACAATAATCATTTCTCCGATTAAAAGTCTTACAAATAGTACGGCTATTAGCCTCAGAATACACATTATCCAAATACCAGTATAAACCGTATGAAGATGAAATATACTTAAAATAATAGTATAACCGACAATAGTTTAAATGAAGCGTAAAAGTAATATTACACGGTTTAAGCATAACTGGACAACAAAAGACTTGGGACCCCCGAACTAGTATCCTTCAAACCATTCGCCATCACCATGCTCTTCTCGTGCCTTGGCCTTGGCTCGACCTAAAATACATCGCCCAAACCACAGGGTCAGATATACATGATAATAATTCTCAAGACATTATACAATTCACATATATTGGATCTCAAGGAAACAACCCGACTATTTATAATACCCCTCGGGCGTATGCACAACCAGTCGCAAACCGTCAGACATATGGAATATGAACGACTAATCAACATGGCTCAAGACGGACATCACAGTACTCCCAATCCGGAAATGTGTCCTTGCATATGTCCACCTCATATACGGAATCCAGGATATACGTAGGACAATGTACCTAATTAGCCTCACGAACTACGTCTCGTGTTCATGGTCCAATACGGAAACATCAACGCATGACCATATGTGCCTGGCTTAAAATCCTACATATAACCAATCAGCACGCAGATATGATTCCAGATATGTCACGATACAACATGACAACGAATCTCAATAAATCACACAACTAACTAAGAATCAGGAAACTCATCGAGGTGACGATAATGATCGATGAGACCAACGATACAAAGGTGATGAACTTGGGAATACAATCCCACAACGAAATGGTAATACGATCAAGAACACATCACAATACGAATCATAGATTCATAAATCATTACATATATATGAAACGTATAATGTTCACAAGCATTCAATCATCATTATAACCAAGCAAGATAACTTGCCTTAATTCCGTAGATGAAATAGTCCTTCTTCGAACGAATGAACGGACGGTTTCCTCGACCAATAATACTCACTCGAACAAGCAACCTTGAATGAAACATAACTCATTTAACAACACATTCATACAATATTGATATCAATTCGTAGGAATTACACCCGTAATTTACCCGAATAGTTCATCTTATCCCAATGAGCATTCTATCGTCTTATTAACGAACTTCAATACACACAATTCATCTTTAAAATTCGGATTACCAAGTTCTTAAGGTTATTCAATGTTCATGACCATCCATACTACATGGATTATCATTACTAATCTCAATTAACCATTCCATTATAATATTATCATCATCACTCTTCAAGATCTTACCAAGGTATTGTTTAATACCTAAACATGATGTTTTAACAAATCCTATGTCATCAATTCATCCAGTTTAACTTAAATATATCGAAACCTATGATCATCATCCCCAAATTATGTTAATCAATCCAGCAAGTTGAGTATGATTCTCCTAAACATGATTATGATCATCTAAACATTAAGGACATTCTCATTTTAAACCTTAACTATCATGTTCTTCAATAAGTGTTCAAAATCTTAATAACAATCATGTTTTACTTGATAAATTCGATACTATGTGGAGTATTCATTACCAGTATTATTATTACTACGAAAATAAAGTAAGATTGTACAACATACCTCAAGAAATGAAGAACAAACCACGAAAACTGCAACAATGCACTCCAAACTTCCAATCACTAAGCTCCAAGACAAGATGGAAGGGGATAATATCGACTTAGGAAGGCAGAGGGATGATAACTTGGAGAAAATATCAAGTTTGGTTCGTGCAGAATGAAAGACAAGACCTGTCTTTTATAAACTGCATTTGCCATTACGTACGTTACCATAGAAGATTAACGTACGTTAGCCCCTTTTACATACGCTAACACATACGTGTTACATATGTAATGATCCTCCAGAGGCTAATGCCTCAACAAACACATACGCTTACGTATGTTTCCAGAAAAAATGTACATAATATCACCTGCATTACGTACGCTATAAACATAAGCATTACGTACGTAATGCACGTTGACTTGGCTACCTAAAAAGGCCAAATATCCGGATCATGCATGGCCCTACATGCCGAAAGTTTAGATCGGATCAGATACCCTTCATTACGTACGTAAGTTTAAGTATTTTACGTACGTAAGAGTAAGGGAATAACGTACGCTAAGGTACAGCAGTAGCGTACGTTAGGCACTAAGGACTTAGCCAAAAATGCTATATTCTACACAACATCTAACAATCAAACACACTGCGAATGACAATTATAATTAATTCAATCCGGGTATATCTCAACATTATAATCATTATACTAAATGCAAACATGATACAATGATACCCTAATTATCCGAGTAATACAACAGTAAATAAGAAAAATTACAGTCGGAAGAATAATATTTTATTTTATAATCAGTGACGTCAATTCAGATCTCAACTACTATGGGCAATTTACACCTACAAAACGTGTAAGTTCGTACAGATGCCGAAGAAGAAAGCGGTAGATCTGAAGGCTCGTCTCTGACCAACACAGGTAGAGGCGATCTCGTCAGTGGTGGTTAGGTCTATACTTCATAAAGATACACCCTCTCCGGGGGAGGGGGGAAAGGAACAACGAGAAGAAAAGCGAGTGGGAGAACATACTGTGGCACAGCCTGTATTCACAACTCCGATGAATACGCCGAACAACTCCACCAAACTAGAGGAGCCTGCAAATAGTGAGGAAAGGGTTGAACAACGGCCTTGGGTGGATGTTATTAAGGGAAACAGAATACCTGATAAGAGCTTGGAAATAAAATTTTTCCCTCCTACAATCACAAATGATACAGTGGAAGTGCTTATTGAGACAGAAGATCTTGCCTCTGAGGTAAATTTCTGGGCTAATACACTAGTTATGTATACCATAGGGGGAGACTTATCTATGAATGTTGTCCGTCAATTTATTCAAAGAGTCTGGAAAGCTGTTAAAATGCCTGCTATCTACTATAATGAGGAAGGCAATTTATGCTAAGGTTTGGTTCAAAAAAGGATATGGAGACTGTTTATAATAATGGACCATACACCATATATAATATGCCTATGGTCCTAAAACCATGGCATAGTGATTTTGTGTTTGATAAGGAGATGATGCGATTGGTGCCTATTTGGGCACAACTTCCCCAACTCCCTTTAGCAATGTGGGGTGTGCAGAGTCTGGGAAAGATTGCTAGTGCCATTGGTAGACCACTGTACATGGATGAATGTACATCAAAAAAGTTGCGTGTCTCTTATGTTATGGTACTTGTGGAAGTGGACATAACCCAGAAATTGGTTACAGAAGTGAATATTAAAAACAGCCTGAACAAAGTCCTAAAGCAACATGTGGTATTTGAATGGATGCCTCCTACTGAGGACAAACCTGGTGATGCTGTTAGGCAGAGGAATAGGAATTAGAAGATTGCCCCAGTTTGGAAACCTAGGAATAAGGGTAAAGTTGTGCAGAAACCTAAACCTATACAGGGAAAGGTTGCACCTGATAACGATAAGGAAGAACAGAATAACTCAGTTAAGGGGAAGGAGAGTGTAGATGTTATAGGAAAAAGCAAACCCCCTGATCAACAGGATTGGACAGAAGTGAAGACAAGAAAGAGGCCTGACAAGAATAATATGCAGAAGTCTAATCTTAACCTACAGGTTGGGAAATTGGAACTAAAAATTGACAATGGGTTTAAGTCCGTGCAAGTTAGAGAAGGCTTGACAGGTGACACTGAAGATGTTCCATGATTGTTGCGTGGAATGTAAGGGGCATGAATAATGCTGAAAAATACACAGAGGTTTGCTCCGACCTCAATAAAATTAAGGTGTATATAGCAGCTCTTTTTGAAACTAGAATCAAAAGTAATAATTCAAAGAAAATTCAAAAAAGATTTGGAGCTAGATGGTGTTTTCAGGACAACTATCAGCATCATGGAAATGGTAGGATCTGGCTCATGTGGGATACAAATAGGATACAAGTACAGATTGTGGGCAGTTCTGCTCAATTTATCCACTGTACCGCTAAGAGTTTGGATGACACATTCCATGCTACTGTAACTGTGGTTTATGCATTTAACCATATTCATGAAAGAAGAATTTTGTGGACTGATATTGAAAGCATGGCTGGGGGGGTTCAAGGACCATGGCTTATTATAGGTGACTTCAATAATGTACTGAATGTCAGTGATAGGTTAGGTGGAAATCCTGTCCGAGCCTTGGAATATGTAGATATGGAAAACATGATGAATGCAGCTGGTTTAACTGAGGTACAAATGTGTGGGCACCCATACACATGGTCCAATAAGCATATACAAGGGACGATATACTCAAAGATTGATAGAGCCATTGCTAATATGGACAGGTTTATCAGATACCATTGGATTACTGTGGAAGTTATGGATCCAGGCATCTCTGATCATTGTCCTTTGTTGATAAAGTTTCAACAACCTGTAATGCAGAACAGAAGAAGAGTGTTCAAATTCCTGAATTTTACTATCAATAAGCCTCAGTTCTTGGATTTGGTGCAGCAAATCTGGTCCTGTCCAATTGAGGGGAGGCCCATGTTTAGACTCTGGAATAAACTACTCAGACTTCAGCCAATTATTAGAGAACTTGCTAAAGAGTTTAGTAGCTTGGAAAAACAAGTTAACCAAGCTAGATCAGAGCTTGAAACTACTCAGAAATTACTGCAGGGTGACATGTTAAATGCTGAGCTAATCACTCAAGAAAAACAAGCAACTGCCAAACTCTTGCAGCTAAAGAATGCAGAAGAGAGCATGTTACAACAGAAAGCAAAGGTAGATTGGCTACAAAAATGAGATGGGAATAATGCATATTTCTATGCAACTATAAGAGAGAAGAACAAGCAAGCAGGCATTGCTAAACTGATTACTGAGTCTGGACTGGAGATTTCTACAGCTAAAGAGATTGAAGATGAGGTTATTAACTTCTACAGTAGACTAGTGGGGGATACTCAATCCAATAGACTTGGTCTTGATATAGTAGCTCTGAGAGAGGGAAAACAACTGAGTAAAGAGCTGGGCAATGAACTGATAGCTGAGGTTACAAAAAAGGAGATTTATCAAGCCCTACAGTCTATTGGTGATAATAAATCTCCTGGAATTGATGGGTACAATGCTAAATTCTTCAAATCAACATGGGGGATTATTAAAGAGGATGTGTTTGAAGCAGCTCTAGAGTTCTTTCAACATGACAGATTGTATAAAGCCATGAACTGCACCTTAGTAACTTTGATCCCTAAAACAAGAGATGCTAAGGAGATGAAGGCAATGAGACCTATATCTTGCTGCACTACATTCTATAAAATCATATATAAAGTGTTAACCTCCAGGCTCAGCAAGGTAATTGGTTCCCTAGTACATGATAGTCAATCTGCATTTGTACCTCGGAAAGTAATACATGATAATATACTACTTGCACAAGAACTGGTGAAAGGATATACATGGAAAGGAACCTCTCCTAGATGTATGATTCAGATGGATCTACAAAAAGCATATGACACTATGGAATGGAAGGCCCTTGAAGGCATTATGTTAGATATGAACATTCCTAGGAAATTTGTTACCTGGGTAATGGTTTGTGTGAGGAATGTTTCCTACAGATATTCCATAAATGGTCAGCCTAGTAGATTATTGGTTGCAAAAAGAGGGATCATACAGGGGGATCCTATATCTCCACTGTTATTTGTTCTTGTGATGGATTATTTGCAAAGAAAGCTGCAATGTTTAAAAAAGCTACCAGATTTCAAATTTCATCCAAAATGTAAGAATGTGAATTTGATTAATCTTTTCTTTGCTGATGACCTTTTGCTGTTCAGCAGAGGTGACCATACTTCTATCCAGCTGTTGATGAGACGGTTTGAGGAATTTTCTGTTGGTACTGGACTTAAAGTAAACAATAGCAAATGTTATTTGTATTTTGGAGGTGTACCGCAAGATGAGCAGAACTTGATTAGACAAACTACTGGGTTTATGGTGGGAGAATTGCCTTTAAAATACTTTGGAGTCCCTCTGGCTTCTAGAAAACTATCTGTCAATTTATGTCAGCCTCTCATTGAGAGAATTACTGCCAGGGTGAAACATTGGGCTGCAAAACTACTGAGCTATGCTGGAAGAATACAACTGATACAGAGTGTTCTATTCTCCATTACAAACTACTGGACACAAGTGTTCCCCTTACCAAAGAAAGTCTTGTGACATATTGAAGCCATATGTAGATCATTCTTGTGGAGTGGATCAGAGCAGATAACCAAGAAACCACCTGTGGCTTGGGAAAACATTTGTGACACCAAATCAGTTGGTGGCCTCAACATAACTTCCATTGTGGACTGGAATGTGACAACTATGACAACATTATTGTGGAACTTATGTGATAAGGCTGATAAATTATGGGTGAAACGGATTCATGCCTATTACATTAAGCAAGGTGATGTGATGGATCATAACACCAAACCTTCCTACTCTTGGATTATAAAAACCATTTTTAAACAGAGGGAAAAGGTAACACAAAGCACTGTGTGGAGTATGCTCAGGAAGGGAGACAAATTCCCTACTAGAAAGTATTATCTTGAAATGAGAGGAAACAAGGCAAAAGTACACTGGAGAAATTTTTTATATGGAAACATAGCCAGGCCTAGATCATGTTTCCAGCTTTGGTTGTGCTTGAAAGGAAGATTGGCAACTAAGGATAGGATGATTAAGTTTGGGATTATAAAGGATGGCCACTGCTGCTTCTGTTTTCAATAGCAAAGCCATGACCACCTCTTTTATTAGTGCCATTTCACTCAATATGTTTGGAGACAGATTCTGCAGAAAATTGGAATTAATAGGCAGCCCAAAAAATGGAGTATTGAAGTGAATTGGATTTGTTCTGCTGCAAAGGATAAGAGCTGCAAAGCAAAAATGATTAAAATCCTTCTTGCTGAGACTGTCTATGCAATTTGGAAATTGAGGAACTCTGTTATTTTTCAAGAAGGATTCTTTAATCTGCACATTGTTGAGCAAATTTTGTATACATGTAGCATAAGAGCTAAAATAGATAGAAAATTGGATGTGTTTTTTAGTAGGGTTGATTTATAGCTTGCTTTTGTTATCTAGTGTTTTTTAGACAGGATTGAGCTATGTTGCTGCTAGGTTGACTGGCTATACCTGGATCCTTGATGGATCGGTTTGTAATCATTGTTTTTGGATAATAAGAAGTTACTTTGTTCCAAAAAAAAAAAATTACAGTCGGATATTACATACTCCCCCCTTAAAAGGAGTTTCGTCCTTGAAACTAAGGGGTAAACAACTCTGGATATCTCTCCCACATGCTATCCGCAGTCTCCCACATAGCCTCCTCGACTCCGTGTCCTAACCACTGAACCTTCAGTAAGAGAATCGTCTTGGTCCTCAATTGTTTGATCCTCTCGAGTATTTGCATGGGACGTTCCTCGTATAAATGATCATCGGCTATCTGGATCTCTTAGAACTAAAGTATATGGCTCGGATCAGCAATATACCTCCTCAACTGGGAAGCATGAAACACGTTGTGAATCCAATTTAAAGCCAGTGGTAATGCCAGACGATAGGCTAGATCGCCTATACGTTCTAAAATATCGAACGGTCGAATATACCTCGGCCTCAGCTTGCCCCTCTTCCCAAAACGAAAAAAACCTCGAGTAGGAGACACTTTCACTAACATATGATCTCCAACCTAGAACTCGAGCGGTCGTCGACGGTTGTCTTCATAAGATTTCTGCCGGATTTGAGCTGTTAACAAACGACTCCTAATCAGAGCAATCTTCTCAAAAGATGCTAACAATATATCAGGTTCAGACAGGTCCTCCCAACACAAAGGTGACCTACAATGACGGCCATACAATTCCTCATAAGGTGCCATCTGAATCGACGCATGCCAACTGTTATTATAGGTGAAATCCACCGAAGGTAGTTGGGCTTCCCAATTGTCATTCCATTCGAGAGTACATACTCTCAACATATCCTCCAGAGTTTGGATAGTCCTCTCGGGCTGGCCATCGGTATGAGGATGAAATGCCGTACTAAAATTCAACTGCGTACCCATCGCATGATGAACTGCTTTCCAGAAATGTGACACGAACCGCCCGTCACGATCCGATACAATACTCTTGGGGGTACCATGTAACCTTACAATCTATTTAATAAACAGCTGGGCCAACCTCTCAGGACCCTATGAGTCCTTAATATCCAAGAAGTGGGCTGATTTGGTCAAACGATCCACAATCACCCAAATTATATTCATACCTCGATGGCTCGTCGGCAAGTTAGTGATAAAATCCATCGATATGTCCTCCCATTTCCATTCAGGGATCAGGAGTGGTTTCAGCATACCTATTGGTCACTGATGCTCAATCTTAACCTGATGACAGGTCAAACATCTCGAAACAAATTCTGCAACTTCTCGTTTCATATTACCCCACCAAAAATATTGCTTTAAATCTATATACATCTTGCTAGTGTTAGGAATACTTGTTAGATTTTGATGATGTCATCCCTGTATTGTGATTTATTCAAATGTTTGTATCTATGTACTTGGCATTGTAAATAAGAACCAAATGAGTATCTCTATAGGACTTAAAATTTAGGCTAAGTGTTGATCAGTAAAGAATACGACTAAGTATAGAACTGCCATTTATCAGACGAGTTTTTAGGCAAGTTCATTATCAGAGAAGTTTTTGGTCAACGCAAAACATCAGAGAGGTTTGACCAAAACCAAGCTGCAGTCAAGTTCTGAAGAAAATGCTACATCATACAAGTCTTTGTCAATGCAGAATATCAGAGAGGTTTCACCAAAACCTATCTGCAGTCGAGTTATCAGACAATAAATGGTCAACATAAATATCAGCTGAAGTTTGACCATCAGATCAGAGAATATTCATCAAGTCAGAGAACTTCAGTCATCAGAGCAGAGAACTTTATCTCAGAGAACTTCTACCAATATATATAAGAGAAGTTTACATCAGAGAAGGTTGACCGCACATCAGACAGGTTTGACCAATATATATGAGATAAGTTCTCAGTCAAGAGATATCAGCCAAGTTCAATACACTCAGTCTACGTCAGCAAATGTTGAAAGTCAATAATTACGGAAAGCCACATGCAGACGTACGGAGACAAACTGGAAAGATTCCCAGAAATCTAGGAATAAAATATTCCTTGAGATCCGCATTCTGAAGACTTATGATTATTCTAATCAAGAATAACAGCACGAACAAAGAAAGTCTTTCAAATGGTCGGAAATGGAAAGGGAATCAAGCCGTGCAACGAAATGATAAAGATAAACAAAAAAGTTCACTCTCCAACAGATGAATTTGTTACAAGAGATGCAACGGCTATGGAGGAAGCTCAAAGGATCGTTCTATAAATACCTGAAGATATGAATTGAGCAAAGTACGATGTGAACAATATTTACAAGCGATCAAAGCAAACAAAGCAATCAAAGCAAACAAATAGCATCGTGAAGAGCAAGCTTAAAACAGTCATATTCTGAGAAGCTCTTTAGTTGGAGAAGACAAACATTTTAGTCTTTAAAGCTGAGAAAGTGGTACTTCTGTGAACAAGGTTTCAGAAGTTTCGCGACTGATAAGGAATCCACGGGTTCTTGATTGGAAGGTGATAGACAGCTCGAGAGTTGTTGAGGCATCCAAGGGTTTTCGATCAAGATGTGCTAGGCAGTCAAGGGAGTTGCAACGGCCACGGATTTCCACTGGTTGGAAGCTGTTGTAACAAGGAAGAAATTCATTGTAACCTTTATCACTTGTTGACAGTTATAGTGAATTTATCTCCAATTAGTTTGGAGAGAAGTGGATTAGTAGAGGATTACCCCACCTCTGAAATCACTGTAAGTGCCTGTGTGATATACTGCCTTTAACATCATACATAACTGCTGCATACATATTTACCGTTCCATTAGAAAGTTAACTGCAGTCGATAACTTGTTATCTGCATTATTATCAGCTGTCTTTCGCATTATATGTATGCAGTTGACATAAGTAATCTACACTTAATCACAGCTGATTAAACTCACCTGACTTTCAGGAAAAGAGTTTTATAAGTCTATTCACCCCCTCTAGACTTATTCCTGAGAACTTGTGACCTACAAGTGGTATTAGAGAGGTTGGTTCAATTGTTATAGAACTAGATCCATATATCTGAGTATATATACATTAATCTCTCATTTAGAATGGAACACATGAAACACATGCACTCTAGATTACCTGTATTCTATGTTAATGAATATGACTTATAGAAAATAATAATGCAGGCTCATTTGTCATCCATTCATGATGACATGTGGTGTATCATTGAGGAAGGTCATTTCATCTTTGAGAAGGATAATACACCAGAAGAAATTGCTGCTAGGAAGCCAGAGAAGATTTCCAAGAAGAGGACCGAGATGTCCCCTGAAGAGAGAAAGCTGGCCAACCTTGACAACCGGGCCATAGATATCATGTACCAGATTCTTGACAAAGCAACCATGGTCAAGATCAAGAATTGCAAAAATGCAAAGGAAATTTGGTACACGTTGGCTGTAATGTGTGAGGGAACCGAGCTGATAAAAGAAAATAAGTTGTCAATTTCCACCCAAATGTTTGACAACTTCAAGATAAAGAATGGTGAATCAATTGACCAAGTGGACACAATATTCACTGAGATCCAAAATGAAGAAAACTCCCTTGGAAAGACATATGGCAACAGGGAGATGCCCCTAAAAGTTTTAAGATCCCTCAATCCTAAATGGAACATGAAGGATGTGGCCATGAGAGAGTCAAAGGATATCAACAAAATGAAGATCCAGGAGCTGTTCTCTGATCTGAAGGCATATGAGTTCGAGTTGCCCTGTTCATCATCTAATGAACCTGCAGAGAAAGGGATAGCATTTGCAGCAGAATCATCTGCAAAGAGCCTAGCTGAAGCCAGTCATCCCAGTCATCTGAATTTTGAAGAAGAGATGGATTTCATCATGCAGAGGTTCAATAATTTCAGAAAGAACTATTCCAAGTACAAAAAGAATTACAAGGACAATTCAAGAAGGAATCAAAAGGCTGTCAACTGGAAGGTGGAATGCTATAATTGCCACAAAACCGGGCATATATAATTTGACTGCCCTGATCTCAAGAGAGATGAAACCAAGAAAGAAGTGGGCAGAAAAGAAGACAAGAGAAAAGCTCTCATTGGAGAAGACCAAATTGAATAAAGAGTAGAATCAAGTGGAGGATTCTTCTCTGATGATGATGATGAATACAGCTGTCTGATGGCCAACCTAGCTGATGAAGAGGTAACATCTAAACCCTCAATTTCAAATAATGATAGCTCAGACATATCTCAAGATATTGATTTACATGAATCTGTCAATCAGCCTCTCAAAGACTTTGAAAATTTAAAATTTGCACACTTGATTGTGACTGCCGAGAAAACACAGCTGCAAGATGAGAATAGGCAGCTAAAAAATAACTTTGAAAAACTCAGCCTAGAGTTAACAAAAATCAAATCTGAATTTGAAAAACAGGCTGAAAATAAATTGAAAAACCCGACTGATAATACTACAGCTGAGATTAAAAGGCTAACTGTTTTAAACAGTGAGAAATCAGCTGTATTTGCTCATGTCAAATCTGAGTTTGCCAAACTGACACAGCTAAGTAAGACACAAGCTAAGGAAATAGCATCCTTAAAGGCATCTATTACCTTGGACGAACTGTGTATGAAAAAGAGGCCACTTTATTCCAGATCAGGCCTTGGATATGACCCCAATACTCCCTCTAGTTTAAAAACCACTTTTATCAAGGGAAAAACAATCAGACTGCTGAGCCTACATATAAACCTGTATTTCAAAATAGGCAGCTGCCAAGGTTCACAAGGCAACCACCTAGACATGAGACTAGGCAATGGCCAAGGAAAAAGCAGCAGTCAAAACATTATGCCAACTTTTACCAAAGACTCCCCAAAAACATATTTCAAAATGGGAGAGGCAAATGGAAACCTCAAGGTTATTCAAACTTTCAAAATGAACAGGTGTGGAGACCCTAACGATTTAACAAATGGTCTTAGCGAAGATTTAGAAATGGCCCACACCACAGATTTTATGAGGCATATCCAGTACATAATCCTAACCAAAGATATAGACCCAGACAGCACACATCTTATAGGGGCGATCAATATAACTTCCATAATCCAAGGAGAAACCAATTCTTCAGAAAACCTACTAACCCCAAAAGACCCACACAAATTTGGGTACCTAAATCTCTGCTTGTCTGATTGAAGAAAAGATGTAAGTACTACTACCACATCTCCTCAAGCTCAACAATAGGAGGTTAAGAATGATTTGTAGATTCTGGGTGCTCAAGGCACATGACAGGGAATAAGAAGGTGCTCTCAAACTACATCAAAGAAAGGGGTACAAATGTAACCTTTGGAGATAGCTCTAGAGGTTAGACAAAATGATTTGGAGAGCTGCACAGAGGAAACATAACCATATCCAAAGTTCATTACGTCAAAGGGCTCAAATACAACCTGTTAAGCATAAGCCAATTCTGTGATGAAAAGAATCTAGTACTCTTCGCCATTTGGAAATGCATGGTGATCGATATCCTATCTACATGATAGACTGGAATACAGGCACTCCAAACACCTGTTTTTTATCTAAGACCATTGATGAGAATGGATGGCTCTGGCACAAGAGGCTTTGTCACCTGAACTTCAAAGCCATCAATAAGATAAGCTATCAAAAGATGGTTAGAGGACTTCCAGAAGAAGTATTCAAGAAACAAGCTCTCTGTGATGCATGTCATAAAGGAAAGCAGACCAGAGCATCATTCAAACCAGTTCAGCCTACCACTCTTACCACTAGAGTATTAGATCTACTTCATATGGATCTCTTTGGCCCCATCAAGCCAAGGACATTGAGTGGAAGGAAGTATTCCCTAGTAGTAGTAGATGACTACTCAAGGTACACATGGGTTGTTTTTCTCTATAAAAAGAGTGAAACCTTATCAAATTTACCTAAGCTGCTGAGGAAGATTCAGAATGAGAAATCCCTCTCCATCACCTAGATCAGATCGGACAGAGGTGGATAATTTCTCAACAAGGCAATCACTGAATACAGTGACCATAATGGAATCCAGCATGAAGTTTCTGCCGCAAGAACACCACAGCAAAATGGTGTTGCTGAAAGAATAAACAGAACCTTGAAGGAAGCTGCCAGGTCAATGATTGCAGACGCTGACCTGCCAAAGAGGTTCTGGGATGAGGCTGTCAACACAGCATGCCATAGTCAGAACATTAGTATGATAGTAAGGAGACATGACAAAACTCCCTATGAGGTTTGGAATAGCAGAACACCAACTGTTGCAGATCAAGAAGGCCAGAACCAAGCAGATGCAGAGAGAGAAGAAGTCCACCAAAATAACTCAACAGGGGGAACAATCCCTGAAGAAGATATTCCCAAATGGCTTAGAGATCATCCCATTCAACAAATCATTGGAAACCTAACTGATGGAGTCAGAACCAGACAATCCATAGAACCGGCAGGAATGGCAATGTTCTCATGTTTCATGTCCCAAATGGAACCCGAGACAATAGATCAAGCACTAGAGGACTACTCATGGATAATTGCAATGCAAGAAGAGCTCAACCAGATGGAAAGAAACAATGTCTGGGAACTAACAGACAGACCAGATCACAAGAAAGTCATAGGCACCAAATGGGTCTACAAAAACAAATGTGATGAAGATGGAGATGTTGTTAGGAATAAAGCCAGACTAGTTGCAAGAAGATATGCTCAGTGTGAAGGAATAGATTTTGATGAAACTTATGCACCTGTAGCAAGACTTGAAACTATCAGACTATTCCTTGCATATGCAGCATTCAAGGATTTTGAAGTCTACCAAATGGATGTGAAAAGTGCTTTTCTCAATGGAATCCTATAAGAAGAAGTCTATGTGGAGAAACCCATAGAATTGTCAAAGGAGACAAAGTATACAAGCTTTCTAAGGCTCTATATGGACTCAAGCAAGCACCAAGAGCATGGCATGAAACACTATCTCTGTTTTTGGAAAAGAATGGATTCAGCAAAGGAAAGGTGGACAAGACCCTATTTAGAGTGGAACATGAAGACCACATAGTACTTGCTCAAATATATGTGGATGATATCATATTTGGCTCAACCAATCCTGAGCTATGTAAAAAAATCTCAAGTCTCATGCAAGGAGAATTTGAGATGAGTATGATGGGAAAGCTAAACTTCTTTCTTGGTTTGCAAGTCAAGCAAATGGACAAATAAATCTTCATAAATCAAGCTAAATATACAAGGAATTTAATCAAAAGATTTGGCATGGATTCAGCTAAACCAGCAAGAGTTCCAATGAGCACATCCCTACACCTTGATGCAAATGGAGGAATTTCAGTGGATCCAACCCACTACAGAGGACTTATTGGATCACTTCTATACCTCACTGCAAGTAGACCTGGAATTTCATATGCAGTGGTAGTATGTTCAAGATTTCAGTCAAATCCAAAGCAGTCTCACTAGGAAGCAGCTAAAAGGATAATCAGATACCTTAAGTCCACAATGAATGTTGGTTTATGGTATCCCAAGGATGACAACTTTGAACTCTCAGGATATTCAGATGCAGATTTTGCAGGATGCAAGATTGATAGGAAAAGCAGCAGTGGAACGTGCCAATTCCTAGGAACCAGACTTATATCATGGTTCAGCAAAAAGCAGGTATCCAACTCAATTCCACAACCGAGTCAGAATACCTAGCTGCGGGTAGCTGTTGTGCCCAAATTTTATGGATCAGACAACAGCTAAGGGCCTACAATATCACTGCAAATGAAGTTCCAATATGGTGTGACAACAACAGTAAAATTGTAATAACAAACAAACCAGTATTGCACTCAAGGACAAAACACAGATGTCAAACATCATTTCATCAGAGACCATGTGCTAAACAAGAGAGTTAGAGTGGAAAGAGTCAGCACGGAGTTCCAAATTGCTGACATATTCACAAAACCTTTACCAGAAGAAAGGTTTCTGGAGCTAAGCAGGGAACTTGGTCTACTAGATTGGGAATCTAGTACAGACGAGAAAAGTCATCTGATATGAAGATAAATAAAAAGTTATCTGATCTGAACCAGCAAAAGCAACCTGATGTGGAGACCAGACGAAGGAAAAGTCACCTGATTAGACGAGACTATGAGAAAGTTAGCTGACATCAACCACAGGCGACACAACTTACCTGATGTAGAGCAGACAAGAAGTCAAAGAGTCAACCAGCTAAGTTTCTCACCCGACTTAATTATTATAATATTTATTTAACACATGGCTAATAATACACGGTCACACTACTTACACATTGACAATCCCACTGCCTCCACAACGTCCAATCAACTTCAACCGTCATTCCTTAATTATCAAAAATCGTACCGCCGCTTGATTATTTGATTATTAAAAATTCAAAGAGTCATTTCAACTGAGTATTTAAGGCAGAGGAAATCATTTCACAAAACTTTACCATCTTCAAGCTCTTAAAACCCTAATTTTCAAAAAACAGAAAAATCCCTTGAATATTCACTACACTCGAGCGAAAATACTTTTTGCAGAAATGGAATCTTACTTCGAAGGTGTCAATCTCAAGATGGTGAAGGAACAGATCATTTTCAGCATTGTTGTCGACTTTGAAGGGTTACTGGCAACAAACAACTAGGATGAAATGGCGTATATGATCCGAATGATGAAGAAAAACGGCATCTACCGATTTCTAGACATTTTCCCGAAATAGATTTTCAAGGAGGTTGTAATATGCTTTTACAGGGAGGCACAAGTCACCGAGCATTGTATCTCAAGCACTATTTTTGGAGAAGAAGTCAACATCACCTCTCAAACCATCGCTGACGCGTTCCAGATGGAGAGCAGGGGCATCGCCGTCGAATCCCTGAAGCAAAATCCAACTGAGACTTGGTGTGAGATAAAGCTGCCAAAGAAGACATCAAAGGTCAAACTCACGTCTAGGAGAAATGACCTTAAAAATGCATACAAATATGTCCTGGACATAAATAACAAAATTGCCATGGGCATGGCAGGAAGCTATGATCAATTATCCTCTGCCAAGTATGTCGTGATTGGAGCCCTTATACAGCAGAAGAGGATTAACTGGCCTGACTACATTTACAGGTAGTTAGTCAGGGAATATAACAAAGTGAGCTGGGATGAGGGAGAGAAGAAATTCAGGCAGAAGATGGCATATGGAACTCAAATAAGCTAGATCTTGGATTTCCTGGGAAAGGCCAAGGGAAGGGCAGACCCCTTTCACCACAGCAAGAGACTTGGTCACTTGGACCATGAAACCCTGAAGCATATCGGAGACAAGAAGGAAAAGGCAGCTTAGAAAATAAAGGGAATGACATCTGGGACATCTGAGTACAGAGGACCTTCAGACTCTGAATCAGAGAAGTCAGATGCAGCTGCAGTTGAGACTTCTCAAAAGGCACCTGCACATGAGAAACTACCTGCAGATGACACTAACTCAGACAATGTTCCGCTGTCAAATCTATTAAAAAGAAAGTTACCTGAAGCAGAGAAAGTTGTCCACATCACTTCTTCACCAGATCTGTCCCCAAAGAGACAAAAAGGACCGGTGGACTATCCCTCAGACGAAGAACAAGAGGTGCAGCCTTCCTCATCACCTGCAGAATCTGAAGATCATCCTCAACATTCATCTGAGCTGGTACCCAATGTGGTTCACATCCTAACTCTTCCAAGCCAAACAGAGGAAGAAGAAGCAGAGGAGACAGTTGAAGTACCTCAAGCAGGCTACTCCTTCAATCTCAGAGAAAACAACTCTCTGAACCTGACCAAAGCTCAACTACAGATGGTAAGGAAGGAAGTTCTAAACTACTCTTTTATAAACATATATGAAGAATGGAAAGAACTTAAATTGCTCATCTTCTCTCAACTAAAAAGTTTTGTGGAGAGAAGTACTTGGGAGCACCCCATTGCTGTAGAACAGCTCATTTTATATTTCTGTCAAGAGACAGAGATGGGAAAGTTACTAGAGGAAAACTGGTTCATGTCTCACTTTAAACTAAACATGGACCAGTTCATCCTCCAGGTGATGAAAGATGTATTTCAGCGAAAAATCTTTGTTGAGGAGGATGAAGGAAGAAAAGGAGAAAGAGGAGAAAATAAAATTATCATTGCTGAAACTGGAGAAGTTTAAAAAGAAAAGGTAGAAGTTGAACAAAAAGATGATGTTGAAAAGAAGGATGAGGAAAATGAGGAATAAAAAGAAAAAGAGACTGAAGAAGAAAAGGAGAAAGAAGAAGAAAAGGAGAAAGAAGAAGAAGAGAAGGAGAATGATGAAGGAAAGACATAAGAAGAAAGAAAAGAAGATGATGAGAGGGATCATGATCAACAAGAACCTGATCATGCTCCTGGTTCAACCAAATCTGAAGCCGAACGAGATAATCAGGGGGAACTTCCTGAGTAAAACCCCCCAGAAGCAAAAAGTCATCTGCAGAGCAAAAATCCTCTATAGAGAAGGAAAAGCCATCTGCAGAGAGAAAGTCCCCTGCAGATAAGGACCTATCAGATGACAAATCAGGAACTCCTGAGAAGAAACCATGTGATCAGGCGCCAGCTGACAGACAGGTCTCATCCGAGAAATCCGTTGCTCAGAGATCAACTGCACAAAAGGATTCAGGAGAAAATTTTGTTCGTGCAGAGCCACCTATGTATCAGCTACCTCCAAATCTCACTGTGCTGATCAGAGGCATTGTTGAAGAGACAGTTGCCAGGCTTCTCGCAACTGAAGTCAAGCCTGAACTGCAGTCCCTAAATGCCAAGATGGATATTCTGATCAACAAGAAGGAACCTTCCCCAACACCCCCAAACAACAAAATGCCTCTTGGCATGTCTGGTTTCATGACAAGGGTAGAAGAGCTGCTATCCACTATCATTGATGCTGGCAAAAAGGGGGAAGATAAAAGCAAAGGGGAAGACATCAGGCAGGGGGAACGCAGAGAAGAAATAGCCAGACAAGACCTCCCTCCTCTACAGGCAGGTACCTCTCACCTCAAAATAAAAGAACCTGCTGCACCATCAAACCAACTTGCGGCTAAAAGGAAGAGAACTGCATATGAACCTGGGGTGAGGTATCAATAGGAAGGCAAGGAACTTCAATATGTTGAAGAGAACTTACTTGTAGAGGCAGCACCAATGTGGGGAAGCACCTCGAAGCAGTTTATAGAGAAATTCTATCTCTGGGAGATGCTCCAGGACAAAGGTTGCTCCCCATAGCAGACTTTTATGAACTTCATGGATATGAACTTTCCAAAACTCTGGGCGGTTTTCAAGAAGTATGCTGCCAAGAATTTCAATGCATATCCAATGATCCTAGATTTCAGACCTGAAGAAGCACCCACCCTTATGAATAATGAACTTGATGAGATGGCTCTTCAGGAGGAAATCAGAGAAGTTTGTATGGAAAATAATTTCACAACTCCAGAGCAGCAAGAGTTTGCTTCATTGGTTATCAAAAGGAAATATGGGTTAGCCCCAGTAACCAAAAGACCAATTGGAGCTAAACCTATGAAGACACTCCCTCCAGCCAGAGTCAGAGGAAGAGGAAGAGGAAGATAATCTTTTGTTTATGATTTACTAGTAATTTTTACTTTGTAATTTACTTGTAATTTTTTACTTATATCTTGTTTCATTCAATTGCACTGTAATGTTAAACATCAATAAAGTTTTATAACAGTCACTTGAATGACAACCACTAGTTGTCTCAAACAGACTGAGTTTTACTTGTGTCTTGCACTTTATTTTGTGCATACTTGCTTACATTTGAAATACCTTAGTTTTGCCATCATCAAAATATGGGAAATTTGTTAGGAATATTTGTTAGATTTTTATAATATCATCCCTATATTGTGATTTATTCAAATGTATGTATCTAAGTACTTGGCATTGTAAAAAAAAACAAATGAGTATCTTCTATAGTCCTTAAAATTTAGGCTAAGTGTTGATCAGTAAAGAATACGACTAAGTATAGAACTAAGTATAGAACTGACATATATCAGAGGAGTTTTTAGGCAAGTTCATTATCAGAGAAGTTTTTGGTCAATGCAAAACATCAGAGAGGTTTGACCAAAACCAAGCTGCAGTCAAGTTCTGAAGAAGACGCTACATCAGACATGTCTGTCAACGCAGAATATCAGAGAGGTTTGACCAAACCTATCTGCAGTCGAGTTATCATACGAGAAATGCTCAACATAAATATCAGCTGAAGTTTGACCATCAGATCAGAGAATATTCATCAGGTCAGAGAACTTCAATCATCAGAGCAGAGAACTTTATCTCAGAGAACTTCTGCCAAGATATAGCAGAGAAATTTACATCAGAGAAGGTTGACCGCACATCATACAGGTTTGACCAAGAGAATCAGATAAGTTCTCAGTCAAGAGATATCAGCCAAGTTCAAGACACTCAGTCCACGTCAGCAAACGTTGAAAGTCAACAATTACTGAAAGCCACATGCAGAAGTAAGGAGACAAACTGGAAATATTCCCGGAAAGCTAGGAATAAAATATTCCTTGAGATCCGCGTTCTGAAGACTTATGATTATTATATTCAAGAATACTGGCGCTAACAAAGAAAGTCTTTCAAACGGTCAGAAATGGAAAGGGAATCAAGCCGTGCAATGGAATGATAAATATAAACAAAAAAGTCCACTCTCCAACGGACGAATTTATTACAAGAGATGCAACGGCTATGAAGAAAGCTCAATGGATCGTTCTATAAATACCTGAAGATATGAATTTAGCAAAGTACGATGCGAACAATACTTACAAGCGATCAAAGTAAACAAAGCAATCAAAGCAAACAAATAGCATCGTGAAGAGCAAGCGTAAAAGAGTCATATTCTAAAAAGCTCTTTAATTGGAGAAGACAAACACTCTAGTCTTTAAAGCTGAGTAAAGGGTACTTCTGTGAACAAGATTTCAGAAGCTTCGCGACTGATAAGGCATCTACGGGTTCTTGATTGGAAGTTGGTAGACAGCTCGAGAGTTGTTGAGGCATCCCAAGGTTTTCGATCTAGAGGTGATATGAAGTCAAGGGAGTTGCAACGGCCACAGATTTCCACTGGTTGGAAGCTGTTGTAACAAGGAAGAAATTCATTGTAACCTTTATCACTGGTTGACAGTTATAGTGAATTTATCTATAACTGGTTTGGAGAGAAGTGGATTAGTAGAGGATTACCCCACCTCTGAAACTACTATAAGTGCCTGTGTGATTTACTGCCTTTAACATCATACATAACTGCTGCATAAGTATTTACTGTTCCATTAGAAAGTTATCTGCAGTCGATAACTTGTTATCTGCATTATTATCAGCTGTCTTCCGCATTATCTGTCTGCAGTCGACATAAGTCATCTGCACTTAATCACAGCTGATTAAACTCACCTGATTTTCAGGAAAAGAGTTTAATAAGTCTTCACCCCCTCTCTAGACTTATTCCTGAGAACTTGTGACATACAGCTAGACCCCGGGTGAATGGAGTATGAGGTAGCATGAGCCTCTCTCAAAATAGAGTTTCTCAACTCTTCATCTGTTGGTACACATACTCGATTCCTGAAACGTATCAGTCCATCCTCATGGATCACAAATCCAGGGGCTTTCCCTTGCGTTACTTCATTCTGAATCCGAGATAGGAACAGGTATGTATCCTGCTTCAATTTGATTATATCGTTAAGGGACGATGAAATCTAAAGTGTACAAAGTTGTCCCTGAACACGTTGTAACCAAACTTCAATCCACGGTCTCATAAGTTCTAACTGTAATTCTTTTTGAACTGTCAAGCAGACAAGCATTTGCTCCTGCACTGTCTTACGACTCAGGGCATCGGCAACCACATTTGCCTTCCCCGGGTGGTATAGGATCACAATATCATAATCTTTAATCATCTCTAGACACCTTCTCTGTCTCATGTTCAACTCATTTTGAGCAAAAATATATTTTAGACTCTTGTGATTAGTAAAAATCTGACAGGTGACTCCATCAAAATAGTGGCACCAAATCTTCAAAGCAAACACCACGGATGCTAGCTCCAAGTCGTTGGTCGAGTAGTTAACTTCATAGGATTGTAACTGTATCAATGCATAGGAAATCACTTTCCAATTCTGCATCAACACACATCCAAGGCCCTGTCGTGACGCGTCACTATTGTAACACCCCCAAAGCCATCCAGGAATATTACAGCGCCGTGGGCCCCGAGATGGAACCCACAAGGCTGAAGGAAATTTTCTCAAACATTTACGAACATCAAAGAGGCTAACGACGGTACTATCTACTTAAAACATTCGAAGACTTTATAAAACTCGTTTATCAAAACCGTCGTAAAAATCTCATTTGAAACCACAAGGCCCGAAATGCCAAAGTAACCTAAGTTACCAGATACTAAAAGGGCCATTTAGAAATACTCATGCAGCGGAAAAAAGACAAAAAATTAAAATACTCTAGCAGTGGAAATACAAGAACTGATCAGGAAACTCAATACACAAATACATGCCCTAGCCAGTATCCTCCGGGACGCTCATCTCTCCACGACCGCTACAAGCTTGATATTCCAAGCACCTAAAAGAAAGCCCACGACGGCGTCAGCCATAATATCCAACAATGATATCCATCACATCACGTCAATAATTACATACCAATGAGATACTAAGTAAGAATACTACCGATGTAATCTTACCGCCATAACTTTACCAACTCGTGATAATAATTACCAAAATTCACATCTCGTATCCTTTCAACAACACAATAAGCTCATACCGAAATATCTGTATTGTATCTCAACAATACCCAAGGTTCTCAAAACATTATCATAACTCACTGTTACGAAATCTACTAACTCTGTCCAACCCAATCCGTCGGGTAACATCATCACATCTCAACACGATAATCGATTGTCCATCAAAGACCAATACTAAAGGAAATACGGAACATACCTCAAGATATGAAATGTCACGACGAAATCACGTCAGTCTTATCCAAGATCAGATCAACACAACATACGGACATGGTCTTAACACAAGACCTACAAATGCATACTCATATGACAACATCAATATGCTCACATCAATAACAACACTGTATACTTATGGCAAACCCATAATATACATATGCACAACAACAACACATATGGCAATCCAACGATACAGTGCACACAACTATGGATTCCCATGATGATCCGGTCGGACCAACGCGTGGTGGAATTACCTGTCCAACGATCCAGCGCACACAGCTATAGATATCCCATGTTGATCCCGTCGGACCAACACATGGTGGACATATGACAACAATGCACAACTGCACAAAGCAACAGTACACAATGCACGACAACAGCAATACACGAATGTATCACAACATGATCGACACAAATGATAAAAATGATTAGAGTACTTGCCTCGAGTCCTTCGAGAGCGATCTCAATGTCTAAACCATTACCAACCATTATCCTCAATATTTGACGGTCCAAAATGTCACGGACGGTAGATAATTCATGTCTTCACCTATACCACAATGTATCCTTTGACACCAAGTATACCAACAACAAATGTAAATCATATACATTATGATTTAAATTCCCAAAATATGAAAACAATGGACAATCCCAAATCTCCAGTGTTCACAATTATAATCATTGCTATACGAATTAAAAACGAATGAAATCGAAACCATTCATTAAATATTATAAACTGTGCAAGTAATAACTTGCCTCGATACCGATGAAGCCGTTACCGATTCCATTGCCTTCGTCTACGAACTCCTCAGCCCCGACCAAAGCAATCAATGAACATTCTCGAATACGACCGCAAAGCATGGTTCTAATCACCGATCAATAATCTCAACCTATTACAATAATCGATAAACAACAAGTTCGATAACAATCAATAAAACCAATTCACAAACCCAACGGCTCAACAATATCTTGATTAACCACTAGTCTGATCAATCCAACTTAAACGATCACGAATTCATAACCGAAACAGGATATACTACACTGTCTGTTGACTTAGCGCACGTTAATCACTTATCGTAGCGTGCGCTAAGTCGCTTCCGTTAGCGTGCGCTATCCAGTAACACTAGCATGCGCCGAAAGTGGCCGGGTCCACACATAGATTCTTTCTGATCTGGTCTATACTAGCGTGCACTATCCTTTGCCTTTAGCGTGCGCTAAACCTGCACGATAACGTGCGCTAAGCTTGAATATTAGCATGCGCTAATCAGGATATACTTAGCCATGTTCAGCTATTCTTGTCCAACATCTCAACATACTATATACGAACATACGGCATACTACGTATACTCCTTCCAACAACATTCTCATATGTTACGCCCGACACAAAATATCTTCAAATACAACTGTCAACCAAATGCAGTAATTATACCAATACAGATGTCTCAGTCCTTCAAATGTTTTATCCATACTGTACAGATTCCACGCTGTACAACATAACTTGGATAAAATAACATTAAACAATAGTAGTAGAAATTTCGGATATTACATACTACACCACTTAAAATAAGTTTCGTCCTCAAAACTTGTAATCTATCATAGAAAAACAAACAAACCGTTCAACCAAAATATTCCGAAACCATCACGACAACGATCAATCATCATCATTAACGATTAACCAGAACAGTATACTTACATATGCGCCAAGTCGACGATCTCCTGAGATACTAGCAAGTGACTTCAATGTAAAGCCTCAACACGCTTACGATCACAATTCCATGAGTCTTAACAAAATATATCATCTTTGGATGAAATAATCTATCCATGTCAATCCCTGTCGGCCTGATTACACAATCAAGTCCCAATCTGCTAAAAAACCTAATAATACACGATACATCTGTGAAACAACTGCCCAACACAATAGCAACAAATCCCGAAATATCGACACAAAATCTGAACGCTCAGATGATCACCAACAATGATCAACCAATAAATTAACCGGGAATATCATCGACATGATAAACTCTAATACGACCAATCCAATGGTCAAAACGTAGCCGAGAATATCATCAACATGATAAACTCCAATATGACCAACCAGAGGTCAAAACACAATCGAAAATATCATCATCATGATAAACTCCAATATGACCATCCAGAGGTCAAAACACAATCGAGAATAACATCAATATGATAAACTCCAATATTACCAACGAACGATCAACGATAATCGGGAATACCCTCACACGGTAAGCTACAGCATGATCAACATAGAACCACAGAAACCGATATACGAACGAATGAAGTTCTCAAAACGACACACCAATCACATACAGTGGATCTCAATAAACATACCCGACTAGTGAACATACTCCTCGGCATACGAACAAACAATCATAAATCACCGAACATATCCAATCATACATGGAGTGGGAACGACCACTCAATATCCGAAACAACCAGCACGGGGTCACCATCCCCAAATCTACACTTACAAAGAAATCATTCAAAAATCACTATGGTAGAGTCGCGCTACTACCATACCAATGGAATCACATAGCACATATGTCCCGGTTTCACAAAATTCAAAGTTCCGAAATTACATCCTCTGCATGAATCTACAACACGCAACATATTTCTCTTATCTGATTAACCAACCGATCATCCCTGGATAACCAAACCACCCTACTAAAGTTTGAATCTCTATTCATCGTTCCATACTGATGTCTTATCCAGTTCGTGAGTCACACTCATAACTTCATCATGATATGCATTATGCACTAAATGCGTATGTATATTAATCACATTTTCAAAACCAGTTTGAAATCATATAGTCTCGTCAAGAAGACAAATTTTCGAAAGTTCTTTCGAAAATTTCAAAACTCAAAACATAAATTTTGGTAAGAGCACAAAATCAATTTCCGAAAAATTAAACTGGCTCGCTAATGCCAAGTATTCGATAACAGTTTCCTTCGAATCCACATGATTTTGAAGTTTTAAAATGAAAACTATGCAAATGATTGACCACATCCATACTGCTATATACCAATTTGGCTCATCACCAATTCCACTGACATTCCATCGGAAAACCACACGATAGAGTTCCAAAATATCAATATATAAACTCCGATAAAAACTCCTTTTTCCACATATGACTCGCAACATCGACCATTATCCCATCCTGGATCACCTCAATTATGCTATGACAATGCATTGAAACAAATCAACACAGCGAAAGACTTCCCGAGAAGTTTCATTTGAACAAGTAAACCAAAACCGCGAAAGGCAGTAATAAAATACACAAACGATTGGTAAGGTGTTTTACAAATCTCGGGAGTTTTAAGAAAACAGAAAAGCCTTTTGAAACATTAGGGTATCAGTCCGTATCTCATTCCGCATTACAAGAAGTTTAAAAAGTAGAAAAACCCTTTTCGGCCCTCAAGTCCTGAGTTATAAAACTATTTCAAAATCAATTGGGTCTCGGCCCAAAATCATTTTCCATAAAACATCCGTGAAACACGAGAACACACACATCTCTGAAGAAACACGTTAACACCATTTGGAAAAATTTACAACAACCCCAGTGCCACGCTGGTAAATCACATAATGCATAAGCCCGAGTGAACAACAAAAAACCAGAGCTTAAACACTTGTCAACCGACAACTCGAATGACACGACAAAAGCATGACCCAACTCGACGCGACTGCCTAGGTTTTCACAACCTAAGCTCCGATACCATATTCTGTAACACCCCCAGAGCCATCCAAGAATATTACAGCGTTGTGGGCCCTGATATGGAACCCACAAGGCTGAAGGAAATTTTCGCAAATATTTACAAACACCAAAGAGGCTAACGACGGTACTATCTACTTAAAACATTCGAAAACTTTATAAAACTCGTTTATCAAAACCGTCGTAAAAATCTCATTTGAAACCACAAGGCCCGAAATGCCAAAGTAACCTAAGTTACCAGATACCAAAAGGGCCATTTAGAAATACTCACGCAGCGGAAAAAGACAAACAATTAAAATACTCTAGCAGCGGAATGCAAGAACTGATCAGGAAACTCAATACACAAATACATGCCCTAGCCAGTATCCTCCAGGAAGCTCATCTCTCCACGACCGCTACAAGCTTGATATTCCAAGAACCTAAAAGAAAGCCCACGACAGGGTCAGCCATAATATCCAACAATGATAACCATCACATCATGTCAATAATTACATACCAATGAGATACTAAGTAAGAATACTACCGATGTAATCTTACCGCCATAACTTTACCAACTTGTGATAATAAAAACCAAAATTCACATCTCGTATCCTTTCAACAACACAATAAGCTCATACCTAAATATCTATATTGTATCTCAACAATACCCAAGGTTCTCAAAACATTATCATAACTCACTATTACGAAATCTATTAACTCTGTCTAACCCAATCCGTCGGGTAACATCATCACATCTCAACACGATAATCAATTGTCCACCAAAGACCAATACCAAAGGAAATACGGAACATACCTCAAGATATGAAATGCCACGACGAAATCACGTCAGTCTATCCAAGATCAGATCAACACAACATACGGACATGGTCCTAACACAAGACCTACAAATGCATACTCATATGACAACATCAATATGCTCACATCAATAACAACACTGTATACTTATGGCAAACCCATAATATACATATGCACAACAACAACACACATGGTAATCCAATGATCGAGCGCATGCAACTATAGATTCCCATGATGATCCCGTCGGACCAATGCATGGTGGAATTACCTGTCCAACGATCCAGCGCACACAACTATAGATATCCCATGTTGATCCCGTCGTAACAACGCATGATGGACATATGACAACAATGCACAACTGCATAAAACAACAGTACACAATGCACGACAACACAATGCACAAATGCATGACAACAACATGATCGACATAAATGATAAAAATGATTAGAGTACTTGCCCCGAGTCCTTCGAGAGCGATCTCAATGTCTAAACCATCACCAACCATTATCCTCAATATTCGACGGTCCAAAATGTCACGGACGGTAGATAATTCATGTCTTCACTATACCACAATGTATCCTTTTGACACCAAGTATACCAACAACAAATGTAAATCATATACATTATGATTTAAATTCCTAAAATATGAAAACGACGGACAATCCCAAATCTCCAGTGTTCACAATTATAATCATTGCTATACGAATTAAAAACGAATGAAAGCGAAACCATTCATTAAATATTATAAACTGTGCAAGTAATATCTTGCCTCGATACCGATGAATCCGTTACCGATTCCATTGCCTTCGTCTACGAACTCCTCAGCCCCGACCAAATCAATCTACGAACATTCTCGAATACAACCGCAAAGCATGGTTCTAATCACCGATCAATAATCTCAACCTATTACAATAATCGATAAGCAAGTTCGATAACAATCAATAAAACCAATTCACAAACCCAACGGCTCAACAATATCTTGATTAGCCACTAGTATGATCAATCCAACTTAAACGATCACGAATTCATAACCTTAACAGGATATACTACACTGTCTGTTGACTTAGCGCACGTTAATCACTTAACGTAGCGTGCGGTAAGTCGCTTTCGTTAGCGTGCCCTAGCCAGTAACACTAGCGTGCGCTAATGACATGCAGTTGCATACATTTCAGATACCGATCAACATGTGGCGATTATCAAGAACACTAAGTGATTTGGAAACCATGTTCATAGCTATCAAAACAACGAAATTCGATATCCTTTAACATATAAACAATCGTCTAACTCATAATTCAAGTCATATATTCATATATCATCTTTTTCCTCAATATCAACATCATGAACACCAAGAATTCATAATCACCGCCATGTTCACCATCATATAAAGAAACCAACAACAACAACATCAAAGACCCGAATTGAAGGAAGACATTAGCCAACATATCTCTTTGAAGATAAACAACACAATTCGAAACCATTCAAATCATATCAATACCCGTATATCAACAATAACATCAACATAACTCGGTAACCTCTCATAATCATACTTGTTAACTCATATACATGACGGTTATCAACTCAAGAACATCATATACATCCAAAACGAAATCCCAAAGTGAAGAGTACTTACCTCCTTGAAGGAATGGATTGATTTCCAAGGTTGAATACATTCTCAATCACTTCCAAGCTTCAAATGTTGTTATGGACGATTAACTCCACCGTAATCCAGTGTTTGGAACTTCAAACATCTCTCTAAGAACTCTCTCTATCGGTTGCAAGGAAAGAATGGACGAAATGAAGAATAATGGTCAATTGCACATATATATACTGACTATTATTAGCGTGCGCTAACGGTCTTTGTTAGCGTGCGCTGTCACAGTCCAGAGGGTACTGCCTTACTGCATACAATGATTTACGTACGCAATGCCCATGCAATAGCATACGTAATCTCCTTTATTTAGCGTACGCTAGTGTCCGATCATAGCGTGCGCTACTCATAGTTGACTCGTTTGTCTGTATGCTCTGAAGACGGGTCCACACGCCGAAAGCTCTGACAAGGATAAGATTCCCTTTGGACCAGTCTGATGTTAGCGTGCGCTAACAATATGCATTAGCGTGCACTAATCCTTTACAACAAACATCCATTGACCTCGTCGGCACATGCGCCGAAAGTGGCCGGGTCCACACATAGATTCTTTTTGATCTGGTCTGTACTAGCGTGCACTATCCTTTGCCTTTCGCGTGCGCTAAATCTGCACGATGGCGTGCGCTAAGCTTGAATATTAACGTGCACTAATCAGGCTATACTTAGCCATTTTCAGCTATTCTTGTCCAACGTCTCAACATACTATATACGAACATACGGCATACTGAATACATATACTCCTTCCAACAACATTCTCATATGTTATGCCCGACACACAATATCTTCAAATACAACTGTCAACCAAATGCAGTAATTATACCAATACAGATGTCTCAGTCCTTCAATTATTTTATCCATAATGTACAGATTCCACGTTGTACAACATAACTTGGATAAAATAACATTAAACAATAGTAGTATTAATTTCAGATATTACATACTACATCACTTAAAATAAGTTTCGTCCTCGAAACTTCTAATCCGTCATAGAAAAACAAACAAACCGTTCAACCAAAATATTCCGAAACCATCACGAGAACGATCAATCATCATCATTAACAAATAACCAGAACAGTATACTTACATATGCACCAAGTCGACGATCTCCTGAGATACTAGCAAGTGACTTCACTGTAAAGCCTCAACACGCTTACAATCACAATTCCATGAGTCTTAACAAAATATATCATCTTCGGATGAAATAATCTATCCGTGTCAAATCCTGTCTGCCTGATTACACAATCAAGTCCCAATCTGCTAAAACAATTAATAATACACGATACATCTGTGAAACAACTACCCAACACAATAGCAACAAATCCTGAAATATCGAAAAAAATCTAAACGCTCAGATGATCACCAACAATGATCAACCAATAAATTAACCGGAAATATCATCGACATGATAAACTCTAATACATCCAATCCAAAGGTGAAGACGTAGCCGAGAATATCATCAACATGATAAACTCCAACATGACCAACCAAAGGTCAAAACACAATCGAAAATATCATCATCATGATAAACTCCAATATGACCATCCATAGGTCAAAACACAATCGAGAATATCATCAATATGATAAACTCCAATATTACCAACGAACGATCAACGATAATCGGGAATACCCTCACACGATAAGCTCCAGCATGATCAACACAGAACCACAGAAACCGATATACAAACGAATAAAGTTCTCAAAACGACACACCAATAACATACAGTGGATCTCAATAAACATACCCGACTAGTGAACATACTCCTCGGCATACGAACAGCCAATCACAAATTGACGAACATATCCAATCATACATGGACTGGGAATGACCACTCAATATCCAAAACAACCAGCATGGGGTCACCATCCCCAAATCTACACTTACAAAGAAATCATTCAAAAATCACTATGGTAGAGTCGCGCTACTACCATACCAATGGAATCACATAGCACATATGTCCCGGTTTCACAAAATCTTAAGTTCCAAAATTACATCCTGTGCATGAATCTACAACACGCAGCATATTTCTCTTATCTAATTAACCAACCGATCATCCCTGGATAACCAAACCACCCTACTAAAGTTCGAATCTCTATTCATCGTTCCATACTGATGTCTTATCCAGTTCATGAGTCACACACATAACTTCATCATGATATGCACTATGCACTAAATGCGTATGTATATCAATCACATTTTTAAAACCAGTTTGAAATCATATAGTCTCGTCAAGAAGACAAATTTTCGAAAGTTCTTTCGAAAGTTTCAAAACTCAAAACATAAATTTTGGTAAGACCACAAAATCAATTTCCAAAAAATTAAACTGGCTCACTAATGCCAAGTATTCGATAACAGTTTCCTTCGAATCCACACGATTTCGATGTTTTAAAATGAAAACTATGCAAATGATTGACCACATCCATACTCCTGTATACCAATTCGGCTCATCACCAATTCCACTGACATTCCATCGGTAAACCACACGATAGAGTTGCAAAATCTCAATATATAGACTCCGATAAAAACTCCTTTTTCCACATATGACTCGCAACGTCGACCATTATCCCATCCTGGATCACCTTAATTATGCTATGACAATGCATTGAAACAAATATACACAGCGAAAGACTTCCCGAGAAGTTTCATTTGAACAAGTAAACCAAAACCCTGAAAGGCAGTAATAAAATAGACAAACGATTGGTAAGGTGTTTTACAAATCTCGGGAGTTTTAAGAAAACAGAAAAGCCTTTTGAAACATTAGGGTCTCAGCCCGTATCTCGTTCCGCATTACAAGAAGTTTAAAAAGTAGAAAAACCCTTTTCGGACCTCAACTCCTGAGTTATAAAACTATTTCAAAATCAATTGGGTCTCGGCCCAAAATCATTTTCCGTAAAATATCCGTGAAACATTCATTTTAAAAGTATCATTTTCAAATGCTCAAAAACAGTTCATATATCTCAAAATGAATTAACATGACTACATGTTCTCCTCAACCATACACAACATTTCTCCCAAATGCACAACTTTGTTCCGAAATCTAACCGACATATTGATTTCCTAAATCATAACTTCTCAAGATCATCAATCCTGTCCCAACTCTGTCACCTTATACTATAACGCATAATATTCTGCTGAATCTCAAAGCATATCAACTTAGAACGACAATAAATCTCAATACAATTCAAGAATCCAAATACTTACATATCGTGAAGCCGACGATTCCCCGTGATACTGACACATGTCTCAGCTTTAGAAAATACTCAACACAGATATTTACAAAACACACATTTTGCAAACTCAGCTGAACACGAGAACACACACATCTCTGAAGAAACACGTTAACACCATTTGGAAAAATTTACAACAACCCCAGTACCACACTGGTAAATCACATAACGCACAAGCCCGAGTGAGCAACAAAAACCCAGAGCTCAAACACTTGTCAACCGACAACTCGAATGACACGACAAAAGCACCACCCAACTCGACCCGACTGCCAAAGTTTTCACAACTTAAGCTCCGATACCATATTCTGTAACACCCCAAGAGCCATCCAGGAATATTACAGCACCGTGGGCCCCGAGATGGAACCCACAAGGATGAAGGAAATTTTCACAAACATTTACAAACACCAAAGAGGCTAACGACGGTACTATCTACTTAAAACATTCGAAGACGTTATAAAAGTCGTTTATCAAAACCGTCGTAAAAATCTCATTTGAAACCACAAGGCCGAAATGCCAAAGTAACCTAAGTTACCAGATACCAAAAGGGCCATTTAAAAATACTTATGCAGCGGAAAAAGACAAACAATTAAAATACTCTAGCAGCGGAAATACAAGAACTGATCAGGCAACTCAATACACAAATACATGCCCTAGCCAGTATCCTCCGGGAAGCTCATCTCTCCATGACCGCTACAAGCTTGATATTCCAAGAACCTTAAAGAAAGCCCATGACGGGGTCAGCTATAATATCCAACAATGATAACCATCACATCACGTCAATAATTACAGACCAATGAGATACTAAGTAAGAATACTACCGATGTAATCTTACCGCCATAACTTTACCAACTCGTGATAATAATTACCAAAATTCACATCTCGTATCCTTTCAACAACACAATAAGCTCATACCGAAATATCTGTATTGTATCTCAACAATACCCAAGGTTCTCAAAACATTATCATAACTCACTGTTACAAAATCTACTAACTCTGTCCAACCCAATCCGTCGGGTAACATCATCACATCTCAACACGATAATCGATTGTCCATTAAAGACTAATACCAAAGGAAATACGGAACATACCTCAAGATATGAAATGTCACGACGAAATCACGTCAGTCTAATCCAAGATCAGATCAACACAACATACGGACATGGTCCTAACACAAGACCTACAAATACATACTCATATGACAACGTCAATATGCTCACATCAATAACAACACTGTATACTTATGGCAAACCCATAATATACATATGCACAACAACAACACACATGGTAATCCAATGATCCAGTGCACACAGCTATAGATTCCCATGATGATCCCGTCGGACCAACGCGTGGTGGAATTACCTGACCAACGATCCAGCGCACACAGCTATAGATATCCCATGTTGATCCCGTCGGACCAACGCATGGTGGACATATGACAACAACGCACAACTGCACAAAACAACAGTACATAATGCACGACAACAACAATACACGAATGTATCAGAACATGATCGACACAAATGATAAAAATGATTAGAGTACTTTCCCCGAGTCCTTCGAGAGCGATCTCAATGTCTAAACCATCACCAACCATTATCCTCAATATTCGACGGTCCAAAATGTCACGGACGGTAGATAATTCATGTCTTCACCTATACCACAATGTATCCTTCGACACCAAGTAAACCAACAACTAATGTAAATCATATACATTATGATTTAAATTCCCAAAATATGAAAACAAAGGACAATCCCAAATCTCCAGTGTTCACAATTATAATCATTGCTATACGAATTAAAAATGAATGAAATCGAAACCATTCATTAAATATTATAAACTGTGTAAGTAATAACTTACCTCGATACCGATGAAGCCGTTACCGATTCCATTGCCTTCATTTACGAACTCCTCAGCCCCGACCAAAGCTATCTACGAACATTCTCGAATACGACCGCAAAGCATGGTTCTAATCACCGATCAATAATCTCAACCTATTACAATAATCGATAAACAACAAGTTCGATAACAATCAATAAAACCAATTCACTAACCTAACGGCTCAACAATATCTTTATTAACCACTAGTCTGATCAATCCAACTTAAACGATCATGAATTCATAACCGAAAAGGATATACTACACTGTCTGTTGACTTAGCGCACGTTAATCACTTAATGTAGCGTGCGCTAAGTCGCTTCCGTTAGCGTGCGCTAGCCAGTAACACCAGCATGCGCTAATGACATGCAGTTGCATGAATTTCAGATACCGATCAACATATGGCGATTATCAAGAACACTAAGTGATTTCGAAACCATGTTCATAGCTATCAAAACAACGAAATCTGATATCCTTTAACGTATAAACAATCATCCAACTCATAATCCAAGTCATATATTCATATATCATCTTTTTCCTCAATATCAACATCATGAACACCAAGAATTCATAATCACCGCCATGTTCACCATCATATGAAGAAACCCACAACAACAACATCAAAGACCCGAATTGAAGGAAGACATTAGCCAACATATCTCTTTGAAGATAAACAACACAATTCGAAACCATTCGAATCATATCAATACCCGTATATCAACAATAACATCAACATAACTCGGTAACCAATGTCATAATCATACTTGTTAACTCATTTACATGACGATTATCAACTCAAGAACATCATATACAATCCAAAACGAAATCCCAAAGTGAAGAGTAATTACCTCTTTGAAGGAATGGATTGATTTCTATGGTTGAATCCATTCTCAATCACTTCCAAGCTTCAAATGTTGTTATGGATGATTAACTCCACTGTAATCTAGTGTTTGTAGCTTCAAACATCTATCTAAGAACTCTCTCTATCGGTTGCAAGGAAATAATGGACGAAATGAAGAATAATGGCCAACTGCACATATATATTGACTATTATTAGCGTGCGATAACGGTTATTGTTAGCGTGCGCTGTCGCAGTCCAGAGGCTACTGCCTTACTGCATACAATGATTTACGTACGCAATGCCCATGCAATAGCGTAAGTAATCTCCTCTATTTAGCGTACGCTAGTGTCCGATCATAGCGTGTACTACTCATAGTTGACTCGTTTGTCTGTATGCTCCGAAGACGGGTCCACACGCCGAAAGGTCTAATAAGGATAAGATTCCCTTTGGACCAATCCGATGTTAGCGTGCGCTAACAATATGCATTAGCGTGCGCTAATCCTTCACAACAAACATCCGTTGATCTCGTCGGCATATGCGCCGAAAGTGGCCGGGTCCACACATAGATTCTTTCTGATCTGGTCTATACTATCGTGCGCTATCCTTTGCCTTTAGCGTGCGCTAAACCTGCACGATAGCGTGCGCTAAGCTTGAATATTAGCGTGCGCTAATCAGGCTATACTTAGCCATGTTCAGCTATTCTTGTCCAACATCTCAACGTACTATATACGAACATACGGCATACTACGTATACTCCTTCCAACAACATTCTCATATGTTACACCCGACACACAATATCTTCAAATACAACTGTCAACCAAATGCAGTAATTATACCAATACAGATGTCTCAGTCCTTCAATTGTTTTATCCATACTGTACAGATTCCACGATGTACAACATAACTTGGATAAAATAACATTAAACAATAGTAGTAGAAATTTCGGATATTACATACTACACCACTTAAAATAAGTTTCGTCCTCGAAACTTGTAATCCGTCATAGAAAAACAAACAAACCGTTCAACCAAAATATTCCGAAACCATCACGAGAACGATCAATCATCATCATTAACAAATAACCAGAACAGTATACTTACATATGCGCCAAGTCGACGATCTCCTGAGATACTAGCAAGTGACTTCACTGTAAAGCCTCAACATGCTTACGATCACAATTCCATGAGTCTTAACAAAATATATCATCTATGGATGAAATAATCTATCCGTGTCAAATCATGTCTGCCTGATTACACAATCAAGTCCAACTCTGCTAAAAAAACCAATAATACACGATACATCTATGAAATAACTACCCAACACAATAGCAACAAATCCCGAAATATCGACACAAAATCTGAACGCTCAGATGATCACCAACAATGATCAACCAATAAATTAACCGGGAATATCATTGACATGATAAACTCTAATACGACCAATCCAAAGGTCAAAACGTAGCTGAGAATATCATCAACATGATAAACTCCAATATGACCAACCAGAGGTCAAAACACAATCGAAAATATCATCATCATGATAAACTCCAATATGACCATCCAGAGGTCAAAACACAATCGAGAATATCATCAACATGATAAACTCCAATATTACAAACGAACGATCAACGATAATCGGGAATACCCTCACACGGTAAGCTCTAGCATGATCAACACAGAACCACATAAACCGATATACGAACGAATAAAGTTCTCAAAACGATACACCAATCACATACAGTGGATCTCAATAAACATACCCGACTAGTGAACATACTCCTCGGCATACGAACAACCAATCACAAATCGACGAACATATCCAATCATACATGGAGTAGGAACGACCACTCAATATCCAAAACAACCAGCATGGGGTCACCATCCCCAAATCTGTAATATCCGGATTTATTATTGTGTATTATTCGGAATTGTGATCTCGATAATTGGAGTATGATATTTCTCACATTTGTATCCTTGTACATAAGTATAACAACATGAAAAATTTCTCATGCAAACTCGTGATAGCGCACGCTAAGAATGTAGCTTAACGTGCATTATCGGGCTACAACTAGCGCATGCTACGAATGAAGAATTGCGTGCTAGGCAGTCAATTATTGAGCTAGATGGCTAGCACATGCGCCAGCCGAACGTGGGTCCGGATAAGATTCCCGCGGGCGGAACTGGACAGTTTTGGAGTCAACTCTTATTTAGCGTGCGCTAAGGGAAGTATGATAGCGTGCGCTAATCAGCTAATGCGCAGAAACTTTATTTAAGGGACAACACTCCATTTCTTCTTGTTCCCTTCACTCGTCCTCATTACTTGATAGTCCAGAGAGCCCATTATCCTCCTTAAACACACTTAGAACACATCTACTTGATCATTGGAGATAGAATGTCACTTGTGATTGATCGTTGAAGTGGGGAAACACCTTGGATTGGCATACAAACAACCGGAGCTAGATTCTACCTTTTTGACTCGGTGTTATCTTCATATTAAGGTATGTTAATTCTTTCTCCAGCCTTAGATTCGTGTTCTGAGGAGTTAGATGAATCATGCTATCAAGATATTGAGTTTCATTAGTGAATTATTCAACAAACATCATGTTTAGAAGTGGGAATGGTTATGCTTATCTTCGTTGAAAACCTCGTAGTTGGAATCCCAGTACGTCAAATGATGAGAGGAAGATTCTGAGGTTGATTATCCATATGATTTATGTTGTCATATTGATCATAAACTTGGAGGAGATATCACTTTTGGTTATAAGGACTTAAGAAAGAAGCATCTTAGATTGCATCCTTTCTTACAAGCTAAAATTGTTAGTTTATCTCCATGGTTAAATCGGGATGCAATGATGATATTGAAATCTAGTGCATCGACCTTAAGAACACCAAACTTCGCATGAGAATTGTAATCATGATGGATTATGGTGTTGTGATGATTATACGTATCCTTGTATCTCGAAGTTCTTTAACCCGTAAGATCATTCATAAGTTATGAACATGATATGTAGACGGATAACGTACGTTAATCACTGAGGAGTTCGTAAGTTTCATCACCGCTAGAACAAGTTTGCTGCCCAGTAGTGAAACTGCCATGCACGCTTAGCGTACGCTAAGCTATGTGAATTAACATATGCTATCGGGCATTTTTAGCGTACGCTACGATTGGAACTTAGAGTGCGTTATATCATCAGACGAGTCAATCGACTGATCAGTGAGGTACTAGCCATGTATAGTTAGCGTACACTAGGATGCGTATAATTACGTGCGCTAACGAGTTGATTTAAATTACGCTACATCAGATACGTAGCATGCGTTAAGCAAGCCAGACAGATTTCATTTTATGAACTTCCGACCGTAATTTGGATTGTTAGATGTTCGTAAGACTTGAGATGAATTCTATATTATTTCTTTTGTTAAGGTTCGAGCTTAGCAACGTGATTGATCGAAGGGGATGACCTTCGAGTATTTTGATATTCGTGGAAGTTTTATTCTTGTCATCGAACCGAGGCAAGTACTCTAATTAGAATTGTTTATATTATGACAGTTATATTGTGATTGTATGGTGTATATGTGTTGTGATTAAATGTCCACCATACGTTGATCCGACGGGAATCATCATGGGAATCTATAGCTGTGTGCGCTGGATCGTTGGACAGGTAGTTCCACCATGCGTTGGTCCGACGGGATCATCATGGGAATCTATATCTGTGTGCGCTGGATCGTTGGAATACCACCAGTATGTTGAGATTGTTGTGATGTGATAAGTGTTGTTATCTCTCATTGAAGAAACTTGTTATGATGATTGTTGATTACATCACTGGTGTATGATTATGGTACTTGTACTAGCATCGTTGTGCTAACCCCTTCGGGGGTGAACATTTGTTTATGTTCAGGATCTAGGAGAGCGGGAAAACAACCACTAGAGCTGCATGACGACGAGGGTGCAGAGTGATGTTCCGGCTGGGTTTATTATATGTTGTTGGTTGTTTAATAAGTACTCGAGTACGTCGTAAATTGTGATGTTTGGATTTCAGTGATGTATTGTATTTTCGGTATTGAACCAGAACTGTCGTATTTTATTTCAAGTGATTTCATAAGTTGGTATCTGTCATTGTCGTTTCATCTATTCAGCCTTGTAAATTCCTATGTAAAGGATTTACGGCGCTGTAATATTCCTGAATATATCGGGGGTGTTATAGAATATGGTATCAGAGCTAAGATTATGGATATCTTGGCCATTGGGTTAAAATAGGGGTCATATATGTCTTTTGAGGTAACCGGCCGCGAATAACATCACTGTACTGCCTGCGTTTTCGTGCGAACGGTGGTTGTAAGTTCCTAAACTCTATCTCGTCCTTTACATGTTGTATCTCTTTATACTTGAACGTTAGAACGATATTGTTTCCGGTATATTGAGTATTTATGCTTTCAGTATGTTGAGAGGTGGACGTGGACGTGGTCGCGGTCGCGGACGCGGACGAAGGAATGCATAAAGAGAAGCTTCGCCTTCTAATCAGGCCAGCTACAGCTCAGGCGAGCCGCAAAGATCTATTAATAATGAACCGGAACCTGCTGTGCCCGAAATCCTTCGTCAGGTGGTGAATCAGATGACTCAGTTCGCCCATGTCGTGGACCGAATGCAGGTGGCGGTGGGATTACAGCAGGGAGATAGACAGCAAGGGATCCCAGACATGGGAAATCGAGGTGGCCGATGGCTGCAAGAGGTGGCGAAGATGCAACCACCCAAATTCGACGGCTTTTTTGAGACTCCCACATGGGACCATTGGTTGAAGGAATTGGAGAAAATTTTTGCCGGAATAAATTGCCCAGACGACCGGAGAGCCTCTATTGCTCAGTACTTCCTGATAGGGGAAGCATCCGAGTGGTGGGAAGCCATCCGGCCTGTAGATCATGATGCTGACTGGAAAGAATTTAAATTTATGATGGAAGCTTAGTACTGCCCTTGTCCTGTGAGGGAAGTCTCCGCCCAGCCGTCAGACGAACCTGTATCCCAGACAATTAAGATGTTTAACCAACAACTGGCATTTGTTCGACACCTGGTCAGAACAGATGCGGAGATGATGATCTATTTTGATATGAGGATGAAACCAGAAATCCAGAGGTATATGTCCGGTTTTGAATGTACCACCCTTCGTCAATACCAGGATAAAGCGTTGGCGTATGAGATCAAGGAAGCATCAATGGAGAAGTTTGCAGAATCCAAAAAGCAGAAAGTCTCTGGTAGTTTCACAGAGCACAAGATCAGTGGGCCCCGCAAGGCCCATTCATCCTTTCACTCTTTCAAGAAACCTCCGCACCCATATAAGAGCGGAAAGAATTTCGGAGCAGTGTCAGCCACGACGGATACATCTAGGAAGTGCTTTAACTGTGGTCGCCCAGGCCACCTTTAGCGTAATTGTTTGGGTACCCCAGTTACATGTTTTGATTGCGGACAGGAAGGGCATCGTGCGACGTTTTGCAAAGATGCCACCAAGTTCAATGGAACCCATACATCACAGCCAGCTCAGAGAGAAGCGATATCAATGACGCGGCAAAGTGTTCGAGATGCCTCGAATTTTGGCCGCGGACGAGGCAGGATAGTGGGACCGAAAGAGTACAATGAGTGCCGGATCTGTTCCCCACGTGCATGCGAGATGAGGAGAACAGACGATCGAGATGCCTTTGCCGCATCGTGCATCGCTCGCATCCTTTCCCATCCAGTTAGCGTTTTATTCAATACAGGAGCTATGCATTCATTTATATCCTTGTCTTGTGTAAATCGTTTGAATATTTCTGGTTTTCATAATTGTGAACCTTATGTTGTTGGTTTACCGAGTGGAGAGAGAATTGTTGGAAACTTAGAAACTAGAGATTTCGTATCATTTGGAGGCAGAGAGTGGCTCTCAAATCTGATTGTGATAGAAATGCAAGGAGACGACCTGATACTCGGAGACGATTAGCTTAATCGATATGGAGCTATTGTAAACTACCAAAGGAGGAATATCTCGTTGAGCGCTGGCGATGGTGCCGAAATACTATTTGAAGGATGGAAACCAGGAAGCTCAGGAAAGTTGATCAAGGCGATGAAAGCTGTCAAATTGTTGAAACAGGGTTGTACCGGATACTGGTGCTATGCAATGAAGAAAGAAGACGAAATTGTAGAACTTTCATCCATTCCTGTTGTGAACGAATTTCCGGATGTATTTCCTGACGAGTTACCTGGACTACCTCCACGACGGGATGTAGAATTCACCATTGAGCTGGAACCCAGAGCTACACCAATTTCTAAGGCGACGTATCGTATGGCACCTGCTAAGATGTACGAACTGAAAAAGCAACTGGAGGAGTTACTGGACAAATGTTATATCCAGCCAAGCGTTTCGCCCTGGGGAGCGCCAGTCCTTTTTGTCTGGAAGAAGGATGGATTGCTTCGACTGTGTATTGACTATCGAGAGCTGAACAAAATGACGATTAAGAACAAGTATCCGTTGCCACGGATTGATGATTTGTTTGACCAGTTGCAAGGAGCAACAGTATTTTCTAAAATCGATTTGAGATCATGATACCATCAGCTGAGGATTAAGGAATCTGATGTTCCGAAGTCAGCATTCAGAACTCGTTACGGACATTATGAGTTTGTAGTGATGCCGTTTGGTCTCACTAATGCACCTGCAGTGTTTATGCAATTGATGAATCGTGTGTTCATAGAGTATTTGGACTAGTTTGTGGTTGTGTTCATTGACGACATTCTAGTTTATTCCAAGAGCCTGGTAGAACATGCGCATCATTTGCGGATTGTTTTGGAACTTTTGAGAAGCGAGCAATTGTACGCCAATCTTTCTAAGTGTGAATTCTGGCTGAAGGAAGTAATGTTCCTCGGCCATGTGGTATCAGCTGAAGGAGTCCGAGTAGATCCTCAGAAGATCGAAGCGGTTATGGATTGGAAGCCTCCAAAGAACGTGAAAGAAGTCTGGAGTTTCTTAGGACTTGCTGGGTATTATCGTCAGTTTGTGGAAGGGTTTTCCAAAATTTCCCGCCCACTTACTCGACTACTGCAGAAAACACAAAAGTTCGAGTGGAACGAGTTGTGCCAGAATAACTTTGATGAATTGAAAAAGATATTGACGACGGCACCAATTTTAACACTTCCACAGGGAGCCGGAGGATACATAGTATACAGTGATGCTTCGAACCAAGGAATCGGATGCGTATTGATGCAGAATGATAAGGTGATCGCTTATGCGTCACGACAACTGAAACCTTATGAAGCGAATTACCCAACACATGATTTGGAGCTAGCAGCAGTAGTTTTTGCTTTGAAAATCTGGAGACATTACCTGTACGAGACTCACTATCAGATTTTCACGGATCACAAGAGTCTCAAATACATTTTCAGTCAGAAAGAGTTGAACATGCGGCAAAGGAGATGGCTAGAACTGATTAAGGACTATGACTTAGAGATTCTTTATCATCCAGGCAAAGCGAATGTAGTGGCCGATGCACTTAGCCGCAAGCCTGTTTCTATCCAGATGCTGGAGACTCAGGTCAGCATTCAACGAGAGATGATTCGAGAAGGAATTGAAGTATGGTTACAAAGAGTCCAAGGACAACTGTGTGTGATGGAAATAACTTCATCATTAACCGAGTAAATCAAATCTAAGCAGGCAGATGATCCTCTGATGATTCGGTTACGTGATGAAGTGATCAAGGGAAAGGCCCCCGGATTCGTAATTCATGATATGGAGTTTTGAAATTTCAGAACCGACTCTGCGTTCCTAATGTTGATGTTCTAAAACAGACGATTATGAAGGAAGCTCATAGCTCGCCCTATTCTATCCACCCGGGCACCAATAAGATGTACAAGGACTTGAAACAGAATTTCAGGTAGGGCAACATAAAGAAAGATGTAGCGGATTATGTTTCGAAATGTTTGACTTGTCAGCAGGTTAAGATCAAGCATCAATGACCTGCCGGGATGTTGAAGCCGCTCCCGATTCCTGAATGGAAGTGGGAGGACATATCAATGGACTTTATCACTAGTATGCCGAGAACCAAGACAGGAATGAACATGATTTGGGTGATAGTTGATCGTTTAACCAAATCAGCTCATTTTCTAAGCATTAAGGACACGTGGGGACCAGAGAGGTTGGCACGAGTATTTATTTCAGAGATAGTCCGATTGTATGGTACGCCGAAGGCCATTATTTCTGACCGAGACGTTCGCTTTGTATCGCATGTTTGGAAAGCAGTTCATAAGGCCTTGGGGACCGAATTAAACTTCAGTACAACTTATCACCCGCAGACTGACGAACAATCCGAAAGGACCATTTAAACGGTGGGAGACATGCTGAGGGCCTGTGCCTTAGATTGGTTAAATGATTGGGAAATTCATCTACCGTTGATTGAATTTATCTACAACAATAGTTTTCATGCTTCCGTTAAGATGGCACCGTTTGAGGCATTATACGGGAGGAGATGAAGATCGCCCCTATGTTGGGACGATTCATCAGACTTGATCGGGACAGAACCAGAGTTAATCGTATAGACACGAGAGAAGATAGCCTTAATTCGTGAAAGGCTGTTGACAACCCAGAGTCGACAGAAATCTTATGCAGACGTACGCCGTCGCCCATTGGAGTTCAGTACTGGAGACCATGTACTTTTAAAGGTTTCTCCTTCTCAGGGAATCTTTCGTTTTGGAAGGAAGGGAAAACTGAGTCCGAGATATATCGGACCATTTGAGATCCTTGAGAGAGTTGGAGAGTTGGCGTACATATTGGCATTACCTCCGTCATTGAGCCATGTTCATAACGTGTTCCACGTATCCCAGTTATGGAGATATATACCATATCCTAGTCATGTCATCGATTTCGGCGAGATCGAAGTCACTCAGGATGGAACATTTGAAGAAAGACCAGTTAAGATACTCGAGAGTCGAGTTAAGCAGTTGAGGAACAAACCAATCGTTTTGGTCAAAGTTCAGTGGTCACGCCACGGATTGGAAGAAGCCACTTGGGAAACGGAAGATAGCATGAAGTCCAGATATCCAGAGTTATTTTCGTCTTGAGTTTCGGGATGAAACTCCTTTTTAGTAGGAGAGTATGTAATATCCGGATTTATTATTGTGTATTTCATCTGTATTTGAACCCTGTATTATTCGGAACTGTGATCTCGATAATTGGAGTATGATATTTCTCACATTTGTATCCTTGTACATAAGTATAACAACATGCAAAATTTCTCATGAAAACTTCGTGATAGCGCACGCTAAGAATGTAGCTTAACGTGCGTTATCGGGCTACAACTAGTGCACACTACGAATGAAGAATTGCGTGCGCTAGGCAGTCAATTATTGAGCTAGATGGCTAGCACATGCGCCAGCCATACGTGGGTCTGGATAAGATTCCCGCGGGCGGAATGACGCTTTGGAGTCAACTCTTATTTAGCGTGCGCTAATCAGCTAATGTGCAGAAACTTTATTTAAGGGACAACACTCCATTTCTTCTTGTTCCCTTCACTCGTCCTCATTACTTGATAGTCCAGAGAGCCCATTATCCTCCTTAAACACACTTAGAACACATTTACTTGATTATTGGAGATAGAATGTCACTTGTGATTGATCGTTGAAGTGGGGAAACACCTTGGATTGGCATACAAACAACCGGAGCTGGATTCTACCTTTTTGACTCGATGTTATCTTCATATTAAGGTATGTTAATTCTTTCTCCAGCCTTAGATTCGTGTTCTGAGGAGTTAGATTAATCATGCTATCAAGATATTGAGTTTAATTAGTGAATTATTCAACAAACATCATGTTTAGAAGTGGGAATGGTTATGCTTATCTTCGTTGAAAACCTCGTAGTTGGAATCCTAGTACGTCAAATGATGAGAGGAACATTCTGAGGTTGATTATCCGTATGAATTATGTTGTCATATTGATCATAAACTTGGAGGATAAAGGACTTAAGAAAGAAGCATCTTAGATTGCATCCTTTCTTATAAGCTGAAATTGGTAGTTTATCTCCATGGTTAAATCGGGATGTAATGATGATATTGAAATCTAGTGCATCGACCTTAAGAACACCAAACTTCGCATGAGAATTGTAATCAAGATGGATTATGGTGTTGTGATGATTATATGTATCCTTGTATCTCGAAGTTGTTTAACCCGTAAGATCATTCATAAGTTATGAACATGATATGTAGACGGATAACGTACATTAATCACTGAGGAGTTCGTAAGTTTCATCACCGTTAGAACAAGTTTGATGCCCAGTAGTGAAACTGCCATGCGCGCTTACCGTACGCTAAGCTATGTGAATTAACGTACGCTATCGGGCATCTTTAGCGTACGCTACGATTGGAACTTAGCGTGCGTTATATCATCAGACGAGTCAATCGACTGATCAGTGAGGTACTGGCCATGCATAGTTAGTGTACGCTAGGCTGCATATAATTTCGTGCGCTAACGAGTCGCTTTAACGTACGCTACATCAGATACGTAGCCTGCGTTAAGCAAGCCAGACAGATTTCATTTTATGAACTTCCGACCGTAATTTGGATTGTTAGATGTCCGTACGACTTTAGATGAATTCTATATTATTTCTTTTGTTAAGGTTCGAGCTTAGCAACGTGATTGATCGAAGGGGATGACCTTCGAGTATTTTGATATTCGTGGAAGTTTTATTCTTGTCATCGAACCGAGGCAAGTACTCTAATTAGAATTGTTTATATTATGACAGTTATATTGTGATTGTATGGTGTATATGTGTTGTGATTAAATGTCCACCATACGTTGATCCGACGGGAATCATCATGGGAATCTATAGCTGTGTGCGCTGGATCGTTGGACAGGTAGTTCCACCATGCGTTGGTCCGACGGGATCATCATGGGAATCTATATCTGTGTGCGCTGGATCGTTGGAATACCACCAGTATGTTGAGATTGTTGTGATGTGATAAGTGTTGTTATCTCTCATTGAAGAAACTTGTTATGATGATTGTTGATTACATCACTGGTGTATGATTATGGTACTTGTACTAGCATCGTTGTGCTAACCCCTTCGGGGGTGAACATTTGTTTATGTTCAGGATCTAGGAGAGCGGGAAAACAACCACTAGAGCTGCATGACGACGAGGGTGCAGAGTGATGTTCCGGCTGGGTTTATTATATGTTGTTGGTTGTTTAATAAGTACTCGAGTACGTCGTAAATTGTGATGTTTGGATTTCAGTGATGTATTGTATTTTCGGTATTGAACCAGAACTGTCGTATTTTATTTCAAGTGATTTCATAAGTTGGTATCTGTCATTGTCGTTTCATCTATTCAGCCTTGTAAATTCCTATGTAAAGGATTTACGGCGTTGTAATATTCCTGAATATATCGGGGGTGTTATAGAATATGGTATCAGAGCTAAGATTATGGATATCTTGGCCATTGGGTTAAAATAGGGGTCATATATGTCTTTTGAGGTAACCGGCCGCGAATAACATCACTGTACTGCCTGCGTTTTCGTGCGAACGGTGGTTGTAAGTTCCTAAACTCTATCTCGTCCTTTACATGTTGTATCTCTTTATACTTGAACGTTAGAACGATATTGTTTCCGGTATATTGAGTATTTATGCTTTCAGTATGTTGAGAGGTGGACGTGGACGTGGTCGCGGTCGCGGACGCGGACGAAGGAATGCATAAAGAGAAGCTTCGCCTTCTAATCAGGCCAGCTACAGCTCAGGCGAGCCGCAAAGATCTATTAATAATGAACCGAACTCTTGTGCCCGAAATCCTTCAGGTGGTGAATCGATGACTCGGTTCGCCCATGTCGTGGACCGAATGCGGGTGGCGGTGGGATTACGCAGGAGATAGACGCAATGAGGATCCCAGACATGGGAAATCGAGGTGGCCGATGGCTGCAAGAGGTGGCGAAGATGCAACCACCCAAATTCGACGGCTTTTTTGAGACTCCCACATGGGACCATTGGTTGAAGGAATTGGAGAAAATTTTTGCCGGAATAAATTGCCCAGACGACCGGAGAGCCTCTATTGCTCAGTACTTCCTGATAGGGGAAGCATCCGAGTGGTGGGAAGCCATCCGGCCTGTAGATCATGATGCTGACTGGAAAGAATTTAAATTTATGATGGAAGATTAGTACTGCCCTTGTCCTGTGAGGGAAGCCAAAGTTCGAGAATTTTTCTCCGCCCAGCCGTCAGACGAACCTGTATCCCAGACAATTAAGATGTTTAACCAACAACTGGCATTTGTTCGACACCTGGTCAGAACAGATGCGGAGATGATGATCTATTTTGATATGAGGATGAAACCAGAAATCCAGAGGTATATGTCCGGTTTTGAATGTACCACCCTTCGTCAATACCAGGATAAAGCGTTGGCGTATGAGATCAAGGAAGCATCAATGGAGAAGTTTGCAGAATCCAAAAAGCAGAAAGTCTCTGGTAGTTTCACAGAGCACAAGATCAGTGGGCCCCGCAAGGCCCATTCATCCTTTCACTCTTTCAAGAAACCTCCGCACCCATATAAGAGCGGAAAGAATTTCGGAGCAGTGTCAGCCACGACGGATACATCTAGGAAGTGCTTTAACTGTGGTCGCCCAGGCCACCTTTAGCGTAATTGTTTGGGTACCCCAGTTACATGTTTTGATTGCGGACAGGAAGGGCATCGTGCGACGTTTTGCAAAGATGCCACCAAGTTCAATGGAACCCATACATCACAGCCAGCTCAGAGAGAAGCCAGTATCCAACAGACGCAGCAAAGTGTTCAGATGCCTCAGAATTTTGGCCGCGGACGAGGCAGAGGATAGTGGGACCGAAAGAGTACAGCGAGTGCCGGATCTGTTCCCCCACGTCTGTACGAGATGAGGAGAACAGACGATCGTGATCTTTGCCGCATCGTGCATCGCTCAGATCCTTTCCCATCCAGTTAGCGTTTTATTCAATACAGGAGCTATGCATTCATTTATATCCTTGTCTTGTGTAAATCGTTTGAATATTTCTGGTTTTCATAATTGTGAACCTTATGTTGTTGGTTTACCGAGTGGAGAGAGAATTGTTGGAAACTTAGTAACTAGAGATTTCGTATCATTTGGAGGCGAGAGTGGCTCTCAAATCGGTGTGATAGAAATGCAAGGAGACGACTGATACTCGGAGACGATTAGCTTAATCGATATGGAGCTATTGTAAACTACCAAAGGAGGAATATCTCGTTGGCCCGGCGATGGTGCCGAAATACTATTTGAAGGATGGAAACCAGGAAGCTCAGGAAAGTTGATCAAGGCGATGAAAGCTGTCAAATTGTTGAAACAGGGTTGTACCGGATACTGGTGCTATGCAATGAAGAAAGAAGACGAAATTGTAGAACTTTCATCCATTCCTGTTGTGGACGAGTTTCGGATGTATTTCCTGACGAGTTACCTGGACTACCTCCACGACGGGATGTAGAATTCACCATTGAGCTGGAACCCAGAGCTACACCAATTTCTAAGGCGACGTATCGTATGGCACCTGCTAAGATGTACGAACTGAAAAAGCAACTGGAGCAGTTACTGGACAAATGTTATATCCAGCCAAGCGTTTCGCCCTGGGGAGCGCCAGTCCTTTTTGTCTGGAAGAAGGATGGATTGCTTCGACTGTGTATTGACTATCGAGAGCTGAACAAAATGACGATTAAGAACAAGTATCCGTTGCCACGGATTGATGATTTGTTTGACCAGTTGCAAGGAGCAACAGTATTTTCTAAAATCGATTTGAGATCATGATACCATCAGCTGAGGATTAAGGAATCTGATGTTCCGAAGTCAGCATTCAGAACTCGTTACGGACATTATGAGTTTGTAGTGATGCCGTTTGGTCTCACTAATGCACCTGCAGTGTTTATGCAATTGATGAATCGTGTGTTCATAGAGTATTTGGACTAGTTTGTGGTTGTGTTCATTGACGACATTCTAGTTTATTCCAAGAGCCTGGTAGAACATGCGCATCATTTGCGGATTGTTTTGGAACTTTTGAGAAGCGAGCAATTGTACGCCAATCTTTCTAAGTGTGAATTCTGGCTGAAGGAAGTAATGTTCCTCGGCCATGTGGTATCAGCTGAAGGAGTCCGAGTAGATCCTCAGAAGATCGAAGCGGTTATGGATTGGAAGCCTCCAAAGAACGTGAAAGAAGTCTGGAGTTTCTTAGGACTTGCTGGGTATTATCGTCAGTTTGTGGAAGGGTTTTCCAAAATTTCCCGCCCACTTACTTGACTACTGCAGAAAACACAAAAGTTCGAGTGGAACGAGTTGTGCCAGAATAACTTTGATGAATTGAAAAAGATATTGACGACGGCACCAATTTTAACACTTCCACAGGGAGCCGGAGGATACATAGTATACAGTGATGCTTCGAACCAAGGAATCGGATGGGTATTGATGCAGAATGATAAGGTGATCGCTTATGCGTCACGACAACTGAAACCTTATGAAGCGAATTACCCAACACATGATTTGGAGCTAGCAGCAGTAGTTTTTGCTTTGAAAATCTGGAGACATTACCTGTACGAGACTCACTATCAGATTTTCACGGATCACAAGAGTCTCAAATACATTTTCAGTCAGAAAGAGTTGAACATGCGGCAAAGGAGATGGCTAGAACTGATTAAGGACTATGACTTAGAGATTCTTTATCATCCAGGCAAAGCGAATGTAGTGGCCGATGCACTTAGCCGCAAGCCTGTTTCTATCCAGATGCTGGAGACTCAGGTCAGCATTCAACGAGAGATGATTCGAGAAGGAATTGAAGTATGGTTACAAAGAGTCCAAGGACAACTGTGTGTGATGGAAATAACTTCATCATTAACCGAGTAAATCAAATCTAAGCAGGCAGATGATCCTCTGATGATTCGGTTACGTGATGAAGTGATCAAGGGAAAGGCCCCCGGATTCGTAATTCATGATATGGAGTTTTGAAATTTCAGAACCGACTCTGCGTTCCTAATGTTGATGTTCTAAAACAGACGATTATGAAGGAAGCTCATAGCTCGCCCTATTCTATCCACCCGGGCACCAATAAGATGTACAAGGACTTGAAACAGAATTTCAGGTAGGGCAACATAAAGAAAGATGTAGCGGATTATGTTTCGAAATGTTTGACTTGTCAGCAGGTTAAGATCAAGCATCAATGACCTGCCGGGATGTTGAAGCCGCTCCCGATTCCTGAATGGAAGTGGGAGGACATATCAATGGACTTTATCACTAGTATGCCGAGAACCAAGACAGGAATGAACATGATTTGGGTGATAGTTGATCGTTTAACCAAATCAGCTCATTTTCTAAGCATTAAGGACACGTGGGGACCAGAGAGGTTGGCACGAGTATTTATTTCAGAGATAGTCCGATTGTATGGTACGCCGAAGGCCATTATTTCTGACCGAGACGTTCGCTTTGTATCGCATGTTTGGAAAGCAGTTCATAAGGCCTTGGGGACCGAATTAAACTTCAGTACAACTTATCACCCGCAGACTGACGAACAATCCGAAAGGACCATTTAAACGGTGGGAGACATGCTGAGGGCCTGTGCCTTAGATTGGTTAAATGATTGGGAAATTCATCTACCGTTGATTGAATTTACCTACAACAATAGTTTTCATGCTTCCGTTAAGATGGCACTGTTTGAGGCATTATACGGGAGGAGATGAAGATCGCCCCTATGTTGGGACGATTCATCAGACTTGATCGGGACAGAACCAGAGTTAATCGTATAGACACGAGAGAAGATAGCCTTAATTCGTGAAAGGCTGTTGACAACCCAGAGTCGACAGAAATCTTATGCAGACGTACGCCGTCGCCCATTGGAGTTCAGTACTGGAGACCATGTACTTTTAAAGGTTTCTCCTTCTCAGGGAATCTTTCGTTTTGGAAGGAAGGGAAAACTGAGTCCGAGATATATCGGACCATTTGAGATCCTTGAGAGAGTTGGAGAGTTGGCGTACATATTGGCATTACCTCCGTCATTGAGCCATGTTCATAACGTGTTCCACGTATCCCAGTTATGGAGATATATACCAGATCCTAGTCATGTCATCGATTTCGGCGAGATCGAAGTCACTCAGGATGGAACGTTTGAAGAAAGACCAGTTAAGATACTCGAGAGTCGAGTTAAGCAGTTGAGGAACAAACCAATCGTTTTGGTCAAAGTTCAGTGGTCACGCCACGGATTGGAAGAAGCCACTTGGGAAACGGAAGATAGCATGAAGTCCAGATATCCAGAGTTATTTTCGTCTTGAGTTTCGGGATGAAACTCCTTTTTAGTAGGAGAGTATGTAATATCCGGATTTATTATTGTGTATTTCATCTGTATTTGAACCCTGTATTATTCGGAACTGTGATCTCGATAATTGGAGTATGATATTTCTCACATTTGTATCCTTGTACATAAGTATAACAACATGCAAAATTTCTCATGAAAACTCGTGATAGCGCACGCTAAGAATGTAGCTTAACGTGCGTTATCGGGCTACAACTAGTGCACACTACGAATGAAGAATTGCGTGCGCTAGGCAGTCAATTATTGAGCTAGATGGCTAGCACATGCGCCAGCCATACGTGGGTCTGGATAAGATTCCCGCGGGCGGAACTGGACAGTTTTGGAGTCAACTCTTATTTAGCGTGCGCTAATCAGCTAATGTGCAGAAACTTTATTTAAGGGACAACACTCCATTTCTTCTTGTTCCCTTCACTCGTCCTCATTACTTGATAGTCCAGAGAGCCCATTATCCTCCTTAAACACACTTAGAACACATCTACTTGATTATTGGAGATAGAATGTCACTTGTGATTGATCGTTGAAGTGGGGAAACACCTTGGATTGGCATACAAACAACCGGAGCTGGATTCTACCTTTTTGACTCGATGTTATCTTCATATTAAGGTATGTTAATTCTTTCTCCAGCCTTAGATTCGTGTTCTGAGGAGTTAGATTAATCATGCTATCAAGATATTGAGTTTAATTAGTGAATTATTCAACAAACATCATGTTTAGAAGTGGGAATGGTTATGCTTATCTTCGTTGAAAACCTCGTAGTTGGAATCCTAGTACGTCAAATGATGAGAGGAACATTCTGAGGTTGATTATCCGTATGAATTATGTTGTCATATTGATCATAAACTTGGAGGATAAAGGACTTAAGAAAGAAGCATCTTAGATTGCATCCTTTCTTATAAGCTGAAATTGGTAGTTTATCTCCATGGTTAAATCGGGATGTAATGATGATATTGAAATCTAGTGCATCGACCTTAAGAACACCAAACTTCGCATGAGAATTGTAATCAAGATGGATTATGGTGTTGTGATGATTATATGTATCCTTGTATCTCGAAGTTGTTTAACCCGTAAGATCATTCATAAGTTATGAACATGATATGTAGACGGATAACGTACATTAATCACTGAGGAGTTCGTAAGTTTCATCACCGTTAGAACAAGTTTGATGCCCAGTAGTGAAACTGCCATGCGCGCTTACCGTACGCTAAGCTATGTGAATTAACGTACGCTATCGGGCATCTTTAGCGTACGCTACGATTGGAACTTAGCGTGCGTTATATCATCAGACGAGTCAATCGACTGATCAGTGAGGTACTGGCCATGCATAGTTAGTGTACGCTAGGCTGCATATAATTGCGTGCGCTAACGAGTCGCTTTAACGTACGCTACATCAGATACGTAGCCTGCGTTAAGCAAGCCAGACAGATTTCATTTTATGAACTTCCGACCGTAATTTGGATTGTTAGATGTCCGTACGACTTTAGATGAATTCTATATTATTTCTTTTGTTAAGGTTCGAGCTTAGCAACGTGATTGATCGAAGGGGATGACCTTCGAGTATTTTGATATTCGTGGAAGTTTTATTCTTGTCATCGAACCGAGGCAAGTACTCTAATTAGAATTGTTTATATTATGACAGTTAAATTTTGATTGTATGGTGTATATGTGTTGAGATTAAATGTCCACCATGCATTGATCCGACGGGAATCATCATGGGAACCTATAGCTGTGTGTGCTGGATCGTTGGACAGGTATTTCCACCATGCGTCGGTCCGACGGGATCATCATGGGAATCTATAGCTGTGTGCGCTGGATCGTTGGAATATCACTAGTATGTTGAGACTGTTGTGATGTGATAAGTGTTGTTGTTATTTCTCGTTGGAGAAACTTGTTATGATGATTGTTGATTACATCACTGTTGTATGATTATGGTACTTGTACTAACATCGTTGTGCTAACCCCTTCGGGTGTGAACATTTGTTTATGTTCAGGATCCAAGGGAGCGGGGAAACAACCACTGGAGCTGCATGACGACGAGGGTGCAGAGTGATGTTCCGGCCGGGTTTATTATATGTTGTTGGTTGTTTAATAAGTACTCGAGTACGTCGTAATTTGTGATGTTTGGATTTCAGTGATGTATTAATATTCTCCATTTGGACAATTGTATTTTCGCTATCGAACCAGAACTGTCGTATTTTATTTCAAGTGATTTCATAAGTTGGTATCTGTCATTGTCATTTCATCTATTCAGCCTTGTAAATTTTTATGTAAAGGATTTACGGCGTTGTAATATTCCTGAATATATCGGGGGTGTTACAAAATATATACTTACAGAGAAATCATTCAGAAATCACTATGGTAGAGTCGCGCTACTACCATACCAATGGAATCACATAGCACATATGTCCCGGTTTCACAAAATCCAAAGTTCCAAAATTACATCTTGTGCATGAATCTATAACACGCAGCATATTTTTCTTATCTGATTAACCAACCGATCATCCCTGGATAACCAAACCACCCTACTAAAGTTCGAATCTCTATTCATCGTTCCATACTGATGTCTTATCCAGTTCGTGAGTCACACTCATAACTTCATCATGATATGCACTATGCACTAAATGCGTATGTATATCAATCACATTTTCAAAACCAGTTTGAAATCATGTAGTCTCGTCAAGAAGACAAATTTTTGAAAGTTTTTTCGAAAATTTCAAAACTCAAAACATAAATTTTGGTAAGACCATAAAATCAATTTCCGAAAAATTAAACTGGCTCGCTAATGCCAAGTACTCGATAACACTTTCCTTCGAATCCACACGATTTTGAAGTTTTAAAATGAAAACTATGCAAATGATTGACCATATCCATACTCCTATATACCAATTCGGCTCATCACCAATTCCACTGACATTCCATCGGAAAACCACTCGATAGAGTTCCAAAATCTCAATATATAGACTCCGATAAAAACTCCTTTTTCCACATATGACTCGCAACGTCGACCATTATCCCATCCTGGATCACCTCAATTATGCTATGACAATGCATTGAAACAAATCAACACAGCAAAAGACTTCCCGAGAAGTTTCATTGGAACAAGTAAACCAAAACCCCGAAAGGCAGTAATAAAATAGACAAACGATTGGTAAGGTGTTTTACAAATCTCGGGAGTTTTAAGAAAATAGAAAACCCTTTTGAAACATTAGGGTCTCAGCCTGTATCTCGTTCCGCATTACAAGAAGTTTAAAAAGTAGAAAAACCCTTTTTCGGCCCTCAAGTCCTGAGTTATAAAACTATTTCAAAATCAATTGGGTCTCGGCCCAAAATCATTTTCCGTAAAACATCCGTGAAACATTCATTTTGAAAAGTATCATTTTCAAATGCTCAAAAACAGTTCATATATCTCAAAATGAATTAACATGACTACATGTTCTCCTCAACCATCCACAACATTTCTCCCAAATGCACAACTCTGTTCCAAAATATAACCGACATATTGATTTCCTAAATCATAACTTCTCAAGATCATCAATCCTGTCCCAACTCTGTTACCTTATGCTGTAACGCATAATATTCTGCTGAATCTCAAAGCATATCAACTTAGAACGGCAATAAATCTCAATACAATTCAAGAATCCAAATACTTACATATCGTGAAACCGACGATTCCCCGTGATACTGGCACATGTCTCAATTTTAAAAAATACTCGACACAGACATTTACAAAACACACATTTTGCAAACTCAGTTCAACACGAGAACACACACATCTCTGAAGAAACACGTTAACACCATTTAGAAAAATTTACAACAACCCCAGTACCACACTGGTAAATCACATAACGCACAAGCCCGAGTGAACAACAAAAATCCAGAGCTCAAACACTTGTCAACCGAAAACTCGAATGACACGACAAAAGCACGACCTAACTCAACCCGACTGCCTAGGTTTTCACAACCTAAGCTCCGATACCATATTCTATATTACCCCCAGAGCCATCCAGGAATATTACAACGCCGTGGGCCCCGAGATGGAACCCACAAGGCTGAAGGAAATTTTCGCAAATATTTACAAACACCAAAGAGGCTAACGACAGTACTATCTACTTAAAACATTCGAAAACTTTATAAAACTCGTTTATCAAAACCGTCGTAAAAATCTCATTTGAAACCACAAGGCCCGAAATGCCAAAGTAACTTAAGTTGCCAGATACCAAAAGGGCCATTTAAAAATACTCACGCAGCGGAAAAAGACAAACAATTAAAATACTCTAGCAGCAGAAATACAAGAATTGATCAGAAAACTCAATACACCAATACATGCCCTAGCCAGTATCCTCCGGGAAGCTCATCTCTCCACGACCGCTACAAGCTTGATATTCCAAGAAACTAAAAGAAAGCCCACGACGGGGTCAGCCATAATATCCAGCAATGATAACCATCACATCACGTCAATAATTACATACCAATGAGATACTAAGTAGGAATACTACCGATGTAATCTTAGTGCCATAACTTTACCAACTCGTGATAATAATTACCAAAATTCACATCTCATATCCTTTCAACAACACAACAAGCTCATACCAAAATATCTGTATTATATCTCAACAATACCCAAGGTTCTCAAAACATTATCATAACTCACTGTTACGAAATCTACTAACCTTGTCCAACCCAATCTGTCGGGTAACATCATCACATCTCAACACGATAATCGATTGTCCATCAAAGACCAATACCAAAAGAAATACGGAACATACCTCAAGATATGAAATGCCACGACGAAATCACGTCAGTCTAATCCAAGATCAGATCAACATACGGACATGGTCCTAACGCAAGACCTACAAATGCATACTCACATGACGACATCAACATGCCCATGATAACAACAACAATGTATACTTATGGATAACCCATAATATACATATGCACAACAACAACACACATGGTAATCCAACGATCCAGCGCACACAGCTATAGATTCCCATGATGATCCTGTCGGACCCAACGCATGGTGGAATTACCTGTCCAATGATCCAGCACACATTGCTATAGATATCTTATGTTGATCCCGTCGGACCAACGCATGGTGGACATATGACAACAATGCACAACTGCACAAAACAACAGTACACAATGCACGAAAACAACAATGCACAAATGCATGGCAACAACAATACACGAATGTATCACAACATGAACGACACAAATGATAAAAATGATTAGAGTACTTGCTCAGAGTCCTTCGAGAGCGATCTCAATGTCTAAACCATCACCAATCATTATCCTCAATATTCGACGGTCCAAAATGTCACGGACGGTAGATAATTCATGTCTTCACCTATACCACAATGTATCCTTTGACACCAAGTATACCAACAACAAATGTAAATCATATATATTATGATTTAAATTCCCAAAATATGAAAACAACGTACAATCCCAAATCTCCAGTGTTCACAATTATAATCATTGCTATACGAATTAAAAACGAATGAAATCGAAACCATTCATTAAATATTATAAACTGTGCAAGTAATAACTTGTCTCGATATCGTGAAGTGGTTACCGATTCCATTGCCTTCGTCTATGAACTCCTCAGCCCCGACCAAAGCAATCTATGAATATTATCGAATACGACCGCAATGCATGGTTCTAATCACCGGTCTATAATCTCAACCTATTACAATAATCGATAAACAACAAGTTCGATAACAATCAATAAAACCAATTCACAAACCCAACGGCTCAGCAATATCTCGATTAACCACTAGTCTGATCAATCCAACTTAAACGATCACGAATTCATAACCGAAACAGGATATACTACACTGTCTGTTGACTTAGCGCACATTAATCACTTAACGTATCGTGCGATAAGCCGCTTCCGTTAGCGTGCGCTAGCCAGTAACACTAGCGTGCGCTAATGACATGCAGTTGCATGCATTTCAGATACCGATCAACATATGGCGATTATCAAGAACACTAAGTGATTTTGAAACCATGTTCATAGCTATCAAAACAACGAAATCTGATATCCTTTAACATATAAACAATCATCCAACTCATAATCCAAGTCATATATTCATATATCATCTTTTTCCTCAATATCAACATCATGAACACCAAGAATTCATAATCACTGCCATGTTCACCATCATATGAAGAAACCAACAACAACAACATCAAAGACCCGAATTGAAGGAAGACATTAGCCAACATATCTCTTTGAAGATAAACAACACAATTCGAAACCATTCAAATCATATCAATACCCGTATATCAACAATAACATCAACATAACTCGGTAACCAATCTCATATTCATACTTGTTAACTCATATACATGACGATTATCAACTCAAGGACATCATATACAATCCAAAACGAAATCCCAAAGTGAAGAGTAATTACCTCTTTGAAGGAATGGATTGATTTCCAAGGTTGAATCCATTCTCAATCACTTCCAAGCTTCAAATGTTTTTATGGATGATTAACTCCACCATAATCCAGTGTTTGGAACTTCAAACATCTCTCTAAGAACTCTCTCTATTGGTTGCAAGGAAAGAATGGACGAAATGAAGAATAATGGCCAACTGCACATATATATACTGACTATTATTATCGTGCGCTAACGGTCTTTGTTAGCGTGCGCTATCGCAGTGCAGAGGCTACTGCCTTACTGCATACAATGATTTACGTACGCAATGCCCATGCAATAGCGTACGTAATCTCCTTTATTTAGCGTATGCTAGTGTCCGATCATAGCGTGCGCTACTCATAGTTGACTCGTTTTTCTGTATGCTATGAATACATGTCGATATGCCGAAAGCTCTGACAAGGATAAGATTCCCTTTGGACCAATCCGATGTTAGTGTGCGCTAACAATATGCATTAGCGTGCGCTAATCCTTCACAACAAACATCCGTTGACTTCGTCGGCACATGCGCCGAAAGTAGCTGGGTCCACACATAGATTCTTTCTGATCTGGTCTGTACTAGCATGTGCTATCCTTTGCCTTTAGCATGCGCTAAACCTGCACGATAGCGTGCACTAAGCTTGAATATTAGCGTGCGCTAATCAGGCTATACTTAGCCATTTTCAGCTATTCTTGTCCAACGTCTCAACATACTATATATGAACATACGGCATACTGAATACGTATACTCCTTCCAACAACATTCTCATATGTTACGCCCGACACACAATATCTTCAAATACAATTGTCAAACAAATGCAGTAATTATACCAATACAGATGTCTCAGTCCTTCAATTGTTTTATCCATAATGTACAGATTCCACGCTGTACAACATAACTTGGATAAAATAACATTAAACAATAGTAGTAGAAATTTCGGATATTACAACTATACACTACGAATCCTTCGGTCCATTGTGGTAAGACCAAAACTGGTGCCATTAATCGACTTTTGAGTTCATCTAAGCTTTGTTGACACGCTTCTGACCACGTGTACTTCTTACCTTTCCTCAACAGATTATTCAGTGGTTGAGCGATCTTGGAAAAGCCATCTGTAATAGCCTGCTAGACCAAAGAAACTACGAATTTCCTTCACATTCTTCGGAGGCAGCCAATCTCGAATAGCCTCTGTCTTCTGTAAGTCCACACTGAATCCATCAACCGATATAACATGCCCAAGAAAAGTAACCTCAGACATACAGAACTCGCATTTGGAAAATTTCTCATAGAATTGTTCTCGCCTCAGCACACCGAGGACCTGGCGGAGATGGTACTCATGCTCTTCATGGTCACGGGAGTAAATCAAAATGTCATCGATGAAAACGACCACAACACGATCCAAAAAGTCAACTAAAACTCGATTCATCAATTCTATGAACACCTTTGGTGTGTTAATCAGTCCAAAAGGCATCACCATGAACTCATAATTCCCATAGCGAGTACGAAAAGCTATCTTCGAAATATTGGACTCTCAATTCCTCAATTGATGATAACCGGATTTTAAGTCGATCTTGGAAAACACATCGGTGCCTTGGAGTTGATCTAACATATCATCAATACAAGGCAATAGATATTTATTCTTGATTGTTACCCTGTTCAACTCATAGTAACCAATACATAAATGCAAGGATTCGTCATTCTTTCACACAAATAATACTGGTGCTCCCCAAGGGGACGCACTGGGTCGAATATAACCCTTCTCGGTTAAATCCTCGAGCTGACTCTTCAACTCCTGCATCTCAGTTGGAGCCATGTGATATGGTGCTTTTGAAAGAGGGGACATACGTGGCTCTAACTCAATGGTAAACTCTGCCTTGCGATGTGGAGGCAATCCTGGTAACTCATCTGGAAAGACATCTGGGTAGTCTCGGACCACCGGAATATCGGCTAATTCAGCTGGTCGATCCACTGACTTGGTCATGTAGCACCAATAACCAACACACCCTTGATTAAGCAGTTTCACTACTTTTATTGCGCCGATGATTCTCTCGGAACGGCTGCGATTATCACCCTGAAAAATACACTCTAAACCATCATCAGAAGTGATGGTCACCATCCGCTTGCGGATGCTAAGTATGGCATCATGACGATTCATCCAATCGATACCCAAGATTACATCATATTTAGGTAAATCGACCATAATTAAGTCTGACAACCACTCACGGTCGTTCATATGAATCGGACAGTTCTGAACTTCATAATTCCCAACAATTCTTCTACCATCGGGTAGACCAATCACATAAAGCTCACAATCGATAACATGATCTAATTGCAAACGACTCAAATAAGAAGCAGATATAAAGGAAAGCGAAGAACCAGTATAAAAAAGAACACATATAGGCTGAGAGTGGATCTCGAATGTACCTGCATTCATGCTGGCCTCAGGTTCGTCGGCCCTCTTCATCTCGTAAATTTTGGGTTTTTCGGCTCCGGTACTAGATGTACCAACTTGACTTCCACGACCTATCCCTCTATTTGCCCCGGTAGTCTGATGGGAGGCAAACGGAGGTGCCCCTTCCTGAACTGAAGACTGGACTGAAGCAACAGAGGCTATTGGTGTATGTCCCGGTCCTCCTCTAGCAAAACGAGCACGATGCCCAGTAATCCCACAAGTATGGGATGCATCGGCCAGCTTCAGACATTTGGAGCTGACGTGTCCCTGATCTCCACAGTTAAAACACACAATAGACGAGCCGGTTGCTCGAGAATGCGAACCTGCTGGTTTTGACGCCATACGTGGCCGCTCAGAAAGAGTTGGTACAGAATGGGGCTTCTCGAATGTTCCCCGATTACTATCAGCCTGTGTTTGATTCCTTAATCTCTTATTATTGGACTGTGGCTGCTTCTTGGAAATATCCTTCGCAATAAGTTCATATTCAAGAGCTCTCGATGAAATCCAGTAGATTCATGCAATGGTGATTAAGTAACTGCATTATCATCTGGGGTTTAAGCCTCTTGAGAAAATACTTGATCGTATCGACTTCCATTTGGACAATCGACGAGGCGAAAGGAAGAAGTGCCTGAAATTTCTCGGCAACCAGTAACACATCATCATCCTCAGATGGGTCTGGGTTCAACAACTCTGACAGCTTTTCCTCACAGAGTGGACCTGGATAATAACGATCCAGCATGAGGTTCTTGAATTCCTCCCAAGTGCATACGCCATCAACTAGTCTCACCGAAAGCCACCATGTGTGGGCGCTCTTACTAAGGTAGTAAGCCACCACTGAGACTCGATTCTCTTCCAGACATTTAACCATCTCGAACAATTTCTCAAAGTACTCGATCCAGTGCACAATATCAGCAGGCTCAGAAGAGCCTTCAAAAGTCGGAGGTCGCTGATGATGTCGCTAATAATCCGACTCACAATTCTGCCGTGCACCGGAAGCGGTGGATGAGGTCCATGCCACTGGCCAGTAGTAGCATCTCTCTACATAGTATCTATCGATTGACCCATCTGGGTCATCATGCCCTGCATAACAACATAAGGGTCAACATGTGCATCCTCATGTCGTTCGGTGTGGTGTGACTGGTTCTCAGTAGGTGAATAACTACCTGCTGAGCTCTTCTCCACATTCGAATGTGTGTTGGCTCATGGCCTCGGGATTCGGCCCCTTCTGCGGTCTCGACCCCCTCTACCACGGCCTCTCAAATTTCTTTCCATACTGAAAGAATCAAATAATAATCATAAGCATAGTTCATCACCGTCTTACGACCCATCACAAATTCACGCTAAGTTAATCACAACAATGAAACTACATATTCAAGAAAATAGTTCTTCATGAATTATCGGCACCATGAGTGCTACACAAAATATCATCTCGGCATCAAGTCGAAATAAATTCAATCATATAAACAGTCCAAATTTTTTCTCAGAATATCAAATAGATAAATTCCGCCACAGATCCTAGGAATATCAAGTGTTGGGTTTTCCATGCATCGAAGACATAAAACAGCAGTAAAAACACAGCGGAAGAATAAATATGAAAACCCAATTTATGATCTCATGCAGTAATTTTATTGTTTGATTAAAGGGTTAATCGAATTACCTTAATCCGACGAACAGATCTAGATCCGGACTAGAACCAATGAATATCTCCTTCCTCTTTGGGTGATCCACACACGAACAATTCCACAAGACGGGTTGCTAGATCCTTATGAATAATATTGATAAATTGTACAACATAAATTTCTTACTAGAAGGATTGTACTATTGATCAAGATCAACTAAGGGAATACGACTAGGTGACCGATCCGAAACTTCTACTGTACAGACGGATGGCCGAAATTCTATAGTCTTGATAGGGGGGTGATTTTTTTAGGTGTAGTTTTCTTATGAAAACTCCTTGTCATAGACTCCCTATTTATACTAAGTAACCCTAGATTAAAAAATCTAGTATTTGCTTAGTTACCCATAAAGTTATTAAATAACACGATATATATAATATCCAATATTATATATTATTTATATTTAATCTCCTCAGAAATATAATATCCAATATTATATTTATTATCACCAGTTGATATTTATTCCTAATTGTGTATAATTGTCATACGTGCGACCCAAAAGGCTTATATTATGTTGGCAATTATTTAATACCTTATTAAATAATAAATCATAAGCGGCCTCTAGCAAGACATTATGATTACCCAAATAATATAAGTTAATAGTCCATTAAACCTTTTAATGTGTCAAATCCATTTGTCACGCGATATCAGATTTGAACTAAGTCATGCGGTTTGTCATATTTATTTATGTTCAAATGCTTTCTCGATCTTAAGTAGACTTATTGAATCAAATTACTCTTCATTTGAGCATGGCCATGCATTTCCTTCAGTCCTACTTATCGAGGGGCCCAGCAGATATCTCTCTTACTAAAGAGAGGGACAAATCCCCATCTTGATTATTCATTGCCCTCTACATGACTCCCACTAAACCCCAGTTTGCGATTTAAAATCATCGTTGTCGATTTCAAAACTTTTATCGGCATAACCATTTACAGCCAGCTCGTTTCCCACACCTCCATATATTTGGAACGCATCCTTAGTTCTTCTTAAGTATTTTGGGATGGTTTTCACTGCTGTCGAGTGACTTTCACCTGGATTTGATTGGTATCGACTTGTCATGCTAAGGGCAAATGATACATTTGGTCGAGTACAAGGTACTTTGACTCAGACCAATCATTCTCTTTGATCTATCGCTACAGATTTTTATACCAAGAATATATGCCGCTTCTCCCAAGTCTTTCATTGAAAAACAACTTCCTAACAAAGTCTTGACTGTCTGCAAGGTGGTAATGTTATTTCCAATGAGTAATATGTCATCTACATATAAGACTAAGAAAACAACTATGCTCCCACTAACCTTCTTGTATACACATGGTTCATCTTCATTTTGAACGAACCCAAACTCTTTGACAGTTTCATCAAAATGAAGATTCCAGCTCCGAGAAGCCTGCTTCAACCCATAAATGGATCTTTGAAGCTTGCAAACCTTTTAGAATTTTCTGGATGAACAAAACCTTCAGGTTGTGTCATATACACATCCTCGAGTAAGTTTCTATTAAGGAATGTTGTTTTGACATCCATTTGCCATATTTCATAATCATAGTATGTGGTAATGGCAAATAAAATTCTAATTGATTTAAGCATGACTACTGGTGAAAAAGTTTCATCATAGTCAACACCATGAATCTGTCTATAACCTTTTGCCACTAGTATAGATTTATAGGCTTGCAGATTATCATCCATGTCTCTCTTCTTTTTATAGACCCATTTGCACCCAATGGTCTTAACACCCTCAGGTGGATCTATCAAGTTCCAAACTTGATTGTCATACATGGACTGCATCTCTGACTTCATGGCTTCTAGCCATTCCCCGGGCTCTGGTCCTGAAGCAGCTACTATATAGCTACTAGGCTCATCATCTATGAGCGATGCGTCATCATCCTCTGTTACAAGATAACCATATCTCTCAGGTTCATGTCGTATCCTATCAGATCATCGAGGGACTTGTGTACTTTGAACGGGCTCTTCAACTGATTGTTGAGCCTGTTCGATTTCCATCGATGAAGCGATGTCTTCTTGTGGTTCTCGAGTTTCCTCGAGAATTACTCTTCTCCTACTGTCTCTTTTGTAAATAAATTCCCTTTCTCAGAATACAGCATTTCGAGCAACAAACACTTTGTTCTCTGTGGGCTTATAAAAGTAATATCCTTTAGTTTCCCTAGGATACCCCACAAATAAACATCTTTCAGATCTGGCTGCCAGTTTGTCAAATACTTGGCACCTTACGAACGCTTCACAACCCCAGGTCTTTAGAAAAGACAAGTTTGGTCTCTTACCAGTCTATTTCTCAAATGATGTCTTTTCAACTGCTTTAGATGGAACACTGTTAAGGGTGAATGCTGGCGTTTCTAAGGCGTGGCCCCAAAATGATAATGGAAGCTCTGTTCGACTAATCATGGATCGAACCTTATCTAATAAAGTTCGATTCCTCCTCTCGGACACTCCGTTATGCTGAGGTGTTCCGGGCGGAGTAAGTTGTGAAACAATTTCACAACTCCTAAGATGATCATCGGATTCTTGGATCAAGTATTAGCCACCTCGATCCGATCAAAGGGCTTTAATTGTCTTGCCAAGTTGATTCTGTACTTCATTCTAGAATATTTTGAACATTTCAAAATATTCATGTTTATACTTCATAAGATAAACATATCCGTATCGGCTAAAATCATCGGTAAATGTAATGAAGTATTGGTATCCGCCTCTGGCATGAGTGCTAAGAGGTCCACATACATCAGTATGTATTAGGCCTAATAGATCACTAGCCCTTTCTCCATGACCGGTGAAAGGATTCTTCGTCATCTTGCCCAATAAACAAGATTCGCATGTCCCATATGATTCATATTCAAAAGAGTCTATAAGTCCATCATTATGGAGCTTAGAAATGTATTTCTCGTTTATGTCACTAAGTCGACAATACCATAAGTAAGTCGGATTAGAGTCATTGAGCTTAGGTTTCTTGGATGCAATGTTATAGACTTCCAAAGTGTCGGACTCATCTAGGTCAATATTGTAAAGGCCAGTATATAACTTTGCAGTACCATAAAGCAAGTCATCAAAGAAAATACGAATAATCTTATTCTTAATAAGAAAACTGTAACCTTCATAATCTAATGTAGAAACTGAAATAATATTCCTATTCATATCAGGAACATAATAGTAATTGTTCAAAACTAACAAAAGCCTATTGGGTAAAACTAGATCATAAGTTCCTACGGCTAGTGCGGCAACTCTTGCTCCATTTCCGACTCTTAGATCCACTTCCCATTTCTTCAGTTTTCTACTGCTTCCCAACCCCTGCACATTTGTACAAATATGTGATCCACATCCAGTATCCAATACCCAGGAGTTAGAAGTAGATAAGTTAACTTCTATAACAAATATACCTGTGGTAGTCTCACTACACTTGGTACACTTTAGCTCTTCCAAGTAAACCTTGCAATTTCTTTTCCAGTGTCCTGGTTTATTGCAATGATGGCAATTTACATCATTGGGAGCTTTAGCCTTGAAAACTGGCTTAGTAGAGCCTTTAGATTTGGTAACTCTTTCCTTACCCTTGCCCTTGCCTTTCTTCTTAAAGGACTTACCTTTGCTGACCATCAACACGTGGCTTGGTTTCTTCTTAATATTTTGCTCAGCCGTTTTAAGCATCCCATGCAGGTCAACAATGGACTTCTCCATCTCATTCATATTATAGTTCATAATGAACTGACCGAAACTATCGGGCAATGAGTTTAGGATCACATCCGTGGAGTGCTTCTTAGAAAGCGGAAAACCAAGCCTATCAAGATGATCAATATATACTTTCATCTTGAGCGCATGAGCGCTGACAGATGTCCCCTCAACCATCTTGCAAGCATACAAGGCTTGAAAGGTCTCATACCTCTCTTGCCTAGCATGCCTCGAGAAAGTTTCCTTGAGGTGATCATTTATCTCATAAGCTTCCATTTCCTCCAGATTCTTCTGAAGTTCTGGACAAATGGTAGCCAACATAAGACAACTGACATCAATGAAATCATCACAATGTTTCTTCCATTTGTGTTTTGTTGCTTTTTTTGCATTGTCAGCTGGCTCATCGGGAATTTCTTCCTCAAGAACATACAACTTTCTTTCTTGCTTGAGAACTATTCTCAAGCTCCGGATCCAATCAAGATAGTTGCTGCCGTTTTCTTTGAGCTTGTCCTTCTCAAGGACTGATCGTAGTGAAATGGTGGACGTGTTGTTTGATGCCATTCTATATTATCTAAAAAATTCAATATGCAAAGTATTTAGTCACATTATTTTATTTCTCGAAAAATACTCCCACTAAATCAAAGTGCCCTCAATTTTACAACATTTGTAATTTTAGTGGGCTAAGATCCCATTTCGCACAATCCTAAACTTAGCTTTGGCATGACGCCTAGAATTGAGCTACTTTAGGTGGATAACTCTTTATCGATTACATCATATGTAACTCTTATATTACATTCATGGAATTTTGCATCTTATGCCCAAGTATGTTATAATCCCATCTTATGCCTTAAGGTTCAAAACTCTTTTGAAATCTTAGTTCATTAAAACACATGGGTATCACCATTACCCATCCTACCTTACTAAGATATTCTGAGCGCCCAGGTTTGGCATGACCCACTCAAGATGATCGAAGTCTTGATAGGTGCTTTTCAAATGAACGGCATTTAAAAATTTAACGAGGGATTTTTATCCTAAGTTAATGTCGATGTTTGCTAACATACATCTAAACATACATCGCATCACATACATGCATTTCCATGAGCCAACATGAAAATCACAAGGGTCAATCTAAGAGGTTGCAATTGGTCTTCATTGATATTCCCAACTCCTTCGAACGTCATACGCGATCAATTGTCTCCTCGAGTCCGTCGTCTCGTGCTTCTTGTCTTCATTACAATAATGAAAGTTAACACTACACTAGTAAATTATTTTACAAGAGGTGCAAACGACACGCAAGCCGTAAATAATTAAATAATTTAAATAGACAACTCGCATGCCATAAAACCAAATATAATTAAACGACACGCAGGCCGTAAAACCAACCCATAAGGAAATAAAGTATCTAAACACATTGGTCAATTTATGGTCACACATACACCATACACATAGCATAAATAATTATCAAATAATTAATAAAGCATGTAATTATAGAAATTAAAATCTGTCTATTAATATTTATGGGTTTCAAGATAAATAATAATATTATTTATTATTATTATTACTGTTATTAATATTATTATTATTATATAATTCAGCCCGATTATTATTCACTTTCATTGTGGCCCAATTAATAATGATTTGGAATTACGAGTTGGCCCAAACTAGCCCAAAAAGGTGCTCCAGTCAAGATGGTCAGAGTGCGGCCTTTGGCTGAGCCATCGCGGGTTCGAATCCTTTTGGCCGCGGTATAATTTTGCTATTTTACCGCGGCCCGTGGGTCCTGGTCCGACCCGGACCCGACCTGAATCTGCCCGACCTGCCCGAATGCTGTGCTGTTCCAGAACAGTTCTGGACAGCAGTTTATGCGAAAAACAATCCTGAAAATTGTTTTTAAATGATCTAATTTAATCAAATTAAACGAGAAAAATTTGTTTTATAAAATCTATATTTTATAAATATAATCAAGACCATAATTTACACATGATGGTCCGGGCGCGGCCTTCGGCTGAGCCAGCACGGGTTCGAATCCCCTTGGCCACGGTATAATTTTGCTATTTTACCGCGGCCCGCGGGTCCTGGTCCGACCCGGACCCGACCTGAATCTGCCCGATCTGCCCGAACCTGCTCGAATCGCTGTGCTGTTCCACAACAGTTCTGGGCAGCAGTTTATGCAAAAAAATAGTCCATAAAATTATTTTTGAACGACCTGATTCAATCAAATTAAACCAAAAAAATGTGTTTATAAAATCTATCTTTTATAAATATAATCAAGAATATAATTTACACATAAACATGTTCTACATAAACAATTAAATTACTTGCAAGTTGGCTCTGATACCACTGTTGGGTTTTCCATGCATCGAATACATAAATCAACAGTAAAAACGCAGCGGAAGAATAAATATGAAAACCTAATTTAGGATCTCATGCAGTAATTTAATTGTTTGATTAAAGGGTTAATCAAATTACCTTAATCCGACGAACATATCTAGATCCGGACTAGAAGTAGATGAATATTTCCTTCCTCTTTGGGTGATCCACACACGAACAATTCCACAAGCCAGATTGCTAGATCCTTACAAATAATATTGATAAATAGTTCAACACAAATTCCTTACTAGAAGGATTATACTTTTGATCAAGATCAACTAAGAGAAGACGACTAGATGACCGATCCGCAACTTCTACTGTAGAGAGGGATGGCCGAAATTCTATAGTCTCTAGAAGGGGGGGGGGGTTAGGTATAATTTTTTATGAAAACTCCTTTGTCATAGACTCTCTATTTATACTAAGTAACCCTAGATTCAAGAATATAGTATTTACTTAGTTACCCCTCAAGTTATTAAATAATATATATATATGTAATATCCAATATTATATATATTATTTCTTATTTACACTCCTCATAAATATAATATCCAATACTATATTTATTATTCCCAGTTGATATTTATTCCTACTTGTCTATAATTGTCGTACATGTGACCCAAAAGGCTTATATTATGTTGACAAGTATTTAATACCTTATTAAATTATAAATCATAAGCGGCCTCTAGCAAGATATTATGATTACCCAAATAATATAAGTTAATAGTCCATTAAACCTTTTAACATGTCAAATCCATTTGTCACGCGATATCATATTTGAACTAAGTCATGGGGTCTGTCATACTTATTTATGTTCAAATGCTTTCTCGATCTTAAGTAGACTGATTGAATCAAATGACTCTTCATTTGAGCATGGCCATGCGTTTCCTTCAGTCCTACTTATCGAGGGGCCCAGCAGATATCTCTCTCACTAAAGAGAGGGACAAATCCCCATCTTGATTATTCATTGTCCTCTACATGACTCCCACTAATCCCGATCGCTAACCTTTATGATCACCATGTTTCAGATGACGTTGGATTACGTCAAGGCATAGCAGTTATCATGTTGGACTCTATGATAATCTCAGGTTCAAGGATTTAATGACATACTGTTATATTGAGATTCACTTATGACATTTCCATGCAGTGATCTCAATGCGGGTCTGTCCAGTATTAGTTCTCCAACCAATACCTATAAGATTGATCCGTACCATACGCATAATCATCCGATGATTATCAATCAAACTTATACTAGTATATTAATCACTTGAGTCTCTACTCAAAGCGATTGTACGAGGGACATTTGAATAATCTTATTATTCATGAATAACTATTATTCAATTATTACAATATTAAAACATGCACACATTATAATAATCAACGAGAATTAAATGATATCAAATAATTTTATTTAAATATGACAATTACAAATCTAGGCACATCGAATGTCCTAGGGCACTATTCCCAACATCAAGATCAACAAAAAGATCAATTCCGCCATACAACATCTTGCCACTAATTAAATCATGGCACACAAATAACATACTGTATTTGGCTCGTAAGGTCAGGCGCTTGCAAAGGTCACACATGACGCGAAGGTTTCTTGATACTAGTTCAATCCACAACGATTCTTAAATAGAAATGACTCACTGACCATCTTCTGTAACACCCCAAATATGACGGCTATTACAGTGTCGTGGACCCCACACTGTGACCCACCAGGCGATACCAAAACATAGATCAATCATATCATACTTTGTGATACCGAACCACAAAACAATAATCATTTCTCTGATTAGGAGTTTTACAGATAGTACGTCTATTAGCCTCAGAATACACAGGATCCAAATACCAGTATAAACCATATGAAGATGGAATATACTTAAAATAATAGTACAACCGATAATAGTTTAAATGAAGCGGAATAGTAATATTACAGGGTTTAATCATAACCAGACAGCAAAAAACTTGGGCCCCCCAAACTAGTATCCTTCAAACCATTCGCCATCACCATGCTCTTCCCGTGCCTTGGCCTTGCCTCGACCTAAAATACAACACAAGTATTTTGCCCAAACCACTTGGTCAGATATACATGATAATAATTCTCAAGACATTATACAATTCACATATATTGGATCTCAAGGTAACAACCCAACTATTGAACATACCCCTCGGGCGTATGAACAACCGGTCGCAAACCGTCGGAGACATAGAATATGAACGACCAATCAACATGGCTCAAGACGGACATCACAGTATGCCAGATCCAGAAATGTGTCCATGCACATGTCCACCTCGTATACGGAATCCAGGATATATATGGGACAATGTACCTAATTAGCCTCACGAACTACGTCTCGTGTGCGCGGTCCAATACGGAAATATCAACGTATGACCATATGTGCCTGGCTAAATATCCTACACATAACCAATCGGCATGCATATATGATTCCAGATACGTCACGATACAACATGACAACGAATCTCAATAAATCACACATCCATCTAAGAATCAAGAAACTCACCGAGCTGACGATAATGATCAACGAGACCAATGATACAAAGGTGATGAACTTTGGGATAGAATCCCACAACGAAATGTTTATACGATCAAGAACAATATCACATTACGAATCATAGATTCATAAATCATTATATATACACGAAACCTATAATCTTCACAAGAATTCAATCATCATTATAACCAAGCAAGATAACTTGCCTTAATTCCGTAGACGAAATAGTCCTTTTTCTTCGAACGAATGAACGGACGATTTCCTCGACTAATAATACTCACTCTAAAAACAACATTGAATGAAATGTAACTCATTCAACAACACATTCATACAATATTGATATCAATTCATAGGAAGGACACCCATAATTTACCCGAATAGTCCATCCTATCCAATGAGCATTCTATCGTCTTATTAACGAACTTCAATACACCCAATTCATCTTTAAAAATCGGATTACCAAGTTCTTAAGGTTCTTCAATGTTCATGACCATCTATACTACATGGATTATCATTAATAATCTCAATTAACCATTCCATTATAACATTATCATCATCACTCATCAATATCATCCCAAGGTATTGTTTAATACCTAAACATGATGTTTTAACCAATCTTATGTCATCAGTTCATCTAGTTTAACTTAACTATATCGAAACCTAGGATCATCATCCCCCAATTATGTTAATCCATCCAGCAAGTTGAGCATGATTCTCCTAAACATGATTATGATCATCTAAACATTAAGGACATTCTCATTTTAAACCTTAACTATCATGTTCTTCAATAAGTGTTTAAAATCTTAACAACAATCATGTTTTACTTGATCAATTCGATACTATGTGAAGTATTCATTACCAGTATTATCATTACTACGAAAATAAAGTAAGATTGTACAACATACCTCAAGAAATGAAGAACAAACCACCAAAACTACAAGAATGCACTCTAAACTTCCAATCACTAAGCTCCAATCCAAGATACGAAGCTCCAAGACAAGATGGAAGGGGATAATATTGACTTAGGGTGGCAGAGGGATGATAAGTTGGAGAAAATATCAAGTTTGGTTCGTGCAAAATGAAAGACAAGACCTGTCTTTTATAAACTGCATTTGCCATTACGTACGTTACCATAGAAGGTTAATGTACGTTAGCCCCTTTTACGTACGCTAGCATATACGTGTCATGTACGTAACGATCCTCCAGAGGCTACTGCCTCAACACACACACCCTTAAGTACGTTGCCAGAAAAACGTACATAAGCTCACCTGCATTACGTACGCTATAAACATAAGCATTACGTACGTAATGCACATTGACTTGGCTGCCTCGAAAGGCCAAATATCCAGATCATGCATGGCCTTACATGCCGAAAGTTAAGATCGGATCAGATACCCTTCATTACGTATGTAAGCTTAAGTACTTTACATATGTAAGAGTAAGGGAATAACGTACGTTAAGGTACAACAGTAGCATACGTTAGGCACTAAGGACTTAGCCAAAAATGCAATATTCTACACAATATCTAACAATCAAACACAGTGCGAATGACAATTATAATTAATTCGGTCCTGGTATATCTCAATATTATAATCATTATACTAAATGCAAACATGCTACAACGATACCCAAATCATCCGAGTAATACAACAGTGTATAAGAAAAATTACAGTCGGATATTACAAACAAGGACTTGGATTCGAACAATTTGATAAAAATGAATCCAATACAAATAAATCGTTAAACTTGAAAAAAACCCATTGTGAAAATATTTGAAAATCTAGCATCATATTGCTTGCAAAAGCCCAAGATGAACGATTAAAATTAAGAAAATATTGATTCAAAAAGGAACCATAATGCCAAATATTTTTATTTGCCAAATGAAAAACGACCCAAAGTCGGTTGGATCCTCAAAATTAATTCTTTATTATTTGTTTCTATATTTGTCAAATAAATTGGTATTAAACTCAGGAGGGTTATTATATTCAGGGGGAGTATACCTATTTTTGTCAAATGAGTTTTTTTATTCAAAAATCTCATATACGTTTTGCTAATAATAGAAAGGGGGAGAAAGAGAAGGAGTAAAGAGAAGGATTGATGGAGAGAAGAAAATTAACAAAAATTGACCAAGCCAAAAACTTTGATCTGTATATTTTTTTGTTGTATTACATGTATAAATCCCATCAAGAATTGTTGTTCTGTCATCATCAAAAGGGGGATATTGTTGGAACATTTTATTCCACATAAACATATTAAAGGATTTTGATGATGTGTTGATAAACCAAGAAAAACAACAATAAATCAACATCAGTCGAAGACGCACGAGCTGAACTGATAAGTAAAGAACTTGATGTTAACATACGCTACAGACATAGATTAATGTACGTTATGATGAAAATAGTTGTATTACCTTATTTCCCTGTAACTACCTATGAGAATATTAATTACATTTAATCACATGTTTTGCATATTTATTCACGTTATGGTTATGCAAATGAAATGTCTAATTATTTTATATTATAGATAATGTGGTGTGTTGGTGTCACATGGAAGATCATATTATCGGTGCCTTATAAAATAATATAATAGTTTATAGCCTATATAATTATTAGACAAATTATGTGAAAGATTGTAGTATATGCTTGAGATTAGTTGGTCTTGACTATTAGCATACATTAGTGTATTTTCATACGTTGAACTGTATCGAGGTGAGATAGTGTCTCCTATACTGACTATAAGAAGAACGTAAATCTCGGAAATTTTTTATTTCTTAATTATAAGTATATAATATTTAATTGTGTATTTATAATATTTATTGCTTTGATTTACCATGAATTAGAGTCAAAATGATCGACTCAATAAGCTTATCTTGGGCAATAAAATTATTTATATGACAATTATTATTATTACTAGAAATCATATCCCGGCTCGTGCGGGTTGATGATGTCCCCTTGAAGAGCTAGGTAATAATTATTATATTAAACCCTACAGGTGGATTTAATTCTGATATAATAATAAGGTTCGAATGGTACTACTCTTGGATAAGATATTAATTAACTAAAGGTTTCAGCAGCTTATAATTAATTAATGGACATTCGATATCTTAAACACGAGAAATAATATATTTAAATAAGGAGCCCGATTTCGTAAATTGTGATTTGGGTTGGAAGTGCAATATTAATTCTTTAGTGGATTGAATTGATATTAATAGTCTCGATATATTAGTAAAGGTCGTGATATGGAATTTTGACATCTATTAGGAGTCCTTCCCTAATCCTCCTTAAGATCCCTAGTAGTAGTAGTCCAAGAGACTATAAATAGGACATCATGGGTCGGCCGATTTTTTGATCACCAAGCTTGTGAGATCGTTTTTCTTGTTTTGTGTTTAATTGTGGATCTTGACTTGTGTCTTTGATTCCACAATTTAGATAACTAATTTTCTAAGAGTGATTACATAATAGTAGAAAATAAGTAAAAACTGAGTGACTCTCAAGAAAGAGCCGATCCATTGTCCAAGCAAAGATCCGGTAGCTTGTTGCCCACACAACGTCCGGATTAAGATGGATCAAACTCTATAAGGTCTAAAGGTAGAAATACAAGGAGATCAAGAAGAAAAGCAACCACTACGCTTCAAAGGTAATATCCTATGATCTTTGATCTAGATTAGGATATTCAACAACAAATTTATTTATTAAATAATGAATAATATTTAAATTGCATATTAATCTTAGTAATTAATTAATTAGCATGCCTAAATAGATTTGGTGCCCGTGGATGCGTAAAACGCGTTTATCAAACTTTCACCAACTTCGCTTCCGCTGTGTTTTATTTTTAAAAATTGGTATCGGAGACATATTTTTAGGCTTTTGCTATTTTAATTAGTCTTGGTGATTAATAGATAGCAATTTAAATATTTATGTAATTTGATGTTGGAATATTTTGCTAGATGTGTTCTTGCAGGGAATATGATCCAGTTATCATGGTTATCTGAATGGTTTATTTATTTATTTTTATTATTCATGCAATTATTGGTTTGGCCCGATTTAAAGCATGTAATGATTTTGGAATCACGAAGAAGTAGAGCGGAATCGGGACACCGCGGCATCGATGACAAATGACAAGAAGACGCTGGCACCGCCGGCAAAGACACTGCTCGCCGAGCGATCTTGGGGCTTCTTGCCGAGGACGCGGCACTGCTCGGCCGGTTCGGGTTGGTTCGTCCAATTTTTGGTCCGGTCCATTTCACCGCCGTTCGGTGTATCCGCTGGAGAGTCGGGATTTAAAATTAATTTTTTTATGTAATTAATTTTGCATAAAAGTGAAGCTTTAATTTTGGAAATCCACGGCTCGGCCGAGGAGGAGTGACGAGATGATGTGAATCAAGAAGCAGTCAGTCAGACGGAAGAAGAACTATACATTCTCGTAGGACCAATAACGAGATCACGAGCAAATGCGATAAAGAATTCATTAACAATGCTCGTGCAAAATTATTTTAATCAGATCAATGACCATAAAAATAATAATATCTTTATTTGTGTCATTGAAGCCGTCACATGTTAGATCAAAAGTGTTGATGTCATCATTCCAATCGATAAGCCTAATTGAAGCAGCTTTCGTAATTCAGGTGTATCTCCTACATACAATGTCCAATTAAGCTCGTACTTATACTATCGGGAATCTAAGAGAAAGTCCTAAATTTTGTATGTCCATCATGACATCAAAATCGAATATTTGTAATGGTGAAAATGCGGTAAAAATGAAAGCAAGAGTTGGAACTTTCAGATACAATACACCTTCGTATTTTTATCATAACTTTCACGTCCGATATCCTGTTGAGACGGTTCAGGTGGATTTGAAAAATTTAAGAGGCAGTACTACAATCATATACAAGACAACAAGATCAAAATCATAAGTTTAGGATCCGTTATAGCACTAAAACGACAACAGCATATTTTTAACTTTGATTTTTTATTTTCAAAACTTAAATCTTGGTCTTTTATTTTTGTCCCCTAAAAATGTGTCGACTCCTTAACTTATGGGTTAATTAATCATTGATCAGATTTTAGGAGCTTTGAATGTTGAATTTATAATTTCTTAGTCTTCATAAGTTTTATTTTATATTTTTATATTAGAATAGTTGTAGGAATTTTGGCTATAAATAGCCCTCATTTTCATTTGTAAAATCACCTTGAAATTTATGAAAATTGTGAGTGTTTGTGTTACAAACTTTCTTCTTATTTTGTTTATTGTGTCTCCGAAATATAAATCGTGATTTTAATTCACTTATCGAGGCATTAGAAACCTCGTGGCGTCTTTGAATCGCACCTTCCGGTTTGCTACGGCACGTTACGCAGAGGGCTTGAAGTAAAACAACCCTTTGCTTAATATTGGAACGATCTTGGGATCTAAAATCATACTAGCAATAGCGATTACCACGGCATGTCGTGTGGGGGTCGCATCACGAGTTGCTTGATCCGGTGGGAAAAATCAAGTCAAAGATATTCTCGGTTTCAAATCAAGAAAGAAGACCATGATAATTGGATAATTTAATTATCCATGCTTATTGTTTTGATGTATGGTATGTATGAATGTATGTGTGATATGTTTCTTGCATGTTAGGACGAGAAAATTAAAAAACTTAAGGCTAAAATAACTAAGTGATTAAATTGATTTATTTTTTAAATAAAATTAAATTGGCCTCCATAATTAATTTAAATTGTGAAGTAATTAGCATGCACGTTGACATTAGGGTCTTCCTCCATATCGGATGTGCTACTAGTTTTAAATTTCAAATGATAACATAAGGTAAATATTATTTTTTATGATAGGACCTCTCCATTTGTAGGACTATTATTTAAAACATAATATTTTAAGGATGTTAAATTATGGTGTTCACTTAGATGTATTAATTAATAAGCTCCCCATTGGAATCTATGTTAATTAATATATGGCCACGAGGAATCAACTATTAATTTACTTGTCATAACGTAAGTTGACTAAATAGTAAAATTAAAGACATGAAACTCTACTTGAAAATGTGTGTAAACGTCCACACGATCGTGGCTTGCATATGCGGGTTTTTCGAGGTGTTGGTTGCTAGCATATATTTTGTGTTTTGAGGTTTCTTAATATATTTTGCTATACATTATGTGATGGATGTTTTAGTTTTTATCTCAGATGTCTTTCAATCCACTTGCTGTAATTCTCAAAGAAAATAAACTAGATGGCACTAACTTTGCTGATTGGAAACATAACCTTAATATTTTCGTGACTGCTGAAGGACATAAGTTTGTTCTAATTGAGGAATGCCTGTTGGAGCCAGATTCGGATTCGACACCCGATGAGGGGAAAGAATTACACAGATGGAACAAATCTGATGAGATGGCTTGCTGTTACATCTTGGCTTCTTTAGCAAATGTATTGCAGCATCAGCATCAAAGTATGGGCACGGCCGCGGAAATGATGAAAAGTCTCGGCGAGATGTTTGGTCATTAGAACCGGGAGGCTAGGCAAAATGCTATGAGAGTCTTGATGACGACCCAAATGCCTGAAGGAACCCCGGTAAGGGATCATGTTCTAAATATGATTTCTCATCTAAATAAACTTGATATCTTAGAGGCTACTATCGATGCGGAAACGCAGGTCGATATCATCCTAGGCAGCTTACCTAGGAGCTTTGAGCAGTTCCGTATGAACTACAATATGAATCGTAGAGAGTATACCTTGGCGGAATTGCTGACAGATCTTCAAGCTGCAAAAGGACTCTTTAGGCAAGGGTATCAAGTTCTTGTGACTATTAGTGTTTCGACTTCTAAACCCAAGTAGGGGAAGAAGAAGATACAAGTGGGCAGAAGCAAGTGGCAACTCTCAAGGTGAAAAGGAAGGCTCCTCACCCTAAGGCGAACAAAAAGCCAAAGGGAAAGTGCTACAGGTGCATTCAGAAAAGGACATTTTAAAATAGACTGCCAAGCTCCTAAGAAAGGTATGTCTCGTGCACTAATAGTCAAAACATGTTTGGCAGCTTGTTCTTCCACTTCGTGGATGGTTGATTCAGGCTCCACTGATCAGGTTTGCTTTGACTCGCATGGTTTTCAGGTAACCAAACAGCTTAGTGCGGGCGAGATTACAATCAACTGGGGCAACTATTCTAGGCTTGTGACTGTTGCAGCGGGAGTTGCGTAGTTGAAGATGAATGATAGAATATTATTCCTCAATAATGTATTATTAGTACCAGATTTTAGAATGAATTTAATTTCGGTTTCTAAATTGAAATGCGATGGTTATTCAGTTTCTTTTGATGATGATGCTATTATTAGGAGAAGAAACGGTGAATATATTTGCAAAGGTATTTTTAATGAGGATTGTATGTTGTTAATACTGCACAAACTCCCATGCATAAATCACTTAAATATTTGTCTAAACCTAAAAAGAGAAAAGAACCTTCAAGCATAAACCAAACATATCTGTGGCATTTACGTTTAGGTCATGTAAACTTTAGGAGGATTCAAAGATTGGTAGATGATGGACCATTAAATGACTTCCAAGTTGAGTCATTTTCAATATGTGAATATTGTCTCGAAGGTAAGATGACCAAAAGGGTTTTAAAGGGAAACCGTGCTCATAATGTGCTAGAATTAGTTCATACGGATGTATGTGGTCCATTGAATATCCAGGCTAGGGGTGGTTTCGAGTACTTCATCACGTTTATAGATGATTATTATTAAAGATATGGATACATCTATTTGATGCGATGTAAGTCTGAAACCTTTAACAAGTTCAGAGACTTTAAGGCTGAAACGGAAAAGCATCATGGGAAGAGTATCAAGTCACTACGATCTAATCGTGGTGGCGAATACCTTAGTGGAGAGTGTTTGGATTTCTTGGCAAATGGGGGGATTTCATCCCAGCTCACTGCGCCGGGTACTCCACAAAAAAATGGTGTTGCTGAGAGAAGGAATAGAACTCTTTTAGAAATGGTTAGATCAATGATGAGTTATTCGGATTTACCTATCTTGTTTTGGGGATACGCCTTGGAAATTAGGGATACGCCTTGGAAACAATGGCGTACATTCTAAACCTGATGCCTTCAAAATCAATTCTAAAAACACCCACAGAATTGTGGAGTGGGCAAAAGCCCAGTCTAGGACATGTTCGGATTTGGGGTACTCCAGCACATGTGCTGAATAAGAAAGCTAATAAATTGGCATCTCGTACAGAAGTACGAGTGTTTTGTAGGATATCCTAAAGGAACGAAGGGTGGCTTGTTCTATAGTCCCTAGGATCAGAAGGTCATTATTGGCACCAATGCCTGCTTCCTGTAAGAGGATTATTTGATTAGTCACAAGCCCATGAGAGAGATAATTCTGGAAGAGTTTAGGGGCGAGACTCCGTCTATACTAATCGTACAAGCGCCAACTAACACTGCACCACATATCGATTTTGAAACTTTTACACCAACTCAGGATTTGCCTCGTCATAGTAGGAGGGTTGTTCGTCAGCCGGAACGATTTATAGGCGTGGGACAGTCTTCGGACTCAATCACAGGCGAACATAAATAAGATCCCTGGAATTATAAGGAGGCAATCGAAGATAGAGATGCCGACTCCTGGCAAGTAGCAATGGCATCAGAAATGGGATCTATGGATTCCAATCAAGTGTGGGAGCTAGTAGAACTACCTGATGGTGTGCAAGCCATTGGGAGTAAGTGGTCTACAAGTGAAAGAAATGAGGTGATGGAAAGTTTGAAACCTTCTAAGCGAGGCTTGTTGCGAAAGGTTACACTCAGAAAGAGGGTATCGATTATGATGAAACCTTTTCGCCGGTAGCCATGCTTAAGTCAATCCAGATTCTTTTAGCTATAGCTACGCATTTGGATCTGCATATTTGGCAAATAGATGTCAAGACTACATACTTGAATGGAAGTCTAGACAAGGAAATATACATGCGTCAACCAGAGGGATTCATTGTTGAAGGAGAGTAGCACTTAGTGTGCAAGCTTGAGAGATCCATTTATGGACCTAAGCAAAGCATCTACATCTTGGAACACTCGATTTGACGAGGTTGTCTATTCTTATAGATTCGTATAATGTCCGAGTGAGAGTTGTGTGTATAAAAAATACGATAAAAACATGTTGGTGTTTCTTGAAATGTATGTAGATGATATCCTTCTGACTGAAAACAACGTGAAGTAATTATCGGACGTACGGGGCTATCTGAGCAGTTCGATATGAAGGATTTGGGAGAAGCAGGACACATCCTTGGAATCAGGATCTTTCGTGATCATAAGAAAATGATTTTGTGCTTATCTCAGGCATCCTATATCGATACAGTGCTAAGCGGTTTAGCATGATGAATTCCAAGGAAGGTTTTCTACCTTATAGACATGGAACTCAACTATCTAAGAATATGTGTCCCAAGACATAAAGGAGATAGATGACATGAAGTTGATCCCTTAGGTGTGATACCCGAGCCTGACACTACTCATTTGGTCAATATGATTCATGCACTACACTTACCATTCATATGCTAGCTATATTTACTTTGACATTCTAATGTTTATTTCACCTCAAAAGTGCAGTTAGGCGCATTCGATGATATGAGACATGTATATATAACTCTGAAAACCTTAAAATATTGAGAATATTAACCTTATATAAGGATAAGATATATGTTAATATAATATATAACTTTAAGTTCATCTGGTAAACCTAGAAGTACTAATTGTGCTTCTGAGGCGTCTATAAGGAGTTAATCGATTTATCTAGGGGTCTTAGTCAACGTATATGCCAGGTAAATATAGATTTTAGTGAAAGCAAATAAACCTAATCTATTTTAATAATACATGTCAAATATCATTATACTTATCAACACCGTATAGGACACAACTAATGGTGTCACCCTGTAACCTTGTTAAATAGTTCGATTTGGAGATGCCCGATTCGTCCCAATTGAGGTCGAGTACTCTTAAACTTATCCTTAAGATTATAGTCCAAACCATATAATATTTATAAATGAGCCCTTACATTATTATCTATAATATTCTATGTACGAGGCACTAGAAGATTTGACAAGAAACTCATCTGCTAGCATTTTTACTTTTGCCCGCGCGAGTAACCGACTTTGGATAGTTTAAACATATATTATACCTCTACAAAAGTCTTTTAACGGTCCATGACATCATAAATATGATCCTTATAAGCTAATTACCGGTCCAAATTGTCCAAAAGTCGGACCCAATATGCCCAAACCGGCCTACACCATAGAAGATGGTTTTCTAGAGATTACTAAGGGTAGTTTTGTAATTTCCTCTTTATAACCGACTTCCTCCATTAGATAAACACTTAAACCGACCCTCCACCCTCACATAATATCTGAACTTGGTTCATAAGCTTCACCCTTCGAAAATATCCCAAAAAATCAAGGAGAAATTATCAAAACAACAACACCTCAATTTTTTTGACAATCAAGGTGAATTTTCTTGGTTCTCTTGTCGTTTTTGTTATGTTTTTTGGTTGTTTTGAAGTTAGTAAAGCTTTTTAAGTTTCTAAGACATGTTATACAGATGTTAATAATTCGTTCATATCATAATCAATAGTTTATGATGGATATATAGGTCTTAAAACTCACTAAGACCATAAAAGAGTCAATTCTGCCACCATTTGGAACTATTAATATATGGTATTTAATTCGTGTGATTCAGGGTCAGGAGTTTATATATATTTGTTCTTAAGTATGTTAGTAATATTATGTCAAAGATTGGTGCAAATCCAACTTATATTCAAGTAGTTATAAGCAAAATAAAATCTGATTATGGCAAGACTTTGATAAACTCCCTTAATCAAGTGTATTGTTATAGAATCTTGGAGTTTTTGGTTGTGAGAGTTGAATGGACATTATAAACAGAAGTTAATGGATTCACTAATGACTTAAAATTCCAAACTTGATTGGTTAATAGTCTGTATACATGGATAGACAGACATAAAATCCGTAGAACACCGATTAGGCATCTCGATAGGAATTGGTAAAGCCCTATTTATATGTAGAGAGTTAAACTTCATGTATAGCCTGTAAATCCCATAAACACATTCCTTGAAACAGGTTCTGAAGATATATCATTACAACCACCCCCTATTGTTATAAAAGTAAGGGTATTAGCCGATCAAGGTAAGTAGAAATCCATTCGCAACTACGATGCATAAACATGGTATTATTTGTATAACTAGTTGTTGAACTTGCTGATGTCTGGAGAGTGTTCTATTATATTGTGTGATTCATTTGTATTATGTTTAAAGTTTTTGGTTTCACCTTTGATCATGACATCCATTAGCATCTCCACATGCATGCATAATAGGAGACTCACTAGTTTCTGCATGCATGATATGATCATGAAAGGAAAGAAAAGAAAAATGTTTGTTGGCCGCTGCTAGAGCACCGAGGCATGGTAGATGCATGCTTTTATGATATGTTTAGCACGGTAGATGCGTTATTATATGATGTGTGATATATGGTAGATGCATGCTCTCGCGGTATATATGGTGTGGTAGATGCATGCCTTATATACATGGCGTGGTAGATGCATGCCTTATGATATGATATGATATTGAGCTCTTTCCGGTGCCTAGTACGTGGTTCAAAGGGCTCAAGGATAATAAAATGATTTTGAGAGAGATTCTCATTGATGATCATATGTCATATGTTGCATCAAACATGATACATGCGTGATTCTACTTATTGGGCTTTAGCTCACATAGTTTATGCATTGCAGTTAATCTTGATGCTTGAGTATATTCCGTTGCTGGATGGGTTGGAGCTCTATTGTTGCTAAGGGTCGACGTACATGGATGATGACCTGTCGGTCTTAACCATGGTCTTAACATGTTTTAGTTCTTGTTTCTGAACCTTGTTTTATAAATAGGTGTGGCGGTAATGTACTTATACGTTCGAGTGTCGATGGTGTGTGGTGTACTTTAAGTTTACTTAGTATGTTTATGTAACTGGTGATGTTGTTTAAATATCGTAATGTAAAATAAATAAGTGAGTGACTTGGGAAGACTAGAGTTTTATCTCTTGTGGTTATAGCTACAGCGATATTGATGTCATGAGTTTGATTCGGATTGAGACTGTATGTCTCTATGTGATAGTTGTATTGTTTTTTTTTCTGGTCACAGGTCTTGGTATAGGTACCAGTTTAGGGGAAACTCTGCCGAAGTTTCACCATAATTTATAAGTATTAGTATGATATAGGATAGTTTATGTTAGGTAGTTAGTGTGGGTCGTTTCAGGTGGTTTCAGAGCCCAGTTTGTGCTCTGTAGACTGTCCATGTACACGAGCTCAGAGCATATGGAGCACAACAATTCCAGTAAGTGTTATTTTATTGGTGTGTACTCATATTTCATGAATTGTATTCGCCATATGATATAGGGCTCAGTCATAACTATAAAATAATGACGAGAACAAGAACTGAAGGAAGTGATGGGGGTAGAACACAAGAGCCAGAAATGACGTCCACAGGTTCTGATCGTGATCTGATCATTGGTCGATTGACTGAACTAGTAGAAAGACAATCTCAACAAATCCAACAACTCATTCAACAAAGAGACATGTGAGGACAGCAGAGAGATGATATGAATCAACCTCCACCTCGAGTAGAACAAGTTGATTTTAATGGAGGAAGGTTCAGGAAGTTGAATCCCCTAACATTTGAGAACGCGGTGGATCCTACAGAAGCAAAGGACTGGCTAAGGACTATAGAGAATATGTTCCAGTATAGTAAAGTTTCTGAAGAGAATAAGGTACTTTGTGCATCATTCATGTTACAGAGCAATGCAGGTCATTGGTGGGATACGATAAGCGCTATTGAGAATGTGGCAACAATGACTTGGGATAAGTTCAAGGAACTCTTCAGAAATAAGTACTTTACAGCTCCTGTTTGTGCAATGAAAATGAATGAATTTATACAGTTGAAACAGGGAAGTATGACGGTTTCAGACTACATCTGCAAGTTCGAAACACTGTCTAGGTTTGCCGAGCATATGGTTACAATGGAAGCACTGAAAGTGTAGAGGTTCCTTGAAGGCTTGAGACCAGAACTCTATAGAGATGACAGCATGGTAGGAACTCAAGGGACGACTTATTCTATAGTTTCTGAGAGAGCATTGGTGGCAGAACAGGAAGAACTGAGAATTCGCCAGGCACAGGAGGTTCGCGGCAATTTTCTAAATGACAAGGCCAACACTGGTTTAGGAATGAAAAGAAGAGGCCACCTCAATCTCAGAACCCAAGTGCTGGTGTTCCGTATGAGAAGGGGAAAGAACAAGGAGATACAAGTAAGCGTATAAAGTCTAAAGAGGGTAGACCCTTTGTACCATTACCGACATGCTCTAACTGTGGAAAACAACATGGTAGAGTTTGTTTATTGGGTTCTAAGATATGATTTTGTTGTGGACAACCCAAACACATGGCCGATGTTTACCCAAACAAGACAAAAGCCAAAGCACAGGAAAGTGTACCAACTAGAGTTTTCACTAGTAACCTTCCTATCTTTGGTATTTCAACATCGGTACTATTTGATCCTGGTGCTACACATTCATTAGCATCTACCAAGTATGTGAGAAGGGTGGGTAGATTATCAGAAACAGTTGAGGTATGTTATAATATAGTGACCCCCTCCAGAGATCCGAAACAAACAAATAAGATCATACGAGCCTGTGGTATTCCTATTGAAAGTAGGGAACTCTATACTGATTTAATTATTTTGGACATGAATGACTATGACATAGTCTTGGGCATGGACTAGTTATCAAAATATCGTGCTACTTTTGACTGCCATAAAAAGATCGTGACATTCCAACCACCTGGGGAAGAACCTTTTTATTTTATTGGGGTTAGTAAGAATTTGAGATTCCAATAATCTCAGCAATGAAGGCACAACGTCTGTTAAATAGTGGTTGTGAAGGCTATCTAGTAAGTGTAATGAGCATTGAAAAGCAAGATTACTCAAGCGTCAATGAAGTACTAGTAGTGATAGAATACCCTGAAGTGTTTCCCGATGATCTACCAGGACTGCCACCCGACCGTGAAATAGAGTTTGTGATTAACTTGCAGCCGGGAATAGTACCAATATCAAATTCACCATATAGAATGGAACCAGCTGAATTAAAAGAATTAAAGACCCAGTTGCAAGAGCTGTTAGATAAAGGCCTCTAGTTATTCACCATGGGCAGCACCAATATTGTTTGTTCGTAAGAAGGATGGCTCCTTGAGGATGTGTATAGATTATCGAGAGCTCAACAAAGTCACAATCAAGAACAAGTATCCTTTTCCTCGAATTGATGACTTGTTTGATCAACTTCATGGCGCATCTATCTTTTCGAAGATTGATTTGCGATCAAGGTACCATCAATTGAAGATAAAATAAGAAGACATCCCAAAAATGGCATTCGACACGAGATATGGACACTATGAGTTTTTGGTAATGCCATTTGGCCTAACAAATGCCCCAGCAATATTTATGGATTTAATGAATATGGTGTTAAAGACTTCCTGGATAAGTTTGTTATTGTGTTTATTGATGATATTCTCATATATTCGAAGACCAAAGAAGACCATATAGTGCATCTGAGAAAAGTTTTAGAAGTTTTAAAATAGAAGCAGTTGTATGCTAAATTTAAGAAGTGCGAATTCTGGTTAGACCGAGTGGTATTCTTGGGGCATGTTATATCTGGAGCAGGGATTTCAGTAGACCCAAGGAAAGTCGAAACAATCAATAACTGGCCACAACCAACAAATTCTACAGAAGTACACAGCTTTCTTGGGTTAGCCGGATATTACCGTCGATTTGTAGAGGGATTATCCAAGATTGCCTCTCCATTAACACAATTGACTAGAAAGAATGTTTCCTTCAAGTGGACAGAATCATGCGAACAAAGCTTTCAAGAACTGAAGAGGCGGTTGACATCGGCCCCGTTCTTGACCATTCCAGTGGGAACTGAAGGTTTTAAAGTTTACAGTGATGCTTCAAAGAATGGTCTAGGTTGTGTATTGATGCATAATGGTAAAGTAATAGCATATGCATCTAGAAAACTGAAGGAGTATGAAAAGAACTACCCGACATATGATTTGGAACTTGCTGCAGTTGTGTTTGCACTTTAAATATGGAGGCATTACCTATATGGAGAATGCTGTGAAATTTATACCGATCACAAGAGCCTGAAATGTTTATTTACTTAGAAAGAATTGAATATGAGACAGCGGAGATGGCTAGAACTTGTTAAAGACTATGATTGTGTTATCAACTACCACCCTGGTAAAGCTAATGTGGTAGCAGATGCCTTAAGCCCCGCTTCGTACCTTGTTTGTGACTATGGTAGCATGGTCTGCAGTGGCTGCCTATCGAGTTAGCATATAGAAAATCAGCACAAACCATTGCGGCCATGGCCTTGATCCAGAAGCCAGAATTAGACGATTTGATGAATATGGATGTAGAAATTATTCAACATTGATTAATAGAGGCAAAATTGTTAGCATTAACCCTTCGACCTACTTCAATTGATAGAATTCAGCAAGGCCAGAAAGAGGATGAAGACTTAGAGAAAATAAAGAAGAACACTGAGTTAGGAACATCATCAGACTTCCAATTGTCAGAAGATGGTACTATTCGATTTAGAAATCGTTTATGTGTGCCTAATGTTGAATATATTCGCAAAGAAATATTACTAGAGGCGCACTCAACACCATATTCAGTACATCCAGGAGCAACCAAAATGTACAGATACTTGAAATTACACTATTGGTGGCCAGGTATGAAAGAAGATATTGCACAATATGTGGAGCAATGCCTAACATGTCAACTGGTAAAAGCGGAGCATCAAAGACCAGCAGGAACCTTGCAACCTTTATTTGTTCCAAAATGGAAGTGGGAGGACATTAGATGGATTTTGTGACAGGTTTACAAAGACCGGTGAAAGGACACGATTCTAGTTGGGTTATAGTCGACCGATTGACCAAATCTGCATAATTTCTTCCTGTTTGTACGTCATACTCGATAGATCGCTATGCTCAACTATATATACAGGAGATAGTCAGGCTACATGGAGTTCCATTATCTATTTTATCAGAAATAGATTTGCGATATGTATCATCTTTTTGGAAGATCTTGCATAGAGCATTGGGTACCCACTTGTCTTTCAGCACCGCTTATCATCCACTGTCGGATGGGAAACTAGAAAGGACTATACAAAATCTTGAAGATATGCTCAGATCCTGTGTTATGGACTTTAAAGGCCAGTGGAGTAAACATTTACCTCTAATTGAATTCTCCTACAATCACAGTTATCAAAGTACAATTGGAATGGCTCCTTATGAAGCTTTGTATGGCAAGAAGTGTCGATCACCAGTACATTGGGATGAGGTTGGTGAAGTAAGACTTTTAGGCCCTGATATAATTCAAGAAATGACAGAAGCAGTTTCACTAATCAGGGAAAGAATGAGAACAATTCAAAGTAGACAAAAGAGTTATGCAGATACTAGAAGAAGAGCATTGGAATTTTCCGTGGGTGATCGAGTATTCCTGAAAGTTTCTCCAATGAAGGGAATAATGAGATTTGGTAAGAAAGGAAAACTGAGTCCAATATACATTGGGCCATTTCATATTACTATGAGGGTTGGTGAAGTGGCTTATCGACTAGAGTTGCCAGCATCAATGTCTCAGATAATGTGTTTCACATTTCTCTACTAAGAAAATACATTGCAAATCCATTCCACATTCTCAATAATGAACCAGTTGAGTTAGAGGCAAATTTTAGTTACAAGGAGACAATTGTAGAAATCTTACTAGGAGAAGTAAAGAAACTCATAAATGAAGAAATACCACTAGTCAAAGTGTTGTGGAGAAATCAACTTGTAGAAGAAGCCACTTGGGAAAGAGAAGATGAAATGATGGCTAAATACCTTGATCTTTTCAGGTAAGTTAAATTTCGGGGATGAAGTTTTTATAAGGAGGGCAGGATGTGATACCCGAGCCTGACACTACTCATTTGGTCAATATGATTCATGCATTACACTTACCATTCATATTCTAGCTATATTTACTTTGACATTCCAATGTTTATTTCACCTCAACTGCAGTTAGGCGCATTCGATGATATGAAACATGTATATTTAACTCTGAAAACCTTAAAAAATTGAGAATATTAACCTTATATAAAGATAAGAGACATGTTAATATATAACTCTAAGTTCATGTGGTAAACCTAGAAGTACTAATTGTGCTTCTGAGGTGTCTATATGGAGTTAATCGATTTAACTATATGGAGTAAATATAGATTTTAGTGAAAGAAAATAAACCTAATATATTTTAATAATACATGTCAAATATCATTATACTTATCAACACCATATAGGACACCACTAATGGTGTCACCATGTAACCTTGTTAAATAGTTCGATTTGTCGATGCCCGATTCATCCCAATTGAGGTCGAGTACTCATAAACTTATCCTTAAGATTATAGTCCAAACCATATAAGATTGATAAATGAGCCCTCACATTCTAATCTATAATATTTTATGTACGAGCCACTAGAAGATTTGACAAGAAACTCCTTTGCTAGCATTTTTACTTTTTCCCGCGCGAGTAACCGACTTTGGATAGTCGAAACATGCATTATACCTCGACAAAAATCTTGGAACGGTCCATGATATCTTAAATCTGATACTTATAAGCTAATAACTGTCCAAGTTGTCTAAGAACCGGACCCAATATGCCCAAACCGGCCTACACCATGGAAGATGGTTTTCTAGAGATTACTAAGGGTAGTTTTGTAATTGTCCTCTTTATAACCGATTTCCTCCCTTAGATAAATACTAAAACCGAACCTCCACCCTCACATAATGTCTGAACTTGGTTCATAATCTTCAACCTTCGAAACTATCCCAAAAATTCAAGGAGAAATCATCAAAACAACAACACCTCAATTTCTTTGACAATCAAGGTGAGTTTTCTTGGTTCCCTTGTGTTTTTTGTTATGTTTCTTGGTTTTTTTGAAGTTAGTAAAGCTTTTTAAGTTCATTATACATGTTATAGAGATGTTAATATTTGTCCGTGTCATAATCAATGGTTTATGATTGATCTATAGGGCTTAAAACTCAATAAGACCATAAAGAGTCAACTCTGCCACCGTTTGGAACTATTTGTATATGGTATTGAATTCGTATGTTTCAGGTCAGTATTTTACATATATTTGTTTTTCAGTATCTTAGGAATATCATGTCAAAAATTGGTGCAAATCCAACTTATATTCAAGTAGTTATAAGCAAAATAAATCTGATTATGACAAGACTTTGATAAACTCCCTTAATCAAGTGTATTGTTATAGAATCTTGGTGTTTTTGGTTGTGAGAGTTGAATGGACATTATAAATATAAGTTAATGAATTCATTAATGACTTAAAATTCCAAACATGATTGGTTAATAGTCTGGTATACATGGATAGACAGACAAAATCCGTAGAACACTGATTAGTCTACTTATTGGGCTTTAGCTCACGTAGTTTATGCATTGTAGGTAATCTTGATGCTTAAGTATATTCTGTTGCTGGATGGGTTGGAGCTCTACTGTTGTTCAGGGTCAACGTACATGGATGACGACCTGTCGGGCTTAACCATGGGCTTAACATGTTTTAGTTCTTGTTTCTGAACCTTGTTTTATAAATAGGTGTGATGGTATTGTACTTGTACGCTCGAGTGTCGTTGATGGTGTGAGGTGTGCTTTAAGTTTACTTAGTATGTTTATGTAACTGGTGAAGTTATTTAGATATCGCAATGTAAAATAAATAAGTGAGTGATTTGGGAAGACTAGAGTTTTATCTCTTGTGGTTATAGCTACGGGGATATTGATGTCATGAGTTTGATTCGGATTGAGACTGTATGTCTCTATGTGATAGTTGTATTGTTTTTTTTTGGTCACAGGTTTTGGGATAGGTACCAGTTTAGGGGAAACTCTGCTGAAGTTTCACCATAATTTATAAGTATTAATATGATATAGGATAGTTTATGTTAGGTAGTTAGTGTGGGTCATTTCAGGTGGTATCAGAGCCCGGTTTGTTCCCTATAGATTGTCCATGTACACGAGCTCATGGCATGTGGAGCACAACAATTCCAGTAAGTGTTATTTTATTATGTACTCATATTTCATGAATTGTGTTGGCCATATGATATAGGGCTCAGTCATAACTAGAAAATAATGCCGAGAACAAGAACTTGAGGCAATGATGGGGGTAGAACATAAGAGCCAGAAATGACGTCCACAGGTTCTGATCGTGATCTGATCATTGGTTGATTGACTGAACTAGTAGAAAGACAATATCAACAAATCCAACAACTCATTCAACAAAGAGACATGGGAGGACAACAAAGAGATGATATGAATTGACCTCCACCTCGTGTAGAACAAGTTGAATTGGATGGAGGAAGGTTCAGGAAGTCGAATCCCCCAACAATTTGAGAACGCAGTGGATCCTATAGAAGCAGAGAACTAGCTAAGGACTATAGAGAATATGTTCCAGTATAGTAAAGTTTCTGAAGAGAATAAGGTACTTTGTGCATCCTTCATGTTACGGGGCAATGCAGATCATTGGTGGGATAGGATAAGCGCTATTGAGAATGTGGCACAAATGACTTGGGCTAAGTTCAAGGAACTCTTCAGAAATAAGTACTTTACAGCTCCTATTCGTGCAATGAAGATGAATGAATTTATACAGTTGAAATAGGGAAGTATGACGGTTTCAGATTACATGTGCAAGTTCGAAATGCTGTCTAGGTTTGCTGAGCAAATGGTTAGCACGGAAGCACTGAATGTGGAGAGGTTCCTTGAAGGCTTGAGACCAGAACTCTATAAAGATGTCAGCATGGCAGGAACTCAAGGGACGACTTATTCAATAGTTGCTGAGAGAGCTTTGGTGGCAGAATAGGCAGAACTGAGAATTCGCCAGGCACAGGAGGTTCGGCGGCAATTTGCTCAACGACAAGGCCAACGCTGGTTTTGTAACACCCCCAATTTATTCAGGGTAGATTACATATGCGGAACCTTGAACTACGACCGACGAGGTCTAAATATAACTCCATAGAAGACAATAGAACTGACACTAAGGTAATCATCAATTCGATGGGCGTACAATAAATCGGGAATTAAAACCCAAGGAAACACAGGACAAAACCTCAAAAACATCTAAAAACACTACTTGAGCATTCAAACCATTCCGAGTACAATGATACTGAATGGATAAAGTACAAAATACAACAACGACAAGACACAGCATCACTCTAGCCTATCATCTTCGTGTCGAACTGAGACACGCCTTTCCCTGCTCATGGATCCTTAAATACATGAAAGGTATTTCCCCCAAAAGGGGTTAGCTGTCGAATAGCTACTGCAAGTATATCGAATATGAAACACAATACTCCTTGACGATAAAGTAAATGTAATCATCATTTCATCAAACCCAGGACTAGTATTCCAGAATAACTAAATCTCATAACATCTCATTCCAATACATACGTGATTAACCATGGAACCGCACCAAAAATAGAACCCTCTGAGGCCCCGTCGGACCCTCCCAGAGTGGTTAACCCAAAATATTTGTGGAACCGCACCGAAAGCAACGGAACCCTCTGAGGACCATCGGTCTGTCCCAGAGTGAATATATATAATCATACAATTCACATACATCACTTTCAAAGTCGAGAACGTACAATCATAAATATATACTTGCCTTTGAGACATTAGAACTGAAGTTAAAATGGTGTTCAAGCTCGGGAGGTCCAAGAACGTACTTCCGCCTAAATGATTCATAAGGAAGTACGATAATCAATCATCAATTCTCAATTCTCAAGGAAGACTCCCGAAGCCACCCTATTACGATTCATAAATCTTCAAGGTATTCACATAGAGGTTGGAAATCATCCAAACCCTCTCCTCTTCAAGTAATACACAAAAATATTCGGATAATCGTAAGGGAAACGTTGGCACGGGGTAGATACATCATAATCTCAAGGTTTTCAAGCTTCGAAACAGATAAATCGGATGGATCTAATAAAACCCCCCAAAAATTCCCCAAGCTAGGGTTCTAAGGAATTTACCTTGATTCGGATATAAGAAATGGATTAGATGTTGTAAAATCCTTGTTATCCAGCTGAAAATGGCGATGGATGATTAAAAGTTGTTCCAAACCGCCTCAGAATCGCCTCTATGGTGTGCTCTCATCGGAAATGTGAAAAATGAGAAGAGAATGACGAAGAAGGCGGCTGACCCAGCTTATATATTGGGCCTAATTAGCGTGCGCTAATTCTGGAGTATAGCGCACTCTAAAGAGGTCACCCGGTAGTCCAGTAGCCTCTGACCTGCGTTGATAGCGTGCGCTACATCCGTCATAGCACGCGCGCTACGCAACACCTATAGCGTGCGTTAGCTCACGCTTAGCGTGTGCTACCTGCTAGTCCAGAGACCAGAAATCCCTACTGCCACTGCCAAAACCGAGAAGTTAGCATGTGCTACATCCGATGCTAGCGCGCGCTACCAAGTATGAATATCATGCGTTAGACCACGCCTAGCGTGCGCTAACTGCTAGTCCAGAGGGCGGAACCCAGCTACTGCCTCTGCCAATACCGTACCAATAGCATGCGCTACTCAACAGAAATAGCGTGTGTTAGCTTATACCTAGCGTGCGCTATCTGCCGACTCAAAAATCATCACTGCAAAGTCCAATCAATATGAACATGTCCTGAAAGGTATGAAGCTCTAAAATCATCATCAACAACAACAACAACAACTCAAAATGTGCTTACAAGAGCGACAAAAGTGAAAGGGCGACAACGCCAACAATTAATAAAAGTACGGGTATTACATTCTCCTCCTCTAAAAAGAAGTTTCGTCCCAAAACATAAGAAATAAAAAGTTCGGGGTATTCCAATCGCATCTTCTCTTCCATATCCCAAGTCGCTTCCTCGACTCCATGTCTTGACCATTGCACCTTAACCAATGGAATGGTTCTATGCCGAAACTGCTTCTCACGACGTTCAAGGATCTTCACCGGTGTCTCTGGAAAGGTAACATCCTCGGCTACATCGATCTCACTATAGTCGATAATATGACTTGGGTCTGGCACGTACTTCCTCAGCTGAGAAACATGAAAAACGCTATGGACATGACTCAAAGCTGGAGGCAACACGAAGTGATAAGCTAAATCTCCAACCCTGTCTAAAATTTCGAATGGTCCAATATACCTCGGACTAAGTTCCCCTTTTCCCGAAGCGGAAAACTCCTTTGGTCGGCGACACCTTGAGTAGAACATGATCTCCCACTTCGAATTCCAAAGGTCGACGACGAGTGTTAGCATAAGATTTCTGACGGATATGGGGAGTCAACAACCGGTCTCGGATAGAAATCTTCTCCTTAGTTTCCATCAACATATCCGGTTCCGTTCCAACTAACTCCGAAGCCTCATCCCAACATAATGGCGATCTACAACGCATACCATAAAGTGCCTCAAACGGTGCCATTTTGATCGACGCATGCCAACTATTATTATAGGCAAACTCGATCAACAGCAAATGAAGTTCCCAATCATTACTTCAGTCTAGGGCACAAGCCCGCAACATATCCTCTAACGTCTGGATCGTCCACTTAGTCTGACCATCTGACTGAGGACGAAAAGACGTACTCAAGCTCAACTCGGTGCGCAAGGCCTGATGGATTGCTTGCCAAAAATAGGACACGAAACGGCCATATCGATCAGAAACAATAGTTTTAGAGGCACCATGCAATCTCACAATCTCAGCTCTAAAGATTCCGGCCAGTCTCTTCGGTCCTCAAGTATCCTTAATACCCAGAAAGTGTGCAGACTTGGTTAATCGATCGACGATTATCCAAATCATATTCATTCCGGCTTTAGACCTCGGCATCCCTGTGATGAATTCTATGGAGATATCTTCCCACTTCCACTCGGGAATGGGAAGCAGCTTCAACAACCCCACCGGTCGTTGATGCTCGAACTTGACTTGTTGACACGTCAAACATCGGAATACGAACTTCGTGACATCTTTCTTCATATTATTCCACCAAAAGTTGCTCTTCAAGTCTTTGTACATTTTGCTCGTTCCTGGATAGGTTGAGTAAGGCGTAGCATGGGCTTCTCGAAGAATTCTATGCCTCAACTCCAGATTATTCGGGACACACAGCCTGCCCTGAAATCTCAAGATGCTGTCTTCATGGATCATAAAGCTAGGGGCTTTTCCTTAAATTACGTCTTCCTTCAATTGGGAAATCATTGGGTCACTCCATTGTTTCCCTTTGATGTCGTCAACCAAGGACGAAGTAATTTTGAGGGTAAACAACTGTCCCTGCACTCTTTGGAGCAAAACTTCGATGAAGAGATAAATTCACCACTAGAAGGGGGGTTGAATAGTGGTAATACGGAATATCGAACTTTCTCGCGAATAAAGGAAAAAATGTGCGGAAAGTAAAAGACACAAAGATTTATAGAGGTTCGGAAATTTGCCTACGTCCTCTCTCCGACTTCTTTTTCTACTGGCTAAAGAAACAACCACACACTTGTCTCGTCTTCGATCGGTCCGAGCACAACAACCGTTACAACCGCTTGTCTTCTATTGGTCCAAGCACAACCACTCTTAAAATAAACTTTTGTATCTAGTGTTCTATCGGAACTAGATAATCCTTACTTACGAATGTTGGAGTATAATCCTAACAATGCCGGATCAAAGATCCTAATAACATCGGATTAGTGACTCTTAATTCGTTTCTCTTACGCTTGTGTATGAGTGATGCAACACTCACAACCAAATGAAAAGAATACAAAGTATAATAGATATTACAATGTGTATCACTCTTGTATCTTTTCTTCTCACAAATTAGTATGCAATAATAAATAGAAATTTGAGCTCAAGAATGCTTTGAATGCTTGAATACATGAATGCTTGAAGTTGTGTATTGAGACACCCAAGTGATATGGGTATTTATAGTGTCAAGTCATTCTTCATATTCTGAAAAACGTATTATTAGCATGCGCTAATAATCCTTCGTAGCGTGCGTTATCGAGCTTTGACTTGACTGAGTTGAACGGTCATTAAACTGTACCAACGGTCATAATACACGTCTATTATGCGCTAGTCAGTCTTCTGTAGCGTGCGTTATCGTCGGTCAACAGGTCTTCACTTTTGACTGTTGAATCTTGTCGGTTTGTCTCCCCAACATCTCTTTACCAACGGATAAAAAATGTACTTAGCTGCGCTAGTACTGATACATTAGCATGCGCTAGTATTATTTTATATTAACCTCCCAGATTTTACGGATCTCCTTTTTGACCTTTGCGTTCCAATGGATAAGTTGACTAACGATAGGATTTAGAACGCTTAGCGTGCGCTAACAAATGTTTTGTAGCGTGCGCTACGTATGTTCCAGATAACGTATGTTAGCTTGTTTAGCTTACGTAATTGCTTCCTTATTTTGAGTCCAGAGCCAACTGGACTACCAATATGATTTCCGGTAGTGTGCGCAAGGTTTGACATGTAACGTGCGCTAAGGTCTCTGAATAGCGTGCGTAATTATACTTCCGTAGCGTGCGCAATGCTTTCCCTTTATCTGTCCAGACTTCACTGTCTCTCTGTCTTGATTTAAGAAGAATGCGATAGCGTGCGCTATATATAGATGATAGCATGCGCTAAGATTGGCAATTTAGCGTGCGTTGATATTATATGCTTTGCGTGCGCTATTCATCAGGTGACTCCAACTTGACTGCAGATTACTGGCCTGACTGCAGATGACTTTCCCTCGATAGCGTGCGCTACCATGCAGTCTGTAGCGTGCACTAGGAACATGATTTTCCTTCAATATAACAGCTCGATGGGATAGATTTTGTTTAAATTTTTTGAATATAATCATCATCAAAATACTTTCAGTCAACAATCTCCCCCTTTTTGATGATTTCAAAACATTTAATATATACCTGCAAAAACGTTTAAAAAATTTCGAATCAAGGTAACTTGTTCGATATGTTAGTATGTTTCGGTTTTGGAGTGTTTCTCCCCCTTTTTGACATTAACAAAAAGGACTCCCCCTGAAATGTTGCGTATACCAAAATACCAAACATAACACATAATTAACATTAACGAACCAAACATAACCAATAATCATGAAGAGCGTCGAAAACCAAGATAAGCAAACGAAGGGAATGCGCATTTCATTGAAAATGATCCAAACATTACACAGAAATAACCGAATCACACGACATCAAAACATATGAAATAAAAGTTCGCTACATCGAGAATCAATGTCCTAAAAACTAAGGTGTGTGCTCGGATGAGGAGGGTGGAAGCGGGAAAGACGGATGAGTAAAGCGAATAAAATCTTCAAGCAGCCCGCGCACTCCTTGAACCTCAGAGCGGAGAGAACGAACATATTCACGGATCTCCAGCTGTGAAGTCTCGATGCTGCGCATCCGGGAAATGAGGTCACTCTCCTCTTCCTCGGTAAGTGTCTCTCTCATCGGACGTTTGCCTTTAGAAGTAGGCTTCCTCACAAACTCTCCTGTTTGCATTTCTCGAAGGGTGTGCGGCCCTCGTCAAGTAATTTGCTCCTCCGGTGTCGGCATTCGAGTCCCTTTTTCCACTTGATCGTTTTCATTAAGGTACGGAAAGAGAATCCAGCCCCGGTTGATGGTTCGTACATAATGCATGGCCTTGAGAGAGTAATCAGAAATCTCATGGCCGATGGATATGGGAACGGCTTTTTCCTTTGTTAAATCCACTTGATGAAATTTGAAGATCGCCATTAGGATGGATCTGTATGGCATTCCAGCCTTGCGGGACCGTGAAGCGTAATTCTTTGACCAAAAGAGGTCGCCCTTAACTTTCATCCAGCTTGTGACAATCGCGGCAAAGTCAATCCTGTCATCATTTAGCACTCGGTACACCACATGTTTCTCTATTCCAACCAACTTATGCTGCGTGTTGACCTTAGGCATTATACACTTGGTGAGTGCGACCAAAAGGAGTCGAATATTAATCCCGAAATCGTTGTTCTCGAAGACCTCATCGATGATGTCGATGATGGCTTTCGAGCTCAAAAATTCCTTGACATCAAGCTCGGTAACTCCAGATTCTTCGGTGATCGATTTCCCAGAACAAGAAAAGCCATCCGACGACAAACCAAATAATTGAGTCAAAATCTCCAAAGAGACTTTCACTACAGTTCCTCCAACCAAACTCCCTAAAACTAAGGATGAGGATCCTTCACTCTCCGCAATATGGAGATTCGTGTAGAATTCACGAACTAACTCGGGAAAGACACGTTCTTTACATTCGACGAAACGAAAGATACCAATAGAAGAGAAGAAATCCGAAATAACAACATTCACCCGTTTCAGGCTGTGGAAATTGAAGTAGTAGCAGTCCGCCAAGTGTTCCTTAGGGAGGATTTCCGAAAATACCTTGGAAGCGGTATATGACACGAAATGAGATGCATCATATTCTAGTTCGCGGGTACGTTTTGTGCTTTTGTAAGCCTTTTCCATAGCTTTCTAGCCTTTGCTCGACATGAATATGAAAGGAATTGAAAGATTTGAAGAAAGAAATTGGGATTATATAAATCGGATTTTGGCTAGGGTTCTTGCTGTGAAAGGGGATCTGAGCGATTGCATGCATTATGAAATGGTGAATGATTTTCTGGGCTGTTCAGGGTTTATATAGGGAACTGAAATGGTTTAATTAGCGTACGCAAAGAATGTAAGATTAGCGTACGTTATGAATATATAGGTAGCTTACTAGACTGTCCAGTAGCATATATCGGAATGAGAAGGATTTTATCTAGCGTACGCAAGATATAAGGGGTTAGCGTACGCTATCGAAGAAAAAATCGTACAGGAATGGGAAATTAGCGCACGTTAAAAGGATAAAGCTAACGCGCGCTAGCGAATGGAACGTTTCTAAGAAATTGATTTCTCGAGTAGATAACTAATTTCAAAAATTGTCCAGATGTCCCATACCAAGTTGCAAACGAATAGTGTTAAATGATTCCTCGGGAAGAGGTTTCGTAAAGATATCAGCTAGTTGATCTTTCGTCCTGACAAAAATTAAGCAAATATCTTTCTTTTGCACATGATCGCGTAAAAAATGATGTCTAATATCTATATGCTTAGTTCTACTATGCAACACGGGATTTTTTCTCAAATTAATAGCACTAGTATTATCACATAAAATAGGGGTATTTTCAAAATAAATGCCGTAGTCGCGGAGTTGATTTTTAATCCATAATACGTGAGCACATGCACTCCCTGCAGCAACGCATTCGGCCTCAGCTGTAGACAACGCTACACTAGTTTGCTTTTTACTTCCCCAAGATATTAAGCATGAGCCAATGAAATGGCATGTACCACTAGTACTCTTTTTCTACTTTCAATGATGAAGACATTGGCGTTGAAATCACTTTGCTACTCTCCACTTTGAATTTCTTGAGGAGATCGTTTGAGTACTTTGTTTGATGAATAAAAATTCCATCTTCGCATTGCTTGATTTGAAGCCCGAGGAAGAATGTTAATTCTCCCATTATAATCATCTCGAACTCTCCCTTCATAAGATTAGATAAATCTTGGCACAATGATTCGTTAGTAGCCCCAAAAACAATGTCATCAACGTAAATTTGGCAAACAAGTATATCATTATCCAATATTTCACAAATAAGGTATTATCGATTTTACCTCTTTTATAATCATTTGCAATTAAAAATTGACTTAAACGATCATACCATGCTCGGGGTGCTTGTTTCAAACCGTAGAGCGCCTTGTTGAGCTTGTAGACGTGATCTGGGAATTGGTGATCTTCAAAACCGGGAGGTTGCTTGACATAAACTTCTTCTTGAATATAGCCATTCAAGAATGCACTTTTCATATCCATTTGGAATAACTTGATCTTTTTGTGAGCGGCAAATGCACATAACAAACGGATGGTTTCGAGTCGAGCCACGGAAGCAAAACTTTCTTCAAAGTCAAGACCCTCTTCTTGACTATACCCTTGTACGACCAAACAAGATTTATTTCGAATTGGGTAACCGTCTTCGTCACACTTGATTTTGTGCACCCGTTTAGTTCCGATAATAGTTTTATCTTTAGGAGTGGGAACTAAATTCCATACATTATTGTGCATGAATTGAATAAGCTCCTCTTGCATTGCCATCATCCAACTTTCATCATCAAGAGCCTCGAATATATTTTTGGGAACAATTTCGGATACGAAAGCACAATGAGCCATATATTCGGTGGTTCTCCTTCGAGTTTGAACACTGTCTTCAATGTTTCCAATCCAGAGATCTTTTGGATGGTCTTTGATATGCCTCCAATCTTTTGGTAAGATCTCGATTGTCTTCTTTTAGATTTCCGAAATTTTCTCCATTTCGTTTGAGGGATGAGAATCCGGAAAGATACATGCATCATCAAAACATTCTACCTTTCTCGGGGGTGAGATCATAACGTTGATTTAACATGAATGGATTCTTCAACATTATTTGTTCTAATGTTATAAACACCATATGCTTTGCTATTTGTAGCATAACCAAGAAATATTCTGGAGTCGGATTTAGCATCAAATTTCCCCAAGTTATCCTTACCATTATTTAGGATAAACACATTGCAACCAAAAGGATGGAAGTAAGATATATTTGGCTTTTTACCTTTCCATATGGAGTTTTAAGATGAGTTCTACAAACATGAGCACGATTGATCACATAACATGCCGTAAAAATTGCTTCGGCCCAAAAATATTATGGAAGAGAATATTCGTTAAGCATAGTCCTTGACATTTCCTCCAAAGATCGATTTTTCCTTTCAACAATCCCATTTTGTTGAGGCGTTCTAGGAGCCGAAAAATTGTGATTAATACCATATTTGTCACATAAAAGCTCAAACGGAGTGCAATCAAATTCACCTCCGTGATCGGTGCGAATAGATATTATAGAGAGACTTTTCTCATTTTGCACCAAACGACACCATTTGGAAAACTCGGAGAATGTATCATCTTTATGAGCAAGAAATCTAACCCAAGTAAAACGGGAATAATCATCAACGATAACCAAAGTATAAAGTTTACCATTTAGACTAACATATCTAGATGGTCCAATCAAATCCATATGCACAAGTTCAAGAATGCGGCTAGTGGAAACCTTGAATTTTGGTTTGAAAGATTCTCGAGTATGTTTCCCTTTTATGCATGATTCACACAAATGCTTCCGATCAAATTTGAGTTTGGGTAAACCACGGACAAGATCATGTCTCGATAAAATAAAAATGATGGGTAGAGATGTTTGCCCCAATTTACGATGCCATAAATATGTATTATCATCCAAAGTAATAAGGCACTTTTCATTAAATGAACTTTTATCATTAAGATCAACAATATAAATGTTTCCACATCTCAAACCGATGAATGCAATTTTATTATTTCTAAATGCCATGCAATGAGTTTGCTCAAAGAGAATTTTAAAACTTTCATCACATAGTTGAGAAACGCTAAGTAAATTGTGATGCAAACCTTCAACAAATTAATACTTTGTTGATAGAGGGAGAAGGTTCCTTACCGACTTTTCCGATGCCTTTAATCTTTCCCTTTTGCTTGTCGCCAAAGGTCACATATCCTTGTTCTTGATATTCGAGGTATTCAAACAAGTCCTCGGAGCCGCACATGTGCCTTGAGCATCCGCTATAAATGTACCACTTGCTTTTCCTTGGTGCCGGTACCTACAAAAATAGTGTTTCTCGGTTGTTTTGGTACCCAAGCCCTTTTGGGTCCTCCAAAGTTAACGATACTTATAGCATTCGGAACAATTTCCCTTTTGGAACCCATATCTGTTTAACTTTGATGGTTCTCAACTTTGAACGATCATGAACTCGTTGTTTGAAAGGAGTTTTTGAATTCTCGGCTTCGGTTTTCTTTATTTTGTCAAAATTGATAAGGGATTGTTCCCTTTTAAACGGGTCGAAACCAAGACCGTGTTTTAACAATGGGGATTTTTGAATGGATAAGAGCTTTTCGAATTTCTCGTTTCCGAGAGTAAATTTGTTCAAAATATATTTTAGCTCCTTTTGAGTTTTCGTCAACTCAATTTTCAAAACGTTTTCTTTTTCAAGGCATAAGGTATGGTCGAGTTCAATAGTTTTGCCTTTATTTTGAAGAGAAGATATTTCTAGTTCTAAAGATTTTATTTTCCTCTTTAAAGACATATTTAATTTAACCATCTCGTCGTATTCTATGTTCAAATATTCAAACGCACTTAATAAATCATTGTCATGATGAACTTCTTGTGAATCGCAAAAATCGAATGTATCATATTCATCATCATTAAGTTTAGAACTTACCTCGATAATGCTTTCGGAGTCAAGTGCCATGAACGCGAGATTGGCATCTAGAGATCTTTCAATCTCCTCCTCGTCATCACTCCAAGACGCGATTAGAACCTCCTTCTTATTGAATCTTTCGATTTGGGGCTTTGAAGAGGATCCTCGACATTCCTTGGCATAGTGACCGGCTTGACCGTATTTCCAACAATTATTGTCGAACTTCTTTATAGGAACATAGCTATTCTACTTTTTTTCCGCCTTACCATCCCAACCAAGGAAATTTCGCCTTCTTTGAATTAGAATTTTATACCTTCTAAAGTTCTTGGCGTAGAGAGCAAGTTCCTCGTCATCTTCATCCTCGGGAACATCTTACTCAACATCGCTATCAACATTGAATGCGACTACCTTTTCACGAGGCTTTGGTTTAGTACCTCTAGACTTGAGAAAGATCTCATAATTAATGAGTGACCCGATGAGGGCATTAAACTCGAGTTTGTTGAGATCTTTGGACTCCATGATAGCGGTAACTGTTGCATCCCATTCACGTGGCAATGAGCGAAGAATTTTCTTAGCTTTGTCGCTACTAGATATAGGTTTTCCGAAAGATGCAAGTCCATTGGTTATAGCCGAGAACCGATCCAACATATTTGTGATCGTTTCCTCGTCTTTCATGGAGAAGAGTTCGTAGTCATGAAGAAGCATGTTGATTCTAGTCTCCTTGACTTGGGTGGTTCCTTCATGAGTTACTTCAAGGATTTCCCAAATTTCCTTTGCGCTTTCGTAGGAGGATATCCTATTGAGTTCTTCGGGATTAAGGGCACAATAGAGAAGTTGAGTAGCATTTGAATTGATGTGCGTGTTCCTCCAGTCCTCGACGTTGAACTCATCAAACTTTTTCAACGATCCATCTTCTTTCTTGGCAAGTTTTGGACCAAGGGCAATGACTTTTCAAATTTCAATATCATAGGCTTTAACGAATATAGCCATTTTCTTTTTCCATGTCATGAAATTGGAACCGTCGAAGAAGGAAGGACGGTTGAGAGCATTTCCTTCGATTTGGCCAAGAAGAGCCATTTGCGGATCTTTTTCCCTTAGGTGGTTAAACCCTTAAAAAGAGACCCGCTCCGATACCAACTGAAGAGATAAATTTACCACTAGAAGGGGGGTTTAAATAGTGGTAATGCGGAATATCGAACTTTCTCGCGAATAAAGGAAAAAATGTACGGAAAGTAAAAGACTCAAAGATTTATAGAGGCTCGGAAATTTGCCTACGTCCTCTCTCCGACTTCTTTTACTATTGGATAAAGAAACAACCACACACTTGTCTCTTCTTCGATCAGTCCGAGCACAACAACCGTTACAACTGCTTGTCTTCTATTGGTCCAAGCACAACCACTCTCAAAATAAACTTTTGTATCTAGTGTTCTATCGGAACTAGATAATCCTTACTTACGAATGTTGGAGTGTAATCCTCACAATGCCGGATCAAAGATCCTAATAACACCGGATTAGTGACTCTTAATTTGTTTCTGTTACACTCGTGTATGATTGATGCAACACTCACAACCAAATGAGAAGAATACAAAGTATAATTGATATTACAATGTGTATCACTCTTGTATCTTTTCTTCTCACAACTTAGTATGCAATAATAAATAGAAATCTGAGCTCAAGAATGCTTTGAATGCTTGAATACTTGAATGCTTGAAGTTATGTGTTGAGACACCCAAGTGATAGGGGTATTTATAGTGTCAAGTCCTTCTTCATATGCTGAAAAACGTATTATTAGCGTACGCTAATAATTCTTCGTAGCGTGCATTATCGAGCTTTGACTTGACTGAGCTGAACGGTCATTAAACTGTACCAACAGTCATAATACACGTCTAGCGTGCGCTAGTCGGTCTTCTATAGCGTGCGTTATCGTCGGTCAATAGGTCTTCACTTTTGACTGTTGAATCTTGTCGGTTTGTCTCCCCAACGTCTCTTTTCCAATGGATAAAAATGTACTTAGCGTGCGCTAGTACTGATACATTAGCGTGCGCTAGTATTATTTTATATTAACTTCCCAGATTTTACGGATCTCCTTTTTGACCTTTGCGTTCCAACGGATAAGTTGACTAACGGTAGGATTTAGAACACTTAGCGTGCGCTAACAAATGTTTTGTAGCGTGCGCTACGTATGTTCCAGATAATGTATGTTAGCTTGTTTATCGTACGTAATTGCTTCCTTATTTTGAGTCCAGAGCCTACTGGACTACCAATATGATTTCCGGTAGCGTGCACAAGGTTTGACATGTAACGTTCGCTAAGGTCTCTGAATAGCATGCGTAATTGTACTTCCATAGCGTGCGCAATGCTTTCCCTTTATCTGTCCAGACTTCACTGACTCTCTGTCTTGATTTAAGAAGAACGCGATAGAGTGCGCTATATATAGATGATAGCGTGTGCTAAGATTGGCAATTTAGCGTACGCTGATATTATATGCTTTGCGTGCGCTATCCATCAGGTGACTCCAACTTGATTGGAGATTACTGGCCTGACTGCAGATGACTTGCCCTCGATAGCGTGCGCTACCATGCAGTCTGTAGCGTGCGCTAGGAACATGATTTTCCTTCAATGTAACAGCTCAATGGGATAGATTTTGTTTAAATGTTTTGAATATAATCATCATCAAAATACTTTGAGTCAACATTCGACACCTTGCTCGATCAATTCCTGACGAATCTTTGTATGGGGTGTAAGAACCTCGAGCAACTGAAGTGATGTCTATTTGCGGCTCAAAGCGTCCGCGACGACATTGGCCTTCCCCAGATGGTATAGAATTTCCAAATCATAATTCTTGATCAATTCCAACCAACGTCGTTGCCTCATATTCAACACTTTCTGACTGAAAATATACTTCAAGCTCTTGTGATCGGTATAGATACGACACGAAGAGCCATACAAATAATGCCGCCAAATCTTAAGTGCGAAGACAGTTGCGGCCAATTCTAAATCATGAGTAGGATAGTTCATCTCATACGGCTTTAACTGCTTTGATGCAAAGGCTATCGTCTTATCGTGCTGCATAAGCACACATCCAAGCCCTTGTCCTGAAGCGTCACTATAAACTACAAATCCTTCACTTCCCTGTGGTAAAGCTAAAATCGGCGCTGAGGTTAAACGCCTTTTCAGCTCATCGAAGCTCTGCTGTCTCTCAGGAGTCCAAGTAAACTTTTCTGTCTTCTGAAGTAATTGCGTAAGCGGCCGAGCGAGTTTCGAGAACCCCTCGACAAACCTACGGTAATACCCAGCAAGGCCCAAAAAGCTACGAACTTCCTTGATATTATTAGGTGGTGCCCAATATAGCACTGCCTCAATCTTCTACGGGTCTACACGAACCTCTTTGTCCGAAACCACATGGCCGAGAAACACAACTTCCTTCAACCAAAATTCACATTTTGAGAATTTTGCATAAAGGCGCTCGGCTCTCAAAACGTATAGTATCAAACGTAAGTGTCGGGCATGCTCCTTCTCATCTCAAGAATAAATCAAGATATCGTCGATAAAACGACCACACATTTGTCGAGGTACTCAATGAATATCTTGTTCATCAACTGCATGAATACTGCTGGTGTGTTAGTCAGTCCAAAAGGCATGACCACAAACTCATAATGTCCGTACCTCGTCCGGAAAATGGTTTTCGGAACGTCGGACTCTTTCACTCGGAGCTGGTAGTATCCCGATCTCAAATCAAATTTTTAGAATACTAAGGCTCCCTGCAACTGATCAAATAAATCATCTATACAGGCTAGCGAATACTTTTTCATGATGGTAACTTTGTTTAGCTCACGGTAATCGATACATAAATGTAGTGAACCATACTTTTTTCAAACAAATAGAACTTGTGCCCCAAGGCGAAGTGCTCGGTCTAATGTACCATTTCTCCAACAGTTCTCCCAACTGATTCTTTAATTCTTGCATTTCTGAAGGTGCCATACGGTAAGGTGCCTTAGAAATCGGAGCCGCGTCGGGCTCTAAATCAACGGAAAATTCTATCTCTCGATCTGGCGATAAACCCGGAAGATCGTCTGGAAAGACGTCTGGATAATTATTAGCAACTGTAATCGAAGAGAAATTGACCCCATTCCCTCCCGACTTCAAAGCATAACACCAATAGCCCGTGCAACCCTTATTCAAGAGTTTTACGGTCTTTATTGTGCTGATAAGCAACTTAGGTTGACCTGATTTATATCCCATGAACGAGTACTCAGAACCCTCTTTAGTCATCATAGTGATAACCTTAGTGCAGTAATTAATAATCGCTTGGTGACTCTCAATCCAGTCCTCAATGAGGATCAAATCCTCGCCATCGATATCAACCACAATCAAATTCGATAACCAATCAATACCTGCTATGCTCACCGAAAAATCTCTAATCTCCCGATTCCCCACGATTCTATCCCTGTTAGACAGTTTCACAATGAACGATCACAAGCAGTCATATAATATATATTCAAACGTCGTACACAATCCAAGAAAATGAAAGAATGTCTAGCACCAGAATCAAAAAGTACTCGAACTGGATGAGATAGAATATGAATGGTACCTGAGGCCACCGCCGCATCGGGTTCATCTGCTCGATGCATCTCATAAACTCATGGGTTTGCCGAACCCATGCTAGAATCTCCCTCTCTAGCGGTCTGACTCCTTCCCCAGCCTCTGCCATAACTCTACTGTGACTGGCTAACTAATTGCCGCTGAATCACATTCTGATCTCTATGTGTTGGGGTGGAAGCCTGAGTATCCAAAGTCTGATCTTGCTTGGGGAAATAAACTTCCCGGTGTCCCATTTGACCACAAGTGTGACATTTCACAGGTGGGAAGTTGCACTCCATATTGATGCGGCCTGGATGACCACAATTAAAACAGGTCACCGGGTGAGTTGAGGTGCCCGAAGTAGGACGGAAACCCTTCTTTCCTTAAAAGAACGCGAAGAATGCCCGACAAAACGGTTAGCAAATTGAGGTATCTAAAAGATACCGCCCTTAGAACCAGAAAAATTACTGATGGTCCTTTGCTTCTTCGACTCGTCTGGGGTGTCCTTGTGGGGACACAACATGTAATATGCCAAAGCCCTATCCTGGTATTATTCAGAGTGGTGCAAGCAAGTCCGGACATATAACGCTGTAAATCCATATTCATACGCATGTTGAAGTGGCGGATCTTGTCATGCTCATCACGTACCTGATTCTTCACATGAATCAACTGTTGGTTGGATTCCACTATCGCCTGTGAGACTGGGATGTTTTGCGGTTTAGCTTTGAAAAAGGCTCGGATCCGAATTTCTTGCACTGGCAAAGGACAATACTCAGCCTCTAGCAGTTCCTTAAATTCATCCCATGTAGCAGCATGATCTTGCGGCTGAATGGCTTTCCACCAAGTCGCTGTTTCCTTAGTAAGGAAGTACTGAGCAATCGGTACCTTCCCCGTTTCTGGAAAATCAACCGCTTCAAACACTTTCTCTAGTTCAAAAATCTAACTTTCTCAACATGTTGGGTCGGTAGCACCGCTGAACTATGGAGGATGCATACAGACCACATTCTGGACTAAAACATCTGCTGTCGGATTAGGATTATTCAGTTGAACAGCTTGGACCAGGACAGTCATTTGATTTTCCAACTGTTGAAGAACATTCATAACCTCAACATCTGCATGATTCCCCTGACCGGTCGACTGGTCGTGTTGACTCTCGGTATCGGGATGCACCGAGTTAGATAAACTAGGGTTAGCTGACCCCATAATGGAACTGAGGGAAGCATCCGCGCCACGTCCTCATCCGCGTTCACGACCACGGCCTCATGCTCGACCTCTGTCAGCAGACATTCTGAAGGATACACAAAGTACATAAGTACAATTCAAATCACCCGTCATCGAGGTGACCGATTCCCAAGAATACCAAATCAAAAGTGAAGCGATTAGGAAGAATACAAGAAGAGTAAAAGGACTTACTAGTACCGGTTGCACTGAGATGATGGCAATATAGTGATGCTATACTCGAACGATAACTCAATTTCGACTCAAAAAGACCGACAGCCTATGTATCCATAAACCTAAGCTCTGATACCATATTCTGTATTACCCCCAATTTATTCAGGGTATATTACAGTGCCGTGGGACCCTTCGTGGGACCCACAAGGCTATACATAAGCGGAAGCTTGAACTACAACCGATGAGGTCTAAATTTAACTCCAATAGAAGGCAATAGAACTGACACTTAGGTAATAATCAATTCGACGGGAGTACAATACATCGGGAATTAAAACCCAAGGCAACACAGGCCAAAACCTCAAAAACATCTGAAAACACTGCTCAAGCGTTCAAACCATTCTGAGTACAAAAATACCGAACGGATAAAGTACAAATACAACAATGATAAGACACAACATCACTCTTGCCTATCATCTTCGTGCCGACCCGGTACACGCCTTTCCCTGCTCCTGGATGCTGAAATACATGAAAGGTATTTCCCCAGAAGGGGTTAGCCGTCGAATAGCTAGTACAATTATATCGAATATGAAACACAATACTCCTCGACGATAAAGTAAATATAATCATCATTTCATCAAACCCAAGACTAGTATTCCGGAATAACTAAATCTCATAACATCTCATTCCAGTACATACGTGATTAACCATGGAACCGCACCAAAGGCAATGGAACCCTCTGAGGCCCCGTCGGACCCTCCTAGAGTGGTTAACTCAAAATATTCATGGAACCGCACCAAAGGCAATAGAACCCTCTGAGGACCCATCGGTCCGTCCCAGAGTGAATATATACAATCACACAATTCACATACATCACTTTCAAAGTCAAGAACGTACAATCATAAATATATACTTGCCTTTGAGACATTAGAACCGGAGTTAAAATGGTGTTCAAGCTCGAGAGGTCCAAGAACGCACTTCCGGCCTAAACGATTCGTAAGAAAGTACGATAATCAATCATCAATACTTAATTCTCAAGGAAGACTCCCGAAATGGTTCATAAATCTTCAAGGTATTCACATAGAGGCTGGAAATCATCCAAACCCTCTCCACTTAAAGTAATACACAAAATATTCGGATAATCGTATGGAAAAGTGGGCACAGGGTAGATACATCATAATCTCAAGGATTTCAAGCTTCGAAACGGATAAATCGGACGGATCTAAGAAAACCCCCCAAAAATTCCCCAAACTAGGGTTCTAAGAAATTTACCTTGATTCGGAGATAAGGAATGGATTAGATGTTGTAAAATCCTTGTTATCTAGCCGAAGATGGCGATGGATGATGAAAATTTATTCCAAACCACCTCAGAATGACCTCTATGGTGTGCTCTCGTCGGAAATGTGGAATATGAGAAGAGAATGACGAAGAAGGCGGCTGAACCAGCTTATATACTGGGCCTAATTAGCATGCGCTAATTCTGGAGTATAGCGCACGCTAACGAGGTCACCTGGTAGACCAGTAGCCTCTCACCTGTGTCGATAGTGTGCGCTACATCCGTCATACCGCGCGCTATGCAACACCTATAGCGTGCGCTAGCTCACGCTTAGCATGCGCTACCTGCTAGTCCAGAGAGCAAAAATCCCTACTGCCACTGCCAAAATCGAGAAGTTAGCGTGCGCTACATCCGATGCTAGTGCGCGCTACCAAGTATAAATAGCATGCGTTAGACCACGCCTAGCGTACACTAACTGCTAGTCCAGAGGGCAGAACCCAGCTACTGCCTCTGCCAAGCCCGGACCAATAGCGTGCGCTACAGGCGAAACTAGCGCGCGCTACTCAATAGAAATAGCGTGTGTTAGCTTATGCCTATCGTGCGTTATCTGCCGACTCAAAAATCATCGCTGCAAATTCCAATCAATACGAACATGTGCCAAAAGGTACGAAGCTCTTAACTCAACAACAACTCAAAACGTGCTTACAAGAGCGGCAAAAGTGAAAGGGCGACAAAGCCAACAATTAATAAAAGTATGGGTATTACAGGTTTAGGAATGAAAAGAAGAGGCCACCTCAATATCAGAACCCAAGTGCTGGTGTTCCTTCTAAGGAGGGGGAAGAAGAAGGAGATCCAAGTAAGCGTATAGAGTCTTAAAAGGGCAGACCCTTTGTACCATTACCGACATGCTCTAACTATGGAAAACAACATGGTGGAATTTACTTATTAGGTTCTAAGGTATGCTTTTCTTGTGGACAACCCGGACATATGGCGAACGTTTGCCCAAACAAGACAAAAGCCAAAGCACAGGAAAGGGTACCAACTAGAGTTTTCACTGTAACCAGAGAATATGCTGAAGCTAATCCATCTGTTATAATAGGTAACCTTCCTATCTTTGGTATTTCAACATCGGTATTATTTGACCCTGGTGCTACACATTCATTTGCATCTACCGAGTATGTGAGAAGGGTGGGTATAGTACTAGAAAAAGTTGAGGTATGTTATAATGTAGTGACCCATCCCAGAGATCCAAAACAAACAAATAAGATCATACGAGCATGTGGTATTCCTATTGAAAGTAGGGAACTCTATACTGATTTAATTGTTTTGGACATGAATGACTATGACATAATCTTGGGCATGTACTGGTTATCAAAATATCGTGCTACTGTTGACCGCCAAAAAAAGATCGTGACATTCCAACCACCTGGGGAAGAACCTTTTTATTTTATTGGGGTTAGTAAGAATTTTAGATTTCCAGTAATCTCAGCAATGAAGGCACAATGTCAGTTAAATAGTGATTGTGAAGGCTATCTAGTAAGTGTAATGAGCATTGAAAAGCAAGATTACTCAAGCGTCAATGAAGTACCAGTTGTAAAAGAATACCCTGAAGTGTTTCCCAATGATCTACCGGTACTGTCACCCGACCGTGAAATAGAGTTTGTGATTAACTTGCAGCCGGCAACAATACCAATATCAAAGTCACCATATAGAATGGCACCAGCTGAATTAAAAGAATTAAAGACCGAGTTGCAAGAGCTGTTAGATAAAGGCCTCATTAGGCCTAGTTATTCACCATGGGGAGCGTCAATATTGTCCGTTCGTAAGAAGGACGGATCCTTGAGGATGTGTATAGATTATCGAGAGCTCAACAAAGTCAAAATCAAGAACAAGTATCATTTTCCTCGAATTGATGACTTCATTAATCAACTTCCGGGCGCATCTATCTTTTCAAAGATTGATTTGCAATCAGGGTACCATCAATTGAAGATAAAAGAAGAAGACATCCCCAAAACGGCATTCAATACGAGATATGGACACTATGAGTTTTGGGTAATGCCATTTGGCCTGACAAATGCCTCAGCAGCATTTATGGATTTAAGAAATAGGGTGTTTAAAAACTTCCTGGATAAGTTTGTTATTGTGTTTATTGATGATATTCTCATATATTCGAAAATCAAAGAAGACCATACAGTGCATCTGAGGAAAGTTTTAGAAGTTTTAAAACAGAAGCAATTGTATGCTAAATTTACGAAGTGTGAATTCTGGTTAGACCGAGTGGTAGTCGTGGGGCATGTTATATCTGGAGCAGGGATTTCAATAGACCCAAGCAAAGTTGAAAAAATCAATAACTGGCCACAACCCACAAATTCTACAGAAGTACGCAGCTTTCTTGGGTTAGCTGGATATTACCGTCGATTTGTAGAGAGATTCTCCAAGATTGCCTCTCCATTAACCCAACTGACTAGAAATAATGTTTCCTTAAAGTGGACAGAATCATGCGAACAAAGCTTTCAAGAACTGAAGAGGCGGTTGACATCGGCCCCATTCTTGACCATTCCAGTGGGAACTGAAGGTTTTAAAGTCTACAGTGATGCTTCAAAGAATGGTCTAGGTTGTGTATTGATGCATAATGGTAAAGTAATAGCATATGCATCTAGAAAACTCAAGGAGTATGAAAAGAACTACCCGACATATGATTTGGAACTTGCTGCAGTAGTGTTTGCACTTGAAATATGGAGGCATTACCTATATGGAGAAAGCTGTGAAATTTATACCGATCACAAGAGGCTGAAATATTTCTTCACTCAGAAAGAATTGAATATGAGATAACGGAGATGGTTAGGACTTGTTAAAGACTATGATTGTGTTATCAACTACCACCCTGGTAAAGCTAATGTGGTAGCAGATGCCTTAAGCGGAAAATCAGCACAATCCATTGCGGCCATGACCTTGATCCACAAGCCAGAATTACACGATTTGATGAATATGGATGTAGAAATTATCCAACATGGATGGCTAGAGGCAAAATTGTCAGCATTAACCCTTCGACCTACTTTAATTGATAGAATTCAGCAAGGTCGGAAAGAGGATGAAGACTTAGAGAAAATACAGAAGAATATTGAGTTAGAAACATCGTCAGACTTCCAATTATAAAAAGATGGTATTATTTGATTTAGAAATCATTTATGTGTGCCTAATGTTGAAGATATTCGCAAAGAAATATTACTATAGGCGCACTCAACACCACATTCAGTACATCCAGGAGCAACCTAAATGTACAAAGACTTGAAATTACACTATTGGTGGCCAGGTATGAAAGAAGATATTGCACAAACGTGGAGCAATGCCTAACATGTCAACAGGTAAAAGCAGAGCATCAAAGACCAGCAGGTACCTTGCAACCTTTATTTGTTCCAAAATGGAAGTGGGAGGACATTACGATGGATTTTGTGACAGGTTTACCAAGAACGGTGAAAGGACACGATTCTATTTGGGTTATAGTCGATCGATTGACCAAATCTACTCACTTTCTTCCAGTTTGTACGTCATACTCCATAGATCGCTATGCTGAACTATATATACAGGAGATAGTCAGGCTACATGGAGTTCCATTATCTATTTTATCAGACAGAGATTCACGATTTGTATCAGGTTTTTGGAAGAGCTTGCATAGAACATTGGGTACCCAATAGTCTTTCAGCACCGCTTATCATCCACAGTCGGATGGGCAATCAGAAAGGACTATACAAACACTTGAAGATATGCTCAGATCCTGTGTTATGGACTTTCAAGGCCAGTGGAGTAAACATTTACCTCTAATTGAATTCTCCTACAATAACAGTTATCAAAGTACAATTGGAATGGCTCCTTATGAAGCTTTGTATGGCTGGAAGTGTCGATCACCAGTACATTGGGATGAGGTTGGTGAAGAAAGACTTTTAGGTCCTGATATAATCCAAGAAATGACAGAAGCAGTTTCACTAATCAGGGAAAGAATGAGAACAGCTCAAAGTAGACAAAAGAGTTATGCAGATACTAGAAGAAGAGCACTGGAATTTGCCATGGGTGATCGAGTATTCCTGAAAGTTTCTCCAATGAAGGGAATAATGAGATTTGGTAAGAAAGGAAAATTGAGTCCAATATACATTGGGCCATTTTCTATTACTGAGTGGGTTGGTGAAGTGGCTTATCGACTACAGTTGCCAGCATTAATGTCTCAGATACACAATGTGTTTCACGTTTCTTTACTAAGAAAATACATTGCAAATCCATCCCACATTCTCAATAATGAACCAGTTGAGTTAGAGTCAGATTTGAGTTATAAGGAGACACCTGTAGAAATCTTACTAAGAGAAGTAAAGAAACTCAGAAATAAAGAAATACCACTAGTCAAAGTGTTGTGGAGAAATCAACTTGTAGAAGAAGCCACTTGGGAAAGAGAAGATGAAATGAGGGCTAAATACCATGATCTTTTCAGGTAAGTTAAATTTCGGGGACAAAATTTCTATAAGGAGGGGAAGATGTGATACCCGAGCCTGACACTACTCATTTGGTCAATATGATTCATGCATTACACTTACCATTCATATGCTAGCTATATTTACTTCGACATTCCAATGTTTATTTCACCTCAAAACTGCAGTTAAGCACATTCGATGATATGAAACATGTATATTTATCTCTGAAAACCTTAAAATATTGAGAATATTAACCTTATATAAGGATTAGATACATGTTCATATAATATATAACTCTAAGTTCATCTGGTAAACCTAGAAGTACTAATTGTGCTTCTGAGGCGTCTATATGTTGTTAATCGATTTATCTGGTGGTCTTAGTCAGTGTATATGCCAGGTAAATATAGATTTTAGTGAAAGCAAATAAACCTAATATATTTTAATAATACATGTCAAATATCATTATACTTATCAACACTATATAGGACACAACTAATGGTGTCTCCCTGTAATCTTGTTAAATAGTTCGATTTGTCGATGCCCGATTCATCCCAATTGAGGTCGAGTACTCTTAAACTTATCCTTAAGCTTATAGTCCAAACCATATCACATTTATAAATGATCCCTTACATTCTTATCTATAATATTCTATGTACGAGGCACTAGAAGATTTGACAAGAAACTCCTCTGCTAGCATTTTTACTTTTGCCCGTGCGAGTAACCGACTTTGGATAGTTGAAACATGCATTATACCTCTACAAAAATTTTGGAACGGTCCATGATATCATAAATATGATCCTTATAAGCTAAGAACTGGTCCGAGTTGTCCAAGAACCGGACCCAATATGCCCAAACCGGCCTACACCATAGAAGATGGTTTTTTAGAGGGTAGTTTTGTAATTTCCTCTTTATAACCGACTTTCTCCCTTAGATAAACACTAAAACCGACCCTCCGCCCTCACATAATGTTTGAACTTGGTTCATAAGCTTCACCCTTCGAAAATATCCCAAAAATTCAAGGAGAAATCATCAAAACAACACCATAAAAACTCACTAAGACCAAAAATTTGTTCAAAATAAATTTTAGCTCCTTTTGAGTTTTCGTCAACTCAATTTTCAAAACGTTTTCTTTTTCAAGGCATAAGGTATGGTCGAGTTCAATAGTTTTGCCTTTATTTTGAAGAGAAGATATTTCTAGTTCTAAAGATTTTATTTTCCTCTTTAAAGACATATTTAATTTAACCATCTCGTCGTATTCTATGTTCAAATATTCAAACGCACTTAATAAATCATTGTCATGATGAACTTCTTGTGAATCGCAAAAATCGAGTGTATCATATTCATCATCATTAAGTTTAGAACTTACCTCGATAATGCTTTCGGAGTCAAGTGCCATGAACGCGAGATTGGCATCTAGAGATCTTTCAATCTCCTCCTCGTCATCACTCCAAGACGCGATTAGAACCTCCTTCTTATTGAATCTTTCGATTTGGGGCTTTGAAGAGGATCCTCGACATTCCTTGGCATAGTGACCGGCTTGACCGTATTTCCAACAATTATTGTCGAACTTCTTTATAGGAACATAGCTATTCTACTTTTTTTCCGCCTTACCATCCCAACCAAGGAAATTTCGCCTTCTTTGAATTAGAATTTTATACCTTCTAAAGTTCTTGGCGTAGAGAGCAAGTTCCTCGTCATCTTCATCCTCGGGAACATCTTACTCAACATCGCTATCAACATTGAATGCGACTACCTTTTCACGAGGCTTTGGTTTAGTACCTCTAGACTTGAGAAAGATCTCATAATTAATGAGTGACCCGATGAGGGCATTAAACTCGAGTTTGTTGAGATCTTTGGACTCCATGATAGCGGTAACTGTTGCATCCCATTCACGTGGCAATGAGCGAAGAATTTTCTTAGCTTTGTCGCTACTAGATATAGGTTTTCCGAAAGATGCAAGTCCATTGGTTATAGCCGAGAACCGATCCAACATATTTGTGATCGTTTCCTCGTCTTTCATGGAGAAGAGTTCGTAGTCATGAAGAAGCATGTTGATTCTAGTCTCCTTGACTTGGGTGGTTCCTTCATGAGTTACTTCAAGGATTTCCCAAATTTCCTTTGCGCTTTCGTAGGAGGATATCCTATTGAGTTCTTCGGGATTAAGGGCACAATAGAGAAGTTGAGTAGCATGTGAATTGATGTGCGTGTTCCTCCAGTCCTCGACGTTGAACTCATCGAACTTTTTCAACGATCCATCTTCTTTCTTGGCAAGTTTTGGACCAAGGGCAATGACTTTTCAAATTTCAATATCATAGGCTTTAACGAATATAGCCATTTTCTTTTTCCATGTCATGAAATTGGAACCGTCGAAGAAGGAAGGACGGTTGAGAGCATTTCCTTCGATTTGGCCAAGAAGAGCCATTTGCGGATCTTTTGGTCAATATGTGATACCCGAGCCTGACACTACTCATTTGGTCAATATGATTCATGCATTACACTTACCATTCATATGCTAGCTATATTTACTTCGACATTCCAATGTTTATTTCACCTCAAAACTGCAGTTAAGCGCATTCGATGATATGAAACATGTATATTTATCTCTGAAAACCTTAAAATATTGAGAATATTAACCTTATATAAGGATTAGATACATGTTCATATAATATATAACTCTAAGTTCATCTGGTAAACCTAGAAGTACTAATTGTGCTTCTGAGGCGTCTATATGTTGTTAATCGATTTATCTGGTGGTCTTAGTCAGTGTATATGCCAGGTAAATATAGATTTTAGTGAAAGCAAATAAACCTAATATATTTTAATAATACATGTCAAATATCATTATACTTATCAACACTATATAGGACACAACTAATGGTGTCTCCCTGTAATCTTGTTAAATAGTTCGATTTGTCGATGCCCGATTCATCCCAATTGAGGTCGAGTACTCTTAAACTTATCCTTAAGCTTATAGTCCAAGCCATATCACATTTATAAATGATCCCTTACATTCTTATCTATAATATTCTATGTACGAGGCACTAGAAGATTTGACAAGAAACTCCTCTGCTAGCATTTTTACTTTTGCCCGTGCGAGTAACCGACTTTGGATAGTTGAAACATGCATTATACCTCTACAAAAATTTTGGAACGGTCCATGATATCATAAATATGATCCTTATAAGCTAAGAACTGGTCCGAGTTGTCCAAGAACCGGACCCAATATGCCCAAACCGGCCTACACCATAGAAGATGGTTTTTTAGAGGGTAGTTTTGTAATTTCCTCTTTATAACCGACTTTCTCCCTTAGATAAACACTAAAACCGACCCTCCGCCCTCACATAATGTTTGAACTTGGTTCATAAGCTTCACCCTTCGAAAATATCCCAAAAATTCAAGGAGAAATCATCAAAACAACACCATAAAAACTCACTAAGACCATAAATTAAAAGAGAAATCATCAAAACAACACCCTTCTTTGACAATCAAGGTGAGTTTTCTTTGTTCTCTTGTGGTTTTTGTTATGTTTCTTGGTTGTTTTGAAGTCAGTAAATCTTTTTAAGTTTCTTAGACATGTTATACATATGTTAAAAATTCGTTCCCATAATCAATGGTTTATGATGGATATATAGGGCTTAAAACTCACTAAGACCATAAAAGAGTCAATTCCGCCACCTTTTGGAACTATTTATATATGGTATTGAATTCGTGTATTTCAGGGTCAGGTTTACATATATTTGTTCTTAAGTATCTTAGTAATATTATGTCAAAGATTGGTGTAAATCCAACTTATATTCAAGTAGTTATAAGCAAAATAAAATCTGATTATGGCAAGACTCTGATAAACTCTCTTAATCAAGTGTATTGTTATAGAATCTTGGAGTTTTTGATTGTGAGAGTTGAATGGACATTATAAACAGAAGTTAATGGATTCATTAATGACTTAAAATTCCAAACTTGATTGGTTAATAGTCTGGTATACATGGATAGACAGACATAAAATCCGTAGAACACCGATTAGGCATGTACATAGGATTTGGTAAAGCCCTATTTATATGTAGAGAGTTAAACTTTATGTATAGCCTGTAAATCCCATAAACACATTCCTTGAAATAGGTTCTGAAGATATATCATCACAACCACCCCCTATTGTTATAAAAGTAAGGGTATTAGCCGATCAAGGTAAGTAGAAATCCATCTGCAACTACGATGCATAAACATGGTATTGTTTGTATAACTAGTTGTTGAACTTGCTGATGTCTGGAGAGTGTTATATTGTATTGTATGATTCATTTTTATTATGTTTAAAGTGTTTGGTTGCACCTTACATGATCATGACATCCATTAGCATCTCCATATACATGCATAACAGGAGACTCACTAGTGTCTGCATGGATGGTGTGATCATGAAAGGAAAGAAAAGAAAAATGTTTTGTTGGCCGCTGCTAGAGCACCGAGGCATGGTAGATGCATGCTTTTATGATATGTTTAGCACGGTAGATGCGTTATTATATGATGTGTGATATATGGTAGATGCATGCTCTCGCGGTATATATGGTGTGGTAGATGCATGCCTTATATACATGGCGTGGTAGATGCATGCCTTATGATATGATATGACGTTGAGCTCTTTCCGGTGCCTAGTACGTGGTTCAACGGCCCCAAGGATAAGAAAACGATTTTGAGAGAGATTCTCATTGATGATCATATGGCATAGGTTGCATCAAACATGATACATGCATGATTTCTGCTTATTGGGCTTTAGCTCACATGGTTTATGCATTGTAGGTAATCCTGATGCTTGAATATATTCCGTTGCTGGATGGGTTGTAGCTCTACTGTTGCTGAGGGTCAACGTATATGGATGACGACCTTTCGGGCTTAACCATGGGCTTAACATGTTTTAGTTCTTGTTTCTGAACCTTGTTTTATAAATAGGTGTGGTGGTAATGTACTTATACGTTCAAGTGTCGTTGATGGTGTGAGGTGTACTTTAAGTTTACTTAGTATGTTTATGTAACTGGTGAGGTTGTTTAAATATCGTAATGTAAAATAAATAAGTGAGTGATTTGGGAAGACTAGAGTTTTATCTCTTGTGGTTATAGCTACGGGGATATTGATGTCATGAGTTTGATTCGGATTGAGACTGGATGTCTCTATGTGATAGTTGTATTGTTTTTTCTCTGATCACAGGTTTTAGGATAGGTACCAGTTTAGGGGAAACTCTGGCGAAGTTTCACCATAATTTATAAGTATTAATTGTTAGGAATATGCCCTCGAATGCCACTCAGAGGATAAGAGAGAAGGGGCATTATAGTTGTAATTATGGAATTATCAATTAAAGGCAATATGATTCACTCCCTGTTTATTGTATTTCAAATGCATTCTTGATTTGGTAAACATTGAAGTGAAGTCTATGTAAATAAGAGCGAACATTCCATTGTCGTTATCAGATAAGAGAAGATGCACTAGAAGTGTTTAAAGTTTATTTACGTAAACCGTTCGCAAGTCGATAAACTTAATTGGGAATTAAGTTTTGAGTAAGACTTGTATAACTGATGCTAGGACATTTGCATATATTGATAGCATAGTTATAAGTATATTGATGTGACCAGTATACTCTAACACGACTCATACTTGATTCAGTCACACGGCATTCACTCTTGAAGAGTCGGTGACTAATCGAAAGGTTGTGATAGTATACGTAGGGTTCAGTAGGAGATGTGCCTGTGACGTTTAGTTTGTCATTAGAGTAGTTAGGCTCATTTGCTTAATTGCTGAGTCAACCTCGAAGTGCGGACTATACGGATAGGTAACAGTCTTTACTGTATACCAAGAAAGGATTCTATCTCCTGTTAGTGAGCAGGCGAATGTACTATACTGTTAATGGCAAATAAGATCATAAGTCTTTGGACAAAGCATTCTGATCTAGTCGTATTAGATGCACTAATAATCAGTCGGTCTTGATTTGCACTGACACATTTATAATGTCTAGTCAACAGTAGGGTTTGACTTTACCGTGACCCGAAGACTTGACCGGGACATCTGATGAAGGGTCTATACGTATATGGTATTCACGACATAATGGTTCTGTAATAATCCCTTCATTCGTTCTCAGTCGGGGTTTATAGTGCGGCCCGCTAGGCTGGCTAAGTGCTGCCCGCACTCATTGGTTCCTCCCAATGCCGGTTGAGACGGACTTATAGAGTCGCGCATCAGGATCGTTGATGGATTAATAAAAATTTATCATCTCTCTATTAATATTAGATATTGGATATCCAATTATGATTTATTGGATAAATCAAATGGCGGTCTTATGAATTGAAATTAAGTTAGTGGGTAATTAGTTTAATTCATAAAGATTTTTTTAAAAAATATATTTGTATTTGATATAATTAATTAATTAGATTAATTAATTAAGTATAAATACATTAGAGATAAAATGGAGTGTATTATCGGAGTCGTTTGATGAACGTCCAGTACACGAACCGAGTGACTCGGCCCGTTTCTTGGAAACTTCCTAATGGGCCGCCACCACCTTCTCCTCTCTTGTCTTGATGTGGCATTATTATCTTGTGGGATCTCACCATTATTTGGTCTTCTAATAATTCCATATGCATGTGATGTGGTGGGATCTTGATTGCTTTATATTATATAACAATTCACATCACCACACTACATTGGGGAGCATTCAGCCGAAGCCAATTTGAGAGAGAGAGAGAGAGAAATTTTTTTACTTGTTCAATTCTTCATCTTGGAGGTGAGAAAAAAGATAAGAAATAAAGAGAGAAAAATTCCTACAAGGTTCCCTAGCCGTGTTCTTGGATAACGGAGTCTTGTAGATTTTTTCGGGCAACTTCCGATGCGTGGTGACATAGAGGCATCGTATTTTTGGTGTTGGGGACGAATGGATTTCATGCTCATGCTCGGGTTCGTGATCATCGTCAACTTACTAAGATATTATCAAAACCTTCAAGGGTATAGGTGTAGGTCACAAGTCGTCAAGGAATAAGTCTAGAGGGGGGGTGAATAGACTTATTGAAACTCTTTTCCACAAAGGATGAGTTTCTCAGCTGATGGTACAAATGACTTGTAGTCAATGTAAGTGTGGAAGTCAACTGATGACGAACACAAAATTAATCAATGGAACAGTTAAGTATGTATGCAGCAGGTAAGTATGATAATGAAAGCAGTAAAACACGCAGGCAGTTATAGTAGTCTCAGAGGTGGGGTAATCCTCTACTAATCCACTATTCTCTAAACCAGTTGGAGATGAATTCACTATAATTCTCAACCAGTGATAAATATTACAGTGATTCAGCCAATTACAATAGCTTCCAACCAGTGGAATTCCTTGCCGTCTAAACTTCCTTTGACTGCCTTACACCTCTTGATCTACAATCCTTGAATACATTTACAGTCTCTCAACTTCAACCAGTGAAGTACCCCGAACTCAGGTTTTAAAGACAAGAGTGATTGTCTTCTCCAACTAAGAGCTTCTTAAAATAAGAACTTTAGAACTCTTGCTCTTTCACGATGCTATTGTTCGCTTTGTTTGCTTTGATTGCTTGTACGTGTTGTTTGCATCATACTGCTCAACTTCAAATCTTCAGATATGTATAGGTGTCGATCCTTGAGCATTTCTTCATAGCCGTTGCAGATCTGTAACAAATCCGTCCGTTGGAGAAATAGACTTCTTTATTTTCTTTATGAACGTTGCAAGGCTGGATTCCCATATTTTATTCCAATTCCGACCGTTGTGAAGACTTCCACGTGATAGCGCCGAATCTTTTGAATATTATAAGATTAATGTCTTCAGTGGTGGGTCTGGATAATTTATTTAAATCATTTCCTTTCCGGGAATCTCTCCAATCTGTCTCTAATCGCCCGCATGTGACTTTCCGTAAGTATTGACTATTCAACGCATGCTGACGTGGACTGGAGTACTTGGATGATTACTAGACTGACCTCTCTGTGGTCAACTAGTCTGAAGTGTAGTCAACCTTCTCTGATGTCGACTTCTCTGATGTGCCGACTTGTCTGTAGTCTTCTGACCTGATTTAAACTTGACTGATCTGATGGTCAGACTACAGATGACTTGACTTTCCTTCTAGACTGCAGTTTGGTCCAACTTCGCTGATTAAATTTGTTTGACCAGAACTTCTCTGATATGGATTGCCTGATATGAGTCGTCTGTGGTCAACCTTATCTGAACAGGTGAGTTGAACAAGACTCGGCTGATATGTACTTAGCTGATTTTTAAGCTTAACTTATGTGGCCTATAGAAGATACTCGTTCTTCCTTACATTTTGCCAAGTAATTTAAAACATACATTTGAATATAAAGCTGACATCATCAAAATCTAATAAGTATTCCTAACAAATTACCCCTAGTTTGATGATGGCAAAACTGAAGTAGTTATTCAAATGAAGAACATGTCTCCACATAAGTGCAAGACACAAACTAAAATCAGTCTTGTTTTGAGACAACTAGAGGTTGTCATTCAAATGACTGTTTATATATTTCTTTTGTTTGTTTACAAGTACATAGCTTTGAACAAACAAATACAGAGAAATTACAAGTCTTACAATATCAAAAATTACAAAAAAAAATACAAGTACAAATAAATGCTATCTGCCTCTGCGGATAGTTTGCTTGGCAGGCCTAAAGGGCTTTGCACCAATTGGTCTTTTCTTGATGGGTGCAAGATCATATTTCCTCCTTACAACGATGGAATCAAAATCCTGATCTTCTTGGGAAGAGAACTTATGATCTTCACACAACTTATTTATCTCCCTTTGCAATGCTAACTCATTCAATTCATTGTTTTGCAAAGTAGGAGGGTCTTCTGGTCTAAAAGGAGGAATCATGGGGTAGACTTTCCATGATTTTTCTTGCTTAACTAGGATGGCCCAGAGAATTGGATGTGTTGATTCCATATAATCAATAAATGTCTGCTGTGGGGAGCAATTTTTCTCCTGGAGTATTTCCCAACAATAAAATTTTTCAATGAACTGCTTCTTTGCAGATCTCCACATTGGTGCAGCTTCGACAGGAAGGAAATCCTCAACAAACCACAACTCTTTGCCTTCCCATTCTAGTGTAGGCTCGTCCCCAAGTTCGGTCCTCCTTTTCTTGGATGCAGGCTGATCATCAGCCTGCTCTTGGTCAACTATTTCTCTTCCCTTCTGACTTGATGTCCCAGCTTCAAGCAATGGAACATCTTGCCTCTTCTTCGTTCTCAGATCCTGAACCTGAACTTTCCTTGCTTCGCCCTCTTCCCCCTGCTTTCCTTCCCCCTTTTTGCCAGCATCAACCAATATGGTCAACTGCTGTTCTACTCTTTGCATCCAGTCAGTCATGCCAAGTGGCATTCTGGAATTGTTGGGAGGAGGTTGAGGAGCATTCCTCTGCAGTAGGGTGTCAATCTTTGTATTGATCTACTGTAGGTCAGGTGTGATTCTGGCGGCAAGCAGCTCTTCTAAGGATTCTCTGACAATGCTTCTGATCAGCTCAGTCATCACAGGGGATATTGGTGATGACTGAGGTGAGTGCTCACCGACGCTCTCTGTGCCTGCAGGTAGGTTTGCAGTGGACCTACCTGTCTGCAGACTCCTGTCTGCAGGCGGCTGATCAGGTGGGGTCTGTTCTGGGGTCCCCGACCTGTCATCTACTTCAGCTAGGCTGGCATCAAGGCTAGTGTAGCGGGCAAAAGCCCCAGCCTTATCTGATCTGACTTCATCTTGGCCTCCTTTTCCTTCAGCCTCTTTCTCCTTTTCTCCTTCCTCTTCCTTATCTTCCTTCTCCTTTTCCTTTTCTTCATCCTTCTCTCCTTCCTTCTCTTCATCCTTCTCATCTTCCTTCTCTTCATCCTTCTCTTCATCCTCTCTCTTTTCTCTCTTATCACCCTTTTTATCATCATCATCAGCATCATCATCATCATCTTCTTCATCATCATTATTATCTTTTTCTTCATTATCATCCTAGTCAACTTCCTCTCCTTCTTCTTCTTCTCCTTCATCCACCAACTCCTCAGTTTTTTCGATTACTTCTTCTTCAGACTGTTTTTCAACTAAAATGTTTTCTTCTTCTTTTTCTTTTTCTCCTTCCTCCTGTCTCTCCTCTTCATCTTCTATTACAATGATTTCTTCTTTTTCATCTTCCTTTTCTTCTTCCTCCACTACTTCTCCGATTCTTATTTCTTTTTCAACTACCTCTCCTTCTTCATTCAGGGTACCATCGAAAGCACTTGCCATTATAAGATGGAGTAGCTGGTCCATGTTTGTTTTAAAATTGGACATGAACCAGCCTTCCTGAAGTAATAAGATCAGATCCGACTCATTGCAAAAATGTGTGAGCAGATCCTCTGTAGCCTAGGGATACTCCTAGCTACTCCCTTCAATGAAAGCTTGAAATTGAGTGAATGGAACAGATTTAAGGGATTTCCATTCCTCAAAAATTTCAATAAAAGAATGTTTTAGAGCATGAGATTTTACAAGCAAAAGTTGCTCTACAGACAGGTTTAAGAAATTATTTTCAAGCAGGTTGAAAGAATAGTTTGCTTCTGGAATTAGAATGATCAAACCTGCTTCTTCTTCCTCAGATACAAAATGAGGGGTTAGAACATGAACCATTTGGTCTCCAGGCTGGAGGGAACAGGCTGATCCTCCATGTGAATGGGTTTAGGGGTAGTAAACTGATCTGGCTGCTCCTCCTCATCAAACAATGACCTGGGTCTTTTTGGTGATGGTTCTGGTGAGGAGTGAATCACGGATGGCTCACTAGGGGCTAGTCCCCTTCTCTTGAAACGGATGGCAATGGGGGTAGTATGAGTTTGAGTCAGACCTGGCTGCAGGTTGATCCCTAGCTGCAGCTTGATCTTCGGCTGACTCGCTAGAGCTCAAAGGGTATCTGTAGGGAGTTCGCTCTACAGACATTTCCTTTAGAATCTGAGCTGCTTTCCTATCACCTCCTAGCCTCCTCAGGGTCTCTTGGTCTAAATGACCAAGTCTCTTGTTGATGTGGAAGGGGTCAGTGTTTCCCTTTGCCACACCAAGCTGCTCCAACATCCAACTGAGCTGCGTTACGAACGCTAGCTTGGATTTGAATCTTTTTTCTTCAACTAGCCACTCGGCTTTGTTCACCTCATGCACCAATTTCCTGAAGATGTAATCAGCCCAGTCAATTAGTTCGTCTTGAATAAGTGCTCCCAGCACCATGAACTTGGCTGACGACAATTGGTCATAGCTGCCCGCCATCCCCATCACTATTTTGTTGGTTATATCCAACGCATAGCGATATTCCTTCTTCAATTAGCTCCTTTTGGCGGTCAGCTTTAACTTTTCCGGCTGGTCAACAGCCTTGATTTTCAGCCACGTGTCGGCTGCGTTCTGCTTTAGGGCTTCGACAGCCACGCCATGGGATTTCATCCCGAAGATTTTCCTGACCGATTCTGGAGTAATATCCACTTGGATTCCACAAATAGAGCTCCTTATGCCTGATTCGAGCACTCGGGCTTCCCTATAAAATGCGATAACAGCCTCTTTATAGAGATGTTTGGGGCTGATATCCATAAATGGGTAGATCCCATTCGTCTTCGTCGCTCTGATGAGGTGTCGTACGTCATTGTCCAGATTTGCCTCGAGAAGTCCTTCGAAATCGACGACCAGTGAGAAAATGATCTGGTCCTTCACCGACCTTAAGGTTAACTCCGTTGAAGTATGCTTCCATTTCTGCGCAAGAAATATTTCTTCTGAGTGTATGAAAATTCGAAATGGGTTTTTGCTTTGTGAAAATTAGGGTTCGTAGGCGTGAAGAAGATAAAGTGAAATGCCTTTTCATATTTAAAAAGAAATTGAAGCGACGTTTGGATTTTAATATTATTTTAATTTTAAGTCGGTTCAAATTTTGAATTAGTGGGGTCGTGTGAACGTGTAAGCGTGCTAGCTTGTCATCATGTAATCGTGAACGTGGGATTTCCATGTGTAAATAAATAATAATAAATTATTCAGTAGTTGGTCAAAATTAGAAAACTTAGCTGGTTGACCGTTGACTGTTTGACTGCTTTGCATCAGGTGACTGTGGTCAGCTTAGTCCGTCCTTCGTCTTTTCGTCTGGTCTGATCAGGTAACTTCCTTTGCTCCTCTGATCTAGTCTTCAGGTAGATTTCTCATCTGTACTAGATTCCCAATCTAGTAATCCAAGTTCCCTGCTCAGCTCCAAAAACCTTTCTTCTAGTAAAGGTTTGGTGAAAATGTCAGCAATTTGATATTCTGTGCCGACTCTTTCAACTCTGACTCTCTTATTAAGCACGTGATCTCTAATGAAGTGATGCTTAACATCAATGTGCTTTGTCCTTGAGTGCAATACCGGATTGTTGGTGATTGCAATTGCACTATTGTTGTCGCACCAAATTGGGACTTCATTTGCAACTATATTGTAATCCCTTAGCTGTTGTCTGATCCACAAGATCTGGGCACAACAGCTACCTACAACTAGATACTCTGACTCTGTTGTTGAGATAGATTAAATATCTGCTTCTTGCTAAACCAGGATATCAGTCTGCTTCCTAGAAATTGGCACGTTTCACTAGTGCTTTTCCTATTGATCTTACATCCTGCGAAATCTGCATCTGAATATCCTGATAGCTTAAAGTTGTCATTTTTAGGATACCATAAACCGACATTAATGGTAGACTTGAGATATTTGATGATTCTCTTAGCTGCTTCCAGGTGTGACTGCTTGGGTTTATACTGGAATTGTGCACATACTCCTACAGCATATGAAATGTCTGGCCTGCTTGCAGTCAGATAAAAAAGTGATCCAATGAGTCCTCTGTAGTGGGTTGAGTCCACTGATATGCCTTCTTCATCTGCTTCAAGATGTGTGCTTGTGCTCATAGGAATTTTTGCTGTTTTGGCTGATTCCATTCCAAATCTCTTGATTAGATCTCTGGTGTATTTGGCCTGGTTGATGAAAATTCCATTTTCCATCTGCTTAACTTGCAGTCCTAGAAAGAAATTAAGCTTGCCCATCATACTCATCTCAAATTTTCCTTGCATGAGATTTGAGAACTTCTCACATAGCTCTGGGTTGGTTGAGCCAAATATGATATCATCCACATATATTTGGACTAACAATATGTGGTCTTCATGCTCCACTCTGAATAGGGTCTTATCCACCTTGCCTTTGCTGAATCCATTCTTCTCAAGAAACATGGATAATGGTTCATACCATGCTCTTGGTGCTTGCTTAAGTCCATATAGAGCCTTCAATTAAGAAAGGCAAAACCAGGGGGTTGCTCCACATAGACTTCTTCTTCTATAATTCCATTAAGAAAGGCACTCTTTACATACATCTGGTAGACTATGAAATCTTTGAATGCTGCATATGCAAGGAATAGTCTGATAGCTTCTAATCGTGCAACGGGTGCATAAGTTTCATCAAAATCTATCCCTTCGCATTGTGCATAGCCTTTAGAAACAAGTCTGGCTTTCTTCCTAACAACAGCTCCATTTTCATCGCATTTGTTCTTGTACACCTATTTGGTGCCAATAACCTTTTTATGATCTGGTCTGTCTGTTAGTTCCCAAACATTGTTTCTCTCCATCTGATTGAGCTCTTCTTGCATTGCATTGATCCAAGAGTAGTCTTACAGGGCTTGCTCTGTTGTCTTGGGTTCTATTTGAGACATAAAGCATGAAAACATTGCCATTCCTACGGGTAGAGTAGACTATCTTGTCTTGACTCTATCAGTTAGCTTCTCAATGATCTATTGGATAGGGTGATCTTTGAGCCACTTAGGAATGTCTTCTTCTTCAGGCTCTGTTCCCCCTGTAGATTTGCTTTGGTGGATTTCTTCTCTCTCTGCATCAGCTTGGTTCTGATCTCCTTGGTCTGCAACTGGATCAGCTACCGTCTTGTCATCTGCAGGTTGGGATCTGGTCTAGTCTGCAGATGAGTCTTTATCAGCAGCAACTGGATCAGGTAGGTTTGGTGGTCCTGTCTGATCTGTAGTTGGGTCTTCATCAGCTACAGATGGGTCTTCAGGCTGGTCTGCAGGTGAGTCCACCATTCCTGTGTCATGGACAATGACTTCTTCTAAGGTTGTATATTTGAGCTTATTCTCTATTAGCTCCACCTTTTTCCTGTACTCAGCAGTAGTTTCATCAAATACAACATGAGGTGTTTCCTCCACAACTAAGGTTCTTTTATTAAAAACTCTATATGCCTTGCTTCTTTGTGAATATCCCATAAAGAGACCATCATCAGTTTTAGCATCAAAAGCATTTAGTTGGGTTTTACCATTGTTGTGGATGAAACACTTACAACCAAAGATATGAAAATATGCAACAGTTGGTGTTCTGCCATTCCAAACCTCAAAGGGAGTTTTGCCATGTCTCCCTACTATCATACTCCTGTTCTGAGTGTCACATGCTGCGTTGACAGCTTCAGCCCAAAACCTCTTAGGCAGATCTGCTTCTGCAATCATGGACCTGGCAGCTTCCTTCAAGGTTCTGTTTCTTCTTTCAGCAACACCATTCTGCTGAGGGGTCCTGGCTGCAGAGACTTCATGCTGGATCCCATTCTGATTGCTGTAATCAGTGATTGCCTTGTTGAGAAATTCTCCTCCTCTATCTGATCTGATCTTGATGATTGAGAGAGATTTCTCATTCTGGATCCTTCTTAGCAGCTCAGGTAACTTGGTTAGTGTTTCACTCTTTTTATAGAGAAAAACAACCCATGTGAATCTTGAGTAGTCATCAACAACTATTAAAGCGTGCTTTCTGCCACTTAAGGTCCTTGGCTTGATGGGACCAAATAGATCCATGTGTAATAGATCTAGGATCCTTGTTGTGAGAGTGGTAGGTTGAACTGGCTTGAATGATGCTCTTGTTTGCTTTCCTTTCTGACACGCATCACAGAGAGCTTACTTCTTGAATACTTCTTCTGGAAGACCTCTGACCATCTTCTGAGAACTAATCTTGTTGATGGCTTTGAAATTCAGGTGACATAGTCTCTTGTGCCATAGCCATCAATTCTCAGCTATTGTCTTAGATAGAAAACAGGTATTAGGAGTTCCTGTGTTCCAATCTATCATATAGACATCCCTCCTTCTGAATCCTTGTAGCTTCACTTCTCCAGATAGGATATCTATCACCATGAATTTCCAAATGGTAAAGACTACTAGATTCTTCTCATCACAAAACTGAATTATGCCCAGAAGATTATACTTGAGTCCTTTGACATAGTGAACTTTGGATATGGTGATGTTTCCTATGTGCAGCTCTCCAAAACCTTTAGTCTGACCTCTAGAGCTATCTCCAAAGGTTACATCTGGACCTTTTTCTTTGGTATAATTCATCATCACCTTCTTGTTCCCGGTCATGTGCCTTGAGCATCTGGAATCTAGAAACCATTCTTCACCTCCAATGTTTGAATTTGTGGAGATGTGGTAGTAGTCCTTCCATCTTTTCTACAATCAGACGAGCAGAGATTTAGGTACCCAAATATGTGTGGGTCCTCGGGGGTTAGTTGGTTTCCTGGAGAACTGGTTTCTCCTGGAGTTGTGAAAGTTGCTGTTATTACCCCTAAAAGGTGTGTAAGGTCTGGGTCTATATCCTCGGTTGGGATTGTGTACCGGATATGCCTCATAAAACTGATGGTGTGGGCCATGTCTAAATCTTGGCTGAGACCATTTATTAAATCCTTGAGGTCTCTACACCTGTTCGTTTTAAAAATTAGGATAACCTTGAGGTTTCCATTTGCCCCTCCCATTTTGAAATCTGTTTTTGGGGAGTCTTTGATAATAGTGGGCATGTTATGCAGGCTGCCGCTTACGCCAGCCTTGCCTAGTCTCATGTCTAGGTGGCTGCCTTGTATACCTTGGCTGTAGCCTAGACCTGTGACTTGGATGTTGCCTATTTTGAAATACAGGTTTATATATTGGCTCAGCAGTCGAGACAATTGTTTCTCCCTTGATGAAAGTGGTTTTAGAACTAGAGAGAGTGTTGGGGTCATATCCAAGGCCTGATCTGGAATATAATGGCCTTTTATTCGTACACTTCATCCAGGGTTAGAGATGCCTTCACGGAGGTTATTACCTTTGCCTGAGTTTTACTTAGCTGAGTCAGTTTTGCAAACTCAGCTTTGACATGAGCAAGTGCAGCTGATTTTTCACTATTTAAAACAGTTAATCGTTTTTTCTCAGCTGTAGTATTATCATCCTGGTTTGTAGAGTTATCTGCAGCCTGTTTTTCAAGATCAGCTTTGGTTTTATTAAATTCTAGGCTGATTTTTTCAAAGTCATTTTTCAGCTGCCCATTCTCATCTTGCAGCTGGGTCCTCTCGGCTGATACAGTTTGGTGTGCAGTTTTTAATCTTTCAAAATCTTTGAGAAGCTGATTTACAGACTCGTGTAAGTCCATGTCTTGTGACATGTCTGAGCTATTATTATTTGAAACTGAGGTTTTAGATGTTACCTCTTCATCAGCTAGGGTGGCCATCAGACAATCATATTCTTCATCATCATCAGAGAAGAATCTGCTGGTTGATTATACTCGCTCTTGGTCTTCTCCGATGAGGGCCTTCCTTCAGACTTCTTTTCTGCTCACCTCCTTCTTGCTCTCGTCCTTCTTGAGATCAGGACAGTCAATTTGTATGTGTCCTGTCTTGTGGCAATTATAACACTCCACCTTCCAGCTTCCAGCCTTTTGATTTCTCCTGGGGTTCTCCTTCTAATTTTTCTTGTATTTGGAATAGTTCTTTCTGAAGTTGCTGAACCTTTGCATTATGGACGCCATTTCTTCCTCAAAATCAAGTGGATTTGGAGGTTTTACATCAGGTAGGTTCTTGGTGGGGGACTCGGATGCAAAGGCTATTCCCTTCTCTGCAGGCTCGCTAGATGATGAACTTGGAAGCTCAAACTCATAAGCCTTTAGATCAGAGAATAGCTCTTGGATCTTTACATTGTTAAGATCCTTGGATCTCTCATGGCCACTGCCTTCATACTCCATTCAAGATTGAGAGATCTTAAGACCTTCAGCGCCATCTCCCTGTTCCCATAGGATTTTCCCAGGGAGTTAGTCTCATTGATGATTTCAGTGAACCTTGTGTCCACTTGGTCTATGGATTCGCCATTCTTCATTTTGAAGTTGTCAAATTTTTGAGTAGCAATTGACAACTTGTTTTCTTTTATCATCTCTGTTCCCTCACATATTAAGGCTACTGTGTCCCAGATTTCTTTGGCGTTTTTGTAGTTCTTGATCATGACCATTGTTGATTTGTCAAGAGTTTGGTACAGCACGTCTCTGGCCCGGTTGTCAAGGTTGGCCAGCTTTTTTTCTTCAATGTTAAGCTCCGTCCTCTTCTTTGGGATCTTCTCTGGCTTCCCGTCTGCAATCTCCTCAAGAGTGTTGTCCTTCTCGAAGATGAATGGACCGTCCTCTATGATGCACCACATGTCGTCATGGATTGAAGATAGGTGTGCCTGCATCCTTATCTTCCAAAGATCATACTCGTCAACTGAAAAAATAGGTAATCTAGAATGCATGTGTTCCATTTCTAAAATGAGCTTAAAATAGATCCTCGATATATGGATCTGGTTCTTGAAATATTGAACCAACCTCTCTGATACCACTTGTAGGTCACAAGTCGTCCAGGAATAAGTATAGAGGGGGGGTGAATAGACTTATTGAAACTCTTTTCCACAAAGGTTGAGTTTCTTAGCTGATTGTACAAATGACTTGTAGTCAATGTAAGTGCGGAAGTCAGCTGATGACGAACACAAAATTAATCAATGGAACAGTTAAGTATGTATGCAGCAGGTAAGTATGATAATGAAAGCAGTAAAACACGCAGGCAGTTATAGTGGTCTCAGAGGTGGGGTAATCCTCTACTAACCCACTTTTCTCCAAACGAGTTGGAGATGAATTCACTATAATTCTCAACCAGTGATAAATATTACAGTGATTCAACCAATTACAACAGCTTCCAACCAGTGGAATTCCTTGCCGTTGCAACTCCCTTTGACTGCCTTGCACCTCTTGATCTACGAATGACTTTACAGTCTCTCAACTTCAACCAGTGAAGTACCCCGAACTCAGGTTTTAAAGACAAGAGTGATTGTCTTCTCCAACTAAGAGCTTCTTCAAATAAGAACTTTAGAACTCTTGCTCTTTCACGATGCTATTGTTCACTTTGATTGCTTTGTTTGCTTTGATTGCTTGTAAGTGTTGTTCGCATCGTACTGCTCAACTTTAAATCTTCAGATATATATAGGTGTCGATCCTTGAGCATTTCTTCATAGCCGTTGTATATCTGTAACAAATCCGTCCGTTGGAGAAATAGACTTTTTTGTTTTTCTTTATGAACGTTGCAAGGATGGATTCCCAATTTTAATCCAATTCCGACCGTTGTGAAGACTTCCAAGTGATAGTGCTGAATCTTTTGAATATTATAAGATTAAGGTCTTCAGTGGTAGGTCTGGATAATTTATTTAAATCATTTCCTTTCCGGGAATCTCTCCAATCTGTCTCTAATCGCCCGCATGTGACTTTCCGTAAGTATTGACTATTCAACGCATGCTGACATGGACTGGAGTACTTGGCTGATTACTAGACTGACCTCTCTGTGGTAAACTAGTCTGAAGTGTAGTCAACCTTCTCTGATGTTGACTTCTCTGATGTGCCGACTTGTCTGTAGTCTTCTGACCTGATTTAAACTTGACTGATCTCATGGTCAGACTACAGATGACTTGACTTTCCTTCTAGACTGCAGTCTGGTCCAACTTCGCTGATTAAATTTGTTTGACCAGAACTTCTCTGATATGGATTGCTTGATATCACTCGTCTGTGGTCAACCTTATCTGAACAAGTGAGTTGACCAAGACTCGGCTGATATGTAGTTAGCCGATTTTTTAGCCTAACTTATGTGGCCTATAGAAGATACTCATTTGGTTCTTGTTTACATTTTGCCAAGTATCTAACTTATCAGTTTGGCCTATGGAAGATACTCATTTGGTTTCTTCCTTACATTTTGCCAAGTAATTTAAAACATACATTTGAATGTAAAGATGACATCATCAAAATCTAATAAGTATTCCTAACAATGGGACCTTAATACTTTTATCTTCATTATTTCTTTTTGTATATACGTTACTTGATCGATCATGTTTGGTATTCTTTTATTATTCCGCTACGTATTCGATTTTTTTCGGAATCCCAACTGTGGTATCGGAGCAAGGTCAATGATATCGTATATACGATTATTTGTTCATTTTGAATGCTATTGGTTGATGTTTATGATTTAGAATCATTATAGGTATAATCGGAGATTTTTAATTGTTCGTTGTAAATTTTGTTTCTATGATTTTATGTGAATTATAAATCTGAATTTTTTTTTGATTTATAAGTCCTACATAAAAGTTAGAAACATCACGTTTTGGAAACGAGCCGAAAAAACAAGCCGAATGGAGGTCGGACTCGGCATCCCGGGGCTGCCCGAGTCACTGCCAGGCGGTGCCTGGCAGGGTGGCCGGACAGGCTGCCTGCTACCCGGATAGTAGCAGGCAGGTGACTCGCTCCAGCGGGTCACCCTCGGCCATCCCCCTTTTTCGGGCTCGGTTTGTGGGTTGGGCCCGTTCTAACTTGTCCGGAACTTCGTTTGGTCTCTGTATTACGTTGTAATATTTTTCCACATTTTAAATTGGATTTAATTTGATTAAAATAAATATTTGGAATATTATTTTAAATGGAAAATATATTAAACGAAAATACTATTTTTGGCCGGATTACTTCGAACGAATTGAAATGACGATTATTAGTATTAATTGGATTAATACCATTAAAATTGAATAGATTAATTTTTATATTGATTGGATTAATACATTAATTGATTATTTAATTTTAATGCCATATATATTAATTGGATTAATATAGTAGAAATTGAATAGATTAATTATATAGATTAATTTGATTAATATATATTAAAATTAATTGTCTGATTTCATTGCCTTTACATACTGTGTGGAATCCTTACGTGATGGTGATATAGATCGTGGACTTGGTTTTGATTTCTTCGATTCAATTGGGTTGTAAAGGTTGTTTTGAGCCTATTTATTTTTACAAGAAAATTTATATAATAGGATGCATTTTTTCTATGATGTAATTATTTATTTGGCTATGACGAAGTCTGAAGACAACCGACCGAGAAGATGAAGAATCGAAGACTTTTTTATTTTTCTTTATTGCTATTTACTGTATTTCATTTTGAATGATTGACAAACAAATGCGCCTATAAATGAATTAATGTGCAAAGTGTAACATTAATTGTGAAATTCTCCAGACAACAAACAGACTAAGTTTGAAAAAGGTTACGAGGTTTCCTACCCTCCATCAAACTCGTAGAAAATTGATACACGAGCTGGTGTGCTATGCTTTCGAGTTATCGTGGTAGTATATTTGGTACAGGTTGAAAAATTCTTGAGTGCATTAGATGCCTTCGGTTGGTGATAATTTTTTCCCCTAGAAACCAGATAGGTCGCCGGGTGAGATTCAATGGCCAAACTGATAGACGTTGATGGTCAACAACTTATATAGTCTGTATTGCCAAGAAACCTGATAGGTTGAGGGCATGAAGACTAGGGGTAAAAGAAGATCGGAACATCCGTTGGACGGGTTCGTGTCGGACACCACTTTGCAGAAATTAATAGGCAAGAAACCTGACAGGTTGCGTCTGTTAAAATTTGTAAAGAACTTGATCACCACTAAGAAGTCGATCTTACCATGACTTCCGGGTTATAACATGGGAGTGTGTAATTCCGATAAAATTAGTGGGAGCCGAGACAAGAATTATACAAGCCCTTAAATTCTATAATCGGTCATGATAAAACAAGTCGCTAATTCAATCTTGTCTATATCAATGCAGAGAAACGTAACTATATCTCCCTAAATTGTCAAAGAACCCACTTGCAATATTACTTGAAAAGAATCTCCTAACTGGCCCCAACTTTGTTGACTGGTTGCGGAATCTGATGATTGTACTCAGTATGGAGTCTTTAGGATACGTCTTGGAGGTGGACATTCCACCGACTCCAGTCCGGACTAGGGGTAATCAGGAAGATATTGACATCCATGAAAAATGGGTCAAGGATGACGTGCTGGTCCGTGGCTTTATGATGGGCTTAATGACTAATGAGCTGCAGGGAGCGCACGAGAAAATGACTTCTGCTAGGTATATTCTCGCACACTTGACCGAACTTTATGGAGAGCACAGTAGGACTGCTAGATATGAGATATCGAAGCAGTTGTTCAGTGCTAGGATGAAGGAAAGGGAGAAAGTGTGAGACCACGTCCTCGAGATGATCTCTATGATTGAGAGGCTCGAGGTGCTCAACTTTCATATGGATTTATCCCTTCAGATTGATCTCATCCTTCAATCTCTACCTGACTCCTTCATGCAGTTTGTAATGAATTTCAACCGTAATGAGATTTAATGCACATTAGTTGGGCTAATGAATAAACTGGTGATGGCACAGTCTAACATGAAGACTAAACCGAGGGTGGCTTCTCTTGTGATTTCTTCTGGGCCTCGGAGGTCCAAGAACAAGAAGAAAAAGACCTGCGAGCAGTATAAACCTAAGAAAGGGGTGCAGAAAGGCAAGGGCAAGGCCCAAAAGGTTCAGAAGGTAGGCGGTCCAAAACCTACGGACAAATGTTTTGAATGCAGTGAGATAGGCCACTGGCGTAGGACTTGTCCCAAGAGCAATGGCGCATCAGGTACGAAACTTTTTATTTTTGAAACTAATTATTCCGCTACTGTATATTCTGTTTCATGAATTCTGGATTCAGGTGCTACTTCTCATATTTGTACTATGAGTTAGGATCTGGAACGAAGTAGGCAGCTTGAAGATGAGGAAGTGATGATCACTGTCGGAAGTGGACAAAGTGTCGGGGCAACCGATATTGGATCACTCCTACTGGGTTTAGAATCCGGTTTTATTTTGATGTTACATGAAGTACTTGTTTTGCCCAAGGGGCATAAAAACATTGTATCCATTCCAGTCTTGGACCGGAAAGGATTTTCTTTCTTTATTGATAGTGGTAGTTGTAAAATTTGTTTTCGAAATAAATTGGTTGGCACAGCTACATTGTTGAATGGTTTATATCATCTGAACTTACAAAATAAATAAGTAGTGAACACTATAACTAGGAAACGTGGCAGGCAAGATACTAACCAAGCTCTTAAGTGGCACCTTAGACTTGGTCACGTTGGTCAAACCAAGGTTCATAAAATGGAGAAAGATGGACTTTTAAGTCCATTGGGTGTAGAACCCTATCCAACTTGTGAATCCTGCCTTAGAGGCAAAATGACTAAGTCCCTCTTCACATGGACATTTGAAAGGGCTGCTGAAAAACTTGGGTTGGTACATACCGACGTTTGTGGTGCTTTAGAAGTAGCCCGAGATGGATATAAATATTTCATAACGTTCACAGATGCTCATACTAGGTATGGGATTGTGTACTTGATGAAACATAAATCCGAAGCCTTTACTAAATTCAAGGAATTTAAGGCCCTAGTTGAAAACAGACTAGATATCATATCAAAGCACTTCGGTCGGACCGAGGTGGCGAATATATGAGCACAGAGTTTGATGAATTCCTTAAGGAACATGGAATAGTTTCACAATTCATGTCGTCGGGAACCCCACAGTTAAATGGTGTTTCAGAAATGAGAAATCGGACTTTGTTGGACATGGTCCGCTCCATGTTGAATTACACTGATTTACCAATTTACCTATAGGGGTACGCCTTACTTACCGCTGCCTATATCTTAAATAGATGTCCTTCCAAATATGTTCTTATCACTCCACATGAGATGTGGAAGGATAAGAAACCAAGTCTTAATCACATAAGGATTTGGGGATGTCCAGCCTATGTCAAGAAGGCTAAGGTGGACAAACTGGAAGCGAGGTCCGTCAAAGGATGTTTCATTGGATACCCAGAGGACTCGATGGGTTATCTATTCTACATGCCAGAATATCATAGGGTCGTTGTGGCTTTACAAGCGCATTTCCTTGAGGATGAGTTCATTCAGGAAGGTGGCTCGGGTAGAAATATCTCTTTGGAAGAGCATAATAAAAGCCCTGAGGAGACATCTGATCAAGGATCACGAACCGAACCTATTGTAACACAACCTCCACTTCGAAGTACTGATAGGGTGTCTCACTTACCTGAGAGGTATGGCTATACACATATCGAGTAACTGGGTCTCCACGATGTAACACCCCCGATATATTCAGGAATATTACAGCGCCGTAAATCCTTTACATAAGGATTTACAAGGCTGAAGAATTGAACAGACATTACAAAGTACTAACAATTGGAAATAACGGAATTAAGATACAACATTTCTGACCAAGTACTGAAAATACAATTGTTCAACAGAAACTCAATAATACATCACCAAATTCAAATCCATCATAAATGACTTCGTACTCGAGTACTTATTGAAATAACCAATAAACAACAGACAAATGAACCCGGCCAAAACATCACTCTGCACCCTCGTCGTCATGCAGCTCCAGTGGTTGTTTTCCCGCTCTCCTAGATCCTGAACATAAACAAAATGTTCACCCCCGAAGGGGTTAGCGCAACGATGCTAGTATAAGTACCACAACATATTATTCAATGTCACATGCAGAATAATAATAATAACGTAAATGATAAAATGTCAAACGAGTCTTCTCCTGCGAGAAACTCAAACATAACATACACAACTGATAATCACAACATGATATCATAACATATACATGGTAATTCCGACGATCCAGCGTTCACTGCCTAGAACCCACGATGATCCCGTCAGACCAACCCGTGGTGGAAAAACCCGTCCGATGATCCAGCGCACGCTAGCATAGATCCCCCGATGATCCCGTCGGACCAACACGAGGTGGACATACAACAACGACATACATGCACGACAATATGTATAACATCAATACATAAAACAATTAAGGTACTTGCCTCGATTTAAAGACAGGGACAATACTTCCACGAAAACGAACACTCGAAGGTCGTCCTCCTCAATCAATCACGTAACAAGCTCAAACCTTAACAAAAGAAATGATATAGGATTTATCTCACGTCGTACGAATGTTTAACAATTCGATTTACGGCCCAAGACTCATAAAATGTAATCTGCCTGAACTACTTAGCGCACGCTAAGTACTCTGTGTAGCGTGCGTTAAGTCTGCTCGATAGCGCACGCAAACAACAAAGCCTAGCGTACGCTAACTATGCATGGTCAGTACTTCACGGATCAGTCGACTGACTCATCTGATGGCCAAGCGTACATTACGTACCCAACGTAGCGTACGCTAACTCATGCTCGATAGTGCACGTTAATCTACATAGCTTAGCGTGCGTTATATGTGCATGGCAGTTTACTGCTGGGCAGTAGATGGACCTCAACATGATCAAACCAAATGAAATCCTCAGTGTTAGTTCATGTTACCTCCATGAACATCATGTTCATACGGTTACGAATGATCTAACGGATAACAACAACTTTGGATTTAAGGATATGTATACTATTATGAAACCATCTTCCATTTCGACTACAATCTTCATACGACAATTCGAAAGGCTTAACGGTTGATATCGACACCTTTATATCAATCAAAATTATCATATTTTAGTTGTTTAACATTCCATCTATACTAGATAAATCCTTCCATGATTAATCCCTTAGATTCATCTAACAATAATGATGTTAAAGTCAAGTCCATGATTGCTATGAAGTCATCTGCTAGATTTGGATTACCAATGATAGAAGCTTCCTCTACTTGTTCATTGTAATAGGATTCGAATCGTGATGTTCATAATCAAGGCACTTGAGGCATAACCATCTCTATATTCCAAACATGATGCATGTTGAATAATTAACTAATGAAAAATCAATATCTTGTTAACATGATCATCTAATTCTTTAGAATCCAACTCTAAGTCTGTAGATAGGTTGAACATACCTTAATATGACGAAAATCACTGAACCGTAATGTAGAATCCGACTCCGGTTGGTTTTATGCCACTCCAAGGTGCTATTCCACTCCAATGATCACTCACAAGTGATAACTAATATACAAGGATCAATAAGATGTGTTCTAAGTGTGTAGAAGGATTATTATAGCTCTCTAGACTCTCAAGGATGAAGAATGGACGAATGAAACGTGAGCCAAAACGGGTTGTTGTCCCATTTATAATATTCTGCATTTTAACTAATTAGCGCACGCTACTCAGCTTTCCTTAGCGCGCGCTAATAAGAGTTGACTTCAACATGCCTGTGTTCGTCCGCGGAATCTTATCCGACCCATGTCTCTACCGGCGCATGTGCTAGCCGTCCAGTTCAATAATTGAGTTCTTAGCGCACGCAACTCCTACATGCATAGCGTGCGCTAGTAGTAGCCCGATAGCGCGCGTTAAGCTACATTCTTAGCGTGCGCTATCACGAGTTTGCATGAGAAATTTTGTATGTTTCTATACTTATGTACAATGATATAAATGCAAGAAATATCATACTCCAATAATCAAAACAACAAATCCGAATAATACAGGGTTTGAATACAGATGAAATACACCGTAATAAATCTGGATATTACATACTCTCCTACTAAAAAGGAGTTTCGTCCCGAAACTCAAGACGAAAATAACTCGCGATATCTGGACTTCATATCAGCTTCCGTTTCCCATGTGGCTTCTTCCATTCCGTGACGTGACCATTGAACTTTGACCAAAATGATTGGTTTGTTCCTCAACTGCTTAACTCGGCTCTCGAGTATCTTGACCGGTCTTTCTTCAAACGTCCCATCCTGCGCGACTTCGATCTCGCCGAAATCAATGATATGACTGGGATCTGGTATATACCTCCATAACTGGGATATGTGGAACACGTTATGAACATGGCATAATGACGGCGGAAATGTCAATCTGTATGCCAACTCCCCAACTCTCTCAAGGATCTTAAATGGTCCGATATATCTCGGACTCAGCTTTCCTTTCCTTCCGAAACGAAAGATTCCTCGAGTAGGAGAAACCTTCAAAAGTACGTGATCTCCAGTACTGAACTCCAATGGGCGACGACGTACGTCTGTGTAAGATTTCTAGCGACCCTGGGCGGTCAACAGCCTTTCACGAATCAAGGCTATCTTTTCTCGAGTCTGCACGATCAACTCTGGTTCTGTCCCGATTAAGTCTGATGAATCGTCCCAACATAGGGGCGATCTACATCTCCTCCCGTATAATGCCTCGAATGGTGCCATCTTAATGGAAGCATGTCAACTATTGTTGTAGGTAAATTCAATCAACGGTAGATGAACTTCCCAATCAGTTGACCAGTCTAAGGCACAGGCCCTCAGCATATCTTCCACCGTTTGAATGGTCCTCTCAGATTGTCCGTCAGTCTGCGGGTGATAAGCTGTGTTGAAGTTCAATTCGGTCCCCAAGGCCTTATGAACTGCTTTCCAAAAGTGAGACACAAAACGGTCGTCTCGATCAGAAACAATGGTTTTCGGCGTACCATGTAGTCGAACTATCTCCGAAATAAATACTCGTGCCAACCTCTCTGGTCCCCACATGTCCTTAATGCCCAGAAAATGAGCTGATTTGGTTAAACGATCAACTATCACCCAAATCATGTTCATTCTTGTCCTGGTTGAAGGCATACTAGTGATAAAGTCCATCGATATGTCCTCCCACTTCCATTAAGGAATCGGGAGTGGCTTCAACATTCCGGCAGGCCGTTGATGCTCGATATTAACCTGCTGACAAGTCAAGCATTTCGAAACATAGTGTGGATAGAATAGGGCGAACTGTGAGCTTCCTTCATAATTGTCTGTTTCAGAACATCGACATCGGGAACACAGAGTCGGTTCTGAAATCTCAAAACTCCATCATCATAAATTATGAATCCGGGGGCCTTTCCCTTGATCACTTCATCACGTCACCGAATCATCAGAGGATCATCTGTCTGTCTAGATTTGATTTCTTCGGTTAATGATGAAGTTATCTCCATCACGCACAGTTTTCCTTGGACTCTTTGTAACCACACTTCAATTCCTTCTCGAATCATCTCTCGTTGAAGGCTAAGTTGGGAGGTCAGAGTCTCCAGCATCTGAATAGAAACAGGCTTGCGGCTGAGTGCATCGGCCACTACATTCGCTTTGCCTGGATGATACAAAATCTCCAAGTCATAGTCCTTAATCAGTTCTAACCATCTTCTTTGCCGCATGTTCAATTCTTTCTGACTGAAGATGTATTTGAGACTTTTGTGATCCGTAAAGATCGGCGGTGAGTCCGTCTGAGATAATGCCTCCAGATCTTTAAAGCAAAAACTACTGCTAGCTCCAAATCATGTGTTGGGTAATTCACTTCATAAGGTTTCGGTGTCGCGGCATAATCGATCACCTTATCATTCTGCATCAATACGCATCCGAGCCCTTGGTTCGAAGCATCACTGTAAACTATAAATCCTCCAGTTCCCTGTGGAAGTGATAGAATCGGTGCCGTCGTCATTCTCTTCTTCAATTCATCAAAGATAACCTGACAAAACTCATTCCACTCAAACTTTTGAGTTTTCTGCAGGAGTCGAGTAAGTGGGCGGGAGATTTTAGAAAATCCTTCCACGAATCGACAATAATATCCAGCAAGTCCTAAGAAGCTTCGGACTTCTTTCACGTTCTTTGGAGGCTTCCAATCCATAATTTCTTCGATCTTCTGAGGATCTACTCGGACTCTTTTAGCTGACACCACATGGCCGAGGAACATTACTTCCTTTAGCCAGAATTCACACTTAGAAAGTTTGGCGTACAATTGCTCGCTTCTCAAAAGTTCCAATACAATCCGCAAATGCTGCGCATGTTCTTATGGGCTCTTAGAATACACTAGAATGTCATCAATGAACACGACCACAAATTTATCCAAATATTCGATGAACACTCGGTTCATCAACTGCATGAATACAGCAGGTGCATTGGTGAGACCAAACGGCATCACTACAAACTCATAATGTCCGTAGCGAGTTCTGAACGCTGATTTCGGAACATCATATTCCTTAATCCTCAGCTGATGATACCCTGATCTCAGATCGATTTTAGAAAATATTGTTGCCCCTTGCAATTGGTCAAACAGATCATCAATCCGTGGCAACAGATACTTGTTCTTAATCGTCATCTTGTTCAGCTCTCGATAGTCAATACACAGTCGAAGCGATCCATCCTTCTTTCAGACAAAAAGAACTGGCGCTCCCCAGGGTGAAACGCTTGGCTGAATATAGCCTTTGTCCAGTAACTCCTCCAGTTGCTTCTTCAGTTCGTACATCTCAGTAGGTGCCATACCATACGGCGCCTTAGAAATTGGTGTAGCTCCGGGTTCCAGCTCAATGGTAAATTCTACATCCCTTCGTGGAGGTAGTCCAGGTAACTCGTCAGGAAATACATCTGGAAATTCGTTCACAACAGGAATGGATGAAAGTTCCACAATTTCGTCTTCTTTCTTCATTGCATAGCACCGATTACCGTCTGACCACTGTTTCAACAATTTGATAGCTTTCATCGCCTTGATCAATTTTCCTGAGCTTCCCGGTTTCCACCCCTCGAACAGTATTTCGGAACCATCATCAGCGATCAGCGAGATATTCCTCCTTCGGTAGTTTACAATTGCTCCATATCGATTAAGCCAATCGTCTCCGAGTATCAGGTCGTCTCCTTGCATTTCTATCACGATCAGATTTGAGAGCCATTCTCTGCCTCCAAATGATACAGGGAAATTTCTAGTTTCTAAGTTCCCGACAATCCTCTCTCCACTCGGTAAACCAACAACATAAGGTTAACAAGTATGAAAACCGGAAATATTCAAACGATTTACACAAGACAAAGATATAAAAGAATGCGTAGCTCCTGTATCGAATAAAACGCTAACTGGCTGGGAAAGGATCTGGACAGTACCTGATGTGACAGCAGCATCCTGATCGTCTGTCCTCCTCATCTCGTACAAACGTGGGGGAACAGATCCGGCACTCGATGTCCCCTTTCGGTCCCATTATCCTCTGCCTCGTCCGCGGCCAAAATTTTGAGGCATCTGAACACTTTGCTGCGTCTGTTGGATACTGGATTCCTTTTGGACTGGCTGTGGTATACGGGCTCTAAAAGACTTTGAAGCCTCTTCACAAAACACTGCCCTATGTCCCTCCCGTCCACAATCAAAACAAGTTACGGCAGGTAGGGGGCAATTCCGTCGATAGTGCCCCGTCTGGGCGCAGTTAAAGCATTTCCTGGTAACATCAGTAATAGTTGATGTCGTTCCGAAGTTCTTTCCGCTCCTAACCGGGTGCGGAAGTTTCTTGAAATAGTGGAAGGATGACTGGGCCTTACGGGGCCCGCTGTTCTTGTGCTCTGTAAAAGTACCAGAGACTTTCTGTTTCTTAGATTCCGAAAATTTCTACATAGCTGCTTCCTTAATCTCATACGCCAACGCCTTATCCTGGTATTGACGGAGTGTGGTACATTCAAAACCGGACATGTACCTCTGGATTTCTGGTTTCATCCTCATATCAAAATGGATCATCATTTCTGCATCTGTTCTGACCAGATGTCGAACAAATGCCAGTTGCTGGTTAAACGTCTTAATTGCCTGGGATACTGGCACATCTGAAGGCTGAGCGGAGAAAAACTCCCAAACTTTGGCTTCCCTCACAGGACGAGGGCAATACTGAGCTTCCATCATCAATCTAAACTCTGTCCAATCAGCATCATGGTCTACAGGCCGGATGGCTTCCCACCATTCGGACGCTTCCCCTATCAGAAAATATTGAGCGATAGAGGCTCTCCGGTCGTCTGGGCAGTTAATTCCGGCAAAGATTTTCTCCAGTTCCTTCAACCAATGGTCCCAGGTGGGAGTCTTAGAAATACCATCGAATTTGGGTGGTTGCATCTTCGCTACCTCTTCCAGCCACCGATCACCTCGATTTCCCATGTCTGGGATCCCTTGCTGTCTCTCTCCCTGCTGTAGTCCCACCGCCACTTGCATTCAGTCCACGACTTGGGCGAAATGAGTCATCTGGTTCACCACTTGACGAAGGATCTCTGGTACAGCAGGTTCCGGTTCGTTATTAATAGATTGTTGTGGCTCGCCTGAACTATGACTGGCCTGATTAGAAGGCGACGCTTCCCTTTCAGCATTTATTCGTCCGCGTCCACGACCGCGACCACGTCCACGTCCGCCTCTCAACATACTGTAAGCATAAATACTCAATATACGGGAAACAACATCGTTCTAATATTCGAGTATAAAGAGACACAACATGTAAAGAACGAGATAGAGTTTAGGAACTTACAACCACCGTTTGCATGAAGACGTAGGCAGTGCAGTGATGTCATTCATGGCCGGTTACCTCAAAAGACATAAATGACCCCTCTTTTAACCCAACGGCCAAGATATCCATAATCTAGGCTCTGATACCATATTCTGTAACACCCCCGATATATTCAGGAATATTACAGCGCCGTAAATCCTTTACATAAGGATTTACAAGGCTGAAGAATTGAACAGACATTACAAAGTAGTAACAATTGGAAATAACGGAATTAAGATACAACATTTCTGACCAAGTACTGAAAATACAATTGTTCAACAGAAACTCAATAATACATCACCAAATTCAAATCCATCATAAATGACTTCGTACTCGAGTACTTATTGAAATAACCAATAAACAACAGACAAATGAACCTGTCCGAAACATAACTCTGCACCCTCGTCGTCATGCAGCTCCAGTGGTTGTTTTCCCGCTCTCCTGGATCCTGAACATAAACAAAATGTTCACCCCCGAAGGGGTTAGCACAACGATTCTAGTACAAGTACCACAACATATTATTCAACGTCACATGCAGAATAATAATAATAATAATGTAAATGATAAAATGTCAAACGAGTCTTCTCCTGCGAGAAACTCAAACATAACATACACAACTGATAATCACAACATGATATCATAACATACACATGGTAATTCCGACGATCCAGCGTTCACTGCCTAGAACCCACGATGATCCCGTCAGACCAACCCGTGGTGGAAAAACCCGTCCGATGATCCAGCGCACGCTAGCATAGATCCCCCGATGATCCCGTCGGACCAACACGAGGTGTACATACAACAACGACATACATGCACGACAATATGTATAACATCAATACATAAAACAATTAAGGTACTTACCTCGATTTGAAGACAAGGACAATACTTCCACGAAAACGAACACTCGAAGGTCGTCCTCCTCAATCAATCACGTAACAAGCTCAAACCTTAACAAAAGAAATGATATAGGATTTATCTCACATCGTACGAATGTTTAACAATTTGATTTACGGCCAAAGGCTCATAAAATGTAATCTGCCTGAACTGCTTAGCGCACGCTAAGTACTCTGTGTAGCGTGCGTTAAGTCTGCTCGATAGTGCACGCAAACAACAAAGCCTAGCATACGCTAACTATGCATGGTCAGTACTTCACTGATCAGTCGACTGACTCATCTGATGGCCTAGCGTACGTTACGTACCCAACGTAGCGTACGCTAACTCGTGCTCGATAGCGCACGTTAATCTACATAGCTTAGCGTGCGCTATCTGTGCATGGCAGTTTACTGCTGGGCAATAGATGGACCTCAACATGATCAAACCAAATGAAATCCTCAGTGTTAGTTCATGTTACCTCCATGAACATCATGTCATACGGTTACGAATGATCAAACGGATAACAACAACTTCGGATTTAAGGATATGTATACTATTATGAAACCATCTTCCATTTCGACTACAATCTTCATACGACAATTCGAAAGGCTTAACGGTTTATATCGAAACCTTTATGTCAATCAAAATTATCATATTTTAGTTGTTTAACATTCCATCTATACTAGATAAATCCTTCCATGATCAATCCCTTAGATTCATCTAGCAATAATTATGTTAAAGTCAAGTCCATGATTGCTATGAAGTCATCTACTAGATTTGGATTACCAATGATAGAAGCTTCCTCTACTTGATCATTATAATAGGATTCGAATCGTGATGTTCATAATCAAGGCACTTGAGGCATAACCATCTCTATATTCCAAACATGATGCATGTTGAATAATTCACTAATGAAAAATCAATATCTTGTTAACATGATCATCTAATTCTTTAGAATCCAACTCTAAGTCTGTAGATAGGTTGAACATACCTTAATATGACGAAAATCACTGAACCGTAATGTAGAATACGACTCCAGTTGGTTGTATGCCACTCCAAGGTGCTATTCCACTCCAATGATCACTCACAAGTGATAACCAATATACAAGGATCAATAAGATGTGTTCTAAGTGTGTAGAAGGATTATTATAGCTCTCTGGACTCTCAAGGATGAAGAATGGACGAATGAAATATGAGCCAAAATGGGTTGTTGTCCCATTTATAATATTCTGCATTTTAACTAATTAGCGCACGCTACTCAGTTTTCCTTAGCGCGCGCTAATAAGAGTTGACTTCAATACTGTCCAGGTTCATCCGCGGGAATCTTATTCGGACCCATGTACCGGCTGGCGCATGTGCTAGCCGTCCAGTTCAATAATTGAGTTCTTAGCGCACGCAACTCCTACATGCATAGCGTGCGCTAGTAGTAGCCCGATAGCACGCGTTAAGCTACATTCTTAGCGTGCGCTATCACGAGTTTGCATGAGAGATTTTGTATGTTTCTATACTTATGTATAATGATATCAATGCAAGAAATATCATACACCAATAATCAAAACCACAAATCCGAATAATACAGGGTTTGAATACAGATGAAATACACCGTAATAAATCCGGATATTACACACGACGCACCTGATAGCCGTGAGGACGACCCTGTCACCTATGACCAAGCGATAGTGATGTGGACTCCGATAAATGGCAAGAAGCAATGGAAGATGAGATAGACTCGATGCATACCAATCAGGTCTGGACTCTAGTAGTCTACCAACTGGCATGAAGCCTATTGGAAGTAAATGGATCTATAAGAGAAAGACTGATGGGGATGGAAAGGTTGACGCCTATAAGGCCAGGCTTGTGGCAAAGGGTTATACCCAAAGGGAAGGGATCAATTTTCATGATACCTTCTCGCCTATAGCTATGATCAAGTCGATTCACATGATGCTTGCCATTGCTGTCTATTACGATTATGAAATATGGCAAATGGACATCAAAACGAATTTTCTAAATGGATACCTCGAGGAGGAAATCTATATGGAACAGCCTAAGGGTTTTGTGTCCAAAGCTAATATTCATAAGGTGTTTAAGCTGCAACGAGCCATTTATGGGATGAAACAAGCTTCTCGGAGTTGGAACCTTCGATTTGACGAAGCAGTCAAGGATTTTGACTTCGTGCGAAATGAGGAGGAACCATGTGTTTACAAAAAGGTCAGTGGTAGCAACATTGCGTTCCTAGTAATATATATAGATGATATTCTACTTGTAGGAAATAACGTAGCAATGCTCAGCACTTTGAAAGTTTGGCTTTCTAAAACATTCTCCATGAAAGACTTGGGAGAAGCTTCCCATATTCAAGGGATCCGTCGTTACAGAGATAGACCGCGAAGAATGATAGGACTTTCCCAGGCCCTCTATAAAGATAAGATCCTGAGAAGATTCAAGATGGATGAATCTAAAAGAGGGTTCCTTCACATGCGACATGGAATTCATCGCACCACGAAAATGTGTCCTCAAAGTGAGGAAGAAAATAGAGAGATGAGTAAGGTGCCCTATGCCTCGGTAGTGGGTAGCCTCATGTACGCTCTGTTGTGCACGAGACCGGACTTAGCCTATGTTGTTAGTATGGTAAGTAGTTTTCAAGCAAACCCGGGAAGGGAACACTGGACTGCCATCAAGAACATTCTTAAGTACTTGAGAAGAACTAGAGATTTGGTTCTTACTTACGGTGTTGGAGGACTGAAGGTGGTTGGATTCACCGATTATGATTTCCAAGGAGATAAGGACGACTCTAAGTCGACATCTGGCTATTTTTTTACTCAGTAGAGTACCAAGGTGCCTCAGAGGCTAGCAAGGAAGCATTTTGGATGCAGAAGTTTGTGCAAGAACTTCAAGTGGTGCCTAATGGGATCTGCCTATATCACTATTTTGTGATAATGATGGAACTGTCGGTCAAGCCAAGGAGCCAAGGGCTCACCACAACACCAAGCATATAGAGAGAAAGTATCACATCGTTCGAGAGATGGTTGAAAAAGGATATGTTTCGTTGCAAAGAGTAGACTCAGAAGACAATGTCTCTGATCTGTTGACTAAGCCGTTATCTCTGGCTGTCTTGGAAAGACATCTGAAGAACATGGGTATTGGATACCATGATGTGTGGCATTGAGTGCAAGTGGAAGATTTTTAGAAATATGCCCTCGAATGCCACTCAGGGGATGAGAGAGAAGGGGCATTGTACTTGTAATTATGGAATTATCAATTAAAGGCAATATGATTCATTCACTGTTTATTGTATTTCAAATGCATTCTTCATTTGGTAAATATTGAAGTGAAGTCCATGTAAATAAGAGCGGACATTCCATTCTCGTTATGGGATAAGAGAAGATGTACTGGAAGTGTTTAAAGTTTATTTACATAAACCGTTCGCAAGTCGATAAACTTAATTGGCATTAAGTTTTGAGTAAGACTTGTATAACTGATGCTAGGAAGTGTGCATGTCTTGATAGCATAGTTATAAGTATATTAGTGGGACCAGTATACTCGAACACGACTCATACTTGATTTAGTCACACAGTATTCACTCTTGGAGAGTCGATGACTAATCGAAATATTGTGATAGTACACGTGGACCTTTTACTTGAGGGTTCAGTAGGAGATGTGCCTATGACGTTTAGTTTGTCATTAGAGCAGTTAGACTCATTTGCTTAATTGCTGAGTCAACCTTGAAGTGCGGACTATACGGACATGTAGCAGTCTTTATTGTACACCAAGAAAGGATTATATCTCTTGTTAGTGAGCAGGCGAATGTCCTATACGGTTAATGGCAAATAAGATCATAAGTCTTTGGCCAAAGCATTCTGATCTAGTCGTATTAGATACACTAGTAATTAGTCGGTTTTGATTTGCATTAACACATGTATAGTGTCTAGTCAACAGCAGGGTTTGACTTTACCGTGACCCAAAGACTTGATCAGGACATCTGATGAAGGGTCTATATCTATATGGTATTCACGACATAATGGTTCTGGAATGATCCCTTCATTCATTCTTAGTCGAGGTTTACAGTGTGGCCTGCTAGGCTGGCTGCCCGCACTCAATGGTTCCTCCCAATGCCGGCTGAGACGGACCTAAAGAGTTGCGCATCAGGATCGTTGACGTATTAATAAGAATTTATCATCTCTCTATTAATATTAGATATTGGATATCCAATTATGATTTATTGGATAAATCAAATGGCGGCCTTATGAATTGAAATTAAATTATTGGGTAATTAATTTAATTCATAAATAATATTTCTTGAAGAAATATTTGTATTTGATATAATTAATTAATTGGATTAATTAATTAAGTATAAATACATTAGAGATAAAACGGAGTGTATTTATCGGAGTCCGCTACATTATGGAGGGTGTTTCAGCTGGGAAAACCTTCGGAGAGGAAGGAAAAGTTGAAAATAATGAGAAGAGAGAAGGGGAAAAACAAAAGGAAATAAGAATTGAAGAGATTGAAAAGGAAGATTCTGAAAAACAAGAAGGAGTTGAAAAACTGGAGGAAGGATCTGACGAAGGAGGAGAAGTTGAAAAGGAGAAAAAAGTAGAAGTCGAAAAAGAAGGAGTTGATGAAGCTGAAAAAGGGAAAACAGAAGAAATAGAACAGGAAGAAGAATGTGAGAAATAAGAAGTAGAAAAAGAAGAAGTTGGAGAAAAAGAAGTAGGAGAAAAGGAGGAAGAGAGAAAAGATGATGATGGTGATGAGTATGGAGCACCTGATCAAGCCTCCTGTTCTCATCAGTCATCTGAAGATGACAGATCGGGTACCCCAGTCAAGACCCCATCTGATCAACAGCCAGCAGATAGGTGTCTCGGCCCGTTTCTTGGAAACTTCCTAATGGGCCGCCCCCACCTTCTCCTCTCTTGTCTTGATGTGGCATTATTATCTTGTGGGATCTCACCATTATTTGGTCTTTTAATAATGCCATATGCATGTGATGTGGTGGGATCTTTATTCCTTTATATTGTATAACAATTCACATCACCACACTACCTTGGGGAGCATTCGGCCAAAGCCAATTTGAGAGAAAGAGAGAAATTTTCTTTCTTGTTCAATTCTTCATCTTGGAGGTGAGAAAAAAGATAATAAATAAAGAGAGAAAAATTCCTACGAGGTTCCCCAGCCGTGTTCTTGGAGAAAGGAGTCTTGTAGATTTTTTCGGGCAATTTTCGACACGTGGTGACATAGAGGCATCGGATTTTCGGTGTTGGGGACGAATGGATTTCGTGCTCGTGCTCGGGTTCATGATCATCCTCAACTTACGAAGATATTATCAAAGGCTTCAAGGGTATGGGACCTTCATCCTTTTATCTTCGTTATTTCTTTTCATATATACGTTACTTGATCGATCCTGTTTGGGATTCTTTTATTATTCCGCTGCATATTCGGTTTTGTTTCCGGAATACCAACATTAGTATGATATAGGATATTTTATGTTAGGTAGTTAGTGTGGGTCATTTCATTATGCGTCAGCTATGGGAAACCTCATGTATGCTATGCTTTGCACTAGACCAGATATCTGTCATGCAGTGGGCATGGCTGCTAGATATCAATCGAACCCAGGACCAGGACACTTGATTGTCGTCAAGCACATACTCAAGTACCTGAGAAGGACTAGGGAGTATATGATAGTATATCAATCAGACGACCTGTGTCCAGTGGGTTATACTAACTCATATTTTTCATCAGACAAAGAAAAGTCCAAGTCTACTTCAGGTTATGTGTTATCCTGGGAGGTGAAGCCATTAGTTGGAGGAGTGTGAAGCATAAATGCATCCCGGACTCTACCATGAAAGCCGAGTACGTGGCAGCCAAGGAGACGGTATGGCTCAAGTACTTCCTGCAGGACTTAGATGTGATTCCCAATTTTCCAAAGGGTATTACACTTTATTATGACAATACCGGTGCAGTCGAAAATTCGAGGGAACCACGAGCCCACGAGTAAAGTAAACATATCAACCACAAGTACCACATCATACAACACTTCGTAAAGGAAGGAGACGTAGTTGTAGCCAGGGTTACATCGGAAGATAATCTTGCTGATCCTTTCACAAAAGGCCTACCTTCAAAAGTTTTTGAAAGGCATGTGGAAGAAATGGGATTACGATGTATGGCAGCATTACTTTGAGTATAAGTGGGTGAAATGAGAGACTATGTAATAGAGTAGTATACTTAAAAACATGCTTTGAGCATAAGTGGGAGATTATTAGGGTTGTATACTGCAAAGCATACTTTATGCTTGTATTACCTTATTTTCGTGTAACTACATATGAGAATATTAATTACATTTAATCACATGTTTTGCATATTTATTCACATTATGGTTATGCAAATGAAATGTCTAATTATTTTATATTGTAGATAATGTGGTGTGCTAGTGTCAAATGGTGGATCACATTATCGATGCCTTATAAAATAATATAATAGTTCACAACCTATATAATTATTAGACAAATTATATGAAAGGTTGTAGTGTATGCTTGAGATTAGTTGGCTTTGACTATTAGCATACATTAGCGTATTTGCATACGTTGAACTGGATCGAGGTGAGATAGTGTCTTGTCTATTGACTGTAAGAAGAACGAAATCTCGAAAAAAATATTATTTCTTAATTATAAGTATATAATATTTAATCTTGTATTTATAATATTTATTGTTTTGATTTACCATTGGTGAGAGTCAAAATGATCGACTCAATAAGCTTCGTATCTTGGGAAATAATATTATTTATATGACAATTATTATTACTAGAAGTCGTGTCCCGAATCGTGCGGGTTGATGATGTCCCCTTGAGAAGCTCGATAATGATTATTATATTAAACCATCCAGGTGGATTTAATTTCGATATAATAATAAGGTTCGAGTGGTACTACTCTTGGATAAGATATTAATTAATTAAAACTGTCAGTAGCTTATAATTAATTAATGGATATTTAAACATGGGAAATAATATATTTAAATAAGTTGCCCGATTTCGTAAATTGGGATTTAGGTTGGAAGTGCAATATTAATTCTTTAGCGGATTGAATTGATATTAATAGACTCAGTATATTAGGAATGATCCTAATATGGAAATTTGAGGTTTATTAGGAGTCCTTCCCTAATCCTCCTTAAGATCCCTTGTAGTAGTCCAAGAGCCTATAAATAGGACATCATGGGTTCAACCGAATTGTTGATCACCAAGTTTGTGAGATCGATTTTCTTGTTTTCTGTTTAATTCTGGATCTTGACTTGTGTCTTTGATTCCACAATTTATATAACACATTAATTTTCTAAGAGTGATTACACAATAGTAGAAAATAAGGAAAAATCAAGCGACTTTCAAGAAAGAAGATTTCACCGATCCATATTGTGTCCAAGCAAGATCCGGTAGCTCATTGCCCAAACAGCATCCGGATTAAGGTGGATTATACTCTAGAAGGTCTAAAGGTAGAAATACAAGGAGATCAAGAAGAAAAGCAACCACTACGCTTCAAAGGTAATATCCTGTGATCTTTGATCTAGATTAGGATATTCAATTACCAACATATTTATTTAATAAATAATAAATAATATTTAAATTCCTTATTAATCTTAGTAATTAATTAATTACCATGCCTAAATAGATTTTATGCTCGTGGATGCGTAAAACGCGTTTATCAAACTTTCACCAACTTCGCTTCCGTTTTGTTTTGTTTCCAACAAATAAAACAAACTGGACGATGACATTCAGGCTTGTTAACACACGCAATGGAGAAAGTTAACGCACGCAACAAATACAACTTCACGTACGTAAGACATTGAGCTTAACATACGCTATGAAAGTTTGAAATGCAAATTTAAATATTAGTCCGTTGGAAAAATCTAGAAAGTCAACTTGTACAATATTCATATACCCATTGTACTTAACGTACGCAACGTTAAGATATAACGTATGCAAAAGAGGTAAGATTGCTAGTGGACTATACTGGTCAGATCCTAACGTACGTAACCTAGCATGGTTAACGTACGCAAAAATGCCTAACATACGCTAAGGGGAGAGCATAGCGTACGCTATGAAGGAGCAGGCAGCAACGGCTAATTTGAGGCTTTGGAGTCTATAAATACCACTTCATTTGGTATTCAACATGCAATAACTCTAAGTATAATTGATATTCAACTGAGATTATATTCATTGTTGTTGTAATAGAGCTTAATTGACAAGAGTTTGAGGATTGATTCACTCAACCATATACGAGAGGAAAGAAAGGTTATTTAGAATTATAATCTAAATCCAAGTGAGGTTTTTCTTGTACCGATAGAAAGGTATAAAGGTTATTTCCTTATCCGATAGAAAAGGAAAAATGGTTCATCTTGGACCGAGAAAAAGACAAGACTGTGACGATTTATCTTGGACCGATTGAAGATAAAATTGCAACGGTTTATGTTGAACATATAGAAAAAGATAAATAAAGGAGAGAGGACATAGGCAATTTTCCAAACCTCTATAAATCTCTGTGTCATTTATATTCCGCACTTATCTATCGCTTCCGCACGGGAATAGAGTTTAATATTCTACAATGAACTATTCAACCCCACTTCTAGTGACGGTACCAATCCAACAAAGAGTACACAAAGGCTAAGAGAGAATCTCGAGTGTACCTGCAATCATATTGGTGTTGGGATCATCAGCCTTCTTCATTTCATAAACCAGGGGCTTGCCATCCCTGACACTAGGAGTAACTACATGGAAGCCACAACCTCCACCTCTGTTTGGCCCCGTAGTCTAATGGAAAACGAATGGAGTGGTGGTGTCCTGAACCACTAACTGTACAAGAGCATATGAAGCCATCAGATTATGTCCTGATTGGCATATACAAAAACGAGCATGATGTCCAACACCTCCGTAGGTATGGCATGTAACGCGGACATTTGGAGCAGACGTGGCCCTGCTCCTTATAGTTAAAGCACACAATGCGAACTGGCCGCTCGGGATAGTGATTCTGCTAGTTTGGCCACTTAGAAAAAGTTGGGCCAGCTTGGGGCTTCTTGAACGTCCCCTGATTACCATCGGGTTGGTTCTAGTTCCTCGATCTCTTACTAGCAGACGACGGCTGCTTCTTAGAAATATCTTCCATAGTAAGTTCTTACTCGAGAGCTTTCTCAATGAACTCAAGTAGAGTTGTGAAGTAATTATTGAGTAATTGTATCCTCATCCGAGGTCTCAACCTCTTAAAAAGTGTGTGATCTTATCATCCTCCATTTGAACAATCGACGAGAAAAATGGGAAAAGCTTTTGAAACTACTCGGCAATGCACAACACATCATCATCATCAGATAGGTCCGAATTCAGCAATTGTGATAACTTAGCCTCTCATAGTGGGGCCGAATAGTATCTATCCAGCATGAGATTTTTTAGTTCATCTCAGCTGCACAAACCATCGGCCTACTTCATGAAAAACCACCAAGAATAGGCTCCCTTACTTAGATAGTAATCCACCATAGTAACCCGATTCCCTTCGGGGCAATCGACCATCTCGAACAACTTATCGAAATGATCGATTTAGTGAATAATATCAACAGCCTCAATGGAGCCCTCAAATGTCGGAGGCTGCTGGCGAGAGATGTCGCCAATAATCTAACTCACGACCCCATCGTGCAAAATAGGTGACAACTTGGGTCTCTGTTGCTGGCCAACAGTGGTAGCATTCTGTTGAACTAATACTTTTATCACACATTTTGATGATGTTCGTAGTTAAAATAATCATTTCAATCACACAAGCTTAATCTTACAAAAACATTACATAATCATTTTTGGCAACAATAACATACACTATCATAGATACATAATGCACGTAATACTTATTCAGCTGAACCGGCCAACAATACACTGTAATGTATGCGGTGCCCTTATCATAATGCACTTAAATCTCACCTAGTTGATTTTGTGTGAAGTGTTAAAATCTATGAGGTTACGTAGCTAGATAAGGGACACTATCAAACAAGCATAACGCACACAAAGTCGTGATTGTAACCTATATAATGTTCAAATTTCAGTTGTACTGCTTTCAGAAGGTCAACACACCGAACGGTCACATACAACTTAACATACGCTACACGTGCTTGTTAATGGATACTAAGCTTTTGTATTGAATTCGAAATTGGATCATTGAAGGTCAACCATTCAACGATTAATTTCATGAAGTATCTATTGTAAAAGAGATTATAACGTACACAATGTAAAAGACATAGGCTACTGGATGTGACTAGGCTGATCTTACAGCCGCTACAATGCGAATATTATGGCCGTTATACCGTTAACGTATGCAAGTGACACAGTATAACATACGTTAGTGAGGAGAATTGTGCTAACATCACTTGGCTCTTAAAGGTTATAAATAAATGGTTTTTAGAGACCTTGACACACAAGAATTCATTGCAAACACAAGACTATCATCTTTTGACCTTATTTCATATATACTTTTGAGAGATAAAATAACGTATTGTACCTGCTATAAGAAGAATTGTTAAAATAATCTTCTATATACGTTCTTGTATGACTCTGAGTTATTATTCTGTAAGGCGAGTAATTGTACTCGCAAAACTCTTTATAATTTTGTGAAGTTGTCTTGTACCCAGAAAAACAAACGTGCTAGTTGTGGTTGTACTTGAAACTGAAGTTCGGCACTAATCTTGAAAATGTTATTGTAAAGAGTTGGCGCAAAACTTTCTTTTGATTACTCTGATTTCATTTGCTTCCGCACAAAAAGAGTTTAATACTCTACACCACACTATTCAACCCCAATTCTAATGGCATTACCAATCTAAGAATTGGTATTGAAACGATCTCTTTTTCATCGGTCTAATACCCCCTAGAGAAAAGATCCAGAAATAGCCTATATTCCCACTTTTGAAGGCAATGCTATAAATCATCCTCCCTTATTCTACGGTTCAAATGCCATGACTTAGAAGCAGAAAATGTCAATTTTCATTAAGGCTCCTGATATCAATATGTAGAAGGTCATTGCTCTTGGACCAACAATTCCGAAGAAATCTGACAGCTCTCTTACGATTTTTGAAGAATATGAGGAGGCATACTGAAAAAATGATCATTTCAATTATAAATCTACTCAACTGCTTTACTAGGCTCTTAATCCAAAAGATTACAACGGAATTTCTTAGTGTGAGACGGCCAAATAAATTTGGAAAATGCTGGAAATTATTCATGAATGTACGAGCCAAGTCAACGAAAGTAAAATAAATATGCTCCTTGATGATTATGAGCTATTCAAAATGAAGTAGATAAAAGCATCACTGCCATGCTTGAACGGTTCTCTACTATCAAAAATGGGCTAGCCTAGAGGTGGTATGTGGGCCGGTCGCAGAACAGCCCGGCACGGCCCGCCACGCTTAAAAACCGGCCCGGACCGGCCCGTTTACTATTTGGCCCGGACCGGCCCGTTTACTATTTGGCCCGGACCGGCCCGTGTACATTTAGGTTATGTGGGCCTTAGGGGCCTTTGTTTTAGAGGCCCAGCCAGGCCAAGCCGCCTAAAACCTGCCGGCCAAGACCGGCCGAGCCCGTGTTAGCAGTGAGCAGGAAGGCCCGATCCGTTTAGCCCGTCTAAAGACCGTGAACTGGGAATGCCCAATAGGGTTTTTTATTTCTTTCCTACCAATTTATAGCCTGAAAAATGTACAAAATTCAGTTTTCATTTAGTAAATCACATCTTATTATGTCCAAGAGGCATGCAGTAGTGAGAGTACATTTTAGCATTCTATGTCCACTAACATTTCACACTCGACAATAGTCTGGTGCACTATAGGAGCACTTCGCAATTAACTTGAAGAGGAGTAAAATGAGAGAGAGAGAGAGGGAGAGAGAGTTGTTCTTTCTTTATAATAAAGTTCAAGTTCATTTTGTTGGTCCTTGTAATAAAATTTCTGTCTTACAATGAAGAAAAAAAATGTTCAGCTCGGCCCGGCCCGGCCCGGCTCGTGAACTGCCCGGCCCGGCCCGGCCCATGAACACAATGGGTTGTGGGTCGGGCCGGGCCTTATGTTTGTAAAAAAAGACCGGCCCGGCCCGGCCCGCCAAAAAAGAAGGACCGGCACGGCCCGGCCCTTAAATGGAGCGGGCTTTAGCAGCCCGGCCTGGACCGGCCCGGGCCCGGCCCGAATACCACCTCTAGGCTAGCCTCTTTTGGCAAACCTATCTCGAGTAGAGATAAGCAAAGAAAATTCTAAGATCACTACCCAGAGAATGGGATGCAACAGTAACGACTATGACGAAGTCAAAAGATCTCAACATCATGGAGTTCAGTGCTCTCATTAAGTCTCTTATTAATTATGAGATTGTTCACGAATCCCGAAACTCTAAGATGAAGCCCAAGGAACGCGAGAGGACAATAGTGTTTAAAGCTAAAGAAGAAAGTGACCGAGAAGATGAACCGATCGAAGAAGAAGATGAAGAATCTGCACTCTATGCCAGAAATATCAAAAAACAAAAAATCTTTTGCATAGACGCTGGAAGGATATTTCTCGGGAATCTAAGAACGAGTTTAAAAGAGCCATTTCCCTCAAATAAAGTTTGAAAATACTTGCCGAAGATGTGGTGTCCCTGGATATTTTGCAAACTGTCGGGCTCCTACCTTTGTCAATCTATCGTAAACCCCTCATGAAAAATTCAAGAAGAAGGAAGGATATATCGCCAAATGGAGTGACGGACAAACACTAATTTAAGGCTTTCAAAGGCTAAGCATCAGTAAAGGTATGCTACATAGTATGAGCACTGTCGCAATTTTCAAAGAAAGTCTTTTCTACGGTAACACCATGAATAGCGCAGAGCAACGCCCAATATGCCGACAACTCCCACCAAGAAAGGCTAGGGAACGGTAGAGGTGGATGATTTTATGTTTGTGCTTATGAGGTGCAATTTCCCATTATGTTAGATGGTTGTATTTATATGTGTAGACTAAGTCAAGATAGGAGAATCCCAATTAAATTAAGATTTCTTGACTTGCTTTTCACATAATGTGAAAAGTTCTAGAATAGGAGAAGTCCCAAAATGAAGCAATTTCGGAGAATAATTAAATTCGAAGCAAAAATGAGCCCCGTTTTCCAAATGAATGGACTTCTCTTTCACAAATCTTACTCCAAGACTCAATCTTTGAGCATTAATTTTTCACTTCTCCGATCTTGGATTTGTGATATTAAATATGCCATGATTATCTACTTAAAACTTAGATCCCAATTACGATGTTTTTTTTTCAATTTTAGCGACGCGTCGAATTTGTGAAGTCTAGTCAAAGTCGAACTGTAACCTATTTAGTTCCAAAAATCTCAACAATAGGAGAGTTGGGAGTCATGTGGTCTAACACATGGCTCAAAAGTGATGAAAGTTTCAGATTAACAACTCCACCATTACCCATGTTCGAAGATATAAATGTGGGTGATATTTTTATTCCGGGTACAGGCACTGGGATTTGGAAATTATATCCGAAGTTTACAATCAAGATGATAGGCGTGCCATTCTAAGAACTACTCCTGCACCTTATGGGTTCGATGACGATCAAAATGTTCATTTCCCCAAAGACGGAAAGTATTCGGTTAAATCGGCATATCCCAAAGTTAGTACATGGAGAATAATCAGTAATCCGACCTGCTTGGAATTGGCTGTAGAAGTTGTGGGTGCCTTCAAAAATAAATATATGTGGAATGAGATTATTTTAAGGTTGGTTGTCTGTTTGAGCCATTCTTTATAGACGTCATATTTGTGATACTGCATTATGCCCTATGTGTAGTGAAGAGACTGAAAATTTGTGGCACTTAATCAATTCTTGCAAGTTTGCTATCGAGTGTTGGAAATTAATGGGATTATGGTATGAGATTGATAAAAGAGTTGAAGCGGTCGAAGGTTTCACTGTTATTCCTAAAATAATTGCTGAGATGAAAGTGGTGCAGCTCGAGTTATTAGTTATAGCAGCTTGGCAGATCTGGAAGTCCCGAAATGATATAGTATGGAAGGACTGAAACATTAGTCCTGTTGTGGCTATGAGATGTGCTTCGACCTATCTGCTAGAGTGGAAGCAAGCGTAATCTGCCAGGCGTAGTGAAATATGCGGCCTGTTTCTTATGTGAGATGGCATCGTCCACCGGCATCAAGGGTGAAGTTGAATGTTGATGCCTCGTTCTTAGTCCATGGAAACTAGGGTCGGCATGATTTTACAAGATGAGATGCCTGAGTTTAATGCTTGTCGAACATTAATAAAAGGAGGATTAATGGAAGTTCATGATGATGAAGCTTGGTGAGTGTATGGGGCTGTTAAATGTGTCTCTGCTGGGATTTGCTGATGCAGTAATGGAATTGTATGTGCAGGTCGCATTGGGCTCGAAAGTGAGATATGATACCGCTTTTGGTAATTATATTGTATTTTGATGTGATTGTGTTACATTGCGATTATGCTAGTAACCACAATCTGTGGTGTTCAAAAATACCCGACCCGAACTACCCGGCCCAACTACCCGATGACCCGAACTAAATATTCCGGGTATTTTTAAAATTTTTAAAAAAATTTCGGGCCGGGTACCCGACTCAGAAAAAAGCCATATAATCGGGCCGGGTCATGGGCCGACTTGTTGTGTAAATTCGGGTACCCGAAAACCCGATTATATTTTAATGGTTATTTTTTTAATAAATTTAATTATTTGATTTGTAATTATATGAAACTTTATCTTTCAAATAATATGAATTATATTTAATATGAGAATTTATATATTTTCAGTAATGGTATTTATTCTCACTAGTTTGGAAATTTACAAGAAGATAATATCTTTAAATAAAAAATAATATATTCTTTCATATAATTGAATATTGAATTAAGCATAATTATATAATAAAAAAATGATATATATAAAAAATTTTAGTTAGTTTTGAAATTTACTTATTGTACGGAAAATATTTATAATGTATTTAGTACTCGGGGAATTAATTTATATAATAAATTCTAAAATAAATTTATATTAAAATTACAAATTATTTATAAAAATTTAAAATTAGTTGTATTAAATTTTGGGCCGGGTACCCTATGACCCGACCCGAAAAAATAAGGTACCCACTTTTGGTGCAGGACTTTTCTGCCTGGGTCACGGTCAATTTTTCATTACTCAGATAACCTGCAGTAAATTCGGGTACCCAATTGTTATGAACACCCCTAACCACAACTAGTGTGTATCTTGCATCGTACATCATATAGTGTGTTATGTCGAGATTTATACCTCTCAACAGGCGATCGCCTCAGAGACCGGGCGACCGAGCCAGAGCCCAACAACCAAGGCGGATTGGCCGACCGAAGGTCCCAGGAGAAGTCCCGGTGCGAGCGATCGACATCTAAGGCGATCGTCTCTCGATACTTGGCGATCGACCCCCTGGTGACCAGCAATTGACGACCGCCTCATGCCACGTGAAGTCCAGCGCCCGTCTAGTCGGCAAAGGCCGAAGCCCAGGACAGTGACCCACGTGCAGATCCGGAGAAGGTGCCGCAAGACATGGATCGTTGACCACAGCCTGTCAGCATCTTCTCACCAACCGACAGACCCGCCGAAAGTTGTACAGTGGGACCGCCTGGACAGCAACTCAAGATGCGTGCTAGCTCCTCATTGGACCGCACAGCTGGCTGCCAGCAGCAGCCGTAGACTTTAAGGCAGACAACCCATATGACATAAAGGCGATCGCCCCTTATTATATTATATGAAAGGCGATCGCCCGTCAGAAAACAAGGCATCCCAGCTCCTATAAATAGAAGGCTGCCCACACTTGGAAAAAAGGCCAACTCTCGGATCTTTGACTATGAAACTCTCTGATTCTCGGTGGCTTTTGACAGAACTTGGCTTTCTTACTCTTGGCAACAGCTATCTCTCGGCTTAGCAAGAACACGTAAAGCTTCGCTCAAGAGCTAGATAAATAGGATCTTTTACACTCATTGTAATTGCATTCTTACATTAATACTTGTATCCCCGAATATTCGTATTAATAGCATCTCGCGAGAGCATTCAAGACCAGGCCTAACAAACCCGGCAAATCTTGTGTTATTCACACCCCCACGGAAGTACTCCCGCAACTTTGTTTGTTGTCCGTCCATTCCAGCAATATTCATCTTCGGATAATATTTTGGGCAACAACAATTAGCGCTAGAAGAAGGGGCATCAACCCTCATTTTCATTCCTACCATCTCGAAGAACACTCACTGTTCTCCGGGGCAGATACCTGAAGAAACACTCACTGTTCTTTAGAGAAAATCTTTCAGAATCATGACTTCTGCCTCCACGTCAAAAAGAGCCGCCGGTCGATCCGCCAGACGCCTCGTTCCGTCTCAATCCGAGCCACAGCCTATGGCGGAGGGTAGCCTCCGCGATCCGAGACTCTCGATCCCGCCCCCGAGGGACGGCCCAAGCCTCTCGCTCGATCAGCTCCAAACCGCGGAACAGATCGAAGAGGCTATAGCCATCCTACAGGAGCGACGGAGAGCTTTCGACGCGCCGCCCGCTATAACCCCCTCGGCCATCCGCCGCGTGAGCAAACGGAAGTTCAAGGGGCTACTGATCGAGCGATCTCCAGGAGGCCCCGATTCGCAAGAAAAGGCGTCCGCAAGGACGAACACCTCCGTCTTCAGCCGCCTAGGCAGCGACCCATCTTGGCGACCGGGGCAGTCCGGCCCCAGCCACGAGACGACGGAGCCCGAGTCCATCACCAGGAGTTCGGCATACCCAACTCCCAGAAGGCAGACCAACCATTTGGCTCGTCTTCGCCAAAGAACCGAGGTCGGCGACCGCAGAGTCAGGAGATCGGTACACGATCGCCTTGGCTCCCGCTCCGGAAGCCGAACCACAAGCGACCATGCTACAGCAATGGCCGCGATGCAACGCCAGCTCGACGACATGAAGGCGCTCCTATAAACTGGGGCAGGCGCCGATAGCAAGATCGCCGAGCCGAGCGAGCCACTCGCGACCCACATCGAGCTCGCCCTCGTGCAGCGTAGGATCGCTCCTCCCAAACACCTCTGTACGAGGGGAGGTCGGATCCCAAGACTCACCTGAGCAAGTTCCGGATCTACATGACCGGGTGCGGGGCATCAGACGCGACCAGGTGCCGAATGTTCCCGCTAACACTGGGCGACCTGGCCCATACGTGGTACATCTCACTGCCACCACGATCCATCAGTTCCTTTGATCAACTGGCGAACAACTTCACAGCGTACTTCGCCACCAAGGTCGCTCGACCAGAAGGTCCCCATCGCATGATGCAGATCAGGCAAGGGGAAGAAGAGTCCGACTCGGACTACATCGACTGGGTAGTCGAGATCATCCTCAACGGCGAGCCCGTAAGCGATGAGATCGCCCTCTACTCGGTCCTAGGGGGATTCGATGGTCTTTCGCCTATGTTCAGGCATCTCACAAAGGACCTCCCCCCGACCTACGCGATCATCCGCACCAAAGCCGCAGATTTTCTGGCCAGGCAAAGGTTACTTCTCAACCTATGAGCAACGCGATCGGCAGCCGAACAACGATCACCAGTCTTCCAGCCCGATCGCCATTATCAATCAACATGGCCAAAACCGGAGGAGTCGTTCGCCATCCACAGTTCATCATCTAACATGGTGGACTACGGCACGAGATCGCCTCCACCGCACAACATATACCGTCGAAGGTCGGCATCCACATGACGATCCGAGGTAGAAGAGTGCAGCCATGGTCCTGGTAGTCGATGGAACCGACTGCTTCGGCCATGCAAGGTCCCTTTGGGCCAAGATCGCCCGCCCTTCGTTTAAATATGAGGCCGACGTAGTCTGAGGGCCCTCCAAAACTAATCAGTGGGCACGATCGCCCGCCCTCAAAGGTTCATCATCTAACATGGTGAACCCGGACAATGCGACGTGCCACTACCCCCATCTCAACGTACACCGTCGAGGGTCTCTATCTTCATGGCGGGCCGAGGTGGAAGCAGAGCTAACAAGCCGCGGAAGTGGAGTTGATTAATCCGACGACGCCCCATGCAAGGACTCCTCTAGACCAAGAATGCACGCCCTTCGTTTAAATACGAGGCGAGGCGCAACCTAAGAGAGGACCCTCACAATAAAATGAGTCACGAGACAGACAATGTCGCTCGCGCATAAGACACGGTCATGGAGTCGGTCCATAGAACTCCGCGACTGTGCACGATTCCTCAGTGACGAAACAATCAGCTTTCTACGAGGGATCGGCCAAAATTGTTTATTGCAGGTACAAGACCGAAGATAGCTAGCCAATCGACCAGATCGCCTAAGTCCGAAACCAAAGACTGCTCAACGGGTCGCCCCGTCCTTGTCCTTAGCGATCGCCAGCAAGAACCACCTCACCCCGTTCTTCAACATCGGAGCAAGCTGGGGGGCAATTATTATGTCGAGATTTATACCTCTCAACAGGCGATCGCCTCAGAGACCGGGCGACCGAGCCAGAGCCCAATAGCCAAGGCGGATTGGCCGACCGAAGGTCCCAGGACAAGTCCCGGTGCCGAGCGATCGACATCTAAGGCGATCGTCTCTCGATACTTGGCGATCGACCCCCTGGTGACCAGCAATTGATGACCGCCTCATGCCACGCGAAGTCCAGCGCCCGTCTAGTTGGCAAAGGCTGAAGCCCAGGACAGTGACCCATGTGCAGATCCGGAGAAGGTGCCGCAAGACATGGATCGTTGACCATAGCCTGTCAGCATCTTCTCACCAACCGACAGACCTGCCGAAAGTTGTACAGTGGGACCGCCCGGACAGCAACTCAAGACGCGTGCTAGCTCCTCATTGGACCGAACAGCTGGCTGCCAGCAGCAGCCGTAGACTTTAAGGCAAACAGCCCATGTGACATAAAGGCGATCGCCCCTTATTATATTACATGAAAGGCGATCGCCCGTCAGAAAACAAGGCATCCCAGCTCCTATAAATAGAAGGCTGCCCACACTTGGAAAAAAGGCTGACTCTCGGATCTTTGGCTCTGAAACTCTCTGATTCTCTCTGGCTTTTGACAGAACTTGTCTTTCTCACTCTGGGCAACAGTTATCTCTCGGCTTAGCAAGAACACGCAAAGCTTCGCTCAAGAGCTAGATAAATAGGATCATTTACACTCATTGTAATCGCATTCTTACATTAATACTTATATCCCCGAATATTCGTATTAATAGCATTTCGCGAGAGCATTCAAGCCCGGGCCTAACAAACCCGGAAAATCTTGTGTTATTCACACCCCCACGGAAGTGCTCCCGCAACTTTGTTTGTTGTCCGTCCATTCCAGCAATATTCATCTTCGGATAATATTTTGGGCAACAACATAGTGAGATATACCAACTCAAGAGTGATTTTCGATCATTATATTTGGGTAATTATTTTCGACGAGTTTCGCCCCAAGATGATATTTTCGACCTGTTTCGTCACGGGGCATCATTTTCGACCTGTTTCGCCACGGGATGTTAATTTCGACCGATTTTGTCCTGCAATATTATTTTCGACCAGTTTCGCACCGGAACGTGGTTATCGACTCGTTTCGTCCTAGGGTGATATTTTTGACATGTTTCGTCCCGAGATGTCATTTTCTATCTGTTTCGCATTGGGACGTCATTTTCAACTCATTTCGTCGCGGGATGATTTTTTCAACCGTTTCGTCCGTTTTCATAGGACGTTATTCTCGACCCATTTGGTCCTGAGATATTATTTTTGACCATTTTCGTCCTAGGATAGTATTTTCGGCCCGTTTCATAGTATGACGTTATTTTTCACCCATTTCATCCTAGAACGTTATTTTCGGCTAGTTTCATCTCAGGACGTTATTTTTGACCATTTTTGTCGTGAACATCATCTTTTACCCATTTCCCAATGACGTTAGTTTTAACCCGTTTCGTCCCGGAGCGACATTCTCGACCACTCCGTCATACAACGTAGTTTTCGCCCTGTTTCACCGCGAAACACTATTTTCAACTTTTTCACCCCACTATGTCATTTTCGGCTCATTACGTCCTGGAGCAACATTTCAATTTCGTCACAGCACAGTATTTTCGACCACTTTACCTGGGATATTATTTTCAATCCGTTCCGCATCTGGACAACATTTTCGGCCCGTTTCGCAAGGGACTACATTTTTGGTCCGTTTCGCCTGGGCAAAGACATTTTCGGTTAGTTTCACCCTGGGACGATATTTCTGGCCTGTTTCACCTAGGAATGACATTTTCGGCCCATTCCACATCGGTACGTCATTTTTTATTCATTTCATTCTGGGCAACATTTTCGACTATTTCTATCCGGGATGATATTATCAAGCAGTTTCCTCATAAGATGTTATTGTCGGTACCTCTCGACTCGAGGCATTATTTTCGATATGACGTTATTTTCCACTTCGCTCTGAGATACTATTTTTGATCCTTTTTGCTCGATGATGACATTTTCGACCCGTTTTGCTCCGGGATGTTATTTTTCGATCCGTCTTGCCCTGGGATATTATTTTCGAACCGCTCCGTAATGGGACGACATTTTTGACTCATATCTGTAATACCCGGTTGTAATTCAGTCATTATCATTCAGTAATTTCATTCGGTGATTGTCACTCAGTGGATTTTCACTCATTTATAATCATTCATCAATCATATTCATTCACCGTGTTCACCGTTCGGAAAAACTTCGAGTTGTGTATCATTATTGTTCATTGTTTTAACTTTCCTCATACGAGTTCGACTTTGTTAGATCACCATTAATTTTTGGTAACTCCAAAAATTCTAAATCTTTGGAATGTTATAGATCATCGAGTTAGCTTTCCAATGGTTCAAACGGTGAGTCAATCGGAGTCCGGACGAGAGAGTTATGGTCGTTTTAGCTCACCCGCTCATTTTTCAGATTTTGGCCGATCACGGCCGACCGGACTCGGTCGTGTCGTCCGACACGGCCCGTCTGCACTTCGTCCGGATAATGCCGAAGTGTTCGCCTCAGGGACCCGACCGTGTCGTCAGCACGGCCGAGTCGCACCCTTCCGGATAGGCCGCAACTGTCGCCAGAGGCCCGACTGTGCCGTGACACGGCCGAGTCAATGCCGAGCGCGCGACAGTCATTGTCGGTAGGCCCCTTAGCGCCGCGACCATGTCAAGGGGACACGGTCGAGTCCTCGCTGCCAGAGATGCGCCGCGACCGTGTCGAGCGGGCACGGCGAGTCCTGGCCGCCGAGTCAACCCCTATAAATTCATTTTTGAGCATCTTGAGCTCATTTCTTCCATTTTTTCCATCTTCTTCACTGCAACCGAGAGAGAATAACTTGAGGGAGAGATTTCTTCATCAATTATCATTTGAGTGTGTATTTTCATCACCTTCAATCATTTGGGAAGCTTGGATAGTCGCTTTTACACGTTTTCCTCGGATCGAATTGGTTGGATCTTCAAGAGGTAAATTCTTCAACACTTTGGACTTCGATTTTGTGTTGAGATATGATGTTTCGACGTTATAATCATTTTAAATGAAGGGAAATGTATATGATTACGAGTTGGTATAACGCTTCATTGGATTATTGAGGAATTATTCAAGAACACGTTGAAAATCGAGTTGGAATTGGGGATTTTCGACTAATTGTTGTTATAATCACATTTTTGGATATTCATAACGGATTATTGATCGTATTGGAGATGTTTTGTTGGTTTGAAACACTTCTTGGGGATTTTGATATTGGTATATTGAGGTTTGATTGTAAACAATCGGAGTTTGGACACAACGTGTTTGATTTAATGTCTCTATAGACTTGGTTTAGTCGTATCGACGTTTGGAATTCGTTATATTCGTGTTTAATTCGTGTATTGATCGGATTGTTGGTAATTGTATTGAATTAAGGTTGTTCGTGCGACCGAGACATCATTTAGGACGTTGTTCGTGGAAGGATAATTTTCACCGGTATTGTGTAAGTTAATTCTTACTCGGTTAAAAGGATATTCATACCTTTTATTGTTGATCATTCATAATTATAACGCATTCATCATTATATTAATCACATTAAAACTTGTTATTGTAAATTAATCACTTCAGTCATAAGGAACGACGGTTCCAATCTTTTCGTTGAGCTATCATTCATTTCATTATTACTCTCATCTCGGTGAGTCATTCTTGACTTTGTCAGGTTATTATTTATTCATTGATATTCATTACGGTCATTCTCGTTCATATGACCTTCTGGGTTCATATTGCGTGGCCGGGTGTGGCTGTGTGGAATTTTTAGTCGGGCACACGATGGTTATGTATTGGGTTCACCGATACATTAGACCGTGCACACGGGAATGCGTTAGACCGTGAGACTAATTAGGTACACGGACGGGTGTTGTACACTCGCACAGAACATTACGGGCGTACTATGATACTCCTCTTCAGCGTAATTCATAACTAAGAATATTTCATAACTTCAGTTAATCATGATTGTGTATTTTCAACCCTTGAGGATTGTTGTTCTGTTTAACTGACCCCATTTGGGGATTTTGTTTTTCAGGTCATGGCAAGGCTAAAGCACGGGGAGAGCACGGTGACAGCGAGGAGTCCTAGTGATACTAGTAGGGGGCCCCGATCTTTCAGTTATTCATGTTATTGTCCTTTATTTTCCGCTGCAGACTTTCATTTGAATACTCCGTTTCATTCAGTGTTGTGTATTTTATCTTCATATAAAATACACTAGTATTCGGTATTGTCCTGGTGTGTTGTAATTAAACTCCTCATCGGAGTAATTATTGTTGTAATGTAGTTCGGTACTACATTTATCTTGTGTAATTCATTCATTTTCATTTGCCTGGTGGGTCCCAGTTGGGGATCTATGGCACTGTAATATCCGCCTAGTTTGGGGTGTTACAGAGTTGGTATCGGAGCGTGGTTTTGAATACTACCTTCCGAGTCATGTCTCATTTGAAATCATCGTCATCGGACTAGTATCATTGGACTTTCGCGTCACGTGTGACTGTGCAGATGCCGAGCCAATCGACCAAAGAAGCGTAAGACTTCTAACGCCATGGTATAATTTCTCGCAATAGTCATTCATTCATCATTCATCATTTAACAATCCTCAAACATCATCATTCATTATGATCGGGACGATCATATTAACTCATCAATCACTTAATTCATTTCATTACTCGATTAATAATCGGGACGATCATGTTAACTCATTAATTACTCAATTCATTTCATTACTCGGTTGTCAACTGGATGATCATATTATCAATCTTGTTAAGTTATTCAAGATAATCATTTCAAGAATTTCATCGATAATCATGTAACTTCAAGAAATCATTCATATAATCACTAAGTTAGAGTATGTATACTCATTTTCATCATCTCATGACATAATCATAACGTGCTAATCATGCGGAAATATAATCATTATGCGACCTTCCTACTTCGTATGGAGAGAGCCGTCAGAGATGCACGGGGAGAGGCGCGGTGCGGACCGAAACTCGAGAAATAATCACTGCTGCAGAGAAATCGTGCCTGGACTCGGCTCGATCGAGAAGATATTCGGGTTGATCCACTCACTTTTATGTGCCATGATGACCCATGTGCAGTTGCTCAATCATCATTGCGCCACTCTGACCGGATTAATCGAGAGAACTCTCCCGTATGAGCCAGCTGCTAAAGAAAGTGCTGAACAACAACCTTCATTTGTCAGCGAGAAATCAACGAAGCGTAATCAATCCGAAGGCGGTCAGTCAACCTTCAAGAAGCCTCGTGTGAGTCCTATCATTTCTGAGCGACCTCCTACGGCGCATAATCGTGCGGGATCTCATTCCCGAGCGGCCAGTTCGGCCATCACCTATTTCAATTGTGGAACGCCGGGTCATTTCAGCACTGAGTGTCTGAAACCGTCTATCACGTGCTATAATTGTGGGAATTTTGGGCATAAGGCCCGTTTTTGCCGAAAGGACTCCAAGTCGGCTCCGGCGGTATCTCAGGCCCCGAAGCAACCAACAGACGTAATCGAGATCGCTTTGTCATCGCTGTTTAAGACAATGGAAGCAAATAGAGTTGGAGCTCGTATTTATCGAGACGGAGCGTCGGTTCGGGACCGGCAAGTCCTGATTCATATGATGAGGAGGATCGACGATCCTAGAGTCGAATGATTTCGGGTATACTCGTAATTTTATTTCAACTTGTGTGTACCTTTTGATCCGTACACCGCATTCATTCATTTTCGAATCATGCTTGAATAGACTTAATTCGGGATAGTCCTACTTAATGACCGCGATTGGTTAATGGATCTAATCGTGGTGAATTTATCTTAGACGATGTAATTTCGGTATTAGTTGGTTTAACCGTCTTGATATCGTCCTCGGTATTTGTTAGCGTTTGGTCGCTATCTTCCGTCGTTGGTCGCCGAATGTGTGCTTCAGGAAGTAATCCCGTTGTTCCAAAGAGAATTTCTATTATGGCGAAAGCAGAGAAATTCCGCAATCGAACTATTCAATCATTCATTGTATCATTCTCATCGATTGGCCTTTCTAAGGCAATCGAGTTGTTCAATCATTCATTGTATCATTTTCATCGATTAGCCTTTCTAGGGCAATCGAGTTATTCAATCATTCATTGTATCATTTCCATCGATTGGCCTTTCTAGGGCAATCGAGTTATTCAATCATTTATTCCATCATTTCCATCGATTGGCCTTTCTAAGACAATCGAGTTATTCAAACATTCATTGTATCATCTTCATCGATTGACGTTTCTAAGGCAATCGAGTTGTTCAATCATTATTGGTACCTCTTTTATCGATTGACCATTCTAGGGCAATCGAAATGTTCAATCATTCGTGGTATCATTGTCATCGATTGACGATGTATTTCCAGACGAGTTATCTGGTTGCCTTCACATAGAGTAAGGGAATTCAGGAGTGAGTTGGAGCCGGTACGTCCCCTTTATCGAAGGCACCGTATCGGATGACCCCGACCAGAATGCAGGAGTTGAAGATTCAACTTGAGGAATAGTTCGAGAAAGGTTATCTCCGACCGATTGTGTCCCCGTGAGGAGCACCAGTGTGATCTGTCAAGGAGAAGGATGGCTCGTCTCGTGTGTGTATTAATTACTAGGAGTTGAACAGGGTGATGATCAAGAGTAGTATCCTTTACCTCGTATTGATGATCTTTTAGATCAACTTCAGGAGCTTCAGATTTTCCAAGATCGACTTAAGATCTGGATATCACCAGTTGCGGATTCGAGAGTCGGATATCGCGAGGACAGCGTTTCATACACGCTATGGTCATTATGAGTTCGTAGTTATGCCGTTCGGGCTAACTATTGCACTTGTGGTATTCATGGGGGTTAATGAATCGGGTTTTCATCGACTTTTTGGATCAGTTTGTTGTTTTCTTCATCGACGACATTTTGATTTATTCTCGTGGCGAGAGGAATACGAGGTTCATCTTCATCGAGTTCTCGACGTGTTGAGACGAGAGCAACTTTATGGAACGTTTTCCAAATTGAGTTCTGGAGGTCCGAAGTGACTTTCTCGGACATGTAATTTCATCTGACAGAGTTCATGTCGACCCTCAGAAGACGGAGGCTATCCGAGATTGGCAACCTCCGAAAGATATTAAGTAAATCCGATGTTTCCTCGGATTAGTTGGTCAATTATCCAACCCACGATCTGGAGCTAGCAACCGTGGTTTTCGCGTTGGAAATTTGGCGTCATTATCTGTATGGCGTTACCTGTCAGATATTCACCAATCATAAGAGTTTAAAGTATATATTTACTCAGAAGGAGTTAAATATGCGACAGAGGCGGTGGTTAGAACTAATCAAGGATTATAATATTGAGATCCTTCACCACCCGGGCAAGGCGAACGTTGTCGCCGACGCCTTGAGTCGTAAGTCCGTGCAGGAGCAGATGCTTGCTCGTTTAACAGTTCAGAAGAAGCTTCAACAGGAATTGCTTAGACCCGAGATCGAGGTCCGCTCGGCGAGTTCGGGACAACTTTGTATGTTAGAGATATCATCGTCACTTGAGGAGGTAATCGAGAGAATCGAGTTCGGACCCAAAGATTGATGCGCATCCGTGAAGATGTGGCTCGGGAAAGCCCTGGATTCGTGGTCCACGAGGATGGACTTTTGAGGTTTAAGAACCGGTTGTGCGTCTCGCGAATGACGAGTTGAAAAACTCTATTTTGAGAGAAGCTCATGCTACCCTTATTCTGTTCATCTGGGTCCAAGAAGATGTACAAAGACTTGAAACAAAATTACTGGTGGAGTAATATGAAGCGAGAAGTCGCGGAATTTGTTTCGAGATGCTTAACTTGCCAACAAGTCAAGATTGAACATCAGCGACCGGCGGGTATGCTGAAAACTCTTCCTATTCCAGAGTGGAAGTAGGAAGACATTTCTATGGATTTCATCACGAGTTTGCCGACGAGTCGTCGTGGCATGAATACGATCTGGGTGATTGTGGACCGCTTAACTAAATCAGCTCATTTCCTTGAGATCAAGGATACGTGGGGTCCCGAGAGACTTGCCCAGCTATTCATCAAAGAGATAGTGAGACTGCACGGTACTCCTAAAAGTATCGTTTCCGATCGTGACGGATGGTTTGTGTCACATTTTTGGAAATCAGTTCATCGTGCTATGGGAACTCAGCTCAATCTCAGTACCGCCTTTCATCCTCAGTCCGACGGACAATCAGAGAGGACTATACACACATTAGAGGACATGTTGAGGGCATGCGTCCTCGATTGGAAGGACGATTGGGAAGCCCAACTACCATTGATCGAGTTCACGTATAATAATAGTTGGCATGCTTCCATTAAGATGGCACCTTACGAGGCCTTGTACGGTCGTCGTTGTCGATCTCCCTTGTGTTGGGATGACTTGTCAGAATCAATCGGCACCGAACCCGTTATGCTTATAGTCGCCCGGGAGAAGGTAGCTTTGATCAAGAGTCGTATGTTGACAACTCAGAGTCGACAGAAATCATATGCAGATAATCGTCGTCGACCACTAGAGTTCGAGACGGGTGACCATATTTTGGTCAAGGTAACCCCGAGTCGAGGTATTTTTCCGTTTCGGAAAACGGGGGAAGTTGAGCCCAAGATTCATTGGACCGTTTGAAATTTTGGATCGAGTAGGTGAGTTAGCTTATCGATTGGCTTTACCTCCGGCTTTGAGCAGGATTCATAACGTGTTTCACGTCTCTCAGTTGTGGAAGTATGTTGCCGACCCGAGTCACATACTTCAGTTCGACGAAATCGAGATCGCGGATGATCATTCGTACGAGGAGCGTCCTGTACGAGTGTTAGAGCGGCGAATCAAACAGTTGAGGAACAAGACGATCCCTTTGGTCAAGATTCAGTTGTCTAGACACGGAGTCGAAGAGGCCACTTGGGAAACCGAGGAGAATATGCGGGAGTGTTATCCCGAGTTGTTTGACCCTTAGTTTCGGGGACGAAACTCTTTTAAGGGGGGGTGTATGTAATACCCGGTTGTAATTCAGTCATTATCATTCAGTAATTTCATTCGGTGATTGTCACTCAGTGGATTTTCACTCATTTATAATCATTCATCAATCATATTCATTCACCGTGTTCACCGTTCGGAAAAACTTCGAGTTGTGTATCATTATTGTTCATTGTTTTAACTTTCCTCATACGAGTTCGACTTTGTTAGATCACCATTAATTTTTGGTAACTCCAAAAATTCTAAATCTTTGCAATGTTATAGAGCCTCGAGTTAGCTTTCCAATGGTTCAAACGGTGAGTCAATCGGAGTCCGGACGAGAGAGTTAGGGTCGTTTTAGCTCACCCGCTCATTTTTCAGATTTTGGCCGATCACGGCCGACCGGACTCGGTCGTGTCGTCCGACACGGCCCGTGCCGTACTCGTCCGGATAATGCCGAAGTGTCTGCCTCAGGACCCGACCGTTTGCCTGCACGGCCGAGTCGCACCCTTCCGGATAGGCCGTAACCGTCGCCAGAGGCCCGACCGTGTGCCGTGACACGGTCGAGTCAATGCCGAGCGCCATGACGGGTCACTGTCGGTAGGCCCCTTCGCGCCGCGCGACCGTGTCAAGCGGGACACGGTCGAGTCCTCGCCGGTCGGATGCGCGCCGCGACCGTGTCGAGCGGGCACGGTCGAGTCTGGCCGCCGAGTCAACCCCTATAAATTCATTTTTGAGCATCTTGAGCTCATTTCTTCCATTTTTTCCATCTTCTTCACTGCAACCGAGAGAGAATAACTTGAGGGAGAGATTTCTTCATCAATTATCATTTGAGTGTGTATTTTCATCACCTTCAATCATTTGGGAAGCTTGGATAGTCGCTTTTACACGTTTTCATCGGATCGAATTGGTTGGATCTTCAAGAGGTAAATTCTTCAATACTTTGGACTTGATTTTGTGTTGAGATATGATGTTTTGGACGTTATAATCATGTTATATGAAGGGATATGTATATGATTATGAGTTTGTATAAGGATTCATTGGATTATTGAGGAATTATTCAAGAACACGTTGAAAATCGAGTTGGAATTGGGGATTTTCGACTAATTGTTGTTATAATCACATTTTTGGATATTCATAACGGATTATTGATCGTATTGGAGATGTTTTGTTGGTTTGAAACACTTCTTGGGGATTTTGATATTGGTATATTGAGGTTTGATTGTAAACAATCGGAGTTTGGACACAACGTGTTTGATTTAATGTCTCTATAGACTTGGTTTAGTCGTATCGACGTTTGGAATTCGTTATATTCGTGTTTAATTCGTGTATTGATCGGATTGTTGGTAATTGTATTGAATTAAGGTTGTTCGTGCGACCGACACTTCATTTAGGACGTTGTTCGTGGAAGGATAATTTTCACCGGTATTGTGTAAGTTAATTCTTACTCGGTTAAAAGGATATTCATACCTTTTATTGTTGATCATTCATAATCATAACGCATTCATCATTGTATTAATCACATTAAAACTTGTTATTGTCAATTAATCACTTCAGTCATAAGGAACGACGGTTCCAATCTTTTCGTTGAGCTATCATTCATTTCATTATTACTCTCATCTCGGTGAGTCATTCTTGACTTTGTCAGGTTATTATTTATTCATTGATATTCATTACGGTCATTCTCGTTCATATGACCTTCTGGGTTCATATTGCGTGGCCGGGTGTGGCTGTGTGGAATTTTTAGTCGGGCACACGATGGTTATGTATTGGGTTCACCGATACATTAGACCGTGCACACGGGAAAGCGTTACACCGTGAGACTAATTAGGTACACGGACGGGTGTTGTACACTCGCACAGAACATTACGGGCGTACTATGATACTCCTCTTCAGCGTAATTCATAACTAAGAATATTTCATAACTTGATTAATCATGATTGTGTATTTTCAACCCTTGAGGATTGTTGTTCTGTTTAGCCGACCCCATTTGGGGATTTTGTTTTTCGGTCATGGCAAGGCTAAAGCACGGGGAGCACGGTGGCAATGAGGAGTCTAGTGATACTAGTAGGGGCCCCCGATCTTTCAGTTATTCATGTTATTGTCCTTTATTTTCCGCTGCAGACTTTCATTTGAATACTCCGTTTCATTCAGTGTTGTGTATTTTATCTTCATATAAAATACACTAGTATTCGGTATTGTCCTGGTGTGTTGTAATTAAACTCCTCATCGGAGTAATTATTGTTGTAATGTAGTTCGGTACTACATTTATCTTGTGTAATTCATTCATTTTCATTTGCCTGGTGGGTCCCAGTTGGGGATCTACGGCACTGTAATATCCGCCTAGTTTGGGGTGTTACAGTATCATTAATGATGTTATTTTCGACCTATTTTTGATTCCTTAGGCCCACGGATGATATTTTCGTCCAGCTTCGTCGTAGGATGCTATTTTCTACCCTTTTTGCCCATAGATATTATTCTCGACCCGTTTCGTCTCAAGACGATATTTTCGGCGTCTCAGTCAAAACGGATCGAAAATAGTGTCCTAGGTCGAATACTGTTGAAATGACGTCCTTAAGTAAAAAACAATCGAAAATGATGCTTTGGTGGTCAAAAAAGACTACTTGAGGTGAAATGTGTCATAAACGATGCCCCAGATCGAAATGGGTGTGCAAATAACATACATGCGTGAAACAGGTAGAAAATAATGTTTTGGGGTGAAATTGGTACAAAATGGCAGTCGTGGCCCAAAGAGGTTGAAAACAACGTCCCGAAAATGGGTCGAAAATAATGTCCTAAATTGAAACATATCGAAAATGATATCCCATTAGAAAATGGGCTGAAAATTCATCCATGATAGGCCGGAAATGACGCCCCGACCGAAAATAACACCCCGGGCTGAAACAGAAACAGGACGTAAATGGTGGCTCATGAAGAAGTAGGCTGAAAAATGACGTCATGGAGATAACGGGCCAAAAATGATGTTCCGGGTGAAACGGGCCAAAAATAATGTACCACAGCGAATCAGGCCGAAATGATGTCCCGTGGGGAAACGGATAGAAAAGTTTGTTTTGGGGAGAAACGACTTGAAAATAATATTCCAGGACGAAACAGGTCCAAAATAATGTACTGCGACGAAACAGGTAGAAAATATCGTCGTGGGGCAAAACAAGTGGAAAATGACGTCCCCTTATGAAATGAGTAGAAAAATATCGTCTCAGGGGTAAACTGGTTGAAAATGACGCCCCGGGTCAAAACAGGCCAAAAATGACTTCCCGAGGCAACGGGCCAAAGTTGACGTATCAGGGAATAACGAGTAGAAAATGTTGTCCCATGGCGAAACAGGTAGAAAATAATGTCCCAGGTGAAATGGGTCGAAAACAATGTCTTGTGATGAAACTGGTCAAAAATGTCGTCCTGAGGCTAAACAGGCCGAAACTGATGTACCCACACGGGTATAAAATAATGTCCTGGGGCGAAACCGATCGAAAATGTCATCTTGGGGCTAAATAGGTCGAAAATGACGTCTCAGATCAAAGCAGATCGAAAATATCATCCTGGTAAAACAAGTCGAAAATGACCTCTTGGTGGGAAAACCGTTAAAATGACGTCACATGACGAAACGAGTTGAAAAGGACGTCCTGGGGTGAAACAGGTCAAACAAAATGGGTTAAAAATGTGTTTTCGAGCCGAAATGGGCTGAAAATATCATCTCGGGATGAAACGGATCAAAAATAATATCCCGAGATGAAACAGGTCGAGAATAATGTCTCGTGATAAGAATTGTCGAAAAATGTCGTCCCAAAATTAAACAGGCCGAAAATGTTGTCACCGAACTAAATGAGCTGAAAATTACGCTCTAGGGCAAACGAGCCGGAAATGACGTTCTGGGGGAAACAGGCCGAAAACAACATTATATGACGAAACAGTCGAAAATGAGGTCTCCAGGTGAAACGGATCGAAGATAAAGTCCTGAGGCAAAAGCAGTCGAAAATGGTGTCTCAGAGGGAACATGTTGAAAAAATGTCCCCGAATGGGTCGAAAATAATGGCCATGTGTGAAATAGGTCGAAAATGACGTTTCAAGCAGAAACAAGTCGAAAATAATAGTGTGATGAAATGGATCGACAATGGTGGTAATGTAGTATTTTGTGAGATACAATGATTTGCGAAATAGAGATATTTTGGGTATAAAAGTGAATAATATTTAAATAAAAATTTTGTTTTGAAAATTGAAAAAAATAATAAAAATCTACCACTTAAATAGGAAGGATGAAGTATAATTTTCCATTTGTGAACTTGGGTTGAGCTGCCATATATCGTGGATGACCTACTCAATTATTGTCGTTCGTGCTTACAATAATTTTTCTATGAAAATAGGTCTATATTTGAGTTGTCCTCCAACAATATTTGTCTGATTTGATATGAACAAATTATCATCCAACTGTTTCTGAATTTCCTGTAATATTACAAACTCGTCTAATTTCAGTATTTAATTCATATTCGACCGACTTTGTAAAACTAAATCACTAAAGAAGTGTTTCTATATCTAATGGAGTATAAGAAATAGAAAAAGTAACGAGTTATATATCTAGTGGAGTAAAACTAAATCACCAAACTCGTCTTCTATGTTGGATAGATTTAGTTTTGGGCCCTATCTTTTTTAGTACTAAACTATAAAAGTAACAAGTTATATATCTTCGTTTATAAGAGTATAAATTTTTGATACCAAAATGTGTTAAAAGACATTAGTACCCTTAAATATACTATTAAAAGATAAAAAATAAAAGAAATAGAAAAAGTAATAAAACAACAATCAACCCCACAACCCAATCTCTCTCTCTCGTCCAAAAAAAATCTCTCTCTTTCCGTCACAAAACCCGACCGCCCCAACTAAAAACTATCGCCGGCGATAAAATGTCCGACTCCGACTATGACGGAGAATTCGAAAATGATAGAAGTTCCTCACACGATAGTGACACCCAATCTAAAGAAGCTTTCGTTAATGAGCCGCCGGTTAGTGCAATTTAGTCACACACGGTCGCTCCCATGATGGTTGTTCATCGTCTCACGATGGTGCTGAATATGATGACACCATCGTGTGCACGATAGTCCTTCGTGGGCACGATGGTTTACACACGACGAGCATCGATTATGTGAGCCGTCGTGGGCAAGAAAAGTAAAGGTATCTGCCTTGCACACAATGGTCTACACACGACAGGCATCAATTATGTGGACCGTCGTGGGATACACGATGATCTTCACACGACGGAGTGTGCAAGACAGTGACCTTTTTTTGTTTGTTTCCTTAGGCATTCTATCATGGTTCTTATGATTGTATGTCTATATTGTTGACTGGTTGCATATGGAAGAGCCCCACATTGTGTTTTGTTACACGGCAAGTCAATCTTTACATACTGGAGGCGGTATTTAAAGAGATAATTGAGACATTAAGAAGTATTGGCCGCAAGTCTGCAGTTGGTGATCGAGATATCGAGAGCTTGACCGAGAAGGTCCTTGAACGTTTGATTAAAATGAGGAAAAATGGGAGTATAATACTGCCCTACATCACTTGATTGCCAGTCAGTTGGAGGGTGATCAAATCCCCCCAGATGAGTTGTGGTTCCAGGTTTGCGGGAGGACCTTTGTTTTACGGCACGTGATTTTGCCATGATCACTGTAGTTTGGAAACTCTACCTTCCATCCACAGGACAACCATCTCCCTCGGTCTGACGGTATTTTCCACGAAATACTTCATAGCAAAAATATTAAGGTTAGTGTTCTGCGAATAAAGTTCAATGATCGAGATTTGGGTAGAAACATAATAGATTTTGTGAGCCAATTTGCTGATATGACGACATGATGGTCGATAATGGGCATGGATATTAGTTGAGGATTTTGAATAGTGGGATATGTTTCTTTAGGGTTTTTATGGCTTTGGGGTTTTGTCTTACTACATAGTCAATGTGGCCATGAAGGAGTGACAAGAACATAAGGACTATCACTTCTATGGTCCAGTTTGTGCTTTACAGATATGGTCGCACCAGATGATTCCTTCATTGGGAGAATTGTGTGGAATATGAGATAAATCTGTCCAGGTCCCTCGGTGTTTGATGTGGACTACAAGGAAGACTTTATGTAATTTCACTCATTTCTTCGATGAAAAGGTACATGAATTTATAAAAGTATTTTCTAGTGACTTCAATCCTTTCTTCAACGTTATGTGATTTTACTCTAATGTTATGCTTTAATGACTTGTTTTGCAACACAAATTACTCCCCTCTTTACCGAATCTAGAGGAGGATGAGGATGAGTACTACTACCTCAGTTTTGAGAATGGATCGCCATACAATGTTAAGTTCATAAAGCCTATACGAATAGCACAAAAGAACAAGGAAGATGAGCCTGCGCCGAAGCCAAGAAAGAAAGTTATAGATAGGTTGAAGAAGGCTGCTGGAAAAGTAATTACACATGAGCAGGCACATAAAGTGTCGAAGTGACGCCAACAGAGTACCCCATCAGTTGATGGTGCAGAGATATCTGATCGGGAGAGGCAGCCAGAGAGGGTGTGTTGTATCCACGGACTTTCTTGTCCGGACCACACCCAGGGCACGAGCAGGGATGAGTACTGCGATCGTCATTTGAAGGCGATCTTGCATGACGAGTCTGAGAGATGATTTATTGCTCGAGTTTCTCGTCGGGTCCATTCCGGGATCGTGTATTTCTTCAAACATATGCATAGGCATTCTAAGGAGTCCACTGCACTACTCTGTTGGGAGCCATGATAGGTTTTCCGATCGGCCTCATCATTCTGCATCTATTAGCAGCGTCCAGTGGAGGATTCTTGACCCTCCACGTCACTCAGTCTCTGCTGCAGCCAACAGTCACCATTCTCAGAGTCAGCACAATCATCATTCTCAGATTCAGCATTCTTTTGAGCAGACTGAGAAGCCTCTTCATATAGTTTCAGGATTTTGAGCATTAGTGTCATCCACTTGACAAGCCATTTCAGCAGTATGGTACGATGTTCGATTGGTTTCATGATGATCCTTATTATAGTATGATGTTTCCTGGCCAGAGTAGTAGTTCTCAATAGCAACCTATATTTCAGATCGAGGATCCGATTGTTCAGGTCTCTGATCATTATATTTGAGAGGGATGATGAGGGTGATGAAGTTTGTGGGAGTGTCAGGCCGCAGCAGTTGGGTGAGCGTAGTCTTCCACCGCGAGTGAGTCGACCTTCTACTGCTCTTCGAGAGCCTTTTGTGGTGGTGTCTCCAACAAATAGTGAGGCTCTGAAGAAGGTGTACCTACAGGGAGCAGCCACGTGATTCGATCGTGCGGTGTTTGCAGACCTGGCACATTCTCACCCAGACATTATTTGACCGTGTAGAGTCATGGCTGAAGACTTTTATACCGAGGTGATAGATAGTTATGTGCTGGCTATTCGAGCTAGGCTTCAGAGTGGAGTCCGATAGAGTTGGCACTGTACTTGTCGACTCCCAATTTTATGTAAGTTCTATATATTTTTCTTTATATCATTGGTGTGATGTGGAAGTCTTTTTTTTTATTTTGTGGTTTGTCTTTTTGTAGTTAATTATGGCCAACGAGTTTGCAGAACTCTATCCGGATGATCCACTCAGTATCAATGTGATAGGGAAGCCTGTTACAAGGATTGGAAAGTCCCTAAATCCATCAAGGACTTCATGATAGGTCTTGATACACCAAATGCAGTTCCATGGTCAAATTGCGACAAATGAAGTTTGAAATTTATATTTATAAATGATTCGCTATGTTCGATGTGATGATCTTATCTTTACATATTTCCTTTCAACAGATCATTGCCATTTGTTGACTCGACCAGAACCATTTGGTGACTATCAAGATTAACATCATAACATGGACCTTGGAGTTGTACGATTCCTTATCACACCAACACCAAGAAGGTCAATACTGATTCAACCAACTGCGACCAATTACTCGTCTGATGCCTCGTGTGCTAGATTAATCTGGGTACTGGCAGAACAACCAATCAAAGAAAAAGTATGACACATATATGAGTTTCAAAATTATGCCACAACTACTGCAGTTCAAACAGACCGACAATCATAGTGGTGGCCCTTTCGCATGCACATGCTTGGACGATTCATCTTTGCAAACTCATCATGAAGGCATCAAATCAAGGAAATGACTCAGAAATATATTAAGAAATATCGATATGGTTTAGATGCTAAGATCTTTATGTTGTTGTTGGACGTAGTGTAGGATAATTTATTTTTGATACTGATGAGTATGTATTTTAATTTTAGTTCAGATATATTTTGGCGAGATTGATGTGCTGTGTTCGTAAATCTGAAGGTTTATGGTGCAGTTGGTAAATCGAGACCAACTTTGTGCTGCACACAATGCCAGTCATCGTGTGTTACCATCATATGCATCCTGCCCACTGTCATGTGCTGCTGATGTTGTGTGCCCACGTTGGCTGCCATGGCCGTGTGCATACGATGGTCAGTCCCATCGCGGGCACGGTCATGGGCTGCCATCGTGTGCGCACACAATGGTTGCCATGCCATGACCGTATGCACACGATGGCTAGTCTCTTCTTGGGCACGATCATGGCTGCCATCGTGTGCATATGAACTTTGGATTTTTTGGCCAATTTGATTTAAATGTGTTATCTATATGGATGTTTTGTGATTCTAAAATTGCTTGTTCAAATATTAATTACTACATAACATCTTATATAAACTCGTATTTGCTATTTCGTATAATTCATTAGTATATGAGTTATTTCATACAGATGATCAACTTATATATATATATATATATATAAACTTATACATTGAGAACATATAGACTATACATGATATGCAATAGATTATGTTGATTCATTCTATAACTTTACAAATAAGTACATTGTTAACAAATACTTGTTAATATATAAGTAACAATACATAAATTGGCGAGTTATTTTTGAAATTAGCGAAAAATATGCATGTTCTTATGCACATGATGGCTAGTCCCATCGTGGGCACGATCTTGTGCTCCATCGCGTGCACATGAACTTTGGATTTTTTGGTCAATTTGATTTAATGTGTTATCTATATGTGTGATTCTAAAATTGCTTGATCAAGCATTAATTACTACATAACATCTTATGCAAACTTGTATTTGTTAATTCTTGTAATTCGTTAGTATGTGAGCTATTTCATACAGATGATGAACTTATATATACGAACTTATACATTGAGAACATATAAACTACATATGATATGCAATAGATTATATTAATTCAGTCTACAATTTTATAAATATGTATATTGTTAACAAATACTTGTTAATATAAAAGTAACAACATGTAAATTGGCGAGGTATTTTAGAATTAGTAAAAAATGTGCATGTTCTTGTGCACACGATGGCTAGTCCCACCGTGGGCATTATCGTGTACTCCATTGTGTGCAAATGTGGATACAACAACATGGTGACACCGTGGACACGGTGACACATAGTTGCCATCGCAGGCACAAGATGGGAGCACACGATCATGCCATCGTGGGTCACCATCGTGTGCACTATAGAGGGCAGCATCAAATTTCAATTTAAACGAAATCATGTTTTTTCAATTCACGACACAACTTATAATCAGGATAATGAATCAATACATATATAGTCCATCGAGGTTCAAAATATCAGCACATGATTGTAGCTAGATAGTCAAAAATATTAAAATACATAAGCAATAAAGTTTCACAGTAGGGACATCCCCTTATGTGATGGTCATCATTACGACAAATGCTACATTTCTTCTTCTGTCAGCGCCTTTGCCTCGTTTGTTCTCCATCTATTTCTTGAGTTTCTTGTGGTGGGATATTCAAATCCATACCACATATGGGAATAAACGATTTGCAAGATTTCATATTGTGGTCGGTTCCTTACACCTACCGCACACCTGAGGCCATCTACCTGTGGCCAAATTTTCAATAATGGACCATGCATGACTCATCCTTGGTGGGTTGGCTTGTCATACCTCCCCTGGAGGTAATCAAATGATGGATGAGACCTCTAATGGGCCATTCCACTCATCAGGATGTGGGATAGGATTAATGCTCTTTATAAGTCTCTCTAAGGCCTTGTTTCTTGAAATAACGACTAACGAAATCATACACAGACAAACAATTACCAGTACGCCTGTTACAATAAGCAATTATGTCACACACACACATAGACCAAAATATTGAATGATGTGCACATTAGATCAAAATAAGTACCTTATAGCAGCAACAACATGACAACATGGAATCTGATCCAAATCAAACTCTCGACAATAACATGTCCAGGTTTGAAGGTCTACCCTATAAATAACTTTGTGTTCTTCGACTTTATAAACATATGGGGTGGTAGCACAAATAGTAAGAGTCTGACTGGCTTGCACAAAGTTAGAGAGCTTTTCAAAAGTGTGCACTGTCAACTCATGGTCTCTTGATACAACTTCTCCCCGCTTCTCATTGAATCAATTCTCTAAAATTAGGAGAAATATCTCAAGTGACGAGCAAACAGGTAAACGCCTCGCCCACAACATACGATTATTAAAGTATTCAACATCATTGGATGTCAAGAAGTTATAGCGTCGTACCGGACACTTCGACCTAGCCCACCTCTCTGGCCCAATTTCATAAAGGTGCCTCTGAGCTCCATTAGTGCTTTCAATATGTAGTTTTGAAAAGTAGTTTTCAAAAACCTCATCACGATGCGTATAAGCTGCAGTTCTAAAGAGTCCTATAGCATGAACACCGTAGGAGGTCAGACTTTTTGCAAGATGGTGATAACACAACCCATGGAAAGCATTCGGATAGACGGCTCGAACAACATTCTGGATCCTCTTATATTGGTCATGCTGGGAGTAGACGTGCCCAACGCCGGGACCCGGACCCCACCTGTACATATGAAATGTACGAGTTGGCGGGTCGACGGGTCGGCCACGGGTCCGGGTCCGGGTCCGACCCGCTGGGTCACGGGTCCGACCCGTCTCAAATTTTTTTTTCTGAAGTATATAAAACTTTTATTTGTTATCATTTTATACATGAAAAATAACTATAAGTGAACAAGGAAATCATTTGAAAAAATTAGATTGTATTTAATTTTAAGTTTTTACTTAAAATTAAATTGCCTACGTATCCTCGTGAGGAATTAAAGCTCCACGTAGTTCTTTTACTTGAGAAGAGTTAAAAAAAATGGGCTTGTATTTAATTTTAAGTTTTCACTTAAAATTAAATTGCCTATGTATCCTCGTGAGGAATCAGAGCCCTACATAGTTCTTTACTTACCTGAATTACCTTACTTACCTTTAGTCGAAGTCGATGTCGTCGTCGTTGTAATGCCCCGGTCTTTTATATGCATGAATTATTATGACCTCAAGTGCGACATTAGGGTTTTGCATTCACAAATATTAAAATTCTGACTAATGGTAAAAGTTTAGAACTATTTACACGTTTTTAATTCAGAAATCGGATGTTCGGTTATTTGCTTGGGTTTATCTTCCGAATTTGATTTTTATGTTTCGATAGACAGAATCGTTATTCCGTAGACTTCTATATACACTACTTTTACGTTACGAGTACGATTTTCAAAAGTTTACTTTTTGAGTTTTCGGGTATATTTTATGTCGAGACGTTTTCTCGGATAATTCGTGTTCCGTAAATCGTGAAACTTTTCTCCGACTTTAAGTTGTAAGTGCGACATGATAATTTAAGTATACGTCATACACACAATACTCGAGTAATTTTATCTACGGAGGAGCGAAACATAAAATATTCTTCGACCGGTTTATAACGACGTCTAGGGTTAACCTAGTATATAAAGGGACATCACCTCCCTTTTATTTTCCTCTTCACTTCATCTTCTTCACCTCTTCTTCTACACGTCATCCCCCCCCCCCCCCTTCACCATTGAAGAACACCATTGTTCTTCATCAAGAACTCAAGTTACAAGCTCATTTTGTGTTCCAAACTTGAATCCAAGTTCATATTCAAGTAAGTTACCTCATTCTCTTTATTTCTACCCAAGTAAGAATAGGTTTTGGATAACTTTAAAATTTGGAAAAATATATGAAGAGTTTAGGTTTAATGTTATAATGTTTCGTTGTTGTTTTCAAGTTGATTTTAAGGTTCTTGAAGTGTTTAGAACAAGTTGTAATCATGTCTTGATTTTCTTCATGTTGGCCGAAAATTTTAGGGTTTCATAACCTAATCATGTGTTGTTTTTCTTATGATTTTCTTACACAATATATTGTTATATTATGATATGATTCTATGATGAATTTATGGGATTTTTATAAAATGTTTGGTGTTTTGAAAGTAAGGAAGAATCATGCTTAGTTCTTGATATGTTGTTGTATGTTCAAAAGTGACTTGATAATTCTGATGAGGTATGAAAGGAGTACATGATATGTTTTTGTTAGATTTTTATAAAATGCTTTTGAAAATTTATTTGAAAACAAGAACATGAAGTTAGATTTATAAAGTTGGAAGATGTGTTGGTAATATTTGATGTAGTTAAGGAGGATGCTATGTATTGAGGATTTTAAAGTAATGTTTAGGTCATTTGTATGTTAGGATCAAGACTTTGATTATCAACATGAGTGTATGTTAAGTGTGTTGTTTGATGTTAATGATGTTTGAATGTTAATGGTGGAAAAATAAGAATGAGTAAGTAGTCATTTTGCAAAAGAGAAGATTATGAAATGGAGTTCGTAATGTCGAGGAGCATGCTTGTATGTCGACTCCTATATGTATTATAAGTATGATATGTATTATTAGAGTTTACATGTTTAGGGTTTTCATTGCTAGAAACGAGCTCTAGGTTAATATGATGTTTTCCCATGTTCATCGGATATTGGCTGTTTCGTTACACTTCACGGAAACGGCCATAACTTTCTCTAGGTTTAATATTTTTGAGATCTGTAAAATGGACATGAAGCTAGACTTCAGTGGCTTTTCAATGGTATAAGATTTACTATCTAGTTCTTAATTTGCATTAACAGAATGCTTATTCTTTCCAGACTTGATGCACATTATTTTATGATTATGTTAAGTGTTTGATGTTGGTTTTCGAACCAAAGAATGTGTAATGGAATCGAGTATCGATTACCGTTTTTAGTATCTTTATATGTTATATGGTCAGCTAGGTTCTCTAAGAGAATCATAGCTTTTATTATTAAACTTAAGTCGAATGCAAAACTCTAAAGTCCAAACATGTAGATCGAGTTCGTTGTCCGTTAGACTTCGTTAAGCTCGATCGACCGCTAAACTTAGTTGTTTCCGATGAAAGGTAGAGCAACAGACTGAAGCGTAAGGAAGAGCCGAGAATCATTTTGCTTGCGTTTATTACTTGTCCAGGTGGACTTTCTATACGAAAATGATTTGAGCTTTGCTCTATCTTGATGAAATGTTTTACAAGCAAATTATGATTTCAAATGTTTATGATGCATAAAAACTTTTATGTGGATTCTTATGAACCTATCAATATTGGCTTGCCAACCTATGAAATGATCGGATCCTGAGCTAGACAAAGGTTGCTGGCCAGGGTTAGTGTACACAGTACTTGGGATTGTGAGCTCTCTTTGGAGTGGCCGATCTCGGGGAGTAACGTTCGCGGGAGGTGGCCACCTTCCCCGGCGTAAATTATGGATATGATGAATCTGATGATATATGCTATGAAATGAAATGATTTAGTAAACATGGGCTTTTTCCTAAAACCACCGTGTATTACTGCTTATATGCATGATGACAAGTACAAAAGTATGTTTTATGTTTTGGCAATATGTTCACGGAGTACGTTGTACTCAGCCCTGTATATCTTTTTAAATATGCAGGTTGAGCAAGGGATGTGATGGAGGGTGTTGAGTGGAAGTCTTTTGTTTACGATCAATGTTAAGCCCTGGTTACATATCTTCATATATGTAACCAACCATGTTTTTCCGCTGCAAACACTCTTTATGATTATACTTTCTATGTCTTGTTGATTGTAATATGCTATGAAGCCTTTTCCTAAACTTCAAGGCTAATTGTATGACTATACATTCTACTTTGAATTCTAAGTCATTCCCACGGGACTGACTCTCCTTCATGATGCCTTTATAGGTTATTCATGGTAATTCACCCCTATGCCTTATGAAACGTATGTTTCCCCCCTTTCTTCCCCGCTTCTTACTTCCTACCCCGGGTCACGCTTCGACTGTGCCGTCCTTAGGGATAAGGGGCCGTGACAGAATGGTATCAGAGCGGTTCGTTCGCTCTGAGTCTATGTTCTTTCAAGCGAAGTTTAGTTCGATTCTCTAAACTGATTTAAGGATCAATTGTCAACTCAACACCCCGTCACGTCATGCTCAACTGAAGAGTAAGGTAAAAGATTTACTAGTCTTTATGATTCAAATTTCTTTTGCCATGAAAATGTATCTCTTTACGAGCTTTGATGAAATGTTAATTATGAACATATATGGAATGATATATGTATGACGAAGCATGGACTATATGAATCCTTATTTTTTCCAAGTACGCATGAATTGTTGCTGATGACGAAACACGAAAAACGAGAACCTAGAAACTTACTTAGTGTCTTCTATTACGCGAACGAGAACTGATGCGCCTTAAGTATTTTAGCACATGCACGAATATGAAGGACGAACAATGACGATGTAATAATGAGGATCGACGATGCAGTGACGTCTCCAACGAATATGACTTACGTACGAGTAATACGAGTATTTTATCGGGATGTCCATATATGGCGGAACCCAAATAACTTTCATAACATACCCCGTCAGAGAGTATATTGTTATTTTTATGTTAGGTATTTCTCAGAGTCCAGAGTTCGAGTCGAGAACTTAGGATGAGATTTATATCCTTCTTCTGAGAATCCTTTAAGTGGAGTTGTTCTATTATGTTGAGATGTTGATGTATTATACGTATATCTTCTTCATAGGATGGCGACCACGAAAATGATGCCGCATAAGTCAATGCGGAGAAGGCATACGCCATGCGACCTTGTGGAGGCTTTCCGCAACACGTATCGAGGCATAGGTGCCACCGTGGGTCAGTGCGTGGCAAACCTTGAGGTGACGTGGTGATCAACTGCTCCTCATGGTGTCTCAGACTACGAGGGCATTCAGCGCCTTATCGACCTCCTTCCGATCGAGTGGAGGGAGTGGGATGCTGCAGTCTCATGGTATTATATCTTTTTGCGTGAGCCAACTTTAGTACCTTCCTGAGATTTCGTGGCCTTTGCTATCCGCATCACCACTCAGTACCTCCAGCACCATGCACCTCCCCCTAGATCTTACGTGTACCGACCTTATGCTAGGGGATCTTTCCCGGAGAGGCTAGCTACACCTCTACCGAGCCAGATGGTTCTTGTTGCGCCGTCTCATGCTCAGGATGGGTTAGACATGGAGGCAGGGACATCAGCACCTCACCGCAGGGACATGAGGACCGAGCCTTTTATTCTTAGGAGGACGCCCCCGCCACTTCGACCTATGCCAGTCATCGATCCAGTCCATCCACGACCGATCGCAGATGATGCTCATCTATTTCTCCTGAAGAAGCGCAGAGTCACTGAAGACCCTGTTGCAGTCTCTCCAGCTTTAGACGAGGAGTCATAAGAAGATCCGGATGAGGATCCGGAGGAGTTCTCCGAGGAGGACAGCTCGACTGCCGAGTCGAGGGCGACTTGAGATAGCTCAGGATGGTGCTAGCATTTATTTTGTATTTTGTATGCGGAACGTCACTACTCTTGCTTATACGTGTCGTTCCGATGTCTAGCACTTTCTTATGTTATGGACAGCAATGCTATTTGTTAGAGCATCCCGTATTTTCGTATATGTGTAGGCAGGTAACCTAGACCAGCTTATTTTGATAGTCAGTAAGACCTCGTTGAAGGCAATTGTACTATTACGATGCATATGATATATTGATATATATTTTGACCCTTCATGGGCTTTTCTTCTCATGAGTATGATGTTGTTATTTCTGATCTCTTTCTCGACCTTGCCACGAGAGTTATCAATGAGTATGTGTTGATGCGTTATGATTATGTAGTTCCAAACTCCTTTCTATGATCTAATATGACGATAATTACGGACCAATGAGAATCAACTAATGATGATTATGTGCACCTCAGAATGCCACCCAGAAGAGAAAGAAGGAGAGGAGGGCATGAACGCACCCCTACACCACCTCCTCCTCCACCCCAACGGGCTATTGAAGAGCTTTTCGTCAAGCAGAATCCGTCCACTTTCAATGGGTCAGGAAACCTGAGCGATGCTGAGCTTTGGGTTAGAGCTATGGAACGAATTTTTAACTTCCTAAGGTGTACCAACCAAGAGCGTCTTTCTTGTGTGCTCTTCCAACTCACTGGATCTGCAGACTTCTGGTGGGAAGCGCGCAGGAAGATCCTAATGGCTGAGCAACTGGAAAACTACTCTTGGGAGGAATTCAAGGAGTCACTCTATGACAAGTATGTTCCAAAAACCTTCAAGGTCAAGAAGGAAGTTGAGTTCTATAATCTGAAGCAAGGAAGGATGTCAGTGACCGAGTATGATAGAATGTTTTATGAGTTATCAAGGTATGCTCCAGACCAAGTTGATTCGGATGAGAAGATGGCAGGAAAATTTAGATCAGTACTGAGACATGATATAGGCATGTCCCTAGCTAGCCATGGAAGGCTGAGCTACACTGAATCGCTGAATAGAGCTCTGGATATTGAGGCAGCAATGCCAGAAGAGAAGCGAGCACCCACAGTTACACCACCACCCACTCAGACAAATTCCCACGTTTATAAGGGGAAGCGTAAGTGGGAAGGATGAAACAATGGTGGCAATGGGAACAACCAGGCTAGCAGGAAGCCGTGGCAGAGAAATATATCTCATGGACAGCCTCAGGCTCAGGGAGGCAATAATCAGGGACAAGTTGCAAACCCCGTATGTCCCAAGTGTAACAAGCAGCATCATGGTGCCTGCCTGTTGGGCACCGGAAGTTGTTACACGTGTGGTCAGAAAGGCCATATCATGAGAAATTGTCCTAAGCATCAGCAGCAGGGAGAGGGACCAAACCACCAGGGTCAACCCCAGCCACTGAGAGCAATACAAGGACAGCCGCAACTGCCGCCACCACCGAAACAGCAGAATCAGAATGCTAGATCGTATGCCATCAATCAGAAGCAACCCGAGAAGGATAAGGGTAACTTGGCAGGTATGGGCAAACTTCTTAACCTACCTGTAATTGTTTTGTTTGATACTGGAGCATCGCATTCATTTATTTCTAGAGCATGTGTGGATAATCTTAGTATTATACCGGAACGTGCTAGTCATGTCATGAGAGTATCTTCACCACCAGGAGGAATTTCAACTACCACGCATGTTTGTTCTAATCTTAGAACTCGGGAATCTTAAAGTGGTAACTAATAATATGAATGTTATGGCGATGTGGGATGTTGATGTAATCCTAGGAATGGATTGGTTAGCTGAGAATTATGCCACAATTCTTTGTTATGCGAGGAAAATTTCCTTCCGACCACCAGGAAAGAAGCCCATAGACTTTCACGGCATAAGAATGGGTAGAGGATCACCCGTTATCTCTGCTCTCCAAGCCAAGAAGATGATGAGAAAGAAGGATTGCCAGGCTTTCCTTGTTTACCTTAATGGAGAAGCTAGAGAAGAGCAGACTATAGGAGATGTGCCAATTGTGCGGGAATTCGAGGATGTATTCCCAGAAGTGTTACCGGGTTTACCACCAGATCGACAAGTGGATTTCAACATCGACCTGGAGCCAGGGTCAGCCCCAGTGTCGAAAGCACCATATAGGATGGCACCGAAGGAACTGCAAGAACTTAAGATCCAATTGCAAGAGCTATTGGATTTAGGTTTCATCAGACCGAGTGTTTCTCCATGGGGAGCACCTGTCCTTTTTGTGAAAAAGAAGGATGGTACACTGAGAATGTGTATAGATTACAGGGAGCTGAACAAGCTCACACTCAAGAACAAGTATCCTCTGCCAAGGATAGATGACTTGTTTGACCAACTCAAGGGAACAACTGTGTTTTCTAAGATAGAACTTAGGTCTGGGTATCATCAGCTGAAGATTCGACCAGAGGATATAACCAAGACAGCTTTCTGAACAAGATATGGACACTATGAGTTTATAGTCATGCCATTTGGATTAACTAGTGCCCCCACAATATTCATGGATCTTATAAATAGAGTTTTCCCCCCGTACTTGGATAAGTTTGTATTGGTGTTCATAGATGATATTCTCATCTACTCTAGAAATGAGAAAGAGCATGAAGAACATCTCAGGATAGTGTTGGAAACACTGAGAACAGAGAAACTCTTTGCCAAATTCAGTAAGTGTTAATTTTGGTTGAAGGAAGTAATGTTTCTTGGGCACATTATGTCAGCAGATGGTATTAAGGTGGACCCAGCTAAAGTGGAAGCAGTACGTGATTGGAAGTCACCAACCAACCTTAATGAGATTAGGAGTTTCTTGGGACTAGCTGGGTACTATCGAAGGTTCATCGAAGGATTTTCCAAGATTGCTAGACCAATGACACAACTGTTGCGGAAAGGAATTAAGTATTTATGTACGGATGAATGTGATGAGAGTTTTCAGGAACTCAAGAGGAGATTGACTACTGTGCCAGTTTTAGCAGTACGAGAAGCGAACAAGAAGTTGTGGTTTACACGGATGCTTCTAAGAATGGGCTAGGTTGTGTATTGATGCAAGATGGGAAAGTGATAGATTACGCATCAAGACAACTTAGGCCGCATGAGGTGAATTATCCAACGCATGATTTGGAACTAGCTGCAGTTGTGCACTCATTGAACATATGGAGGCATCACCTTTATGGGGTAAGATGTAAAATTTTCACTGACCACAAGAGTTTAAAGTACTTGTTCGAGCAGAAGGACTTGAACATGAGACAGAGAAGATGGCTCGAATTGGTAAAGGATTATGATTGTGGTATTAACTACCACCCCGGCAAGGCTAATGTGGTAGCAGATGCCTTGAGTCGTAAGACTCAATCGCAATTAGGATACCTACTTACCACAAAAGGGGATCTAATCCAAGATTTTGAAGGAATGAGTTTAGAGGTGGTTCATCCATAGGAAACGATAATGGGTCGTGTCGCGACATTTGTGACGACACCAGATCTGAGAGGACAAATAGTGAATGCGCAGAGGAGAGATGAAGCATTCGAGAAACTACGTATGAGAATTAGATCCGATAACCCAGGAAGTTACCGCGAAGCGGATGATAACGCGATTATGTTCAAAGAGAGAATATGTGTTCCACATGATGAGGAATTAAGGAATGAGATTATGAGTGAGGCTCATGATACTCCCAATACCGCTCACCCCGGAAGTACCAAGATGTACCAAGACCTGAAGAGAAATTTCTGGTGGGACGGCATGAAACGGGATGTAGCTTCTTTTGTCGAGCGGTGTTTGGCTTGTCAGCAAGTGAAAGCACTACACCAACGACCTTATGGGAAGTTACATCCATTGACCATTCCAGAATGGAAGTGGGAAGGAATAGTGATGGATTTTGTGACTAGTTTGCCGAGGACCAAACGAGGAAACACTGCTATATGGGTTATAGTAGACAGACTCACAAATCAGCTCACTTTTTGCCTATCCCAATCACTTATGGATCTGAGAAGTTGGCACAGTTGTATGTCCGTGAAATTGTACGTTTGCATGGAGTGCCGGTATCAATCACGTCAGATCGAGATCCAAAATTTACCTCTAGATTTTGGACAAGTCTACAGAAGGAATTGGGTACACACCTGAACTTTAGTACCGCTTTCCACCCGCAGATCGATGGACAATCGGAAAGGACGATTCAAACACTAGAAGACATGTTAAGAACTGTAATGTTGGATCAAGGTGCAAATTGGGAGCATGTTTTGCCATTAATCGAATTTGCTTACAACAACAATCACCAGGCAACGATAGGTATGGCGCCTCACGAGGCCTTATACGGCAGAAAGTGCAGATCACCACTTTATTGGGACGAAGTGGGTGAGAGGAATATTCTAGGGCCAGACATAGTCAGCGAGATGATCGAGATTATCCGCAAGATACGACAGAGAATACAAGAGGCCCAGACTCGACAGAAGTCATACGCCGATACACGCCGAACTGAATTGCATTTCGAGAGTGGGGATAAGGTTTTCCTCAAGGTTTCCCCTTCTAAGGGAATAATCAGGTTTGGCATTAAAGGCAAGCTTAGGCCACGTTTTATAGGGCCATATGAGATTCTTGAAAGGATCGGCCCAGTTGCTTATAGGTTGGATCTGCCACCTAGTCTTGGGAATGTTCACAATGTTTTCCATGTTTCTCAGCTGGGAAAGTATGTATTTGATCCCAAGGATGTGATTCATCAGAGTGACATAATTCTTAGTCACGATACGAGTTTGTAGAGAAGCGTGAAGCTATTTTAGACCAGAAAGTTCAAGAACTGAGGAATAAGTCGATTTCTTTGGTGAAAGTATTATGGAGTCACCACGGTCACGAAGAAGCTACGTGGGAACTCGAAAGCAAGATGAGGGAGAAATACCCAGAATTTTTTGATAAGGTATGCAAATTTCGGGATGAAATTTCTTGTTAGAGGGGTAGGATGTAATGCCCCGGTCTTTTATATGCATGAAATATTATGACCTCAAGTGCGACATTAGGGTTTTGCATTCACAAATAATAAAATTCTGACTAATGGTAAAAGTTTAGAATTATTTACACGTTTTTAATTCAGAAATCGGATGTTCGGTTATCTGCTTGGGTTTATCTTCCGAATTTGATTTTTATGTTTCGATAGACAGAATCGTGATTCCGTCGACTTCTATATACACTACTTTTACGTTACGAGTACGATTTTCAAAAGTTTACTTTTTGAGTTTTCGGGTATATTTTATGTCGAGTCATTTTCTCGGATAATTCATGTTCCGTAAATCGCGAAACTTTTCTCCGACTTTAAGCTGTAAGTGCGACACGATAATTTAAGTATATGTCATACACACAATACTCGAGTAATTTTATCTGCGGAGGAGCGAAACGTAAAATATTCTTCGACCTGTTTATAATGACGTCTAGGGTTAACCTAGTATCACCTCCCTTTTATTTTCCTCTTCACTTCATCTTCTTCACCTCTTCTTCTCCACTTCAGCCCCCCCCCCCCCCCCGCCCCTTCACCATTGAAGAACACCAATGGTTCTTCATCAAGAACTCAAGTTACAAGCTCACTTTGTGTTCCAAACTTGAATCCAAGTTCATATTCAAGTAAGTTACCTCATTCTCTTCATTTCTACCCAAGTAAGAATAGGTTTTGGACCACTTTAAAATTTGGAAAAATATATGAAGAGTTTAGGTTTAATGTTATAATGTTTTGTATGTTGTTTTCAAGTTGATTTTTGTAACACCCCCATGATGCCGTAGATCCTTTTTGGAGAACCTACCAGGCTTAGACCCAAATAAAACACATTAAATACAATAAACATAAACGTTCATACAATTAAAACCAACTTCAAATTTCAACATGACATACATCACAATACCAAACAACATATCATTAACCATTAATAATGACATGACATACAACACCGGACAGTACCCGTGCGAGTACAAAACCAAAACACGACTTTGACCATGACCATATGACCATCAACTCAAAATGATGTACGATATCAATGCTGCCCACCAAGCTCGTGTCCGTCCTGTGCTAGTCCTCCCACTGGACCTGTACCTGAATACACAAAAGTATATCCACCCCAGAAGGGGTCAGCAAGAAGCCGGTGCAAGTACAATGATTCTTGAATATGTACAACAAGTGAATAATCAACAAAAACCACAAAAATCATAGTGCCATCACAGATATTCCGGAATACCACATCACAATCATCATCACAAAACAACCTCCCGAGCTATACTGGCCCTGTACCTCTCAGCAAGATACACACCCCAGAGACACCTCGTCAGGCCCTCCCTGGTGTATAGCCCAACCGAGTGATACGTAGGGATACGCGGCCTACCGGACCCCAGGGGACCCTCACTGGTTTTACTCGGCTCACACACACTCGATCAACAATTTGGCACAAATTCCATTTTTTACATATTCACACGATGTACATTAAACACAATCAAAGTACTTGCCTCAATTTGAACGACACAAGAAACGGCGAACGGATGAATGTACGGTCCGAACTTCCTTCAACGATTCGATCCTAACACATCGAAATATGGAATCAAAACACAACACCACGGAAATGGAAGGGATTCCCTTCAAACTCTACTCTTAGGGACAAACTATCAAACACTACTAAGGCGGAGTTGTTCATACTCAAATCAATAGGTGGGAACTCAAACAAAATCCGTAGACTTCAAGAAAAACAAGGGATTATGGTTTCACAATCATAATCTGACCCAATTCAAGGTTTAAAACGGACTAGAATGACGAGATCTAAACAAAACCCTCAAAATTCCAAAAACTAGGGATTGAACAATCTTACCTTGATTTGGATGATACACTGGATGAAATCTTGTTAGATTGAGTTTAGGAACACGAAAATGTTGTTGGATGGTGAAAACTGGTCGAAAACCACGTCTAACTACACTCCAAATCGCCCAGCCGTCGAAGGGAAGAGGAAGAGGTGAAAAAATGACGTTTCTAGAACCTACCCCCCATATATATACTGGGAGGTATTAGCGCACGCTACGGCTACAGGCTTAGCGTGCGCTAACGAGCTGAGGGCGGTGCACTGCTGAAGAAAAAGGCAGTCCAGAACTTTCACGGAGTACGTTGTACTCAGCCCTGTATATCTTTTTAAATATGCAGGTTGAGCAAGGGATGTGACGGAGGGTGTTGAGTGGAAGTCTTTTGTTTACGATCAATATTAAGCCCTGGTTACATATCTTCATATATGTAACCAACCATGTTTTTCCGCTGCAAACACTTTTTATGATTATGCTTTCTATGTCTTGTTGATTGTAATATGTTATGAAGCCTTTTCCTAAACTTCAAGGCTAATGTTATGACTATACATTCTACTTTGAATTCTAAGTCATTCCTATGGGACTGACTCTCCTTCATGATGCCTTTATAGGTTATTCATGGTAATTCACCCCTATGCCTTATGAAACGTATGTTCCCCCCTTTCTTCCCCGCTTCTTACTTCCTACCCCGGGTCACGCTCCGGCTGTGCCGTCCTTAGGGATAAGGGGCCTTGACAGTCGTCTTGATCATCGGTTTGACTCATTTAACTAGACTCTCCTTCAGTAGTGCCTTCTTGATAGGCATCTTGGTCCGCTAATAGGTCATCCCACTTATTTTCTTGATCTCGTAACTCGGCTTTTGTTGCGTCTTTAAGTATCATTTGAGCCTCGAGATTTTTTGGCGGATCTCCGCTCGTCCAACATATAGCCTCCTTCACTAAAAGCACTCTCAACGGGGACTGTGGATGCGGGCACTGCAAGAATTTCTTATGCCATAATGGAAAGTATGGGAAATTCGGTTCCCCTTCTCTTCCACCAATCCAACAGATCAAATGTACATGCATTGCCATCCTCCGGCACAAAAGTAGTTGCATAATATCGACTAAGGTCATTTCTTTGACCGACGTTACTACCACCCCTATTTCTTGCTATATTATAGAGTTTTTGTTGAAATGGGTTAGTGGGAGTTCTGTCGAATTCCATGTTAAATGTATTTGCAGTCCTAGTTCTTGTTTTTTGAGTTTGAATCTTACACCATATTTAGAAGAATATTCAGAAAAAACAGTTTCTAAACTATTTTTTAAATCAATTTTTACTTGTTCAATGTCAGGAATATTTTCAAATAAAGTTTGACTTTCAACACTATCCACAATATTAGGAAAACCCAAATTTTTAAGAATATTATAATATATTTCTAGTAATTGTTCTACTTGAGCTAAATTCAAATCGGGAGATAAAACAGCACTAATCAAGAAAACATCATGAATACGATTAAAGTATTTTAGCCATTTTAAACACATATTGTAAATAGCATTCGATAATCTTTCGGATTTACTGCAGGCATCCATTTCAGATACAATAAAACAACAATGAAATAAAACTTTAGGAGACGTGGGATAATAACAACCACTTAAATCTTTAGTTGCATTTTCAAAAACCCTTAATAGTTTTATTAAATCTTTAGTTTCATCCCAATACGTTGGCAATAAATAAAATCCTTCTGCGCGTATAAAAAAATTCACACAATAATTCATTATATTCATTAGTTGAATTTAACATCTCATAAGTTGAGTTCCATCTATATTTTACGTCTGGAGTAAAAAATTTGGGTTGCATTTGTTTTGACTTTAAAAATTTTACCCATTGTCTAGCTAACTTAGTACGATTATGTAAAAACGAGACACATTTTCTAATTGGTTCTATTGCCTCATCTACAAATTTTAATGCATCTTGTACACATAAATTTAGAATATGACATATACATCTAGTATGAAATAATCGACCCGCTAAAACAGGATTGCAAGCTTGTATTAAAGCTAGTACACTTGTAGTATTAGAACTAGCATTATCAAAACCAATTGTGAAAATTTTATCTTTTAAGCAATAAAAAGTTAAAATTTTAATAATTGCTCTAGCTATATTATCTGCACTATGTGCACAATTACATTTTTTAAACGCAAGTAATATCTTGTTTAAGTTCCAATTTTCATCAATCCAGTGTATAGTTATTCAGCTTGGCTTGCCGCGGGATGCTTCGACTTTGATTTTTGCGTCGGAGTTGGTACGCCACGAAGAGTGCGCTCGAATGTTGCATATATTTGATTTAACATAGCTTCATCGATTTCATGGTCCATTTCTTCGTCAATGTTTTGCAGTTGTTGACGATTCGGGACACGTCGAAATCCCCGGAGATCAACTTCTTCTTCACTGGTAGTTGTTGTACTACCGTAATAGATACTTTCATGTATAACATCATATTCAGCTTCTTGACTTTCATTTTCAAAACCGGGTGGAGTTTGGTTTTGGGGCTCCCGAATAATTATTCCAGATGGTTTCTTCGATTTGCCCCAAAGACCCATTCGCTCGAACTTGGACATTTTGGATTTTTTGTGAGATGTAGCAATACCCTTCCCCTTGTCAGAACTCGACATAATGGTTAAATACGAAAAAAAAGAGGGATTAAGTAGTATAGCAATTAGGACTGAGAGTTTGAGAGATAGGTTATATTGAAGGTGTGAAAAAAATGTGTTGAGTAGTGAGGTATTTATAGATAGGATTTTTTTTTTTAAATCTGCACTAGCCGTTAGACCCGCCGGGTCACGGGTCCGACCCTCCGGGTCCGGGTCCGACCCGCCAGGTCTAACGGCCAAATTTCAATTTTTTTTTACTTTTCCGCTGGGTCGACGGGTCGGACCCGGCGGGTCGCCAGGTAGGCAAAACCTAAACCCGGACCCCACCCGTGTATACCACGGGTCCGGGTCGGCGGGTCCCAGCCGGGTCCGGGTCTGATGCGACCCCCACACGATGTGCCGTAGTAACCGCTATCGCAAGTATGATTTTAGTTCCCAAGATCGTTCCAATATTAAGCAAATGATTGTTTTACTTCAAGCCCTCTACGTGACGCGCCGTAGCAAACCGGAAGGTGCGATTCGAACACGCCACGAGGTTTCTAACGCCTCGATAAGTGAATTGAAATCACGATTTATATTTTGGAGACACACTCAACAAAATAAGAAGAAAGTTTCTTAACACAAACACTCACAATTTTGATAAATTTCAAGGTGTCCATACAAATGAAAATGAGGGCTATTTATAGCCAAAATTCCTACAACTATTACAATATAAAATAAAGACTAAGAAATTATAAATTCAACATTCAAAACTCCTAAAATCTGATCAATGACTAATCAACCCATAAGTTAAGAAGTCAATACATTTTTAGGGGACAAAAATCAAGGACCAAGACTTATGTTTTGAAAATAAGAAATCAAAGTTAAATAAAAATATGCTGTTGTATTTTTAGTGGCATAACAGATCCTAAACTTCGGATTTTGGTCTTAATGTCTTCTAGATGATTGTATTACATCCTCTTAGCTTTCCAAATCCACCAGAATCGTCTCAATCGGACCTCGGACGCGAAAGTTGTGACAAAAATACGAAGGTGTATCGTATCTGAAATTTCCAACGCCTACTTTCAATTGTATTGCATTTTCACCACTGAATATCTGATTTTGATGTCATGATGAACATAAAAATTTAGGACTTTCTCTTAGCTTTCCGATGGTATGAATATGAGCTTAATTGGACACTGTATGTAGGAGATACATCTGAATTACGAAAGCTGCTACAGTTAGGCTTATTGCTTGGAATGATGACATCAACACTTTTGATCTAACATGTGATGGCTTCAATAACACAAATAAAGATGTTATTATATTTATGGTCATCGGTCTGATTGAAATGATTTTGCAAGAGCATTGTTAATGAATTCTTTATCGCATTTGCTCGTGATCTTGTTATTGGTCCCACATGAATGTATAGTTCTTCTTCTGACTGACTGACTGCTTCTTGATTCACATCATTCCCCCCGTCCTCAAAAAGATTCGTCCTCGAATCTGAAAATTCAAAAGGGCTTAAGTCAGCAACATTGAAGGTAGCAAAAACATTATATTTATCAGGTATATCCACTTTGTAGGCATTATCATTGACGCGTTCTAAAATTTGAAATGGTCCGTCTCCCCTCGGCATCAACTTCGACTTCCTTTGTGCTGGAAACCTCTCTTTACTCAAGTGAATCCAAACCCAGTCACCTGGTTCAAATAATACTTGCTTCCGTCCCTTATTCTTTATTCGGACGTTATGTTCGTTGCGTTTTTTAATTTGTTCTCGAACCTTTGCATGCAGTTGTTTGATCATTTCAGCCTTTTTCTTGCCATCGATGCTGCCCATGTCATCTATAGGAATAGGTAACAAGTCTAAAGGAGTTATCGGATTAAAACCATATATAATTTCAAAGGGAGAAAATGTAGTGGTAGAATGAACGGTTCTGTTGTAAGCAAATTCAATGAATGGTAAAGATGTTTCCCAATTTTTCAAGTTCTTGTTAACAACAGTTCGTAACAATTGACTAGTGTTCGGTTAACGACCTCGGTTTGTCCATCAGTTTGGGGATGACAAGTTGTCGAATAAAGCAATTTCGTTCCCAGTTTTGCCCACAAAACTTTCCAAAAATGGCTAAGAAATTTAGTATCCCGATCGGACACTATACTTTTTGGCATTCCATGTAAACGGACAATTTCTTTGAAAAATAAATTTGCAATATGAGTGGCATCGTCAGTTTTGTGACATGCAATGAAATGTGCTATTTTTCTAAATCTATCAACAACGACAAATATCGAATCACACCCAAATTTTACCTTTGGTAACCCCAACACAAAGTCCATAGAAAGATCAACCCAAGGCTCGTTAGGAACTGGAAGTGGCATGTACAAACCATGTGGTAAAACTCGTGATTTTGCCCTTCGACAAATAATGCATGAATTGACAATTGTATAAACATCATGTTTCATTTTAGGCCAAAAGAAGTGTTCATGCAATATTTTAAAAGTTTTGGCAATTCCGAAATGTCCCATTTATCCCCCACTATGTGCTTCCCTTACTAACAACTCCAGTGTCGAACAAAAAGGAATGAAAAGTTTATTTTCACGGAACAAAAATCCATCAACCCGATAAAATTTATCCACACTTTTTGTTTCGCAAGCAATATATGTTTCGCCAAAATCTTTATCTCCCACGTAAGATCCTTTCAAGAGCTCAAATCCCAACAATTTACAAGAAAGCGTATTAAGTAATACATACCTTCTCGACAATGCATCGGCAACGACGTTCTCCTTACCTTGTTTATACTTGATGATGTAAGGAAATGATTCGATCTCCTCTAACCATTTGGCATGTCTTTTACTCAACTTATTTTGTCCCTTGAGATGCTTTAATGATTCATGATCCGTATGAATCACGAACTCCTTAGGCCATAAGTAGTGTTGCCACGTACGTAAAGCTCTAACCAAAGCATACAATTCTTTATCATATGTAGGATAGTTCAACATCGCTCCTCCAAGTTTCTCGCTAAAGTAAGCAATCGGCCTATTTCCCTGCATTAATACCGCTCTAATTCCTACTCCTGAAGCATCACACTCAACTTCAAAAGTGTTAGAAAAATCTGTTAATGCTAAAACAGGTGCGGTGCATAATTTATCCTTTAATGTGTTAAAGGCATTTTCTTGATCATCACCCCAATAAAATTTAGCATGTTTCTTTACAAGTTCATTTAACGGGGCTGCAATCGTGCTAAAATCTCTAACAAAGCGTCGATAAAAACCTGCTAAATCGTGAATGTAATATCCGACAGAAATTCTTACTTGCTGTTGTACTATTCGGATAATTTAATACTGTTGTACTCTTGTTGCATTTGTGTATGGTTATTGGAATATATCATAAATAAACATAATAATAATGATCACTCCATTATGTTCGAATTTTCAGTATTATAGAGATAAGTGCTTATTGAACTATTAAAAACCTGAGCCTAACGTACGTTAATCGTTAGGCATAGCGTACGTTATTTTGAGGCCTTTACGTACGTAAAGGGCACTGTACGCACGTAACCGGTGCAATCGTATCCGATCCCAACTTTCGGCGTGTGGGGCCGGGTAGGATTTGAATATCTCGATCTTTGGAGCCAATCTAGTTGACCTATCTTACGCACGTAATGCTACGATAGGTAACGACGTAACGAAGTTCGTATTTGATCGATAGCCTCGGACTTATCTTACGCACGTAATACTTTCCTTATAGCGTCGTAAAGCACTTAACGACGTTATCCTCTGTGATAATGTACGTAGCTAATGTCTTTGTTATAAAAGAGAGCTTGTGTCTTTCATTTTGCACGACCAAACTCTGAATTTTCACCTAGATAATCATCCTCCTGCACCCCCTAGATCAAATTACCTTCTTCCAATTTGTGGTTGAGCCTTACATTTCGATTTTGAAGCTTGTTGTTTGGAACTTGGAGACATTCTTGAAGCTTATATTGTGTTCTTGTGGTTTGGTGTATTGTTCTTCATTTCTGAAGGTATGTTCTACGATTTAACCCTATAATCTCATAGTTATAATGATAGTGATTAAGTATAATCCACCTAGTGATGATTTAATCAAGCTAAACATGTTCATAGTTAGACTTCCAACAAACTTAATGATGAATATGATAGTTAAGGGTTTGTAAGGTTGTGTTTTTAGTATCTTCAAAGATGATGATCATGTTTACTTAAACCAAACTCTTACTTCTGGACTAATAACACCAATAGACTATTAATAATCTTTGTTTCATTATGATGTAAATAACTTCTTAGAATAATTACCATAAAATGTTTTGAGAACCCTTGTTGATCATTAGAAGTTTGGAATAACCTTCTTGAACCTAAGCTAAGTGAATCCGGAGGATTAATGCTTGACCCTCCACGTTAATTACAAGAGTATCACGAAGGTGTTGCACGTGTAGTGGTCTTCATAATCATAATATGAAATTGCAACTACTTAACTCAACATAAGTAGTTGATGGAAGTGCATTTTCTTTTTGATGTCCTTGATGAGTTTAAGGAGTAGGAAATTATTGTTAACACATCTTAATCCGACAAACAGTTGGTAAACATCTTGTAATCAATTGTAAGATTAGAATGGCATTGAATAGAATTCTTGGAGTAAACCCTCAACATCTTAATAAGTTGAACTACTCAAATGAGAATTAGGATGTTGTCTCGTTGAAGTTTGGTATAGATGATTATATGAACGTATTATTAAGTGAAATATACTTCATTCAAGGTTGATTGTCCGAGTAACCGATTTTGAATCGAGGGCCTACTGCTCGTTCGACAAAGAAGGACTTTACTCGCCTCCGTATTGAGGCAAGTTATCTTGCTTGGTTATAATGATGTGTGGATTCTTATGATGATTATGCATTTCGTGTATATGAAACACTTATAAACTTGTGCCTTGTGACTTGAAGTTGTTCTTCATGATGTCCCGTTTTCATCGTGGGATTGCATTCCCAAGTTCGTTACTTTTGGACCCTTGATATTGTTGATCTTGTTGTCATTTCGGTGAGTCCTCGATCCTTATTCGGATTGTGTGAAATTCTTGAATTCGTTGTCATGTTGCATCGTGACATATCCGGAGTCATATCTACGTTCCGATTGGATATTGTGTAGGATTTTTAGCCGGGCACATATATAGTCATGCGTGAATATTTTTTTCCGTGAAAGGCTGTGCACACGAGACGTAGTTCGTTGAGGCTAATTAGGTACATTGTCCCGCGTATATCCTGGATTCCGTATACGGGGTGGACATGTGCACTGACACATATTCGGATCGGGCGTACTGTGATGTCCCTCTCGAGTCATACTATCTTAGCCGCTCACAGTCCATTTTTATACTTGGATGTGTACGACGTTTTGTGACTAAGCGTTCATACGTCCGAGGGGTATGTTCGTTAGTCAGGGAGTTATTCTTAAAATCTTATATACGTGAATTGTATACTATCTTGAGAATCATTTATCATGTATATCTGACCCTGTGTTGGGCGAAATACTTGTGTTGTATTTTAGGTCGAGGAAAAGGCAAGGCACGGGAAGATCAAGGTGATGACGAAGGGTTCGAAGGATACTAGTTCGGGGGCCCCAAGTCTTTCGTGTCCGGTCATGTTCGTACCGTGTAATGTTATCTTTTCGCTTTATTTTAAGTTTGAACAAATGTATTGTTATTTTAAGGTATAATTCATCTCCATATGGATTATACTTATGTTTTGGATCCTGTGTGTAATAAGGCCGTAGGCCATACTGTTGTAAACTCCAGATCGGAGTAAGTACCTTGTTTTGTGGTTCGGCATCACATGTTTTGCGTATTTAATTTGTACTTTGGGTATCGCCTGGTGGATCCTAGTGTGGGGTCCACGGCACTGTAATGGCCGACTTATCGGGGTGTTACAGAAGATGGTATCGGAGAGGAAAATTTTTTTTTTTCTAGAGGTCGTTTTCTTTCTTTTTGAGTCTTTGTGTATTGAACTAGTATCAAGAGACCTTCGTGTCATGTGTGACCCGTGCGAGCGCCTGATCCTACGAGCCAAATGCGGTACGTACTTTATGAACCATGAATAAATTATTGACATGATATTGATCTCTGAATAGATATCCTTGTTGATCTTGGTATTCTAAGGGTTTGTGGCAGGAATTATCTGATTGATGATTCAAATAAAATTCTGGATTGATTATATGATTGAAATCATTTGACTCAAATGTCGATCTGATATTCTGTGTGACTTTCGTAGTAACGATAATTCATCACAAACTGCTTTCTTGAATATGTAATTTCTTCGCCATTAACTTAGCATGAATTGATTTGTATTATGAATCGTACTTATGATTATCATCTCAAAATTGATTCTTTCGGTATGGAAAGAAATTTGAGAGGCCGTGGAAGAGGGACGAGGCCGCGGAAGGGCGAATCCCGATCTGCGCGAGCCAACAGACGTGCAAACGCAGAGCATAGTTCCGCGACGGTGATTCGCCTTCTAGGGACCAATCGCACCACAATGGACACGAGGATGCTCGTGTCGATCCTTACACTGTAATGCAGGGCATGATGGCTCAGATGACCCAAATGGGTCAGTTAATGGAAGCAATGCAGAGAGCTGCTACCGACCAGATCGGGGCCACCTCCTGTACATGGCGGGCCGGTGAATCGGATCATCAGCGACATCTCGCGCCAACGACCCCCGATTTTTGAAGGTTCCTCTGAGCCGGCTGATATCGTGCATTGGATCGAACACTTCGAGAAGTTGTTCGATATGGTAGACTGTCCAGTAGAGAATCGCGTCTCCGTAGCAGCTTACTACTTGGGCAAGGGCGCCCACACTTGGTGGCTTTCGGTGAGGCCAGCTGATGGCGTATGCACTTGGGAAGAATTTAAAAATCTCATGCTAGATCGTTACTATCCAGGTCCTCTCCGCGAGGCCAAATTATCAGAATTGCTGAATCCGGAGCCGTCCGAAGATGATAACGTACTATCTATCGCCGAGAAATTTCAGGCACTCCTCCCTTTTGCTGCGACGATTGTACACACGGAAGCTGATAAGATTAAATACTTTCTCAAAAGGCTTAAACCCCGAATGAGAATGCAGCTGTTGAACCATCATTGTGTGACCCTACCGGAGTTCATCGAGAAAGCTCTGGAGTACGAATTGACCGTGAAGGAAATTTCCAAGAAGCAACCGCAGTCTAACAACAAGAAATTCAGGAACCAGAACCAGTCAGACAGCAACCGGGGAACATTCAAGAGATTCCAACCAGTGCCAAATCCTTCTGAACGGCAACCTATGGCATCGAAGCCAACCGGATCGCAACCTCGAGCGGTCAGCCTATCTGTTGTATGCTATAATTGTGGAGACCCGGGGCACATCAATTCGAAATGTCCTAGGCCAGCCGTGTCATGCCACACATGTGGGAAGAACAGACATCGTGCTCGTTATTGTAGGAGTGGACTAGGACGTATTCCCGCAGCATCTCATGCTCCAGTACAATCTTCAGTTCAGGACCGAGTACCTCCATCCGCTTCTTATCAGACTACCGGGGCAAACAAAGGGATGGGACGTGGAAATCAAGCGGTACATCCAGTGCAGTACTGCAAAACCTAGAGTTTACGAGATGAAGAGGGTGAAGATCCCGGCGCATGATTGCAGTACTCTCGAGATCCAATCTCGGCTATCTGTGTCCTTTTTGATAATGTTTCTTCACAATCATTTTTATCTACTTCTTGTTTGTGTCGTTTGCAATTAGAGCATGTTATCAATTGTGAACCTTATATAATTGGTCTACCCGATGGTAGAAGAATTGTTGGGAATCGTGAAGTTCAGATTTGCCGATTCGAATGAACGCAAGTGAGTGGTTGTCAAATTTAATCGTGGTCGATTTACCTAAAGATGATGTGATCTTGGGAATCGATTGGATGGACCGTCATGATGCCATAATTAGTGTCATGGCGAAGCGGTGGCCGTCACATCCGACGATGGTGTTGAGTGTACCTTCCAGGTGATAACCTTGGCCGTTAGGAGAATCATCAGCGCTATGAAAACGGTGAAATCGCTTAATCAAGGATGTATTGGCTATTTGTGTTACATGACCAAAACAATGGATCGACGATTGAATTGATCGATATTCCGGTAGTCCGAGACTACCTGCACGTATTTCGAGATGAGTTGCAGGCTTACCTCCACATCGTGATGTGGAGTTCAATATTGAGTTAGAGCACAGTACGTCCCCGCTTTCAAAAGCACCGTATCGTATGGCTCCGACGAGATGCGGGAGTCGAAGAGCCAACTTGAGGATTTGACCGAGAAAGGCTACATCGGACCTAAGCGCGTCCCTTGGGGAGCACCGGTACTATTTGTACGGAAGAAGGACGGATCCCTAAATGCGTGTATTGATTATCGTGAGTTGAACAGGTAACCATTAAGAACAAATACCCATTGCCGCGTATTGACGATTTATTGGATCGGCTTCAAGGGTTTCTGTGTTTTCTAAGATAGACACGAGGTCCGTTACCATCGATTGCCATGGATTAGAGAGTCGACATTTCAAAGACAAAGATTCCGTACTCGTTATGGGCATTATGAGTTTGTGGTGATGCCTTTTGGGTGCGAATGCACCGGTATTCATGGAGTGATGAATCGAGTGTTTATTAATTATCTGGATCGCTTTGTAGTCGTTTTATTGACGACATCACGATCTATTCTCGTGACCATGAAGAGCACGGCGTCATCTCCATCTAGTTCTCGAGGCGTTAAGGCGGGAGCGACTTTATGGAAAATTTTCTAAATGTGAGTTACGGATGCATGAAGTTATCTTTCTCGGACATGTGATATCGGTGATGGGGTCCGAGTAGACCTGAAGGCGAAGTTATCCGAGATAGGTTACCACCAAAGAACGTTAAGGAAGTGCGATTTCTTGGGACTAGCAGGCTATTACCGACGGTTCGTAGAGGGTTTTTCCAGAATTGCCCAACCAATGACCAATTTGTTGAGAAAGGATAAGAAGTATTTATGGTCAGAGGCATGTCAGCGGAGCTTTGATGAACTTAAGAGTCGGTTGATTTCGGCGCCTATTTTAGTCCTACCAAAAGGAACGGAAGGTTTTGTAGTATATAGTGACGCATCTAAACAGGGCCTTGGATGTGTACTAATGCAGAACGGGAAGGTGATCTCCTATGCATCGAGACAGCTACGACCTTACGAGGTCAACTATTCCACCCATGATTTAGAACTCGCAGCTGTGGTGTTTGCTTTAAAGATCTGGCGTCATTATCTGTATGGAGTTACAGTCGATTTTTACGTATCACAAGAGCTTGAAATACATTTTTACTCAGAAGGAGTTAAACATGAGGCAGAGAAGGTGGCTAGAACTCATCAAAGACTATGAAATCGAGATCCTTTATCATCCGGGCAAAGCAAATGTAGTTGCTGACGCTTTGAGTCGTAAAACCCTACAGGAGCAGATGCTTGCCCGCCTAACAACTCAGAGGGTATTGCAGTTAGAATTGATGAGTCCGGAAATTGAAGTCAGTTACAAAGATATTCACGGGCAACTCTGTACACTTGAGATTTCATCGTCCCTTGAGGATATAATTAGATCGAAGCAAGTTACGGACCCATTCTTATCTCGAATTCGCGATGAAATAACCCAAGGGAAAGCTCCTGGCTTTGTAATACACGAGGATGGATTAATACGTTTCAGAAACCGAGTTTGTGTACCCGCTGATGATGAGTTAAGGAGTTCTATCCTGAAAGAAGCCCATGCTAGCCCGTACTCTATCGACCCGGGGTCTAGCAAAATGTATAAGGATTTGAAGCAGAACTATTGGTGGGGAAATATGAAACGTGAGGTTGCCGAATTTGTTTCGAGATGTTTAACCTGTCAGCAGGTTAAAATTGAGCATCAGCGACCCGCAGGAATGCTGAAACCGCTCCCAATTCCCGAGTGGAAATGGGAGGACATATCAATGGATTTTATTACTAGATTGCCGACGAGCCGCCGAGGAATGAATACGATTTGGGTGATTGTGGATCGTTTAACCAAATCAGCCCACTTTCTGGAGATTAAGGATACTTGGGGACCCGAGAGATTGGCCCAACTATTTATTAAGGAAATTGTGAGATTGCACGGTACCCCCAAGGGTATTGTATTAGACCGTGACGGGCGATTCGTGTCACACTTCTGGAAAGCAGTTCATCGTGCGATGGGTACGCATTTGAACTTCAGCACAGCATTTCACCCGCAGACGGATGGCCAGACTGAGAGAACTATCCAAACTTTAGAGGATATGCTGAGGGCATGCGTTCTCGATTGGAAGGATGATTGGGAGGCCCAGCTACCCTTGGTGGAATTCACTTATAATAATAGTTGGCATGCTTCGATTCAGATGGCACCGTATGAGGCATTATATGGCCGTCGCTGTAGGTCCCCTTTGTGCTGGGACGAACTATCAGAATCTCTGGGTACGGAACCCGACATGTTGCTAGCGGCCGTGAGAAGATCGCTCGATCGAGTCGTTTGTTGACGGCTCAAAGCCGACAGTCCTACGCGAGACAACCGCCGGCGGCCGCTTGAGTTCGAGGTCGCGACCATGTACTAATGAAGGTGTCACCTACCCGAGGAGTCTTTCGTTTTGGAAAACGAGGCAAAGTGAGCCGAGGTATATCGGGCATTTGAGGTTTTGGAACGAGTAGGCGATTTGGCTTATCGCTTGGCTTTACCACCGGCCGAGCCGAATCCATAACGTATTCCATGTCTCGGCTAAGGAAATACGTTGCGATCCGAGTCATGTACTTCAGTTCGATGAGATCGACTTAGCGGAGGATCATTCGTATGAGGAGCGCCCCGTACGAATACTTGAGAGGAGGATCAAACAACTGCGTAATAAGACGATTCCCCTACTGAAGGTTCAGTGGTCACAACACGGGGTCGAGGAAGCCACGTGGGAGACGGAGCACAGCATTCAAGAGAGGTATCCCGAATTGCTTACCCCTTAGTTTCGAGGACGAAACCCCTTTTAAGGGGGGGAGTATGTAATATCCGACAGAAATTCTTACTTGCTGTTGTACTATTCGGATAATTTAATACTGTTGTACTCTTGTTGCATTTGTGTATGATTATTGGAATATATCATAAATAAACATAATAATAATGATCACTCCATTATGTTCGAATTTTCAGTATTATAGAGATAAGTGCTTATTGAACTATTAAAAACCTGAGCCTAACGTACGTTAATCGTTAGGCATAGCGTACGTTATTTTGAGGCCTTTACGTACGTAAAGGGTACTGTTACGCACGTAACGGTCAATCGTATCCGATCCCAACTTTCGGCGTGTGGGGCCGGGTAGGATTTGAATATCTGATCTTTTGGAGCCAATCTAGTTGACCTATCTTACGTACGTAATGCTACGATAGGTAACGTACGTAACGAAGTTCGTATTTCAGTCCAGTAGCCTCTGGACTTATCTTACGTACGTAATACTTTCCTTATAGCGTACGTAAAGCACTTAACGTACGTTATCCTCCTGTGATAACGTACGTAACGAACTGTGCTGTTATAAAAAGAGAGCTTGTGTCTTTCATTTTGCACGACCAAACTCTGAATTTTCACCTAGATAATCATCCTCCTGCACCCCCTAGATCAAATTACCTTCTTCCAATTTGTGGTTGAGCCTTACATTTCGATTTTGAAGCTTGTTGTTTGGAACTTGGAGACATTCTTGAAGCTTATATTGTGTTCTTGTGGTTTGGTGTATTGTTCTTCATTTCTGAAGGTATGTTCTACGATTTAACCCTATAATCTCATAGTTATAATGATAGTGATTAAGTATAATCCACCTAGTGATGATTTAATCAAGCTAAACGTGTTCATAGTTAGACTTCCAACAAACTTAATGATGAATATGATAGTTAAGGGTTTGTAAGGTTGTGTTTTTAGTATCTTCAAAGATGATGATCATGTTTACTTAAACCAAACTCTTACTTCTGGACTAATAACACCAATAGACTATTAATAATCTTTGTTTCATTATGATGTAAATAACTTCTTAGAATAATTACCATAAAATGTTTTGAGAACCCTTGTTGATCATTAGAAGTTTGGAATAACCTTCTTGAACCTAAGCTAAGTGAATCCAGAGGATTAATGCTTGAACCTCCAAGTTAATTAAAAGATTATAAAGAAGGTGTTGAACTTGTAGTGGTCTTCATAATCATAATATGAAATTGCAACTACTTAACTCAACATAAGTAGTTGATGGAAGTGCAGATTTTCTTTTTGATGTCCTTGATGAGTTTAAGGAGTAGGAAATTATTGTTAACACATCTTAATCCGACAAACAGTTGGTAAACATCTTGTAATCAATTGTAAGATTAGAATGGCATTGAATAGAATTCTTGGAGTAAACCCTCAACATCTTAATAAGTTGAACTACTCAAATGAGAATTAGGATGTTGTCTCGTTGAAGTTTGGTATAGATGATTATATGAACGTATTATTAAGTGAAATATACTTCATTCAAGGTTGATTGTCCGAGTAACCGATTTTGAATCGAGGGCCGGCTGTTCGTTCGACAAAGAAGGACTTTACTCGCCTCCGTATTGAGGCAAGTTATCTTGCTTGGTTATAATGATGTGTGGATTCTTATGATGATTATGCATTTCGTGTATATGAAACACTTATAAACTTGTGCCTTGTGACTTGAAGTTGTTCTTCATGATGTCCGTTTTCATCGTGGGATTGCATTCCCAAGTTCGTTACTTTTGGACCCTTGATATTGTTGATCTTGTTGTCATTTCGGTGAGTCCTCGATCCTTATTCGGATTGTGTGAAATTCTTGAATTCGTTGTCATGTTGCATCGTGACATATCCGAGTCATATCTACGTTCCGATTGGATATTGTGTAGGATTTTTAGCCGGGCACATATATAGTCATGCGTGAATATTTTTTCCGTGAAAGGTGTGCACACGAGGCGTAGTTCGTTGAGGCTAATTAGGTACATTGTCCGCGTATATCACGGATTCCGTATACGGGGTGGACATGTGCATCGACACATATTCGGATCGGGCGTACTGTGATGTCCCTCTCGAGTCATACTATCTTAGCCGCTCACAGTCCATTTTTATACTTGGATGTGTACGACGTTTTGTGACTAAGCGTTCATACGCCCGAGGGGTATGTTCGTTAGTCAGGGAGTTATTCTTAAAATCTTATATACGTGAATTGTATACTATCTTGAGAATCATTTATCATGTATATCTGACCCTGTGTTGGGCGAAATACTTGTGTTGTATTTTAGGTCGAGGAAAAGGCAAGGCACGGGAAGATCAAGGTGATGACGAAGGGTTCGAAGGATACTAGTTCGGGGGCCCCAAGTCTTTCGTGTCCGGTCATGTTCGTACCGTGTAATGTTATCTTTTCGCTTTATTTTAAGTTTGAACAAATGTATTGTTATTTTAAGGTATAATTCATCTCCATATGGATTATACTTATGTTTTGGATCCTGTGTGTAATAAGGCCGTAGTATACGTTGTAAACTCCAGATCGGAGTAAGTACCTTGTTTTGTGGTTCGGCATCACATGTTTTGCGTATTTAATCTGTACTTTGGGTATCGCCTGGTGGATCCTAGTGTGGGGTCCACGGCACTGTAATGGCCGACTTATCGGGGTGTTACAGTGAAAGCTTCTTACCTCAGTTGCATTAGTCGGTCTAGGCCATTCTCATATGGCCCTTATCTTCTCTTCATCAACTTTTATGCCGTCAATACTAACGACATACCCAAGGAATATAACCTCACTCATACAAAAAGTACTTTTCTTAAGACTAGCATATAATTGTTCCTTTCTCAAGGTAATTAAAACCAATCTTAAATGTTCAATGTGTTCGTCTGTACTCTTGCTATAAATGAGAATATCATCAAAGTATACTACAACAAATTTTACAATATAAGCACGCAAAACATGATTCATTAGCCGCATAAAAGTGCTTGGTGCATTTGTAAGACCAACAGGCATTACCAACCATTCATATAATCCGTATTTAGTTTTAAAGGCCGTTTTCCATTCATCCCCTTCTTTCATACAAATTTGGTGATAACCTTTCATTAAATCAATTTTGCTAAACACACGCGAACCACGTAATTCGTCTAACATATCATCTAACCTTGGAATTGGATGTCAATACTTTACCGTGATATTGTTCACCGCTCGACAGTCAGTGCACATTCTCCAAGTCCCGTCTTTCTTTGGTACGACAATTATCGGAACGGCACAAGGACTCAAACTTTCTCGGATATACCCAATACTTAATAACTCCTCGACTTGCCGCTGAATCTCCTTAGTTTCTTCAGGATTATTTCGGTATGCCGGTCGGTTTGGAATGACGGCTCCTGGAACAGTCGATTTGGTGATCGATCCCTCTTTTTGGTAGCAAACCGGGTGGTAGCTCATCTGGAAAAACATCATTGAAGTCCTGCAATAGAATTTTTATAGTACTCGGAATATTCCGGTTTTTATCATCGCCAAGAGTGCAAATTCGTTTGGTAAGAAGTAAGTATGCGGGTTGCCCCTCCTCAACTTCTTTAACGACTTCCTTTGCACTTATAAATAAACATTTTTTCTTATTTTTCATTTTTTTCTTTTTCTTTCTTTTCTTTTTCTTTTTCTCTTTTTTTTTCTTTTTCTTTCTTTTTTTCTTTTCCTTTTTCTTTTTCTTTTTGGTTTTCTTTTTCTTTTTTCTTTTCTTTTTCTTTTTCTTCAACTTCTTTTTGGAGTCGAATTTGATCTTCATGGACTTGTATTTTCGTCATGGGAACTAATGTGATTTTCCTACATCTTTCTCAAATGAGTAACGATTCTTCTTCCCACTAAGTTGGGCATCTCGATCGTAATGCCATGGTCTCCCCAACAAAATATGGCAAGCGTGCATTGGTACAACGTCACATAGGATATCATCATGGTATTTTCCAATTGTGATGGTTATGAGTACCTGTTTATTCACCTGAACCTCTCCGCAATCGTTTAGCCAATGAAGTCTATAAGGCGTAGGATGTCGCCTTGTCGGTAATTCTAACCCCTCGACTAGCATCGCACTAGCCACATTGGTGCAACTTCCGTTATCAATGATCACACTACAATTTTTATTTTTCACAAAACATCTAGTGTGAGCAAGATTTTCTCGTTGTTCGTTATCGTTGCTCTCTTTCTCCTTTGCCTTCACATTCAATACCCTCCAAATGACAAGTGCGGGTGCGAATTCTAGCTCCCCTTCATCACTTTCTTCTTTCCCTACTTCCTCATCTTCATCATCTGTTTCATATTCTCCGTCCTCCCTAAGTATCATTGCTCGTTTAATAGTGCATTGGGATGCAACGTGTCCTCGCCCGTGGCATCGAAAACACTTGATGTCCCTGTTTCTCGTGTTTGTATTTTCTACGGATGTAGATTTGATTTTGGATTTTGTTCAGCTAGCACTCCCCACCTCAAACTTCCCCTTCATGATGCTTTTATCAAAACTACCCTTAGATACGTCCCGATTTCCTGTTTGAGGCTTCCAAGGAGTTGTGTACCCCGTGGAGTAAGTATTGTTGCCTCCCATTTGCAAGTTCCTCTCAATTTTGATCGCTGCATATACCATGTCCTCGAACTCAACATAATGTTATTTATCAACTTCTTTGGAGATCTCCGCCCTCATGCCATGTAGAAATCCCGCCATTGTGGCCTCCCTCGACTCCCTCACATCTGTCCGGATCATTAACATCTCCATTTCCTTTCGAAAATCTTCGATGCTCCTTGGACCTTGTTTTAAGGATTGGAGGCGAGAAAATAATTCCTTATGATAATAATTAGGAACAAATCTTCTACGCATTACAATCTTTAATTCCTCCCAACTATTAATTGGCCTCTCTCCATTCCTCCTTCTATCCGTCACAAGTTGGTCCCACCAAATGCTGGCATATTCGGAAAATTCGGTTATTGCTAACCTCATTTTGTTAGTACTAGCATAGTTGTGGCAGTCAAATATAGTTTCCAACTTCCTCTCCCAGTCAAGGTATGTGTCGGGATCTCTCCGCCCTTCGAAGACTGGGATTTTCATTTTTATATTTCCCATACTTCAGTCTTCCTCGTTTCGTCCTTCCCTTTCATACTGTCTACCTTGTTCTCTCCGACCTCCTCGACCACTTCCTCCTCGATTTTGGTAAGTTTCATCCTCGGAGAATGTTTCATCCTCGTACTCTCTATATGAGATGGGACTCGTATTCCTTCTTCGACGGTGATGTTCGTCCTCTTTATTTTTTTGTAAATTTTTTATCACTTATTCTTGTCGATCTTGTCTTCTAATTAATTGAGTGAGCATTTCTTGTATGTTCTGAAGGGCTTCGTTTCCTTCATTTTTCTCAATATCGGATTTCGACTTTTTTTTGCTCTTTTTTTTTTGGCCTTTCTTTTTTTTTTTTTTTGCCTTTTTTTGGCCCTTTTTTGGCCTTTTTTTTCTTTTCTTTTTTTTACACACACACAAATTAATACTCACAAGATCCTCACGTATATCGCTAGATCACTCAACGCTCGTGTATCACTCTTTCAGTTTTTTTTTTGCACGGTTCTTGTCTTTTATCACTCGGCTTTATATAAATATCCCACAACTCACAAGGTGATTATATAGACTAGTATTGTGACAAGTATTTAATTTTACAGGGGCGGTAATCCGCACTCCAGCTTTATATTTATTTTATATTTCACTGTGGTGGTAGAACCGACCTTCGTGATAGATATGTATATGTATATGTATATATATATATATATATATATATATATATATATATATTCACTGTGGTGGTAGAACCGACCTTCGTATGTATATATATTCACTATGGTGGTAGAACCGACCTTCGTGATAGATATGTATATGTATATATATTCACTATGGTGGTAGAACCAACCTTTGTGATAAATAGGTATATATAAGTATTTTTTTTTGTATACTTTTTTTTGTATACTTTTTTTTATAACTTTTTTTTGTATACCTTTTTTTTGTATACTTTTTTTTTCGTATACCTTTTTTTTGTATACTTTTTTTTATATATATTAAGAAGACGGAAGGTTTAGAAGATAGAAAGAAATGATAGGATGGTAAGATAAGAAGATTATGAAAATGAAGAAAAATAGATACCACTTAGTAATGGAAAAAACCGAGCTCTGAAGCCAACTGATGCGACCCCCACACGACGTGCCGTGGTAACCGCTATCGCTAGTATGATTCCAATATTAAGCAAATGATTGTTTTACTTCAAGCCCTCTACGTGACGCACCGTAGCAAACCGGAAGGTGCGATTCAAACATGCCACGAGGTTTCTAACGCCTCGATAAGTGAATTGAAATCACGATTTATATTTTGGAGACACACTCAACAAAATAAGAAGAAAGTTTGTTAACATAAACACTCACAATTTTGATAAATTTCAAGGTGTCCTTACAAATGAAAACGAGGGCTATTTATAGCCAAAATTCCTACAACTATTACAATATAAAAATATAAAATAAAGACTAAGAAATTATAAATTCAACATTCAAAACTCTTAAAATCTGATCAATGACTAATCAATCCATAAGTTAAGGAGTCAATACATTTTTAGGGGACAAAAATCAAGGACCAAGACTTATGTTTTGAAAATAAGAAATCAAAGTTAAATAAAAATATGCTGTTGTAGTTTTAGTGGCATAACAGGTCCTAAACTTCGGATTTTGGTCTTGATGTCTTCTAGATGATTGTAGTACTGCCTCTTAACTTTCCAAATCCACCAGATCGTCTCAATTGGACATCGGACGCGAAAGTTGTGACAAATATATGAAGGTGTATCGTATCTGAAATTTCCAACGCCTGCTTTCAATTGTATTGCATTTTCACCACTGAAGATATCAGATTTTGATGTCATGATGAACATAAAAATTTAGGACTTTCTCTTAGCTTTCTGATGGTATAAATATGAGCTTAATTGGACACTGTATGTAGGAGATACATCTGAATTACGAAAGCTGCTTCATTTAGGCTTGGAATGATGACATCAACACTTTTGATCTAACATGTGACGGCTTCAATAACACAAATAAAGATGTTATTATATTTATGGTCATCGGTCTGATTGGAATGATTTTGCACGAGCATTGTTAATGAATTCTTTATCGCATTTGCTCGTGATCTTGTTATTGGTCCCACAGGAATGTATAGTTCTTCTTCTGACTGACTGACTGCTTCTTGATTCACATCAGGGTCCTGCACGGGTCAGCCGGGTCTGGGTCGGCAGGTCGACCCGATGGGTTGGGTCGTTTTGGGCACCTCTAGCTGGGAGTAGTGCCCTAGGACATTTGACATGCCTAGATTTGTAACTGTCACATTTAAATAAAGTTATTCAATATCATTTATTTCTCGTTGATTATTATAATGTGTTCATGTTTTAATATTAAAATAATCGAATAATATTTATTCACGAATATTAAGATTATTCAAATGTCCCTCGTCCAGTCGCGTTGAGTGGAGACTCTAGTGATTAATATACTAGTATAAGTTCGATTGATAATTATCGGATGATTATGCGTATGGTACGGATCAAACTTATGGATATTTATTGGAGAACCAATACTAGATAGCCCCTCATTGAGATCATTGTATGGAAATGTCGTAAGTGAATCTCAATACGACAGTATGTCAATAAAATCCCTGAACCTGAAATTATCATAGATTCTAACATGATAACTAATATGCCTTGACGTAATCCAACGTCATCTGAAACATGGTGATCATAAAGGTTAGCGATCGGGATTAGTGGGAGACATGTAGAGGACAATGAATAATCAAGATGAGAATTTGTCCCTCTCTTTAGTGAGAGATATCTGCTGGGACCCTCGATAAGTAGGACTGAAGGAAATGTATGGTCATGCATAAATGAAGAATTATTTGATTCAATCAGTCTACTTAAGATCGAGAAAGCATTTGAACATAATAAGTATGACAATTTCCATGACTTAGTTCAAATATGATATCGCGCGACAGATTTGACACGTTAAATGGTTTAATGGACTATAAACTTATATTATTTGGGTAGTCATAATGTCTTCCTAGAGACCGCTTATGACTTATTACTTAATAAAGTATTAAATTATTGCCAACATAATATAAGCCTTTTGGGTCACACATACGACAACTAAAGACAAGCAAAAATAATTAATAGATATAATATTGGATATTATATTTATTAAAAAAAATTAAATTGTGAGTATTATATAATATGGGATATTATATATTATATTATTTAATTATATCAACTGGGAAAGATAAGTATAATATTAAATATTATATTTATAAGAGAATTAAATAATAAGTAATATATATAATATGAGATATTATATGTATTGCATTATTTAATAAGTTGAGGGGCAACTAAGCAAATACTAGAGTTTGACTCTAGGGTTTACTTAGTATAAATATAGGGTCAAGGACAATGAGTTGTCATAAGAAAATTACACAACCCTAATTTGCAAGAGCAAAAAATCGGCTCCTTCCTCAACCTTCGGCTGAACTGTTTTTTAGTCCGGGAAGTTCGTTTTGGCCATCTCTGTCTTCTTCCCTTAGTTGATTTTGGTTAACAGTACCAATCCTTCCAGCAAGAAATTATTTGTTGTACTGTTTATCAACATTATTCGTAAGGATCTAGCAATCCGGCTTGTACCAGTTGTTCGTGTGTGGATCACCGAAACAGGAAGAGAATTTAATCAGCTTCTAGTTCGAGTTCAGACCTGTTCTTCGAATTAAGGTAATTCGACGAACTCTTAATAAATCAATTAAATTACTGCATGTAGATCCTCGTCTGGGTTTTTTGTTAATTTATTCCGCTTCGTTTTTCCTCATATTTATTGTATTTGATACACAAAAAACCCAACAGTGGTATGAGAGCCAAGTTGCAGTGATTTAATTATTTATGTAGAACATGTTTTATATGCTTTGAATATATAAAATTATGTTCTTGATCATATTTATGAAATAGAGATTTTATAGATATTTTCTCTGATTTAATTTGATTTAATCAGATCGTTTCAAATCAATTTTTTGGACTGTATTTTTGCATAAACTGCTGTCAGGAACTGTTCTGGAACAGCACCGCGATTCCCGCAAGTTCCAGGTCGGGCATATTCGGGTCGGTCGGGGGCTGTGAAAAAATTAGCAAAATATTACCGCACCTGAAGGGATTCGATCCCGCGCCGATCAAGACCCACGGCAACGCCCTGATCATCACTACAAAAAAAACAGTTTTTACCGACGCCAAAGTGGCGTCGGTAAAACAAAAAATGGCGTCGGTAAAAAAATTATCGACGGCAACCCGCCGTTGGAAAAACGCTCGACGGTAATTTTTTACCGACGCCATTTTCGGACGCCGCCATTTACCGACGCCATTTTTGGCGTCGTTAAATTAAAAAAAAATAAAAAAGTCAGGTCAGGACTCAGGCAGGTCACGTCCGGGCTCAGGCGGGGCTCAGGCGGGTTAGGTCCGGGCTCAGGCGGGAGGGTTCGGTCAGGTCCGGGTCCGGGCGGGTCGGGTCCGGGTCCGGGCGGGTCAGGTTCGGGCTCCATTCAATTTCAAATGGTTGAGAAGGATTTTGGTTTATAAACCACCAAAAACACTGATGTTTTTTCGATGTGGGATTGTGTTAAAAAATTACCGACGCCGATATGGCGTCGGTAATGGCGTAAACGGCGGCGGTAAATTAAAAAAAAAAAATTACCAACGCCAAAAAGGCGTCGGTAAATGGCGTTGGTAAACAGCGTCATTAATTGTAAAAAAAAATAAGTCTACGAACCGGTCGCCGGCAATGGCGTCGGTAAATCGGGCGTCAGTAATGGCGTCGGTAAATTATAAGTTTAACAACGGCGGTATGGGCGTCGGTAAATGGCGTCGGTAAAAACTGTTTTTTTTTTGTAGTGCATCTCAGCCAGCACCCTTCTTGTGAATTTAGTTCACTAATACTTCTTAAAACTCCTGTTTTATAAAATCAAAATGTATGTTTCAAAATGCATTTTTGCGGGCGGTGGGATTTAAACCCGCGCGGCCATGTGCGGATGAGGAGCGCTCGGCCATCTGGGCTAGTGTTCCAGATTGTCGATTTTTGGTCGGATATTAATCTTATACCTGACTGTCAGGCAAACTAATATTGTGTTTAATTAATTATGTGATAATTAATGTTAATAATATGATTAATTAACTATGTGATGATTAATTTTATATGTTTGGTGTATGGCATTACCATAAATTGACTAATATGATTAGATGTTTCAATTTAATTTTGGGTTGGTTTTACGGCCTGCGTGTTGTTTAATATTAATTGTTTTTATGGCCTACGAGTCATCTTGTAAATTACTGTTATAATTCACCGCCTGCATGTCGTTTGCCCTCTTGTAATTTAATTTTACTAGTGTAGTATTTTTCATTAATGTAATGAAGACAAGAAGGAGACGAAGGTCGGACTCGAAGGGCCAATTGATCGCGCATTCCAAGGAGTTGGAAGATCAATGAAGACTAATTATACTCTTTAGATTGACCTTTGTGATTTCCATGTTGGCTCATGAAAATCATATTAGGATTATGGTCATGCTATACACGGTCCTGTGTTTATTATGTCATGTGATGCTATGTATGTTTAAATTTATGCATGTATGTGATGCGATGTATGTTTAGATATATGTTAGCCAACATAGACATGCTACATAGGATAAATCCCCTCGTTAAATCTTTTTAATGTCATTCAATTAAAACACCTATCAAGACTTCGATCATCTTGAGCAGGTCATGCCAAAGCTGGGTGCTCGGATTATCTTAGTAAGGTAGGATGTGTAATGGTGATACCTATATATTTTAGTGAACTAAGAATTCAAAAGAATTTAATCTAAGATGGGGTTATAAGATGCCAAATCCCATAAATATAATCTAAGAGTGACATATCAATAAAGAGTTAGCTCAATTCTAGGTATCATGCCAAAGCTAAGTTTAGTGCAAAATGGGATCTTAGCCCACAAAAATTACAAATATTGTAAAATTAAGGGTACTTTGTTATAATGGGAGTGTTTTTTGAGAAATAAAATAATATGACTAAATACTTTGCATATTGAATTTTGTAGATAATATAGAATGGCATCAAACAATATGTCCACCATTTCACTGCGATCTATCATTGAGAAGGACAAGCTCAAAGAAAATGGCAGCAACTATCTGGATTGGATCCGGAGCTTGAGAATAGTTCTCAAGCAAGAAAGAAAGTTGTATGTTCTTGAGGAAGAAATTCCTGATGATCCTGCTGACAATGCTAACAAAGCAACAAAAGACAAATGGAAGAAACATTGTGATGATTCCATTGATGTCAGTTGTCTTATGTTGGCTACTATTTGTCCAGAACTTCAGAAGAATTTGGAAGAATTGGAAGCTTATGAGCTAAATGCTCACCTCAAGGAAATTTTCTCGAAGCATGCTAGGCAAGAGAGGTATGAGACCTTTCAAGCTTTGTATGCCTATAAGATGGTTGAGGGGACATCTGTCAGCGCTCATGTACTCAAGATGAAATGATATATTGATCATCTTGATAGGCTTGGTTTTCCACTTTCTAAGGAGCACCCCACGGATGTGATCCTAAACTCATTGCCCGATAATTTTGGTTAGTTCATTATGAACTATAATATGAACGAGATGGAGAAGTCCATTGCTGAGCTGCATGGGATGCTTAAAACGGCTGAGCATAATATTAAGAAGAAACTAAACCACGTGCTGATGGTAAGCAAAAGGAAGTCCTTCAAGAACAAATGCAAGGGCAAGGGTAAGGCAAAAGTTTCCAAATATAAAGACTCTACTAAGCCAGTTTTCAAGGCTAAAGCTCCCAAAGATATAAATTGCCATCATTGCAATAAACCAGGACACTGAAAAAAATTACAAGGTTTACTTGGAAGAGCTAAAATGTACCAAGGGTAATGAGACATCCACAGGTATATTTGTTCTAGAAGTTAACTTATCTACTTCTAACTCCTGGGTATTGGATACTGGATGTGGATATCATATTTGTACAAATGTATAGGGGTTGATAAGCAGTAGAGAATTGAAGAAAGGGAAGTGGATCTAAGAGTCGACAATGGAGCAAGAGTTGCTGCACTAGCCGTAGGAACTTATGATCTAATTTTACCCAATGGGCTTTTGTTAGTTTTGAACAATTGCTATTATGTTCCTGTTATGAATAAGAATATTATTTCAGTTTCTACATTATATTATGAAGGTTACAGTTTTTTTATCAAGAATAAGACTATTCGTATTTTTTTTGATGACTTGCTTTATGGTACTGCAAAGTTATGTACTGGCCTTTACAATATTGATCTAGATGAGTCCAACACATTGGAAGTCTATAACATTGCATCCAAGAAACCTAAGCTCGATGATTCTAATCTGTCTTACTTATGACACTGTCGGCTTGGTCACATAAACGAGAAATGCATTTCTAAATTCCATAATGATGGACTTTTAGACTCTTTTGACTATGAGTCATATGGGACATGTGAATCTTGTTTATTGGCCAAGATGACGAAGAATCCTTGTTGGACACTAAGTATACAGAATACAGCTTGAAAAGTGTTTAAGCAACAAGCTGTATGTTTTTCAAATTAGAGTGCGTAGCAGAAGTCTTGTAAAAGTATGTTGCTGTAAATACAGCAACTCGCTATGCAGTGTATACTTAAAAATAATCACAGTTATTAAAACAGTAAATGTAGAAGGTAATTGACACAGTAATTAAAGTGGTTCGAGGTAAACCCCTCTACGTCCACTGGTCCTCCACACAGGAGTAAAAAGTTTATTATAAATACTGCGTACACAACTACGTATTTATAATCAAACCTATCAATGTATCGTTCACACAGATTGATACAAAGATCATATGTTTCAACCATTCACACAAATTGGTCAAAGCTTTCACTTGACTAGCTTCTTCACACACAGTTCCGAACTTTGTCTCTTCAATGCAGATCTGTCACACACAGTTCAGGAAAAACAAGGCTTTCTCAGTCCACACAGGGCTGATGGTTTTCTTCAATGTAAGATCACTGGTTGAACAACAGCTTGACTTTCTTGAGCTTTGAGCTGATGATGTATTGTTAAAGGTTAAGCACTTGTATATTTCTTCTCTTAGAATAGGCAGTATGCTTAAAGAAATATGTTTGCTCAGATGTATATATTTGTGTCTATATCGTTGGTCAGTTCATAAATGCTTGTTGTTCTTGTAGGCTATATTGGAGTAGTTGTTGTATGGAATGTTGATGTATGAAGAGACAGCTTCCATACTTGGCGCTTTTATACTCTGTTGCTGTATGATGGCAACGCGAAGGCTTATATGAAGATACTTTATACTTTCGCTGTATGCTGACATTATGAGAAGTCTTCGATACAGGATTGACAACTTCGATCGACTTTCGATACAGCTGCTTGCTGTATGCTGGGTTGGCACTTTATCAAAACTTAGATACAGGACTGTTTTATCCCAACAATTTCCCCCTTTTTGATAATTAGTCTCCTTAAATCCTTTTGATGTTTTCCAAAAAAAAAATCTTGATGATGCCAAAACCTTGACACCTAATGAAACATCGTACAGGAAGGCAGACTTCTTGGTCTTCTGTCGAATGTTCTGGCCTTCAGCAATTAGTCTTACAGTAAGAACTTCTCACAGGCGAGTACAATTTAAAAAAAAAAAGAGTATTACATCTTTAAACTTATGATTGGCACGCAGGCGCAATCTTACAGTGTAATCTAGATACATACAACTTAATCTATGAACTGTTCGCATACAAGTTCTTACAGCTTAACAAGTTTTCATACTTGTTTGATTTTAGCAAATGAATTAAATTTCGTAATCATACAGGAAGATAGTAGATTACGAGTTGTAATCTTTCAAGACAGAAAAATATTTTATTGATGTATGGCAAAGTTTACAATGTATAGCAAGCATACAAGATTTTGCTCTCTCAAAAAGAAATAAGAATACAGGAAGGAATCTAGCTCCTATAATCACAATACCTCCAAGGTCTTCTAAGGTTGTTCTTGGTTCCTTTCCACCAATTTTGTAGTGCATCCCTGTTTCGATTTAGATAGATGGCTTGACCTTCATAAGATTTATCGAGCACCAGGATTCAATCTTCTAGGTGGGTAACCAAATCTCTTTGCCTATGCTTGGATTTCATCTTTTGCTGTAGGGGGAGCGTTCCTTCATCCAACCTCTTTTTGAATTCCGCGGCAGCTTCTGCATAGTCTTGCAACTGCTAAATATGGAGGAATCCCTGATAAGAACTACGAAGTATCTTAACAGTTCATTCTTCCTCTAATTCTTTATCTCGTCGGCTGTTGGCTGTCGGTTGGCCGGGAGGTTTATTACTTGCGGCTTTTGCACGAGGTTTTTCCACGAAAATTTAGGGTCGTGAAATTCTGGACGATCTCCCTGTATCCTAACATTGTGAGTAGGAGATGATAATCGAGAAAGTTCAGCAGTGATGTTGTCTCCAAATGTAGCTTCCATCTCCTTCTCTTGCTCGAGCCTTGTTCTCCTTGCAGCTTCTCTGGATTCTTCCCCCTTTTTGGCCTCATCAAGATTAGAGACCTTGTTATCCAAGTGTTCCAGGATTTGCATAGCAACGTCCTGTTTGGTCTCAAAACTTGACATTTTATTAACTAGGGAGTTGAGCACATACAACATATCTTGGATCTATTTGTCATGTGCTCGAAGCTGGGAACTTGATTTAATAAGAGCGGATGCTGTCTTGGCCTCAGAAACACGAAGCTTTGCTTGTTCTGCCTTCAGGATCTCTTCCTGGTGCTGTTGGAGTTGGTTGAGTGCCTGTTTGAAGACGGTGGGCAAGCTGCGGAAGGCTTCTTCCACTTTTGAGACTTCGTGCCTCATACCGGTCATTTCTTCAATGGCAGACTGATGTAACCAATCAATCTCCTTTTCAACAGCATGCAGGGCATTAACAGCGTCCTGCAGGAAAACGGTTTGTCGGCCAAGAGCATGCAGTTGCTCTTTCTTGTCTACGGTTCGGAGAGAGTCGGGCTGGGCAAAATCTTCAGCTCCGTTCAGCTGTCTCAAGTTCACATGGGTGCGTGACTCAAGTTGGATATCCTTAGGTGTGATACCATCGTCGGATTCCAATACAGTTGAAGGTGCGGAAGCATCCGATGTGGGCTCGGTAATAGGGATGGCTGTATCCTCCTGTTCTGGAATGGGTTCTGTAGACATAGATACAGGAGGGACTGAATCCTCCTACTGTCTCTCAGCGTCCGCCTGCTCCGGCAGAGGGACTGATTCCTCATGCGGGATGGCGCAGGTCTGGTCGTCGGTGGCGACAGGCTCGGTTGCCTGTTGAGTGACTAGTTGTTCCTCCGCGACAACAGGAACTGAATCCTCACTGTCTTTAATATTATCTCGTGAATGGGTAGGAGATTGCTGTTGGTTTGAGGTCCCTTTATCCTGTTGGTGTTGAGTTGCCTCACGACTCATTCTCAGACCTACCTAGAAGGCTTCGTCGTCGTCGTCCGAGTCATGATCAGATTTAGGACTTTGGGGTGCTGAGTCAGTGGATTTGGATTTTCCCTTCATGCGGGCGTCGGCTTTGTGCATGAGGCGGCTTGATATTAACTCCTTACAGCAAAGGCTGTCCCATTGGATCAGGACTTCAACATCTTGAGAGTCTATCACTTCCAACACAAACCTTTCTTCTTCGCACGATTCGCTCCAATTGTACAAGGTGTTGTACGGAGCAAGCCTGTAGGCTTTCCATTGGACAAAACTTTCATATACCTACTCGGTTTGCATAGAAAGCAATGTTTTGTTAATTATGGTGTCCGGGGAGGGGCTGCGTACAGCGCATGGGTCCGCTGTATGCAAAGGTTCCACTACAGGTGTGGGTTCCTGTATTGGAGAGGGATCCCGTACAGGGGTTGGTACCCTGAGGGGAGATGGATCCTGCACGGGTGTGGAATCCCGTATCGGAGATGTGGCTATTGGATCCAAAGAGGCGGCCGACTCGCCAGAGTTTTTTAAGTTGGCAGATGTGTGTATATCTGTCGTAGCTGCCAAAGGCTCGGGATCTATTGTATCGGCGATGTGAGCATCTCTTAGCAGGGTTACGCCCGGGGCTCGTCTGAGAGGTTGGGCTGTTGTTTTTGATTTCGAAAGCTTCCTTAGCTTCCTTTTCGGCTTCTCACCAGCAATGGGAGTTTTGCTGTGAGATCTCTTCCTTTTCTTCGAGGTCTCCTCGCTCCTTGACTTCAAGGACACGTCCCTTGGATCAACAGAAAGGGGCAAAGTTCGGACAAAAGGTCTATTCGCAATCAGGGGTCCTTTGTTAAAAATAGAGGGCCTACTTCCAATGTATATCTGAGAGTTTATTTTCTTCGCTTCTTTGGCTTGCGGAACACCGCATTTTGACAGAATATAATTAAGAAATAAACCAAAGGACTTCTTTTGAGAGGCAGGTTTGGATACTTCTTCCTGCAGTCTCTTGAGAATAATCTGGCACCAGTTGACCTTTTCGCAGGTCATGCTAGAGACCATCATCCTGAACCTCAAATTGGTGCACATTTCGAATGCACCTGTTCTATTTTCAATTACACGACAACAAAAATCGTGTAAGTAAACAAAAGGAAGACAAAAATGTTTCTTGTGGCATGAAGTATGAACCGTTTCAACCAATGCTGCGCCGGTGAATAAGCCATAGTATCTGATTAGGATTTCTTGGGACCCAAAGGTCTCAAGTTCCTCCATGGAAAGGCCATCAGCAGGTAGCTGATAAGTGGTAATTTTACCACATTTTTCTAGGATTTTATACTAGGTTTTTATCTCGTTTCGTGATTAATGTGCTCGTATTTGGCTTATTTATGATTAGTCGAGCCGTATTACGCGTTTGGGTTGGTTTTAGTGTGTTTGCAGGTTTTTAGAGCCAAAAGGACCCAAAACGAGACAAAGGACCGAGAGTCGAGTCAAACAGACGGAAGAAACGGATTTTTTGCAAAAGTCAGACCACCTATCGGGCCAGCCTATCGGCCGATAGGTGCATCCGATAGGTGTTCCGAGCCCTATCGAGTGAAGTCGACCGACGAACCAACTATCGGGCCAGCCTATCGGCCGATAGGTGCGTCCGATAGTCTGCTCCGCGGGTTCTCGTGTTTTGACGGATTGTGACTCTTTTGGATAGATTTTGTTTCCTAGATTAGTTCCAATCGGGAATTTAACTCCCATAGGCTATATAGACCTCTTTCTAGACCTAGTTTATGATCTTTGACCATCTTTTATCATCCTTTTTCATCTTTAGCACACTTTTTACATATTTTTGCAATTTTAATTCCTTTGATACTAGAACTTTTTGCAAAGCAGCAATTATTATTGTTTTTCGGAGATTGAAGACTCAGAGTTCATCCGGAAGGGTTGTAATCTCTCTTTTCATATTAATAATATGTATTCTCCATTTATTTCTTGTTTAGTTTCAATTATGTCTTGCTAAATCCATTGATTGATTCTAGGGTTAGTAATTTTAATTGATGTTCACATGATGTCCCTTTGATTACCTTTTTACCTTTCATCCTAGGCTTGTGATCAAGATGTGTTAAATCTCATGCTAGATTAAAGGGCCCTTAATCGATGCATGTTAGCTAATTAATTTTGCCCGGAAGGATTAATTAATTAGTGGAAATACTTGATGCACAATATGATTTGATCTTAAGACCTGAGTGGAGTAAGATAAATCATAGATAAATAAGTTGACGCTTTTTAAGTGATTTAAATTCTTTGAGCCTTGCGGGAAAAGGGTTTAAATTAACTATCTTTCTAGGTTGCCTTGATCGGAATTCTAGATCGGCTGAGTGATTATTTCTAGGATTGAATTAAAATTTGGGGAAAAGGAATCAAGTGAATGGATTGTGTGAACTCAATTAGACGATACTACCCTAGGATCAATTAGCTTTCAACTTGTGATTTTATCTTGTTAATTTGCTTTATTTGCTTGATTTAGATAATTCACTTTATTTTGCTCTCTTCGCATAATACTTGGAATTCTTACCTTATTGTTCTAGATTTTTTATTTTTAGGATTAATTGTTATTTAATTTTTATTTTTATTTTTCGATTTTTGAAGTTAGATAATTAGAAACAAACCAAATTTTCGGATTCCTAAATAGCAGTCAAATTTTGAGTAGAGTTACTTCCTTTATTTTCGACATATCAATTCCCTTGGGTTCGACACCTTGGAAATACTTCGAGGTTTTACAAATTTTAAAATTGATCGGATTTGAAAACCATACTACGCGAATTTCAGCGATCAATTTTTGCCGCTTGGGAATTGATAGAAAACTTAAAGGGATAATTCGAAAAAGAAGAGATTGTTACTTTAGGTTGTATACTATTATTATTAATATTCGATCTCGTTTCCTCACATCTTGTTTTCTCTTCCTTGTAGGCGGTGCATGATCACAAGATCCCAAGGAAAGGACTTATTTCCTTTGGATTCGGAAATCGAGAAGTCTTTGAGGAGGAAGAAGCAAGAAGCGAGAACCGAGACTATTTCTATACCTATTGTTGATACCATGGCCGGCATTGTTGACCCACCACGAGAACTCGCTCGTCCCGAGAAGATCCCTTTGAATGCCCGCTTTCGACCTAAGCTGGACGATTAGCAAGAAGTAGGTTGGGGGAAGATTGATGCCAACAACTTCGAGCTTAAGCCGTCCCTCATCGCTACGGTGAAGTCTCAAACATACGGAGGAGGAGTTAATGAAGATCCAAATGCTCATCTTGAGTCGTTTTTGGACATATGTGCCACCATCAAGCAAAACGGATTGCCTCCGGATGTCATTAAGCTCCGCCTATTCCGGTTCTCCTTAGAAGACGATGCGCTAGATTGGTACAAGAGTCTAGATCGGAAGGAAATTGGTACTTGGAGAGAGATGACTCGGTTGTTCTTAGCACAGTTCTATCCTCCCTCGAAGGTGCAAAAACAAATCAACGATATCTTGCAATTCGAGCAATATGAGGATGAACACTTATACAAGGCATGGATCCGATTTAAGAAGCTACTTCGCAAATGCCCACAGCATGGAATTGACAAGGAGGAAATCTACATTCGGTTTTATCGGGGTTTGACGAGGAAGGCTAATAGAGAGTTGGACTATTCCTCGAAAGGGGGATTTCTTGCTAACGATTATGAAGAGGCCAAGAATCTCATCGAGCTAGCGGTCAACAATGATTACGAGGAGGTGACCGATAGGAAGATGACGAGAAGAAAGGTCCCATCCGGTGACAAGGACGCCTACGGTGATTTGAAGGCGAAATTTGAAAGACAACAAAAAGAGCTTGAGATGCTAAGAAAGAAGACTTTGGGAGTCAATGCAGTTTTTGAAGAGCTAAACGAGCCTATTGCAATTGAGGAGGATGTAAATTACGTGCAAGGAGGAAACTTCTGGCAAGGGGGGAATAGGGGGAACTATTATCCGAACAATCGAAACCACCCTAATTTCTCCTATGCCAACCCGAACAATGCTCTTCAGCCACCACCGGGATTTAACGTGAAAACGGGTTATTCAAGAGCCGATTGCTAAGACACCGATGGAAGAGATGTTGGAGCGGTAGAGGCGAGTCAAAAAGATTTTATTTATAAAGCAGACAACAGGATCGGGCCTATCGATCATACAGTGACATATATTTGAAACTCACTGATAGCCTTGACAAAGCGGATGTCGATGGTGGAGACCCAAATGGGTCAAATGGCGAACGCCTGCCGGAATTCATAAGTGGGCCATTTTCCGAGCAAGACGAGACCAACCCGAAGACGCAACAATGCAACGCAATCGAGCTTCGGAGTGGGACAAGGTACGATAATCATGGGGCTGAAGTTGAGGAATCGGAAACGAGGATGTACTAGAAACGGAGCCAAGAACGAGAAGGAAGATGAAACGCAAGAGCCTCTCTGCCAAGACTATCGGCCGATAGGCCCACCCGATACCTGCATGAATTCCAGCAATTGAGCCTATCGACCCCCTATCGGTGAAAGGCTCCTTTAGGTTCGAATGTGAAGGATTTTGAGGTAAAAGCTCCATTTCCACATGATTGGCCAAGTCGAGATATGATGAAAAGCTTCAACGGTTTATCGACATGTTTCAAAAGGTGAATATCAACATTACACTTCTAGACGCTTTGAGAGACATGCCGGGGTACGTTAAATTCTTGAAAGACGCTGTGGCAAGCAAGAGGAAGTTGGCGAAGTTTGAAACAATAAATTTGACAGAGGAGTGTAGCGCTATCATTCAAAACAAGCTCCCGCTCAAGCAGAAGGATCCGGGACGTTTTACTTTGACATGCATGATTGGCGACCAAACGTTCCGTAATGTGTTGTGTGATCTCGGGGCAAGCATCAATCTTATGCCTCTATCCATCTTTAAGAGGTTGAAGATTGGGGAGATGAAGCCGACTACCATTTCTCTACTCATGGCGGACCGGTCGATCTCTTATCCGAGGACAGTTGTGGAGGATGTGTTCGTTAGAGTCCAACACTTAGTCTTCCCGGCCGATTTCATAGTTCTTGATATGCCCGAGGACGAGAATCAACCATTGATCTTTGGGAGACCGTTTCTAGCGATGGGGAGAGCACTTATCGACGTCCAAGAGGGTGATCTTACCTTCCGGGTTAATGATCAAAATCTGAAAATTTCCATCTATGACGCGATGAAGAAGCCCGAGGATGCGCTCGAGGAATGTTATGAAATTGAGTCTATTATGCCGCCCCCGACCGACTTGTTGGAGCATTGCATTTCACAATCCATTTACTCACATTCCGATGTTGAAGAAATTTACGAGGATTTGCCAAAGTATGTTCGAATGTTGGAGGCGAACGAGTTTCGATCTAATGAGAGGGACGTATGCTATCTTGATGTCAACAAACCCGTTCAAGGGGGAGTTGTCGCTGAAGACCCGGAATGAATGAGGTATCGTCTAGATAAAGACGTTAAACGTAGCACTTGTTGGGAGGTAACCCAACGTATGTATATTAGTTTGTTTTATTCGTTTGTTTTCGATTGTTCGTTTGCGTGATTTTTGTAGTTTCTAGTTTCGTAGTAGCTTTGTTAGTTTTGTTTAGTTCTAATCCATGCACGCCGAGTTTTGGATACTTGCAGGTCTTTAATCGCCATATCCAAGCGAAAACGGGACCAAGTATGCGAAATAGAAAAAGTTGAAAATTTTTTTGAGACTGACGAACCTATCGGTCGAGCCTATCGGCCGATAGGCCCGACCGATAAGTGAGGAAAATTAAAAAATTAAATGTTACAAGCGGTGGTCGATAGGCGCACCCTATCGACCGATGGTCCCGCCCGATAGTCGTGCACGTAACTTTCTGTCATCTATCGGCCCGGCTATCGGCCGATAGGCCACCAATAGGACATACCCGGTCAAGATTCGCCGACCCGTTGATTAATAACCCCTTTTAAACACCTTAACCACCCGTTTTTCTCACACACACACACCTATCGGACGATAAGAACACAAGGGAGATTTTCTCTACTGTTCTTCCTTCAAACTTCGATCAAGGTACTTAGTTTCGACTCTTAATCCTCTTGTTTTTCAATGCTATACATGTTTTGAAGCACTTTGACGGATTCTTTTTGGAGTTTTGATGAAATTCAAATTGGGGATCCACTTTTTGGGGGCTTTTGTTAGACTTTGATGTTCTTTGAATTTTATGCCCGATTGTTGATAGAATCTTGATGGAAACATGTTATCTATGCTTGATTGTTCATGGGTACTTCGAATTGGGGGATTAATTGATGAAATTGAACGAATTTTGAAAAAAAAACCCCCAAATTGGAAGAACCCTAATTTCGAATTTGTTGAAATTGGGTAAATTTGTTGAATTGAATTGTTAATTGGGATTGATATGAGTTGAATTGTTGATGATGATTCGAATTTTGAATGAATTAGATTTGATTGGAGAGAATTTGTCCTAATATGATCGTAGTGTGTAGTTTTGTTATTGTGGGTTGTGATTTTAATCATTTGAATATGAAATGGGGGAGTCGAAGTTTGGGGGAGGTTGTGTGATTTGTTGATCGTAGTATATGGCTGTCGGGTCTATGATTTTGATGCTTATTGGACATTATAGGGCTCTTAGTTGATATTGTGGGATTATTGGATTATGTCGACACTCGTTGAATGTTTGCATTATAAGTTGCTTATTGGATATTGATTGGATGGTTGTTTTGTAGGAACTTTGAAATGGCTGGAAATCAAAGCAAGAAGTCGAAGCCGCGTAAGGCCGGAAAGTCTAAGGCAACCACAGAGAAGGAAAGGGCTCCGACGAAGGTAGTGCCGGCTATTCAGATCCCGGCTGCGCTCGACCCGAAGAAGTTCAAGCTAAGATTGACTGGATCCGAGTCTAAAAGAAGGTGGTCGCACCTTATCGGAATGCCACACAAGCATTGCCGATTTTTGCATGAGGAGACGGCTCGGGTTATGGGGATATACGATGATATTATGTTACTAGCAAGACAGTGCGGGTTTGAGCACATTTTTCGGGCAAACTATCTCGCTTACCACGTGCTCACCGTGGAGTTTCTGTCCACGCTTGAGGTTTTTAGGGAGCACGGGACTCCGGCATCTATTCGCTTCAACCTCGACAACACAGAAAGGGAGCTCTCGGCCGACGAAGTTAACGCCATTATCAACGGGGCCGAGGACGGGTCATTCCAGCAGGGCGATCATGCCAAAGAAAACATAGAGTTGTGGTCCACGATGATTTACCCCAGGGAGGAGACGCTTCTCATTTATAATCCGACGTATTCCAAGGCCTCCTCGATCAGGAACCCAGTTCTCCGTTATGTCCACCGTCTGTTCACCTCGACGATTTTGAGCCATACCGACTCGGGGATGTGCTTGTCCACTGATCTTCACCTTTTATGGTCGGCCTTGAACGGTAGGCGAAAGCACGCTGGATGTTTTCTGATTGAGCACATGGAGAAACAAGCCCGGCTGACCGGGAAGCAGAGGATTGGGATTGGGGCGTTCGTGACCCCTATCGCGGAGCATCTCGGGGTGCGCATTAGAGGAGAGCCGGTGTCCCGAGACATCTATTTGGATAAACCGGCACTGCAGAGGCAAGAGATGCTTGCCTTCACCAATGGGTTCGATTGGAAATTGCACGGTCGGAACAAAACCGTGTCCCTCTTCCGACTCCCCTCTCCGACCTTGACCTCTGTGATGGGCGATGCGTCCGATGTATATGAGAGGTGGAGTATGAGCTCCGAGGCTCATTTGGCACTTTTCCGACAGTTGGATGCGTCTCGTAAGAGGCAAAGCCGGGAGGTGACCATTGATGAGCCGTTCTTGGAGGGAGTCGAGGAGGAGCTGGATGATATACCCGAGGGGGGTAGCCGTGACGAGATTCCCACCGGTGGAGGTAGTAGTTTTCAGATGAGAGCTCCGGATTTTGAGGCTTTTGAGTCAAGATTTTTTGAGAGAGAGACAGAGATGCACGAAGAGAGTATGCAGGCGCAAGACAATTATCATTTGGCGAGTATGCGTTCTTTGACAACCGAGTTTGGTTCTTTGGGAACTCGGCTGGGCGAGGTTGAGACTCGGGTGGGTGATGTTGCCACTCGGGTCAATCAGTTGTACGAGCTCATGGAGAAACGAGCCGAAGAGGACAGAGTGTGGCGACGAGAGGAGATTGCTTGGAGGGAGCAAGAGAGGAAGAGGCAGGAAGATAGGTGGGCCCAGGAGGACCACTACAACCGAATGGTACACGAGATGTACCACTTTGCTCCTTTACCCGATTCACATGCCCGCTATGATCCGAGCTCGCCGACAAACCCGTCATTTCCGCCGCAGTGATCAGGTACTCCGTTAACAAAGCCACTACTTTCTCTTTTCAAACTTATTCCTCCTTTGGGATGCGAAATAAGTTTGGGGGGGGGGGAGAAGTGCGGCTTTGTTAATTTCGGCACGTGTGAGTACCTTGTATGCCTTGTATCACTATTTGCTTGTGTTGGTGCCCGTTGTTTTTATTTGTGCTTCTCATATTGGTGTTGCGTGGTTTTGGCTTTTGTTGCATAGTTTTTAGATTTTTATGTTCATTTTCGTTTAGTGTGTTTGCTAGTTTCTATTTTTTAGGTCGTAGTAGTTTTTTGCTTTCGTGTTTGCTTTTATTTGCTTTTCGTTGTTTGCTTTGATGCCTTGCTTGGGTAAATAGTTTTTTTAGATTTTGGTCTACTTTGCGTAAAATTTTTTTTTTTTTTTTAGATAGCCTTGCTTGTCTTAGTTTTTCTTTATTCGTGAATTTTTCGTGCTTCTATTTGTGTGATACCAATGTTATGACACTGTTTTTCTCTCTGAAGAAACGGTCGAGTTTTAGTCGAGTTGTAGTCAGTTATTTCTGTTTTGCATAGTATTCATTTAGGTCCAAAATTTTTCGTGATTGTAGAGGTCTTGGCAGATAAGAGACGATACATACTTGTTTTAAAATCACCGTCAATACGTTTGGTTACATCTTCCGGATAGTGAGTCGTACTGTTTCTTTAGTCGTGTTGGCACTTAGATTGAGTTTAGAGTCGGTCAGTTTTTCCCAAAAGTCGAGATAATGTTGTTCTATGAAGGGAAGTCTAGTAACCGGGGGCATTCGCGTGACCCGTTGTTTGTAATATCCGGAATTTCTACTATTGTTGTTTAATATTATTTTATCCGAGTTATATTGTACAGCGTGGAATCTGTACAGTAGAGATAAAATAAATAAAGGACTGAGATATCAGTATCGGTATAATTGTCGTATTTGGTCGACAATTACATTTGAGGATATTATGTATCAGGTTGTCGTACTTTTGATATTGGGTATATCGTATGATGATATTATTGGAATCAGTGTTTGTGTTCAGTGTGCCTTATGTTCGCTTTTGGTATGTCGAGACGTTGGACAAGAACTGCGGAAAATGGCTAAGTATAGCCTTATTAGCGCACGCTGATATTCATGCATAACGCACGCTATCGTGCAGGATTAGCGCACGCTACGTTTATAGGTTAGTGTACGCTAGTGCAGACAGATCGGAAGGAATCTGCGTGTGGACCCGGCTGCTTTCGGCGCACGTTCTGGTAAGTCAACGGTTGTTGTCCTGAAGTATTAGCGCACGCTAAAAGATTAGGCTTAGCGCACGCTAACTATGTATCAGTCAACAAGGAATCTTATCCTTGCCAGATGGTGTCGGAATGTGGGGGCGAGTGGTAGGTAAACACTGTAGTAAGTCAACTTCGGATAGCGCACGCTAAGAGTAAGGACTTGCGTACGCTAGACATGATGATTTACGTACGTTAATGCATGGGCATTACGTACGTAAGGTAGTTTACGAAGCAAGACAGTAGCCTCTGGGCTTCGATAGCGCACGCTAACAAAGTCAGTTAGCGCACACTAAGGCTAGCGCACGCTAAACATAATGGTTTAGCGCACGCTAGTGATGTATTCTATTTAAAGGGACAAACGGGCGTCATGAAACATTTCGTCCATTTCTTTCCTTTCACCCGATAGAGACAACCTTGTGAGAACATTTGGAGTTCCTAAACACTGAGGGATGATCCTCTTTAACAAGATTAAAGATAGAAATCATGGAGTAAAGCTTTGTTCTTGAAATCATTGGTGATTCGTGGAAATCAATCCATTCCTTCAAAAAGGTAATTACTATTCACTTTGAGATTTCGTTTTGGATTGTATATGATGTTCTTGAGTTGATGATTATCATATAAACAAGTTGATGAGCATGACAACGAGTTGGATTACCGTACTAAGTTAGTGTTGTTATCAATATATGAGTATTGATATATTTCGTATGGTTTTGGATGGAATTCAAGATATATGTTGATGTAATTCCCTTCTTCAATTCGGATTTTTGATATTTTGTCGTTGGTTACTTCGTATGGTAACGATTATGGTGGTGCTATTGTGATTCTTGAAGTTATATGAATTGTATGTCGAAGAACATGATGAATAAGGATTTTTAGATGTTAGAACACATCGGATTTTATCATTTTATGGATCATGAACGTGAATTTGGATAATTCGTGTTCTTGAAGAGCTATTAAATTATATGTCATGATTGTTATGAAATCCTTAATCTCGAGATGAGTTGATCATTGTCATGATGGAAGTGTTAGACGATGCTTGAAATGCATGCCACTGCACAGCATTAGCGCACGCTACGTTTACTGCCTAGCGCGCGCTAACGGGAGCAACTTAGCGCACGCTACGTTAGGTGATTAACGTGCGCTAAGTAGGCAGACAGTGCAGTATTGTTGTGTTTTGATTAGGAATTCGTGATGGTTTGACTTGGTTGGTTATGACTGTGTTTATTCGAGATTGTGTTGAACCGTTGAGTTCGATTGGTTAGTTTTCTCAGTTGTTGACCGTTATCGGATATGTGTTATTTGATTTCTTCGATAGGTTGAGATTATTGATCGGTGATTATAACCGGATATTGCGGTCGTGTTCGAGTATGTCCATTGTATTGCTTTTGATCGAGGCTGAGGAGCTCGTAGATAAAGGCAATGTGTTCGGCAGCAGCTTCGTGGTATCGGTATCGAGGCAAGTTATTACTTGCTCAGTTATAATATTTAATGAATGGTTTCAGTTTCATTTCGTTTTTAATGCATATATATTGTGAACTCTGGGTATCCGGATCGCATATCGTTCTTTCGATTCTGGGAGGTAAATCATAATGAATATGCTTTATCTCAGTTATTGGTATGTTCGAGTATCGAGGTTACATTATGGTAAGGACGAGGATATGAGTATCTATAGTTCGTTGTACGTTTGGATCGCCGAGCATTGGGGATAATCGTCGGTGATGATTGGACATCGAGGTTGCTCCCGAAGGATTCGGGGCAAGTATTCCATATTGAATACGGTTTAATGTTATTTATTTTGGTCTCGCACATTTTCTTTCATGTTGTTGAACATGAAGTCGTCCTAGTAAATTGTCATGTTGTCGTGCATGTTATGTTGTTCATGTTGATGAACGTGTTGATTTGCATATGTGTATGCTTATTATGTTGTTATGTTATGTAAATAATCCGATGGGATTATGAGGATCTATGCTGAGGGCGCTGGATCGGATGTCCACCATGCGTTGGTTCGACGGGATCATCATGGGGATCTATGCTGAGGGCGCTGGATCGTTGGACAGGTTTTCCACCATGCGTTGGTTCGACGGGATCATCATGGGGATCTATGCTGAAGGTGCTGGATCGTTGGTTTACCAGTATTGTGTTGATGGAATCTTGTGAATTCGCATCATTGATTTTATCATGTGTTGTTGTTCGCATGTGTATTGTTAGTTATCCACCTTATGTTGATCTGATAGGATCAACAAAGGGATCTATGCTGAGGGCGCTGGATCGTCGGATTTCCATTGAGTGTACATGATTGTTATTGCTGTGATCATATTGACGTGGTCATATGAGTATGCATTTGTAGGTCTTGTGTTAGGACCGTGTCCGTATTGCATTGATCTGATCTCGGATTAGACCGGTATGATTATCGTGGCACATCATATCTCGAGGTATGTTCCATATTTTCTTTGGTCTTGTCTGTGGTGGACAAACAGTTATCGTCTTGGGATTTGATGATATTACTCGATGGATCGTATTGGTCAGAAATGGTAGATTTCCGTATCGTGAGTTGATTATGATAGTTTGAGGATCTTGAGTATTGTTTGAAGTACAATACAGATATTATGCTCGAGCTTATTGGTTAATCGAGTACAGGATGTGAAATGTGATAATGGTTATTCTGATGAGAATTTCTTGAGTAAGTAAAGATTACGTTGGTCGTATTCTTATGTTGTATTCTCATTGGTATGTTATTATTAATGTGATGTGACGGTTATCATTGTTGGATATTATGTCTGACCCCGTCGTGGGATTTCTTTTAGGTTCCCGGAGTATCGAGCTTGTAGCGGTCGTGAAGAGATGAGCTTCCCGGAGGATACTGGCTAGGACATGTTCTGTACATTGAGTTTCTTGTTTGGTTCTTGTTTTCCGCTGCTAGAGTATCGTTTTGGTTGGTCTTTTTCCGTTGCGTGAGTATTTTAAGACGCACTTTTGGTATCTGGTAACTGAGGTTACTTTGGAAATCGTTTTCTAAACTTTTGAGTATCGGCTGTTTGGCCTTCGATTTCAAATGAGTTTTACGACGGTTGTTGATAAATGGATTTTATAAGTCTTTGTGAATTTTTAAAGTTAATACCGTCGTTGGCCTCTTGGGCATTTGTAAATGTTTGCGAAAATTTCTTTTAGCCTTGTGGGTTCCATCTCGGGGCCCACGGCGCTGTAATATTTCCGGTTAAATCTGGGGGTGTTACATTGTTTACCCTCGCGTAAAACGACGACCCTGATTAGACTAGTGATTTAGATATTTCACATGTGCCAATGATAGGGAGCCTAGTAACCGGGGGTATTCGCGTGACCCGCTGTTTACTCTCTCGCAAAACGGCGACCTTGATTTGGACATGCGGAAATTATATATTCGAGTTGTTTCTCCGCTGTAGACGGGAACTTAGTAACTAGAAGCATCCATGTGCCCCATGAGTGTCTTTTACGTCAAACGGTTTCCTAATACATGAGAATGGAAGTTCCACCCTAGGATTACCCCGATGAAACATCCCGAGATCCTAACCTAGTGGTCAACTCGAATCAAATTCTTGAACATATATATAAGGGAATACTGTCCGAGGTTTATTTGTTATGAAACTCGTGAAAATTGTGCCACTAGACGTGTAACGGACGAACTAGCTTGTTTATTTTAGCTTTTCATATTGACGGTCGATTTGACTCACGTTTTGTTAATCTTTGAGTGGATTTTCTTCATGAGCGAATGATTAGGGTGAACTTGACTACTTTGCGGAATCATTATTCGAGTGCGGCTCGCTTTACGACACTCGGATTATTTAGAGAGAATTACAGGATAGTATTGATTAGGTTGAACAGTTTGAGTTGCAAGATGATTCAAGACTTTGTTTTTCTTTTCTTTTTGTGTTGTTCGAACAATGCTCAAGTTTGGGGGGGTTTGATAAGTGGTAATTTTACCACATTTTTCTAGGATTTTATACTAGGTTTTTATCTCGTTTCGTGATTAATGTGCTCGTATTTGGCTTATTTATGATTAGTCGAGCCGTATTACGCGTTTGGGTTGGTTTTAGTGTGTTTGCAGGTTTTTAGAGCCAAAAGGACCCAAAACGAGACAAAGGACCGAGAGTCGAGTCAAACAGACGGAAGAAACGGATTTTTTGCAAAAGTCAGACCACCTATCGGGCCAGCCTATCGGCCGATAGGTGCATCCGACAGGTGTTCCGAGCCCTATCGAGTGAAGTCGACCGGCGAACCAACTATCGGGCCAGCCTATCGGCCGATAGGTGCGTCCGATAGTCTGCTCCGCGGGTTCTCGTGTTTTGACGGATTGTGACTCTTTTGGATAGATTTTGTTTCCTAGATTAGTTCCAATCGGGAATTTAACTCCCATAGGCTATATAGACCTCTTTCTAGACCTAGTTTATGATCTTTGACCATCTTTTATCATCCTTTTTCATCTTTAGCACACTTTTTACATATTTTTGCAATTTTAATTCCTTTGATACTAGAACTTTTTGCAAAGCAGCAATTATTATTGTTTTTCGGAGATTGAAGACTCAGAGTTCATCCGGAAGGGTTGTAATCTCTCTTTTCATATTAATAATATGTATTCTCCATTTATTTCTTGTTTAGTTTCAATTATGTCTTGCTAAATCCATTGATTGATTCTAGGGTTAGTAATTTTAATTGATGTTCACATGATGTCCCTTTGATTACCTTTTTACCTTTCATCCTAGGCTTGTGATCAAGATGTGTTAAATCTCATGCTAGATTAAAGGGCCCTTAATCGATGCATGTTAGCTAATTAATTTTGCCCGGAAGGATTAATTAATTAGTGGAAATACTTGATGCACAATATGATTTGATCTTAAGACCTGAGTGGAGTAAGATAAATCATAGATAAATAAGTTGACGCTTTTTAAGTGATTTAAATTCTTTGAGCCTTGCGGGAAAAGGGTTTAAATTAACTATCTTTCTAGGTTGCCTTGATCGGAATTCTAGATCGGCTGAGTGATTACTTCTAGGATTGAATTAAAATTTGGGGAAAAGGAATCAAGTGAATGGATTGTGTGAACTCAATTAGACGATACTACCCTAGGATCAATTAGCTTTCAACTTGTGATTTTATCTTGTTAATTTGCTTTATTTGCTTGATTTAGATAATTCACTTTATTTTGCTCTCTTTGCATAATACTTGGAATTCTTACCTTATTGTTCTAGATTTTTTATTTTTAGGATTAATTGTTATTTAATTTTTATTTTTATTTTTCGATTTTTGAAGTTAGATAATTAGAAACAAACCAAATTTTCGGATTCCTAAATAGCAGTCAAATTTTGAGTAGAGTTACTTCCTTTATTTTCGACATATCAATTCCCTTGGGTTCGACACCTTGGAAAATACTTCGAGGTTTTACAAATTTTAAAATTGATCGGATTTGAAAACCATACTACGCGAATTTCAGCGATCAGTAGCCTGTAAAGATTCTTCACCAGTTCTTGGTCAATGCGGATTCCACTCCGAGAATGACAGCAGTGATGTCGATGACGTTTCCTCCCTGAGCAATAGACAAGAAACGGAAGCAGCATTGAGGTAAAATTCCTCAACCATTTGAGCATCGTAACGCTCAGTGGTGTGACTCCCAAGGTGATAGAGGCCTTGTTAACGAATCCTCAAAACGACAAGCTCCATGGATTCGACGTCATCTCCTTCAGAACGAACATGTTCAACAACTACAGATCTAGCAAAGATCCATCCGTCAATGATGTTTGAGGTCTTCTTGAGAGAGAGAGAGAGGAACTCTGTGAAGATGCCATTGTTATTTCTTGAAGAAAAGTGAGGAAGATTCAAAGAAAATTGCAGTAAAAGCAATAAAACTTGTAGGCTGTATGCTCAAAGACTCGTTCAATTTGGAGAAAGAGTAAAGAGTCAAAAGAGGCATTAACAGTCCTTTTATAGTGGGCGGCGGTGAAGGGTTTCCAGATAGTGAACGGTCAGATTTAAGGGATGGGAACTGGTGTTTAAAATAGACGAACAAGATGGACTGAGTGTAACGGGTATAGCTTATTCATCCAATTTTGAAATGAGAAAGGATCCCACATCTGACGTATCAATTTCCCTTATTGAACGAATTGGCAGTGTGAAATTATAAAATAATTTGAAACATTGCGGCTTTGGAGATACCAATGTCCAGATGTCGTGTAAAGCATTTAATGCAAAAGACGTTTTAATTAAAACAGGGCACGTGGACTAAAAATCATTTTAAAAGAAATATCATGTTAATTGATTTCCCATAGTATGTGGTGTATCCGCAAAAATATAGCGTTCCCCCTTAAAAGGTACATACGGGTTTCAATTCCATACAACAACTTTCGGGATTACTACTCTATTCATGGGTCATACTGTATTCCCCCTTAATTATTGCACACGTCAGCTGTAGGATAATTCATGTCTCTTTGTTCCTATAGTGCTGTTCTGATAGTCTGAGTGTACAGATAATTAACGGTGGATACTGTATTCTTGGGTCTTACAGCATTCCCCCTCAATTGTTGAGTAAAAGCATTAAAAACTTATAGGGAGTCAGGCTGTAGCAATCCCAATTCTTGTCGAAGCATGCAGAATCTTGCTGTGTCGAGAGGTTTGGTAAATATGTCGGCTAACTGGATATCTATATGAACTTTTTCTAGCCGAACAACCTTGTTCTCAACATGATTCCTGATGAAGTGATACTTCATGTGAATATGCTTAGTACGCGAGTGAAATACAGGGTTGTGCGTTATTGCAATTGCACTCGTGCTATCGCACATTATCGGCGTTTCTTTGGCTTTAATTCCATAGTCTGACAGTTGTTGTTGCATTCAAAGGATCTGTATATAGCAACTACCAGCAGCATAGTATTCTGATTCAGCTGTGGAAAGCGAGTTTGCCAATTGTTTCTTGCTAAACCAAGACACAAGTCTAGGTCCAAGAAAGTGATAAGTTCCGATTGTACTCTTCCTATCTAGCTTGCAACCTCCGAGATCCGATTCATTGTAGCCAACTAAATCGAATCCGCCTTCTTTAGCATACCACAGTCCTACGTTGACTATTCATTTGACGTATTTCAGGATTCGTTTGGCAGTTGCGAATTGTGATTCTTTAGGTGCTACTTGATATCGCGCACACACTCCTACAACAAACTAGATATTGGGCGTGCTAGCCGTTAGGTACACGAGTGAGCCAATAAGCTTCCTGTAGAGTGATTGATCAACCGGCTTTCCAGCTTCATCAGCACTAATTTGCACGGAAGTGCTCATGGGGGTTGACGATGATTTGGAAGTATTCATTACAAACTTGTTGAGAAGCTCCTTGCTGTTTTCTTGGTTGATGAATATCCCTGTAGGCAACTGCTTTACCTGCAATCCTAGGAAATAACTAAGTTCTCCCATCATACTCATTTCAAATTTACTTTGCATAAGATGAGAGAACCTTTGACACAAAGCAAGGTTAGTTGAACCAAATATTATATCATCTACATATATTTGAACCATCAGGAGGTCATCACCTTCCTGTATTTTAAATAAGGTCTTGTCCACAACACCTTTCTCGAATCCATTATCGGTTAAATACTGGGACAGAGTTAAGTCCATACAGCGCTTTCCTTAGCATGTATATGAGGTCTCCACCTTCTGGATTGACAAACCCTGGTGGTTGTTCAACATATACTTCTTCGGCAAGGTCTCCATTTAGAAATGCGCTCTTGACATCCATTTGATATACAATGAAGCTCTTATGGGCGACAAAGGCTAGAAACATTCTAATGGCTTCTAGTCTGGCTACAGGGGCAAATGTTTCATCGTAGTCTATGCCTTCTTCCTATCTGTAGCCTTGGGCGACTAGTCGGGATTTGTTTCTGATAATGAGTCCATTTCTATCCTTCTTGTTTTTAAATACCAATTTGGTTCCAATTACGGATTGATGCATAGGTATGGGTACTAGATACCATACATTATTCCTTTCGAATCCATTAAGCTCTTCTTCCATAGATGTAATCCAATGAGAGTTGTCTAGAGCTTCTATGGTACAGGTTTGGATTGGGCTAAGAATACAGCAATAGTGCACATGTTAAGTCTTCTAAGTTCAGATTCAGATTTCCATTCAGGAAATAGAGATATCTCAGACTCGAGTTCTTCTTGCGCACATAATACAGTTCCTTGTGTATTCTGTATTCTGCTACGGGCAGAAACACCAATATCAATATTTCTTATGATCAACTCCTATGGGTGATCTATTAACCATCTTCTGTCGGGTTCTAATTCGGGGTCCCGTACTGTATCTTGAGTTGTTGTAGTTTCGGCTTCAGCTTGTACAGCATTGGCTTCATCTACTTCAGTTCTTACAGCTGCGGGGTTGATCTCTAGGTCAACGACAGGTTCTATAGGAGTTGGTGGATATATGATGGAAAGTTGTTGGATGCTCTGAGTAATATATTCTATTCCTGTAGGATCATGATGAGGTTCATCGAACACTACATGAACTGATTCCTCAATTGTCAGCTTCCTTTTATTAAAGATCATGTAAGCTTTGCTGACAGAGGAATATCCTACAAATATCCCTTCATCCGATTTCTCATCGAAGGTTCTAAGTTGATCCTTCCCGTTGTTCCATACCTCGTATGCTGTTTTGTTGTGGTGTTTGTTGATGATACAGTGGTTTTGTGTAAAGCATGCTGTATTGGTGGCTTCGCCCCAGAAACGCTGTGGCAACTTGCTAGCGGCAATCATGGTCCTAGTTGCTTTTTTCAGCGTTCTGTTCTTTTGCTCAGCAACACCGTTTTGTTGAGGTGTGCGGGCAGCTGAGTATTCGTGTTGTATCCCATTTTCCGATCAGTAATGCTCTATAAAGCGGTTAGTGAATTCCGTACCTCTGTCGGAACGAATGGACACGATACTCAACCTTTTTCTCATTCTGAAGCTTTTTGAGGTGCTCGGGCAGCTTTGATGTTGTTTCCTTCTTCTTGCTTAGGAAGATTGTCCAAGCATAACTGGGAAAGTCATCAACAATAACGAGACAGTATTTCTTACCTTCTAAACTTACTGGGTCTATAGGACCATAGAGATCTATATGTAGCATTTCCAACACTCTGTGGGTTGAAAGGTAGGATTTGCTTTTCAGGATGGTCTTGATTTGCTTGCCTTTCTGACAGGGTCCACAAACGCTGTCTTTTTAGAATGACACATTTGGCAATCCTCTTACCATTCCTTGTCTGGAGAGCTTGTTGATAGTTTTGAAGTTGACATGAGACATCCTCTTGTGCCATACCCAGCTTAGATCTGCAGTGCCTTTGGCAACAAAACAAGGAATTGTGGAGCTCGTAGGCATCCAGTCAGCAATATACATATTACCTGATCTGCTTCCTGTGAGCACAACTTCTTTGGTCAGGATGTTCTTGACTCTACAGTGATCTATATAGAACTTCACCAATAACTGTTTGTCACAGAACTGGCTAATACTAAGTAGATTGTACTGTAAGCCTTCAACATAAGCTACATCGGTGACTTTGAATTTTCCTACTAGCAGGGTTCCCTTCCCGCTTGTTCTTCCTTTAGATTTATCACCAAAACGCACTTTTGGACCGCGACCTTCTATGTAATCTTACAGCTTGATTTTATCTCCTGTCATGTGCCGAGAACATCCGCTGTCGAAGTACTAGATGTCCTTCTCTAAGATGTCCTGTATGAAATAAATTAAGTAGATTTAGGTCCCCTTTGATTGTTGGGTCCATGGATGTTAGTGCCTTTAGGTACCCAGATTTTCCTGACAGCAATTGGTTTACTGTAGGTTACGTTAGGTACATTTTTGCGGTATCTACGTGGGGCATGTACGTATTTGCTATAACCATGATAATTATTATGCATTTAAAATTCAGGGTTATTATTATTAATCCAGTACGAATGCCGTCTTGGAGGTGGAGCCATTTTCTTTGGCCTTACAGCTTGCTTTCTGGGTCTCCAGTTGGATTCCCAATGCCGTTGTTGATACTGTGCGGAAACTTGCTTTCACGAGGGATAACGAGGCTCCTGTAACCAATACCTAGGTGTGTTGTACTGAAAGTACTGCCGTGCGGGCCTTTGATATTTGGATACAGCCTTGAACGGTTGTTGGCGCTGTTGATATGCTCGGGGAGCATGCTGTTGGGTATGCCTTACAGGTCTGAATGGCTGGTGATTCCGCTGTCTGGAATATGACTGTGGTGGCGGAATGGCAGCTTTTGCTGTTCGCGATGCAACAAGTTCCTTCACAGGACTCGGAATTTCTTCCGATACAGGAATGGGTTCCACACCCCTGACGAACACAGTACTAGTTTTTCCTTTATTGGAAAATGAGCTGTATCCTAAGCCACTTTTATTATGAGCATGTTGCCCATTGCTTAGAATTTCTTCCATTCTTTTAGATGATTTCTCGAAATATTTCAGAATGGTCTCAAGTTCTCCTTCTCGTTTTTCGAGAGTTTTTACATTGGCTTGAAGCAGAACAAAATCATTTGTCTTGCTTTCACTATGAGATTTAGCCTCACTTAGTTCATGAGCAAGTTGAAGATTGCTCTCCATGAGTTTTTCATAATCGACTTTGTTGTTTTCACAATCAGCAGACATATTTTTGTAATTTACTTTTAGCAAAGTCATTTTCTTCCCTCAGCTCTAGGTTAGAAATTTGGAGCTGTATGTTTTCATTTTTCAAAGTCTCATGGGCCTTTTGAATGTTCTTAAACTCATTCATCATGTTTTCAAAAGTATGAGATGCATTGGTAGGAATAGCTGAGGTTGAGCTTACCTCATCATCGCTATCTTCATCTTCTGGAATGTCTTTGGTCATAAAGCACATATAGGCTTTATCTTCGAATTCATCATCAGATGAGTCACTGTCAGTGACTACCTGAAGACATTATTCGGACTTTGATGGTGTGGGGGAGGCTTCTGATTCACCAATCAGGGCCTTGAGCTTGTTTTTCCAAGCACGTCTTCTTTTATCCTTTTCTTGTTGCTCGGCTTCCGGAAACCTTTAAACTTTAGGATGAGGACATTTATTTGCATAATGTCCTAGTTTCCTGCAATTATAACACATGTTAGCGTCACCAGAAGAAGATTTGGTACTTACCTTGTGAACAGGCTTGGGCCTGTATGGAGTCTTTCCCAACTGCTTGATGAACTTCTTGAACTTATGCATGAGGAACGCCATTTCATCTTGTGACAAGATGTCGTCGTCGCTGTCAGCATTCTTGTGAATGGGCTTTGATGAGCTGGGCATGCTGTGTCTTCGGTTAGATACAGCTGCTAAAACTGTAGTTCTTGCGGGAGATTCTTCAACTTTATCTCTCATGTCTATATCATACTCAAATGCTTTGAGGTCATAAAAGAGATCAAAAGTAGACATTTCATTAAGATTGCACGACACACGCATAGCTGTGGTCTTAATGTCCCATCAGGCATGGAGAGATCTGGAAATTTTTAGGTTCGTCTCCTTTTGGGTATAAATCTTGCCTAATGCTTAAAGTTTACCAACAATGCCAGTGAATCTGAGGTCAAGTTCCTCAAGTGTTTCAGTTGGTTTCATTTCAAAAGATTCAAATTGCTGAGTCAATTTTGAAATTTTATTTTCTTTTGAGAACTCGGTTCCCTCACAAATTAACTTGAGTTTATCCCAAATATCCTTGGCTTTTTTATTGTTGTTTACCTTAGAGAACATGCCTTTGTCAAGAGTGACAAATAGCGTATTCTTTGCAACATTGTCGAGGTTGACGCGTTTCCGATCATCTGTGGTCCATTGTTCGCGCTCTTTCTCGAGCATCTCGGCATGAGCTTGTCCTTCAATCCTTGGGGCCGTATTTACCTTCATGATCTTTATGGGGCCATCCTGTATAACAAAAATCATCTCTTCGTACATTGCTGCAAGATGAGCCTCCATACTAATTCTCTAGTCGTCAAAATCATTAATAGAAAACATAAGGACTTTATTGATCATTGATATATCCATATGAGAATATAGAAAAGAAAAAGACTATTTTAAAAAAATTAAGTGATTTTTGGATCTGATTCGGTCAAAAATACGACTGATTATTTTTAGAATCAACCGCTCCAATACCACTTGCTGGCCACTAAGTATACAGAATACGGCTTGGAAAGTGTTTAAGCAACAAGCTGTACGTTTTTCAAATTAGAGTGCATAGCGGAAATCTTGTAAAAGTAAGTTGCTGTAAATACAGCAACTCGGTATGCAGTGTATACTTAAAATAATCACATTTATTAAAACAGTAAATGTAGAAGGTAATTGACACACTAATTAAAGTGGTTCGAGGTAAACCCGTCTACGTCCACTGGTCCTCCACATAGGAGTAAAAAGTTTATTATAAATACTGCGTACACAACTATGTATTTATAATCAAACCTATCAATGTATCGTTCACATAGATTGATACAAAGATCATATGTTTCAACCATTCACACAAATTGGTCAAAGCTTTCACTTGACTAGCTTCTTCACACACAGTTCCGAACTTTGTCTCTTCAATGCAGATCTGTCACACACAGTTCAGGAAAAACAAGGCTTTCTCAGTCCACACAGGGCTGATGGTTTTCTTCAATGTAAGATCACTGGTTGAACAACAGCTTGACTTTCTTGAGCTTTGAGCTGATGATGTATTGTTAAAGGTTAAGCACTTGTATATTTCTTCTCTTAGAATAGGCAGTATGCTTAAAGAAATATGTTTGCTCAGATGTATATATTTGTGTCTATATCGTTGGTCAGTTCATAAATGCTTGTTGTTCTTGTTAACTGATCTTCAAACTCTGGGATATATATAGCCTCTGAATAGATCCGTTGAGCAAAAGTCCGTTACAACTGGATGGTTGACTTGTATAGACCAAAATCCAGATTTTGCGTTGTTTGAAGATCTCTCTCAGTTTTAGTATTTAAATACTTTATCCTTTTAGTATTTAAATACTTCTTTTCAAACGGGACTTTGACTTTAGCGAATAACAAAGATTCCTTTTCAAACGGTCTTCAGTCCTGTTTCGATAGGTATTGAAGATCTCAATACTTTACAGCTTGAATGTTGTATCCATTTATGCTGTAGGCTATATTGGAGTAGTCGCTGTATGGAATGTTGTTGTATGAAGAGACAACTTCCATACTCGGCGCTTTTAGACTCTGTTGTTGTATGATGGTAACGCGAAGGCTTGTATGAAGATACTTTACACTTTCGCTGTATGCTGGCATTATGAGAAGTCTTCGATACAGGATTGACAACTTCGATCGACTTTCGATACAGCTGCTTGTTGTATGCTAGGTTGGCACTTTATCAAAACTTCGATACAGGATTGTTTTATCCCAGCAATCCTTTCAACGGTCATGGAGAAAGGGCTAGTGATCTATTAGGCCTAGTACATATTGATGTATGCGGACCTCTTAGCACTCATGCCAGAGGTGGATACCAATACTTCATCACGTTTACCAATGATTTTAGCCGGTATAGATATGTTTATCTTATGAAGTATAAACATGAATCTTTTAAAATGTTTAAAATATTCCAAAATGAAGTACAGAATCAACTTGGCAAGACAATTAAAGCCCTTCGATTGGATTTAGGTGGCGAATACTTGAGCCAAGAATTTGATGATCATATTAGGAGTTGTGGAATTGTTTCACAACTTACTCCTCCTGGAACATCTCAACATAACGGACTGTCCGAGGGGAGGAATCGAACTTTATTAGATATGGTTCGATTCATGATGAGTCGAATGGAGCTTCCATTATCATTTTGGGGCCACGCATTAGAAACAACAGCGTACACTCTTAACTGTATTCCATCTAAAGCAGTTGAAAAGACACCATTTGAGAAATGGACTGGTAAGAGACCAAACTTGACTTTTCTAAAGATCTGGGATTCTGAAGCGTTCGTAAGGCGCCAAGTGTTTGACAAATTGGAAGCCAGATCTGAAATATATTTATTATGGGATATCCTAAGGAAACTAAAGGATATTACTTTTATAAACCCGCAGAGAACAAAGTGTTTGTTGCTCGAAATGCTGTCTTCTTAGAAAGGGAATTTATTTCCAAAAGATACGGTGGGAGAAGAGTAATTCTCGAGGAAACTCGAGAACCACAAGAAGACATCGGTTCACCCATGTAAACTAAATAGGCTCAACAATCAGTCGCTTTAGAGGATGATGACGCATCGCTTATAGATGATGAGCCTAGTACCTATACAAAAGCTGCTTCAGGACCAGAGTCCGAGGAATGGCTATAGGCCATGAAGTCGGAGATGCATTCCATGTATGACAATAAAGTTTGGAACTTGATAGATCTACTTGAGGGTGTTAAAACCATTGGGTGCAAACGGGTCTTCAAAAAGAAGAAAGTCATGGATGATAATCTGCAAGCCTATAAAGCTAGACTAGTGGCAAAAGGTTATAGACAGATTTACGGTGTTGACTATGATGAGACTTTTTTGCTAGTAGTCATGCTTAATCAATTAGAATTGTATTTGCCATTGTCACATACTATGAATATGCAATATGGTAAATGGATGTCAAAACAACGTTACTTAATGGAAACTTACTCGAGGATGTGTACATGACACAGCATGAGGGTTTTGTTCATCCAGAATCTTCTATAAGGGTTTGCAAGCTTCAAAGATCCATTTATGGGTTGAAGCAGGCTTCTCGGAGCTGCAATCTTCGTTTTGATGAAACTGTCAAAGAGTTTGGGTTCATTCAAAATGAAGATGAACCATGTGTGTACAAGAAGGTTAGTGGGAGCATAGTTGTTTTCTTAGTCTTATATGTAGATGACATATTACTCATTGGAAATGACATACCCATCTTGCAGACAGTCAAGACTTGGTTGGGAAGTTATTTCTAAATGAAAGACCTAGGAGAAGATGCTTACATTCTTGGGATAAAAATCTGTAGAGATTGACAAAGAGAATGATTGGTCTGAGTCAATGTACCTACATTAAAAAAATATTGAAGAGGTTCAATATGCAAGACTCCAAGAGAGGACTCTTGCCAATGTCACATGACATTCATCTGAGTACGACTCGGAGTCCTTCGACTCCTGATGAGAAAGACCGCATGAGCAAGATTCCATATACTTAAGCCATTGGATCAATCATGTATGCCATGATTTGTACTTGACTAGATGTATCGTTTGCCCTTAGAATGACAAGTCGATACCAATCAAATCCAGGTGAAAGTCACTGGGCAGCAGTAAAACCCATCCTAAAGTACTTAAGAAGAACTAAGGATGTTTTCCTTATTTATGGAGGGGTGGGAAATGAGCTGGCTATAAATGGTTATGACGATGCAAGTTTCGAAGCCGACATAGGCGATTTCAAATCGCAAACAGGTTATGTGTGTGTATTGAATGGAGGTGTTGTGAGTTGTAAGAGTTTCAAGCAAAGCACAGTTGCTGATTCTGTAATAGAAACTGAATACCTGGCAGCATCGGATGCAGCTAAGGAAGCCGTATGGATCAAGAATTTCGTTACCAAACTAGGAGTGGTACCGACCATCCAGGGTCCCATAAGCCTTTATTGTGATAGTAATGGTGCTATTGCACATGCTAAAGAGCCTATGTCCCATCATAATTCCAAACATATACTCGGAAAATATCACCTAGTCAAAGAGATCGTCAGATGAAGAGATATTACAATATGTAAAGTAGCAACAGAAGAGAATGTTGCTGAACCACTTACCAAGCCTCTCTCGCAAGGAAAACATGTTGAGCATGCCAGATCGATAGGACTAAAGGTCATGAATGAATGGTCCTAGTGCAAGTGGGAGATTGCTGGGAGTAGTGCCCTAGGACATTCGATGTGCCTAGATTTGAAACTATCATATTTTAATAAAGTTATTCAATATCATTTATTTCTCGTTGATTATTATAATGTGTGCATGTTTTAATATTATAATAATCGAATAATAGTTATTCACGAATAATAAGATTATTCAAATATCCTTGGTCCAATCATGTTGAGTGGAGTCTCTAGTGATTAATATACTAGTATAAGTTCGATTGATAATCATCGGATGATTATGCATATGGTACGGATCAAACTTATGGGTATTGGTCGAAGAACCAATACTGGACAGACCCTCATTGAGATCACTGCATGGAAATGTCATAAGTGAATCTCAATATGTCAGTATGTCAATAAATCCTTGAACCTGAGATTATCATAGAGTCTAACATGATAACTGTTATGCCTTGACGTAATGTCATCTGAAACATGGTGATTATAAAGGTTAGCGATCGGGATTAGTGGGAGTCATGTAGAGGACAATGAATAATCAAGATGGGTATTTGTCCCTCTCTTTAATGAGAGAGATATATGTTGGGCCCCTCGATAAGTAGGACTGAAGGAAATGCATGGCCATGCACAAATGAAGAGTCATTTGAATCAACAAGTCCACTTAAGATCGAGAAAACATTTGAACATAATAAGTATGACAATTTCCATGACTTAGTTCAAATATGATATCGCGCGACAGATTTGACACGTTAAATGGTTTAATGGACTATAAACTTATATTATTTGGGTAGTCATAATGTCTTGCTAGAGACCGTCTATGACTTATTATTAAATAAAGTATTAAATAATTACCAACATAATAAGCCTTTTGGGTCACACATACGACAACTGTTGGGATAACAAATACCCGGTATCGAAACAATCAGGATAAACAATCCCTGTATCGATTAGTGATGATAAAGATGTTTTGACAATATGCCAATCCTGCATACAGTAAGGAAACTATATCGAAAAGCTGATCAATAATATCAACCTATATCGAAGACCTCTCGTAGTTCCAGCATACAGTGGAACCTATCCTACAACAAATAAGTCTCATAAAGACTAAGTATGGAAGTTGTCTCGAATTAACAATACAGTGATTCTTCCATACAGCTCTCAACAGGACAAAGAAGGAATCTTCAGTATTCACTAGAAGACAAGTCCCGTTGATAAAGAAGTATTTAAATACTAAGGCATAAAGTATTTAAAAATTGTAAGTCAACAGATCTTCAAATCCCGCAAAATCCGGATCGTGTTTTATTCAAACACATCATCCCGTTGGAACGGAATCTTGCTCAACGGATTTATCTCAACGGATATATTTTCAGAAGACTATATATATCTCATCAAGACGTTGAAGATTAGTTACGAAGTTACTAGTTACAAAAAGCTTACGAAGTTATTATCATATACATCAGAGCGTATCTCCAAAGCTCACTGCCACTCAGATATAAGAGATATACAGTGCTCAAACAGTGAACAACACATCATCAGCTAGAAGCTCAAAAGTCAAAGCTGTTGTTCATATATTGTTCTAATCCTTGAACAAACCCATCAGCCCTGTGTAGACTGAGAATCTTTGCTACTCCGGAACTGTGTGTGAAGGAATTGCATCGAAGAAGACGAAGATTCAGAACTGTGTGTGAAGAATCCAGTCAAGTGTTAGCTCAAACCGATCTGTGTGAACGGTTGAAGCTAAGATCTTTATATCAATCTGTGTGAACGATATACTGATTACGTGTTGTTATAATTACGTAGTTGTGTACGCAGTAATTATAATAAACTTTTTACTCCTGTGTGGAGGACCAGTGGACGTAGAGGGGTTTACCTCGAACCATTTTAAATACTTTGTTATTTACCTTCTGACTTTACTGTTTTATTACTGTGATTATTGAAGTATACACTGCACATCGAGTTGCTGTATCCACAGCAACTTACTATTTAAGACTTCCGCTACGCACTCAAATTTAAAATCAGTATAGCTTGTTGTTTAAAACACCTTCCAAGCTGTATCCAGTGTACTTAGTGGCCAACAAGGGGTATCGGAGCGGTTGATTCTGTTGTTACCCAAAATCGGAAGGGATTGCTGGAATGGATGAGTAACAAACAAATGCGAGAGCACGTCCGTGGGAATGTAAATAACACAAGATTTGCCAGGTTTGTTAGGCCCGGGCTTGAATTCTCTCACGAGATATTATAAATACGAATACGTTGGGGTACAAATATTAATGTAAGAATGCAATTACAATGAGTGTAAAAGATCCTAGTTATCTAGCTCTTGAGTGCTGGTGTTTGCCGGATAAACTAGAGTTGCTCTGAGTTCTTGCTCTCATTTCTACCGACCGTCTTTAGATTAAGAGGTCTCGAGAGTGAGAGATGGAAAGATGTCCGAAGTGTATAGCGTTGCCAAGAGTTTGAGAGAAGTAGCCAGAAAGCAGACCCTTTTCCAAGTGCAGGATGCCTTCTATTTATAGGAGGAGCTGGGATGTCTTTTACTGACGGGCGATCGCCTTTCCTGTATTATAATAAATGGGCGATCGTCTTTTAGCACATGGGCTAGTTGCCTTAAAGTCCGCGGCTGTTGCTGGCATCCAGCTGTGCGAACCAATGAGAGTACAACACCCGTCTCTTGTAGCTGTCCCGGGAGGTCCCACCTTGGACCTTTCGGCGGGTTTGTCGGTAGGTGAAGAGCTGGTGACAGGCTGGGTGTAATATCCGGATTTATTATTGTGTATTTCATCTGTATTCAAACCCTGTATTATTCGGATTTGTGGTTTTGATTATTGGAGTATGATATTTCTTGCATTGGCATCCTTGTACTTAAGTATAACAATATGCAAATTTTCTCATACATACTCGTGATAGTGCACGCTAAGAATGTAGCTTAACGCACGCTATCGGCTATTACTAGCGCACGCTACGTATGTAGGAGTTGCGTGCGCTAGACACTGAATTATTGAGGTAGATGGCTAGCACATGCGCCAGCCGGGACATTGGTCCAGGATAAGATTCCCGCGGATGAACCTGGACAGATTTGGAGTCAACGCTTATTAGCGCGCGCTAAGTATGTGTTGTAGCGTGCGCTAATTAGCTAAAGTGCAGAATATTATAAATGAGACAACCACCCATTTTGGCTTACATTTCCTTCGTCCACTCTTCATTCTTGAGAGGCCAGAGAGCTATAATCATCCTTCTAACACATCTTAGTGATCCTTGAATATTGGTTATCACTTGTGAGTGATCATTGAAGAGAAGTAACACCTTGGAGTGGCACATAACCAACCGGAGTCGGATTCTACCTCGTGGTTCAGTGATTTCATCATATTAAGGTATGTTGATTCTATCTTCAACCCTAGATTCGTGTTATGGAGAATAAGGTGATCATGTTAATGAGATATTGAATTTCATTAGTGAATTATTCAACAACATCATGTTTAGAAGATTGGAATGTCTACGATTACGATATTATTGTTGGAACCTTGAAGTCGGAATCCTAATACTTCAAATGATGAGAGAAACATTCTGAAGTTAAAAATCCGTATGATTTATGTTATCTTTGTGATCATGAATTGGAGGTGATATTATTTCGGTTATAAGAACTTAAAGGAAGAATCATCTTAAGAAATATTCTTTCGTATAAGTTGGAATTGTTAGTTCACCTCAAGATGAAGTCTGAATATGTATAATGATAGTGGAATCTAATACATCAACCGGAGATCACCAACTTCGCATGAGAATTGTAAATCAAGACGGCTTATGGTGTTATGATGATTACACGTATACGTGCACCTCGAAGTTGCTATTATCCATGAGATCATTCTTAAAGGTTATGAACATAACATGAAGCCGGATAACAAACATTAATTACTAAGGAATTCACTTACTTCATCACCATTTGTATAATTTGCTGCCCTCCAGTGAACTTCCATGCACGCTTAGCGTGCGCTAAGCTACGTGAATTAACGTGCGCTATCGAGTATGTTTAGCGTACGCCACGTTTGGAACTTAGCGTGCGTTAAGTCATCAGGCGAGTCAGTCGGCTGATCAGTGAGGCACTGACCGTGCATGGTTAGCGTACGCTAGGCTGTGTGTATTGCGTGCTCTATCGAGTAGCATTAACGTACGCTACATAGGATGCGTAGCGTGCGTTAAGCGATCCAGGCAGATTGCATATTAAAGACTTTCTACCGTAATTGTTGAATTGTTAGACGTTCGTTCGGCATGAAATGAATTCTATGCTATTTCTTTTGTTAAGGTTCGAGCTTAACACGTGATTAATCGAAGGGGACGACCTTCGAGTATTTTGATATTCGTGGAAGTTTATTCTTGTCAACGAACTGAGGCAAGTACTCTAATTCGAATTGTCTATATTATGACAAGTATATTGTGATTGTATTGTGTATTATGTGTTGTGATTAAATGTCCACCATGCTTTGATCCGACGGGAATTATCATGGGAATCTATAGCTGTGTGCGCTGGATCGTTGGACAGGTAGTTCCACCATGCTTTGGTCCGACGGGATCATCATGGGAATCTATAGCTGTGTGCGCTGGATCGTTGGAATACCATCAGTATGTTGAAACTGTTATGATATGATATGTGTTGTGAATATTTCTCGTTGGAGAAACTTGTTATGATATAATTGTTGATTATATCACTGTTGTATGATTATTGTACTTGTACTAGCATCGTTGTGCTAACCCCTTCGGGGGTGAACATTTGTGTATGTTCAGGATCCAGGAGAGCGGGGAAACAACCACTGGAGATGCATGACGACGAGGGTGCAGAGTGATGTTCCGGCCGGGTTTACTGTCTGTTGTTTGTTGGTTATTTCAATAAGTACTCGAGTACGTCGTCAGTTTATAATGTTTGGATTTTAATGATGTAATAATAATAACTCTTCATTGGATATTTGTATTCTCTGTTTTGAACCAGACGGTTGTATTTTATTTCAGAAATTTCATAATTTGGTATCTGTTATTGTCATTTCCTTTATTCAGCCTTGTAAATTCTTATGTAAAGGATTTACGGCGCTGTAATATTCCTGAATATATCGGGGGTGTTACAGAATATGGTATCGGAGCTAAGATTATGGATATCTTGGCCATTGGGTTATAATAGGGGTCATTTACGTCTTTTGAGATAACCGACCGTGAATAACATCACTGTACTGCCTACGTCTTCATGCGAACGGTGGTTGTAAGTTCCTAAACTCTATCTCGTTCTTTACATGTTGTATCTCTTTATACTTGAACATTAGAACGATGTTGTTTCCTGTATATTGAGTATTTATGCTTACAGTATGTTGAGAGGCGGACGTGGACGTGGTCGCGGTCGTGGACGCGGACGAAGGAATGCTGAAAGGGAGGTGTCGCCTTCTAATCAGGCTAGTCATAGCTCAGGCGAGCCGCAACAATCCATCAATAACGAACTGTAACTCCTGTACTGTAAATCCTTCGCCAAGTGGTGAATCAGATGACTCAGTTCGCTCATGTCTTGGACCGAATGCAGATGGCGGTGGGACTTCAGCAGGGAGATGGACAGCAAAGGATCCCAGAAATGGGAAATCGAGGTGACCGATGGTTGCAAGGGGTAGCGAAAATGCAACCGCCCAAATTTGACGGATTTTCCGAGACTCCCACTTGGGATCATTGGTTGAAGGAATTGGAGAAAATTTTTGCTGGAATTAATTGCCCAGACGACAGGAGAGCTCCTATTGCCCAGTACTTTATGATTGGGGAGGCATCCGAGTGGTGGGAAGCTATCCGACCTGCAGATCGTGATGCTGATTGGACAGAATTTAAAATGATGATGGAAGCTCAGTACTGCCCTCGTCCTGTGAGGGAAGCCAAAATTCGGGAGTTTTTCTCCGCTCAGCCATCAGACGAACCCGTATCCCAGATGATTAATACGTTTAACCAGCAGTTATCATTTGTTCGACATCTGGTCAGAACAGATGCGGAGATGATGATTCATTTTGAAATGAGGATGAAACCAGAAATCCAGAGGTACATGTCCGGTTTTGAATGTACCACTCTCCGCCAATACCAGGATAAGGCGTTGGCGTACGAAATAAAAGAAGCGGCAATGGAGAAGTTTATGGAGTCGAAGAAACAAAAAGTCTCTGGTACTTTTACAGAGCACAAGAACAGTGGGCCCCGCAAGGCCCAGTCTTCTTTTTCTTTCAAGAAACCTCCGCACCCATCTAAGAGAGGAAAGAATTACGGAACAATGTCAGCCACGACGGATATAGCTAGGAAGTGCTTTAACTGTAGTCGCCCAGACCACCTTTGGCGTGATTGTTTTTGCACTCCAGTTACATGTTTTGACTGCGGACAGAAAGGGCACTGTGCAACGTTTTGCAAGGACGCCACCAAGTACAATGGAACCCGTTCATCGCAGCTAGTTCAAAAGGAAGCTAGTATCCAACAGACGCAGCAAAGTGTTCAGATGCCTCAAAATTTTGGCCGCGGACGAGGCAGAGGACAATGGGACCGAAAGGGGACATCGAGTGCCGGATCTGTTCCCCCACGTCTGTATGAGATGAGGAGGACAGACGATCAGGATGCTGCTGTCGCATCAGGTATTGTCCAGATCCTTTCCCCGCCAGTTAGCGTTTTATTCGATACAGGAGCTACGCATTCTTTTATATCTTTATCTTGTGTAAATCGTTTAAATATTTCCGGTTTTTATGCTTGTGAACCTTATGTTGTTGGTTTACCGAGTGGAGAGAGGATTGTTGGGAACTTAGAAACCAGAAATTTCCCCGTATCATTTGGAGGCAGAGAGTGGCTCTCAAATCTGATTGTGATAGAAATGCAAGGCGACGACCTGATACTCGGAGACGATTGGCTTAATCGATATGGATCTATTGTAAACTACCGAAAGAGGAATATTTTCCTAATCGCCGACGATGGCTCCGAAGTACTGTTTGAAGGATGGAAACCAGGAAGCTCAGGAAAGTTGATCAAAGCAATGAAAGCTGTCAAATTGTTGAAGCAGGGCTGTATCGGGTATTGGTGCTATGCAATGAAGAAAGAAGACAAAATTATGGAACTTTCATCCATTCCTGTTGTGAATGAATTTCCAGATGTATTCCCTGACGAGTTACCTGGACTACCTCCGCGAAGGGATGTAGAATTTACCATTGAGCTAGAACCCGGAGCTACACCAATTTCTAAGGCACCGTATCGTATGGCACCTACTAAAATGTATGAACTAAAGAAGCAGCTGGAGGAGTTACTGGACAAAGGCTATATTCAGCCAAGCGTTTCACCCTGGGGAGCGCCAGTTCTTTTTGTCCGAAAGAAGGATGGATCGTTTAGACTATGTATTGACTATCGAGAGCTGAACAAGATGACGATTAAGAACAAGTATCCGTTTCCACGGATTGATGACATGTTCGACCAGTTGCAAGGAGCAACAGTATTTTCTAAAATCGATCTGAGATCAGGGTATCATCAGCTGAGGATTAAGGAATCTGATGTTCCGAAATCAGCATTCAGAACTCGCTACGGACATTATGAGTTTGTAGTGATGCCGTTTGGTCTCACTAACGCACCTGCTGTATTCATGCAATTGATGAACCGAGTGTTCATCGAATATTTGGATAAATTTGTGGTCGTGTTCATTGATGACATTCTAGTGTATTCTAAGAGCCCGGAAGAGCATGCTCAGCATTTGCGGATAGTATTAGAACTTTTGAGAAACGAGCAATTGTACGCCAAACTCTCTAAGTGTGAATTTTGGCTGAAGGAAGTAATGTTCCTCGGCCATGTGGTATCAGCTAAAGGAGTCCGAGTTGACCCTCAGAAAATCGAAGCAATTATGGATTGGAAACCTCCAAAGAACGTGAAAGAAGTCCGAAGTTTCTTAGGACTTGCTGGGTATTATCGTCGGTTCGTGGAAGGGTTTTCCAAAATATCCCGCCCACTTACTCGACCCCTGCAGAAAACTCAAAAGTTTGAGTGGAACGAGTCGTGTCAGACTAGTTTTCATGAATTGAAGAAGAGATTGACGACGGCACCGATTCTATCACTTCCACAGGGAACTGGAGGATTCTGATTCTGATGATGCTTCGAACCAAGGACTCGGGTGCGTATTGATGCAGAATGATAATGTGATTGCTTATGCTTCACGACAACTGAAACCTTATGAAGCGAATTACCCAACACATGATTTGGAGCTAGCAGCAGTAGTTTTTGCTTTGAAGATGTGGAGGCATTATCTGTACGGGACTCACTGTCAGATCTTTACGGATCACAAGAGTCTCAAATACATCTTCAGTCAGAAAGAGTAGAACATGCGGCAAAGAAGATGGTTAGAACTGATTAAGGACTATGACTTGGAGATTTTGTATCATCCAGGCAAAGCGAATGTAGTGGCCGATGCACTCAGCCGCAAGCCTGTTTCTATTCAGATGCTGGAGACTCTGACCTCCCAACTTAGCCTTCAATGAGAGATGATTCGAGAAGGAATTGAAGTGTGGTTACAAAGAGTCCAAGGACAACTGTGCGTGATGGAGATAAGTTCGTCATTAACCGAAGAAATCAAATCTAGACAGGCAGATGATCCTCTGATGATTCGGTTACGTGACGAAGTGATCAAGAGGAAGGCCCCCGGATTCGTAATCCATGATGATGGAGTTTTGAGATTTCAGAACCGACTCTGCGTATCCGATGTCGATGTTCTGAAACAGACAATTATGAAGGAAGCTCACAGTTCGCCCTATTCTATCCACCCGGGCACCAATAAGATGTCTAAGGACTTGAAGCAGAATTTCTGGTGGGGCAACATGAAGAAAGATATAGCGGAATATGTTTCGAAATGCTTGACTTGTCAGCAGGTTAAAATCGAGCATCAACGGCCTGCCGGGATGTTGAAGCCGCTCCCGATTCCTGAGTGGAAGTGGGAAGACATATCGATGGACTTTATCACTAGTATGCCGAGAACCAAGACCGGAATGAACATGAATTGGGTGATAGTTGATCGTCTAACCAAATCAACTCATTTTTTAGGCATTAAGGACACATGGGGACCAGAGAGGTTGGCGCGAGTATTTATTTCGGAGATAGTTCGACTGCATGGTACGCCGAAAACCATTGTTTCTGATCGAGATGGCCGTTTTGTGTCTCGCTTTTGGAAAGCAGTTCATAAGGCCTTGGGAACCGAATTGAACTTCAGCACAGCTTATCATCCACATACTGATGGACAATCCGAGAGGACTATTCAAATGGTGGAAGATATGCTGAGGGCTTGTGCTTTAGATTGGTCAACTGATTGGGAAGTTCATCTACCGTTGATTGAATTTTCCTACAACAATAGTTGGCATGCTTCCATTAAGATGGCACCATTTGAGGCATTATATGGGAGAAGATGCAGATCGCCCCTATGCTGGGACGATTCATCAGACTTAATCGGGACAGAACCAGAGTTGATCGTGCAGACTCGAGAGAAGATAGCTTTAATTCGTGATAGACTGTTGACCACCCAGAGTCGCCAGAAATCTTACGCAGACGTACGCCGTCGCCCTTTGGAGTTCAGTACGGGAGACCACGTACTTTTAAAGGTTTCTCCTACTCGAGGGATCTTTCGTTTCGGAAGGAAAGGAAAGCTGAGTCCGAGATATATCGGACCATTTGAAATCCTTGAAAGAGTTGGGGAGTTGGCATACAGATTGGCATTGCCGCCGTCATTGTGCCATGTTCATAACGTGTTCCATGTATCCCAGTTACGGAGGTATATACCAGATCCTAGTCATGTCATTGATTTGGGCGAGATCGAAGTCGCTCAAGATGGGACATTTGAAGAAAGACCGGTCAAGATACTCGAGAGTCGAGTTAAGCAGTTGAGAAACAAACCCATCGTTTTGGTCAAAGTTCAATGGTCACTCCATGGAGTGGAAGAAGCCACATGGGAAACGGAAGATGGCATGAAGTCCAGATATCCCGAGTTATTTTCGTCTTGAGTTTCGGGACGAAACTCCTTTTTAGTAGGAGAGTATGTAATATCCTGATTTATTACTGTGTATTTCATCTGTATTCAAACCCTGTATTATTCGGATTTGTGGTTTTGATTATTGGAGTATGATATTTCTTGCATTGGCATCCTTGTACTTAAGTATAACAATATGCAAATTTTCTCATACACACTCGTGATAGCGCACGCTAAGAATGTAGCTTAACGCGCGCTATCGGCTATTACTAGCGCACGCTACGTATGTAGGAATTGCGTGGGCTAGACACTGAATTATTGAGGTAGGTGGCTAGCACATGCGCCAGCCGGGACATGGGTCCGGGATAAGATTCCCGCGGACGAACCTGGACAGATTTGGAGTCAACGCTTATTAGCGCGCGCTAAGTATGTGTTGTAGCGTGCGCTAATTAGCTAAAGTGCAGAATATTATAAATGAGACAACCACCCGTTTTGGCTTACATTTCCTTCGTCCACTCTTCATTCTTGAGAGGCCAGAGAGCTATAATCATCCTTCTAACACACTTAGAACACATCTTAGTGATCCTTGAATATTGGTTATCACTTGTGAGTGATCATTGAAGAGAAGTAACACCTTGGAGTGGCACATAACCAACCGGAGTCGGATTCTACCTCGTGGTTCAATGATTTCGTCATATTAAGGTATGTTGATTCTATCTTCAACCCTAGATTCGTGTTATGGAGAATAAGGTGATCATGTTAATGAGATATTGAATTTCATTAGTGAATTATTCAACAACATCATGTTTAGAAGATTGGAATGTCTACGATTACGATATTATTGTTGGAACCTTGAAGTCGGAATCCTAATACTTCAAATGATGAGAGAAACATTCTGAAGTTAACAATCCATATGATTTATGTTATCTTTGTGATCATGAATTGGAGGTGATATTATTTCGGTTATAAGAACTTAAAGGAAGAATCATCTTAAGAAATATTCTTTCGTATAGTTGGAATTGTTAGTTCACCTCAAGATGAAGTCTGAATATGTATAATGATAGTGGAATCTAATACATCAACCGGAGATCACCAACTTCGCATGAGAATTGTAAATCAAGACGGATTATGGTGTTATGATGATTACACGTATACTTGCACCTCGAAGTTGTTATTATCCATGAGATCATTCTTAAAGGTTATGAACATAACATGAAGCCGGATAACAAACATTAATTACTAAGGAATTCACTTACTTCATCACCATTTGTATAATTTGCTGCCCTCCAGTGAACTGCCATGCACGTTTAGCGTGCGCTAAGCTACGTGAATTAACGTGCGCTATCGAGTATGTTTAGCGTACGCCACGTTTGGAACTTAGCGTGCGTTAAGTCATCAGTAGTCACCGGTCGACGCGGTGAGGCACTGACCGTGCATGGTTAGCGTACGCTAGGCTGTGTGTATTATGTGCGCTATCGAGTAGCATTAACGTACGCTACATAGGATGCGTAGCGTGCGTTAAGCGATCCAGGCAGATTGCATATTAAAGACTTTCTACCGTAATTGTTGAATTGTTAGACGTTCGTTCGGCATGAAATGAATTCTATGCTATTTCTTTTGTTAAGGTTCGAGCTTAACACGTGATTAATCGAAGGGGACGACCTTCGAGTATTTTGATATTCGTGGAAGTTTATTCTTGTCAACGAACCGAGGCAAGTACTCTAATTAGAATTGGCTATATTATGACAAGTATATTGTGATTGTATTGTGTATTATATGTTGTGATTAAATGTCCACCATGCTTTGATCCGACGGGAATCATCATGGGAATCTATAGCTGTGTGCGCTGGATCATTGGACAGGTAGTTCCACCATGCTTTGGTCCGACGGGATCATCATGGGAATCTATAGCTGTGTGCGCTGGATCGTTGGAATACCATCAGTATGTTGAAACTGTTATGATATGATATGTGTTGTGAATATTTCTCGTTGGAGAAACTTGTTATGATATAATTGTTTATTATATCACTGTTGTATGATTATTGTACTTGTACTAGCATCGTTGTGCCTACCCTTTCGGGTGTGAACATTTGTGTATGTTCAGGATCCAGGAGAGCGGGGAAACAACCACTGGAGATGCATGACGACGAGGGTGCAGAGTGATGTTCCGGCCGGGTTTACTGTCTGTTGGTTGTTGGTTATTTCAATAAGTACTCGAGTACGTCGTCAGTTTATAATGTTTGGATTTTAATGATGTAATAATAATAACTCTTCATTGGATATTTGTATTCTCTGCTTTGAACCAGACGGTTGTATTTTATTTCAGAAATTTCATAATTTGGTATCTGTTATTGTCATTTCCTTTATTCAGCCTTGTAAATTCTTATGTAAAAGATTTACGGCGCTGTAATATTCCTGAATATATCGGGGGTGTTACACTGGTTTCAAAGGGTCTTATCCTACGGTGCCTTTTCCGGATCTGCACGTCGGTCTCTATCCGAGATTCGACCTTCGCAGGCTTGACGGATGCTGGCTTTATACGGCATGAGGCGGTCGTCCTTGGTCGGGCACCGGAGTCGATCGCCAAGTGCCAAGAGACGATCGCCTTGGATGTCGATCGCTCGGCACTTGGACTTGATCTGGGATTTCCGTTCTGCATGTGCGCCTTGGTCTATTTGACTCTGGTTCGGTCGCCCGGTCTCTGTGCCGATCGCCTGTTGAGATGTATAAATCTCGACACAACAGATTCTAAAAAGAGTCAGTCGTATTTTTAACCGAATCAGATCCAAATCACTTAATTTTTAAAACAGTATTTTTCATTCCCACATTCTCACATGGATACATCAATGATCAACAAAGTGCCCATGTTCTCTATTAATGAATTTGATGATTAGAGAATCAGGATGGAGGCTCATCTTGCAGCAATGCACGAAGAGATGATTTTTGTTATACAGGATGGCCCCATCAAGATAATGAAGGTAAACACGGCCGCAAGTATTGAAGACCAAGCCCATGCTGAGATGCTCGAGAAGGAGCGAGAGCATGGACAATGTTGTGAAGAATGCGTTGTTTGTCACTCTTGGCAAAGGCACATTATCGAAGGTAAAGAGCTGTAAAACAGCCGAGGAAATATGGGATAAACTCAAGTTGATTTGTGAGGGAACTGAGCTCTCAAAAGAAAACAAAATTTCAAAACTGACTCAGTAATTTGAATCTTTTGAAATGAAATCAACTGAAACACTTGAGGAACTTGACCTCAGATTCACTGGAATTGTTGGTGAACTGAAGCTTTGGGAAAAATTTATACCCAAAAGGAGAAGAATTTAAAAATTTTCAGATCTCTCCCTGCCCGATGGGACATTAAGACCACAGCTATGTGTGTGTCTTGTAATCTAAATGAAATATCTACTTTTGATCTCTTCTCTGACCTCAAAGCTTTTGAGTATGATATTGACAGGAGAGAGAAAGCTGAAGAATCTCCTTCAAAGGTTACAGCACTAGCCGCTGTATCAAACCGTCGACACATCATGCCAAGCTCGTCAAAGCCGAGTCACAAGAATGCTGACAGTGACGACGACATCCTGTCTCAAGATGAAATGGCGCTTCTCATGCAGAAGTTCAAGAAGTTCATCAAACAGTCTGGAAAGACTCCCTACAGGCCCAAACCTGTCCACAAGGTAAGTACCGAAACTTCATCTGGTGATGCTAACCTATGCTATAATTGCAGGAAACCAAGACATTATGCAAACAAATGTCCTCATCCTAAAGTTCAAAGGTTGCCATAAGCCGAGCAACAAGAGAGGGATGAACGAAGACGTGCTTGGAAAAACAAGCTCAAGGCCCTGATCGGAGAATCAGAAGCCTCCCCCACACCATTTAAATCTGAAGAATGTCTTTAGGTGGTCACTGAAAGTGATTCATCTGACGATGAGTTCGATGATAAAGCATATATGTGCTTTATGGCCAAGGACATTCCGGAAGATGAAGATAGCGACGATGAGGTAAGCTCAACCTCAATCATTCCTTCCAATGCATCTCATACTTTTGAAAACATAATGAATGAGTTTAAAAACATTCAAAAGGCCCACGAGATACTGAAAAATGAGAATATACAGCTCCAACTGTCCAACCTAGAGCTGAAAGATGAAAATGACTTGCTGAAATTAAATTATGAAAATATGTCTATTGATTGTGAAACCAGCAAAGTCGATTATGAAAAACTCATGGAGAGCAATCATCAACTTGCTCATGAACTAAGTGAGGTTAAAACTCACAATGATAGCAAGACAAATGATTTTGTTCTACTTCAAGCCAAAGTCAAATCTCTCGAAAAATGAGAAGATGAACTTGAGACTATTCTGAAATCTTTCGAGAAATCGTCCAAAAGAATGGAAGAAATTCTGAGCATTGGGCAACATGCTCATGATAAAAGTGGCTTAGGATACAGCTCATGTTCAAACAAAGGGAAAACTAGTACAGTGTTTGTCAGGAGTGTGGAACCCATTCCTGTGTCGAAAGATACCCCTAGTCCTCAGAAGGAACCTGTTGCACCGCGAAAAGCGAAGGCTGCCATTCCGCCCCCGCAATCCTATTCCAGACAGCGGAATCATAAGCCGTTTCAACCTGTAAGGCGCACTCAACAGCATGCTCCCCGAGCAAATAAACAGCGCCAACAGCCGCACATAAGGAAGGCTGTATCCAAATATCGAAGGCCCGCACGGCAGTACTATCAGTACAGCACGCCTAGGTATTGGATACAGGAGCCGTATTATCCATCGAGACAGCAAGTGTCCGCACAGTATCAACAACAGCGTTAGGAATACAACTGGAGACCCATAAGGCAAGCTGTTAGGCCAAAGAAAATGGCTCCACCTCCAAGACGGCACTCGTACTGGACTAATAATAATAATCCTGAATTTTACATGCATAACAATCATCATGGTTATAGCGACTATGTATATGCCCCACATAGATACCGCAACACTATACCGAATGTGACCTACAGTAAACCAATTGCTATCAGGAAAATTTGGGTACCTAAAGGCACTAACATTCATGGACCCAACAATCAAAGGGGACCTAAATCTACTTAATCTCTTTGCATACAGGACATCCTAGAGGAGGACATCTGGTACTTTGATAGTGGATGCTCTCAGCACATGACTGGAGATAGAAGCAAGCTATCAGATTTTGTAGAAGGTCGCGGTCCAAAAGTGCACTTCGGTGATAAATCTAAAGGAAGAATAAGAGGGAAAGGAAACCTTCTTGTAGGAAAATTCAAAGTCACCGATGTAGCTTATGTTGAAGGCTTACAGTTCAATCTACTTAGTATCAGCCAGTTCTGTGACAAACAGTTCTCGGTGAAATTCTATATAGATCGTTGTAGAGTTAAGAACATCCAGACAAAAGAAGTTGTGCTTACAGGAAGCAGATCAGGTAACATGTATATTGCTGACTGGAAGCCTATGAGCTCCTCAATTCCATGCTTTGTTGCCAAAAGCACTGCAGATCTAAGCTGGTTATGGAATAAGAAGATGTCTCATGTCAACTTCAAGACGATCAACAAGCTCTCAAGACAGGGAATGGTAAGAGGATTGCCAAATGTGTCATTCAAAAAGGACAGCGTCGGCGGACCATGTCAGAAAGGCAAGCAAATCAAGTCAACCCTGAAGAGCAAATCCTACCTTTCAATTCAAAGAGTGTTGGAAATGCTACACATGGATCTCTACGGTCCTGTAGACCCAGTAAGTTTGGGAGGTAAGAAATACTGTCTTATTGTTGTTAATGATTACTCCAGGTATGCTTGGACAATTTTCTTAAGCAAGAAGAAGGAAACAACATCAGAGCTGCCCGAGCTCCTGAGAAAGCTTCAAAATGAAAAGAGCTTGAGTATCGTGTCCATTCGTTCCGACAGAGGTACAGAATTTACTAATCGCTTTATAGAGCAGAACTGTTCGGAGAATGGAATACAGCACGAATACTCAGCTGCCCGTACACCTCAACAAAATGGTGTCGCCGAGCGAAAGAACAGGACGCTGAAAGAAGCTACAAGGACAATGATCGCCGCAAGCAAGTTGCCACAATGTTTCTGGGGTAAAGCAACCAATACAGCATCCTACACTCAAAACTGCTGTATCGTCAACAAACACCACAACAAAACAGCATACGAGGTATGGAACAACAAAACTCGGTTAGTTTCATATTTTCACATTTTTGGATGCAGGTGCTATGTGTTGAATAATGGGAAGGATCAACTTAGAACCTTTGATGAGAAGTCGGATGAAGGAATATTTGTAGGATACTCCTCCGTCAGCAAAGCTTACAGGATCTTTAATAAAAGGAAGCTGACGATTGAGGAATCAATTCATGTAGTGTTCGGCGAACCTCACCATGACCCTACAGGAGTAAAAGATGTTACTCAGAACATCCAACAACTCTACATCTTAGATCCACCAACTCCCACAGAACCTGTTGTTGACCTAGAAATCAACCCCGCAGCTGTAAGAATCGATGTAGATGAAGCCGATGATGTACAAGCTGAAGCTGTATCTACAGAAACTCTAGATACAGTACGGGACCCTGAATTAGAATCCGACCGAAGATGGTTGAGAGATCACCCGCAAGAGATGATCATCGGAAACATTGATGCTGGTGTTTCTGCTCGAAGGAGAATACAGGGTACACAAGGAAATGTATTATGTGCACAAGAGAACTAGATACTGAGAAATCACCATTTCCTGAATGGAAATCTCAATCCGAGATTAGAAGACTCAACATGTGCACTATTGCTGTATTCTTAGCCCAGTCCGAACATGTTTCTACCATAGACGCTCTTAATAATTCTCATTGGATAACATCTATGGAAGAAGAGCTTAACGGTTTCGAAAGAAACAATGTATGGTATCTTGTGCCCAGACCTACGCATCAATCAGTTATAGGAACCAAATGGGTATTTAGAAACAAAAAGGATCGAAATGGACTTATTATAAGGAATAAATCAAGACTAGTCGCACAAGGCTATAGACAGGAAGAAGGCATAGACTATGACGAAACGTTTGCCCCTGTAGCCAGACTAGAAGCCATTAGGATATTCTTAGCCTTTGCCGCCCATAAGAGCTTCATTGTATATCAAATGGACGTCAAAAGTGCATTCTTGAATGGAGACCTTGCCGAAGAAGTTTATGTTGAACAACCACCAGGATTTGCCAACACAGACGGCATCGATCTAGTATCACTACCAAAAATCAGACTTTAGCCGACGACTTAAAGTGGTCAGCTAAACCCCAAAGTCGTCGGCTAATCATGCCAGTCGTTGGCTAAAAAACCGTCGGCCGATATTCGTCGGCCAAGGTTTAGCCGATGACTTTTGGTGCAGTCGTCGGCTAAAGTTCAACGATTAGCCGACCACTACTACACGGTCGTCGGCTAAACCTGTTGGGAACAAAAAAAATTTTAGCCGACGACCTTAACGAGCCGGTCGGCTAAAACTGGTTTTTAAAAAAAATAATAAAGTTTAGCCGACGACCGTCTTATATGTCGTCGGCTAAAACCATTTTTTAAAAAAAAAAATTAAATTATTTTAGCCGACGACCGTTTTATAGGTCGTCGGCTAAAACCCTTTTAAAAAAAAAAATTACTTTAGCCAACGACCGTTTTATATGTCGTCGGCTAAAACCCTTTTTTAAAAAAAAAATTTAATTCAGATTTTGGGATCCCAAAACCTGTATTTTTTGCACCTGCAATTTTTATACACCAGCTCTCATTATCAACAACAATCAACGCGCAACACATTCAACTAATACCATTAATAATATGCCCAACATTATATGCATCACAACGCACAACACATTCAAGAACATTAATTTCATCAACATACTAGTAGCGTCAATAAAATCACTTACACAATTGTAACACAAATATAAATATACAAGAGTACTACAACAACACAACTACAATCCACTGCCAAAATCATCTAAATGTCGAAATGTAGTAGTAGAAGGATTACCACCATCCCCTAGATCCTCGTCACGAGGCTGTGAAGATGGGGTCTGTCCGAAGAGAGAAGGCGGTGGAGCAGGTGCTGTGATCCGGCTGAATAATGGTGCAGTCGGCGTCATCATATAGTCCATCATGGCTCTTCTTTGTCTCTGGAAACTCTCTAACCGCGACTCAGTCCTCTGCTCGCTCTCATGTAACTGCGTCTGAGTCCTCCTTTCATTCTCAGCTCGGAGCTCCCTCTCCGCCCTCAACTGCTCCTCGAGATAGGCAGTCCGTGCATCCCGTCCGCGAGGGCGCTGGAAGCCGGGGGTATCTTTCAATACATGGTGACCCTCGGCTCCCATCATCTTAGTGCGGTACCGACTACCTCTAGAAGGGTAGACGGTACCCCACACCCTAGCGCGAACATAAGGATCGGCCTGATCGATCTGTCCAATGGCAGAATCGAGGTCAGTCTCCGCTAAGTCCGGATACTGCTCCCGAGCAATCTCAGCAAGCATCCTCTGAGACTCCTCCCGCACACGCTCCTAAGTTAATATGAAAATAAATATTTGAATATCAATAAAAGTATGATACGAAGGCATTTATTTTATTACTAAAATAAAATAAAAAAAGACTTACATGCTCCTCGGGACGGTTCGGAAATGCTTTTTGAGTCACGTAGGCAAATGCGTCCAACGAATCAGAAGAAATGGCCTCGTGCGCAACTCTGGCTAACGACCGGGAACCCATACTGTGATGGTCAGTCAGACCAGCACGATTGGTCATGTTGGTCAAGCTAGTCGCCTTCAAAAAAAAATATTTAGAATCGAGTTTATTTTTAGAATTAAAAACAATAAAAACTGAAATATTATTATTTTTTATTAAATACTAGCATTTTTTTAATAAATAAAATACAATATTCAGATTTTTATTTTTTTATGGAAAATAATATTCTAGTTTTTATTTTTATTAAAACAATTTATTTCCACTTTTGAATAAAAAAATTCCGATTTTTTAATATTAATAATATTCCAGAATTTTAAAAAAATACATGAAGTTCCGATTTTTTCTAATTTAAAAAAACCGGAACTTCAAGTATTTTTTATATTCTGAAACATTAATTTAAAAAAATGGAGTTTATATTTAGAATTCAAAAAAATAAAATCTGAAAGAGGAAGAATGAAATGAGGGTATTTTAGTCATACCATGAACTCTGGGTCGCGAAAATGGGCGCGTAGCCACTTCCACTCGTACTCCCGGAACTTGAATTCTTCTGGGATAGCCTCTCGGGTATCACCCCAGGCTGTCCAGAACATGTGCATCTCATTTTTCCAAGATTTGTTCCTACAACATACGTTGCACAACATATATCATTCGTAAGAAAAAAATTACGCAAACAATGTAGATACAAAATAAATTAAAATGACTTACTTGGTAGACTGCACCTCGTCACACCAAGTACGTAGTAGAGAGTCGGGAATGGCAAACCACACCTATGAACAGCATAAATACGCAATAATTTAAAAACATCACATATTGCATTTTCAAGAACTACGTGTTGATTGAAAAACACTTATTAAATATTTATTAACTTACTGACATAGCATTATTCAAAGCATCCTTCACGCACTGCGGCACGTCCCCCCAATCGGGCCACAAAACGGGGACTCTGTCCCGAATGACAAAGCCAACATTACGGCTATATGACGCCGCAGCGTCAGAAGACATCACCGGCCGGCCGTGTCTGTCTAGAGGAATTTCATAACGGCCATGCTTACTTACGTACGAGTCGAGCGCCAGACCCTTTGCTGGGCCACGAGTCTTCTTCTTTTTCTTCTCCTCCTCGACTACATTTTTCCCCTTCCCCTTCTCCCTCTCTATCTCCTCGTACAGTTTCATCTTCGAAACCCGACAACTCCTCCAAAACATGTTGTCTGGCCAAGACTCGTAGACGTATGCCTCGTCAGGGCTAATCAATCGAACGGGAACTCGGGCTCCCATCTCATCGACCTCCGGAATAGTCGGAATCATCGGAGGCATGAATAGAGTCGGCGGCGGACCGTGGGACACCGCGGACGAGGAACTCCGTACATCTCCTGATGTGTGAGGGCTAGACGTGGGTCGGTGGATGGGAGGCATACGAGTCTCCGGCTGCGAGGGGGTCGGCCGTGGTGTCTGAAAGGATAAACGCCGCGCTAGTGCAGCGGGCTCATCTGTCGGCCTATAAAAATCGTCAGCGTTCATGCCGGTAGCTTCTAGTATCTGGCGGGCACGAACGCTGCTCTGAGATATGTATAGTGTACTGGGATCCGCCTTACTAGAGGCTGTGGAACTCCCCCCCGAATCGGGAGTGGTCGACTTTGTCGACTTCTTCCCCAACGCTTTCTTTATTCTATCCATAATCTAAACAAATAAATCAAATTCACAACTCAACACAACAGTAATTATCAATCCCATACCACGTTAATCTTTCGATTAACGCCGGCTATAAAATTCCTTCCTTCTCAAACAAATTCATCAAATATTTCTAAACAAATTCTTCAAATAATCTAAACAAATTCATCAAATTCACAATTTAACACAACAGTAATTATCAATGCCATACCACGTTAATCTTTCGATTAACGCCGGCTATACAACCCCTTCCTCCTCAAACAAATTCATCAAATTCACAACTCATTAAACACAAAATATTGAAAATACTAAATTCATCAAATATTGCATCACAACTCATTAAACAATTTATCTAATTCATCACATAATCTAAACAAATACAATAAATTCAACAAACAAAATAAAAAAAATAAGGACAAGGGTTACCGCGGCCGGGCTGGCGGGCGACGGGCGGAGGGCGTCGGGCGGGCGACAGCGATGGGACCGGTCAAGTGGCGGGCGGGCGGGCGACGATCGCTAAACCAGAAGACGGCGACGGACGATCGGCCGGGTGACGATCGGCGGACGGGGCTAGGTGACGGGCGGTTGGGTCAGGTGACGATCGGCGAGGCGACGGGCGGCATTTACTAAACCAAGAAGAAAATAACAAAAGGGAGGTACGAGAAACGTATAAAGGTGGGGTTTAGCCGACGACAAGATCTACGTCGTCGGCTAAAGTTTAAAAAATATATACTTTAGCCGACGACATATAAGACGGTCGTCGCTAAACCGCAAGAATGACCCGACCGTGTTAGACAACACGGCCGGGTAGCAAACAAGGTGTGTTTTCAATTTCGGGCGGGTGCGACACGGCCGTGTCGATGGACACGGTCGGGTGTTTAGCCGACGACCTTCTTATCGCCGTCGGCTAAAGTTTATTTTTTTAAAAAAACATTAGTCGATCGTGTCGGAGGACACGGCCGTGTCGCACTCGCCTGAATGGGAAAACACATCAGATGATCGACCCACCGTGTTGTCTAACACGGTCGGGTCATTGTCGGGGTTTAGCCGACGACCGCCTTATATGTCGTCGCTAAAGTATAATTTTTTTCAAAACTTTAACCGACGACGTATCTTGTCGTCGGCTAAACCCCCTTTTTTTAATAATATTATTGATATTATATTAATGTTATGATTATGATTATTATTACTATTTTTTAATTATATTTAACAAATGAAAATATACATCTACTAAATTTATGGCTCATAGTTTGAGTCATCACTCGATCTGTCTCATTATCTCGAGTTGATATCCGCAACATATGCCTCAAGTCGTCCATATTATCGTCATCGAATTTTCAAGTAATTCGTTTGTATCAACGTCAACGCACTCCGCGAGCATCACCACGAGTCGGACGACTCGCCCTTCAGAACATTATTCATTGTAATTGTCGTTGATGGTGGAATATTTGCGCATTTGGCTCTTGATAAGCATCATCGTCATCGCACTGTTGTTTCTCCCAAAGGTAGCAAAGACTAAAAATATTCCTCATTGTCACAACGTTCACTACCTTCCATGTGCCTTTCTTCACCAAGTCGTCCACATAATACACCGACTTTGCCGATGCAAAGAAATACAAAAGGATCACTTTCATACCATGAAGTGGAAGTGTCAACAGATAATGTTCCGTAGTCGTCTTGCATATCGGTTCCAAGACTGGTGTCGTACCATCGACACTTAAACAAGTAAATTGTCATGCCTTCCCCGTAAATTAGTTCTACCACTTCCAAAAGAACACCGTAATATCCACCATCTATCATAACCCCAGAATTTTGACATCTTCTTTTTTGGTCTCTCGCAAGGCATACGAATGTGACACCGTTGACTTTGGCCATCGAATAAATTCTTGACATAACCGGCTTCATAGAAAGAAGCATAAGTTCACGTGACCAGTTAGGGTGTCCGTCATCTTGTATGTGTGTCATCTGTCGTAAATAAACTTTTTATGTAAAAAATATCTTAAGTCCAAAATGCAATAGCAACTGAATGTATACGTACCCATTCTCCAAAATAGTCGGCAAAAGTGTCATTGTGGAATCTAGTGTCACCTCGCACCATATCGCATGACAAGTGGATGTCTTTCCAGTACTGAACTTCTGGACAATTGAGCAATATCCACCAATGTGCAATTCGTGACTCGTACGGGTCTAATTCTCTTCCTGGCAACCTCCCATGCGTCAACCTCAGTGGATATGATAGAAAGATTGAATTGTATTTTATCTGCTGGAATAGAGCGGGAAGGGGGATCGAAGGTGCCCAAATACAACTTGATATGCGTAATACACTCCGACGCAAGGTAAGATTCTGCAATGCATCCTTCTGGTGCAGACTTATTGGCCACGGAGTCTTTGTAATCACCGAGTTGCCTGTAATATTGTCATTGTGTTAAAAATCATACTTAATTTGACAATATATATATATATATATATTTTTATGTTACCTTTCAACCGGGTACATCCACGTGTAGTGCACTGGACCAGTGACCAATAACTGCCTGGGAAGGTGGATCATGAGGTGAGGCATGAGGTCAAAAAAGTTTGGAGGAAATATTCGCTCAAACTTGCACAAGATATAGATGATCTCATCTTGCATTTTACGCAAATCAGATCTCTTGACTTCTCTTGTACATAATTTCTGGAAAAATCTTGACAATACAACACACGGCTCGACCACCTGTTTTTGGTAAGTACGGTCGAATAAATACCGGAAATAGGCGTTGGAGTAGGATATGACAATCATGACTCTTCAAACTAGTTAACTTGTTCTCCCTGAAATTAACACATCTTCCTATATTTCCAAAGATACCCGTAGGATACCTAGCGCCTTTATCCAAAGAAAATATCTCGGTTCCGCTTCTCAGTGATGGTGTAAGCTCCCTTAGGCATTTTTTGTTTTCCCTTGACAGTTTTCAACCACAAACGTTTTCTTATGCTCATTTCTTCCAAACCTTTGCGTGTTTTTGGCCTGTCTTTGGTCTTTCCATCCCAACCTAAGGTTGTCCCAACCACACTTTCGCAAACATTCTTTTCAATGTGCATGACATCCAAGAAGTTCCTTATCAGTAACTTGGACCATAAGGCAATTCCTTAATATACTTTTGTGCGACCAATACTTATATACCGCTGCCTTTCAGGTTGTCCGTAATCACATTAGGATGGTTGCTAAGCTGACCAAAATCGTACTCATTAAGAATTGATAGTATTTCATCACCTGTCCACTGTCGTGGTGGCTCGCCCATTTCTACAGTGCCATCAAATGCTGCAGCATCCATACGCCACTCATGTTCCCTCTCAAGCCATATCCAATGACGCATTCGGATAACTTTCCTACAGTGGTACCTAGCACAATCTGCATTCAAACACACTGGACAACCTCTATATCCGCTAATAACAGATCCAGACAGCATTCCATATGCAGGAAAATCACTAATAGTGCCGATACACATGGCGTGCAAGTAGAACATCTCGGACGAATAACTGTCGTACGTGGGATGACCTTGCTCCCACAACAATTTCAGCTCCTCTATCAAAGGTCTCATATACACATCGATACACTTTCCCGGATATCCCGGCCCCGGGACTAACAAGGTCAACATATTATACTCCTTCCGCATACACATCTACGGAGGAAGATTGTAAGGAATCACTACAACAGGCCATATGGTATATGAAAGACTCATGTTACCAAAAAGGTTGAAACCATCAGATGCAATCCCGAGCCTCACAATTCGGATATCTGAAGAAAAATTCGGATACTCCCTATCTATATGCTTCCACGCTTCTCCATCTGAAGGGTGTATCATAGTATCCCTGTCATTAGTGCGCAGCTCGGCATGCCATCTCATTTCTTTTGCCATGTGAGGAGACATAAAAAGCCGTTCCAACCTGTCCTTCAGTGGAAAATACCAAAGTACCTTCACCGGTTTCTCTTTTCCAGAAGGAGTGATCCTATATCTCTCTGTATCACATACAGGACATCTCGTGAGGTCTTCATTAGGGTGCCCCCAGAATAGAACACAATCATACATGCAGACGTGGATCTTAATGTAGGAAAGACCAAGATCTTCCAAAATTCGTCTCATTTTTGAATATGTATTAGGAAGATGATGATCCTATGGAAGCATATTACTCGTAAGCTCCAAGTAATCATCTACAGACTTGATGGATGATTTGTTTTCCACCTTTAATCTCATCGTTTCCATGACACAATCAAGAACAGTCATGTTACACCCTGGGTATAGAGGGGTCTGTTGGAGTTGAATTAGCTTATTGTGCCTGTCAAGCCCAGCAGTATTGCAAGGCAACGATCTACGGGGTCGTGGGATTTGCTCAGTTGGTACAAACGTCTCGGAAAAACCAAACACATCATCAATCAACCTCCTCTTCGGATCGGTGAACCCGTCGTTACCACTAAATTGTCCGTGATCATACGGAATAATGAGTCGGTACTTCACCGTGGTATATCCAACATGTATATTTACTCCAAAAACCATTCTTCTTTAGGTGTTCCCAGACCTCATCAAATGGAAAACGAAACATATCACTGCGACATCTACATTTATTACATGGACAGTAGTGCAACGTATTACCACTGTCGTGCTCTTTTACAAATCTCATAAACTGCTTCATCCCATCCATTACACTTGGATCCCATTTTCGTAACCAAATCCAACTCTTGTCCATCCTGAAAATGTATACATTTTCCAATATTAATCCAACTAACTAATATTGTTCAAATTATAAATGAAATCACAACAAACAATTAATCATAATGATTATCATCATAAAACTTAATCGTTTTCTATAAAAGCTACCGAATGTAACATGAATAATACAAAGTTTCGAAATTACAATAAAAAATTCAATAAAATACGTACCTTAATCGAAATGGTGATTATAACAACCGGTAGAAACCTTCGTCACTCCAGCTAGCACAACTCAAAGTAGCAACTCACAAGCTTTTTTCGGGAATAACTGACAAGATCGGGAATAGAAATGTACTCTTTAGCGGGGAGAGGGGCAAGATTGGGTTGGTTTTCCCTGAACTATAAATAATTTTCACTTGGAGGTTTAGACGACGACCTAGATCGAGGTCGTCGGCTAAAGTATATTATTTTTTTTTTCTGAAAAAGTATTTAGCCGATGACCTAGATCTAGGTCGTCGGCTAAACTATTACAATATTATTTTTTTTTCAGAAGGAGTTTAGCCGACGACCTAGATCGAGGTCGTCGGCTAAAGTATATTATTTTTTTTCTTCCGAAAAAGTGTTTAGCCGCCGACCTCGATCTAGGTCGTCGACTAAACCATGAAAATATTGTTTGTTTGGGTAGGAGTTTAGCCGACGACCTAGAGCGAGGTCGTCACAAAGTATAATATTTTTTTTTTAAAAAGTGTTTTGCCGACGACCTAGATCTAGGTCGTCGTCTAAACTATTAAAATATTTTTTTTTTCGGAACGAGTTTAGCCGACGACCTAGATCGAGGTCGTCGGCTAAAGTATATTATTTTTTTTTTTAAAAAGTGTTTAGCCGACGACCTCGATCTAGGTCGTCGACTAAACCATTACAATATTATTTTTTTCGGAAGGAGTTTAGCCGACGACCTAGATCGATGTCGTCGGCTAAAGTATAATATATTTTTTTTAAAAAGTGTTTAGCCGACGACCTAGATCTAGGTCGTCGGCTAAACTATTACAATATTTTTTTTTCGAATTTAGTTTAGCCGACCTAGATCGAGGTCGTGGCTAAAGTATATTATTTTTTTTTAAAAGTGTTTAGCCGACGACCTAGATCTAGGTCGTCGGCTAAACCATTACAATATTATTATTTTTTCGGAAGGAGTTTAGCCGACGACCTAGATCGAGGTCGTCGGCTAAAGTATATTATTTTTTTTTTGAAAAAGTGTTTTGCCGATGACCTAGATCTAGGTCGTCGGATAAACCGTTGCAATATTATTATTTTTTTCGAAAGGGATTTAGCCGACGACCGAAATGAAGTCGTCGGCTAAAATTTTTTTTTTCGGTCGGCTAAACGTTATCTCGGTCGTCGGCTAAACCTCTTTAATATAGCCGAAGACTATTTCGAACTTTAGCCGACGACCTCCGTCAAGTCGTCGGCTAAAACCCTTTAGCCGACGGTAAAACGAGTCGTCGGCTAAAGTGCGAAGTTTAGCCGACGACACTTTATAGTCGTCGGCCATTTTTTTTCGGGTCGTCGGCTAAAGTACTTTTTTTGGTAGTGTATACAGGCTGAGGAAAGCACTGTATGGACTTAAGCAAGCCCCTAGAGCTTGGTATGAGACCCTGTCCCAATACCTAATCAATAATGGATTTGAGAAAGGTGCTGTGGATAAAACCTTGTTCAAAATACAGGAAGGCGATGACCTTCTAATGGTTCAAATCTATGTATATGATATAATTTTTGGTTCAACTAACCTTGCTTTGTGTCAAAGGTTCTCTCATCTCATGCAAAGTAAATTTGAAATGAGTATGATGGGAGAACTTACTTATTTCCTAGGTTTGCAGGTAAAGCAGTTGCCTATAGGGATCTTCATCAACCAGGAAAAATACAGCAAGGAGCTTCTCAACAAATTTGGAATGAACACTTCCAAATCATCGCCAACTCCCATGAGCACTTTCCTGCAAATTAGTGCTGATGAAGCCGGAAAGTCATTTGACTAATCACTCTACAGGAAGCTTATTGGCTCGCTCCTATACCTAACGGCTAGCAGGCCCGATATCTAGTTTCCTGTAGGAGTGTGTGCGAGATATCAAGTAGCACCCAAGGAATCACACTTCAATACAGCTAAACGAATCCTGAAGTACATTAAAGGAACAGTCGATGTAGGACTGCGGTATCCTAAAGAAGGCGGATTCGATTTAGTTGGATACAGCGACTCGGATCTAGGAGGCTGCAAGCTAGATAGGAAGAGTACAAGTGGAACTTGTCACCTTCATGGACCTAGACTTGTTTCTTGGTTCAGTAAGAAGCAATTGGCAAACTCACTTTCCACGACTGAATCAGAATACTATGTTGCTGGTAGTTGCTGTATGCAGATCCTTTGGATGCAGCAACAATTGTCAGATTATGGGATTGAAGCCAAGGAAACACCAATCATGTGTGATAGCATGAGTGCAATTGCAATAACGCATAATCCTGTCCTGCACTCGCGCACTAAGCATATCAACATGAAGCATCATTTCATAAGGAATCATGTCGAGAACAAGGATGTTCGGCTAGAAAAGGTTCATATAGATATTCAGTTGGCCGACATCTTCACCAAACCTCTCGACACAGCAAGATTCAACATGCTTCGACAAGAATTGGGATTGCTACAGCCTGACTCCCTGTAAGTATTTACTATTTTTACTCAACAATTGAGGGGGAATGCTGTAAGACCCAAGAATACAATATCCACCATTAATTGCCTGTACACTCAGAACCTTCAATACAGCACTGTAGTGAACAAAGCAATATGAATCATTCTACATCTGACGTGTGCAATAATTAAGGGGGAATACAGTATGACCCATGAATACAGCATTAATCCAAAAGTTGCTGTATGGAATTGAAATCTATATGTACCTTTTAAGGGGGAATGCTGTATCGTCGCGGATACAGCACATACTATGGAATTTCGATTCATTATATATATATATATATCATAATATTTCATTTTAAAAATAATTTTTGTCCACGTGCCCTATTTTCATGTCAAACGTCATTTACTTTAAATGCCTTACACGGCATCTGGGCAATCGAATCTTAAAAGCCGCGATGTTTTCAAATTGTTTAATATTTAAAACCGTCGTTTCAGGCATTAAGGGTAACAACAAATGTTAGAAGTGGGACCCATTCATATTTAATATTCCATGGATAAGTGTACCGGTTACACTCAGTCCATCTTGACCGTTCATTTCAAACGTTGGTTCCCATCCCTTAAATCTGACCATTCGTTCTCTGAAAAACCCTTCTTCGCCGCCCACAATAAAAGGACTGAAATTGCCATTTGAGACACTTTATGCCTTCTGGATACTTTTAGAGCACTCAATCAAATACAGCCTACAAGTTTTTCTGCGTTTTACTGCAAATTTCTCTTAATCTCTTTCATCTTTTCTTGAGATTCATCAATGGCGTCTGCTCATACCTCTGCCACCACCCTCAAGAAAGCCTCGAACATCATTGACGGACGGATCTTCTCCAGATCTGTCATCATCGAACGAATTCTCGCTGAAACAAATGACGTTGAACCTATGGAGTTTATCATCACCAGGATACGTCAGCAAGGCCTCTACCGCCTTGGGAGCCACACCGCCGAGAAATACGACGTCCACTTGGTTGAGGACTTCTACCTCAATGCTGCCGTCCGCTTTCTGTCGCTGGCCCAGGGAGGCCATGTCGATGACATCACCGCTTTCATCCGTGGAGTGGAGATCCGCATCAACCGAGAACTTCTCCAGAAAATCTTCAGGCTGCCCGCTGATGGCCTGACCATGGAAGACCTTGAGACTTTTGGGTCTCAAGAGCTGTTGACCAAGTACTATGGCCTGTTCACAGGAAAAGCTTCAGTTGAATCTGTTCAAACTACCTGTCATAAGAAAAATTTCTGTTTGCCATACGTGTACTTGCATGATTTTTGTTGCCGTATCATCGAGAGTCGCACTGGTGCCTTTGAGATGTGCACAAATCTTAGATTTAGGATGATGGAAGCAATTATGACCTGTGAAAAGGTCAATTGGTGTCAGATAATTCTGAAGTGTCTGCAGGAAGAAGTGTCAAAACCTGCGTCGCAAAAGAAATCGTTTGGTTTGTTTCTAAACCACATTTTGACGAAATGCGGACTACCATAATCCGCAGATGCTAAGAAAATAAGCTCCCGGATCTACTTAGGAGGCGTCAAGCCTTCGGCCTTTAACCAGAGCACCCTGGTCGCCAACCAACCATCCGTCCACAGTATGCCCATTTCTGAAGATCCAAGGGATGTTTCTTCGAAATCCCAGAGTGTGGAATCTTCAAAGAAACGAAATATATCTCACAGCAAGACCCCTATTACTGCTGAGAAGCCGAAAAAGAAGCAGAGGAGGCTCACAAAAGCTAAATATACCAAACCCTCCAAGGATGCTTCTAGCGTCGCGCAACACACCGATGAATTACCCCAGGGCCCAACCCTTGTGTAAGAGATGCCCGTTACTGTATCGACAGTAAATCCCGAGCCTTTGGTGGCAACGACGGATGAGAAGACATCTGCCAACTTGGAAGACTCTAGCGAGTCGGCTGCCCCTTTGGAGCCAACAGCTAACTCTCCTATGCGGGATTCCACACCCGTACAGGATCCACCTTCCTTCGGGGTACCATCCCCTATAAGGAATCCCTCTTCCATACAGGATCCCACACCTGTAGAGGAACCAATCGATACAGCGGATACAAATGTTGTACAAAGTCCCTCCTCGGACTCGATTATCAATGCAACCCTTCTGTCTATGCAAATTGAACAGGCTTATGAAAGATTCCTTCAATGGAAAAGCTACCGGCTAGCTCCATACGACACCCTATACAACTGGAGCGACTGGAGCAATGAATAAAGATTCGTGTTGGAAGTGACGGACTCGATAGAAGTGGAAGCCCTGATCCAATGGGATAATCTTTGTTGCAAATCGTTAATTGAAAGCCATCTTTTGCACAAATCAGATGCCAGAAGTAAAGGAAAAGATAAGTCCGAGGACTCTCCCAAAGATCCAAAAGAAGACCACGACTCAGACGACGACGACGATGCCTTTCAGGCAGGTCTGAGAATGAGCCGTGAGGAGGCTCAGGAAAGAGATGACCCCCAAGTTCAACAAGATGGTGAAGGGCCATCAAGCCGTAATGAGCCACCCTCACAACAGCCAGAAATTGTTCCCGACCAGGAGGAATCAGTCCCTCCTGTCGCGAAGGAGCAACCATCCGTTTCGGAACAGGCACCCGAGCCTGCTGCTGCCGCCGAAGAAGAAGAATCCCGCGCCTTCCAGCAAGAGGAATCAGACCCTATGCAGGAACAGGCGGACGCTGAGAGACACCAGGAGGAATCAGTCCCTCCTGTCGCGAAGGAGCAACCATCCGTTTCGGAACAGGCACCCGAGCCTGCTGCTGCCGCCGAAGAAGAAGAATCCCGCGCCTTCCAGCAAGAGGAATCAGACCCTATGCAGGAACAGGCGGACGCTGAGAGACACCAGGAGGAATCAGTCCCTCCTATATCCGTGTCTACAGAAATCCTTTCGAAACAGGAGGATGTTGCATCTCCTGCCACCGAGATCGAATCAGATCCCTCCCCACCAACCGTTTTGGAATCCGACGACGGTACTACACCTGAGGATGTCCAACTCAATTCACGCCCTAACGTGAATTTGGGAAGGTTGAATGGAGCAGAAGATTTTGCCAAGCCGGATTCTCCTCGCACTGAAGCTAGGAAAGAGCGTTTACGTGCTCTTGGCCTCCAAACTGTATTCATTCAGGATGCAGTGAATGCCCTTCACTCAGTTGAAAAAGCTTTAGATTGGATGCACACATCGGCAGTTGAAGAAATGATTGGTTAAGGCATGAAGTCTCTCGTGTTGTCGAAGCCTTCACTATCCTGCCACATGTCTTCAAACAGGCCCTAACAAATCTGCAAGAGAAGCAAGAAAATATCCTCAGAGAAGAGGAATCTAAAACTCGCATATTCGAGGCCAAGACAGCAGCAGCCATGATCGAAACAACTTCTCATCTGCGAGCCCATGACAAGAATATCAAATATATGTCACAAGTGCTCTACTCCCTTGTCGAGAGAATGTCAAACATTGAGACGAAATAGGATGCCACACTGGAGATCCTAGGACATCTTGGACGCCAAAAATGGGGAAGAAGCGAGAGAAGCCGCAAGGAGAACAAGGCTTCAGTACGAAAGGGAATTTAATGCTGCTCAAGACAGCATTACTGCAGAGCTTAACAAATTAGCTACTCCCTCTCAAAGTTTCAGGATTTCAGGTTCTCGACCTGAGTTTCATGACCCCATTGTCCCATGGCAAAACATGATCATAAGACCTTCTGAAATTCGTCTGCCAACCAACCACCATCCCACTGCTGAAGAAGTGAAGCAATGGAGGTGAAATGAACTGATGAGATATTTTTCAAAACTCGTTAGGGAATCCGCCATCTTCAAAGGATACAAAACCTTGGAGGAGGCTGCAGATAAATTTACGAAGATGTTAGAAGAAGGAAAGCTTCCTCTCCAAGTCGAAATGAAGTCAAAACATAGAAGAGGAGATCGGATCACCCATCATGAAGACTGGATTCTTGCCTTCGACAGATCATACGATGGTAGAGCAATCTATTTAGATCGAGGCAATGATTCCCTACAACATTGGTGGCATGGAACCGAGAACGACCCCGAGAAAAGGCCATGGAGACATTCGGATTATAGGAACTGAAATCCTTAGTGTATCATTTTTGTTTGTAATTTTACTTTCAAAACAACAATTTTTTGTACTCTATTTAAGTATCAATAAAATTTTTGCCTGTCCTGAAAGATTACAACTCGTAATCTACTGTGTTATTATATGATTATGTAATTTAATTCATTCGCTGTAATTAAACACAAGTATAGAAACTTGTTTAGAAATTAAGCTGTACGAACTTGTCTTCGAAACAGTTCATAGATTCAGTTGTATGCATCTAGAATACATTGTAAAATTGTGCCTACGCGCCAATCATAAGCTTAAGCTGTAAAAACTCTTAGCTGTATCGAACTCGCCTGCGAGCAGTTCACAAATTAGACTAAGTTGCTGAAAGCCAGATCATTTGACAGAAGACCAAGATATCTGCCCGAAGTCATCAAGAAGGTCATTAGCTTCATGAAGAAGGTTTTGGCATCATCAAGATAGCTTGAAAGATTTAAGTCTTAGCAAATTGTCAAAAAGGGGGAAATTGTTGGGATAACAAATACCCGGTATCGAAACAATCAGGATAAACAATCCCTATATTGATTAATGATGATAAATATGTTTTGACAATATGTCAATCCTGCATACAGTAAAGAAACTGTATCGAAAAGCTGATCAATAATATCAACCTATATCGAAGACCTCTCGTAGTTCCAGCATACAGTGGAACCTATCCTACAACAAAGAAGTCTCATAAAGACTAAGTATGGAAGCTGTCTCGAATTAACAATACAGTGATTCTTCCATACAGCTCTCAATAGGACAAAGAAGGAATCTTCAGTATTCACTAGAAGACAAGTCCCGTTGATAAAGAAGTATTTAAATACTAAAGGATAAAGTATTTAAAAACTGTAAGTCAACAGATCTTCAAATCCCGCAAAATCTGGATCGTGTTTTATTCAAACACATCATCCCGTTGGAACGGAATCTTGCTCAACGGATTTATCTCAACGGATATATTTTCAGAAGACTATAGTTATCTCATCAAGACGTTGAAGATCAGTTACGAAGTTACCAGTTACAAAAGCTTACGAAGTTATTATCATATACATCAGAGCAAAACATATCTCCAAAGCTCACTGCAACTCAGATATAAGAGATATACAGTGCTCAAACATTGAACAACACATCATCAGCTAGAAGCTCAAAAGTCAAAGCTGTTGTTCATATATTGTTCTAATCCTTGAACAAACCCATCAGCCCGGTGTGGACTGAGAATCTTTGCTACTCCGGAACTGTGTGTGAAGGAATTTCATCGAAGAAAAAGAAGCTTCAGAACTGTGTGTGAAGAAGCCAGTCAATTGTTAGCTCGAACCAATCTGTGTGAATGGTTGAAGCTAAGATCTTTATATCAATCTGTGTGAACGATATATTGATTACGTGTTGTTATAATTACGTAGTTGTGTACGCAGTAATTATAATAAACTTTTTACTCATGTGTGGAGGACCAGTGGACGTAGAGGGGTTTACCTCGAACTACTTTAAATACTTTGTTATTTACCTTCTGACTTTACTGTTTTATTAAACTGTGATTATTTAAGTATACACTGCACATCGAGTTGCTGTATCCACAGCAACTTACTATTTAAGACTTCCGCTACGCACTCAGATTTAAAATCAGTACAGCTTGTTGTTTAAAACACCTTCCAAGCTGTATCCAGTATACTTAGTGGCCAACAACAACTAAAGACAAGCAAGAATAATTAATATATATACTATTAGATAAAATATTTATTAAAGAAATTAAATAATGAGTAATATATAATATGGGATATTATACATTATATTATTTAATTATATCAACTGGAAAAGATATATATAATATTAGATATTATATTTATAAGAGGATTAAATAATAAGTAATATATATAATATGAGATATTATATGTATTGTATTTTTTAATAAGTTGAGGGGCAACTAAACAAACACTAGAGTTTGACTCTAGGGTTTACTTACTATAAATATAGGTCAAGGATAAGGAGTTTTCATAAGAAAATTACACAACCCTAATTTGCAAGAGCAAAAAATCGACCCCTTCCAACCTTCGGCCGAACTGTTTTTCAGTCCGGGAAGTTCGTTTCGGCCATCTTCGTCTTCTTTTCTTAGTTGATTTTGATCAACAGTACAAATCCTTCTGTTAAGGAATTATTTATTGTACTGTTTATCAATATTATTCGTAATGATCTAGCAATCCGGCTTGTACCAGTTGTTCGTGTGTGGATCACCGAAAGAGAAAGAGGATTTAATCAGCTTCTAGTCCGAGTTCAGATTTGTTCTTCGAATTAAGGTAATTCGAGGAACTCTTAATAAATCAATTAAATTACTGCATGTAGATCCTCGTCTGGGTTTTTGGTTAATCTATTCTGCTGCGTTTTTCCTCATATTTATTGTTGATACACAAAAAACCCAACAGGTCACTCACAATCAATAAATCTTCCATAGGATTGTAGCATTCGCGCAGGTTATACAGAAAATAAGTCCATGATCCGTCGTTCTCTATCGTTCTCTATCACTCACAATCAATAAATACTTGTTTGTTCCCATCAAATGTGACGGCCACAAATAAAGTTCCTTTATTCATTCCCTTCAGATAGGGCCCGTCAGCTATAATCACCGGAAAAAGGCAGGTACCAAATGCCATAATACTCTATCCGAGTACAACGAACATGTGGCAAACCACTCCCTCGCAAGTCGTCTGCAAATCATAAATCATCCATGGATTATGCTGCTTCAACAAATACAGATAAGACGGGAGCCTATAATATGACTCATCAAAGTCGTCGTATGTATTCTCTATCGCTATATTCCTCGTCTGGAGAGCAAAAATGTATAGCATGTCGATGTCGTACTCCATATGCATCTCTACAATAATATCCTTTGGCCTCAAAGTGACCCCTCACCGGTCAACTTTTAGCAAAATAATAGGCGGCAAGCTCAGAAGTGACCGACCGTGTGGCAGCCCAGTTTAAGTCAGCGTGACAGCTGTGATCCAGAGTCAACTTAGTAATTCTCCAAATGGTTCCACCCTCAATAGCGCACAACCTAAACTGACAATTGTTTCTCCCACTCTTACAGAGAAACACTATAAGTTTATCGGCAGAACGATTAATGATACACTGTAACATATTTTCCAAATGATACATTCCTACAGTTATCCTCAACTCTGTCTTGGACCAAAAGGTGGACCCCACCTCTAGGTGACCGGCGAAAGGTGGAGGCTGCTCGACCCAACCCAAAGTCCCGGCACTACCGGGGTAGGGAAATGGAATGATCCAATATGCATTGATGCTCATGCTCGCTCGCAGACTAATGGTCAGATGAGAAGTTCCGACGACTCATAATTCTATCCATTTGGGCAGGTTGGCGAACCCAAGTAGGAAACTCCACAGACAGTTACTCAAGCAAGTCCTTATAATAATCTTCATCTTCGACGTATGCACCTCTTCACCTTCCGCATCTTCCTCGTATTCCTCATCTTCCTCGTATTGATAATCTTATGAAGGCATGTTATAATATATGTTGCCGAGCTCTAATCTCGAGCTGCTACATTCCACATTAACCTCGGGGGTGGAGGAGCTGTCGTTCTCAACATAGACCTCAGGATTCTCTTTATATTCTACTAGCAATCGAAGTATCTCGGTATCGTCCTGCCCTTGGCCATGTGTGTCAAGTACCATATTTTGTAATCGGACTCATTTAGACCACTTAAACCCTCGCTGATAACCCCACGAGGTTTGCACGACTAACTTTGCTCGCGTCGATGTAGAAAAAAATGTGTCTCCGTCTACATATGTCGATCGCTCCCAATAACCACCGTGATGTATCAAAATACGCTGCCATGATATCTGATTATAAAAGGATAAATAACTTATCAGAAAACTAATCGAACAATATTCTAGCACGGTCTCTGCCTTGGACACGACCGATGCACACGGTCGGATGCTATCGTGTGCAGCGACCGTGTGCAAGTTTTCTGGCCACGAAATGGCCTTGAACATGATCGATGCACATGATTGTCGACGATCGTGTGCAATGATCGTGGACACGTTAGTTGTGCACATGAAATGTCAAGGTTGTTGGACACGACCATTGCACACGGTGCTTGCCATCGTGTGCAGCCATACTTGTCGAGAAAAAACATTCCGGCGGTAAAATATTGATACATATACGAGTGTCGAGTGGTTCGGTTCCGGTTAACTGCATCGTCTTTTCGGATAACCGGAACCACAAATTAGGAACCACAAACCGCACCATATTAAAGTATGGTTAACCGGAACCACACCGTTCTTGAATGGTTCTAGTTTGGTTAACCATTAGAGAACCATTTTTTTAACTATGTTCAATAAGATAATAATAAAATAAAAAAAATTAAATATATAATTATAATTTATTAAATTATAATTATAATTTATAAAATTTAAAAATATATATTCAGTCGGTTAACAAGATCTCATTTTATAAATTTCTAAATTTTTTCAATCTTAGTTTTAGGGATTGAAAAATAATAAAATTTAAATATATAATTATATTTATAAAATTTAAAAATATATATTTTTAAATTTTTGGTTTTTGGTTCTAAAACGAACTGATTCCGGTTAGACCGAAAATGCTACCAAGAACTGGACCATAACCATATAATATGGTTAGATTCCCGTAACCGATGCGGTTACGGTGTGGTCTCAGTTCTAACCGAAAACTAAACCTTTTAGACAAATTCTAGATACATACCTTCTTTATGAACCCAGAAGCACGAGAAATGAAGTCCTATTTGAACGCAACTTTTGTTTTTCGAATAATCGTGTGAATTTTATAAGGATTTTGAGAGACCGAAAATAGATCATATGAAAACTAATTACCTTGTGAAATCTAGAAACTTTTGTAGGCCATTGATATTAGTGATCTAACGGCTGTAGATGAGTAGAATTATATGCATTTATGTATTTTTTTATTGCATTATTTGTTGCATATACTAGCGATCAGCTTGATGCAATAAATAATAACAAATATGCAATTAAATTACTTAATAATGCAATTGGTTTATAGATTTCACCATTAAGGGTGTTTCCACCATAGCCAATCCCTTGAGAGACCTATTGTCAAAAATGGTTGTTTTTTTTACTGTGATGGATAATATACAGGTTGTAGTTAAATTTTAGTTGGACATTAATATCGGTAGTTAAAAATGGAGGAGATGAGGAAAATGAAAAAGAAAAAAAGAAAAGAAAAAATTTTAAATTAAATAAAATACAAAAAGAAAAGAAAGGCAACATTAACAACTTTTGAAGGACATTTTAGTCTTTTTTTAAGCAAAATAATATCAATAACTTATACTCTTATGAGTGGGGATATACAACTTATCAATTTTATGATTTAGTAGCAATTTTATTTCATTTAACTTAGATAAAGAGAGAAAGGAAAGAAAACTTAGAATAGAACACAAAAATATCTCCTCGTTGGTGTTTCCTGCATTGTGAAAAAATGCAAGTCTCCTTAATGATTTTGATTTCTCGATTTCTTTCCCTATTTATATTCGATTTGATTGATTTTCATTTCTTCGATTAATATCCTCTTTACTGTATGCAAGTCCGTCATTCAATATGTCTATAATATAAAGGACAGTAGTATTTTGTAGTCATCGTAGTGTGCATTTGAAAAGATTATTTTTCCCTCAGCTTTTCTCTACGTGGTACTTAACAATAATATCAAATGTACAGCAACAACAAATTTCAAAATACCCTTAGAATATCAAAATAAACAGACAACTAATCTTCAATTCCTAATGTGGTTTTCCGACGGACCTCTGATGACCAGTTTTTTTTTCCTTTTTTATGTGAGGACCGCAAACTTGCTTTTTGGCAGGCCACCGGCGACCGCCGATTGACCTCCGGCTGCCAGCTAATTTTTTTTTAAATACGTCAGGCCCACGGGCTTGTTTTCCGATGGGCCGACAGCGGCCGCTGATAGACTTTCGGCAACCGGTCAACTTTTTTTTATGCTAATGTTTCTGACGGGCCGTACCGGACACCAGTAGAACTCCGGCGACCGATTATTTTTTTCATGCCGCCTGCCGGAGCTTCGACGATCGGTCATTTTTTGGCCGAATGTCGGACCGTTGTCCGGTGGATCGCCGGCGGCTAACCGTCAGAGCTCCAACAGACAACTAATATTTTTTTTGAACGACAGTCGGATCGTTCTTTGGTGGGCCGACGGCTGGCCGTCGATAGATTTTCGAGAACCAACATATTTTTTCTCTAGCAATGTAATCGGATAATTTAATTAGTTTAATCCAATTATGACAACTCCACCATGTCATTATGGCACGGATAGAGATCCTCTGCAGTGCAGCACGGTGATGTGCTGCACTGCGCCACACGATTGGACACGCACACACACACCCGTGCGGGTATGTGTAATCTAACGGATGGGATGCAGCACATCACCGTGTTGTGCTGCAGAGAATCCCAGCCCTTATGGCACATGTTATCTCTAGTACATCTATAATATAAAGGGCAATAATATTTTTTGGTAGTATATACTCGAGGAGACCATTTTACCCTCCATTCCCTCCCTTTTTGTTGAATTTAATAATAGTAATAATATGAAATATTCAATAATAATAAATTTCAAAAAATATATTTAGAATATTAAATTAAATTAAAGGGGCAACTAATCTTTAAAAAAAAAATTAATTCTTAACAGGGGATCTCCGACGGACCTTCGATGGGTCGGCAGACTCCAGAGGCCGGCCAGCCAAGCCCATCGATCTGATTTTTGGTGGACAACCGTGGATGGCCGGCAGTCCTCCGATTGCAGATCATTTTTTTAATAATGCCCGCCAGCCTGCTTATGTCAGGCCACAGCCGGAGGTCAATCAATTTTATTTTCTTTTTTTAACGCCAGGCCCGTGGGGGGGCTGACCTCCGGCGGTGGTCATTTTCTTTTTTATGCTAGGCTTGCCGACCTGCTTTTGCCGGGGGCCGGCCAATATTCTTTTTTATTTTAAGCACAAGGCCCACCGACCTGCTTTCCGATGGTGGCCATTTTTTCTTGTCGGCATGCTTTTCGGCGGTCCGTCAATTTTCTTTTTTCTTTTTTATAGGGCCAGGCCCGTCCTGCGCCAATAGATTTTCCGGAACCAACGTATTTATTTTTCTAGCAAGGTAATCTGGTATCCAATTATGGCACCGCCACCGTGCTATTGGAACGGGTTATCTCTAGTTCATAATAAAGAACATTAATGTTTTATAGTCGTGGTGTGAACTTGACAAGAGTATTTTACTCCTTCCAATCATGTTAAATTAATAATATCAAATGTTCAACAATAATAAATTTCCAAAGTACCCATAGAATATTAATTTAAGAAAACAACTAATTTTCAATTTTTTTGTTCCTGGTGGGATTCTACTGGAGGATAGTCGACCGACGATTTTTTAATGGTACAAATAAACAATATGACAAATATGTCTATATTAAAGGTACATATAATGAATACGTCATAGTCTATCCTTATGTAGATAGTATGAAGATCATGGGGTAGTTATGATTTGATCATGCTACTAAGAAAATTCAGAGAAACCACTTTGACATGAAAGATATTGGAATAGTTAATATTATTTTAGTGGTTAATATCTCCATACTTTCATAGAGAATAGTCTTATCACAATCCATTATGTCGAGAGTATTCTCAGAAAGTTTGATGTCTTTGATAATCCTCTGGCTACATCACTTATATACTTGAATCCACACTTAGCCAAAAATCGAGGAGAACCAGTTTCTCAGCTAGAATATGCAAGGATAATTGGCAGCCTAATATACTTAGTTAATTGTACTCGTCCTAATATCACATATTAGTAAGTAAACTGAGTCGTTCATGAGTAATCCTAGTAAAGACCATTGCAATGCTTTGACTACGGTACTTAAATATTTGAAGCATACATGAATTATCGAATACTTTATACAAGATATCCAACAGTATTAGAAGGATATTGCAATGTCAATTGGATATCACACTAGGTACTCCAAATACACAAGTGGCTATGTATTTACAATAGGTAACAGAGCAGTTTCTTAGAAATCTTCTATGAGGACCTGCATAGCTGGATCCACTATGGAATCGGAGTTTGTACCATTAGATAAAACAAGTGAAGAAACGAAGTGGCTTAGAAATATCTTAAAAGACGTCCCCTGTTGAATAAAATAGTGCCTATTGTAATGATACATTGTGATTATCAACCAGGAATTGGAATGTCAAAAAGTATTATATATGATTCTAAGTCTGGACATATATGTCGCATGCATAATACCACTAGAAAACTAATATTGAATGGATTCATATAGGTTGAGTACGTGAAGTCAAAATATAACCATGCGGATCCGTTTATAAAAGGTTTAAAATCGAGATTAAATGTATAAACTAGTTAAAGGAATGGGCTTAAACTCCACAATAAAAGAACAGCCATAGAAGACAAATAACCATGATGTTGGGTTTAATTGGCCCAAATGAATAAAATAATGAGGGCCCAATTTATATTTCCTCATTCACTTAAAATCGGACCGTACTAACCTTTGGAAGCGGTACCATTAGTCTGGGATTAATCCTGGTCATTTATCTGGTATCTTTTAATCCTGGCCATTGGTTTTATATTTACCCTAAATATAAAAACCCTTACCCCAAACCCTACCCCTCACTTCACTCCCCTCTCTCGTCGTCACTCTTCATCCTCCCGATTTTCTTTCCTTCTTCTCCTCGGTTTTGACCTGTTCTTCTGAGATGGAAACTAAATCTTCCCGATTTCCTTTCTTCGTTTTGTTGTTCCGATTCTCCTATAAATTCCGATTTCGGATGAGATGAAAGCACAACAAAAACGAAGAGAGCAAGTGATATCTTTTCGAATTCCCTCGATTTTTCTCTGTGAAATAATTGAGAGTTTTTGTGGGTGAGGTTTGTGAGAATCGGGATCTGATTTTCTGGGGTTTTGTTTCGGTTGCTTTGTGCTTCGATTCAGTTTTTGGGGTTTGTATCGGTTGAATCTTGCTTGGTGCTGTGATTCTTCGGTGGTTGCTTCCGGTTACGGTGGTGGGCTTCGTTTTGAGGTGCTGGCCGCGGGTCTTGTGAGTCCTGGACGTGGCTACGGGGACGGAGGACTGAGCCGGCCGGTTGTTTCCGACAATGACATCACTTTCGACGGCTTCGGCCGTTTGGTTTGCATTTCTATACCCACTGTTATTATTTTTCTTTTTCCAGTTGTTGTTTGATTTATTTAATTAGAAGTTGTGTAATCTCTAATCCCTATCCCGAGTAGATTCGTGTAATAGTTATATTTGTTATAATTATTGTAATAATTTTGCCACCCGATTCGGACCAATACTCAACATTGGTACCGGAGCTTTGGTTCGGATCTGTCCGAATCGGGTCAACCCGGATCGCTCAGGTATATCGGCTTAACCCTCTCCTTATTTTCTGTTTCTTACTTGCTCGTTGTTCTTTGTGATATTATTCCCGTTCGTTGTTCTTGGTGATTTTTTCTTTGTGATATTTTTGTTCGGGTCTTGCTGCTCTTTGTTTTGCTCTCGGCCCACTGTTCTTCGTGATTTTCGGCTGACTGTCTCGGCCCTGTTGTTATTGCTTCTGCTGCGTATTGTTGGTAATATTCTGTGTGTTTATTACTGCAATTTTACTTCGTGTTGAATCTGGAATTTTTTCATAATCGGGCATTTAAACCCTCCTGCCTGGACCGCTTAAGTGTCCTCGGATCTTGTAGGGGTCTGGTATTGAATTTTTTCAGATTCGTTTAAATTTTATCATCTGTGTGATTTTATTAATTACTTTGTGTTTCTGAGTTTTGATAAAATTAACCGTTTCCTCCTTGTTTGTGTTTTTCACAAATTTTCAAAAACTTTGTTCATTTTGAAAATTAAAATGGGAACGATCTTTGCCTTCTCTGTGGCCCCATTTGATGGAAAAGGTGATTTTGCCATTTGGCAACAAAAAATGAAAAGCATACTCATTCAACAAAAATGTTTCAAAGCTATTGATAATTCTTTCGCTTCTAATGTGACGGCGGATAAAAAGGATGAACTTGATGAGTTTGCTTATTCTGCGATTATCTTGAACCTTTCTGACTCTGTGATAAGAAAATTAGGTAAACATGGTTCGGCTAAAGAATTATGGGAAAACTTAGAAGAAATGTATACTGAAACTTCGCTGCCAAATAAATTGTTTCTTCTTGAAAAAATTTTCCGCTACAAGCTTGATCTTAATAAAGACATTGATGCTAATTTAGACGTGTTTACAAAACTGGTTCAAGATATAAAGTTAACGGGAGATAAAAACATCGATTATTACACTCCAATTGTTCTTTTGAATGCTATTCCTGATTCTTATAGTGATGTGAAATCTGCCATTAAATATGGTAGAGATCAAGTGACCTTGGATATTATTGTAAACGGCTTGAAAAGCAAAGAGCTAGATTTGAAAAACAATAAAGGTGTTGCCCTTAGAAATCTTGGCGAGGTTAATTTTGTCAAAGGAAGACCACAAAAACGCTTTCAAAATAAAAAGTCTTCCAACAGTCAAAATAACCAAGCCAACAAGAAAAAGGGCAATGAAAAATTTCGGTTTAAACCTAGACCTAATAATCGTAAGTGTTACAATTGTGGTGAATATGGTCACTACATTCAAGACTGCACTAAACCTAAGAAAAACCAGAATCAACAGGCTAATTTAGCTGTCGGTGAAAATCTAGGTGATGTGTTTATGATTTCTGATGCTACGCATGCTTCTGTGAACTCTGTGTTAGCTGACCTTGGTGAAAATGATTGGCTGGTTGATTCTGGATGCATATTTCACATGACTCCGCATAAACAACTTTTTTCTAGCTATCGTGATTTTAAAAATCGATATGTGTCTATGCCGGATCATGTAAAACGAAATGTTGCTGGAATAGGAACTGTGTGCCTTAAATTCGAATCTGGAAATTCGATAACTTTGGAAAATGTTAGGCATGTTCCTCACTTAGCTCATAATTGAATGTCATGTGCATGTCTTGAAGATGATGGTTTTGAAGGTACATGGGGTAAGGGTGCAATGAAAGTTACGAGAGGTCCCAAAACCTTTTTTGTCGCCATTCGTAAACTGAAAATATATAACATGGAGATAAAACTGAAATCTGGCATAAACGGTTGGGTCACATTAGTGGTAAAGGTCTTGAAATACTGCACAAAAATGGTTGTTTTGGGAATGATAAAATATCTGACTTGCCATTTTGTGATAACTGTGTGTATGGTAAGCAACATCGTGCGAACTTTCCTCATTCACCTTCCCCAAACCCCCCTAAGAGTTCAAATGTGTTTGAATGTCTACATGCTGATGTGTGGGGGCCTGCCAGTGTTCCGACACATGGCGGAAACCGATATTTTTTGTCTGTGATTGATGATTATTCCAGGAAAGTCTTTGTGTTTCTCCTTAAGAACAAATCTGATGTGTTTGACACGTTCAAAACGTGGAAAATTTTAATTGAAAATCGACGGTAAGAAAATTAAAATTTTGAGAACCGACAACGGCACGGAATTTTGCATTATTTTGTTTGTTACTTTGTGTGCGGAATGTGGTATTCAAAGGCATAGACAAAGACCTACACCCCTCAACAAAGCGGAATTCTTGAGCGCATGAACCGAACCCTCCTTGATAGGGTAAGGTCTATGCTCGTCGACTCGGATTGTCAAAACGTTTTGGGGTGAGGCTTTATCTACAATCGCCTATATTATAAACAGATCTCCATCTGTCCCTTTGAATGGAAACTATCCAGAATCTGTGTGGACTGGTAGTAATATTGATTTCTCAAATCTTCGTGTATTTGGGTGTGCTGCATATGTTCATCAAAAACAAGATAAACTAGAACCTAGATCGATAAGATGTGTGTTCTTAGGCTACCGGAGGAGTTAAGGGATTTAGGTTATGGCTTAAGGGCGAACCAGGGTTTAAGGTGCTAATTAGTAGGGATGTTATATTTAATGAAGATGAATTTCCTTGTCTTGAACATCCTGCACCCGCACCCGTGAACATACCTAATCCAGAATTTGTTTCTAACTACCCTACCTTGAGTGAGGTGGAGCCTGAAAATGATGAAACTTTGCATCTTTGAAAATGAAAATCATTAGAAAATTCTAGTGATGAAGTAATTGAAAATGTTGATGAAAGTCTTGATCGACCAACTATCAATTAACTAGAGATAGGCCTAGAAGAGAGAATGTTAGGAGGCCTCATCACTTTGATGATTTTCATATGATGTCCCATGCTTGCAATGTGTTTGAATCTTTAGATAATAACGAACCTAAAAGCTACAAAGATGCTTTAAAATCTGAAAATGCTTCTGATTGGTTAAATGCTATGAATGATGAAATGAATTCCCGCATGTTAACCAAACACGGACTCTTGTTCCAAAACCCGATCGTTGTTCTCTTGTGGTGTAAGTGGTTATTTAAGGTTAAGAATGAAGTAGAGAATATCGATTTAAAGCTAGGTTGGTTGCTAAAGGTTTCACTCAAAAGGAAGGAATTGATTATCGAGATATTTGCTCCTGTTGTGAAATTCACCACCGTGCGTATCATGCTTGCTTTAGTTGCTCACTTTAATTGGGAATTAAAACAAATGGATGTTAAAACAGCCTTTCTTCATGGTGAATTAAATGAGAAAATTTATATGAGGCAGCCAGAAGGTTTTGTCGACTCTAAGAAACCTGATCACGTTTGCCTTTTTAAAAAGGCTCTTTATGGCACAAGCAGTCTCCAAGGCAATGGAACAAGAAATTTGACTCTTACATGCTTTCTTTAAAATTCAAACGTAGTTCGTATGACCCTTGTCTCTATTTTAAAGAAGACTCCACTGTTCCTATCTTCTTGCTTATCTATGTGGATGACATGTTACTTGTGAGTCCGTGCATGAAATTGATTGATCATGTTAGATCGTGTCTTAGTGATCAATTTGACATGAAATACCTTGGAGACGCCCAGAAAATTTTAGGCATGAACATTGTTAGAGATAGGAAAAACTGTTCTTTGTTTCTAAATCAGTCTTCCTACATTGAGAAAATACTTGAAAAATTTTCTATGACTGCTGCAAAACCTGCTTCTGTGCCTCTTGCTGCCCATTTTCTATTATGCAAAGATCAATCTCCGAAAACTAGTGAAGAAGGAAAATCAATGGAAAAAGTTCCCTACGCTAATGTTATAGGATCAGTCATGTATCTCATGGTTAGTACCAGACCTGATATAGCCTATGCTGTTAGTTGCTTGAGTAGATACATGTCTAATCCTGGTATGTCACATTGGGAAGCCTTGAAGTGGCTTCTCCGTTATCTGAAAACCTCTGTGGATGTTGGTATTAAGTTTTCTAAATCTGGTGATGGTGTTAAACTTGTTGGATATGTGGATTCTAACTTTGCTAATGATCGTGACAATCGAAAATCCACGACCTCTTATGTGTTTACCCTTTGTGGCTCTTGCATTAGTTGGAAATCTCAGTTACAGAATGTTGTTGCTTTATCTACAACTAAATCTGAATATGTTGCTACAACTGAGGCATTTAAAGAAGCCATATGGCTAAAGGGTCTTTTGTCCGAAATCGGTTTTCTGAAAGAAAAAACCGTGGTATTTTCGGATAGTCAATCTGGAATTCAGCTATGCAAAAATCCTGTCTTTCATGACCGCACTAAACATATTGATGTTAAATTTCATTTTATTCGTGACATTGTTGAAAAAGGTGAACTTGAGCTTCGAAAAATTCCGTCAGAATTCAATCCAGCAGATATGGGCACCAAATGCTTGCCTTTGGAGAAGTTTGTGTCCTGCACTGACCTGCTGAACTTGGGAACTCAAGACTAACTCTTAGTCTTTGCCATCTTTGTGATGGCTTTACATTCTTAGTGAATTATTATGATATCTTTGTGATAGCCCTGCTGTCTTAGTGATTGCTTTCTTTGTGATTACTTGTACTTACTTTGTGTTTTTTGTGTGCAGGTGATGTCCAACGGCGATGATGACCTCCGTCTCCCTTATGTACCCCGATGACTCATTTGGCCCAGGTGGAGAATTGTTGGGTTTAATTGGCCCAAATGAATAAAATAATGAGGGCCCAATTTATATCTCCTGCAGCCCACTTAAAATCGGACCCGGCCCGGAACCTTTTGGAAGCAGCCCATTAGTCTGGGATTAATCCTGGCCATTTATCTGGTATCTTTTAATCCTGGCCATTGGTTTTATATTTACCCTAAATATAAAAACCCTTACCCCAAACCCTACCCCTCACTTCACTCCCCTCTCTCGCCATCACTCTTCATCCTCCCGATTTTCTTTTCTTCTTCTCCTCGGTTTTGACCTGTTCTTCTGAGATGGAAACTAAATCTTCCCGATTTCCTTTCTTCGTTTTGTTGTTCTGATTCTCCTATAAATTCCGATTTCGGATGAGATGAAAGCACAACAAAAACGAAGAGAGCAAGTGATATCTTTTCTGATTCCCTCGATTTTTCTCTGTGAAATAATTGAGAGTTTTTGTGGGTGAGGTTTGTGAGAATCGGGATCTGATTTTCTGGGGTTTTGTTTCGGTTGCTTTGTGCTTCGATTCAGTTTTTGGGGTTTGTATCGGTTGAATCTTGCTTGGTGCTGTGATTCTTCGGTAGTTGCTTCCGGTTCCGGTGGTGGGCTTCGTTTTGAGGTGCTGGCCGCGGGTCTTGTGCGTCCTGGACGTGGCTACGGGGACGGAGGACTGAGCCGGCCGGTTGTTTCCGACAGTGACATCACTTTCCGACGGCTTCGGCCGTTTGGTTTGCATTTCTATACCCACTGTTATTATTTTTCTTTTTCCAGTTGTTGTTTGATTTATTTAATTAGAAGTTGTGTAATCCCTAATCCCTATCCCGAGTAGATTCGTGTAATAGTTATATTTGTTATAATTATTGTAATAATTTTGCCACCCGATTCGGACCAATACTCAACACATGAGAACCGGAGGATCCTGAATCCTTAATTCAATGGCATAACAAAGTTATGATAGTTTAGTTGGACACCTGGAAAATCTATCTGATCATTCCTAGAACGTCTTTGGGAAGACGTCTCTAAATGGCGAGGTTAGTGGCAACTTTTAATGATTCTTGTACCTATATGATGGAGTATGGCAGGATACCCTTCATAAGAGATCACCTATATAAGTGAGAAGTAATGGCCACTTCAAAGGAACATTTATGTATCTAAGATATGGTCCAGGGCCGAAATAAACACAACTCGGGAACATGAATGTGTTAGAACTATAGTGTGAATACTATTTTCTTGGTTTACACAAACACTTGAGTACTCCCAAACATTGCGTTACTAAACATCTAGTAAATCCGATAGTATTTTACTAAGAAAAGTTCAAAGTCACAAGCTACCTATTCCGATGAAATAATGGTTTGACAAGGTTTTCAAGCGAGGCTGTAACATGCATGAGTTAATTTCATTCATGTGGGGATTGTTGAAATTTAGTTTTGGAAAATGGCTGTTGACCCTTTTTTGATGGAGGGATAAATGAGATTTTATCCAATTAGGCAATAAAGTATATTGTCTCAAAATAGACAAGAACAACGACAAAGAACAAACTACTAATAGACAGGATAGTCTAACAATGAGGAACATATCCCATGCATTTTCTTATGAACTAAACAACGGCATATAACAATATGCACCACATGTCGAAGAAAACATTGAAGTCCCTTGAAAAATATGTCGATTTTGGTCAAGCCATATTGCATATACATGTTGGTAGTCGATCCGCCTTGGCGTCCACACAAGCGCTTCGGGCAGCCGAACGGCCGAGCGGATCCCAGGGCCGAACCGGTCATAAACTTGATCGTTTCTCGGGTTCGCACAAAAACCGGACCGGGCCGAGACCTTAGAGCCGACCCGGGATCCGGACCAGAAAAACCGAGCAGACCCTACATGAATACGCTCCATAACCACGAATAAGGCCGACCAGAGTAGCAGGAAGCTCGAGGGCCGACCTCATTGTCGGTCATAACAGATAAATATCGAAAGCCCAAAGAACAGGCAGACACGACAGTAAAAGAGAGCTGTCATGCCCCTTCCCAAAGCACACTTAAGAAGGTGACACGTGTCAAAGGAGTCACCTTCATCGTGACAAATGTCATCAGCATATTCATCTCAATCTTCATATTGTCATCTGATGAATGGCTGACATTGCCTATATATAGGGCAGGAGAAAGTACAAAAAGGGGATCCTTTGGAATTCTGAGCATTAAGAAGAGAGAGAAAAAAGAGAGAAAAGAGAGATACTGAAAAAGAATAAAAAAGACTTGTAATTAACAAGCAAACCGAATAGACCGGCATACATTATTCTGCCCGGCTCTATGCTATCAAGAGGTCATTAATAAAATTTAGTGATCAAATATCTTCCACTTTATTTGTTATTTTCTACGTGTCTTCGACCCATTTGTCCCGGTCAGTACACGTGACGTTGACCAAATCAGACGTCAACAGATTGGCGCTAGAGGGAGGGGGCCTGAACCTCCCACCTTGTGGTTAACAGCCACAACCTATGCTTTTCTCGTTCATATTGCGAGCCAATCCTATGCTTTTCTTTAAAATATTTCTTGTTAAGTATATGATTCTCCATCTCTAACCACAAGTGGCGAATTACCATCAGGCCCATCCAAAGGGCCCGTTATACAATAAAGACCACCATTATGAGGTGTACACGCTAAGAAGTTCTCTATCAGGCATGGACGTATCGGACCATTCTTGGTGTACCCATGGTGGACACGACTTTGAGCCAAACTACAATCAGCACGCAGATGTTTTGAAAGGCAATCTGCTGGCGGGGCACGTTGACACACCTTGCGTTCATCCGGAAATAACCACACCCACCAAGGGATGGTAAGATGAAAGCATAGGAATCATCGTAACTATGAGTCGAAAGCATAGGAATCATCGTAATATGAAGTTGAAAGCACAGGAGCCATCGTGACCACGGGCTCTGCCGACTTACCGACCTCTCAGAGGTCATAATTTGAAGGATATTGAGCGTCGCTCAAAATTCCAGAGAAGGTCTCAAAGGGTCCTCGTATCCTTCAAATTAAAGTTGCAGTCAACATATACTGCAACATCTGAAAACTCCTTCGGAATTCCCATCCGCACCCGCGAAGGTCCCGTAATCCGGACGGTAATGGGCCACTACCAAAAACGTCTCCAAGTATTGAGCCATGTGTCGAAAAGCGTGGCGGCCCTTACAAGGGAATTGGAAGTTGAAGCAAAAGTAATCCGTAAAGGAGTTTTCCCCACAATCACACGACCACGGTCGTTAGGATGCCACCGACGAAACCTTAACTCAAAGTGATGAAAAAACCGCGGAAAGTGAAAAATACCAGCAAAACTAGAATAAGCCAAGGAAAAATCTCTATAAAAAAAGAGGGGCCCGGCCGACCGAGTCACTAACAATCCTGCAACGTCCGACCCCAGAAGAATCCTGTGCTCGCGATGACCCGGCCGAAATTGGGACACACCCACAGAGAATTCGTTTCGTAAAGCAAGGTCAATGTGACCTCAGAACTGACCTCGTCGCCCAAAAAGGCGGACCGTCTTCTACAAAACATACAAGGATCATCAGCCTCCAGGCCAATAATCTCATTATTAAACGAGCACTGGGGCCCGACATGGGACCTCCCGGATCCAAGTAGCAAAGCCCGTCAGAACGGAGACTACTAGCTAGAATATGTAAATGACCAAGGATTAATTCATTTGTTGAAAGCCATGAAGGTACAGTCAATAAAATTCGATTCTATTTTCATCTTGGAATCAAATACACTATGAGACCGAGTTCGTCTCGGCACCTCGAATGACCGGCTCCTCCGGCACTATAAGACCGAGTTCGTCTCGGCACCTCGAATGACCGGCTCCTCCGGCACTATAAGACCGAGTTCGTCTCGGCACCTTGAATGACTGGCTCCTCCGGCACTATAAGACCGAGTTCTGCCTCGCACTCGAATGACCGGCTCCTCCGGCACTATAAGACCGAGTTCGTCTCGCACCTCGAATGACCGGCTCCTCCGCACTATAAGACCGAGTTCGTCTCGGCACTCGAATGACCGGCTCCTCCGGCACTATAAGACCGAGTTCGTCTCGCACCTCGAATGACCGGCTCCTCCGCACTATAAGACCGAGCTCGCCTGGCACCTTACAAGACCGGTCCACCCAAGATCGAAAGTCCGAGCTCGCCTGCACTTTACAAGACCGGTCCACCAAGACTGAAGTCCGAGCTCGCCTCGGCACCTTACAAGACCGGTCCACCTGCAGATCAAAGTCCGAGCTCGCCGCACCTTACAAGACCGGTCCACCAAGACCGAAAGTCCGAGTTCGCCTCGGCACCTCATAAGACCGGTCCACCCGCACCGAAAGTCCGAGTTCGCCTGCACCTCACAAGACCGGGTCCACCCGCACCGAAAGTCCGAGCTCGCCTCGGCACTCCATAAGACCGGTCCGCCCGGCACCGAAAGTCCGGCTCGCCTCGGCGCCAAAGACCGGTCCCTCCGGCACACCGAAGGGTGAGCAGAAAACGGCGGTCGACCAACCGGCCCAAACACAAAAAGCAACAAAAGCCATAAAAAGATTTTATTCATTCAAAATAAGCTCTATGTCGAGTACAAAAAGAATGGCACGCAGGCCATACATGGAATAAAACAAAAAATCTACTCGGCTCGGTGCTCTGATCGGTCGCCCGAGAAGACCGCTCCACCTTCGCTGACACGGTCTCCACAGATCTTCGAGCCTGGCGGCCTTCGGCTCATCATCCCCGAGAGCTTCAACCTTTAGGTCGGCCCGAGACCTTATGTAGGCCTGGACCTCCTCAACGGTCTTCCTTCCTTCATGAGATCCAATATCTCATAACAGGTGGAGACGTAGTTAAGGTTGATCAATTCCTCGTATTCGGGTGTCTTCAAAAGCGGTCGCCCGCCGCCAGTGCCCTTGTTATAACCCGCAGACTCGCAAGTATGAACCCGCCTGGTCAATTGCTGCCGGGCCTTAGCACTTTGCAAATGAGCCTCGTACTCGGCCCCGATATCCAGCACCGCTTTTGCTCCTTCCCACCGCCGTGGCCATCTCGCCGGCCTTCCTTTCCATACATCGGCCTCAAAGGCCCGCCTCTCCGTAAGCTCCATCTTACCCTTCAGAGAAGCCATCTCATCCTCCAAAGATTTGATAAGCGAAGGGCGTAGATGGTGTTCCTCCCGTAAGGCCTTGAGATCGGCCGCCTTCTTATGTTTCCCAGTGCGGTCGGCTCCCAGCCGCCTTCACATAGGTGCACAACGCCCGCCCAAAATAGCGTTTCCAAAGTGGATCTGCTCATCCGGATCCATGTCGTTGGTCACCATCTCCATCTTCGGCGTCCGGCCCAAAATGGGGACATAGCTGGACTCAACCACCGATGGGGGACCCGATCGAGCGATTCGGCGGTTGGAGTGGCCGCTTGACGTAGTCGAAACCAGCCATGTCTCCGCCTCTTTCATCCGGCACAAGGTTCTTCCCGATCCTTATTCACCGGGAGATAGTGGCCCTCCAAATCAATCAAGGGCTCCTTACCCTTCGCCCGGCCTCGTCCGTGACAGGCTTAAGGCGGGCACAACGATCTCAGGAAGGGGGAAACCCTCGGTCCCGGGTCATGTTATCTTCAGTGCCCGGCCTCTACTCTCTTCCGCTTGCTCGCGCTCCTACGCTCGGCGGCCTCTGCAGCCTCGCCACCACGCGCAGCGCCTCTTTCCGTCTGCACGAACTCCTACCCCTGGGGCCTGGATGAAGAATATGTGTCAAAAAAAAAAAAAAAAAAAAAAAGAAAAAAAAAAGCTACTCGATGAAGACATTCGCTCGAATTAGTGGATCAAGTCCCGCGCCCAAAGATTGTCCTCGCAATCATAAGGTATGACTTCCTCCGATCAACGGAAGATCCAAAGTCGTTTCAACCCTGGCCGAACAAAGAGGAGGTCTCTGAAGCCGGGATACGTTCTGCACAAACAACAAATTATGAGCGTTAGACAAAAAAAAAAGGAACAGCAGCAAAAAAATACGACACTTACTCATTTTGGCAACAAAGTCTTCGGGGACCCGAAGCTCGGCGTCTATCACGCCAGGTTCCCACTCATCAACCTAGCACAGCCACGCCCCCCCTACATAGAACCACTGTTCTTTCCATCTATGTATGGTCTCCGGCACATCCACCAATTCCTTATACATCGCGTGCCGGGCTGTCAAATAAAACCAACCAGAGCCAGATCGGCCGACCGACCTCCATAAAAAGAGACTGTTAATCTCTTCAAAACTGGGCTCGGTCCATCCATGCTGACTAAAAAGAATTAGAAGACCCACCATCCGGGCCCAAGAATTCGGGTGAATTTGGGCAATACAAAGACCCCACTGCCTCAACCACCGGGAAAGAACCAACGGCAGAGGGAACCTTAGCCCAGACAACAAAGAGCGGTAATACACCGCCGTGCATCCGACAGGAGGGGTGTGGGGTCTCTCCTCTGGGTCCGGAACAAACATCCGCACCACCGCGGGTATCTTAAATCGCCCCCGCCAAGCCTCCAGTTGCCCATCGGTGACCGTGCTGCGTATCAAGGCCGAATCCCATTCCGCCTCCACAAAAGGAGACGGCCGAGGCCGAACCCAGCCCCCAGTCTCGCCACCTGCCGTCAAAGACGTCGCCACCTCCACGTCTCCAGAATCCGGCGATCTTGCGACCTCGCCTCCATTCTCATCGCTCCAGTCAACGGGAGCATCACCTATCGACAAATCTGCCACTCCCGTGCGGTCTGGGGACACAACTGACTCCTCCGCCGTATTCCTCCGCTCCGACATCGTAAAATAAGAAAAAAGAGGAGGAGGAGCAAGCTTACCAGGAAAGTCGGCGAAACCAGAAAAGAAGAAAAATTGCCGGAAAAGATCTCTCTCTGCAATAAAAATGGCGAAGGAGGCAATGAAGAAGAAGACACTCTATATTTATAGGATGAGACAGGGGCATTAAATACTAAAGCGGCGATTCATAATCATCACGAAGATTAAGAACGCGTGAGACACCGCGACGAATTACATCCCGCCACGCGTCCCCCTCACTATGACTCTTGGAGATCCCGAAGTCAAATCGATGCGACTCTCAAAGATATGTCCCTTCAAGGGATCTTATCCACCCCCAAATCGGATCGACCAATCAAACGATTCCAAAGACCGGCCAAACCGCACGACTCGACTCGGGGCCCTTGTTGGTAGTCGATCCGCCTTGGCGTCCACACAAGCGCTTCGGCAAATTAACGGCCGAGCGGATCCTGTGGCCGAACCGGTCATAAACTTGATCGCTTTCTGTTCGCACAAAACCGACCGCCGAGACCTTAGAGCCGACCGGATCCCACTTAAAACCGAGCGCACCCTACATGAATACGCTCCATAACCACGAATAAGGCCGACTGCAGAGTAAAGAAGCTCGAGGGCCGACTCATTGTTGGCCATAACAGATAAATATCGAAAGCCCAAAGAACAGCAGCAGACACGCAGTAAAGAGAGTCGTCATGCCTTCCCAAAGCACACTTAAGAAGGTGACACGTGTCAAAGGAGTCACCTTCATCGTGACAAATGTCATCAGCATATTCATCTCAATCTTCCTATTGTCATCTGATGAATGGCTGACATTGCCTATATATAGGGCAGGAGAAAGTACAAAAAGGGGATCCTTTGGAATTCTGAGCATTAAGAAGAGAGAGAAAAAAGAGAGAAAAGAGAGATACTGAAAAAGAATAAAAAAGACTTGTAATTAACAAGCAAACCGAATAGACCGGCATACATTATTCTGCCCGGCTCTATGCTATCAAGAGGTCATTAATAAAATTTAGTGATCAAATATCTTCCACTTTATTTGTTATTTTCTACGTGTCTTCGACCCATTTGTCCCGGTCAGTACACGTGACGTTGACCAAATCAGACGTCAACAATACAAATTCTAAAATGAGCACCTTCAAGAGCATGTTCTGTACTTGTTTCCCTTTAACAGCCTGGCTAAGATGCACCGCTCACATAAAAATTCCTGTCAAGCCAGTTTAATAGAGCCACCCATGCCTTATGAACATGAGGACAGTCAAATAGCAAGTGATCCAGGGTTTCTGGGGCATTATCACAAAACACACAAGTAAGATCCATCTGCACATGGAGCCTCTGCAGCCTATCTTTTGTGGCCAACCTCCCCCATAGATCAAGCCAAAGAATGAACTTTTCTCAAGGATTTCACATGTTGTGAAGCGCAAGTCCCTCCAAGGTACCTTACCTACAGTTGGCCTCAGAACAGAGTAGACAATTTTAATATGGGACATGGGTTGAACTAACTGTTCACACCATTTATCCTCATTAGCCACCAACTGTATGTGCTTCAAATTCTTCTTAAACATGTATGATGCATCAACAGGTACATCCATATTCACAACATCATTATCTTTAGTATAATAAGAGTGCACCAACCTAATCCGTAACTTGTCAGCCTTAAGATGGAGAGCCCACAAAAGTTTCAGGTGTCGACCCTTTTTTCTGGAAAAAAAATTAAGTGACTTCCATTTATCAAAAGTAGAATAAAATTATAATCATAATCTAAGTTCTGAAGACATAAGAATAGCATCCGAAATTTCTCAAAACTAAATTTCTTGTGAATGAGAAATTAATTATTGAAGTTGGCCATTAAAGTGTCGAGGAGTTGAGAAAATGATATTATGAGATAAAACCCATCCCATATTGAAAATGAATAATAGAAGTTCAATATATGTACTCCCAGATTAACACATGGAGTAAGTGAATGTGAATGAGGGCGTTTTTAGAAAAATATAAAATTAAAAAGTATCTTGAAGAAGAATCAAGCATATCAATATGAGACACCAACAAAAGAATACAAACTATCAATTTTGTACGGATACCATACTTCTTTTCATCATACAGTTCATGAAGTTAAATATGGAGGTCACGGTAGCTGGCACCAATTTTTTTTGGGGAATATGGGGGAGGGGGGAGACCCCAACAAAGACTGTGGAGACTAATCTGCATGAAGTCTACAAGCACTTGCAATACCCATAGCATCCTCCCGAATCATGTCACGAGCTTGTTGGAAATAAAACGCAGCGGAAGCATCGGGGTTCTGATTTATTAAAATCGGCCCTCATGAACTAGATCTATTTAGGCTCGTCAAATAATTAATTAACAGATTAATAAGCAATTTAGACGAACAAAATTAATCTACGCGTCTAACTATGATAATTCGTAGTATTCTTCCTAGATCTAAGAGATCTAAGAATACGCTACCTTTGAAGCAAAGTCTTCGAATTCTACTCTCGACCTCCTTCTATTTCTACCATTAGGTCTTCTAGAGTATGATCCTGCCTATATCCGGATGTCGTGTGGGCAACAATCTACCGAATTTTGCTAGGACTTTAACTTGGGATCGGTCGAACCTTTTTCTTTAGAGTCACTCGATTTTTCCTTATATTCTAGTATTATGTAAACACTCTTAGAAAAATTAATGTGTTATCTAAATTGTGGAATCAAAGACACAAGTCAAGATCCACAATTAAACACAAGACAAAATATCGATTTCACAAGTTGGAATAACCATCATCACGGCCGAACCCATAAGTCCTATTTATCGGTGTTATGGACTACTCTAGGGATCTTAAGGAGGATTAGGGAAGGACTCCTAATAGACCTCAAATTTCCATATTAGGCCATTTCCTAATATATTGAGTCTATTAACATCAACTCAGTCCACTAAAGAGTTAATATTGCACTTCCTACCCAAATCCCGATTTACGAAATCGGGCTCCTTATTTAAATATATCATTTCTCGTGTTTAAGATATCGAATGTCCATTAATTAATTTAAGCTAATGATAGCTTTAATTAATTAATATCTTATCCAAGAGTAGTACCACTCGAACCTTATTATTATATCGGAATTAAACTCACATGCATGGTTAATATAATAATCATTATCGAGCTCCTCAAGGGGACATCATCAACATGCACGAGTCGGGGCACGATTTCTAGTAATAATAATAATTGTCACATAAATAATATTATTGCCCAAGATACGAAGCTTATTGAGTCGATCATTTTGACTCTCACCCATGGTAAATCAAAGCAATAAGTATTATAAATACATAATTAAATATTATATACTTAGAATTGAGAAACAATAATTATCCGAGATTTACATTCTTCTTACAGTCAGTACAGAAGAAACTATCTCACGTCGATCCAGTTCAATGTATGCAAATACGCTAATGTATGCTAATAGTCAAGACCAACTAATCTCAAGCATACACTACAACCTTTCACATAATTTGTCTAACGATTATATAGGTTGTGAACTATTATATTATTTTATAAGGCACCGATAAAGTGTATTCTGTGTGACACCAACACACCATATTATCTACAATATAAAATAATTAAACATTTCATTTGCATAACCATAACGTGAATAAATATGAAAAATATGTGATTAAATGTAATTAATATTCTCATAGGTAGTAACAGGGAAATAAGGTAATACAAGCATAAAGTATGATTTGCAGTATACAACCCTAACAATCTCCCACTTATACTCAAAGCATGCTTTTAAGTATATTACTCTATTACATAGTCTCTCATTTCTCACACTTATACTCAAAGCAATGCTGCCATACATCGTAATTTCTTTTCTTCCATATACCTTTCAAAAACTTTTGAAGGTAGGCCTTTTGTGAAAGGATCAACAAGATTATCTTCCGATGCAACCCTGGATACAACTACGTCTCCTTCCTTTACGAAGTGTCGTATGATGTGGTACTTGCGGTTGATATGTTTACTTTCTTTGTGGGCTCATTGTTCCCTCGAATTTGCGACCACACCGGTATTATCACAATAAAGTGTAATACTATTTGGCAAATCGGAATCACATCTAAGTCCTGCAGGAAGTACTTGAGCCATACCGCCTCTTTGGCTGCCTCAGCGGCTACCACGTACTCGGCTTCCATGGTAGAGTCCGAGATGCATTTGTGCTTCACACTCCTCCAACTAGTGGCTCCACCTCCTAGGCTAAACACATAGCCCGAAGTAGACTTGGACTTTCTTTGTCTAATGAAAAATCTGAGTCAGTATAACCCACCGGACACAGGTTGTCTGATTGATATACTAGCATATACTCATAGTCCCTATCAGGTACTTGAGTATGTGCTTGAAAGCAATCCAGTGTCCTGGTCCTACGGCATGACAGATATCTGTTCTAGTGCAAAGCATAGCATACATGAGGCTTCCCACAGCTGACGCATAAGGGATCAACATCATGTCATCTATCTCCTTTTGTGTCTTGGGACACATATCCTTAGATAGTTGAATTCCATGTCTGTAAGGTAGAAAACCTTTCTTAGAATTCTCCATGCTAAACCACTTTAGCACTGTATCGATATAGGATGCCTGAGATAAGCACAACATCCTTTTCTTACGATCACGAAAGATCCTGATTCCAAGGATGTGTTCTGCTTCTCCCAAATCCTTCATATCGAACTCCTCAGATAGCCATACCCATACGTCCGACAATTCCTTCACATTGTTTCCAATCAGAAAGATATCATCTACATACATGACAAGAAACACCAACATATTTCCATCGCATTTCTTATACACACAACTCTCACTCAGACATTGGACGAATCCATATGACTGGACTAGCTCATCAAATCAAGAGTTCCAAGATCTAGATGCTTGCTTAAGTACATAAATGGATCTCTTAAGCTTGCACACTAAGTGCTCTTCTCCTTCAGTAATGAATCCCTCTGGTTGGCGCACGTAAATTTCCTTGTCTAGAGTTCCATTCAAGAATACAGTCTTGACATCCATTTGACAAATCTCCAGATCCAAATGCACAGCTATAGCTAAAAGAATTCAGATTGACTTAATCATGGCTACCGGAAAAAAGGTTTCATCATAATCGATACCCTCTTTCTGAGTGTAACCTTTCGCAACAAGCCTCACTTTGAAGGTTTCAACCTTCCCATCACCTCCTTTCTTTCGCTTGTAGACCTATTCACTCCTAATGGCTTGTACCCTATCAGGTAGTTCTATTAGCTCTCACACTTGATTGGAATCCATAGATCCTATTTCTGATTCTATTGCTACTTACGAGGAGTCAGCATCTTTATCTTGGATTGCCTCCTTGTAAGTCTACGGATCTGATTCATCTTCGCCTGGGATTGAGTTCGAAGACAGTCCCATGCCTATGAATCGTTCCGATTGACGAACAACCCTCCCATTATGACGAGGCAAATCCTGAGTTGGTGTAGAAGTCTCAAAATTGATATGTGGTGTAGTGTTAGTTGGCATTTGTACGATTGGTATAGACGGAGTCTCGCCCCTCAACTCTTCCAGAATTATTTTGCTCATGGGCTTGTGACTAATCATATAATCCTCTTCCAGGAATCGGTCATTGGTGCTAACAATGACCTTCTGATCCTGGGGACTATAAAACAAGCCACCATTCGTTCCCTTACGATATCCTACAAACACTCGTACTTCTGTACGAGATGCCAACTTATCAGCTTCCTTATTCAGCATATGTGTTGTAGTACCCCAAATCCGAACATGTCCTAGACTAGGCTTTCGCCCATTCCACAGTTCCGTGGGTGTTTTTGGAACTGATTTCGACTAGGTTTAGAATGTACACCACTGTTTCCAAGGCGTATCCCCAAAACGAAATAGGTAAATCCAAATAACTCATCGTTGATCTAACCTTTTCTAAAAGAGTTATGTTCCTTCTCTCAGCAACATCATTTTGTTGTGGAGTTCCCGACACCTGTGAGCTGGGACGAAATACCCTCATTTGCAAGAAACCCAAAAACTCTCCACTAAGGTATTGGTCACCACGATTAGTGACTTGATACTCTTCCCATGACGATTCTCCGTTTCAGCCTTAAAGTCTGTAAACTTGGCAAGGGCTTCAGACTTACGTCGCATCAAATATATGTATCCATATCTCGAATAATCATCTATAAACGTGATGAAGTATTCGAAACCACCCCTAGCCTGGACGTTCATTGGACCACATACATCCGTATGAACCAATTCTAACACATTTTGAGCACGGTTTCCCTTAATTTTAGAAACCCTTTTGGTCATCTTACCTTCGAGACAGGATTCACAAATTGTAAATGACTCAACTTGGAGGTCATCCAATGGGCCATCATATACCAATCTTTGAATTCTCCTAAGGTTTACATGACCTAACCGTAAATGCCATATATATATGTTTGGTTTATGCTCGAAAGTTCTTTTCTCTTTTTAGGTTTAGACAAAGAGTTAAGTGATTTATGCATCGGAGTTTGTGCAGTATTAACGACATACAGTCCATCATTAAAAATACCTTTGCAAATATATTCACCGTTTCTTTTCCTAATAATAGCATCATCACCAAAAGAAACTGAATAACCATCGCATTTTAATTTAGAAACCGAAATCAAATTCATTCTAAAATCCGGTACTAATAATACATTATTAAGGACTAATATTCTATCATTAATCTTCAACTGCACAACTCCCACTGCAATAGTCATAGGCCTGGAATAGTCACCCCCAGTTGATAGTAATCTCGCCCGCACTAAGCTGCTTGGTTACCTTAAAACCATGCGAACCAAAGCAAACATGATCAGTGGAGCCTTAATCAACCATCCATGAAGTGGAAGAACAAGCTGCCAAACATATTTTGACTACTAGTGTACGAGACATACCTTTCTTAAGAGCAGGGCAGTCCGCTTTAAAATGTCCTTTCTGACCGCACTTGTAGCACTTTTTCTTTGGATTTTTGTTTGCCTCAGGGCGAGGAGCCTTGCTTTTCACCTTTAGAGTTGCCACTTATTTCTTCTTCTTCCCCCACTTGGGTTCAGAAGTCAAAACATCAGTAGCCTTAAGAACTTGATACCCTTGCCTAAAGAGACCTTCTGCAGCTTGAAGCTCTGTCAGCAATTCCGCCAAGGTATACTCCCTGCGATTCATATTGTAGTTTAGGCGGAACTTCTCAAAGCTCCTGGGTAAGGTGCCTAGGATGATATCGACCTGTGTTTCCGCATCAATAGTAGCCCCTAAGATATCAAGTTCGTTTAGATGAGAAATCAGCTCTAGAACATGATCCCTTATCGGGGTTCCTTCAGGCATTTGAGTCGTCATCAAGACCCTCATAGCATTTTGCCTAGCCGCCCGGTTCTGATGACCAAACATCTCGCCGAGATTTTTCATCATTTCCGCGGCCGTGCCCATGTTGTGATGCTGATGCTGCAATACATTTGCTAAAGAAGCCAAGATGTAATAGCAAGCCATCTCATCATATTTCTTCCATCTGCGGTATTCTTTCACCTCATCAGGTGTCGAATCCGTATCTGGTTCCAATAGGCATTCCTCAGTTAGAACAAACTTGTGTTCTTCAGCAGTCAGGACAATATTAAGATTGCGTTTCCAATCAGTAAAGTTAGTGCCATCTATTTTGTTTTATTTGAGAATTACAACAAGTGGATTGAAAAACATCTGAGATAAAATTAAAACATTCATCACATACTGCATATAAAAATATATTGAAAAACCTCAAGACACAATATATATGCTAGCAACCAACACCTCGAAAAACCTGCATATGTAAGCCACGATCGTGTGGGCATTTACACACACATTTTTCAAGTAGAGTTTTACATCTTTAATTTTACTATCTAGTCAATTTACGTTATGACAAGTATAATTAATAGTTGGTTCCTCTTGGCCATGTATTAATTAACATAGATTCCGATGGGGAGCTTGTTAATTAATACATCTAAGTGAACACCATAATTAACATCCTTAAAATTTTATCTTTAAATAATAGTCCTACAGATGGAGAGGTCCTATCATAAAAAAATAATATTTACCTTATGTTATCATTTGAAATTTAAAACTAGTGAACCTATAATTATCACATCTGATATGGAGGAATACCCTAATGTCAACGCGCATGCTAATTACTTCACAATTTAAATTAATTATGGAGACCAATTTGATTTTATTTAAAAAAATAAATCAATTTAATCACTTAGTTATTTTAACCTTGAGGTTTTTAATTTCTCGTCCTAACGTGCAAGAAACATATCACGCATACATCCATACATGCCATACATCCAAAACAATAAAAACCAACAATAAAATAAATTGGATAATTAAATCCAATTCTCATGGATTTTATTCCTCGTTTTGAATAACGAGAATATCTTCGGCTCGAAATCTCCAACTGCTTCAAGCATCTCGTCACCTCTTCTCAGTCGGCCCACAAAATTTCCAAATTTAGAAACTTTCTTTTTCATGCAAAATTAATTGCACAAGAAAATTTCAAATTTAAATATTGTGCACCAACGGACGCAACGAACGGCGGAAAAGACGAACAGGACCATACATTGGACGACCCGACCCGGACAGCCCGACCCGCTGCATTACCTAACCCAACAAGTGGCATTCGCGGCCTGGCCCGCATGCTCTAGGCCGTACCCGATCGTTAGGTGGCTGGTCTCGGTCCGTTCGTCCGATCGGGACTCCTTTTCGTGCTGGACTTCTTTTACCTTCGTACTTTGTGTATTACAACTCGATTATAATTTTACACGAAATAAAATACACCGAATTTACAACAAAATTACAAGGAAAAATAAAATCATATTCTACCCGTGGATTTTTTCACTGGAAAAACTTATACATGCCTCAAAACCGGGACAAATTACCAAAAATGCATAAAATATAAATTAAATCATATAGCCATGATAATTGGACCATATTCACCTCGAAGACAATTCTAGCAAAAATATTACAAATATCATAATATATGAATATTCCTAAATTGCTAGTAATTAATCACAAATTAATTAAATTGAACGGAACCTAAAAACCGGCTCCGATGCAAATTGTTGGAAATAAAACGCAATTGAAGCTTCGGGGTTCTGATTTATTAAAATCGGCCCTCATGAACTGGATCTATTTAGGCTCGTCAACTAATTAATTAACAGATTAACTAGACGAATAAAATTAATCTACGCGTCTAACTATGATAATTCGTAGTTTTCATCCTAGATCTAAGAGATCTAAGAATACGTTACCTTTGAAGCAAAGTCTTCGAATTCTACTCTCGACCTCCTTGTATTTCTACCTTTAGATCTTCTAGAGTATGATCTTGCCTATATCATGATGTCGTGTGGGCAACAATCTACCGAATTTTCCTTGGACTTTAACTTGGGATCGGCTGAACCTTTTTCTTGAGAGTCACTCGATTTTTCCTTATTTTCTAGTATTATGTAAACACTCTTAGAAAATTGATGTGTTATCTAAATTATGGAATCAAAGACACAAGTCAAGATCCATAATTAAACACAAGACAAAAAATCAATCTCACAAATTAGAATAACCATCATCACGGCCGAATCCATAAGTCCTATTTAAGGAGGATTAGGGAAGGACTCCTAATAGACCTCAAATTTCCATATTAAGACATTTCCTAATATATTGAGTCTATTAATATCAACTCAGTCTACTAGAGAGTTGATATTGCAATTCCTACCCAATTCCAAATTTATGAAATCGGGTTCCTTATTTAAATTTATCATTTCCAGTATTTAAGATATCGAATGTCCATTAATTAATTTAAGCTACTGACAACTTTAATTAATTAATATCTTATCCAAGAGTAGTACCACTCGAACCTTATTATTATATCGGAATTAAATCCACCTGCAAAGTTTAATATAATAATCATTATCGAGCTCCTCAAGGGGAAATCATCAACCTGCACGACTTGGGACATGATTTTTAGTAATAATAATAATTGTCATATAAATAATATTATTGCCCAAGATATGAAGCTTATTGAGTCGATCATTTTGACTCTCACCCATGGTAAATTAAAGCAATAAGTCTTATACATACACAATTAAATATTATATACCTAGAATTGAGAAACAACAATTATCCGAGATTTACGTTCTTCTTACAATTAGTACAAAAGACACTATCTCACGTCGATCCAGTTCAATGTATGCAAATACGCTAATGTATGCTAAAAGTCAATACCAACTAATCGCAAGCATACACTACAACCTTTCACATAATTTGTCTAACAATTATATAGGTTGTGAATTATTATATTATTTTATAAGGCACCGATAATGTGATATTCCGTGTGACACCAACACACCACATTATCTACAATATAAAATAACTAGACATTTTATTTGCATAACCATAACGTGAATAAATATGCAAAACATGTGATTGAATGTAATTAATATTCTCATAGGTACTTACAGGGAAATAAGGTAATACAAGCATAAAGTATGCTTTGCAGTATACAACCCTAACAGAGATTCCACTGGAGCGGTGTCAAAGATTTTCAACCCCAATGAAAACTGTAAGGCGTGTTTTGCCATAAAGTCAGCCATTTTGTTCAGTTCATGGTAAATCTGACAAACATGGATGTCCCAATCTTTCTCTTTAGATCTTCTACATTCTTGTAGTATATTTCTCATATTCCCTGCGGCTCTCTCGATTATTCTTGTATCATTAGTTTCGTCGACAACCCTTTGAGAGTCACTTTCAACCCAAAGCTTTCTTATACCCTTTTTTCAAGCAAGTTTTAGGCTTGTAAGAACATCTCTAGCCTCAGCTTCATCAATCGAACATGATCCTAAATTTAATGAGAATTCCGTAGTTTCAAACCCATGTTCATCCTGAATGACCCCTCCGCTCCCAGCATGATTCGTCGTGTTATTTACGCTGCCATCTGTGTTGAGCATCATCCATCATTTATCTAGTTTATCCCATCGAATCCAAGTTTCTTTTTTATTTATAACACTCCCTCCCTATCTAATTGCTTGGAGAAATGCTCTTTCTATTTGCGTGCACTAGCTTCGAAGCCAACTGATCTTCGGTTCGATATCTTTGATGATATTAAAGAAGACTTCTTCATTCTACCACTTCCAAAGCCATCAATAGGTAACTGCAAAACTGCATTCTATATTCCTAGTCCTTCTTTTGCCTCTCTCACCCTCACATTTTTATACGGCCAAAGGTCGAACGATTCATCCCAGTTTCAGTCTGTGGCCATTCATGGGGCTACTCTTCTCCAAATCGCATCAGCGGTAGGACATCTCCTCAAGATATGGTCCACACTTTCTGGGGCTCCTCTGCATTTGTGACAAGAATCTTCTTGCGTGAACCCACTTTTTTTCCATTCCACATTAGTGCCTGTGTTTAACGAGCCAAATGAGTAAAATCATCTTATTTGGAACTTTCAGCTTCTAGATTTTGCTCCTGCTGGAATGTCATCGATCACCTGCATTACCACATGTAATATCATAAGGAGACTATTGGCCACAGTATATAATTATACAGCTTAGAAGGGGGGGTTATGTAATATCCGGATAAATTGTTGAGTATTTTCATCCATATTTGAAAACTGTATTATTCGAATTTGTGATATCAATAATCGAAGTATGATCTTTCCCGTATTCGTATCCACGTGCATGATCATATCAACCTTGTAAATTTATACATGCAACTACGTCGTAGCGTACGCTAGCTAGTAAGAGTAGCATACGTTACGAGTCACAGATAGCGTACGCTATGAGCAAGGCATAGCATACGTAAGGCAGTTAATTATTGATAAGATTGGTCGGCACATGGACGACCTCGGGACGGATACAAGATAAGATTCCCCGCGTGGCCCGGACAGCTTTTTGAAAAAGCAGGTCAACTGAGATTAACGTACGCTAAGGGATGTACATAGCGTACGCTAATTATGATTATTATATACGTAACTTAATGGTGTAGCGTACGTAAGCGTGTACAGAATCGAGACAGTAAGCTATCATTTGACGATAATGTACGCTATGCACAAGGGCTAATGTATGTTAAGGTTAAATTATAAATGGGACAGCACCCCATTTCATTTCATTTCGTTCCCTTCACTTGTCTTTCACCTCCCTTCATTTCCAGAGAGTTCCCAGCCACCTAAAACACCCATAGACCATCTATACTTGGTCATTGGAGATTGGATATCACTTATACTTGATCATTGAAGTTGAGAAACATCTTGGATTGGCACACAAGCAACTGGAGTTGGACTCTTCCTATTGTCTCGGTGTTTTCTTCATCTTAAGGTATGTTAATTCTATCTCCAACCTTGGATTCGTGTTCTTAAGGATGTTATGATCATACTACCGAGAATATTAGGTTCTATAGATGATTTATTCAACCAAACATCATGTTTAGTAAGTTGGGATGATTATGCTTAAGTTACCATTATTGAGAACATTATAGATGGAATCTTGTTACGACAAACAATAAGAGTAGTGTTATGAGATTGATAATCCGTATTGAATGGAGATTCCATAATGATAGTAGACTTGGTATGGATATCACTTTTCTAAACGGACTTAGGAAAGAGGAATCATCGAAGGTCGTAACATTTCTTATAAGTTGGGTTGGTTAATTAATCTTCATGATGAAATGTGAATGTATTGATGATATTGGTAACAAGTGTATCAACCTTAGATTACTCGAACTACGTAAGAGAATTTGTAATCAAGATTGGAGTATAACATCATGATGATATGCTTATCCTTGAATTTGGAAGATATTGAACATCATTGGATCATTCAGGTTTGCATGAGTAAATGTATGTGTGAGTATAACATACGTTAAGCATTATGCATTACGTACATTATGCCATCAGTCAAGACAGTCATCTGATCAGAGAAGAAACTGTCAAATGCATGCTTAACGTGCGGTAGGCTTCGTAGCTTACGTATGCTAATGAGCAGGCTTAACGTACGCTACGTTGGGTACGTAACGTATGTTATGCAGATCAGGCAGGGTTTGTAATGTTAAACTTTCGGCCGTAGTTTGGATTGTTAGATGTTCGTAGGTTAGTTATTCGACGTGAGATGAACTCTATATTATTTCTTATGTTTAAGGTTCGAGCTTTGCAACGTGATTAATCGAAGGGGCGATCTTCGAGTGTATTGATATTCGTCGAAGTTTTATCCTTGTCATCAATTCGAGGCAAGTACCCTAATTATAGTTGTTCGTATTATGTTGGTTATCTATTTGTTGTAATGTGCATATGTGTTGTGATTAATGGTCCACCATGCGTTGGTCTGACGGGATCATCATGGGAATCTATAGTTGTATGCACTGGATCGTTGGACAGGTAATTCCACCATGCGTTGGTCCGACGGGATCATCATGGGAATCTAGAGCTGTGTGCGCTGGATCGTTGGAATACCATCAGTATGTTGATATTGTCGTAATATGTTATGTGTTGCTATTATTTCTCGTTGGAGAAACTTGTCATGATTATTGTTGAATAAATCATTGTTGCATAATTATCGTACTTGTACTAGCATCATTGTGCTAACCCCTTCGGGGGTGAACATTTGTTTTATGTTCAGGATCCAGGAGAGCGGGAAAACAACCACTGGAGTTGCATGACGATGAGGGTACAGAGTGATATTCCGGCCGGGTTTAATTGTTAGATGTTTGTGTGATTTAAATAAGTACTCGAGTACGTTGTCTTTTGTTATGTTGGATTTGGCTATATATTAATGTTCTTCGCTGGATGTTTGTATCTTTCAGTACTGGTTCAGAACCATTGTATTTCATTTCAGTTACTTTCATTTGTTGGTATTTGTTATTGTCTTTTCATCTCATCAGTCTTGTAAATTCTTACGTAAAAGATTTACGGCGCTGTAGTATTCCTGAATATATCGGGGGTGTTACATAATATGGTATCAGAGCTAAGATTACGGATATCTTGGCCGTTGGGTTAAAATAGGGGTCGTATATGTCTTTTGAGGTAACCGGCCGTGAATAACATCACTGTATTGCCTACGTCTTCGTGCGAGCGGTGGTTGTAAGTTCCTAAACTCTATCTCGTCCTTTACATGTGATACCTCTTTATGCTTGAACGTCAGAATGATATTGTTACCCATATATGGAGTATTTATGCTTACAGTATGTTGAGAGGAGGACGTGGACATGGTTGCGGTCGCGGACGCAGACGAAGGAATGCTAAGAGAGAAGCTTCACCTTCAAATCAGGCTAGCCACAGCTCAGGCGAGCCACAAGAATCTATTAACAATGAACCAGAACCTACTGTTCCCGACATCCTTCGTCAGGTGGTCAACCATATGACTCAGTTTGCTCAGGTTGTGGACCAAATGCAAGTGGCAGTAGGATTGCAACAAGGAGAGAGACAGCAAGGCATCCCAGACTTGGGAAATCGAGGATACCGATGGCTCCAGGAGGTGGCGAAAATGCATCCGCCAAAGTTTGACGGTTTCTCGGAGACGCCGACGTGGGATCACTGGCTTAGGGAGTTGGAGAAAGTATTCGCAGGGATTAACTGCCCAGATGATCGTAGAGTTCCCATAGCCCAGTAATTTCTGACAGGGGAAGCGTCCAAGTAGTGGGAAGCCATCCGACCAATAGATCACGATGCCGACTAGGGAGAATTTAAATTGATGATGGAAGCTCAGTACTTCCCTCGTCCAGTGAGGGAATCCAAGGTTCGAGAGTTTTTCTCCGCGCAGCCTTCAGATGTGCCAGTATCTCAGACGATTAAGACGTTTAACCAGCAGCTGGCATTTGTTTGACACCTGGTCAGGACAGATGCAGAAATGATGATCCACTTTGATATGAGAATGGAACCAGAGAAACAGAGGTACATGTCTGGTTTTTAATGCACCACTCTCCGTTAGTATCAGGATAAAGCGTTGGCATATGAGATTAAAGAAGCAGCGATGGAAAAATTCTCAGAATCCAAGAAACAGAAAGTGTCTGGTAATATCACGGAGCACAAGAGCAGTAGGCCCCGCAAAGCCCAGTCATACTATCATTCATTCAAGAAACCTCTGCATCCATCCAAGAGTGGAAAGAACTTCAGAGCGGCATCAACACTGACAGATGTGGTCAAAAGCTATTTTAATTGTGGTCGCCCAGGACACCTTTGGCGTGATTGTTTCTGTTCCCCAGTAACATGTTATGATTGAGGAGAGGAAGGGCATCGTGCAATGTTATGCAAGGATGCCACGAAGTTAATGGAGCTCGTACTTCGCAGCTGGCTCATAAAGAAGCAAGTGTTCAGCAGACGCAGCAGAGTGTCCAGCTACCCCAGAGTTTTGGTCGAGGACGAGGCAGAGGACAGTTCGACCGAAAGGGAGCATCGAGTGCCGGATCCGTTTCTCCACGCCTGTATGAGATGAGGAGGGCGGACGATCAGGATGATGCTGTCGCATCAGGTACCGTTCAGATCCTTACACAACCAGTTAGCGTTTTATTCGATACAAGGGCTATGCATTCGTTTATATCGTTGTCTTATGTTAATCGTTTGAACATTTCTGGTTTTCATAATTGTGAGCCTTATGTTGTAGGTTTACTGAGTGGAGAGAGAATTGTGGGGAACTTAGAAACTAGAGATTTTCCTGTATCAATTGGAGGCAGGGAGTGGCCCTCAAATTTGATTGTGATAGAAATGCAAGGAGACAACCTGATTCTCGGAGATGATTGGCTTAATCGATATGATGCTATTGTAAACTACCGGAAGAGGAATATCTCGATGATGTTTGAAGATGGTTCCGAAATATTGTTTGAGGGATGGAGACCAGGAAGCTCAGGAAAGATGATCAAAGCAATGAAAGTTGCCAAACTGCTAAAACAGGGATGTACTGGATACTGGTGTTACGCTATGAAGAAGGAAGACGAAAAAGTAGAACTTTCATCCATTCCTGTGGTGAACGAATTCCCGGATGTGTTTCCTGATGAATTACCTGGACAACCTCCACGACGAGATGTAGAATTCACCATTGAGCTGGAACCAGGAGCTACACCGATTTCTAAGGTGCTGTATCGTATGGCACCTACTGAGATGTAGGAATTGAAGAAGCAACTGAAAGAGTTACTGGACAAAGGCTATATTCAGCCAAGCGTTTCGCCCTGGGGTGCACCAGTTCTTTTTGTCTGGAAGAAAGATGGATCACTTCGATTGTGTATTGACAATCGAGAGATGAACAAGATGACGATCAAAAACAAGTATCGGTTGCCACGAATTGATGATTTGTTTGACCAGTTACAAGGAGCATCAATAATTTCTAAGATCGATCTAAGATCGGGATATCATCAGTTGAGGATTAAGGAGTCCGATGTTCCGAAGTCAGCATTCAGAACTCGCTACGGACACTATGAGTTTGTAGTGATGCCGTTTGGTCTCACTAATGCACCTGCCGTATTCATGCAGTTGATAAATCGAGTGTTCATAGAGTATTTGGACAAATTTGTAGTGGTGTTTATTGATGACATTCTGGTTTATTCCAAGAGCTAGGAGGAACACGCGCAACATTTACAGATCGTATTGGACCTCTTGAGGAGTGAACAATTGTATGCCAAACTCTCTAAGTGTGAATTCTGACTAAAGGAAGTGATGTTCCTCGGTCATGTGGTATCAGCGGAAGGAGTCCGGGTAGATCCCCAGAAAGTTGAAGCAATTATGGATTGGAAACCTCCTAGAAACATGACGGAAGTTAGAAGTTTCCTAGGACTTGCTGGGTACTATCGTCGGTTTGTGGAAGGGTTTTCCAAAATTACCCGCCCACTTACTCGATTACTGTAGAAAACCCAAAAGTTTGAGTGGAACGAGATGTGCCAGACCAGTTTTGATGAATTGAAGAAGAGATTGACAACGGCACCAATTTTAGCACTACCACAGGGAACTGGAGGATTCATAGTTTATAGTGACGCTTCAAACCAAGGTCTCTAGTGTGTACTGATGCATAATGAGAAGGTGATCGCCTATGCATCACGACAGTTGAAGCCCTATGAATTAAATTATCGAACGCATGATTTGGAGTTGGCAGATGTTGTTTTCGCCTTGAAAATTTGGAGATATTATTTGTATGGGACTCACTATCATATCTTCACGGATCATAAGAGTTTCAAATACATTTTCAGTCAGAAAGAGTTAAACATGCGGCAGAGGAGATGGCTGGAATTGATTAAGGACTATGACTTGGAGATTCTTTATCATCCAGGCAAAGCAAATGTAGTGGCCGATGCACTGAGCCGCAAGCCTGTTTCTATTCGAATGCTGGAGAATCTCACCCCCCAGATCAGCATTCAACGAGAATTGATTTGCAAAGGAATTGAAATATGGTTGCAAAGAGTCCAAGGACAGCTGTGTGTGATGGAACTAACTTCATCATTAACCGAAGAAATCAAATCTAAGTAATTAGATGATCCTATGATGATTTGGTTACGTGATGAAGTAAGTGAAAGGCCCCAGGATTCGTAATTCATGATGATGGAGTTTTGAGATTTCAGAGCCGACTTTGTGTTCCCGATGTCGATTTTTTAAAGCAGACAATTCTGAAGGAAGCTCATAGTACGCCCTATTCTATCCACCCGGGCACCAGTAAGATGTATAAGGATCTGAAGCAGAATTTTTGGTGGGGCAACATGAAGAAAGATGTAGCGGATTATGTATCGAAATGTTTGATTTGTCAGCAGGTTAAGATTGAGCATCAACGACCTGCCGGAATGCTGAAGCTGCTCCCGATTCCTAAATGGAAGTGGGAAGATATATCGATGGACTTTATCACTAATATGCCGAAGACCAGAACAGGAATGAATATTATTTGGGTGATAGTTGACCATCTAACCAAATCGGCTCATTTTCTGGGCATTAAGGACACTTGGGGACCAGAGAAGTTGGCACGAGTGTTTATTGCAGAGATAGTCCAATCCGACAACTCCGATTTCTCGCTACGGTCGATGAATGATCTGACATACCATACGTATGTGAAAGTAAACAAGTCCAACACATGCCAAAGATGATACTTCCAACACAAGACTACCAATCACGATGATAATAATAATAATAATAATACTCTCATCTCGACACTCAAACGGAGATGAAATGACGATCGGTAACTGATACACGGTTACAATAAGCCAACAATGAACATAAATGAATGAATCATGAATGATGAGTGATTATTAATGAGTGAAAATTACTGAGTGACAATTACAGACTGATAATTACTGAATGATAATGAATGAATTACAACCGGGTATTACATACTCCCCCCCTTAAAAAGAGTTTCGTACTCGAAACTAAGGGTCAAACAACTCGGGATAATTCTCCCGCATACCATCCTCGGTTTCCCAAGTAGCCTCTTCGACTCCGTGTCTAGACCACTGAATCTTGACCAAAGGAATCGTCTTGTTCCTCAACTGTTTGATTCGCCGCTCTAAAACTCGTATAGGATGCTCCTCATATGAATGATCATCCGTGATCTCGATTTCATCGAACTGGAGTATGTGGATCGGGTCGGAAACATACTTCCGCAACTGAGAGACGTGAAACACATTATGAATTCGGCTCAATGCCGGAGGTAAAGCCAATCGATAAGCTAACTCGCCTACTCGATCCAAAATCTCAAACGGTCTAATGAATCTCGGACTCAACTTCCCTCGTTTTCCGAAACGGAAAATACCTTGACTCGGGGATACCTTGACCAGCACATGGTCACCTGTCTCGAACTCTAGTGGTCGACGACGATTATCTGCATATGATTTCTGTCGACTCTGAGCGGTCAACAATCGACTCCTGATCAAAGCTACCTTCTCACGGGCGGCTATAAGCGTATCAGGCTCGGTGCCGATTGATTCTGATAAGTCATCCCAACACAAAGGAGATCGACAATAACGACCATACAATGCCTCGTAAGGTGCCATCTTAATCGAAGCATGCCAACTATTATTGTACGTGAACTCAATCAACGGTAGTTGGGCTTCCCAATCGTCTTTCCAATCGAGGACGCATGCCCTCAACATGTCCTCCAATGTCGGAATAGTCCTCTCTGATTGTCCGTCGGACTGAGGATGAAAAGCGGTACTGAGATTAAGTTGAGTTATCGTAGCACAATGAACTGATTTCCAAAAATGTGACACGAATCGTCCGTCGCGATCGGAAACAATACTCTTAGGAGTACCGTGCAGTCTAACTATCTCTTTGATGAACAACTTGGCAAGTCTCTCGGGACCCCACATATCCTTAATCTCAAGGAAATGAGCTGATTTAGTTAAGCGGTCCACAATCACCCAGATTGTATTCATGCCACGACGACTCGTCGGAAAACTCGTGATGAAGTCCATAGAAATATCTTCCCACTTCCACTCTAGAATAGGGAGCGGTTTCAGCATACCTGCCGGTCGCTGATGTTCTATCTTGACTTGCTGACAGGTTAAACATCCTGAAACAAATTCCGCAACTTCTCGCTTCATATTACTCCACCAGTAATTTTGTTTCAAGTCCCTGTACATCTTGCTAGACCCCGGATGAACAGAATAAGGGGTAGCATGAGCTTCTCTCAAAATCGAGTTTTTCAACTCGTCATCCGCCGGTACGCATAACCGATTCTTAAATCGCAAAAGTCCATCCTCGTGGACCACAAATCCAGGGGCTTTCCCCTGAGCCACATCCTCACGGATGCGTAACAATGATGGGTCTGAACCCTGATTCCCTCTGATTGCCTCCTCAAGTGGTGATGAAATTTCTAACATGCAAAGTTGCCCTTGTACTCGCTGAAGCCAGACCTCGATCTCGGGTCTAAGGAATTCCTGTTGAAGCTCCTTCTGAACTGTTAAACAAGCAAGCATTTGCTCCTGAACGGACTTACGACTCAAGGCATCGGCAACCACGTTTGCCTTACCCGAGTGGTACAGGATCTCGATATCATAATCTTTGATTAGTTCCAACCACCGCCTCTGTCGCATATTTAACTCCTTCTGAGTAAATATATACTTCAAACTCTTGTGATTGGTGAATATCTGACAGGTGACGCCATAAAGGTAATGACGCCAAATTTTCAACGCGAAAACCACGGCTACTAGCTCCAGGTCGTGGGTCGGATAATTAACCTCGTAAGGTCTCAATTGCCGTGAAGCATAGGCAATAACCTTCCCATTCTGCATTAATACACATCCGAGACCGTGTCCGGACGCGTCACTATAAACCACGAATCCCTCCGTCCCTTGTGGCAAAGAAAGGACAGGTGCTGAAATTAACCGGCTCTTGAGTTCCTCAAAACTCTGCTGACACGCGTCGGACCACGTGTATTTCTTATCCTTTTGCAAAAGGTTCGTTAGTGGTTGGGCGATTTTAGAAAATCCTTCCAAAAACCGCCGATAATAACCGGCTAATCCGAGAAAGCTTCGGATTTCCTTAACATTCTTCGTAGGTAACCAATCTTGGATAGCCTCCATCTTCTGAGGATCCACACGCACTCCGTCTGATGAAATTACATGCCCGAGAAACGTCGCTTCGGACATCCAGAACTCACATTTGGAAAACTTTCCATAAAGTTGCTCTCGTCTCAACACGTCGAGAACCTGATGAAGGTGAACCTCGTGCTCCTCTCGGTCACGAGAATAAATCAAAATGTCATCAATGAAGACAACCACAAACTGATCCAAAAAGTCGATGAAAACCCGATTCATTAACTCCATGAATACCGCAGGCGCATTGGTTAACCCAAACGGCATTACCACGAACTCATAATGACCATATCGTGTACGAAACGATGTCCTTGCGATATCTGACTCTCGAATTCACAACTGATGATATCCATATCTTAAGTCGATCTTGGAAAATACTAAAGCTCCCTGAAGTTGATATAAGAGATCATCAATACGGGGTAAAGGATACTTATTCTTGATCGTTACCCTGTTCAACTCCCGATAATCAATACACAAGCGAAACAAACCATCCTTCTTCTTGACAAACAACACTGGTGCTCCCCACGGGGACGCACTTGGTCGGATATAACCTTTCTCGAACAACTCCTCAAGTTGATTCTTCAATTCCTGCATTTCGTTCGGGGCCATCCGGTACGGTGTCTTCGATAACGGGGACGTACCGGGCTCCAACTCAATCGTGAATTCCACATCTCTCTGTGGAGGCAAACCAGGTAACTCGTCTGGAAAAACATCAGCATATTCCCTCACTACCGGAATATCCGTCAACATTATTGGTGATTTCTCGGTGTTGGTCATATAACACCAATAACCAACACACCCCTGACTGAGTAATTTCACAGTTTTCATCAAATTAATGACCTTACCAGAACAGCCGGGATTACCTCCCTGAAAAACACATGCGACCCCATCGTCTGAAATGATAGTGACCATACGCTTACGGACACTAATGATGGCATTGTGACGATCCATCCAATCAATACCCAAGATGACGTCGTCTCTCGGAAAATCTACCACAATTAGGTCTGCTAGCCATACACGGCCATGAAGCTGAATCGGACAATTCTGAATCTCACGATTTCCGATAATTCGTCTACCATCAGGTAAACCAATGACATACGGCTCACAACTAGTAGCACTACCCAGACGTAGCCTACTCAAACATGAATCAGAAATGAATGAATGCGATGCACCAGTATCAAAAAGGGTACACACAGGTTGAGATAGAATATCGAGTGTACCTGAGATCATCCGGGCCTCTGGATCATCGGTCTTCTTCATCTCATAAATTCGGGGCTTGCCGGCCCCCGAACCGGACGCTCCTGTCTGATAGCTCTTTGCTCCGCCTTTGTTCGCTCCCATCGTATTGAACGACGCAGACTGAGTGGCCTGATTTTGAACAGCTGACTGCTTCGGGGCCTGAGATGACGTCGGAGTAGGTTTGGAGTCCTTTCGGCAAAAACGGGCCTTATGCCCAGCAATACCACAGTTATGGCACGTGATAGTCTGCCTCGGACACTTGGTGCTGACATGACCAAGATTCCCACAGTTGAAATAGGTGATGGCCGAACTGGCCGCTCGGGACTACGATTCCGCCGGTCTGGGCGCCACAGGGGGTCGCTCAGAGAAAGTAGTGCCCGCACGAGGCTTCTTGAAGGTTGTCTGACTGCCTTTAGACTGATTACGATTCTTGGACTTCTTGCTAGCAGATGAAGGTTGCTGCTTAGCAATCTCCTTAGCAGTAAGCTCGTAAGTAAGAGCCTTCTCAATGAATTCGGCCAGAGTGGTGCAATTATGATTAAGTAATTGCATCCGCATACGGGGTTTCAGCCTCTTGATGAAATACTTAATCTTATCCGCCTCGGAGTGGATGATAGATGAGGCGAACGGAAGAAGTTCCTGAAATTTCTCGGCAATGGCGAGAACATCTTCGTCTGCTGAGGGGTCGGGAGTGAGTAATTCTGACAGTTTGGCCTCTCTGAGTGGGGCCGGATAATACCTCTCCATCATGAGAGTCTTGAATTGATCCCAAGTACATGATCCGTCGGTGGGCTTCAACGACAACCACCAAGAATGAGCGCTCTTACCCAGATAGTAAGCCGCAACTGAAACTTTGTGTCCTTCGGGACACTCTACCATAGCAAATAACTTCTCGAAATGCTCGAGTCAATGAACAATATCCTCCGGCTCAGATGAGCCCTCAAAAGTAGGTGGCCTCTGGCGAGAGATGTCGCCGATGATACTGCCCACACTCCTCTCTTGCCTCTGAGGTGGCGGAGGAGGAGCCTGTTGATTCTGAGCTGTTGAGTTCTGCATCGTCTCCATGAGGCGTGCCATCTGAGTCATCTGGGCCATCATGCCCTGCATAAAAGCGAGTGGGTCAACCCGAACACCTTCTGACTGAGCGGTGTCCCGGGTACGACTCCCCGATAGTGAATGATCACGTCCAGGTGAATGATTGGCAGTGTCGCTGCTCGATGAGTTAGCATTATTCCTCGCGTTCGCACGTGTATTCACACGAGCTCTCGGGATTCGGCCCGCACCGCGGCCTCGTCCTCCGCGTCCTCTGCCTGCTCTCTCCATACTAAAGTAGGAAAGTCACATGATGATTATATCTCTCGCATGAATATCACATTATGATTACGTCATGAAATAATGAAAATGAGCATATGCGCTCTAGCACAGTGATTACATGAATGATTAACTGAGGTGACATGATTATCTGATTAAATTCTTGAAATGATTATCTTGAACAAGTTAACAAGATTAAAGATATGATCCTCAAGTTCAACAACTGAACTGTGAAATGAACTGAGTGATTAATGAGTTAACATGATCGTCCTGATCAAAATGAAAATGATGTTTGAGGATTGTTAACTGATGAATTATGAATGAATGATTATTGCCAGAAATTATACCATGGCGTTAGAAGTCTTACAGTTCTTTCGGTCTGATTGGCTCGGCATTTGCACAGGTCACACGTGACGCGAAAGTCCAATGATACTAGTCCGATGACGATGATTTCAAATGAGACATGACTCGGAAGGTAGTATTCAAAACCACTCTCCGATACCAACTCTGTAACACCCCAAACTAGGCGGCTATTACAGTGCCGTGGAACCCCAATTGGGACCCACCACGCGAATGTAAATTAATGAATTGAATAATATAATTGTAGTACCGAACCACATTATATTACCAAATACTCTGATGAGGAGCTTAACTACAATACACCAGGACAATACAGAATACTAGTATATTTTATATGAAGATAAAATACACCACGTTGAATAAATAAACATCCCAAACGGAATTTGCAGCGGAAATACAAATGAAGAAAAACAAGAATGACTGAAAGGATTGGGCTTCCCTACTAGTATCACTGGGACTCCTCGCCGTCAACATGCTCTTCCCGTGCCTTTGCCTTGCCGTGACCTGAAAACAATATCCCCTAACGGGGTCAGTTACACAGAACAACAATTCTCAAGGGTTGAATATACACAATCATGATATATCTTTAGTTATGAAATACCCTTAGTTATGAATTAAGCTGAAGAGGAGCATCATAGTACGCCCGTAATGTTCTGTGTAAGTGTACAAGACGGATGACCAGACACACCCGTCCTAGTACCTAATTAGTCTCACGGAGGTAATCGTTACCGTGTGCACAGTCCAATGTATCGGTGACCCAATACATGGCCATCGCGTGCTCGACTAGAAATTCCACACATCCGTACCCGGCCACGCAATATGAACCCAGAAGGTCATATGAACGAGAATGACCATAATGAATATCAATGAATAATAATTCGACAAAGTCAAGAATGAGTCACCAAGATGAAAATAATAGCGAAGTGATTGATAGCTCAATGAAATGATTGGAACCGTCGTTCGTCATGAATGAAGTGATTATTCGACAATTACAAGTCTCAATACGGTTAATACAATGATGAATGAGTTATAATTATGAATGAACGACAAAAGGAATGAATATCCTTTTAACCGAGTAAGAATTAACTTACACAATACCGGTGAAGAATGTCCTTCCACGAACAAACGTCCTATAATGATATGTCGGTCGCTCAAACAACCTTGAATAACACAATTACCAACAATACGATCAACACAAGAATCAAACACGATTATAACCAACTCAAAACGTCGATACGACTAAACCAAGTTCATTGGGGCATTATATCAAACACGTTGTAACCAATCTTCGATTGTTTACAATCAATCCTCAATTATACCAACATCAAATCCCCAAGAAGTGTTTCAAACCAACAAAACATCTTCAATACGATCAATAATCCAATATGAATATCCAAATTCGTGATTTCAACAACAATTAATCGAAAACCCCCAAATCCAACTCAATATTCAAAGTGTTCTTGAATAATCTTTCAATAATCTAATGAATATTTATACAAACTCATAATCATATATATCTCTTCATACAACACGATTATAACGTCCAAAACATCATATCTCAACACAAAATCGAAACCAAGATGTTTGAAGAATATTACCTTTGAAGATCCAAGCACTTTGATCCGATGAACACGCGTTAGATCGACTATCCGAGCTTCACAATCGAATGAAGATGGTGAAAACCTAACACCCTTATGATTGATGATGAAAAATATCTCCCTCAAGCTCTCTCTCTCGGAACAAAGTGAAGGAAATGAGAAAATGAGGAAAAAGTCTCGTCCAAGCCCTTATAAACTGCCGGAAGTTACGGACGTAACTCGGCCGACATACGGCCGTAACATCCCAGGTCAACGGCCTTACGGCCATAACCAGCCATCTCGTACGGCCGTAACTCGGCTTCGTCAAGAAACTGCCGACAGCCATACGGTCGTACCTGCACCTGACTTATGGGCGTAACTCACCCTCGTCCAAAACACCTGCCGACATCCATACGGCCGTACCCGCACACCTTACGGGCGTAACTCGAACGATACGGCCGTATCCGGCCAATCTTACGGGTGTAAGCCCCCTTCGTCGAAAACTGACCAGGCACCCTGCCTGTAATGTACGGCCATATCCGGCCAAGCCTTACGACCGTACCTGCCTCAACTTACGGCCGTATGTCGCAACCCTTACGGCTGTAAGTCCTTCTCGTCCAACAAATCCTGAAACTTACGAACACCCCTTACGGCCATAGTCTGCCCACCTTACGGCCGTATCTCGCCTTCGGCCAAAAACGCCTGGCACCCTTCTCGACACGTACGGCCGTAATCGGCCAACTCGTACGGCCGTACCTGCTCAACTTACGGCCGTAAGTCCCGTTCGTCCAAACTGACCTGAACACAACGAACACATGTTACGGCCATAATGCCTGATTAGTTACGGCCGTAACCCGCTGCTGGAAGTGACCAAAAATCCGACAACTCTGATTTCTCACTACGGTCGATGAATGATCCGACATACCATATGTATGTGAAAGTAAACAAGTCCAACACATGCCAAAGATGATACTTCCAACACAAGACTACCAATCACGATGACTACCAATCACGATGATAATAATAATACTCTCGTCTCGACACTCAAACGGAGATGAAATGACGATCGGTAACTGATACACGGTTACAATAAGCCAACAATGAACACAAATGAATGAATCATGAATGATGAGTGATTAGTAATGAGTGAAAATTACTGAGTGACAATTACAGACTAATAATTACTGAATGATAATGAATGAATTACAACCGGGTATTACAGCAGAGACTTCACGTTGGATTCCATTCTGATCACTGTATTCAGTGATTGCCTTGTTGAGGAATTCTCCTCCTTTGTCTGATCTAATCTTTATGATGGAGAGGGATTTATTGTTTTGAATCTTTCTCATCAGCTTAAGAAGTTTTGTTAGTGTTTCACTCTTTTTATGGAGAAAAACACCCATGTATATCTAGAGTAGTCATCCACTACTACTAACTCATGCCTTCTTCCACTCAATGTCCTTGGCTTGATGGGGCCAAAGAGATCCATATGAAGTAGATCCAAGATTCTGCTAGTGAGAGTGGTAGGTTGAACTGATTTGAAAGATGATTTTGTTTGCTTTCCCTTCTGGCATGCATCACAAAGAGTTTCTTTCTTGAATACTTCTGCTGGAAGTCATGTGACCAACTTTTGAAAACTTATTTTGTTGATGGCTTTGAAGTTCTGGTGACAAAGTCTCTTGTGCCAGAGCCATCTATTTTCTGCAATTGTTTTTTATAAGAAACAAGTGTTTGGTGATCCTGATTTACAATCTATCAGATAGACATCTCTTCTTCTGTAGCCTTGTGGCTTCACTTCTCCAGTGAGGAGATCAATCACCATAAATTTCCATCTTGTGAATATTACCAAGTTGTTCTCATCACAGAATTGCCTTATACTTAGAAGATTGTATTTAAGCCCTTTGGCATACCGCACTTTTGTAATGGTTATGTTTCCTCTGTGCATCTTCCCATATCCTTTGGTTTGTCCACTTGAGCTATCTTCAAATGTTACATCTGGACCTCTTTCTTTAACATATTCTGATATAATCTTCTTGTTTCCTGTCATGTGCCTTGATCATCCAGAGTCTACAAACCATTCTTCACCTCCTATTGTTGAATTTGAGGTGACATGGTAGTAGTCCTACATCTTTTCTGCAATCAGCAAAGAAGATATTTAGATACCCAAATATGAGTGGGTCCTTTGAGGTTAGTGTATTTCCTGGAGAATTAATTTCTCCTGGTGTTTTGGAAATTCTATTGATATCATATAAGGTGCATACTGTCTAGGTCTATATCCCTGGTTAGGATTGTATATAGAATATGCCTGAATTTTAGTGGTATGGGCCGTTGTAAAATCTTGGATGAGATATATGTTGAAAGTTTTGAGGTCTCCATACCTGATGGTTTTGAAAGTTTGGATAACCTTGAGGTTTCTATTTACCTCTCCTATTTTGAAATCTGTTTTGTGTGAGTCTTTAGTAATAAGCAGAATAATATTTTGACTGTTGTTGCTGTTTTGGCCATTGCCTAGTCTTTTGTCTAGGTGGCTGCCTTGTAAACCTTGGCTGTGGCCTAAACTTTCGACTAGGCTGCTGCCTATTTTTGAATACATGTTTGTTTATAGGCTCAGTAGTCTGGACATAAGTTTCTCCCTTTATAAAAGTGGTTTTAGAAGTGGAGGGAGTGTTGGGGTCATATCCAAGGCTTGATTTTAAATAAAGTGGCCTCTGATTTATACACAGTCCATCAAGGGTTATAGATGCTTTTAGATAGGTTATCTGTTTAACTTGTGCATTGTTCAACTGTTTCAATTTTGAAAACTTAGTTTTGACATGAGCAAGAGCAAGTGCAGCTGACTTTTCACTGTTTAAAATGATCAGCCTATTAATCTCAGCTGTGGTATTTTCAGTTGAGTTTTTCAAATTATTTTCAGAGTGTTTTTTAAATTCAGCTCTGATGTTTTCAAGTTTTGCCGACTCTAGGCTGAGTTTGTCATAATCATTTTTCAGTTGGATTTTATCATTTCTCAGCTGTGCATTCTCAATTGTCATAGTCAGGTGAGCAGATTTTAAGGTTTCAAAATCTTTTAGCAGTTGATTTACAGATATCTTCAGACATATCAGAACTGAAACCTTCTGTAAATTGAGGTTTAGATGTTACCTCTTCATCAGCTATGTTAGCCATAGGCAGTTGTAGTCATCATCATCATCAGAAAAGAATCCATCACTTGATTCTACCACTTCTGTATTCTGATCTTCTCCAATCAGGGCCTTTTTCTTGTCATCCCTCTTGCCTACTTCCTTCTTGTCTTCATCTTTCTTGAGATCAGGGCAGTCAAACTGGATGTGCCATATTTTGTGGCAGTTGTAGCATTCAATTTTATAATTTCCAGCTTTGTAATTTCTCCTTGGGCTGTCTTTGTAATTCTTTTTGTACTTGGAGTAATTCTTTCTGAATTTGCTGAATCTTTGCATTATGAATGCCATTTCTTCCTCGAAATTTAGAGGATTTGTAGGGTTTACTTCAGACAGATTCTTTGCAGGGGACTCAGCTACAAATGCAATGCCTTTTTCTGTTGGCTCACTTTATGATGAGCAGGGCGGCTCGAACTCATATGCTTTCCGGTCTGAGAACAATTCATGTATCTTTATTTTATTTAGATCCTTTGATTCTCTCATGGCCGCCGCCTTCAAACTCCGTTATGGATTGAGAGATCTTAGAACTTTCAGCGCCATCTCCCTGTTTCCATATGTCTTTCCAAGAGAGTTTATCTCATTGATGATCTCTGTGAATCTTGTATCCACATGATCAATTGTTTCTCCCGTCTTCATTTTGAAATTGTCAAATTTCTGAGTAGCTATTGACAATTTATTGTCCTTGATAAGCTATGTTCATTCATACATTACAGCTAATGTGTCTCATATCTCTTTTGTAGTTTTGCAATTCTTGATTTTCACCATTGTGGCTTTATCAAGAGTCTGGTATAATATGTCTCTGACCCGTTTGTCAAGATTGGCCAACTTTCTTTCTTCTAAGGTCGGCTCTGATCTGGTCTTGGGACTCTACTTTGCTTTCCCAGCTGCAATATCCTCTTCTGTGTTGTCCTTCATGTAGATGAAAAGACCTTAAATTATACTCCACATGTCAGCATGGACAGATGATAAGTGTGTCTGCATTCTTATCTTCCATAAGTCATTGTCATCAACTGAAAACACGGGAAGTCTAGAATGCATGTGTTGCATGTGTTCCATTTTAATGAGAGATTTAAATATATATACTTAAGTATATGGATCTAATTCGGTACAGTTGAATCAACCTCTCTGATACCACTTGTAGGTCACAGATACTCAAAGGACAGTCTAGAGGGGGGTAAATAGACTGCTTAAAATCTTTTCCTAAATATATCAGTTGAGTAACCTCAGCTGTGATATGTGCAGCTAACAAACTTGGCTGCAGATGAATAATGAGGAAGATACAGGTGATAATAAAGCAGATGACTTATGTCAGCTGTAAAACTTGTTTGCGGAAGGACAGCTGACTTTTTAATGGAATAGTAAATATGTATATAGCAGTTAAGTATGATGATAAAATAGTAAATCACACAAGCACTTATAGTGGTTTCAGAGGTGGAGTAATTCTCTACTAATCCACTTCTCTCCAAACCAGTTGGAGATAAATTCACTATAGCGTTCAACCAACGATTGTTACAATGAATCCTCAGTTACAACAGTTTCCAACCAGTGGAAGCCCTGTCGGAATATCCTATTTCACATAATTATAAAAAGGTTTTGATGATGAGTTATCGATGTGTTGTTAATCAAAGACAACAATAGAACGAACCAAAACAACAAAGAAGTCGAAGACGCTCGAACCGGACTGAAAAGCAAAGAAGTTAAGTTTAATGAAGCTAACGAATGTAATATATGATATAACGTATGTAATGAGAAGTTACCTGAAGACAGACGAGCGCAGCTGACATGATATAATGTACGTACCGAAAGAAGATTAACCTATGTAATGTTATGTCTTTAACGTACGTAATACAAAGGACTTAACGTACGTAATGAGGTTTGAATATGAATTCAAATATTGGAGCCGTTGGAAAGATTCTATGAGGTCAAAAGCATGCAACGGATACATCAGATAACGTACATAATGAAGCAACATTAATGTACGTAAAGGGGAGCATTTAACGTACGCAATTGGAACAAGCTAACGTACGTAATGGAAGAAACGAATGCTACTGGACTGATCTGCACATAGCTTAACATACGTAACTAGATGAAGATAACGTACATAAAGAGACTTAACGTACGTAATGGATAGTACTTAATGTACATAATACAGGCAGCAGGAGCTAACGGCTAGTTGAGAGGTTTTCCCCATAAATACCAAGTCATTTCGTATCAATCAACACAACAACTCTGAGAAGATCATACATACGTTTGATATCATTGTATACATTATCGTTGTTGTAATTGTGCTTAATCGATAAGTGTTTAAGTGTTCATAAATGAAAACCTACACGAGAGGAAAGATACGAATATTAGATTGATTTGGTGTTATTAGGATCGTTGATCCGGCATTACTAGAATCATATCTAAATCCAAGTGAGGTTCGTCTAGTACCCATAGAAAGCTAGATAGGTTGCCTCCTTGTCCGATAAAAAAGAAAAATGGTTTATATTGGACTGACACAAAGACAAGAGTGTAACGGTTTATCCCGGACCGATAGAAGAGGAGATTTTAACGGTATCCCTCAGACCGATAGAAGACGAGGTGCAGAAGTTGATCTTTAGCCTATTGAAAAATATACGGAGAGAGGATGTAGGCACGTTTGGCCGAACCTCTATAAATCTGGTGTCATTTACTCTCTGCACTTTAATTCGCTTCCGCAACACAAAAGAGTTTGACAACTCTAATCTACTCTACACCATTTCTATACCGATAATGTAACAACAATTGGTATCAGAGAGGTATCTCCTAGAAGTGGCTTAACATCCGAGGAGAAGTCGATCCGATGGCGTTTCAATTTGCCCCGGTCGAAGGTCTTGTTTTAAATCGACCACTATTTTTCGATGGATCGAATTACATGACTTGGAAGAAAAATATGTCGATCTTCATTAATGCCTATGATATAGAAATCTGGAAAATCATTTGCCTTGGCCCGAAAGTTCCAACCAATCCGACGGGTCACTTAAGAGCTTAGAAGAGTACAATAACGAGGATTGGAAGAACGATCACCTCAACTGTAAGGCCACTCAACTCTTATATTATGCCCTAAATCCAGAGGAGGTCAATCGTATTTCTTCGTGTGAAAATGCAAAAGAAATCTGGAAAATTCTTCAAATCACACACGAGGGAACAAGTCAAGTCAAGGAGACAAAGATTAATATGCTTCTTCATGACTATGAGTTATTCATGATGAACAGTGACGAGTCCATCACCAACATGCTCGACCGATTTTCGGTCATCACCAATGGACTTGCTTCGTTCGGGAAACTACTATCGAGTTGTGAAAAAGTTAAGAAAATCTTACGATCACTACCTAGCGAATAGGGCAGCACCGTGACGGCAATCATGGAATCTAAAGATCTCAACACGCTCGACTTTAGCGACCTCGTAGGTTCGCTAATAATTATGAGATTGTTCTAAAATCACGAAGTGTCAAGCCAAAATCGAAAGAAAGAACGATAGCTTTGAAAGCTAAAATGTCAAAAATGGAAGAAATCCCGGTGGACGAAGATGATGAAGAATCGGCATATTATGCCAAGAATATAAAAAAGTTTCAAAACTTATTAAACCGGAGAAGGAAGGATATCAAGACGAGCGAAACGAAGAAATTCGACAATAACTATCGAAACTGTGGTAAACCAGGCCACTTTGCAAGGAATTGCCGAGCATCAACTTCCAAGAAGTACTCGTAGCAACATGGAGTGACGAAGAGGATGACGATGAATTTATTCAAAATAACCTCGCACTCATGGCAAGGAATTCATTCAACGAAAGTGACATCGAAAGCCATCGTCTCAAGACGAACTTGTTGAAGCATTCGGACTTTTACATACCGATTCACAAAATGCCTTAATTGAAATTAAATCCCTCAAATCGAAAAATAAATTATTGGACGATGAAATCTCTAAAATTCAAAAAGGGAAAGTTTTAGAAACTCATCATTCTAAATGTCTTGAAAATGAAAATAAATTAAAGGATGCTCTTTTAAAAGTTCAAAACGAACTTAAATTTTCCACGAATAAATTTTCTTGTGGAGATGACAAATTTGAACAAATACTTTCCGTTCAAAAGAATTTTTTAAATAAACAGGGGTTAGGATTCAAACCGTATAATAAAACCGAATCCTTAAATTTCAAAATACCCCGTTGTGATAAATATTTAAAAATTGGGCATCACATTTCGAATTGCAAAAGCCCACGGACGATAAAAAATAAAAAAGTTTAGATTCCTAAAGAACCACAATTCCGAATATCGTCTATGTATCAAATAAAAAACAAACTCTCGGTTGGATCCCCAAAAGTCAAAATTGATATGGGGGAGTTATAATATTTATTAAAATCTATTTTTTAAGGGGAGTTTTACCCGATATTTGTCATATTTAATTTCTTCATCGATTTTATCGATTTTTGTTATTATGCCACTTTTTTATTATGACAAAAAGGGGGAGAAGTATGGAATGATGGGAGAATAAGAATACGAGTCATGGAAGAATGACGAGAAAAATAAAAATAATATCCCGATCAGGAAAGGAGGAGAAAATACGAAGAAAGTCGAGAAGTCGAAAATCAGAGAAGAAGTTGAAAACTGAGAAGTAGTTGAAAAGGAGAAAAGAAAAGATGGGGAGAAAAAAACTAACGAAACGGACAAAGCCGAAACTTTGATTCGTATATTGTTTTCTATTTTGCAGGTATAAAATCCCATCGAAGGTTGTTGTTTTGTCATCAACAAAAAGGGGGAGATTGTTGGAATATCCTATTCCACATAATTATAAAAAGGCTTTGATGATGAGTTATTGATGTGTTGTTAATCAAGAAAACAACAATAGAACAAACCAAAACAATAAAGAAGTCGAAGACGCTCGAACCGGGCTGAAAGCAAAGAAGGTAAGTTTAATGAAGCTAACGTACGTAATACATATGGTATAACGTATGTAATGAGAAGTTACCTGAAGACCGATGAGTGCAGATGACATGATATAACGTACGTACCGAAAGAAGATTAACGTACGTAATGTTATGTCTTTAACGTGCGTAAGACAAAGGACTTAACGTACGTAATGAGGTTTGAATATGAATTCAAATATTGGAACCGTTGGAAGGATTCTAGAAGGTCAAAAGCATGCAACGGATATATCAGATAATGTACGTAATGAAGCAACATTAATGTACGTGAAGGGGAGCATTTAACGTACGTAATTGGAACAAGCTAACGTACGTAATGGAAGAAAAGAATGCCACTGGACTGATCTGCACATAGCTTAACGTACGTAACTAATTGAAGATAACGTACGTAATGAGACTTAACGTACGTAATGGATAGCACTTAACATACGTAATACAGGCAGCAGGAGCTAACGGCTAGTTGAGAGGTTTTGCCTATAAATACCAAGTAATTTCGTATCAATCGAAACAACAACTATGAGAAGATCATACATACGTTTGATATCATTGTATACATTATCGTTCTTGTAATTGTGCTTAAATGATAAGTGTTTGAGTGTTCATACACAAAAACATACACGAAAGGAAAGATACGTATTGCAGATTGATTCGGTGTTATTAGGATCGTCGATTCGACATTATTAGAATCATATCTAAATCCAAGTGAGGTTTGTCTAGTACCCGTAGAAAGCTAGATATGTTGCTTTCTTGTCCGATAAAGAAGGAAAATAGTTTATCTTGGACAAACATAAAGACAAGAGTATAACAGTTTATCTCGGACCGATAGAAGACGAGATTATAACGGTATCCCTTGGACCGATAGAAGACGAGGTGTAGAGGTTGATCTTTAGCCTATTGGAAAAGATACGGAGAGAGGATGTAGGCACGTTCGACCGAACCTCTATAAATCTGGTGTCATTTACTTTCTCACCCGTGGATGCCTCGACAACTCACAAGCTGTTTATCATCTTCCAATAAAGAACTCGTGGATGCGTTTACAACCTTGAACTTCTGAGAACTTCATTAAAAGAAGTACCTCGTACTCAGACTTTAATACAAGAGTTTTTGTCTTCTCCAACTCAGAAGCTTCTCAGTATAAGTCTTTTGAAACTAGCTCTTCACGATGCTACAGATTGCTTTATTCGTGTTGTTTGCTTTGATTGTTTGTATGTATTGTTCGCATCGTACTTCTGTTCAATCTTTCTTCAGATATTTATAGTACAATCTTGAGCTTCTTCATATCCGTTGCAACTTGTAACAAATCCATCCGCTGGAGAGTGGACTTCATTGTTTATCTTTTCATCTCTTTGCAAGGCTTGTTCCTTTCTTCAAATCTAACCATTTGAAGAATCTTCCCGTTGCACTGCTTTTCTTGATTACTATATTTGGAAAGTCTTCATAGCGTGAATCTCTAGGAATAAAATATTCCTCAATTTTTGGGAATCAATAACTTTGTCTCCTTGTATTAAGTCTTCACGTGTCTCTGCGTAATTGTTGGTTTTTCAATATTTGCCGATGTGGACTTAGTTCAGAACTCGTCTGATGTTTCATGTATAGAGAACCTCTCTGAAAACTCCTCTGATCTGCTAGAATAGAGTTCTCTCATCTGCTTTTTCAAAGTTCTCTGATCTGTTTGAATAAGGTTCTCTGATCTGCTTGGTTAAACTTCAGCTGTTTAAAAAACTCTTCTGATATTCCTCGGTCGACCTCAGCTGATATTTAGCTTTGACCGAAGACTCGACTGATATTCGTAGAACTCTGCTACTATAGTGTTTTGGTCAATCCTCGTCTGATATTTTCCGTTGACAAAAAATCATCTGATATTATGACTGTTTTATACTTAGCCGATTTCTAAGTGATGAACACTTGATCAAGACTTAGCCTATTCAAGGGCCTATAGAAGATACTCATTTGGTTCTTCTTTACAATGCCAAGTACTTAGTGCATACATTTGAATTAATCATGAATACAGGGATGACATCATCAAAATCCAAAAAGTATTCCTAACAGATCGGCCTGGTTATCTTTCTCTGTCTCCTCTGTCTCTGCTAACCCGTAAAGGACATTATGTCGAGACACAACCTCAACATTTTCGGCAACGACTCCTTTCCTATTTTCAACGTTGGACTTTCCTTTCTTTTTGTTGACCTCCTTTGCTTGCCATTTGTCATCCTCATTCTTTCCATTGTAATTTCTTTTAGTCTGAGCAATCATCCAGGCCCCGTATTTACCGCTATCTCCCGCAATTTCAGGATTTCCTTCCTTAGCCAGCTGATCTTAGGCCGAAGATCTCTTTGTACCGTTGTTCTTTCCATCTGTGTTTCTCCGGCTATCTCCACTGCCACCATCTCCATTGCGGTTGTCACTTTCGTCGCTGGAGATTCTACCGCTGCTTTATTTGCTCTTTTTGGGCAGGTTTCTTTACTATGTCCATGGGTTCCGCACTCGAAACATACCAAGGGAATACCTTCGCATTCTACTGTCTGTTTTATTCCCGTTTCTTTATATGTTGCCACTAGTGTTTGAGTGATATCAACCTCCACGCAAACGCGAGCAAATCTACCTCTTGACGCCATATCTGTATTATAGTCTGCTTTAATATAACGCCCTATCATATTCCCAACCTTTTTTAAGAAAATCTTGTCGATTAACTCCATAGGGAGGCAGGGGGATGCGCACCCAAACAATGATCTTCTCTGTTTTATCTATGACTGGGTCGAAATTTTGAACCCAATCTTTAACCATTAGTTAATGATCGAAAACCGACCACGGACATTCATCTCTGGCGAATTCATAGTCTTCCTTGGAGTGGAATTTCACAATGTAGTAATCATTTTCCAAATCAATAAGATCCATAAAAGCTCTAGTTGCCACATAGCTTGGAGTTTCTTTTGCATATTGGAGTATCCCACCCGGCGCCCCCAAACATTTATGATTAATGACATCCTCCATTTCTTCTGGAGTTGTCTTTTTTCTTCCTTTGTCAGCACGATGATCGGGCACGATGGGTCGTCATCGTCTTCATGGTATTCGTTGTCGTCAGAAACCGGAAAATAATCTCCATTCCAGATGATCCTCGTCTTCCCTGGTGTCGCTGGAGAAGGACAGAGCGGCTGGAGAGAACTCATGACTTTTTTTTATCCCAAGCAGGAGTACTAATTCCGTGGTAGCCGGCACCATTAAACTATACGGGAATGGCGCGCCACATTGTAAGTGGATCCAACTAAGACAGACTAGCCAAACAATGCATAAATACTGTATTTGTAACAAAGATCTGTGCTCTTCCAATTCCTCTCGTGCAATTCAAAAAAAAAAATTGCTCTCACCACTTCTGTTCTTCCTTGACATTTTCGCAGTAGTCCGATTTTGGGTGAATTTCAACTCTCAATCAGATTTCGGATTCTCTTCGCTCTAATCCTTGACGTCATTTCGCGGGGGATGTTAGGCGTATTTTTATACGCTTATTTATCATTATTTTGTATTATTTTGGCGCGTGAATTTGCATAAATGAGCTTTTAATGCCTTAATCTTGTACGTTTGTCAGGAGATTGGAGTCCGGAAGCTGAAACGAGGCAAAACGGGCGAAGGCGGGTCAGGCGTGGGCGCGGCACAAGGCAAGTGGGCGCGGCACACGCAGAGGACAAAAGGGCACGAGTAGATCGTACTGTGCCGCGGCCTGATCCCAGTGAGCCGCGGCCCAGAAGAAAATCACAGCGCCCAGGTTTTAACCTGGACGCCATGTGCCGCGGCACAGATTAAGTGAGCCGCGGCACACAAGGCGGTTTTGGTGTGCTCCACGCGGATTTGGGCCGTTTTGAAGGCAGTTCTCGACCTACTCACATGGACGCGATTTGGAGACTGTTGAGAGCTATAAATAAGGGTTCAAGACCCTAATTAAGGATTTTTTGGAGGCTTGAAAGAAAAGGAAGATCACAGAAGACTATCGCAGACGAGAGAAGCAGAAGAGATCAAGGGCAGAGGGCGGAAGCCAGAAGAACGGAGGAATCCGAGCTCTTCATCTGCGTTTGATTTTCATGCTTTTATTTATTAATTCTGTATTTTCATTATTTAGCATGTCAGGCTAAAACCCTAATCTAGGATTTTGATGAAACCTATGTTTTGACGAATTTGCTTGAGATTATCTATTTAATTCCCTTTTTGTTGAGTTTTCCCAATCGTGTTTAATGCTTTCAATTATCTGGCCAATAGTTGTATTGTTTTAATCATTCAATTCGAATCGGGAGAGGAGAGTTGGTGAGGAACTATTGGTGAGGACCGTTTTATCTTGTGAGATAGGAATATACTCATAGGAACTACGTGGCCTTTTGGAGATTTTATGCTTTTTGCCTACTGACGAATTAATTCACCTAGGGATAGAGTGCGTTATTCGTCTTTAGATAAATCTATTGACCTCGGGAGAGGCGGTAGAGTATATTAGCAGTCTTCGCCTTCAATAAATTGGGAAAATCATTAACTTCAGATAATCGAGAGTAAATTCGGATAAACGAAGGTGGATTCAGAATCCTAGACTTATTCATCATTTGATTCTTTTTCTTCAAGCGATCGTATTTACTGTTTAGTCTTTTATTAATTCTTTTAGTAATTAATTGCAAACCCAAAGTTCGATTGTTCAAATAAAACTAGAATACATAAAAATCGGTAGTTAGTGATTCAGTCCTCGTGGGAACGATACTCACTCATCACTTTATTACTTGTAAACGATAACGTGCACTTGCGTTTAAGAAATATCGCAACAGGGAATACAGGATGGCGTCCCGTGGTGCATGCTTTTTGCTGACGACATTGTGTTAGTGGCGGAGTCGAGAAGGGAGGTGAACTCGAAGTTGGAGCTATGGAGGTCTAAGTTAGAATCCCAGGGCTTGCGTGTGAGCCGGTCTAAGACAGAGTATCTCTGGTGTAACTTTAGTGGTGAGGCCAACGAGGAAGATGTAGAAGTAATGATTGCGGATCAGATCGTACCCCGTACAGATAAGTTCAAATATTTAGGTTCGATCATTCAGAAGGAAGGTGAGTGTGAAGATGATGTCACTCATCGTATTAAGTCGGGGTGGCTAAGGTGGAGAGCAGCGACAGGGGTCCTGTGCGACAAGAAAGTCCCTCTAAAGTTGAAGGGTAAATTCTATAGAGCGGCAATCCGACCTGCAATGTTGTATGTCTCCGAATGTTGGACAATGAAGAAGTCGCTTGAGAGCAAGCTAGAAGCGGCGGAAATGAGAATGTTACGTTGGTCGTGTGGTCGCACTATGTTGGATAGAATCTCGAACGGGGTTTTCTGGAACGCGCTAGAAGTGGCGCCCATTTCAGCGAAAGTTAGGGAAGAGAGATTGAGATGGTTTGGCCACGTCCGCAGGAGGCAGGCTTCTGCTCCGGTGAGGAGGGTCGAGAGTTTATTGGTTGTCGGAGAGAGGAGGAGAGGCAGACCGAGGAGGACGTGGGAGGAGCAGCTGAGATTAGATTTGAAGGCCCTTAACCTTTCCGAGACCATGACTGTTGATAGGTGCGCTTGGAGGCGCCAGATCAGAGTTGTGGATTCTTTTGTAGGGCACGGTGTTGTAGTTGAGAGCCTCAGGGTTGGGTTGTCTCGGTTAACTCTGACCTAGAGCATTGCATTTTTCTTTTTACTTTTATTGTATATTTTGTCCTGTTGCCTTTTGCGTGTGGTATATTTTTTAACAGGGAGCTGTTCGCTGAGTCTACCTCTCCTCTGTTGGAGCAGCGTGCATCGAGAGTGCAGTTGCCAAAGTCCACTTAGGTAAATCTCATGTGAATTAAGTCATGGGCTCAGGTATGGTTTTGAGCTTTCTCGCATCATATGCTTCTTTGTATATATCACTCAATACTTTGCTGTGCACTAAGCTGGGGTCTTCACGGAAACAGCCTCCCTACCGTAAAAAGTAGGCGCATGGTTTGCGTACATCTTAACCCCCCAGACCCTGCTCTGAGCGGGATATACTGGGTATATGTTTGGTTTGGTTTGGTTTGGTTTAATCAGATTTCGGATTCCCTTTTTAGATTAATTTTATTTTCTAGATTATTTTTATTTTTAGATTAACCTTCAATTTTTACATGATTACATCATATGGTTGTTCATTAAGATCAGTCTTTCGGTTCTCTTTTTAACTTTTACATCAGGATTAGTTTTTGTTCTCCATATTAAGATTAAAAAATATGGGGAGGAGAAATTCCACCGTGATTGTTTTGTTTTTTTGGTTAAAAAACATTGAACAAGATGTTCTTTTTGTGCCCTTTTTTTTTTTGTGTGGGTGTGTGTGCGTGTGTTTTTATGTCGACTGGAAACTTTTTTTGGGTTGCAAGATGTTTTTGTAAACACTGAATATGATTTGCAATTGCCGATTGAAGAATTTAATAGATTTGAATTAGAATCTTTGTTTTATTATACAGCATGAATATTTTAAATCCAGGTAATATTTGCTTATTATTTATATGATTAAATTATAATTTATGTGGTGTTGTGAAAATTTTATTTTGGATTTGATTGCTCCAAATTCTAAAAGTTAGAATACTTCGTAGGAAACAACTCTCTGGAGCGTGCGCTGCTGATATTGCCTAGCGTGCGCTACACAATACTTATAGCGTGCGCTAGCCGCTGCCTAGCGTACGTTACCTGATAGTACAGAGAATTTGAAAACCTCACTGTCACTGCCGACCCAGCTAATTAGCGTACGCTACGGACGATGTTAGCGCACGCTAGGTTTTTTCATCGAAAGATTACAGCTCATAGCCTATTTACTTACAATACTTATACTTTCGTTTGAGACTTATTAAAAAATACTCCAAGTATATTTAAGGATTATACTATACGGATTTGTCTGCGCATAGTCCATAAATTAAGTTATAAGTTGTAAGAGTCACCGTAGAATTGTTCCTATGAGACAATTATAGATTAAGTTTAGGATGAACACTCATTGTTTTGAAACATTGTCTCTCAGTTGTTTAAGCTTTTAGCCTAATTTAGAATTTTGATTCATGACTTAGAGTGAGAGACTTTGGATATGATTTTCTCATTATATAAAAGGGTTATTGGGAAAATTCCCATCTGATTTTATAAGTATCAAACCACAATTATCCTACAGCGTCATCCGAAAGCAAAGTGAAGCAACACTGCAGATGCTTTCTAGAGCAAAAGAGCCTCCTGGGCTACAACATAACTGATGTAGGCTCCAAACTAGGGGAAAGACAGATTTCCGACAACATAACAAAAATAGAGTTATATCTATTATGATTTAATGATTCAATTTTCATAAAGTACTGTTGGGATAAACAATCCTGTTAATTGCCATACACCAAAGAAGTCTAAAGAGTTGAAATATGCTAAGTATGGAAGCTGTCTGGTATCTCCATACAGCACGTCCATACAGCCCTTGAAGATCTTCTACAGTCATCCTATAGAGCCTATAGCTACAGCAAAGGACATAATGCGTCGGATACAGCAGTTAGGCTGTAGGTGTTTTACTTAGGAAAAGTAAAACACATCCGACAGGACTCATTAAAGAATGCTTTAAACCGTTGTGAAATACACTTTATTTATTCATAAAATATTCACGGTTTAAGCCGTATTTATTGCTGATAGGACAACATTAAATATAGCCAGAGTGAGGCAAGTCTGAACGCGCTGAAGAGCATTTAATGCAAAGTCAAAAAGAATGTCTGAAGCATTACATGCGATCTGGTTTAATTTAAATATTTATCAAGCCTCCAATCAGAGACGTCAACATCTCACCAACCTGCAACGGCTACATTTATAATGGATGCATTTCCAAAGGTTATAAATAGCCTCAAGCAAGAGGACCTCAAACACTTGATACATTCATATTCGCGCAAGCTCCGACAAAAATTCTGACAATCTAAGCTATATCAAGAGCAAGTATATTTCGCAAACATACAGCGTATCTACAGCGATGAAATATACTAAGTCCTCAACAAGAACAGCACAGCATACAGCAAACGTGTATCAAAGATCAATCTGCTGTTCAGAGAATTCTACCCTTTACCATTGAGAAAACCATCAGCCCTGTGTAGACTGAAGATCCTTGCGTATTTTACATGTGTGGGAAGAATAGCATTATAGACGAAGCTTCAAACTGTGTGTGAAGTGTAATGCCCGTACTTTTATTGACTGTTTGACTCTGTCATTCTCCTTATTTTGTCGCTCTGTAAATGCTTGGAGATGTTGTTGATATTGTTATTGAGTTTCGTATCTCGTTTGGTTCTTGATCATGTCGTTTAGACCTTGCGGAAATGTTCTGTGCCAGAGATATAGCGCACGCTAGGCCTAGGCTAACGCACGCTAATTCTGCTTGATTAGCGCACGCTAGCTCTGAGCCGTAGCGCGCGCTAAGAGGATCAGTCAGGTCAGAACCAGTATTTCGGACTGCTCTCTGGACTGGCGGATTAACGCACGCTATGAGTTTGTTAGCGCGCGCTATCCATGGATAGTAGCGCACGCTAACATCCGTCCGTAGCGCACGCCACGGGCCGGCCGAGGGGTGAGGTTGCCAGGTTTTCTGGACTATCAGATAGCGTACGCTAGGCTTCAGCTAGCGCACGCTAAAGCTATTGCATAACACACGCTAAACTATAGCGGTAGCGCACGCTAAGTTTTGAGCAGGGCAAAGACAGTAAGTTCTGGACTCCAGTACTGAATGCCATATTTTGGGCTAGCGCACGCTAGGGACAGACGATTAGCGCACGCTAATGGGGCCGACAGAAGCCACTGGACTATCCGGTGACTTCGCTAGCGCACGCTAATGAAGGAGGCGTAGCGTGCGCTAGACTGGACAGATATAAATATGGCAGTTGACTTTATTTTCGTCATTTCTCACCTTCTTCACTCCTTTTCGACGGGAATCACTCGGGAGAGGCGATCTTAGGCGATTGGAAGCGATCTTCCTTCTAACAACAATATATTTGGTTGGAGAACAAGGATTTCTCAACATCTAATTCCTCCTAACGTCCGAATCAAGGTAAAAATCCTTAGAACCCTACCTTTTGGGAATTTTGGGGTTTTTCGTAGATTCGTCCGATTTACCCGCTTTGAAGCTTGAGAACTTTGAGATTATGATGTATCTATACCGTATGCATGCTTTTCCTACGATTTTATGGTTTGGATTGTGCCGTTTTCGGACTTGTGAGATTTTGGACGATTTTCCAACCTCTAGTTGATTATCGGTATATCTTTATGAATCGTAGACGGGTTTCGGGGGTTCCTTCGTGTAATTTGAATATGGATAATTGATTATCATATTCCTTGCGAATCGTTTAGGTGTCGGAAGCGCGTTCTTGGACCTACCGAACTCATACCTTTTTCCATTCGAATTGTCGATGTCTCAAAGGCAAGTATACATTTATGATTGTACGTTCTCGACTTTGAAAGTAAGAAATATTGATGGCATATCATGAACGAACCGTTTTTACGGCATTCATAGATATATTGATGGCATATTATGAACGAACCGTTTTTACGGCATTCATGTATGTATTGTTGGCATGTAATGAACGAACCGTTTTACGGCATTCCTACATGTATCGGCATATGAGGTGAACGAACCGTTTCTACGGCATTGACATACGTATCGGCGTATGAGGTGAACGAACCGTTTCTACGGCATTCACATACGTCTTATGAGATTTTAGTTATTCCGGAATACTAGTCTTGAATTGATGAATTGACGGTTACTTTTACTTTATTGTTGAGGAGTATTGTGTTTCATACTTGATATACTTGCACTAGCTATTCGACGGCTAACCCCTTTATGGGGGAAATACGTTTTATGTATTTCAGGTTCCAGGAGAGCGGACAGGCAGGTATCGGGTCGGCATGAAGATGGTGGGCAAGTGTGATACTGTGTCTTTCTTCCAGTTATGTTTGGAATTTCCCATTCAGGATTGTTGTACTGGATTGGCTATTGAATACTCGAGTATTGTTTTCCCTTTTCCTTGATGTTCCGGCCTGTGTTTGCCGAAGTATTGATTCGAGTTGTGATGTTGTGAATACATTGGTTATGTTTTGAATACCTTTGTATTGTTCTTAATTCCATTGTATGTAGACCTCCACGGTCAAAATTTATAGTTCCGCGTATGTTTAGCCTTGTGGGTCCCACGACGGGGCTTACAGCGCTGTAATATTCCCTGAATAACTTGGGGGTGTTACAGAATATGGTATCAGAGCTTAGGTTTATGGATACCTAGGCTGTCGGTCTTTTGGGTTGATCGAGTCGTTAATTGTCCGCAGTATCACTACTCTGCCATCATCACAGTGCGACCGGTACTTGTAAGACCTCTCACTCTTCTGGTGTTTCCTTATTCGTTTTGCTTCCTTTTATCGGTATACTTGAGAATCGGACACTTTGATGACGCGCGATTAAATTGTGCTTACGTGACTTGTGTGTTCTTCAGTATGTCAGCTGGTAGGGGCCGTGGCCGTGGTCGTGGCCGTGGACGAGGAAGAGGTCGTGGCGCGGCCGTTTCCATCGATGATTGCGGGGTCGACCAACCCCAGTTTGTCCAACTCGGTGCATCCCGACACCGAGAGTCAGCACGACCAGTCAGACGGTCAGGGGAACAACGCGGACGTTGGAGTGGCGAATGCACTTCAACAATTGGCTACTCAAATGACTATTTTGGCCCAAACTGTTCAGATGAATAACCTGAACCCAAACACGGATGCCTTGCTTCAGAATGTAATCCGTATGCACCCTCCACAGTTTGGCGGTGCCACAGACCCGTTAGGCTGGGAAGACTAGCTAGCGGAATTAGAGAAGATTTTCGAGGCGGTTGATTGTCCTGAGGTAAGGAAAGTACCAATTGCTCAGTATTTCCTCACTAAGGAGGCCGCTACTTGGTGGAAGGTCATCAAGCCACAGGATCGTATTGCCTCGTGGGATGAATTTAAGGAGCTCTTGGAGGCCGGGTTTTGTCCTTGGCCGGTACGAGAGAGCCGAATCCGAGCCTTCTTCGAGGCTAAACCACAAGATATCCCCGTTTCGCAGGCGATCGTGGAGTATAACCAACAATTGATCCATGTGAAGGATCAAGTGCGTAACGAGCATGATAAGATCCGTTATTTTGATATGCGGATGAATTTGGATTTACGGCGGTACATGGCCGGATTTGCTTGTACCACACTAAAAGAGTATCAAGACAGAGCTTTGGCCCATGATATGTTGAGCCCCGACAATGATACCGTTGAAGAACCGAAGAAGCAGAAAGTCGGGGGAAATTTTTCTGGCTCTAAGGGTGGCAACTTTCAGAAGTCACAGACGACTAACCGTTTTGCCGGACAGTCGTCACGTTCTAATAAAGGGAAGAGGGGTTACCGTCCCACTCCGGGTACCTCAAATCGCACAGTGACTTGCTATAATTGTGGTCGTCCAGGCCACTTTAGTTCGGAATGCTACTTTCCACCATTGAAGTGTCACACGTGTGGTCAGATGGGGCATAGAGCGGTTTATTGTTCCGAGCTGAACCAGACTTTGGACACTCGGGCTTCTGCCCCAACACCTCTTGATCAAGGTATTAATCAGCGACAATCTTTTGGTCAACCTCAGCAGAATTTTGGCAGGGGCTGGGGACGGGGTCAGAATGCTGGAGGGGGAAACTCTAGCGTCGGTTCGGTGCAACCACGAGTTTATGAGATGCGTAGAGCAGACGAACCCGACGCGGCGATGGCTTCAGGTACCATTCATATCCTATCTCATCCAGTCCGTGTACTTTTTGATTCGGGTGCTACACATTCTTTTATTTCTTTGGAATGTGTACGCCGTTTGAATATAACTTGTCTGACTACTTGCGACCCCTTCATCGTGAGACTGCCTAGCGGGGATAGAATTATGGGGAACCGGGAGATTAGAGATTTTTCGGTGATTATATCCGGTATGGATTGGTTATCGAATTTAATTGTAGTTGATATGGAAGGCGAGGACGTGATCCTCGGTGAGGATTGGCTTGATAGTCATCAAGCGATTATGAACTACCGTACTAAGGTTATCACCATGATGACTAAAGACGGATCTGAGTACTCATTTTTGGGGCGTAAGTCGGGACTATCCAAGTTACTTATCAGTGCCATGAAGACCGTAAAACTTTTGAATAAAGGTTGTGCGGGCTATTGGTGTTATGCCTTGAAAACGGAAGGAAATGAAATCGATTTCTCTTCGATTCCGGTTGTTAGTGAGTACCCCGATGTTTTTCCGAATGACCTCCCGGGATTACCACCAGATCGAGAGATAGAATTTACCGTGGACTTGGAGCCAGTTACGGCTCCGATTTCTAAAGCACCTTACCGGATGGCACCTTCCGAGATGCAAGAATTGAAGAATCAATTGGGAGAACTTCTGAAAAAAGGGTACATCAGGCCGAGCGCCTCGCCTTGGGGCGCGCCTGTTCTTTTTGTGAGGAAGAAGGATGGTTCACTACGTTTGTGCATTGACTACCGTGAGCTGAACAAAGTAACCATCAAGAACAAGTATCCTTTGCCACATATAGACGATTTATTTGATCAATTGCAAGGGGCTGCAGTTTTCTCGAAAATTGATTTAAGATCCGGGTATTATCAACTCAGGGTGAGGGAGTCAGACGTTCCGAAGACGGCATTTTGGACGAGATATGGGCATTATGAATTTGTAGTTATGCCTTTTGGGTTGACTAATGCACCGGCAGTTTTCATGCAGTTAATGCATAAGATATTCATCGAGTACCTCGACAGATGTGTAGTCATCTTTATTGACGACATCTTGATCTACTCTCGAGATAAGGAGGAACATTCCCGACACCTGCGTTTGATATTAGACATTTTGAGAACCGAGCACCTCTATGCAAAATTCTCGAAATGTGAATTTTGGTTGGAAGAAGTTATGTTTCTCGGCCATGTGATTTCGGCCGAAGGGGTTCGTGTAGACCCGCAGAAGATCGAGGCAGTGCTAGATTGGGCACCGCCTAAAAATGTTAAGGAGGTTCGTAGCTTTTTGGGCCTTCTGGTATTACCGTCGGTTTGTCGAGGGTTCTCGAAACTCGCTCGACCGCTACGAAATTACTCGTAAGACCGAAAAGTTTGTTTGGACGAATGAGAGACAAAGAGCTTGATGAACTGAAGAAACGTTTGACTTCAGCGCCGATTTTAACCTTACCACATGGTAGCGAGGGCTTTGCAGTTTATAGTGACGCTTCGAGTCAAGGCCTGGGCTGTGTGCTCATGCAGCATGATAAGACGATAGCTTTTGCGTCTCGACAATTAAAGCCTTATGAGACGAATTATCCTACTCACGATTTAGAGTTGGCCGCAATTGTCTTCGCACTCAAGATTTGGCGACATTATTTGTATGGTTCGCCGTGCCGGATTTATACCGATCACAAGAGCCTGAAATATATTTTCAGTAAGAAGGATCTGAATATGAGACAGAGGCGTTGGTTGGAGTTGATAAAGGATTATGATTTGGAAATTCTTTACCACCCCGGAAAAGCTAACGTCGTTGCGGATGCTTTGAGCCGCAAATTGGCATCTCTTCAGATGCTCGAGGTTCTTACACCTCAGACGAAAATTCGTCAGGACTTAATTGAGCAAGGGATAGAAGTTTGGCTTCAATGAGTACAGGGGCAGCTGTGTACTCTCGAAATTACTTCGTCTTTAGTTAATGACATCAAAGGGAAGCAGTGGAGTGACCCGATGATTTCTCAACTGAAGGAAGATGTAATTAAAGGAAAAGCTCCTGGATTTATGGTACACGAGGATAGTATTCTGAGATTTCAGGGTAGACTTTGTGTTCCGAACGATTTAGAGTTGAGACAGAGAATTCTCCGAGAAGCGCATGCTACGCCTTACTCAATCCACCCCGGGACGAGTAAGATGTACAAAGATTTGAAGCGTAATTTTTGGTGGAATAACATGAAGAAGGATGTTACGGAGTTTGTACTACGGTGCTTGACGTGTCAACAAGTCAAGATCGAACATCAACGACCAGCGGGGTTGTTGAAACCGCTTCCCATTCCCGAGTGGAAGTGGGAAGACATTTCTATGGATTTCATCGCTGGCATGCCGAGAACTCGGGCCGGAATGAATATGATTTGGGTAATTGTCGATCGGCTGACCAAGTCTGCACACTTTTTGGGTATTAAGGATACTTGGGGACCGGATAGACTAGCTCGAACTTTTATCGCTGAGATTGTGAGGCTACACGGTGCCCCCAAAACCATTGTTTCTGATCGAGACGGCCGTTTCGTATCGCACTTTTGGCAGGCCGTTCATCAGGCTTTGGGTACTGAGTTGAGATTGAGCACTTCTTTTCATCCTCAGTCGGATGGTCAGACAGAGAGGACGATTCAGACGTTGGAAGATATGTTACGGGCTTGTGCCTTAGACTGGAGTAATGATTGGGAGCTTCACTTGCCGTTGATCGAGTTTGCTTACAATAATAGTTGGCATGCGTCGATCCAAATGGCACCCTTCGAGGCACTTTATGGTAGGCGATGTAGGTCGCCATTATGTTGGGACGAGGCTTCTGAGCTAGTTGGGACGGAGCCGGATATGTTGATGGAGACTAAGGAAAAGATTACTATTATCCGGGACCGATTCTTGCCGCCCAGTCGTCGAAATCTTATCTTGATACTCGCTGCCGACCCTTGGAGTTCGAAGTGGGGGATCATGTCTTACTCAAGGTGTCGCCGACCCGTGGAGTTTTCTGCTTCGGAAAAAAGGGGAAACTTAGTCCGAGGTATATCGGACCTTTCGAGATTTTGGATAGAGTTGGAGATTTAGCTTATCGCTTGGCGTTGCCTCCAGCTTTGAGTCACGTCCATAGCGTTTTTCATGTGTCTCAGTTGAGAAAGTACGTACCGGATCCGAGCCACATCATCGACTACAGTGAGATTGACGTAGCCGAGGATATTACCTTTCCGGAGAGACCCGTGAAGATCCTTGAGCGTCGCGAGAAACAACTTCGGCATAAGACCATTCCACTGGTTAAAGTGCAATGGTCGAGACATGGAGTCGAGGAGGCAACTTGGGAGACGGAAGAGAAGATGCGGGTGGAATACCCCGAACTATTTATTTCTTAAGTTTCGGGACGAAACTACTTTTTAGAGGGGGAGAATGTAATACCCGTACTTTTATTGACTGTTTGACTCTGTCATTCTCCTTATTTTGTCGCTCTGTAAATGCTTGGAGATGTTGTTGATATTGTTATTGAGTTTCGTATCTCGTTTGGTTCTTGATCATGCCGTTTAGACCTTGCGGAAATGTACTGTGCCAGAGATATAGCGCACGCTAGGCCTAGGCTAATGCACGCTAATTCTACTTGATTAGCGCACGCTAGCTCTGAGCTGTAGCGCGCGCTAAGAGGATCAGTCAGGTCAGAACCAGTATTTCGGACTGCTCTCTGGACTGGCGGATTAACGCACGCTAGGAGTTTGTTAGCGCGCGCTATCCATGGATAGTAGCGCACGCTAACATCCGTCCGTAGCGCACGCTACCGGGCCGGCCAGGGCGTGAGGTTGCTGTGTTTTCTGGACTATCAGATAGCGTATGCTAGGCTTCGGCTAGCGCACGCTAAAGCTATTGCATAATGCACGCTAAACTATAGCGGTAGCGCACGCTAAGTTTTGAGCAGGGCAAAGACAGTAAGTTCTGGACTCCAGTACTGAATGCCATATTTTGGGCTAGCGCACGCTAGGGACAGACGATTAGTGCACGCTAACGGGGCCGACAGAAGCCACTGGACTATCCGGTGACTTCGCTAGCGCACGCTAATGAAGGAGGCGTAGCGTGCGCTAGACTAGACAGATATAAATATGGCAATTGACTTTATTTTCGTCATTTCTCACCTTCTTCACTCCTTTTCGACGGGAATCACTCGGGAGAGGCGATCTTAGGCGATTGGAAGCGATCTTCCTTCTAACAACAATATATTTGGTTGGAGAACAAGGATTTCTCAACATCTAATTCCTCCTAACGTTCGAATCAAGGTAAAAATCCTTAGAACCCTACCTTTTGGGAATTTTGGGGTTTTTCGTAGATTCGTCCGATTTACCCGCTTTGAAGCTTGAGAACTTTGATATTATGATGTATCTATACCGTATGCATGCTTTTCCTACGATTTTATGGTTTGGATTGTGCCGTTTTCGGACTTGTGAGATTTTGGACGATTTTCCAACCTCTAGTTGATTATCCGTATATCTTTATGAATCGTAGACGGGTTTCGGGGGTTCCTTCGTGTAATTTGAATATGGATAATTGATTATCATATTCCTTGCGAATCGTTTAGGTGCCGGAAGCGCGTTCTTGGACCTACCGAACTCATACCTTTTTCCATTCGAATTGTCGATGTCTCAAAGGCAAGTATACATTTATGATTGTACGTTATCGACTTTGAAAGTAAGAAATATTGATGGCATATCATGAACGAACCGTTTTTACGGCATTCATAGATATATTGATGGCATATTATGAACGAACCGTTTTTACGGCATTCATGTATGTATTGTTGGCATGTAATGAACGAACCGTTTTTACGGCATTCCTACATGTATCGGCGTATGAGGTGAACGAACCGTTTCTACGGCATTCACATACGTATCGGCGTATGAGGTGAACGAACTGTTTCTACGGCATTCACATACGTCTTATGAGATTTTAGTTATTCTGGAATACTAGTCTTGAATTGATGAATTGACGGTTACTTTTACTTTATTGTTGAGGAGTATTGTGTTTCATACTTGATATACTTGCACTAGCTATTCGACGGCTAACCCCTTTATGGGGGAAATACGTTTTCTGTATTTCAGGTTCCAGGAGAGCGGACAGGCAGGTATCGGGTCGGCATGAAGATGGTGGGCAAGTGTGATACTGTGTCTTTCTTCCAGTTATGTTTGGAATTTCCCATTCAGGATTGTTGTACTGGATTGGCTATTGAATACTCGAGTATTGTTTTCCCTTTTCCTTGATGTTCCGGCCTGTGTTTGCCGAAGTATTGATTCGAGTTGTGATGTTGTGAATACATTGGTTATGTTTTGAATACCTTTGTATTGTTCTTAATTCCATTGTATGTAGACCTCCTCGGTCAAAATTTATGGTTCCGCGTATGTTTAGCCTTGTGGGTCCCACGGCGGGGCTTACGGCGCTGTAATATTCCCTGAATAACTTGGGGGTGTTACATGAAGAAGCGAGTAAAGAAAGAGCTCAAGGCAATCTGTGTGAACAGCGAAAAGCTTAAGTTCTTGTATCAATCTATGTGAACTATACAGAGACAGGTTTAGTTAAAGTCACGTAGTTGTGTACGTAGTGATTTTAATAAACCATTTACTTCTGTGTGGAGGACCAGTGGACGTAGAAGGGTTTACCTCTATCCACTTTAAATTGTGTGTTATTTACCTTCTGCCTTTATTGTTTTCATAACTGTGATTTATTCAAGTATACATTGCAAAATCCTGTACGCAACAAGCTAACATGAGAACACCTAGTTGCTGTATTTACAACAACTCACTTAATTAACTTCCGCAACGCAACAAACTTCGAAAAACATACAGCTTGTAGTATTATCTCTTTCCAAGCTGATTATTGTATACTTAGTGGCCAACAAGTGGTATCAGAGTGGCTGACTCAAAAAAGAGTCAGTCGTATTTTTAACTGAATCAGATCCAAAAATCACTTATTTTTTAAAACAGTTTTATCTTTCCTATTCTCACATATGGATACCTCAACGATAAACAAGGCTCCTATGTTTTCGATTAACGAGTTTGATGACTGGAGAATCGGGATGGAAGCCCATCTTGCTGCCATGCACGAGGAGATGATATTTGTCATCCAAGAAGGCCCCTTAAAGATAATGAAGGTTAATCCTGCCGCAAGGATAGAAGACCAACCTCATGCAGAAATGCTCGAGAAGGAGCGGGATCAGTGGACAACTGAAGATCGCAAGCGCGCAAATCTCGACAATGTTGCTAAGAATGTGCTGTTTGTCACTCTCGACAAAGGCACATTCTCGAAGGTAAAGAGCTATAAGACAGCTAAGAAAATCTGGGAGAAACTCAAGCTAATTTGCGAGGGTACTGAGCTCTCAAAAGAAAATAAAGTTTCCAAACTTACTCAGCAATTTGAATCATTTGAAATGAAATCATCTGAAACGCTTGAGGAGCTTGACCTCCGATTCACTGGCATTGTCGGTGAACTTGAAGCACTTGGTAAAGTGTATACCCAAAAGGAAAAAAAAATGTGAAAATCTTTAGATCACTCCCTACCCGATGGGACATTAAGACTACAGCTACGCGTGTGTCATGTAATCTTAATGATATTTCTACTTTTGATCTCTTCTCCGACCTGAAAGAATTTGAGTACGATATTAACCGGAGAGAGAAGGCCGAAGAGTCACCTACCAAGACTACAGCACTAGCTGCTGTATCTGACAGGAGACAGCTCCGCGCCCAGCACATCCAAGTCTGCCCACAAGACTGCAGACAGTGATAATGATATCCTGTCACAAGATGAAAGGCCCTTCTTATGCATAAATTCAAAAAGTTCATCAAACAGTCTTGTAACACCCCCAAGACGTTCAGGGCATATTACAGCGTTGTGGACCTCACCCTTTGGAATCCACCAGGCTAACACACAAACTCGACATTACGACGGTGATAAACATCATCAACATACGAACGACTTCTCAATCCAAGACATACAAAATAAATAGTCCGAACCTAACAGTGCAAATCAACGTCAAAACCAACCCCAGAATGGGTACACAACAATTACAATGTTCAAAAGAAAGAAGTACTCGAGTATAGAAACAAACGACATGATTAATAAAATTTAATAGACATGACATCAACGAACGACCATTGAACAGAATCACCCTTGCCCATCATCATCGTACTGTCTACATACTCGTTCGCCTCCAAGACCTGTACCTGAAATACAAAAGTATTTTCCCCATTTAAGGGGTTAGCGACAACAGCCAGCGCAAGTACAATCCATTTGAACTACCATTCTAATCAGATGAAATATGCGCCAAAATTATTTTAGAAAACATTTTTATATTCCGGAATATTACGAAGCACAAGCACAAAACACAGTTCTCCAACAAAACATTTCAAAGGTTAACCGTTGGTACGAGACTCACGGCCACCGCACCCCACAGAGGCCCCATCGGACCATCCCTGGGTAGTTAACCCCAGTTCATGATATGCATGCACACGGCACTACGTATCCCCAGAGGCCCCGTCGGATCATCCCTGGGTGAACATACGCATTCACATCCACAACATACATGAGAAGCCATAATTCAAATACTAGAACACGCAACCAAATGTAAAGTACTTGCCTTTGAGACATTATCGACGAGACGGAAATTAAACGACGATTAGGAATGGCCCGGAGTGACAACGTCCATTCCTAGACGAAAGGTTAACATAACTCAGTTCTAACCGATAACAATAATCAAACGGAATACGCCCATAACCCCGATTCTAACCTTAATAATACATATACGTACGGGCGAGGGTTTTCACAAAACCTCCCCGAATCAACAATCCACGGATTAAACACGACGGAAATGGATTAGGAAACATTTGATAACAATAATTGATAGGAAATATAGCAACACAAACGAACGATACGTGTTAAGGAAGATGAAGCCCGAAAAAACTCCAAAATTGACAAGTTAGGGTTCTAAGCCAAAGTACCTCGGATTTCGAATGGAGGAAGATGATTACGATGATGATAAACTTCGTTGGGAGCACCACAAACAATCTATCACGGACCCCACAATTTTATCTTAATTAATCGCTCGAAATCGCCTGGAAGAACACCAACCGCGGACAAGGAAGGAAGAAAGGAAGAAATGACGCGACTAGAACCTGTTCAGGTATTATATACCTGACTGCTCGTTACGTACGCTAACATGGCGAAGTTAACGTACGTAATGCCTCTTACGTACGTAACACTCATGAGTTAGCGTACGTAAGGGCTCGGCAGAACAATATGCCCAGTTTGCTGAGGCCGATAGCGTACGCTACATCAGATAGTTAGCGTACGCTATAAGGAAGCTTAAGTACGTAACAGCCATGAGTTAACGTACGTAAGGACTCGGCAAAAACTTGGCAGAACCCACTGACCAAACCGCTGAGGACCATAATGTACGTTAACACTAAGGTTTAACGTACGTTATATGCTTACCGATAGCGCACGCAAGAAAGCATGAATAATGTACGTTATTCATGCAGCAGTTCAGCACTGCTGAATGCAGTTTGTTGCTCACGAAAATACAAAGTCGGAACGCAACCAAAGATAGATTCTAGAACATACATACGAAGTATTCGCGATGATGAAGCTAGGTGCTGAAAGAAAATACGATTCCGACTACCGGGAGATTCGAAATACGATAAAGGAGATAAATTTTCCTAAACTTATAGGAAATTAGAAAACGGACCAAACGTCCGAAAATCACGATACAACATCGGATTATCAAACTGAAACTCACAACATGAATAACTCAACCATACGGACTCATGGAAACAAAGAAACAAAGAAATCGAATGAGTTTTACGAGAATCGAACATACATGCGACAAAAACATGACATAAGGAAAAATTTCGTAAAAACACCTCCGTAACTCGTCCAAATGGAAAAACACCAAGAACAAAATAGATTCAAAACGTCGAAATGGTTACAATAGAGTCGTTAAAAATGGACATGCGCCAAAAATAGAAACTTGTAAAAATAGAAAGGTACGGATATTATATTCTCCCCCTCTAAAAAGAAGTTTCGTCCCGAAACTTAAGGATCGAAAAGCTCGGGGTATCTCGCACGCATATCTTCCTCTAATTCCCACGTCTCTTCCTCTACTCCGTGCCTCGACCATTGCACCTTAACCAAGAGAATGGTTTTGTGCCTTAACTGTTTATCCAGACGTTCCAAAATTCTAACTGGCCTCTCCTCAAACGTAAAATCCTTCTCGATCTCCACATCTCCGAAGTCGATAACGTGAGTCGGGTCTGGAACATACTTCCTCAACTGGGAAACATGAGAAACACTATGCACATGGCTCAAAGACGGGGGCAATGCCAAACGGTATGCTAACTCGCCAACTCTCTCCAATGTCTCGAAAGGTCCAATATACCTTGGATTAAGCTTCCCCTTTTTCCCTAAATGGAAAACTCCCTTCGACGGAGATACTCTCAACAAGACATGGTCTCCTACCTCAAACTCCAAGGGTCGATGCCTCACATCCGCATAAGACTTTTGTCGACTCTGAGCCGCTAACATTTTCTCTCGAATCAACTCGACTTTCTTCCTAATCTCCAACACAAGATCCGGCTCGGTGCTAACTAAATCGGACGGCTCATTCCAACATATCGGTGATCGAAATCATAGGCCATAAAGTGCCTCATACGGTGCCATCTTAATCGATGCATGCTAACTATTATTATAAGTGAACTCGATCAGGGCCAGATGTTCCTCCCAATCACTACTCCAGTCTAGCGCGCACGCGTACAACATATCTTCAAACATCTGAATGCTACGCTCGGACTGTCCATCGGTCTGAGGATGGAAAGATGTACTCAAATGCAAATGTGTCCCCAGTGCCTTATGTACTGCCTGCCAAAAACGCGATACAAACCGACCATCTCTGTCCGACAGAATAGTCTTCGGCATACCATGAAGTCTCACGATCTGCGAAATAAAAATACAAGCCAATTTTCCTAGACCCCAAGTGTTCTTGATGCCCAGAAAATGTGCCGACATATTTAGTCGATCCACGATCACCCACACCATGTTCATTCCCATTTTTGTCCTCGGTAACTTCGTGACAAAATCCATAGAAACGTCCTCCCACTTCCATTCCGGAACGGGAAGTGGTTTTAACAACTAGGCTGGCCGCTGATGCTTAATTTTGACTTGCTGACAAGTCAAACACTTAGCCACAAATTACACTACCTCATTCTTCATGTTATTCCACCAAAAATTCTTCCTCAAATCCTTATACATTTTGCTCGAGCCCGGATGGACTGAGTAAGGCGACGCATGAGCCTCCCGCATAATGCCCTGCCTCAATTCCAAGTCGTTTGAAACACACAGCCGACTTTGGAATCTCAACATACTGTCTTCATACGAATCCCGGGACTTTCCCCTTCACCACATTCTCACGGAGTTGAATAAACATCGGACCTTCTAACTGTTTCGATTTAATGTCGTCGACTAGTGAAGAAGAAATCCCAGGAGTGTACAACTGTCCCCCTCTCCCCAGTAACACAACCTCGATCCCCAACTCCATTAGCTCTCGTTGGAGCCCTGGCTGAGCTGTGAGTAACTCAAGTGCCCGAAGCGATACTGATTTCCGGCTCAAGGCATCTTCCACAACATTTTCCTTGCCCGGATGATAAGGATTTCGAGATCGTAATCCTTGATTAGCTCCAGCCACCTCCTCTGTCTCATATTCAGTTCTTTCTGTGTGAAAATATATTTTAGGCTCTTGTGATCGGTGAAGATCTGGCACAATGAGCCGTACAAGCAATGACGCCAAATCTTCAATGCAAACACAACTGCAGCTAACTCAAGATCGTGAGTAGGGTAATTCAACTCGTACGGTTTCAACTGATGGGAAGCATAGGCAATTGTCTTACCGTGCTGCATGAGTACACATCCAAGCCCTTGGCCTGAGGCGTCGCTATAAACTGAGAAACCCTTATTACCGCACGGTAAAGCCAAGACGTGAGCGGTAGTCAATCGCTTCTTCAACTCCTAGAAACTCCTCTGTCTCTAGTCTGTCCACACAAACTTTTTCTGACTTCTTCAACAACTGAGTAAGCGGTTGACAAATCAATCTTACTCGCGCATCTTTCATTTTGTGTCTGTCCACACAAACTTTTCTGACTTCTGCAACAACTGAGTAAGCGGTCGACAAATCACTCATACTCGAGTTTAGAGAGCCCCTAAACAAACCAGCGATAATACCCGGCCAAACCTAGAAAGCTACGGACCTCCTTCACGTTCTTGGGTGCCGCCCAATCCAACACTGGCTCTATCTTGTGTGGGTCCACACGAACACCCTCGGCCGAGATCACGTGACTGAGAAACAAAACCTCTCACAGCCAAAACTCGCACTTTGAAAACTTCGCATAAAGGCGCCGAGTTCTCAAGATTCCCAACACGATATGTAGATGACGTGCATGCTCCTTCTTGATCCTCGAGTAAATCAGAATATCGTCGATAAAGACGACTACACACTTATCGAGATATTCGATAAAGACCTTGTTCATTAGCTTCATGAACACGGTTGGGGCATTAGTTAGCCAGAACAGCATAACTACAAACTCGTAGTGGTTGTATCTCGTCCGAAAGGCCGTCTTCAGAATATCGGAATCCTTCACTCGGAGTTGGTAATACCCCGATCTCAAATCAATCTTTGAGAACACAGTCGCTCCTTAAAATTGGTTAAACAAGTCGTCAATCCTCGGTAGCGGATACTTGTTTTTGATGGTCACCTTGTTCAACTCTCGGTAATCGATGCATAAACGTAGTGACCCATCCTTCTTCCTTACGAACAAGACCGGTGCGCCCCAAGGCAAAGCGCTCGGTCGAATGTAACCCATGTCTAGCAACTCTCCCAACTGTCTCTTCAGCTCAAGCATCTCGGCAGGCGCCATGCGGTATGGCATTTTCGAAATTGGAGCCGCACCCGTCTCTAAATCAACAGTCAACTCAACCTCATGGTCCGGCGGCAAATCCGGCAATTCATCTGGAAAGACGTCAGGATACTCGCTCACTGCCGGATTAGACGAGAGCTCGACTCCCCCTTCTTCCGATCTCAAAGCGTAACAACAGTAACCAGTGCAACCTCCTCGAAGAAGTTTCACTGCTTTCATAGCGCTGACCAAGAATCTCTGACTACTCCATTTGCGTCCCACAAAGGAGTATTCAGTACCGTCATTGGCTAACATCGAAATGGTCCTCGCTCTATAGTTCATGATCACCCCATGTCGATCCAGCCAATCCTCACCAAGAATCAAATCCTCATCCTTAATGTCTACCACAATCAGATTAGAAGATCAAGCTCTCCCCGCGATAATCACCGCAAAATCTCTAATCTCACGATCCCCCACAATACTATCTCCACTAGGCAGTTTAACAACAAACGGTTCACATGCAACTAGACAATCAATATACAGACGACGCACACAATCCAAAGAGATGAAAGAATGTGTAGCACCAGAATCGAATAACATGGAAACATGATGGTCAAGGATGTGAACGGTACCTGTAGCCACTGTCGTGTCACGATCTCCCGCTCGTCTAATCTCATACACAGGGGGCGGAACAGACCCCACACTAGAAGCCCCCCTCTAGAAGACTGTCCACGCCCTCGACCTCTGTCGAAACTCTGCTGAGGCTGACTAGCTGTCGGCGCTTGATTCACACTCGGTTCTCTCGTAGCCGGGGCTGACACCTGAGTAACTGGTGCCCGACTCGCATCTCCATAATACTTAGCATGATGCCCCATACGACCGTAAGTAAGACACTGTAGCGGCGTCCTGTCACACTCACTCATCATATGTACGGGAAGACCACAGTTAAAACAGGTAGGACCACGAACAGGAACAGTCGGAGCAGACTTGGAACCATTTCCTTGCCCAAATGATGGGGACTGATTCCTAAAGGTTCGCGAACCAGACTGAGTCTTCTGATGCCCGCCGGACTTAACCCCCGAAAACTGACCGGATGTCTTCTGTTTCTTACCCTCCGTTGCCGCCTCTGCCGCAGAAAAAGACATATCATAGGCCATCGCCCTGTTCTTATAGTATTTCAAAGTTGTACACCCAAGGCCTGACATGTAGTGGCAAACTCTCGGCTTCATCCGCATGTCGAAGTGGCGGATCTTATATTGCTCATCTCGGACCTGATTGCTCACATAATGTAGCTGCTGATTGAAGTCCTTGATAGCCTATGAGATGGGAATATCCTGAGATTTTACCTCAAAGAAGGCTCGTATCCTTCCCTCTTTCACTGCCAACGGATAATATTCGGCCTTCATCAATTCTCGGAACTCATCCCATATAGACACCCGTTCACGCGGTTTCACTGCTTGCCACCACGTTGTCGCCTCTTTGGCGAGGAAGTACTGAGCAATTGGTACTTTCCACTCCTCACAGTAGTTTGTCGCCTCGAACACTTTCTCCAACTCGAATAACCAACTCTCCCAGCCAGAAGGGTCGGAAGTACCATCGAACTGTAGAGGACGCATACGGATCACGTCCTGAAGTAACTTATCGGTACCAGAACCAGTAGGCGGAAACGGATTAGCATTGGCCTGATTAACTAGGACCGTCTGGGTTAGTAGCGCCATCTGATTCACTACTTGCTGCAGAATGTTCGCCACCCCGGCGTTATCATTAGTATTACCGAAGCTAGCAGACTAATCTTGCTGACCTTCGGTACTAGGCTGGACATTGTTCGGCAAAGAAGGTGTTGCCGAACCAGCCCCAGAGCTATCGTACATGGCCGCCCCACCGGCTGCGCCATGTCCCCTACCGCGTCCGTGTCCTTTACCAGCAGGCATTCTGAAGAAATAACTAGAGAGTACAATTCAAACGCAAAATACATCACGATATTAAGAAAGTGACAACACAGGGTAACGTAACAAGTCAAGTTAGGAAAAACTTACGAGCACCGGCGTACTGAGATGATGACGTAGTATTGATACTGTTCAGAAACGACACTCGACTAGACCCAAATAACCGAAATCCTAGGTATCCATACCACCTTAGGCTCTGATACCATATTTTGTAACACCCCAAGACGTTCAGGGCATATTACAGCGCCGTGGAACCCACCCTTTGGAATCCACCAGGCTAACACATAAACTCGACATTACGATGGTGATAAACATCATCAACATATGAACGACTTCTCAATCCAAGACATACAAAATAAATAGTCCGAACCCAACAGTGCAAATAAACGTCAAAACCAACCCCAAAACGGGTACACAACAATTACAATGTTCAAAAGAAAGAAGTACTCGAGTACTGAAACAAACGACATGATTAATAAAATTTAATAGACATGACATCAACGAACGACCATTGAACGGAATCACCCTTGCCCATCATCCTCGTACTGTCTGCATGCTCGTTCGCCTCCAAGACCTGTACTTGAAATACAAAAGTATTTCCCCCATTTAAGGGGTTAGCGACAACAGCCAGTGCAAGTACAATCCATTTGAACTACCATTCTAATACAATGAAATATGCGCCAAAATCATTTTAGAAAATATTTTTATATTCCGGAATATTACGAAGCACAAGCACAAAACACTTTTCTCCAACAAAACATTTCAAAGGTTAACGTTGGTAACGGCCACCGCACCCCACAGAGGCCCCGTCGGACCATCCCTGGGTGGTTAACCCCATTTCATGATATGCATACACATGGCACTACGTATCCCCAGAGGCCCCGTCGGACCATCCCTAGGTGAACATACGCATCCACACATACACGAGAAGCCATAATTCAAATACTAGAACATGCAACCAAATGTAAAGTACTTGCCTTTGAGACATTATCGACGAGACGGAAATTAAACGACGATTAGGAATGGCCTGGAGTGACAACGTCTGTTCCTAGACGAAAGGTTAACACAACTCAGTCCTAACCGATAACAATAATCAAACGGAATACGCCCATAACCGTGATTACAATCTTAACAATACGTATACGTTCAATACGGGTGAGAGTTTTCACGAAACCTCCCCGAATCAACAATCCACGGATTAAACACGACGGAAACGGATTGGGAAACACTTGATAACAATAATTGATAGGAAATATAGCAACACAAACGAACGATACGAGTTAAGGAAGACGACACCCAAAAGCCCCCAAAATTGACAAGTTAGGGTTCTAAGCCAAAATACCTCGGATTTCGGATGGATTAAAATGATTACGATGATGATAAACTTCGTTGGGAGAACCACAAACAATCTATCACGGACCCCACAGATTTATCTTGAAGAATCGCTCGAAATCGCCTGGAAGAACACACCGCGGACAAGGAAGGAAGAAAGGAAGAAATGACGCGACTGGAACCTGCTCAGGTATTATATACCTGACTGCTCGTTACATACATTAACATGGTGAGGTTAACGTACGTAATGCCTCTTACGTACATAACACTCAAGAGTTAGCGTACATAAGGGCTCGGCAGAACAATCTGCCGAGTTTGCTGAGGCCGATAGCATACGCTACATCAGACAGTTAGCGTACGCTATAAGGAAGCTTACGTGCGTAATAGCCATGAGTTAACGTACGCAAGGACTCGGCAGAAACTTGGCAGAACCCACTGACCAAAATGTTGAGGACCATAACGTACGTTAACACTAAGGTTTAATGTACGTTATACGCATACCGATAGCACACGCAAGAAAGCATGAATAATGTACGTTATTCACGCAGCAGTTCAACACTGCTGAATGCAGTTCGTTGCTCAGGAAAATACGAAGTCGAAACGCAACCAAAGATAGATTCTAGAATATACATACAAAGTATTCGCGATGACGAAGCTAAGTGCTGAAAGAAAATACGATTCCGACTTCCGGGAGATTCGAAATACGACAAAGGAGATAAAATTCCCTAAACTTATAGGAAATTACAAAACGGCCCAAACGTCCGAAAATCACGATACAACGTAGGATTATCAAACCGAAACTCACAACATGAATAACTCAACATACGGACTCATGGAAACAAAGAAACAACGAAATCGAACGCGTTTACGAGAATCGAACATACATGCGACAAAAACATGACATAAGGCAAAATTTCGTAAAAACACCTCTGAAACTCGTCCAAATGAAAAAACACCAAGAACAAAATAGATTCAAAACATCGAAATGGTTACAAGCGAGCCGTTAAAATAGACTTGTGCCAAAAATAGAAAGGTACGAATATTACAAGTCTGGAAATACTCCATTCAGGCCCAAGCCTTTTCACAAAGTAAGTTCTGAATCTCCCTCTTCTGGTGATTCTAACTTGTGCTACAACTGTAGGAAACCTGGACACTATGCAAATAAGTGTCCGCACCGAAAGTGCAAAAGTTGCCGGAAGCCGAGCAACAAGAAAAGGACGAAAGAAGGCGTGTGTGGAAAAAAAAGCTCAAGGCCCTGATTGGTGAATCAGAAGCCTCGCCCGCATCAACCAAGTCTGAGAAGTGCCTTTAGGCTGTCACTGACAGTGACTCCTCCAACGATGAGATCGAAGATAAAGCCTATATGATATTTATGGCCAAAGAAATACAGGACGATGAAGACAACGATGATGAGGTAAGATCAACATCAACTACTCCTATAAATGCATCTCATACCTTTGAAAACATGATGAATGAATTAAAAAAACATTCAAAAGGCCCATGAGACTTTGAAACGAGAAAACATACAGCTCGAATTTTGAACTTAGAGCTGAAAGAAGAAAATGACTTGCAGAAAAATAACTACGAAAATATGCCTATTGATTGCGAAAACAGCAAGGTCACATTTTAAAAACTGATGGAAAGCAATCATCAACTTGCTAAGGATCTAAATGAGACTAAGTCTCATAATGAAAGCATGACAAATGATTATGCTTTGCTCGAAGCCAAAGTAAAATATTTCAAAAAACGAGAAGGGGAATAGAGACCATCTCGAAATCATTCGAGAAATACTCTAAACGGATGGAAGAAATTCTAAGCACCGGGAAACATGCTCATGATAAAAGTGGCTTAGGATATAACTCATTCTCCAACAAAGGGAAAACTAGTACGGTGTTCGTGAGGGGTGTGGAACCCATTCCTGTACCTGACGAGACCCCGAGTCTAGTAAATGTGACAGCTTCCCCGCGTATAGCAAAGGCTGCAATTCTGCCACCAAAGTCATATCATCGACAGTGGAACCCTCAGCCTCAAAGGCCTGTATCGCGTAATCAACAGCATGCTCCCCGAGCATATCAAAAGCGCCAACAGCCATTCAGAAAGAAGACTGTATCCAAATATCAAAGGCTTGCACAACAGTACTTCCAACAGTACAGTGCGTCTAGATATTGGATATAGGATTCCCGTAATCCATCGAGAAAGCAGGTCACCGTGTAATATCAGCAGCACCTCTGGGAATCCAACTAGAGACCCAGGAGGCAAGCTGTAAGGCCAAAGAAAATGGCTCCACCTCCTAGACGGAAATCGTACTGGAATAATAATAACCCTAGATTTTTCATGCATACTAGCCAAGGTTGCGGCGACGACGTGCCTGCCCCACGTAGACATCACAAGAATGGACGAAAAGTAAACTACAGCAAACCAATTGTTGTCATGCAAAAAGGCACTAATGTACAAGGACCCAACAATCAAAGGGACCTAAATCTACTTAAATTCTCTGCTTACAGGATATCAAAGAGAATGACATCTGGTACTTTGACAGTGTAACACCCCCAAGATATTGAGGGTATATTAAAGCCCCGTGGACCCCTACGTGGGACCCACCAGGCTAAATAATTAATACCACTCGTCTAACCATCTCGGTTAGCGAGAAAACACACATCAGCAAAACAAAAATTAAATAAAACGCCTGGTACAACTGGTAAACCAGACATCACCGAAAATCACAAATAAAATTCAATATACAATCCATCTTCCAAATTAAAATGCCTAAGTACCTGCGAGTACTATCTATCAGTTTACAAGTTTGAAAACAAACGTTTAAAATGGGCAACTAAAATAAAGGACTCATTTGCACACGTCAACAGCCCTGGACAGCATCCTCGTACTACTACAATGCCCGCTCGACCGGGTGAATGCAACCTGAAATTTATGACACGAATTTCCCGAAAAGCGGGTCCCCAAAGGGGTTAGCAATTACGCTAGTACATGTAATCAAGGCAAACCATTCGCTTACACATTTCATAGTACATGCATCAAATCGTTTCAAAATCAAATCAAGACATGTCTTTTCCCGGAAAACAAACAGTCAATAATCACAGTCAAAAATTGCGTAGGACCGGGGCGAAACCACTGGTCCCATCCGAAGCCTCTAAGGACCCTCCCGGACTGGCCATAGTTATAAATCACACACATGACTCGCCTAGGACCGGGGCGAAACCACTGGTCCCATCTGAGGCCTCTATGGACCCTCCCAGACTGGCTATCCAAACAAGCTCGTGAATCAGGAGCGAAATCACAGATTCCTCCGAGGCCCCGTCGGACCCTCCTGGAGTGAGCAAAATCACACACATATTATACATTACCATTTCATGTTAAGCATAAGGGTTTCACAAGAATACTTGCCTTGAGAAATTGATGACGAAATGAATGGGAAATCAACTACGCTTGCTAGGAACCGACAACCCCGAACCTAACGATTCGAAGAATATAATCACAACCAATTCTACACGAATACAAAAACGGATTACACCTGAAAACCCATCTACGATTCATGTAATTTTGTACAAAAACAACAATAAGTGTTGGTCGCAACCGAACCCTCTCGATTTTACAAATACCACGAAACTTACCATGAACTCGTAGGAAAAATAAGGGATACACAAGGATTAATCATATACAACATGAATTAATTGACAACATGAAGCAAATCGGACAAATACTCAAAAACCCCCAATTTCCCCAAAAAAATAGGATTCTAAGAGTTTACCTCGGATCGGAGACGAAGAACAAGTGTTGGTGTTGTTAATATAAACCAAGAACTCAAGGAAGATGATAGTTGAGATGATTGGAAGAAGAAATCGCCTCAAAAACATCCCTCTCACGTGCCCTCGTCGGAAGAGTAAGAAAAGAGAAGAAAAATGGCCTGAAAATGCGACTGTCCCCTTATATACATCAGGGACGCACGACCATCACGCACGACCAAATGATCGTGCGTTTGGTCGTGCGCTAGGACACTGCCCAACTTCTATCATCACGCACGAGCACCGCGCAGGAGCAGCTACTCGTGTGTCCTGCTCGTGCATCCCTGTGAGTTCACTGCCGAGCATTGGTTGCGCACGAGCATCACGCATGAGCATCTGCTTGTGTGGCCTGCTCGTGTGCTAAGATCAAAGGCTAACATCGAGCTCGACACGACTCCGAAAGCACCCAGAACATAACCAACTCGAAAGGGAACGACAACAAGAGCTCACAACGTCCTCAAAGAGACAAAACGACAATGGAATACAATATGTCATGGCACACATGCATACACATGATCTGCACGAGTTACACAACAACAAGTCGTACCTGACGAACACCACAACGTGGTACATCATACCATACACAACATAGGGAAAATCCCAAATAGTCATCAACGAAACAAAATAACCGGCACAACCGACAAATAATTCAAAGTAACCAGAAACAGAAATCTCGGGTATTACATTCTACCCTCCTTAAAAGAAGTTTCGTCCCGAAACTTGAGGAATAAAAAGTTTGGGGTAACTCGAACGCGCCTTCTCTACATAAGTAACATTCCCGGCTACAACAATCTCACCATATTCGACAGTATGACTCGGATCCGACACACGAGTCTAAGCAACAAATACACTTACGAACATGATGAATCATAGTTGAGGAAGATGGGTTTGAAAACAAATGCCCCAAAAGTTAGGAAAAACACAAAATGGCCCAAGACATCCGAAATACATAATACACGATCGAAACACCAAAAAGCTCATGACATCCATAATGACATAAAATGGATTTACGGCAACCCCGAAACGGCGGTTCCGAACAACGATTACGAGAATCGAACTAAATAGCAACGAAAATGACATTAAACGTGGAATTGAGTAAAACGAGTCCGAAACAAGCTCGGATGACAAAAAGTCTAGTATTAAATGTTCTCAAAATATCAATATGGTTACAAGCGAGTCACAAAAAATGAAAAATACAAAAAAAAAATACCGAAAAAAGGAAAAATGTGGAACTTAAGAAACAAACAACTCGGGGTACCTAGCACGCATGTTATCCTCGGTTTACCAAGTTGCCTCATCGACACCATATCTCGACCATTGCACCTTGAGCAATGGAATGGTCCTATGCCTCAGTCGCTTCTCACGGTGCTCCAAGATCTTAAAGGGACGCTCCTCAAAGGTAATCTCCTCAGCGATATCGATCTTGTAACACCCCCAATATATTCAGGAATATTACAGCGCCGTAAATCCTTTACATAAGAATTTACAAGGCTGGAGAACTAAAAAGACATTAACCGATACCAACGGATGAAAATAACGGAAATAAGGTACAACGGTTCTGACCAATACTGAAAGTACGAATGTCCAAATGGAGATTATTAATACATCACTGAAATCCAAACATCACAAATTACGACGTACTCGAGTACTTATTAAATAACCAACAACAGATAATAAACCCGACCGGAACATCACTCTGCACCCTCGTCGTCATGCAGCTCCAGTGGTTGTTTTCTTGTTCTCCTGGATCCTGAATATAAACAAATGTTCACCCCTGAAGGGGTTAGCACAACGATGCTAGTACAAGTACCACAACATATTATTCAACATCTCACGAAGAATAATAATAACGTAAATGACAAAAATAACAACGAGTCTTCTCCTACGAGAAACTCATAAATAACATACACAACTCATATTCACAACATACACATGGTAATTCCAATGACCCAGCGTTCACTTCCTAGACCCCAAGATGATCCCGTCGGACCAACACGTGGTGGAAAAACCCGTCCAATGATGCAGCGCACGCTAGCATAGATCCCAAGATGGTCCCGTCGGACCAACACGTGGTGGACATACAACAACGACATACATGTACAACAATATGTATAACATCAATACATAAAACAATTAAGGTACTTGCCTCGATTCGAAGACAAGAACAATACTTCCACGAAAAATGAAACACTCGAAGGTCGCCCCTTCGATCAATCATGTAGCAAGCTCGAACCTTAACATAAGAAATAATATAGAATTCATCTCATGTCGTACGAATGTCTAACAATCCGATTTACGGCCGAAAGCTCATAAAATGTAATATGCCTGAACTACTTAGCGTACGCTACGTATTCTACGTAACGTGCGTTAAGCCTGCTCGTTAGCGCATGTAAACAACGAAGTCTAGCGTACGCTAACTATGTACTGACAGTCCTCTATGATCAGCCGACTGACTCGCCTGATGACATAACGTACGTTACGTATCAAACGTAGTGTACGTTAACTTATGCCCGATAGCGCACGTTAATATACATAGCTTAGCGTGCGCTAACCGTGCATGGCAGTTCACTACTGGGCAGCAGACTTGATCTAATGGTGATAAAACTCATGAAATCTTCAGTGTTAATACATGTCATCTCCATGCATATCATGCTCATACGGTTTATGTATGATCTTATGGATAAAAACAACTTCAAATTCAAGAATACCTATATCATCATAAAACCATATTCCATTTCGATTACAATTCCTCATGCGTAATTCGGAAGGCCTAACGGTCGATATCAATACCTTTCTACCAATCAAAACTACCATCTTGTAGTTTGATTAACACTCCATCTTTACAAGATAAATCCTTCCATGATCAATCTCTTAGATTCGTCTAACAATAATGATGTCAAAGTCAAGTCCGTGATTACTATGAAGACACCTTCTAGATTTGGATTACCAATGTCAGAAACTTCCTCTACTTGTTCATCATAACAAGATTCAAATTATGATGTTCTTAACCAAGGTACTTAAAGTATAATCATCTCAATCTCTTAAACATGATGTGGTTTGGATAAATCACTAATGAAACTTAATATCTTGATAGCATAATCCTCATATCCTTAAGAACATGAATTCAAGGTTGAAAGTAGTATAACATACCTTAAGATGAAGAAAAACATCGAGACAACAAGTAGAATCTGGCTCCGGTTGCTTGTTTGCCAAATCAAGACGTTTCTCCACTCCAATGATCAAACACAAGTGACATTTAATCTCCAATGATCAAGTAGATGTGTTCTAAGTGTGTTTAAGGAATATATAATGTTCTCTGGTCTCTCAAGAACGAAGGATGCTCGAATGAAATGACAAGAAAATGGAGTGATGTCCCTTATATAAAGTTTCTGCATAATAGCTGATTAGTGCACGCTATTATACATCCCTTGGCGCACGCTAATAAGCGTTGACTCCAAATCTGTCCAGGTTCGTCCGCGGGAATCTTATCCGGACCCATGTCTCGGCTGGCGCATGTGCTAGCCGCCTAGCTCAATAATTGACTGCTTAGCGCACACAAATCCAACATTCGTAGCGTGCGCTAGATCTAGCTGATAGCGCGCGTTAAGCTACATTCTTAGCGTGTGCTATCACGAGTCCGCATGAGAAATTTATGCATGACGATATACGTATGTACAAAGATACCAATGTGAGAAACATCATACTCCAATTATCAAGATCACCAATCCGAATAATACAGGGTTCGAATACAGATGAAATACACAATAATAAATCCAGATATTACATACTCTCCTACTAAAAAGGAGTTTCATCCCGAAACTCAAGACGAAAATAACTCTGGATATCTGGACTTCATGCTATCTTCCGTTTCCCAAGTGGCTTCTTCCACTCCGTGGCGTGACCACTGAACTTTGACCAAAACGATTGGTTTGTTCCTCAACTGCTTAACTCGACTCTCGAGTATCTTGACTGGTCTTTATTCAAACGTTCCATCTTGAGCGACTTCGATCTCGCCGAAATTAATGACATGACTAGGATCCGGTATATATCTCCGTAACTGGGATACGTGGAACACGTTATGAACATGGCTCAACGACGGCAGCAATGCCAATCTGTATGCCAACTCTCCAACTCTCTTAAGGATATCGAATGGTCCGATATATCTCGGACTCAGCTTTCTTTTCCTTCCAAAACGAAAGATTCCCCGAGTAGGAGAAACCTTTAAAAATACGTGGTCTCCAGTACTGAACTCCAATGGGCGACGGCGTACGTCTGCATAAGATTTCTGTCGACTCTGGGCGGTCAACAGCCTTTCACGAATCAAGGCTATCTTCTCTCGTGTCTGTACGATCAACTCTGGTTCTGTCCCGATCAAGTCTGATGAATCGTCCCAACATAGGGGCGATCTGCATCTCCTCTCGTATAATGCATCAAACGGTGCCATCTTAATGGAAGCATGCCAACTATTGTTGTAGGTAAATTCAATCAACGGTAGATGAACTTCCCAATCGTTTGACCAATCTAAGGCACAGGCCCTTAGTATGTCTTCCACCGTTTGAATGGTCCTCTCGGATTGTCCGTCAGTCTGCGGGTGATAAGTTGTGCTGAAGTTCAATTCGGTTCCCAAGGCCTTATGAACTGCTTTCCAAAAATGCGATACAAAGCGACCGTCTCGGTCAGAAATAATGGTATTCGGCGTATCATGCAATCGGACTATCTCTGAAATAAATACTCGTGCCAACCTCTCTGGTCCCAAGGTGTCCTTATGCCTAGAAAATGAGCTGATTTGGTTAAACGATCAACTATCACCCAAATCATGTTCATTCCTGTCTTGGTTCTCGGCATACTCGTGATAAAGTCCATCGATATGTCCTCCCACTTCCATTCAGGAATCGGGAGTGGCTTCAACATCCCGGCAGGTCGTTGATGCTCGATCTTAACCTGCTGACAAGTCAAGCATTTCGAAACATAATCCGGTACATCTTTCTTCATGTTGCCCCACCAGAAATTCTGCTTCAAATCTTTGTACATCTTACTGGTGCCTCGGTGGATAGAATAGGGCGAGCTGTGAGCTTCCTTCATAATCGTCTGTTTCAGAACATCGACATCGGGAACACAGAGTCGGTTCTGAAATCTCAAAACTCCATCATCATGAATTACGAATCCGGGGGCCTTCCCCTTGATCACTTCATCACGTAACCGAATCATCAGAGGATCATCTGCCTGCTTAGATTTGATCTCTTCGGTTAATGATGAAGTTATTTCCATCACGCACAGTTGTCCTTGGACTCTTTGTAACCACACTTCAATTCCTTCTCGAATCATCTCTCGTTGAATGCTGAGCTGGGAGGTCAGAGTCTCCAGCATCTGGATAGAAATAGGCTTGCGGCTAAGTGCATCTGCCACTACATTCGCTTTGCCTGGATGATACAAAATTTCCAAGTCGTAGTCCTTAATCAGCTCTAACCATCTTCTTTGCCGCATGTTCAACTCTTTCTCGATCAAGATGTATTTGAGACTCTTGTGATCCGTAAAGATCCGACGGTGAGTCCTGCATGGGTAATGCCTCCAGATTTTCAAAGCAAAAACTACTGCTGCTAGCTCCAAGTCATGCGTTGGGTAATTCACTTCATAAGGTTTCAGCTGGCGTGACGCATAAGCGATCACCTTATCATTCTGCATCAATACACATCCGAATCCTTGGTTCGAAGCATCACTGTAAACTATAAATCCTCCAGTTCCCTGTAGAAGTGTTAAAATCGGTGCTGTCGCCAATCTCTTCTTCAATTCATCAAAGCTATTCTAGCACAACTCGTTCCACTCAAACTTTTGAGTTTTCTGCAGGAGTCGAGTAAGTGGGCGGGAAATTTTGGAAAACCCTTCCACGAACCGACGATAATATCCAGCAAGTCCTAAGAAACTCCGGACTTCTTTCACGTTATTTGGAGGCTTCCAATCCATAACTGCTTCGATCTTCTGAGGATATACTCGGACTCCTTTAGCTGATACCACATGGTCGAGGAACATTACTTCCTTTAGCCAGAATTCACACTTAGAAAGTTTGGCGTACAATTGTTCGCTTCTCAAAAGTTCTAATACAATCCGCAAATGTTGTGCATGCTCGCTCTTAGAATACACCAGAATGTCATCAATGAACACGACCACAAATTTATCCAAATATTCGATGAACACTCGGTTCATCAATTGCATGAATACAGCAGGTGCATTAGTGAGACCAAACGGAATCACTACAAACTCATAGTGTCCGTAGCGAGTTCTGAATGCTGATTTCGGAACATCAGATTCCTTAATACTCAGTTGATGATATCCTGATCTCAGATCGATTTTTGAAAATACTGTTGCTCCTTGCAACTGATCAAACAAATCATCAATCCGTGGCAACGGATACTTGTTCTTAATCGTCATTTTGTTCAGCTCTCGATAGTCAATACACAGTCGAAGCGATCCATCCTTCTTTCGGACAAAAAGAACTGGCGCTCCCCAGGGTGAAACGCTTGGCTGGATATAGTCTTTGTCCAGTAACTCCTCCAGCTGCTTTTTCAGTTCGTACATCTCAGTAGGTGCCATACGATACGGCGCTTTAGAAATTGGTGTAGCTCCGGGTTCCAGCTCAATGGTGAATTCTACATCCCGTTGTGGAGGTAGTCCAGGTAACTCGTTAGGAAATACATCTGAAAATTCGTTCACAACAGGAATGGATGAAAGTTCCACAATTTCATCTTCTTTCTTCATTGTATAGCACCAGTATCCGGTACAGCCCTGTTTCAACAATTTGACAGCTTTCATCGCCTTGATCAACTTTCCTGAGCTTCCTGGTTTCCATCCTTCAAACAAGATTTCGGAACCATCATCAGCGATCAGCGAGATATTCCTCCTTCGGTAGTTTACAATAGCTCCATATCGATTAAGCCAATCGTCTCCGAGTATCAGGTCGTCTCCTTGCATTTCTATTACAATCAGATTTGAGAGCCACTCTCTGCCTCCAAATGATATAGGGAAATCTCTAGTTTCTAAGTTTCCAACAATCCTCTCTCCACTCGGTAAACCAATCACATAAGGTTCACAATTATGAAAACCAGAAATATTCAAACGATTTACACAAGATAAGGATATAAATGAATGCATAGCTCCTATATCGAATAAAACGCTAACTGGCTGGGAAAGGATCTGAACGGTACCTGATGCGACAGCAGCATCCTGATCGTCTGTTCTCCTCATCTCGTAAAGACGTGGGGGAACAGATCCGGCACTCGATGTCCCCTTTCGGTCAAACTGTCCTCTGCCTCGTCCGCAGCCAAAATTCTGAGGCATCTGTACACTCTGTTGCGTGTGCTGAATACTCGATTCTTTTTGGGCTGGCTGTGATGTACGGGCTCTAAAAGCTTTCGCAGTCTCCTCACAGAACACCGCACGATGTCCCTCTCGACCACAGTCAAAACAAGTCACGGTAGGGAATGAGCAATCTCGTCGATAATGTCATGTTCGGCCACAGTTAAAGCACCTCCTTGTCACATCTGTCGTGACTGATACTGCTCCAGAGTTCTTTCCGCTCTTGGGTGGGTGAGGAGGTTTCTTGAACGAATGAAAGGATGACTGGGCTTTGCGGGGCCCGCTGCTCTTGTGCTCTGTAAATGTACCAGAGACTTTCTGCTTCTTGGACTCCGTAAACTTCTCCATTGGTGCTTCCTCGATTTCGTATGCCAATGCCTTATCCTGGTATTGACGGAGAGTGGTACATTCAAAACCGGACATGTACCTCTGGATTTCTGGTTTCATCCTCATATCAAAATGGATCATCATTTCTGCATCTGTTCTGACCAGATGTCGAACAAATGCCAGCTGCTGGTTAAATGTCTTAATTGCGTGGGATACAGGTTCGTCTGACGGCTGCGCGGAGAAAAACTCCCGAACTTTGGCTTCCCTCACAGGACGAGGGCAGTACTGAGCTTCCATCATCAATTTAAACTCTGTCCAATCAGCATCATGGTCTACAGGCCGGATGGCTTCCCACCATTCGGACGCTTCCCCTATCAAAAAGTACTGAGCGATAGAGGCTCTCCGGTCGTCTGGGCAGTTAATCCCGGCAAAAATTTTCTCCAATTCCTTCAACCAATGGTCCCAGGTGGGAGTCTCAGAAATACCGTTGAATTTAGGTGGTTGCATCTTCACCACCTCTTGCAGCCATTGGTCACCTCGATTTCCCATATCTGGGATCCCTTGCTGCCTATCTCCCTGCTGTAATCCCACCGCCACCTGCATTCGGTCCACGACCTGAGCGAACTGAATCATCTGGTTCACCATTTAACGAAGGATTTCTGGTACAGCAGGTTCCGGTTCGTTATTGATAGATCTTTGTGGCTCGCTTGAGCTATGACTGGCTTGATTAGAAGACGACGCTTCCCTTTCAGCATTCCTTCGTCCGCGTCCGCGACCGCGACCACGTCCACGTCCACCTCTCAACATACTGAAAGCATAAATACTCAATATACAGGAAACAATATCGTTCTCATGTACAAAGAAATATAACATGTAAAGGACGAGATAGAGTTTAGGAACTTACAACCACCGCCCACACGAAGACGTAGGCAGTACAGTGATGTTATTCGCGGCCGGTTACCTCAAAAGACATATATAACCCCAATTCTAACACAATGGCCAAGATATCCATAATCTTAGCTCCGATACCATATTCTGTAACACCCTCAATATATTTAGGAATATTACAGCGCCGTAAATCCTTTACATAAGAATTTACAAGGCTGAAAAACAAAAAAGACATTAACCGATACCAACGAATGAAAATAACGGAAATAAGGTACAACGGTTCTGACCAATACTGAAAGTACGAATATCCAAATGGAGATTATTAATACATCACTGAAATCCAAACATCACAAATTACGACGTACTCGAGTACTTATTAAATAACCAACAACATATAATAAACCCAACCGGAACATCACTCTGCACCCTCGTCGTCATGCAGCTCCAGTGGTTGTTTTCCCCTTCTCCTGGATCCTGAACATAAACAGATGTTCACCCCCGAAGGGGTTAGCACAACGATGCTAGTACAAGTACCACAGCATATTATTCAACATCTCACGAAGAATAATAATAACGTAAATGACAAAAATACCAATGAGTCTTCTCCTACGAGAAACTCATAAATAACATACACAACTGATATTCACAACATACACATGGTAATTCCAATGATCCAGCGTTCACTGCCTAGACCCCAAGATGATCCCGTCGGACCAACACGTGGTGGAAAACCCCGTCCAATGATCCAGTGCACGCTAGCATAGATCCCAAGATGATCCTGTCGGACCAACACGTGGTGGACATACAACGACATACATGTACAACAATATGTATAACATCAATACATAAAACAATTAAGGTACTTGCCTCGATTCGAAGACAAGAACAATACTTCCACGAAAAACGAAACACTCAAAGGTCGCCCCTTCGATCAATCACGTAGCAAGCTCGAACCTTAACAAAAGAAAAATATAGAATTCATCTCATGTCGTACGAATGTCTAACAATCCGATTTACGGCCGAAAGCTCATAAAATGTAATATGCCTGAACTACTTAGTGTACGCTACGTATTCTACGTAACGTGCGTTAAGCCTGCTCGTTAGCGCATGTAAACAACGAAGTCTAGCGTACGCTATCTATGTACTGACAGTGGAGACTTGCTGCTTCTGCCGATCGTCTTCTAGACGAGAGATTTGGAGAGAGAAGTCCTGAGATGGATTCCGGTGAGATAGCCGGGAGCTTGATGATATGTATGTTCTTCAGTATTTCCGTGAATGTATCGGAATGTGAGAGAATGTGTTCTGAGCGTAAGTCAGAATGAATTCGGAACCGTTGGTGTAATGAATTTCGAACCGTAGGTTGAATGTGAGAGAATGTGAACCTTTTTCCAGTAGGAGGAGGTTCTCTATTTATAGGGCTTGGATACGCCGGGCGATCGCCTTCTCTACAATATAATAATCGGGCGATCGTCTTTTAGCACATGGGCCTGTCCCCTCAAAGCCTGCAGGAGTTGCTGGCAGTCAACTATGCGGTCCAATGGGGAGCTTACACGCGTCCTGAGTTGCTGACACGGGTGGTCCTACTGACAACTTTCGGCGCGCATGCTGGTAGGTGAGGTAGGTGGCAGGCTGTGGTCAAAGGTCTTGTCTGTCAGCTAAAGATCTTGTCTGCTACGAAGATCTTGTCAGCGCCTTTGGTGGATCTGCACGTGGGTGCTTTTCTGAGACCTTCCTGATGACTTTTGACGGCGATCGTCTCTGCCGGGCGTAGGTCGATTGCCCTTAGCCGGTCACTAGAGTAGTTCGCCAAAGGGCGATCGCCTTGGGAGTCGATCGCAGTGCACGATGGTGGTCTGATATCTTCGACTTGGCGAGCTAGCCATAGTTTGACTGGAGTTGACTTGGTCGCTCGGCCTTATAGTCGATCGCACTATCGGGATGAATAAATCGTGACACAACAGTGATGCTAGGGCGTGCGTGGACTGCAAGGAGTTCCGGAGCGAGGCATGTGCTTCTCAACACCGGCTGCTGGCTATGGATTTATCCATGGGAGGTCGTGTTGTTAGCGGGGCTAGAGAAGCTAGACCTAGGATTCTCTGGAAGGATCTGAAGGGTGAGAAGGCGGCAATTTTCAAGGAGTCGCTGACCCGCGAAGGAGGTTTTTTGCAAGGGGGCGATGCTAACCTTATGTGGACCAGCATGGCGAATGCTATTAGGAGGATGGGCAAAAAGGTGGTGGGGGTTTCTTCGGGCAGGTCTAGTAGACCTAGGGAGGCTTGGTGGTGGAATGAGGAGGTCCAAAAGAAGGTTAATGATAAACAAGCGCTATTTAAGGAGCTTTTGTCGGTTAGTGCTGGGGAGGAGAGAATCTTGAAGATTGTAGCGTACAAGGTGGCGAAAAGAGAGGCCAAGAAGGCAGTGGCTAAGGCTAAAGGGGAGGCTTGCAAGGAGATGTACAAGCGCCTAGACACCAAAGAAGGAGCGAATGCTATTTTTAAACTAGCGAAAGCTAGGGAAAGAGGGCGGCGCGACCTGGGTCCCGTTAAGTTTATTAAGGATTATTTGGGCCAAGTATTAGTAAAGGATGTGGCTATTAAGGAGAGGTGGAATAAGTATTTTTTTAAACTTTTCAATGAGGCTAGGGGTAGTGACTCGGTGGTGCAAGGAGTTAGTCTATCTTCTGCCCGTTCGTTTAGTTCCTGTGAAAGCATCAGCAAGGAGGAAGTAAAGGGTGCTCTAATGAAAATGGGTAGAGCTAAGGCGGTAGGCCCGGATCAAATCCCTATTGAAGTTTGGCTTTGTCTGGGGGAAGTCGGAGTTCAGTGGCTAGCAGAGCTGTTCAACATCCTTCTCAGAGGTTCTAAGATGCCGACGGAGTGGAGGCATAGTATTGTCGTGCCGTTTTTCAAGAACAAAGGCGATGCTCAGAGTTGTAGTAACTATAGGGGTATTAAACTCCTACCATACTATGAAACTTTGGGAAAGAGTGGTGGAATGCAGGGTTAGAAGAGAAGTTGAGATCTCAGAGAACCAATTTGGCTTCATGCCGGGGAGGTCCACGACTGAGGCCATTCATCTCGTCAGACGCCTTATGGAGAAGTTTAAAGAGCGGCGTAAGGACCTCCATATGGTATTCATAGATCTAGAGAAAGCTTATGATAGCATTTCGCGCGATGTTATTTGGAGGAGCCTAGTAGAGAGGAGGGTGTCGTTGCAGTTCGTTAGGGCGATCCAAGACATGTATTCCCAAGCTAGGACGTGCGTTAGGACCCCAGCTGGTGACACCCAGTATTTTCCGGTTGAGATAGGGCTACACCAGGGGTCGGCGCTAAGCCCTCTTCTCTTCGCTCTGATCCTTGACGTCATTTCACGGGGGATACAAGATGGCGTCCCGTGGTGCATGCTTTTTGCTGACGACATTGTGTTAGTGGCGGAGTTGAGGAGGGAGGTGAACTCGGAGTTGGAGCTTTGGAGGTCTAAGTTAGAATCCCAGGGCTTGCGTGTGAGCCGGTCTAAGACAGAGTATCTCTGGTGTAACTTTAGTGGTGAGGCCAACGAGGAAGATGTAGAGGTTATGATTGCGGATCAGATCGTTCCCCGTACGGATAAGCTCAAGTATTTGGGTTCGATCATTCAGAAGGAAGGTGAGTGTGAAGATGATGTCACTCATCGCATCAAGGCGGGGTGGCTAAGGTGGAGAGCAGCGACAGGGGTCCTGTGCGACAAGAAAGTCCCCCTAAAGCTGAAGGGTAAATTCTATAGAGCGGCAATCCGACCTGCAATGTTGTATGGCTCTGAATGTTGGGCGATGAAGAAGTCGCTTGAGAGCAAGTTGGAAGCGGCTGAAATGAGAATGTTACGCTGGTCGTGTGGTCGCACAATGTTAGATAGAATCTCGAACGGGGTCTTCAGGAATGCGCTAGAAGTGGCGCCCATTTCAGCGAAAGTTAGGGAAGGGAGATTGAGATGGTTTGGCCACGTCCGCAGGAGGCAGGCATCTGCTCCGGTGAGGAGGGTCGAGAGTTTAGTAGTTGTCGGGGAGAGGAGGAGAGGAAGACCGAGGAGGACGTGGGAGGAGCAGCTGAGATTATATTTGAAGGCCTTAAACCTTTCCGAGACCATGACCGTGGATAAGTGCGCTTGGAGGCGCCAGATCAGAGTTGTGGATTCTTTAGTTGGGAGTGGTGCTGTAGTTGAGAGCCTCAGGGTTGGGTTGTCTCGGTTAGCTTTGACCTAGGGCATTGCATTTTTTCATTTATTGTATATTTTATCCTATTGTCTTTTGCGTGTGGTGTATTTTCGACAGGGAGCTGTGCGCGGAGCAACCTCTCTTCTGTTTGAGCAGCGTTCATCGGGAGTGAAGTAGCCAATTTCCTCTTAGGTAAGTCCCATGTGGATTAAGCCATGGGCTCAGGTATGGTAATGAGTTTTTTTTCGTTTCATATGATTCACATTGTATTTTTCACTCAATATGTTGTTGTGCACTAAGCTGAGGGTCTTCACGGAAACAGCCTCCATACCGTAATAGGTAGGGGCATGGTCTGCGTACATCTTACCCTCCCTAGACCCTGCTCTGAGCGGGATATACTGGGTATGTTTGGTTTGGTTTGGTTTCTCTCTGTCCAGATAAACCAAAGGATCAGACAAGTAATAATGAAAGTCGCGTGCCTAAAGTGTGTGCCATGTGAGAAAAAACTCAGTAGCTCAAAAATATTATATGTATGGGGTAAGGATAAATGTGTCCATGCGCTAAAATACTCCCACACGTCACGAGCCACGTCACTCTCCAAGAAAAGGTGGGCTAGGGTCTCGGTATGGTAGGTATGGGTACAACATAAGCATCTGGAAGCCAAAGAAATGCCTCTCCTCTGTAAGACATCATCAGTCGGGATCCGTCGCAATAGTAGTTGCCAAATGAACACCGATATCATAGGTGTAAGTAAGGCACTCCAAATGGCCAGGAAAATGAGATTAGCCTGATCCCTCACCCTGATGTGAGACCAAGCTGACGACAATGAGAAAGCACCCGATGATGTAAGAGTCCAGCACATGCTATCCGAATCCTCCTCGGTAATGGGAGTCGCGAGAATCTCCTGTATGAACTGAAGGGTAAATCCTAGCTCATCACGAACAATGGACTCTAACCTACCCCCGTCCCAACTCCCATCAACCCAAAGCTCATTAATCATAAGGTGGGGTCTATCAGTAATATGACAATAAGATGAAATAGGCCTAACCCCAATCCAAGTGTCATCCCAAAAACTGACCTCCCCGCTGCCACTACCAAGAGTCCAACAAATGAACACCTGAGCTTGAATACCCATGCGGAGGATATGGCGTCAAGGGTGGCTGGCATGAGCTTTAAGAGCAGCACGCATAGGCGTAAAAAGGCCCGCAAAGTAGTATATGCGGAGCATAAACTGCATCCACAAAGACGTGCCTGCGCGAAGGAGCCACTAGAGCTTATAACTAAAAGCTCTCGCCATATCCGAAAGGCTCTGAATCCCGAGGCCTCCCTCAGAGACCGGGCGGAAAATCTATCGCCAACGGACCCAATGTGTCTTCCTCTTAGGACCAACAGCACCCCAGAAGTATCTCGCTATAATCTGCTCGAGCTCCTGGATAACATACTAGGGTGGATCCAATACCTAAAGAAGGTGCAGAGGAATCGTGCAGAGAGTGCTCTTAATAAGAGCCAAGCGTCCCCGAAAAACAAGGTGGCGATGGGACGAACCAGAGATCCTATCCAATATTTGTTGCTTCACCCCAGCAAAGAGCTCTCGTCTCATAAAGCCTTTGTAAAGGGGTGCACCAAGGTAGGTAATGGGGAGATCACCCTGGTGGAAACCAGTAAGATCATTAACTCTCTGATGCCAACGAGGCGCGTGCTTAGGAGCGAGAATAAAAGTACTCTTCTGGATACTAACCATCTGGCCGGAGGCCATGGAGTTAGGGATGGCAAAAAAACCCAAACCTAACGGGGAAACCTAAAACCCGATCTTAACGGGTCGGGGCGGAGCAGTCATTATCGAGTTATGGGGCGGGGATAGGGGCATTAACGGGGATTTTTTCGGGGTTCGGGGTAGTAACTCGGGTGACCGTGCCCCGCCCCGCGCGATATATTATATATATTCTTTATATATATATATGTGTGTGTGTGTGTGTGTGTATTCCAGCATGCATCTTTATTTTTAGCTACATATTATGTTTAGATTTTGATAATTGATACCTAGCAATTTCGGATTTCAGGGCAAAATGTGGAACGGGGCGTGGTTCGGGCTATAGCCCCAATGGGGCGCCCCGATAAGATCCCCGACGGGGAACGGGGTGGGGACGGGGCAGATTTCAAATTTCGGGTTCGGGGATGGGGATAGCCTGCCCCGCCCCGAACCCGCCCCATTACCATTCCTATATGGAGTAGTGATCCAGGAGACGCATAAGGTCAACGAGCCCATCATCCACAGCTAGTGTGAATGTAATGATGTCATCAGTATAGGAGAGGTGTGAGACGGGGAAAGGCCGACTGGCGGTCCTATACCTCATCAAATGATGGTCTCGAATGAATCGATCCAAGCAACGCGATAAGTAGTCAGCGGCAAGCACGAAGAGCGACGGTGAACTAGGGTCGCCCTGACGTAAACCCCGACTAGAGGTAAAATAGCCGGCCGGACTGCCGTTCACCAGAATGGAGAACGTGCAACTCTCGACATAGTGACGGATGAATAGGATACATCTAGTCGGGAAACCCATCATCACCAGGACCTCACATAAAAAATGCCAGTGAACCCTATCATACGCCTTATCCATATCTAGCTTCAGCGCAAGGTTCGGGACACCATGAATTTCCGAGATGTGGAGGTCGTGAATCAGTTCCTGAGCCAAAAGGATACTATCAGTAATAACCCGCCCCTAAACAAATTCACTCTGGTTCGGAGAGATAACAAGAGGGAGGACAGAAGCATGCCGAGCGTTAAGGATTTTCATGATAATCTTATTGGTCACATTACACAGACCAATAGGCCGGTATTCTGACCAGCTGCTCGGAACAAGCTTCTTCGGGATCAAGACAACTGTGGTCGCCGTGAAAGCTGGAGGCATGGGATGACCATCAAAAAACTCGAGCACAGCCCCCTCCACGTCAGAAGATACAATCTCCCAACAATGCTGAAAAAATAAAGAGGAAAACCCGTCTGGTCTAGAAGCGCTTTGAGGATCAGTAGTAAAACCACAGCACGAATCTCCTAGGGAGATGGGGCAACACATAAACCATTAGTCTCAAAAGAAGGGGGATAGAGGGGAAACAAGTGTCATCCGGGGGACGAGAACATCACCATATGATGTAAGCAGAGTATTAAAATAATTCACAGCAGATGATCGGATGTCCGACTCTACAGAGAGTGTCGTACCATCATCCTCGATGCTGTGAATATGTGATTGGCAACACTTCTGCTTCGCAAAACCCTGAAAGAAATGGGTGTTGCGTTCGCCCTCAGTAACCCAATGAACTGCAGCCTTTTGTTTCCAGAAATATTCCTCCATAGAGAGACGAAGTTGGTACTCAGCACGAAAATGATGCATAGCGGTTCTATTCTCCGGCATAGGATCCGAATCATATCGTCGCTCAGCCTCGTCAGCGGCCCTCAAGGCCTCATCCAACTTCGCATGAAGATTTCCAAAAACAGACCAGTTCCACTATTTCAGTCTGCGCTTAACCCTAAGAAGTCTGGCCTGTAGATTACACATGCCAGATAGTCCAGTCGGGGTGAGCCAAACCTCTCTAACAGTGTCCATAAATGTACGATGCCAAATATACATACTCTGGAAATGGAATGATGACTTGTGACGAGAGGAGGAAAAACGACACTGAATAAGGAGGGGCGCATGGTCGGAATGAAGTCGAGGCAGGTGAGTAACAGTAGAAACTACAAACATGTTCGACCATGCTTCATTAAATAAAGCACGGTCTAGCTTTTCCCTCAAACCATTACGCTCCCAAGTAAAAATATCGCCCTCACAGCTCGCATCAATCAACTCACAGTCAGCAATAGCATGTGCGAAGTCAAGGATCTCAGGTGTGCGGTCTGTGGAACTACCCTCGCGTTCATGCGAGTGCAAGAAGATGTTGAAGTCGCCACTGACTAACCATGGCAACCCCTCGACTTCCAAAGCAATCTCACGGAGGGTGTCCCAAAGGGTGTAACGGCCAGCACGCTTGGTGCTGGCATAGACATAAGTAATATAAATAGACTGTAGGAGAAGGGGAGAAGAAATAGAAAGATGAAGGACTTGATCGGTATCCAACAAAACCTGGTGCTGAAAGCCAGAAGAGGAGAAGAACCAAATTTTATTGGACCGATTAAAAAGTCCCGATGCAAAACCTAAAGAACGAATATAAAAATCAAAGTTAGCATTGGAACCCATAGGTTCCAAAATGCCAATAAAAGAAAATCTATTCGAGCGGTGGAGATGTCGAATATGCTTCTGTGCTCCAGTGTTAGCCAGACCACGAGCGTTCCATGTCAAAATGGGGATCGACATAAACTAACCAACCGACTCGGACGAAGACCTAGGACGCTGACTGAAGCGCCCCCATCTCCGGGGTGTGCCCTGCCGAGCGGATGTTCCCCCTTTCATGGATGATGCAGATCGCACCCTGATAGGGGGAGAAAATCTACGGGAAGCTGCCCTTCCTCGTGAGGAAGTCGAGGAGTCAAAGGCAGCTTTACCCCTAGTCGTGACTCTAGGGGCAGCAGAAGTAGGCAACAGTTGTCTCTTAATAGGGGGCTTAGGTGCCTTTGGAAGGTGCACCATAGCTGAGGAAGAGAGACTGGACTCAGAAACCTCAGGCTCTGTGCGGTAAAGAGCGCACTCAGTTTGAGAAAGAGGGAGGGGAGAGAGGGGAAAGAAAAAAAGGGGGGAGGGGAGGCTCTTAGACCACCATGGCCAAGGTATCAGGCTCCCCGATGATCGGCTCATCGGGGCGACCCTCATCGGCATGGCTCCGGGAGGAAGACTCTTGTAGTCTAGGTGGTAAAGGAACAGTGAATAACTCCGTATCGTTATCAATGACTAGCTTCTCATCAATACTGTGGCCACTATCATCACTACCCAAAACACTCTTCTTATCGCCCACACTAATAATGTCATCATTTCCCACCAAATCTTCCTCCTCTCTAGAAGAGGAGGCCAAAGATGCAAAATTGGAATGCTGGACTGTGGCAACCGTGCCCTTGGGGATAATCCCCGTCTCTTTGGGCCCTTTTTTGGTCACTACTTGTCAAATGGCAGTCTCCTTGACTTTAGAGGCCTTAGGAGCTATCGGCAAAATAGGAGCCTTAGGGGCTTTTGGAGGGGCCGGCTGCGCCTTCTGCTATTTAGGGGAAGCAACAGAAGGCTTCTTACGCTGGGGAGGCGGAGGTCGTTCTTTGTTGCCAGCTATGTAGCAACTAGAGCGCTCGTGCCCCACATGTGAGCAGAGAGAGCAATATAATGGAGCTCTCTCATAAATCACACGTTGCGTGAGACCGTGATCATCAAACTCGATCTCAATCTCAGGAATTATGTGAGCTAGGAGATCAATCTCGACGCACACACGAGTGACAGAGAGTCGTGAGTGTGTAGCCGTCGGCGAATCCACTAAAATAGGGTTGCCAATAGCCTTGGCAATCGTATATAGAGCTCGTGGATGGTATAAGTGGATCGGTAGGCCCGGGAGCCCAATCCAAACAGGCCAAATCGAAGTCTTAGTCTTAACTGAAAATCTAGGTGTCCACTTAAAAACTCGAGAAGGGCATCCTGAAAAGTTCCAATTAGAGACTAGCCACACGCGTCTATAGTCTTCTTCATTTTCAAATTTAACCGCTATGTGACAGTAATTAAGCCAAGTCCAACTGCATTTCCCCTCAGTTTCATATCAGTCAATCCAGCGGCCACATCCCGAGGGGTGGGAATAGCATGTGAAAATTTAAGAATTAAGGTACATTCCCACGACGCAGCTAAAGTAATCATATCAGAAGTAGAAAAAGATACACGCAATTTCTCATTAACGAAGGAGAGAGAACCAAAAGGACATACCTTTGCTCCGTCGAAATTGAATGATTTCATTGCCGAGTCGGGTTGCTGAGAGAAACCGGGCTGCTGGACCGAGCCGGATGCATTGTTAACCATTTGAGCATACGAAGTCTTCTGTCGGGTCATTTGGGGTCGGGTCAAACTGCCGGGCCGGGGTATATAAAGCTGGCCCAGTAGGCCGTGCTTCTTTAGGATGATCCGGGCGAGGGGCGTGATCGGCTTCAGAAGTGGTGTGTTTAATATTTGGTGGGTTCGGTATAATGGTGGGTTGGGCAGGCTCAGTCAGATCAGGAAGAGGTTTGGGCTGAGGAAGGGTGTCAGCGGTATTGGGCTGGGTTGATTGTGCTGGAGGCAAATTGGGCTTAGGCGAAATGGGGGGAGATAAATTGGGCTGGGGGAGTGTTTATGTTGAGTTGGTGAATAAGGCCGCAAGATTGGCGGCTAGGTTATGGGAGAGATGGAGTGTTGAGGGTGGATATTGGGCTGGGAAATATTATTGTGGGCCGGAGGTCTAGAATTATCATGTGTGGGCTTAGCGGGGTGGAAATAGTTTAGGATGTGTTGGGCTTATTTGGGAGCTGTTGGGTGAGTGATGTGGACCGAGGGTTGGAAGTGGGTTTAGCGGTGGGCTGTGGGAGAATGAGGCGGAATATATCTGGGTGGGCCGATAATAAGGGGGTATTAATAATTGAAGGCCCAGGGATAGATATGTTGGTTAAGGGGTTATTGGGCTTAATAAATAGGTTGGGCCATATTGTAGTAGGCCCACGATGGTTAGGAATTGGATTGAGTGGGATAACCTGGGAATTCCGCAGCTGGGCTTCTGTGATGGGTCCATGGGTTGAGCCCAGGAAATCTGATTCGTCAGATGGCAGCGGCCCTAGGATCGACGGCTCGCCCATCACCAGCTACTGATTTATAATGTGGATATCGTCCGCCGCCAGGGTTTCAGAAGGCCAAAATGACCCTGTAGCTAGGGTTTTGTAAGGCGGCGCTGGAGAACGCGACTGGACGACCGCTGCAACTTGTTGGACCGTCGGAAACTCACTTCCGACATCAGCTATGCCTTTGCTAATCAGCTCACCGGAGGAACTTATAGGCGACGGAGGTTGAACAACCGCATGATGAGGCGGAGACTTCTGCTGGCGTCGTTCAGTATCAGAGCATGCTGGCGATAAACGTTCAGTATCGAAAGATGCTGGTGACGATATAAATGACTTATCGGGTGTCCGGGAGGCTCGTTTTTTACGTGACATAACCAAAAACAGCCCTAGTCGCTGGAGGGAAGGCGACGACGGGCATGAAAAAGGGTTATAGGTCATTGCGGCGAACGATGCTGGTAACGAATATGTGGTTTGATGATGTTAACGACGTCGGGGTTGCCCGGAAAGTGCAACGACAAGACGAGCGATTTACACCTTGAGTACGTGAAAATTCCTGAGTCGCAGAGCCTGCTGCCGGCGCCGGATTTATGTGAGGTTTGGTGGCGAAGAATCGTGGGGTGATGGGGAGTCGGATGGTGGTGACGGTGGCCGGAAAAGGTGGCCGGATGGGGGTGCGGTAAGAGACCGAAGTGGCAGCGTGTGTGTGTGAAGCAAATCACCAGAGCGATTAATTAAAAGTATACTTGAGAGTTGAGAGTTAGTTGGTGTACATTATCATTTCATGTTAAGCATACGGGTTTCACAAGAATACTTGCCTTGAGAAATTGACGACGAAATGAACGGGAAATCAACTACGCTTGATAGGAACCGACAACCCCGAACCTAACGATTCGAAGAATACAATCACAACCAATTCTACACGAATACGAAAACGGAATACACCCGAAAACCCACCTACTATTCATGTAATTTCGTTTAAAACAACAACGAGGGCAGGTCGCAATCGAACCCTCTCGATTTCACAAATATCACGAAACTTACCATGAACTCGTAGGGAAAACAAGGGATACACAAGGATTAATCATATACAGCATGAATTAATCAACAACACGAAGCAAATCGGACAGATACTCAAAAACCCCCCAATTTCCCCAAAAAATAGGGTTCTAAGAGTTTACCTCGGATCGGAGACGAATAACAAGTGTTGGTGTTGTTAATATGCACCAAGAACTCAAGGAAGATGATAGCTCGCCTCAAAAACGTCCCTCTCGCGTGCCCTCGTCGGAAGAGTAAGAAAAGAGAAGAAAAATGGCCTAAAAACGTGACTGTCCCCTTATATACATCAGGAATGCACGACCATCACGCACGACCAAATGCTCATGCGTTTGGTCGTGCGCTAGGCCACTGCCCAACTTCTATCATCACGCACTACCGAGCATTGGTTGCGCACGAGCATCTGCTCGTGTGGCCTTCTCGTGTGCTAAGATCAAAGGCTAACATCGACCCCGAAACGACTCCAAAAGCACCCAGAACATAACCAACTCGGAAAAAACGACACAAGAGCTCAGAACGTCTTCAAAGAGACAAAACGACAACGGAATACAATATGTCATGGCACACATGCATACACACGATCTGCATGACTTACACAACAACAAGTCGTACCTGACAAACACCACAACATGGTACATCATACCTTACACAACATAGTGAAAATCCAAAATAGTCATCAAGGAAACAAAATAACCGGTACAACCGATAAATAACTCAAAGTAACCAGAAACAGAAATCTCAGATATTACAGACATCGGATGTTCTCGGCACATAACAGGAGATGTCTGCAAGCTGTCCGATTATGTAGAAGGTCGCGGTCCAAAGGTATGATTTGGTGACAAGTCCAACGGAAGAACAAGAGGGAAGGGAACCCTGTTAGTAGGAAAGTTCAAAGTCACCGACATAGCCTATGTTGAAAGCTTATAGTACAATCTACTTAGTATTAGCCTGTTCTGTGACAAACAGTTCTCGGTGAAAATCTATATATATCACTGTAGGGCGAAGGACATCAAGACCAAAGAGATCGTCCTCACAAGAAGCAGGTCAGTAATATGTATACTGCTGACTGGAAGCCTACGAGCTCTATTGTTCCATGTTTTGTTGCCAAAGACACTACAGATCAAAGCTGGATATGGCACAAGAGCATGTCTCATATCAACTTCAATACAATCAACAACATCGCCAGACAGGGAATGTTTAGAGGTTTGCCCGATGTGTCATTCAAAAAAGACAGCATATGTGGACCCTATCAGAAAGGCAAACAAGTCAACACCACCCTGAAAGGCAAATCATACATGTCCACTCACAGAGTTCTGGATATGCTACATATGGACCTCTACAGTCATGTAGACCCTGTAAGTTTGTGAGGTCAGAAATATTGTCTAGTTATTGTTGATGATTTCTCCAGGGATGCTTGGACGATCTTTCTAAGCAGGAAGAAAGAAACCACAACAAAGTTTTCTGGGCACCTGAGAAAGCTTCAGAATGAGAAATGGTCGAGTATCGTGTCCATTCGTTACGACAAGGGTACTAAATTCACAAACCGCTTTATAGAGCAATACTGTTCGGACAATGGAATATCGCACGAATACTTAGCAGCCCGGACTCCTCAGCAAAATTGTGTTGCCGAGTGAAAGAATAGGACTCTCAAGGAAGCAACAAGAACCATGATTACAGCAAGCAAGTTGCCACAGCATTTCTGGGGCGAAGCAACAAATACAGCGTGCTATACACAAAGTAGTTGTATCATCAAAAAGCATCACAACAAAACAGCATATGAGGTATGGAACAACAAAACTCCACTAGTTTCATACTTTCACATATTTGGATGCATATGTTATGTTTTGAAAAACAGGAAAGACCAACTTAGAACCTTCGACGAAAAGTCGGATGGAGGGATATTTGTAGGATATTCCTCTGTCAGCAAAGCTTTCAGGATCTTTAATGAGAGGAAGCTGACAATCGAGGAATCTGTCCATATAGTGTTCGATGAACCTCATTTTGACCCTACAGGAGTAGAAGACTTGGCTCAGAATATCCAAACACTCTCCATTAATGACCCTCAAACTCCAATAGAGCCTATTGTAGACTTAGAGATCAACCCCACAGCTGTAAGAACAGAGGTAGTTAAAGTTGATGTTGTACAAGTTGAAGCCGAAACAACAGCACCACAAGATACAGTACGGGACGCAGAACTAGAACCCGATACGAGATGTCTAATAGATCACCCTCAGGAGTTAATCATATGAGACAGTAATGTTGGAGTATCTACCCGCAGGATAATACAGAGTACATGAGGAACTGTACTGTATTTGCAAGAAGAAACGAATCTGAGAAATCTCCATTTCCTATATGGAAATCTCAAGCAGAACTTAGAAGACTTGCTATGTGCACCCTAGCTGTATTCTTAGCTCAGTCCGAACCTGTTTCTACCAATGAAGCTTTGAATAATTCCCACTGGATCACTTCTATGAAAGAAGAACTTAATGGTTTCGAAAGAAACAATGTATGGTATCTAGTACCCAGACCTGATCATCAAGTTGTCAATGGAACCAAATGGGTATTTAGAAACAAAAAGGATGAGAATGGACTTGTAATCAGGAACAAATCCCGTCTAGTCGCACAAGGCTACAGACAGGAATAAGGCATAGATTATGATGAAACATTTGCCCCTGTATCCAGACTAGAAGCCATCAGGATATTTCTAGCCTTTGCCACCCATAAGAACTTCATAGTGTACCACATGGACGTTAAAAGTGCATTCCTGAATGGATATCTCGTCAAAAAGTCTATGTTGGACAACCACCAGGGTTTGTCAACACTGAAGGTGGAGATCTAGGATACACACTACGGAAAGCTCTATATGGACTTAAGCAAGCACCTAGAGCATGGTACGAAACCCTGTCCTTGTACCTAACCAATAATAGATTTGAGAAAGGTGCTGACTCTTTAAGATACAGGAAGGAGACGACATATTAATAGTTCAAATATATGTAGATGATATTATATTTGGTTCCACTAACCTTGCTTTATGTCAAAGGTTCTATCATCTCATGCAAAGTAAATTTGAAATGAGTATGATGGGAGAACTTGGTTATTTTCTAGGATTGCAGGTTAAGAAGTTGCCTACAGGAATCTTCATCAACCAGGAGAAGTACAACAAGGATCTGCTCAACAAGTTTGGGATGAACAACTCCAAATCCTCGTCCACACCCATGAGCACTTCCATGCAAATTAGTGCTGACGAAGCTGGAAAGACGGTTGATCAATCACTCTACAGGAAGCTTATAGGCTCCCTCATGTACCTAATAGCTATCAGACTCGATATCCAGTTTGTTGTAGGAGTGTGTGCTCGTTATCAAGTAGCACCTAAAAAATCACACTACACAACAGCAAAACGAATCCTTAAGTACGTAAAAGGAACAATCGACGTATGATTGTGGTATCCTAAGGAAGGAGGATTCAATTTGGTTGGCTACAGCGACTCGGATCTCAGTGGCTGTAAGTTGGATAGGAAGATTACAAGCGGTACTTGTCACTTTATTGGACCTAGACTTATGTCATGGTCCAGTAAGAAACAATTGTCCAACTCGCTTTCTACAGATGAGTCGGAATACTATGCCCCTGGAAGTTGTTGTATGTAGATTCTATGGATGCAACACCAGTTACAGGATTATGGAACCAGTGCTAGAGAGACGTCGATCATGTGCGATAGCACGAATGCAAATGCAATAACGCACAATCTTGTATTGCACTCGCGAACTAAGCATATTGATATGAAGCGTCACTTCATCAGGAATCATGTTGAGAATAAGGATGTTCGGATCGAGAAGGTTCATACAGATATTCAGTTAGCCAACATCTTTACAAAGCCTCTCAGCACAACCAGATTCTGTATGCTTCGTCTATTAGGAATATGCCCTCGAATGCCACTCAGGGGATGAGAGAGTAGGGGCATTGTACTTGTAATTATGGAATAAATAATAAAAAGGCAATTCGATTCATTCACTGTTTATTGTATTTCAATTGCATTCTTGACTTGGTAAACATTGAAGTGAAGTCCATGTAAATAAACTGAACATTCCATTCTCGTTATGGGATAAGAGAAAATGCACTGGAAGTGTTTAAAGTTTATTTACGAAAATCGTTCGCAAGTCAATAAACTTAAATGGGCATTAAGTTTTAATAAGACTTGTATAACTGATGCTAGGACGTGTGCACGTCTTGATAGCATAGTTATAAAGTATATTGGTGGGACCAGTATACTCGAACACGACTCATACTCGATTGATCACCACACGGTATTCACTCTCGAAGAGTCGATGACGAATCAAAAGGTTGTGATAGTGTATGTGGACCTTTGACTTGAGGATTCAGAGAAGATGTGCCCGTGACGTTTAGTTTGTCATTAGAGTAGTTAGACTCATTTGCTTAATTGCCGAGTCGACCTCGAAGTGCGGACTATATGGGCAGGTAGCAGTCTTTACCGTATGCTAAGAAAGGATTTTATCTCTGTTAGTGAGCGGCGTATGTCTATACGGTTAATGGCAAATAAGATCATGAGTCTTTGGCCAAAGCATTCTGATATAGTCGTATTAGATACACTATTAATCAGTCGGTCTTGATTTGCATTAACACATATATAGAGTCTAGTCAATAGTAGGGTTTGACTTTACCGTGACCAGAAGACTTGACCGGGACATCTGATAAAGGGTCTATACGTATATAGTATTCACGACATAATGGTTCTGGAATGATCCCTTCATTCGTTCTCGCCGGGTTTACTGATGCGGCCCGCTAGTCGGGCTAAGTGCCGCCCGCACTCATTGGTTCCTCCCAATGCCTACCGAGACGGACCTACTGAGTCGCGCATCGGGAGCGTTGATGGATAAATGTGATTTATTATCTCTATAAATATTAGATATTGATATCTAATTATGATTTATTAGATAAATCAAAATAGCGGTCTTATGAATTAAAATTAAGTTCTTGGGTGATTAATTTAATTCATAAATTATATTTCTTAGAGAAATATATTTGTATTTGATATTATTAATTAATTAGATTAATTAATTAATATAAATACATTGGTGATTAAACGGAGTGTATTTAACGGAGTCGTTTGACGAACGTCCGGTACACGAGCCGAGTGACTCGGCTCGTTTTCTAGGAAACTTCCACCATGGGCCGCCCTCCCTCTCCCCACATCACATGGAATCATTTCCATGCATGTGTATGTGTTAGTTGTATTTTTGTTATTATGTGTTGACATTTTATCTCAATTATATGATTTGTATTATATGTTTGAGATAATATATAAACAACATATTATAACAACTACTACACACACACACTTGCAAAGTGAGAACTTCTTGGCAAATTTGAGAGCTGCCTGCCGAGAGCTTTAAGTGAGGAAGGGAGAGAATTTGTTTTTTTTTTTCAATTTTCATCTTAGAGGTGAAAGGAATTCAAGAAAAAATAGAGAGAAAATTCCTACGGTAACTTCCTAGCCGTGTTCTTAAAGAACGAAGTTACGTCGAATTTTCCGGGCAACTTCCGACGCGTGTGAATTAGAGGCTTCGAATTTTCGGTGCTTGGAACGAAGGAATTTCGTGTTCGGGATGGGATCGTGATCATCGTCTACACTTTACGAAGATTTATTTCAAAGGCTTCAAGGGTATGAATCTTTATCTTTGTATTTTTTTTCTTTCGTATATACGTTACTTGACCGATCCTGTTTGGGATTCGTATTTATTTCACGCGTATTTCGCTTTTATTTTCTAATCCCAACAGTGGTATCGGAGCGAGGTCAATGTTTCCGTATATACGATTATTTGTGCATTTTGAATGCTTTTGGATGATGATTATGATTTAGAATCATGTTTGGAATAATCGTAGATTTTAAATTGTTCGTTGTAGAATCACGTTTTTTGAAACGGGCCAAAAAACGAAGAAACGGGCCGGGCAGTGGTGTCGGGCAAGATCGCCTCGGCCGTCGCCTGCATCGCTGAGCATGATCGGCCATGATCGCCATGTCTCGCCACGGCCGAGAATGATCGGCCACCGCTGAGCAAGGCTCGGCCAGCACTGGGTTTATGGCCCGATTTTGAATCGGGCCGCGGTCGGGCCTAAAATCGGATTGTCCGGGACTCGCTTTTAAGTTTATATTTCGTTTTAATTATTTCCCAAAATTTAAATTGGATTTTAATTTGACTAAATTAATATTTGGAATATTTTTTTAGTTAAAGGAAATAAATTAAACGAAAATATTATTTTGGCCGGATTACTTCGAATGAATTTAAATGACGATTATTAGTATTAATTGGATTAATACCATTAAAATTGAATAGATTAATTTTATATTGATTGGATTAATATCTTAATTGATTATTTAATTTTAATGCCACTTTATATTAATTGATTAATATAGTAGAAATTGAATAGATTAATTTATAGATTAATTAGATTAATTTATATTAAGATTAATTGTTTAATTTCGTTGCCATTACATGTTGTATGGAATCCTTATGTGATGGTGATATAGCTCGTGGACTTAGTTTTTTTATTTGTTCGATTCGATTGGGTTGTAAAGGCCGTTTTGAGCCTATTTATATTTACTAGAAAAACTTGTATAGGATGCAATTTTTCAATGATGTAATTATTATTTTGGGTATGAAGAAGACCGAAGACAACCGACCGAGAAGACGAAGAATCGAAGACTGTGTTTCTTTTTATTGGGTCATTCGCTTGGCCCAGTACTTAGGAATTAGGTCCATGAGCTATATGTTGGTAGTAACTAGGTTACTGTTTTCTGTTTTTCATTTTGAATGATTGACAAACCAACAAACGCGCGTATAATTGAATTAATGTGCAAAGTGTAACAATAATCGCGAAATTCTCCCGACTACAAACAGACTAAGTTTGAAAAAGGTTACGAGGTTTCCTACCCTCCATCAAACTCGTAGAAAATTGATACCCGAGCTGGTGTGCTATGCTTCCGAGTTATCGGGGTAGTACATTTGGTAGAGGTTGAAAAATTCTTGAGTGCATTAGATGCCTTCGGTTGGTGATAAATTTCGCCCCTAGAAACCTGATAGGTTGTCGGGTGAGATTCAATAGTCAAACTGATAGACGTTGATGGTCAACAACTTAGATAGTCTGGATTGCCAAGAAACCTGATAGGTTGAGGGCATGAAGACTAGGGGTAAAAGAAGATCAAATCATCCGTTAGACGGGTTGGTGTTAGACACCACTTTACAGAAATTAATTGGCAAGAAACCTGATAGGTTGCGTCTGTTAAAATTTGTAAAGAACTTGATCACCACTAAGAAGTCGATCTAACCATGATTTCCGGATTATAACATGGGAGTGTATAATTCGATAAAATTAGTGGGAGCCGAGACAAGAATTATACAAGCCCTTAAGTTCTATACTCGGTCATAATTAAACAAGTCACTAATTTAATCTTGTCTAAATCTTTGCGTAAAACGAAATTGAATCTCTCTAAAATGGCTAAAACCCACTTGCAATACTACTTGAAAAGAATCTCCTAATCGGCCCTAACTTTGTTGATCGGTTGCGAATCGATGATTGTACTCGGATGGAGTCTCGGGATCCGTGTTGGTGGCGGACATTCCACCGACTCCAATCCGGACTAGGGGTAATCAGGAAGACATTGACGTCCATGAAAAATGGGTCAAGGATGATGTGCTAGTCCGTGGTTTTATGATGGGCTCAATGACTAATGAGCTGCAGAGAGCGCACGAGAAAATAACTTCTGCTAGGCAGATTCTCGCACACTTGACCGAACTTTATGGAGAGCACAGTAGGACTGCTAGATATGAGATATCAAAGCAGTTGTTCAGTGCTAGGATGAAAGAAGGGGAGAAAGTGGGAGACCACGTCCTCAAGATGATCTCTATGATTGAGAGGCTCGAGGTGCTCAACTTTAATATGGATTTATCCCTTCAAATTGATCTCATCCTTCAATCTCTACCTGACTCTTTCACGCAGTTTGTAATGAATTTCAACTGTAATGAAATTACATGCACATTAGCTGGGCTAATGAATAAACTGGTGACGGCGCAGTCTAACATGAAGACTAAACCGAGAGAGGCTGCTCTTGTGATTTCTTCTGGGCCTAAGAGGTCCAAGAACAAGAAGAAAAAGACCTACGAGCAGTACAAACCCAAGAAAGGGGTGCAAAAAGGAAAGGGCAAGGCCCGAAAGGTTCAAAAGGTAGGCGGTCCAAAACCTACGGACAAATGCCTTGAATGCGGTGAGCTGGGCCACTGGCGAAGGACTTGTCCCAAGATTAATGGCGCATCAGGTACGGAACTTTTTGTTTTTGAAACTAATTGTTCCCGCTATTGTATATTCTGCTTCATGGATTCTGGATTCAGGTGCCACTTCTCTCATTTGTACTATGTATCTGGATCTGGTACGAAGTAGAAAACTTGAAGTCGGGAAATAATGATCACCGTTGAAGCGGACAAAGTGTCGAGGCAACCGATATTGATCAATCCTTTCCGGGTTTAGAATCAGGTTTTATTTTGACATTAGATGAAGTACTTGTTTTGCCCAAGGGGCATAAAAACATCAGATCCATTCCACTTCGACCTAAAGGATTTTGTCTCTTCATTGGCAATGGCAGTTGTAAAATTTATTTTCGAAATAAATTGGTTGGAACAGCTACATTGTTGAATGGTTTATATCATCTGAACATGCAAAATAAAACAGCAGTGAACATTATAACTAGGAAACGTGGTAGGCAAGATACTAATCCAGCTCTTAAATGGCACCTTAGACTTGGTCATGTTGGTCAGACCAAGGTTCAGAAAATGGAAAAAGATGGACTTTTAAGTCCATTGGGTGTAGAACCCTATCCAACTTGTGAATCTTGCCTTAGAGGCAAAATGACTAAGTTCCCCTTTGTAATATCCGCAATTTTCGATTTCCGGTAATTTCTTTTTTTTTTCTTTTTTTCAGCGGAAGTCCGTTTTGATGAATCGCTCATGACCGTTTCATTATTCTGAGAATGATTAATTCTACACTTTTTGACATCCGAGTTCGTTTCGGTGTCGTTTTGTTGAGTTCCGTGCTTTTTAGCGACTTTTCCGCACTTGAGTTCGATTCTTGCGAATCTCGGTCGAAACTGCTGTTTCGAGTTTCCCGTAAGTTTGTTTAACTTTGTTATACGTGTTGTGAACTTCAGTTTGGTTATTCGATCACGTATCGTGATTTTCGAGCGTTTTGGGCCATTTTGTAATTTCTTGAAAGTTACGGGTATCCGTATCTGGAATTGTTGTCTCGACCCGTTTCTTGGTCGCGTATGATTAATTATGGTAGTATGTTTTCATTTCGGGCCGTTGATGTTGTCCGCGAACTTTTCGTCGTGTTCGCCCGTGACGCTTAAATCGAGTCGCCGAGCACCGGTGGTCTGCATCGCCGGACGGTTATGGATCGCCGACGATTGCGGCACCGCCGGACAGAGCGCGGCAGAACCGCATGCATAGCGCACGCTATCGCCGGAAGGTCGCGCGCTAACCGGCAGTGTAGCGCACGCTAGCCTGGGTCGACCAACGACGCCATCGGCCGACAGTGGGTTTCGGGGTTCTCAAATCGGAAGGATCGGCAGTAGCGCACGCTACGCCGAGCGTAGCGCGCGCTAGTCGGCAGCGAGCGCACGCCGTCGCCGGCTTAGCGACGTTACTGCCGGGCGATTCACCCGAGGCTATCGGACAGTCGGCTAGCGCGAAGCTTCCGCCGTAGCGCACGCTAGCGGAGTCGGGCGATACCATGGTCGGCAGAATTGGTCGGTGGTGCCGGGTCATGCGGGCCATGGCCGAGAGTGCTCGGCCGGTACTGGCCGATAGCGCACGCTAGTCCGGGAAGGCTAGCGCACGCTAGTTCCGGCCCAGTATATATATGACAGACCAGCCACTTTTCCCTTCGTTTTTCATTTCCTTCCTTCTCCGTCCGCGGCCGGCGATTCATGGGCGACGAAGCCATGTTGTTTAACAACAAATCCATGAAGTTCTTGAGTTCATAACATCAATCAATCGTCCGTTATCATTCTTTGATCCAGCGAATCAAGGTAATCTTCCTTAGAACCCTATTTTCGTGAATTTGGGGATTTTTGCATTTTTGTCCGATTCGTTCCGTGTTGTTGATTAATTCATGATGGGTATGATTAATCTTGATAGTATTCTTGTGTTTAACATCATTTAATCCATTGTTCTTCGTCGAATCGAAGTATAATTCTTGATTTCCTTCGAATTGACTTTTTGGGTGATTTGTCCCCGATCTCGTTTTTCATCCATTTTCGATGGATCGATTATGGTTAAATGATGTTGTTAAACATATTCTATGGATTGTATATCCATATTTCAACTTGGAATTCCGTTTTCGTGATTTGACGGAACGAATCGTGTTCTTGGCCGTTTTGGGGGAAATCCTTGAACCTTCGTCATTTGTTCTTTGAATTCAGCGGCTTTGGGTCGTACTTTGGAATTCATTTTCGTTGTTATTGTTTTCGTTCGTAGTTCATTGTTGTGGATTGTCGTTCGGTGGAGTCGGCGAGTTCGTAGTCGGTTCGTGCCAACCTACTTCGGCCGATTCTCCGTCAGGTCATTCGAGGCAAGTATCTTGCCCATACATTTCATATTTCTTAGGCATAATTATTGATAAATGATTTTATGCGAAATCCAATGTTTAATGAACGTTAAAAAGGATCGGTATGTTCTCGATAAATATTGTCTTTCAACGATAATTCGTATACTTCGTGAATGGATATGTTCTCGGAATATGTGTGTTAGTTTCGCACGTTGAGAGACGTTATGATCGCATTGACCATAATTGTTTGCCGAGGATTGTGCATTGAATTGTATATTTGTTCGGTGGGTATTCGACATGGTGTGATGTTAGTCGTTACTCCTTTGAAAGGAGGTTGTGATGCTTAGTGTTGCTTGTCTTGATAATCGGTTATTGTTGTGTGCTTGTTGTATGTGATGTGCCTCCGGGTAGGATTGTTGAATCTCCGGGAACCATACTTGCTAGTATGGGTCGGGCGAAACCGTAGGGTTATCCAATACGGGTATGTCTTGCGGGGACTCCGAGGTTCGGGGCTTGCTAGCCCGATGCCGAGATAACTTGTGGGGTTATCATCGGGTATGTCTTGCGGGGACTCCGAGGTTCGTGGCTTGTTAGCACGATGCCGGGATAACTTATGGTTGTGGTTTGATTATGTAAGTATATGTGCTTTTAGTCACGTGACTGCGGTTACGGTGACATGTGATTTGATATAGTTTCCCTGTGGGTTATTCACTCGGGTTTGTTCTACGGGAGCATCTGAGGTCCGTGGCTTGCTAGCACAGGACGCGAATAATCTGTGGAAACATGTTGTTATGGTATGATCGGGTCGTGGACCCCACTTGTTGTTATCGAATTTATGTTTTGAGAAAATGACTTTTGGGCTGTGTCCCTAAATGTTTTCGAAAGGCCTGAAGATTTTTAAATCCCAATGTATTCAAAACTCCCGAGGTCGTAAAATTTTTTTCACAAGATGTTTATCGGGTTTACCCTATCTTTCGATTTAATCGTTTGATTAAGTGAATCACCTCGGGAAGTATGTTTATGATTAACATGTTTCGTGGAGTATGATATGTATGGCTCGTTTTCGTATTTTATACTTGCACTAGCAAAACAGTGGAGTTTGCTAACCCCCAGTATTCGGGGTGGATGTCTATTTTGCATTCGTGTTTGGAGCATAACACAGGGTCGGCACGAAGGATGATGAAAGATGAACGATACTAATCACACGAGGATCCGTTGATGTCGTATTGGTCTAGTTGTATTTTCTTTTCCGCTGCAGTATCTTTTCCCCGTTGTACGGGAGTTTATTGTATTTTGACCCCTGCGTGGGTATGTGTTTGTAATCGAGTTGTATATTTTATTGAAAGACCAAATCGGTCTACTGAGTCATTTTAGCCTTGAAGGCATTGTCGAGATGTTAAATGTTGTTACCAGCCTGGTAGATCCTCGAGGAGAGGGTCTACGGCGTGTAATATCCCTGAGTGGATTGGGGGTGTTACATAAATGGTATCGGAGCTTTGGTTGTGGAAAGCTAGGCCGTCGGGTCAGTCGTGTCTGTTGAGTTGTTGTCTCGTCGGATTTTGTCTGACTGAGTCGTGTCGCGACGCGTCGTCTGAGTTTGTTGGTCGTGATTAGTATCGTGGGCGATCATCATCTTCGTGCGACCTGTGGCTGTAAGTCTCCCTTCTTTGTATTGTGCCTCGTGTGACACGAGCTATTTTTATGATTATTTGTTAAGTGACGGAATCCTTTTATGAATTTTGATTTCGTGATATGTGGTTACTTGACTCTCATACATCGTTCATATGAGGAGTAGTGTTGATGGATTGTGCATGATTGACTTTATTTCTTTTATCCGCTGCGTGAGTTCCTTTGTAATGGTTTTCGGTATTTTACCGACTGAGTTTTATTTCGAAAATCGATTTTATTAACCGAGTTTTGATGTTATGGTCTTGATCATTTTAGCGAAATTCTTATGACGGTATTTAACGTGTGGAAAATGGCTTTTGTAAATTTTTGAAACATTACCGTCATCGGCCTTCTTGGCGTTTTTGTAAATGGTTTTTAGCCTGGTGGGTTTCGACGTGGGATCCACGGCGCTATAGAGTTTCGTGTAATTACCTGAAATTTTTGGGCATTCTAGCCCATTGAATTAACTTTGAAAACCTCGAGTATCTTAGAAAATAAATTTCGAGACGTACTTTTAAAATGAATTATTTTCTCATGGTACATCCAAGGTGCCACAATATGTTTCCAAATCCTTCTACCTCGAGGATCAAAATGTTTTGAGATATTTTCAATGTTTTAGAAACACTTAGACCCGAGGGTCGGATATTTCTGAAAGTTTTCACAAAAAGGAAAGTGTCCTCGTTTTATCAAACGCAAGATGGTTTTCAAAGTCTCGACAATGATTTTGTTCAACTTTTTGTAAAATGATACTCAAGATCAACTGGTGTTTCCAAACTGTTTTCATAAGGTGGTTTTCGTTTTTAAAACCCATCATTTCCTGCTTGTGGTCGGGGAAGGTGGGATGACGATCTTTAATGTTGTCATTTCGTGGGGGCTTGCGTGTTATCGCACCTGTGTGGGTTGTTAAAGCTTGAGTTTGTACGTTTGCGTACATGTGTGATTGTTTTATGATAGTTGTAATTATGTGCTGGTTATCGTCGTCGTTGAGGTCGCCGAACGATACCGTCGTTGTTGTAGTGTTTGTGTGTATTACTTTACGATGGTAATCGTTGTGTATGATATGTGTTATGATTCTTTGTTGCGCTGAGTTGGCATCTCCGGTTTGTTGTTTTGTGATGTTATGTTCCATTGTACCTAGCATTTGTATTTTCGGTATGCCGAGCCGAGGCATTTCAACCGTGATGTGTCGGGGGAATGTACGTGCATTTTGTCCTTCTCGTCAGTAACACATTTTGAGTGTGGACTCGAGGGACACCGAATTCAGATTTGCGAATTGGCTACCGAGACTTTCGGAGTTCGCGCTTCAAAGACAGCTTATCGAATCGTCTTTGAGAAGCCTTCGAAGGATGTTTTTGTCGGTCGCTTGTTGTGTCGTCACCTTGGTTTCATTGTTGTGAGTTTCGGGGATGACACTCCTTTTTGAAGAGGTCGAATATAATACCCGTATTATTTTTGGCCTTTGCATTCCCTGTTTCTCAGGTCTATCGACTCGCTCGTGTTCGTTGATACCTTCTGAACTTGTTCTGTCTTTTAGTTTCATCGTTCGAATGAACTGTGATCTTGTTTTGGGTCGATCTGGTATCGCTGTGACTTTTCCGAGTTCGGTTCGATTCTTGTGAACCTTGTTCGGAAGTGACATCATTTGGTTCTACTAGTTCTTTTATTCGAAGTGGATCGGATTTTGAACTTCTGTATATTCTACTTTGTCGAATCATTTATATTTGTTGACATTTGTGAGCTTGTCCTGCCCCTTGCTTTTGTTGATCGAACGAGTGTGGTATTGTTTCGGAATAACTCGTTTGTCGTTGTGACTTTTCAATCGCTGTTCCCTTTCCTGTGGATCTTATGGGAATGCATGTCTTGTAGTTCTCACCAGATCATCCTGGGAGTTGTTGTTTGAATTTTATTATCCTTCGTGTTTCGGACATGATTGTTCGATTTTTGTTGTCTCGATCGTTTGTTTGTTCGGTTTTTGTTCTCATTTCGTGATTGTTGAGCGTTCAGGCTCCTTCCTAATTCCCTCAAGTTCGGGAAATTAGTCTCGTTTTCGATCTTCCAACCCTTGGGCGGTGGAATTCCGTATTTGTTCAGCGATTGACTCGCGTTTTGATTGATGTACCGTTGGGTCGGTTAATCTTATCGATTTTCGTTCGTTGTGTTTTGTGATTGTTCGGATAATTGACTTGACTATATTATCCGTTTGATGACGCTTGTCATCTGTTGGTTTTATTATATCCCTAACGGCAACGTTGTGTTGGTCGTCGTGGAGCGTGTTTTCACACCATATATTCCGTTGTGTTGTTTGTAACGTTTCGCCGTTGGGCGTTAGTTACACGTTTCTTACGTATCTTGTTGAGTTTTCTTGGTGGGATATTGCTTCTCCCTACTTGTTTTAAGTTTCGGGACGAAACTTCTTTTAAGGAGAGTAGAATGTAATATCCGTAATTTTCGATTTCCGGTAATTTCTTTTTTTTTTCTTTTTTTCAGCGGAAGTCCGTTTTGATGACTCGCTCATGACCGTTTCATTATTCTGAGAATGATTAATTCTACACTTTTTGACATCCGAGTTCGTTTCGGTGTCGTTTTGTTGAGTTCCGTGCTTTTTAGCGACTTTTCCGCACTTGAGTTCGATTCTTGCGAATCTCGGTCGAAATCATTGCTTCGAGTTTCCCGTAAGTTCGCTTAACTTTGTTATACATGTTGTGAACTTGATTGGTTATTCGATCACGTATCGTGATTTTGAGCGTTGGGGCCATTTTGTAATTTCTTGAAAGTTACGGGTATCCGTATCCGAATTGTTGTCTCGACCCGCTTTCTTGGTCGCGTATGATTAATTATGGTAGTATGTTTTCATTTCGGCCGTTGATGTTGTCCGCGAACTTTTCGTCGTGTTCGCTCCGCACGCTTCGGAAATCAAGTCGCCGAGCCTCGTGGTCCTGCATCGCCGGACGGTTATGGATCGGGCCGGACGATTATGGCACCGGCCGGACAGATGCGGCAGAACCGCATAGCGCACGCTATCGCCGGGAAGGTCGCGCCGCTAACCGGCAGTGTAGCGACGCTAGCCTGGTCGACCAACGACGCTATCGGGCCGACGGTGGGGTTTCGGGTTCTCAAATCGGGAAGGATCGGCAGTAGCGCACGCTACGCCGAGCGTAGCGCGCTAGTCGGCAGCGAAGCGCACGCCGCCGGCCAGCGACGTTACTGGCCGGGGCCGGTCACCCTGCAGGCTATCGGACAGCTAGCGCCAAGAAGCTTCCGGCCGTAGCGCACGCTAGCGGGAGTCGGGCGACAGTCATGGTCGGCACTGGTCGGTGGTGGTGCCGGGTCATGCGGGCCATGGCCGAGAGTGCTCGGCCGCATCGGGCCGATAGCGCACCCTAGTCCAGGAAGGCTAGCGCACGCTAGTTCCGGCCCAGTATATATATGACAGACCAGCCACTTTTCCCTTCGTTTTTCATTTCCTTCCTTCTCCGTCCGCGGCTGGCGATTCATGGGCGACGAATCCATGTTGTTTAACAACAAATCCATGAAGTTCTTGAGTTCATAACATCAATCAATCGTCCGTTATCATCCTTTGATCCAGCGAATCAAGGTAATCTTCCTTAGAACCCTATTTTCGTGAATTTGGGGATTTTTGCATTTTTGTCCGATTCGTTCCGTGTTGTTGATTAATTCATGATGGGTATGATTAATCTTGATAGTATTCTTGTGTTTAACATCATTTAATCCATTGTTCTTCGTCGAATCAAGTATAATTCTTGATTTCCTTCAATTGACTTTTGGGTGATTTGTCCCGATCTCGCTTTTCATCCATTTTCGATGGATCGATTATGGTTAAATGATGTTGTTAAACATATTCTATGGATTGTATATCCATATTCCAACTTGGAATTCCGTTGCGTGATTTGACGGAACGAATCGTGTTCTTGGCCGCTTGGGGAAATCCTTGAACCTTCGTCATTTGTTCTTTGAATTCAGCGGCTTTGGGTCGTATTTTGGAATTCATTTTCGTTGTTATTGTTTTCGTTCGTAGTTCATTGTTGTGAATTGTCGTTCGGTGGAGTCGGCGAGTTCGTAGTCGGTTCGTGCCAACCTACTTCGGCCGATTCTCCGCCAGGTCATTCGAGGCAAGTATCTTGCCCATACATTTCATATTTCTTAGGCATAATTATTGATAAATGATTTTATGCGAAATCCAATGTTTAATGAACGTTAAAAAGGATCTGTATGTTCTCGATAAATATTGTCTTTCAATGATAATTCGTATACTTCGTGAATGGATATGTTCTCGGAATATGTGTGTTAGTTTCGCACGTTGAGAGACGTTATGATCGCATTGACCATAATTGTTTGCCGAGGATTGTGCATTGAATTGTATATTTATTCGGTGGGTATTCGACATGGTGTGATGTTAGTCGTTACTCCTTTGAAAGGAGGTTGTGATGCTTAGTGTTGCTTGTATTGATAATCGGTTATTGTTGTGTGCTTGTTGTATGTGATGTGCCTCCGGGTAGGATTGTTGAATCTCCGGGATCCATACTTGCTAGTATGGGTCGGGCGAAACCGTAGGGTTATCCAATACGGGTATGTCTTGCGGGGACTCCGAGGTTCGGGGCTTGCTATCCCGATGCCGAGATAACTTGTGGGGTTATCATCGGGTATGTCTTGCGGGGACTCCGAGGTTCGTGGCTTGTTAGCACGATGCCGGGATAACTTATGGTTGTGGTTTGATTATGTAAGTATATGTGCTTTTAGTCACGTGATCAAGGTTACGGTGACATGTGATTTGATATAGTTTCCTGTGGGTTATTCACTCGGGTTTGTTCTACGGAGCATCCGAGGTCCGTGGCTTGCTAGCACGGACGCGAATAACTGTGGAAACAGTTGTTATGGTATGATCGGGTCGTGGACCCCACTTGTTGTTATCGAATTTATGTTTTGGGAAAATGACTTTTGGCCGTGTCCCTAAATGTTTTCGAAAGGCTCAAGATTTTTAAATCCCAATGTATTCAAAACTCCCGAGGTCGTAAAATGTTTTCCACAAGATGTTTATCGGGTTTACCCTATCTTTCGATTTAATCGTTTGATTAAGTGAATCACCTCGGGAAGTATGTTTATGATTAACATGTTTCGTGGAGTATGATATGTATGGCTCGTTGTATTTTATACTTGCACTAGCAAAACAAAGGAGTTTGCTAACCCCAGTATTCGGGGTGGATGTCTATTTTTGCATTCGTGTTTTGGAGCATAACACGTGGTCGGCACGAAGGATGATGAAAGATGAACGATACTAATCACACGAGGATCCGTTGATGTCGTATTGGTCTAGTTGTATTTTCTTTTCCGCCGCAAGATCTTTTCCCCGTTGTACGGAGTTTATCAGATTTTGACCCCTGCGTGGGTATGTGTTTGTAATCGAGTTGTATATTTTATTGAAAGACCAAATCGGTCTACTGAGTCATTTTAGCCTTGAAGGCATTGCCGAGATGTTAAATGTTGTTACCAGCCTGGTAGATCCTCGAGGAGAGGGTCTACGGCGTGTAATATCCCTGAGTGGATTGGGGGTGTTACACCCTTCACAGGGACTTTTGAAAGGGCTGCCGATAAACTTGGATTGGTGCATACCGATGTTTGTGGTGCTTTAGAAGTAGCCCGAGACGGATATCAATATTTCATAACGTTCACATATGATCATACTAGGTATGGGATTGTGTACTTAATGAAACATATATCTGAAGCCTTTGCTAAATTCAAAGAATTTAAGGCCCTAGTTGAAAAACAAATTGGATGTCATATCAAAGCACTTCGGTCGGACCGAGGTGGCGAATATATGAGCACTGAGTTTGATGAGTTCCTTAAGGAACATGGAATAGTTTCACAATCCACGCCTCCAGGAACCCCACAGTTAAATGGTGTTTCAGAAAGGAGAAATCGGACTTTGTTGGACATGGTTCGCTCCATGTTAAATTACACTGATTTACCTATTTACCTGTGGGGGTATGCCTTACTAACCGCTGCCTATATCCTAAATAGATGTCCTTCCAAATCTGTTCCTATCACTCCGCATGAGATGTGGAAGGGTAAGAAACCAAGCCTTAATCACATAAGGATTTGGGGATGTCCAGCCTATGTCAAAAAGGCTAAGGTGGACAAACTGGAAGTGAGGTCCATAAAAGGACGTTTCATAGGATACCCAGAGGACTCGATGGGTTATCTATTCTACATGCCAGAAGACCATAGGGTCGTTGTGGCATTACAAGCGCACTTCCTTGAGGATGAATTCATTCAGGAAGGTGGCTCGGGTAGAAATATCTCTTTGGAAGAGCATAATGAAACTCCTAAGGAGACATCTGATCAGGGATCAAGAACCGAACCTATTGTAACACAACCTCCACTTCGAAGGTCTAATAGGGTATCTCACTTACCTGAGAGGTATGGCTATACACATGTCGAGGAACTGGGTCTCCACGACACACCTGATAGCAGTGAAAACGACCCTGTCACCTATGACCAAGCGATAGTGGATGTAGACTCTGATAAATGGCAAGAAGCAATGGAAGCTGAGATAGACTCGATGCATACCAATCGTGTTCGACTCTAGTAGATCTTCCAACCGGCATGAGGACTATTGGAAATAAATGGATCTATAAGAAAAGACCGATGGGGATGGCAAGGTTGATGCCTATAAGGCCGTGCTTGTGGCAAAGGGTTATACCCAAAGGGAAGGAATCGATTATCATGATACCTTCTCGCCCGTAGCTATGATAAAGTCGATTCGCATGATGCTTGCCATTGCGCTTATTATGATTATGAAATATGGCAAATGGATGTCAAAACAGCTTTTCTAAATGGATACCTCGAGGAGGAAATCTATATGGAACATTTCAAAGGTTTTGTGTCCAAAGCTAATATTCATAAAGTGTGTAAGCCGCAACGAGCCATTTATGGTCTCAAGCAAGCTTCTGAGTTGGAACCTTCGATTTGACGAGCTTAAGGACTTTGACTTGAACGAAATGAGGAGGAACCATGTGTTTACAAAAAGATCTGGGAGCAACATTGCGTTCTTAGTACTATATGTAGATGATATTCTACTTATAGGAAATAACATAGCAATGCTCAAGACCGTGAAAGCTTGGCTTTCTAAAACGTTCTCCATGAAAGACTTGGGAGAAGCTTCCTATATTCTGGGATCCGTCTTTACAGAGATAGACCGCGAAGAATGATAGGACTTTCCCAAGCCCTTTATATCGATAAAATCTGAGAAGATTCAAGATGGATGAATCTAAAAGAGGGTTCCTTCCCATGCGACATGGAATTCATCTCACCACGAAAATGTGTCCTCAAAGTGAGGCAGACAAGAGAGAGATGAGTAAGGTACCCTATGCCTCGGCAATGGGTAGCCTCATGTACGCTATGTTGTGTACGAGACCAGACTTAGCCTATCTTGTGAGTATGGTAAGTCGATTTCAAGCAAACCCGGGAAGGGAACATTGACTCCGTAAAGAACATTCTTAAGTACTTAAGAAGAACTAGAGATTTAGTTCTTACTTATGGTGGTGGAGAACTCAAGGTGATTGGATTCACCGATTCGATTTTCAAGGGGACAATGACGACTCTAAGTCGACATCCGGGTATTTATTTACTCTCAATGGAGGAGCAAGATCTTGGAGAAGCTCCAAGCAAACCGCTACTGCAGATTCCACCGCCAAGCGAGTATCAAGTCGACTCAGAGGCTAGCAAAGAAGCATTTTGGATGCAGAAGTTTATACAAGAACTTCAAGTGGTGCCTAACGCGGAGTTGCCTATATCACTATTCTGTGATAATGATGGAGCTGTCGCCCAAGCCAAGGAGCCGAGGGCTCACCACAACACCAAGAATATAGAGAGAAAGTACCACATCATTCGAGAGATGGTGGAAAAAGGATATGTTTCATTGGAAAGAGTAGACTCAGAAGACAATGTCTCTGACCCGCTGACTAAGCCATTATCTCAGGCCGTCTTGGAAAGACATCTGAAGAACATGGGTATTGGATATCATGATGTGTGGCATTGAGTGCAAGTGGGAGATTGTTAGGAATATGCCCTCGAATGTCACTCATGGGATGAGAGAGTAGGGGCATTGTACTTGTAATTATGGAATAAATAATAAAAAGGCAATTCGATTCATTCACTGTTTATTGTATTTCAATTGCCTTCTTGACTTGGTAAACATTGAAGTGAAGTCCATGTAAATAAACTGAACATTCCATTCTCGTTATGGGATAAGAGAAAATGCACTGGAAGTGTTTAAAGTTTATTTACGAAAATCGTTCGCAAGTCAATAAACTTAAATGGGCATTAAGTTTTAATAAGACTTGTATAACTGATGCTAGGACGTGTGCACGTCTTGATAGCATAGTTATAAAGTATATTGGTGGGACCAGTATACTTGAACACGACTCATACTCGATTCAGTCACACGGTATTCACTCTCAAAGAGTCGATGACGAATCAAAAGGTTGTGATAGTGTATGTGGACCTTTGACTTGGGGATTCAGTAGAAGATGTGTCTGTGACGTTCAGTTTGTCATTAGAGTAGTTAGACTCATTTGCTTAATTGCTGAGTCGACCTCGAAGTGCGGACTATACGGGCAGGTAGCAGTCTTTACTGTATGCCAAGAAAGGATTTTATCTCCTGTTAGTGAGCAGGCGTATGTCCTATACGGTTAATGGCAAATAAGATCATGAGTCTTTGGCCAAAGCATTCTGATATAGTCGTATTAGATACACTATTAATCAGTCGGTCTTGATTTGCATTAACACATGTATAGAGTCTAGTCAATAGTAGGGTTTGACTTTACCGTGACTAAGACTTGACCGACATCCGATAAAGGGTCTATACGTATATAGTATTCACGACATAATGGTTCGAATGATCCCTTCATTCGTTCTCGATCGGGGTTTACTGTGCGGCCCGCCAGTGGCTAAGTGTTGCCCGCACTCATTGGTTCCTCCCAATGCCGGCTGAGACGGACCTACTGAGTCGCGCATCAGGAGCGTTGACGGATAAATGTGAATTTATTATCTCTCTATAAATATTAGATATTGGATATCTAATTATGATTTATTAGATAAATCAAAATAGCGGTCTTATGAATTAAAATTAAGTTACCGGGTGATTAATTTAATTCATAAATTATATTTCTTAGAGAAATATATTTGTATTTGATATTATTAATTAATTAGATTAATTAATTAATATAAATACATTGGTGATTAAACGGAGTGTATTTAACGGAGTCGTTTGACGAACGTCCGGTACACGAGCCGAGTGACTCGGCTCGTTTTCTAGGAAACTTCCACCATGGGCCGCCCTCCCTCTCCCCACATCACATGGAATCATTTCCATGCATGTGTATGTGTTAGTTGTATTTTTGTTATTATGTGTTGACATTTTATCTCAATTATATGATTTGTATTATATGTTTGAGATAATATATAAACAACATATTATAACAACTACTACACACACACACACACTTGCAAAGTGAGAACTTCTTGGCAAATTTGAGAGCTGCCTGCCGAGAGCTTTAAGTGAGGAAGGGAGAGAATTTTTTTTTTTTCAATTTTCATCTTAGAGGTGAAAGGAATTCAAGAAAAAATAGAGAGAAAATTCCTACGGTAACTTCCTAACCGTGTTCTTGGAGAACGAAGTTACGTCGAATTTTTCGGGCAACTTCCGACGCGTGTGAAGTAGAGGCTTCGAATTTTCGGTGCTTGGAACGAAGGAATTTCGTGTTCGGGACGGGATCGTGATCATCGTCTACACTTTACGAAGATTTATTTCAAAGGCTTCAAGGGTATGAATCTTTATCTTTGTATTTTTTTTCTTTCGTATATACGTTACTTGATCGATCCTGTTTGGGATTCGTATATATTTTCGCTGCGTATTTCGTTTTATTTTCGGAATCCCAACATCGTCAAGAATTGAAAATGCTACAGCCTGACTCCCTATAAGTTTTTATGCTTTTACTCATCAATAGAGGGGGAATGCTGTAAGACCCAAGAATACAGTATCTACGTTAATTGATTGTACACTCAGAACAAGTCAGATCTTACTATAAGAAAGAGGTACAAAACCTTCATACAGCTGACGCGTGCATTAATTAAGGGGGAATATAGTACGACCCTTGAATACGGTATTAATCCAAACACTGCTGCAAGAATTGAATCTTGTATGTACCTTTTAAGGGGGAATGTTGTATTATTCACGGATACAGTACATACACTGTGGGATGTCAATTAATATTATATTATTACTATTTGTACTGAAAATTTTTTAAGTCCACGTGCCCTATTTTAAAATTCAAACATTTTATTCTTTAATGCTTTAAACGATATCTGGACTTTATTATCTCAAACAACGCGATATTAATAATTTCAAAACCACCGTTTCGTGCAATGAGGGAAGACGAACTGTCAGAAGTGGGACCGGTTATCATTTCAAAAACAGATGGATAAGACGTACAAGTTACTCAAAGTTCATCCTGTTCGTTATTTTAAAAGACGGTTCCCATCCCTTAAATCTGACCATTCACTGTATGTAACTCTAATCTTCCCTGCGCCCTATAAAAGGAATGTATTTGCTCTCTTTGACTCTTTATGCTTTCTGCATATTAAACGAGTCTAGAGCAAACAGCCTACAAACTTTCTGCAAATTTACTGCATTCGTTCTTTGTTTCTTCAACCTTATTTTCTCTGCAATCAAATGGAAACTTCACAGACTTCCTCTATGTCCTTGAAGAAGAATAAATCAACCATTGAGGGGCGAATCTTCACCAGAACTGTCGTCATGGAAAGAGTTCACTCTAAAGTTGATGATGTTGATGGAATGGAACTGGTTGTGTCCAGAATCAGACAACAAGGCTTGTACCGCCTTGGAAGTCATCACGCTTAGCTCTACGATGAGCGTATTATTGAGGAATTCAATCTGGATGCCTCTATCAAGTTATTTTCTCTGAAAAGAGGAGGGGATGCTTCTGGCATCACTGCTACCGTTCGACGAATTGAGATTTCTGTGAACCGGGAGCTACTGGAAAGCTTATTCAGGCTGTCGTCCGATGGCCTGAAAATGGAGGAGCTTGAGACCTTCGGGTCGGAAGAATTGTTGACGGCCTACTGGAAGCTGTTCACTGGCGACAAGTCGGATAAGAACGTCCACCCATCGTGCCACAAGAAGAAGTTTTGCCTACCGTATGTTTATCTCCACGATTTTTGCTGCCGGGTTATTGAGAACCGGATTGGAACATTCGAAATGTGCGCGAACCTTTGCTTTCGGATGATGGTAGCCATCATGTCCGGCGAAAGGATGAACTGGTGCCAGATCGTGTTGAAAAGGATAGAGAGGCCGCCAAGCCGGAAACTCAGAAGAAATCCTTCGGCCTCATACTCAACTACATCCTAACTCACTGTGGTGTGCCGCAATCTCGCAATGCCAAGAAGGTTAGCACAGAAAAATTTATAGGTGGGATCAAGCCCAGTGTCTACAACAAGGCCGGACTGATTGAAAGCAGGCCCCATGCCAGGCGTATGCCTATCTCTAGTGACCCTAGGGATGTCACTGCCAAGGCTTCGAGTGAAGAAGAAGAAGAAGAAGAAGAAGAAGAAGAAGAAGAAGAAGAAGAAGAAGAAGAAGAAGAAGAAGAAGAAGAAGAAGAAGAAGAAGAAGAAGAAGAAGAAGAAGAAGAAGAAGAAGAAGAAGAAGAAGAAGAAGAAGAAGAAGAAGAAGAAGAAGAAGAAGAAGAAGAAGAAGAAGACGAAGAAGAAGAAGAAGAAGAAGAAGAAGAAGAAGAAGAAGAAGAAGAAGAAGAAGAAGAAGAAGAAGAAGAAGAAGAAGAAGAAGAAGAAGAAGAAGAAGAAGAAGAAGAAGAAGAAGAAGAAGAAGAAGAACAAGAAGAAGAAGAAGAAGAAGAAGTAGAAGAAGAATAAGAAGAAGAAGAAGAAGAAGAAGAAGAAGAAGAAGAAGAAGAAGAAGAAGAAGAAGAAGAAGAAGAAGAAGAAGAAGAAGAAGAAGAAGAAGAAGAAGAAGAAGAAGAAGAAGAAGAAGAAGAAGAAGAAGAAGAAGAAGAAGAAGAAGAAGAAGAAGAAGAAGAAGAAGAAGAAGAAGAAGAAGAAGAAGAAGAAGAAGAAGAAGAAGAAGAAGAAGAAGAAGAAGAAGAAGAAGAAGAACAAGGTCACCGCATACTGTAGAGAAGGCGAAGAAAAAGCTGAAGAAGGCTTCTAAGACAAAGGCTATAGTGACTGCAGCGGTCACTGTAGATGTTCCAACTGTTCAAACCACTGTACAAATCCCAAAGGGCGCAACCCCTTCGGAAGAAATAGTTGTTGCACAGACAGCAGATCCTGAGCCAGTGGCGGCTATGATGGATGAACAACTATTTTCCAAATTAGAGGGCTCTGGCGAGTCGGATGCCCCCACCGAGCCAAAGCCCACCTCTCCTGTAAGGGTACCCACACCTGTACAGGATCCCTCTCCCATCAGGGTACCATACCCTATTAGAGATCCCTCTCGAAAATAGTCTCCCACACCTGTCGAGGATCCCAACCATACAGTAAACTCAAATACTCTACGGAGCCCCTCCACAATAGTTCTAATCAATGAAACTCTTCTCCATGTGCAAATTGAACAAGCCTACGAGCGCTTTGTGACATGGAAGTCATATAGGGTTGCCCCGTACGATGATCTGTACAACTGGGAGGAGTGGAAGGAGGAAGAACTTTTCATTCTGGAAGTCAAAGACACCCAGAATATCGAAGTCTTGATCCAATGGGAAAACCACTTTTGCCCTGAGCTGATTTCAAATTACTACTTGGCAAAAGAGAAGGCTCGATTGAAAGGGAAGTCACAGTTCGGTGGCATAGCTCCTTCTGACAGCCACAAGTACGATCCCGACTCAGACATTGACGATGATGCATTACAAGCAGGTCTGAGGATGAGCTGCGAAGAGGCACGGGAAGGAGAGCTGGCTCGAATGCAAGACCGACAGGGTCAGGGGACCTCCGAAAGACATCATTCCCCTGTCCCTCAATAGGAAGCTGCTCAAGACAGAATACAGGAGGATTCAGTCCCTCCTGTATAGCAAGCAGTTCCTGAACAGGCAGCCCAGTTTATCTCAGGTCATGAAGAAGAAGCCCGTGCCATCCGCCAAGAGGAATCAGTCCCTCTTCCTGAGCAGGCATAAGCTGAGAGTCGACAGGAGGATTCAGTCCCTCCTGTGCCTCCGACTATTGATGATTATTCCAAACAGGAGGAATCAGTCCCTCCTGTCGCCGAGACTGAACAAACAGCACCCTCTGCTGTCCCAACTCAAGATGCCACTACATCTCTTATCTCTGTGAGCTCCAAATCTGACTCCGATAACGGTTTCTTGCCATATGACAGACCATGATACCCTCGTCACAATGTGGTTCTCCGTCAACTCGAAGAGCTGGAGGATTCAAAAATCGCGCACCCTGGCTCCCCGTGCACCGAGGCCCATATTGAGCAACTCCATGCAATCGGCCGACAGACAGTATTCCTGTAGGATGCAGTGAAGGCACTGTATGATGTTGGTAAAGAACTTGATTGGATGCGAGAGACAGCCCAGGATGAGCTCCCAAAATTGAAGTTTGCTACTAATAACGTCGAGGACGCGTTTCGCATGATGCTTTCAGCATTATGACAAGCGCTGAATCAACTGAAACAGCACCAAGAGAAAAACTTGAGGTAAGAACACGAGAATCTCAGGATCGCCGAAGCCAAGACGGTCGCTGCCCTCAAAGAGACCGGAACTAGACTGACAGACCACGATCAAAAGATAGACAGTATGTCTCTGGTGCTCGGGACTCTGGTTGAAAAAATCAATTCTCTGGAGACCAAACAGGATGATGCAATGAAAGTCGTACAGGAGATTCATTCGAAGGTGTCCGAGATTGATGATGCCAAAAAGGGGGGAAGAAGCCAGAGAGGCTAGAAGGAGATGGAGGGTGGAGAAGGAAAAAGAGATGGAAGCAGCATTGGAGGAAAATGTTGTTGCCGCAATAGGCCGTCTGGCCTCACCTGCTAGAGGATACAGGGTATCTAGTTCTCGTCTGGAGTTCCATGATCCCAACGTTCCTTGGAAGAACAACGTGCAAAAACTATCCGAGATTCTACTGCCCACCAACTGGCAGCCTACAGCTGATGAAGTAAAGAACTGGAGGAAAAATGAACTGATGAGATACTTCGTTAAGCTCATCAGGGAGTCCTCCCTGTTCAACAAGTTCAAGATGCCGGCGGATGCTGCAGATGATTTCACGAGGATCTTAACAGAAGAAAAGCTACCTATGCAATGGCTGATGAAATACAAGCACCAAGAAGCTGATCGGCTCACCCACCCTGACGACTGGATACTTTCTTTCGATCAATCCCCATAAGGAAGAGCCATCTATCGGGATTGAGGCAAGGATTCCCTAGTCAATTGGTGGAAAGGGACCGAAAATGATCCTGACAGGAGACCTTGGAGGCATTCTTAATACAGGAATTAGCTTGTATGGTCGTTCTCACTGTATTTGTTCTTTAGGCCTATCATTGCATTATGCACCTTTTTCTGTATTTTTACTCTTTCAAGAACTTGTAATTTTCCTTGATTATCAATAAATTTTTCTCTTGAAAGATTACAGCTCGTGATCTACGCTTACTGTTTTACTGCTTTACTATCTGATTACGAATTTACTACCTGCAAACAAACAAAGTATAAAACTTGTTAAGTCTTAAAGCTGTAAGAATTTATCTGCGAACAGTTCATAGGTTAAGTTGTATTCAAACTAGACAACACTGTAAGATTGTGCCTGCGCGCCAATCATAAGTATAAATTATAATACACGGCCCTGTAGATGTTATCAATTCTTATAACTTTTTTTTTTTTTTTTTTAAAAAAAACCATGAAATATAACAAACAAGATTAAGGGGGCCTATTCCCTTACAAAGCCGATAGTTCTAGGGTGGCAAAGTCCCAAATAAAGCCACAGAATGAAAAAACGATTATTACGGGGTGCCAAGACCCAAATGAATCCGCCACTAGCTACGAGCAATTTTCTTGTTTATTCCGAGATTTTTCTCCCTTTTGCCGTTTCTTGCTCACAACCGTTTGAAATTCCATATCTATCTCATTTCTCTGAACAGCGGATTTATCCGGTTCCATCATTATTGTTACGACCCGTTCCTCGGCCTGCTGATGCTTCCCGGAGATGGCTTTCGCTTTTTTCTTAATTTTTTTCTTCTTGGGTAATAAGATAGGCTCCGAATTGAACTTAGGGCAATCACCGTCCGAGAAACAATTCTTCCCAACAAAAGTGCTAGGCCTGTAATAAGATTCATTACAAATAGTCCTACAGTCGGCCTCGACTCCGGAATCGTCATCAAACCGCTGTAAGGAGTGATAGAGATCCATTTTAATTTTATGAACATTCACTGGATTCGATGTTGGATTATTGGGACCTGGAGTAAAAGTAATCAAGCCTGTCGAGTCTAAAGAAATCGTGTCCTCCAAAACCGCACCATAGAGTTGACGGCTGACCTGACAGCCGGGCTGATCGGGAGCCGATGGGCTGATCTGGCCGCATTGGTCATTCCGAACCGCGGCCGGAACCTCATTCTTCGGTATGGGTTTGTCCAAGAAGGCATAATCGAATTTCACGCTAGATGGTTTGTTGAAAGATTTGCAGCTCTCCATATTATGCCCCAGATGCTTGCAAGATAAACAATAGCTAGGCATGTTTTCATACTCTACCGGTTGCATCCTAATTTTCCCACCAAGCCTAATTTCAATTTCCGGTAAGCTTGCTTGAGTTACATCTATTTCAATACATACCCGTGGAGTGGATGGCCGAGTTAGTGCGGCCGTGGCACTATCAATTCGAAGCGGTTTCCCTATCACGGAAGCAATTTGAAAGAGGCTACGTTTATCGAATAAATGGACGGGAAGGTATGGAAATAGTACCCAAACCGGAGCAAATGGGGACTCAACTAAAGGATCAAAATCGGGAGTCCACTTAAGGATACGCATCGGAAAACCGGCCATAAACCAAACTTGACGGCTCCAAAGACGAGTGTAGTCCTCTTCACACGAGAGTCGGATCAAAACATGCTTTTGTTCAAGAAGCGCGACCGAGAATGAACCTTTTAGATTAAAGTTTTCCATTATGGACTTGAGAATTTTCATCGTAGGGAAACCATGCGAGAATTTTCCAACTAAAGTAAACTCAAAGGGAGTTGCGAGTTCCTCTAGTTCTTCAGTTGAAAAAGAAACAACTTTACTGCCCTTAATTTCTGAAATCTGACCCAATTTACATGAAGCATCACAATCAGAAAAACTCTTGTTGAAAGAGGTTTTAGATCCAGCAAATTTCTTTGTATTATCGCTGGGGGCGTTTTTTGGTTTAGCATTAACGTCTAGTTCCTTTGCCTTATTAACAACATCAGCATAACTACGCATTGGACCAGTTTTAAGATGATCCGAGCAGTGTAGAGTAGCAGTCCAGCCGCTGGAAACAGCCTGCACAGGAGCCACTTTTCGTTCAGGACTATCATCATACACCTTGTGCGCAGCTTCAGGTAGATTTGGAGAGGGAGCTGCCTGTAATGGCCTAGCATCCGAAACAGTAATCAAGAGTGGCGGAGGGTCCCCATCCCTGCAAATGGCCGGTCCACCCTCAACCATTTCATGATTTCTAACATCATCTACATTAAAATTCTGTACAGGAGCAGCCAGGTTACCTTTTGTGGCCTTAGAAATATGGCAGCTCACCGCTGGGTCGGGAATGGCAGCTAGCACTAGATCGTGGTCACCTTCGACCTTTGATTTTCTGTTCTGACCAGCCATGAATCGGCGGCTAGATATCCGAACTCCCCCAGTCGGACGCAAATCTACCCGCTGGGAATAATAAGACGGCCGCGCGACAGGAGCAGATTAGACGATGTTCAATTGAAGGAAGCCCGCCGCACAAGGCGGCGGACAGGTTAAAACGTCGGCTACAATCGGAAGTATGAGGAAGATGCCGCCGTGAAGGCATGTACTGAGCAAAACGGACGTTTTTTCTAGAGAGAAGGCAGAGAGATTTTTTTAGAGAGAGAGAGCGACATCAATTCTTATAACTTGCCTGCGAGCAGTTCACATTTTTAGACTAAGTACTGAAGATCAGATCATTCAACAGAAAACCAAGAGACAGCCTCTCTGTATCAAGAAGATATCTTAAGGAAAATTTGGGTTTATCAAAAACGGAGAAATTGTTGGGATAAACAATCCTGTTTTGATAATTGTCATATGTTGTATCGAGATTTATTCGACTCGATAGGCGATCGACTATAAGGCCGAGCGACCGAGTCCGCACCAATCAAACTACGGCTAACTCGCCTAATTGAAGATACCAGCCCGCCATCAAGTGCCTAGCGATCGACTCCCAGGTCGATTGCCCTTTGGCATCTGGCGATCGACTCTAGTGCCCGGCTAAGGACAACCGACCTACGCCCCGAACAGAGACGATCGCCCGGCAAAGTCATCAAAGACTGGATCTCAGAACAGCACCCACGTGCAGATCCACAAAAGGCGCTGACAGACAAGACCTTTGACTCCAGCCTGTCACCTACCTCACCTACTGACAGGTCCGCCGAAAGTTACGAAGTGGGACCGCCCGTGACAGCGACTCTGGACGCGTGCAGGCTCCCCATTGGACCGCACAGCTGGCTGCCAGAAACTCCCGTGGACTTTAAGGGGACAAGCCCATGTGCTAAAAGACGATCGCCCGATTATTATAATACAGCAAAGGCGATCGCCCGGCATATCCAAGTCCTATAAATAGAGAACCTCATACTACTGGAAAAAGGTTCCCAACTCATTCACTTACATTCCGAATTCATTCACGGAAATACAGAAGAACATACATACCATCAAGCTCCCGGCTTTCTCGCCGGAATCCATCTCAGGATTTCTCTCTCAGAATCTCTCATACAGAAAACGATCGGCAGAGGCAAGAAGTCTCCACAAGGCAAATTCCAAGAGATTCATAAGACCAGGAGCTTGAGCATACTGCTAAGATACGCCGTGAGAGACGGTCGATCTCTCACCGCCGCCACAGTTCATCCCCGTTGTTACAAGAACTCACAGAGCATCACATCTGGTTCTTCCGGCAATCTACACGCTCACTAGCTAAGATAACAAGAATCTTTACACTCATTTTAATTGTATTCTTACATTAGTACTTGTATCCCCGAATATTAGTATTAATAATATCTCGCGAGAGCATTCAAGCCCGGGACTAACAACCCCGGCAAATCTTGTGTTATTTATCTTTCTCACGGAAGTGTTCTCGCATTTGTTTGTTATCCATCCATTCCAGCAATATCTATCTCCGGATAATATTTTGGGTAACAACAATTGGCGCTAGAGGAAAGGGATCTAAACCCTCAAATTTTTATTCCTACCGTCTCGAAGAACACTCACTGTTCTCCGAGGCATATACCTGAAGAAACACTCACTGTTCTTCAGAGAAAGCTTTCAGAATCATGTCTTCCGCCTCTGCGTCGAAGAAAGCCGCCGGTCAGCCCGCCAGACGCCTCGTTCCCTCGCAGTCCGAGCCTTAGCCGATGGCGGAGGGTAGCCGACGCGGTCCGGGATGCTCGATCCCGCCCTTGGGGGGCGGCCCAAGTCTCTCACTCGATCAGTTCCGAACCGCGGAACAGATCGAGGAGGCCATGGCCGTCCTACAGGAGCGACGGAGTGCTCTCGATGCGTCTCCCGCTATCACCCCCTCGGCCATCCGCCGGATGTCCAAGTGGAAGTTCAAGGCATTGCTGAACAAGCGATCGCCAGGAGGCTCCCATTCTCAAGAGAAGGCGCTCTCCAGCCGGGGCACCTCTGTTTTCGATCGCCTCGGCGGACGGCGACAGCGGCCAAGGCGATCCGGCCCGGCCACGAGGCAGCGGAGTTTGAGTCCGTCACCAGGAGCTCGGCCTACCCGACTCCCAGAAGGCAGCCCAGCCATCTGGCTCCCCCTCGCCAAATAGCCGAGGTCGGCAGCAGCGGAGTCCGGAGATCGGTACACGATCGCCTCGGCTCCCGCTCCCAAAGCCGATCCGCGGGCGACCAAGCCACGAAGATGGCCGCGATGCAACGCCAGCTCGACGACATGAAGGCGCTCCTGGAATCCGGGGCAGGCGCCAAGAAGACGATCGTCGAGCCGCGCGAGCCGCTCGCGGTCAACATCGAGCTCGCCCCCGTGCAGCACAAGATCGCCCCTCCTCAAACACCTGTGTATGAGGGGAGATCGGACCCCGAAACACACCTGAGCAAGTTCAACATCTACATGACCGGGTGTGGGGCATCTGATGCGACCAGGTGCCGAATGTTCCCTCTAACGCTGGACGACCTCGAATACAGGTGGTACGCCTCATTGCCACCTCGGTCCATCGGCTCCTTTAACCAACTGGCGACCGGCTTCACAGCATACTTCGCCACCTGGGCCGATCGGCCAGAAGGTCCCCATCGAATGTTGCGAATCATGCAAGGGGAAAAAGAATCCGACTCGGACTACATCGACCTGGTAGACGAGGTCATCCTCAACGGCGAGCCCGTAAGCGATGAGATCGCCCTCCACACGGTCCTAGCAGGATTCCATGGTCTTTCGTCTATGTTCAGGCATCTTACGAAGGACCATCCCTCGACCTACGCGATCTTCCGAGATAAGGCCGCAGACTTTCTGACCAGGCAAAGGTTTCTCCTCAGCCTATGAGCAGCGCGATCGGCGCCCGAACGACGATCTCCCGCCCGATCGCCGATATCAACCTATGAATAACGCGAAACGGCAGCCGAGCGACGATCACAGTCTTCCAGCCCGATCGCCATCATCAAGCAACATCCCCATAACCGGAGGACTCGATCACCCCCTACAGTTCATCATCTAACATGATGGACTAAGGCACGAGATCGCCTCCACCGCACAACTTAAAGCCATGGTCCTGGTAGTCGATGGAACCGGCTGCTTCGGCCATGCAAGGTCCCTTTGGGCCAAGATCGCTCGCCCTTCGTTTAAATACGAGGTCGGCGTAGTCTGAGGGCCCTCCAAAACTAATCAGTGGACACGATCGCCCGTCCTCAAGGTTCACCATCTAACATGATGTACCCGGACAATGCGACATGTGCCACTACCCCCGTCTCAACGTACACCGTCGAGGTTCGTCATCATCATGGTGGGCCGAGGTGGAAGCAGAGCTAATAAGCTGCGGAAGTGGAGTTGATTAATCCAACGACGCCCCGCGCAAGGACTCCTCTAGACCAAGACCGCACGCCCTTCGTTTAAATACGAGGCGAGGCACAGCCTAACAGAGGACCCTCACAATAAAATGAGTCACGAGACAGACAAAGTCGCTCGCGCATAAGACATGGTCATGGAGTCGGTCCATCGAACTCCGCGACTATGCACGGTTCCTCAAGACGGACGACCGTCCTCGAGGATTCGACAAAGTTGAAGACCGCTCACTCAACGAATTATTTTCATCCCCTTACTTACACTAAGTAAATAAAAACAAGGGGGAAGAGTGCGGACTACCTAAACGACGATCGTCCCTATTCAACACATACGGAGATCGCCATTTTTCAGATGTTGTGCAGTGATCGAATTTGTTGTAAAAGTTATCTTTATGAGTTTATCAATTCATTCGGAACTACCCTCGCAACGATCTCTCCTCACACATTTGTACAAAGTCAAGCAAAGACTCAAAAATAGCAATCATTCAAGTAGTAAATCAGAGAATCAAACATTCATTTCATTGCTTGAAGGATAGAAATACATGGTCGCCCGAAGGCCAAAATGCTACAAAGAGAAAGCTACAAACTACAAGGCAATAAGCTGAAACAAACAAAAGAAAAAGATGAAGTGCCTTAGGCCTGGCCTTCGCCTCTAGCCTCCGGAACGGCCTCCCCACCCTCCGGAGCGTCGGGATGAACAAGGTTAGCCGGAGTCGGATACCAGCTCAAATCCACGCCGATATCCGCAAGATCCAAGATCGGCAAGGAGAAAGCTGAATGGAGAGGATGCTCCAACGCATACGCCTTGAAGTTCTCAGCAAGAGGCCCGACCTCCAAACCTCCCTTCTTAGCTGCTCGGATCGAGTCGGCGAACGCCATATAATAGGCGAACTCGCTGACAAACTCCAAGTTTTGAAATGGATCAGCCTTGGTCGCCTCTACCTCTCTTTTCAGCTCCGCCATCGCCTGTTGCGACCCTTGGAGCTGGGCCTCCCTCGCAGCTATCTTCTCCCTCGACTCCGCCAGCTCGCTAGTCAACCGAGCGATCGTCACCTTCTGACGATCGGCCTCCGTCTCAGCGACCTTCTGCGCACGGACGGCATTTGTCATCCGATCCCGAAATCGGTCAACCGTCAATCGAGACATCTCGGCGTCTTTCCTCGCCAGCTCAAGCTCTTGGCTCGCCCGCTTAGCTGCCTCCAAGGAGTCCTTCTCCATCGCCACAATCTTGTCGGCGAACTCGGCGTTCTCTTTCCGAGCCGCCTCGAGATCTGCCTGCAGGCGAGTAGTGGAAGGACGCCCCTCAAACTCCTGCGCAGCCTGTACAGTCATGGTCGCCGTCTGGAGCGAAAGGGCGAGAACAGCCTGCATCGTACTCCCCGATCGCTGACGAGCGATCCCATCTAGATCGGTCGTCCAGGCCTTCGGTAGAGCAGAAGCAGCCTTGCTGACGTATTGCGGGATGTCACAGGACTGGCGAGGAGATCGGCTCGCTAAGAAATCCAACACCATCGGCGGGCAAGATGGATCTGTGCGACGGATCCTGCGTCAAAACAACAAAGTTAACACAACTCCAACGCAAATGACAAGTTTTCAACTCAGCAAGCAGAGTCTACCTCTCGGCTCTCTCAGGATCGCGACCGAAGTATGGCTTCCCGCGAGGGGTCTCAGCTTCGGCGATCGCCATTTCCCGCAGGAAAGCCGCGGAGGGATCAGGCTCATTCTCTGGAGGAACAACGGTGATCGGAGGCGCGGCGATCGTCACCTCACTGGCAGGGGCAGAAACTGGAGTTTCTCCCGACCTCTGTCGTTTGCGGTTCATCCGAAGCCCCTCCTCCCGGATTTCCTCCTCGGCCACGATCGGCTCCACGCGAGGCCCCGCCTCCGGGATGATAGGTAACGCCACAGAAGGAGCCCGCGATGATTTCGTCTGACGAAGACGACCCAAAACTCCGGGGTTCAACATGGCAATCTCCGGTGGTGGCTCAACAAAGAGAGGAAATCGAACCTCTGCGATAAGAACAGTCAAGCCACAGTTAGTCATATTCCTCCAAAAAGATGATCGCCCAGCAAACGGAGGTCGTAGAAATTCGTACCTGAGACCGAGAGATGTCTCGGAAAACGGAGTACGCGAGCGGACAACCGACGACTCTCTTTGTTGATCCGGTTAGCGTCCAATTCGTCGTCTGGCAAGCTTCGTATCCGTTCCCAGACGACCAGGAAATCGAAAGGCAGCTCCTCGATCGCCGGAATGTGGAAACCTGCAAAAAACAAATTCAAATTAGATCAGTTCAGAACATATCCGAACTAAGGGAGAGTCTGAACCCTTACCGGGATGTCTCTCCCGAAAACCAGTGGGAATCTCCAGCTCGCCAGTGGGATTGTCGCTCGCGGAGGCTTTCCAGGCACCGGCGACCCAGAACCACTTCGTCGGATCGCCCCGCGCCTTGTTCGGGACTCCAAGGATCACCCGACCGGATCGACCTTGTATATGATAGCCTCCGACCGACCCTTTCTGAACCGTCAACTTGGACAGGTGGTTCATCTCCGACGGCGAAGGAAGGCGGTACAGTCGGTGACCGCCGAACAAGGTGAGGGTGCACATTATCTGGAGCCAAGCATTTGGCGTCAGCTGGAGAGGCGCCACGTTCCAGGCAGCCAACAAATGGGAGACAGCGAACGACAATGGGAATCGCAACCCTGCCTCCATGATCGCTTCATTCACAGCAACCATCCCCTCCGGAGGCTGATCGGCTCTCTCATTCTCGGCCGGCACGAAGAGATCCACGTCCGAGGGGATATGAAACCTCGTCCTCCAGACGGCCAGATCCTTCCTGGTCGCCGAACTCCTGATTTGCCCAAGCGACCACAGAGATCGCTGAGCAGCCCGAAATAGCGATCGCTTGGGAGGTTGATAAGGGTGAGCGATCGAGTACTCCCGAAAGTCAAACCTTGGAGATGGGCCGGCCAACCTCTCCATTATTTCAGCAAATGCCACATAAGCCTGGCCAAAAATACTATGCCGTTCCCAGTAGGCCCTGACCGCGAGATCTCTCTCCATCTGCGAGCGCCCATGTTCGACGGCCGCCTCATTAGCCACGTCGGCCTCGTTGAACAGCGCCTCCACCTCCGCAGGGTCAATTCCGGCCCGAATAGCCTCAGCGGCCGTCTCCAGATGAAATTCAGCGGTGGATCCTCCCCGGACATCAGAAGTCCCAGCGGCGGAGGAAGTGCCCACTCTTTGTGAAGAAGATGTTCCAGCCATTTTTGAAGAAAAGAGGAGAAAAGGAATGTTCGTCTTACCCAAAGATGAAATCGACCGACGATCGGCAATAAGATCTTCAGAAAAATCTTCAGCAAGTCCTTCTTTCTCCAGTAAATGCGCGTGAGACTGCAACACTACGCCCTTTTATAGGAGATGGCAGGGACTCGTTTGCAATAAGGGAGAATCTCAGGGGTCGGATCTCAAACGTCGCAATTAAGACTCCCTTGAAACCCGCATACGCGTCTTTTCGAGGACGCGTCAGTCGAGGAGTAATTAATGACCGTTGATATCCTCCAACAAAAGCCCGACACGTGCGCGGAGACTTATCCACGCCCATTGCCATTTCCCGCACAGTTTAGCGGCCAACCAGATCGTCCAAACTCAGAAATTATCAGCTCAAAGACGATCGCCAGTTCGGTGCAACGCAAAGTCACTCGTCGAAATTCAGCGATCGCCAGCAGAACCACCTCACCCCACGTTTCCAACATAGGAGCGAGCTGGGGGGCAATTGTTGTATCGAGATTTATTCGAATCGATAGGCGATCGACTACAAGGCCGAGCGACCGAGTCCGCACCAATCAAACTACGGCTAACTCGCCTAATCGAAGATACCAGCCCGCCATCAAGTGCCTAGCGATCGACTCCCAGGTCGATCGCCCTTTGGCATCTGGCGATCGACTCTAGTGCCCGGCTAAGGACAACCGACCTACGCCCCGAACAGAGACGATCGCCCGGCAAAGTCATCAAAGACTGGATCTCAGAACAGCACCCACGTGCAGATCCACAAAAGGCGCTGACAGACAAGACCTTTGACTCCAGCCTGTCACCTACCTCACCTACTGACAGGTCCGCCGAAAGTTACGAAGTGGGACCGCCCGTGACAGCGACTCTGGACGCGTGCAGGCTCCCCATTGGACCGCACAGCTGGCTGCCAGCAACTCCCGCGGACTTTAAGGGGACAAGCCCATGTGCTAAAAGACGATCGCCCAATTATTATAATACAGCAAAGGCGATCGCCCGACATATCCAAGTCCTATAAATAGAGAACCTCCTCCTACTGGAAAAAGGTTCCCAACTCATTCACTTAAATTCCGAATTCATTCACGGAAATACAGAAGAACATACATACCATCAAGCTCCCGGCTTTCTCGCCGGAATCCATCTCAGGATTTCTCTCTTCGAATCTCTCATCCATAAAACGATCGACAGAGGCAAGAAGTCTCCACAAGGCAGATTCCAAGAGATTCATAAGCCCAGGAGCTCGAGCATACTGCTAAGATACGCCGTGAGAGACGGTCGATCTCTCACCGCCGCCACAGTTCATCCCCGTTGTTACAAGAACTCACAGAGCATCACATCTGGTTCTTCCGGCAATCTACACGCTCACTAGCTAAGATAACAAGAATCTTTACACTCATTGTAATTGTATTCTTACATTAGTACTTGTATCCCCGAATATTAGTGTTAATAATATCTCGCGAGAGCATTCAAGCCCGGGACTAACAACCCCGGCAAATCTTGTGTTATTTATCTTTCTCACGGAAGTGTTCTCGCATTTGTTTGCTATCCATCCATTTCAGCAATATCTATCTCCGGATAATATTTTGGGTAACAACACCATACACCAAAGAAGTCGAAAGAGTTGAAATATCGCTAAGTATGGAAGCTGTCTGGAATCTTCAGACAGCACGTCCATACAGCCTTTGAAGATGTTCTACAGTCTATCCTACAGAGCATACAGCTACAGCAAAGGACATAATGCGTCGGATACAGCAGTCAGGCTCTAGGTGTTTTACTTAGGAAAAGTAAAACACATCCGACAGGACTGATTAAAGAATGCTTTAAACCGTTGTGAAATACACTTTGTTTGTTCATAAAGTATTCACAGTTTAAGCCGCATTTATTGCTGATAGGACGGTATTAAATATAGCCAGAGTGAGACAAGTCTGAACACGCTAAAAAGTATTTAATGCGAAGTCAAAAGGAATGTCTGAAGCATTAAATGCGATCTTCTTTAATATAAATATTCAGCAAGCCGCCAATCAGAGACGTCAACATCTCACCAACCTGCAACGGCTACATTCATAACGGATGCATTTCCAAAGGTTATAAATAGCCTCAAGCAATAGGACTTCAAACACTTGATACATTCATATTCGCGCAAGCTCTGACAAGGATTCTGACAATCTAAGCTACATCAAGATCAAGTATATTTCGCAAGCATACAGCGTATCTACAGCGAAGAAATATACCAAGTCCTAAACGAGAACAGCACAGTATACAGCAAATGTGTATCAAAGGTCAAGCTGCTGTACAGAGAATACTACCCTTTACCGTTGAGAAAACCATCAGCCCTGTGTGGACTGAAGATCCTTGCGTATTCCGACATGTGTAGGAAGAATAGCATTGTGGACGAAGCTTCAAACTGTGTGTGAAGAAGCGAGTCAAGAAAGATCTCAATCCAATCTATGTGAACGGCGAAAATTTACGTCCCTGTATCAATCTTTATTCAGCCAAAGATTGAGATGTCTAGAAGCATCTATGACGGGTGAGGTATGTCTGAATGCCTTTAATATTGGACAAGAACAATTACTTTAATTCGAATTCAGCAAAGCCGTCAATCTGAAGTTGTCCAAATCTCACATACCCGGCAACGACTACATTTATAACATCTAATTTGTTTAGATTCATAATTGTGTACTGCTTTGGATTCTTGTAAACAAACTCTTGTGTGGAGCTCGTGGACATAGAGGACTTTGCCTCGAACTATACTATATCATTGTGTCATTTACTGCTTTCTTTACCGTCTTCATACATCATTTTACTTGTGATTAACTGAAAAATCTTCATGTAAGACTGCACACAGTTGCTATAATTACAACAATATTTTAAGACTTACATAATGCACGAATTTCCGAGAGGGTACAGCTTACTCACACTCCCTCTAAACTAGCATTCAAGTATAATGTGACCAATATGCACCTTCATAAGGAGAAATAAGATGAAATTCCAAAACTCCCAACATCATGAGACAGGAAAGAATTAAGATAATTACTATAGTCAGGTCACATTACGTTACGAGAAGTTCAACAAGTAAAAATACCTATACTATAACTTTTCCAAGGATTTAAAATTCATTATCTTTAAATTATCAAAAGAAGCTCATTGACTTATAATTATGTTTGAAATCCTTGATTTACAATCCAATAAAACCAAGTGAATCCCAAATTGACTTATAATCAATTTTGATTTTGTTCGATGGAAGAGAGAGATCAACACTGCTCCCAAAAGAAGTCGCAATGCCAACATGGCAGGACCTGCAACATCAAAACGCAAAGTATCCTACACAAGGGTTATTAGAATATCATCCCATCTGGCGACACTCTAAACAAACGGTGCCAACCAGACCTCTGAAAATCCGCAAATATGCCTCTACATCCCTATTCGAGCTCCCAGCAAGCAATAAGCAACAAGCATCCAATGAAGAAAAAAAGAAATAGGTACAGAAAGAGACGGAAGTATTATGCATGCACCGAGCATAAAAAAGGACTGATTCACCATTGGTCCTATCGAGTACAACATTGCCATTGGTCATTCTTTATTTTTACGGAGTCTGAGTTTATGTAATAAATGAGGGGAGAAATCACATTCTCTCACACGCTAAAAGGTGAAACAGAAAAATGAAAAACGCAAAGATAAAATTAACCGGTATTCTGCAATCCAGCAGCAATACCCTTCATGGTCAATATGAGGGTGTCCTCCAATCCAGGGGCATAATCACTTGTGGGGTTCAACATGACAAGTTCAGCAGCTTGTTTCGCTTCCATATACTCCTTGGAAATATGAGGCCTCAGCTTCACATGGTAGTTGGGATCACGAATTCGCTTTAAAGTATATGCCTGGCAAGCGTTTAAGGTTGTTATGTAGGAATCACGCAGCCTCAATCGTTGCTTCAGATACGGGTCTCCTTCTAGAAGGTCCCTGTGTCCAGCAATCTACAGAAAAGGAAACAGAAATTAATCTCAACTCATGTTTACAGCATTTAATTTGGAGCTAAGTACAATATTCTTGGCAAAAACTCTGAAGCTTTTTTGTTTTTTACTTTATTAGTTCTTTTAGTTTTTTCAGGGTTTTTAAACTTTTTTTAGGGTTTTGAGTTTGTAGGATTTTCACTTTCAAAATTTGTTAGGTTTTTAGTTTGTTTCTTTGGTAAAAGTTTTTTCTGTTTAAAGTTTAGTTTTAGGGGACTTGGTCTAATGTGAGAAGGTGCGATCACATGGTGCGACAAGAGACCTGTCCCATAGTCCTACATCAAGTTGAATTTACCCATGTATCCTGAAATTTAACCTAATCACATCAAATTTAATAATAAATAATAATGATTACTTTGAAATTATAGTGTTAACTAATTTTGATTTATTAATTGACACTATAATCACCAGAATAACGACCACAAATAGTTGGGAATAAGGTGTTTGTGAATAAGGTGCAGTTGATGATTATCATTGAATTATCTATGAAAAACACTATTACCTGTTGAGTTATATTTATATAGATAATTACAAATTAACCCCCTCCATTTGCACAATTTGTAAAATAGAACATCAGTCAAGGATGCCACAGTATCAGTATTTTGAAATATGACAGGGTTTTTCTTTTTTGCAAGGGTTAATTACAAAAACCACCCTGATGTTTAGTATAATTACAAAAAAAAACAAATAGTTTTCAAATTACAAATAACCCCTAGAGTTTCGTATTTACCCTACAAAGAGCTCCCTCTTTACCACTCTTTATGGTGCATTTTGTGAGAAAAATAAATGTCGCGGTTTGTAATTTTGAAAGATAACTTATCCTTTTTATAATTTGCTAAACCTCAAGGTTTAGTTTCTGTAATAATCCCTTCTTGCAATTAGGCCAAACCTTACAGTAATATTCGCCACCATCCCTATGTTCCCTAGAATCCTAACATTTTGGAAACACGGGGTAAATAGCCACAAAATTACCTGGAGCAGAAGGGTCTTGGTTTCCTCGTAGTTGGACCTCAATTTCTCACCAAATGCCCATAAGTCTTCCGATACTAGGAGCTTGTCGTACAATGCAGCAATACCGGGGTCTCCCTTGGCGAAAACCATCTCAACCAAGTCGATTGTGACTCTGAAGAAAGGCCATTCATTATACATATCTTGCAGCACTTTGAGGTTCCTGATGTCCTTGTTAATGGCATACTTGAATGCCGCCCCAAAGCCTAGCCAAACAGGAAGATGGAACCTCGTCTGAGTCCATGCAAAGATCCACGGAATGGCTCTAAGCGACTCAATGCCCCCACTAGGTTTCCGTTTTGAAGGACGACTCCCGATATTCATTCGACCATACTCCAATTCCGGAGTGGCCTAAAAGTTACGAAAAATAAATGTTACAAAGCCCATGTTCAAAATTATAACTAGGGATAATTACAGAACCCACCCGAGGTTTGGGGGGGGGGGTGATTACAAAAAAAAATAACAGAAAAAGTTTCACAATTACAAAATATTCATTGAGGTCTGATATTGCCATAAATTTGAGGGGGTAACTGCATTAGTTTAATGAATGTAGGAGGAGGAGGGGGGGGGGGGGGGGGGGTTTAAATGTTTCTACTTTTGAAGAGATCAAATATAAAACAGGATCAAAACCTCAATGAATTGCCAGTATTTATGAAATCTGTTTTTTTTTTTCTTTTGGCAAATTTCTCAAATGGGCTCCGGGTTGGTTTCCATAATAATCATAACTATTAACAATAATGGAGATAGGCAAAATCACACGTAAGTCAAGATTTCGTATTCAACTTACGAGACGGAAATACTCAACAAAACGCGGCTCTTTAAACACAATCGAACGGAACTCCTCCGTGGCCGCAACTGCAATCTCATCCAAAAGCGCCCGCCATTTGGGTTTCGGAGACACGGGCGGATGCATCCCGTGCTCCAATGTTGCGGCAGTAAAACGCTGGAGCGTCCTAAAGCAAAGGTGCTCCTCCCCGAATGACTGCTCGATAACTTCCCCCTGAACCGTAACACGGAGAGACCCGTGAATCGTGTCCGGCGGTTGAGACAGTATAGCCAAGTGAGTGGGCCCGCCGCCTCTCCCGACGGTCCCACCCCGACCGTGAAACATGGTCAGCTTGACCCCATATTCCTTGGCGACCTTCACGAGCTCCTCCTGAGCTTTATACAACTGCCACGCGGCCGATAGCCGTCCAGCATCCTTGCCGGAGTCCGAGTACCCAATCATGACTTCCTGCTTGCCGTTGATCCTTCTCTTGTACCAATCGATCGAGAAAAGACGGGCAACGGCTGCGGGGGCCGCCTCAAGATCGGCTAGTTTTTCGAAAAGTGGGACCACCCTTAAAGGCTGCTTCACGTGGCACTCACGCTGTAGAAGCTCGACAGCTAGCACGTCGGATGGGGCAGTGGCCATTGAAATGATATATGCCCCAAAGCAGTCGGGTGGGAGTTCGGACAGGACGTGAAACGTGTCCAAAACGTCGGCAATCTCTTCGGTTTTGGGGAGGTCAGGTCCGAAGAGGGGGCGTTTTCCCCCGAGTTCCGAGAGCAGCCATTCTTGGCGGCGTTGCTCGGACCATCCGCGGTAGGAACCGATTTCTAAGTGTGTGGTGATGGCGTCAAGGACATCGGTGTGCCTGTCGGATTCTTGCCTAATGTCGAGCCTCACGAGCGAGAGACCGAAAGTGGAGACCTGTCTTAGGAAATCGAGAAGGCTGCCATCAGCTATTGGCCGGTCACCACAAGCACAGAGAGATCGGTAACAGAGCTCAAGGGGTTCCAGAAACTGTTGAAATAAAAAAGGGTCAGAAGCAAGCATGTGTAGATAAGTAGGGGGAGAATAATATCTAGCCAATGCAATTATCATATTAATAAACATTGAAGTTGCGATGAAAAAGGATAATTACATAGAACTATCCCTGAGGTTTAGTGTAATTACCATAAAATACACCTAATATTTAAAATTATAAATAACTCATTGAGTTTGTATTTATATTACAAATAGACCCATCTTGGGTGCACTTTTGCAAGGAAATATAAATGTGGGGGTTATTTGCAATTCTGAAAGATAACTGGACTTTTTTATGAAGAAAAGAAACTTAACACTCCCATGGTATACCATATTGTGTGAAAAGCATAACTAAGAAAATATGGGAGAAAATAAAGACCTGCTCAACATTGGTGTAAGTTGCCTCTTCTGGGATGTCAGACACTCCATGAGCTAATAAATGACGAGAACGCTCGCGTGTCTGATAGAGCTTATCCCTCACATCACCAAGAATGACACGATAGGGCTCACTTGGTGGAATTGTTTTCCAAAATTCTGCATCAAAGGAAGATCAATGAGGGAGGGAGGGAGGGAGAGTTCATTGTGCACGTTGTTTGATGATGGAAACAAACGGTAGTTAGTTGTAACAGTTTGTAAATGGTATAACTAGGTCCAATATTTATTTTAATAAGCAAAATTAGATGATGATGATGATGATATTAAAATTTCGGAGTAGCAAACCATGTTCTCTGGGAACTTTATATTTGCAGGAAGACAGTGTGGTTCAGAGAAAAAATAGACAAGAATATCTGCAAATACAACAAAATTTGGAGGTTACCTATGAAATGCTTTGCATCTCTTCTTGACGACCTGTGGAGTTCATCAGCTCGGACACGAAGCTCGTCATTGCAACGCCACATGGACAGCTGGAAATGCAATAATTAGAAAAAAAAACCACATTGCACCCCAAGGCTTACTGAAAACGACCAAATAAAATATCTAATGCACGGTTGTTGAACTAAATATAGTACCTCAAACATGAGATCCTCAATTTGGGAATAATACAAGTTGGCAGCCATCATTCTGGCCAATAAGCAGACATCCCTAGTGACCTCAGGGGTTACCCTTGGATTGCCTGCATTTATTTTACAAAAATGTGTCCATGTCAAATAACTAAAACTGCTGAAATCAGCATTTTAGAAAATCATTAGACAATTATTTAAACATACTGAAACAAAAATAACAATAACAATAATAATGACAACAACAATAATAACAAATATAGATGCATGTCTGAATGTTTTAATACATCAACTCTCTATAATTTTACTAAACTACAAAAGAAGATGTGTAATTTGGAGATAAAGAAGCATACCATCACGATCTCCACCCATCCAAGAAGAAAATTGAATTAAAGGGGCATTGTATGGAATACGTTCGTTGATCCCTATATTCTTAAGTGCTGTATCCACACGACGTAGAAACTTCGGGACTCCTTTCCAGATTGTTTCATGGAAATAACTCATCCCTGCCCTCATTTCATCTTGGGGAGTAGGTGGGGTCCTTCGAATTTCATCAGTCCGGAAAGCAGCTTGAATCTGCAAACAAACAGAAGAGAGACAAGAATAAACCACTTAGAAAAGCGCTTGACATAGAAAATATAGCAGATATACAATATCAAATTTGAGATCAAGCAAATCACAATGCTGAACTCATTTAGAAAGAAAATGTTTAATGAGGCATCTACAAACATCAAAGAACAATAATTGCTCAAATTTGAGGAGAAGCTGGATACCTTCATTCAATAGTGCATGTAGCAACTGTGGCTTTTTCACCCTTCTGCCATCATTTCAAAAATTATTTTCTGAAATGCCACTCTTTTTAGATTTAGTACCAAAATGCCATCTTTTTACTCTCTCTCCTCTATTAATATAATTCCTCATTTTTTTATCATTTTTATATTAATTTTCTTATCTCTTTAATTAATTAATTTTTAAAATTAATTAACCAACTAATTTGTTATATTCTTATTAAATCAATTAATTTTTAAAACTAATTAGTGGGCTTGGACGTTTTTTAAAACTAATTAATTTTAAAATTAATTTTTAAAACTAACTAACTAACTAATTTTTTTTAACTTACTAATTTATTTGTTAGTTAACTAATTAATTCATTATGTAATTTCTTATTTGGAAAATAGATAATTAATTAATTAATTAGATAAATAATTAAGTAGTTACTTATCTATTTCATTAGAAATAAATAATTAATTAAATAACTAATAAATTCGTTTTTAATATATTTAATTGTAATAAAATATTTAATTAATTATTTAGATTATATCCCTGCAGGGACATTCATTGTAGACATGCAACGACGATGGTGTGACTGTGGTGAATTCCAAGCACTACATTACCCATTCTCACATGTTATCGCTGCTTGTGCACATATTCACCATGACTATACAGTGTATATGCCTGAACAATATACGGTGCGATATGTTTTCAATGTTTACAAAGAAGAGTTTGAAGCAGTGCCCCATGAATCGTACTGGCCAAAATACATTGGACTTGAGTTGTGTCACAATCCAGCCATGCGAAGAGATCCAAATAGTTAATAATCTAAATAATTGATTAAATATTCTATTAAAATTAAATATATTAAAAACCTAATTTATTAGTTACTTAATTAATTATCTATTTTCCAAATAAGAAATTACATAATGAATTAATTAGTTAACTAACAAATAAATTAGTAAGTTAAAAAAAATTAGTTAGTTAGTTAGTTTTAAAAATTAATTTTAAAATTAATTAGTTTTAAAAAAACGTCCAAGCCCACTAATTAGTTTTAAAAATTAATTAATTTAATAAGAAAATAACAAATTAGTTGGTTAATTAATTTTAAAAATTAATTAATTAAAGAGATAATAAAATTAATATAAAAATGAGGAATTGTATTAATAGAAGAGAGAGAGTAAAAAGATGGTATTTTGGTACTAAATCTAAAAAGAGTGGCATTTCAGAAAATAATTTCTGAAATGGTGACACATAAGTGAAAAAGCCAGCAACTGTTCATAATTAGGATAGAACAATAGGAATTTTTAATCGAATAGGTAAGTAACAGAAAAGGACAAAAATAAAAGAAAAGGAAGCAGCCACTTGAGTAAGGGATTTTTAATCGAATAGGTGAATAACAGAACATATCAAATATGTGTAGTACTTTTAAAGTTAATGTATTGACAAGTACAGTAACATCCATGTTTGTATAATGGGAAACTATGAAACATGGATACTTCAAAATTTATGAATTTAGCGTGTCATGTCTTCACGCCGTCCTATTTCACGTGTAAATAAGCATACCCCTGTTAGTGCTTCTTAGAGGGAAACTTCCAAATGCCATGTTACACAAAAAGGTTTTATGGTCATCTAGAGCAGAAACAATCTTTCCTACGTTATAAATCTTACAATAAGAGTTCTAAATTTGCCCATGACCAAGACAAAGCACAATGATAGATGTCATGACAATAATGTAAATCCTCCATTATATCGGTATTTAAGTTTGCTGTAGCTGAGAATGAGATAATAGGCAACCCTAATTTATTGGGACTAAAAAGGCTCGGTTTGTTCGTTTGCTTGTTTGTATCTGATATATTTAAGAACTAAATTTCAGAACTTCAGAATAGAACTCACTTCAGTTTTTCTTGGTTTGCTGCCATCAAACAAAAACTCTAGTATAACAAGGAAACCCAGGCAGAAAATATATGAAATAATTTAATGCATGCTTATGATCTAACAAAACTTGATTGATAATTTACCTCCCTCTGCAAAGCCTCGTCAAGCTCCTGCTTATCATCAGGTGTAATGTCTTTGGCATATAACTGAGCTAAGCAATTCCGAATCCTGAACAACGTACAATCGGGCCATAAGATGAAAGATTTACAAATTAGTCTGACAAATGATGCTAAAATTTATCACATATATAACAAAAAGGAAAGAGAGAAACAAACATAATACACCCAACTATGCAAAAATTGTTCCAAATAGCATGATAATTGAGAAAAAACAACCTTCCATGCTTCTGAAGCAATGATCTTCTCACAGATTGCGTAGGATGAGCAGTAAAGACAAGATCAACAGTCTGATTCTTAAGTGCATCAAAAACTTCTTGCGGAGACTTCTTCAAGTCAACCACAAGTCTCTTAAGAGTCTCTTCTATGTCCGACTCAGTAGTTGCATTGCTCTCATCAGTATAATCTCCCTTTTTCTTTTTGTTCCGACGGCGGTAAGCAATCTGAACCTCCTCAGCCAAGTTGGCCAAGTTAAGCATGTGAGAGAAAGCTTTAGCAATAACAATTGAATCCCCGGGATCTAAACTTGTTAAAACATTTCCAAGCTCTTCTAACTTTTTCGAATCACGCTTGCCTTCGTACTCTGCCGAGAGCTCATAGCATTCTTGCACCTACAAGAATAGAGGAAAGTAGAAGATGCTACTTATTATTTAACCCATGCCTTAAAAGAATAAGTATTTGTATCCAACAAACTTCAAGAATACTGATGAAGAATACTATCCATGGAGATGAGATGGATAACATGTTTCATATGAAAGGAATTGGAACTTTGGAAAGGTCAGAAATGCCCCTAAATCCAACCTTGCTGGCTTCATTTAAAAACACCCAAGTAGTGCAAAAACCAAAATATTTACCAACAATCACGATCAGAGAGGTGCCCACTCTGATTTTCCGACAATTCAGACAATACGAAATGAGAAACAACGAAAACGTTCAACCAGCCAGATCAAAATTCTAACATACTAATAATACTCGATTGAAGTCTAAAGGTCCAATCACCAAATCCGATTAGGGAAAAAAAAAAAGATCAGTACCGTTTCCCTGAGATCCTCTCCGTGCAAATCCTGGAGAATGTCAAGAAATCGATCCAAAAGCAAAGCATCATACTCAACAAGCTTGTCATCCTCGGAGACTTTACCAGGTACCAAAAGCCTCAACTGTGCATCAATTGATGCCATCTTCTCCAAATTTCTTGCAGCCATGTTCTCCTCGTTTTCTCCACTCACAATTGCAGAAATGGGGTCTAAATTGCCAAAACGCCCTGTGAAATTAAGACAAAAATGTAGCGATCCTCGAATCAATCGAAAGTGAAAAATAAATTCAAATCACGACCTAGAAGGTTTCGAAAGGTATAACGAAATAAAAGCAGCTCCATCATGCAAATACATAACGAAATTCACGTGCAAAGAAATTGGATTTTGAAATCGAGCACTGCCCCATTTTACGTATTCTCTTTAAATTTCAGAAATTGAGAGTGGACTGTGAGACTGGTGTACCTGAATCTGGGTCAGTGAGATTCCTGGAGAAAGAAGGGGATCAGCAATGAAGAGAGAAAAAAAGAGTGGGGGAGAGAGAGAGAGAGAGAGAGAGAGAGTTGTGACCCCAAAGCCGGTGTCCTGATTTCTTTATATAGAGGGAGCACGAAGGAAAAGAAAAATCACGAGAATCAAATTATTTTCCGGCAGAAACAATGGCAACGGGTATATATATATATATAAATCTATATATATATGTATGCCCTCAGTTGTGCTATTTTAGTTCTATTATACTACTATTACTTGTAGCAATTTGTAATCTTTCATGCAATAAGGTTAACGTGAGCATTTTGATTTTATATAATTGATAATTTTGAGTTTGAGTATAAATTAATCTAACTATAATGGTAAAATATTTAACAAAATTATATTATGAAACTTTAGATGGTGAAGTTTCAATATAATTTTGTTAAATATTTTATCATTATATTTTGAGATTAATTCTAATCAGCTTAGAAATTATCAAGTATAAATAAAAATCTTCGTAATTTAATTGAGACGGAGGAAGTAGTAGAGTAGAAGTGAAGTTGTGGTGGGCCTCGGTATCAAACCACAGTTGTACTGTTTTCGTGGTCAAACTCGTCCAAAAAATTTTGTGGCCCGCACCCTTTCTTCTTTAACGTTTTCTATGCCAAATAAAAGGAATATGCTTCAAGGATGCTTTATTATTGCTGACGTGCCGTTCAGTTTTTATTGCAATATTGAATTTTTTACTGTGTTTAATGTATGATAACTTTAATTATTAAAATTAGTGCAATTATATATTTTCAAAAGGTATACAATAAGTAAAATTTTCAAAGTATATATTTGAGATAAATTTAACAATATACTATATAGTAAAATTTATTTTTATATTAGTAGAACATTTGAATAATAGTATATAGATTTTATGAAAACATAAAGTATTACAATTAAAAACATAAATTACTATTCTCTTCGTCCCGTTCAAAGTTTTACACTTACTATTTTTGTTCCTTTAGAAATTTTACGTAGCACATTTACACAATCAAATCAAATAATCACTTTTTATTTTTTAATATCCGTCACCAGGGACAGAGGGAGGGGGGTCCACGGACCCCTCCGGCGGATGGAAATCCACCTATAAAATAGGGGAAGCTATATATATATATATATAGTTGTCCGAACTCCGTAATTTTTATAGCTCCAGACCCTCCTCAATAAATGTTCTGCTTCCGCCACTGTCCGTCACACATTCATCATCAATACTTTTTACTTTATAATCTCATACCACATATTTATCATCATTACTCACATCAATCATAATCTAAAATACACCAAATATAATCTCGTACCACATATTTTTTACATGATATCCGCTTTTCCGGATTCGGATATTGGATATGCCTTTTGAAAATTTTTAGATATTCGGATATCCGAAAAATCCGAAAAATCTATAATTTATTTTTTTTATATTTCAAATAATATGAAGATATACACTTTGTTTGGCAAATAATATGAATATATTTACTTATTGGTTTGAATTGGTATTGTAGTATTATTTATTTAAGACATAAACCAAAGGGTGTTTGGCCGGATGGTTATTTGCAATGAAGACAAGAACCTTTAGTTAAAGTGCTGGGGTTCGAGTCTGAGCAACTGCGGGGTTTTAATCGTAGTTACTCGTGAGTAACTTGTGTGGAGCGATGCAGTTTTCGTGAATCCGAAGCCTCACTTGTCACCAGCGTGGACCCGGTTAAGACAACATAGTCTGGACAAGTGGTGGTTAGAGTCTGCGTCTTGCGGGTGGTTGAGTTTAAGTTGAAATTCACCGTTCAAAAAAAAATTTATTTAAGACATAATTGATTGGGTCTATATTTAATTGGTTGTAAAAAAATTTATAGTAAAAAAATTATTTCGGATATTTATTTCGGATATTCGAATATCCGATATCCGTATCAGAAATTTCAGATATCCAATAATTTGAATATCCGGTTTTGAATATCTCTATCCATAACTACTATTACATGTTTAGTTTAAATTAAGCTTAATTCCAATTTTAATTGTATCAAGAACGTTTACGATAGAAACCTTACAAAAAAACAATTCTTAAATTTTGCTTCTATAAATAGTTTAAACTCGTATTTGCATCATATCCTACGATTTATATTACTAAAATTAAAATATTATTTTCACGCATTTCATAGTTATTGGTAACTCAACTGAAACAATTGTGACTGAAAATTTGAAGAATTATCTGAAGCAGCTTTATTCTTTTGATCGAATGAATTTGAATCAATTGAATCGAATGGACTCGAATCAAGTGAATCGAATCGAATCAAATATATATTAAGGGTAAATAATAATAATAATAATGATAAATAATAATAATAATAATCAACAACAACAACGATAATAGTAATATGATTAGTAATAATAACAATAATAATAATTAAGATTAATAATAATAACAATAAGAAGAAGAAGCCCAATCGGGCCGAATGGACTCGAATCAATTGAATCGAATCAGGCCCGAATGGACCTGAACTAAACTGAATGGACCTGAACCGAACTGAAAAACTGAAAAATAAGTCCAAAAGAACAGGGCCGTAGTGTACAATTTTTTATTGCCCAACTACATTTATATTTCGATATTATTATTTGTTGGGGTATATAGGGTTTATATTTGTCCGGATTCCCAATGGATCGTGTAATCACTTTCTGAACTAATATTTCTACCATATGTCCGGATTACAAGAAATCCAGTCTAGGATAATCCAAAGGGACACTTACGAATCTAGGCACAGAGACGTAAGCCAAATTGCTAGAGAGTTTCTGAATTCTTCAGATAAAAGAGAGAGAGCTTCGAAAGGTGTCTTGCTGACTCAAAGAGAAGAGCCTTATATATACGTGACGAGATTAGGGTTACATTAGGGTCCGCCTTCATTAGGCATGGCGAGATTAGGGTTTTACTAGGGTCGACCAACATTAGAATTAATTAGTGATCTAGAATTAGTGGCATGACTAATGGTTTCCAAAATTGACGAAATTATTCAATTTTACCATAGTCACCCTCTAAAATTCGGAATTTTCACTAAGTTACCAATTCAAATTTCCAAAGACCTTTTGGGGCGCTGCCCCTCGATGTAATACCCGTGATTTCCTCTTTCGGTAATTTTCCATTTTTGGCATTTTTCTGGTTTTCAGAACTCGCTTGCGAGCAATTTGACATTTTGATAATGTTTTGTTCTTCGTGTTTGGTCATCCGAGTTTGTTCCGGGGCTGTTTTACCCGAATCGTGTCTTGAGCGACTTTTTCCGCTATTTGGTTCATTTCGTGTGATGGTGGTTCGAAACTACGGTTTCGTGTTTCCTATAAGTCCATTGAGCTTTGTTATGCGTGCTGTGAACTTCGGTTTAGTTGTTTGATGTCATATTGTGATTTGCGGACGTTTTGGGCCGTTTCGTAATTTCCCAAAGTTTGGGGGTGATTACTTTCGTTGTCGTTAATCCGAACCTTCGGGTAGTCGGAATTGTATTTCTTTTAACGTCTGAGTTTGTCGTTGTGCACTCTTCGTATGCATGCCTTCGTCTTGTGTTGTTGTCGTCGTTTCGCGGTTTCGTCGCGCTCGTACTCGACGAGCTGAACTTAGCAGTTTTGGAACTGCTAAGCGACTTACGTATGATATGCTATAAGCATAATGTACGTTATCATCATGTGCCTTACGTACATTAGGACTTCTCATTACGTACGTAAGGGTATTCCAGTTCAGGCAGTGAGTTCTGGCCATCGATAGCGCACGCTATGTGTTGGCCCTAGCGTGCGTTAACTGTGCGCATTACGTACGTTAAGCCCTTGTCATAACGTACGTAATGGTCTTCATTATTTCGGACAGGAGGTTCTGGCATCGATTACATACGTAATATGTCGTGCCTTACGTACGTAATAGAGATAACGTACTTTATCCTTCGTGTATAACGTACGTAACGCTGGCGCGGGTTTATATACCCAGGAGTTGACCGTGTTCGTCATTTCTCATCATTTCTTCATCCTTCCGCGGCTAGGGCGACTTATGGGCGATTGGAGGGCGATGGAGTCTTGTAACTCCAAGTTTTCATCTTCCTTAAGCTCTTGACGTTGATTAACATCATCAATCTGTGTTCTTCGTATTCGATTCGAGGTAACTCTCTTGAAACCCTCCTTGATGTATTTCCTAAATCTTCAAGATTGGGGTTGTTCTTCATGAATCGTGTTGTTGTATATCATCAATCGGTTGTATTGATTCTCTCCCTTTGATTTGATTCGTGTCTTTTGTCGTATCCGGGTTTCGAGTGATTTTCTTGATGTTCTTGGGGAATATTGAACCCCAAGTGTTCGATCTCTTGATTCTACGAATTCTTGTTGGGAATTTCATATATTTTCCACCCTCCTTGCGATCGACTTCGTAGTAATTATGTTGTTCTTGTGTTTTCAACCTAGTTGGAGAATTCGAGGGTTTCTGGTCGAGCTTTCCCGTTGCTTCGCGTGCTTTGGACTTGAGGCGAGTATCTCATCTATATTCTTTATACTTTGAGAATGTGATATGTCGTGAATTTAACGTGGACTTGTTAGTGATGGTATAATTAACCGTAACTTATTTTCAACGAAAATGTGATTTCTATGATAAGTAATTATGAACGTAAACTTAAGTTTCGCGAAGAATAATAACAACCATTTCATGTGATTTCGTGTTCTAAACGGATACTAGAAATGAGTAGTTAACCGAAGAATTGTGGAATCGCGTAATACTTGTATTATTTGCTCGTTAGCCTTTTTCCTGAATGATGGTGTGCTGTGAATATTGTGCCTTTGTTGAATTTATGAGGCGTAACTTATGTGTTACGTGGTTGAAGTTGTGGTGAACATTATACCTTTGTTATTGTGTATCTTAGAGAGTTGAGATGTTATCCGGGTAGGGGTCCCGTCGAGGCCTCCAGAGGCGCGTGCTTGCGAGTACGGCCAAACGTTACATTGTGACCATAAGGTTATCAATTCGGGTAGATGTGGGGAGGGCTCCGAGAATCGGAAATTGCGAGTGCGATGTCATGATAACTTATGGGCGTGCTTGAATGATGTTATCCGGGTAGGGTCCGTCGAGGCCTCCGGAGGCGCATGCTTGCGAGTACGGCCAGACGTTATGATTTGACCATAAGGTTATCTAATCGGGTAGGTTTGGAGAGGGCTCCGAGAATTGTCACTTGCGAGTGTGATGTCAAGATAACTTATGGGTGTGTTTGAGTTTATTTTCGATGGGCTAATCCGGATGGGACCCTTCGGGGCCACTGAGATGATTTGACTGTTGATTTGATATTTCTGAATTGTTTATGTTTGAATCTTGAATCTCGGTTAAATTGGTGAATATGGTTTTGCCCTTGAGGCTTGGTTGAGAATTGAAGCAATTATATGGTTTTGAGAGAAACCCCTTTTGAAAGGAAGAATTATAAATCTTTTCCGGATTTTACACTGAGACCCCTGAAGTCTCTAAATAAACTCTTATAGTGATTTCTGGAGTAATTCACATAATTTGTTTTAAAGGAATTAATTTTCAAAAGACTTTAGACTCGGGGATCGTGTTACTACCTTGTCGAAATGTTATTTTCATAACGGTTGTATTCTTGGTGTATAATTGTATAGTTTGGTTACTTGCTAGCGATTTCCATCGCTAACCCCTCGTTGGGGGATTATGTTATGTTTTTCAGGTATTCCAATTTGAGAGAGAGCAACCACAGGATCGGCATGGAGGATGATGTAAAGCAGCGATACTAGTCACAGTTGTAGTCGGTTGTCCGTCAGTGAACTGTCGGACCAAGTATTTATTTCTAGTTCTTTGTCATCCTTAAGAGGATGGACATGTTGTGTAAATTGTGACCAAGTTGTATTTTGGGTTTATCAGTTGTACTGCTATGTTGTAATTTGGGAGACCTAATCGGTCTACGGTTTTATGTTTTGGTCGAACCGACTACGTGTGGGTTTGTTTTGTGGTTTCTTGCCTGGTAGATCCTTGCGTAAAGGATCTACGGCGTGTAATATCCTTAAGCGGATTGGAGGTGTTACATAAATGGTATCGGGGCTTAGGTTTGCGAAAACTTAGGCAGTTGGGTCCAGTTGAGTCTTGTCGAGTCGTGTCTTATTGAAGTCGTGTCTTGTCGTGTCACCCGGGTGAGCAATTATGAACAAGCGTGATCATTGTGATCCGTTGTGATCAATTGTGATTCGTTGTGATTAGTATCGTGGTGCAACCATCATCTCCGTGCGGCCTGTGGACGTAAATCTCCTCTTTTATGCGAGGTATTGGTGCTTCATGATTTCCTGTATGTGCGATGATTGTGGTTCGTAATTTTGTTTGTGTAGTGCTGTAAGGTGAAATCCGTGTTTGATACATGTGTTATATCGTGTGTATATTGAGCTGAATGTATTGATGATTGGACATCGGTTGGTGCAATAACATGTGTAAACTGTGAATTTTGACGTGTTCCAGAGAATGTATTGTCGGTAGAGTTCATGAGGAACTCAGATGGGTAGTTTTGACGTATGTTTGAACTTGGTGTTCACGAATTATATTTGGTTGGATTTATCATCTCGTTTACCGATTGGGCAGGTAGTTTCAGGTTCGATTGCTTTTAAATAGTTGTAATTATGTCCGCTGCGTGTAGGTTTGAAAACGGTTTTCTTGATTGTATTTATGAGCCTGAGTATGTTTGTAAAGAACCGATTTTTGAAAATATTTCGATGGTGCAATTAATCAACATTTTGCATGGATTTTGAAAACAGTTAAACTTTGACGAGTTAGTCTTGTATTTTCAAATGACACCTTCAGACGGTATCTGGAGTAGGCGTTTTAAAGTGTTTTGGACATTGTAAAATATTACCGTCATTTTGGTTATGATCGAAAGGATTTTGGGAAATTTTGCTAAGATTCGAAAGTTTCGCTTCGAAACGGAACGGGATGTTAAAGATTTCAAAAAAAAATTCTAGACTGAGTCCCTTCCGCTTTATGGGGAACGACAAGTCTTCTAAAATATTTTTCACACTTTTTTTTCAAAATTTTCAAAATAAGAAATCCTTGATCCGTTTCACGAAGAAGCGATAATTGCAAACATTTTTGTTGTTTGAGAAGGAAATTCCCTTTTTTTTAATATGTACGTTCGGCAATTATGTTTGAGAGATACGTGTGTTGACTGATATCATTTCTCATGTTGATGATATTCGAATTTGTGGTCATTGAACTATTTTTCATGACTCTTGTTAAAAGGTTTGAACTTTGATAAACTTCGGAAAATTCAGTGTTTTAACTTAAAAATATTGACTTGAGATTTTCAACGTTCAACCGAATTGGGATGTTCTTTGTTATTGGTAAATCAATGAGCTTGGTCAACCTTAGTGTGAGGTTTTATGACTATTTTATGAGAGTTTAGTTTTGTTTCAAAATCGGTGATAACTGTTGAGAATGGTTCGAAATTTGAATGATATTGCCGTGTATGCGGTGATAGCTGCGCTTGATGCCTTGGGCATGTGTTGAATGTTTCGAGTGGTTTATTCATGTGCTTGATTCTAGTGTGTGATGACTTGACAAATGTTGTTGTCGGAAATATTCATTTCCGAACCTATGAGAACTATCAGATATGAGTTATTGCGTGAACACTCTATGGTAACTCTTGTTAGCAAGAATATTTCTATGCTTCGTAGTGTGCCTTATGTGGACCCTCTTTATTGATTAATGTTATGTGTTGTTATGTCTCGTTTTAACGAACGGTTGTTCAGTTTATTATGTCGAGGGCCAGAGGTCGGGACCGTGGTAATCAGTCGCGTGATCAGGATCATGCTGCCGGTGACGGCATTGGTATTGGTGTTGCTACTATACTTCAGCAGGTGGCAGACCAGATGACTCATTTGACCCAGGTGGTTCAGCGTAACACTACCGTGACTGAGAACGTCGGATCGACTCAGTGGCTTAGAGAAGTGATTCGTATGCGTCCTCCCCGTTTTGCGGGCGTAGGTGATACTTTGGGCTGGGACGATTGGCTTTTCCAATTAGAAAATATTTTCAGGGCGGTTGGTTCTCCAGAGGAACGGAGGATTCGTATCGCTCAGTTCCTTCTCAATAGTGACGCTGCTAATTGGTGGGAGGTCGTTGAGCCTCAGGATCATACCGTTACTTGGGATGAGTTCAAGAAGTTGATGGAAGCAGAGTTCTATCTGGAGCCGATCCGAGAGCAGAGGATCCGAGATTTTTATCTAGCCGAGCCGCAGGATATACCCGTGTCGCAGGCTATTATCGATTATAGTCGACAACTCGCTTACGTGAAGGGGCAGGTGAGGACCGAGGAAGACGAAATCCGTCATTTAGATATGCAGATGAAACCAGGGATTCGACAGTACATGTCGGGTTTCACTTGTGCTACTTTGAGAGAGTATCAGAATCGAGCCATGGCGTACGAGATGGCATAGTTATCTACTGGGCCTTTACATGATCCGAAGAGGCAGATGACGTCTGGAGATTTTTTGGATAGTGTGGGAGTCGGAATTTCTTCACGCCGAGCTTCGCGTAGTCCTTCGGTGAAACCTTTATTTTCTTCGTTCGGTGGAACCAAGAGTTCCAAGTCGTCTTCTTTGACTCCTAGTCGGACTGGTAGGTGCTTCAATTACAATGTTGTGGGTCATGTGCAAGCTAATTGTCCTTCGGAACCGATTACTTGTTATAACTGTGGACTCGATGGGCCACAGAGTTCAGTATTGTGAAATATTCCATGAAGTTTCCCAGAATCATGCTTCGGCATCAGTATCGGTATCGACTCGTCGGGACCGTTGAAAGTTTGTCGGCCGTGCTTTGTTGTTTGTGACTCCCCTTTCTTTTTTTAAGTTTCGGGACGAAACTTCTTTTGAGAAGGGTAGAATGTAATACCCGTGATTTCCTCTTTCGGTAATTTTTCCATTTTTGCATTTTTTTGGTTTTCAGAACTCGCTTGAGAGCATTTAGACATTTTGATAATGTTTTGTTCTTCGTGTTTGGTCATCCGAGTTTGTTCCGGGGCTATTTTACCCGAATCCATGTCTTGAGCGACTTTTTCTGCTATTTGGTTCATTTCGTGTGATGGTGGTTTGAAACTACGGTTTCGTGTTTCCTATAAGTCTGTTGAGCTTCGTTATGCATGTTGTGAACTTCAGTTTGGTTGTTTGATGTCATATTGTGATTTGCGGATGTTTTGGGCCGTTTCGTAATTTCTCAAAGTTTGGGGGTGATTACTTTCGTTGTCGTTATTCCGAACCTTCGGGTAGTCGGAATTGTATTTTATTTTAACGTCTGAGTTCGTCGTTGTGCACTCTTCGTATGCATGTCTTCGTCTTGTGTTGTTGTCGTCGTTTCGCGGTTTCATCGTGCTCGTACTCGACGAGCTGAACTTAGCAGTTTTGGAACTGCTAAGCGACTTACGTACGCTATGCTATAAGAATAACGTACGTTATCATCATGTGCCTTACGTACGTTAAGACTTCTCATTACATACGTAAGGGTATTCCAGTTCTGGCAGTGAGTTCTGTCCATCGATAGCGCACGCTATGTGTTGTCCCTAGCGTGCGTTAAATGTGCGCATTACGTACGTTAAGCCCTTGCCATAACGTACGTAATGGTCTTCGTTATTTCGGACAGGAGGTTCTAGGCATCGATTATGTACGTAATATGTCGTGCCTTACGTACGTAATAGAGATAACGTACGTTATCCTTCATGTATAACGTACGTAACGCTGGCGCGGGTTTATATACCCAGGAGTTGACCGTGTTCGTTATTTCTCACCATTTCTTCATCCTTCCGCGGCTAGGGTGACTTATGGGCAATTGGAGGACGATTTTGGAGTCTTGTAACTCGAAGTTTTCATCTTCCTTAAGCTCTTGACGTTGATTAACATCATCAATCCATGTTCTTCGTCTTCGATTCGAGGTAACTCTCTTGAAACCCTCCTTGATGTATTACGTAAATCTTCAAGATTGGGGTTGTTCTTCATGAATCGTGTTGTTGTATATCATCAATCGGTTGTATTGATTCTCTCCCTATGATTTGATTCGTGTCTCTTGTCGTATCCGGGTTTCGAGTGATGTTCTTGATGTTCTTGGGGAATATTGAACCCCAAGTGTCCGATCTCTTGATTCTACGAATTCTTGTTGGGAATTTCATATATTTTCCACCCTCCTTTCGATCGACTTCGTAGTAATTATGTTGTTCTTATGCTTTCAACCTAGTTGGAGAATTCGAGGGTTTCTGGTCGAGCTTTCCCGTTGCTTCGCGTGCTTTGGACTTGAGTCGAGTATCTCGTCTATATTCTTTATACTTTGAGAATGTGATGTGTCGGGAATTTAACGTGGACTTGTTAGTGATGGTATATTTAACCGTAACTTACTTTCAACGAAAATGTGATTTCTATGATAAGTAATTACGAACGTAAACTTAAGTTTCGCGAAGAATAATAACAACCATTTCATGTGATTTCGTGTTCTAAACGGATACTAGAAATGAGTAGTTAACAGAAGAATTGTGGAATCGCGTAATACTTGTATTATTTGCTCGTTAGCCTTTTCCCTGAATGATGGTGTGTTGTGATTATTGTGCCTTTGTTAAAGTTATGAGGCGTTAACTTATGTGTTACGTGGTTGCGGTTGTGGTGAACATTATACCTTTGTTATTGTGTATCATAGAGAGTTGAGATGTTATCCGGGTAGGGGTCCCATTGCGAGTACGGCCAGACGTTACGTTGTGATCATAAGGTTATCGATTCGGGTAGGTCTGGGGAGGGCTCCGAGAATCGGCACTTGCTAGTGCGATGTCATGATAACTTATAGGCGTGCTTGAATAATGTTATCCGGGTAGGGTCCGTCAAGGCCTCTGGAGGTGCGTGCTTGCGAGTACGGCCAGACGTTACGATTTGACCATAAGGTTATCTAATCGGGTAGGTCTGGAGAGGGCTCCGAGAATCGTCATTTGCGAGTGAGATGTCAAGATAACTTATGGGTGTGTTTGAGTTTATTTTCGATGAGCTAATCCGGATGGGACCCTTCGGGGCCACGGAGACGATTTGACTGTTGATTTGATATTTTTGAATTGTTTATGTTTGAATCTTGAATCCTGGTTAAATTGGTGAATATGGTTTTGCCCTTGAGGCTTGGTTGAGAATTGAAGCAATTATATGGTTTTGAGAGAAACCCCCTTTGAAAGGAAGAATTATAAATCTTTTCCGGATTTTACACTGAGACCCCCAAAGTCTCTAAATAAACTCTTACAGTGATTTCTGGAGTAATTCACATGATTTGTTTTAAAGGAATTAATTTTCAAAAGACTTTAGACTCGTGTAATAGCACCAGTATTACATGCTGTTTCACGTTGGGCGCTCACGTCCATCTCTTCTATTTGAAAAATGAATGTACTCCATTGCGATAAAACATATTTTGTATAATATGGTTGTACTGTATTGTTCGCATCTGCTATTTGTGTATTATGATTGTGTGATGATTGACGAACCTTCAAAGACATACCTTGATGTCGTTAGGTAATTATCGGTGCGAATAGGACGGTGGCCAACGTCTTGTTCCCCGAGATATTCCCTGACGATATGGAAAGGGAGTCGTGTCATAAGAAATTATGAAATAATAATTTAGTAAACAAAATAGTCCTTACGTACGTTATGCTCCGAGTCATTACGTACGCTATATCCGAGACATTACATACGTTAAAGATCGGCACTTACGTACGTAACATCGGTCTTCGGTCTTCGGACAGGAATCTTCGTCGGGTAGTACGCATGCCGACCAACTTTCGGCGTGATTGCGACAGGCAGATCAACGAAGTGTTACGTATGTTAACCTGCTTTTGTTACGCACGTAACGATATGTGTAAACTAGTCCAGTGAGTTCCTTACGTACGTTATTACTTTCTCATAACGTACGTAAAGTCCCTTACGTACGTAAGTCTTCAGGCATAACGTACGTAAGGGGAATCTGAGTTTATAAAAGAACACTTTGCCTTTCATTTCTTCCGTCCCAAAAATCATTCTTCTCCCATATACACTGCTCTCCACCATCCTTGAACCAATTTTAACCTCCCAATCCAAGTGCTATCATATTAGAGTACGTTAATCAAGATTCAGGGACGGTCTTGAAGGTGTTATCCTCTCGTTCTTCTTCGTCCACTGTCGTTCTTCATCATCGTTTGTCAATAAAGGTAAGTTTATCCAACCTTGAGCTCATTTCAGTGTTGTTTAGTAAGTTATAATAAATTTCGGATGCTTTGGGTAGCTTAGAACTCTCAGTAATAATCGGACTGGTATATAACTATCACAATTGTTAATCGATATCCATCAAAGCTAGACGTTGGAATGAATAATAGTAGAACTCGTAATCGGATGGAAGAACTCATAATCAGATTGTTAATCACCAATCTCTCGGAATCATCTTTTAAGGATTTCATGTATAACCGTATTATCTTATTGAATAAAACCGTTAATAAATACTTGACGAACTTACCAACAAATTTCTAGTCGAATAGATACCAAAACATGTTAAGATGATGGATTAATCATTCTAGACTTACATATTAAGACAAACGATAAAATCTCGGTGGTGGATAGTCATAATTAACGTAGGAATGTTGTGTTAAGACACTATTGTTCAACGGAAGGATAACTTATAAAGAATATTGTCGAACCTAAGAATTTAATGACACGCTTGTGGTTAAAAACAGAGAATTTCGATTCCGATATCATAAGCAACTAGATTAGGGTTCTAACGGGTGGGGAAAAGAACTGTCTGTAATACCCGGTTGTAATTCAGTCATTATCATTCAGTAATTTCATTCAGTGATTGTCACTCAGTGGATTTTCACTCAATTATAATCATTCATCAATCATGTTCATTCACCGTGTTCACCGTTCGGAAAAACTTCGAGTTGTGTATCGTTATTGTTCATTGTTTCAACTTTCCTCATATGAGTTCGACTTTGTTAGATCACCATTAATTTTTGGTAACTCCAAAAATTCTAAATCTTTGCAATATTATAGAGCATCGAGTTAGCTTTCCATTGGTTCAAACGGTGAGTCAATCGGAGTCCGGACGAGAGAGTTATGGCCGTTTTAGCTCACCCGCTCATTTTTTCAGTTATTGGCCGATCACTGCCGACCGAACTCGGTGTCGTCCGACACGGCCCGTACCATACTCCCGGAAATGCCGAAGTTTACGCCACAGGACCCGACCGTGTCGCTGCACGGCCGAAGTCGAACTCTTCTCGATAAGCGTAACCGATCGCTGACACGCCCGACCGTGTTCCGTGACACGGTCGAGTCATGCCGAAGTCGCCGCTTGACAGTCACTATCGGAAGGCCCCTCCGCGCGCGACCGTGTCTAGCAGGACACGGTCGAGTCCTCGCTGCCACCGGCCGCGACCGTGTCGGTGGACACGGTCGAGTCTGTCACCCGAGTCAACCCCTATAAATTCGTTTTTTGAGCATTTCAGCTCATTTCTTCCATTTCTTTCCCACTTCTTCACCTGCAACCGAGAGAGAATAGCTTGAGGGAGAGATTTCTTCATCAATTATCATTTGAGTGTTTGATTTTCTTCATCTCCTTTCGATCGTGAAGCTTGGATACTCGATTAACTCGTGTTCTTCGGATCGAAGTGGTTGGATCTTCAAGAGGTAACTTCTTCAACATCTTGGATTTCGATTTTGTGTTGAGATATGATGTTTTGGACGTTATAATCATGTTATGTGAAGGGATATGTATATGATTATGAGTTTGTATAAGGATTCATTGGATTATTGAGGGATTATTCAAGAACACTTTGAATATCGAGTTGAAATTGGGGGTTTTCGATTAATTGTTGTTGAAATCACGTTTTAGGATATTCATTTTGGATTATTGATCATTTGGAAGATGTTTGTTGGTTTGAAACACTTCTTGGAGGATTTGATATTGATATATTGAGATTTGATTGTAAACAATCGGAGTTTGGCCACAACGTATTCGATATAATGCCCCAATGAACTTAGTTTAATCGTATCGACGTTTCGAGTTCGTTATATTCGTGTTTGATTCGTATATTAAGCGAATTGTTGGTGCTTGTGTAATTCAAGGTTGTTCGAGTGGCCGGTATTCCCTATTAAGGACGTTGTTCGTGGAAGGACTTCCTCGCCTTCGGTTTGAGGCAAGTTTTATACTTGTACTAGTCAATGAGATTAATGTCATCATATATGTGTATAAATGTGTTGTATCATTCCGAGACTTAGTCTCTTCATGAATTCATTGATATTAAGAGATCGTTCGATACGATACCTTTCGGCAATTTTGCCAAATATTTATTGTTGTTCGTTAACGGCCGATTCAAGGCATTGTGATACTCATTATTAATGTCATTGTCGATAGCTGGTTCGCGGGGTTGATGTATCGATTGTTGTTAATATAGATGTCAATTTAAGACATTGTTGAGATCATTGTTATTCCTTTTTGGATTGTAATTAAAACTGTACACGCCGATTAAAGGCATTGGCTTATTCATTTCTCACCTTCGTCGTCGGTAACCGATTAAAGGTGCCGAGGAATCCTTCATATCATTGTTATCGAATTGCCGTTCGCAGGCAAATCGAAGTATTCAATCATTCATCATATCGTTCACATCGATTAGCCATTATAAGGAAATCGAAGCGCTCAAGCATTCATGGAATCATCCGCTGCATCATTGTCATCTGTTAGCCGTTCTAAGGCAATCGAGGTGTTGAGTTGGGACTGTCGAGGATGGTGCTGGCCGACTCAAGACAACATACCATCCCCTAATTGTGATACGGCTTTCATGCCGTGGCTTCGGCCCTAATTGTGATACGGCTTTCATGCCGTGGCTTCGGCCCTAATTGTGATACGGCTTTCATGCCGTGGCTTCAGCCCTAATTGTGATACGGCTTTCATGCCGTGGCTTCGGCCCTAATTGTGATACGGCTTTCATGCCGTGGCTTCGGCCCTAATTGTGATACGACTTTCATGCCGTGGCCCTAATCAATAAATGGCTTGTTTCGGCTTCATGTGATTGTGATATTTGTGATTTTAATGAGTGGTTTTAGGCCTTGTGATTGTCTTGTTAATTTCATTGGAGCCTCCGGGCATTGTGATTCATATTTCATCCTGTTCTGGTTTGGTTCATGTCGTGTAAGTCATTGTGGTATTCTGTGATTATGATTCGCCGTTTGGCACTTATGTTCTAACCTGTCGAACAGGTATTAATAGTATGTCGTGGGCATAGTATTTCACGAATGCTCGGTTCTTACCTTGGTTTGTGAGCATCTCGTATTATTATCATCATTATACCGTTTCATTCTGCCTTTGGATGCATATCATGTTATACATGTATTTGATGTTCATTATCTGGATGACTGACCCCGTGGGGGCGGAACATGTTTTCATGTTTTAGGTGCTTGCGAGGAGAGAGTTGAGGCACAGGGGCATGACGATGGCGACGAGGCATTCGAGCGATACTAGTCCGAGTTGTTCATTGTTGGTCAGTCAGTTGGAGTGTACTCCAGTCTTGTCAGTTGTTGTCGTGTTGTATTACCCAATGGATGTTCGTGGATCTTTGCCAGTATTTCATTTTGGCCATGTAGGCCACTTTTGTCGTTGAAATTCCTTATCGGAATATAGTGTCGGATGTCATGGTAGGGACTATGATTTTCCCTTGTTGTTTAATTTAATGTATTTTAGTCATGTTCGCCTGGTGGATCTCTTGGCGTGGGGTCCACGGCACTGTAATAACCCAATAGAATTTGGGGGTGTTACACTGTCGTTGATCATCATTGTTACCATAAGATGTTAATCGAGAAACATGTAATAGGTCGGGCTTCCGGGTGTGATCGTTCAAGCCGTTGCTTTGTCAAGAAGTAACTCTCGTCGGATTTGAGGCAAGTGAATCTTGCTCAGACTTTACGTCTTATAATTTCAAAACATAGTAAGTGTTATTATTTGTGAAATGGTGCCCTTCCGATTATCTTGTTCGGAGTACTCCTGAGTAGATACTACCGTGACCCTTGGCCGCGGCCTTGGGAGTTTTCTTGTAGAACCGTGTTGCGGGGTAAAACCTGAATGGTACCCACGTCCGGAGTATTCCTATGTAGATACTTCCGTGACCCTTGGTTGCGACCTCGGGAGTTTATGTGCTGATAAAAGGGATAACATTGAATACTCGGTGATAACCTTGTTCCTTGAAATTATCAGATTTTATCTTTGAGTTTGTTGGATTGTCTGACCTAGGCTACTGGCACGATATGTCGTGCCAAGTAAATTTGTTGAATTTGTGGAGGACGCCCCCAAAGGTTACGGCCAGGCATGAGCTGTGTTGGAAGAAGGCATGTTAATTTCTTAAACCAATTTGAATATTCCACGTTGTGTAATAACCGTATGTACGGACACTGTTTTCTTTTGTACTTGGGATGTACGAATACTCTCTTAATTACTTCCGCATACTACCAGTTGAATAAAATATTTTAGAAAGTATTTTCGAAAAACTTGCCTTGTGGGTCCCTCACGGTATCTACGGCACTGTGGCGTCCCGATTTATTTTGGGGTCGTTACAAAAAATGGTATCAGAGCCAAACACTCACGTGGAAAGTTTTATCAAAACATTTTGAAAATGTTTTGCCTTCAAAAATCCAACACTTCCGGCGACCGTAACTCCTCGAGGGATGTCGAGGTAAAATACACGTAAATTTTTAAGAATCAAGTATGATGTTTGAATTCAGTAAGAACTCAGAGGATGTTTGTGTTAAACTAACCTGTTAGATCGAACAAACATCACCAATGGCACGTCGTGGGGCTAGAAGAAACGTAAATGATGCACAGGGCTCCGCTATGAACCAGCAAGGAGACAGGAACACAGGTGAAACTAATCCAGCCAGAAATCAACCACCGCCTATTAATCAGAACGAACAGGAGGCGGAAAACCAGAACAACGGCGGAATTGATCCAGCCTTTGTTCAGACTCTCGCCCAGGCCATTGCTATGGGAATCGCTCAGGCCAACTGGGCAGAACAAGTACCAGTCATTAACATAGAAGAGAACACTGGGAAGGACCGTTGGCTGGGAGAAATGCTGAAGGCCAGACCGCCATTATTCGATGGGTCAGGGGACAAGCACGTGGACGATTGGATCTCGGAGATGGAGACTGCCTTCGAGGTGATCGGCAGCCCAGGGAACCGAAAAGTACCACTCGGGATCAACCAGCTCCGTGACACCGCAGCCCGATGGTGGAGGACCTATAAGCCGAAGGACAGAATAGTCAGATGGCCCGAGTTTTCCAAACTATTGAGAGACGAGTACTGCCCGATCGCTCAAATCGCACGAGCGAGCTTCTTCGGCCGAGGCCTCGAATTTGCCGATGCAGAAATCATTCGAGCGTACAGGACCGAACTAAGCTATGTCGCACATATGGTTCCATCTGAAGACCAGCGAATTTGTCACCTTGCTCAACGGTTGCCGGAGGATGTTCAACGTTACGCGGCGGGGTTTCACTGCACCACTCTGAGGGCATATGAGGACCTGGTCACAGCATACGCCGGTACGGTTGTCAGTTCGGATGCCGGGCATAATCAAAAGAAACAGAAGACAGCCAATCAGTCCGGGAGCACCAGCAAAGTGAACTCGGGAATTGGGTTCCCCTCCAAATCAGCAGCTTCGTCCTAACAGAGAGGAACATCCGACGGGTCTTCTCGCCGTAGCTATTTCAATTGTGGCATAGCAGGGCATACCATGAGTCAGTGTCGTAAGGCATCGACAAAGTGTTTTTCATGCAGAAGGGGTGGGCACATGTCTCGATACTGCTCACGGATCAATCCGACACCAAATCTAGCTCCTCAGAGTCAGCAAGGCTCAGTACAGACATCCAGGGCGTCCGCCATGTCCGACTATCAATCCCCACCTCACCAAGATCCTCTACACGGTGCCGGAAGAGGACGTGGTCGCGGGGGAGGCACTGCACCCTCCTCGGGGACACTGCCATCCTGTGTGTTCGAACTAAGGGCTACTGATGACCAGACTACACCTGCTGTCTCAGGTACACTCCTTGTTAAATCTCAGCCTATTCATGTACTATTTGACACTGGAGCAACCCACTCGTTTATATCTGTGGAATGTGTTAACCGTTTACATCTTCCTTGTGTACCTTGTGAGTCCTTTACTGTTAAACTACCCGAGGGTAGCAGGGTGGGAGGTAACTTGGAAGTTCGAAACTGTCCGATTCGTATCAATAATCTGGGCTGGACGGCCAATCTCATGGTCTTTCCACTCCAAAACGAAGATATGATTTTGGGTATGGACTGGATGACGATGCACAAAACAGTATTGGATACCTATCACCTGACAGTTTCCATTACGACCCATGACGGTGCCACTCACACAATCAGAGGCCGAGAACAGTTCAGTACTAAAGAGTCCCTCAGTCTCCTTTCAGCAGTAGCATCTCATGATGATCGGGGAACGTATTATTGGTGTTATATTCTTCAGGAGGACACGTCACAACTGTCGGTTGCTAACATTCCTGCGGTGAACGAATTTCCAGACGTATTCCCCGATGAACTACCTGGACTGCCACCACGAAGGGAGGTCGATCTCTCCATTGAACTTGAGCCAGGAACGACGCCTATCTCCAAGGCACCATACAGGATGGCACCAGCCGAAATAAAGAAACTAAAGTTACAACTCGAAGAATTTCTAAGGAAGGGGCTCATTCGTCCAAGTACTTCGCCATGGGGTGCGCCAGTCCTTTTTGTGAAGAAAAAGGACAACTCTCTGCGCCTGTGTATCGATTACAGGGAACTAAATAAGGTCACTATTAAGAACTGTTACCCACTCCCAAGGATTGATGATTTACTGGACCAACTGCAAGGAGCGACTGTGTTTTCAAAGATCGACTTACGTTCGGGATATCACCAATTGAGAATTCGAGAAGAGGATATTCCTAAGACCGCATTTCGATCGAGATATGGACACTACGAGTACATGGTGGTGTCGTTTGGCTTGACTAATGCTCCAGTCGTTTTTATGGAATTGATGAATATGGTCCTGACAGAGTTTCTCGATAAGTGTGTGGTGGTTTTTATTGACGACATTTTAATTTATTCCCGGAGCCGGTCGGAGCATGAGGAACACTTGAGGCAGGTGTTGAGCGTTTTAAGGCAATATCAACCGTATGCTAAACTTTCTAAGTGCGAGTTCTAGATGCCAGAGGTAACCTTTTTGGGACATGTGATTTCAGCAGAAGGCGTTAAAGTAGACCCCCAGAAGATCGAGACAGTTATGAGTTGGGGACCACCGAAAAACGTCAAAGAAGTGAGGAGTTTCCTGGGGTTGGAAGGATATTATCGACGGTTTGTCGAGGCCTTCTCCTATGTAGCTCAGCCATTAACAAATCTGCTTAGGAAGAACACCAAGTTTGTTTGGACGACAGAGTGTCAGGAGAGTTTCGACAAGCTAAAAAGAAAGCTTACTACCGCCCCAGTATTGGTACTACCGCAGGGCACGGAGGGATTCGTAATATGCACCGACGCATCTAAACACGGTCTTGGATGTGTGTTCATGCAGAATGACAGAGTTATCGCTTACGCCTCTCGACAACTTAAACCCTATGAGGTGAACTACCCGACACATGACTTGGAACTAGGTGCAGTAGTCCATGCTCTTAAGATTTGGAGACACTACCTGTATGGGGTTACCTGTAAGATCTTTACGGACCACAAGAGTCTAAAGTATATTTTCACACAGAAAGAGTTAAATATGAGACAGAGGCGTTGGCTGGAGTTAATCAAGGATTACGATGTAGAGATTTTATATCACCCTGGAAAGGCCAACGTCGTAGCAGACGCACTGAGTCGGAAAACTGCGCAGAAGGTGACACTATCTAGTTTGACAGTACAACTGGAATTGCAGCAAGATCTCAGGAGAAATGACATTGAAGTGTGGATACAACACCGCCAGGGGCAGTTGTGCTCGATTGATATTCGCTCATCTTTGCTGGACGAGATACGCCTAGCACAAATGGAGGATCCAGAACTTCGTGCGATCGGCGCAAAGGCTGAAGGGGGAATTATTTCAGACTACAGGATCCAAGGGGGCTTAGTTAGGTTCAGAAACAGGATTTTCATTCCACCCAATGACGAGCTTAAGCAAACTATACTCAAGGAAGCTCATTCTACTCCCTACTCGATACATCCCGGGGCGAGCAAAATGTACAAAGATCTGCGGAAGAGTTTCTGGTGGAAGGGTATGAAGCAAGAGGTAGCAAGGTTTGTCGCTCGATGTATGATATGTCAACAGGTGAAGATTGAACACCGTAGACCGGCCGGAATCATGTAGCCCTTACCCATTCCGGAATGGAAATGGGAGAGCATATCAATGGACTTTGTCACCAAGTTACCAGTGACGACGGGGGAAAAAGACACGATATGGGTTATTGTAGACCGACTGACGAAGTCGGCACATTTCATTCCAATTCAGGAGGCCATCGGAACAGAACAGCTGGCCACCATCTTTGTTCGGGAAATCGTGAGATTACATGGCGTTCCCTCGGGAATTATTTCGGATAGAGACACTAGATATGTGTCCCGCACGGAAGGTCAGTCCACTAGGCCATGGGTACTCAACTGCATTTCAGCACTGCCTATCACCTTCAAACGGATGGACAAACAGAACGCACCATACAGACCCTGGAAGATATGTTGAGAGCATGTGTACTCGATTGGGGCAAGGATTGGGCTAAACACCTCTGCTTAGCGGAATTTTCGTACAACAACAACTGGCATGCAAGCATAGGCATGGCCCCCTTTGAGGCCTTGTATGGTAGGAGGTGCAAGTCTCCCCTATGTTGGGACGATGCATCCGATGTCGTCGCCACCGAGTTGGATCTAATCCAGGAATCTATCAAGAAGATATCCATTGTTCGAAAACACATGTTGGCAGAACAGAGCTGCCAAAAGTCTTATGCTATGGACCGGCAGCGATCGTTGGAATTTATGGTTTGGGATCATGTTTGGGTTAAAGTATCACCAATGTGGGGCATTCGATGCTTCGGCCAGAAGGGCAAACTAAGCCCGAGATTTATTGGCCCATTCGAAATACTGGACCGAGTCGGTAGACTCGCTTTTCGGCTAGCATTGCCACCATCGTTGGACGGAGTGCATAATGTCTTCCACGTCTCCCAGCTGAGGAAGTACATCTACGACCCAAGACACAAGATCAACTTTGAGGAAGTAGAGATTTCCAATGATGCTACCTTTAGGGAAGTTCCAACAGCGATTTTGGATCGACGCGTAAAGATATTAAGGAACAAGGACATACCCCTTGTTAAAGTTCAGTGGTCGCACCACAGCATGGAAGAAGCGACTTGGGAGACCGAGGCGAGCATGAGAGAGAATCATCCCGAGTTATTTTCCTAGTTTCGGGACGAAACTATTTTAAGGGGGGTGGTATGTAATACCACCAGTATTACATGCTGTTTCACGTTGGGCGCTCACGCCATCTCTTCTATTTGAAAAATAAATGTACTCTATTGCGATAAAACATATTTTGTATAATATGGTTGTACTGTATTGTTCGCATCTGCTATTCGTGTATTATGATTGTGTGATGATTGACGAACCTTGAAAGACATACCTTGATGTCGTTAGGTAATTATCGGTGCGAATAGGACGGTGGCCAACGTCTTGTTCCCCGAGAGATTCCCTGACGATATGGAAAGGGAGTCGTGTCATAAGAAATTATGAGATAATAATTTAGTAAACAAAATGGTCCTTACGTACGTTATGCTCCGAGTCATTACGTACGTAATATTCGAGACATTACGTACGTTAAAGATCGGCACTTACGTACGTAACATCGGTCTTTGGTCTTCGGACAGGAATCTTCGTCGGGTAGTACGCATGCCGACCAACTTTCGGCGTGATTGCGACAGGCAGGTCAACGAAGTGTTACGTACGTTAACCTGCTTTTGTTACGCACGTAACGATATGTGTAAACTAGTCCAGTGAGTTCCTTACGTACGTTATTACTTTCTCATAACGTACGTAAAGTCCCTTACGTACGTAAGTCTTCAGGCATAACGTACGTAAGCGGAATCTGAGTTTATAAAAGAACACTTTGCCTTTCATTTCTTCCGTCCCAAAAATCATTCTTCTCCCATATACACTGCTCTCCACCATCCTTGAACCAATTTTAACCTCCCAATCCAAGTGTTATCCTATTAGAGTACGTTAATCAAGCTTCAGGGATGGTCTTGAAGGTGTTATCCTCTCGTTCTTCTTCGTCCACTGTCGTTCTTCATCATCGTTTGTCAATAAAGGTAAGTTTATCCAACCTTGAGCTCATTTCAGTGTTGTTCAGTAAGTTATAATAAATTTCGGATGCTTTGGGTAGCTTAGAACTCTCAGTAGTAATCGGACCGGTATATAACTATCGCAATTGTTAATCGATATCCATCAAAGCTAGAAGTTGGAATGAATAATAGTAGAACTCGTAATCGGATGGAAGAACTCATAATCAGATTGTTAATCACCAATCTCTCGGAATCATCTTTTAAGGATTTCATGTATAACCTTATTATCTTATTGAATAAAACCGTTAATAAATCCTTGACGAACTTACCAACAAATTTCTAGTCGAATAGATACCAAAACATGTTAAGATGATGGATTAATCATTCTAGACTTACATATTAAGACAAACGATGAAATCTCGGTGGTGGATAGTCATAATTAACGTAGGAATGTTGTGTTAAGACACTATTGTTCAATGTAAGGATAACTTATAAAGAATGTTGCCGAACCTAAGAATTTAATGACACGCTTGTGGTTAAAAACAGAGAATTTCGATTCCGATATCATAAGCAACTAGATTAGGGTTCTAACGGGTGGGTAAAAGAACTGTCGTTGATCATCATTGTTACCATAAGATGTTAATCGAGAAACATGTAATAGGTCGGGCTTTCGGGTGTGATCGTTCAAGCCATTGCTTTGTCAAGAAGTAACTCTCGTCGGATTTGAGGCAAGTGAATCTTGCTCAGACTTTACGTCTTATAATTTCAAAACATAGTAAGTGTTATTATTTGTGAAATGGTGCCCTTCCGATTATCCTGTTCGGAGTACTCCTGAGTAGATACTACCGTGACCCTTGGCCGCGGCCTTGGGAGTTTTCTTGTAGAACCGTGTTGCGGGGTAAAACCTGAATGGTACCCACGTCCGGAGTATTCCTGTGTAGATACTTCTGTGACCCTTGGTTGCGACCTCGGGAGTTTATGTGCTGATAAAAGGGATAACATTGAATACTCGGTGATAACCTTGTGCCTTGAAATTATCAGATTTTATCTTTGAGTTTGTTGGATTGTCTGACCTAGGCTACTGGCACGATATGTCGTGCCAAGTAAATTTGTTGAATTTGTGCAGGATGCCCCCGAAGGTTACGGCCAGGCATGAGCTGTGTTGGAAGAAGGCCTGTTAATTTCTTAAACCAATTTGAATATTCCACGTTGTGTAATAACCGTATGTACGGACACTGTTTTCTTTTGTACTTGGGATGTACGAATACTCTCTTAATTACTTCCGCATACTACCAGTTGAATAAAATATTTTAGAAAGTATTTTCGAAAAACTTGCCTTGTGGGTCCCTCACGGGATCTACGGCACTGTGGCGTCCCGGTTTATTTTGGGGTCGTTACAACTCGGGGATCGTGTTACTACCTTGTCGAAATGTTATTTTCATAACAGTTGTATTCTTGGTGTATAATTGTATAGCTTGGTTACTTGCTAGCGATTTCCATCGTTAACCCCTCGTTGAGGGATTATGATATGTTTTTCAGGTATTCCAATTTGAGAGAGAGCAACCACAGGATCGGCATGGAGGATGATGTAAAGCAGTGATACTAGTCACAGTTGTAGGCAGTTGTCCGTCAGTGATCTATCGGACCAAGTATTTATTTCTAGTTCTTTGTCATTCTTAAGAGGATGGACATGTTGTGTAAATTGTGGCCGAGTTGTATTTTGGATTTATCAGTTCTACTGCTATGTTGTATTTTGGGAGACCTAATCGGTCTACGGTTTTATGTTTTGGTCGAACCGACCACGTGTCGGTTTGTTTTGTGGTTTCTTGCCTGGTAGATCCTTGCGGAAAGGATCTACGGCGTGTAATGTCCCTAATCGGATTGGGGGTGTTACACTCGACTCCGCTAGGGGCGCCGCCCCTAGACCCCGCCCACTGACCGGTCTCTGCCCTTTGGACCCCGTCACCGGGGACACTGCCCCCGGAACCCCGGCATTTTGTAGTACTGACTTTTAATTCGATCTTATACATGTGTACACTCCGAACATACCCGAACATATATTAGAATGCAAATTATTAAACCCCTTAGCTCACATATGAGTTCCAATTACACAAAATGTCTGGTGACACTAAGATCACCAACAATCCTCCCCCATTTTAGTGTAACCCACGAACCAGCATAACATTAATCCAATCAAACCAAACCAATACATAAATTACAATATCGAAACGATTGAATTTCCAACTTAGTATCATACATTTTCAAATACTCGAGAATCAGGGTGTTCTAAGAATTGAGGCCTCAACCCATTTGAATACCTGGAGATAAAATACATACTAGTTTATTGAATTTCTCTAACGAAATACAACTTGACACTATTATTAAGTTGTGTGTCATAATCCTCTCATGACTGTATCAAGGCCAAGTCCCCAACCTCTTGAAATGCGTCAACACTTCACAATCACGTAGGTAATTTCTTCACTTTATGTATCTGCACATACATTTTAGCAAAGGAATTATTAAGAAGTTAAACTTCAACCTGGTCAACTGCAGAACCGAACACATACCTGGGATGAATACTTTGTGTGTTTCAATCTATAAGTGTGATCTTTCCTCATTGAATTCAACTCCTAATGTCATATTAGAAGGGAATTGGGTGTCTCACCATTACAGAATTAGATGGACTTTAATCACATCCCAATTACAGACTTGTGCACTAAGTCTCTTGACAAACCCTTAGTCAAATGATTTGCCAAATTTTGTTGCGATTTCACAAACTCAACTGAAATCACACCATTCATAATGAGTTCTCTAATCATACTGTGTCTAACACCTGAGTTTCTAGACTTGCCATTATAAACTTGGCTATATGCCTTAGCCAAGGCAGCTTCAGTATCACAAATGATAGAAATAGGTGCTATCGGCTTAGACCACAAAGGAATCTCATAAACTAAATTTCTTAGCCACTCTGCTTCTTTACCAGCAGCAGCTAACACAACAAACTCAGATTCTATTGTTGAGTTTGTAATGCAAGTTTGCTTCTTGGAAGCCCAGGAAATGGCACCTCCCTCAAGCAAGAATACCCAACCAGTAGTTGAGTAATGGTCCTCTATGTTGGTTATCCAACTTGCATCCGAATGTTCTTTCAAAACCGAAGGATATCCCAAGTAGCTCAGGCCATAATCCATGGTTCCCTTGAGATACTTAAACACTCGATTCAATACTTGCCAATGTTGAGCACTAGGATTACTAGTGTACGTGCTCAATTTTCCCACAGCAAAAGCAATATCAGGCCCGGTACTTATCATGGCATACATCAAGCTACCAATGGCCTTAGAGTACTCCAATTGTGAAACGGGAATGCCAGTATTTGGCATTAACTTCACACTGGAGTCCATAGTAGTGCTGACGGGAGAACAATCACTAAAATTAAACTGTTTGAGAATTTTCTCAATATGATGACTTTGAGTCATTACTAAACCTTTGTTCACCCGCTTAATTCTTATTCCAAGAATTACATCATCCTATCCCAAGTCTTTCATGGAAAAATTAGATGACAAAAATTTCTTAGTTTCATCTACTTGTTTGGTTAGTACCGAAAATCAGCATGTCATCTACATATAAGCAAATGATCACTCCAGCACTAGTAGCATCATCAAATCTACTATAAACACATTTGTCACATTGGTTTAACTTAAAACCAGAGGACAAAATAACCTCATCAAACTATTGATGCCATTGTTTGGGTGCTTGTTTCAGCCCATACAAAGATTTCATAAGTTTACATACCATATGCTCTTTACCGGGCATAACGAAACCTTCTGGTTATTTCATGAAAACTTCTTCATCAAGTTCACCATTCAAAAAGGCTGTTTTAATATCCATTTGATGGACAATCAGATTGTGAATACTTGCCAAGGCAATTAACAATCTAATAGTAGAAATACGCACAACCGGAGCATACGTATCAAAATAGTCAACACCGGGTTTTTATCTAAACCTTGAATGACCAACCGGGTTTTGAACTTGTCATTAGTACCATTAACATTCATTTTCTTTTTGAAAATCCATTTGCAACCAAGTGGTTTAGAACCCGGAGGCAAATCGCACAACACTCAAGTGTTACTTTCAAGAATTTACAACATTTCGTCATCAATAGCTTCCTTCCAAATGATAACATCTCGAGACTCCATGGCCTCTTGAAAAGTCTTAGGATCATCTTCAATGTTGTAACAATAACAGTATTGAAAATCAATTTCGTCCCTTGTACCTTCTACCAAAAACAGTTGGGATTCGGAACCGAAAGTTTTCACAATTCAGCCTCTTTTGCTTTTCCAAAGCTCTTGTGTTTATGGTACAGCAACACCATCTGAATTTTCTAGATTTTGCACTTCATTAGTGCCAAAAGTCAGATCCTTAGGCCTTTGAATCGATGAAAAACGCATCTCATCAAAAATCGCATCCCGTGACTCGATAATGGTGTTAATCGATACCGAATCATTAGGTTCATTACGTAGAATCTATATGCCTTAGAATGTTCAGCATATCCAATGTATATACAATCTATTCCACGCTCACCCAAAAATTTTCTTTTGGGTTTGTAAGTTTTACAACTGCCCGACATCCCCAAACCCGAAGTAACTTAGATTCGGCTTTTTCTTGAACCAAAGTTCATATGAGACTGTTTTGTTCTTTTTATTTCGAACCCAGCAAATAGCAGGCTGTTAACATGGCCTCTCCCCAGAATCCCTCACTCAATCCTGAGTAAGAAAGCATCGAGTTTACCATTTCTTTTAAAACTCGATTTTTGCATTCGGCGATTCCATTCTGTTGGGGCGAGTAAGGTGCTGTGGTTTCATGAATGATACCCACTGATTGAAAGTATATGGGATCCATATTTTCACCTCCCTGATCAGTTCTAAGACATTTAACTGGATTGCCTAATTGCAATTCCACCTCGGTTTTGTATATTTTGAATTTATCTAAGGCTTCATCCTTAGAATGCAACAAATACACATAGCAAAACCGAGTACAGTCATCAATAAACGTGACAACATACTTTTTATTACCCAAAAAATGAGTGGAGTAAAAATCACACAGGTCACTGTACAAGTTCCAAAATAGCCGAATTTCTAGTGGCACTGGGAAAAGGCCGTTTTGTCACTTTTGTAAGCATGCATGTTTTACATTTTCTGGATTCATGTCAAAGGCTGGAAGCAATTCATCTTTTGACATCTCATGCATCCTTCTAAAATTGACATGACCCAATCTAGCATGCCAAAGCATAGAGTCATCAATCTTAGAAGACATAAATGCAGAATTTTGAACAGGTATAGACTTATCAATAACATTCAAACGAAACATTCTATTATTCGAATATCCAAAACCAATAAACATTCCACCTCGAGATAGGATGAACCTATCCGATTCAAAAACTTGTCTAAAACCATCAAAATTCAAACTACTACCACTAACTAGATTCTTTCGAATCTTAGGAACAAACAAACATCAAAAAGTCTAACAGTCTTTCCAGAAGTAAATTCAAGAAAAACGACACCGACAACACAAATAGGTGTAAAAGAATCGTCTCACATTTTCAGCACCGATCCATCTTCAAGCAGTGTTAATGTTTCAATCCACCGTTTATCCTTGCATACATGGTTCGTTGCCCCAGAGTCGATCCACCAAGCAACATCATCATCATGTACATAGAATAATTCTGGAATAAGTGAAACATAATAAACATAATTCTATTTAGAATTATCAAGGTTGGTCAAATACTGACCTCCTTTAACTTAGTCCTTAGACCCATTTTCACTTCCATTGGCTCCACTGTTTCCAGTACCATTGTTGCCTAGATTCATACGACAATCACGCTTGCAATGTCCCACCTTGTTGCACCTCCAACAAGCCAGTTCCTTTTTCTTTTTGTTGGAGTTATTTGGGACATATTCTTACTTACGTTTGCCATGTCCTTTGTCGGGTTCCTTGGTTTGCTTTCAACCATATGAACAGAGGGCTGTCCAGGTTCAACTTTTCCTTTGATTTTATCAGATTTGTCATTATCCTTTGCACGAAGAAATTCTTCAATGCAAAGATGACTAGCAAGTTGAACCAATGACAGTTCCTCCTTTTGATGTTTTAGGCTATGTTTGAAATCTTTCCAGGATGGTGGAAGTTTGTCGATCACACTTGACACAGCAATGGATTCGTCCATGTTCATGTTGTGCAATTTGAATTGACCCAAAATGTGAAGGAGCTCATTATATTGTTCTATGACAGACCTTGAATCAACCATCTTATAAGAATTAAAATCGCTAACCAGAAACTTCTTACTCGAAGCATCCTCACCGATGTATTTTGATTCAAGGGTGTCCCACAATTCCTTCGCACTTTTAGCATCACCATGGATATCGAATAAAGAATCAGACATACCGTTCAATATGTGACCTCTCCAGATGTAGTCATCGTTGTCCCACTTGCTCCTCTTCTTGGTATCCTCCAATTTCTCGTTCTCAACCACCTCTGGTCTGGGAGTACTCAGCACATACGTCGCTTTCAGAGTGGTCAGCATGAAGTGCATCTTCTTCTGCCAACGCCTGAAATCATTGCCTTCAAACTTGTCCAGTTTGTTAAACTTCGTAGTCATCTTGCGGATTGTTTCAGCCATCTCCAGAAACAGAAAATATCAGTTCGATTGTTGGGGTATATGGGGTTTATGGTGGAGATTCGGATTCCAAATGGATCGTGTAATAACTTTCTGAACGGATATTTCTACCCTATGCCCAGGTTACAAGAAATCCAGTCTAGGATAATCCAAAGGAACATTTACGAATCTAGACATAGAGACGTAAACCAAATTGCTACAGAGTTTCTGAATTCTTCAGATAAAAGAGAGAGAGAGAGAGAGAGAGCTTTGAAAGGTGTCTTGCTGACTCAAAGAGAAGAGCCCTATATATACTTGACGAGATTAGGGTTACATTAGGGTCCGCCGTCATTAGGCATGGCGAGATTAGGATTTTACTAGGGTCGGTCGTCATTAGAATTAATTAGTGATCCAAAATTAGTGGCATGACTGATGGTTTCCAAAATTGACGAATTTAGTCAATTTTACCATAGTCACCCTCTAAAATTCAAAATTTTCACTAAGTTACCAATCCAAATTTCCGAAGACCTTTTGGGGCGCTGCCCCAAACCCCGCAGAGGCTCTGCCCCTCGACCCCGCTAGGGGCGCCGCCCCTAGACCCCCCTCCCCCGCTGACCGGTCTCTGCCCCTTGGACCCCGCCACCGGGGCGCTGCCCCCGGACCCCCGATATTTTGTCGTACCGGCTTTTAATTCAATTTTATACATGCATGCACGTCGCACATACCCGAACATATATTAGAATACAAATTATAAAACCCCTTATCTCACATATTAGTTCCAATTACACAAAATGCCTGGTGACACTAAAATCACCAACATCATTTTTGGTCTTTTAACCTAAATTGTGAGTGCTGACTATCTATAAGGTTGAATGTTATTTATGTGTCCGATTTTCTTCAAGGAGAGCACTACGGTTTCAGAAACTACGTTGTTAGGCTCTATTCTTTTGGACTGAATGAATCAATCAATAGATACGAATCGAATCAATCAATGGAATCGAATCGAATCGAATCAAATATATACTAAGGGTAAATAATAATAATAATAATAGTAAATAATAATAATAATAATAGTAATTAACAACAACAACGATAATAGTAATATTATTAGTAATAATAACAATAATAATAATTAAGATTAATAATAATAAGAAGAAGGAGAAGAATCGAATGAATCAATCGAATCGAATCGAACGAGTGGACTCGAATCGAATCGAATGGACTCGAATCGAATCAATCAATCGAAAATCGAAAAATAAGTCCAAAAGAACAGAGTCTTATTTACTTTTTGATATTTTTATTAGTATTAGATATTGTAATCATTTTTATATTTTAATTAATATAAAATAAATTAATATTAAAGTGAATCAAATTTTATGTTATCATAGAAATAAAAATAGTACTATACGTAATTCGATAATAATAAAATAAAAGTACTATGAGATCTAAAGTACAACACATAATAAGTAATCATAAGCTTACATAAATTACATTATAAAATGATGGAAATGAAATTACAACAATGAGAAAGTTACTAATATACATTAAATAACAAAATATTAAATTACTAAAAATCCAAATTATTATGAATGGTTATTTTTACTTTGAGTTAATCTAATAAGATTTAACATATTATTTACAACTTATTGTATTAGGTTGTATTAATAAATATATAATTAAAACACATATGTAATTTATTAAAAATTAAAATTAAATAAATAACATAATGAATATTATGAAATATGTTGGAATGTGGTTGGACCGGGGTACACCATTATATACCTGTGATCTGAAAAAGCTAAAAGAAAGTAGAAAATGAGACAACAAAATAATTAATTGAATTGAACTAACAAATACAGATCGAATGTTGTCGGAATTGTTCTGCTCGATGTTGTCGTAACACTCCAGGGAACAATCTAGAAGTCGCCGGAACCGAATGCTGCAATCGTATCCGTAGATGCTGGAACAGAACTAGTAACAAGTCGAGTCGAGGAAAATCTCTTTCCGCAAGACGAAATACGCCCCGGCTAGTGCTCACGGTTTGGCGTATCGTCCCCAAAGATAAAACGGCTTCGTCTTCTTGGTAGTAGCACCACAAACCAAGAAGCTCCAACGAACTAGATGATGGTGAAGACTAAGAAGCTCTATGAAATTTGAGAATGCAAGTTTTGTAAACAATGACAATGAAAACATATGGAGAGCTCTCTTGTTTTCATGTGTTCAAAAGTTATGCATAACAACATATGCACCACCTATCAAACTATGCAAATGAGCTCCCTATAAATTCAAGGAGACATAAAGATGATCATTCAATTTGTGAGTGTAACCTCCAAGTAACCCCTCTACCAAATTGAATATGGAGATGTAACCTCCCAACAAGCATTACACCTTGGTGTAACTCCCAACCAGCAATTAATAACAGTTGTAACCCTCATAGCTGTTTCAAATTTGGTTCAAAAATCAGCTGTTACAACTGTAATTGTCGACAGAAAATGTTGACACAAATGTTACGGCAACATTGTAGTCAACATGTGCACTATTTGTTCGAATTTCCAGCAAACTAGTTAAGAACCAGTTGCCAAATACCAAGGCCAAGGCCAAGGATGTGCACTCTAATAATAGCTCGGTTGTTGCTCATTACAAACCATTTCTCACTCACCGAAATTCGGTTTTAAGCCAATGATTATAACACAAGAAATTGATCAAAAAAAAAATTGATCAATTCAAAACTAAATTTCCAACAAAATATTCCTTTTTAGTGAGACTGCTAGACATGAGGGTAAATTTTACACTAAAATAGTTCATAATCTGAATTAGTGCGAATTGTTTATAGATTTAATTATTTTCACCAACCAATCGTGGAAAGAGGTTAAAAAAGTGAGAACTATTTGCTGACTACTCATAAACACGTCGGTCATATAATCTTGAGTTGTTTGAAATGTTGAGTCATAATTTTCTCAAGCTATTTAGAAGGCCATGTAGTTAATGTAATACCCGGTTGTGAATTCATTTATCATCACTCAGTAACTGTCACTCATAATTTTTTTTCACTCAGTAATACCCATTCATCACTCATGTTCATTCAGTTGTAACCATCGTTCGGTGTACTTTGGAATCGCGTATCAGTTGCTTTTCGTCATTCATCACTGTTTGAGATCGAGCCGAGATTATTGTCATCATCATCACATTTTGGTTTTCAGTTTGAGAGGTAGCGCGCGCTACACATTCTAGTTAGCGTGCGCTAATGAGGTGCAGGTAACGCACGCTATAATTCAGTATTAACGCACGCTAGCGCAAGAGAGGCAGACAGTCCAGAAGGTACTGGGCTGATTTGGGAAATTCGTAGCGCACGCTACGAGTGGTAAGTAGCGTACGCTAACTGTGCTGGTAACGCACGCTAAGTCACATTAGTAGCGCACGCTAACGCGTGCAAGACAGAGGACAGTAGGTTCTGGGACTTCAGTTTTTGAGTATCAGACATCAGTAGCGCACGCTAATAATTTGGGATAATGCACGCTAGGTAAGGTGTTAGCGCACGCTACCAAGTCGTAGCACACACTAACGAGGCATTTCAGACCTCACTGGACTGCCCAGTAAACCGCTAGCGCACGCTAAATATCAAGTCATAGCGTGCGCTAGGCTGGGACAGTATAAATAAGGCAGTTCAGTCAAACCTTCGTCATTTCTTCATTTCTCAACCATTTCGGACGAGCTTGGGCGATTCGGAAAGGTCTTTTCGAGCAGCAATCATCTAGCATCATCTTCAAGCTCCTAAGTTGGATTAATCATCATCTAAATCAGTTTCATCACTCCAAATCAAGGTAATGATTCTTGGATCTAGAATTTCGGATCTTGGGTGTTTTGCTTTCGATCTCTTCGTGTTAAATCGATATTATGTTGGAATATGTTAGATATGGATTATCTATCTTGGATACATGTATTTCTACAGATTCATTGGTGTAATTTTCGGAATTTGTGAATAATTGAGGAATTGTTCAAGAACCCTTACGGGTTGACTTTGGAATTTTGGGGGTTTTCGACCAAATGTTGTTGAAATATCGATTTAAGTATTCATATTGGATTATTGATAATATTCATGAGCTTTTGTGGGTTTGAATCATTCATTGGAAGTTGGTTTCAGATGTAATTGAGTTTTGGTTGTAAACAATTGGAGATTGTTTACGACGCATTTGTTTAAATGCCCCAATGAGTTTCGGGTATTGTTGTATCGACTTTTGAGTTGGTTGTGATCATGCTTGATTCGTGTATTAAGAGAATTGTTGGTATTTGTGTTGTTCAAGGTTGTTCGAGCGTCCGATAATTTCATTAAGGACGTTGATCGTGTAAGTACCTTCTCGCCTTCGGTTTGAGGCAAGTTTTATACTTGTACTAGTCAATGAGATTAATGTCATCATATATGTGTATGAATGTGTTGTATCATTCCGAGACTTAGTCTCTTCATGAATTCATTGATATCAAGAGATCGTTCGATACGATACCTTTCGGCAATTATGCCAAATGTTATTCTTGTTCGTTAATGGCCGATTCAAGGCATTGTGACACTCGTTATTAATGTCATTGTCGATAGCCGGTTTGCGGTGTCGATGTATCGATTTTTGTTGATATTGATGTCAATCTAAGACATCGTTGAGATCATTGTTATTCCTGTTGGGTTTGTCATTAAAACTGTATTGGCCGATTAAAGGCATTGGCGTATTCATTTCTCATTTTCGTCGTTGGTAACCGATTAAAGGTGCCAAGGCATCCTTCGTATCATTGTCATCGATTGGCCGCTCTCAGGCAAATCGAGGTGTTCCAATCATTCATCATATCGTTGTCATCGATTGGCCACTCTCAGGCAAATCGAAATCATTCACTATATCATTGTTATCGATTGACCGTTATAAGGCAATCGAGGTATTCAATCATTCATCGTATCATTCGTATCGATTGGCCATTCTCAGGCAATCGAATCCCCAATCATTCATGGAATCATCCGCTGCATCATTCTTATCGTGTTGGCCGACTCAAGGCAGCACACTATCATTCATTGTGATACGGTTTCATGCCGTGGCTTCGGCCTTTATTGTGATACGGCTTCGTGCCGTGGCTTCGGCCCTTATTGTGATACGGCTTCATGCCGTGGCTTCGGCCCTTATTGTGATACGGCTTCATGCCGTGGCTTCGGCCCTTATTGTGATACGGCTTCGTGCCGTGGCTTCGACCCTTATTGTGATACGGCTTCATGCCGTGGCTTCGGCCCTTATTGTGATACGGCTTCGTGCCGTGGCTTCGGCCCTTATTGTGATACAGCTTCATGCCGTGGCTTCGGCCCTTATTGTGATACGGCTTCATGCCGTGGCTTCGGCCCTTATTGTGATACGGCTTCGCGTCGCGTGGCTTCGCCCTCATTGATACAAATGGGTCGCTTTTGACTTCAGGTGTTGGTGATATTTGTTAACTTCCGCTGAACGACTTTCAGGCCTTTTGTAATGTCTTGGTATTTTCATTGGAGCCTTTGGGCATTATGATTCATATTAAATTTAGTTCTGGTTTGGTTCATGTCGTTTAATTCATTGTGGTATTCTGTGATTATGATTCGCCATTGGGCATTTATGTTCTAACCTGTCGAACAGGTATTAATAGTATGCCGTGGGCATAGTATTTCACGAATGCTCGGTTCTTACCTTGGTTTGTGAGCATCTCGTATTATTATCATCATTGTACCGTTTCATTCTGCCTTTGGATGCATATCATGTTATACATGTATTTGATGTTCATTATCTGGATGACTGACCCCATGGGGGCGGAACATGTTTTTCATGTTTTAGGTGCTTGCGAGGAGAGAGTTGAGACATAGGCGCATGATGATGGCGACGAGGCATTCGAGCGATACTAGTCCGAGTTGTTCATGTTGGTCAGTCGGTTGGAGTGTTCTCCAGTTTGTCAGTCATTGCCTTTTTGTATTACCCGAGCAGATGCTCGTGGATGTTGTATCTTTACTCTTGGCCATGTAGGCCCATCGTTATCGTTGAAATTCCTTATCGGAATATTGTGTCGGATATCATGGTAGGGACTATGATTTTTCCTTGTTGTTTAATTTAATGTATTTTAGTCATGTTCGCCTGGTGGATCTCCTGGCGTGGGGTCCACGGCACTGTAATAACCCAATAGGATTTGGGGGTGTTACAAAAATGGTATCAGAGAGCTTTGGGTTGTGAGATACCCTGAGATGTGAGTTATGTGGTCCTACCGACGCGATAGTAGTGGGATTGTCAGGTTATGACAATCTAGTCAGTCGGGTTTTGTGAGTCGTAATATTAGTGCGACTGCATGAGTCATTCATTCATCGAGTCGTCGTCAGTGAAGACTAGTATCGCGAGACCTCAAAGCTTCGTATGACCTGTGTAAGGACTTGATTCTCTTTGTGTTATTACATTCATCATGTCATTAATTGTTCATGATTTGCTGAAACCTATATGTGATATTAGTGTTATGATTGATTCATGACTAATTGTTTTGGAGCATGTGTGACTTGTGTAAGCATTAAGGATCAACTCATTTATCAGTTAATAATCCTCAATCATCATTTTGATCTCATCACTCAGTTAATTCATTCATCACTCAGTCCATATCATTCATCACTCAGTTAATTCATTCATCACTCAGTCAATATCATTCATCACTCAGTTAATTCGTTCATCACTCAGTCAATATCATTACTCAGACAATTCATTCATCACTCAGTTAATTCATTCACCACTCAGTCAATATCGTTCATCACTCAGTCAATATCATTACTCAGTAATTCATTCATCACTCAATCAATTTCATCGTTCAGTAATTCATTCATCACCCAGTAAATCTCATCGTTCAGTTAATTCATTCATCACCCATTCAACCTCATTGTTCAGTTAATTCATTCATCACTCAATCAATCTCATTGTTCAATTAATTCATTAATCATTCAGTTCATCTCACGGTTCAGTCGTTGATCTTGAGGATCGAATTTTTAACCTTGTTAACTTGTTCAAGGTAATCATTTCGGGAATTTCATCAGATAATCATGTTACCTCACTTGATCTTTCATGTGATCTTATCATACTCCGACGTAATGCCGACGATCATTTCATTACATCTTTAATGCATTCATTGTGTTAGAGCGTGTATTCTCATTATTGTCACTCTGTAACATAATTATAATGTGATATTCATGCGGAATCTATAATCATCATGTGACTTTCCTACTTCAGTATGGATGGAGCTGTCAGAGGACGCAGGGGAAGAGGCCGCGGTGCGGTCCGGAACCCGGGATCTCGTGTGCATGCCCACACGAACGCGAGGGATATCATTAATTCATCAAATAGCGAGGCTACTCATTCATCAGCAGATAATCATTCACTGTCAGGGAGTCGTACCCGAGAGGCATCTCACTCGGAAGGTGTTCGGGTCGACCCATTCATATTTATGCAGGGCATGATGGCCCAGATGACTCAGATGACGCGGATAGTGGAGACCATGCAGACCTCGATGGTTCGTGGTCCACCGCAATGTGGATGCAGTGCCATTTCATGGACAGACTGGAGGAGTGAATCAGATTGTTGGCGATATCTCTCGTCAGATGCCGCCTACTTTTGAGTGTTCGTCGGAACCAGCTGATATTGTTCATTGGCTCGAACATTTTGATAAACTCTTCGACATGGTTCAGTGTCCGGAAGAGAGTAAAGTGGCAGTAGCGGCTTATTACTTGAGTAAGGGTGCTTATTCGTGGTGGCTTTCTGTGAAACCCACCGATCACGAATGTGGTTGGAGTGAGTTCAAGACTCTCATGTTAGAGAGGTATTATCCGGCTCCACTTCGTGAAGCCAAGTTGTCAGAAGTTTTGAACCCCGAATCCGTCGAGGACAAGGGTGTTATTGTCATTGCTGAGAAGTTTCAGGGACTACTTCAGTTTGCTTCGTCAGTTATCCGTACTGAAGCGGATAAGATCAAATATTTTTGCAAGAGGCTAAATACGCAGTTGAGGATGCAGTTGTTCAATCACAATTGTAATTCACTTAGTGAGTTCATCGAGAAGGCTCTTGGAGCGGAGCTTTTGATCAAGGAGCTTGCTCAGAAGCATCCTTCAGTTTCTTCGGGTGAGAGGACTAGAATGTCGGCTCGCTCAGAGGGACATCGGGCTCCGACATCCAAGGGGTCGTTTTCTAGTCGTCTTCGTGCTGGGATAGCATCTTCCTCTCAGGCGACGAGTTCGACTGTTGTTTGCTTTAACTGTGATTCAGCAGGTCACGTTAGTACCCGGTGTACGGTGCCAGCTATTGTTTGTTTTCTGTGTGGGAGACATGGACACCTTCAGAAATACTGCAGGAGTTCTAGTGCCGGTAGATCTCGAGAGAGCTCAAGGGCCTCGAGGGACTTTGTTACTCCAGCTCGTGCTTCATTCAAGAGGTCCTATCAGGCTTCGAGAGCCCGAGGTAAGGACATCCATCACCGGTTTGAACAAGTTAATTCTTGTTCGTTAATAGTGTAATCATTCATTTCGTTGTCGTTCATTTATTCATATAATTTATTCATCATACATCAATTATGTTGAGACTTGTCATCATGAAACTAATTATTTAATTCACGAGGAACAACGGTTCCAATAATTTCACTTGAACTATCACTCATGACGTTATTAATTCACCTTGATGAGTCATTCTTAATCCTTGTCGGATTAATAGTCATTTATCATTCATCATTCATTTTAGTCACTTTCATTCTCGTGACCTTCTGAGATCATATTTAGTGGCGAGTTCACCTTCGGATATACCTTAAATCGTTGAGATAGAGGAGATCGATGACATGGAAGGATAACGATGTTGAGTACATTTGAGATGTGACCTTGTTTTTGGATGACTGTGTAACTCAATCCGTAGTATTGTATCGTGACTATGGGTCATTTATTTTTGATCTATTTTATTATGATCATATTCGAGAATCTTGAGATTTGGGTCAACTGCTGAGAGTTCGCCCCTTTGGAGTTGTACTCAAGATTTCGTGATGATTTGGGAAATCGTTCACTGTGATTCGAGACGTCAAGTCTTGGGGACTTAGGTGTGCGATTGAGTTGGTCCCGAGGACTATTTAGGCATTATTGTTTTCAGACCATAATGGATAGTTCATATCCCGAGTTGTTTACCCTTAGTTTCGAGGACGAAACTCTTTTTAAGGGGGGGAGTATGTAATACCCGGTTGTAAATTCATTTATCATCACTCAGTAACTGTCACTCATAATTTTTTTTTTCACTCAGTAATACCCATTCATCACTCATGTTCATTCAGTTGTAACCATCGTTCGGTGTACTTTGGAATCGCGTATCAGTTGCTTTTCGTCATTCATCACTGTTTGAGATCGAGCCGAGATTATTGTCATCATCATCACATTTTGGTTTTCAGTTTGAGAGGTAGCGCGCGCTACACATTCTAGTTAGCGTGCGCTAATGAGGTGCAGGTAACGCACGCTATAATTCAGTATTAACGCACGCTAGCGCAAGAGAGGCAGACAGTCCAGAAGGTACTGGGCTGATTTGGGAAATTCGTAGCGCACGCTATGAGTGGTAAGTAGCGTACGCTAACTGTGCTGGTAACGCATGCTAAGTCACATTAGTAGCGCACACTAACGCGTGCAAGGCAGAGGACAGTAGGTTCTGGGACTTCAGTTTTTGAGTATCAGACATCAGTAGCGCACGCTAACAATTTGGGATAATGCACGCTATCGGTAAGGTGTTAGCGCACGCTACCAAGTCGTAGCACACGCTAACGAGGCATTTCAGACCTCACTGGACTGCCCAGTAAACCGCTAGCGCACGCTAAATATCAAGTCATAGCGTGCGCTAGGTCGACAAGATAAATAAGGCGATTGACCCAACCTTCGTCATTTCTTCATTTCTCAACCATTTCGGACGAGCTTGGGCGATTCGGAAAGGTCTTTTTGAGCTGCAATCATCTAGAATCATCTTCAAGCTCCTAAGTTGGATTAATCATCATCTAAATCAGTTTCATCACTCCAAATCAAGGTAATGATTCTTGGATCTGGAATTTCGGATCTTGGGTGTTTTGCTTTCGATCTCTTCGTGTTAAATCGATATTATGTTGGAATATGTTAGATATGGATTATCTATCTTGGATACATGTATTTCTACGGATTCATTGGTGTAATTTTTGGAATTTGTGAATAATTGAGGAATTGTTCAAGAACCCTTACGGGTTGACTTTGGAATTTTGGGGGTTTTCGACCAAATGTTGTTGAAATATCGATTTAAGTATTCATATTGGATTATTGATAATATTCATGAGGTTTTGTGGGTTTGAATCATTCACTGGAAGTTGGTTTCGGATGTAATTGAGTTTTGGTTGTAAACAATTGGAGATTGTTTACGACGCGTTTGTTTAAATGCCCCAATGAGTTTCGGGTATTGTTGTATCGACTTTTGAGTTGGTTGTGATCATGCTTGATTCGTGTATTAAGAGAATTGTTGGTATTTGTGTTGTTCAATATTGTTCGAGCGGCCGATAATTTCATTAAGGACGTTGATCGTGGAAGTACCTTCTCGCCTTCGGTTTGAGGCAAGTTTTATACTTGTACTAGTCAATGAGATTAATGTCATCATATATGTGTATGAATGTATTGTATCATTCCGAGACTTAGTCTCTTCATGAATTCATTGATATCAAGAGATCGTTCGATACGATACCTTTTGGCAATTATGCCAAATGTTATTCTTGTTCGTTAATGGCCGATTCAAGGCATTGTGACACTCGTTATTAATGTCATTGTCGATAGCCGGTTTGCGGTGTCGATGTATCGATTTTTGTTGATATTGATGTCAATCTAAGACATCGTTGAGATCATTGTTATTCCTGTTGGGTTTGTCATTAAAACTGTATTGGCCGATTAAAGGCATTGGCGTATTCATTTCTCATTTTCGTCATCGGTAACCGATTAAAGGTGCCGAGGCATCCTTCGTATCATTGTCATCGATTGGCCTCTCTCAGGCAAATCGAGGTGTTCAATCATTCATCATATCGTTGTCATCGATTGGCCGCTCTCAGGAAAATCGAAATCATTCACTATATCATTGTTCTCGATTGGCTGTTATAAGGCAATCGAGGTATTCAATCATTCATCGTATCATTCGTATCGATTGGCCATTCTCAGGCAATCGAATCCCCAATCATTCATGGAATCATCCGCTGCATCATTCTTATCGTGTTGGCCGACTCAAGGCAGCACACTATCATTCATTGTGATACGGCTTCATGCCGTGGCTTCGGCCCTTATTGTGATACGGCTTCGTGCCGTGGCTTCGGCCCTTATTGTGATACGGCTTCATGCCGTGGCTTCGGCCCTTATTGTGATACGGCTTCATGCCGTGGCTTCGGCCCTTATTGTGATACGGCTTCGTGCCGTGGCTTCGACCCTTATTGTGATACGGCTTCATGCCGTGGCTTCAGCCCTTATTATGATACGGCTTCATGCCGTGGCTTTGGCCCTTATTGTGATACGGCTTCGTGCCGTGGCTTCGGCACTTATTGTGATACGGCTTCGTGCCGTGGCTTCGGCCCTTATTGTGATACGGCTTCATGCCGTGGCTTCGGCCCTTATTGTGATACGGCTTCGTGCCGTGGCTTCGGCCCTCATTGATACTGACTTTTTGTTTGACTTCAGGTGTTGGTGATATTTATTAACTTCCGCTGAACGACTTTCAGGCCTTTTGTAAGGTCTTGGTATTTTCATTGGAGCCTTTGGGCATTATGATTCATATTAAATTCAGTTCTGGTTTGGTTCATGTCGTTTAATTCATTGTGGTATTCTGTGATTATGATTCGCCGTTGGGCATTTATGTTCTAACCTGTCGAACAGGTATTAATAGTATGACGTGGGCATAGTATTTCACGAATGTTCGGTTCTTACCTTGGTTTGTGAGCATCTCGTATTATTATCATCATTGTACCGTTTCATTCTGCCTTTGGATGCATATCATGTTATACATGTATTTGATGTTCATTATCTGGATGACTGACCCCGTGGGGGCGGAACATGTTTTTCATGTTTTAGGTGCTTGCGAGGAGAGAGTGGAGACACAGGGGCATGATGATGGCGACGAGGCATTCGAGCGATACTAGTCCGAGTTGTTCATGTTGGTCAGTCGGTTGGAGTGTTCTCCAGTTTGTCAGTCATTGCCTTTTTGTATTACCCGAGCAGATGCTCGTGGATGTTGTATCTTTACTCTTGGCCATGTAGGCCCATCGTTGTCGTTGAAATTCCTTATCGGAATATTGTGTCGGATATCATGGTAGGGACTATGATTTTCCCTTGTTGTTTAATTTAATGTATTTTAGTCATGTTCGCCTGATGGATCTCCTGGCGTGGGGTCCACGGCACTGTAATAACCCAATAGGATTTGGGGGTGTTACAGTTAATTATCCATAATTTGATTTATTCCACTGATTTCATGGAAACCTCAAAATTCCATACCTATAAATACTTTTCATTTTTACTTTGAAAGATGTCATACTCTTTCTCTCTACTCTCTAAAATCTTATTCTTTCGTGTATTAGAAATGTGTTCTGACTTAAGCATCAAAGGGGTTACGCCAGAGAACCTCTTCAACCTCTGTCTCACGTTTTTTATTGGTATAGGTTTGGTCCTGAGGATAAGAAGAGGAAGAAATTGCGGTAGCAAATGGAGGAGCAAAAAAAATAACTTTGTTATTGGTTCTATGAATTTCCAGCAACGTAGTTACAATAAAAATCATATAAAATTGCTACCCACTATAATTAACTAGATAATATTCTCATCTTGAAAACATAAAATAAAAACAATATCAAAGGCGAGTAGAACTCATCCTGTAAGACTATTTTGCTCCTATGGCTTAGGCTACTAAAATAAATCTGAGTTATGTGCTCTTCAAAACTCATAACTCCGGCAAATATTTAAGTGCTGGAAACTGCGCACGAAAAGCAAGAAAGAATATGTGATGCAACGGGTTGTTGTATGTTTACAATAAAATGCAGAGGACTCCCTTTTATAGGGTCCGTAATCGATCCATCAGGTGGAGGGTTATTGCAAGTTAAATTGCCTTTAATTTGTCGAGTAACTCTTCACCTCAAGAGTCACCTCAATAAATGATATTAACCAGCTTAATTTGTAAGTTACGCCATATAGGAGTGTGAAGAATCATGTTCTATAAGCTGGGTTAGTTCGTGTCTGAATCAGCTCAGTAGTTCAGGCTTGATCAAACCTGACTGATTCATTTCGTTGGACTTGGCTGCAAAATTAATTTAGTCTCAGCCCAACTTACGAGCCCCAAGTCGCCCAAGTACAGCCCAAAGTCCAATTGCCAAGAACTGAACTATGGCTCAAGGAAGGCCCACGGCCCACGGCCGAGCCCGTGCCCGGACCATGCCGTTTTTTATCGAGCTGAGCCGACTGATGGAGGGTGACAGTGGTGCCCATCGTGTGGGCTTCCTAGCACCGGGCCACTAATGTATACTACTGCTTGTCAAACTAATTATACACCTTCTTACTGATAAGATAGTCAAGAAAGGTTCATTTTTCCAATGTAGAATGACCTTTCATTTTCCATTTAAACTATTCAATTTTCTATTAAATATATATTTCAATTACTTATTCTCATTCACTGTAAATTAGTTTTGAGAAAAATAAAATCCTATATTTATCTTCTCAAACGTAGATTCACAATTTAGCATTTAATTCCCAAAAATTATTTAATTTTAGTACATTAAATTTGTTCAGACTTGTGTCAAACTCATTTTCTTAAACTAATTTACAACAATCCCCACATGAGTGAAAATAAATGCATGCATGAATGTAGACTCACATACCCAGTTTCCATAAAATACTGATGCATCGGGGTATGTAGTGTGTGGCTTTAAATCTTCCTTAGTAAAATATCGTAGAATATACTTGTGGTGTAGTGGACAAAGCGTCTTGAACTAATCCTTCTTGGTGTATACCGAGTCAATGATATTTACGTAATAATATCTCCACACCTTCTGTTATCATAGTTGTGTCCGTTTTGACCATAAACAACATCTTGATTTCCTAACTGTTTATTCGAGGTGGTCCTGCCTTACATTCGAACAGTTGTCTCCTTTTATAAAATATTTTGTAATACTTCTCATTTTTTACGACAAGGCATCATTAAAAGCCCAAAGACTTAACCTCCCCACAATCACAAGACTCGACACTTATTCTGCTCTATAAGGATGGATTTATAATAAGTGTTTTAAATAGAACTTTCATAACTTTATTTTCTACTGAAACAAATTTCTGGGATCTCCAGTCTTCAAGATTGGATTACCACTACGATCGTTCTTCCAAGATATAGATTCTAATCTCATTTCCTCTAGCAGTTTACAAAATTGATCTCCATTCAGACCTTTGTGAGTGCATCCGCCAAATTAACATTTAACCTTAAATAGTCAATAGATATAACTCTATCTTTTATCAATTATCTCACGCTATTATGTCTCCGACAAATATGTTGAGATTATCGATTATATATTAGGCTTTGTGCTCTTCTAGTTACAGCTTGACTATCTTAGTGGATCGTAACACTTGGCACATTCTTTTTCTAGCATGAAGTATCCTCAAAAAAGTTACGAAGCCATTCAACTTTCTCTCCAGCTGTGCCTAGAGCTATAAATTCTGATTATATGGTGGATCGGCTAAGCAAGTTGCTTACTTGATTTTCAAGACATTGCTCCACCCCGAATGGTAAATACATACCCACTTACAGAATAAAAATTATTCGTGGTTAAAATACGATTAGCATCAGTATACCCTTCCAGCAATTATTATTACTACTATTTTACTGTTACTATTATTATAAAATGCATGTTACATATGTACTCCTACACAGAATTATTTTATAAAAATTAGAAAGTGAAAAGATAGCTTTTATCACTAGAACTGAGATAGTGGAACTAGTTCATAAATTAGACAATTTTGTAAGTTTTATTGAATATAATGTATAAGATTAATTTTTATTATTATTCTACTATTACTATTATTCATGTGGTTTCAATTTTGAAAACTGAAAAATAGTTCATAAATCATGAGATTTCAAAACTTTTATATAGTATATCTATATAATTATTCTTTTATTATTATTAATATTATTATGAACATTGTACCTTGGCCTCTCACATAAATTTAAATTATTAAATAAACATTAGAAACTATAGTGTCGCTATTACTATATTTTTAGAGTCACTTTTAGAAATTGAAGAGTAGGTAATAAATTATGGGTTCCAGAATTTTAGTATAATGAGCTAGATTATTATCATTATTGTTGTTGTTATTACATGATACGTGACTTCCCCCAAATTATTATATTCTAAATTCAAAAGTATAATAATTATGATGTTACGCCAAAATAAGTGTGACTCCAAATTTTTTTTTGAAAGGTTAACTTCATTCAACGCCACTTGCGAGTCCACAAAACGAGGACCGCAAGGAAAACCACAATTACATCAATTCAAATGGGCAAATACACCAATCATTCCAATCTATGTTTTTAAATCTAGATCTATTTCTAATCCAAAAAAATGACGCCGCTTTGATCTTGACCACCACCTCAACCGGTTTCGCCTTTTTATTTTGAAAAACTCTCTCATTCCTTTCGGTCCAAATGCACCAAAGCGTCGCTAAGACAATACTATGTAGCACCCTCGTATCCGTCTTTTGCAGCTTCGAGTCTTTTGCAAGCGTAAGGAGGTCTCGAACGTGGAAAGCAATGATAGGCTCTAGCCGGCACCAACCTCCTATATTAGAGAATATATTTAATTAATATCAATATGTAATTGAACTTATAGTTTAATTATATATATTACAATTATCTCTAATATACACAAAGTATAAGACAATAAAAAAAGAATGTGTATAGGGAGTATAAAAAAAATAAAGTCTGGAGTTTAAATATGGATATTGTACACTACTCTCACATAAATTATATGTATAGTGCATAATTATAGATATTGTACTGAACTTCCAAGCAATAAACTATTATGATTATATATCAAAGATATCATAATATATATAAGAATATGAAGCATTATAATTTAATATTTAATATATTTTATTAATAATATGGGATTAAGGTGTAATACCAAAGCTAATATAATTACATATGAAATATAATTATTATTACTATATAATGTGCACATGCAATGCATGTGGTAATTATATAATAATCTAAAAAAAACTTAAGCGATAATATTTCTATGAAGAATAAATTTTTTCTGTAATATTGCATATGGTACCTTGATGATTAAATAATATTGCATTTTTCTGCTGCTACTGCTACTACTACTACTCATATTATGCTACTCGCTCACATTTGCTCTATTTATTCTGCTACTCTCGCTCTTGTTGGTACTCATTGCTCGCTCAAGTACTCTGCTGCTACTTCTCTTTGTTGCTCTTTGTCTTTAACTCTTGCTCTTGCTCGTTGCTGCTGCTACTACTGCTCTTGGTACTACTGCAACTGCTACTGTTGCTGCTGCTGCTACTACTACCACTACTGTCGCCACTATTGCTGCTGCTACTACTGCTCCTCCTCCTATTATTACTACTACTACTACCACCACCACCACCACCACCACTACCACTACCATTGCTGCTACTAGTACTACTACTGCACTCACGCTCGGTACTACTCACATCTGCTATTGCTCTGCTGCTGTTGCTACTACTACACTCATCGTTGTTGTTGCTACTACTTCACTGCCATCGCTCCCGGTGCATCGCATCGGTGCTGTTGTTGTTGATGCTACTACTATCACTACTGCCGCCACTATTGCTGCTACCACTACTGCTCCTCCTCCTCCTCCTCCTCCTACTACTACTACTACTACTACTACTACCACCACCACTATTTCTGCCACCACTACTACCATCACTACCACTGCTGCTGCTACTACCACTACCACTACTACCACCACCACTACCACCACCACCACCACCACTGTAATATCCTGAATTTCTGCTATGCTTGTTTAATGTTGTTCTATCCAAGTTATATTTTACAGTGTGGAATCTGTACAGTATGGATAAAATAATTGAAGGACCGAGACATCTGTATTGGTATAATTGTCGTACTTGGTCGACAATTGTATTTGAAGATATTGTATGTCAGGTGTGTTGTATGAGAATATTATTGGAATGAATACAAGTATATCGAGACGACGGACAGAACAATTGGAATTGGTTGAGTAAAGCCTTATGAACGTACGCTAAAGTAAGGATTCAGCGTACGCTAATGCACAAGTCTTACGAACGTTAAGAAGGATAGTTAACGTAGGTAAGGTGCACAAAGCTTACGTACGTTAAGAGGGAGAGTTAATGTACGTAAAGGTCATATCAGGCAGGATCAGGTTGTTATCGACGGATGGGTCCCGTGGTCGGCAACTTTCGGTGAAGATGTAGACTGGCGAGTCAACAAAGAGATTTACGTACGTTATGGATAGCCGATTATGAACGTAAAATGAGTATCATACTGTATCAAGTCAATGACCATATTACGTATGATATGGCATAGGTGTTACGTACGTAAGACATAGTACGAATTGAGGCAGTGGCCTCTGAATTATTGTTACGTATGCTATCAAGGTCGGATGACGTACGTAAGATTTGTTACGTACGTTAAGTTGTTCATGTAGCATACGTAATGTAAGAGTCTATAAATATGTGCAGTTGGGTATTATTATTCATTTCGGCCATTTTTTCCCTTCATCCGATAGAGAGAGTTCTTGGGCGAGGTTTTTAGGTTCTAAACACTTGAGTGTTTGTAGAAATGATCACCATTAACAACATTAAGCTTGATAGCATGGATTGGAGCTGTTCTTAGAGTTGATAATGATTCTTGAAAGGAGTTCGATTGTTCTTCATCGTAGTTTATCAATACAAGGTAGCATTCGTATCCCCCTGATTGTAGCTCAGGTTTGGAAGGATGTTTACATGTTAGGAAGCATGTTGATCTATCTTATTATGTATTATGATGTTATACGTGATTAAGTGGAATTGTGACAAGAGATTTAAGACGTTGGTTAAGATTCTTCATGTTGTAAGAATTGTGATTCGTTCAAATGTGCTTGTAAGATGGATTTCCAAATTATGTTGATGTTGTTATTGATATATGGGTATTGATATGATTGTAGTGGTTTTGGATTGTATTGAAGGGTTTTTTTTATGTAATCCCTTTCTTCATTTCGGATTCTTGGTGTTGTTGTCATTATTTACTTCGTATGATGACGAATATGTAAGTGTTGTTGTGATTCCTTGTGTTACTTGAATCTTATTGAAGAAAATGGTGATGATTATGGTAGTATTGTTGTGATTCGTGATGTTATGAAAAATGCATGTCGAGGAAGATGATGATATGTGTGTATTGATAGGGTTATGAGTGAAATATGATAGGTTAGAGGTTAGATAACATATTGGACTATGTTGTCTTGGTGATTATGAACAAGGAGGAATCTTGTTAATCCGTATATAAGGTTGATTTCGGAATTGAGTATGTTATAATCCTAGTTATCGGGTTGAATTGATTGTTGATACGATTATCGGATTGTGGAATCGTATTATGGTTATGGATTCGTGATTGATTGATTGAGTTATTCGGATTAGGGTTTAATCGAGATATTGTGTAACCATTGAGTTTGTTTGTTGGTTATTTTGATTGTTGATCGTTATCGAACTTGTTGTTATCGATTATTGATCGTTGATTATAATAACATATTATGGTGGAGTTCAAGGATGTTCGTAATTGCTTTGGTCAGGGCGGAGGAGCTTGTAGACGATGGCAAGGAAATTGGTAACGGCTTCATCGTATCGGTATCGAGGCAAGTTATTACTTGTTCATTTTATAATATTTAATGAATGGTTTCAGTTTCATTTCGTTTATAATGCATATTGCAATGATTATTATTATGAACTCTGGAGATTTATATTGTATGTTGTTTTCCGATTTTTGGGAGTTAAATCATAATGTATATGATTTACATTTGTTATTGGTATACTTGGGTTAGAGGTGGCCAAAAAAACCGGAACCGGGAACCGAACCGTGAAACCGGACCGTATAGGATGGTTCTGGAACCGGAACCGTGTTAGACGGTTCCGAACCGGAACCGAAACTGTGTCCATACGGTTCGGTTCCGGTTCCAGAAAATGTAACCGGCGGTTCCCGGTTCGGAACCGTAATCGAACCGTAGAACCGCGAACCGTTCGGAACCGCCGGTTCACACGGTTCCGGAACCGGGAACCGTTGAAATGGCCTGTGTTTGCAGAGCAGTTCTGCAATGAGAAGTTCATTGTGAATGTCATCAGGACTGGATTGAGGGTAGGAGTTGAGGTGCCTGTCGTATTCGTGGAGGAAGAAAAGGTGGGAGTTCAGGTGAAGAGCGATGATATTAAAATGGTTATTGAGAAGTTGATGGATGGAGGAGGAGAGGGAGAGGAGAGGAGAGAGAGCTCGAAAGCTCGGAGAAATGGCGAAACGTGCGTCGGAGAAAGTGAACAAAAAAAAAAATAGGTTCGGACGGTTCGAACCGGGAACCGCCGGTTCGGAACCGGAACCGACGGTTCCCGGTTCGAACCGAAACCGTAGCACTAAGTTACCGGTTCGGTTCCAGTTCCCATTTCCGGAACCGGCGGTTCGGTTTCGGTTCGAACCGGAACCAGAACCGTGGCCACCTCTAACTTGGGTATCGATGATACATTGTGGTAAAGACGAGGATATGAGTTATCTATAGTCTGTGATACTTTGGATCGTGGAATATTGAGGATAATTGTTAGTGGTGGTTTTAACATCGAGATTGCTCTCGAAGGACTCGGGGCAAATACTCTAATCATTTTTGTCATTTTGTGTCGATCATGTTGTGATACATTCATGTATTGTTGTCGTGAGGCATGTGTGTATTATTGTTATCATACATTCGTGCATTGTTGTTGTATATCCACCAAGTGTTGGTCCGACGGGATCATCTTGGGTATCTATTCTGTGTGCGCTGGATCGCTGGACGGGTTTTACACCACGTGTTGGTCCGACGGGATCATCGTGGGAATGTATGCTGTGTGCTGGATCATTAGATTACCCATGTGTTGTTGTTGTGCATATGTATATTGTTGGTTATCCACCTCGTGTTGATCTAACAGGATCATCTCGGGATCTATGATGTGGGCGCTGGATCATCGGATTTCCATGAGTATACATTGTTGTTATTGTTGTGGTCATATTGATGTTGTCATGTGAGTATGCATTTATAGATCTCTTGTAGGACCAGGTTCGTATGTTGTATTGATTTGATCTCGAATTAGACTGACATGATTCGTCGTGGCATTGCCTATCTTGAGGTATGTTCTGGATTTCCTTATTGGTGCTGGTCTTTGGATGGACAATCGATTATCGTGTTGAGATTTGATGATGTTATCCGGTGGATTGAATTGGTCAGAGTTGGTATATTTCCGTAGTCGGAGTTATGATGATGTTTTGAGAATCTCGGGTATTGTTTGAGTTACAGTATAGATGTCGTGTATGAGTTCATTGTTTAATCGAAACTACGAGATGTGCAATATGGTAATGGTTATTTGATGAGAGTTATCACGAGCTGGTAAAGTTATGACGGTAATATTACATTGGTAGTATTCTTACTTTGTAATTTCATTGGTATGTAATTATTGATGAGATGTGATCATTATCATTGTTGAGTATTATGGCTGACCCTGTCGTGGGCTTTATTTTTAGGTACTCGTAGATCGAGCTAGTAACGGTCGTGAAGGGATGAGCTTCCCGGAGGATACTGGCTATGGCGTGTGTTTATGAATTGAGTACTTGGACTAGTTGTTACTTTTCCGTTATAAAAGTATTTTAGTTATTTATTATATCCACTGCGAGTGTGTTTTAAAATGGGTTGCTAGTATTTTACGAACTTGGGTTTATTTTGGAAAATTGTTTTCTAAACTATTTTGTCGATATGTGCAAGCGGTGGCTTAACGTATACTTTTGAAACTGTTGAGTTTTGGCGTTTTGACCTTGTACTTTCAAATGAGATTTTCTGACGGTATTGATAAAGGAATTTTATATAATCTTTGAATATTTTTAAAAGATAATACCCTCATTGTCGTTTAGACATATTTGAAATGTTTTTAAAAATGTCTTCTAGCCTTGTGGTTTCCGTCTTGAATATTCCAGGATGGATCTAGGGGTGTTACAGAATATGGTATCAGAGCTTAGGTTGTGGAAACCTAGGCTGTCAGGTTGAGTCCAATCATGTTTTTGTCACGTCATTTCAGTTGTCGGTTGACAAGTATTAGAGCCGTGGGTTTTTGTTGTTCATCCAGGCTTGTGTGTTATGTGGTTTACCAGTGTGGTATTGTGGTTGTTTTAAACTTATCCAAATGGTATTAGTGTGATTCTTTGAAAAGAGATGTGTTGTATTTTGAGTTGAACTGATTTTGCAAAATGTATGTGTTGAAAATATCTGTATCGAGTATTTTCTAGAGTTGAGACATGTGCCAGTATCACAGGGACTCGTCAGCTTCACGATCTGTAAGTATTTGGATTTTTGAATTGCATTGAGGTTATTTGCAGTTATAAGTTGATATGCTTTGAGATCTAGAAGAATATTATGTGTTACAGTATGAGGTAGCAGACTATAATAGTTGGGACAGAACCGATGATTTTGAGAAACTGTGATTAGGAAAAATCAATAAGACGGGTAAACTTGGGAAAATGGAGTTATGTACTTGGGAGAAATATTGTGGATTTTTGAGAGGAACATGTAGTCATGCTAGTTCATTTTGAAATATACGAAACTGTTTTTGAACATTTGAAAATGATACTTTTCAACATGATATATTTTGAATAAACCATTTTGCTCGCTGTCATAAAAATGTATTTTCTTAAAAAAATTTTGAGAGACAGTATTGTTGTCTTTAAAAACATGTTTCATCATGGCATAGTTGAAGTGTTGCATAATGGAATAATGGTTGTTATACCAATTCAAATGTGGAAAAGATGATTTTAACAAAGTCTATACAATAAGATTTTGGATTCAATCATGTGATTTTCCGACTGAATGTCAGTGTAATTGGTGACGAGCCGAATTGGTATACAAGAGTATGGATGTGGTCAATCATTTGCATAATTTCATTTTATCTAATCGTGTGTATTCGAAAAAAATTATCATCGAGTACTTGACATAAGCGAGTCAGTTTAACATTTCAGAAATCGATTTTTGTAGTCGTACGAATATCTAACATAGACATTTTATAGGTATTGAAATTCTTGAAAGAACTTTCGAAAATGGGTTTTTATTGACAAGATTATATGATTTCAAGCTATTTTGAAAATGTGATTGGTATACGTACAAATGTGGTGCATAATGCATATCATGGTGGAGTCCTCAGTGAGACTCATAAGATGGATAACACATCAATGGTGCGATGAAAAGAGATTCGAACTTCAGTATGGTAGTTTGGAGTATCCAGGGATAATCAGTTGGTTGATCAAATAAGAGTAATATGCTACGTGTTGTAGATTCAGTATAAAATTTGATTTTGGAACTTTGGGTTTTGTGAAACCGGGGCATATGTGATATGTGGCTCTATTGGTGTGGTAGTAGTGTGATTTGCTATAGTGATTTTTGATCTTTGGGCCATATTGATTGGAGTATGATTGAGTATGTTCAACGGTTTGTGACTGGTTGTTCATACGCCTGAGGGGTATGTTCAACAGTCGGGTGTGTTTCTTTGAGATCCACTGTATGTGATTTGTGTAACATTTTTAGAATTTTATTCTTACGTTTGGTCCCTGTGGTTCTGTGTTGATCGTGTTGGAGCTTACCATGTGAGGGTATTCTCGGTTATTGTTGATCCTTCATTGGTAATATTGGAGTTTATCATGTTAATGATATTCTCGATTGTGTTTTGACCTTTGGTTGGTCGTATTGGAGTTTATCATGTCGATGATATTCTCGGTTAAATTATTGGTTGATCATTGTTATTAATCGTATGAGCGTTTGGACTTTGTGTCGATGTTTCAGGATTTGTTGCCATTGTTTTGGGCAGTTGTTTCACAGATATATCGTGTATTATTGGTTTCTATCGGGAGTGGGACTTGATTGTGCGATCAGGCAAACAAGCTTTAACACAGCTGGATTATTCCATAATTAAATTATAACGATGTATTTTGTTGAAATTTGTGAAATTATGATTGTAAGCGTATTGAGGCTTTGAAGTGGGATCATTTGCTAGTATCGCAGGAGATCATCGACCTCACGCTTTTGTAAGTATATTGTTTTGGTTATTCGTTAATGATGATGATTGATCAGTTTCGTGATGATTCTGGATATTGTGGTTGAACTTTTGATTGTGACCAGTTTCGAGGACGAAACTTATTTTAAGTGGGGTAGAATGTAATATCCTGAATATCTGATATGGTTGTTTAATGTTATTCTATCCGAGTTATATTTTACAGTGTGGAATCTGTACAGTATGGATAAAATAATTGAAGGACTGAGACATCTGTATTGGTATAATTGTCGTACTTGGTCGACAGTTGCATTTGAAGATATTGTATGCCAGGTGTGTTGTATGGGAATATTATTGGAATGAATACATGTATTCAGCATGTCATATATACGTATCTGGTCTATCGAGATGATGGACAAAACAGTTGGAATTGGCTGAGTATAGCCTGATGAACGTACGCTAAAGTAAGGACTTAGCGTACGCTAATGCACAAGTCTTACGTATGTTAAGAAGGATAGTTAACGTACATAAGGTGCACAAAACTTACATACGTTAAGAGGGAGAGTTGACGTCCGCAAAGGTCATATCAGTCATGATTAGACTGTGATCGACGGATGGGTCTCGTGATTGGCAATTTTCGGCGCAAATGTAGATAGACGAGTCAACAAAGACATTTGCGTACATTATGGATAGCCAATTACGTACGTAAAATGAGTATCGTACTGTAGCAAGTCAATGACCATATTACATACGCTATGGCATGGGTGTTACGTACATAAGACATGGTACGAATTGAGGCAGTGGCCTCTGGATTATTGTTACGTACGCTATCAAGGTCGGATGACATACATAAGGGTTGTTACGTACGTTAAGTTGTTCATGTAGCATACGTAATGTATGAGTCTATAAATATGTGCAGTTGGGTATTATTATTCATTTCGGCCATTTCTTCCCTTCATCCGATAGAGAGAGTTCTTGGGCGAGGTTTTGAAGTTCCAAACACTTGGGTGTTGTAGAAATGATTACCTTTAACAACATTAAGCTTGAGAGCATGAAATTGGAGCTGTTCTTAGAGTTGATAATGATTCTTGGAAGGAGTTCTATTGTTCTTTATCGTAGTTCATCAATACAAGGTAACATTCGTATCCCTCTGATTGTAGCTCGGGTTTGGAAGGATGTTTACATGTTAGGAAGCATGTTGATCTATCTTATTATTTATTATGATGTTATACGTGATTAAATGGAATTGTGACAAGAGATTTAAGATGTTGGTTAAGATTCTTCATGTTGTAAGAATTGTGATTCGTTCAAACGTGCTTGTAAGATGGATTTCCGAACTTTGTTGATGTTGTTATTGATATATGGGTATTGATATGATTGTAGTGGTTTTTGTAACACCCCAAGATATTCAGGGTATATTACAGCACTGTGGACCCCTACATGGAACCCACCAGGCTAAACAAGAAAATACCACTCGTCTAACCATCTCGGTTAGCGAGGAAACACACATCACTAAGATGAAATTGAAATAGAACGCCTGGTATAACCGGCGGAACCACCATAATTTACAATCATAAATAACAATTACTGATACAATTCACAATCAGAGTAAAATGCCTAAGTACTCGCGAGTACTATCTATAAGTTTGTAAATTTAGAAAACAACCATATCGAACAGGACAACGGAAACAAGGAAACTCAAATGCACACGTCAACAACCCTGGCCAACATTCTCGTACTGTCCCAGCGCCCCCTCGTCCAACTGAACATAACCTGAAATTCATAACAAGAATTTCCCCAAAATGGGTCCCCAATGGGTTAGCAATTACGCTAGTACAAGTAATCAACGCAAACCATTCGCTTACACATTTCATAGTAAATGCATCAATTCATTTCAAAACCAAAACCAGACATGTCTTTTTCGGAAACAAACAGTCAATAATCAATTTGCCTAGGACTGGGATGAAGCTACTGGTCCCACTCGAGGCCTCTAAGGACCCTCCCGAGCTGGCCATATCATAAAACAAATCACGCACAGGCATCACCTAGGACCGGGGTAAAGCCACTGATCCCACTCGAGGCCTCTAAGGACCCTCCCGAGCTGGCTAGCGAATCAAACTCATGAATTCAGAGTGAAGTCATAGATTCCCTCGAGGCCCCGTCGGACCCTCCTGAGGTGAGCAAAGCACACATAAATACATCACCATTTCATGTTAAGCATAAAAGTTTCCAAGAGTACTTGCCTTGAATAATTGACGATGACTCGAACGGAAAGAAAAATTAAGCACGAACGCTAGGAACCGACGAATCTGAACCTAACGATTCGAAGAACACAATCACAACCACTTATAAACGAGTACGGAAATGGAATTCACCCGAAAACCCACCTACGATTCATGTAAGTTCGTACAAAAACAACGACGAGGACGGATCACAACCGAACCCTCCCGATTTCATAAATACCAAGAAACTTACCATCAACTCATAGGGAAAACAAGAATACTACCAAGATTAATCATATACATCATGGATTAATCAACAATACGGAACAAATCGGACGAAAACTCAAAAACCCCCAACTTTTCCAAAAATAGGGTTCTAGGAGATTACCTTGGATTTAGGAAGAAGAACCCAAGTAGATGTTGTTAATCTACACCAAGAACTCGAGGAGGATTATATCTCTAAGATGGAAGATGCCCAAATCGCCCAAACAATCGCCCACGGAGAGAAGGAAGAATAAAGGAGAGGAAATGAAATCCTCTCCAAAATCCCACTGACAAAAAAGGGCTGCTGACTCGCGTGCCGCGGCGCAGACTAAGTGTGCCGCGGCCCGCGGATAAAATCCGCGATCAGGCCTACAGGCCATGCCGCGGAGCGCAGTACAGCCGTGCCCAGCCCGAGTCTTGCAAGGGTTGTGCTGCAGCGCACAATCCCTTGTGTCGCGGCGCACACTGTTCGTGCCCAAAAAGTGACGAAAAATGACCCACGAACATGATATACTATAATGACATATAGTCCCAACCATTGAAAGGCCTGGATGATTTAGTGACTTCACAACAAAACGATCGGTCCTAACACGACGGTACCATCAAACGACCCGGAAAGAGAATAAACGTAATAGAACTCAAAACTTTGGAATAATACAAAACGGCCCAAACATCCGAAACACACAATACATGATCGAAACAATACACAAAAGCTCACAACATGCATAACAACATGAGATGGATCTACGGCAACCCCGAGACGGGGGTTCCGAACAACGATTACGAGAATTGAACGAAACAACGACGGAAAGGCAATAAACACGGAATTGAGTAAAACAAGTCCGAAACAAGCTCGAATGACAAAAAGTCCAGTATTAAATATTCTAGAAATATCAATACGGTTACAAGCGAGTCACTAAAAACAAAAAATACTCCAAAAACGAAAATACTGGGAAAAGAAAAATGGTGATATTACATTCTACCCCGCTAAAAATAAGTTTCGTCCCGAAACTCAAGAAACTAACAACTCGGGGTACCTAGCACGCATGCTATCCTCGGTTTCCCAAGTTGCTTCCTCAACACCATGCCTCGACCACTGCACCTTGACCAAAGGAATGGTCTTATGCCTCAGTCGCTTCTCACTGTGCTCCAAAATCTTCAAGGGGCGCTCCTCGAAGGTAATATCCTCAACGATATCAATCTCACCATAGTCGATGATGCGACTAGGATCCGGAACATATTTCCTCAGCTGGGAAATATGGAAAACGCTATGAACGTGACTCAACGCCGGAGGCAACGCCAAACAGTATGCCGACTCACCGATTTTCTCGAGAATCTCAAAGGGCCCAATAAATATCGGACTCAACTTTTCCTTCTTTCTGAAGCGCAAAACTCCCTTCGTTGGCGACACCTTTAGCAAAACGTGGTCTTCCACTTTGAATTCCAAAGGTCGACGACGGACGTCAGCATATGACTTCTGTCGACTCTGAGCAGTCAACATCCTCTCCCGAATCAATTCCACCTTCCGCCTTGTATCCATAGCGATATCCGATTCGGTCCCAACCAAATAGGACGCCTCGTTCTAGCAAATCGGCGATCGACATCGTTGCCCATAAAGCGCCTCATACGGTGCCATTCGAATCGACGCGTGCCAACTATTATTGTACGTGAATTCGATCAACGGCAAATGCTCCTCCCAATCACTGCTCCAATCGTGAGCACAAGCACGCAACATATCCTCAAATGTATGGATAGTGCGTTCCGATTGTCCATCTGACTGAGGATGAAAAGAAGTACTCAGACGCAACCGAGTACCCAATGCCTTATGTACCGCTTGTCAAAAATGCAATACGAAATGGCCATCACGATCCGAAACAATATACTTTGGAGTACCGTGAAGCCTCACAATCTGCAAAATAAACACACGAGCCAACCTCTCCGGGCCCCAAGTATCCTTGATGCCTAGAAAATGTGCCGACTTGGTCAGACGATCCACAATCACCCAAACCATATTCATACCAGACTTCGATCTCGGCAAGATTGTGACGAAGTCCATTGAAATATCTTCCCATTTCCATTCCTGGATGGGAAGAGACTGCAATAACCCGGCCGGTCACTGATGCTCGATTTTAACCTGCTGACAAGTCAAACATCTCGCTACAAACTGTGCGACCTCCCCTTCATGTCGTTCCACCAAAAGTTCCTCCTCAGGTCCTTGTACATCTTACTCGAACCATGATGAACTGAGTAAGGCGTAGCATGGGCCTCTCGCAAAATACTCTACCTCAATTCCAAGTCGTTCGGTACACAAAGCCGACTCTGGAATCTCAACACACCATCCTTGTGAATCACAAACCCAGGAGACTTTCTCTTAAGAACATTCTCTCGGATTTGAGCAATCATCGGATCCTCCAACTTCTTCAGCTTAATTTCATCGATCAACGAAGACGAAATCTCCAAAGCGCAAAGCTGCCCGATAGCTCCTAGCAACAAAATCTCAACACTCAACTCAATCAAGTCACGTCGAAGCTTCGATTGAGATGTAAGGATCCCAAGCGTCTGCAACGCAACTGGTTTCCGACTCAAGGCGTCGTCCACAACGTTCGCCTTGCCCGGATGATAAAGGATTTCGAGGTCATAATCCTTAATCAACTCTAACCACCTCCTCTGCCTCATATTCAACTCCCGCTGAGTGAATATGTACTTCAGACTTTTATGATCGGTAAAAATCTGACATACAGAGCCAAAAAGATAGTGACTCCAAATCTTGAGCGCAAAAACAATTGCCGCTAACTCCAAATCGTGAGTAGGGTAGTTGATCATACGGCTTCAACTATATCGACGCATACGCAATAGTCTTGTCGTGCTGCATCAACACGCACCCAAGACCCTGACCCGAAGCATCGCTATAGACAGCAAAACCCTCATTGCAACACGGCAACGCTAAAATCAGGGCTGATGTCAAACGCCTCTTCAGCTCCTCAAAACCCGATTATCTTTCGTCATTCCAGACGAACTTCTCATATTTCTGAAGCAACTGTGTAAGTGGTCGAGCCAGTTTCGAGAACCCCTCGATGAACCTACGATAGTAGCCAGCCAAACCCAAGAAACTACGGACCTCCTTTACATTCTTAGGTGGTGCCCAATCCAACACTGCCTCAATCTTCTGTGGATCCACACGGACTCCCTCGGCTAAAATCACGTGACCCCGAAACATCACCTCCTTCAGCAATAACTCACATTTCGAGAACTTCGCATAGAGTCGCTCGGTCCTCAAAATGTCTAACACCATACGCAGATGATGTGCATGCTCCTCTTCATTCCTCGAATAGATAAGGATGTCATCAATGAAGATGACGACATACTTATCCAAATACTCTATGAAAACTTTGTTCATCAACTGCATGAACACTGCCGGCGTGTTGGTTAGCCCAAAGGGCATAACCACAAACTCATAATGTCCATATCTCGTCCGTAAAGCTATTTTCGGAACATCGGACTCCTTCACCCGAAGATGATGGTACCCCGATATCAAGTCAATTTTCGAGAATACCGCAGCTCCCTGCAACTGATCGAACAAGTCATCAATCCTCGGCAAGGGATACTTGTTCTTGATGGTCACTTTGTTTAGCTCGCGGTAGTCGATACATAAACACAGTGAACCATCCTTCTTACACACAAATAGAACCAGTGCACCCCGAGGTGAAGCGCTCGATCGAATATACCCTGACTCAAGAAGCTCACTCAACTGCTTCTTTAACTCGGCCATCTCTGAAGGTTCCATGAGATACGGTGCTTTCGAAATCGGAGCCGCACCCGGCTCTAACTCGATAGCGAACCCCACCTCACAGTCTGGTGGCAACCCCGGTAACTCATCAGGAAAGACATCAGGGAACTCACTGACGACTGAGATCGATGAAAACTCAACACCACCATCCTCCGCCTTCAAGGCGTAGCACCAATAACTAGCACACCCCTTCCGCAGTAGTCTCATCGCCTTCAAGGCGTTAATCATGAACTTCTGGTTTCCCCACTTTCGCCCCGTGAAAGAGTGATCGGTGCCATTCTCGGCTAACATGGTGATGATTCTCGTACGGTAGTTCATGATTGCACCATGCCGCTCGAGCCAATCATCCCCTAGAATCAAATCCTCACCCCCAATACTCACAACAATAAGATTAGAGAGCCAAGCCCTCTCACAAATAAATAGAGAATAGTCTCGGACCTCTTGATCACCAACGATCCTATCACCGCTAGGAAGCTTAACGATGAAGGCTCACAAGGCGTCAAACAGTCGAGACTCAAATGGCGCACACACTCCAGAGAGATGAATGAATGCATAGCACCCGAATCAAAAAGCACACTGACAGGATGAGACTGGATATGAACGGTACATGTGGCCACGGTGGCTGCTGGATCATCGACCCTCCTCATCTCGTAAACTCGCGGATAAGCGGAGCAGACACTGGAAGCTCCCACTCTAGCGGTCTGACCCCGACCTCTTCCTCGACTGGAACTCGGCGGAGGTTGCAGAGCAAACGACCCCTGGTTCACACTCGGCTCCTTAGGCGCTGGAAAGGAAGCCTGGGCACCAAGAATCTGCCCTACCCACTCGCAAAAAGAAGCCTTGTGGCCCGACTGACCACAAGTATGACAAGTCAACTGCAGATGAGGACACTCCCGGTTCCTATGGCCCGACTTGCCACAGTTAAAGCATCTGACATCATGAATGGAGGCACTGGCAGTACCTCGAAAGCCCCCAGAGAAACCAGCTAAACCGTCCGCTGGAATATTTGCAGACTGAGATTTCTGTTGGACTCCACCCTTGTGGCCCGAAAAATTCCTGACAGACTTCTGTCTCTTGCTCTCACGATCCACCTCACTGGCCGTCAAAGACATGTCGTATGCAAGAGCTCTACTCTGATAATCCTTCAAGGTGGTGCAGGCAATCCCAGACATGTAGTCATGAATCTTCAGTTTCATCCGTCTGGAAAAGTGGAAAGTCTTGTCACTCTCCTCTCTAACTTGGGCCTTCACGAAGCCCAAATCCCGGTTGTAATCAGCAATAGCCTGGGAAACAGGAATATCCCTAGGCTGAGCATCATAAACAGCATGGAATCGAGCCTGTTTAACTGGCCACGGGCAATATTCGGTCTCCATCAGGTCTTTGAACTCGACCCATGAAGCAACATGGTCCTTAGGCTCAACAGCCTCCCACCAGTTAATAGCGTCCCCAGTGAGAAAGTACTGGGCAATAGGGACCTTGCGATCCTCGGGACAGTTGGTGGCAACAAAGACCTTGGATATCTCCTTGATCCACCCCTCCCAACTGATCGGGTCTGAAGCCCCCGAAAATGGAGTAGGATGCATCTTGATGACATCCTGAACCGTCTGAGCCATCGCAGCCATTTGGTTCACTATTTGTTGCATCACAGCTGCAACACCAAGATCGGCGCCACCACCGGTTGCGCCCTCTTGAGTAGTAGTATGGCTCTGATGACCATCAGTACTACCAGCCCCAGAATGGTGTGACGTGGCCACCTCACTGGCTGCCCCATGTCCCCGATCGCGTCCACGACCACGGCCGCGACCTCTACCTCGGCCTCTCCCAGCATCCATACTGAAGACAAGAGATAGCAATCATAATTCGATGATAAGTATGAGAGGAAAAACAGTCACAATTCAAGAATCAGAAGTACGATGCAAGCAAACAAGGAATCGAGTAAGGAAAACTTACGAGCACTGGAAGTACCGAGATGATGGTAGCGGGTTAACAATGTGCAAAACAAAACACAACTAGACCCAATTAACCGACAAGCCTAGGTATCCATAAACCTGGGCTCCGATACTATTTTTTGTAACACCCCCAAGATATTCAGGGTATATTACAACGTCGTGGACCCTTACATGGAACCCACCAGTCTAAACAAGAAAATACCACTCGTCTAACCATCCCGGTTAGCGAGGAAACACACATCACTAAGACGAAATTGAAATAGAACGCCCGGTATAACCGGTGGAACAACCATCATTTACAATCATAAATAAAAATTACTGATACAATTCACAATCCGAGTAAAATGTCTAAGTACTCGCGAGTACTATCTATAAGTTTGCAAATTTAGAAAACAACCATATCGAACAGGACAACAGAAACAAGAAAACTCAAATGCACACGTCAACAACCCTGGCCAGCATTCTCGTACTGTCCCAGCGTCCGCTCGTCCAACTAAACATAACCTGAAATTCATAACAAGAATTTCCCCAAAATGGGTCCCCAAAGGGGTTAGCAATTACGCTAGTGCAAGTAATCAACGCAAAACATTCGCTTACACATTTCATAGTAAATGCATCAATTCATTTCAAAACCAAAACCAGACATGTCTTTTTCGGAAATAAACAGTTAATAATCAATTTGCCTAGGACCGGGATGAAGCTACTGCTCCCACTCGAGGCCTCTAAGGACCCTACCGAGCTGGCCATATCATAAAACAAATCACGCACAGGCATCGCCTAGGACCGGGGTAAAGCCACTGATCCCACTCATGGCCTCTAAGGACCCTCCCGAGCTGGCTAGCGAATCAAACTCATGAATTCAGAGTGAAGTCATAGATTCCCTCGAGGCCCCGTCGGACCCTATCGAGGTGAGCAAAGCACACACAAATACATCACCATTTCATGTTAAGCATAAAAATTTCCAAGAGTACTTGCCTTGAATAATTGACGACGACTCAAACGGAAAGGAAAATCAAGCACGAACGCTAGGAACCGACGAATCCAAACCTAACGATTCGAAGAACACAATCACAACCACTTCTAAACGAGTACAGAAATGGAATTCACCCGAAAACCCACCTACGATTCATGTAAGTTCATACAAAAACAACGACGAGGAGGGATCGCAACCGAACCCTCTCGATTTCATAAATATCACGAAACTTACCATGAACTCGTAAGTAAAACAAGAATACTACAAAGATTAATCATATACATCATGGATGAATCAACAATACGGAACAAATCGGACGAAACCTCAAAAAACCCCAAATTTTCCAAAAATAGGGTTCTAGGAGATTACCTTGGATTTAGGAAGAAGAACCCAAGTAGATGCTGTTAATCTACACCAAGAACTTGAGGAGGAGGATATCTCTAAGATGGAATATGCCCAAATCGCCTAAAAATTGCCCAAACAATCGCCCACGGAGAGAAGGAAGAAGAAAGGAGAGGAAATGAAATCCTCTCCAAAATCCCACTAACAAAAAAGGGCTGCTGACTCGCGTGCCGCAGCGCAGACTGAGTGTGCCGCGGCCTGCGGCTAAAATCCGCGATCAGGCCTACAGGCCATGCCGCGGCACAGAACCTAGCGTGCCGCAGTGCGCGGTACAGCCGCGCCCAGCCCGAGTCTTCCAAGGGGTGTGCCGCGGCGCACACTATTCGTGCCCAAAAGTGATGAAAAACGACCCACGAACATGATATACTAGAACGACATATAGTCCCGACCATTAAAAGGCCTGGATGAACGACCACGAATCCCCGTTTAGTGACTTCACGACAAAACGGTCGGTCCTAACACGACGGTACCATCAAACGACCCGGAAAGAGAATAAACGTAATAGAACTCAAAACTTTGGAATAATACAAAACGGCCCAAACATCCGAAACACACGATACATGATAGAAACAATACATGAAAGCTCACAACATGCACAACAACATGAGATAGATCTGCAACAACCCCAAGACGACGGTTCCGAACAACGATTATGAGAATCGAACGAAACGACGGAAAGGCAATAAACACGGAATTGAGTAAAACAAATCCGAAACAATCTCGGATGACAAAAAGTCCAGTATTAAATATTCTCGAAATATCAATACGGTTACAAGAGAGTCGCTAAAAACAAAAAATACACCAAAGATGAAAATACTGGGAAAAGAAAAATGCGGATATTACAGTTTTGGATTGTGTTGAAGGGGTATGTTGATGTAATCCCTTTCTTCATTTCGGATTCTTGATGTTGTTGTCGTTATTACTTCGTATGATGATGAATATGTAAGTGTTATTGTGATTCTTGGTGTTGCTTGAAGCTTGTTGAGGAAGATGGTGATGATTATGGTAGTATTGTTGTGATTCGTGATGTTATGAAAAATACATGTCGAGGAAGATGATGATATGTGTGTATTAATCGGGTTATGAGTAAAATATGATAGGTTAGAGGTTAGATAACATATTGGACTATGTTGTCTTGGTGATTATGAACAAGGAGGAATCTTGTTAATCCGTATATGAGGTTCATTTCGGAATTGAGTATGTTATAATCCTGGTTATCGGGTTGAATTAATTGTTGATATGATTATCGGATTGTGGAATCGTATTATGGTTATGGATTCGTGATTGATTGATTGAGTTATTCGGATTACTGTTTAATCGAGATATTGTGGAACCATTGAGTTTGTTGGTTGGTTATATTGATTGTTGATTGTTATCGAACTTTTTGTTATCGATTATTACAATAGGTTGTGAGGATTGATAGTTGATTAGAATAACATGTTGCGGTGGAGTTCGAGTATGTTCGTGATTGCTTTGGTCAGGACCGAGGAGCTTGTAGACGACGACAAGGAAATTGGTAACGGCCTCATCGTATCGGTATCGAGGCAAGTTATTACTTGTTCAGTTAATAATATTTAATGAATAGTTTCAGTTTCATTTCATTTATAATGCATATAGCAATGATTATTATTGTGAACTCTGGAGATTTAGATTGTATGTTGTTTTCCGATTTTTGGGAGTTAAATCATAATGTATATGATTTACATTTGTTATTGGTATACTTGGGTATCGAGGATACATTATGATAAAGATGAGGATATGAGTTATCTACAGTTTGTGATACTTTGGATCATCGAATATTGAGGATAATTGTTAGTGATGGTTTTGACATCGAGATTGCTCTCGAAGGAATCAGGGCAAATACTCTAATTATTTTTGTCATTTTGTGTCGATCATGTTGTGAGATATTCATGTATTGTTGTCGTTAGGCATGTGTGTATTGTTGTTATCATGCATTCGCGTATTGTTATTGTATGTCCACCAAGTGTTGGTCTGACGGGATCATCTTTGGTATCTATGCTATGTGCGCTGGATCGCTAGATGGGTTTTCCACCACGTTTTGGTTCGACGGGATCATCATGGGAATCTATGCTGTGTGCGCTGGATCGTTGGATTATCCATGTGTTGTTGTTGTACATATGTATATTGCTGGTTATCCACCCCGTGTTGATCTAACAGGATCCTTTTGGGATCTATGCTGTGGGCGCTGGATCATCGGATTTCCATGAGTATACGTTGTTGTTATTGTTGTGGGCATATTGATGTTGTCATGTGAGTGTGCATTTATAGATCTCTTGTAGGACCAGTTCGTATGTTGTATTTGTTAGGTTTGTATACATCAAAGCATACTTTATGCTTGTATTACCTAATTTCCCGATCTTTATCTATGAGAATATTTAATTCATTTATCACATGTTTTGTATATTTATTCACGCTATGGTTATGCAAATATTGTCTAAATTACTTTATATTGTAGATAATATGGTGTGTCGAGTCACACAGAAGATCACATTATCGGTTCCTTATATAGTAATAATTAGTTCACAACCTATATAACATTAGACCGTTATGTGAGAGGTTGTAATACATGTTTGAGATTGGTTGGTCTTGACCATTATCATATATTAGCGTATTCGGTATAGTTGAACAGGATCGAGGTGAGATAGATTCCTCTGTACTGACTATAAGAAGAACACACATCTCGGACAATTATTATTTCTTAATTCTAGTGATTAATATTTAATTATATATATTTAATATTTATTACTTTGATTTATCATGGGTGAGAGCCACAATGATTGACTCAATATGCTCGATATTTTGGGCAATATTATTATTTATATAATAATTAATATTATAGCTAGAAATCGTGTCCCGACCAGTCGGGTTGATCATGTCCCTTGAGGCATTCGAAAGGATTATTATATTAAACCTGCAGGTGAAATTAATTTTCTGATATAATAATAAAAGTCAGTGGTATACTCATGTATAACACGTTAATTAATTAAAAGTTGTCAGTAGCTTAAATTAATTAATGGACATGTAATATCTTAAACACGGGAAATAATTAATTCAAAAAAGAGCCCAATTTCATAATTTGGGATTTTGGTAGGAAGTGCAATATCAACTTTTTAGTGGACTAAGTTGATATTAATAGAGTCTTCGTATTAGGAAGAGTCCTAATATTGGATGATCTCTATTGGGAGTCCTTACCTTATCCTCCTTAAGGTTCCTAAAGTAGCCTAAAACACCTATAAATAGGACACATATGGGCCTCGATTTTTTTCACTCTTGTTGGCACAAGAATTCCGATTTTTTTCTCTAATTTTGTGTTTAATTGTGGATCTTGACTTGTGTCTTGGATTCTACAATTTAGCTAACACAATATTTTTCTAAATACATAAATATTCAAGAAAAATAGAGATAAAAATTTGTGAGGTATTTCTTGAAGAATTTTCAGCATATCCCATACTGCAAGTCCAAGTTTGATCCGGTAGATTATTCCCCACACGATCTGGATCTTAGGCGGTATATACTCTAGAAGATCTTGAGGTAGAAATACAAGAAGATCAATGAGGAGTACAAAGGGGAGTTCAATCGACCCAAAAGGATTTTTCCACCACTTCGCATCAAAGGTATGAATTACCAATTTCTACTGCGTAAATACATATATTTAAATTATTAATTAATCTGTTTAATTAATCAATTGACAAGCCTAAATAGATCTGCTATTTATATTGGTTAGTTTATAAAACCTTTTATTCTATCTCGCTTCCGCTGCGTTTTATACTCCAACAATTGGTATCGGAGCCGGTCTTTAGGTTCTGTTCAATTTAATAAATTTGTGATTAATTTACTAGCAATTTAAATATTCATATAGTATGATGTTTGGAATATTTTTGCTAGAAATTGTCTTGCAAGTGAATATGGTCCAATTATCATGGCTATGTGATTTTTTTTATTTATTTACGCATTTTGGTAATTTGGCCCGGTTTTGAGGCATGTATAAAGTTTTTTTCGTGAGAAAATCCACGGGTAGAATAGGATTTATTTTTCCTTGTAATTTTTGTTGTAAATTCGATGTATTTTATTTGGTGTAAAATTTGTAATCGAATTGGAATACACAAAGTACTGAAGGAAAAGAAGTCCAGCGCGAAAAGAGTCCTGATCGGACGAACCGACCGAGACGAGCCTGTTGCCGATCAGGACTCGGCCAGCTTGCTGTCTCAGCCGAATCTGGCCTGCCGCGCTCGGCCAGCAACAGGGTGCCGGGCCGCGGGTCGGGTCGGGCAGCGGGTCGGGTTTTTTTGTCCGGGCAGGTTCGTTCGGTGTATGGTTCTATTCATTTATCCGCTGCTCGTTGCGTCCGTTGGAGCACAATAATTTTAATTTGGAATTTCTTGTGCAATTAATTTTGCATGGAAGAAAGTTTCTAAATTTGGCAATTTTTGTGCACCAACCGGGAGGAGGTGACGCGATGCTTGAAGCAGTGGAAGCAAAAGAGCCGGAGATTTTCTCGTTATTCAAAACGAGGAATAAAAGCCATGATAATTGGATTTAATTATACAATTTTTTTATATGTTGGTTTTTACTGTTTTGATGAATGGCATGTATAGATGTATGTGTGATATGTTTCTTGCATTTTAGGACGAGAAAATTAAAAACCTTAATTTTTCAAAATAATTAAGTGATTTTAATAATTGATTTTTCAAAATCAAATTGGCCCCCATAATTGGTTTAAATTGTGAAATAATTAGCATACGCGTTGACATTAGAGTCTTCCTCACATCGGATGTGCTGATTATTGACTCACTAGTTTTAAACTTCAATTAGATAACAAAAAGGTGAATATTATTTTTTATGATAGGACTTCTCCATTTGTAGGACTATTATCATTAAATAATATTCTAAGGTTTGTTAAATTATGGTGTTCACTTAGGTGTATTAATTAATAAGCTCCCCATCGGAGTTTATGTTAATTTAATACATGGCCAAGAGGAATCAACTATTCATTTTACTTGTCAAAATACATCTTGACTAAATAGTAAAATCAAAGACGTTAAAATCTACTTGAAAAATGTATATGTAAACGTCCACACTAACGTGGCTTGCATGTGCGGTTTTTTGAGGTGTTGGTTGACTGTATATATATTGTGTTTTAAGGTTTTTCAATATATTTTGCGTCGAATTATGTGATGAATGGTGTTTTAATTTTATTCTCAGATGTCTTTCAATCCACTAACTGTTATTCTCAAACAAAATAAACTTGATGGCACTAACTTTGCCGAGTGGAAAAGAAATCTTGACATTGTCCTCACTGTCGAGGGGCATAAATTTATTTTAACCGAGGAAAGCGATGCCACTCCTGAAGAGTTGGCTGAATTCCGAAATGGAAAAAGTCTGATGAGATGGCTCGCTGTTACATTTTGGATTCACTGACAAATGTATTGCAGCATCAGCATCAAACGATGGCCTCAGCTGCGGAAATGATGAAAAATCTCACCGAGATGTTTGGTCATCAGAACTGGACGGCTAGGCAAAATGCAATGAGGGTGTTGATGACAACCCAAATGTTTGAAGGGACTCTAGTAAGGGATCATGTTCTGAAAATGTTGTCTCATTTGAACGAACTGAGCATACTGGGGGCCACTATCGATGCCGAGTCATAGGTCGATATTATCTTGGGCAGCTTGCCAAGAAGCTTTGAGCAGTTCCGTCTCAACTACAATATGAATCGTAGGACTTACACTTTGGCAAAACTTATGACAGAGCTTCAATCTGCCGAAGGTCTCTTCAAACAAGGTTATCATCAAATTCTTGCGGCAACCGGTGCTAGTTCTTCAAAACCCAAATGGGGAAAGAAGAAAAAGCAGGTTGGCCAGAAGCAAGTGGCAACCTTCAAAGCTAAGGGCAAGGCTCCTCAGTCCGAGGCAAACAAAAAGTCGAAGGGTAAATGCTATAAGTGCGGTCTGAAGGGGCATTTCAAGAGTGTCTGCCCTAAGAAAGGTACGTCTCATGCACTAGTAGTCAAAACATGTTTGGATGCCTGTTCTATCACTTCATGGATAGTAGATTCAGGCTCCACTGATCATGTTTGTTATGAATCGCAGGGATTCCAAGTAACCAAGGTACTTAATGCGGATGAGATTACTATTAGCTGGAGCGATTATTCGAGGCTGAAGGCTGTTGCAGTGGGAGTCGTGCAGTTAAAAGTTAATGATATGATTCTAGTCCTAAATAATGTGTTATTAGTACCTGATTTTAGAATGAAATTAATTTCAGTTTCTAAATTGCATTATGATGGATATTCAGTCTCTTTTGAAGATAATGCAGTTATTAAAAGAAATGGGAATATGTTTGCACGAGTACTTATAATTAGACGTGCCGCCGGGCCAAAACCGCCGGTTTCGGGCCTCGAACCGGCGGTCCTCGGTCCCCAAAACACATAATCCAGCCCAGACCGGAGACGAGCCCGACCACCCATGCCGGGCTAGAAGCCCTCCGGTCCCGGGCCGGCTAAACTGCCCGGTTTTGTGGCCGGCCGCGACATGACGAAAACAGGGGCTGCCCAATTTTGCATTTTTTTTATTTTTTTTCATTTTATTCTTGTATATTTATTACTTTTATGAATAGAAAATGATAATTCTTAATGTTTTGATTTTGTTGATTTTTTTTAAATATTTAAAAACTCATTAAATTATTGAAAAATGAATAAGGAGAAGGACTTTGCAATTTTGCATTAAGAATGAGGAAAGTTACAACAAATAAGTTAAGCACAATTTTAGGAGTTTTACACTTGAATTCTTAAAATGAAAAAATAATAATAATAAAGGACTTGAGCTCTCTACTCCGCATCCGATCGATTCGTCTCGGTGAAGGCTTCATCTTCGCTCTCATATGCATCGTCCCATTCCGGTTCTTGAGCTCTAAGGTCAGCCATACACCAATCATCGAGAAACACGGTATCTTCAATGTTTGCCGGCTTCATCCTTGATCATCTTTGATCTAGCATAAGTCTTCCGATGCTAAAGGCTTGTTCGACGGAAACGGTGGATGCCGGGATGGCAAATAACTCATTTGCAATGATGGAGAGTATTGGGTACTCCTCTCTCTTCGACCACCACTTCAACACATCGATCGACAGACCACTATCTTCAACACCAAATACAAAACGAGTTTGCAAGAACATATTTAATTCACTATTACCTTGCCCCATTGGAAGTTCATTGTTCTATTTTGCATCATTCCATGTAGTTGTTGAACTAAAGGATCACTTTCATTCATCTCAAAAGGAAAACCACATGAAGGCATCATAGAAGAAGGCATTGTAGAAGAAGGAAAATCACTAGCATGTTTTAATCTATATTCTTGAAAAAAAGATCTCAAACTCCTATCTAGAGCATCCTTGATTCGTGGCATGGAAGGAAGATCAAAGAAGACCCCTTCACCATCAATTACAACATCACTCAAGTCCATTTGAGCAAAAGCATCACAATGAATACCAAGCATTTGACAAACACCATCATACTTCCATTTAGGATCTAAACACTTAGCAAGCAAGAAAATCATAGAAATCTCCCTAAAATACTTGAGCCATTTTTGAACCATAAAATAAATCACACCTTGCATGTTTGGCCTACTAAAACAACTCTTAAAAGACAAGGCAATATACATGCAATGTTCCAACACTTTAACGGAAGTACAATAATAAACACCCGATAATTATTTAGTAGCATTATGAAAAACCTTTAACAAACAATATAAATCCATACATGAATCCCAATGACTCTCATTAAGAACTAATTGCATGCTTGAGAACTCTTTTCTAGAAAAATCGCATAAATAACTCTTATACTCTTGTGTACTATTAATCATCTCATAAGTAGAGTTCCAACGATGAGATACATCTAATTTGAAACAAGTATAAACAATACCCTTTACACGACAATATTTTTGCCATTTTTCCCCAAAGTTTTTGATTTGTGCAAATATTTAACGGCATTTTTAATAGGAACAATGGAATCTTGAAAAATACTAAGTGCATCTTGAACACATAAATTTAAAATATGACAAATGCATCTAGAATGAAAATATTTTCCTTCAAATGATGGTGCACATGCTTCAATAAGTTTCGGAATACTGGCGGTGTTCGCTGATGCATTATCAAAACCAATGGAAAATACCTTGTTAAGCAAACGATACTCATTCAAAACTGTAATAATGATTAAAGCAATATTTTGAGCCGTGTGAGGCTCTTCAAACTCCCTAAAGGCAATCAAATGTTTTTGCATAATCCATTTTGCATCAATCCAATGACAAGTAATTCCCATGTAACTATTTTTATTATAAGCATCGGTCCAAACATCGGCACAAATAGAAACTGTTTGAGACAAACGAACTAAATATTTCATCAAATCTTGTTTTTTGTCAAATCATTGTCTCCTAATTCTCTTAAGCATTTGAGTTCTAGATACCTTGCTAACATTGGGCCCTAAACCATCTTTATAAGAAGCTTCATACGTTATTCTATCCGCATAATTAAAAGGTTGTTTTTCCATGGCACAATATCTAGCACAAGCATCTTCATATCAATTTTTTCAAATTTAAATAAAGCGGAAGAAAACATACACGTCGCCGAAGTTGAACTAGTACCTCGAATTTGCGTTTGAGAAGTAGATATTCCGTACTCGAACGGATGAAACCCCTACATGTGCCTTTGTAGTGTTCCATAGCCTCCCTTCTCGATCCATTTGTAGTCCTTTGTGCAATAGTTGCAATAAGCAATGAATCTCCTTCGACCATCGGATAGAGGAGGTTCTCCTTCGTTGATAGGATCCAATTCTCTTTTAAAATGTTTAACGAAGATTTCGGACTTGAGAGGCTTAGGCTTACTTGTTGGCGGAGGAGGAGGTTGGTTTTGTTCGTCTTCTTCGTGCTCTTCATCCTCTTCATCATCATTTGTTGAGCCATGAAATTCGTATCCCGTGCTCTCCATCGTATGAACCATCTCTTCAAATCAGGCATCTTCTTCGGCTTAAATTCGTTCGGTGACTTGTCTAGAAATTTCCTCCGCCAATTCGGCCTTTCTAGGCCTTTGAGAATTTCCTCCTCCACTTCGTTGGACTAGTTCAATGGCCTTGCCCTTTGTTGTTCTTTGAGGTAGACATGGAGTGTAGTGTAGAGAGTCGAGAGAGTAGAGATAGAAATTTGAGAGTGAATTAGAGTGTGATTCTTGGTGAATTTTGAGTTAGGAAGATGTAGTATTTATAGTGGGGATGGTAGGGGAAAGGGGGACTATTGGGAAGGTTTGGGGGTGGGGGTGGGGGGGGGAAGGCTGCCAACGGCTCTTTTCTGATATAGCCGTTGGCAATAATGGCGTGATCCGATGGCTCTTTGCTCTCTTTTTCTTTTTTCCCATTGGGCCCGCTGGGCCTGCCCGCCTGGGCCGCCGCGAACCGACGGGCCTATGAGGACCGACGGGCCTGAACCGTCGGTCCTCGGTTTGAATTCTCCCGACCCTAGCCCAGCCCGAGCTTCTCGGTCCCGGTCTGGTTCAGGCCCATTGACCGGCGGGCCCGGGCTAAAACCGTTGACTTTGGATCGGTTTCGGGCCAAAACCGCCGGGCCTGAAAGCCCAGGTATGTCTACTTATAATGAAGGACTTTATATCATTAATGCTGCACCAGCTCCCTTACATAATTATAAATCACTTAATTCTTTGACTAATCCTAATAAATGAAAAGAACCTTCGAGCATAAATCAAACATATTTGTGGCATTTACGATTGGGTCATATTAACCTTAGAAGGATTCAATGATTGGTGAGCGATGGCACACTGGATTCGCTCCAAGTTGAGTCATTTCCAATCTGTGAATCCTGTCTAGAAGGAAAAATGACTAAAAGGGCTTTCCAAAGCAAAGAAAATCGTGCAACAAATGTATTGGAATTAGTACACACCGATGTATGTGGTCCAATGAACATCCAGGCTAAGGGTGGTTTCGAATACTTCATCACGTTTATAGATGATTATTCGAGATATGGATACATCTATTTGATGCGACGTAAGTCTGAATCTTTTGATAAGTTCAAAGAATTCAAGGCTGAAACGGGAAAGCATCATGGACAGAGTATCAAGTCACAACGATGTGATCGTGGTGGCGAATATCTTAGTTGAGAGTTTTTGGATTTCTTGGCACATGAGGGGATTACTTCCCAGCTCACTGCGCCTGGTACACCACAACAAAATGGTGTTGCTGAACGAAGGAATCGTACTTTATTAGAGATGGTTAGGTCAATGATGAGTTATTCTAATTTGCCTATTTCATTTTGGGGATGCGCCTTGGAAACAGCGGCGTACATTCTAAACTTGGTTCCTTCGAAATCAGTTCCAAAAACACCCACAGAACTGTGTAATGGGCGCAAGCCCAGTCTAGGACATGTTCAGATTTAGGGTTCACCAGCACATGTGCTGAATAAGGAAGCTGATAAGTTGGCATCTCGTACAGAAGTACGAGTGTTTGTAGGATATCCGAAGGGAACGAAGGGTGGATTATTTTACAGTCGTAAAGATCAGAAGGTCATTGTTAGAACCAATGCTCGGTTCTTAGAGGAGGACTATGTAATAAGCCACAAGCCTAGGAATGAGGTCATTCTAGAAGAACTCAGGGGCGAGATTTCGACAATACCAATTGTGTTGTTACCCAAAATATTATCCGGAGATAGTATTGCTGGAATGATCGAGTAACCAACAAGTGCGGGAGAACGTCCGTGAGAAAGATAAATAACACAAGATTTGCCGGGGTTGTTAGTCCCGGGCTTGAATGCTCTCGCGAGATATTATTAATACTAATATTCGGGGATACAAGTACTAATGTAAGAATACAATTACAATGAGTGTAAAGATTCTTGTTATCTTAGATAGTGAGCGTGTAGATTGCCGGAAGAACCAGATTTGATGCTCTGTGAGTTCTTGTAACAAAGGAGATGAACAGTCGCGGCGGAGAGAGATCGACGGTCTCTCACGGGGAGTATTTAGCTGGATGCTTGGGCTCCTGGGCTTATGAATCTCTTGGAATCTGTCTAGTGGAGACTTGCTGCCTCTGCCGATCATCTTCTGGACGAGAGATTCGGAGAGAGAAGTCCTGAGATGGATTCCGGCGAGAAAGCGGGGAGCTTGATGGTATGTGTGTTCTACTGTATTTCTGTTGTTGGTGAAATGAATTCCGAACCTTTTTCCAGTAGGAAGAGGTTCTCTGTTTATAGGACTTCTGATATGCCGGGCGATCGCCTTTACTGCATTATAATAATCGGGCGATCGTCTTTTAGCACATGGGCTTGTCTCCTTAAAGTCCGCGGCTGCTGCTGGCAGTCAGCTGTACGGTCCAATGGGGAGCCTGCACGCGTCCTGAGTTGCTGTCACGGGCGGTCCCACTGACAACTTTCGGCGCGCCTGCCGGTATGTGAGGTAGGTGACAGGCTGTGGTCAAAGGTCTTGTCTGTCAGCAAAAGATCTTGTCCGTCAGCGGAGATCTTGTCTGTCAGCGCCTTTTGTGGATCTGCATGTGGGTGCTGTTCTGAGATCCAGTCCTCGATGACTTTGACGGGCGATCCTCCCTGCTCGGGATGTAGGTCGACCGTCCTTAGCCGGACGCTAGAGTCGATCGCCAGATGCCAAAGGGCGATCGCCTTGGGAGTCGATCGCTAGGTACCTGATGGTGGTCTGATATCTTCGACTTGGCGAGCTAGCCATAGTTTGACTGGAGTTGACTTGGTCGCTCGGCCTTATAGTCGATCGCCTGTCGGGATGGATAAATCTTGACACAACAATTGCCCCCCAGCTCGCTCCTATGTTGGAAACGTGGGGTGAGGTGGTTCTCTTGGCGATCACTGAACTTTTGACGAGCGACTCTGTGTTTTACTGAACTGGCGATCGTCTTTGAGCTGATATATCCTGAGTTCGGATGACCTAGTTGGCCGCTAAACTGCACGGGAGAAAGCAATGGGCGTGGAAAAGTCTCCGCGCACGTGTCGGGCTTCTATTGGAGGATGCCAACGGTCATTAATGACTCCTCGGCTGACGCGTCCTTGAAAAGACGTGTACGCGGGTCTCGAGGGAGTCAATTAATGCGTCGTTTGAGATCCGACCCCTGAGGTTTTCTCTTATTGCAAACGAGTCCCTGCCTTCTCCTATAAAAGGGTGCAGTGCTGCAGTTTCATACTCACGCGTACTTACTGGAGAAAGAAGGATTTCCTGTCGATTTTTCTGAAGATCTTAGTGCCGATCGTCGTTCGATTTCTCCTTCGGGTAAGAAAACATCCTTTTCTCCTTTTCTGTCTTTGAGAATGGCCGGAACCTCATCATCACGTGGAGTGGGTACCGATTCGCCGCAAGGACATCGATCGTCAGGAGAACCTTCTTCCGACTTCCACCTGGAGACGGCCGCTGAAGCTATTCGGGCCGGAATCGACGCTGCTGAAATCGAGGCTTTATTTAATGAAGCCGATGTCGCTAAGGAGGCGGCTGCTGAGGAAATACGATCGCAGATAGAGAGAGATCTGGTGATTAGGGCTTACTGGGAGCAGCATAGTGCTTTCGGCCGGGCCTATAAGGCTTTTGCTGAGATAATGGAGAAGTTGGCCGGTCCGACTCCGAGATTCGATTTCCGGGGATACTCGGTCGCCTACCCTTATCAGCTTCCCAAACGGTCACAGTATCGGGTTGCGCAGCGATCCTTGTGGTCGCTTGGCCAAATACGGAGTTCGACGACCACGAAAGATCTGGCCGTCTGGAGGACAAGGTTCCATGTTCCTTCAGATGTGGACATGTTCGCGCCGGCGGAGAATGAGCGAGCCGATCAGCCTTCGATGGGTATGGTCGCCGTGAATGAGGCGATTATGGAGGCCGGGCTGCGCTTCCCTCTATCCTTTGCTGTCTCCCATCTGCTGGCCGCTTGGAATGTGGCGCCACTTCAGCTAACGCCGAACGCCTGGCTCCAAATTATCTGCACCCTCACCCTTTTCGGCGGTCACCGCCTGTACCGCCTCCCATCGCCGTTGGAGATGAACCATTTGTTCAAACTGACGGCTCAGAAAGGGTCGGTCGGCGGTTACCACATTCAGGGCCGATCTGGTCGGGTAATCCATAGAGTCCCGAATAAGATGCGGGGCGATCAGACGAAGTGGTTCTGGGTCGCCGGCAAGTGGAGGGCTTCCGCGAGCGACAATCCTTCGGGTGAGCTGGAGATCCCCACTGAGTTTCGGGAGAGGAATCCTGGTAAGGGTTTAGACTCTCCCTTCGTTCGGATGCGTTTTGGACTGATCTAATTTGATTTCAGTTTTGCAGGTTTTCACATTCCGGCGGTCGAGGAGCTGCCTTTTGACTTTCTCGTTGTTTGGAAGTGGATAAGGAGCTTGTCGGACGACGACCTATACGCCAACCGGATTAATAAGGAGAGCCGTTGGTTGTCGGCTCGGCTATTCCGCTTCCCGAGACATCTCTCGGTGCCAGGTATGAGTTTCTGCGACCTTCACTTTCTAGGCGATCGCCTTACTTGAGGAAAGTGTCTGACTGTTGGTCGATCGTCTTAACTGCAGAGGTTCGCTTTCCTCGCTTTTTGGAGCCTCCGACGGAGATCGCCATGTCGAATCCTAGAGTTCTAGGCCGTCTCCGCTACAAGAGGTCGTCTCGGGCCCCACCTGTTGCGTTGCCAATAGTTCCGGAGGCGGAGCCTCGCGTGGAGCCGGTCGTGGCTGAGGAGGGAGTTCCGGAGGAAGGGCTTCGAGCGAATCGCAAGAGGCCGAGGCCGGAAGAAACTTCGGTTCCTGCCCCGGGCGATGAAGTGCCGATCGCCGTGCCTCCGATCACCATCGTTGCTCCGGAGAATGAGCCGCCCTCTGCGGCTTTTATGCGGGAGATGGCGATCGCGGATGTTGAGACCCCTTGAGGGAAACCGTATTTCGGTCGGGACCCCGAGAAGGCTGAGAGGTAGATTGCATTTTTGTGTTGAAAATTGCAACGGCGTAGGAGTTGTATTAACTTTGTTGTTTTGATGCAGGATCCATCGTGCAGATCCGTCTTGCCCGCCGATGGTCGTGGATTTCCTAGCGAGCCGATCTCCTCGCCAATCTTGCGACATCCCTCCATATGTTAGCAAGGCCGCTCCTGCTCTGCCGAAGGCATGGACGACCGATCTGGATGCGATCGCTCCTCAGCGATCGGGGAGCACGATGCAAGCTGTTCTCGCTCTCTCTCTCCAGACGGCGACCATGGCTGTCCAGGCTGCTCAGGAGTTCGAGGGGCGACCTTCTACTATTCGCCTGCAGGCGGATCTCGAGGCAGATCGGAAAGAGAACGCCGAGTTTGCTGATAAGATCGTGGCGATGGAGAAGGACTCTCTGGAGGCAGCCAAGCGGGCGAGCCACGAGCTTGAGCTGGCGAAGAAGGAAACTGAGTTGTCTCGTTTGGCGGTCGACCGATTTCGGGACCAGATGCTGAATGTCGTCCGGGCGCAGAAGGTTGCTGAAGAGGAGGCCGATCGCCAGAAGGTGACGATCGCTCGGTTGACCAGCGAGCTGGCGGAGGCGACGGGGAAGGTTGCTGCGAGGGAGGCCGAGCTCCAGGGGTCGCAACAGGTAATGGCGGAGCTGAAAGGAGAGGTAGAGGCGACCAAGGCTGATCCCTTTCAAAACTTGGAGTTTGTCAGCGAGTTCGCCTATTATCTGGCGTTCGCCGACTCGATCCGAGCAGCTAAGAAGGGAGGTTTGGAGGTCGGGCCTCTTGCCGAGAACTTCAAGGCGTACGCGTTGGAGCATCCTCTCCATTCAGCTTTCTCCTTGCCGATCTTGGACATTGCGGACATCGGCATGGATTTGAGCTGGTATCCGTCTCCGGCCAATCTTGCTCATCCCGACGCTCCGGAAGATGAGGGGACCGCACGGATGCTGATGGCGAAGGCCAGGCAGGGGCCTGAGGCACTTTATTTTTGATGTTTTTAGCTTATTTCCTTGTAATTTGTACCTTTCTTTTGTAGCCCTTAGGCCTTCGGGCGACCATGTACTCTGATCTTTTCAAGCAATGAACTGAATGTATGATTATCTTCGATTACTTGAATGGTTGTTATTTTTGAGTCTTTTTTTGACTTTGTACAAATGTGTGAGGAGAGATCGTTGCGAGGGTAGTTCCAAATGAATTGACAAACTCATAAAGATAACTTTTACAACAAATTCGATCGCTGCACAACATCTGAGAAAATGACGATCTCCGTATGTGGTTGAATAGCGACGATCGTCGTGTAAGTAGTCCGCACTCTTATTGCCCCTTGTTTTTATTCACATAGTGGAAGTAAGGGGGTGAAAATAATTCGTTGAGTGAGCGGTCTTCAACTTTGTCGAGTCCTCGAGGACGGTCGTCCGTCTTGAGGAACCGTGCACGATCGCGGGGTTCGATGGACCGACTCCTTGATCATGTCTTGATGCGCGAAGACATTGAGTGTCTCGTGACTCACTTTATTATGAGGGTCCTCTGTTAGGCTGTGCCTCGCCTCGTATTTAAACGAAGGGCATGCGGTCTCGGTCTAGAGGAGTCCTTGCGCGGGGCAGCGTCGGATGATTCAACTCCACGCCCGCGGCCTGTTTAGCTCTGCTTCCACCTCGGCCCACCATGAAGATGGCGAACCTCGACGGTGTACGTTGAGACGGGGGTTGTGGCACGTCGCATTGTCCGGGTTCACTATGTTAGATGATGAACCTTTGAGGGCGAGCGATCGTGTCCACTGATTAATTTTGGAGGGCCCTCAGACTACGCCGGCCTCGTATTTAAACGAAGGGCGGGCGATCTTGGCCCAAAGGGACCTTGCATGGCCTAAGCAGTCGGTTCCATCGACCACCAGGACCATGGCTGCACTCTTCCACCTTGGATCGTCATGTAGATGCCGACCTTCGACGGTGTACGTTGTGCGGGGGAGGCGATCTCGTGCCTTAGTCCATCATGTTAGATGTTGAATTGTAGATGGCGATCGAGTCGTCCAGTTTCTTAAATGAGGAGGGAGATCGAGGAGACTTCCGAGGTCTCCTTCTCTTGATTGAAGCATGTAGATACGGTCGCCTAGGTTGATCCAGGGGTCGGCTCGTATGAGCTTTCCAGCCTGTTTTGTGTTCGACTCGGACGATCGTGTATAGAGATTGGTAGGGGCTTCGGCTAAGCCAATAAGCTATCCAACTTGCCCTCCTCGAACAATCTCCAGAGCTGTTTGAGGAGGTCGCGGCATTGGTTGGTGCTGTGGCCGGGACTCTTATGGTAGGCACAATATTGATTGTTGTCCAGGTGACCGTGGTCCCTTATCGCCTTTGGCTTTTTGAGCTCTTCGTGCCCCTTGATGGCATAGAAAATATGTGCCGGAGTTCGGTTGAACGTATGGAGGAGATGGGCTTCCATGTCCTCGAAAGCCTTGAGATCTCCAGGTGGCTTGGCGATCGCTATCTTCTAGACAGGAGGTGGCGTTTCCTCGCCTAGGTGGAGGGTGAGTAGCCTTTGCCTAGCCAGAAAGTTGGCAGCTTTAGCGCGGAAGATCGCGTAAGTTGGGGGAATATCCTTGGAGAGATGTCTAAACATGGGAGAGTGATCGTGGAATCCCCCCATGACCGAATAGAGAGCGAGCTCGTCGCTGACGGGTTCGCCGGTGAGGATGATTTCGTCTACTCGGTCGATGTAATCTGCGTCTGACTCGTCCTTCCCCTGCTTGATTTTCATCACGCGGTGGGGGCCTTCTGGTCTGGCGACCTTGCTGGCGAAGTATGACGTGAAGTCATTCGCCAGTTTCTTAAAGGAGGTGATTGATCGTGGTGGTAGTGAGACGTACCACCTATGGGCCAGCTCGCCCAATGTTAACGGGAAGATCCGGCACTTGGTTGCATCAGATGCCCCACACCCAGTCATGTAGATTCGAAATTTACTCAGGTGGGTTTCGGGGTCCGATCTCCCCTCATACAGAGGTGTTTTGGGAGGAGCGATCGTTGGTTGTATGGGGGCAAGCTCGATGTGGACCGCGAGTGGCTCGGTCGGCCCGGTGATCTTTTTGCTGGCGCTTGCCCCAGTGTCCAAGAGTGCTTTCATCTCGTCGAGCTGGCGTTGTATAGCGGCCATCGCCGTGGCCTGACTGCTTGTGGCTCGGCGCTCGGAGCGGGTGCCGAGGCGATTGAGTACTGATCCCCTGGCGATCGGGGCGGGAGTCAAATGGCTGACCTGCGTTCGGCTGTGTGGTGGGTAGGCCGAACTCCTGGTGACGGATTCGGGTTCCGTCTTTTCGTGGTTGGAAACAGAATGCCCCGGTCGCCAGGTCGGGTCGCGCCTCAAGCGATTGAATACGGATCCGTCCGGTCGTGCGAGAGCCTTTTCTCGCGAATTGGGGCTCTCTGACGATCGCTCGCTCAGTAGCCCGTTGAATTTCCATTTTCCCATGCGGCGGACGATCGAGGGAGTTATTGCAGGCGACGCGCATGCTCTCCGTCGCTCCTCTATGATGGCCATAGCCTCCTCGATCTGTTCCTCGGTTTGGAACTGGACGAGTGAGAGGTTGGGGCCATCTCTCGGGTGCGGGATCGAGAGTCTCGCGTTGCTGCGGCTTCCCCCTGTCGTCGGTTGGGGTTCGGATTGAGCCGGTATATGGTGTCCGGCGGTTCGGAGAGCGGCTTTCTTCGATCTACCGGCGGATGTCATGATTCTGAAGGTTTTCTTTGAAGCGCAGTGAGTGTCACTTCAAGTATATGCCCCGAGAACAGTGAGTGTTCTTCGGAACGGTAGAAATAAAATTTTGAGGGTTAGATGTCCTTCCTCTAGCGCCAATTGTTGTTACCCAAAATATTATCCGGAGATAGTATTGCTGGAATGATCGAGTAACCAACAAGTGCGGGAGCACGTCCGTGAGAAAGATAAATAACACAAGATTTGCCGGGGTTGTTAGTCCCGGGCTTGAATGCTCTCGCGAGATATTATTAATACTAATATTCGGGGATACAAGTACTAATGTAAGAATACAATTACAATGAGTGTAAAGATTCTTGTTATCTTAGCTAGTGAGCGTGTAGATTGCCGGAAGAACCAGATTTGATGCTCTGTGAGTTCTTGTAACAAAGGAGATGAACAGTCGCGGCGGAGAGAGATCGACGGTCTCTCACGACGAGTATTTAGCTGGATGCTTGGGCTCCTGGGCTTATGAATCTCTTGGAATCTGTCTAGTGGAGACTTGCTGCCTCTGCCGATCGTCTTCTGGACGAGAGATTCGGAGAGAGAAGTCCTGAGATGGATTCCGGCGAGAAAGCGGGGAGCTTGATGGTATGTGTGTTCTACTGTATTTCTGTTGTTGGTGAAATGAATTCCGAACCTTTTTCCAGTAGGAAGAGGTTCTCTATTTATAGGACTTCTGATATGTCGGGCGATCGCCTTTACTGCATTATAATAATCGGGCGATCGTCTTTTAGCACATGGGCTTGTCTCCTTAAAGTCATGATTCGCTTCTGGCAACACCAGACGGTCCAATGGGGAGCCTGCACGCATCCTGAGTTGCTGTCACGGGCGGTCCCACTGACAACTTTCGACGCGCCTGCCGGTAGGTGAGGTAGGTGACAGGCTGTGGTCAAAGGTCTTGTCTGTCAGCAAAAGATCTTGTCTGTCAGCGGAGATCTTGTCTGTCAGCGCCTTTTGTGGATCTGCACGTGGGTGCTGTTATGAGATCCAGTCCTCGATGACTTTGACGGGCGATCCTCCCTGCTCGGGACGTAGGTCGACCGTCCTTAGCGGGACGCTAGAGTCGATCGCCAGATGCCAAAGGGCGATCGCCTTGGGAGTCGATCGCTAGGTACCTGATGGTGGTGTGATATCTTCGACTTAGCGAGCTAGCCATAGTTTGACTGGAGTTGACTTGGTCGCTCGGTCTTATAGTCGATCACCTGTCGGGATGGATAAATCTTGACACAACAAATTGTACAAACACTTAGTGTACCATATATCGACACTATTGTGGATATGCAAACCAAGGACACGACTCGTCATAGTAGGAGGGTTTTTCTTCAACCTGAACGTTTCATCGGTGTGGGAGCATCTTCGGACCACTCCCCGGACCAGGATGAAACGGATCCATGTACGTATAAGGTGCGCTCAAGACAAGGATGTCAATCTCGGCAACAAGAATGGAATCCGAAATGGGATCTATGGATTCTAATCAAGTGTGGGAGCTAGTAGAGCTACCCAATGGGGTAAAACCCATTGGAAGTAAGTGGGTCTACAAGCGTAAGAGAGGATCGAAAGGGAAGGTTGAAACCTTCAAAGCAAGGCTTGTTGTGAAAGGTTACACTCAGAAGGAGGGCATCAACTACGATAAGACCTTTTCACCATTAGCCATGCTTAAATCGATCCAGATTCTCTTAGCTATAGCTGCGCATTTGGATATGGAGATTTGGCAGATGGATGTCAAGACTGCATTTGGATATGCGCCAACCTGAGGGATTCATTGCTGAAAGAGAGGAGCACTTAGTGCACAAGCTTAAAAGAGCCATTTATGGTCTCAAGCAAGCATCAAGGTCTTGGAACATGCGATTTGATGAGGTCATTCAATCGTATGGTTTTGAACAGCGTTCTAGTGAGGTTTGTGTATACAAAAAGTGCGATGGAAACATGCTAGTGTTTCTTGTACTGTACGTAGATGATATACTTCTAATTGGAAACAATGTGAAGGTATTATCAGATGTAAGCGTATGGATATCTGAGGAATTCGATATGAAGGATTTGGGAGAAGCTGGGCACATCCTTGGTATTAAGATCTTTCGAGACCGCAAGAAAAAGATGTTGTGCTTATCTCAGGCATCTTATATTGATACGGTGCTAAAGCGGTTTAGTATAGAGAATTCCAAGAAAGGTTTCTTACCTTACAGACATAGAATTCAGCTATCTAAGGCTATGTGTCCTAGGACACAGAAGGAGATAGATGACATGAAGTTGGTCCCTTATGCTTCGGCAGTGGGAAGCCTCATGTATGCTATGCTTTGCACTAGGCCTGATATCTGTCATGCTGTAGGCATGGTGGCGAGATATCAGTCGAACCCAGGATCGGGACATTGGATTGCTGTCAAGCATATACTCAAGTACCTAATAAGGACTAGGGAGCATATGCTTGTATATCAATCAGATACACTTTGTCCTTTGGGTTACACTGACTCATATTTCAGTGCGGACAAAGAAAAGTCGAAATCAACTTTCGGATATGTTTAGGTGGAGCCATCAGTTGGAGGTGTGTGAAGAAGAAATGCATAGCGGACTCTACCATGGAAGTCGAGTATGTAGCAGCCTCAGAGGCAGCTAAAGAGGAGGTATGACTCAAGTACTTCCTAAAGGACTTGGGTGTGATTCCTACTTTGCCTAGGAGTATTACACTTTATTGTGATAATACCGGTGCTGTTGCAAATTCGAAGGAACCACGGGACCACAAAGCAAGCAAACATATCAAGCGAAAATATCGTATCATTCTAGATTTTGTGAAGAGAAGGAAGATTATTGTCTCCAAGATAGCATCTGAAGACAACCTAGCTGATCCTTTCACGAAAGGGTTGCCCTCAAAGTCATTTGAAGGGCATGTGGAAGGAACGGGGTTGAGATGTATGGCAGCATTGCTTTGAGTATAAGTGGGAGATAGATATACATAGTCAAGATAGTATACTTCAAAAGCATGCTTTGAGTATAAGTGGGAGATTATTAGGGTTGTATACATCAAAGCATACTTTATACTTGTATTACCTAATTTTCCGGTCTTTATCTATGAGAATATTTAATTCATTTATCACATGTTTTGCATATTTATCCACGCTATGGTTATGCAAATGTTGTCTAAATTACTTTATATTGTATATAATGTGGTGTGTCGAGTCACACAGAAGATCACATTATCGGTTCCTTATATAGTAATAATTAGTTCACTACCTATATAACATTAGACCGTTATGTGAGAGGTTGTAATACATGCTTGAGATTGGTTGGTCTTGACCATTAGCATATATTAGTGTATTCGGTATACGTTGAACAGGATCGAGGTGAGATAGATTCTTATGTACTGACTATAAGAAGAACACACGTCTCGGACAATTATTATTTCTTAATTCTAGTGATTCATATTTAATTATATATATTTAATATATATTATTTTGATTTATCATGGGTGAGAGCCATAATGATTGACTCAATATGCTCGATATTTTGGGCAATATTATTATTTATATAATAATTAATATTATAGCTAGAAATCGTGTCCCGACCAGTCGGGTTGATCATGTCCCTTGAGGCACTGGAAAGGATTATTATATTAAGCCTTGCAGGTGGAATTAATTTTCCGATATAATAATAAAAGTCGAGTGGTATACTCATGCCTAACACATTAATTAATTAAAAGCTATCAGTAGCTTAAATTAATTAATGGACATGGAATATCTTAAACACGGGAAATAATTAATTCAAAAAGGAACCCAATTTCGTAATTTGGGATTTCGGTAGGAAGTGCAATATCAACTTTTTAGTGGACTAAGTTGATATTAATGGAGTCTTCATATTAGGAAGAGTCCTAATATTGGGAAGATGATCTCTATTGGAAGTCCTTATCTTATCCTCTTTAAGGTCCCTAAAGTAGCCCAAAATACCCAGAAATATGACACATATGGGGGCCGATTTTTTCATCCTTGTTGGCACAAGAATTCCGATTTTTTTTCTCTAATTTTGTGTTTAATTGTGGATCTTGACTTGTTTCTTGGATTCCACAATTTAGCTAACACAATATTTTTCTAAATACATAAATATTCAGGAAAAATAGAGTGGAAATTTGTGAGGTATTTCTTGAAGAATTTTCGGCCTATCCCATACTGCAAATCCAAGTTTGATCCGGTAGATTATTGCCCACACGATATCCGGATCTTAGGCGAGATATACTCTAGAAGATCTTGAGATAGAAATACAAGAAGATCAAGGAGGAGTACGAAGGGGAGTTCAATCGACCCAAAAGGATTTTTCCACCACTTCGCTTCAAAGGTATGAATTACCAATTTCTACTGCGTAAATACATATATTTAAATTGTTAATTAATCTATTTAATTAATTAATTGACAAGCCTAAATAGATCCGCTATTTATGTTGGTTAGTTTATAAAACCTTTTATTCCGTCTCGATTCCGCTGCGTTTTATACTCCAGCAGTATTGATCTGATCTCGGATTAGACTGACAGGATTCGTCGTGGCATTGCGTATCTTGAGGTATGTTCTGTATTTCCTTCTTGGTACTGGTCTTTGGATGGACAATCGATTATCGTGTTGATATTTGATGATGTTATCCGATGGATTAAATTGGTCAGAGTTGGTATATTTCCGTAGTGGTGAGTTATGATGATGTTTTGAAAATCTCGGGTATTGTTTGAGTTACAATATAGATGTCGTGTATGAGTTCATTGTTTAATCGAAACTACGAGATGTGCAATATGGTAATGGTTATTTTGATGATGGTTATCACGAGATGGTAAAGTTATGACGGTAAGATTACATTGGTAGTATTCTTACTTTGTAATTTCATTGGTATGTAATTATTGATGAGATGTGATCGTTATCATTGTTGAGTATTATGGCTGACCCCGTCGTGGGATTTATTTTTAGATACTCGGAGATCGATCTAGTACCGGTCGTGAAGGGATGAGCTTTCTGGAAGATACTGGCTATGGCGTGTGTTTATGAATTGAGTACTTGGAGTAGTTGTTACTTTTCCGCTGTAAAAGTATTTTAGTTATTTGTTATATCCGTTGCGAGTGTGTTTTAAAATGGGTTGCTAGTATTTTACGAACTTCGGTTTATTTTGGAAAATCATTTTCTAAACTATTTTGTCGATACGTGCAAGTGGTGGCTTAACGTATACTTTTGAAACTGTTGAGTTTTGGCGTTTTGACTTTGTACTTTCAAATGAGATTTTCTGACGGTGTTGATAAATGGATTTTACAGAGTCTTTGAATATTTTTAAAAGATAATACTGTCATCGCCATTTAGGCATATTTGAAATGTTTGTAAAAATGTCTTTTAGCCTTGTGGGTTCCGTCTCGGGGCCCACGACGCTGGAATAGTCCCGGATGGCTCTGGGGTGTTACAACCACTACTACTACTACTACTACTACTACCACCACCACCACCACCACCACCACCACCACCACCACCACCACCACCACCACTACTACTACTATTACTACTATACCACCACCACCACTACTACTACTATTACTACTATACCACCACCACCACCACCATTACTACTACTACTACTACCACCACTACCACCACTACTACTACCACCACCACCACTACTACTACCACCACCACCACTACTACTACTATTATTATTATTATTATTATCATTATTATTATTATTATTATTGTTTATACGTCTCAGCTTTAGAAATTGAAAAATTATGCCATAAATATATGATGGGATACCAAAAATTTTATTTAGTAGAATGTATAAGTATTTTTCGTCTTTTTTTTTATTATTATTATATGGGCCCTATATTTTTAATACCAAATAATAAAAGTAACAAATTATATATCTTCATTCATAAGAGCATAATTTTTTGATACCAAAATGTGCTAAAAGACATTAGCACCCTACCACTAAGAGATAAAAAAAAGTAAAAAAACAACATAATCTAATTAAAAAGTCCCACCAACCTACTATTTCTCTCTCTACCAAAAAAAAACTCTATCTCTCTATCTCTTTCTCGCAAGACCCGACAGTTCCCAACTAAAACCCAACGCCGACAAGAAAATAGCTGACTCTGACTACGACAGAGAATCCGAATATGATAGAAGTTCCTCGCATGATAGTGACACCTAATCTAAAGAGGCTTTCAATAATAAGTCACCGGTTAGTGCCCTGAGTTTGACATTTTTTTGAAAATTTAAGCTTTCAACATTTGTCTCTGTAGATGCTTAATTGTAATAGGGATTGATGTATATGCTTATGAGTTTATGTAGCGTTATTTAGAAGTTTGCGCATTGAAAATTGATGTAATTTAGTCATACACAGTCACGCCCATGATGGATGTTCATCGGTTCACGGCGGTGGCGAAGACGATGACACCATTGTGTGCACGATGGTGTTTCGTGGGCACGATGGTTTACAAACGACAAGCATCGATCGTGTGAGCCGTCGTGGGCAACAAGACCAAAGGAGTAATGTTTGCTCTCAGATGCATGGACTATTATTCTAGATACAAAATCACAATGCAGTAATACACAATAATATAGAAATAGTAAATGCCTTATTTAATTTAATATTCATAATTACAACACACTCTCACTCTCTCATCCTCTGAGTGGAATTCGAGGGCATATTCCTAACAATAGCATCGTACCGGACACTTTGACCTAGCCCACTTCTCTCGCCCAATTTCATAAATCTGCCTATGAGCCCCATTAGGGCTTTCAACATGTAGTTTTGAAAAGTAGTTTTCAAAAACTTCATCACGATGTGTATATGCTGCAATTCTGGAGAGTCCTATAGCATGAGCACCATAGGAGGTCAGATTTTTCGGAAGATGGTTATAGCACAACTCGTGGAATTCATCCGAATAGATGGATCGAACAACATTCTGAATGCTCTTATGTTGGTCACTCACAATGAGTAAATCTTCCAAAGGATTGTAGCATCTACGCAGGTTATACAGAAAATAAGTCCATGACTCATCGTTCTTTATCAGACTGATACCAACTGCAAGAGGAAATACTTGCTCATTCTCGTCAAATGTGATTGGACGCAAATAAAGTTCCTTTATTCCTTCCCTTCAGGTGGGTCCCGTCAACTATAATCACCAGCCGAAGGTACGTATCAAATGTCCTAATACTTTGATTGAGTGCAACGAACATGTGGCAAAGCACTCCCTAACGAGTCGTTTGCAAGTCATATATCGTCCCTCGATTACGCTGCTTCAGCAAATACTTATAAGACAGTAGCCTCTGATACGACTCATCAAAGTCATCGTATATATTCCCTATCATTATATTACTCATTCAGAAAGCAAATATTTATACAATGTCGATGTCGTACTCCGCATACATCTCTACAGTCATCTCATTTGGCCTCAAAGTGACCCCCTCATCGGTCATTCTTTTCGCAAAATAATTGGCGGCAACTTCAGAAGTGACCGACCGTGTCGCAGCACGGTTCAAGTCAGGGTGATAGCTCTGATCCAAGTGCACCTTAGTAATTCTCCAAATAGTTTCACCCTCGATAGTGTTAGGGTTGTATACTGCAAAGCATATTTTATGCTTGTATTACCTTATTTCCCTGTAACTAGCTATGAGAATATTAGTTACATTTAATCACATGTTTTGCATATTTATTCACATTATGGTTATGAAAATGAAATGTCTAATTATTTTATATTGTATATAATGTGGTGTGTTGGTGTGACACGAAATATCACATTATCGGTGCCTTATAAAATAATGTAATAGTTCACAACCTATATAATTATTAGACAAATATGAAAAGTTGTAGTGTATGCTTGAGATTAGTTGATCTTGATTATTAGCATGCATTAGCGTATTTGCATACGTTGAACTGGATCGAAGTGAGATAGTGTCTTCTGTACTGACTGTAAGAGGAACATAAATCTCGTATAATTATTATTTCTTAATTCTAAGTATATAATATTTAATTATGTATTTACAATATTTATTGTTTTGATTTACCATGGGTGAGAGTCAAAATAATTGACTCAATAAGCTTCGTATCTTGGGCAATAATATTATTTATATGGCAATTATTATTATCACTATAAATCGTGTCCCGACTCGTGCGGGTTGATGATGTCCCCTTGAGGAGCTCGATAATGATTATTTTATTAAATCCTGTAGGTGAATTTAATTCCGATAGAATAATAAGGTTTGATTGGTACTACTCTTGGATAAGATATTAAGTAATTAAAGCTGTCAGTAGCTTAAATTAATTAATGGACATTCGATATCTTAAACACGAAAAATAATATATTTAAATAAGGTGCCCGATTTTGTAAATTGGGATTTGAGTTGGAAGTGCAATATTAATTCTTTAGTGGACTGAGTTGATATTAATGGACTCAATATATTAGGAAAGGCCTAATATGGAATTTTGAGATCTATTAGGAGTCCTTTCCTAATCCTCCTTAAGATTCCTAGAGTAGCTCATAACACCTATAAATACAACTATAGGGGACGACCGAAATAACTTTACCAAGCTTGAGAATTCGATTTTTCTTGTGTTTAATTGTGGATCTTGACTTGTGTCTTTGACTCCACGATTCAGATAGCACATTAATTTTCTAAGAGTGTTTACTAATACTAGAAAATAAAGGAAAATAAATCGAGTGACATTAAGCCACAAGGGTTCGGCCGATCCAAGTTTATTGTTCAAGGAAGTTTGGTAGATTGTTGCCCACACGTCATCCGGATATAGGCGGGATATACTCTAGAAGATCTAAAGGTAGAAATACAAGAAGATCAAGGAGAAATTCGAAGACTTTGCTTCAAAGATAATGTATTCTTAGATCCCTTAGATCTAGATAAGAATACTATGAATTATCATGGTTAGACGTGTAGATTAATATTGTTCATTTAAATTGATTATTAATCTGTTTAATTAATTATTTGACGAGCCTAAATAGACCCGATTTTTAGGGCCGATTTTAGTAAATCCAAACCCGCTGTTTCCGCTGCATTTTATTTCCAACAGATAGCACACAACCTAAACTGGCAATTATTTCTCCCACTATTGCAGAGGAACACTATACGTTTACCGAGAAATGGTCGGTGATACACTGTAACATGTTCTCCAAATGATACATTCCTATAGTTATCCTCAACTCAGTCTTGGACCGAAAGGTGGACCCTGTTGGGATTCGGTGCCTAAAACGAAGGCCCAGCGGAAGCGGTAAAACGAAAATTAATTCGATCCGAATCCCTACGAGGATCGATCGAGCTACGTATATACGAATATCAAAAAACGAAATACAAGAGATACAAGAAACATACCCTCGTAGTCCGTTGATTAAATGGATAACCTTCTCTTGAGCTATTCCCCAAGCTTTGCTTGATCTCTACGAATCTATTCCCCTTCAAGCCCTTGAACGATCCAACGCCGAAAGCACCGCGTCTCTACTTGCCACGCGCCGAAAAATGAACGGAATAACAACACCTTGCTATCCTCCGAGGATACGGCTAGAGCTAGGTGATGAAGCTTGTTATAGATATTAATATCACTCTAAGTGTATGAATATCTATCTCTCTCAATATTTCCTCACAAAATTTCTCTAAGAAGTTATGAAGAAGATGAATGAAGAAGATGAATAAAGAAGATGATGAAGAAGACTTCTATCTCTCTCTCCTCTTCAACCTCACGTTGGAAATGGAATCAAGTGTTTTTTGGGAGAGTTTGTCAAAGACATCATCTTATATTATTTCCACCCTCATGTGTACAACCCATGTAACATGAAGTCTTGTCCCACCAAGTCATTATCATCATTTAATAAATGGAAGAAAAGACAATGGGAAAGTGGGTGGAAGCATAATGGGGCGGCTATCATGAAAAACGAATGAGTTCGGTTCGTTCGGACTCCCGTGAGTCCAAACAGATAAACTCCGATTCTGTTCCGATGTATTTGTGTCGATTAATTAACCCAAATAATTAAACATATCAAACACAAAATAACATAATTAATTTCTCCAAGAAATAATTATATTCATGAATTAAATTAATCACCCAGTGATATATTTAATCCATTAAGCCGTAAATCAATTTATCCGATAAATCGATTTAAACATCCAATGTCCCAAATTTAGATATCCAATATCCAATATTCATAATGAGAGAATTAGCTCGATTTATTCCATCGTCAATCCTAATGCGCGACTCGGTAGGTCCGTCTCAGTCAGCAATGGGAGGAACCAAAGAGTAGTAGCACCACCTAGCCAGCCTGGTGGCCTACACTGTACCCCGACTGAGAACGAATGATTGGGATCATTCAAGAACCATTCTGTCGTGAATACCAGTATACGTATAAACCCTTCTTTCAAATGTCCCGATCAAATTATAGGGTCACGGTCAGTCAAACCCTATCTGTACTTGACGTTATGCATGCGTTAATGCAAATCGAGATCATCGAGCTGTCGTGTATCTAATACAACTAGCTCCAATGCTTTGGCCAAAGACTTATGATCTCATCTGCCAATAACCGCATAGGACATATAACCCGCTCACTAACGGGAGAAAGAATTCTATCTTGGTATTCGGATGGGACTGCTACTTGCCGTCAAGATGCACGTCGAGGTTGACCCCGCCTTAGGTTTACAGGTCGAACTACTCTAATGAAAATCTTGACGTCACAAGCACATCCCTACTAAATCCTCAAGTCGAAGGTTCACGAATACCTATCACAACCTTTCGATTCCGTCATTGATGTCCCGGAGTGAAATCCATGTGACGAATCGAGGGTGAGTCGAGTATACTAATCCAATTAGCATACCTATAACGTGTGCTCCCACTAACCATTAGTGTTCGACAGGCACTCTCCATATCAAAGAACACGTCATACAAGTCTTCACATAAACTTAACGCCCAGTCAAGTTTCATCGACTTGCGAACGATTAAGTATTTGAGCTATAACCTTTCAGTGCCGACCCCCTTATCCAATAAGGAGTGGAATGTTTTGCTCTCAAATACACGGACTAGTTTCTATATGTTTATTTACGAGTTAGGAATGCCAGTAACTACCAGTAAATAAAGAAACATTCATTTGCCTTATATAAATGGTTTACATAATTACAAGTACAATGCCCTCACTCAACAACCTCTGAGTGGCATTCGAGGGCATACTCCTAACAGACCCCACCTCTAGCTGACTGGTGATAGGTGGAAGCTGCTCAACCCAGCCCAAAGTCCCTCCGTAAACAGACTCGAACAAGTCTTTGTGACGATCTTCCTCTTTGTCTTCAGACGTATGCACCTCTCACCTTGATCGTATTCCTCATCTTCCTCGTATTGATAATATTTAGAAGGCATATGCCATAATATATGTTGTCGGGCTCTACTATCGAGCTGCTACATCCCACATTAACCTCGAGGATGGAGGAACTGTCGTTCTCAATATAGACCTCCTGATTCTCTTTGTATTCTACTAGCAATCAAAGTATCTCAGTGTCGCCCCGTAATAGGACTTTTACTTTGTTGCCCTTGGCCATGTGTGTCAAGTACCAAAATTTATAATCGGACTCATGTCGACCACCCAAACCCTCTCTGATAACCTCCACCAGGTTAGCACGACTAACTTTGCTCGCGTTGTCTACATATGTCGATCGCTCCCAATGATCACCGTGATGTATCAAAATACGCTGCCACGACATCTGATTACAAAAAGATAAATAACTTATCAGAAAACTGATCGGGCAATGTTATAGTACACGGTCGCTGCCTTGGACACGACCGATGCACACGATCAGATGCTATAGTGTGCAGCGATCTTGGGCAAGTTTCTTGACATGAAATGGCCTTGAACACGATCGCTGCACATGATTGTATAAGATCGTGTGCAACAATCATGTACACGTTAGTTGTGGACACAAAATATTAAGGCCGTTGGATACGACCGCTGCACACAGTTGCATAAAATGATTTTGAACACGATCGCTGCACATGATTGTATACGGTCTTGTACAACAATCATGGACACGTTAGTTGTGGACACGAAATATCCAAGACCGTTGGACACCACCGCTGCACATGGTTGCTTGCCATCATGTATGGAGGAACTCGTCAAAAAAATGTTCGACGATAAAATATAGCTGCATACCTTCTTTATAAACCTAGAAGCACGAGAAATGGAGTCCTATTTGAACGTCAACATCTATTTTTCGAATAATCGTATGATTTTAAGGATTTTGAGAAAGCCATTTGTCAAAAATAGCGTGAGTGTACTGTGATTATGCATATATTTTATTTATATTTTAGTTGTTAAACACAAATTTTTGTTGTTATAAATGGAGGAGATGACGAAAAAAAAAAAGTCACCATCAATAATTTTTTGGAGGACATTTTAGTCTTTTAAAGTAAAATAGTATCAATAAGTTATACTTTATATAACTTGTTAATTTTATGGTTTGCTAATAAAAAATTGATGCTCACTTATTATTATTATTATTATTATTATTATTATTATTATTATTATTATATTATATAAATATTATCATAATTTTAACATTATATCAAAGTTGGTATGACTCGAAGCCTACTCTGATCGAATATAGAGATGTTAAATGGGTCCGAGCACGGGCCTGACGGACCGAATCGTTTAACCCGCCAATAAAGTGTTAGGGCTGCCATTTCCCAACCCATTGAAATCCGGATTTTTTTGGCCAAGATCGGTTAACCCTCCGGGCTTAGCGGGGGTAGGGGGGGGGGGGGGGCTGGTCCACAGCTTAATCAAAAATAAAAATAGATATTTAGATACCATATTAATATATTTTAATAATATATATATATATATAATGTTTATATTAAATATACATGTTATTGTGTTTGTTACTATATATATATATATATTACTGTCATTTTTTCTCATTTATTTTTTCTTTTGTTTATGCATGTGAAAAAAAAAAAGATTTTTTAAATTTGGAGTCCGTTTAGCCCAAAACATGTTTGGGTTAGATCGGACGTAGCCCGAATTCTGCTAAGACTAATCCGAAACCGCTAGGGCAAACCCATTTAACATCTCTAATCTAATACTATTAGAGAAGGGATATGAACTATTGTAATTTAATATATAATATATTTTAATATTAATATAATGGTACACCGATAAAACCGCTACAATTATATGTACACTAAAAGGATATATTAGATATAAATAATTAAGAATATTATTAATTAATAAATTAAAATTTTAGTTTGTGTTAGTTTGATATAAATAGTTAAAAGTCCATGCATTAGCAATTCAATGAACCGTATGATGTAAGTAATTAGAATTCAATTTTAATCAAATAAATAGTATGTATAATTAATATAACCATTATTATATAATATTTAGTAAGATTTTAATATTAATATGATGGTATAATAAAATAGGTATGGCACCAAACTTAATCGCATTATATATTAAAATTTTTATTATAATTATTATAACGTTTTCACTAATAATTCAACATTTGCGACAACTATGCTGATATTCCTGTCGTTAAAATGTTTGTAGAAGTCAAATATAATTAAGGATTTTTCTTGTGTTTGAAATTTTTGGAAAAAGTATATCCCTTTTGCACATTCGAATTTGGCCACGTGGCATTCGCTATTTCATTTATTTATTCCACAAATCAATACTTCTATTAAAAGAGAGTCGTGACACATGTCACTTTGTAAATTTTTTTGATTTTTTATTTTAAAATAAAGTTTATATATAGAGATGTATTCTTAAATTTCTAAAAAAAAAAAATTCTAGATATGTATTGTGGGAGTTTTATTCCACAACTTACACTCATCTACAATAAAAAATCCTTCCTTTATTTTTTAGCTTAAAATTTTAAATGTTTATAATTTTTTAAATCAAGTTTATTTTTAATAAAAAATATATCAAATTAATTTTTATTTCACAATTTTCAACTAGACGTCCATATGAATATAATAAATTTGATGGATTTACAATAATGACCGATTGCGCAAAAAAAATATTAGAAAAATATGAATATTTATTTTGAGTAAAATTAATTGATGCAAAATAAAAATATATTAACTCATTTATTGCTTACATCTATACTTCTATTAAAAGAGAGTCGTGACACATGTCACTTTGTAAATTTTTTTGATTTTTTATTTTAAAATAAAGTTTATATATAGAGATGTATTCTTAAATTTCCAAAAAAGAAAAAAAATTCTAGATATGTATTATGAGAGTTTTAATCCACAACTTACACTCATCTACAATAAAAAAAATCCTTCCTTTATTTTTTTAGCTTAGAATTTAATTGTTTATAATTTTTAAATCAAGTTTATTTTTAATGAAATATATCAAATTAATTTTTATTTCATAATTTTCAACTAGACGTCCATATGAATATAATAAATTTGATGGATTTACAATAATGACTGATTGCACAAAAAAATATATTAGAAAAATATGAATATTTATTTTCAGTAAAATCAATTGATACAAAATAAAAATATATTAACTCATTTATTGCTTACATAAAAATAAGTGAGAATCAATTTTTTAATACCAAACCATAAAATTGATAAGTTATATATCCTCATTCATAAGAGTGTAAGTTATTGATACCATTTTGCTTAAAAAGACTAAAATATCCTCCAAAAAGGTGTTGATGTTGACTTTCCTTTTTTTACTTTTTAGTGATAGATTTAAGGGTATTAATGTCTTTTTGTATCAAAAACTTATACTCTTATGAATGAGGATATATAACTTGTTACTTTTATGGTTTGGTATTATAAAAGATAGAACCCTAAAAATAAATTATGATATTTATTTAATTATAATAACTAAAAATAATAAAACATACACTGCACACACACACACATATATTAAGACTTAATCACATATTACTTTCGTCCCCAAAATTTGTTCCTACTTTTTTTCGGTATGTCCAGAAAATTTATTCATGTAATGGGCACTAATTGATTTAACACTTCGCTAATGTGGTACTTTTTTTTGAATTATATTACACCTCATAATACACTCAATAAGCCTTTTATTAATATTACGCTAATATGATACTCATGTCGAAAATCATCAAAAATAAATTTAAAGATCGAAAAATTATTTTCTAATAAGAGAATATCTTATGCGGTGCATCGCACCAAAGAACATCTAATTTGTTTAAAAAAATAATTGACTTAGATAGTCTCTCCACATGACTATCTATACTTAATATTAAAATAGAGTCGCAAAAAAATCTAAGAAGACATGTGTCATCTCCACGTTAATCATCTTTTTAAAATCTTAAAAAAATGGACGTTTAATTTGGGAGGGGGTTAGAGGATTATTCCATTATATACTATCTACCAATTAAAAACTTCCTCTCATTTTATTCTTTTTATTGTTAACCTAATACTTTTAGCAATTATAACTTTTATGTATCAATTTTATTTTTGAAGAAAATATATCAAATCAGTTCTTACTTCGTGCTATTTAATTTGACATCCATATAGTATATATAAAGTAATATAAATATAATTATAATATATTTAGAAGATAAAAATATAAGACTATTGAAAAAGAATATATTTTTAGTTTATTTTCATAGCTTTTTAACAATTATTTGATTTTTAAGAATTATTTTGTTCTGATTATAAAATAGTAAAATATATTACATTAATGTCAAATCATATAAAAAATTATATTAGTAAGAATATCAGTTGTATACTTTTAATGAAAGTTGATAATACAACATCACAACATCATCATCAGAGCCTTAGTCCCAAAATACTTTGGGGTCGGCGATAATGAAAGTTGATAATAATAAACATAATTTAATTTCTTATTTATAAAATTAGATATAAGACTCATATTGTCCTATATGAAAAAATAAATGCTGGTGCTTAATTAATTTATGCGTCCTTAAATCACATGATAAGAGTTTATAAATGAAACTAAATCAAATAATAGTATATGTATATGTGTGTACAGATATCTTATTACGTATATTTTATAATATTTTATAATATTATTGAAATTCGATCACATATTATTAATATAATAAAATATTTAATATTTTACGCCGTGCATCGCACTGCGAACATCTAGTTAGTATAGAAAAAATGATTATCTCCACGTGGTCTTATACTGAGATATGTTTGAATAAGATAAAAAATGGAGTAACAAAGGGTGGCGAGATTATCGTTCCCAATCCCAAGTCAACAACCTATCGACATTCTATTAACACATACCTTCCCTGTGGCAGGCCCAGGAATTTACATTGGGTTACGATAAATATTATATAATAATATATGAAAAAAATATAGTATTAAAAATAATACATCCCATAAAATTGATGAATATCAAACCATACATTCCAAAATACCAAAAAAAATTACATAGCAAATTAATCTATTATTTGACGAGTCTTTATTTCTGGAAAGCGATTGACGCCATCTAAACTCAGAGAATAAATCTTTCTCAATGAAAGTGACCAAACAATCATTTAAAAATAGATCCCAACGCTATTTCAGAATTTATTCTCGATATGCTCATCCCAGAAAACACTCTCTCTACACTTACAGTAGCAACCGGAAGAATCAACACCAACTTTATGAGTAAAAACACAAGAGGATAAGTGACATGTCCCTTTGTTTCAACAAGCTTCATCAAAAGAGCACTAACATACATCATGCAAATTGTGGAACCCCTCATCTGTTTTCATATCTTCCATGAATATATAAGCAAAAAACAATCAACAATCATTTGGGCATTTTAAACCTAATATAGAAAATAAAGCATAATAGTACCTTGAAATTGGAATAAGGTGAAGGTGAAATTAAATCTTAAACGTGGCAGCAAAGCAACCAAAAATCGGGAAGAAATCCATTTTTTTCTCTTGCCCCCTAGCTCTCGGTGTCGCTGCGTTTTTCTTTTTCTTCCTTGCTTGCTTCTGTTCTGTCGTGAGTGTGTAATGTGTCTGCTCCTTTCTTTTTCCTTTCTTTTCCTTTCTTTTGAATTTTTTAATTTATTTTATTAATATAAAGAGTGGTCAAAATAGTCAATAGGGGTACAATTTAAAAATTCTTAATATTTTTATAATATATAATTTATATAACTAATTTTTTTTTTTATTTTGGGGGTACAACTTTACTCCCTTGTCCCTATACTCGGTCCGCCTCTGACCATCCCCCCTCCCCCCCAACCCAACCACACTGGGGCTGTAATTCGAGTCGAGCTCCTCGCGAGCAGCTCGAGCTCGAACTCGTTTATCAGGATTCGGCTCTACTCAGATTTGTTAACGAGTCGAGGTTGAACATAGAATAGGGCTCGTATACCTAAACAAACCTGCCCGACGAGTCGATTTCGGACACAAGATTAAGCTCATTTAAGTGTAATTTTAAACGAGCTGCTCGATCGGCTCGGCTCGTCTAGTAAATTAAACGAGTCGAGTTCGATTGGTAATTTGAGCTTGTTTAGCTAAACGAGCCGGCTCGACTCGTAAAAAAAAGCTCGAGCTCGAGTTCGGGATCACGCGGCTCGAATGACAGCCCCTCAATCTCTAATTTAATTTTATCTCTAACTTTTCTAGTTGCACCCATAAGTGATGGCATTGAACTCTCCAACCGCAATAAAAAGTTGTGAATAATTGTTGCGCGTTCAATGCTTCCTTTCACATGACTGGTTCAAGTGGTGGTGAATAATCTTCAATAACATATATATGAATCTACTTATTTTTTAATAAATTGGACTATTACAGTATTACGTAGATTTATTTGTACACAATATCTTTATCAAAGTTATATTTGTTGAATTGGGAAATTTTCCTTTAGTTAATAATTTATTAATTTATCAAAATATTAATATGTCTCTAAATATATAAAATTTCATGATCCCAAACATATTAATTTATAGCAGTTTTACTGTATATGTAATGTGGTTCGGTGGATGTTAGATGTGTGAGATTAGATCCAATGGTAGCCCGTTCAGGAAATATGAGTGGGTTTGAGGAATTCCTTTTTTTTTCTAAGAAAACTATACAAATCATATAAGTCACTATGTTTTTGTTTTGTTTTGGGAAAACGACAAATAGCTACAGTGAAATGCAGTCTTTGCCCACTAAAACAAGCACCTCTTATTTTTCACAACTAACTACATATTTTTTTTCCTATCTGATTACTATAATATGGGATTTAAACCAAAATCGTCCTGTAACTTTTCACCTTTATTGAAATGGTCCTGTATCTATTTGCTTTATTGATTTAGTCCTGTATGTTTCTAAAATTTATCAATTTCGTCCTAATTGGCCGGAAAAGGCATAAAACTGTGTCGTTTCGGTCACGTGCCGGCCACGTGATCGCGTTTTCCGGCGAGAATGTATGATGTGGCATTATTTTACGACGTGGCACGCTGAGTTGGAAATTTTGCCAATTAAAGCTTGGATTAAACCAAAATCGTCCTGTAACTTTTCACCTTTATTGAAATGGTCATGTATCTATTTGATTTATTGATTTAATCCTGTATGTTTCCAAGATTTGCCAATTTCGTCCTAAAAGGCCGAAAAAGGCGTAAAACTGTGTCGTTTCGATCACATGCCGGCCACGTGATCGCATTTTCCGGCGAGAATGTATGATGTGGCATTATATTTACGACGTGGCATGCTGAGTTGGAAATTTTGCCAATAAAAAATAATAATAATAATAATAATAAGTTAAATATTCCAACTCATTTTGCCAAAAATACATTTGAATATGGCAAAATATGATGAGCCAATTCAAAACAAAAACAAACATCTGTTTAAAGGTACTTAATTGAACAGAGTATTAATGAGCCAAAATACATAATGTGCTCACAAAAGGGCAAAAACTTCTATCTTAAACTTGATTAATGTCAATCAGAAAAGGCCAAAATATAATTCCATTAACTCTTGTCTCCACTACTCCCTTGACTAGACAAATCCATAATTTGCTTTGCCCTATGAGTAAGTTGTGCATCCGAGTAGGGCATAGGAGCTCTAAATTGGACCCTTGGTTGCAGTATAGACGGTTGTCCAACTTGTCCCATGTGTAGTTGTTGGTGAGGTGTAGGCCCTTGAACAAGTGGTTGGGGAGTTCGAAACCATCTTACTGTAGTTACTTGACTCTGTTGAGATGCAATTCCAATCTCATCATCCACCTCATCTACTTGAATTCGCTCACTCACCATAGGAGGTGCAAGCTTCAAGAAAAAAATAGGACACATTTTCAAATTAATGCATACTTTATTAGGTTTGTAAATTAATGCCAATATGTTAACTTACTTCAACATTTTGTGAATTAATGATTGTTGGAGTGTTTTCACCACCAAGCTGAGAAATATTTCCACCTTCATTCACCTAAAAAAGAAAATTCATATTAAATTGTTGTATATTAGAATCAAATTAATATTAAAAAATTAAATCAAACCTTTTTCTTTACGGGTGGTTTCTTTAAACTTGGGGCATTACCCTTTCCCCCTTCTATCACCAATCCTACATTTCTCTTTCTTGTTGATTTCTTCACATTAGATGGCCCTTCTCCTTCTACCTGCAACCCAACATATAATCAATAAACAATAAATAAGCTAATGACTAAAACAATAATCAAATATTCAATTAATCAGACTGTTAATTACCCCCTGTTTTGCACAAGTTGCTGAATTATGTCCCTTGCCTCCACACCTCTTGCAAGTGACTGTTTTTTGTTGTCTTTTCAACCTTGTGCCCTTTTTATGTTTGATTTCCTTTTCACCATCTTGTAGTCTTCTTTTTGTTTCTTGTCTGCCTTTCTTGGATTTGTTACCAAAATTTGGGGGCAATGGAGGAATAAACAGAGACTCCCCCCACAGTTTATCATAACTTATCCCCTTGATTGGATACTTGTACGTTTCTTTGTACATATCAACACTGTAGAATTGATGTACAAAGTCTTGAGGATCCAGATTCTCCCCAAGTATTGCACATATGGCATGTGTGCATGGAATACCACTCAATTGCCATGCTCTACAAGTACAAGTCCACTGCTGCAAGTCAACTGTATATTGCCCCCCATCAAAGCATTTAACTTGATAATGGATATTAATGCTCTTAATTGGTATACAATCAGATACCCTTTCCATATTCCTCTCCAATATCTGCCTGATTCTAGGACATAATTTCTCATTCCACTTCAGATTAGCATGATCTCTGTTTTTTACAAGTCTTTTCACTAGATACTCTCTTATCCACTCAAGCATTGTTATTATGGCCTTATCCCTTGCAGCTAAGATATTTGAATTGAAAGACTCACAAACATTGTTCAATAACATGTCACACTTGCTTTTCTCACTGAAAAATGCCTTGGACCACTCACTTGGGGGCTTTTTCTTAAACCATTCCCAAGCTCCCTCACTCAAATTCTTAAGATCATTCATTTTTTCCTTAAATTCACCCTCAGTGGTACTAGAAGCAGCTCCCCACATAACTTGTTTAAATGCTTGCCCCCTAAACCCAGCATTTTTTAAATTGTTATGCATATGCCTAACACAATATCGATGATCTGCACCTGGGAAAACAACTTGAAAGGCTTGTATAAGTCCTTTTTGTTTATCAGACATGAAGGTGAACTTGTCTGCTTCAATTTCTAGGTCATGCTTAAGAATAGTCAGAAACCATTCCCAAATCTCCCCATTCTCTTTATCAACAACAGCGTAAGCAACAGGGAATAGATTGTTATTCCCATCAACCCCTACAGCAGTGAGTAAATTACCCCCTTGTTTCCCCTTCAACCAACAACCATCAACCCCTAGAATTGGTCTACAACCACCCAAAAAACCCTTTTTTAAGGCATCCCAACAGATATACATCCTGCTAAATCTAGTCACTCCATTATCAACTTCTGTTCCAAGGATAATAGTAGAACCAGGGTTTGTTTTTCTAAGTTCTTCAGCATATGACCATAACTTAGAATATTGAGCATCAGTTTCCCCTTCTATCTTTTTCACAGCCTTCATCTTAGCCTTATAAGCCTGTGCTAAGGTTACAGTACATCTAATATCATTAGATGTTTCTAACACAAACCCAGGAATGTCCCTCCCCTTATCACATTGAAACTTATGAAAAAATTTCTTACTCAGCCATGTAGAAGTCACATTCTTAACCTTTTGAGAAGGTGCACACTTATGCTTATCATTCATACTTCTAATCTGAAAGGAATGCTCATCAGACATCTTCAAGCAATTAATTTTCCACTCACAGTTAGTACTAGCACACTTTGCATAAATCCTAATAGCATCATTTTTAGGAAAACATATGCTTCTTCTACATTTAATTGCATGAGATTGGGCTGCAAACTTAAACTCTTGTTTGGTTCCAAAAATTTGTCCAACCACAAACTCAGGATTAAAAGAAGTTTTTGGGTTAAACATAGTGTAAATTTCTCGCTCATTCTCCTCATCACTTACTCTACCCTCATCAAAGTCAAAGTCATTATCCCCATCAATCATATCTTTTTCACCCTCACCCTCACTCTCACTTGGTTCACCATACCCAACTTCTAAAAGAGGGACAAATTCAGTGCTTTGAACCACATTAAATGGATCAATTCCAGCCAGATCCTCCTCAACATTAAGATGTTCCACATTAGACTCAAATACCTCATCATCATCAGTATCAAATAACTCATTCCCTATGACAAAGTCAGAATCCTCAAATGACTCATAACCAGTGTCAACTTCACCATTTTCCACCTCAACTTCATCATCCTGAAGTCCTACTTCATCTCCTTCTACTTGCACAAACTCAACATATATATGCAACTCTTTGTATACCAAATACTTAAGTGCCCATGTTGTAATATCACTATCATCAATTAACAACTTAAAACTCTGATTATTCAACTTTAGATAATATCTTTTCCCCTTACCTTTAACCTTGGCTATCCTACAATATTCATCAAAGTCACTGAAACAAAGTTCATCAGCCTTTACCCAATCAAACACTAGTGAATCACCCCCGATATATTCAGTCAAAGGCAAATTGTTGAAGGTTCTAGTCTCAAATGTTCCCCCAAAATATAAGGTCAAACTGAGATTTTTACTATTTGAGTCTGTAAAATAGAAAAAAAAAATCAGAATAACAAACAAATGAAGAAGAGATTAATTTACATGCCAACACACAACTACAAAAATCAATAAAAAGCAAAAAATATGAACCCCCACATAATACGAACAAACAACAATAATATATTAATACCCATATATTTATTTAACAAAAAGCAGAACCCACCGAGCATCCAAAAATTTTCAAAACCAATAAAATCATGAAAACATACCATATATTGGAGCTGACCACTTCCTTGCGCCTTCCGACGCACAAACACCATGGTTGCGATGAGAGTTCTTCGATTTGAGGGGTTTTAGGTGGGGTTCAATTTGGGATTTTTTTCTTTAGGGTTCTGACATGGTTCTTTGGTTGTTTAGATTAGATCTAGTTCTTTAGTTTTGACTCTTTCTTTTAAGTATATACGTTTTTTAACTTCTAATCTAATTTCTAAGGATTTTAAATGTTAAATTAATTTTAACTGTTTTATTTTATATTAATTTTTATTCAAATAAATGAGTTGGAATATTTAACTTGTTATTATTATTTTTTTTAATTGGCAAAATTTCCAACTCAGCGTGCCACGTCGTAAAATAATGCCACATCATACATTCTCGCCGGAAAACGCGATCACGTGGCCGGCACGTGACCGAAACGACACAGTTTTATGCCTTTTCCGGCCAATTAGGACGAAATTGATAAATTTTAGAAACATACAGGACTAAATCAATAAAGCAAATAGATACAGGACCATTTCAATAAAGGTGAAAAGTTACAGGACGATTTTGGTTTAAATCCCACTATAATATCATTCTCCCCCATTTTATGACAACTTTGCCCTCATATGTTATAAACCAACACCTATTTACTTCAAAATACTTTTCGAGTTTGTCAGAGAAATGTCGAACCTGGAACAAGGGTCAGGCTCGATTTATTCTCTCCTTGGGCTTGATGATGGTGGTCATGGCTCACGATGGGTCTTGTGGCCATAAAATTGCGGCGGTGCAGGTGCAAGATCCAAGATCCGATAATTGGGTTAAGAGATTTCCAATCCACGATTTTGATTTTAGGTTTCAGTGATTCAGCCGTTGGGTTTTTGCTGTCGAAGCGAATCGAGACTGCCTCACAGATAATATTTGAAGTCGGATCTGAAGTCATGTCGGGGGGCGTACGGTGGTAATTCCTAGGGGTGTAAACGAGACGAGACAACTCGTGAGCTACTCGAGATCGACTCGTTCAAAACTTGGTCAACACTCGACTCGAATAGGCTCGAATCAGACTCGAACTCGGCTCGATATAGTAACGACTCGAATCGAGATACCCGATACCCGACTCGACAAGCTCGTGGATACTCGGAATATTTTCCATCTATAATTAGTTTGTAATATAATTTATTAATATAATTAAAGAATTATTAATAAAATAAATATAATTACTATATTGAATAAATTAAATTCCTAGTATTTGTTAGTTTGGAGATTCTAGTAATAATATACAGAATAAAGAAAAGCCTTGTTACTTTCATCCCACATCGGTCGGTTAGAGGATATTGAAGGTGAGAGTCAAGCTTAAAAAAAAGAGGTGAGATGAAAGAGAAGTTTGAATATATCTTTCATTCCACACCGATGGGTCAGAAGATATTAGGGGTGGGAGGCCTTTATAAAAGAAGAGGCGCTTCACATCATATTTTTAGAGCTTGTTTTTTAGCTTCTTTCGAGCTTAGTTTGAGCCCAATTTCGAGCTTAGTTTGAGCCCTGTTACGAGTTTAAACCGAGTTTGAGCTTGAGTTCGAGTTTGAAACTTGCTATTGAGTTCGAGTTTGAAACTTGCTATTGAGTTCGAATTGAGTTTAAATTTTACTATTGAGTTTTCGAGTCCAATTTGGGCTTCACAATTGTCTATCAAATTCTAGTCGAATATATTGATACTCGAACTCGATTCGCATCATTTACACCGAGTCATTCCTTATTTTGGTGAGATTTGATGGTGATCTCATGCCAAAGTTGTTGGATGTGATTTTGGGCCGAATTTCAGTGATTTGGGCCTTGTAAATTCTGAATTCGGGCTCAGAATTGAGTTTTTCTGCCACGTACTTTTGAAAACAATTCAAATAGAATGACCCATATTATTAAGACAACACATCAGATCCCTTTTTCTTGATAATAGCCATCAGCAAGTAGATAATGAACTTGATTTTATAATTTGACCGTAAATCAAAATCGCAAATTTCAAAATTGTAGTGATATATAGAAATATGAGAACTTATCTTTGACATTAATGATCATCTTTTAGGTTTTCGGATGAAATAGTGGTTTGAGTTTTTTAAATTTAATTGACTGTAATTTTTAATTTGTACATTTCACTGGTGATATCACAATAACTAATATTTTTATCAAGACAAGTAATAATGTTATCGTTATAGATGATTATATTATTTGAATAATTAATTTTTAAATTATTATCGTGGATTTATGGCAGAGATTGATTACTTAGTTGACCCTATTCTAAACTTCTAGTTGAACAAGTGGTTTAAGTTTCAAATGTTAAACGGGTTAGTCCTAGCGGTTAGAAATTTCTTGACTTCTGACTAAATCTCCGCCAAAACCCGAATTTAAACGGGCTAGGAAATATCGGCCTAACCCTAACCCTAACGGGCTTCGGGCTAAACGGGCTAAACGGCCTAAATATTAAAAAATCTATTTTTTTATTTTTTTATAAGTCATAAACCAAAAAGAAACAGTAACAATATATTTTATATATATAGTAACAAATATACTATAATAAATATAACAAAAAATACACTTTTATATATATATATACACACACTATATTAACAAATACAGTAATAATATATATTATATATTACATATATAATATTAATATATATAATATTAATATATGTTATAATATAGTATTACTCTAAGTTGAAATTAACAATATATATATATATATATATATATATCGGGCTTCGGGCTAGTCCTAATGGGCTTCCACTACCAAAATTCACACTTTAGCCGACGACTTAAAGTGGTCGGCTAAACCCCAAATTCGTCGGCTAATCACGCCAGCCGTCGGCTAAAAAACCGTCGGCCGATATTCGTCGGCCAAAGTTTAGCCGACGACTTTTTTGGTAGTCGTCGGCTAAAGTTCAAAGTTTAGCCGACCACTACAGCAAGGTTGTCTGCTAAACCTGTTGGGAAAAAAAAAAATTTAGCCGACGACCTTATCGAGTCGGTCGGCTAAAACTTGATTATTAAAAAAATAAAAAAAACTTTAACCGACGACTTTTAGATATGTCGTCGGCTAAAACCTGTTTTAAAAAAAAAATAGACTTTAGCCGACGACCGTCTTATATGTCGTCGGCTAAAACCCTTTTTAAAAAAATAAAAAATAAATTACTTTAGCCGACGACCTTTGTAAAGTCGTTGGCTCAAACCTAATATAAAAAAAAAAATTAATTCAGATTTTGGGATCCCAAAATCTGTATTTTTTGCACCTGCAATTTTTATACACCAGCTCTCATTATCAACAACAATCAACGCGCAACACATTCAACTAATACAATCAATAATATGCCCAACATTATATGCAACACAACGCACAACACATTCAAGAACATTAATTTCATCAACATACTAGTAGCGTCAATAAAATCACTTACACAATTGTAACACAAATATAAATATACAAGAGTACTACAACAACACAACTACAATCCACTGCCAAAATCATCTAAATGTCGAAATGTAGTAGTAGAAGGATTACCACCATCCCCTAGATCCTCGTCACGAGGCTGTGAAGATGGGGTCTGTCCGAAGAGGAAGGCGGTGGAGCAGGTGCCTGCAGTCGAGCTTGAGTAATGGTCTCAGTCAGCGTCATCATATAGTCCATCATGGCCTGCTGCTGTCTCTGGAAACTCTCTAACCGCGACTCAGTCCTCTGCTCGCTCTCATGTAACCGCGTCTGAGTCCTCCTTTCATTCTCAGCTTGGAGCTCCCTCTCCGCCCTCAACTGCTCCTCGAGATAGGCAGTCCGTGCATCCGTCGCGAGGCGGCTGGGCCGGGGGTATCTTTCAATACATGGTGACCCTCGGCTCCCATCATCTTAGTGCGGTACCGACTACCTCTAGGAGGGTAGACGGTACCCCACACCCTAGCGCGAACATAAGGATCGACCTGATCGATCTGTCCAATGGCAGAATTGAGGTCGGTCTCCGCTAAGTCCGGATACTGCTCCCGAGCAATCTCATCAAGCATCCTCTGAGACTCCTCCCGCACACGCTCCTAGGTTAATATGAAAATAAATATTTCAATATCAATAAAAGTATGATACAAATGCATTTATTTTATTACCAAAATAAAATAAAAAAAGACTTACATGCTCCTCGAGACGGTTCGGAAATGCTTTCTGAGTCACGTAGTCAAATGCGTCCAACGAATCAGAAGAAATGGCCTCGTGCGCAACTCTGGCTAACGACCGAACCTGATCGTGATGGTCAATGCAAGACGATTGGTCGTGTTGGTCAAGCTAATCGCCTTCAAAAAAATATTATTTAGAATCGAGTTCATATTCAGAATTCAAAAAAAATAAAAACTGAAATATTATTATTTTTTATTAATACTAGCAGTTTTTTAATAAATAAAATACAATATTCAAATTTTTATTTTTTTTATGGAAAATAATATTCTAGTTTTTATTTTTATTAAAATAATTTATTTCCACTTTTGAATAAAAAATTCTGATTTTTAATATTAATAATATTCCAGAATTTAAAAATAAATACCTGAAGTTCCGATTTTTTCTAATTTAAATAAATCGGTACTTCAAGTATTTTTTAAATTCTGAAACATTAATTTAAAAAAATCGAGTTTATATTTAGAATTCAAAAAAATAAAAGCTGAAAGAGAAAGAATTAAATGAGGGTATTTTAGTCATACCATGAACTCTGGGTCGCGAAAATGGGCGCGTAGCCACTTCCACTCGTACTCCCGGAACTTGAATTTTTCCGGGGTAGCCTCTCGGGTATCACCCCAGGCTGTCCAGAACATGTGCATCTCATTTTTCCAAGATTTGTACCTACAACACACATTGCACAACATATATCATTCGTAAGAAAAAAATTACGCAAACAATATAGATACAAAATAAATTAAAATGACTTACTTGGTAGACTGCACCTCGTCACACCAAGTACGTAGTAGAGAGTCGGGAATGACAAACCACACCTATGAACAGCATAAATACGCAATAATTTAAAAACATCACATATTGCATTTTCAAGAACTACGTGTTGATTGAAAAACATTTATTAAATATTTATTAACTTACCGACATAGCATTGTTCAAAGCATCCTTCACGCACTGCGGCACGTCCCCCCAATCGGGCCACAAAACGGGGACTCTGTCCCGAATGACAAAGCCAATATGACGTCGCAGCGTCAGAAGACATCACCGGCCGTCCGTGTCTGTCTAGAGGAATCTCATAACGGCCATGCTTACTTACGTACGAGTCGAGCGCCAGACCCTTTGCTGGGCCACGAGTCTTCTTCTTTTTCTTCTCCTCCTCGACTACATTTTTCCCCTTCTCCTTCTCCCTCTCTATCTCCTCGTACAGTTTTGTCTTCGAAACCCGACAACTCCGCCAAAACATGTTGTCTGGCCAAGACTCGTAGACATACGCCTCGTCAGGGCTAATCAATCGAACGGGAACTCGGACTCCCGTCTCATCGACCTCTGGAATAGTCGGAACCATCGGAGGCATGAATAGAGTCGGTGGCGGACCGTGGGGCACCGCGGACGAGGAACTCCGTACATCTCCTGATGTGTGAGGGCTAGACGTGGGTCGGTGGATGGGAGGCATACGAGTCTCCGGCTGCGAGGGGGTCGGCCGTGGTGTCTGAAAGGATAAACGCCGCGCTAGTGCAGCGGGCTCATCTGTCGCCCTAAAAAAATCGTCAGCGTTCATGCCGGTAGCTTCTAGTATCAGGCGGGCACGAACGCTGCTCTTAGATATGTATAGTGTACCGGGATCCGCCTTACTAGAGGTTGCCGAACTCCCCCCCGAATCGGGAGTGGTCGACTTTGTCGACTTCTTCCCCAACGCTTTCTTTATTCTATCCATAATTTAAACAAATAAATCAAATTCACAACTCAACACAACAGTAATTATCAATGCCATACCACGTTAATCTTTCGATTAACGCCGGCTATAAAATTCCTTCCTCCTCAAACAAATTCATCAAATATTTCATCAAAACTCATTACACAATTTACCTAATTCATCAAATAATCTAAACAAATTCATCAAATTCACAATTCAACACAACAGTAATTATCAATGCCATACCACGTTAATCTTTCGATTAACGCCGGCTATACAATCCCTTCCTCCTCAAACAAATTCATCAAATTCACAACTCATTAAACACAAAATATTGAAAATACTAAATTCATCAAATATTGCATCACAACTCATTAAACAATTTATCTAATTCATCACATAATCTAAACAAATTCATCAAACAAATACAATAAATTCAACAAACAAAATAAAAAAAATAAGGAAAAGGGTTACCGCGGCCATTGTGGCGGCGGCGGGCGTCGGGCGGGCAAGGCGGACGGGCCGGCTCGTCGGGCGGTGGGGCTGGGGCTCGTACAGGCGGCGGGACGACGGCCGAGCGGGCGACGGTTGGGTGACGGGGGTTGGGGGCTGGGTGACGATCGGTGGGACGGGGGCTGGGTGACGATCGGCGGGACGGGGGCTAGGTGACGGGCGGTTGGGGGCTGGGTGACGATCGGTGGGCGACGGCTAGGTGACGGGCGACGGATAGGTGAAGGAGAAAATAATAAAAGTTAGGAAGGAGAAAACGTATAAAAGGTGGGGGTTTAGCCGACGACAAGATCTACGTCGTCGGCTAAAGTTTTTTTTTAAAAAATAAATTATACTTTAGCCGACGACATTCCAATAGTCGTCGGCTAAACCCCACCAATGACCCGACCGTGTTAGACAACACGGTCGGGTCAGACATACAGCGTGTTTTCAATTTCTGGGCAGGTGCGATACGGGCCGTGTCGTTGGACACGGTCGGGGGTTTAGCCGACGACTCTATTCATGTCGTCGGCTAAAGTGTAACCTTTTTTTTTTAAAAAACTTTAGTCGACCGTGTCAGGAGACACGGGCCGTGTCGCTCCTGCCCAGAAAGGGAAAACACAATGTATGCCTGACCCGACCGTGTTGTCTAACACGGTCAGGTCATTGTTGGGGTTTACCCGACGACTATTGGAATGTCGTCGGCTAAAGTATAATTTTTTTTTTAAAAAACTTTAGCCGACGACGTAGATCTTGTCGTCGGCTAAACCCCCCGTTTTTTTAATAATATTATTGATATTATATTAATGTTATGATTATGATTATTATTATTACTATTCTTTTAATTATATTTAACAAATAAAAATATACATCTACTAAATTTATGGCTCATAGTTTGAGTCATCACTACAGTCTGTCTCATTATCTGAGTTGATATCCGGCAACATATGCCTCAAGTCGTCCACATTATTGTCATCAGAATTTTCAAGTAATTCGTTTGTATCAACGTCAACGCGTACGCGAGCATCACCACTGAGTCGGACGACTCGCCCTTCAGAACATTATTCATTGTAATTGTCGTTGATGGTGGAATATTTGTGTATTTGGCTCTTGATAAGCATCATCGTCATCGCACTGTTGTTTCTCCCGGTGTAAAGACTAAAAATATTCCTCGTTGTCACAACGTTCACTATCTTCCATGTGCCTTTCTTCACCAAGTCGTCCAAATAATACACCGACTTTGCTGATGTAGCAAATACAAAAGGATCACTTTCATACCATGAAGTGGAAGTGTCAACAGATAACAGCCCGTAGTCGTCTTGCATATCGGTTCCAAGACTGGTGTCGTACCATCGACACTTAAACAAGTAAATTGTCATGCCTTCCACGTAAATTAGTTCTACCACTTCCAAAAGAACACCGTAATATCCACCATCTATCATAACCCCAGAATTTTGACATCTTCTTTTTTGGTCTCTCTCAAGGCATACGAATGTGACACCGTTGACTTTGGCCATCGAATAAAATCTTGACATAACCGGCTTCATAAAAAGAAGCATAAGTTCACGCGACCAGTTAGGGTGTCCGTCATCTTGTATGTTTGTCATCTGTCGTAAATAAACTTTTTATGTAAAAAAATATCTTAAGTCCAAAATGCAATAACAACTGAATGTATACGTACCCATTCTCCAAAATAGTCGGCAAAAGTGTCATTGTGGAATCTAGTGTCACCTCGCACCATATCGCATGACAAGTGGATGTCTTTCGAGTACTGAACTTCTGGACAATTGAGCAATATCCACCAATGTACAATTCGTGACTCGTACGGGTCTAATTGTCTTCCTGGCAACCTCCCATAGACGTCAACCTCAGTGGATATGATAGAAAGGTTGAATTGTATTTTATCTGCTGGAATAGAGCGGGAAGGGGGCTCGAAGGTGCCCCAATACAACTTGATATGCGTAATACACTACGACGCAAGGTAAGATTCTGCAATGCATCCTTCTGGTGCAGACTTATTGGCCACGGAGTCTTTGTAATCACCGAGTTGCCTGTAATATTGTCATTGTGTTAGAAATCATACTTAATTTGAGGTGAGGCATACAAAATTATGTTACTTTTCAACCGGGTACATCCACGTGTAGTGCACTGGACCAGTGACCAATAATTGCCGGGGAAGATGGATCATGAGGTGAGACATGAGGTCAAAAAAGTTTGGAGGAAATATTCGCTCAAACTTGCACAAGATATAGATGATCTCATCTTGCATTTCACGCAAATTAGATCTCTTCACTTCTCTCGTACATAATTTCTGGAAAAATCTTGACAATGCAACACACGGCTCGACCACCTGTTTTGGTAAGTACGGTCGAATAAATACCAGAAATAGGCGTTGGAGTAGGATATGACAATCATGACTCTTCAAACCAGTTAACTTGTTCTCCCTGAAATTAACACATCTTCCTATATTTCCAGCATACCCGGTAGGATACCTAGCAGTCTTTATCTAGCAAAATATCTCAGTTCTCTGCTCGGCAGTGATGGTGTAAGCTGCCTTAGGCATTTTTTGTTTGCCCTTGACAGTTTTCAACCACAAATGTTTTCTTATGCTCATTGCTTCCAAACCTTTGCGTGCTTTTGGCCCGTCTTTGGTCTTTCCATCCCAACCTAAGGTTGTCCCAACCACACTTTCGCAAACATTCTTTTCAATGTGCATGACATCCAAGAAGTTCCTTATCGCAACTTGGACCGGTAAGGCAATTCCAGAATATACTTTTGTGCGACCAATACTTATACCTCGGGCCTTTCAGGGGTTCTTGCAATCACATCGGGATGGTTGCTAAGTGACCAAAATCGTACTCATTAAGAATCGATAGTATTTCATCACCTCGTCCATCGCCGTGGTGGCTCGCCCATTTCTACGGTGCCATCAAATGTTGCGGCATCCATACGCCACTCATGTTCCCTCTCAAGCCATATCCGATGACGCATTCGGATAACTTTCCTCTGATGGTACCTAGCACAATCGCATTCAAACACACTTGGACAACCTCTATATCCGCTAATAACAGATCCAGAAAGATTCCATATCTTTGGAAAATCACTAATAGTGCCGATACACATGGCGTGCAAGTAGAACGTCTCGGACGAATAACTGTCGTACGTGGGATGACCTTGCTCCCACAATAATTTCAGCTCCTCTATCAAATGTCTCATATACACACCGATACACTTTCCCGGATATCCCGGCCCCAGGACTAACAAGGTCAACATATTATACTCCTTCCGCATACACATCCACGGAGGAAGATTGTAAGGAATCACTACAACAGGCCATATGGTATATGAAAGACTCATGTTACCAAAAGGGTTGAAACCATCAGATGCAATCCCGAGCCTCACATTTCGGATATCTGAAGAAAAATTCGGATACTCCCTATCTATATGCTTCCACGCCTCTCCATCTGAAGGGTGTATCATAGTATCCCTGTCATTAGTGCGCGGCTCGGCATGCCATCTCATTGCTTTTGCCGTGTGAGGAGACATAAAAAGCCGTTCCAACCTGTCCTTCAGTGGAAAATACCAAAGTATCTTCACCGGTTTCTCTTTTCCAGAAGGAGTGATCCTATATCTCTCTGTATCACATACAGGACATCTCGTGAGGTCTTCATTAGGATGCCCCCAAGATAGAACACAATCATACATGCAGACGTGGATCTTAATGTAGGAAAGACCAAGATCTTTCAAAATTCGTCTCATTTTTGAATATGTATTAGGATGATGATGACCCTGTGGAAGCATATTACTCGTAAGCTCCAAGTAATCATCTACAGACTTGATGGATGATTTGTTTTCCACCTTTAATCTCATCTTTTCCATGACACAATCAAGAACAGTCATGTTACACCCTGGGTATAGTGGGGTCTGTTGGAGTTGAATTAGCTTGTTGTACCTGTCAAGCCCAGCAGTATTGCAAGGCAACGGTCTACGGGGTCGTGGGATTGGCTCAGTTGGTACAAACGTCTCGGAAAAACCAAACACATCATCAATCAACCTTCTCTTCGGATCGGTGAACCCGTCGTTACCACTAAATTGTCCGTGATCATACGGAATAACAGAATTCGGTGCTTCACCGTGGTATATCCAACATGTATATTTACTCCAAAAACCATTCTTCTTTAGGTGTTCCCAGACCTCATCAAATGGAAAACGAAACATATCACTGCGACATCTACATTTATTACACGGACATTAGTGCAACGTATTACCACTGTCGTGCTCTTTTACAAATCTCATAAACTGCTTCATCCCATCCATTACACTTGGATCCCATTTTCGTAACCCAATCCAACTCTTGTCCATCCTGAAAATGTATACATTTTCCAATATTAATCCAACTAACTAATATTGTTCAAATTATAAATGAAATCACAACAAACAATTAATCATAATGATTATCATCATAAAACTTAATCGTTTTACATAAAAGCTATCGAACGTAACATGAATAATACAAAGTTTCGAAATCACAATAAAAAATACAATAAAATACGTACCTTAATCGAAATGGTGATTATAACAACCGGTAGAAACCTTCGTCACTCCAGCTAGCACAACTCAAAGTAGCAACTCACATGTTTTTTTCGGGAATAACTGACAGGATCGGGAATAGAAATGTGCTCTTTAGCGGGGAGAGGGGCAAGATTGGGTTGGTGTTCCCTGAACTATATATAATTTTCACTTGGAGGTTTAGCCGACGACTTGATCTAGGTCGTCGGCTAAACGTCATTTTTTATTTTCGAAAGGCTTTAGCCGACGGCCTAGATCTTGCCGTCGGCTAAAATGTGAATTTTTTTTGGGGAAAGGGTTTTAGCCGACGACTTGATCTGGGTCGTCGGCTAAAACCTTTTTTTTTTTGGGAAAAGGTTTAGCCGACGACCGAGATTAAGTCGTCGGCTAAATTTTTTTTTTTTCCGTCGGCTAAACGTTATCTCGGTCATCGGTTAAACCTCTTTACTATAGCCGACGACTATTTTGCACTTTAGCTGACGACCTCGGTCAAGTCGTCGGCTAAAACCCTTTAGCCGACGGCAACCCGAGTCGTCGGCTAAAGTGCACAGATTTTAACGACACTTTATAGTCGTCAGTAGTTTTTTCGTCGGCTAAAGTACTTTTTTGGTAGTGTTCGGGCTAGCCTAACGGGCTAAGCAGTCCAAGCCAAAAGCCGAATTTAAATGGGCTAGGAAATATCGGCCCTAACCCGGTTTTTTGGCGGGTTAAACGGGCTAGCCCGCCGGGCCTGGGCCCGTTTAACATCTCTACAACAAATTTAATTGGATAGATGTGTGATTCTGGTTCATACATTTTGCTATAATTACCACAATTAATAATATTATTATCGAGACAAGTAATGATATTATCGACATAGGTAATGATATTATCTGAATAACTATTTCTTTAAACACTATTATGTAGTTGTATAGTGATTAATTAGTTGGGTGGTAATTCGAGACTGAGAAAGTGAGTAGAGAGATGAGTATCGATTACTTGGGGATTATAGAGAGAAATGGGATAGAGAGAAAGGAGGGAGTAAAAAGTTAATGTTTGTACCAATTAATTAAGGTGGTAATTTTGGAGAGAGAGAGAGAGAGAGAGAGAGAGAGAGAGAGAGAGAGAGAGTGGATAAAGCGAATCGGGAATAAAAATTTGGATGGTAATTATCGAGTGAAAAAGTCGGTAGCGAGATAAGGGAGTAAAATATTGAATGTTAATATCGATTACTTGGGGTGGTAATTCTAGAGAGATAAAGCGTGTAGAGTGATAGAAGAACAAAAAATTGAATGTGGTACCGATTACTTGAGGTAATAATTCTAGAGAGAAAAAGTGAGTAGAGAGAGGGGAAGTAAAAAGTTGAATATTGGTACTAATGACTTGGGGTGGTAAGTTCGGAGAAAGAAAGTGCGTGGAGAGATGTGGGAGTACAACGTTAAATATTGGCACCAATTACTTGGGATGGTCATTCTAGAGAGAGAAAGTGTGTGGAGAGGTGTGGGAGTACAACGTTAAATATCAGCACCGATGAATCGAATGGTAATTCTAGAGTGATAAAGTGGATAAAGCGATGGAGGAATAAAATATTGAATATTGGTACCGATTACTTGGGATGGTAATTTTAGGGAGGTAAAGTGGGTAGAGAGATAAAAAGTTGATCTTGTTTCGACCTTGTGCCGGTACGATATTTGCATAGCACTCGTATGGCAATTAGTTCTTGATGAATTACTTCTGAACGTATAGTCTCGTTGTTGCTATTAACTTAGCGTGATTTTGTGATTGACCGTAAAAAATGGATATGAATTGTGCTCATGATTATTGTTTAATTCTTTTAGTATGAAAAGAAACTTGAGAGGTCGTGGTACAGGGGGCCGAGGTCGTAGAAGAGGTTGAATCCCGAGGCCACGAGCCAACACGCGACCTAATGTGGAACAAAGTTCGACAGGCAGTGAATCACCTACTGGAAACCATTTGCACCACATCGAACAACATGAGGGTGCACACGTCAATCCTTATGTACTTATGCAGGGCATGATGGCCCAAACGACTGATACATGGTGGCTTTTTGTGAAACCGGCTAATGGCTTGTGCAAGTGAGATGAATTTTGTAACACCCACTAATTTAGAAGTAAACTAAATGTATTAATTCTTTATAAAGTGCATATTAAATAATAACTTAATTTTAATTTTTAGTTGGTCTATAATTAATTATTGAGTCCAATCATTATAAGTCTAAATTCATGAGAAATATCATTTCATATATCTAATTGATGCATTAAGCCCAATGTTCACAAGTCCATTTTAATTAATTCTAATCCATTCATTTTATAATTTTGGGCCAGCAACCAATTTCCGTGGATTGGGCCCAGCTTAAGCCCACAGCATGTTACATTACCCAAACCACACTCCTGCATACACGATCAGAATAAGGGGTTGAGGGTTCTGCACGTTCACACAACCATCTTAGAAACATTTACTTTTCTTAGTACATTTCTTTTACTTAATCATCTTGTCGCTTAATCACCTTAATCGATCAGCTATATTTTATTGTTTACTTTCTACTTAATGATCTTAATAATGTCTTTTTCATTAAGCAACTTTTGGGGTGTCCTTACCATTAAGACAGAAATACTTCCCCAATATACCAAAATTACCCTCTTTAATAATAAAATAATTGAGTATATATAGTATAAATTATCATATAATCTTAATTATAATTGAGTATATATAATATAAATTTAAAATATATATTAATATTATACATTTAAAATTCATAAAATATAAGCTATTTATTGATAAAAAATTAATATAACTATATATTAAAATATAACTTAATATATTTATAAAAATATTGTCTGATTATTTAAATATACCTGAAAATTATAATATGATTTATAAATATAAATATATTATATTATAAATTAAAATATATATTATTTTATATTATATAAATTGATTTTTTTATATTGACTATTAAAAAAATTAATATAACTATATATAATAAAATATAACTTAATATATTTATAAAAATATTATCTCATTATTTAAATATACTTGAAAATTATAATATAATTTATGAATATAAATATATTATAATATAAATTAAAATATATATTATTTTATATTATATAAATTGATTTTTTTTATATTGTCTATTAAAAAAATTAATATAACTATATATAATAAAATATAAAATAATATATTTATAAAAAAAATGTCTGATTATTTTCATAGACCTAATAATTATAATATGATTTATGAATATATATATTATAATATAAATTAAAATATATATTATTTTATATTATATAAATTGATTTTTTTATATTGACTATTAAAAAAATAATATAACTATATATTAAAATATAACTTAATATATTTATAAAAGCGTAAAGGGATCTTTGAGTCATAGCGGCTTGTCTAATTATTTAAATATATCAAAATTATAATATAATTTATGAATATATATTATAATATAAATTAAAATATATATTATGTTATATTATTTAAATTGATTTTTATATTGACTATTAAAAATTAATATAACTATATATATTAAAATATAACTTAATGTATTTATAAAAATATTGTCGATTATTTAAATATATCGAAAATTATAATATGATTTATGAATATATATTATAATATAAATTAAAATATATATTATGTTATATTATTTAAGTTGATGTTTTTATATTGACTATTAAAAAATTAATATAACTATATATATATATATTTAAATATAACTTAATATATTTATAAAATATTGTCTGATTATTTAAATATACCTGAAAATTATAATATGATTTATGAAAATATATTATAATATAAATTAAAATAAATATTATGCCATATAATTTAAATTGATTATATAAACTAAAATGCTCGATCCGTCCTTTATCAAAAAGGACTTAATTCATATTGAGGGGTAAAATGATCATTTCTGTCATTCAGATAGTTCATTCAGAAAAGAAAGAACAATGCGATATTTTTTCAAATCGATGATTAATCCACTCGAACACCTTAATCCATTCAATGACAAAAAAAAAAGAATGCAGTAATTAGTGGAAGTAGTGGACAGAAATGGTTACAAAAAATGATACAATCAAGAGAGAGAACAAAACTCACTTTCCGTTAGACAGCAGAAATCTCTCTCTCTCACACACACCAAAAAAAAAAAAAAAATTCTCAGTTACAGCAAAATCATCTCAAAAAGACATAGCAAATTCTCACACACCAAGAACACAAAACACGTCAGGTAATGTCTCTGTAATTTCCTACGATTTTTTTTAAACACTTCATCTCAATCCTCACAACAAACTATTCACCTTTACTCTCAATTGAAACCTAATGCCGGAGGAATTTATCTTCCCTCTTGTACAACGAGTCCCATTTCTGGTTCAGAAAATCACGCACATAAACACACACACACACACACACACCAATAGACTTCAAAATCAAAGTCCAAACAAAAAAAAGGAACCAACCTTTCATTCCATCCGAATTTCAATTTTCCATCTCCAGCCTTGCCGCTGCGGGTCGCCACCACTTTCTTCCCATCCAGTCAGCTCGCAGCATGGGTCGCCCCACTTTCTTTTCCATCCAAATCGCGACACCGCCACATACTTTCCCGGCGATCCTGGCCAATTAGCATCCTGTCGCCACCGCCAGTGCGAGCTGTGAGTTAGAGCGAAGGTCCTTCTTCATCGGTTTGTTCTGTGATTAGATGTGTGCCTCTGAAATTGAAAAAAATCGGGGGGCGTAGAGAGATCGGTCGATTTCAAATATATATATATAGAGAGAGAGATTAGGGAAGAAGTAGGCCTTTTCACATAAATAAAGTTTTTATACCCAATCTTTTCCACCCAACTTCCACTTCAGTCCCCAACTTTTCAGCGTACAATTTCACTTCAATCGGTTTCCAATATTTTACAATTAGGCCATCTTGATTAGAGGTGCCCAAAACGACCCAACCCGCCGAGTCGACCCGCCGACCTGGACCCGGCTGACCCGTGCAAGACTCGGACCCGGCCGACCCGTGCGACCCGCCGACCCGGACCCATGGTATACACGGGTGGGGTCCGGGTCGAGCTTCCCCCAACCCGTCGACCCGCCGGGTCCGACCCGTCGACCCGGCGGAAATTAAAAAAAAAAAAAAAATTCAAAAAATGGCCGTTGGACCCGGCGGGTCGGACCCGTGACCCGGCGGGTCTAACGGCTAGTCCGATTTTTTAAAAAAAAAAAATTCCTAACTATAAATACCCCCCTCCCCAACACAATTTTTCCACACCTTCAATACTATCTATCTCTCAAACTCTCATTGTTAATTGCTATACTAAATCTCTCTCTTTTTTTTCACATTTTATCATTATGTCGAGTTCTGACAAGGGAAAGGGTATTTCTACATCTCCCAAAAAATCCAAAATGTCCAAGTTCGAGCGAATGGGTCTTTGGGGCAAATCGAAGAAACCATCTGGAATAATTATTCGGGAGCCCCAAAACCAAACTCCACCCGGTTTTGAAAATGAAAGTCAAGAACCTGAATATGATGTTACACATGAAAATATCTATTACGGTACTACAACAACTACCAGTGAAGAAGAAGTTGATCTCCGGGGATTTCGACGTGTCCCGAATCGTCAACAACTGCAAAACATCGACGAAGAAATGGACCATGAAATCGATGAAGCTATGTTAAATCAAACATATGCAACATTCGAGCGCACTCTTCATGGCGTACCAACTCCGACGCAAAAATCAAAGTCAAGCGTCTGCGGCCAAGTGAAGAAGAACCTCCTTATGTTGAGGAGTTATCGTCAGAAGGAAGAAAATGTGAAAGGCAGAGGAAGCAAGAAAACTAAAGCAAGAAACAAGCTGCCCTGTTGCGAGAAAGGAGACAGATCCGTACTTTTTCAAAACACTTTAAGAAGGAAAAATGCCGGATGGTTCGATTAAGGTATCTTGCAACTCTTGCTCGAAAGAGTATCCGTATAAAGCGGGGATGGATATGGAAATTTTAAAAGGCATTTTGAAAATAACCATGCCTCGGTCACGGAGAACAAAAGTCACAAAGTCAACTCAACTTCCAACCTTCTTGGAGCCGGGCAGACGGAAATCAAGGTATGTCGAATCTCAACTTTATAAATATAATGAAAAAATTGCTAGAGAACAAATGGCAAAATTATGTGCACAAGAATCTTTACCTTTTAATTTTGCGGATAGTACGGGTTGGGAATACAGGATGCAAAATGCCTATAATCCTGCTATTAAAAGAATTCCACGTACCACAATGACTAGACAAGTAGTATACTTAGCCAAACAACATAAACTTGCACTACGAGCTTATTTTAGATCTATAAATCATATAGTTTCTTTAGCTGCAGATACTTGGGCAGATTTTAAACAAAAAAATGATTATATGGGAATAACTATACACTGGATTGATGAAAATTGGAACTTAAACAAAAGATTACTTGTGTTTAAAAAATTTAATTGTACACATAGTGCAGATAATATAGCTAGAGCAATTATTAAAATTTTAACTTTTTATTGCTTAAAAGATAAAATTTTCACAATTGGTTTTGATAATGCTAGTTCTAATAGTGCAAGTGTACCAGCATTAATACAAGCTTGCAATCCTGTTTTAGCGGGTCGATTATTTCATACTAGATGTATATGTCATATTCTAAATTTATGTGTACAAGATGCATTAAAATTTGTAGATGAGGCAATAGAACCAATTAGAAAATGTGTCTTGTTTTTACATAATCACACTAAGTTAGCTAGACAATGGGTAAAATTTTTAAAGTCAAAACAAATTCAACCCAAATTTTTTACTCTAGACGTCAAACATAGATGGAACTCAACTTATGAGATGTTAAATTCAACTAATGAATATAAAGAATTATTGTGTGAATTTTTTGATACGTATTTTCACGTAGAAGGATTTTATTTATTGCCAACGTATTGGGATGAAACTAAAGATTTAATAAAACTATTAAGGGTTTTTGAAAATGCAACTAAAGATTTAAGTGGTTGTTATTATCCCACGTCTCCTAAAGTTTTATTTCATTGTTGTTTTATTGTATCTGAAATGGATGCTTGTAGTAAATTCGAAAGATTATCGAATGCTATTTACAATATGTGTTTAAAATGGCTAAAATACTTTAATCGTATTCATGATGTTTTCTTGATTAGTCTTGTTTTATCTCCGATTTGAATTTAGCTCAAGTAGAACAATTACTTGAAATATATTATAATATTCTTAAAAATTTGGGTTTTCCTAATATTGAGGATCTTGTTGAAAGTCAAACTTTATTTGAAAATATTCTGACGTTGAACAAGTAAAAATTGATTTGAAAAATAGTTTAGAAAGCTGCTTTTTAAGAATATTCTTCTAAATATGGTGATAAGATTCAAACTCAAAAAACAAGAACTAAGACTACAAATACATTTAACATGGAATTCGACAGAATTCCCACTAACCCATTTCAACAACAACTCTATAATATAGCAAGAAATAGGGGTGGTAGTAACGTCGGTCAAAGAAATGACCTTAGTAGATATTATGCAACTAGTTTTGTGCCGGAGGATGACAATGCAGGTACCTTTGATCTGTTGGATTGGTGGAAAAGAAGGAGAACCGAATTTCCCATACTTTCCATTATGGCACAAGAAATTCTTGCAGTGCCCGCATCCACAGTCCCCGTTGAGAGTGCTTTTAGTGAAGGAGGCTATATGCTGGACGAGCGGAGATCCCAAATGACGCCAAAAAATCTCGAGACTCAAATGATACTTAAAGACGCAACAAAAGACGAGTTACGAGATCAAGAAAATAAATGGGATGACCTATTAGCGGACCAAGATGCCTATCAAGAAGGCACTACCGAAGGAGAGTCTAGTCAAATGAGTCAAACCGATGATCAAGACGACGACGACATCGACTTCGACTAAAGGTAAGTAAGGTAAGTCAGGTAAGTAAAGAACTACGTAGGGCTTTGATTCCTCACGAGGATACGTAGGCAATTTAATTTTAAGTGAAAACTTAAAATTAAATACAAGCCCATTTTTTTTAACTCTTCTCAAGTAAAAGAACTACGTGGAGCTTTGATTCCTCACGGGGATACGTAGGCAATTTAATTTTAAGTAAAAACTTAAAATTAAATACAAGCTAATTTTTTCAAATGATTTCCTTTTTCACTTATAGTTATTTTTCGTGTATAAAATGAAAACAAATAAAAGTTTTATATACATTTTTTAAAAAAAAAAAATATAGACGGGTCGACCCGTGACCCGGCGGGTCGGACCCGGACCCGTGGCCGACCCGTCGACCCGCCAACCCGTACATTTCATATGTACGGGTGGGGTCCGGGTCCTGTCCTGCCGACCCGGCGACCCGGCGGGTCCGACCCGGACCCGTGGTTGGGCACCTCTAATCTTGACTCAACAAACGTTTTGAGCACGTTCATTAGTGTTATTATTTTCTTTTATTCCCCTTATTTTTTTTTTCTCTCTCAATAATATATATACATCTATAAGTAATAAGTTAATTGATTAATTACATGATACGAGAACCAAAGGCACGATTAATACGATTCATAAGCTTTTAAGCATTTGCATTCAAGTTATCTCAATTTCAGGTGGGAATTATTACTTGTCGATTTTAATTACTTTATTTGGACTGTATATGTGATATGTTATATTTATAATTAACATGTAGTCACATATTTTTCATACCAAGTATCAGTATATGTTTACATGCAGTTGCATATTTATATGCTCAAGTTATATGTTGATATAAAAAATATTCATGCTATGTCTTCGTTACATATTGTGATTATTATTGATTTGTGACGTTCTCACGAGCAATAGAAAATTCATCCCATTTTCTATCTAAAATTTTCAGGTTAAATTGGAATGTCGAGCAACGACTTGCAAGGCAGACCGACTTATAATATATGTAATGTTATTTATTTCTTTTAATTCCGCTCAATTTTAATATGAAACATTTAACTTTGTTTTGGAAATTATTTTCAACTGCTAGATTCTTATGGTTGTATCGGGGATTTAAAACCACTTTATTTCCGCGAATGTTTTTCTTTAAAATATTAGTTTCCGTAACGACTTGAAATTTCTACAAGTTTCTTATTATTAAAAATATTCATAAAATACCTTAAATAAATCGTGTCGTTACAGTATGGTATCAGAAAAAAAAGATACTGTATATTTCTGGTACGTCGAAAAAACCTTTTTAATCTTTATAAAATATTTTTTTTCAAGAGAATATCATATGTTTGACTGCCACTACTTCGTTACTCTATTCTAAGGTAATCAATTTCAACACATGTTTATATCATACATACATTTAGCATAACATAGTTAATTTATGTGATTATACATGAATTTTGTTAGTATGGCCGGATTTATGGTGGCTCCACATAAGAAGATTGAGACAGGGTCCATCTCGCGCCTTTTGACACAAAGAGATTCTTGGGGTAATCTAGGGTTACCCGAGAATGCCCCGCATTACGTGATCGAAAGGGTACATAAATGGTTCATGTTTGGGAAGATCGGAGACCCGATTGAGGAAATAGAGCACCTGATCATAACTCTGTCCAATGATTGGAGCTACTCTATACCATCTCTGGTGAGGCAAACCGCAGGACCCCTGAGGAAAGAACAGTCGTAGATTATTTTCAGTACGCTGCTGGAAAGATTCTCGATTTGTACTCGAGACACGAGATTTTGAGGATTTTTGGGATACACAATACCTCATCGCAACCTATGGAGGAGTTTGAGGAGGTTCCCGAGCAGGACCCATAGGACGAGGATCCTGAGCTCGAGAGATGGTTGACTCGGATGACGACGATATCATCTCTTAAACTAAGCCCCCATCCCCATTCCGGTCATAGAGATCCTTAGTGGTGATGATGTGGAATAGTTGTATTGTTTGAAATTTCATGATTTTATTATTTCAGTAGTAATTATTAGTTTCAAACTTTTCTTCAAGTATTATTCAAGAATTTATGTTGGCTATTAATGTTATAATTAATGTAATATATAGTTTCTCGCAATAATTAATTCTAATATGTAATGGATTATCTTCATTTTAGTTTATGTTACGTATTAAAATATCTTTATGTCTACCTCATTTCTCGCACTCAAGAACTTACAAGAAGAACGATTCATTGGCAGGACATGGCTCCACGCGGAGCTACCTCCAATATCGATCATCGAAACCAAGCAAGGCACACATAATACGCCTTCAAATGAGAATGACTTCCCAAATCAGCAACAGTTGCTCTCTGGCTTAACCACTCTTCTCCAAGGAGGAACTATAGTGCCCCAGCTACTCAAGGACAAGTTCAGGCCAGGGTGATAAACTAGTTCAATAAGTTCAAACCACCAACCTTCCTAGGGAGGGAAGGACCAGCTGCCATCCATGAGTGGCTACTGAACTTAGAAAGCATATTTGATTACATGGCATGATAGATACTTAGAAGGTTCCATGTGCAGTCTTCCAACTCAAAAAGGATGCCAGGACCTGGTGGAACGGACCTTGGAGACTCCAAACTGAAGAAGAACGTAGGACGCTGTCTTGTGAGGGATTCAAGGAAACAATCATGGATAAGTATTACCCAAGGGCGTACAAGGCCAAGATGTAAAAAGAGTTTTTGGGCTTAACTCAAGGAGGCATGACTGTCACCGAGTACGAAATAAAGTTTAATCACATGTGTCGATTTGCACCATTCATGGTTGAGACTACGGACATGAAGGCGCAAAAATTCCGTGATGGACTTCAAAATAGAATTCGACATCATCTGGCTAGTCATGGGAAGATGAAATATAAGGAAGCTGTTTCCAAAGCCAAGGATATCTCAGCTAGCTTGGATATAGAAAAGGCTAGGGCCCTACCAGTTGTGAATTCAAACAAGAGGAAGTGGCAGGGACAGAGTAACGATAATAACAACAAGAAGGGTGGTAAGGAAGGACCATCCGGACCAAAGGCACAATATGACTACTCAACCTGCTCCAAGTGTGGAAAAAGGCACCAGGGAGTTTGCATGCAAGGGCAGAATCGTGTTATCGTTGTCATGAAGAAGGACAGTCTCTCAATACCCACAAAAGAATAATGGCCCTGACAGGAGGGTCCAGAATCAAGGTTCCGGAGGAAAGGCTCGCATGTACATTCTATTTGAGATTGACAAGGAGAAGCCCAGTACGATGTAAGGTATGTTATCTATCGCTGGAATTCTTGCTTTGGTATTATTTGATACTGGCACATTCCATTCATTTACCTCTAAGAAGTTGTTTAGCACGACTGCATTTAGAAGTAGAAAAACTTCAGAAAGCCTTGAAGTTAATGTACCAGCGGGAGAAATAATTTCTGTTGACGATATAGCTAACAGTATAACCGTAGAGATAAATAAACACTTATATTTATCCGATCTGTACATATTAGAGATGAATAAATTTGATGTAGTCTTGGGTATGGATTGGTTGGATAAGGCCGATGCAGTTTTGCATTGCGCAAGAAGGAATGTGGTCATGCATCTAGTAGTCGGAGTAGAGGTTGTTTTTCAAGGGGTTAAGCGTAGCAAAGCCCCTCCAGTGATAACAGCCATGAAATCAACAAATATATTGCGTAAGGGCAATTGTCAAGGATATCTGGTGAATATCATGGGGGAATCGACGTCGGATAAAATGATCAAAGATGACCATATTGTTAAGAATTATTCAGATGCTTTTTCAGAGAACTTGCTTGGTGTTCCACCGGATAGACAAGTGGAGTTTACAATTGACTTGGTGCCTGGAGCAGCCCCTATATCATAGGCCCCATACATGATGGCGTCAAAGGAACTACAAGAACTGAAGGTGCAAATTCAGGAGTTACTCGATATGGGCTATATCGACCAAGCGTCTCACTCTAGGGAGCACCTGTGGTATTCGTGAAGAAGAATGATGGAAGCATGATAATGTGTATTCATTATCGTGAGTTGAATCGACTCATGATAAAGAACAAGTTTCCACTTCCCCGAATTGAAGATTTATTTGACCAACTTGGAGGTTCTGGAGTGTTCTCGAAGATAGATTTGAGGTCAAGGTACCATTAAATAAAGATCAAAGACGAGGACATTCCGAAAAAGATATGGCCACTACGAGTTCTTAGTAATGCCATTTGGATTGAGTAATGCCCCAGAAGTCTTTATTTACTTGATGAATAAAGCTTTCCAACCTTATTTAGATCAGCTTGTCATCGTCTTTATAGATGACATACTAATTTATTCGAAGGATGAAGTAGAGCATGAGAAAAATCTTCGGACAGTTTTGGAGGTACTTCACAAAGAGAAGTTATATGCAAAGTTTAGCAAGTGCGAATTTTGGCTGAGGGGAGTAGCTTTTCTCGGACATGTTGTTACTGCTCATGGAATTAAAGTCGACCCAACTAAGGTGGAGGCTATCAATGATTGCAAAACACCAACTAAAGTGAATGAAGTTTGTAGTTTCTTGGGATTAGCAGGATATTATAGGAGGTTTTATTAAAGAATTCTCTAAGATAGCCGCACCGATAACATGACTAACGAGGAAAGGAGAACAGTTTATGTGGAATGAGAAGTGTGAAGAAAGTTTTCATGAGCTTAATCGGAGATTAACCTCAGCTTCAGTTTTAACAATTCCAGATCCATCGAGGGAATTCGTGATCTATAGTGACGCATCCAAGCAGGGATTAGGATGTGTTCTGATACAGTGAGGTAAGGTTATAGCCTATGCGTCAAGGCAATTAAGGCCGCATGAGTTAGACTATCTGACGCATGATTTAAAACTAGATGCAGTAGTTCACGCCTTGAAGATATGGCGATACTACCTTTACGGAGTTAAATGTGAGATCTATGACCATAAAAGCCTAAAGTATATATTCACTCAAAAGGAACTGAATATGAGACAAAGAAGATGGTTGAAATTAGTGAAGGACTGTGACTGCACAATTCATTATCATCAGGGAAAGCGAACATGGTCGCAGATGCTCTAAGCCGTAGGTTAGAGGATAATTGAATTATATATTAACTAATGAGGAGAAGTTAGTCAGAGAATTTTCAATGATGAACCTAGAGTTGGCTACACCGTTAAAGCCGGTGGAAACAATTTTAATGATGTTTTCAGTACAACCGACCTTGAGAGAGAAGATCAAGTAAGGCTAGGGTCAAGAAAATTTCTTGGTCAAAATGAAAGAGCGTATTATAGCAGGAGAGGATAAAGGATTCAGTATATCAGAAGATGGTACGATATACTACAAGGAAAGAATTTTTTCGCCCGATAATACGGAATTGAAGAACATAATTGTGGAGGAGGCACAGAACACACCGTACACTGCTCATCCTGGTAGTACAAAGATGTACCAAGATTTGAAAAGCAAATTTTGGTGGGAAGGTTTGAAAAGCGACGTGGCTGATTTTGTCAGGAGATGTATTATTTGCCAGCAAGTGAAAGCCGAACATCAACATCCCTTTGGTTTGTTAAAATCACTCCACATCCCAGAGTGGAAATGGGAACACATTACTACAGACTTTTTGATAAGCTTACCTCGGTCGGAAAGAGGAAGTCAGGCGACTTGTGTAGTTGTTGATCGTCTCACGAAGTCAGCTCATTGCATTCCAGTAAAGATGAACTTCAGAATGTATTAATATACACAGTTGTATATTAAAGAGATCGTAAGGCTGCATAGAGTACTAGTATCTATCGTCTAAGACAAAGACACTCGTTTCACATCACGTTTTCGGAAAAGCTTGCAGGAAGCATTGGGAACTAAATTAAAATTTTAGTACAGCTTATCACCCACAAACTGACGGTCAATCAGAAAGGACGATACAGATACTCGAAGATATGTTAAGAGCTTGTGCGCTAGACATGGGAAACAGTTGGGAACAGTTACTACTTTTGGTAGAATTCGCATACAATAAAAGTTTTCAGGCAACGGTCGGAATGGCCCCTTACGAGGCACTTATGGGAGAAAGTGCAGATCACCAGTTTATTGAGATGAAGTAGGTGAAAGAAAAATTTTGGGCCCGAGATAATCGAGGATACCGTGGGCGTAATCGAGAAGATCCTTGAAAGTATTAAGATAGCTCAAGAGGGCCAGAAGTCTTATGCCGACAAGCGAAGGAAAGATCTTGAGTTTAGTGTTAGAGAAAAGGTCTTCTTAAAAGTACCCCCGACTAAAGGAGTTATTCGTTTTGGATCGAGGAACAAGTTGAGACTAAGATATGTCGGACCATTTGAGATCCTCGACCGAATTGGAGATTTGGCCTATCGTTTGGCATTACCACCAGAATTCTCAGTAGTAAATATTTTTCACGTCTCATAGTTGAGAAAGTACGTTCATGATCCAAGTCACGTTATCAACTATTCAACGGTGGAAGTGAACAAAGATCTCATCTACGTCAAACAACCGTAGCGCTAATCGACAGAAAGGTTATTCCATTAAGGAATAAAGAGAGAGTGCTCGTCAAGGTTCAATGGCGAAATCACACCAAGGATGAAGCTACTTGGGAGCGTGAAGAGGAACTTCGAGCTCGCTACCCTAATTTTTTCAATCACGGTACGTATTATATTTTCTAGGACGAAACTTTTCCAACAGGGGTAGCATGTAACACCCGCTAATTTAGAGGTAAATCCTAAATGTATTAATTCTTTATATAGTGCATATTAAATAATTACTTAATTATAATTTTTAGTTGGGCATATAATTAATTATTGAGTCCAATCATTATAAGTCTAAATTCATGACAAATATCATTTCATATATCTAATTTATGCATTAAGCCCAATATACACAAGTCCATTTTAATTAATTCTAATCCTTACATTTTATAATTTTGGGCCGGCAACCCAAATATTACAATTTCTATGGATTGGGCCCAGCCTAGACCCACACCCTGTTACACTACTAATCGACAAAAACTTATCCTAAAAATAGGAGTTTTTGAGTCGCTCGCAAATATATACGAGGTAGAAGTAGTTGTGGTAAATTCTACCAAGGTCTTTTCTCTCGAGGATTGCTTAACAGGGCTTCATATAATATTCTGTATAGATTGCGAGAAATAAATACTAAAACATTCTAAAATATATTTTTAGGTTTTTAAGTTAACTAAATTAAAATGCACTATGTTAATCTAAACTATTTTTATACTAGACAATTTATATTAAGACTATTTATACTAGACTACTTATATTAAGACTATTTATACTAGACTATTTATATTAAGACTATTTTATACTAGACTATTTATATTAAGACTATTTTTATACTAGTGAGAATGAATCGAACTAAAGTGAGTTAGAACTTTGTTGTTGCCCAAAATATTTATCCGAAGATCAAATACTGCTGGAAGACGGACAACAAACAACAATTTACGGGAGCACTTCCGAGAGAATATGAATAAACACAAGATTTGCCGGGGTTGTTAGTCCCGGGCTTGAATGCTCTCGCGAGATGTTATTAATACAAATATTCGTGGATACAAGTATTAATGTGATAAATCTAAATACAATGAGTGTAAAAAGACTCTGTTAATCCATCTCTTGAGCGAAGCTCGGTGTTCTTCGTCCCTGCCGATCGTCTGCTGAATGAGAGAGGCCGAGAGAAGAAAGTACCAAAAGATAGTTGTTGCCAAGAGTAGGAGATAGCCAAGTGCTGTGTGTTTTGCTTCTGTATTGTGTGCTGAAATCGTGATAATGTCAGGCTTGTGAGGAATAAATCCGAGAGAGGTCCAAGTGCAGAGAGCCTTGTATATATAGGGGCAGTGGAGCCTTGTTTCCTAGCGGGCGATCGTCTTCCGGCCATTATAATAATGGGGCGATCGTCCTAAAGGTCACATGGGCAGTCTGCCTAAAGTCCAAGGCAGCTGCTGGCAGCCAGCTGTGCGGTCCAATGAGGAGGCAACACGCGTCCGGAGTCACTGTCACATGCGGTCCTACTGACAACTTTCGGCGGGCTTGTCGGCTGGTGGACGGATGCTGACAGCCTGTGGTCAACAATCCGTGAAATGCGGATCTTGTCTAGGCGCTGCACGTGGGCTCTGTCCTGAGGCTCGGTCTTTGCCGACTGGATGACCATCGGCTTTGAGTGGCATGGGGCGGTCGTCAAAGGTCGGTCACCAGGGGTCGGCATCGGTCGGTCACCAAGGGTCAGTCGGCAAGTGACGAGAGATGATCGTCTGGGAGTCGGTCGCCAGGAGTTGATCGCCAAGCACCGAGGGACGATCGTCTTAGATGTCGATCGCTCGGCACCGGGACTTGTCCTGGGACCTTCGGTTGGCCGATACATCTTGTCTGCGGGGCTAAGACTAGGTCGCCCGATCGCTGGTCGGTAGTTCTGCCTCGGCTGCTCGGCAGTGGCTAGGTCGCCCGATCTACGAGGCGATCGCCGGTCGGAGAGTATAATTCTCGACACAACAATTGCCCCCCAGCTTGCTCCGATGTTGAAGACATGGGGCGAGGTGGTTCTTGCTGGCGATCGTGTAAGATGCGGACGGGCGATCCATTGAGCTGACTTTGGATTCGGACTTGGGCTATCATGGTCGATTGGCTAGCTATCTTTCGGTCTTATACCTGCAAAAAACAACATTGGCCGATCCCCCTCAGAAACTTGATGGTTTCGTTTGTTTGAGGAATCGTGCACAGTCGCGGAGTTCGATGGACCGACTCCATGACCGTGTCTTGGTGCGCGAAGACATTGAGTGTCTCGTGACTCATTTTATTATGAGGGTCCTCTGTTAGGCTGTGCCTCGCCTCGTATTTAAACGAAGGGCGTGCGGTCTTGGTCTAGAGGAGTCCTTGCGCGGGGCGTCGTCGGATGAATCAACTCCACTCCTGCGGCTTGTTAGCTCTGCTTCCACCTCGGCTCACCATAAAGATGACGAACCTCGACGGTGTACGTTGAGACGGGGGTTGTGGCACGTGTCACTTTGTCCGGGTTCACCATGTTAAATGATGTACCTTGAGGGCGGGCGATCCTGTCCACTGATTAATTTTGGAGGGCCCTCAGACTACGCCGGCCTCGTATTTAAACGAAGGGCGGGCGATCTTGGCCCAAAGGGACCTTGCATGGCCGAAGCAGTCGGTTCCATCGACTACCAGGACCATGGCTTTATGATGTGCGGTGGAGGCGATCTCGTGCCTTAGTCCGTCATGTTAGATGCTGGACTGTAGATGGCGATCGTGTCCTCCGGGTTGCTGATGTAGCTTGATGATCGGTGATCGGGCTGGAAGACTGGAGATCGTCGCTCGGCTGCCGATCGTATTATTCATAGGTTGATAACGGCGACCGGGCGGGAGATCGTCGTTCGGGCGCCGATCGCACTGTTCAGAGGTTAAGGAGAAACCTTTGCCTGGCCAGGAAGTCTGCGGCTTTAGCTCGGAAGACCGCGTAGGTCCTGGGTTGGTCCTTCGTAAGATGCCTGAACATAGGCGAAAGACCATGAAATCCTCCTAGGACCACGTGGAGGGCGATCTCATCGCTTACGGGCTCGCCGTTGAGGATGATCTCGTCTACCCGGTCGATGTAGTCCGAGTCGGATTCTTCTTTCCCCTGCTTGATTCGCAGCATGCGATGGGGACCGTATGGCCGAACGGCCCTGGTGGCGAAGTACGCTGTGAAGACGTTCGCCAGATCGTTAAAGGAGCCAATGGACCGAGGTGGCAATGAGGTGTACCACCGGTAGGCGAGGTCGTCCAGCGTCATAGGGAACATTCGACACCTGGTCGCATCAGATGCCCCACACCCGATCATGTAGATGTTGAACTTGCTCAGGTGCGTTTGGGGGTCCTATCGCCCCTCGTACAAGGGTGTTTGAGGAGGAGCGATCTTGTGCTGCACGGGGGCGAGCTCGATGTCGATCGCGAGCGGCTCGCTTGGCTCGGCGATCGTCTTCATGGCGCCTGCCCTGGATTCCAGGAGCGCCTTCATGTCGTCGAGCTGACGTTGCATCGCAGCCATCGCCGTGGCTCGGTCGCTTGCTGATCGGCTTTGGGAGCGGGAGCCGAGGCGATCGTGTACCGATCTCCGACTCCCGCCGCCGACCTTGGCTATTTGGCGAGGGGGAGCCGACGGCCAGCCGCCTTCGGGAGCTCTGCAGGCGGAGCTCCCGGTGATGCACTCAAACTCCGCTGCCTCGTGGGCCGGGCCGGACCGCCTGGCCGCTGTGTCGGGCCGCGCCTGTGCGATCGAAGACAGAGGTGCCCCTACCGAGAGCGCCTCTTCTTGCGACGAGCCTCTCGGCGATCGCCGACGCACGCCTTGAGCTTCCGCTTGGACTTCCGGCGGACGGCCGAGGGGGTGATAGCGGGAGGCGCGTCGAGAGCACTCCGTCGCTCCTGAAGGACGGCCAGGGCCTTTCCGATCTGTTCCTTGGTTCGGAACTAATCGAGCGAGAGGCTTGGGCCGCCGTCCAGGGACGGGATCGAGCGTCTCTGACCGCGGCGGCTACCTTCCACCATCGGCTGTGGCTCTGATCGACGGAACGAGGCGTCCTGGGCCTACCGCCGCAGGCTTTCTTCGACGCGGAGGCGGAAGACATGATTTCTGAAAGATTTCTTTGAAGCGCAGTGAGTGTCACTTCAAGTATATGCCCCGAGAACAGTGAGTGTTCTTCGAGACGGTAGGAATAAAAATTTGCGGGTTAGATCCCCTTCTTCTAGCGCCAATTGTTGTTGCCCAAAATATTTATCCGAAGATCAAATAGTGCTGGAAGACGGACAACAAACAACAATTTGCGGGAGCACTTCCGAGAGAATATGAATAAACACAAGATTTGCCGGGGTTGTTAGTCCCGGGCTTGAATGCTCTCGCGAGATGTTATTAATACAAATATTCGTGGATACAAGTATTAATGTGAGAAATCTAAATACAATGAGTGTAAAAAGACTCTGTTAATCCAGCTCTTGAGCGAAGCTCGGTGTTCTTCGTCCCTGCCGATCGTCTGCTGAATGAGAGAGGCCGAGAGAAGAAAGTACCAAAAGATAAATGTTGCCAAGAGTAGGAGATAGCCAAATGCTGTGTGTTTTGCTTCTGTATTGTGTGCTGAAATCGTGATAATGTCAGGCTTGTGAGGAATAAATCCGAGAGAGGTCCAAGTGCAGGGAGACTTGTATATATAGGGGCAGTGGAGCCTTGTTTCCTAGCGGGCGATCGTCTTCCGGCCATTATAATAATGGGGCGATCGTCCTAAAGGTCACATGGGCAGTCTGCCTAAAGTCCAAGGCAACATTGGCACACTGGCGGTCCAATGAGGAGGCAGCACGCGTCCGGAGTCACTGTCACATGCGGTCCTACTGACAACTTTCGGCGGGCTTGTCGGCTGGTGGACGGATGTTGACAGGCTGTGGTCAATGATCCGTGAAATGCGGATCTTGTCTAGGCGCTGCACGTGGGCTCTGTCCTGAGGCTTGGTCTTTGCCGACTGGATGACCATCGGCTTTGAGTGGCACGAGGCGGTCGTCAAAGGTCGGTCACCAGGGGTCGGCATCGGTCGGTCACCAAGGGTCAGTCGGCAAGTGACGAGAGATGATCGTCTGGGAGTTGGTCGCCAGGAGTTGATCGCCAAGCACCGAGGGACGATCGTCTTAGATGTCGATCGCTCGGCACCGGGACTTGTCCTGGGACCTTCGGTTGGCCGATACATCTTGTCTGCGGGGCTAAGACTAGGTCGCCCGATCGCTGGTCGGTAGTTCTGCCTCGGCTGCTCGGCAGTGGCTAGGTCGCCCGATCTCCGAGGCGATCGCCGGTCGGAGAGTATAATTCTCGATACAACAAACTTGATTTGATAAAAACTAGGAGATTATGGGTTCATTAAATTAGGTTTTTAATAAAGTAGATGAATTGATTTACACGGATATAAAAGAAAAACGAGTGTTTATCGAGTAATCAACTTTTTCACCTTATAACTTTCGTATTCAAAAGCTTCTTAATTACTTTCGTAATCTTAACATGTTGTTTACAAGATAAACACTTGATGATTGAAAAGATATATTTCCAATTCACTTAACAATCAATCAAGAAGGTTTTATTAGTAGAAATATGATATGATCAATCACTATTTAAACCAATTAATCCCTTTTAATCGAGATAGTGTAAATCAATCAAATAATTTATATATAACCTAATAGAAATTCCCCTTTCCCTAGGAAGAAAGATTAGCTACTCATCGGTTTATACGTACTATAATTAAAATAGAATTGATTAATATACATAATGTATAAAAACTTGTAATAACTTAGAACTTAATGACAATAGATGAAAACTTACTTGAATACGATATATCAAAGTGCAAGAAATGATCTCCGAAGTACAACTTCGAACTTGATTACAAAAGTTATAAACTATGAAGTAAGATACTAAGTACTTATTGATCAAGCACTTTTCAATTACAAAATAGAAAAACAACTTCAAACTATCAAAAATAAAATGGATACAAAAAAAAAAGTTCTTTTCTATGAAGATATGTCTTGCTAAAGAAAAGGTATTTCTTAGCAAGAAGAGGAGTGATTTTTGCAATGGATGAAAGTGTCCTTTTATAGGTGATTTTCAAGAATACTATGGATTATTTAATTCAAAATATGTGTTGTAGTATCTTGATTTTTCCTTTGTTTATTTGATTCACACTTCATTCATCATGCATGTCTTGATTTTTCAGATCTTTGACCCTAAATAAAATATATGGTGGTTGAGCTCACAAGAGGCAAAAGGTGAAAAATTCAACGAAGGATTTGCCTGAAAACGGCGCTGGAAAACGACCCTGTTTGCGCCGTGTTGTGCGCTGTGTTGTGGGGACTCGGTCTTTTCCGGAACACGCGCGAGGACACGGCGCAAAATGCCATCCGTGTGTGAAACGCCCAAGACACGGCCGAAAGAAACGACCCTTCCTGCGCCGTATGTGAAACGGACGACAGAAACGACAGTGTTTGCACCGTGTTGTATGGTCGTGTTGTCCTTGAAAAATTCCCGGCGTTGGATTTGATCTTGTTTTCCTCCTTTTTTGACGTTTCATGTCAGTAATCTGTAAAATCCATTTTTAGCTCATGTTTTGACATATCTTTAAAACATGTATTTTTAATCACAAATCAGTATGATTATGCCCGGAAAAGAAATATTTTGTATATGAATTTTCAGATCAATTATGCACTAATCAAATACCCCACACTTGAACATTTGTTTGTCCTCAAGTAAACATCAGATATGGTACTGTTGAACATACCAATTTTTATTTCATTACCACACCCCAAGGATAAATTAGACCAAGTTTTTATAATTTTGTCAAATCTCAAGAAAGTTTCCCTTTTTAAACAAAAAACATGAATTCATAAAACTCCCGGATAAGTGTATCGCTCACTCTCAAGTGTATAGTGGACATGTTTTTCGCTCAAGCTTATTTAATGAGGTGAAACCTTCCATAGGCGTGCAAATCGTCTATTAACTCTACTAGTGTGTGTAACGTCGTAAATCAAAAAGGACTTTTATTAGGTTGTAATGTCGGCTCTTTGGAAGAAAGATTAGCTACTCATCGATTTATACGTACTATAATTAAAATAGAATTTATCAATATACATAATGTATAAAAACTTGTAATAACTTAGAACTTAATGACAATAGATCAAAACTTACTTGAATACAATGTATCAAAGTGCAAGAAATGATCTCCGAAATACAACTTCGAACTTGATTACAAAAGTTATAACTATGAAGTAAGATACTAATTACTTATTGATCAAGCACTTTTCAATTACAAAATAAAAGAACAACTTCAAACTATCAAGAATAAAAAGTTCTTTTCTAGGAAGATATGTCTTGCTAAAGAAAGGGTATTTCTTACCAAGAAGAGGAGTGATTTTTGCAATGGATGAAGGTGCCCTTTTATAGGTGATTTTCAAGAATACTATGGATTATTTAATTCAATAGATGTGTTGTAGTATCTTGATTTTTTCTTTGTTTATTTGATTCACACTGTATCCATCATGCATGTTTTGATTTTTCAGATCTTTGATCCTAAATAAAATATATGGTGGTTGAGCTCACAAGAGGCCAAATGTGGAAAATTTAACAAAGGATCTGCCTCAAAACGATGTTGGAAAACGGCCCTGTTTGCGCCGTGTTGTGGGGACTCAGTCTCTTCCGGAACACGCGCAAGGACATGGCGTAAAATGCCGTCCGTGTGTGAAACGGCCCAAGACACGGCCGAAAGAAACAGCCCTTGTTGCGCCGTATGTGAAACGGCCAACAGAAACGGCCCTGTTTGCGCCGTGTTGTATGGTCGTGTTGTCCTTGAAATATTCTCGGTATTGGATTTGATCTTATTTTCCGTCCTTTTTGACGTTTCATGTCAGTAATCTGTAAAATGACTATTTCTAGCTCATGTTTTGACATATCTTTAAAACATCTATTTTTAATCACAAATCATTATGATTATGCCCGGAAAAAGAATATTTTGTATATGAATATTTAGATCAATTATGTACTAATTAACTACCCAAACCACACTCCTGCATACACGATCAGAATGATGGCGGGGGGAGGGAGGATACTGCATGTTCAAACAACCACCTTAGTGGAAGTAGTGAACATCAATGGAGGAAGTGGTTACAAAATTAACCTTATAAAAGATGATACAATCAAGAGAGAAAACAAAATTCACTTCCCGTTAGACAGCAGAAATCACAAACACACCAAAAAAATTCTCAGTTACATCAAAATTATCTAAAAAATACATAGCAAATTTTCACACACCAAGAACACAAAACACATCAGGTAATGTCTCTGTAATTTCCTAAGATTTTTTTAAACACTTCACCTCAATCCTCACAGCAAATTATTCACCTTTACTATCGGTCGAAGCCCAATAGCCAGAGGAATTAATCTTGTCTCTGTCCACCGAGTCCCATTTTTGATTCAGAAAATCACGCATACACACGTACACCCCACTAGACTACAGAATCGAAATCTAAATAAAAAAATAGGAACTAATCTTTCATTCCATCCGAAGTTGATTTTCCATCTCCAGCCTCGCCGCCGCGGGTCGCCACCACTTTCTTCCCCATCCAGTCGGCTCGCCGAAGCCTGCCGCCCCACTTTCTTTCCCATCCAAATTGCGCCGCCGCCCCATAGTTTTACGGCGAGCCTGTCCAGGTAGCGTCTTGTTGCCACCGCCAGTGCGAATCCCTCTTCCTCCATTTGTTCCGCGATTGGATGTGTGCCTTTGATTTTGAAGAAAATCAGGGGGGGTGTAGAGAGATCGGTCGATTTCAAATAGAGAGAGAGAGAGAGAGAGAGAGAGAGAGTAGGGAAGAAGTAGGTTTTCTCACGTGAATAGGGTTTTTATACCCAACCTTTTCCACTCAACTTCTATTTTAGTGCCCCAACTTTTAAGTTCATACAATTTCATCCAATCAGTTTCCAATATTTCACAATCAGGCCATCTTGACTCAATTTCAAACATTTTGACCACGTCCATTAGTGTTATTATTTTCTTTTATTCCCCTTATTTTTTCTATCTCAACAATATATACATCTATAAATAATAAGTTAATTTATTAATTATAGGATACGAGAACTAAGGGTATGATTAAGACGATTCATAAGCATTCAAGCATTTACATTCAAGTCATCTCAATTTCAGGTGGGAATTATTACTTATCGATTTTAATTGCTTTATTTTGACTGTATAGGTGATATGTTATATTTATGATTAACATGCAGTCACATATTTTTCATACCAAGTATCAGTATATGTTTACATGCAGTCACATGTTTACACGCTCAAGTTATATGTTGATATAACAAATATTCATGCTCTGCTTCCATTGCGTATTGTGATTATTGTTGACTTGTGATGTTCCCACGAGCAATAGAAAGCTCATCTTATTTTCTATGTAAAATTTTCAGGTTAAATCGGAATGTCGAGCAACGAGTTGCAGGACAGGCCGACTTATGATATATCTAATGTTATTTATTTCTTTTAATTTCGATCAGGTTTAATATGAAACATATAACTTTATTTTTGGCAATTATTTTCCACTGATAGATTTTTACGGTTGTATCGGGGATTTAGAACCATTTTATTTCCGCGAATGTTGTTCTTTACAAAATGTTAGTTTTCGTAACGGCTTGAAATTTTTACAAGTTTCTTATTATTAAAAATATTCATAAAATACCTTAGAAAAATCGGGTCGTTACAAATTAAAAAATCTCTTGTTGGATCGTTATTATACGGCTCCACTCTGTGAGGCTAAGCTATCAGAGTTGCTGAATATGGACCTGTCTGATGATGATGACTTATTATTGATTGCTGATAAGTTTCAAGGGCTTCTTCTGTTTGCCTCATCGATTGTTCGAATAGAGGCTGATAAGATCAAATACTTCCTTAAGAGGTAGAAACCTCGGATGAAAATTCAGTTACTTAATCATCACTGCACGACTCTACCAGAGTTTAGTGAGAAAGCCCTTGAGTATACTTACTGCTAAGGGGATCTGTAAGAAGCAGCGTCGTCTGCTAATAAGAGATCAAGGAACCCGAACTAAGTTGAAGGTAATCGGGGAACATTCAAGAAACCCTAAACTGGACTGACTTTTTTGAGCGGCTACCTGTGGCGCCTAAACTAGCGGGTTCGCATTCCCGAGTAGCCAGTTTGGCCATTATGTGCTTTAACTGTGCAAAGCAGCATCACATCAGCTCCAAATGTCCAAAGCCGCCTGTTTCATGCCATAATTGTGGAGGTGCCGGTTATCGTGCTCGTTTCTATAGTGGTGGATTGGGATGGACTCCGATGGCCTCGTACGCTCCAGTTCAGTCTACATTTCATGGTCGCACCCCCCGTCCGCTTCCCACCATACTATAGGGGCAAACAGAGGAGTAGGTCTTGGAGGTCAAATTGGTATATCTAGTACCGGGATTACAAATCCCAGAATTTATGAGATGAAGAAGGTCGATGATCCCAAGACCAACATGATTGTAAGTACACTAGAGATCATTCCTTAGCATATATGTACTCTTTTTGATAATGGTGCTTCACATTCTTTTATATTTGCGTAATGCTTGAGCCGATTGCATCTAGATAATGTTGCCGAGTGAGAGTCTTATGTGATTGGTCTACCTGATTGTAGAAGAATTGTTGGGGATCGCAAAGTTAAGAACTGTCCGATCCGAATGAACGATCGTAAGTGGTTGTTAGATTTGATTGTGGTTTATTTACCTAAATATGATGTAATCTTGGGTATCGATTGGATGGATCGTCATAATTCCATACTTAGCCTCCGTAAGTGGATGGTGGCCGTCACTTATGATGATGCTTTGAGTGTGTTTTTTGGGGTGATAATCCCAGCCGTTCGGGAGAATCATCAGTGCAATGAAAGTAGTGAAACTGCTTAATCAGGGATGCGTTGGTTATTGGTGCTACATGACCAAGACAGAGAATCAACCGATATTGAGGTGGTTCTAGACTACCTGATGTTTTTTGGATGAATTGTCAGGTTACCTCCACAGCGAGAGGTAAAGTTTACCATTGAGTTAGAGCTAGGTACGTCCCCGCTTCCAAAAGCCCCATGTTATATGGCTTCGAATGAGATGCAGGAGCTGAAGAATCAGCTTTAGGATTTGACTGAGAAGGGTTATATTCGACCTAGTGCGTCCCCTTGGGGAGCTCCAGTGTTGATTGTATGGAGGAAGGACGGATCTTTACGTCTATGTATTGGTTACCGTGAGATGAACATGGTAACAATCAAGAACAAATATCCCTTACCTCGTATCGATGATTTATTGGATCAACTTTAGGGTGCAGTTGTGTTGTCTAATATCGACTTGATATCTGGTTATCATCAATTGAGGATTTGTGAGTATGATATTTATGAGATGGCCTTCCATACTCGTTATGGGCACTACGAGTTCGTCGTAATTCATTTGGACTGACCAATGCACAAGCAGTATTTATGGAATTTATGGAATTAATGAACTGAGTCATTGACTTTTTCGATCGTTTTGTGGTTATTTTCATTGATGACATTTTGATTTACTCCCGTGATGGTAAGAGCATGAATGTCATCTTCTTAAGGTTCTCGATGTGCTGAGGCGAGAACAACCTTATGGAAAATTTTCCAAATGCGAGTTCTGGACAACTGAGGTGACTTTTATCGGGCATGTGATATGTAACATCCCGAGATATTCAGAATAATTACATCACCGTAAATCATTTGTATAAGAATTTACAAGGCTAAATTAGAAGAAATACTGATCAATACTAACAATACCACCAATAGTTGTGTAATTTAGTAACCGATTTAATCATCCAAAACAACCCATTTAATACAAAATTCTCAAATCACCATAAAGAACACACGTACTCGAGTACTTAACACAAAATCAGAATACCAAAACAATTCAGACTGATAACATCACTGTGCCCCTTCGTCATCATGTCGACACTGTGGTTGCTTTCCCGCTCCTCAGCTACCTGAACATTAAACAAATGTCCACCCCCGTAGGGGTTAGCAAAACGATGCTATTACAAGTACCATAATTATACAAAATCAGATATGCAACAACAATGCATAGCAAACACAAAACACGGACTTCTTCTATCGGAATCCAAAGATGTGAATCCACATGATTCCATTAACACAACACAGGGTAATCCAATGATCCAGCGCCCTCAGCATAGATTCCAAGATTATCCCGTCGGACCAACACGAGGTAGAAAATGTAACACCCCTGATATATTCAGGAATATTACAGTGCCGTAAATCCTTTACATGAGAATTTACAAGGCTGAAGAAATGAAAAGACATTAACAGATACCAATATATGAAAGTAACAATAATAAAATACAATAGTTCTGGGCCAATGCTGAAAATACAAACATTCAATACATAACCAAATTCAACATCACAACCGACACCGTACTCGAGTACTATTTAGAACAACATAAACAATAGACAATTAAACCCGGCCGGAACATCACTCTGCACCATCGTCGTCATGCAGTTCCAGTGGTTGTTTTTCTGCTCTCCTGGATCCTGAACATAAACAAATGTTCACCCTCGAAGGGTTAGCACAACGATGCTAGTACAAGTACCACAACATAATATTCAACGATTTATGTAGAACAAAACTAACATAAATGACAAAATACTAACGATCCTCTTCCTGTGAGAAACTCATAAATATTATACACAAATGATAATCACAACATGACATCACAACATACACATGGTAATTCCGATGATCCAGCGTTCAATGCATAGATCCCACGATGATCCCGTCAGACCAACCCGTGGTGGAAGAACCTATCCGATGATCCAGCGCACGCTAGCATAGATCCCCCGATGATCCTGTCGGACCAACACGAGGTAGACGTACAACAACGACATATATGCACGACAATATGTATAACATCAATACATAAAACAATTAAAGTACTTGCCTCGACTTGATGACAAGAATAAAACTTCGACTAATATCAATACACTCGAAGGTCGCCCCTTCGATCAATCACGTAGTAAGATTCGGACCTAAAAAAGAACAAATAATATAGAGTTCATCTTACATCGAATAATTAATGTACGAACATCTGGCAATCCCAATTACGGCCGAAAGTTCAACGAAATGTATCCTGCCTGGTTTGCGTAACGTACGTTACATATCCAACATAGTGTACGTTAAGCCTGCTCGTTAGCGTACGTAAGCTACGAAGTCTAGCGTACGCTAATCATGCATTGACAGTTCCTCTCTAATCAGTCGACTGACTCGTCTGATGATATAACGTACGTTCAATGTAGCGTGCGTTAATTCCGCCTGTTAGCGTACATAAGCTACAAAGCCGAGCGCACGCTAAACATGCAGCTGACAGTATCCTCCCTGATCAGACGACTGACTCGTCGTACGAAATTCTCAGAGTTTAACGTACGTTAACTTCATACATGTTACACTTATGTAAACTTGAATGATCTAATGATGTTCAATGTCTTCCAACTTCAAGGATAAGCATATCATCATGATGTCATACTCCAATCTTGATTACAATTTTCTTACGTAATTCGGTTAATCTGAGGTTGATACACTAGTTACCAATATCATCAATATATTCCAACTTCATCATGAAGATTAATTTACCAATTCAACTTCAACCTTCGGTGATCCTTCATCTAATTCCGTTTAGCAAAAGTGATACCAATACTTAGTCTACGATCATTATGGTAACACCATTTAATATGGATTATAAATATCAGAACACTACTCTTAACATTGACGTAACAAGATTCCAACTATGATGTTCTTAACAATGATAACTTAAGCATAATCATCCCAACTTCTAAACATGATGTTTGGTTGAAATAAGTCATCTATGAAACCTAATATTCTTGGTAGTATAATCATAACATCCTCAAGAACACGAATCCAAGGTTGGAGATAGCATAACATACCTTAAGATGAAGAAAACACTTAGACAATAGGTAGAGTCTAACTCCGGTTGCTTGTGTGCCAATCCAAGATGCTTCTTAACTTCAATGATCAATATAAGTGATATTAAATCTCCAAAGGTCGAGTATAGAAGGTCTATGGATGTTTATGTAGAAGGGAGAGGCTCTCTGGACTTCAAAGAAGTGAAGGACAAGTGAAGAAAATGTAAACAAAATGAAATGGGGTGCTGTCCCATTTATAATGTTTCTGACTTTACGTACGTTAGCCTTCATGCATAACGTACGTAATCCTCTTAACGCATGCTATCTGTTCTCCTTGGCGTACGCTATCGTCCAATGATAGCTTACTGTCTCGTTCTGTATTCGATTACGTACGCTACACCATCAGGTTACGTACGTAAGCAACACCCATTAGCGTACGCTAGACACATACCTTAGCGTACGTTAACACCCGTTGACTTAAAAACTGTTCAGGTTCATGCCGTGAGAATCTGGTGAGGATCTGGCCGGGCCCACCACCAGTTGGCTCATGTGCTAGCCGTCCTGCTCAATTATTGGTTGCCTTACGTACGCTACGCTTCATTCGTAGCGTACGCTAACCTTGGCAGATAACGTACGTTAAGCTCTCTTCTTAGCGTACGTTATCACGTAATTGCATGTGAAAATTTACATGTTGATATTATCATGCACACATATACGAATACGAGAAAGGTCATACTTCAATTGTTGATATCACAAATTTGAATAATACAGGGTTCAATATAGATGAAATACTCAACAATTTATCCAGATATTACATACTCTCCTTCTAAAAAGGAGTTTCGTCCCGAAACTCATGACGAAAATAACTCTGGGTATCTGGATTTCATGCTGTCCTCCGTCTCCCAAGTGGCTTCTTCCACTCCATGGTGCGACCAATGAAACTTAACCAAAGCAATCGATTTATTTCTCAATTGTTTGACTCGACTTTCGAGTATCTTGATCGGTCTCTCTTCAAATGTACCGTCCTTAGCAACCTCGATCTCGCCGAAATCAATGACATGACTGGGATCTGGTATGTACTTCCGTAGCTGGGATACATGGAATATGTTATGAACATGGCTTAATGGCGGCGGTAGTACCAACCTGTATGCCAACTCTCCAACTCTTTCAAGAACCTCGAACGGTCCGATATATCTCGGACTCAGCTTTCCCTTTCTCCCAAAATGAAAAATTCCTCGAGTAGGAGAAACTTTTAAAAGCACGTGATCTCCAATACTGAACTCTAATGGGTGATGGCGCACGTCTGCGTAAGATTTCTGTCGACTCTGGGCGGTCAACAGTATTTCACGAATCAAGGCTATCTTCTCTCGTGTTTGTACGATCAATTCCGGTTCCATCCCGATCAAGTCTGATGAATCGTCCCAACATAAGGGCGATCTGCATCTCCTCCCGTATAATGCCTCAAACGGTGCCATCTTAATGGAAGAATGCCAACTATTGTTGTAGGTGAGGTGAATTCAATCAATGGTAGATGAACTTCCCAATCAGTCGACCAATCTAGGGCGCAAGCTCTCAGCATGTCTTCCACTGTTTGAATAATCCTTTCGGACTGTCCATCTGTCTGCGGATGATAAGTTGTGCTGAAGTTCAATTTAGTTCCCAAGGCCTTATGAACTGCTTTCCAAAAATGAGACACGAAGCGGCCGTATCGGTCAGAAATAATGGTCTTCGGCGTACCATACAATCGGACTATCTCTGCAATAAACACTCGTGCCAACTTCTCTAGTCTCCAAGTTTCCTTAATGCCTAGAAAATGAGCTGATTTGGTTAAAAGGTCAACTATCACCCAAATTATGTTCATACCTGTTCTGGTCTTCGGCATATTAGTGATAAAGTCCATCAATATGTCCTCCCACTTCTATTCAGGAATCGGGAGCGGCTTCAGCATTTCGGCAGGTCATTGATGCTCGATCTTAACCTGCTGACAAATCAAACATTTTGAGACGTAATCGGCTACGTCTTTCTTTATGTTGCCCCACCAGAAATTCTGCTTCAGATCCTTATACATTTTACTGGTGCCCGGGTGGATAGAATAGGGCGTACTGTGAGCTTCCTTCAGAATTATTTGCTTCAAAACATTGACATCCGGAACACAAAGTCGGCTATGAAATCTCAAGACTCCATCATCATAAATTACGAATCTTGGGGACTTTCCCTTGCTCACTTCATCACGTTACCGAATCATCATAGGATCATCTAATTGCTTAGATTTGATTTCTTCGGTTAACGATGAAATTATTTCCATCACACACAGCTGTCCTTGGATTCTTTGCAACCATACTTCAATTCCTTCACGAATCAATTCCCGTTGAATGCTGGTCTGGAAGGTGAGAGTCTCCAGCATTCGAATAGAAACAGGCTTTCGGCTTAGTGCACCGGCCACCACATTTGCTTTACCTGGATGATAAAGAATTTCCAAGTCATAGTCCTTAATCAATTCCAGCCATCTCCTCTGCCGCATGTTCAACTCTTTCTGACTGAAGATGTATTTGAGACTCTTATGATCCGTGAAGATATGACAGTGAGTCCCGTATAAATAATGTCTCCAAATTTTCAAGGCGAAAACTACAGCCGCCAGCTCTAAATCGTGCGTTGGATAATTTACTTCATAGGGCTTCAACTGTCGTGATGCGTAGGCGATCACCTTCTTATTCTGCATCATTACACACCCGAGACCTTGGGTTGAAGCATCACTGTAAACTATGAATCCTCCAATTCCCTGTGGGAGTGCGAAAATCAATGCCATCGTCAATCTCTTCTTCAATTCCTCAAAGCTAGTCTGGCACATCTCATTCCACTCAAACTTTTAGGTTTTCTGCAGTAATCGAGTAAGTGGGTGGGTAATTTTGGAAAACCCTTCCACGAACCGACGATAATACCCAACAAGTCCTAAGAAACTCCTAACTTCCTTAACGTTCTTAGGAGACTTCCAATCCATAACTGCTTCGATTTTCTGGGGATCTACTCGGACTCCTTCTACTGATACCACATGACCGAGGAACATTACTTCCTTTAGCCAGAATTCACACTTAGAAAGTTTGGCATATAACTGCTCGCTTCTCAAAAGGTCTAAAACGATCCGCAAATGCTGTGCATGCTCTTCCGGGCTCTTGAAATAAACCAGAATGTCAACAATAAACACAACTACGAACTTGTCCAAATACTCTATGAACACTCGATTCATCAATTGCATAAACACGGCAGGTGCATTATTGAGACCAAACGGCATCACTACAAACTCATAATGTCCGTAGCGAGTCCTGAATGCTGACTTTGGAACATTGGATTTCTTAATCCTCAACTGATGATATCCCGACCTCAGATCGATCTTAGAAAACACTGTTGCTCCTTGCATCTGGTCAAATAAATCATCAATCCGTGGCAACAGATACTTATTCTTGATCGTTATCTTGTTCAGTTCTCAATAGTCAATACACAATCGCGATCCATCTTTCTTCCGGACAAAAAGAACTGGTGCACCCAAGGGCAAAATGCTTGGCTGGATATAGCCTTTGTCCAGTAACTCTTCCAGTTGCTTCTTCAATTCGTACATCTCAGTAGGTGCCATACGATATGGTGCCTTAGAAATTAGTGTAGCTCCTGGTTCCAGCTCGATGGTGAATTCTACATCCCGTCGTGGAGGTAGTCCAGGTAATTCGTCAGGAAACACATCCAGAAATTCGTTCACAACAGGAATGGATGAAAGTTCTACTTTTCCATCTTCCTTCTTCATTGCGTAACACCAGTATCCAGAACAACCCTGTTTTAGCAGTTTGACAGCTTTCATCGCTTTGATCATCTTTCCTGAGCTTCCTGGTCTCCATCCCTCGAACAATATTTCGGAACCATCTTCTGCTATCATCGAGATATTCCTCTTCCGGTAGTTTACAATAGCTCCATATCGATAAGCCATTCATCTACGAGAATCAGGTCGTCGCCTTGCATTTCTATCACAATCAGATTTGAGGGCCACTCTCTGCCTCCAATTGACACAGGAAAATTTCTAGTTTCTAAGTTTCCCACAATTCTCTCTCCACTCTGTAAACCCATAACATAAGGTTCACAATTATGAAAGGCAGAAATGTTCAAACGATTTACACAAGACAAAGATATAAAAAAGTGTGTAGCCCCTCTATCGAATAAAATACTAACTGGTTGTGAAAGGATCTGAACGATACCTGATGCGACAGCAGCATCCTGATCGTGTACCCTCCTCATCTCATACAGGCGTGGGGGAACGAATCCGGCACTCGATGTCCCCTTTCGGTCAAACTGTCCCCTTTTGGGGCAGCTGAACACTCTGCTGCGTCTGCTGAATACTTGCTTCCTTCTGAGCTGGCTGTGATGTACGGTCTCTAAAAGATATTGCAACATCTTCACAGAACACTGCACGATGTCCCTCTCTATCACAATCAAAATAAGCCACGGCAGGAAGGGGGCAATTTTGTCAATAGTGTCCTGTCTGACCACAGTTAAAGCACTTCCTTGTTACATCCGTCGTGGCTGATACTGTTCCGAAGTTCTTTCCGCTCTTGGATGGGTGCGGAGGTTTCTTGAACGAATGAAAGGATGATTGGGCCTTGCGGGGCCCACTGCTCTTGTGCTCTGTGAAACTACCACAGACTTTATGCTTCTTGGATTCTGTAAACTTTTCCATTGTTGCTTCTTTGATTTCATACGCCAACGCTTTATCCTGATATTGACGGAGAGTGGTACATTCTAAACCAGACATGTACCTCTGAATCTCTGGTTTCATTCTCATATCAAAATGGATCATCATTTCCGCATCTGTTCTGACCAGATGTTGAACAAACGCCAGCTGCTGGTTAAACGTCTTAATCGCCTGAGATACTGGCACATCCGAAGGCTGCGCGGATAAAAACTCTCAAACTTCGGCTTCCCTCACTAGACGAGGGCAGTACTGAGCTTCCATCATCAATTTAAATTCTCCCCAGTCGGCATCATGATCTATTGGCCGGATGGATTCCCACCACTCGGACGCTTCCCCTGTCAGAAAGTATTGGGCTATAGGAACTCTCCGGTTGTCTGGGCAGTTAATCCCTGCGAACACTTTCTACAACTCCCTAAGCCAGTGATCCCACGTCGGCATCTCCGAGAAACTGTCAAACTTTGGCGGATGCATTTTTGCCACCTCCTGGAGCCATCGGTCTCCTCGATTTCCCAAGTCTGGGATGCCCTGCTGTCTTTCTCCCTGTTGTAATCCCACTGCCACCTGCATTCGGTCCACGACCTGAGCAAACTGAGTCATCTGGTTAACCACCTGATGAAGGATTTCGGGAACGGCAGGTTCTGGTTCGTTGTTAATAAATTCTTGTGGCTCGCCTGAGATGTGGCTGGCCTGATTAGAAGGCGAAGCTTCTCTTTCAGCATTCCTTCGTCCGCGTCCGCGACCACGACCACGTCCATGTCCTTCTCTCAACATACTGTAAGCATAAATACTCAATATACAGGAAACAATATCATTCTAATGTTCAAGTATAAAGAGGTATAACATGTAAAGGACGAGATAGAGTTTAGGAACTTACAACCACCGCTCGCACGAAAACGTAGGCAGTACAGTGATGTTATGCACGGCCGGTTACTTCAAAAGACATATATAACCCCTATTTTAACCCAATGACCAAGATATCCATAATCTTAGCTCTGATACCATATTCTGTAACACCCTCGATATATTCAGGAATATTACAGCGCCGTAAATCCTTTACATAAGAATTTACAAGGCTGAAGAAATGAAAAAACAATAACAGATACCAATATATGAAAGTAACTGAAATAAAATACAATAGTTCTGGGCCAATACTGAAAATACAAACGTCCAAATGAAGAATATTAATACATAACCAAATTCAACATCACAACCAACAATGTACTCGAGTACTATTTAAAACAACACAAACAATAGACAATTAAACCCGGCCGGAACATCACTCTGCACCCTCGTCGTCATGCAGTTCCAGTGGTTGTTTTCCTGCTCTCCTGGATCCTGAACATAAACAAATGTTCACCCCCGGAGGGGTTAGCACAACGATGCTAGTACAAGTACCACAACATATTATTCAACGATTTACGAAGAACAAAGCTAACATAAATGACAAAATACTAACGAGCTTCTTCCTGCGAGAAACTCATAAATATCATACACAAATGATAATCACAACATGACATCACAACATACACATGGTAATTCCGATGATCCAGCGTTCACTGCATAGATCCCACGATGATCCCGTCCGACCAACACGTGGTGGAAGAACCTGTCCGATGATCCAGCGCACACTAGCATAGATCCCCCGATGATCTCGTCGGACCAACATGAAGTGGACGTACAACAACGACATATATGCACGACAATATATATAACATCAATACGTAAAACAATTAAAGTACTTGCCTCGAATTGATGACAAGAATAAAACTTCGACCAATATCAATGCACTCGAAGGTCGCCCCTTCGATCAATCACGTAGTAAGATTCGGACCTAAAACAAAATAAATAATATAGAGTTCATTTTACATCGAGTAATTAACGTACGAACATCTAGTAATCCCAATTACGGCCGAAAGTTCAACGAAATGTATCCTGCCTGGTCTGTGTAACGTACGTTACGTATCCAACATAGCGTACGTTAAGCCTGCTCATTAGCGTATGTAATATATGAAGTCTAGCGTACGCTAATCATGCATTGACAGTTCCTCTCGGATCAGTCGACTGACTCGTCTGATGATATAACGTATGTTACCTACCCAACATATCGTACGTTAATTCCTCCCCTTAGCGTACGTAAGATACAGAGCCTAGCGCACGCTAAACATGCAGCTGACAGTATCCTCCCTGATCAGACGACTGACTCGTTGTACGAAATTCTCAGAGTTTAATGTGCGTTAACTTCATACATGTTACACTCATGTAAACTTGAATGATCTAATGATGTTCAATGTCTTCCAACTTCAAGGATAAGCATATCATCATGATGTCATACTCCAATCTTGATTACAATTCTCTTACGTAATTCGGTTAATTTGAGGTTGATATACTAGTTACCAATATCATCAATATATTCCAACTTCATCACGAAGATTAATTTACCAATTCAACTTCAACCTTCGGTGATCCTTCATCTAATTCCGTTAAGCAAAAGTGATACCAATACTTAGTCTACGATCATTATGGCAACACCATTTAATACGGATTATAAATCTCAGAACACTACTCGTAACATTGACGTAACAAGATTCCAACTATGATGTTCTTAACAATGATAACTTAAGCATAATCATCCCAACTTCTAAACATGATGTTAGGTTGAAATAAGTCATCTATGAAACCTAATATTCTTGGTAGTATGATCATAACATCCTCAAGAATACGAATCCAAGGTTGGAGATAGCATAACATACCTTAAGATGAAAAAAACACCGAGACAATAGGTAGAGTCTAACTCCCGTTGCTTGTGTGCCAATCCAAAATGCTTCTCAACTTCAATGATCAATATAAGTGATATTCAATCTCCAAAGGCCGAGTATAGAAGGTCTATGGATGTTTATGTAGAATGGGGAGGCTCTCTGGACTTCAAACAAGTGAAGGATAAGTGAAGAAAATATAAACAAAATGAAATGGGGTGCTGTCCCATTTATAATGTTTCTGACTTTACGTACGTTAGCCTTCATGCATAACGTACGTAATCCTTTTAATGCACACTATCTGTTATCTTTAGTGTACGCTATCATCCAATGATAGATTACTGTCTCATTCTGTACTCGATTACGTACGCTACACCATCAGGTTACGTACGTAAGCAACACCTATTAGCGTACGCTAGACACATACCTTAGCGTACGTTAACACCCGTTGACATAAAAACTGTCCAGGTTCATGCCGTGAGAATCTGGTGAGGATCTGGCCGGGCCCACCACCAGCTGGCTCATGTGCTAGCCGTCCTGCTCAATTATTGGTTGCCTTACGTATGCTATGCTTCATTCGTAGCGTACACTAACCTTGGCAGATAACGTACGTTAAGCTCTCTTCTTAGCGTACGTTATCACGTAATTGCATGTGAAAATTTACATGTTGATATTATCATGCACACGGATACGAATACGAGAAAGGTCATACTTCGATTGTTGATATCACAAATTCGAATAATACAGGGTTCAATACAGATGAAATACTCAACAATTTATCGGGATATTACAGAAAACCCATCCAATGATCCAACGACCGCAGCATAGATCCCAAGATGATCCCGTCGGACCAACACGAGGTGGACAATTGATCCAGCGCCCTCAGCATAGATCACACGATCCCATCGGATCAATATAACATATACAATACAACTCTACATACATATATGCAATTTAATATGTTCATCAACATGAACAACATATGAATCAATAACATGAACGACATTATGACAAATCAACTTGGACGACCTCATGTTCAACAACCTGAATGACAATATGCAAGATCAAAATCATCAACATTAAACCAAAATCAAATTAAGATACTTGCCTCAGAATTGACAACAAGGATCGATACTTCCAATAACCTTCAACCCCCTCGAAGAACTCTCACTCGATCAATTCACAATATCCGAACCTTAATTATACAATAACACCAATATAACTAATGATTCCGGAAAATTTCTTCTAAAAATTATACGAACATGAAAAGACATAATATATCCGATTATGATAAACAGACTAATCTGCCCCAAGCCATACTGGTCGAATCATCACTACAATTCTTATCCGAACAATAATCTCATAATGTTTCAATCAAGTCTAAACACATCTTTCGATTGAATTCTTCAATTATACCTCGTCCTACAAGGATCCTAACCATACCCATCATCAATCTAATGCAAAATGATCTCGGACTTATCTTGAAGAACACCATAATCATCACATAAAACTCGTAACTAGGTTCAACATGATCATCATCTTCTTCTACAAGGAATAAATCTTAAGTTCAATCCATCTAGTTCCCCTATATGCGTTGTTCGATCATATTGTTCATAATAAACTTGATAATCTCAGTAACAAACTCAACAACTTCAGTAGCATGTTCATATTCGACAATTAGAACATGAACTCCAGATTGGTGAATCGTCACATACTTTATACGGAAGAAAATGATGAAAATACTTGATGAACTCAACTTCGAACGCTTGAACACCAATCCCCAAAGCTCCTTGCCTTTAATGATTATGTTTAGAGGCTGATATGAAGGGTTAAGGTCGAGAGGGTAACTCTCTAAGTCTCGGAAATTAGGTATAGGACGAAGTGTAAACTGAGAAATGAAATGAGGTGGTGTCCTATTTATAGGATCCTGATCTTTATGTACGTTATCCAGAATATATTATGTATGCTATAGCATTAACGTACGTTATGTGCAAATCCTCACGTACGTTAACATTCGTCAGTAGCTCACTGCCTCGTTTTCTGACTTCCTTAACCTATGTTAACCATCACCTTTACGTACGTAATATGCTCTGTGTAGCGTACGTTATTATATTCATTTAACGTATGCTATTCCTCGTTGACTTGATTTATCAAAAAGCTGTCAAGGTTCACGCGGGGAAAATCCGACATTATCTCCTCCTGGCTCCACACGCCGACCTTATCTGATCTGCCTTTGACTGCTGCTTACGTACGCTATGCTTCGACTATAACGTACATTATCTACAGCTCTTAACGTACGTTATTCTCAACAGCTAACATATGTTATGACGTACAGATGCTTGCATGTATGTATTGAAAACTCATGAACGTAGGAATACAAATACGGGAAATCACACTTAATTATTAATACCACATAATCAAATGCTACAAGTTTCGAATACAGGTAAAAATACACAATAATTATCTGGGTATTACATACTCTCCCTCTAAAAAGAAGTTTCATCCCGAAACATAAGACGAAAATAATTCCGGGTATCTCGACTTCATACTATCCTCAGTCTCCCGAGTTTCTTCTTCGACTCCATGTCGAGACCATTGAACTTTAACCAAGGAGATTGGTTTATTTCTCAATTGCTTGACTCGACTCTCGAGTAGCTTGATTGGCTTTTCTTTGAACGTGCCATCATTAGCCACCTCGATCTCACCAAAATTGATGACATGACTGGGATCCGGTACATATTTCCGTAATTGGGATACGTGGAACACATTATGAATATGAATCAGTGATGGCGGTAAAGCCAACCTGTACGCCAACTCCCCATCTCTTTCAAGAATCTCGAATGGTCCGATATATCTTGGACTCCCAAAACGAAAATTTCCTCGGGTAGGAGAAAATTTTAGGAGTACGTGATCCCCAACTCTAAATTATAATGGGCGAAGGCGCACGTCTGCATAAGATTTTTGCCGACTCAAGGCACTCAATGGCCTTTCACGATTCAAAGCTACCTTCTCTTGAGTCTGTACTATCAACTCTGGTTCGGTCCCCATTAAATCAGACAAATCGTCCCAACACAGGGGAGATATGCATCTTCTTCCGTACAATACTTCAAAAGGTGCCATTCCTAATGGAAGCATGCCAACTATTGTTGTAGGTGAATTCAATCAACGGTAGATGAATTTCCCAATCCGTCGACCAATCTAAGTCACAAGCTCTCAACATGTCTTCTACTGTCTGAATAGTGTTTTCGGACTATCCATCGGCTTGAGGATGATAAGTTGTGCTAAAGTTCAGCTTGGTTCCCGAGGCTTTATGAACCGCCTTCCAAAAGTGTGACACAAAGCGACCATACTGATCTAAAATAATGGTCTTCCACGTACCATGCAATCTGACTATCTCTGAAATAAACACTCATGCCAACTTTTCTGGTCCCCAAGTATCCTTAATGCCCAAGAAATGAGCCGACTTGGTTAGACGATCAACTATCGCCCAAATCATATTCATCCCCGTTCTGCTCTTTGGCATATTGGTAATAAAGTCCATCGATATATCTTCCCACTTCCATTCAGGAATCGGAAGTGGCTTCAACATTCTGGCAGGTCGTTGATGTTCAATCTTAACTTGTTGGCAAATTAAACACTTCGAGACGTATTCCTCCACATCTTTATTCATGTTGCCCCACCAAAAATTCTACTTCAGATCTTTATACATCTTATTGGTGCCCGGGTGAATAGAATAGGGCGCACTGTGAGCTTCCTTCATGATTGTCTGCTTCAAAACATCTATATCGGGAACACGAAGTCGACTTTGGAATCTCATAGCTCCATCTTCATGGATTACAAATCCTGGGACCTTTCCCTTACTCACTTCATCACGTAACCGAATAATCAGAGGATCATCTAATTGTTTAGATTTGATTTCATCTATCAATGATGAAGTTAATTCCATCACACATAATTGCCCTTGAACGCCTTGTAACCATACCTAAATTCCTTCATGAATCAACTATCGCTGAATGATGGACTGGGACGTAAGCGTTTCTGTTGGTCCGACTATCCCCACTGTACCAACACGAGCCTTTTTTAGCGCAATTTGTCCTCACTCACGCGCACCTGAGAAACTTCCCAGGGGGTCACTGTTAGGATAAGTGCCCTAGGACATTCGATGTGCCTAGATTTGTAATTGTCACATATAAATAAAGTTATTTGATATCATTTATTTCTCATTGATTATTATAATATGTGCATATTTTAATATTATAATAATCGAATAATAGTTATTCACGAATAATAAGATTATTCAAATGCCCCTGGTACAATCGCGTTGAGTAGAGACTCAAGTGATTAATATACTAGTATAAGTTTGATTGGTAATCATCGGATGATTATGCGTATGGTACGGATCGATCTTATGGGTATTGGTTGGAGAACCAATACTGGACAGACCCGCATTGAGATCACTGTATGGAATGTCGTAAGTGAATCTCAATATAACAGTATGTCAATAAATCCTTGAACCTGAGATTATCATAGAGTCCAACATGATAACTGCTATGCCTTGACGTAATCCAACATCATCTGAAACATGGTGATCATAAAGGTTAGCGATCGGGATTAGTAGGAGTCATGTAGAGAGCAATGACTAATCAAGATGGGGATTTGTCCATCTCTTAAGTGAGAGAGATATCTGCTGGGCCCCTCGATAAGTAGGACTGAAGGAAATGCATGGCCATGCTCAAATGAAGAGTCATTTGATTCAATCAGTCTACTCAAGATCGAGAAAGCATTTGAACATAAATAAGTATGACAAACTCCGTGATTTAGTTCAAATATGATATCGCGTGACAAAGGGATTTGACACGTTAAAAGGTTTAATAGATTATTAACTTATATTATTTGGATAATCATAATGTCTTGCTAGAGGCCGCTTATGATTTATTATTTAATAAGATATTAAATAATTGCCAACATGGAATAAATAATTGTCTTTTGGGTCGCACGTACGACAATTATAGACAAGTAGGAATAAATATCAACTGAGAATAATAAATATAATATTGGATATTATATTTATAAGGAGATTAAATAATAAGTAATATATAATATTAGATATTATATATATTGTATTATTTAATAAGTTGAGGGGCAACTAAGCAAATACTAGAGTTTGACTCTAGGGTTTACTTAGTATAAATATAAGGTCTTGGACAAGGAGTTGTAATAAGAAAACAAGAGCTAAAAATCGCCCCTTCAAGAACAAGAAAAATCGGCCCTCTACTTCCTACTGTAGGAGAACGAATTCGGTCGTCTAATCCTCTTCCGTTAGTTGATCTTGATCAATAGTACAATCCTTCTATTAAAGAATTTGTGTTGTACTATTTATCAATATTATTCATAAGGATCTAGCAATCTGGCTTGTGGAATTGTTCGTGTGTGGATCACCAAAAGAGGAAGGAGATATTCATCTGCTTCTAGTCCTGATCTAGAATTGTTCAATCGGATTAAGGTAATTCGATTAACCCTTTAATCAAACAATTAAATTACTACATGAGATCCTAAATTGGGTTTTCATATTTATTATTCCGCTGCGTTTTTACTCCGATTATAAAAAACCCAACAGTGGTATCGGAGGCAACTTGCAAGTAATTTAATTGTTTATGTAAAATATGTTTATGTGTAAATTATGTTCTTGATTATGTTTATAAAATATAGATTTTATAAAATATTTTTTCTGGTTTAATGTGATTAAGTCGGATCGTCAAAAATTAATTTTCTGGACTGTTTTCGCATAGACTACCGGCCCAGTAATCGGAATAGTACAACGATTGGGCAGTTCGGCCAGTCGGGCAGATTGGTCGGGTCGGTCGACCGGACAGGACCATGGTGCGTTAAAATTGCAAAATATATATTTCGCCTGAAGGGATTCGATCCCGCGCTGGTTCAGCCCCAAGACAGTGCCCGGACCATCTCGGCTGGAGCACATATTTGTGAATCATGTTCACTGCTACTCTATTAACTACCTGTTTATAAAATCAAAATAAATGTTTGAAAATTCATTTTTACGGCCGGCGGGATTTGAACCCGCGCGGCCGTGAGGGGAAATGCGCGCTCGGCCATATGTGCTAGGGATTTAAATTTTTTTTTTGACACAGTTTTAATTTATTGTCCGATTGTCAGACAGATTGATTATTTAGTATATTACATGCTTTATTAATTATTTGATAATTATTTATGGTATGTATATGGTGTATAGCATGACCATAAATTGACCAATGTGATTGGATAATTTATTTCCTTATGGGTTGGTTTTACGGCCTACGTGTCGTTTAATTATAATTGGTTTTACGGCTTGCGAGTCGTCTATTTAAATATTTTATTATTTTACGGCCTACGTGTCATTTGTACTTCTTGTAATTTAATTTACTAGTGTAGTATTAAATTTCAATGTAATGAAGACAAAAAGGACGAGAAGGACGGACTCGAGGAGCAATTGATCGCGTATGACGTTCCAAGGAGTTGGTAAGATCAATGAAGACCATATTTAACCCTTTAGATTGACCTTTGTGATTTTCATGTTGGCTCATGAAAATCACGTTAGGATTATGATCATGCTACACACGATCCTATGATTTTATTGTCATGTGATGCGATGTATGTTTAAATTTATGCATGTATGTGATGCTATGTATGTTTAGATGTATGTTAGAAAACATAACATTAACATAGGATAAAAATCCCTCGTTAAAATTTTAAAATGCCGTTCATTTGGAAAACACCTATCAAGACTTCGATCATCATGAGTGGGTCATGCCAAAGCTGGGCGCTCGGATTATCTTAGTAAGGTAGGATAGGTAATGGTGATACCTATACGTTTAATGAATTTGGAAATCAAAATATTTTTGAACCTTAAGGCATTAGATGGGATTATAACATGCTTGGGCATACGATGCCAAATCCCATGATATAATCTAAGAGTTACATATGATGTAATCGATAAAGAGTTATCCACCTAAAGTAGCTCAATTCTAGGCGTCATGCCAAAGCTGAGTTTTGGATTGTGCGAAATGGGATCTTAGCCCACTAAAATTACAAATGTTGTAAATTGAGGGTACTTTGTTTTAGTAGGAGTATTTTTCGAGAAATAAAATAATGTGACTAAATATGTTGCATATTGAATTTTGTAGAATGGCATCAAACAACACATCCACCATTTCACTGTGATCCGTCCTTGAGAAGGACAAGCTCAAACAAAATGGCAGCAACTATCTAGATTGGATCCGGAGCTTGAGAATAGTTCTCAAGCAAGAAAGAAAGTTGTATGTTCTTGAGGAAGAAATTCCCGATGAGCCAGCTGACAATGCAAACTAAGCAACAAAAGACAAATGGAAGAAACATTGTGATGATTCCATTGATGTCGGTTGTCTTATGTTGGCCACCATTTGTCCAGAACTTCAGAAGAATCTGGAGGAAATGGAAGCTTATGAGCTAAATGCTCACCTCAAGGAAACTTTCTCGAAGCATGCTAGGCAAGAGAGGTATGAGACCTTTTAAGCCTTGTATGCTTGCTAGATGGTTGAGGGGACATCTGTCAGCGCTCATGTGCTCAAGATGAAAGGATATATTGATCATCTTGAAAGGCTTGGTTTTCCACTTTATGAGGAGCACTCCACGGATGTGATCCTAAACTCATTGCCCGAAAGTTTCGGTCAGTTCATTATGAACTATAATATGAATGAGATGGAGAAGTCCATTGCTGAGCTGCATGGGATGCTTAAAACGGCTGAGCAGAATATTAAGAAGAAAACAAGCCATGTGCTAATGGTCAGCAAAGGGAACTCCTTTAAGAACAAAGGCAAGGACAAGGGTAAGGCAAAAGTTGCCAAATCTAAAGACTCTGCTAAGCCATCTTTCAAGGCTAAATCTCCCAAAGATGGAAATTGCCATCATTGCAATAAACGAGGACACTAGAAAAGGAATTGCAAGGTTTACTTGGAAGAGCTAAAGCGTACCAAGGGTAGTGGGACTACCACAGGTATATTTGTTATAGAAGTTAACTTATGTACTTCTAACTCCTGGGTATTGGATACTGGATGTGGATCTCACATTTGTACAAATGTGCAGGGGTTCAGAATCAGTTGAGAGCTGAAGAAAGGGGAAGTGGATCTAAGAGTCGGCAATGGAGCAAGAGTTGCTGCACTAGCCGTAGGAACTTATGATCTAGTTTTACCCAGTGGGCTTTTGTTAGTTTTGAAAACATTGCTATTATATTCCTACTATGAATAGGAATATTATTTCAGTTTCTACATTAGATTGTGAAGGTTACAGTTTTCTTATTGAGAATAAGATTATTCGTATTTTCTTTGATGACTTGCTTTATGGTACTGCAAAGTTATATACTGGCCTTTACAATATTCATCTAGACGAGTCCGACACTTTGGAAGTCTATAACATTGCATCCAAGAAATCTAAGCTCAATGATTTTAATCCGACTTACTTATGGCATTGTCGACTTGGTCACATAAACGAGAAACGCATTTCTAAACTCCATAATGATGGACTTTTAGACTCTTTTGACTATGAATCATATGGGGATTGCGAATCTTGTTTATTAGGCAAGATGATGAAGAATCCTTTCACCGGTCATAGAGAAAGGGCTAGTGATCTATTAGGCCTAATACATACTGATGTATACGGACCTCTTACCACTCATGCCAGAGGCGGATACCAATACTTCATTACATTTACCGATGATTTTAGCCGATATGGACATGTTTATCTTATGAAGTATAAACATGAATCTTTTGAAATGTTCAAATATTCCAGAATGAAGTACAGAATCAACTTGGCAAGACAATTAAAGCCCTTCGATCGGATCGAGGTGGCGAATATTTGAGCCAAGAATTCGATGATCATCTTAGGAGTTGTGGAATTGTTTCGCAAATTACTCCTCCTGGAACACCTCAGCATAACGGAGTGTCCGGGAGGAGGAATCGAACTTTATTAGATATGGTTCGATCAATGATGAGTCGAACAGAGCTTCCATTATCATTTTGGGGCCACACCTTAGAAACAGCAGCATTCACCCTTAACCGTGTTCCATCTAAAGCAGTTGAAAAGATACCATTTGAGAAATGGGCTGGTAAGAGACCAAACTCGTCTTTTCTAAAGATCTTGGATTGCGAAGCATTCGTAAGATGCCAAGTGTTTGACAAACTGGCAGCCAGATCTGAATGATGTTTATTTGTGGGATATCCTAAGGAAACTGAAGGATATTACTTTTATAAGCCCGCTGAGAACAAAGTGTTTGTTGCTCGAAATGCTGTATTCTTAGAAAGGGAATTTATTTCCAAAAGATACAGTGGGAGAAGTGTAATTCTCGAGGAAACTCGAGAACCACAAGAAGACATTTCTTCATCGATGGAAATCGAACAGGCTCAATAATCAGTTGAAGAACCCGAAAGCACACAAGTCCCTCCCAGATCTGATAGGATGCGACATGAACCTGAGAGATATGGTTATCTCGTAATAGAGGATGATCACGCATTGCTCATAGATGATGAACCTAGTAGCTATATAGAAGCTGTTTCAGGACCAGAATCCGAGGAATGGCTAGAAGCCATGAAGTCAGAGATGCAGTCCATGTATGACAATCAAGTTTGGAACTTGATAGATCCACCTGACGGTGTTAAAACCATTGGGTGCAAATGGGTCTATAAAAAGAAGAAAGACATGGATGATAATCTGCAAGCCTATAAAGCTAGACTAGTGGCAAAAGGTTATAGACAGATTCATAGTGTTGACTATGATGAGACCTTTTCGCCAGTAGTCATGCTTGAATCAATTAGAATTTTATTTGCCATTGCCGCATACTATGATTATGAAATATGACAAATGGATGTCAAAACAGCATTCCTTAATGGAAACTTACTCGAGGATGTGTACATGACACAACCTGAAGGTTTTGTTCATCCAGAAAATTATAAAAAGGTTTGCAAGCTTCAAAGATCCATTTATGGGTTGAAGCAGGCTTCTCAGAGCTGGAATCTTCGTTTTGATGAAACTGTCAAAGAGTTTGGGTTCATTCAAAATGAAGATGAACCATGTGTGTACAAGAAGGTTAGTGGAAGAATAGTTGTTTTCTTAGTCTTATATGTAGATGACATATTACTCATTGGAAATGACATTCCCACCTTGCAGACAGTCAAGACTTGGTTGGGAAGTTGTTTCTCAATGAAAGACTTAGGATAAGCTGCTTACATTATTGGGATAAAGATCTATAGAGATAGATCAAAGAGATTGATTGGTGTGAGTCAATGTACCTACATTAATAAAATATTAAAGAGGTTCAATATGCAAGACTCCAAGAGAGGACTCTTGCCAATGTCACATGGCATTCATCTGAGTGAGACTCAGAGTCCTTCGACTCCTGATGAGCGAGCCCGCATGAGCAAGATACCATACGCTTCGGCCATTGGATCGATCATGTATGACATGATTTGTACTCGACCAGATGTATTGTTTGCCCTTAGCATGACAAGTCTATACCAATCGAATCCAGGTGAAAGTCACTAGACATCAGTGAAAACCATCCTAAAGTACTTGAGAAGAACTAAGGATGATTTCCTCGTTTATAGAGGGGTGGGAAACGAGCTGGCTATAAATAGTTACGCCGATGCAAGTTTTAGAACCGATGGAGACGATTTAAGATTGCAGATGGTTTTGTGTTTTGTTTAAAATGAAGATGCTGTGAGTTGGAAATGTTCAAAGTAAACACGCTCATAGATTCTATAACTTAAGACTTGAGTACCTGGCAACATCTGATGCAGCCAAGGATAATATGTGGAACCTTTTAGGCCCTATAAGTCTTTACTGCGACAACAATGGTGCTATTGTGCGAGCTAAAGAGTCATGGACCGATCATAATTCCAAACATATACTCAGAAAATATCACCTAGTCAGAGAGATCGTCAGACGAGGAAATATTTCAATATGCAAAGTAGCAATGGAAGATAATGTTGTAGATCCACTTATAAAGCCTCTCTCACAAGGAAAGCATGTTGTGCATGCTAGAGCAATTCATGAATGAATGGTCCTAGTGCAAGTGGGAGATTGTTAGGATAAGTGCCCTAGGACATTCGATGTGCCTAGATTTGTAATTGTCACATATAAATAAAGTTATTTGATATCATTTATTTCTCATTGATTATTATAATGTGTGCATATTTTAATATTATAATAATCGAATAATAGTTATTCACGAATAATAAGATTATTCAAATGTCCCTGGTACAATTGCGTTGAGTAGAGACTCAAGTGATTAATATACTAGTATAAGTTTGATTGATAATCATCGGATGATTATGCGTATGGTACGGATCAATCTTATGGGTATTGGTTGGAGAACCAATACTAGACAGACCCGCATTGAGATCACTGCATGGAAATGTCATAAGTGAATCTCAATATAACAGTATGTCAATAAATCCTTGAAACCTGAGATTATCATAGAGTCCAACATGCTAACTGCTATGCCTTGACGTAATCCAACGTCATCTAAAACATGGTGATCATAAAGGTTAGCGATCGGGATTAGTGGGAGTCATGTAGAGGGCAATGAATAATCAAGATGGGGATTTGTCCCTCTCTTAAGTGAGAGAGATATCTGCTGGGCCCCTCGATAAGTAGGACTGAAGGAAATGCATGGTCATGCTCAAATGAAGAGTCATTTGATTCAATCAGTCTACTTAAGATCGAGAAAGCATTTGAACATAAATAAGTATGACAGACTCCATGACTTAGTTCAAATATGATATCGCGTGACAAAGGGATTTGACACGTTAAAAGGTTTAATGGACTATTAACTTATATTATTTGGGTAATCATAATGTATTGGTAGAGACCGCTTATGATTTATTATTTAATAAGGTATTAAATAATCGCCAACATAATATAAGTCTTTTGGGTCACACGTACGACAATTATAGACAAGTAGGAATAAATGTTGGATATTATATTTATAAGGAGATTAAATAATAAGTAATATATGTATAATATTAGATATTATATATATTGTATTATTTAATAAGTTGAGGGCCAACTAAGCAAATACTAGAGTTTGAGTCTAGGGTTTACTTAGTATAAATATAAGGTCTTGGACAAGGAGTTGTAATAAGAAAACAAGACCTAAAAATTGCCCCTTCAAGAACAAGAAAAATCGGACCTCTACTTCCTACTGTAGGAGAACGAAGTCGGTCGTCTAATCCTCTTCCCTTAGTTGATCTTGATCAATAGTACAATCCTTCTAGTAAGGAATTTGTGTTGTACTATTTATCAATATTATTCGTAAGGATCTAGCAATCCGGCTTATGGAATTGTTCGTGTGTGGATCACCAAAAGAGGAAGGAGATATTCATCTGCTTCGAGTCCTGATCTAGAATTGTTCAATCGGATTAAGGTAATTCGATTAACCCTTTAATCAAACAATTAAATTACTACATGAGATCCTAAATTGGGTTTTCATATTTATTTCTGCTGCGTTTTTACTCCGATTATTTTGTATTCGATGCATAAAAAAACCCAACATTCACCCATCCCATAACTACTCTAGGCCAAGCACGCTTAACTTTGGAGTTTCTATGAGATGAATACCAGAAAAGAAGATGCATATTGTTGGTATGAGTAGTCCAAATCAATTCATTTAACCAATTTCTAGTGCATATCTCACAGGTCGAATCGCAAGCCGCGCCTCGCGCATTTTTAAGCCCATGCAGGCAGGATGCTGGACCGAATCCCAACAATCCCCCTCTCAGTACCTGCCAGCATCTCAGCCCCAGAGTCTGGAAACCTCCGTGAACCTGATTTGATCACACAGCCCTCTAGCTGCTGGATTCATTCACACACTCCTCCAACACTTGACATCAGCACCTGCTCCAGCTCCGTTTACTTCTGCTGCGCCAGTATCTCACTTCCCGCATACTAGATTTGATCATATAACCCTCCAGCACCTGAAAACCTCCACTTCGCCAGCATCTAAGTTCCGGCCAACTGGCAACATCTGCTGCATGTCCGCCCTTCAGTTCCAACACTCTAGAGGCCTCCACTGTAGGATACTCTAAGGGAATCCGTACACGTGACCTGCTCCGATACCAATTGTTGGTCCCAAGAATGATGAAGACTATCCTCACTGTACCAACACGAGTTTTTTCTAGCGCGCTTTGTCCTCACTCACGCGCACCTGGGAAACTTTCCAGCGGGTTACCCATCCCATAACTACTCCAGGCCAAGCACGCTTAACTTTGGAGTTTCTATCAGATGGATACCAGAAAAGAAGATGCATTTTGTTGGTATGAGTAGTCCAAATCAATTCATTTAACCACTTTCTAGTGCAGATCTCACAGGGCGAATCGCACGCTGCGCCTCGTGCATTTTTAAGCCCATGCAGGCAGGATGCTGGACCGAATCCCAATAGTTTCCAACATTCGAATAGAAACAGGTTTGCAGCTTAGTGCATCAGCTACCACGTTAGCTTTTCCTGGATGATAAAGAATTTTCAAGTCATAATCTTTAATCAATTCCAACCATCTCCTTTGTCTCATGTTTAATTCCTTATGACTGAAAATATATTTGAGACTCTTATGATCTGTGAAGATATGACAGTGAGTCCCGTACAAATAATCTCGCTAGATTTTCAGAGCAAAGACAATGGATGATAACTCTAAATCATGTGTCGGGTAGTTAACCTCATACGGTTTCAATTGTCGATCCTTTTACATCAACACGCAACCCAGACCCTGATTTGAAGCATCGCTGTAAACTACGAACCCTTCAATTCCGTGTCGTAGTGCTAATATTGGCGCCGTTGTCAGTCTCCTCTTGAGTTCATCAAAACTAATCTGGCATTTCTCGTTCCACATGAATTTCTGAGTCTTCTATAGCAACTGAGTAAGCGGACGAGCGATTTTGGAAAATCCTTCCACAAAATGACGATAATACCTAGCAAGTCCTAAGAAACTTCGGACTTCCTTCACCTTCTTAGGAGATTCCCACTCCAAGATTGCCTCAACTTTCTCCAGGTCTACTTGGACTCCGTCGGCTGATATCACGTGCCCAAAGGAACGTTACTTCCTTAAGCCAGAACTCACATTTGGAAAGTTTTGCATAAAGCTGTTCATTTCTCAAAATATTCAAAACAATATGCAAATGTTCTGCATGCTCTTCTGGATTCTTTATATAAATCAAGATGTCGTCAATAAAAACGACAACAAATGTATCCAAGTATTATAAGAATACTCGACTCATCAATTGCATAAACACAGCAGGAGCATTAGTAAGACCAAATGACATTATTATAAACTCATAGTGCCCATACCGAGATCTGAATGCGGACTTCGGCATATCAGATCCCTTAATCCTCAACTGATGGTATCCTGATCTCAAATCGATCTTAGAGAATACCGTTGCTCCCTTCAATTGATCAAACAAATCATCAATCCGAGGCAATGTATATTTATTCTTGATCATCACCTTGCTCAGCTCCCTGTAATCTATACACAGTCGGATTGATATGTCTTTCTTTCGAATAAAAAGAACGGGCGCACCCCAAGGAGAAACATTAGGTTGAATGTAACCCTTATGCAACAATTATTCAAGCTGTTTATTTAACTCATACATCTCTGTTGGCGCCATACGGTATGGTGCTCTAGAAATAGGTGCGGCTTCTGGTTCCAATTCAATGTTAAACTCTACAGCTCTATGCGGAGGTAATCCAGGTAGTTCGTCAGGGAATACATCTGAGAATTCGTTCACAACTGGAATAGATGATAGCTCTACTCCTTCTTCCTTCTTCATGGCATAACACCAGAACCCGGCACAATCCTGTTTCAGCAGTTTAATTACTTTCATGGCCTTGATAACTTTCCGTGAGCTTCCTGGTCTCCATCTTTTGAATAAATGTTTAGATCCGTCATCAGCAATAATCGATATAAATCTATTCCGATAATTCAAAATATCCCCATAGCGATTGAGCCAATCCTCTAAAAGAATTAAATCGTCACCATGGTTATCAACCACAATAAGATTTGATGGCCAATTCCTCCCTCCTATCGACACAGGAAAATTTCTAGTCTTCTAGATTTTCCATAATTCTCTCTCCACTAGGCATACAACATAAGGTTCACAATCATGCAAACATGATATTTTCAAACGATTAACACAGTTCAGTGATATGAAATGATGTGTAGCTCCTGAATCGAATAAGACACTAATTGGTTGCAAAATAATCTGAATCGTACCTCATGCAACAGAAGTGTTCTGATCATCTGACCTCCTCATCTCATAAAGGTGCGGAGGAACGGACCCAACACTGGATACTTCCCTTTTTCCAAGATTCTGATGTTGTAGACCACTCTGCTGTGTCAGATTCACATTCGTCTCTTTCGGGACTTGCACTGAAGTACGAGCTCCAAACAATCTAGTCATGTTCCTGCAAAATGTCGCACGATGTCCTTCTTGCCCACATTGAAAATAGGTCACAGAAGGAACAGAGCACTCACGCCGAACATGCCTTGGTCGTCCGCAGTTATAACACTTCTTCGCTGCATCTGTTACCGTCGATGCCGTCCTGAACTTCTTTCTGTATCGAGAAGGATACGGAGGCCTCTTGGATGAATGGAATGAGGACTGGCCCTTGCGGGACCCACTACTCTTGCTCTCAGTAAAGTTGCCAGACACTCTATGCTTCTTCAATTCCGCAAATTTCTCCACTTTTGTCTCTTTCATCTCATAAGCCAGGGCTTTATCCTGATACTGTCGGAGAGTAGTACATTCGAATCCCGGCATATATCATTGGATCTCCAGCTTTATTCTCATGTCGAAGTGAAAAATCTTTTCTGCTTCAGTTCTGACCAGATGTCGCACAAAGGTCAGCTGGTGATTAAAAGTCTTAATCATATCTGCCACAGATGCCTCCAGATTTTGTGGTGAGAAAAACTCTCGGAATCTAGCCTCTCTAACTGGACGAGGACAATATTGCGCTTCCATCATTAATTTGAATTCTGTCCAGTCAGCATTATGATCCTCAGGTCGAATGGCTTCCCACCAGTCGAAAGCTTCCCCAGTCAGAAAATACTGAGCGATTGGAACTTTTCGGTCATTAGGATAATTAATTCCCGCAAATACCCTTCTCCAGTTCTTTCAGCCAGTAGTCCCCTGTAGGCATCTCTGAAGAACCGTCAAATTTTGGTTGGTGTAATTTGACCACTTCTGAAAGCCACTTGTCCCCTCGATTTACTTCGTCACGCTATTGGACCATCGTCATTTGCATGCGGTCAACCACCTGAACAAATTGGGTCATCTGAGTAACCACTTGCTGGAGCACTTCTGGCATGTTAGGATTTGCATCTGCCTCCACAGTTCGTGCTCGGTCATTATTAACTGATTCCTGTTGTTCGCCAGAACTGAAATCATCTTGATTAGACAACGAATCCGGGACAGACGATGAATCTTCTCGTCTAACATTGCCACGTCTGCGTCCACGACCGCGTCCGCATCCACGTCCTCCCCTCAACATAATGTAAACATAAATACTCAATACCCAGAGCAAAATCTCCTAAAATTTTGTCAACATCCACAAAATGCGCAAAAATTAAAATGATACTATATGAGATTAGGAAACTTAAAACCACGGTTCACATGATGACGCTGGCTATACAGTAATGTCATGAGCGGCCGACAAATCAAACGACATAAACAGACTCAACTAAACCCAACTGTCAAGATATCCATAAATCTTAGCTCTGATACCATTTTCTGTAACACCCCGAGATATTCGGAATAATTACAGCGCCATAAACCCTTTATAAGAATTTACAAGGCTAAATTAAAAGAAATAATGATCAATACGAATAATACCACCAATAGTTGTGTAATTTAGTAACCGGTTTAATCATCCAAAGCAACCCATTCAATATAAAATTCTCAAATCACCATAAAGAACACACGTACTCGAGTACTTAACACAAAACCAGAATACCAAAACAATTCACACAGATAACATCACTGTGTCCCTTCATCATCATGCCAACACTGTGGTTGCTTCCCCGCTCCTCGGCTACATGAATATTAAACAAATGTCCACCCGCAAAGGGGTTAGCAAAACGATGCTACTATAAGCACCATAATTATACAAAATCATATATGCAACAACAATCCATAGCAAACACAAAACACGGACTTCCTCTACCGGAATCCAACGATGCGAATCCACATGATTCCATTAGCACAACACAGGGTAATCCAATGATCCAGCGCCCTCAGCATAGATCCCAAGATGATCCCGTCGGACCAACACGAGGTGGAAAACCCGTCCAATGATGTAGCGCCCTCAGCATGGATCCCAAGATGATCCCGTCGGACCAACATGAGATGGATAAATGATCTAGCACCCTCACCATAGATCACATGATCCCATCGGATCAATGCAACATATACAATACAACTATACATACACATATGCAAATCAATATGTTCATCAACATGAACAACATATGAATCAATAACATGAACGACATTATGACAAATCAACTTGGACGACCTCATGTTCAACAACCTGAATGACAATATGCATGATCAAAATCATCAACACTAAACCAAAATCAAATTAAGATACTTGCCTCAAAATTGACGACAATGATCTATACTTCCAATAACCTTCAACCCGGTCGAAGAACTCTCACTCGATCAATTCACAATATCCGAACCTTAATTATACAATAATACCAATATGACTAACGGTTCCGGATAATCGCTTCTGAACATTATACGAACATGAAAAGACATAATCTATCCGATTATGATAAACACACTAATCTGCCCCAAGCCATACCCATCGAATCATTACTACAATTCTTATCCGAACAATAATCTCATAATGTTTTAATCAAGTCTAAACACATCTTTTGATTAAATTCTTCAATTATACCTCATGATAGTGTCAGGATTGTATACTGCAAAGCATACTTTATGCTTGTATTACCTAATTTCCCTGTTACTACCTATGAGAATATTAATTACATTTAATCACATGTTTTGCATATTTATTCACGTTATGGTTATGTAAATGAAATGTTTAATTATTTTATATTGTGGATAATGTGGTGTGTTGGTGTCACAAGGAAGATCACATTATCGGTGCCTTACAAAATAATATAATAGTTCACAACCTATATAATTATTAGACAAATTATATAAAAGGTTGTAGTGTATGCTTGAGATTAGTTGGTCTTGACTATTAGCATGCATTAGCGTATATGTATACGTTGAAATGGATCGAGGTGAGATAGTGTCTTCTGTACTGACTGTAAGAAGAACGTAAATCTCGGATAATTATTATTTATTAATTCTAAGTATATAATATTTAATTGTGTATTTATAATACTTATTGCTTTGATTTACCATGGGTGAGAGTCAAAATGATCGACTCAATAAGCCTCATATCTTGGGCAATAATATTATTTATACGACAGTTATTATTATTACTAGAAATCGTGTCCCGACTCGTGCGGGTTGATGATGTCCCCTTGAGGAGCTCGATAATGATTATTATATTAAACCCTGTAGGTGGATTTAATTCCGATATAATAATAAGGTTCGATTGGTACTACTCTTGGATAAGATATTAATTAATTAAAGCTGTCAGTAGCTTATAATTAATTAATTGACATTCAATATCTAAAGCACGGGAAATAATATATTTAATAAGGAGCTCAATTTCGTAATTTGGGATTTTGGTAGGAAGTACAATATCAACCTTTAGTGGACTAAGTTTATATTAATAGATTCATTATATTAAGAAGAGTCCTAATAAGGTAAGATGAATTTATTTGGAGTCCTTCCATAATCCTCCTTAAGATCCCTAGTAGTAGTCCAAGAGCCTATATATAGGACTTATGGGTGTTGGCCAATTTTGTATTATTCATACACAAGAAATTTCGATTTCTTCTTCTATGTGTTTAATTTTGGATCTTGACTTGTTTATTTGATTCCACAATTGAGAGAACACTTTAATTCTTGCTACATATCGGAATTACTTGAAGAAAAGAAAATCGAAAATTGTGAGGGATAAAATTTTGGCCGATCCCATAGTTGTCCAATAAAGATCCGGTAGCTCGTTGCCCACACAACGTCCGGGTTAAGGTGGATCATACTCTAGAAGGTCTAAAGGTAGAATACAAGGTGATCAAGACGAAAGCAACCAATTCGCTTCAAAGGTAATATCCTATGATCTTTTAGATCTAGATTAGGATATTTATATAACCGGAATATTTATTTAATAAATAATAAATAATATTTAAATTGCTTATTAGTCTTAGTAATTAATTAATTAGCATGCCTAAATAGATCTTATGCTCGTGGATGCGTAAAATGCGATGACCAAATTTCCCAAACTTCGCTTCCGCTGCGTTTTTACTTCCAACAGATAGTTCATCCTACAAGGATCCCAACCATACCCATCATCAATCCAACACAACATGATTTCGGAATTATCTTGAAGAACACCATAATCATCCCATAAAACTCGTTACTAGGTTCAACATGATCATCATATTCTTCTACAAGGAATAAATCCCAAGTTCAATCTATCTAGTTCCCCTATACGCGTTGTTCGATCATATTATTCATAATAAACTTGATAATGTCAGTAACAAACTCAACAACTTCAGTAGCATGTTCATATTCGACAACTAAAACATGAACTCCAGATTGGTGAATCGTCACATATCTTATACGGAAGAAAATGATGAAAACACTTGATGAACTCAACATCGAACGTTTGAACACCAATCCCCAAAGCTCCTTGCCTTCAATGATTATGTTTAGAGGCTGATATAAAGGGTTAAGGTCGAGAGGGTAACTCTCTAAGTCTCGGAAATCAGGTATAGGACGAAGTGTAAACTGAGAAATGAAATGAGGTGGTGTCCTATTTATAGGATCCTGATCTTTACGTACGTTAGCCAGAAGGTATTACGTACGCTATAACATTAAAGTACGTTATGTGAAAATCCTCACGGAAGAAAAGGATGTTGTGCTTATCCCAGGCATCCTATATCGATACAGTGCTAAAGCGGTTTAGCATGGAGAATTCCAAGAAAGGTTTTCTACCTTACAGACATGGAATTCAACTATCTAAGGATATGTGTCCCAAGACACAAAAGGAGATAGATGACATGAAGATGGTCCCTTATGCATCTGCTGTGGGAAGTCTCATGTATGCTATGCTTTGCACTAGACCAGATATCTGTCATGCCGTAGGCATGGATGCTAGATATCAGTCAAACCCAGGACCAGGATACTGGATTGCTGTCAAGCACATACTCAAGTACCTGAGAAGGACTAGGGAGTACATGCTTGTATATCAATCAGGCGACCTGTGTCCGGTGGGTTACACTGACTCAGATTTTTCATCGGACAAAGAAAAGTCTAAGTCTACTTCGGGTTATGTGTTTAGCCTGGGAGGTGGAGCCATTAGTTGGAGGAGTGTGAAGCAGAAATGCATCTCGGACTCTACCATGGAAGCCGAGTAGGTGGCAGCCTCTGAGGCAGCCAAGGAGGCAGTGTGGCTCAAGTACTTCCTGCAGGACTTAGATGTGATTACCGATTTGCCAGAGGGTATTACACTTTATTGTGATAATACTGGTACAGTCGCAAATTCGAGGGAACCACGAGCCCACAAGGCAAGTAAACATATCAGCCGCAAGTACCACATCATACGACACTTCGTAAAGGAAAGAGACGTAGTTTATCCAGGGTTGCATCGGAAGATAATCTTGCTGACACTTTCACGAAAGGCCTACCCTCAAAAGTTTTTGAAAGGCATGTGGAAGGAATGGGATTATGGTGTATGGCAGCATTGCTTTGAGTATAAGTGGAAGAAATGAGAGACTATGTAATAGAGTAGTATACTTAAAAGCATGCTTTGAGTATAAGTGGGAGATTGTTAGGATTGTATACTGCAAAGCATACTTTATGCTTGTATTACCTAATTTCGCTGTTACTACCTATGAGAATATTAATTACATTTAATCACATGTTTTGCATATTTATTCACGTTATGGTTATGCAAATAAAATGTCTAATTATTTTATATTGTAGATAATGTGGTGTGTTGGTGTCACACGGAAGATCACATTATCGATGCCTTATAAAATAATATAATAGTTCACAACCTATATAATTATTAGACAAATTATATAAAAGGTTATAGTGTATGCTTGAGATTAGTTGGTCTTGACTATTAGCATGCATTAGCGTATATGTATACGTTGAACTGGATCGAGGTGAGATAGTGTCTTCTGTTCTGACTATAAGAAGAACGTAAATCTCGGATAATTATTATTTCTTAATTCTAAGTATATAATATTTAATTGTGTATTTATAATACTTATTGCTTTGATTTACCATGGGTGAGAGTCAAAATGATCGACTCAATAAGCCTCGTATCTTGTGCAATAATATTATTTATACGACAGTTATTATTATTACTAGAAATCGTGTCCCGACTCATGCGGGTTGATGATGTCCCCTTGAGGAGCTCGATAAGGTTCGAGTGGTACTACTCTTGGATAAGATATTAATTAATTAAAGCTGTCAGTAGCTTATAATTAATTAATGGATATTCGATATCTTAAACACGGGAAATAATATATTTAATAAGGAGCCCAATTTCGTAATTTGGGATTTTGGTAGGAAGTGCAATATCAACCTTTTAGTGGACTAAGTTGATATTAATATATTCATTATATTAGGAAGAGTCCTAATAAGGTAAGATTAATTTATTGGGAGTCCTTCCATAATCCTCCTTAAGATCACTAGTAGTAGTCCAAGAGCCTATATATATGACTTATGGGTGTTGGCCGATTTTGCATTATTCATACACAAGAAATTTCTATTTTTTCTTCTAAGTGTTTAATTGTGGATCTTGACTTGTGTCTTTGATGCCACAATTGAGAGAACACTTTAATTCTTGCTACATATCGGACTTACATGAAGAAAAGAAAATCGAGAATTGTGAGGGATAAAATTTCGGCCGATCCCATAGTTGTCCAAGAAAGATCCGGTAGCTCGTTGCCCACATAATGTCCGGGTTAAGGCAGATCATACTCTAGAAGGTCTAAAGGTAGAAATACAAGGTGATCAAGACGAAAGCAACCAATTCGCTTCAAAGGTAATATCCTATGATCTTTTAGATCTAGATTAGGATATTTATATAACCGACATATTTATTTAATAAATAATAAATAATATTTAAATTGCTTATTAGTCTTAGTAATTAATTAATTAGCATGCCTAAATATATCTTATGCTCGTGGATGCGTAAAACGTGATTACCAAATTTCCCAAACTTCGCTTCCACTGCGTTTTCACTTCCAACAATTGGTATCGGAGCCGAATTTTTAGGCTTTTTGCTATTTTAATTAATTTTAGTGATTAATTGATAGCAATTTAAATATTCATTTATTTTGATGTTGGAATATTTTGCTAGATGTGTTCTTGCAGGTGATATGATCCAATTATCATGGTTTATGTGAATGGTTTATTTATTTATTTTTATTATTTATGCAATTGTTGGTTTGGCCCGGTTTTGAGGCATGTAATGGTTTTTTCCGTGAGAAAATCTGCGGGTAGTTCTAGGTGTTTTATTTTTCGTGTAATCTTACTGTAATGTCGAAGTATTTTATTTTGTATAAAATTGTAATCGAATTCGGAAAAGACGGGACCACGAAGAAATAGAGTAACCGGGATCGCCGGATCATTGGCCAAGCGCCGACAAGAATAGCAAAGGGCCGCTGAAAGCAAGACACGGCCGCCGCCGAGCAATTGGCGAGAGCCATGAGCGGCGACTGATGCGGCCGGTCGTCTAGTTTTTGGTCCGGTCCGCTTCGCCGTTGCTTAAGGCCCATTGGAGAGTCGGGATTTAAAATTAAATTTTTTTTATGTAATTAATTTTGCATAAAAATGAAATTTTAATTTTGTAAATCCACGGCCCGGCCGGGGAGGAGCGACGAGATGTTTGATTCAGTGGGAGAGATCGAGTCGAAGATTTTCTAGGATTCAACTCAAGGAAGAAGACCATGATAATTGGATAATTTAATTATCCATGCTTTATTTTTGGTTTTTATTGTTTTGATGTATGGCTTGTATGAATGTATGCGTGATATGTTTTCTGCATGTTAGGACGAGAACATTAAAAATCTTAAGGCTAAAATAACTAAGTGATTAAATTGATTTATTTTTAAAAAAAAAATCAAATTGGCCTCCATAATTAATTTAAATTGTGAAGTAATTATCATGCGCGTTGACATTAGGGTCTTCCTCCATATCGGATGTGCTAATTATAGGTTCACTAGTTTTAAATTTCAAAATGATAACATAAGGTAAATATTAGTTTTTATGATAGGATCTCTCCATCTGTAGGACTATTATTTAAAAGATAATATTTAAGGATGTTAAATTATGGTGTTCACTTAGGTTCATTAATTAATAAGCTCCCCATCGGAATCTATGTTAATTAATACATGACCAAGAGGAACCAACTATTAATTTTACTTGTCATAACGTAAGTTGACTAGATAGTAAAATTAAAGATGTAAAACTCTACTTGAAAAATGTGTGTGTAAACGTCCACACGATTGTGGCTTGCATATGCGGATTTTTCGAGGTGTTGGTTGCTAGCATATATATTGTGTTTTGAGGTTTTTCGATATATTTTGCTATGCATTATGTGATGGATGTTTTAATTTTTATCTCAGATGTCTTTCAATCCACTAGCTGTTATTCTCAAAGAAAATAAACTTGATGGCACTAACTTTGCCGATTGGAAAAGAATTCTTGACATTGTCCTGACTGCTGAGGGGCATAAATTTGTCTTAATTGAGGAGAGCCCTCTAGAACTAGAACCGGATGCCACTTCTGAAGAGTTGGCAGAATTCCGAAAATGGAAAAAGTCTGGTGAGATGGCTCGCTGTTACATTTCGGCTTCACTGACAAATGTATTGCAGCATCAGCATCAGACGATGGGCTCGGCCGCGGAAATGATGAAAATTCTCACCAAGATGTTTGGTCATCAGAACCGCTCGGTTATATAAAATGCAATGAGGGTGTTGATGACAACCCAAATGTCTGAAGGGACCCCAATAAGGGATCATGTTCTGAAAATAATGTCTCATTTGAATGAACGAGCATACTGGGGGCTACTATCGATGCGGAAACGCAGGCCGATATTATCTTGGGCAGTTTACCAAGAAGCTTTGAGCAGTTCTGCCTTAACTACAATATGAACCGTAGGACATATAGTTTGGCAGAACTTCTGACAGAGCTTCAATCTGCTGAAGGTCTCTTCAAAGAAGGTTATCATCAGATTCTTGCGGCAACCGGTGCTACTTTTTCCAAACCCAAATGGGGAAAGAAGAAAAAGCAGGTTGGCCAAAAGTAAGTGGCAACCCTCAAGGTGAAAAACAAGGCTCCTCACCCCGAGGCGAACAAAATGCCAAAGGGAAAGTGCTATAAGTGCGGTCATAGAGGACATTTTAAAGCGGACTGCCCTGCTCTTAAGAAAGGTATGTCTCGTGCACTAGTGGTCAAAACATGTTTGGCAGCTTGTTCTTCCACTTCGAGGATAGTTGATTCAGGCTCAACTGATCATGTTTTCTTTGAAAAGAAACGGTGAATATATTTGCAAAGGTATTTTTAATGATGGACTATATATCGTTAATACTGCACAAACTCCTATGCATAAATCACTTAACTCTTTGTCTAAACCTAAAGAGATAAAAGAACCTTCAAGCGTAAACCAAACATATCTGTGGCATTTATGGTTAGGGCATGTAATCCTTGGTAGAATTCAAAGATTGGTAGATGATGGCCCATTGGATGATCTCCACATTGAGTGATTTCCAATTTGTAAATCCGGTCTTGAAGGTAAGATGACCAAAAGGGTTCTAAAACCAAGGGAAACCGTGCTCAGAATGTATTAAAATTGGTTCATACGGATGCATGTGGTCCAATGAATATTCAGGCTAGTGGTGGTTTCGAATACTTCATCACGTTTATAGATGATTATTCGAGATATGGATACATCTATTTGATGCGACCTAAGTCTGAAGCCTTTGACAAGTTTAGAGACTTCAAGGCAGAAATGGAGAAGCGTCATGGGAAGAGTATCAAGTCACTACGATCTGATCATGGTGGCGAATACCTTAGTGGAGAGTTTTTGGATTTCTTGGCGAATGAGGGGATTTCGTCCAAGCTCACCGCACCGGGAACTCCATAACAAAATGGTGTGGCTAAAAGAAGGAATAAGACTCTTTTAGAAATGGTTAGATCAATGATGAGTTATTCAGAGTTACCTATTTCGTTTTGGGGATACCCCTTAGAAACAGCGGCGTACATTCTAAACCTGGTGCCTTCGAAATCGGTTCCAAAAACACCCATGGAACTGTGGAGTGGGTGTAAGACCAGTCTAGGACATGTTCGGATTTGGGGTACTCCAGCACATGTGCTGAATAAGGAAGTTGATAAGTTGGTATATCGTACAGAAGTGCGAGTGTTTGTAGGATATCCCAAGGGAACGAAGGGTGGCTTGTTCTATAGTCCCCAGGATCAGAAGGTCATTGTTAGCACCAATGCCCGATTCCTAGAGGAGGATTATATAATTAGTCACAAAACCATGAGCGAGATAATTCTGGAAGAGCTGAGGGGCGAGACTCCGTCTATACCAATCGTACAAGCGCCAACTAACACTGCACCATGTATCGATTCTGAAACTTTTACATCAACTCAGTATTTGCCTTGTCGTAGTGGGAGGGTTGATCGTCAGCCGGAACGATTCATATGCGTAGGAAAGTCTTCGGACTCAATCCCAGGCGAAGATGAATCAGATCCCTGGACCTACAAGGAGGCAATCCAAGATAAAGATGCTGACTCCTGGCAAGTAGCAATGGAATCAGAAATGGGATCTATGGATTCCAATCAAGTGTGGGAGCTAGTAGAGCTACCTGATGGTGTACAAGTCATTGGGAGTAAATGGGTCTACAAGCTAAAGAAAGGAGGTGACGGGAAGGTTGAAACCTTCAAACCGAGGAAATGGATGTCAAGACTGCATTCTTGAATGGAAGTCTAGACAAGGAAATCTATATGCGCCAACCAGAGGGATTCATTGCTGAAGGAGAAGAGCACTTGGTGTGCAAGCCTAAGATATCCATTTATGGACTTAAGCAAGCATCTAGATCTTGGAACACTCATTTTGACAAAGTTGTCCAGTCATATAGATTCGTCCAATGTCCGAGTGAAAGTTGTGTGTATAAGAAATGCGATGGAAACGTGTTGGTGTTTCTTGTACTGTATGTAGACGATATCCTTCTTATTGGAAATAACGTGAAGGAATTGTCGGACGTACGGGTATGGAAATCTGAGTGTTACGTATTTTAGTGAACGCAAGTGCACGTTGTCGTAGCAAGTAATAAAGTGATAAGAAAGATATCGTTCCATCGAGGACTGACGCACTAATTACCAATTTATTCGTATTCTAGTTTTATTTGAACGATCGAATTTGGTGGTGGAAGGATTATTAAAGAAAACTAATAAAGCGATAAACCAAAAACAAATAATAAAATCGATAATTCGAAGAAAGAAGATCAAATAGGAGAATAATCTAGGATTGGGAATCCGCCTCGATTAATCCGAATTACTCTTGATTTATATAAATTAAGTAATTTCCCAATTTATTGAAGGCGAAGATTTCTAAGATACTCTAATGCCTATCCCGAGAACAGTAGAATTTTCTAAGGTGAATAAATCACTCTATTCCTAGGTGAATTAATTCAACAATAGCCAAACAGCATAAAATCTTCAGAAGGGCCACGTAATTCCTATGAGTATATTCCTATCTCACAAAATAAAACGTTTCTCACCAATTTTTCCTACTAACTCTCCTCGCCCGATTCGAGATGCGTAATCAAAACAATTCAATCATATGCCACATAATTGAAAGCATTAAGAACAATTGGGAAAACTCAATAGAAAAGGGAAATATATTAATAATGTAAAATCAAAAGTTAATCCGTCAAAATATTGGTTTCATCACAATACTAGAAAAGGGTTCTAGCCCGACATGCTAGAAAACAATACACAAAGAATTGAATAAAACATAGGAGAGAATATCAAACACAATTGAAGAACTTGAATTCCTTCGTTCTCTGGATTCTGCTCTCTGCTTCTAGGTATTTTCCTCCTTCTGTTTTTGATGATTATTTTTCTGACCTTCAACCCTCTTTTATAACCTCCATCCGTCTCCAATACGCGTCCAGGAATTAGGTCGAAAACAGCTCCAAAAACGGCCCAAAAACGTGAGCAGAAAAGAGGACTCCCGCGCCTCGGGCCACGGCTCGGCATTTGTGTGCCGCGGCCCCAGTTGTTGTGCTGCCAGGCCTGGGCGCAAAAGTCATTACGTGCCGCAGCTCGGCATTAGTGTGCCGCGGCCCTCGGTACAGTTTGTGCCGTCGCGCTGGGTTATTTTCCTGTGCCGCGGTCCAGCTCCTGTGCGACGCGGCCCTTGACCAAAAATTGTCGTTTCGGCCCATTTTTCTTCGTTTAAGCTCTCGGACTCTAATTTCCTTCAAAACATATAAACATAATGCATTAAAAGCTCATTTATGCAGATTTAGACTAAAAATAGGTATAAAATAATGATAATTAAGCGCATAAAAATACATCTAACACTGAGCAGTTCGATATGAAGGATCTAGAAGAAGCAGGACACATCCTTGGAATCAGGATCTTTCGTGACCGGAAGAAAAGGACGTTGTGCTTATCCCAGGCATCCTATATCGATACAGTGCTAAAGCGGTTTAGCATGGAGAATTCCAAGAAAGTTTTTCTACCTTACAGATGTAACACCCCAAATCACAAATGGGACATTACACGCCGTAGAACCCCCGTGAGGTCTACCAGGCTAACTCATGACACGTAAACCACAATGATAACCCCAAAAGATGCGCCCAAAAAGTAAATAAGGCCGTGGCCTCGGCCAAAACATTTTAACGGAGTACATGAGACATAAGTTAAATACCAATTTATTTCCCACGCAGGGGACTTAAACCATGTTTAATAATAAACAGTCTAACTCCAATACTCAACAGATGCAATGACCAAACAGAGAAATACAGACTCGAGCCACATCATCATGCCATCCCATCCTTTGCATGCGCATCCCGTGCCAGCTCCTCAGCTCGACCAGTACCTGAAATGCATAAGACGCATTTCCCCCATTTAAGGGGTTAGCATTCGAATAGCTAGTGCAAGTACACAATTACACAACATTATATACATACACGATTCAATGCAAACAAATCGTTAGGAACAATCATTTTGAAAATCAATATTCCGGAATATCACATTAACACCAAAACAGTATATCAACAAGTTTTCCACATCACAACTATCCACGCTTGGTAACTCGCGACCGTACCCATTAGTATCGGTCCCCAGAGGTCCCGTCGGACCGTCCCCAGGTGAGAAACCACTTCCGTGGCCGTACCCATTAGTATCGGCCTCCAGAGGTCCCGTCGAACCGTCCCCAAGTGGAAGAACATCAACGCACACACCCAAGTCCACTTCCGTGGCCGTACCCATTAGTATCGGCCCCCAGAGGCCACATGCCATCCCCAGGTGGAAGAGAAACAATCATATTCGTTCAATAATACCATTTACATCATTCGCATCAAAATCATACGCACATAACGGAATGTAATACATGTACTTGCCTGGAATAAGACGAAACGAAGGAAACGACGAAGGAATAGGTTTCGGTCCGAACAATCCTCCCAAATCCGTTCCTAACATAATAACGGTATACAACACGTCTCAAAAATGCGGAAAGGTAAGAATTCATCCTAATTCTACCCGTTGGAAAAATTTGTCGGTCATACAAGGTCAAAACCGAATCCCAACTATCAACGGGGAAAAACATCGAGTTTAATCCGTAAAACCACAAGAGAAACAAGGGATGGTGATTACGCTATCGAAATCTAACAATCGTAAGGGGCAAATCGGACTAGAAGGGTGAAACCTAAAACAAAACCCCAAAATCCCCAAAAGTTAGGGTTCTAAGGAATTATACCTCGATTCGGATGGAGAATGATGATGATTAATCTTCCTTGGAACGCAATAATCAACCTTCAGAGGGTTTCTACGGATTGCACCGGACAAATCGCTCCAAATCGCTCCAAGGGAACTCACGTCGCGAGAAAGAAAGAAAAGAAATGAAATGAGGCGACTCGGGATAAGTCAGGAATTAAAAGGCCTGACAGCGCGTTACGTACGTTAACGCAAGCTGTTAACGTACGTTATGAGGGTTACGTACGTAACCCAACACTGGTTAACGTACGTAACAAACATCCTGCCCTAAAATGTGAAGGCCATAACGTACGTTATGGATCATGCATAACGTACGTTATGCATGCAGCAGTTCCCAGTTATGAACAATCACATTCAGCACAGTCGATACAACGACGGAACACGACACCAGGATAGAATTAAAGGTGTAATTACGAGGTGTTCATAACAACGAAGCTGAGTGTTGAAAAAAAATGCACTTCTAACTACCGAGGAATCCACAATACGACAAGGAGGGTAAAGGCACCCTAAACTCTTAAGAAATTACAAAATGGCCCGAACATCCGAAAATACATGATACAACGTCGGATTAACAATCTGAAACTCACAACATGCTCTACTCAACCAAACGAACTCATGGAAATAGGAAAATGACGAAATCGAACGAGTTTAACGAGAATCGAATACACATGCGATAAAATATAACTCAAGATTAAATTACGTAAAAACATCATCGAGACTCGTCCCAACGGAGAAACTCCAAGAACAAAATAGATTCAGAATTCCAAAACGGTGTCAAGCGAGTTGTCCGAAACGAAGATACACCAAAAATAGAAATGTACTAAAAATAAAAAGTACGGATATTACATTCTCTCCCCCTAAAAATAAGTTTCGTCCCGAAACTTACAACGCGAATAACTCGGGGTATCTCGACCTCATACTCTCTTCCGTCTCCCACGTGGATTCCTCGGATCCATGCCTCGACCACTGCACTTTAACCAAAGGAATGGTTTTGTGCCTGAGTTGCTTCACCCGATGTTCTAAGATCTGAATCGGCCACTCCTCGAAGGTAATGTCGGGCCCCAACTCCATCTCTCCAAAGTCAATAATATGGCTAGGGTCCGGTACGTACTTCCTAAGCTGGGAGACATGAAATACGTTATGCACGTGGCTCAGGGACGGCGGCAAGCCTAACCGATATGCAAGCTCTCCGACTCTCTCTAGGATCTCGAACGGCCCAATAAATCTCGGACTAAGTTTACCCTTCCGACCGAAGCGGTAAACTCCCCGTGTCGGCGACACTTTAAGCAACACGTGGTCTCCCACCTCAAACTACAACGGCCGGCGACGTGTATCGGCATAAGACTTCTGTCGGCTCGGGGCCGTCACCAACCTATCGCGAATGAGAGCAATCTTCTCCCTCGTCTCAACTACTATATCGGGCTCCGTACCAATCAGCTCGGACGCATCGTCCCAACATAATGGCGATCTACACCTCCTCCCATACAATGCCTCGAATGGTGCCATTTTGATCGAGGCGTGCCAACTATTGTTGTACGTGAACTCGATCAATGGCAAGTGCGACTCCCAATCATCCTTCCAATCTAAGGCACAGGCTCTCAACATATCCTCCAGTGTATCAGATTGGCCCGCTCATCGTCCGTCGCCCGAGGGTGGTAGGATGTACTAAGTCTCAACTCGGTCCCCAAATCTCTATGAACGGCCTACCAAAAATGTGATATGAACCGGCCATCACGATCCGAAACAATACTCTTAGGGGTCCCATGCAACCTCACTATCTCCGCAATAAACGCTCGCGCTAGTCTCTCTGGCCCCCAAGTGTCCTTAACACTCAGAAAATGAGCTGATTTGGTTAGTCGATCGACAACGACCCAAATCATGTTCATTCCAGTCCGAGTCTTAGGCATACCGGTGATGAAATCCATAGAAATATCCTCCCATTTCCACTCCGGGATAGGAAGTGGTCGTAAAAGCCCCGCGGGTCGCTGATGCTCGATCTTAACCTGTTGACAGGTCAAACACCTCGACACAAACTCTCTAACGTCTGTCTTCAAATTACTCCACCAGTAGTTACTCCTCACATCTTTGTACATTTTACTCGTACCAGGATGTATGGAGTAAGGTGTGGTATGAGCTTCACTCAAGATCTTCTGTCTCAGCTCAACATCATTTGGTACACATAGTCTGCCGCGAAATCTCAAAACTCCATCATCGTGAACCACAAATCCAGGGGCTTTCCCCTTCCTCACATCCTCCCTCAACTGGACCAAAAACGGATCGTCATACTGCTTCGCCTTGATATCATCAGTCAAGGACGAAGTGATCTCTAACGCACATAACTGACCCTGAACTCTATGAACCCAAACCTCGATATTCTGACAAATAAGATCTCGCTGGATCCTACTCTGTGGTGTAAGTACCTCTAACATCTGTAACGCCATCGGCTTCCGGCTCAACGCATCAGCCACTACGTTAGCCTTACCCGGATGGTAAAGTATCTCGAGGTCGTAATCTTTAATTAGCTCCAACCACCTACGCTGTCTCATATTCAACTCTTTCTGACTGAAGATATACTTCAAGCTCTTGTGATCCGTAAAAATCTTACACGGCGAACCATAGAGATAATGTCTCCAGATCTTCAAGGCGAAAACGACCGCAGCTAATTCCAAATCGTGCGTGGGGTAATTCACCTCATAAGGTTTCAACTGGCGGGACGCATACGCAATGACCCTATCTCTCTGCATCAAAACACATCCGAGCTCGAGGCCCGAAGCATCACTATATACCACGAAATCTTCGTTCCCCTGAGGCAACGCTAACACGGGTGCGGTAGTTAGTCGTCTCTTCAACTCGTCAAAACTACTCTGTCTGTCTGCGGTCCACTCGAATTTCTGAGTCTTCTGGAGCAACTGAGTGAGTGGTCTAGAGATCTTAGAAAACCCCTCAACAAATATACGGTAATAGCCGGCGAGACCCAGAAAACTCCTCACCTCCTTCACATTCTTAGGCGGCTCCCAAGCCATCACCGCCTCTATCTTCTGCGGATCTACCCGAACTCCCTCTGCTGAAATCACATGCCCGAGGAACATCACTTCCTCGAGCCAAAACTCACACTTGGAGAACTTCGCATACAACTGCTCATCTCTCAAAATGTCTAATACAATCCGGAGATGTAAGGCATGCTCCTCCCGACTCCGTGAATAGATAAGAATGTCATCGATAAAGACGACTACGAATTTGTCCAGATACTCAATAAAAACTTTGTTCATCAACTGCATGAACACTGCTGGGGCATTGGTTAGCCCGAAAGGCATAACCACAAACTCGTAATGGCCATATCTCGTCAAAGACTTTCGGTATATCGCTGTCCCGAATCCTCAACTGGTAGTAGCCCGATCGCAAGTCAATCTTCGAAAAGACTGTCGCCCCCTGAAGCTGATCAAACAAGTCGTCAATCCGGGGCAAAAGGTATTTATTTTTGATGGTCAACTTGTTTAATTCTCGATAATCGATGCATAAACGAAGCGATCCATACTTCTTCTTAACAAAAAGTACAGGCGCACCCCAAGGCGATGCGCTCGGTCGAATATACCCTTTATCTAACAACTCTCCCAACTGATTCTTCAACTCTAGCATCTCCGACGGTGCCATACGGTACGGTGCTCGAGAAATAGGGGCCGCATTCGGCTCAAGATCAATAGGAAACTCCACCTCTCGATGTGGTGGTAATCCCGGCAAGTCATCCGGAAATACATCGGGATACTCGCTAACAACTGGAATCGACGATATGTCAACCCCACCATCTTCCGCCTGCAGAGCGAAACACCAATAGCCGACACAACCCTGGTTCAGAAGTTTCATCGCCTTCAAGGCTCTAATCACACTCCCCGATCTACCCGGCTTACAGCCGACGAGAGTATGCTCGGTGCCGTCCTTGGCAACTATCGAGATGGTACGAGTCCGATAGTTCATGATAGCACCGTGACGATCCAACCAATCGTCCCCGAGGATAAATCCTCATCCTTAAGGTCTATAACAATGAGATTCGAGGGCCAATCCCGGCTCCCGATCCTCACTGGGAAATCCCTAACTTCCCGGTCCCCAACCATACGATCCCCACTGGGCGTACCCACTACAAACGGCTCACACTCAAACAAGCAGTCAAAGCCAATACGACTCACACAATCCGAAGCAATAAAGGAATGGGTCGCACCCGAATCAAGAAGCACTGAAACTGGATGAGAAAGGATCTGAGTGGTGCCTGACGCCACCGGAACGTCTGCCTCCTCTGTGTGCCTCATCTGATACAATCGGGGATGGACTGAACCCGAACTCGACGCTGCGCGGCGATCCGGCTGACTCCGACCTCTACCACGACTCGAACCCTGCGGAACATGAGTAGCTGGAGTGCTGTGATCCCTCTGATCGGCAGTGGTAGTCGGAACTCTAGCGTCCCTGGTGGCCCTCTCACAATGAGCTGCCCGATGTCTTGTCGTCTCGCAAGTAAAGCAAGCAACTAACGGAAATGGGCAATCCTTCACAACGTGCTCGGGCTGACTGCAATTAAAACAAACTCTCCCGCCAGGTGCAACAGACTGGACTGAACGGTTACCCTGAGATCCACCGGCCTGATGAAACGGCCTCTTCCCAGGTGTAGGAGAAGAACGAGACCTCAAAAACTGACCACCTTTTCTGGCCGAGAACCCGCCAGTAGTCTTCTGCTTCTTAACTTCCGAAACCGACTCTGATTCCGGGACAGCCATCTTGATCGCCAGAGCGCGATCCTGGTATTCCTTCAAAGTGGCACACATGAGCGGCGCCATACTCTGTCTAATATGCAGATTCATGCGCATATTGAAGTAACGGATTTTATCAGCCTCCGTTCTCACTTGATCTCTCACGAAACCCAACTGCTGATTGTAAGAAATGATGGCCTGAGAAATAGGCACATCCTGAGGTATAGCGGCGAAGAACTCCACAATTCTGCGCTCCTTGACTGGCGGCGGACAATTTTCTGCTTCCATAGCAGCCCTGAACTCATCCCAAATGGCCCGACGGTCTCTGGGCGTAACGGCCTCCCACCATTCCGCAGCTTCCTTATCCAGGAGGTACTGGGCAATATGTACCCTCCTGTCTTCAGGACAAGCTACGGCATCAAAGGTCCTGGACAACTGAAAGAGCCAATTCTCCCAACCGAGGGAGTCAGAAGATCCGGAGAAATGAGGAGGGTGCATCTTAGTCACCGTCTGAAGCCACTTACTAGCTTCCTCTTCAGGTGTCGGGGGCGGATTCTGGCGTCCACCCTGAGCTATCTGAGCAAGCTGGGCTACTAACGGCTGAAGTACGGCAGTAGCCCCGGCGTCGGCATTATTACCCGACGGCACTGAGTGAGAGGCTGAGTCTGCAGAGGACTAAGAAAGTGAGCCCTCTTCATTATCAGCACCCCGACCACGGACTCGGCCGCGTCCCCGAGCTGGTCTACCACGACCTCTCAACATACTGAAGAAAATACGAAAGGAACAAGATCAGAAGGATTCACAATCTACAAGGTTGGTATCATAATTCTCAATTCCGAACAACGCAAGAAAATGAATACAGAAATATAAGAGTTCGAGGAGACTTACAGCCACGGGTCGCATAAAAAGACGGTAGCACGATGATATTAGGCTCAACGACTGACTCTAACGACACAACTGACAGACCCAAAATTAACCGACAACCTAGGCATTCAAAACCTAAGCTCCGATACCATAAATGTAACACCCCAAATCACAAATGGGACATTACACGCCGTAGAACCCCCGTGAGGTCAACCAGGCTAACTCATGACACGTAAACCACAATGATAACCCCAAAAGATGCGCCCAAAAAGTAAATAAGGCCGTGGCCTCGGCCAAAACATTTTAACGGAGTACATGAGACATAAGTTAAATACCAATTTATTTCCCACGCAGGGGACTTAAACCATGTTTAAGAATAAACAGTCTAACTCCAATACTCAACAGATGCAATGACCAAACAGAGAAATACAGACTCGAGCCACATCATCATGCCATCCCATCCTTTGCATGCGCATCCCGTGCCAGCTCCTCAGCTCGACCAGTACCTGAAATGCATAAGACGCATTTCCCCCATTTAAGGGGTTAACATTCGAATAGCTAGTGCAAGTACACAATTACACAACATTATATACATACACGATTCAACGCAAACAAATCGTTAGGAAAAATCATTTTGAAAATCAATATTCCGGAATATCACATTAACACCAAAACAGTATATCAACAAGTTTTCCACATCACAACTATCCACGCTTGGTAACTCGCGACCGTACCCATTAGTATCGGTCCCCAGAGGTCCCGTCGGACCGTCCCCAGGTGAGAAACCACTTCCGTGTCCGTACCCATTAGTATCGGCCCCCAGAGGTCCCGTCTGTAATACCCAGTTGTAATTCAGTAATTATCATTCAGTAATTATCACTCAGTAATTATCATTCAGTAATTATCACTCAGTAATTATCATTCAGTATTTGATACTCAGTAATTTCATTCATTATTGATCATTTATCACTCAGATTCAGTCATGGTATTCATCATTCAGAGTAATTGTATCGAGTATCGATCGTCATTCATCATTAATCTGATTGGAGTTTCGTGCCGTGTTTATCATCATTGTCATTTTCGTTGCAAGCTGTGCTTGAGGAGTAGCGCACGCTACATACTCCTTTTAGCGTACGCTAATTGGGTATAGGTAGCGCACGCTACCGCTCAGCTTTAGCGCACGCTAAGCTACCTTGGCCGCGATCCGGAAGGTACTGACCGCAGTGAGAATAATTGTAGCGCACGCTACGAGTGGTGAGTAGCGCGCGCTAACGGGTTGTAGTAGCGCACGCTATATGTGTGGAGTAGCGCGCGCTAGGGACGGATCAGGTTGAGTCCAGTGGCTACTGGACTGCACCGGATTAATTCATAGCGCACGCTATGAGTTATATTTAGCGTACGCAATCAATATTATAGCGCACGCTAATCGGTTGTTGTAGCGCACGCTATAGAGGTTAGATCGAGGCGACGGTTTTCTCGGACTCCGATCTTGGGCGTCGAATATTTCGCTAGCGCACGCTAACAATGGATATTAGCGCACGCTAGTAATATGGCCGTAGCGCACGCTACAAATAGGTACGTAGCGCGCGCTACCGTGTTCGGACAGGGGGTACTGGACTACCCAAATTACACGTTAGCGCACGCTATGCACAAGGGCTAGCGCACGCTAACATGGACTGAGTATAAATTGGACAGTTTAGTCAGAGTTCGTCATTTTCCATCTCATTTCATTCCTTCGGTAGTTTTGGGCGATTTCGAGCGATTCGGAGAGGATTCTTCGAGGTGTAATCATCAATCATCATCTTCAAGCTCATCTTTCGGATTGATCATCATTTCATCATCTTCATCACATCGAATCAAAGGTATTAAACTCTTGGATCTAGAATTTCGGATTTTGGGTTTTCCTTCCGATTTCTTCGTGTAAGCTTGGATTATCATTGGAATATGTTAGTTATGGATTATCTAACTTGGATAAATATATTCCTACGGATTTAAACGGTTATTTTCGGAATTATTCCAAGAACCCTTGGGGTTGACTTCGGTTAATTGGGGATTTTCCGATTGATGTTGTTGTAATCATGAGTTATGGATTCCTAATGGATTATTGATATCCTTGGAAGTGTTTTGATGGTTTGAAATACTCATCTTGGAGTTGGTTTCGATTCATTCGAACTCGGATATCGTTGTGTCGATGTTTGAGTCGTTTATGATCGTTTTTGATTTGCGTAATGATCGGATTATTGGTAATTGTGTTATTCAAGGTTGTTCGAGCGACCGATATTTCATTTAGGACGTTGTTCGTGGACGGACACTCATCATCGGTATTGAGTAAGTTAATTCTTACTCGGTTAAAAGGATATTCAATCCTTTTGTCGTTGTTCATTCATAATCATAACTCATTCATCATTGTATTAATCGTATCAAAACTCGTCATTGTCAATTAATCACCTCAGTCATAAGGAACGACGGTTCCGATCATTTCATTGAGCTATCATTCATTTCACCATCATTCAATCTTGGTGAGTCATTATTCATTTTCATTGTCACTTTTGTCATATGGTGGCATTAGGGTCATCTTGGCGTGCAGTTGGTATGTGTAGGATTTTCATGTCGGGCACATTATAGTCGTGTGTTGGTTGGTGGCCTCACATTGATCGCACACACGAGTCGATTGCTCGTGAGACCGATTAGGTACAAGACCACGCGTGTTTGATCGGTGGCTTGTGCACGGACACATTTCCATCCCGGGCGTAGTGTGGCGCCATTCCTTTGAGCCGTCTTCGATTAGTCGATTCATATAGCATGTTTGATTGCGTATGTTTTGACAATAATAATTCATAATTTCGGATATATCATGATTGTGTATTTTCAACCCTTGAGGATTGTTGTTCAGTATCGACTTCGCTGGGGATGTTGTTTTTCAGGTCATGGCAAGGCTAAGGCACGGGGAGAGCACGGTGACGGCGAGGAGTCCCAGTGATACTAGTAGGGGGCCCCAGTCTGTTCAGTCATTTATTCAGTCATTTGTGTTTCCTTTATTTATTCCGCTGCAGACATTCCGTTTGAGTGTTCATTTCATTCAGTGTTGTGTATTTTATCGTCATATAAAATACACATGTATTCTATTTTATCCTGGGTGTGTTGTATAAAACTCCTCGTCGAATAAATTGATGTTGTAATTTGTTCCGGTACTACAATTACCTGTGTAATTCATTCATTTTCATTCGCCCGGTGGGTCCCACTGGGGTCCACAGACCGTAATATCCGCCTAGTTTGGGGTGTTACAGAGTTGGTATCGGAGCGTGGTTTTGAATACTACCCTCCAAGTCATGTCTCATTTGAAATCATCGTCATCGACTAGTATCATTGGAACTTTCGCGCCACGTGTGACTGTGCAAAAGCCGAGCCAACCGGACCAAGAATCGTAAGATTTCTAATGCCATGGTATAATTTCGGCATTAATCATTCATTCATAATTCATCGCTAACAATCCTCATTCATCAATTTCAATTGTGATCAAGTCGATAATGTTAACTCATTAATCACTCAATTCATTTCATTACTCGGTTGTTGATCTTGAAGATCATATCATCGATCTTGTTAAATTGTTCAAGATAATCATTTGATAATTTCATCGAAATCATGTCACGTCAACTAATCATTCATGTAATCGTCGTATTTGAGCGCGTATGCTCATTTTCATCATTTCATAATATAATCATAATGTGATACTCATGCGAGATATATAATCATCATATGACTTTCCACTTCAAAGATGGAAGGGGCCGGGCAGAGGACGTGGAGGACGAGGCCGTGGAGCGGGCCGAATCCCGAGAACTCGTGCGAATACACGTGCAAATGCCAGGAATAATGCTAACTCATCGAGCGGTGATGCCGCCACTCACTCACCGACGCGATCATTCACTATCGGGGAGTCGCACCAGGACACGGCTCACCGAGGGTGTCCGGTTGACCCACTCGCATTTATGCGGGCATGATGGCCCAAATGACCCAGATGGCTCGGTTGATGGAGACGATGCATAACTCCGTCAATCAAAATCAGCAGCTCCTCCGCCGCCACCTCGAGGCAAGAGAGGGGTGTAAGCAATATCATTAGCGATATCTCTCGCCAAATGACCACCTACTTTTGAGGGCTCATCCGAGCCATGGATATTGTTCACCGGCTTGAGCATTTTGAGAAGTTATTTGCTATGGTGGATTGCCCCGAAGGGCATAAAGTTTCGATTGCGGCTTACTATCTCGGTAAGAGCGCTCATTCATGGTGGTTATCGTTGAGGCCCACAGACGGAACATATACTTGGGATCGATTCAAGACTCTCATGATGGAGAGGTACTATCCGGCCCCACTCGGGAGGCCAAGTTGTCGGAATTACTCACTCCCGACCTTTCGGCGGATGATGACGTTCTCGCCATCGCCGAAAAATTTCAGAACTTCTTCCGTTCGCCTCATCTATCATTCACTTAAGCGGACAAGATCAAGTATTTCAAAGAAGAGGTCAAACCCGTATGAGACTTGATTTAATCATAAGCTGTGCCACTGCCGAGTTCATTGAGAAGGCTCTTACTTACGAGCTTACGGCTAAGGAAATTGCTAAGCAAAGAACCTTCGTCGCTAGCAAGAAGTCCAAGAACCGTAATCGGGCCTGACGGGAGTCGTGCCACTTTCAAGAAACCGCGGCGGGCTCTACTTTTTCTCGAGCGACCTCCTGGCGTCTAAACCCGCGGAATCTCGATCGCGAGCGGCGATTCGCCATCACTGTTTCAACCGTGAAGAACAGGTCATTTCAGCACCAAGTGTCCGGCAGTCACACGTGCCACAACCGTGGATTGCCGGGCATAGGGCCCGCTTTTGCCGTAGGGACTCTAAACCCACTCCGCGTCATCTCAAGCCCTGTGTCATTCAGGGGTGCGTAATCAAAGCCACTCACTCGGGCTCGTTCAAGACGACAGGAGCAAAAGGCGAGCTAAGAGCTATCGACGGAGCATCCGGTTCGGGCCGGCAAGCCCCGAATTTATGAGATGAAGAAGACCGATGATCCCGAGGCCGGATGATCTCGTGTACACTCGATATTCTATCTCAACTCGTGTGTACCCTTTTTGATACCGGTGCATCTCATTCATTCATTTCCGAGTCATGTTTGAGTAGACTACGTGCGGGTAGTGCTACTAGTTGTGAGCCATATGTCATCGCCTACCCGATGGTAGACGAATTATCGGTAATCATGGGATTCAATTGTCCGATTCGGGCCATGGTCGTGTATGGCCGGACCTAATCGTGGTAGATTTACCGAGGGACGACGTCATCTTGGGTATTGATTGGATGGATCGTCATGATGCCATCATTAATGTCCGTAAACGTATGGTCACTATCATTTCGCATTTATGGAGTTGAATGTGTTTCAGGAGGTAATCCCTACTGCTCGTAAGGTCATTAATTCAATGAAAGCGAAGGTTACTCAATCGGGGATGTGTCGGTTATTGGTGCTATATGGCCAAAACCGAGAAGTCATCGGTAATGTTAACGGATATTCCGGTGGTGAGGGAATATGCCGATGTTTTTCCGCACGAGTTACTGGTTTGCCTCCACGAGGGATGTGGAATTCACGATTGAGTTGGAGCCTGCACGCCCCCGATATCGAAGGCACCGCACGATGGCCCCGACCGAAATGCAGAATTAAAGAACCAACTTGAGGAGTTGTTCGAGAAAGGTTATATCCAACCGAAAAGTGCCCCCGTGGGGAGCACCGTTGTTGTTTGTCAAGAAGAAGGATGGTTCATTCCGCTTATGTATTGATTATCGGGAGTTGAACAGGTGACGATCAAGAATAAGTATCCCTTACCCCGTATTGACGATCTCTTAGATCAACTTCGGAGCTTGATTTTCCAAGATCGACTTAAGATCCGGATATCATCGATTGCGGATTCGAGAGTCGGATATCGCGAGGACGGCGTTTCGAACACGCTGTGGTCACTATGAGTTTGTGGTTATGCCGTTTGGATTGACTAATGCACCTGCGGTATTCATGGAGTTAATGAATCGGGTCTTCATCGACTTTTTGGATCGGTTTGTTGTTGTCTTCATCGATGATATTTTGATTTATTCTCGTGACCGGGAGGAACACGAGTTTCACCTTCATCAAGTGCTCGACGTGTTGAGACGAGAACAACTTTATGGGAAGTTTTCTAAATGTGAGTTCTGGATGTCCGAAGTGACTTTTCTCGGACATGTAATTTCATCAGACGGAGTTCGTGTCGATCCTCAGAAGACGGAGGCTATTCGAGATTGGCTACCTCCGAAGAACGTTAAGGAAATCCGAAGTTTCCTCGGATTAGCGGGTTATTATCGGCGATTTGTGGAAGGATTTTCTAAAATCGCTCAACCCTTGACGAACTTATTGCGGAAGGATAAGAAATACACGTGGTCCGACGCGTGTCGTGAGTTTTGAGGAACTCAAGAGTCGGTTAATGTCAAGACTGTACTTTCCTTGCCGCAGGGACGGAAGGATTTGTGGTCTATAGTGATGCGTCGGACGGGGTCTCGGATGTGTGCTCATGCGACGGGAAAGTTATTGCCTATGCTTCACGGCAATTGAGGCCTTACGAGGTTAATTATCCGACCCACGACTGGAGTTAGCGGTAGTGGTGTTCGCTGAAGATTTGGCGTCATTATCTTTATGGCGTTACTGCCGATATTCACCGATCATAAGAGCTTAAAGTATATATTTACTCAGAAGGAGTTAAATATGCGTCAGAGACGGTGGTTGGAATTAATCAACGATTATGATATTGAGATCCTCTACCACCCGGGAAAGGCGAACGTTGTCGCCGACGCCTTGAGTCGTAAGTCCGTTCAGGAGCAGATGCTTGCCGTTTAACGATTCGAAGGAGCTTCAACAGAATTCCTTAGACCCGAGATCGAGGTCAGCTTCAGCGAGTTCAGGGGCAACTTTGTATGTTAGAGATTTCATCGTCACTCGAGGAGGAAATCCGAGAGAATCGTGGTTCGGACCAACATTGTTGCGCATCCGAGAGGATGTGGCTCGGGAAAGCCTGGATTTGTGGTCCACGAGGATGGACTTTTGAGGTTTAAGAATCGGTTGTGTGTACTGCAAATGACGAGTTGAAAAACTCGATTTTGAAAGAAGCTCATGCTACCCTTATTCCGTTCATCCGGTCTAGCAAGATGTACAAGGACTTGAAACAAAATTACCGGTGGAGTAATATGAAGCGAGAAGTCGCAGAATTTGTTTCGAGATGCTTAACTCACAACAAGTTAAGATTGAACATCGGCCAAGCGGGTATCTCAAACCTCTTCCTATTCCCGAATGGAAGTGGGAAGACATTTCTATGGATTTCATCACGAGTTTGCCGACGAGTCGTCGTGGCATGAACACGATCCGGGTGATCGTGGACCGCTTAACCAAATCAGCTCATTTCCTTGAGATCAAGGAAACGTGGGGTCCCGAGAGACTTGCTCAACTGTTCATCAAAGAGATAGTCGATCGCACGGTACTCTAAAAGTATCGTTTCCGATCGTGACGGACGGTTTGTGTCGCACTTTTGGAAATCAGTTCATCGCGCTATGGGAACTCGGCTTAATCTCGATCGCTTTTCATCCTCGGTCAAGCGGGCAATCGAGAGAGGACCATTCGGACATTAGAGGACATGTTGAGGGCATGCGTCCTCGATTGGAAAGACGATTGGGAAGCCCAACTACCATTGATCGAGTTCACGTATAATAACAGTTGGCATGCTTCGATCAAGATGGCACCTTACGAGGCCTTGTATGGTCGTCGTTGTCGATCTCCGTTGTGTTGGGACGACTTATCGAATCATTGGGCACCGAGCCCGATATGCTTATAGCCGCCCGTGAGAAGGTAGCTTTGATCGAGTCGTTTGTTGATGACTCGAGTTGGCGAAATCATATGCGTATAACCGCTGCCGACCATTAGAGTTCGAGGCTGGTGACCACGTGTTGGTCAAGGTATCCCAGTCGTGGTATCTTCCGTTTTGGGAAGAGAGGGAAGTTGAGCCCGAGATTCATTGACCGTTTGAGATTTTGGATCGAGTAGGCGAGTTAGCTTATCGATTGGCTTTACCTCCGGCGTTGAGCCGAATTCATAATGTATTTCATGTCTCTCGATTGCGGAAGTATGTTGCCGACCCGAGTCACATACTTCGCCTGACGAAATCGAGATCGCCGACGATCATTCATATGAGGAACGTCTATACGAGTTTTAGAGCGGCGAATCAAGCGGTTGAGGAATAAGACGATTCCTTTGGTTAAAATTCAGTGGTCTAGACACGGAGTCGAAGAGGCTACTTGGGAAACCGAGGATAGTATGCGGGAGAGTTATCCCGAGTTGTTTGACCCTTAGTTTCGGGGACGAAACTCTTTTAAGGGGTGTATGTAATACCCGGTTGTAATTCAAGAATTATCATTCAAGAATTATCACTCAGTAATTATCATTCAAGAATTATCACTCGGTAATTATCATTCAAGATTTGATACTCGGTAATTTCATTCATTATTGATCATTTATCACTCGATTCGGTCATGGTATTCATCATTCGAGTAATTGTATCGAGTATCGATCGTCATTCATCATTAATCTGATTGGAGTTTCGTGCCGTGTTTATCATCATTGTCATTTTCGTTGCAAGTGTGCTTGAGGAGTAGCGCACGCTACATACTCCTTTTAGCGTACGCTAATTGGGTATAGGTAGCGCACGCTACCGCTCGCCTTTAGCGCACGCTAAGGTTATTTGGCCGCACCGTAAGGTACCGACTGCAGTGAGAATAATTGTAGCGCACGCTACGAGTGGTGAGTAGCGCGCGCTAACGGGTTGTAGTAGCGCACGCTATATGTGTGGAGTAGCGCTAGGGACGGATCGAGTTGAGTCCGGTGGCTACCGGATCGCACCGATTAATTCATAGCGCACGCTATGAGTTATATTTAGCGACGCAATCAATATTATAGCGCACGCTAATCGGTTGTTGTAGCGCACGCTATAGAGGTTAGATCGAGGGCGACGGTTTTACGACTCCGATCGGGCGTCGAATATTTCGCTAGCGCACGCTAACAATGGATATTAGCGCACGCTAGTAATATGGCCGTAGCGCACGCTACAAATAGGTACGTAGCGCGCGCTACCGTGTTCGGACAGGGGTCTGGACTACCCAAATTACACGTTAGCGCACGCTATGCACAAGGCTAGCGCACGCTAACATGGATCGAGTATAAATTGGGCCAGTTTAGTCAGAGTTCGTCATTTTCCATCTCATTTCATTCCTTCGGTAGTTTTGGGCGATTTCGAGCGATTCGGAGAGGATTCTTCGAGGTGTAATCATCAATCATCATCTTCAAGCTCATCTTTCGGATTGATCATCATTTCATCATCTTCATCACATCGAATCAAAGGTATTAAACTCTTGGATCTAGAATTTCGGATTTTTGGGTTTTCCTTCCGATTTCTTCGTGTAAGCTTGGATTATCATTGGAATATGTTAGTTATGGATTATCTAACTTGGATAAATATATTCCTACGGATTTAAACGGTTATTTTCAATTATTCCAAGAACCCTTGGGGTTGACTTCGGTTAATTGGGGATTTTCCGATTGATGTTGTTGTAATCATGAGTTATGGATTCCTAATGGATTATTGATATCCTTGGAAGTGTTTTGATGGTTTGAAATACTCATCTTGGAGTTGGTTTCGATTCATTCGAACTCGGATATCGTTGTGTCGATGTTTGAGTCGTTTATGATCGTTTTTGATTTGCGTAATGATCGGATTATTGGTAATTGTGTTATTCAAGGTTGTTCGAGCGACCGATATTTCATTTAGGACGTTGTTCGTGGACGGACACTCATCATCGGTATTGAGTAAGTTAATTCTTACTCGGTTAAAAGGATATTCAATCCTTTTGTCGTTGTTCATTCATAATCATAACTCATTCATCATTGTATTAATCGTATCAAAACTCGTCATTGTCAATTAATCTCCTCACCATAAGGAACGACGGTTCCGATCATTTCATTGAGCTATCATTCATTTCACCATCATTCAATCTTGGTGAGTCATTATTCATTTTCATTGTCACTTTTGTCATATGGTGGCATTCCGGTCATCTTGGCGTGCGGTTGGTATGTGTAGGATTTTCATGTCGGGCACATTATAGTCGTGTGTTGGTTGGTGGCCTCACATTGATCGCACACGAGTCGATTGCTCGTGAGGCCGATTAGGTACAAGACCACGCGTGTTTGATCGTTGGTGGCTTGTGCACGGACACATTTCCATCCGGGCGTAGTGTGGCGCCATTCCTTTGAGCCGCATCGATTAGTCGATTCATATAGCATGTTTGATTGCGTATGTTTTGAGAATAATTCATAATTTCAGATATATCATGATTGTGTATTTTCAACCCTTGAGGATTGTTGTTCTGTGTAACTGACCCCGTTGGGGGATGTTGTTTTTCAGGTCATGGCAAGGCTAAGGCACGGGGAGAGCACGATGACGGCGAGGAGTCCCAGTGATACTAGTAGGGGGCCCCAGTCTGTTCAGTCATTTATTCAGTCATTTGTGTTTCCTTTATTTATTCCGCTGCAGACATTCCGTTTGAGTGTTCATTTCATTCAGTGTTGTGTATTTTATCGTCATATAAAATACACATGTATTCTATTTTATCCTGGGTGTGTTGTATAAAACTCCTCGTCGGAGTAATTGATGTTGTAATGTGGTTCGGTACTACATTTACCTGTGTAATTCATTCATTTTCATTCGCCTGGTGGGTCCCAGTCGGGGGACCACGGCACTGTAATATCCGCCTAGTTTGGGGTGTTACACCGTCGAACCGTCCCCAGGTAGAAGAACATCAACGCACACACCCAAGTCCACTTCCGTGGCCGTACCCATTAGTATCGGCCCCCAGAGGCCACATGCCATCCCCAGGTGGAAGAGAAACAATCACATTCGTTCAATAATACCATTTACATCATTCGCATCAAAATCATACGCACATAACGGAATGTAATACATGTACTTGCCTGGAATAAGACGAAACGAAGGAAACGACGAAGGAATAGGTTTCGGTCCGAACAATCCTCCCAAATCCATTCCTAACATAATAACGGTATACAACACGTCTCAAAAATGCGGAAAGGTAAGAATTCATCCTAATTCTACCCGTTGGAAAAATTTGTCGGTCATACAAGGTCAAAACCGAATCCCAACTATCAACGGGGAAAACATCGAGTTTAATCCGTAAAACCACAAGAGAAACAATGGATGGTGATTATGCTATCGAAATCTAACAATCGTAAGGGGCAAATCGGACTAGAAGGGTGAAACCTAAAACAAAACCCCAAAATCCCCAAACGTTAGGGTTCTAAGGAATTATACCTCGATTCGGACGGAGAATGATGAAGATTAATCTTCCTTGGAACGCAATAATCAACCTTCAGAGGGTTTCTACGGATTGCACCGGACAAATCGCTCCAAATCGCTCCAAGGGAACTCACGTCGCGAGAAAGAAAGAAAAGAAATGAAATGAGGCGACTGGGGATATGTCAGGAATTAAAAGGCCTGACAGCGCGTTACGTACGTTAACGCAAGCTGTTAACGTACGTTATGAGGGTTACGTACGTAACCCAACACTGGTTAACGTACGTAACACCGCCTAAAATGCGAAGGCCATAACGTACGTTATGGATCATGCATAACGTACGTTATGCATGCAGCAGTTCCCAGTTCTGAACAATCACATTCAGCACAGTCGATACAACGACGGAACACGACACCAGGATAGAATTAAAGGTGTAATTACGAGGTGTTCATAACAACGAAGCTGAGTGTTGAAAGAAAATGCACTTCTAACTACCGAGGAATCCACAATACGACAAGGAGGGTAAAGGCACCCTTAACTCTTAAGAAATTACAAAATGGCCCGAACATCCGAAAATCCACGATACAACGTCGGATTAACAATCCGAAACTCACAACATGCTCTACTCAACCAAACGAACTCATGGAAATAGGAAAATGACGAAATCGAATGAGTTTAACGAGAATCGAATACACATGCGATAAAATATAACTCAAGATTAAATTACGTAAAAACATCATCGAGACTCGTCCCAACGGAGAAACTCCAAGAATAAAATAGATTCAGAATTCCAAAACGGTGTCAAGCGAGTTGTTCGAAACGAATATACACCAAAAATAGAAATTTACTAAAAATAAAAAGTACGGATATTACATTCTCTCCCCCTAAAAATAAGTTTCGTCCCGAAACTTACAATGCGAATAACTCGGGGTATCTCGACCTCATACTCTCTTCCGTCTCCCACGTGGCTTCCTCGGATCCATGCCTCGACCACTGCACTTTAACCAAAGGAATGGTTTTGTGCCTGAGTTGCTTCACCCGACGTTCTAAGATCTGAATCGGCCACTCCTCGAAGGTAATGTCGGTCCCCAACTCGATCTCTCCAAAGTCAATAATATGGCTAGGGTTCGGTACGTACTTCCTAAGCTGGGAGACATGAAATACGTTATGCACGTGGCTCAGGTACGGCGGCAAGCCTAACCGATATGCAAGCTCTCCGACTCTCTCTAGGATCTCGAACGGCCCAATAAATCTCGGACTAAGTTTACCCTTCCGATCGAAGCGGTAAACTCCCCGTGTCGGCGACACTTTAAGCAACACGTGGTCTCCCACCTCAAACTCCAATGGCCGGCGACGTGTATCGGCATAAGACTTCTGTCGGCTCTGGGCCGTCACCAACCTATCGCGAATGAGAGCAATCTTCTCCCTCGTCTCAACTACTATATCGGGCTCAGTACCAATCAGCTCGGACGCATCGTCCCAACATAATGGCGATCTGCACCTCCTCCCATACAATGCCTCGAATGGTGCCATTTTGATCGAGGCGTGCCAACTATTGTTGTATGTGAACTCGATCAATGGCAAGTGCGACTCCCAATCATCCTTTTAATCTAAGGCACAGGCTCTCAACATATCCTCCAGTGTCTGTATCGTCCGCTCAGACTGTCCGTCAGTCTGAGGGTGGTAGGATGTACTAAGTCTCAACTCGGTCCCCAAATCTCTATGAACGGCCTACCAAAAATGTGATATGAACCGGCCATCACGATCCGAAACAATACTCTTAGGGGTCCCATGCAACCTCACTATCTCCGCAATAAATGCTCGCGCTAGTCTCTCTGGCCCCCAAGTGTCCTTAACACTCAGAAAATGAGCTGATTTGGTTAGTCGATCGACAACGACCCAAATCATGTTCATTCCAGTCCGAGTCTTAGGCATATCGGTGATGAAATCCATAGAAATATCCTCCCATTTTCACTCCGGGATAGGAAGTGGTCGTAAAAGCCCCACGGGTCGCTGATGCTCGATCTTAACCTGCTGACAGGTCAAACACCTCGACACAAACTCTCTCACGTCTGTCTTCAAATTACTCCACCAGTAGTTACTCCTCACATCTTTGTACATTTTACTCGTACCAGGATGTATGGAGTAAGGTGTGGTATGAGCTTCACTCAAGATCTTCTGTCTCAGCTCAACATCATTTGGTACACATAGTCTGCCGCGAAATCTCAAAACTCCATCATCGTGAACCACAAATCCAGGGGCTTTCCCCTTCCTCACATCCTCCCTCAACTGGACCAAAAACGGATCGTCATACTGCTTCGCCTTGATATCATCAGTCAAGGACGAAGTGATCTCTAACGCACATAACTGACCCTGAACTCTCTGAACCCAAACCTCGATATTCTGACAAATAATATCTCGCTGGATCCTACTCTGTGGTGTAAGTACCTCTAACATCTATAACGCCATCGGCTTCCGGCTCAACGCATCAGCCACTACGTTAGCCTTACCCGGATGGTAAAGTATCTCGAGGTCGTAATCTTTAATTAGCTCCAACCACCTACGCTGTCTCATATTCAACTCTTTCTGACTGAAGATATACTTCAAGCTCTTGTGATCCGTAAAAATCTTACACGACGAACCATAGAGATAATGTCTCCAGATCTTCAAGGCGAAAACGACCGCAGCTAATTCCAAATCGTGCGTGGGGTAATTCACCTCATAAGGTTTCAACTGGCGGGACGCATACGCAATGACCCTATCTCCAAAACGGAGAAACTCCAAGAACAAAATAGATTCAGAATTCCAAAACGGTGTCAAGCGAGTTGTCCGAAACGAATATACACCAAAAATAGAAATTTACTAAAAATAAAAAGTACGGATATTACAACAGACATGGAATTCAACTATCTAAGGATATGTGTCCCAAGACACAAAAGGAGATAGATGACATGAAGATTGTCCCTTATGCATCTGCTGTGGGAAGTCTCATGTATGTTATGCTTTGCACTAGACCAGATATATGTCATGCCGTAGGCATGGATGCTAGATATCAGTCAAACCCAGGACCAGGACACTGGATTGCTGTCAAGCACATACTCATGTACCTGAGAAGGACCAGGGAGTACATGCTTGTATATCAATCAGGCGACCTATGTCCGGTGGGTTACACTGACTCAGATTTTTCATCGGACAAAGAAAAGTCCAAGTCTACTTCGGGTTATGTGTTTAGCCTGGGAGGTGGAGCCATTAGTTGGAGGAGTGTGAAGTAGAAATGCATATCGGACTCTACCATGGAAGCCGAGTAGGTGGCAGCCAAGGAGGCAGTGTGTCTCAAGTACTTCCTGCAAGACTTAGATGTGATTCCCGATTTGCCAGAGGGTATTACACTTTATTGTGATAATACTGGTGCAGTCGCAAATTCGAGGGAACCACGAGCCCACAAGGCAAGTAAACATATCAACCGCAAGTACCACATCATATGACACTTTGTAAAGAAAGGAGACGTAGTTGTATCCAGGGTTGCATCGGAAGATAATCTTGCTGACCCTTTCACGAAAGGCCTACCCTCAAAAGTTTTTGAAAGGCATGTGGAAGGAATGGGATTACGGTGTATGGCAACATTGCTTTGAGTATAAGTGGGAGAAATGAGATACTATGTAATAGAGTAGTATACTTAAAAGCATGCTTTGAGTATAAGTGGGAGATTGTTAGGATTGTATACTGCAAAGCATACTTTATGCTTGTATTACCTAATTTCCCTGTTACTACCTATGAGAATATTAATTACATTTAATCACATGTTTTGCATATTTATTCACGTTATGGTTATGCAAATGAAATGTCTAATTATTTTATATTGTAGATAATGTGGTGTTGGTGTCACACGGAAGATCACATTATCGGTGCCTTATAAAATAATATAATAGTTCACAACCTATATAATTATTAGACAAATTATATAAAAGGTTATAGTGTATGCTTGAGATTAGTTGGTCTTGACTATTAGCATGCATTAGCGTATTTGCAAACATTGAACTGGATCGAGGTGAGACAGTGTCTTCTGTACTGACTGTAAGAAGAACGTAAATCTCGAATAACTATTATTTCTTAATTCTAAGTATATAATATTTAATTGTGTATTTATAATACTTATTGCTTTGATTTACCATGGGTGAGAGTCAAAATGATCGACTCAATAAGCCTCGTATCTTGGGCAATAATATTATTTATACGACAATTATTATTATTACTAGAAATCGTGTCCCGACTCGTGCGGGTTGATGATGTCCCCTTGAGGAGCTCGATAATGATTATTATATTAAACCCTACAGGTGGATTTAATTCTGATATAATAATAAGGTTCGAGTGGTACTACTCTTGGATAAGATATTAATTAATTACAGCTGTCAGTAGCTTATAATTAATTAATGGACATTCGATATCTTAAACACGGGAAATAATATATTTAATAAGGAGCCTAATTTCGTAATTTTGGATTTTGGCAGGAAGCGCAATATCAACCTTTTAGTGGATTAAGTTGATATTAATAGATTCATTATATTAGGAAGAGTCCTAATAAGGTAAGATTAATTTATTGGGAGTCCTTCCATAATTCTCCTTAAGATCCCTAGTAGTAGTCCAAGAGCCTATATATATGACTTATGGATGTTGGCCGATTTTGCATTATTCATACACAAGAAATTTCTATTTTTCTTCTAAGTGTTTAATTGTGGATCTTGACTTGTGTCTTTGATTCCACAATTGAGAGAACACTTTAATTCTTTCTACATATCGGAATTACTTGAAGAAAAGAAAATCGAGATTTGTGAGGGATAAAATTTTGGCCGATCCCATAATTGTCCAAGAAAGATCCGGTAGCTCGTTGCCCACACAACGTCCGGGTTAAGGCGAATCATACTCTAGAAGGTTTAAAGGTAGAAATACAAGGTGATCAAGACGAAAGCAACCAATTCGCTTCAAAGGTAATATCCTATGATCTTTTAGATCTAGATTAGGATATTTATATAACCGACATATTTATTTAATAAATAATAAATAATATTTAAATTGCTTATTAGTCTTAGTAATTAATTAATTAGCATGTCTAAATAGATCTTATGCTCGTGGATGCGTAAAACGCGATTACCAAATTTCCCAAACTTCGCTTCCGCTGCGTTTTCACTTCCAACAATTGGTATCAGAGCCGGATTTTTAGGTTTTTTGCTATTTTAATTAATTTTGGTGATTAATTTATAGCAATTTAAATATTCATATATTTTGATGTTGGAATATTTTGTTAGATGTGTTCTTGCAGGTGATATGATCCAATTATCATGGTTTATGTGAATGGTTTATTTATTTATTTTTATTATTTATACAATTGTTGGTTTGGCCCGGTTTTGAGGCATGTAATGGTTTTTCCGTGAGAAAATTTGCGGGTAGTTCTAGGTGTTTTATTTTTCGTGTAATCTTGCTGTAATTTCGATGTATTTTATTTTGTGTAAAATTGTAATCGAATTCGAAAAAGACGAGATCACGAAGAAATAGAGCAGAACCGGATCGCCGGATCGCTGGCAAACTGCATGGACAAGAATGAGCAAAGGGCCGCGAGTACCGCCAGATCCGCGGCTTCGGTCCGGCCGTCCACGGTTCGGGCCGGTCGCCCAGCTTTTGGTCCGTCCGCTTTCGCCGCTCGCTGCGTCATTGAGTCGAGATTTAAAATTAAATTTTTTTATGTAATTAATTTTGTATAAAAGTGAAATTTTAATTTTGGAAATCCACGGCCCGGCCGGGGAGGAGCGACGAGATGCTTGATTCAGTGGGAGAGATCGAGTCGAAGATTTTCTCGGGTTCAACTCAAGGAAGAAGACCATGATAATTGGATAATTTAATTATCCATACTTTATTTTTGGTTTTTATTGTTTTGATGTATGGCATGTATGAATGTATGCGTGATATGTTTTCTGCATGTTAGGACGAGAACATTAAAAACCTTAAGGCTAAAATAACTAAGTGATTAAATTGATTTATTTTTTGTATAAAAAATCAAATTGGTCTCCATAATTAATTTAAATTGTGAAGTAATTAGCATGCGCGTTGACATTAGGGTCTTCCTCCATATCGGATGTGCTAATTATAGGTTCACTAGTTTTAAATTTCAAAATGATAACATAAGGTAAATATTACTTTTTATGATAGGACCTCTCCATCTGTAGGACTATTATTTAAAAGATAATATTTTAAGGATTTTAAATTATGGTGTTCACTTAGGTGTATTAATTAATAAGCTCCCCATCGGAATCTATGTTAATTAATACATGGCCAAGAGGAACCAACTATTAATTTTACTTGTCATAACGTAAGTTGACTAGATAGTAAAATTAAAGACGTAAAACTCTACTTGAAAAATGTGTGTGTAAACGTCCACACGATTGTGGCTTGCATATGCGGATTTCTCGAGGTGTTGGTTGCTAGCATATATATTGTGTTTTGAGGTTTTTCGATATATTTTGCTATGCATTATGTGATGGATGTTTTAATTTTTATCTCAGATGTCTTTTAATCCACTAGCTGTTATTCTCAAAGAAAATAAACTTGATGGCACTAACTTTGCCGATTGGAAAAGAAATCTTGACATTGTCCTGACTGCTGAGGGGCATAAATTTGTCTTAATTGAGGAGAGCCCTCTAGAACCAGAACCGTATGCCACTCCTGAAGAGTTGGCAGAATTACGGAAATGGAAAAAGTCTGATGAGATGGCTCGCTGTTACATTTTGGCTTCACTGACAAATGTATTGCAGCATCAGCATCACACGATGGGCTCGACCGCGGAAATGATGAAAAGTTTCACCGAGATGTTTGGTCATCAGAACCAGTCGGCTAGACAAAATGCAATGAGGGTGTTGATGACAACCCAAATGTCTGAAGGGACCCCAGTAAGAGATCATGTTCTGAAAATGATGTCTCATTTGAACGAACTGAGTATACTGGGGGCTACTATCGATGCGGAAACACAGGCCGATATTATCTTGGGCAGTTTACCAAGAAGCTTTGAGAAGTTCTGCCTTAACTACAATATGAACCGTATGACATATAGTTTGGCGGAACTTCTGACATAGCTTCAATCTGCTGAAGGTCTCTTCAAACATGGTTATCATCAGATTCTTGCGGCAACCGGTGCTACTTCTTCCAAACCCAGATGGGGAAAGAAGAAAAAGCAGGTTGGCCAAAAGCAAGTGGCAACCCTCAAGGTGAAAATCAAGGCTCCTCACCCCGAGGCGAACAAAAAGCCAAAGGGAAAGTGCTACAAGTGCGGTCAGAAAGGACATTTTGAAGCGGACTGCCCTGCTCTTAAGAAAGGTATGTCTCGTGCACTAGTGGTCAAAACATGTTTGGCAGCTTGTTCTTCCACTTCGTGGATAGTTGATTCAGGCTCCACTGATCATGTTTGCTCTGACTCGCATGGTTTTCAGGTAACCAAGCAGCTTAGCGCGGGCGATATTACCATCAACTGGGGCGATTATTCCACGTTTATGGCTGTTGCAGTGGGAGTCGTGCAGTTAAAGATTAATGATAAATTATTAGTCCTCAATAATGTATTATTAGTACCGGATTTTAGAATGAATTTAATTTCGGTTTCTAAATTAAAATACGATGGTAATTCAGTTTCTTTTGATGATGATGCCATTATTAGGAAAAGAAACGGTGAATATATTTGCAAAGGTATTTTTAATGATGGACTATATATCGTTAATATTGCACAAACTCCTATGCATAAATCACTTAACTCTTTGTCTAAACCTAAAAAGAGAAAAGAAACTTCAAGCATAAACCAAACATATATGTGGCATTTACGATTAGGGCATGTAAACCTTGGGAGAATTCAAAGATTGGTAGATGATGGCCCATTGGATGATCTCCAAGTTGAGTCATTTCTAATTTGTGAATCCGGTCTGGAAGGTAAGATGACCAAAAGGGTTTTTAAAACCAAGGGAAACCGTGCTCAGAATCTGTTAGAATTGGTTCATACGGATGCATGTGGTCCAATGAATATCCAGGCTAGAGGTGGTTTTGAATACTTCATCACGTTTATAGACGATTATTCGAGATATGGATACATCTATTTGATGAGACGTAAGTCTGAGGCCTTTGACAAGTTTAGAGACTTCAAGGCAGAAATGGAGAAGCGTCATGGGAAGAGTATCAAGTCACTACGATCTGATCGTGGTGGCGAATACCTTAGTGGAGAGTTTTTGAATTTCTTGGCGAATGAGGGGATTTCGTCCAAGCTCACCGTGCCGGGAACTCCACAACAAAATGGTGTGGCTAAAAGAAGGAATAAGATTCTTTTAGAAATGGTTAGATCAATGATGAGTTATTCAGAGTTACCTATTTCGTTTTGGAGATACGCCTTAGAAACAGCGGCATACATTCTAAACCTGGTGACTTCGAAATCGGTTCCAAAAACACCCACAAAACTATGGAGTGGGCTTAAGACCAGTCTAGGACATGTTTGGATTTGGGGTACTCCAGCACATGTGCTGAATAAGGAAGCTGATAAGTTGGTATCTCGTACAGAAGTGCGAGTGTTTGTAGGATATCCTAAGGGAATGAAGGGTGGCTTGTTCTATAGTCCCCAGGATTAGAAGGGTATCGATTATGATGAAACCTTTTCGCCGGTAGCCATGCTTAAGTCAATCCGGATTCTTTTAGCTATAACTGTGCATTTGGATCTGGAGATTTGGCAAATGGACATCAAGACTGCATTCTTGATTGGAAGTCTAGACAAGGAAATCTATATGCGCCAACCAGAGGGATTCATTGATGAAGGAGAAGAGCACTTGGTGTGCAATCTTAAGAGATCCATTTATGGACTTAAGCAAGCATCTAGATCTTGGAACACTCATTTTGACAAAGTTGTCCAGTCATATAGATTCGTCCAATGTCCGAGTGAGAGTTGTGTGTATAAGAAATGCAATGGAAACGTGTTGATGTTTCTTGTACTGTATGTAGACGATATCCTTCTGATTGGAAACAACGTGAAGGAATTTTCGGACGTACGGGTATGGATATCTGAGCAGTTCGATATGAAGGATCTAGGAGAAGCAGGACACATCCTTGGAATCAGGATCTTTCGTGATCGGAAGAAAAGGATGTTGTGCTTATCCAAGGCATCCTATATCGATACAGTGCTAAAGCGGTTTAGCATGGAGAATTCCAAGAAAGGTTTTATACCTTACAGACATGGAATTAAACTATCTAAGGATATGTATCCGAAGACACAAAAGGAGATAGATGACATGAAGATGCTCCCTTATGCATCTGCTGTGGGAAGTCTCATGTATGTTATGCTTTGCACTAGACCAGATATCTGTCATGCCCATATCAGTCAAACCCAGGACCAGGACACTGGATTGCTGTCAAGAACATACTCAAGTACCTGAGAAGGACTAGGGAGTACATGCTTGTATATCAATCAGGCGACCTATGTCCGATGGGTTACACTGACTCATATTTTTCATCGGACAAAGAAAAGTCCAAGTCTACTTCAGGTTATGTGTTTAGCCTGGGAGGTGGAGCCATTAGTTGGAGGAGTGTGAAGTAGAAATGCATATCGGACTCTACCATGGAAGCCGAGTAGGTGGAAGCCAAGGAGGCAGTGTGTCTCAAGTACTTCCTGCAAGACTTAGATGTGATTCCCGATTTGCCAGAGGGTATTACACTTTATTGTGATAATACTGGTGCAGTCGCAAATTCGAGGGAACCACGAGCCCACAAGGCAAGTAAACATATCAACCGCAAGTACCACATCATATGACACTTTGTAAAGAAAGGAGACGTAGTTGTATCCAGGGTTGCATCGGAAGATAATCTTGCTGACCCTTTCACGAAAGGCCTACCCTCAAAAGTTTTTGAAAGGCATGTGGAAGGAATGGGATTACGGTGTATGGCAACATTGCTTTGAGTATAAGTGGGAGAAATGAGATACTATGTAATAGAGTAGTATACTTAAAAGCATGCTTTGAGTATAAGTGGGATATTGTTAGGATTGTATACTGCAAAGCATACTTTATGCTTGTATTACCTAATTTCCCTGTTACTATCTATGAGAATATTAATTATATTTAATCACATGTTTTGCATATTTATTCACGTTATGGTTACGCAAATGAAATGTCTAATTATTTTATATTGTAGATAATGTGGTGTGTTGGTGTCACACGGAAGATCACATTATCGGTGCCTTATAAAATAATATAATAGTTCACAACCTATATAATTATTAGAAAATTATATAAAAGGTTATAGTGTATGATTGAGATTAGTTGGTCTTGACTATTAGCATGCATTAGCGTATTTGCAAACATTGAACTGGATCGAGGTGAGACAGTGTCTTCTGTACTGACTGTAAGAAGAACGTAAATCCCGAATAATTATGATTTCTTAATTCTAAGTATATAATATTTAATTGTGTATTTATAATACTTATTGCTTTGATTTACCATAGGTGAGAGTCAAAATGATCAACTCAATAAGCCTCGTATCTTGGGCAATAATATTATTTATACGACAATTATTATTATTACTAGAAATCGTGTCCCGACTCGTGCGGGTTGATGATGTCCCCTTGAGGAGCTCGATAATGATTATTATATTAAACCCTACAGGTGGATTTAATTCCGATATAATAATAAGGTTCGAGTGGTACTACTCTTGGATAAGATATTAATTAATTAAAGCTGTCAGTAGCTTATAATTAATTAATGGACATTCGATATCTTAAACACGGGAAATAATATATTTAATAAGGAGCCTAATTTTGTAATTTGGGATTTTGGTAGGAAGTGCAATATCAACCTTTTACTGGACTAAGTTGATATTAATATATTCATTATATTAGGAAGAGTCCTAATAAGATAAGATGAATTTAATGGGAGTCCTTCCATAATCCTCATTAAGATCCCTAGTAGTAGTCCAAGAGCCTATATATATATATATATATATATATATATATATGACTTATGGGTGTTGGCCAATTTTGCATTATTCATACACAAGAAATTTCTATTTTTTCTTCTAAGTGTTTAATTGTGGATCTTGACTTGTGTCTTTGATTCCACAATTGAGAACACTTTAATTCTTGCTACATATCCGAATTACTTGAAGAAAAGAAAATCGAGAATTGTGAGGGATAAAATTTTGGCCGATCCCATAGTTGTCTAAGAAAGATCCGGTAGCTCGTTGCCCACACAATGTTCGGGTTAAGGCGGATCAAACTCTAGAAGATCTAAAGGTATAAATACAAGGTGATCAAGACGAAAGCAACCAATTCGCTTCAAAGGTAATATCCTATTATCTTTTAGATCTAGATTAGGATATTTATATAACCGACATATTTATTTAATAAATAATAAGTAATATTTAAATTGCTTATTAGTCTTAGTAATTAATTAATTAGCATGCCTAAATAGATCTTGTGCTCGTGGATGCGTAAAACGCGATTACCAAATTTCCCAAACTTCGCTTCCGCTGCGTTTTCACTTCCAACAGATAGTTCGTCCTATAAGGATCCCAACCATACCCATCATCAATCCAACACAACATGATTTCGGAATTATCTTGAAAAACACCATAATCATCACATAAAACTCGTTACTAGGTTCAACATGATCATCATATTCTTCTACAAGGAATAAATCCTAAGTTCAATCCATCTAGTTCCCTTATACGCGTTATTCGATCATATTGTTCTCAATAAACTTGATAATCTCAGTAACAAACTCAACAACTTCAGTAGCATGTTCATATTCGACAACTAGAATATGAACTCCAGATTGGTGAATCGTCACATACCTTATACGGAAGAAAATGATGAAAACACTTGATGAACTCAACATCGAACGCTTGAACACCAATCCCCAAAGCTCCTTGCCTTCAATGAATATGTTTAGAGGCTGATATGAAGGGTTAAGGTCGAGAGGGTAACTCTCTAAGTCTCGGAAATCAGGTATAAGACAAAGTGTAAACTGAGAAATGAAATGAGGTGGTGTCCTATTTATAGGTTCCCGATCTTACGTACGTTAGCCATAAGGTATTACGTACGTTATAGCCTTAACGTACATTATGTGCAAATCCTTATGTACGTTAACATTCGTCAGTAGATCACTGCCTCATTTTCTGACTTCTTTAACGTCTGTTAACTATCACCTTTATGTACGTAATATGATCTGTGTAGCATACGTTATTATACACATTTAACGTACGCTATGCCTCATTGACTTGCTTTATCAAAAATTTGTCTAGGTTCACGTGGAGAAAATCCGACATTATCTCCTCCTGGCTCCACACGCCGACCTTATCTGATATGTCTTTGACTGCTGCTTACGTACATTATCCTTCGACAATAACGTACGTTATCTGCAACTCTTAATGTACGTTATGCTCAACAGCTAGCCTATGTTATGACATGCAGATGCACACATGCATGTATTGGAAACTCATGAACGTAGGAATACGAATACATGAAATCACACTTGATTACTAATACCACATAATCAAATGATACAAGTTTCGAATATAGGTAAAAATACACAATAATTATCCGGGTATTACATGATAATAGTTGACGGGATTAGTGTGGACCTACAAAATACGGAGGCTATCCGAAATTGGCTACTTTTAAGAAATACACCTGGTCAGAGGCGTGTTAATAGAGCTTTGATGAGCTCAAGAGTCGATTGATATCGAAACCAGTTTTGGATTACCACAAGGAACCGAGGGTTTCTTGGTGTATAATGATGCGCCAAGACAGGGTCTTGGATGTGTATTGATGCAGAATGGGAAGGTTATTACCTATGCATCGAGGCAATTATGACCTTATGAGGTCAATTACCTGACCCACGATCTGGAGTTAGCAGCTGTGGTATTTGCTTTGAAAATCTGGTGCAATTACTTGTATGGAGTCACATGTCATATTTTTACTGATCACAAGTGTTTGGGATACATTTTTACTCAGAAAGAGTTGAAAATGAGACAGATGAGGTGGTTAGAATTGATAAAAGATTATGATATTGAGATCCTATACCACCCGGTAAATGGGAATGTGGTTGCCGATGCCTTGAGCCGTAAGACAGTGCAGGAGCAAATGCTTGCCCGTTTAATAGTCCAGAGTAAACTACAACTAAACTTTGTGGGATTGGGGATTGAGGTCTACAACATGTACATGGCAACTTTGTACACTTGAGATTTTGTCGTCCTTTGACGATACAATCAGACCAAAGCAGATTACGTACCCATTCTTATCGTAGATATGGGATAAGTAACTGAGGGGAAATCCCTTAGATTTGTGGTCCATGAGGATGGACTTGTGCGCTTCAAGAATCGACTATGTGGGCCGGAAGATGAGGAGTTGAAAAACTATATTTTGAGAGGGACTCATACTACCCCATACTCTGTTCACCTGAGGTCTAACAAGATGTATAAGGACTTGAAACAATATTACTGGTGGGGTAATATGAAGCGAGAAGTTGCATAATTTGTTTCAAGGTGCTTATCATGTCAACAAGTTAATTGGATATTAGCGACTGTCGGGTATGCTGAAACCACTCCCTATTCCAGAATGGAAATGGGATGACATATCCATAGATTTTATCACAAACTCCGAGGTATGAATACAATTTTGGTGACTGTGGATCGTCTGACCAAATCAACTCACTTCTTGGAGATGAAAGACATGTGGGGTCCCGATAGATTAGCCCATATATTCATTCAAGATATCTTAGAGTTGCACGGAACTCCCAAGAGAATCATATCAGATCGTACAGACGGTTTGTGTCACATTTCTGAAAGGCGGTTCATCGTGCAATGGGTACGCAATTAAATTCAGTACAACATTTCATTCGCAGATCGATGGACAATCTGAGATGACTATCCAGACTTTAGAGGATATGTTGAGAGCTTGTTCTCTCGATTGAAAAGATGATTGTGAAGCCCAACTACCTTTGGTGGAGTTCACCCACAATAATAGTTGGAATGCTTTAATAGATAGCACCTTATGAAGTGTTGTATGGGCATCGTTGGAGGTCCCCATTGTGTTGGGATGACTTGTCTGAGTCTCTGAGTACGGAACCTGATATGTTGTTAGTGGCTCGTGAGAAGATCGGTCTGATTAGGAGTTGTTTGTTAATGGTTCGGAGCTGGCAGAAGTCGTATGCAGGTAACAGTCGATGACCGCTTTAGTTCGAGATGTGACCTTGTACTGGTTAAGGTGTATCCTACCTGGGGTGTTCTCCATTTTGGGAAAAGAGGCAAGCTGAGTTCAAGGTATATTAGATCGTTTTATATTTTGGAATGAGTAGCGATCTGGGCTATCGGTTGGTGTTGCCACCGGCTTTAAGTCGAGTTCAAAACGTGTTTTATGTTTCATAGTTGAGGAAATATATTGCTGATCCTAGCCACATACTTCAGTTCGAAGAAGTTGAGATAGCTGATGATCATTCATATGAGGAGCGTCCTGTACGAATACTTGAGAGGAGGATCAAACAGTTGAAAATTAATATGATTCCTCTACTGAAGATTACTGGTCGAGACACGGAGTCAATGAGGCTACATGAGAGACCGAGGATATCATGCGAGAGAGATATCTCGAGTTGTTTACCCCTTAGTTTCTAGGATGAAACTCTTTTAAGGCAGGAGTATGTAATATCCGACTATAATTTTTCATTTTAACCATTATATTGTACGTATTGTACGAGTATCATTGTATTGTGTTTGGACCTAAACAGTATTTATTATATCGATATATTTTGGAATCAAACTCTTTATGTTTGATGTTCATATTGTTTTTCTATTAGATATTGCATGTTAAGTTGTGTTTTTGGTTAAGTAAATCATATTCAGTGTATGTTACAATCAGTGTCTAGCATACATTATCACGACGAGTGTTATATATGTTAAGCTTGATAGATTACGTACGTAACTCAGGGTACCAGATTGCATCTCAACTTTCGTCGCATGGCCGCACATTGATGGAACTTTTAGCTTGATTCGGATAGCCAAGTCAATGGGCATTACGTATGTAACTTTATTGTGTTAGCGTACGTAATGGTGGTGAGTTAACATACTATCGACTTACGTAAGGCAACATCTGAATTGAGGCAGTATCCTCTGGAGGAGGTTTACGTACGTAACACTATGGTGTTAACGTGCGTAAAGGATATTAGCGTACGTTAACTTTTGTAGGTAGCATACGTTAAGGAAAGTGCATGTTATAAAACATGTCTTTCATTTTTGCACGAAACAAATTTGAGTTTTCTCTCTAGAAATCATCCTCCTGCCCTCCTGAGTGACTATAAGCCTCTTCTATCTTGCCTTGGACCTTCATATCTTGGAGTTGAGCCTGGGAGCTTGAGGATTATAGTGGATTTTTGATTTCTTTTAGGTTGTTCTTCATCTTCAAAGAGGTATGTTGTCTAATCTTGTGTTAATTCCGAGATGATGATAATGATGATGATGATGATGATGATATTGTTGATGATTACTTCATGTGCTGTTGAATTGTTAGAAGGTAACATGATTATTGTTGGTTATTATGAACAAATGACAAAGAACGTGATGATTAGAAATTATAGATGAGTTTGTTCTTAATGCTTGAGATTCTTAGATGTTATAATCATGTTTTGGAAGGATTATTAACTTGCTTGATGTTTAATACAACTGGGGATGATTATTGATACCTTGAGTATTCTTGACAGGTTTAACTAATTCAATGGAAGATAATAATGAATTGTGAGATAATTATCATAGTTAAGTTAAACTCGATGTTATATCCAAAATTCTTGATAAATTGATGATTTAGGATTGTCTAGAACATCATGTTTAAATGTTGATAATGCCCTTGAGAGTATTATGATGATATATGATAATATTATCATAATGGGATGAGTAATTGATGTTATTCTTGATAATCCCTATTTAATGGATTGTCATGGGTATTAAAAAACATTAAGAATACGTTAATCTGATTATAAAAATGATTTGGAGGTATTGAAGTTCATAAATTAGGACTTTAATATTCATTAGAATAAGTTTGAACTATTTGTGTTGAACTGTGGATGTCGATTTCCATGAATTCTATATCGGTATTATAAAATTGTGTTATTGAATGAATTGCATTTCATTCAAGCTCGCTTGCTCGAGTGAGTTTGTTTATCGAACGACGTCGTCCGTTCTTTCGAGGAAATACTATTTTTCGTCTCTGGAATTGAGGCAAGTTATCTTGCTTGATTATAATGATAAGTGATTCTTGTGAATGTTATACATTTCATGTATGTGTAAAACTTTATGAATCTATGATTCATATTGAGGTGTTGTTGTTGATCATGTCAATCGTTTCATTGTGGGTTTGTAGTCCCAAGTTCACCACCTTTGATATTGTTGGTCTCCTTGATCGTTGTTGTCACTTCGGTGAGTTCCTTGATCCTTGTTGGATATGTGATTAATTGAGTTTCATTGTCATGTTGCATCGTGATATTTTTGGAGTCATATCCGTGTGTCGGTTGGGTATGTGTAGGATTTTTAGTCGGGCACATATGGTCATGTGTTGATGTTTTCACATTGGACTGTGCACACGAGAGGATTACTTCGTGAGACTAATTAGGTACATTATCCCACGTATAATTTGGATTCCGTATATGGGGTGGACATATGCACGACACATTTTCGGATCGGGCGTATTGTGATATCCATCTTGAACCATATTGATTGGATGCTCATACACTATTCGTGATTAGGTATTGCGATAGGTTGTTTCATACGCCCGAGGGGCATGTTCAACAGTCGTCCTTGTTTCATTGAGATCTATTGTATATGATTTGGATAACATCTTGAGATTTATTATCATGTATATCTGACCATGTGGTTTTGGGCGAAATACTTGTTGTTGTATTTTATATCGAGGGAAGGCCAAGGCAAAGGAAGAGCATTGTGACTGGGAAGGGGTTGAAGGGTACTAGTTTGGGGCCCCCTTTGTTTCTATGGTTATGAGTAAACCGTGTATTTCATTTACGCTTTGTAGTATTTCTTTTCAATTGCATTATTATTTGGGTGTACTCCATCTTCATATGGTGTACACTTGTATTTGAAACCTTTGTGTCATGGCGATTATAGCCGTATGATGTATAAAATTCTCATTGGAGTGATGGTTAATATTTTGTGGTTCGGTACTGTACTTATATTAAGGCCGAGTTGTGTATTTGTATAGCCTGGTGGATACCAGTGTGGGATCCACGATATTGTAATAGCCGCCATTTTCGGGATGTTACAGGTAGATTACTTGTGGTGATAATTCCGGAGAGAGCAAGTGGGTAGAGAGGGAGAGACATGTATAAAAAGTTAATGTTACATGGGGTGATAACTGATAACGAATATTTTGGTATTATTAGGTGAAATATGAGTTATTAGTAAAAAAAAAATGGTTATCGGAGTTAGTTGTCAATTTTCAATATAGAATGTAATTATTGGTCATTCACCCTTTTGTTTTTCTTATTTATTTTACATGTTTACATTATTTGCACAAAAATAGGCCGGTGAGGAGATTTCCTTATCCGTTCATTATTTTGTTCTTTTAGTCCGAGTCCAGTATACTCCCTCCATCCCCAAATTTATTTCCGGGAATCTTCGGCACGAGTTTAATAAAAAATTGTTGACTGTATTGCAGAGTGTAGTATGAATGGAGAAGGGGTTCCACATTAGTGTAGTATTAAGTTAATTAGTGTCAATAAATAATATAAGCACAACTTTGAGGAATATACCAAAAAAGAAAAGGTAGGAACACATTTAGGGAGATAACTGGAGTATTCTTTTTATCACCCAAAAAGTCATCTTTCAAGACAATAAAGTGAAACCACACAGGGTAATATCAACATACTCACCACTAGAGGACAAGCTAAAAAATATTTGGAGAAGCTATGTGCTAGTTTATTGTAATCATGCAGCACCCCCGAATCCCGTCCCGGTACCAACCATAACTGAGGATTTTGAGTTTGCCTCATCAACTTCCACCAGAGGTCTCATCTAATTGAGGATGTGTGATCGGGTAGTCGATGTGGTTACTCGTAAGTTTGCATCCATAAAGTCTTGATACGTTGTTACTCAACCGTCCCCAAGTTTATGATGGCTTGACAGCCAGGAGAGCCCCTTGCCCTTAACATCTTGGTGGAACCTCTCCCGGAAAAGCTAAAGGCCAAATTCCGCCGTGTAATGGGGATACCGATCTCAATGCTCACCTGGGGCATCATGTAACGCCCGGTTTTTCCCGGCACGTTAATTATTTTCATGGTATTTAGTTATTTTAAATGATGGGTTTTATTAATTAGCCAAGTTAGATTAAAATACAAGTTTTGGGCTAAGTTAATTGAAAGATTTAATTATATTGGGCTAGTAAAAGAAATGAGTTTTGAGCCTAGCCCATTAGTGAAGTCATTAGGCTTTATCCTAAAATGATTTATAAAAATATCACAAAAACCCTAAACTTCCTCCTCCCTCCCTCCTTACGGCCGATCTCTCCCATCTCTCTCTCATTTTTTCTCTTCCAAAGCCACAATCATCTTTCTCTTTCACTTCCTTGTTGGTGTAACAAGCTTAGGTAAGATCTTTTAAGGTGTTTTAATCTTTTCTTTTGATTTATATTCAATTAATTGTTTTAAGTGTTGATTAGCATCTAGAAATTTCATCACCATCTTCTATATGGTGTATGATGAGTCTAGATGATCATATTATGTAAAAGATCTATATGATTCATAAAAAATCATCAAGTTGTAACTTGTGTGATTTAAAGAAGATAGATCTTATGGTTTTAACCAATGTTGTTATTGTTATAAGTTGTATGTTATCATCATCTCTAGATTATATCTACACCCTATACATGGTGTATGATGGATCTAGATGATTATATAAAATACAAGGTCTAAATGAACCATGGAAATCACCAAGTTTTATTTAGGTGATAAAATGTGATAGATCTTGTGAATGGTTATAATTCTTGTTAATTATTATTTTGATTCTCAACATATCCATATCAATATGTTTAGATCTAAGTATACAACTTTATAGCATCTTCTAAGATGTGTATATAAATGTTTGTGTATTTGAAAGATCAAGGAACCCTTAAAAAAGGGGAAAATTATGAGTTTAAGTGGTTTGTCATATATTATGTTGATTTGATTCTTTTCCTTGTGACTAAATGAAATGCCAATGACCCCTATCCCTTTTTAGTGCCACCATGTTCATAGGGGACTGAATTTTGGTGATAAACACATCTAGGAATGTGTTTCAAAAGGGAGAGGAATGGATTGGTTAAAAAGATTAAGGGTTGGCTACGATTCTGTTTCCATCAGATTTGTAGTCATCTTTCAAAAATCATAACTTGAATTCTATAACTCAAACGGATCTCAAACCTGTTCCAAAAGTTTACAAATTGTGTTGGGTAACTTTCTTATGAAGGTCACTCTCACTAATTAGGACTTTATCCATGGGCAAGAACAGCATCTTTGCTGGTAGGTCTGATCCGGGTCTGATCTGAAAGGTCAATTTGTTTTATTCGTTTCTAGGGCTTGGGAAATGATCTGATGGGATTCCAAGTTCCCATATGTGTGTTATGACCTAAAGTTGTGATCTGGAGTTTATGGGATGTTATCTCCAAGTATTTCTTGGTCATATTGAGTTCACACTCCAGATCAGTTTTCTGTCATCAGCTTTTAAGGGTTTTGTAATTAGTCATGTTGTGAATTTCATATCTAGAGTTTGGGAAACCCTTTTTGGTCGATTCCAACTCTGAGACTTTGGTATTTATGTCTATTATCTCTGTGATTTTTAGTTTGGACAATGTCTACCCACAAGTTGGGTAGAATTGGCCAACACTACTGATTCCTATGATTTGGGACTGCACTGCGATGTCTTTTTAAAAGCATCATAATAAATTCATATTTTGGAGTTAGAGTGAGTTCTTTACTGTTTTAAAAAGGGGAAAGACTCTAGTTTCTTAGAAAAATTTAATATTGATATGTTAATACTTAGGAAAATTAAGTAAATCCATCTTTAACAGCGGGTCTGTTTTTAGACCTTGCTGTCCAGATTTTTGTTTAAGTCTTTAAGCTTCATCTTTGGGTATATCCTAACTCCTAGTTTATAATAGGTGAAGTTTTGGCATTTGCTCAAGTGTGGTAGCCAGTTTTGATTTAGCAATCTCCCTTAAGTATTCAAGGTGAGTTCTCTCACTCCATTGTCTCAATATTTATGATTGCTAGGTTAGCACGTGAGTGTTAAATTATCATTATTGTATGATAGTATGAATGCAATGCTTAAATTGTTAATTATACATGTGCACTGTATGTTTATTGTTGAGGGGATCATAGCAATTATCCGGCTTTTGTCCGGTGCGCGTGGTTAGGTATAATTACTCCAATACCCTCCGGGATGTGAGGTGAGGGTAAGATTAACCCAATACTCTTCGGTTTGTGAGATGCGGGTAACCTACTAGCCCTCCTCATAAGCTTTGATTTGTTCTTGGCTTATGTTTAAATGTTATAACTATATATTTTAATCTAGGTCTAGTGATTGTGGATATTGGTATAATGTTGTGTTTGAATTCACTAAGCTTTGTGCTTACGGTTTTACTTAACATTTTCAGGTATTACGATTAAGGAGGCTAAGGACTGACGGGAGCATTCGTGACACACTGTGATTTATTTTAAGTCAATGAACATTTTTAGTACTTCCGCTTTTGTCATTTCTATATTAGAAAGTTTTACTTATGTTGTTTTCTTTAGAAGTTTGATAACTTGATTGCCATTATTGGCTTATTAAATTAAATAAATGAAGTCCCTTTATGAATTGGTGTCAAACTTTATATTATTTCCGCAAAAAAAAAAAAAAAAAAAAATAAATTTTGGGTGTTACAAGTTCGTATCAGAGCCTTTTCATTTGAGTGAACTAGGCCTTCTTAGGATGTCTAGACTCAAATATAAAACATTTTATTTCTCTTGCACAAAGTTTATTAAAAACTAGCAGTGAAGATGTCACTTGCAGCTTGGCCACCCAAGTAAGTTTTATTTACTAATTGAGTTTAAATTTTATTACTTATCAAACACAATAGTATGCTCCATTTATGACATATCCCAAAGACTAGCCTAGGAGGATAATTATATGCCTTTAGTGCTACTATCTACCATGTGAGAATTTAGGCCTTTTAGATCTACCATGAGTGTGAATTAAATCACGGCTAGAGCAAGTCAAATTTTGAAACTAGACTGAAACCGAAATTGGAACTTCTATATTGAATAATACAAGGGCCCCTATTATTCAATATATTGGAGCCGGTTTTGGGGACGGGGCAAGGTTGAAAAGTTTTCACAAGTCGAGTGTTTTCGATTTCTTAGACATACATAGGTTGAATCGTTTTTCCTTTCTTATCAATTTTAGATGGCTCCGCCGCTCGCCTCAATGCAATTCAAATAGCTCAAGTTAGGGAACTCGTTGCCGAGGAGTTCAATAATGCTTTTAACGAGATCATTCCGAATGTCACGACTAACATCATTGATCAAGTTCGTGCTCGCTAGATGAGCGTATGGCGATGCACCTCCGCCTGGGGGCTCGATCCTCCTGCTCGTGATCTAATGTACTACTACGAGAAGTTCGGCAAGTGCGGCCCACCTCATTGGGATGGGGAGGACGATCCAGTGGCGGCTAAGCACCGGTTATCCGACGTGGAGGGCGCCTTTATGACTATAGGGTGCCTGCACCGGTTTAGAGTGTTGGTAGCAAAGAACCAGTGAGGAAGGGGTAAGACATGGTGGAACACCACCACGGGAAGAATGATCAAGAAGTCGTAAGGGCGATTACTTGGGCCCAGCTTTGTGGAGTGGTTCGAGGCACGGTATGTGCCTAGGGTGGAGCAACAAAGAATGATGCAGAATTCATGGCGTTACAATGCACCACCGAGTCTCATAGTGATCCGAACGCCAAGTTCATGGAGATGCTTTCTTTCACCCTACTTTTCCGGAGATGAAGCATGGCTTGTTAGTCGGTACATCTCAATTTTACGTACCGAGATCCGGAATTTGTGAGCATGCAAGACTTTAAGACCTTGGGTGCGCCATGGGGGCACTGAAAGAGAGAGATTGAGCCGCAAACTCAATCTAAGAGGAAACGGAGAGCACTTTTTCTAAAACTTCTAATGAGGCTCATAAGAAGACAAAGTTTGGGGATAAACCAAGATATGAATACAAGCCATCTCATGAAGGTGGTGATCGACCCCCATTGGTGTGTTATAACCGCAAGAAGGAAGGGCATCACCGGAAGAATTGCAAGGCTCCAAAGGCCATTACAATTTCTGTGTTACTACCATCACAGGCAAATGGTACCAGCTTGTTACAATTGCCAAGAGAAGGGGCACAAGAAGCTGATTGCCCAAAGTCAAGAAGAATGGGAATGCAAATCCCAATCGCTTCGACCTCTAACGGACCAACTATGTTGACACGAGGACGTGTCCACCACCTTACGAGGGAGGAGCTGCGAAGCCTCGCGATCAGAAAGTGTAAACATCTCTTCCTTATCTTTTATCTTATGCTATGCCATAGAGTAATTGTTTTATTGCTTAAATATTATGAATCGTGCACTTATCTGTTAGATTCTCACCGCCGCCGTTATGTTTGATTCTCGGCGCTACTCACTCCTTCGTGTCACGACGCTCATAAATCGCTTGGGGCGTGGTGTCGGGAAACTAGCACGTCCCATGGTTATCGGGTTGCCGACAATCGAACTATCTTCGCATCGATGTTTATCGGGGTTGTACCCTTGAATTTTCGGAGTTGAATTCCCATTGATCTTATCCCTATTGCTATGAGGGAACTTTGCGTTATTGTGGCTATGGATTGGCTCGATGCATTCGATGCGTAAATTCTTTGTCGCAAGAGACAAGTTCGTGTTCAAAACCCTAGGGGTGGAGAACTTATTATTCAAGGAGATATTCCCCATTTGATATTGCTTCTTGTACCTCTGCTATTGCACTCGATAATGTTCCAGCTTGTTTCCGACTTTGGTGACGTCTTTCCCGAGGAACTCCCGGGTTTGCCACCTATTAGGCAAGTGGAGTTTCGCATTGATTTAGTACTGGCGCTGCTCCGATCACCAAATCTCCTTATCGCTTGGCGCCACCCGAGATGAAAGAGCTTCAAGATCGGGCACAGGAGCTTAGTGATAAGGGGTTTATACGGCCAAGTTTCTCGTGGGGTGCTCCTATACTTTTCGCGAAAAGAAGGACGGTTCTCAAAGAATGTGCATAGATTATCGGAGTTGAATAAACTCACGATAAAGAACCGTTATCCTTTACCTCGTATCGACGATCTTTTCGACCAACTCCAAGGAGCGTCTTGGTTTTCCAAGATTGATTTGCGTCGGTTATCATCGATGCGAGTTCGTGATCGTGACATTGAGAAAACGGCGTTTCGAACCCGATACGGACACTTTGAATTTGTGGTGATGCCTTTCGGACTCACTAATGCACCCGCTGCTTTTATGGATCTTATGAATCGGGTGTGTGGTCCGATGCTCGACCGTTCGGTCATTGTGTTTATTGACGATATTTTGGTCTATTCTAAGACCAGGGAGGAGCATGAAAAGCACATTCGGGAACTTCTAGAGACACTACGGAGAGAACGGCTTTATGCTAAATTTTCTAAGTGTGAATTTCGGTTAGAAGAGGTTCAATTCTTGGGCCACGTGGTGAACAAGGAAGATATCAAGGTCGATCCGGCCAAGATTGATGCGGTTAAGAAATGGGAAGCTCCTAAATCGCCTTCGGAGATTCGTAGTTTCTTGGGTTTGGCCGGTTACTATCGTAGGTTTATTGAAAATTTCTCAAAGATTGCTCTACCTCTTACGCGATTGACCAAGAAGTCGGAGAAATTTGTTTGGGGTCCGGAACAACAGTTTGCATTTGAAGATCTTAAGACGCGGTTGTGTAATGCCCCGGTTTGACTTTACCTAAGGAGTGGAGGACATGGTAGTGTATCGCGACGCATCCCTCCCGGGTTTTGGTGCCGTGTTGATGCAACGGGGTAAGGTGATAGCTTATGCGTCTCGCCACCTAAAACCTCACGAAAGGAACTACCCCACGCATGACCCGGAATTAGGAGCCGTTGTTTTTGCTCTCAAGATATGGAGGCACTACCTTTACGGGGTTAAGTGTATCATTTACACCGACCATAAAAGTTTGAAGTACCTTTTCGATCAGCGGGATTTGAATATGAGGCAAAGTTAGATGGTTAGATGTGGTGAAAGATTACGACCGTGAGATTCACTACCACCCCGTAAAGCTAATGTGGTAGCCGACGCACTCGCCGTAAGCAACTGTCCGAACCGATTCGAGCTAAATGCCTTCGGATGACAATGGAGACATCATTATTGGGTATGATTCGAGATGCTCAAGATGTGGCGACTCAAGAGGGAAACCTAAATCGTGAAAGGATTGTGAATGAGTTACCTAAGATGGAGCGAGATGGGCGTGGATTACTAACTCGTTATGGTAGGGTTTGGGTTCCATTTACTGGTGGGAACCGGAAAACTCTTATGGAAGAAGCTCACAGGTCCAAGTTTTCTATTAATCACGGAGCTACCAAAATGAACCGAGATCTTCGTGAGGGTTATTGGTGGCACGGGATGAAGAATGATGTGGCTCGATGTGTAGAAGAATGCCTGACATGCCGGAAGGTCAAAGCCGAACACCAGAAACCTCATGGGAAATTGCAACCTTTGGAGATTCCTGAGTGGAAATGGGAGCACTTAACCATGGACTTTATTACAAAACTTCCTAAGACTGCAAAGGGAGCGGATACGATATGGGTAGTTGTGGATCGATTGACGAAGAGTGCTCATTTCCTGGCCATCAAGGAAAGTTCTTCAGCTGAAAAATTGGCCGAGATTTTTGTTCGGGAGATAGTTTCATTGCACGGGGTGCCCGTATCTATTGTCTCTGATCGAGATACTCGATTCACCTCTCGATTTTGGCAGAAATTCCAAGAAGAATTGGGTACCCGATTACATTTCAGTACTGCGTTCCATCCGCAAACTGATGGGCAGAGTGAGCGGACGATACAGACTTTGGAGGACATGCTTCGGGCATGTGCAATTGATTTTGGAGGCAGTTGGGATGATCATCTTCATTTAGCCGAGTTTTCATATAACAACAGTTATCATTCAAGCATCGACAGGCCCCCGTATGAAGCACTGTATGGTAGGAAGTGTAGAACCCCAGTGTGTTGGGGTGAGGTTGGACAGAGGGTGCTCGGTAGCACCGATATTGTTTTGCAGACCACGGAGAAAATCAAAATGATCAGGGATCATTTGGTCACCGCTAGGAGTCGTCAGAAGAGTTATGCAGATAAGCGACGCTCCGATCTTGAGTTTCTGGTTGGGGTTGATGTGTTATTAAAGGTCTCCTTGGAAGGGTGTGATTAGGTTCCGCAAGCGTGGGAAGCCGGGACTGGGTTTATTGACCTTATAAGATCATAGCTCGTGTTGGTAAGGTAGCTGCACGGCTGGAGCTGCCTGACGAGCTTAGTTTGATTCATAACACCTTCCACGTGTCTCAGTTGAGGAAGTGCATTGTTGACGATACCGCCGTGGTACCTCTAGAAGACATCCAAATTGACGAACGGCTCAACTATGTTGAGAAACCTATCCCGGTTGTTGATCGAAAGTCAAAGACGCTTCGGAGCGGCAAGACTGTTTATTCTGTTAAGGTTCAGTGGCAGCATAGGAAGGGATCTGAGTGTACATGGGAACCTGAAGACGAGATGAGGGCGCATTATCCCGAGTTATTCAGAGGGACTGACTTCGAGGCCGAAGTCCCTTCTTAGTAGGGGAGAGTTGTAACGCCCGGTTGTTCCCGGCACGTTAATTATTTTCATGGTATTTAGTTATTTTAAATGATGGGTTTTATTAATTAGCCAAGTTAGATTAAAATACAAGTTTTGGGCTAAGTTAATTGAAAGATTTAATTATATTGGGCTAGTAAAAGAAATGAGTTTTGAGCCTAGCCCATTAGTGAAGTCATTAGGCTTTATCCTAAAATGATTTATAAAAATATCACAAAAACCCTAAACTTCCTCCTCCCTCCCTCCTTACGGCCGATCTCTCCCATCTCTCTCTCATTTTTTCTCTTCCAAAGCCACAATCATCTTTCTCTTTCACTTCCTTGTTGGTGTAACAAGCTTAGGTAAGATCTTTTAAGGTGTTTTAATCTTTTCTTTTGATTTATATTCAATTAATTGTTTTAAGTGTTGATTAGCATCTAGAAATTTCATCACCATCTTCTATATGGTGTATGATGAGTCTAGATGATCATATTATGTAAAAGATCTATATGATTCATAAAAATCATCAAGTTGTAACTTGTGTGATTTAAAGAAGATAGATCTTATGGTTTTAACCAATGTTGTTATTGTTATAAGTTGTATGTTATCATCATCTCTAGATTATATCTACACCCTATACATGGTGTATGATGGATCTAGATGATTATATAAAATACAAGGTCTAAATGAACCATGGAAATCACCAAGTTTTATTTAGGTGATAAAATGTGATAGATCTTGTGAATGGTTATAATTCTTGTTAATTATTATTTTGATTCTCAACATATCCATATCAATATGTTTAGATCTAAGTATACAACTTTATAGCATCTTCTAAGATGTGTATATAAATGTTTGTGTATTTGAAAGATCAAGGAACCCCTAAAAAAGGGGAAAATTATGAGTTTAAGTGGTTTGTCATATATTATGTTGATTTGATTCTTTTCCTTGTGACTAAATGAAATGCCAATGACCCCTAGCCCTTTTTAGTGCCACCATGTTCATAGGGGACTGAATTTGGGTGATAAACACATCTAGGAATGTGTTTCAAAAGGGAGAGGAATGGATTGGTTAAAAAGATTAAGGGTTGGCTACGATTCTGTTTCCATCAGATTTGTAGTCATCTTACAAAAATCATAACTTGAATTCTCTAACTCAAACGGATCTCAAACCTGTTCCAAAGGTTTACAAATTGTGTTGGGTAACTTTCTTATGAAGGTCACTCTCACTAATTAGGACTTTATCCATGGGCAAGAACAGCATCTTTGCTGATAGGTCTGATCCGGGTCTGATCTGAAAGGTCAATTTGTTTTATTCGTTTCTAGGGCTTGGGAAATGATCTGATGGGATTCCAAGTTCCCATATGTGTGTTATGACCTAAAGTTGTGATCTGGAGTTTATGGGATGTTATCTCCAAGTATTTCTTGGTCATATTGAGTTCACACTCCAGATCAGTTTTCTGTCATCAGCTTTTAAGGGTTTTGTAATTAGTCATGTTGTGAATTTCATATCTAGAGTCTGGGAAACCCTTTTTGGTCGATTCCAACTCTGAGACTTTGGTATTTATGTCTATTATCTCTGTGATTTTTAGTTTGGACAATGTCGACCCACAAGTTGGGTAGAATTGGCCAACACTACTGATTCCTATGATTTGGGACTGCACTGCGATGTCTTTTTAAAAGCATCATAATAAATTCATATTTTGGAGTTAGAGTGAGTTCTTTACTGTTTTAAAAAGGGGAAAGACTCTAGTTTCTTAGAAAAATTTAATATTGATATGTTAATACTTAGGAAAATTAAGTAAATCCATCTTTAACAGCGGGTCTGTTTTTAGACCTTGCTGTCCAGATTTTTGTTTAAGTCTTTAAGCTTCATCTTTGGGTATATCCTAACTCCTAGTTTATAATAGGTGAAGTTTTGGCATTTGCTCAAGTGTGGTAGTCAGTTTTGATTTAGCAATCTCCCTTAAGTATTCAAGGTGAGTTCTCTCACTCCATTGTCTCAATATTTATGATTGCTAGGTTAGCACGTGAGTGTTAAATTATCATTATTGTATGATAGTATGAATGCATGCTTAAATTGTTAATTATACATGTGCACTGTATGTTTATTGTTGAGGGATCATAGCAATTATCCGGCTTTTGTCCGGTGCGCGTGGCTAGGTAGAATTACTCCCCTACCCTCCGGATGTGAGGTGAGGGTAAGATTAACCCAATACTCTTCGGTTTGTGAGATGCGGGTAACCTACTAGCCCTCCTCATAAGCTTTGATTTGTTCTTGGCTTATGTTTAAATGTTATAACTATATATTTTAATCTAGGTCTAGTGATTGTGGATATTGGTATAATGTTGTGTTTGAATTCACTAAGCTTTGTGCTTACGGTTTTACTTAACATTTTCAGTATTACGATTAAGGAGGCTAAGGACTCGATTGAGCATTCGTGACACACTGTGATTTATTTTAAGTCAATGAACATTTTTAGTACTTCCGCTTTTGTCATTTCTATATTAGAAAGTTTTACTTATGTTGTTTTCTTTAGAAGTTTGATAACTTGATTGCCATTATTGGCTTATTAAATTAAATAAATGAAGTCCCTTTATGAATTGGTGTCAAACTTTATATTATTTCCGCAAAAAAAAAAAAAAAAGAAATAAATTTTGGGTGTTACACATCACGACTCGTGGATCGACCTGCATGGATCCCAAGATGCTTTCAGGTGCCAAATGTTCTTCTTAACCTTAGAACAACGAGCTCAAAGGTGGTACCGCTCGCTTCCCCATCATTTCGTTAAAACCTGGGCTCAGCTCCATGGGGCGTTCCGATACCACTTTAGGGGGGTCTCAGGTATACGTATCCCCATGATCCTCGATTGCACATTGTGCAGGGACCGAATGAATCCCTAAAAAACTACATTTCCCTCTTCAATAAACAAATATTTGAAATGGAGCCCATGCTGGATGACACGTTGGCTAATATTGCTCAAGACGGCCTTTTAAAAAGTTCCTTCTTTCGCTGGACGTTGTGCCAGAACACCCCGCACAGTTACTAGGAGTTCTTGGAGCGTGCCAACTCTTATATTGTCGATGAGGTGGCCATGACAGCCCCAGTCTTGGTCATGTCATCTGATCAGAAAGGATCGAGCAAGAAAAAAAAAAGACGGAATCCCCCGCGCGGGAACCGCCATGAACTGTGCGGAAAAAAATAAGGGAGCAAGCCCCTCCGAGACTAGGCAGGTCACCCGAAACTTTAGGAAATGCCAGACTTAGCTTATGTCCAGCTACATCGAGATATATTCGGTGGGGGACATATTCGACTAGATCAAGAGCCTAGGCTTGCTCCCAGTCCCTAGGCCGATCTATAGAGATCAAAAAGGAATGGACCAGACCCACATCTGCAAGTATCACGAGTCTAGGGGTCATAACACTGAGCAGCACCGAGAACTCGTCTTTGATTTGATTGCGGTATGCGACAATAGTGAACTAAAGCGATTTACCTGGAGCCAACCCCGAGATCTACAGGACCAGAATAAACAGTGACCGAGTACCACCACTAAGTCCCCCAGGAGATACGCACTTTGATTGGGACCCCCGAGGGGGAAGATCATCGGTCGAAGCGACAAAGGAAGCCTTTGGACCAAAAGGACACCACCTCCTATCAGCGAGCTGAGCGCCATCCATAAGGTTCTCTATTTTTGGCGAAAGGGACCTCCGACAATCCCCAACTCGCCATCACTTTTGATGAGTCCCACGCTGATGGCTTAGTCCATGCCCATTCAACACTCTTGTCATCATTCTACCAATAATGGGTATCTCTTGTGCACCAGGTGTTCGTTGATTCTGGATCTTAAGCTAGTATCGTCTACCTTCAAACATTACATAGGATGAAGATATACCAGTCATGTTTCTAGACGTGCAAAGAGGACATTTGTGGCCTTGCCAACTGATGAACCACTCCGTTAGGAGATATAGACCTTGCCCTAGAGTTTGGCTAGGGATTGATCAAGGGACCAATGATTACCACTTTAAGATCATTGACGTGCACAGTAATAACAATGCCATCATAGGCAAACCTGTGATGTCGAGGTTGCGGATATTCATTCCACGTACCATCTGTGCATGTAATTCCCCCTGCCGAAAGGCATCGGGGTCTATCGAGGGGATCAACATGCAGCACAAGAATGCATTCTTAGCATCCGGGCTCGAGAGAAAAATACATTCAAGGATTTCCCCAGGGATTTTGCTGGGGAGCTGGAGAAGCTCGAATCAGGGCACTGCCCCATAAAGGAACCCGAAGCGGAGTTTTCAGGGACCGATCAAACCACCAACACAAGGATCAACTGAAAAAGACTGGGGATGACGGCCAGGGAAAGAGCCCAGTATCGAGGAAGATCCTGTCGACCCCAATTTCAAAGGCCAAAGAGAAAGGTCCGCCATGCCGAACCAATGGAGGAGCTGGACATCGTCAGCATGGATGATGCTAATCTTGCTTGACAACTCTGAATCGGTTATAACCTACAAGAACCGTTACAAGCTGAGCTGATTTCCCACCTGAGGCAGAATCGATGTCCTTGCATGCACTCATGCAAATATGGAGGGGATTAACCCCGAATATGCCTGCCATCGGCTGAATATTGACCCGATCTTCATTCCGGTCATTCAAAAATAAAAGAAAATTGGGTCCCGTGAGGTAGAAAGGGCTCGAAGAAGAAATTGGAAAGCTGATTGACAATAAGTTTATCTGTGAGGCCAGATACCTGACTTGGGTGGCTAACCCAGTCTTGGTAGAAAAGCGACTGTGGCGACTCTGCATCGACTTTTCTGATCTGAATAAGGATTGCCCGAAAGATAGCTACCCCCTATCCCACATTGATTATATGGTCGACGCAACATCTGGTCAAGAACTGATGAGATTTATAAATACATATCCTAGATTTAATCAACTCAGGATGCATCCCTCTGATGAAGAGAACACTTTCTTCTACTCAGTCCGAGGTATATACTGCTACCGCATAATGCCATTCGGGCTTAAGAATGTTGAGGCTACCTATCAATGCCTTATGAATAAGATGTTTTGTAATTTGATAGGCCATTCGATGGAAGTGTATGTAGATGACATGCTTGTGAAATCCTTGTATACAACGGATCATGTAAATGATGTTAATAAAATGTTTGCTGTTTTGCGCGAGTGTAAGATGATGTTGAACCCATAGAAGTGCTCATATGGGATTGGATCAGAAAATTCCTCGGCTATATGGTCAGCCAACAAGGAATGAATCCAACCCCTATAATCTCAAAACACTGACCGAACTTGTTCCACCAAATTCAGTCAAAAAGGCCAGAGCCTCACAGGTCGAATAGCCGCGCTAAACCGTTTCATTTCTCAATAAACAGACAAATTCAATCCTTTCTTTGAGGCGATAAAAAGGAACAAGGATTTCCACTGAACCGACCAGTGCCAAAAAGCCTTCGAAGCAATCAAAGAATTCTTGGCAGAAGCAACGCTCTTACAGCAGCCGACCCACGAAGAGCCACTTTATACGTACCTTATCCATCTCTGCTATCAGCGCCGTCCTCATACGGGTGGAATATTTGATACAACATCAAGTTTACTATGCCATGCATACCCTTCATGACGCCGAGCTTAGGTACACCTTATGGAAAAATTGGCCTATGCCCTCATAATGTCCTCATGTAATTTAAGGCCTTACTTCCTTGAACATCGGATAGTCGTTTTAACAAACTATCCCTTAAAACATATCATGCACCGACCAGACATTTCCAACAATTTGATATAGTATGTGAATCTCGAATCTGCCCAAAAGGCCAGGTCCTCGCAGACTTTATTGCGTTGTTTACCCCGACGATCACTTAGGAGGACAATCGGTCCGAGAGATGGTCGCTCTACATAGAGGGGTCATAGACTGCCGACCGAGCAGGCACAGGGGTAGTACTAGTCAGTCCGGGTCAAAGATTATTCTGATATGCCATTCTTCTAGGCTTCATGGCCACCAATAATAAGGCCGAATATGAAGCCCTCTTGGCCGGACTAGAAATGGCGACTTTCTTGTACCTTACTCACCTCGACATCTTAATCGACTCTCAGATGGTCGTTAACCAAATTAATGGCGAATACAAGGCCAATGAGCCTAAGATAATCAAGTACCTCCATTTATCTCGATCTCTTTTGCGGGACTTTCAAGACACCATTCAACATATTCCCCGATCGAAAAATGTACAGGCCAACTCTTTGCGAAACAGCCATCCATCACCGAGTCCGAACACATAAATGAGGTCAGCATTGGCTACCATGCCTCATCGGCCCTATAAATGACGAAAATTCAGACAGTCGACCAGGCAGTACTGCAAGGTTAAATGCAGCCTACAATTCAATATCTACAGAGCGGCAATTTACCCGAGGATCGGGCTCAAGCCCGAACAGTATGAACTCAATCAGCTCGGTTTACCATTCTAGATGACACCTTATACAAGTGAGGCTATTCGGTCCCACTGTTGAGGTGCATGTATGAATCGGAGTTGGAGTACGCCCCCATATAGGTGCACAAAAGTATATGTGGCAACCACTCCGTAGGCCAGGCACCCGCCTTTAAGCTGATCCAAAAGCGATACTACTGGCCGAATCTCAAGAAGGACATCATCACACTTATCTGAAACTGTGCCAGATACTATATTTTCGCCCCCCCCAAATCAAATCACACTCTCACTTCCGTCTATTGCCCCTGGTCATTTTCTAAATGGGGAATTGACCAAATACGACCCTTGCCTAATGGGCGCAGAGGTGTCCAATAAGTTATAGTGGCGGTCGATTATTTTACTAAGTGGCCGAAGGCCAAAACCATATGGAAATCTCTCATTTGTCGCTTTGGGATTCCTCAATCCATCACCTCCGACAATGCCAAGCATTTTGACAACAAGAATTTCAGGACATTCCGCGATGGCCTCCACATATGAAATAACTTTTCAACACCATATTATCCCCAAGCCAACGGACAAGTAGAGACCGTTAGCAAGATCATAAAGCAGCACCTCAAGACATGCCTTGAAGAACTCAAAAGTTCTTGTCCTGAAGAGCTTCCTGGCGCCCTATGCACGTACAAGACGGTCATCGATCAGCCACAAGGGAAACACCCTTTTTCTTGGCTTTCGGAACGGATGTCGTCATTCTGATTGAAATCCAAGCACCCACTTACTGTGTTGCCCATTTTGAGTAGTAGGATAACGACCTGGCCCTCCAAGTGAACTTATACCTTGTTGCAGAAAAACGATCCCAAGCTGAAGTACGAAATGCTGTTTCAAAAGCAGATGCGAGTGTTACTACAACTCGAAGGTCCGTCAGAGGGGTTTCTAGGTCGGAGATCTGGTTCTGAAATGAGTATTGGGACCGGACCCCGGGCCACTCAGGACAAAGTGGGAGGGGCCACATAGGATCAACGAGGTCCTCCAAAATAGAGTCTACTGACTAGAATAACTTAACGGGCAAAAATTTATCTATCCTTGGAATGTCATGTACTTAAAACAATATTGTCAATAAAGACTTGCTTTGCGATTACACGATTTGTAAGACCGAGCTCGCCTCAGCACCTTTAATACTGAGCTTGCCTTGGAACCTCTAATACCGAGCTCACCTTGGCACCTATAAGACCGACTCCTCCAGCAAAATGAATGACCAGATCCTCCAGCAAAATGAATGACCGGCTCCTACAGAAAAATGAATGACCGGATCCTCCAGCAAAATGAATGACCAGCTCCTACGGTAAAATGAATGACCGGCTTCTCCCAGAAAAATGAATGTCCGGCACCTCTGAAAAAATGAATGGCCGGCTCCCCCGGTAGAAAAATCTAGGGCAGAGATCTTGGCACTTGTGAGGGCATGGTCCCAATCTGCCTTGGTACAATTTCTCTTTAAGGTAAACCAAGAGACAAAGGTCGGACAAACTCGACTTAAAAACAATAGGATTGGACAAAAAAAATGTATTCATGAAAAGACTTCCATTTATTCAAAAATATTACATAAGCAGGTCAAAGGCCAAACAAGGCAAAAACTAAAGGGCGCTCAGCTCCATCTTCAGCGTCCAACCCCGAATAGGAATATGGCTGGATTCGGTCAAAGCTGGTGGGACCCTGTCGAGCATCTCAGTCGTAGGAGTATCAGCCTTGATATAGTTGAGGGACCAACATGGCCTCCATCCTTTCATGTCGGCACAGGGTCCTCCCGATCCTTATTAATCGGGAGGTAGTGCCCATTTAGATCGATGACGGCTTCTTTACTAGCTGGTCGGCTAGTCTGGATGGGGCTCGGCATATGAGGGATCTCATGAGCTGGTAAGGCCTCCTCCTTATTGGTGCTGGCCTCTGGATTGTTATCCCCTCTCTTCCGCTTGCTCACGCCGCATCTTCTCCTCTCGGGTGGTTTGGCTGCTAGCCTCTCGACACGCTGAGCTGGGGTTTCCCTCCTTCCGGGGCGGCCCTAGCCCCAGAGCCTGAATAAAAAACTGCTGAAAAATTAGATAGGGGTCTAGCAAATAAGAAGAAAGGGAAAATAGAGCACACTTACCAGGGACACACTCAAACATGATTCCCGGATCGAAGACCTGCAGCCCAGAGATTCTCCTCAGTTTCTAAGAGATTTGACTTCCTCTACTCAAACAGAAGTTCCAGCAACTTGTAAACTAGACCTTTTAACTCAAATGATATATTTCACCGCACGGATATGATCTCCACAAGGAACAAATGATGAGTGTTAGCAAAAAAACTAAACAGAACCACATGAGATCAATACTTATCCTCAGCCGCTCATCCATGACACCGGGCTCACCCTTCTCATATGGGCTCATCTAGTCCCTCCCAACATAGAACCACTGCTTCTTTTAAATATGGATGGTCTTCGGCATGTCCACACCTCCTTATGCATTGCATGTCGACAGGTCAAATAAAACCAACTAGAGCCGGATCTATCGATCAGAGAAAGGCTATTGGACTCCTTGAAGGTTGGCTGGGACCACCCCTTCAACTTAAAGAGGATGAACATGCCCACAAGTCGATCCCAGGCGTTAGGGTTGATCTGGGCGATTGGTAGGCTTCACCACTTCAGAAAATAGGAAAAGACCAAAGAGAGCGGGAACCTCAGCCCCGCCAATAATGAGCGGTAGTTTACGGTTGTGCAGCCAATCAGCCTCTCGTCGGGATACGAGACGAACATCTGCACTGCCGTCGGAATCTTGAACCTCTGCCACCAAGACGCAAACTGCTCATCCGTGACAACACTGTGTATCGGGGCCAAATCCCACGCCGCCTCCACAAATGGGAGTGGTTGCGGCCGGATCCATAACCCATTGGGAGCGATCTGCTCGCCTACCATGCCTGTCGCTCCCGAGGCCTCCGTCAGCGGCACCACTGCCTCCGTCTCCAAGGATTCCGACAAACCAATAAATTTGTCGCTTCCACATTCCTTCTCACTCCAACCCATCGGGGTGACCCCCAAGGACATATCTGCGACCCCCGTCCGGTCCGAAGACACGGCTAGATCTATTACTCTCTCCATCACTCGGCCCGACATGGCGAATACTTGGGAAAAAAAGAAAAGAGAAAGCTCATCGTCTTTTAAACTCGTCGGAAGTCACCAAAGTATATCTCTCGCTCTCTCTCTCTGCAAAACTCATAGTAGTGAAAGAAATGAGAAGAATAAAAAATAGGATAACTCTTATTTATAAAAGAAATGACGGCATTAACTGCCCATCATGCGGTCCATTAGTTCAAGGCAAACCGTCGCACAATTTAAGGGCGCGTGGGTGGCGCTGTCTTATCAGATCACGCCACATGTCCCCCATCATTACACTTTCAAATTTGCATTTGAACTGATGCATCTTTTGAGGACAAGACACTCCTTCAATGTATATAACAACTTCACATTGGGATTCGTCTCTTCCGCACATAACTTCCCACCAAACTCAGTTTGGCTCAGCAGCAGATCGACCCCCGACCTGGCACCCTTCGTATGGCTCTAGGATTGGGACCTTGATGATAGCCGATCCTCTCTGGATTCCACTCACCCATATTTGTACAGCTCATTTGACCCGATCCACTTGAACCGAGAGACGCAAGAGCCCGAGCAAGGATGCCACATTGAGGTCCGACCAGGAGGTGGGCCTGTAAGGTTCCAAGACTCAAGTAAACCATGACCAATCAGAACAATAGAAGGCGAAAGGACGACCTCGATGATCGCCCCGAGACAACCAGACAACGGATAACCATCACCAAAGGCATACGGAATAGGCACACAAGACAGTTACGGCAATGTGTCCCGCCTCTTCCCAAAGTCCCCAGTGGTGCTGCCAAGTGTCCTTGAAACGTTCCCTCTTCCTGACATGTGCTATGGATGCATCTCAAACATTCCCTAGCTGTAATCCTCCTGATTGGCCAGAGTCCTCTATAAGTAGAAAAAATGTCCGATAGAAGAGTACTTTTGAAAAGTTCAATTAAAAAATTACATCTTATCCTGTAATACGCTAAGTACGTAAAAACCGACCTGAATGTCCAGCTCGGCTATTCACATAAAATAGAACAAAATCAATAAAATATCATATTTCTACATTAGTTTGGTTTTCTTTAAATATGGCTCTTATTTACTACGTGGCTTCGACTTATCTATCCCAAATCAGCACACATTTTGTTAACCAAACGAGGCATCCACAAATTGGAGCTAGAGGGGAAGGGCCCTGTAGTCCACAACTGCAGAAATTAATATTCTTGCTGGAGTTTTAAGAACTTTATCCCTTCAACGTTATCATGTCGCAAGGAAGTTCCAGGCACCAACGACCAGGGGAGGTGGATCCCCAGCACACCACGGAGGAGGAAAATTTGATCAAGGTGGGGGAATACTTTTGTAACACCCCCAATCCACTCAGGGAGATTACACGCCGTAGACCCTTTCCTCAAGAATCTACCAGGCTGGTAACTAAAATAAAACATATCCATATCGCCTTTAAGGCTACAATGACTCAGTAGACCGATTTGGTCTTTCAGTTAATACATACAACTCAATCTCAATACATACCCACACAGGGGTCAAAATACAACACACTCCCGTACAATGGGGAAAATACTGCAGCGGAAATAAGTACAACTAAACCAATACGACATCGCACGGGTCCTCATGTGATTAGTATCGATCATCTTTCATCATCCTCCGTGTCAACCCTGCATTATGCTCCCCAAAACCTGAATGCAAAATAGACATCCACCCCCGATTACTTGGGGGTTAGCGAAATTCCGCTATTTCGCTAGTGCAAGTACAAAGTGCAAATACGAGTCATACAAATCATATTCCAAGAATAGTAATAACCAGGAATCCTCAAAGATTCAAACATAGCGGAAAATACTTCCCGAGACAAAGGGGTTTGATTAAAACTTTCTAAATTCGACAGATCACCAATCAAGAGAATAATTTATAAAATATTTTTAAAATGAAAGTCCTCGGGAGTTTTAACCGAAACCATTTAGGATTAACGGATCCTTCTCTTTTCAAAGAAACCGAAAGGGGTCACAGCCCAAAGATTTTGCTTTCTCAAATAGAAACCAACAACAATTCACAGGGTTCAAAGCCCACATCACGTGTCCTCAACAGACATAAAGTCAACAGAGTATAACCACCCAAGATACGAAATCTTGGTAACACGTCCAAGGTACTCGACCTGGAAAAATACATCCAAAATCATTTCCATACTGCCGTGATCACATGCCACGTCATCTCACGGTTGGATCAATCACTAGTTGTCTCCTGACCACATGATCACAAGCCATGTGTCACCGTAGGTTTTCTTATACCACCGTGATCACTTGTCACGTCATTTCACGGTTGGATCAAGCACTTGTTGTCTCCTGACCATATGATCACAAGCCATGTGTCACCGTAGGTTTCTTAGGTTCTCACGGTTGGATCAATCACTCGTTGCATCCTAATCACATGATCACAAGCCATGTGTCACCGTAGACCCCGCCCATATCCACACATTCACACATGTAACACAGTATCCCAAGGATATCCAAACAATTCACCCAAAGGCAACAAACACGTAGCACAACGCAATCACCGATGCACCGAAATGGGATAATATATGTATATAGGTATATTATCAAATCACAACACCAACATCGAACATATCCATAGGATTCACATAACCATTCGCAAATACAACATTCACAAAATACACACGGTTTTGAAAGAGAGCCTTTAACGAGGCTAAGCCGAATAATTTGAAAGTTCATTCCAAACAACCAAACAAACACACCAAAATGATCACCGATCATCATATCCATAAAATAAGAAATGTATGAACAAGTCACTTGCCTCGAATAATCACAAACACGGAGAATCGACCGAAGTAGAATGGCAAGAACCGATTATGATCCCGCCGACTCCGGCGAATGCCAACCCGCGACAATAAACTACAAACGAAAATAACAACAATGAAAATGAATTCCATAGCACGACCTAAAGCCGCTGAATTCAAGGAACAAACGACGAAAGTTCAAGGGTTTCCCCCAAAACGGCCAAGAACACTAATCGACCCGACAAAAACATGAAAATGGAATTCCAAACCGAAATATGGATATATAATCCATAAGATATATTTAACAACATCATTTAACAACAATCGGTTCATCAAAATCGGATGGAATACGAAATCAAGAACAAAACTCCCAAAAAGTCAACTCTAGAGAATCAAGAGAAATACCTCGATCCGACGAAGAACAATAGATTAGATGATGTTATAATCACCTAGGATACTCCAAAACACATTGGATGGAGTAGAAATCGACCAGGAGTCCAAACCCTAGTCGCCCTCGTCTCAACCCGCGGAGAGGAGAAGAAATGAAGTGGAAATGGTGAAAACTGGACAGCTTAGCGTGCGCTAATCTTCCCTGATTAGCATGCGCTATCGAAGCATAAAAACAAACATTCTGCCAAAATGTACGGTTAGCGTGCGCTAACCACAAAAGTTACCGTGCGCTAACGAGACCTCCAGACCCAGTCCAGTAGCTTCTGGACTGCCTCAAACTACCAGTTAGCGTGCGATACCACAACCGTAGCGTGCGCTAACTACAGCACCTTAGCGCACCGCTATCCACCTGAATGCAGTGTGCGCTATCGACTCAGAATGACAGGAACAGTACTCTCAAAAATGGGCACAACGACGGACTTCTCCGACCGAAACTTCAAACTCAAGATACGCACGGAAAGCTCCAGAATATGATCATACTAAGAGCTTAAGCTCTAATCAAACTCACACGCGACCATGAAAAGGGTCGAAACAACAAATACAAAGGGGGATGCCCACAACTTTGGGTAATTACAAAATGGCCCAAAACGCCCGAAAATCACGATACGTGATCGAATAACCAAATTGAAGTTCACCACACGTCTAACAAAGTTAAACATACTTACGGGAAACTCGAAACAACATTTTCGAACGAGATTCATAAGAATCGAACTCAAGTGCATAAGACTCTCTAAGAAGCACGGAACTCAACAAAACGACCCCGAAACGAACTCGGTCGTCAAAAAGTGCATAACTAATCATCCTCAGAATGACGAAACGGTCACAGGCGAGCCGCTAAGATGGGCTTCCGCAAAAAAAGAAATTTACCGAAAATCGAAATCGCGGATTTTACATACTACCCTCCTTAAAAGAAGTTTCGTCCTGAAACTTAAAACAAGTAGGGAGAAACAATGTCCCAATAGGAACATCTCAACGAGATACACAAGAACCGTGTAACTTACGCCCATTAGCGAAACGTTACAAGAAACGCAAAGAGACCTACGACGCGACAGCATGCTCAACGACAATCATCACAATGTCACAAACAAGGACATAATAAAACCAACAAGTGTCATGTATCACCAAATAGATAGTACAATCAAATCAATTATCCGAACAATCAAGAAACAAAAGGTACCTAATACAAGAAAACAGGCACAGTCGAAAAATAGAAATTAAACACACACCGATCCGCAAAGGTAACCATGAAGAGCTCCGACCACGCCAAAATTCTCAAAAACCACACTAGGCATCTCCGTATCCTTTCGGAGCAGGGACGCAACCTTGATCCCCGAACCTCCTCAGCTACCGTCCCGCAATGCACGGCTCGGTGCCCCAATTGACCGCAATCAAAACAGCTGACCAACGGTGAACGACAATTCTTCGCGGTATGGCCCGCTCGACTACAGTTGTAACACGTCTTCATGCTGCCCACATTACGCGATGCAGGGTTAATACTCCTCTCCTGTTCACGCGATCGAGGTATCTTCCTATGACGACGACACGAAGTCTCAGCCTCAGGAGGCCCACTCCCATGATCGCTCGAAAATCTTCTAATAGTTTTATGTTTATTCGATTCAGACATATGTTCAGTCGATAATATGGATAGCTTGTAGGCTAAGGCCCTATTCTGATACTCTCTCAATGAAGCACAAGTGAGGCCCGCCATGTACTGACGAATCTCCGGCTTCATTCGTCTACTAAAATGACAGATCTTATCTTCCTCTGTCCTTACCTCATCCTGCACATAACTGAGCTGTTTGCTATAATCAATAATAACTTGAGAAAGCGGCACATCTCGCGGTTTTGCCAAAAAGAATTCATTAATCCTCTGATTTCTGATCGGTTCCGGAGAAAAATCATCTCTCATGAATCCCTGGAACTCTGCCCACGTGACCACATGATCTCGAGGCTTAACAGCCTCCCACCAACTAGCGGCATCCTTGTAAAGAAGATACTGAGCGATTGGCAACTTACGCTCTTCTGGACAATAAACTACCTCGATTATCTCCAACTGGAAAAGCCAACCATCCCAGCCCAAAGCATCTGCGGCACCAGCGAAACGAGGGGGATTCATACGAACCACTTCTCGAAGCCACTAATTTGCACCAATGTTTTCGGCCACATTTGTATTACGCTGAACTGATTGAGTCAACTGAGTCATCTGTGCAGATACCTGCTGCAAAATAGTTGCAACACCGATACCAATGCCATCACCGGCAGCATGATACCGATCACGCGTCTGATCGCCACGATCACAACCTCTGCCCCTCGGCATACTGAATAAGTAACCACTCGGCACAGCAGAAAATCATAACACATAACACATACCACGATTACCAACGTAAGGCAATACACATTCGAAAATCACAGCAACTACGGCCTCGTTCGGTGATTTCCACGGCCCGAACGATAACCAGCACACAATTACAAAACATCATGAAACAATCACAGATGTACACAAACCCAAGCTCTAATAGCTCGCACAGGTGCGATAACAAGCAAATCACCATGAAACGGCAACATTAATTACCAACATCACACCTCTCATAGAGGGCTAACACAACAAATGTGTGGCGAACGACTCAACGCTCGCACCACCAATTCAATCACAACTCGGGGGCTAACACCATAACGACAATGCTAACATCATACATACATTCCCGGACCGCAAACAGGAATGATAGGTTCTAGAAACGAAAACCACCTTTTTGAAAATAATTTTGGAAACACCAATTGATATTGAGTATCACCTTTCGAAAAAGCAATACAAGCAGCGCCATCGAGACTTTGAAAAACCGTCTTTCGTTTGATAAAAAATGAGGATATTTTTCTTTTAGTGAAAAACTTTCAGAAATATTCGACCCCGGGTCTAAGCAAATGCGTTTCTAAATCATTGAAAATATTTCAAAATATTTCGGTCCTCAAAGTGGAATAATTTTGAAACATACTGTGGCACTAGTAGGCACCTTGAAAATACCGTGAGAAAATAATTCATTTTAAAAGTACGTCTCGAAATTGATTTTCTAAGATACTCAAGGTTTTCAGAAATCCAATAGGCCAGAATGCCCAAAACTCACACGTATCGACATTTGCTTATACACATCATAGTATATGCATCAAATCATTCAAAATCAAAACAATACATGTCTTTTACCGAAAAACAAACGGTCAAATATCACAGTCGAAAATCGTCTAGGATCGGGGCGAAACCACTGATCCCATTCGAGGTCTCTAAGGACCCTACCGAACTGGCTAGCGAACGAGCTCGTGAATCCGGAGTAAAGTCATGTATTCCCCCGAGGCCTCATTGGACCCTCCCGGAGTGAGCAAAGCACACACATATACATCACCACTCCATATTAAGCACAAGGTTTCACGAGAATACTTGCAAAAAGAGCAATTCATTTTGAAAATCCTTAGTAGTGGACAAAAACAACAGTCGAAAAGACATAAGAAGCGACAACACTCCCCATATACACAAAATATGAGAGTCAAATAAACACATATCACGAAACCAAGAATCTACATGAAGAATCCATCACTTAACAAATAATCATACAAGTGACTCGCGTCACACGAGGCACAACACAAAGAAGGGAGACTTACATCCATAGGTCGCACGAAGATGATGATCGCCCCACGATACTAATCACGACCAGCAAACTCAGATGACGCGTCGTGACACGACTCATTCAGACAAAATCCGACGAGACAAAACTCAACAGACACAACTTGACCCGACAACTCAGATTTCCACAACCTAAGCTCCGATACCATTTATGAAACACCCCCAATATACTCAGGGATATTACACGCCGTAGACTCTTTCCTCAAGGATCTATCAGGCTGGTAACTAAAATAAAACATCTCCACATCGCCTTTAAGGCTACAATGACTCAGTAAATTGATTTGGTCTTTCAATTAATACATACAAGTTAATATCAATACATACCCACGCAGGGGTCAAAATACAACACACTCCCGTATAACAGGGAAAATACTGCAGCGGAAATAAGTACAACTAAACCAATAGGACATCGCATGGGTCCTCATGTGATTAGTATCGATCATCTTTCATTATCCTCCGTGTCAACCCTACGTTATGCTCCCCAAAACCTGAATGCAAAACAGACATCCATCCCCCGATTACTCGGGGGTTAGCAAAATTCCACTATTTTGCTAGTCCAAGTACAAAGTGCAAATACGAGTCATACAAATCATATCCCATGAATAGTAATAACCAGGAATCCTCAAAGATTCAAACATAGCGGAAAATACTTCCCAAGGCAAAGGGGTTTGAGTAAAACTTTCCAAATTCGACAGATCACCAATCAAGAGAATAATTTATAAAATGTTTTAAAAATTAAAGTCCTCGGGAGTTTTAACAGAAACCATTAAGGATTAATGAATCCTTCTCTCTTCAAAGAAACCGAAAGGGTTCACAGCCTAAAGATTTCGCTTTCTCAAATAGAAACCAATAACAATTCACAGGGTTCAAAGACCACGTCACGTGTCCTCAACAGACATAAAGTCAACAGAGTATAACCACCCAAGATACAAAATCTTGGTAACACGTCCAAGGTACTCGACTTGGCAAAACACATCTAAAATCATATCCATACCGCCGTGATCACATGCCACATCATCTCACGGTTGGATCAATCACTAGTTCTCTCCCGACCACATGATCACAAGCCATGTGTCACCGTAGGTTTTCTTATACCACCGTGATCACTTGTCACGTCATTTCACGGTTGGATCAAGCACTTGTTGTCTCCTGACCATATGATCACAAGCCATGTGTCACCGTAGGTTTCTCAGGTTCTCACGGTTGGATCAATCACTCGTTGCATCCTAACCACATGATCACAAGCCATGTGTCACCGTAGACCCCGCCCATATCCACAAAATAAGAAATGTATGAACAAGGCACTGCCTCGAATAATCACAAACGCGGAGAATCGATCGAAGTAGGATGGAACGAACCGACTATGAACCCGCCGACTCCGCCGAACTCCAACCCGCGATAATAAACTACGAACGACAATAACAACAATGAAAATGAATTCCATAGCACGACCTAAAGCCGCTGAATTCAAGGAACAAACGACGAAAGTTCAAGGGTTTCCCCCAAAACGGCCAAGAACACTAATCGACCCGACAAAAACATGAGAACAGAATTCCAAACCGAAATATGGATATACAATCCATAGGATATGTTTAACAACATCATTTAACAACAATCGGATCGTCAAAATCGGATGGAATACGAAATCAAGAACAAAACTCCTAATAGTCAACTCTAGGGAATCAAGAGAAATACCTCGATCCAATGAAGAACAATGGATTAGATGATGTTATAATCACCTAGGATACTCCAAAACACCTTGGATGGAGTAGAAATCGTCCATGAGTCCAAACCCTAGTCGCCCTCATCTCAACCCGCGGAGAGGAGAAGAAATAAAGTGGAAATGGTGAAAACGACTGTTGTCCAGTATATATACTGGACATCTTAGCGTGCGCTAATCTTCCCTGATTAGCGTGCGCTATAGAAGCATAAAAAACAAACGTTCTGCCAAAATGTACGGTTAGTGTGTGCTAACGAGACCTCCAGACCCAGTCCAGTAGCTTCTGGACTGCCTCGAACTACCAGTTAGCGTGCGCTACCACAACCGTAGCGTGCCTTAGCTAGAACACCTTAGCGCGCGCTATCCACCTGAATGTAGCGTGCGCTATCGACTCAGAATGACAGCAACAGTACTCTAAAAAATAGGTACGACGACGGACTTCTCCGACCGAAACTTCAAACTCAAGATACGCACGGAAAGCTCCAGAATATGATCATACTAAGAGCTTAAGCTCTAATCAAACTCACACGCGACCATGAAAAGGGTCGAAACAACAAATACGAAGGCGGATGCCCACAACTTTCGGTAATTACAAAATATCCCAAAATGCCCGAAAATCATGATACGTGATCGAATAACCAAACCGAAGTTCACCACACGTCTAAAAAAGTTAAACAGACTTACGGGAAACTCGAAACAACAGTTTCAAATGAGATTCGTAAGAATCGAACTCAAGTGCATAAAAGTCGCTAAGAAGCACGGAACTCAAAAAAACGACACTGAAACAAACTCGGTCGTCGAAAAGTGCAGAATTAATCATCCTCAGAATGATTAAACGGTCACATGCGAGCCGCTAAGATGGGCTTCCGCTAAAAAAAGAAAATTACCGAAAATCAAAATCGCAGATATTACAACTGCAAACACCCCATATTCATCTAAGGAATGAATGCCCATGGTGCGGACCACCCAAAGCATAAACCCTTGGGGAAAAGCCCCGAGAACCAAATTGAGGCCCAATCTTAGACGACTCGTCCGGCGCCCCTTGGTGGGATAAGAAGAGATCTGTTTCACGGGTCATCGAAGAAGCAGTGGAGGGTTACGGAGAAAGTCCCCATCCATCCCGGAAGCACCCTGTCTTCCTCCCATATCAGTTTTTGAGCACCACCAATAGCAGTATACACAACACGACCATGGGGCATGTTGCACACTTGGGACACACACCATGCCAAGATGCATATTCCAACTGGTCATTCAACAATCCATGTGGTGTGCTAAACACCTGGGACACAACCATTTCACCTATTTTGATTATGTAAACCCACTTGTGGATTACTAAATTTGTGACATCTATGGATTACTTATTATAAAGAGAAAATATATGACAAAGAGTTGTCATAAGCTCACAATACATAATCTTAGGTAGAAGAGAGAAAACCGAGGCCCTCCCCTTTGAGAAAGAGTTCATCCGATCCCACAACATTCTATGAAGACTATTTTCTTCTTCTTCTCTAAGTGGATTTTGGCCAACATCTGTAATGCCCTCAGTCTTTTAATGCATGATTTATTATAACCTCACGTGTGACATTAGCATTTCTGCATTCGTAAGTAATAATAATTTTAATTAGTTGGATAAGCTTATATTTATTTGCACATTTTTAATTTGCAAATGAGATACTGGTTATCTGGTTGGGATTCTCGTCCGATTTTTATTTTTATTTCGATAGGCAGAATCGTGATTCCGCCGTCTTCTAGATGCACTATTTTTACGTTGTGAGTATAATTTTGAACACTTTCTTTTTGAGTTTTCGGGTATATTATATATCGAGTTTTTCTTGAATAATTCGCATTTCATAAATTGCGAAAATTCTCTCCGACTTTAAGATGTAAGTTTGACACGATAATTTAAGTATATGACATCCATACAATACCCAGGTAAATTTATATGCGAAGGAGCAAAAGGTAAAATATTCTTCGACCGCTTTATTAAACGCCTAGGATTAACATAGTATAAAAAGGACATTACCTATTTTTCCTCTTTACTTCATCTTTCCCCTTTTGCTTGCTTCCTGTCCGCCCCCTTGTAAGGGAAAGAGGATTTTTCCTCCATTGTTCTTCCATTCGAGCTCCACAAGCAAGATCCATTTCTGTTCTAAACTTGAATCCAACTTCATATTCAAGTAAGTTAGCTCCTCCTCTTCATTTCCACACAAGTAAAAATAGATTTTAGCTAACTTTAAAATTTGAAAGTTGATGAAGAAACTTGAGCTTGATGTTTTAATATTTTATATGTTGTTCCTAAGTTGATTCTAAGGTACTTGGGAGTGTTGAAAATAAGTTTTAATCATGTTTTGGTTTCCTCATTTGGGCCAATTTATTTGGGGTTTAGTGCCCAACCATGTATTGTTTTTCTTAGGATTTTCTTATACAATATGTTACTACTTGATTGAGATGATGCTATGATGAATTTATGGGACTTTTTTAATATATTTGATATTTTGAAAGAGAGGCAGAATCATGCTTAGTTTTTGATATGTTGATATATGTTCAAAGTGACTTGATATTTGTGATGATGTACGAAAGGAGTATATGATATGTTTTTATTATATTCTTATAAAATGTTTTGGAAATTTCTTTGAAAACAAAATCATGAAGTTAGATTTATGAAGTTGATTATGTGTTAGATATTAGTTGATGTAATTAAAGAGCATGTTATTTATTGAGGATTTTTAAATCATGTTTAGGTCATTTTCATGTTAGGACCAAAACTTTGATTATCAACATGAATATAGATTAAATGTGTTGTTTGATGTTGAAGTATGAAAATGAGTTATAGTTATTTTAAAAAAAATTATGAAATGGAGTTCGTAGTGTCGAGAAGCACGCTTGTATGTCGACTCCTACATGTATTATGAGTATGATATGAATGATTGGAGCTTGCATGTTCAAAATTTTCGTTGCAAAAAACAAGCTCTTGGTTAATATGACGTTTTTCCCATTTTCCTCGAAAATTGACAGTTTTGCTACACTTTACGAGAACGGCCATAACTTTCTCCATGGTTAATACTTTCGAGATCCGTAAAATGGTCATGAAACTTGACTTCAGTGGATTTCCAGTGGTGTAAGATACACCATTAATTCTTACAGTGAAATTACACAATTCTAATTTTTTCTAGCCTTTGTGCGTATTTATGGTTTAATTTATGTTAAGTGTATGATGATGGTTTTCGAACCAAGAAACGTGTAATGGAATTGAGTGTCGGTTACCGTTGTTAGTAGCTTTGTAATTTAAACAGTCAGTTGATTTCTCTATGAGAATCATAGCTTTTATTATTAAACTTAAGTCGAATGCAAAGCCCTAAAGTCCAAACATGTAGATCGAGTCCGTTGTCCATTAGACTTTGTTAAGCTCGATCGATCACTAAACTTAGTTATTTACGATGAAGGGTGGAGCAGCACACTGAAGTGTAAGGACGAGTCAGGAATTTTTCTTGCATTTATTACTTGTCCAGGTGGGCTTTCTATACGAAAATAATTTGAGCTTTGCTCTATTTTGATGAAATATTTTACAAGCAAATTACGATTTCAATGATTATGACGCATAAAAACTTTTATATGGATTCTTATGAACCTATCACCATTGGCTTGCCAACCTATAAAATGATTTTCTGAGCTAGACAAATGTCGCTGGCCGGAGTTTGTGTACACATTACTCGAGATTGTGAGCCGTCTTCGGAGTGGCCGATCTCGGGGAGTAACGTTCGCGGGAGGTGGCCACCTCTCCCGGCGTAATTATGGATATGGTGAATCTAATGATATGTGCAATGAAACGAAATAATTAGTAAACATGGGCTTTTCTTAAAACCTCCGTGTGTTACTGCTTATATGCATGATGACAAATATGAAAGCATATTTTATCTTTTGGCCATATGTTCCGGAGCACTTTGTACTCAGTCCTGTATATATTTTAAATGTGCAGGTTGAGTAGGGATGTGACGGAGGGTGTTGAGTGGAAGTCTTTTGTCTATAAACGATGTTTACCCCTGGTTACATATCTTCATATCTGTAATCAACCATGTTTTTCTGGTGTAAACACTTTTTGTGATTTTACTTTCTAAGTCAAGTCGTTTGTAATGTGCTATGAAGCCTTTCCTAAACTTCAAGGCTAATCTTATTCTTACTATTATTATTATTATTATTATTATTATTATGTATTCTTACCTTGGATTCTAAGTCATTCCTACGGGATTGCCTCCACTTCATGATGCCTTAATTGGTTACTCGTGGAAATCCACCCACCCTTCTTATGAAATGTATGTTTCCCCTATTTCTTCCCCGCTAATTAATTTCTACCTAGAATCACGTACTGACTGTGTCGTCCTTAGAAATTTGGGGCCGTGACAGAATGGTATCAGAGAAGTTCATTCGCTCTGAATCTATATTCTTTCAAGTGAAGTTTAGTTCGATTCTATAAACTGGCATAAGAATCAATTGTCAACTCAACACCCCGTCACGTCATTCTCAACTGAAGAGTAATGTAAATGATTTACAGGTCTTTATGATTCAAACTTCTTTTGCCATGAAATATATATCTATGTACGAGCTTTTATCAGATGTTAATTATGAATATATATGGAACGATATGTATGATGAAGCGTGTAATATATGAATTACTTTCACGAATATGCATGAATTGTTCCTGATGAAGAAGCATGAAAAATGTGAACCTAGAAATTTCCTTAGGGTCTTCTATTATGCGAACGAGAACTTATGCGTCTCAAGTATTTCAGCATATAAACGAATGTGGAAGGCAAACGATGACGATGTAACAACGAGGATCAATGATGCAGTGACGTCTCAAAATGAATATCACTTACGTATGAGTGACACGAGTCTGGTTATTTTGTATCTGGATGTCCATTTATGACGGAACCTGAATAACTTCCATAACATACCTCATTAGAGAGTATATTTTTTATGTGCTATGTGTTTCTCATAGTCCAGAGTTCGAGTCGAGAGCTTAGGATGAGATTTATATTCTTCTTATGAGAAGCCTTTAATAGAGTTGTTCTATTATGTTGAGATGTTGAACGTATACCTTCTTCATAGGATGGAGACCACAAAGACGACATCGCGGAAGTTAGTAAGGAGAAGGCACAGACCGTACGACCTTGTGGAGGATTTTCGCGGCACGTATCGAGACACAGGTGCCATAGTAGCCCATTGCGTGGCGAACCTAGAGGCGACCTGGCACCTAGCTACTCCTCATGTTGTCTCAGAGTACGAGGGCATTCAACGCCTTATCAACCTCCTTCCGATCGAGTAGAGGGAGTGGGCTGCTGAAGTCTCATGGTACTATATCTTTTTACGTGAGCCCATTTTGGTACCAACTGGAGATTTCTCGGCCTTTGCTATCCGGATCACCACTCAGTAACTCCCTCTGGATCTTGCTTATATTGATCGTATGCTAGAGTAGGTTTGCCAGAGAGGGCAACCACACCTCTACCCAGCCAGGTGGTTCTTGTTGCACCACCTTATACCCAGGGTGGGTTAGACCTAGATGTAGGGACATCAGGACCTCACCGCTAGGATATGAGGATCGAGACTTTTATTCTCAGGAGGACGTCTCCGCCACTGCGACCTATGCTAGTCATCGATACAGTCCACCCATGGCCAATTGCACACGATGCTCATCTACTTCTACCAAAGAAGAGTATAGTAATTGAAGACCCTGTTGCAGTATCTAGTTTTAGACGAGGAGTCAGAAGAAGATCCAGAAGAAGATCCGAAGGAATTTTCCGAGGGAGATAGCTCGACCGCCAAGTCAAGGGTGAGTTGATATAGTTCAGGATGGTGCTAGCTATTTATTTTATATGTTGTATTTAGAACATCACTTCTTTTGCTTAAAAGTGTCGTCCCGATGTCTAGCACTTTCTAATTTTATAGACGACAATGCTATCTGTTGGAGCATCTCTTATTTTGATATATGTGTTGGCAGGTAGCCTAGATCAGCATGTATAGCTTGATAGTCAGTCAAACCTCGTTGAAGACAATTGTTCTATTATGATGCATATGATATATCGATAAATATTTTGACCCTTGATGGGATTTTCTTCTCATGAGTATGATGTTGTTATTTTCTGATCTCTTTCTCGACCTTGCCACGAGAGTTATCTATGAGTATGTATTGATGCTTTATGATTATGTAGTCGTGAACTCCTTTCTATGATCAAGTATGATGATAATTATGGATCAGTGAGGATTAACTAATGATGATTATGTGAACCACATAATGCCACCTAGAAGATAAATATAGAGAGAATGGCATGAATGCGACCATACACCTGTAATATCCGGATTAATTACCGAGTATTTCACCTGTATTTGAACCCTGTATTAGTTGGAATTGTGATATCAATAAGTGGAATATGGTATTTACCGTATTTGTATTTTCGTGTATGAGTATGGTAGCATATTACTTGTCCCATACAAATACTCAATAATACAAATTATTGAGTATGGCTGCATATTATAAGTAAAGTAATCAATTATGGAGTTGGGTGGAGGCCAGCACATGGTCCTGGACAGTTTTTAATTATTAAGCCTGGACAGCTTTGGAATCTAGCGTAGGAATTATTGAGCACAGGGGTCCAGAAACATTTTATAAAGGACAGCACCTCATTTCATTTGGTTTTCATCTTCCTTCACCTGTTCTTAATTTCCTAAAGTCCAGAGGGTTTTCCCTAACTCTTAAACACATTTAGACCACCCCTTTTGTGAACTTTGAAGATTGGGTGTCACTGGTGATTGATCATTGAAGTGGAGAAACATCTTGATCTGGCAAGCAAGCAACCGGAGTTGGATTCTACTTATTGCCTCGGTGTTTTCTTCATCTTAAGGTATGTTAATACTAATTCCTACTTGGATTCGTGTTATCAAGGATATGATAGAAGTATGATGTCAAGATATTGAGTTCCACTGATAGAATCATCCAAGCATCATCATGTTTTAGAAATTGGGATGTTTATACTTATGAATAAATCATCAGAGGTTATATCCTTCCATATAAGTTGGATTTGTTAGATGTTTTCTGGATATAATGATGATATTGGAATCTAACACTTCAATCTTGGATCACCCAACTTCACCTGAGAATTTCGTATGTTCAGTTTTCTACCCAATACCCTACTGTCATCAACTAGGCGAGTCAAGTCGGCTGATCGGCGAGGTTGACTTCTGACTCGCCTGATCAGCGAGGTTGACTCGGCTGATCAGCTAGGTTGACTCGGCTGATCAGCGAGGTTGACTTTTGACGTCGGCTGATCAGCGAGGTCACTTTTGGGTCATAACTTCTTCATACGAACTCGGATTCGGATGAATTTTATTTTAAAACGATCGTCTCGAGGTTGACTTTTGACTCAGCTGATCAGAGAGGTTGACTCGGCTGATCATCTAGGTTGACTCGGCTGATCAGCGAGGTTGACTTTTGACTCGGCTGATCAGCGAGGTGACTTTTGGGTCATAACTTCTTCATACGAACTCGGATTCGGATGAATTTTATTTTAAAACGATCGTCTCGAGGTTGACTTTTGACTCGGCTGATCAGAGAGGTTGACTCGGCTGATTAGCTAGGTTGACTCGGCTGATCAGCGAGGTTGACTTTTGACTCGGCTGATCAGCGAGGTGACTTTTGGGTCATAACTTCTTCATACGAACTCGGATTCGGATGAATTTTTTTTAAAACGATCGTCTCGACGGGACTCGGCTGATCAGAGAGGTTGACTTTTGACTCGGCTGATCAGCGAGGTTGACTTTGACTCGGTGATCAATGATGTTGACTTTTGACTACCGATCGTGAGTGACTTTTGACTCGACTGATTAGGTTACATTTTATGAACTTCCGACCGTGATTTGGATTATTAGATGTTAGTACGACTATAAATGAAATCTATATTACTTATTTTGTTAAGGTTCAAGCTTAGCAACGTGATTGATTGAAGGGGCGACCTTCGAGTGTTTCGTTTTCGTGGAAGTTTTGTTCTTGTCTTCGAATAGAGGCAAGTACCTTATTTGTTTTATGTATTGATGTTATACATATTGTCGTGTGTGTATGTCGTTGTTGTATGTCCACCTCGTGTTGGTCCGACGGGATCATCGGGGGATCTATGCTAGCGTGCGCTGGATCATCGGACGGGTTTTTCCACCACGGGTTGGTCTGACGGGATCATCGTGGGTTCTAGGCAGTGAACGCTGGATCGTCGGAATTACCATGTGTTTGTTATGATATCATGTTGTGATTATCAGATGTGTATGTTACTTATTGAGTTTCTCATAGGAGAAGACTCGTTGGTATTTTTGTCAATTACGTATTATTATTCTACGTGAGATGTTGAATAATATGTTGTGGTACTTGTACTAGCATCGTTGTGCTAACCCCTTCAGGGGTGAACATTCTGTTTATGTTCAGGATCCAGGAGAGCGGGGAAACAACCACTGGAGCTGCATGACGATGGGGGTGCAGAGTGATGTTCTAGCCGGGTTTACTTGTCTGTTGTTTGTTAGTTATTTCAATAAGTACTCGAGTATGTAGTCGTTTTTGATGAATTTGAATTTGGTGATGTATTAATAATTTTTGTTGAACATTTGTATTTTCAGTATTTGGTCAGAACTGTTGTATCTTAATTTCGTTATTTTCATTCGTTGGTACCTGTTAATGCCTTTTCAACTCTTTAGCCTTGTAAATCCTGATGTAAAGGATTTACGGCGCTGTAATATTCCTGAATTTATCAGGGGTGTTACAGAATATGGTATCGGAGCCAAAACCTCTCTCAGTACGGCATGGTTCGGGTGTGGTCAAGTTCTGTCGAAACCGATGAGGGCGGGGAGTGAACGCCGGTGCAAAGAGGGCACGGACAAAGTGCGGCTCCTGACAAGGCTTCTAGGCGGAGAACATGAACCGATTCTATGCCGGAATGAGAGGTGGTCCTAGGCTTGTGAGATCAGACGGTCCGGAATGTGGACACACTTGTATTGCGCACTTTTGGTAGCTCCACCTTTCGGTGACCGGGGTGTAAGAGCGTGGATCATCGTGAGCCACTGTGGGAACCTCGACATGCAGGAAAAATGCAGCGGCGAGGGAATGCCGTTCAACCGAGGTACTAACGCCAGGAAGCGCGTAGGGTGAAGGTTGATGTCGATTGGTGATGCGGTATGTGCGTGGCGCACTGCGGGCTAGCGCGAGGCGCGCGAGTGAAGAGCCTATCCATCAAGGGTATGGTGCCGTATGTGAATGGCCACGATCGTTTTGTGTGCGTGGGACAATACAGTGTGCGAAAAGAAACATTCTTCCCCAGCACGAGGACGTGCTGCGATTTGAGTGGGGGAGGATGTCACGACCCGATATGTCGTGTCTGTGTTGACCGTCCAAATGAGGCGTGCCTTCTGGTTAGCTTGCCACAAGTGGGGTAAAGGGGGCGACATTAGCGTTAAGGCGTTGTTTGCCCGGATGCATCGGTCCGGCCGAGTCGGGCATGCCGACCGGTTTAGTCCGGAGAGCTTGTCGCTAGTCGAGGACTTGACTATGAAGGGGATCGTTCTTTGGTAGGGCACAAGCCGGTGGGACTAATGCCGTCTCCCGATGAGCCCATGGCAGGCGAAACCGGTTGGCATGCTATGAGGATAGGCTGGTCCCGGTGTGAGGGCTCCCTGGGACGCGCCACGGCTTCGAACTCCGTCCGTGACAAATGGTATCGGAGCCAAAACCTCTCTCAGTACGGCATGGTTCGGGTGTGGTCAAGTTCTGCCGAAACCGATGAGGGAGGGGAGTGAACGCCGGTGCAAAGAGGGCACAGACAAAGTGCGGCTCCTGACAAGGCTTCTAGGCGGAGAACATGAACCGATTCTATGCCGGAATGAGAGGTGGTCCTAGGCTTGTGAGATCAGACGGTCCGGAATGTGGACACACTTGTATTGCGCACTTTTGGTAGCACCACCTTTCGGTGACCGGGGTGTAAGAGCGTGGATCATCGTGGGCCACTGTGGGAACCTCGACATGCAGGAAAAATGCAGCGGCGAGGGAATGCCGTTCAACCGAGGTACTAATGCCAGGAAGCGCGTAGGGTGAAGGTTGATGTCGATTGGTGATGCGGTATGTGCGTGGCGCACTGTGGGCTAGCGCGAGGCGCGCGAGTGAAGAGCCTGTCCATCAAGGGTATGGTGCCGTATGTGAATGGCCACGATCGTTTTGTGTGCGTGGGACAATACAGTGTGCGGAAAGAAACATTCTTCCCGGCCACGAGGGCGTCCGCGATTTGAGTGGGGAGGATGTCACGACCCGATATGTCGTGTACGTGTTGGCCGTCAAATGAGGCGTGCCTTCCGGTTAGCTTGCCACAAGTGGGGTAAAGGGGCGACATTAGCGTTAAGGCGTTGTTTGCTCGGATGCATCGGTGCGGCCGAGTCGGGCATGCCGACCGGTTTAGTCCGGGGAGCTTGTCGCTAGTCGAGGACTTGACTATGAAGGGGATCGTTGCTGGTAGGGCACAACTGGTCGGGGACTAATGCCGTCTCCCTGATGAGCCCATGGCAGGGCGAAACCAGTTGGCATGCTATGAGGGATAGGCTGGTCCCGGGGTGTGAGGGCCCCTGGGACGCCGCACGGGCTTCGGAACTCCCGTCCCGTGACAAATGGTATCGGAGCTAAGATTATGGATATCTTGGCCGTTGGGTTAAAATAGGGGTCGTTTATGTCTTTTGAGGTAACCGGCCGGGAATAACATCACTGTACTGCCTACGTCGTCGTGCGGGCGGTGGTTGTAAGTTCCTAAACTTTATCTCATCCTTTGCATGTTACATTTCCTTATACTTGAGCATTTGAACGATATTGTTTCCTGTATATTGAGTAATTATGCTTACAGTATGTTGAGAGGCGGACGTGGACGTGGTCGCGGTCGCGGACGCGGACGAAGGAATGCTGAAAGAGAAGCGTCGCCTTCTAATCAGGCCAGTCATAGCTCCGGCGAGCCACAAAGATCTATCAATAACGAACTGTAACTGCTTTGTACGAAATACTTCGTCGGGTGGTGAACCAGATGACTCGATTCGCCTGTGTCGTGGACCGAATGCAAGTGGCGGTGGGACTACGGCAGGGAGAGGGACAAGGAATCCGGACATGGGAAATCGAGGTGACCGGTGGCGCAAGAGGTGGCAAAGATGCAACCACCCAAATTCGATGGTATTTCCGAGACTCCCACTTGGGACCATTGGTTGAAGGAACTGGAGAAAATCTTTGCGGAATTAATCGCCCGGATGACCGAGAGCCTCTATCGCTCAATACTTTCTCGATAGGGAAGCGTCCGAATGGTGGGAAGCCATCCGGCCTATAGACCATGATGCCGATTGACAGAGTTTAAATTGATGATGGAAGCTTCAAGATCGCCTCGTCTGTGAAGGAAGCTAAGGTTCGGGAGTTTTTCTCCGCTCAGCCTTCAGATGTGCCAGTATCTCAGGCAATTAAGACGTTTAACCAGCAGCTGGCATTTGTTCGACATCTGGTCAGAACAGATGCAGAAATGATGATCCATTTTGATATGAGGATGAAACCAGAAATCCATAGGTACATGTCCGGTTTTGAATGTACCATACTCCGTCAATACCAGGATAAGGCATTGGCGTATGAGATCAAGGAAGCAGCTATGGAGAAATTTATGGAATCCAAGAAGCAGAAAGTCTCTGGTACTTTTACAGAGCACAAGAACAGCGGGCCCCGCAAGGCCCAGTCATCTTTTCATTCTTTAAAGAAACCTCCGCACCCAGTTAGGAGCGGAAAGAACTTCGGAGCGACATCAACTATGACTGATGTTATCAGGAGATGCTTTAACTGCGCCCAGACGGGGCACTATCGACGGAATTGCCCCCTACCTGCCGTGACTTGTTTTGATTGTGGTCGAGAGGGACATCGTGCGGTGTTCTGTGAAGAGGCCGCAAAGTCTTTTAGAGCCCGTACACCACAGCCAGTCCAGAAGGAATCCAGTATCCAACAAACGCAGCAAAGTGTTCAGATGCCTCAGAATTTTGGCCGCGGGCGAGGCAGAGGACAGTGGGACGGAAAGGGTACATCGAGTGCCGGATCTGTTCCCCCACGTTTGTACGAGATGAGGAGGACAGACGATCAGGATGCTGATGTCGCATCAGGTACTGTCCAGATCCTTTCCCAGCCAGTTTGCATTTTATTCGATACAGGAGCTACACATTCTTTTATATCCTTGTCTTGTGTAAATCGTTTGAATGTTTCTGGTTTTCATAATTGTGAACCTTATGTTGTTGGTTTACCGAGTGGAGAGAGGATTGTTGGAAACTTAGAAACTAGAGATTTCCCTGTATCATTTGGAGGCAGAGAGTGGCTCTCAAATCTGATTGTAATAGAAATGCAAGGGGACGATCTAATACTCGGAGACGATTGGCTTAATCGATATGGAGCTATTGTAAACTACCGAAGAAGGAATATCTCGCTGATCGCTGACGATGGTTCCGAAATACTGTTTGAGGGATGGAAACCGGGAAGCTCAGGAAAGTTGATCAAAGCGATGAAAGTCACAAATTGTTGAAACAGTGCATCTGGGATCGGTGTTATGCAATGAAGAAAGAAGACGAAATTGTGGAATTTTCATCCATTCCTGTTGTGAACGAATTTCCAGATGTATTTCCTGACGAGTTACCTGGACTACCTCCACGAAGGGATGTAGAATTTACCATTGAACTGGAACCCGGAGCTACACTAATTTCTAAGGCGCCATATCGTATGGCACCTACTGAGATGTATGAACTGAAAAAGCAACTGGAGGAGTTACTGGACAAAGGCTATATTCAGCCAAGCGTTTCGCCCTGGGGAGCGCCGGTTCTTTTTGTCCGAAAGAAGGATGGATCACTTCGACTGTGTATCGACTATCGAGAGCTGAACAAGATGACGATTAAGAACAAATATCCGTTGCCACGGATTGATGATTTATTTGACCAGTTGCAAGGAGCAACAGTATTCTCTAAAATTGATCTGAGATCAGGATATCATCAGCTAAGGATTAAAGAATCAGATGTTCCGAAATCAGCGTTTAGAACTCGCTACGGACACTATGAGTTTGTAGTGATGCCGTTTGGTCTCACTAATGCACCTGCTGTATTCATGCAGTTGATGAACCGAGTGTTCATCGAATATTTGGATAAATTTGTGGTCGTGTTCATTGATGACATTCTAGTGTATTCTAAGAACCCGGAAGAGCATGCACAGCATTTGCGGATTGTATTAGAACTTTTAAGAAGCGAGCAACTGTACGCCAAACTCTCTAAGTGTGAATTCTGGCTAAAGGAAGTAATGTTCCTCGGTCATGTGGTATCAGCTAAAGGAGTCCGAGTAGATCCTCAGAAGATTGAAGCGGTTTTGGATTGGAAGCCTCCTAAGAACGTGAAAGAAGTCCGAAGTTTCTTAGGACTTGCTGGGTATTATCGTCGGTTCGTGGAAGGATTTTCCAAAATTTCCCGTCCACTTACTCGACTCCTGCAGAAAACTCAAAAGTTTGAGTGGAATGAGTTGTGTCAGGTTAGCTTTGATGAATTGAAGAAGAGATTGACGACGGCACCAATTCTTTCACTTCCACAGGGAACATGAGGATTTATAGTTTACAGTGATGCTTCGAATCAAGGACTCAGATGCGTATTAATGCAGAATGACAAGGTGATCGCTTACGCGTCGCGACAGCTGAAACCTTATGAAGTTAATTACCCAACACATGATTTGGAGCTAGCGGCAGTAGTTTTTGCTTTGAAGATCTGGAGGCATTATCTGTACGGGACTCACTGTCAGATCTTTACGGATCACAAGAGTCTCAAATACATCTTCAGTCAGAAAGAGTTGAACATGCGGCAAAGAAGATGGTTAGAGCTGATTAAGGACTACGACTTGGAGATTTTGTATCATCCAGGCAAAGCAAATGTAGTGGCCGACGCCCTCAGTCGCAAGCCTATTTCTATTCAGATGCTGGAGACTCTGACCTCCCAACTTAGCCTTCAACGAGAGATTATTTGAGAAGGAATTGAAGTATGGTTACAAAGAGTCCAAGGACAACTGTGCATGATGGAAATAACTTCATCATTAACCGAAGAAATCAAATCTAGACAGGCGGATAATCCTCTGATGATTCGGTTACGTGATGAAGTAATCAAGGGGAAGGCCCCCGGATTCGTAATCCAAGATGATGGAGTTTTGAGATTTCAGAACCGACTCTGTGTACCCGATGTCGATGTTCAAATGCATAATTATGAAGGAAGCTCATAGTTCGCCCTATTCTATCCACCCGGCACCAAGAAATGTATAAGGACTTGAAACAATTTACGTGGGGCAACATGAAGAATGTTGTATCGGTCTATGTTTCGAAATGCTTGACTTGTCAGCAGGTTAAAATCGAGCATCAACGACCTGCCGGAATGTTGAAACCACTCCCGATTCCTGAATGGAAGTGGGAGGACATATCGATGGACTTTATCACTAGTATGCCGAGAACCAAGACAGGAATGAACATGATTTGGGTGATAGTTGATCGTTTAACCAAATCAGCTCATTTTCTAAGCATTAAGGACACGTGGGGACCAGAAAGGTTGGCACGAGTATTTATTTCAGAGATAGTTCGATTGCATGGAATGTCGAAGACCATTGTTTCTGATCGAGACGGCCGTTTTGTGTCTCATTTTTGGAAAGCAGTTCATAAGGCCTTGGGGACAGAATTGAACTTCAGTACAGCTTATCACCCGAAGACTGACGGACAATCCGAGAGGACCATTCAAACAGTGGAAGACATGCTAAGGGCTTGTGCCTTAGATTGGTCAAACGATTGGGAAATTCATCTACCGTTGATTGAATTTACCTACAACAATAGTTGGCATGCTTCCATTAAGATGGCACCGTTTGAGGCATTATACGGGAGGAGATGTAGATCGCCCTTATGTTGGGACGATTCATCAGACTTAATCGGGACAGAACCAGAGTTGATCGTACAGACTCGAGAGAAGATAGCCTTGATTCGTGAAAGGTCAGCACGCCCGCAGTCGCGTAAATCTTACGCAGACATATGTCGCCGCTTTGGAGTTCAATCTGGAGACCACGTACTTTTAAAGGTTTCTCCTACTCGGGAATTTTCCGTTTTGGAAGAAGGGGGAAAATTGAGTCCGAGATATATCGACCGCTCAAATCCTTGAGAGAGTTGGAGAGTTGGCATACAGATTGGCATTACCGCCGTCATTGAGCCATGTTCATAACGTGTTCCACGTATCCCAATTACGGAAGTATATACCGATCCTAGTCATGTCATTGATTTCGCGAGATCGAAGTCGCTCAAGATGGCACGTTTGAAGAGAAACCGATCGGATACTCGAGAGTCGAGTTAAGCGGTTGAGAAACAAACCGATCGCATTGGTCAAGGTTCGGTGGTCGCGCCACGGAGTGGAAGAAGCCACTTGGGAAACAAGAAAGTATGAAGTCCATATATCCGGGATTATTTTCGTCTTGAGTTTCGGGACGAAACTCCTTTTAGTAGGAGAGTATGTAATATCCGGATTAATTACCGAGTATTTCACCCGTATTTGAACCCCGTATTAGTTGGAATTGTGATATCAATAAGTGGAATATGGTATTTACCGTATTTGTATTTTCGTGTATGAGTATGGCAAAGATATTACTTGTCCTATACAAATACTCAATAATACAAATTATTGAGTATGGCCGCATATTATAAGTAAAGTAATCAATTATGGAGTTGGGTGGAGGCCGACATGGTCTGGGACAGCTTTTAATTATTAAGCACAGCCTTTGGAATCTAGCGTAGGAATTATTGAGCACAGGGTCGAAACATTTTATAAAGGACAGCACCTCATTTCATTTGGTTTTCATCTTCCTTCACCTGTTCTTAATTTCCTAAAGTCCAGAGGGTTTTCCCTAACTCTTAAACACATTTAGACCACCCCTTTTGTGAACTTTGAAGATTGGGTGTCACTGGTGATTGATCATTGAAGTGGAGAAACATCTTGATCTGGCAAGCAAGCAACCGGAGTTGGATTCTACTTATTGCCTCGGTGTTTTCTTCATCTTAAGGTATGTTAATACTAATTCCTACTTGGATTCGTGTTATCAAGGATATGATAGAAGTATGATGTCAAGATATTGAGTTCCACTGATAGAATCATCCAAGCATCATCATGTTTTAGAAATTGGGATGTTTATACTTATGAATAAATCATCAGAGGTTATATCCTTCCATATAAGTTGGATTTGTTAGATGTTTTCTGGATATAATGATGATATTGGAATCTAACACATCAATCTTGGATCACCCAACTTCACCTGAGAATTTCGTATGTTCAGTTTTCTACCCAATACCCTACTGTCATCAACTAGGCGAGTCAAGTCGGCTGATCGGCGAGGTTGACTTCTGACTCGGCTGATCAGCGAGGTTGACTCGGCTGATCAGCTAGGTTGACTCGGCTGATCAGCGAGGTTGACTTTTGACGTCGGCTGATCAGCGAGGTGACTTTTGGGTCATAACTTCTTCATACGAACTCGGATTCGGATGAATTTTATTTTAAAACGATCGTCTCGAGGTTGACTTTTGACTCGGCTGATCAGAGAGGTTGACTCGGCTGATCAGCTAGGTTGACTCGGCTGATCAGCGAGGTTGACTTTTGACTCGGCTGATCAGCGAGGTTGACTTTTGACTCGGCTGATCAGCGAGGTGACTTTTGGGTCATAACTTCTTCATACGAACTCGGATTCGGATGAATTTTATTTTAAAACGATCGTCTCGAGGTTGACTTTTGACGCGGCTGATCATAGAGGTTGACTCGGCTGATCAGCTAGGTTGACTCGGCTGATCAGCGAGGTTGACTTTTGACTCGGCTGATCAGCGAGGTGACTTTTGGGTCATAACTTCTTCATACGAACTCAGATTCGGATGAATTTTTTTTAAAAAGATCGTCTCGACGGGACTCGGATGATCAGAGAGGTTTACTTTTGACTCGGCTGATCAGCGAGGTTGACTTTTGACTCGGCTGATCAGCGATGTTGACTTTTGACTCGGCTGATCAGCGAGGTGACTTTTGACTCGACTGATTAGGTTACATTTTATGAACTTCTGACCGTGATTTGGATTATTAGATGTTAGTACGACTATAAATGAAATCTATATTACTTATTTTGTTAAGGTTCAAGCTTAGCAACGTGATTGATTGAAGGGGCGACCTTCGAGTGTTTCGTTTTCGTGGAAGTTTTGTTCTTGTCTTCGAATCGAGGCAAGTACCTTATTTGTTTTATGTATTGATGTTATACATATTGTCGTGCGTGTATGTCGTTGTTGTATGTCCACCTCGTGTTGGTCCGACGGGATCATCGGGGGATCTATGCTAGCATGCGCTGGATCATCGGACGGGTTTTTCCACCACGGGTTGGTCTGACGGGATCATCGTGGGTTCTAGGCAGTGAACGCTGGATCGTCGGAATTACCATGTGTTTGGTATGATATCATGTTGTGATTATCAGATGTGTATGTTACTTATTGAGTTTCTCGTAGGAGAAGACTCGTTGGTATTTTTGTCAATTACGTATTATTATTCTACGTGAGATGTTGAATAATATGTTGTGGTACTTGTACTAGCATCGTTGTGCTAACCCCTTCGGGGGTGAACATTTTGTTTATGTTCAGGATCCAGGAGAGCGGGGAAACAACCACTGGAGCTGCATGACGATGGGGGTGCAGAGTGATGTTCTAGCCGGGTTTACTTGTCTGTTGTTTGTTAGTTATTTCAATAAGTACTCGAGTACGTAGTCATTTTTGATGAATTTGAATTTGGTGATGTATTAATAATTTCTGTTGAACATTTGTATTTTCAGTATTTGGTCAGAACTGTTGTATCTTAATTTCGTTATTTTCATTCGTTGGTACCTGTTAATGCCTTTTCAACTCTTTAGCCTTGTAAATCCTAATGTAAAGGATTTACGGTGCTGTAATATTCCTGAATTTATCAGGGGTGTTACAACACCACCATCTCATCCACCCCAATGGGCTATTGAAGAGCTTTTCCTCAAGTAGAATCTGCCTACTTTTAACAGATTAGGAAACCCGAGCGATGCTAAGCTTTGGGTTAGAGCGATAGAATGAATTTTTGACTTCCTAAGGTGGAACAACCAAGAGCGTCGTTCTTGTGTGCTGGATCTGCAGACTTCTAGTGGGAAGCATACAGTACAATTCTAACGGTTAAGCAACTGGAAAACTACTCTTGGTAGGATTCAAGGAAGCACTTATGACCAGTATGTTCCTAAAACCTTCAAGGTCAAGAAGGAAATTGAGTTATATAATATGAAGCAAGGGAGGATGTCTGCGACCTAGTACCACAGAGTGTTCTGTGAGTTAGCAAAGTATGCTCCATACCAAGTTAATACTGATGAGAAGATGGCAGGAAAACTTAGATCAGGATTGAGGCATGAGATAGACATGTCGTTAGCTAGCCATGAAAGGCTGAGATACACTGAATCGCTGAATAGAGGTCTGGATATTGAGGCAGCCAGAAGAGAAATGGGTACCCACAGTTACACCACTCACTCAGATGCATTCCCATGAATAAAAAGGGAAGCGTAAGTGGGAAGGACGGAACAATGGTGGCAACAACCAGGCTAACAGAAAGATGTGGCAGGGAAATGCCACTCATGGACAACCTCAAGCTCAAGGAGGCAACAATCAGGGACGATACATGGTTCCTGCTCAAGGAGGCAACAATCAGGGATGAGTTGCAAAGCCTATATGTCCCAAGTGTAACAAACAGCATCATGGCGCCTGTCTGTTGGGCACTGAAAGTTGTTACACGTGTGGTCAGAAAGGCCATATAATGAGGAATTGTCCTAAGCAGCAACAAGGAGAGAGACCAAACCAAACAGGGTCAACCCAACCACTGAGGGCACTGCAAGGACAGCCGCAACTACAACCACCACCTAAACAGCAGAATGAGAATGCTAGGTCATATTCCACCAATCAGAAGCAACCCAAGAAGAATAAGGGTAACTTGGCAGGTATGGAAAAACTTCTTAACCTACCTGTAATTGTTTTGTTTGATACTGAAGCATCGCATTCATTTATTGCTAGAGCATGTGTGGACAATCTCAATATTATACCGGAACGTGCTAGTCATGTCATGAGAGTATCTACACCACCAGGAGGAATGTCAACTACCACATATGTTTGTTCTAATCTGGAATTAGTACTCGAACACTTAAAGTGGTAACTAATGATCTGAATGTTATGAAGATGTGGAATGTCAATATAATCCTAAGAATGGATCGATTAGCCGAAAACTATGCCAAAATTCCTTGTCGAGAGGAAATTTTCTTCCAACCACCGGGAAAGGAGCCCAAATACTTTCACGGCATTAGAATGGGTAGAGGAGCTCCCGTTATCTCTGCCCTTCAAGATAAGAAGATGATGAGAAAGAAGGATTGTCCGACGCTCCGTGTTTACTTGAATGGGGAAGCTAGAGAAGAAACGATGATAGGAGATGTGTCAGTTATGTGGGAATTCGAGGGTGTATTCCCAGAAATATTACCAGATTTACCACCAGATAGAAAATTGGATTTAAACATCGACCTGGAGCTAGGGTCAGCCCCAGTGTCAAAAGCACCATACATAATGGCACCCAATGAACTGTAGGAACTCAAGATCCAACTGCAAGAGTGTTGGTCCCCAGAATGATGAAGACTATCCTCATTGTACCACCATGAGTCTTTTCTAGCACGTTTTGTCCTCACTCACGCGCACCCTAGGAAACTTCTCAGTGGGACACCCATCCCATAACTACTCCAGGCCAAGCATGCTTAACTTTTGAGTTTCAACGGGATGGATACCAGAAAAGAAGATGCATCTTGTTGGTACGAGTAGTACAAATCAATTCATTTAACCACTTTCTAATGTAAATCGCACAGGTCGAATCACATGCCACGCCTCGCGTATTTTTAAGCCCATGCAGGCAGGATGCTGGTCCGAATCCCAACAATCCCCCTCCGAGTACCTACCAGCATATCATCTCCAGAGTCTGGAAACCTCCGCGAACTATATTTGATCACACAGCCCTTTAGCTGCTCGATTCATTCACATAGTCCTCCAACACTTAATATCAGCATTTGTTCCAGCTCCGTTTACTTCTGTTGCGCCAGTATTTCAGTTCCAGCATACTATATTTGATCACATAGCCCTCCAGCACCTGACAACCTCCACTGCGCTAGCATCTCAGTTCTACCCAAGTGGAAACATATGCTTCATGCCCGCCTCTCAGTTCCAACACTCTGGTAGCCTTCACTGTAGGATACTCCGAGGTAATCTGCACTCATGACTTGCTCCGATACCAATAGTTGGTTCCCAGAATGATAAAGACTATCCTCACTGTACCAACACGAGTCTTTTTCTAGCACACTTTGTCCTCACTCACGCGCACCCTGAGAAACTTCCCAGGGGGTCACCCATCCCATAACTACTCCAGGCTAAGCATGCTTAACTTTTGAAGTTTCTATGGGATGACTACCAGAAAAGAAGATGATTCTTGTTGGTATGACTAGTCCAAATCAATTCATTTAACCACTTTCTAGTGCAGATCTCGCAATCGAATCGCAAGTCACGCCTCGCGTATTTTTAAGCCCATGCAGGCAAGTTGCTAGACCAAATCCCATCAAATATCTATTGGATTTAGGTTTCATCATACCGAGTGTTTCTCCATGGGGAGCACCTATCCCTTTTGTGAAGAAAAAGGATGGCACACTGAGAATGTGTATAGATTACAAGGAGCTGAACAAGCTCACACTCAAGAACAAGTATCCTCTGCCGAGGATAGATTACTTGTTTGACCAACTCAAGGGAACAACTATTTTATAAGATAAACCTTAGGTCTGGGTATCAGCAGTTGAAGATTCGACCGTAAGATATACTTAAGACAGCATTTCGAACAATATATGGGCACTATGAGTTTATAGTTATGCCCATTCGAATTAACTAATGCTCCTGCAGTATTCATAGATCTCATGAACAGAGTGTTCCACCCGTACTTGGATAAATTTGTCTTAGTGTCCATAGACGACATTCTCATTTACTCTAGAAGCAAGAAAGATCATGAAGAACACCTCAGGATAGTGTTGGAAACATTGAAAATTGAAAACTCTTTGTCAAATTTAGTAAGTGTGAATTTTGATTGAAAGAAGTAATATTTCCTTGGCACATTGTGTCAGCAGATGGTATTAAGATGGAGCCGGCTAAAGTGGAAGCAGTACGTGACTGCAAGTCACCAATCAACCATAATGAGATTAGGAGTTTCTTGGGTCTAGTTGGGTACTACCGAAGGTTCATCGAAGGATTTTCCAAGAGTGTTAGGCCAATGACACAACTGATGCAAAAAGGAATTAAGTATTTATGGACAGCTGAATGCGATGAGAGTTTTCAGGAACTCAAAAGAAGATTGACTATTGCGCCAGTTTTAGCAGTACCAGAAGCGAACAAGGAGTATGTGGTTTACACTGATGCTTCTAAGAATGGGCAAGGTTGTTTATTGATGCAAGATTGGAAGGTGATAGCTTACGCGTCAAGACAACTTAGGCCGCATGAGGTGAATTAACCCACGCATGATTTGGAACTAGCCACAATTTTACACTCATTGAAGATATGAAGACATCACCTTTATAGAGTAAGGTGTGAAATTTTTACTAACCACAAGAGTTTAAAGTACTTTTTCAAGCAGAAGGACTTGAACATGAGAGATAGGTGATGGCTTGAATTGGTAAAGAATTACGATTGGGGTATCAATTATCATCCCGACAAGGCTACTATGGTAGCATATGCCTTGAGTCGTAAGACTCAATGACGTTTGGGATACCTACTTACCATAGAAGAGGAACTAATCCAAGATTTTGAAAGAATGAATTTAGAGGTTGTTCATCCACCAGAAATAATGGGTCGTGTTGCAATGTCAGTGATGACACCAGATCTGAGGGGATGGATAGTAAATGTGCGGAGGAGAGATGAAGCATTTGAGAAACTATGTATGAGGATTAGATCCGATAACCTATAAAGTTACTGTGAAGCGGCTGATAACGCAATTATGTTCAAAGAAAGAATATGTATTCCACAAGATGTGGAGCTAAAGAATGAAATCATGAGTGAAGCTCATGATACTCCCTACACTGCTCACCCAGGAAGTACCAAGATGTACCAAGACATGAAGAGAACTTTCTGGTTGGACGATATGAAACAGGATGTAGCTTTATTTATCGAGCGGTGTTTGGCTTGTCAGCAAGTGAAAGCACTACACCAACGGCCTTATGGGAAGTTACAGCCATTGACCATTCCAGAATAGAAGTGGGAAGGAATAGCGATGGATTTTGTGACTATTTTGTCAAGAACCAAATAAGGAAACACTGTTATATGGGTTATAGTAGACAGACTCACTAAATCAGCTCACTTTTTACCTATTCCGAGCACTTATGAATCTGAGACGTTAGCACAGTTATATGTCCGTGAAATTGTGCGTTTACACAGAGTGCCGATATCAATCACATCAGATCGAGATCTAAAATTAACCTCTAGATTTTAGACGAGCCTACCGAAGGAATTGGGTGCACACCTAAACTTCAGTACTGCTTTCCACTCGCAAACCGATGGACAATTGGAAAGGACGATTCAGACACTAAAAGACATGTTGAGAACTATAGTGTTGGATCAAGGTGGAAAGTGGGAGCATGTTTTGCCGCTACGAAATTGCTTACAACAAAGTCATCAGGCAACGATAGGTATGGCGCCTTATAAAGCCTTATACAGTAGAAAATGCAGATCACCACTTTATTTGGATGAGGTGGGTGAGAGAAAAATTTTAGGGCCAGACACAGTCAATGAAATGATCGAGATTATTCGCAAGATACGACAGAGAATACAAGAGGCTCAAACTCGACATAAGTCATACGCCGACACACTCCGAACTGAATTGCATTTCGAAAGTGGGGATAAGATTTTCCTCACGATTTCCCCTTATAAGGGAATAATCAGGTTTGGTGTTAAAGTCAAGCTTAGGTCACGTTTTATAGGGCCATATGAGATTCTCGGGAGGATCAGCCCAGTTGCTTAGAGGTTGGCTACCTAGTCTTGGGAATATTCACAATGCTTTCCATGTTTCACAGCTGAGGAAGTATATATTTGATCCCAAGCATGTGATTCATTATAATGACATAGTCCTTAGTCACAACATGAGCTATGAAGAGACGCCTTAAGCTATTTTAGATCAAAGGTTCAAGAGCTGAGGAATAAGTCGATTCCCTTGGTAAAAGTATTATGGAGTCACCATGGTCAGGAAAAAGCTACGTGGGAGATCAAAAGCAAGATGAGGCAGAAATACTCAGAACTCTTTGATGAGGTATGTAAATTTAGGGATGAAAATTCTTGTTAGAGGTGTATGATGTAATGCCTCGGTTTTTTAATGCATGATTTATTATAACCTCATGTGCGACATTAGGAATTATACTTTTAAATAATAATAATTTTAACTAATTGGATAAGCTCAGAACTATTTGCACGTTTTTATTCAGAAATCGGATACTCGGTTATCTGGTTGGTATTCTCGTCCGAATTTTATTTTTATTTTGATAGACAGAATCGTGATTCCGTCGCTTTCTACATATAATATTTTTACGTTGCGAGTATAATTTTTAAAAGTTTACTATTTGAGTTTTCGGAATATTATATTTCGAGTGGTTTTCTCAGAAATCGTGAATTTTTTCTCCGACTTTAAGCTGTAAGTTTTACATGATAATTTAAATATACGACATACATACAGTACCCGGGTAATTTTGCAAAGGAGCGAAAGGCAAAATATTCTTCGACCGCTTTATTAAACGCCTAGGGTTAACCAAGTATAAAAGTCCTCTTCACTTCATCTTCCCTTTTTTTCTTACATCTTGGCCGCCCTCTTGTAAGAGAAATTGAGAGGATTTTTCCTCCATTGTTCTTCCATTGAAGCTCCACAAACGATCTTCATTTGTGTTCTAAACTTGAATCCAACTTCATAATTAAGTAAGTTAGCTCCTTCTCTTCATTTCCATACAAGTAAAAATCGATTTTAGCCAACTTTAAAATTTGAAAGTTGATAAAGGAACTTGAGTTTGATGTTCTAATCTTTTATATGTTGTTCCTAAGTTGATTCAAAGCTACTTAGTCATGTTTTGATTTTCTCATTTGGGACGATTTGTTTAGGGTTTTGTAACCCAACCATGTGTTGTTTTTCTTAGGATTTTCTTACACAATATGTTGCTACTTGATGAGATGATGCTATGATGAAATTATGGGATTTTAATAAAATATTTGATATTTTGAAATAGAGAAAGAATCATGCTTAGTTTTTGATATGTTGATATATGTTCAGAGTCTTGATATTTGTGATGATGTATGAATGGAGTACATGATATGTTTTTACTAGATTTTTCTAAAATATTTTGAAAATTTGTTTGAAAACAAAGTCATGAAGTTATAGTTATGAAGTCGATTATGTGTTAGATATTAGTTGATGTAATTAAAGAGCATGTTATATATTGAGGATTTAAATTGTATTTAGGTCATTTTCATATTAGGACCAAAACTTTGACTATCAACATGGGTATGGATCAAATATATTGTTTGATGTTGAAATATGAAAAGGAGTTAGTAGTTATTTTTCAAAAAAGATTATGAAATGGAGTTTGTAGTGTCGAGAAGCATGCTTGTATGTTGACTTCTACATGTGTTATGAGTAAGATATTAATGATTAGAGTTTGCATGTTTAGGATTTTCGTTGCAAGAAATGAGTTCTAGGTTAATATGACGTTTTTCCCATTTTCGCCAAAAATTGGCAGTTTTTCAACACTTTACGAAAATGGCCATAACTTTCTACATATTTGATACTTTTGAGATACGTAAAATGGACATGAAACTAGACTTCAGTGGATTTCCAGTGATATAAGATACACCATCTAGTTCTTACTGTACAATAACAGAATTCTAATTATTTCCAGCCTTTGTGCACATTTATGGTTTGATTTATGTTTAAGTGTATGATGATGGTTTTCGAACCAAGGAACGTGTAACGGAATCGAGTGTCGGTTACCGTTGTTAGTAGCTTTATATTTATATAGTTAGTTAGGTTCTTTGTGAGAATCATAGTTTTTATTATTAAACTTAAGTCTAGGGCTGAGAATCGGGACATCCCGAGGTCCCGTCCCGAGTCCCGAATATCCCGGTCCCGAAATGCACCAATTTGGTGGTCCCGGTCCCGGTCCCGATCGGGACTTTGGGAGTCCCGATTCCCGAAATGGGATAAATTTAAGTCCCGGTCCCGGTCCCAATCCCGAGGATAATTTTTCGAAATGTCCCGAAATGTCCCAAATGTCCCGAAATGTCCCGAAATCAGAAAAGGAAAAATAAAATTGATTGAAATTAAAAATTTCAATCGGTATTTCGGGACTCCCGAGTCCCGAAATTACCAAAGTTTAAGGTCCCAGTCCCGGTCCCGGTCCAGAAAAATTCGGGACTCGGGGTCCCGTTTCCCGTCGGGACTCGGGACGGGACCGGGACTCGGGATTTCCCGATCCTAAATTCTCAGCCCTACTTAAGTCGAATGCAAAGCCCTAAATTCCAAACATGTAGATCGAGTCCGTTGTCCGTTAGACTATGTTAAGCTCGATCGACTGCTAAACTTAGTTGTTTCCGACAAAAAGTGGAGCATGAGACTGAATCATAAGAAGAATCCGGAATTATTTTTCTTGCATTTATTACTTGTCCAGGTGGGCTTTCTATACGAAAATAATTTGAGCTTTGCTCTATTTGATGAAATATTGTACAAGAAAATTATGATTTCAATGATTATGACGCATAAAATTTTTATGTGGATTCTTATGAACCTATCGTCGTTGGCTTGCCAACCTATGAAATGATTTGATCCTGAGCTATACAAAGATCGCTGGTCAGGGTTAGTGTACACAGTACTCAGAATTGTGAACCCTCTTCGGAGTGGCCGATCTCGGGGAGTAAAGTTCGCTGGAGGTGGCCACCTTCCCCGACGTAATTATGGATATGTGAATCTGATGATGTGTGCAATGAAACGAAATAATTTAGTAAATACGGGCTTTTTCTTAAAACTCCTTGTGTTACTCCTTATATGCATGATGACAAATACGAAAGCATGTTTTATCTTTTGGCCATATGTTCACTGGGTACTTTATACTCACTCCTGTATATCTTTCAAATATGCAGGTTGAGCTAGGGATGTGACAGAGGGTGTTGAGCGGAATTATTTTGTCTACGAATGATATTAAGCACTGGTTACTTATCTTCATATATGTAACCAACTATATTTTCCACTGAAAACACTTTTCATCATTTTGCTTTCTAAGTCACGTCGTTTGTAATTTACTATGAAGCATTTCCTAAACCTCAAGGCTAATTATTTTATTATTATGTATTCTTACCTTGGATTCTAAGTCATTCTTACGGGTTGAATCCCCTTCATGATGCCTTAAAAGGATATTTGTGGAAATCCACTCATCCTCCTTATGAAATGTATATTTCCCCCCTTTCTTTCCCGCTTCTTAATTCCTACCCGGTTCACGCCCTGGATGTGCCGTCCTTAGGATAAGGAGCCGTGGCAACATCACAATCCTTATCAGAAGAAATTAGTTGTTGCAATGTTTTATGAACATTATCGTGAGGATCTATCAATCTGGATTGTGCAATTCGTTCATGTATGGATCACCAAGAGAGGAATGTGATATTCATCAACTTTTTATCCGGATATAGATCTTTTCTTTGGATGAAGGTCATTTCAATAAACCCCTTTTAGCAATTAAATCATAGTATGAGATCCTTGGCTTTGGTTTTCAATTTTATTTTACTCAAACTTTATGTACTTAGGCCCAGTTCTTTTGGACTTATTTTTGATTTTGATTCGATTCGATTGATTCGATTCAGTCCATTCGATTCGATTCGATTGATTTCAATTCTTCTTATTATTATTATTATTATTAATCTTAATTATTATTATTGTTATTATTACTAATAATATTACTATTATCGTTGTTGTTGTTAATTACTATTATTATTATTATTTTTTACTATTATTATTATTATTTGCCCTTAATATATATTTGATTTAATTCGATTCAGTCCATTCGATTCGATTCGATTCGATTCGATTCGATTCGATTCAGATCCATTCGATTCGATTCATTCAGTCCAAAAGAACAAAGCCTTATTGCATAAACAACCCAACAATAGCTACTAGTCGATTGCCATATCATATATTCATTAGTCCGATTAATTGATTATGAGTGGTAATTTATGGGCCCATTTGTTATGAATCTGATATCAAATGGGAAATTGATTTGGAAGAAGCGTATTAATTTACTTGCTCAATGTCATTCTTCACTCGAGCAGCAGAGTAGGAGGTACTAGTTGATATGGCCAAAAATATACGTGCTCGGCTTATCACGGTTCAGCTTGAAATACCATTTTAGATCGGATTGTTAAAGACTTGAATAGATATATCAAGATCCTAGCTCGAAGCTCGGGATGTGACTATCAGGATAGCTTAGTGCCACCAAGTTGGACGAGCCAATTAGGTTGTTCCCAGTGGTCGTCCTGATTAGTTGATATTCTGAATATTTCCAACGTGATTATCATGTTCCTATATAAGGGAAGGAGATCCCATTATATCCTTAATCCTGGGAGATCGAGTCCTACTCTACAAAGAGAACTTGATGCAAGTCGATATATCTATATAAATAGAGAGATCGAGGTTTTATTTTCTAACCTTAATCACAACTATTTTACTAGACATCGATTTTGCCTTTATTGATGTAGATCCTAACTTGATTGCCAGAGTTTCTTTGACAAGAACCTTCTTGCCACTATTATTGGTAATAATCATCTAAGACCATGCCATGGACCTTTATTCGTGATTGTCACATTATTATTAGTTATTCGATAATATCTGCTCGTCCATTATCATGATATGTGCATTTTTGGTATTATAATAACCAGAATAATAGTTATTCAGGAAGAATAGTTAATCAGTTGTCCTTAGTTAATCACGAAGTGGAGACCCGAGTGATTAATAGCCTAGTACAAGTTTTATGGATGTTCAAGAGATGATTGTCTATGGTACTAATCAAGCTTATGACTATTGGTTAGAAAACACAATAATGGAAAAAAAAAAAAACCATTGAGATTACTACATGAAAATATCAAATGTTTATCTCATTACATTATTATGTCAATGAATCCTTGAACATGTGATTATCATACTAATCTACATGATGCTCATTATGCTTTGACTCCGAAATGATGATTGTAAAGATTAGCAATGGCCATTGGTTGGATATATATATATATATATATATAGCAATAAACAATCAAGATGACAATTTATCACTCTCTCGTGAGAGATATATGTTGGGTTCTTTTATTAGTAAAATTGAAGAAAATGCATATTGATGCTCAAATGAAGTGTCATTTGATTCAGTCGGTCTACTTGAGATCAAAGAAATATTTGAATATAAATAAATACGACATTGACCATGATTTAGTTCAAGTATAGTATCGTGTGACAAACAGTTTTGACATAATAAAAGATTTCAATAGAGCATGAACTTATATTATTTAAAAAATCATAAATGCCTTACTAGAGATTAATTATGATTTATCGTTTATAAAGTTATTAAATAATTATCAATATAATATAAGTTTTTTGTGGCGCATGTACGAAAATTAAAGACAAACAAGAATACAAATTGGAGTTAAGGAATTAATAATAATAATTAATATTCTATATTACATATTATGATTATTATTATTATCTAATAGTCTAGAGGTTATTAAGCAATCACTAAAGCATTTAGGGGTTGCTTAATATAAATAGGAGACTAATAATAAGAGTTGTTATTAGAACACAGAACATAATCTTAAAGAGAAAGGTCTCTTACGCCCCCTTAGACAGAATCTTACACCCCTACACTTGCAATTGTGACTGTCGCCTACTGCGGTACAAATCGATTGTGACTCTTTGCATTCCCTCGATAGATTTTTGAATAAGAATGCAATCCTTTTGATAAATAATTATTTCTTGCACTGCTTATTAAAGTTCAGCAATGATCACTGAAAAAGAAAATCAAATTTTGTCAAACTTCAAATCCATTAGATTCAATCTTTCATCTAAAGGAATTTTCAAATCAAAAAGTCCAATTAAGTTGCTGCTTGAGATCATCGATTAGGTTTTCAAATATTTTCCACTGTGTTATTGGTTGTTTTGCAGGTTAAACCGATTCATAGACAAGCCATGAGGCGATTCAAGCAGATTCTTGATGTCCGGTCTTGTCATGCACAACACTAAGGTTCAATACAAGAATCTTTATCTCACATCACATATCACACAGTTAAAGACTGCAAAATATTTATAATATCTAGGATATTCCTCTTGCAACCGGAGTGTAACATAGTAGTAGATAAAATTCTTCAACACGTTAGGCTAAAGCAGAAGGGGACATAAACTACAAAGAAAAACAGCTCAGCTCGACATCCTAACACAAATGAGAGTGACTTCCAATCCATGTGAGAGATTTCAGTATGTTTGCTTGAGATATTATCGAAATTGTTGAAAAACCTATACAAATTGTTAAAAAAAGTTATCTCAAGTTTCCTGAAGGTGCAGTTTCATGCTTCTAAAGTTCGAACAAAGTTTTCAAATTGTCTGAACGAGGACTTGACAAAATAGACTATGTTAGCAAAACAAATGCTTCCTGATTCTTCGACTTGCGAGTACAAAGAGGAATACAATTCATGAGAATAAACTACAGTTTGGATGATCAAGTAGTATTTAGCATGCCACCGCATTCCTTACAACAACATTTTCACTAACATTCACTCACATTACCTTCTCCTGATGGAAATTATGTCACTACCTCGGGTCTCTTTAACTCAATCTCGTTTCAAGTCCTCGAAGAACTGCTCCCTCTCTTTGCGGTGTTTGATCCTCAACTGTTCGAAAAAATCCTCGTTTCTCGTCAGTGTAGGCCAGTAGTAATCCTTGTGAGTTATACAACATTTTGTCAAGGCTAAATAAACACTTGCACATTTGCTCTTTCTCAACTCATTATCATGCTGGAATTGCATAACGCATTGATGCACCTGATCGTATTCTTCCCTACATTTTCCGTCTCTCATAAACTTATTGAACACAATCTTTTGCTCAATTCTTCTCTCTTTTCCATCCTCTGAGATCGCCTTCAATTTCTTCCACACTGAGAAGCTTACAGTTGTTTTCATGGTTCTTGGTTGATTTTCAATATTTGAATTAGATCAAAAAAGTCAGCCTTCTTCCTCACATTATATATGCAAAAACATACACAAGGTAAGACAAGGAATTCTCAGACAACATAAATCTAATAACTTCTTTATCCTAAACAGAATCACTAAGAACAACAAAGAACGACAACCCACAAGCATTGCAGTCAATAGCGGCCGCTAAGGTCGCTATAGCGGGTAGCGACGCGAAGCGGCCGCCATCGCTATTCACCGCGACACGCTACGTGTTTTAATGTAGCGGCTGTGAAACGCCGCTTTTTGCACTAAGCCCGCTTAGCGATAGCGGCCATATCGGCCACTAAGTTTTTTTTTTCGAAAATACTAAATAAAAGGCCCAGCCCTAATAACCCTCCCTCCCCGTTTCTTTACAATTTTCAATATTCTTTTTATTTCTATTGTTTTTCCTCCGGTTGCCCTACTCGTCGCTGCCGTTCAGTGCGCTCGTCTTCTTTAATGAATTTATTTTGTTATTGCGGTACTTGTTTTACATGTATATGCATTACAATTGCTAAAATACTTACCATATACTATACAACAACAACAACAACATCTAAGCCTTAGTCCCAAAATGATTTGGGGTCGGCTAACATGAATCAAACTTTGAAACCGTCAATGATCGTTACATAAATAACATAAAAGGAAAAAAAAGAGGGAAAAAAGTAAAGAAAAAAGCACAAAAAAAAATACTGAAAAATAAATTAAAAGATTATCATCATCATCAACAACACCTTAATCCCAACTATGTTGCGGTCGGTGGCATGAAGATTATAGTGTCGTTTAATTGTCTAAAATTAGTTAACACCATAACTCATGCAAATAACAAAGTGGCAAAGTTTTACGCCGGATGCCCTTCCTGTCGCAACCTTCATATGAAGGAGAAATAGAAAGATAACTTGAAAAAAAAAATCAGATTCCATCCACCATCCGTATTCTTTCCCGCCACATTTGCCTCTCAATCGTCATACTTTCTTCAATTCCAAGAAACCGCATCTCATTTTCAATCATCGTTATTATCTTTATACTTGCATATATCACTTCTTTACCATATACTATCGCGTCGCTATTGCTATATAGCAAAGCGGACTTGTGATCGCTACAGACCGCTATTCGCCATTTGACAACTATGCCCACAAGCAAATACGAAAAAAAAAATCATAGAATCTCCAAATTGGGGAACAGCATAGTGCATACAAAGCCACACATCGGGGGATCTTTGAACGATAAAATACTACATTTTAGAGCTATTTTAAGATTGCAAGAAAAACCATAACATTCAACAACAAACAGTATAATCGAGGAAAAGGGTAAAAAAATGAGGATTACCACAAGAAGAAATCAACGCTGGGAATCCATAGATGGGAAGGGAAAGTTGCGATAAGCTTGGTGGAAATTGAGGCAGGTAACCGATCAAATCGACCGTATAATTGAGCAAATACGGTGATGATGTGAAGAATAATGTCAAACTTTTCTCTAAGCTCCTGCCATGTTTTCACCTGCTCATTGTTGTACTCCTGTGGAAAAAAATAATTCAATTTGAGTCGAGCTTTGGCCCTTTGGATATTGTTATTTGAGCCATGTATACGGGCCTAACTAGTTCCAAACAGCCCTACAAATTGTTCAATTTAGCCATGTATAGCGGAGCTTTTTCATGTTTATGACTGTTGTATGTCATGTTACGATACTTCAGTGCTCATCTGTGTCAGATAAGCATACTTTGATTGATACATAAGTCACAATTAATTAAATAATTAAAAAAATAAGAAAAATTATAATCTATATGATTTGAACTCATGTTGATATAAAATATTCAAACAACCAATACAAATTCTTACCACTTGATCAAATTAATTAGATAGTAATGAAATACAACAGCTTTATAGTATACTTAATAAGTCCTGCATATCAAAATAAAAGATAGTATACAAAATAAGAAAGAAATCATTAAATCATAAATCTACCAAAATAGTCAAGAACTTATATAAAATTTAATTCTAATTCTACATAAATTATAATGCATATTAAAAAATAAAAAATAATTATCATCCTATTTTTTCCAAAATAATCATTCATCTTCTGAATTTTTCTATATTTGCTCTATTCACAGAAAATTTACTCTAATGCAGTTGATGTTAACACCATTCCTGCATCTTTCAGAGCGAATATTTTTCTTTAATATCTAGAGTTATTGGTCATAAATTACATGATTTTTTCTTAGTTCATCTCAATAAATTTTCTTCAATATGTCTTTTGTTTTGAAATTTCTTCTCAAAGACGGAATAGTTAGAATTTTTAAACCGCAAAACAAATTAAATTGTACTTCTTAAGAAAATTTTAAATTTAATTAAATTGTTAAAATTAAATTTCGTTATATCAAACAAGCAAAATAATTTTGGTGGGTGATGTAATCTAATATACAGTGAAAACACCTAATATTTACATATTTACTCATTTTGTTATACAAATATATTCATAAAACATGTAAATTATTTAGTTATAATAAAGCATATAAATTATTAGGATAATTTTTTAGAATAAAATTAAAGTATTTTTAAAATATCTCGTCTCGTGGCGTGGTTGATCTCTTCTTTCTTCTTGAATCAAGAAGATCGTAGCTCTGTCCTTGAAGAGAAATCGTATGCCCTAGCGGCCCTTTGTAGATTCATTTTTTACTAGACCATTCTAGAATTTTGAAATATTTTAGTAATTATTAATTTATAGTTTCGCTGGGACCAATATATTTACATTGGGATTTCAAAAAAATTATTATTTTATTATTTTATCGATTGTGGTCCAATTTTGTACTGGTCCCAAGTTGGAACCGGATAAATTATTAATTTTACCGAGTTTATTAATTTATCGAGTATTAAATTATAGAGGTTCTACTGTACTTGAAAGTTCTTATGAGTGGATAATTATTTAACTATCTTAATGATTCTATATTTAAATTACAAAAAATAAAAAAATATTTAATTATGTTATTGTAAGAATAGTTTATTTTGACAAAGTTAATTTTTGTTTATTTTATTTTATATTATATTTTGGTTGATGTTCTTTTGCATTATTCTGGTACAATTATTGCTTTATCATTTATATATATTTTGTATTTAATTATATTAAATTTGATAATTATAATTTATAAAATTTTAAATATATTTTAGCAATCAATTATTAGAAATAACATATTTGTTAATATAATCAAGCTTCATATTAGAAAAATAATTTCTAAGTATAAATTAAAAAATTTATCTTAAATTTCCGATCTTTCAAAAATAGGAAAGTCATGTAAGAAGTAAGAAAAATTATTTAATTATGTAATCAGAATTATTTGATTTTGTGCGAGAATATGCATATTTGAATTATCTTGTTATAAATTCTATCCTAGCATTACATATGTTTTATTATATAAATTATGGGATCTATCTTCTGTAATACCAAACCATAAAAATAACAAGTTATATATCTTCATTCATAAGAGTATAAGTTTTTGATACCATTTTGCTTAAAAGGACTAAAATGTCATCCAAAAGTTGGTGATGTTGAATTTCTTTTTTTTTATATTTTATTTAATTTAAATCCTTTTTCTTTTATTTTTATTCTTTTTCATCATCTTCTCCATCACTAACTACCGAATCCAACAACTAAAATTTAATGTCTAAATGGGTCTTTCAAAACCCTTATAAAAATCACACGATTTTGCGAAAAAATACGAAGTTGACGTTCTAATAAGACTTCGTTTATTGTGCCCCTGGGTTCATAAAGAAGGTATGCAACTATATTTTATCGCTAGACTTTTTTTTGAGGAGTTCTTTCGCACACGATGACTGCACACGATGCGCACACGATGGCGGAACTGCACACGATGGTTGCACACGATGGCAGCCATGATCGTGCACACGATGGGACTAGCCATCGTGTGCATATGAACTTTTTAGTTTTTTTTGGCCAATTTGATTGAATGTGTTGTCGATATGGATGTTTTGTGATTCTAAAATTGTTTGGTCATACATTAACAGTTACATGACATCGTATGCAAACTCATATTTGTTATTTCGTGTAATTCAATAGTGTATGAGCTATTTCATACAGATGATGAACTTATATATACGAACTTATACATTGAGAACAAATAGACTACACATGATATAAAATAGATTATGTTAATTCAATCTATAACTTTACAAATAAGTATATTGTTAATAAATATTGTGCTTATTAATATATAAGTAACAACACGTAAATTGGCGAGTTATTTTAGAAATTAGTGAAAATGTGCATGTTCTTGTGCACACGATGGCTAATCCCATCGTGGGCACGATCATGACTGCCATCGTGTGCACATGAACTTTGAATTTTTGAGTCAATTTGATTTAATGTGTTATCGATATGGATGTTTTGTGATTCTAAAATTGATTGTTCAGACATTAACAACTATTTGACATCATATGCAAACTCATATTTGTTATTTCATGTAATTCAATAGTGTACGAGCTATTTCATACAGATGATGAACTTATATATACGAACTTATACATTGAGAACATGTAGACTACACATGATATGAAATAGATCATGTTAATTCAATCCATATATAACTTTACAAATAAGTATATTGTTAATAAATATTTATTAATATATAAGTAACAACATGTAAATTGATTTTAGAAATTAGTGAAAAATGTGCATGTTCTTGTGCCCATGATGACTAGTCCCATCGTGGGCATGATCATAACTGCCATCGTGTGCACAAGAATATGCACATTTCTCACTAATTTCTAAAATAACTCGCCAATTTACGTGTTATTACTTATATATTAACAAATATTTGTTAACAATATACTTATTTGTGAAGTTATAGACTGAATTAACATAATCTATTTTATATCATGTGTAGTCTATATATTCTCAATGTATAAGTTCGTATATATAAGTTCATCATCTGTATGAAATAGCTCATACACTATTGAATTACACGAAATAACAAATATGAATCTGCATACGATGTTATGTAGTTGCTAATGTATGACCAAGCAATTTTAGAATCACAAAACATCCATATCGATAACACATTCAATAAATTTGGCCAAAAAAACTAAAAAGTTCATGTGCACATGATGGCAGTAATGATCGTGCCCACGATGGGATTAGCCATCGTGTGCACAAGAACATGCACATTTTCACTAATTTCTATAATAACTCGCCAATTTACGTGTTGTTACTTATATATTAATAAGTATTTATTAACAATATACTTATTTGTAAAGTTATAGATTGAATTAACATAATCTATTTTATATCATGTGTAGTCTTGATGTAACCGAGCTGATCGACCACCAAGAACTGGGTTAATCTCAGGAGTTTAGCTAAGAAAACCCAAATGTATGAAGTACTGCCTTTTTCTCTCTCTAAAATATGCTGTAATCTCCGAATTCTTCTCTTTCAAGGAAAACCCCCTACCCCTTTTATAGAAGGGAGAGGCGCCTATTCTCTAAGATCTTCCCTGATTTTTCGGGAAGATCCCGGATATCCAGGGATTCAGGCTGCGATTTCCCATCCCTGGATTTCTGGGATTGCAAAGTATGGGCTCTCAGCCCCCGAATCTCAGGGATTCTGTCAGGTGAATCAAGATCTCCCTTCCTGAGAGTTCGACCTTCGTGAGCCCGGAGAGACCTTAGGTCGGCTCATATTATAAAGGATCACTTAGGTCGGGACATTCTTATTCAAATCCGTAAGTCGGAGAGACCTTCGAGGTCGGCAACCTTTTAATAGATGTCACAGGTCAGCGGGGCCTCCGAGGTCGGCGCCCTTTTATCTGAGGTTATAGATCAGAGGACTCTGAGGTCGGCATCCTCTTGTCTGGGAACCTAGGTCGGACTTTATTACTCTAAGAAAACCCTTCTTTACTAAGAGGTCGGTACCCCGGCTTATATTGGTCCATATTTTAAATCGGATTTTCAGGGAGCGTACATTCGTCGTCCTATCAACCAGTCCCCCCTACTCTAGTCGAGCTGTAAGATCGAGTAGAGTAAGATTTGTTTACAATCTGACGACCTTGACACAATAGTCCTTGGGATTCCCGTTCCCAGGTAACGAGTTTCCTCGGGCTTCGTGCGCTTTAATATCCACGTCTTTTCCTTTCCTCGCCTCCCAACCGTCGCGTCTATGGTCAAGTCCAAGTGTCAACCTGCTATAGGTCGGATGAGGCGGTGCCAGATCCAAGCCGTTCTTTTACAGGAGGCATCGGACGCTACAGATCGCCCGTTATCTTCTTGATTTTCGCCCTCCTTCTCTATAAATAGGAATCCTCTACCCCCCTCAGCCACTTCCGCTCTTTTTCCTGCCAAATACTAGTGTGAGGGTATTCTGGCGACACTTGCGACCTTGGTTTCCTGCCTCCGGTGGTGCTTCCACTACCTTTCTCCGGCGATCTTCCACCCAATCTCATGGGTATGTTTATCTAAACACCTCTTTACTTTTTCTTTTGGTTTGTTACCGATATTTTCCTTTTCTCCTTCCTCCCTTTTCTTTCTTTTATTATGTCGTCTGCCTCGGATTCTCAGAATCTTTCCAGCCAATCGGCCGTGGACTCCTTTTTAGAAGGTCTATCCTCTTCTGATGGGGACTCGGGGGGTAGGTCGGGGCGAGCTACTGGCTCCTCCCTCTGTCTTAGAGATGAGCCCCTAGGTGATGTAGATTGGTCCGAGCTGGGTGACATCCCTTCTAGCCTTCCCTCTGGCATTCCCCTGATCATTGTAGATCCCCCCTCCCCTCCTCCTATGGACGAAGTAACTGTGACCGGCCTTTTAGCTGATCCATATCAAACGGTCGCAGGAGCGACTCGAGTTCTCCCTCCTCATCCTCTATCTAAGACTAGCTCAGCCGTGCTGGCTAGTTTTATAAAATTTCTTAGACTTCCTCCGGGGTGGGAATTTGTCACGCCTCAGGCTAGTGACACCCCTGATCATCCTCCCCCGGGGCATATTACCTAGTTCGTGGATCAGGTGAGCAGTGGTCTTCGCTTTCCACTCCATCCCTTCCTTGTCTCTCTCTCCGTTAAATACAATCTTCCCCTCAACCAGTTTTCTCCCAACTCTTTTCGTTATATGGTTGGTTTTCTCGTGCTGTGTCATTACAGACACAAGGAACCCGACCTAGGTTTTTCTATTTTTGTTTTGGGCTAAAGAGTTTTAAGGCTCCTTTTACTTGACTTCCCGAAACAACGCCCATTTCTTTACCCACCTCCCTTCCAATGTGAAGGACTGGAGGTCGCGTTTCTTTTTCTTCGGATCCCTACAACTGACTCTTGGGGTTTCCCCACGGAATGGACGCAGGCCACTCCGAGCCAGGATCCTATTCCTAGGCGTAGTTCCATCCGAGCTGCGTGGGTCGAGAAAGTTCGGGAATGGAATGCCATTCCCTACAATGCTTTCCAGCTGACGCAATTTCATGATCTTCTATTCCATTGTGGGCTGAGCTCGAGTCCTTACCCAACTATCCCTGATATTGATAGGCTTTATCGGTTCTTTCCATAGTATAATCTTTGTAATTTTGTTTTTTGGCTATCTCCCTGACCGTTTGCATTGTTTTTCGTAGATCGATTCATGCGGACCTGCCAGTCTGATGCCTCCAAGCCGGTTGAACCAACGAAAGAGAAGGTCCCCAAATCGACGAATCCCCCTAAAGAGAGGGTGGAGGGCTCATCAAAAACTAAGCGGATGCTCCCCTCTCGCCCCAAATCTGGGGTGATTCGCCCCTCCGACCTGGCTCCTACCTTGACCACCGGGCAAAGCCCTGCAAGCTCGTCTCGGCAGCTTCAGGTCACCCAGAGGGCCCCTTCTCCTAGCTCCCCCGCTTCCAAATGGCTGAAGACTGCAGGTCCCCCTGGTCCAGCTATGGAGACCTTTCTCCGTTGCAAGGAGTTTGAGAAATTTCTTCCATATTTCAGCTCCATGATCCCGGCTAGGGATAAACAGGCATTACGAGATGCCGCGTAGGTCCCTCGCTTCGATGCTATGATGATGTATTTTGGGAAGGTATTCCCCTTTTCGCCTTCCTCCCCTTTTTGACTATTTTTATGTTTATTATTACCCTTTGCCGTCCTGATGTGACTTTCTTTTTTGTGCAGTTCTTCGCCACCTTTGTGACCTTTGCAGAAGATCATAAGATCGGCGCTTCGTATTCCTCCTAGCTCACCCGGATGTCAGCCGATCTGGCGGCCGCCCTGGAGGCTAAGTCATATCTCTCGGCTCAGCTTCAGGAGAGGGAATATCGCTTAGATGCTGCCTTAAGAAAAGCTCTGAGCGGGAGGCGGTTTTGGAACGGGCTCAGATGGCCAACGTTCAGCTGAACCAAGAGCTGAAATTTTGGAAGGCCCCGTCTCAAGCTGAATCGGAGAATGTGGGCCAGCTCGAGGCTCAGTTGTCGGAAGCTAAGGCCGAATCTGAGAGGATTGCCCAGCTCGAGGCCCATGCTAAGGCGGAGTTGGAGAAGGTCGCCCAACTCGAAGCTCAGGCTAGAGCAGAGTCAGAAAGGGTCGCCCAGCTGGAAGCTCAATTAGCCGAGGCTAGATCCGAGGGATCATCTTATGAGCGCGGGGTGATGGATGGACGACGTCGATTTCTGACCAGTGATGTTGGTCACTCTTTCCTGGGGGCCTACCGTTCTGCCCTCCTAGCCCGGTATCACAATTCTACCGCTTACCTGGTCAAGCTGGCTCCTGCCGCGACGTAATATTTTGCTCTAACTCGCGCTCGTGAGCAACTAGCTTCTTTGGGCTTTATGGGCGAGCTGGATCGGGATGCTGCATTGAACGGGGCTCCTGTTCCTTCGGGTTGGTCCGGGGACGTGGAAGAATCTCCGGAGGCAGCCTGGTGGGAGGACGCCCTTGGGGAGTCTATAAAGAAATCCGGCCTGGATTTGGAGCTGCCTTCTATCCCTCCTAACTCACCTGTTAAGGCTAGCACTCCCAATCCCGAGGTGACCGGGAGCGACCTTGATGCTTCTCCTTCGTCGCCCCCTCCATCTTCCGAGCCTGTAGTTTAGTCTTTTTAAGTTTTATGTGTAGACATATATTTTTTTTTCTTGTTTCATTGTACTGGCACAACTGTTTTTAATGAAAAGTCTTTTTTTTTTGAGTTGAATACATTTTGGATTTATACGATAGTGATGTGCTTTGTTTCATAGCTTATCTCTGCCAATTCAAGTTAATATAGCTCGACGTCGATTGTAACCTCGATATATCTGAACTTGTTTGAATTAATACGACCACTTCCAAATATAACCCGGCCTTTTCCTAGTATAGCTCCGACTATTTTAAATTTCGCAACATCTTAAATATAACCCGACCACTTCGATCTTTACAAGTTGTAATGGTTTGGTGGTTTTTAGGTTGATTTAACCTAAACTTTTCACCGATCTTTAATATAGGTTGGGTATTTTTAGATAAGTTTTTTGAGTTTAAGGCTGCTGGGATGTTTCCAACTCTTCCGGGTGGGATAGCCTGGACAGGATCCCCCATTTTTTATAGGTCGGCTTGTACTCTACGCTTGAGACTATCTATATATCGGGGCGGTTTACCTTTACCTGAAATCGAGGGTATTTCCCTTAGTCATAGCTTCACAGGGCGGTTCACCATTACTCGGATCCGAAGGCATTTCACCTGATCGGATGTTACAGGGCGGTTCACCCTTACTCGGATCTGAAGGCGTTTCACCTGATCAGATGTCACAGGGCGATTCACCCTTACTCGGATCTGAAGGCGTTTCACCTGATCAGATGTCACAGGGCAGTTCACCCTTACTCGGATCTGAAGGCGTTTCACCTAATCAGATGTCACAGGGCGGTTCACCCTTACTCGGATCTGAAGGCATTTCACCTGATCAAATGTCACAGGGCGGTTCACCCTTACTCGGGTCTGAAGGCATTTCACCTGATCAGATGTCACAGGGCGGTTCACCTTTACTTGGATCTGAAGGCGTTTCACCTGATCAGATGTCACAGGGCGGTTCACCCTTACTCGGATCTGATGGCGTTTCACCTGATCAGATGTCACAAGGCGGTTCACCCTTACTCGGATCTGAAGGCGTTTCACCTGATCAGATGTCACAGGGCGGTTCACCCTTACTCGGATATGAAGGCGTTTCACCTGATCAAATGTCATTTCTAGTTTTACTTGATCAACACATTCAGAGAGATTTTATTTGTAATAGACTTTTATTAAAACAACACAAGCTTTTATCCACACTTCTTCATACAAAATACTTTTTTAAGTGACATATGTTCCAAAGTCTTTTGATGGGATGCCCTTCCATATCCTCGAGCTCATAAGCTCCTCCTGCATAAATTCGGATTACCTTATAAGGGCCCTCCCAGTTCGGCTCCAACTTTCCTGTTTTTCTGAGGGCATCAGCCCGCCTGAGCACCAAATCACCGACTTGGAACTCTCTCTTCCTGACTCTTTTGTCGTGAGCTGCTTTTGTCAGGCTTTTGTATCTTTCAGTTCGTGCTGCGGCCGCTTCCCTTCTTTCTTCTATGGTATCTAATGCCTCCTTCATTATTTCCTCATTTTCCACCTCGTTGAACCATCGAACCCGATGAGACATTTCTCCGACTTCTGTCGGGATGACGGCTTCGGACCCGTATACCATACTGAAGGGTGTTTCCCCCGATGACGATCTAGGTGTGGTCCTGTATGACCATAGTACCGAGCTATGCTCATCCACCCATCCTCCTCCAGCTTTGTCTAAGCGGGTTTTGATCCCTTGCAAGATTGTTCTGTTAGTTACCTCGTTCTGTTAGTTACCTCCACTTGCCCATTAGTCTGCGGGTGAGCAACCGCAGCGAACCTTTGCTTGATATGCATACCCTCGCACCAGGACTGGGTTCTTTTCCCATTGAATTAAGTTCCATTGTCTGAGATAAGTATCTGGGGCGCTCCGTACCTGCAACAAATGTTGTTAAACAGAAAACTTATGATTCTTTGCTCGGTTATGGTGGCCATGGGCTCGGCCTCTACCCACTTGCTGAAGTAGTCTATGGCTACTACTAAGAACTTCCTTCCTCCCGAGCCAGGTGTAAACTGCCCCATGATATCAATTCCCCATTTAGCGAAAGGACAGGGTGCTCCCATGGTAATCATATCTTCAGCTGGGATGTGAATTAAGGGTGCGTGCATTTAACATTTTTGGCACGCTTAACCATCTCCACTGCTTTCTTGCTCATGGTCGGCCAAAAAAACCCAGCTCTTAGTGTTTTGCTAATTAGCGCCCTTCCTTTGGTATGATCACCGCAGCACCCGTCATGGATTTCTTCCAGTATACCCCGCCCTTCTTCTTCCGAAACGCACCGTAGGTATGGACCGAGGTAGGATCTCTTGTATAGTTCATCGTTAATGCAACAGAACCTCGCTGCTCTTTGCACAATTTTCATTCTTTCTTGCCTTTCCTTGGGTAGTTCTGCCCTTCTTAGGTATGCCAATAAAGGAGTTCGCCAGTCTGCCATCTCGTTCACCTCCATCACCTGTTTCATGATGCTACTCCGGGCTACTCCCAAAATCATTATTGTTCGTGAGCAGCAATCCACTAAGGAGCTTCCCATTTTTTCTAGGTAATCAGCTTTTACATTCTCCGCCCTAGGGATATGGATCAACTTCCATTCCCCTAGTTTTTTGGCAGCCTCTCTCACTTCCTCAACATACTTCTTCATCCGATGCTCATTTATCTCAAATTTTCCTTCTACCTGCTGTGTGACCAGCTGAGAATCAGAGTAAGCAATGAGTCGTCGCGCGCCCAAGTCTATCCCCAGCTGCATTCCCTTAACCAGGGCTTCATACTAGGCCCTGTTGTTAGATGCTTTGAAATCGAATTTTATGGCATACTCTAATTGTTCACCCTCCGGGGTAGTAAGGACTATCCCTGCCCGAGAACCACTAGTTGTTGTCGATCCATCCACATGTAATAGCCACTGTCCCTCTGGCGGTGATGGCATGGCCCCCTCTTGGATGAAGTCCGCTAGGGCTTGAGCTTTAATTGCCGTTCTCGGCTCATACTCCATGTCGTATTCCCCCATCTCTACCGCCCACTTCACCAGGCGACCTGACGCATTAGGTCGCCCTAATATTTCTCTTAAGGGCAAGTTGGTTCACAGCTTTATCCGGTGGGCTAGGAAATACGGCCTCAATCGCCGGGCTGTAACTACTAACGCCAGTGCTCCCTTTTCTAGCTCGGAGTAATTCCGTTCTGCTCCTTGCAAAATTCGGCTTGTATAATAAATAGGTTTTTGCTTACTCATTTCCTCTCTTAGCAAGACCAAGCTAACCGCCCCCTCTCCCATGGATAAGTAGAGTACGAGCTCTTCTCCTGGTACTAGTTTGGTGAGCAGAGGCAGCTCGGCCAAATATTCTTTTAATTTTCCGAATGCTGTTTGCGCTTCGGGGGTCCATTCTGTAATACCCGGTTGTAATTCAGTCATTATCATTCAGTAATTTCATTCGGTGATTGTCACCCAGTGGATTTTCACTCAATTATAATCATTCATCAATCATATTCATTCACCGTGTTCACCGTTCGGAAAAACTTCGAGTTGTGTATCGTTATTGTCCATTGTTTCAACTTTCCTCATATGAGTTCGACTTTGTTAGATCACCATTAATTTTTGGTAACTCAAAAAATTCTAAATCTTTGCAATATTATAGAGCATCGAGTTAGCTTTCCAATGGTTCAAACGGTGAGTCAATCGGAGTCCGGACGAGAGAGTTATGGTCGTTTTAGCTCAACCGCTCATTTTTCAGTTTTGGCGATCATCGCTGAACGAACTCGGCCGTGTCCGACACGGCCCGTGCATTTCGTCCGAAAGTGCCGGTTTACGCCTCGTGACCCGACCGTGTCGTCTGCACGGCCGAGTCGAACCCTTCCGGATAAGCTGAGCGATCGCTGAAACACGCCCGACCGTGTCGCCCGCACGGCCGAAGTCATGCCGAGTCAGCCGGACGGAGTCATCGTCGGAGGCCCTCCGCCGCGACCGTGTCAAGCGGGACACGGCCGAGTCCTGTCGCCAATCGGCCGGCCACTATGCGACACACCGCGTGCCGACGCACGGCCGCGTGTCCGGCAGCACCAACTCCCTTAAATTCGCTTTTTTCAAAGATTTCACCATTTTTCCTTTTCTTCACCTTCAACCGAGAGAGTAAGCTTGAGGGAGGGTTTTTCCTTCACAAATCATTTGGGTGTTTGATTTTCTTCATCTCCTTTCGATCGTGAAGCTTGGATAATCAATCTAACGCGTGTTCTTGATTAAAGTACTTGGATCATCAAGAGGTAATTCCTTCAACACTTTGGACTTCGATTTTGTGTTGAGATATGATGTTTTGGACGTTATAATCATGTTATATGAAGGGATATGTATATGATTATGAGTTTGTATAAGGATTCATTGGATTATTGAGGAATTATTCGAGAACACCTTGAAAATCGAGTTGGAATTGGGGATTTTCGACTAATTGTTGTTATAATCACGTATTTGGATATTCATAACGGATTATTGATCGTATTGGAGATGTTTTGTTGGTTTGAAACACTTCTTGGGGGATTTGATATTGGTATATTGAGGTTTGATTGTAAACAATCGGAGTTTGGTCGCAACGTGTTTGATTTAATGCCTCTATGGACTTAGTTTAATCGTATCGACGTTTTGAGTTCGTTATATTCGTGTTTGATTCGTATATTGAACGGATTGTTGGTAATTATATTTATTCAAGGTTGTTCGAGCGACCGATATCTCAATTAGGACGTTGTTCGTGGACGGACATTCTTCATCGTTGTTGTGTAAGTTAATTCTTACTCGGTTAAAAGGATATTCATCCCTTTTGTTGTTGTTCATTCATAATCATAATTCATTCATCATTATATTAATCGTATCAAAACTTGTTGTTATCAATTAATCGTTTGACCATAAGGAGCAGCGGTTCCAATCTTTTCATTGATGTGTCATTTATTTCGTTACCATTCCACCTCGGTGAGTCATTATTCATTTTCGATGTCACTTTTGTTATATCGTGGCATTCCGGGTCATACTGGCGTGCCGGTTGGTATGTGTAGGATTTTCATGTCGGGCACATTATAGTCGTGTGTTGGTTGATGGCCTCACATTGGACTGTGCACACGAGATTGATTGTTTCGTGAGACTGATTAGGTACAAGACCACGCGTGTATTGATCGTTGGTGGCTTGTGCACGGACACATTTCCATCCCGGGCGTAGTGTGGCGCCACCCTTTGAGCCGTACTGTTAGTTGATTCATATAGCATGTTTGATTGCGTATGTTTCGACAGGATATTTCATAATTTCAGATATAATCATGATTGTGTATTTTCAACCCTTGAGGATTGTTGTTCTTTGTAACTGACCCCGTTTGGGGATTTTGTTTTTCAGGTCATGGCAAGGCAAACGCACGGGAATAGCATGTTGATGTCGAGGAGTCCTAGTGATACTAGTAGGGGGCCCCGATCTTTCAGTTATTCATGTTATTGTCCTTTATTTTCCGCTGCAGACTTTCATTTGAATACTCCGTTTCATTCAGTGTTGTGTATTTTATCTTCATATAAAATACACTAGTATTCGGTGTTGTCCTGGTGTGTTGTAACTAAACTCCTCATCGGAGTGATTATTGTTGTAATGTAGTTCATTACTACATTTACCTTGTGTAATTCATTCATTTTCATTTGCCTGGTGGGTCCCAGTTGGGGATCTACGGCACTGTAATATCCGCCTAGTTTGGGGTGTTACAGAGTTGGTATCGGAGAGTGGTTTTGAATACTACCCTCCAAGTCATGTCTCATTTGAAATCATCGTCATCGGACTAGTATCATTGGACTTTCGCGTCACGTGTGACCTGTGCAGATGCCGAGCCAATCGATCAAAGAACCGTAAGACTTCTAACGCCATGGTATAATTTCGCAATAGTCATTCATTCATCATTCATCATTTAACAATCCTCAAACATCATCATTCATTATGATCGGACGATCATATTAACTCATCAATCACTTAATTCATTTCATTACTCGATTAATAATCGGACGATCATGTTAACTCATTAATTACTCAATTCATTTCATTACTCATTGTCAACTGATGATCATATTATCAATCTTGTTAAGTTATTCAAGATAATCATTTCAAGAATTTCATGAGATAATCATTTAACTTCAGTAAATCATTCATATAATCACTAAGTTAGAGCATGTATACTCATTTTCATCATCTCATGACATAATCATAACGTGCTAATCATGCGGGAAATATAATCATTATGCGACCTTCCTACTTCAAGATGGAGAGAGTCGTCAGGATGCACGGGAGAGGCGCGGTGCGGACCGAAACCCGAGAAATAATCACTACCGCCGGAAATCGTGCCGAGGACTCGCTCGATCGAGAAGATGTTCGGGTTGATCCACTCACTTTTATGTGCCATGATGACCCATGTGCGGTTGCTCAATCATCATTGCGCCACTGACCGGATTAATCGAGAGAACTCTCCCGTATGAGACGGCCGCTAAGGAAAGTGCTGAACAACAACCTTCATCTTTCAAGAAGAAATCAACGGCGTAATCAACCCAAAGGCGGTCACCAACCTTCAAGAAGCCTCGTGTGAGCCCTATCGCTTCGAGCGACCTTCTACGGCGCATAATCGTGGATCTCATTCCCGAGCGGCGGTTCGCCATCACCTGTTTCAATTGTGGAACGCTGGGTCATTTCAGCACCGAGTGTCTCAAACCGTCTATCACGTGCTATAATTGTGGGAATTTTGGGCATAAGGCCCATTTTTGCCGAAAGGACTCCAAGTCGGCTCGGTGGCATCTCGGGCCCAAGCAACCAGCGCTTGAATCGATCGCTTTGTCATCGTCGTTTAAGGCAATGGAAGCAAATAGAGTTGGAGCTCGTATTTATCAGACGGGAGCGTCCGGTTCGAGGGCCGGCAGGTCCCAGATTCATATGATGAGGAGGATCGACGATCCGGTGGCCCGAATGATTTCAGGTATACTCGTAATTTTATTTCAACTTGTGTGTACCTTTTGATTCTGGTACGCCGCATTCATTCATTTTCGAATCATGCTTGAATAGACTTATTTCGGGATAGTCCTACTTAATGACCGCGATTGGTTGATGGATCTAATCGTGGTGAATTTATCTTAGGACGATGTAATTTTCGGTATTAGTTGGTTTGATCGTCTCGATACTATCCTCAGTGTTTGTTAGCGTTTGGTCGCTATCTTTCCGTCGTTGGTTGTCGAATGTGTGCTTCAGGGAAGTAATCCCCGTTGTTCCAGTAGAATTTTTATTATGGCGGAAGCAGAGAAATTCCGCAATCGAGCTATTCAATCATTCATTATATCATTTTCATCGATTGGCCTTTCTAAGGCAATCGAGTTATTCAATCATTCCTTATATCATTTCCATCGATTGGCCTTTCTAAGGCAATCGAGTTATTCAATCATTCATTGTATCATTTTCATCGATTGACCTTTCTAGGGCAATCGAGTTATTCAAACATTCATTGTATCATCTTCATCGATTGGCCTTTCTAAGGAAATCGAGTTGTTCAATCATTATTGGTAGCTCTTTTTATCGATTGACCATTCTAGGGCAATCGAAATGTTCAATCATTCGTGGTACCATTGTCATCGATTGACGATGTATTTCCGCAGAGTTATCCGGTTGCCTTCACATAGAGTAAGGGAATTCGGAGTGAGTTGAGCAGACGTCCCCTTTATCGAAGGCACCGTATCGGATGACCACTGTAATGCGGGAGTTGAAGATTCAACTTGAGGAATAGTTCGAGAAAGGTTATCTCCGACCGATCAAGGCCCCCGTGAGGAGCACCCGGTGTGATCTGTCAAGGAGAAGGATGGCTCGTCTCGTGTGTGTATTAATTACTAGGAGTTGAACAGGTGATGATCAAGAGTAGTATCCTTTACCTCGTATTGATGATCTTTTAGATCAACTTCGTGGAGCTTGATTTTCCAAGATCGACTTAAGATCTGGATATCACCGATTGCGGATTCGAGAGTCGGATATCGCGAGGACAACGTTTCATACACGCTATGGTCATTATGAGTTCGTAGTTATGCCGTTCGGGCTAACTATTGCACTGTGGTATTCATGGGGGTTAATGAATCGGGTTTTCATCGACTTTTGGATCGGTTTGTTGTTTTCTTCATCGACGACATTTTGATTTATTCTCGTAGCCGAGAGGAATACGAGGTTCATCTTCATCTGGTTCTCGACGTGTTGAGACGAGAGCAACTTTATGGAAAGTTTTCCAAATTGAGTTACGGAGGTCCGAAGTGACTTTCTCGGACATGTAATTTCATCTGGCGAGTTCGTGTCGACCCTCAGAAGACGGAGGCTATCCGAGATTGGCAACCTCCGAAAGATATTAAGTAAATCCGATGTTTCCTCGGATTAGTTGGTCAATTATCCAACCCACGATCTGGAGCTAGCAACTGTGGTTTTCGCGTTGGAAATTTGGAGTCATTATCTGTATGGCGTTACCTGTCAGATATTCACCAATCATAAGAGTTTAAAGTATATATTTACTCAGAAGGAGTTAAATATGCGACAGAGGCGGTGGTTAGAACTAATCAAGGATTATGATATTGAGATCCTTTACCACCCGGGCAAGGCGAACGTTGTCGCCGATGCCTTGAGTCGTAAGTCCGTGCAGGAGCAGATGCTTGCTCGTTTAACAGTTCAGAAGAAGCTTCAGCAGGAATTCCTTAGACCCGAGATCGAGGTCAGCCCGTAATTCGAGGACAGCTTTGTATGTTAGAGATTTCATCATCTCTTGAGGATGCAATCAGAGAGAATCAGAGTTCAGACCCAGCATTGATGCGCATCCGTGAAGATGTGGCTCAGGGGAAAGCCCCTGGATTCGTGGTCCACGAGGATGGACTTTTGAGGTTTAAGAACCGGTTGTGCATACCGGCGAATGACGAGTTGAAAAACTCTATTTTGAGAGAAGCTCATGCTACCCCTTATTCTGTTCATCTGGGGTCCAGCAAGATGTACAAAGACTTGAAACAAAATTACTGGTGGAGTAATATGAAGCGAGAAGTCGCAGAATTTGTTTCGAGATGCTTAACCTGTCAACAAGTCAAGATGGAACCTCAGCGACCGGCGAGTATGCTGATACCGCTCCCTATTCCAGAATGGAAGTGGGAAGACATTTCTATGGAATTCATCACGAATTGCCGACGAGTCGTCGGGGCATAAATACGATCTGAGTGATCGCGGACTGCTTTACTAATTTAGCTCATTTCCTTGAAATCAAGGATATGTGGAGTCCCAAGAGACTGGCCCAGTTGTTCATCAAAGAGATAGTGAGACTCCACGGTACTCCTTAAAGTATCGTTTCCGATCGTGATGGACGGTTTGTGTCACATTTTTGGAAATCAGTTCATCGTGCTATGGGAACTCAGCTTAATCTCAGTTCTGCCTTTCATCCTCAGTCCGACGGACAATCAGAGAGAACTATTCAGACATTAGAGGACATGTTTAGGGCATGCGTCCTCAATTGGAAGGACGATTGGGAAGCCCAACTACCACTGATCGAGTTCACGTACAATATAGTTGGCCTGCCTCCATTAAGATGGCACCTTACGAGGACTTGTACGGTCGTCGTTGTCGATCTCCTTTGTGTTGGGATGACTTGTCAGAATCAATCGGCACCGAACCCGATATGCTTATAGCCGCCCGGGAGAAGGTAGCTTTGATCAAGAGTCGTATGTTGACAGCTCAGAGTCGACAGAAATCATATGCAGTAAATCGTCGTCGACCACTAGAGTTCGAGACGGGTGACCATGTTTTGGTCAAGGTATCCCAGAGTCGAGGTATTTTCCGTTTCGGAAAACGGGGGAAGTTGAGTCCGAGATTCATTGGACCGTTTGAAATTTTGGATCGAGTAGGCGAGTTAGCTTATCGATTGGCTTTACCTCCGGCTTTGAGCAGGATTCATAATGTGTTTCACGTCTCTCAGTTGCGGAAGTATGTTGCCGACCCGAGTCACATACTTCAGTTCGACGAAATCGAGATCGCGGATGATCATTCGTACGAGGAGCGTCCTGTACGAGTGTTAGAGCGGCGAATCAAACAGTTGAGGAACAAGACGATCCCTTTGGTCAAGATTCAGTGGTCTAGACACGGAGTCGAAGAGGACACTTGGGAAACCGAGGAGAATATGCGGGAGTGTTATCCCGAGTTGTTTGACCCTTAGTTTCGGGGACGAAACTCTTTTAAGGGGGGTGTATGTAATACCCGGTTGTAATTCAGTCATTATCATTCAGTAATTTCATTCGGTGATTGTCACCCAGTGGATTTTCACTCAATTATAATCATTCATCAATCATATTCATTCACCGTGTTCACCGTTCGGAAAAACTTCGAGTTGTGTATCGTTATTGTTCATTGTTTCAACTTTCCTCATATGAGTTCGACTTTGTTAGATCACCATTAATTTTTGGTAACTCCAAAAATTCTAAATCTTTGCAATATTATATAGCATCGAGTTAGCTTTCCAATGGTTCAAACGGTGAGTCAATCGGAGTCCGGACGAGAGAGTTATGGTCGTTTTAGCTCAACCACTCATTTTGATTTTGGCGATCATCGCCGACGAACTCGGCCGTGTCGTCCGACACGCGGCCGTGCCGTACTCGTCCGGAAAGTGCGAAGTGTCGCCTCGTGGACCCGGCCGTGTCGCAGCACGGCGAGTCGAACCCTTCCGGATAAGCGAGCGGCTGACACGCACGCCGGCCGTGTGCAGCGCACGGCCGAGTCATGCCGAGTCATTGCCGGACGGGTCACTATCGGGAGGCCCTCCGCACCGCGACCGTGTCAAGCAGGACACGGCCGAGTCCTGTCGGCCAATGCCGGCCGGTATGCGACACGACCGTGCCGATCGGCACGGCCGTGTCCGGCACGATCAACTCCCTTAAATTCGTCTTTTTCAGCATTTCACCATTTTTCCCCTTTTCTTCACCTTCAACCGAGAGAGTAAGCTTGAGGGAGGGTTTTTCCTTCACAAATCATTTGGGTGTTTGATTTTCTTCATCTCCTTTCGATCGTGAAGCCGGATAATCAATCTAACGCGTGTTCTTGGATTAAAGTACTTGGATCATCAAGAGGTAATTCCTTCAACACTTTGGACTTCGATTTTGTGTTGAGATATGATGTTTTGGACGTTATAATCATGTTATATGAAGGGATATGTATATGATTATGAGTTTGTATAAGGATTCATTGGATTATTGAGGAATTATTCGAGAACACCTTGAAAATCGAGTTGGAATTGGGGATTTTCGACTAATTGTTGTTATAATCACGTTTTTGGATATTCATAACGGATTATTGATCGTATTGGAGATGTTTTGTTGGTTTGAAACACTTCTTGGGGGATTTGATATTGGTATATTGAGGTTTGATTGTAAACAATCGGAGTTTGGTCGCAACGTGTTTGATTTAATGCCTCTATGGACTTAGTTTAATCGTATCGACGTTTTGAGTTCGTTATATTCGTGTTTGATTCGTATATTGAACGGATTGTTGGTAATTATATTTATTCAAGGTTGTTAGAGCGACCGATATCTCAATTAGGACGTTGTTCGTGGACGGACATTCTTCATCGTTGTTGTGTAAGTTAATTCTTACTCGGTTAAAAGGATATTCATCCCTTTTGTTGTTGTTCATTCATAATCATAATTCATTCATCATTATATTAATCGTATCAAAACTTGTTGTTATCAATTAATCGTTTCAGTCATAAGGAACGACGGTTCCAATCTTTTCATTGAGCTGTCATTTATTTCGTTACCATTCCACCTCGGTGAGTCATTATTCATTTTCGATGTCACTTTTGTTATATCGTGGCATTCCGGGTCATACTGGCGTGCCGGTTGGTATGTGTAGGATTTTCATGTCGGGCACATTATAGTCGTGTGTTGGTTGATGGCCTCACATTAGACTGTGCACACGAGATTGATTGTTTCGTGAGACTGATTAGGTACAAGACCACGCGTGTATTGATCGTTGGTGGCTTGTGCACGAACACATTTCCATCCCGGGCGTAGTGTGGCGCCACCCTTTGAGCCGTACTGTTAGTTGATTCATATAGCATGTTTGATTGCGTATGTTTCGACAGGATATTTCATAATTTCAGATATAATCATGATTGTGTATTTTCAACCCTTGAGGATTGTTGTTCTTTGTAACTGACCCCGTTTGGGGATTTTGTTTTTCAGGTCATGGCAAGGCAAACGCACGGGAATAGCATGTTGATGTCGAGGAGTCCTAGTGATACTAGTAGGGGGCCCCGATCTTTCAGTTATTCATGTTATTGTCCTTTATTTTCCGCTGCAGACTTTCATTTGAATACTCCGTTTCATTCAGTGTTGTGTATTTTATCTTCATATAAAATACACTAGTATTCGGTGTTGTCCTGGTGTGTTGTAACTAAACTCCTCATCGGAGTGATTATTGTTGTAATGTAGTTCGGTACTACATTTACCTTGTGTAATTCATTCATTTTCATTTGCCTGGTGGGTCCCAGTTGGGGATCTACGGCACTGTAATATCCGCCTAGTTTGGGGTGTTACACATTCGAACTTGTTCCCTTTTCTTAAGAGTTTAGAAAATGGGAATCCCTTCTCGGCCGAGCGTGATATGAACCGGCTCAGCCCCGCTATTCTTCCTGTTAGTATCTGGATATCCTTGATATTTTTTGGAGGATTCATTTGCAGCACTGCCTTGACCTTTTCCGGGTTGACCTCGATTCCTTGTTCTGTGACTACATATCCCAGGAATTTTTCCGATTTTACTCCAAAAGAACACTTTGATGGGTTGAGCTTCATTCCGTACGTGCGCAGGTTTTCGAACGTCTCTTCTAGGTCTCTGATATGCTCTCCTGCCTTTACGCTTTTTACTAGCATGTCATCCACGTACACTTCCATATTTCTGCCGATTTGGGATCTAAAGATTCTGTCAACCATCCTTTGATATGTGGCTCCTGCATTTTTTAACCCAAAAGGCATGCGTACATAACAAAAACTTCCTTTTGATACCACAAAACTAACCCTCTTTCTATCCTCGGGTGCGAGAGGAATCTGATAATATCCCTGAGAAGCATCCATCATACTGAGCAACTCGCACCCCGAGGTTGAATCCACTAGTTGATCTATGCGGGGTAACGGGTAGTGATCCTTTGGACATGCTTTATTTAGGTCCCGGAAGTCCATGCACATTCTCCTCTTCCCCTGGCCTTTTTCCACCATGACAGCGTTGGATAGCCACTCCGGAAACTGGATCTCCGTTATGTGTCCAGCTCGAAGGAGCTTGTCAACTTCTTCCCCAATGATCCCATCCATCTCCGGCCCAAAATGCCTCCTCTTCTGCTTTACTGGTCTTACGGTTGGGTCGATGTTTAACCTATGCTCGGCAACCGTTGGGCTGATTCCCACCAGATCCTCAGCTGCGAACGCGAAAATGTCCACAAATCTCCTTAGCAGGCCGATAAGGCTTTCCTTTATCCCATCGTCTAACCGACTTCCCACGCAAGTTTTTGTTTCTGGCTTTCCGGGAACCAATTCTATTTCTAGCAACTCCTCGTTGGGCTTGACGCCTTCTTCCTCAGCTTCCTCGGGCGCCTTTGATTGTTTATTCTTCTTAAACTCTGGATCCGGGCCTCCTAGCTCGGACGTCCTCTTTCCGCGCTGCACTCCCTGTTTTACCGTTGTCTGGTAACAAGATCGAGCTACAAACTGATCCCCGACCACTTCCCCTACCTCACCTCCTACGGGGAATTTTACTTTCATGTGTGCGGTAGAGGCCACTGCTTCGAACTTGTTGAGTCCCGGTCATCCTAGAATGGCGTTATAGGCCGATTTGGTGTCCACCACTAAAAACCTGAGCGTCTTGACCTTCCGATGAGGCATCCGACCTAGTGCTACCGGAAGCACCACTTCTCCAACCGGTTGCACCTCGGTCATGCAGAACCCGTAAAGCGCGGTATCTACTTTCTTTAATTCCACCTCCAGGTTCATCTGTTTGAAACAGTCATAGAATAAGATGTCTACCGAGCTTCCCGTATCGATAAATACTCTTTGCACATCGTAACTGGCGATCTCCGCGGTGATGACAAGCGCGTCATTATGGGGCGCATGTATCCCGTTATAGTCCGCGGGGCCGAACTGAATGATAGGCCCGCTGCCTACAGTGGCGACCTCCTTGAACTGATGACACCTAGCCTTTCGCGCATGGGCTTTCCTAGCCTGATTAGAGTTTCCGTCGGTTGGTCCTCCTGATATCATGTGGATTACTCCTTTCTTAGCTGGGGGAGCAGCGGGTCCTCGAGGGGCTTCTCTTTTCATCCCCGTCCCCCCTTGGGGCATGGGTGGTTGCCTCCGACCTCCATTCCTCTGCTGATATGTGAACTCCATTAGATGCCCCGCTCGGACCAACCTTTCGATCTCGTCTTTAAGGTGCTTGCACTCATCTGTTTTATGCCCATAATCATTGTGGAATCGACAATAAAGCTCTGATTTCGGCTGGGTGGGCCTATTAGGACGAGATGCAGGCCAATCGATAACCCTGTTCATCTTATCTTCAACTGCTTCCAAAACCTGAGCTCTCCTCATTGTTAATGGGCTGTATTGGTCAAATCTTGGTCGCCTTAGAACGGTATCGCTCTTCTTTTGGTCTATTTTTCCCCGCGGCATTTCCTCCCGAGGTAAATTTCCTTGAAAGGTATATTCCTCGCGCCGTACCAATCTGCTAGACCCCCTTTCCCCATCTTCGGGCTTTTCTTGCAATTCTTCCATATCCTTCTCGGTTTCCTCAACATTAATGTATTTCGAACATCAGGCTAAGACCTCGTCATATGTTCTGGCTTGTTTTTTAGCTAATGAGGTGCGTAGCACTCCAGGCCTTAGTCCCTGCGTCAAGGCACTAGTTTTTACCTCTTCACACGACGGGGGTACCTCCAGACATGCCTTTGTAAATCGGGTCACATAAGCTCTCAGCGCTTCTCCGGAGTGCTGCTTGATACTGAACAAGGACATGAAGGTCTTTTGATGTGCCCTGGCGCTTGCAAAGTGAGTCAATAATGCGGAGCTGAAAGTTATGAAGCTGGTGATTGACCCAGTGGGTATCTGGTGGAACCAATCCTGAGCTGACTCTGCCAGTGTTGCGAAATTCGGTGAACGCAAGTGCACGTTGTCGTAAACAAGTAATAAAGAGATGAGTAAGATATCGTTCCCACGAGGACTGACTTACTAATTACCGATTTATGTGTATTCTAATTTTATTTGAACTATCGAATTTAGAGGTGCAAGAATAATTAATAAAAGAATAAATAATGAAAACGATTGTTCGAAGAAAGAGAATCAAATAAGGAATTAATCTAGGATTGTGAATCCAGCTCGGTTTATCCGAATTACTCTTGATTATATGAATTTAATAAATTCCCAATTTATTGAAGGCAAAGATTGCTAAAATACTCTACCGCCTCTCCCGAGGTCAATAGAATTTTTTAAGGCGAATAACACACTCTATTCCTAGGTGAATTAATTCGACAATAGGCAAAAGTACGAAATCTCCAGAAAAGCCACGTAATTCCTATGAGTATATTCCTATCTCACAAGATAAAACGGTTCTCACCAATTTTTCCTACCAACTCTCCTCTCCCAATTCGAGTTGCGTAATCAAAACAATTCAATTATAGGCCACACAATTGAAAGCATTAAGAATAATTGGAGAAAACTCAATAAGAAAAGGGAATTATATTGATAATGCAAAATCAAAAGTTAATTCATCAAAACCTCGGTTTCATCAAAATCCTAGAATAGGGTTCTAGCCTGACATGCTAGAAAATAAAAATACAAAAAGAATTAAAGAAATCATAGAAATCAAACGCATACGAAGAACTTGGATTCCTCCGTTCTCTAGCTTCCGCTCTCTGCTCCTTTGTGTTTTCTGCTTCTTCTCAATGATCCGCCGATGATTCTCCAAATCCCTTGATTCAGACCTTTAATCCCTATTTATAACCATCCTTCATCTCCAAAACGCGTCCGTGGATTAGGTCGAAAATGGGCTTCAGAAACGGCAACGAAACGCGAAAAACACATCAAAACCGCCCCGCGGGCCGCGGCTCACTTAAACTGTGCCGCGGCCCCTAATGCTCAGCGCCTATACCTGGGCGCCCTTTTTTTTTCATGGGGCGCGGCTCAGCTTCAACGTGCCGCGGCCCCCGGTACAGCGTGCTCGGTGCTTGCTAGTCACCTTCGTGTGCCGCGGCTCATTTGGTTCGTGCCGCGGCCCCAGGCCAAAAATTGTCGTTTCAGCCCGTTTTTCGCCGTTCGAGCTTCCGGACTCCAATTTCCTACAAAACATATAAAGATAGTGCATTAAAAGCTCATTTATGCATGTTTAGACTTAAAATGAATATGAAATAATGATAAATAAGCGTATAAAAATACGCTTAACAAATACCCCCAAACTTGAGCCTTTGCTTGTCCTCAAGCAAAAATCAATTTCCAAATAAAAAGTATCGTGAATGATCGTGCAAATCCATAGTGCTCAACTTAATCAATACTACCCTGAAAATCTCAAAGAATAATACGAGTATCGTAATAGTGAGTCACATCAAGGACACTGATTCCACAAAGTACCCATTTTTAGTGCTAATCAATCGTTTATGAAGAAAATCAAGCTCAAAGATTAACAAGCGTGAATTTAACCGACCGCCAATACGAAGGGTTAGAGTAAACAAGCCAACTCGCCCAGCCCCACAGTCTAGTGGCAAAATTCAAGAGTTTCATCATCAAAATTACTCCTCGGACAGCATTCCCTTATATATAATCAAAATAAAGATTCGAGTTAACCACTTGGTTCGGATCTCGGGATAATCCTAGGGTGGATTTCCATTCTCATGTATTGGGGAACCGTTTGACGTAAAAGACACTCATGGGGCACATGGATGCTTCTAGTTCCTAAGTCCCCCTCTACAGCGGAGAAAAAACTCGAATAGCAATTCCCGCATGTCAAGGTTGCTGTTTTACGCGAGAGTAAACAATGGGTCACGTGAATACCCCCGGTTACTAGGCTTCCCATCATCGGTAATGCGATATTTCTAAACCATTAGTCTATTCAGGGTTGTCGTTTTACGCGAGAGTAAATAACGGGTCACGTGAATACCCCCGGTTACTAAACTTCCCATCACAGAATATGTATAATATCTCGACTTTTTGGGAAAAACTGTCCGACGCTAAACTCACTTTAAGTGCTCACAAGACTTATGTTACTGGATGACTAGCTACGCGAAAAGTATAACCAAACGTATAGACAACGATTTGAAACACGTATGTCTCCTTTCTTATCTGCTAAGATTTCTACAAAAACGAAAAATATAGATCTAAATGAATACTCAGAGGAAACAAATATCGCTGCTTCTTCAAAGAGAAATCAGTATCATAACATCAGTTTTACACAAAGAAGCACAAAAAATTCAAGAATGCAAATAAAAACAAGACAAGCAAGGCTAGCGTCAAACATAACGAAAACTAACGAAAAAATGCAAACGAAAAAGTAAGAAGCAACTGAAAGTAAACCCCCACCCCCCAACTTAGGACGTACATTGACCTCAATGGACATAGATAATAATATGCAATAAGAGAAAAGGTCAAGTACTCCCCCAATGTCTGCTCATGAACTGGTGCCGGCCTCGTCCGGCGAGGAGGGTGGTGTGGTTGGCCTAATTGGTGAAATGAATGGCCCGTCCGGGTGCAGTACATGGATCGTCCACGCATCAAGGTAATCCTGGTGGTAAGCATCCCTCGCCGCCAAGCGCCTCTCCTCACGTCGGTTGGCCCGGCGGGCCTGCTCTCTCATCTCCTCCCGGACAGCAGCAAGGAGGCTCTCTCTCTGTCCGCATCTCCTCTCTAATGGCAGCTAGGTGACCCTCTCTCTCTCCTCATCTCCTCTCCTAGGCCGTCAAACATCGCCTGGAGGTGCTCTCTATCGGGCGGCGGGCTGGACTCTGCCTGCCCATGTGTCAGAAGAAGAGGCTCGAGGGACTGCTCATGTGCCTCGTCAAGAAGAAATTCTCGTCCCCGAGCATGTGCCGGCGCTTCACCCCACTGGTCAAAGTGAGTAATGATGCGATGATCTATCGGACCCTGGGGTGCTACCTTCGGCTCATCATCCGACCAAGTCATGCCCGACTGGCGGCATAGAGCGCAAATGAGAGAGGGGTGCTTCAGCCCTGTCTTGGCCCCTCCTTGAATGCACTGAAGGATAGATCGGACCATATGAGGGGCCACATCGAATCTGAGCCCGGAAGTGATAGCATATAGCAGTCGGGCACGAGAGAGTAAGACTGAGCGAATCTGCGAGGTAGGATCGACCCGTGCACAGAGGAAGTATAACCAGGCTCGCCCGAGCCGACTGAGGCGCGAGCTCGTAAAATAGAAGGCGGAAGAACCCGGGGCGCGCGTCTCCCAGATGGAACCGGGCTGTGTGAGTGTCGTAAGCAGAGCCTCCCTCGTGAGGCTACTCATACTCCGCGTAAATGCCGTCTCATCCACCACTGGCAGCTCATATAATCTCCGAATTGCAGCCACTGAAAAATCCACAGTATGGCCTCGGACGACGACCTGAGTCCAAGTATCTGATTGCGGTATCATCTGCCCTGCCCGAATATGTCGCAGTAGAGCACTAGCGTAAAACTCCTGGACGATGGAGATCACAGCCGGCTCGGGAGGCACAGTGAGACGATCCCACCCCATCTCGTCTATCATAGTCAGAAGCTCACCGTCCTGGGGGGCGGGAGTGAATCCCCGCTTCGGGATTATAGGTCGAGGTCGGATTTTTTCATTGAATATTTTGTGAATTTCTGGATCGAAGAATTGATGAGACTCCAAATTGGCTCGGCTCTGTGAAGTCTCCCCCCTTGTGGGGGACGATTGTGTCCTATCCCTTGTGCTAACCTTCCTTTTTCTAGCCATGGCGAGTTTCTGAAAAAATAAACACCGGAAATTAAGCAACCTTTAAGGAACATTACACCACTCTCGACTTAAAATACACGAAACGTGAATATAGAGTCTTGCATCATTGACGAGGAAATTTTGGCTGAGCTTTCAAGTTTAAGCATGATGTAAGGGTTGGGGTACAATGTAATCCGATAATATAATTCGTTGCATATAGTTTTAAAAACGTTTGGCTCAAAGTTTTTCATTGACGCATTTCATCAAACACTTAACATGCATAGGTTTAAATGAAGAACAAACATGACAATGGCTTAATCCAATCCCCAAAAATAACAACCTCAATCGATAGTCATGAGAAAAACGACAAATAACATCAACAATTATACATAATCACAAATACCATCACAATCAATCACCATATTCACCATATTCCAACTCAATCTTTGATAGAACTTTAAAAAAAACTAACACATATTCATCATCGAATGAATAATAATACCTTACTTTTCAAATCATGTATCAATTAGGATTAAGAGATTGAGAATTACCTGACTTGGATTGAAGTATGCAAGAAGAAGAAGAGTTGAGAAGAGGTTCGGCCGAGTGCTGCGCGAAGGAAGGGAAAGAACTTACCTGGTGTGCCGGCCGATCGAGTATATGAAGGATACCTGGGCTGTTGAACTTCCGAACAGGGGCCGCGGCACAACTTAAGTGATCCGCGGCCCAGAGTACAGCCTCCTGGGCGTGTTTGTTCTTTTTGCCGTGTGCCGCGGCTCAGCATATGGGTGCCGCGGCTCGTAGTGTTAGTGTGCCGCGGCTCATTTGGTCCGTGCCGCGGCACAGCGTACAGGAAGTTTAGCCCCCTTTTTTCGACTTGTGTGTGCCGCAGCTCACTATCCTTGTGCCGCGGCTCAGGGTTAAATTTTCCCCTGGGATATTCCTGCACAGAATTTTCAAAGGAAAACACTTAGAACGCGAGAGATAAGCATATCAAAGCAAAAATGACGAAAAACATAGACTCTAAAATGAAAGAAAACACTGAAAAATGAAAATCTACAACTAATACTCGGGTTGCCTCCCGAGAAGCACTAAGTTTATAGTCTTCAGCCGGACTTTTTGAAGATCAATTCGCATTTCGCAAAGACCATTTGGACTCCGCACATTCCATCGAACCGTTATTACGTGATTTAAATTGTTGACCACTAAATTTCAACCGTTCGACTTTTGGTTTGGATATCCAACGTTCTTTGCGAAATGGCTTTAACAATAGTAGCCTCCCAAAACACCCATTTTGCAGTTGACTTGGTACTCGTTTGACATCCGGCTTAATTTTCAACTCCATGGGTGAACTTATGACAGCATGCGAATTTTTTTGATGGTGGATGAACGGATGTTGAAGACGACATATTTAACTGCTTAAGATACATGATTCGCTCTTCATTTATCTTAGACGTTGGAGCATCTAAAGCGGATTCTGAACATTTCGACCGGCAACTCTCCTGGTCTGTGTCTTTCTTAAAGATGTCAATTTGTGAACACTTCTAGACCTTGCTTGGACACGGGAGAGATCGAAACACCTTGAATGTGACTTGCTCATCTTCAACCCAAAGTATTAATTTCCCCTCCTGAACATCAATAAGGGCCCTTCCGGTAGCTAAGAACGGTCTACCCAATATAATCGGAATCTCATGGTCTTCTTCCATATCAAGCACAATGAAATCAGCAGGGAAAATGAATTTATAGACCTTGACCAAGACATCTTCGATTACCCCTCTCGGGTACTTGATGGATCTATCGGCTAGTTGTAAAGAGACCGTAGTAGGTTTCGCTTCCCCAATTCCTAGCTTCTTGAAAATAGAAAGAGGCATGAGATTAACGCTAGCGCCGAGATCACATAATGCTCTATCAAAATTCAAGTTCCCAATAGTGCATGGTATAGTGAAGCTTCCTGGATCCTTCAATTTAGGAGGGAGCTTTCTCTACAAGATTGCACTGCACTCTTCAGTTAGTGCCACCGTTTCATATTCCTCGAGCTTCCTTTTGTTAGATAAGATTTCTTTCATGAACTTTACATAGCTCGGCATTTGTTCCAAGGCATCAGCAAATGGATTGTTGATGTGTAGTTTCTTGAAGACATCGAGAAACTTGGAAAATTGTTTGTCCAATTTTTGATTTTGCAATCGCTGTGGAAACGGGACGGGTGGCACATAGGCTGTCGGATTATCTGGAAATAGTTTCGAGCTCTTAGAAACTCGTGATTCTTCAGATGCCGAATTTTTCTTCCCCTCATCTTCATCTTTCTTTTTGTTCTGCCTGGGCTGCTCACACACTTCCTTCCCGCTTCTCAAACTAATGGCATTAATACTCTCTCTGGGGTTCGTCTCAGTTGTACTTGGCAAGGTACCCTCAGGGCGAGCTGTTAACACATTTGCTATTTGGCCCAATTGGACTTCCAAGTTGTGAATAGAAGCGGAATGGTTTTGCAAGGTTGCTTCCGTACGGGTCATGAACTGACTCGTATTTGCTGCCAATTTCGCCATTGCTTCCTCTAGAGAGATCTTTGGAGCGGGAGGAGGTTGCTGTTGGTGTTGAGCAAACTGAGGTTGGTTTAAGTTTTGTCCGTTCTTCCATGAAAAATTTGGGTGATTTCGCCACCCCGGATTATATGTGTTGGAATACGGATTATTTTGCCGATTCCCGTTCCCCACGAACTGAGCTTGTTCCATCGGGGGTTGCTCGAAAGGGTTTCCGAATTGGCATTCCGCGCTAGGATGAGAGCCGTTGCACCAATTACATGATTCAGTGGTAACAGGGGAAGGAGCATGTGAAAAGGCTTGAAGTTGCTGAGTCAGTGCTGCGACTTGTGCTGATAGTGCATATATTGGATCATTGTTGTAGATTTCCGTTACTCGCTTCGGGATCACTCGTTCGGAAGGCCACTGATAAGCATTTGCAGCCATCACTTCCAATAGAGAGTGGGTTTCGGCCATCGTTTTTCCCATCAACGCTCCTCCAGCGGCTGCATCAACAAGAGTGCGTGTAGAAGCACTCAATCCGTTATAGAACGTCTGAATTTGTAGCCAGTCCGGTAGGCCATGGTGTGGGCATCTCCGTAATAAATCCTTGTATCGCTGCCAAGCTTCGTGCAGCGATTCCATATCAAATTGTCCGAAAGTGGTTATCTCGTTCCTAAGTCTCGCTGTCTTCGATGGTGGGAAGAACTTAGCCAGGAAGGCTTGTGCTAATTCTGCCCAAGTCGTGATAGAGCCCGGCGGTAATGAATTCAACCAAAACTTGGCTTTGTCCCTCATAGAGAAAGGGAAAAGTCGTAGACGAATAGCATCATCGGTAACACCGTTATTCTTGAAGGTGTCACATATCTCGAGAAATGAAGCGATGTGCGCGTTGGGGTCATCGTTTACCAGTCCACAAAACTGGCTTTCTTGCACCATCTGAATAATAGCCGGCTTGATTTCGAAGTTGTTCGCTTGGATGGTTGGACGCCGAATCCCCGAAAAGTTTGCATTGATTTGTGGCATAGCGTAATCACGAAGTGCCAATGCCGGTTGAGCTTACTGAATGGGGTTGTCTACTCCGTGATTTTCCATGTTATCAGCCATGGTGTCTTTTGTTGGTTGCTCACGCTTTTCCTTATTGTTTTTCCGAATAGTGCGCTCGAGTTCGGTATCCAAAGGTAGTAGGCCTTCGTTACCGAATTTTCTCATGCACTAATCAGAAATTCCTGAAAGGAAAAAAAAGAATAAGAATTACACAAAAAATAATAATAAAAAAAATGTTCAAACTAAGACTAGAAATACTGAAATCGATATTAGTAAATTAATCAGTCCCCGGCAACGGCGCCAAAAACTTGTTGTGAAATTCGGTGAACGCAAGTGCACGTTGTCGTAAACAAGTAATAAAGAGATGAGTAAGATATCGTTCCCACGAGGACTGACTTACTAATTACCGATTTATGTGTATTCTAATTTTATTTGAACTATCGAATTTGGAGGTGCAAGAATAATTAATAAAAGAATAAATAATGAAAACGATTGTTCGAAGAAAGAGAATCAAATAAGGAATTAATTTAGGATTGTGAATCCACCTCAGTTTATCCGAATTACTCTTGATTATATGAATTTAATGAATTCCCAATTTATTGAAGGCGAAGATTGCTAAAATACTCTACCGCCTCTCCCGAGGTCAATAGAATTTTCTAAGGCAAATAACACACTCTATTCCTAGGTGAATTAATTCGACAATAGGCAAAAATTACGAAATCTCCAGAAAAGCCACGTAATTCCTATGAGTATATTCATATCTCACAAGATAAAACGGTTCTCACCAATTTTTCCTACCAACTCTCCTCTCCCGATTCGAGTTGCGTAATCAAAACAATTCAATTATAGGCCACACAATTGAAAGCATTAAGAATAATTAGGGAAAACTCAATAAGAAAAGGGAATTATATTGATAATGCAAAATCAAAAGTTAATTCATCAAAACCTCGGTTTCATCAAAATCCTAGAATAGGGTTCTAGCCTGACATGCTAGAAAATAAAAATACAAAAAGAATTAAAGAAAGCATAGACGAAGAACTTGGATTCCTCCGTTCTCTAGCTTCCGCTCTCTGCTCCTTTGTGTTTTCTGCTTCTTCTCAATGATCCGCCGATGATTCTCCAAATCCCTTGATTCAGACCTTTAATCCCTATTTATAACCATCCTTCGTCTCCAAAACGCATCCGTGGATTAGGTCGAAAACGGGCTTCAGAAACGGCAACAAAATGCGAAAAACACATCAAAACCGCCCCGCGGGCCGCGGCTCACTTAAACTGTGCCACGGCCCCTAATGCTCAGCGCCTATACATGGGCGCCCTTTTTTTTCAAGGGCCGCGGCTCAGCTTCAGCGTGCTGCGGACCCCGGTACAGCGTGCTCGGTGCTTGCTAGTCACCTTCGTGTGCCGCGGCTCATTTGGTTCGTGCTGCGGCCCCAGGCCAAAAATTGTCGTTTCGGCCCGTTTTTCGCCGTTCGAGCTTCCGGACTCCAATTTCCTACAAAACATATAAAGATAGTGCATTAAAAGCTCATTTATGCAGGTTTAGACTTAAAATGAATATAAAATAATGATAAATAAGCGTATAAAAATACGCCTAACAGTCAGCGTAGCCAGGAATGCTCTGCAACTCACGGCATCCGAATATCGGTGTAGTACCGCCATGTTTTCGAATCGGTATAAATGTCGGTAGGATCTGAGAGTCCATCGTAGGTGAAGGTGACAACCCTAAACCCATATGGGAGCTCGGCCTGCAGTATGCCTTCCGAAAAGGGATGGCCTGGATGACTCTCCATGTCCTTCCCCGCAACCCTCTGTCGCAACTCCTCCAGCTCGTATTGCAAACTGGATATCAAGGGATCCAGCATTTTTTCCTGTCTATATCGCTCCCATATTCTTGGATAACTCTCCCCATGCTCTTCCTGCTGATCAATTTCCTCCGGCCCATCCGAAAGGATGGGTATTACTTTTCGTGGTATTCTTTGCTTTTCGACCTCCCGACTCTTCTGGATCGCATTGGCGATTATGTCGGATAAGGCTTCCTTCGTCAGTGTGATTGTGCTTGGTGCATCTTCTTCTACTGGGGTGACAGGTGTTTTTTCAGAGTCGATTCTCCACCCGCAGCTGCTAGTTCCTCTTCTAAATTTCGGGGTATCAACTCCCCTATTTTCTTCTGGTTCATTTCTTCCGCCATTACTGACCTCACGTCTCAGCTCAAAGTGACTCGATGTCACAATTCCCACAGACGGCACCACTTGATGTAACCGAGCTGATCGGCCACCAAGAACCGGGTTAATCTCAGGAGTTTAGCTAAGAAAACCCAAATGTATGAAGTACTGCCTTTTTCTCTCTCTAAAATATGCTGTAATCTCCGAATTCTCCTCTTTCAAGGAAAACCCCCTCCCCCTTTTATAGAAGGGATAGGCGCCTATTCTCTAAGATCTTCCCTGATTTTTAGTGAAGATCCCGGACATCCAGGGATTCAGGCTGCGATTTCCCATCCCTGGATTTCCGGGATTGCAAAGTATGGGCTCTCAGTCCCCGAATCTCAGGGATTCTGTCAGGTGAGTCAAGATCTCCCTTCCCGAGAGTTCGACCTTCGTGAGCCCGGAGAGACCTTAGGTCGGCTCATATTATAAAGGATCACTTAGGTCGGGACATTCTTATTCAAATCCGTAGGTCGGAGAGACCTTCGAGGTCGGCAACCTTTTAACAGATGTCACAGGTCAGCGGGGCATCCGAGGTCGGCGCCCTTTTATCTGAGGTTATAGATCAGAGGACTCTGAGGTCGGCATCCTCTTGTCTGAGAACCTAGGTCGGACTTTATTACTCTAAGAAAACCATTCTTTTCTAAGAGGTCGGTACCCCGGCTTATATTGGTCCATATTTTAAACCGGGTTTTCAGGGAACGTACATTCGTCGTCCTATCAAGTCTATATGTTCTCAATGTATAAGTTCGTATATATAAGTTCATCATCTGTATGAAATAGCTCATACACTATTGAATTACACGAAATAACAAATATGAGTTTGCATACGATGTCATGTAGTTGTTAATGTATGACCAAGCAATTTTAGAATCACAAAACATCCATATCGATAACACATTCAATCAAATTGGCCAAAAAAACTAAAAAGTTCATGTGCACACGATGGATAGTCTCATCGTGTGCATGATCATGGCTGCCATCGTGTGCAACCATCGTGTGCAGCCATCGTGTGCAGTTCAGCCATCGTGTGCAGCCATCGTGTGCGCCATCGTGTGCGAATGAACTCCTCAAAAAAAGTCTGGCGATAAAATATAGTTGCATACCTTCTTTATGAACTCAGGAGCACAATAAACGAAGTCTTATTAGAACGTCAACTTCTTTTTTTTCGCAAAATCGTGTGATTTTTACAAGGATTTTAAAAGACCCATTTAGACATTAAATTTTAGTTGTTGGATTCGGTAGTTAGTTATGGAGAAGATGATGAAAGAAAAAAAAAAGGAAAAAGAAAAAGGGTTTAAATTAAATAAAATACAAAAAGAAAAGAAATTCAACTTCACTGACTTTTGGAAGACATTTTAGTCTTTTTAAGTAAAATGGTATCAAAAACTTACACTCTTATGAATGAGGATATATAACTTGTCAATTTTATCGTTTGGTATTAAAAAATTGATTCTCACTTAAATTATACATTTCCTAATTTTATATATTTTTGGATATATATTTCTAAAACATATAAAAGCAATTAATTTAATAAACATTGTATGAGTAAGAACTAATTTTGAGAGAATAAAAATAATTTAAGTAATTCACGTGAATAGATACTTATTTTAATCATCTTCAAATTTTAATCATTTAGAAAAATAAAGATAGTCATGTACAAAATGCATAAATTATTTGATTGTGCTACCGCAACAATAATTTATTTTCAAAAAAATTAGGTTTTATTTTTTAATTTATTAAATGATGCGTATTTGTACTATTTTGGTACAATTTATATCCTAGCATTTATACATAATTCAGTAATTTTAATATTTTAGATGTTATAATTACTGATTTTACTAATCCATAGATATCTTCTTAACACATATAAATATATAACTTTTGATAATATCATATTAATCAGTAGAGTCATCTTCAGAAAAGAAATTTTTCAGAGAATACAAATTAATTATCAATCATTCTGAATATAACTTGGATAATTATTTAAACTATTTTAAAACTTGGATCTTTCAAAATGAACAGTGCAGATGAGGAAAAGAAAAATAATTGTATTATTAACTAATTCCATGAGAGAGTTTAATTTTAATTATTTTCGATGATGCAAATTTGTAATATCTAAAACAACTTCTGTTCAATTATATATATTCAATAATTTAATTATAATATACATTAAAAATAAAATAATAATGTATAAAGAAAATAAATTAAACCTTAAAAAGTAGTAAAATTAAAAAAGCTAAAAAGCAGTTGTCTTTTAAAATATAAATTACCAAAATAAACTAAAAATCATCAAAAATAAGTAATTCTTAAGCAATAAAAAATAAAAAATAAACCAAATATTTGAGTTAATATAACTACAAAATTATTAACATTAAATCTCATATTTGATTTATTTTTAAATTTTTCTAAAAGTAATTAGCAAATAGATTTTTATTTTTTAATATTTTTCAAATTTTGTTTAGCTTTATGTGAGTTTTTATTTTATTTTTAGTTTTAGTTTATTTTGTTAATTTTTTTAATTTTTAAATGAACTATATATTTTTGTAAATTTTGGATTTGCTTTTATATTTTTAATTCATATCCAAATTGTTTATGTAATTTTTTAATTTCAAATAAGGATTAAATTACCTTATTTTCGGTTATATACTAGAAACCGTCAAATACTTAACGATTTGAACCATTTTGCAAAAAAGAAGGGACCAAAAAGAAGCGTGGGTTCAAATATGTTTATAGAAATTCCCATACGACCAAAGTTGTAATTTTTCCTTCTATATTATGTAAACAATTATTTTTCTGATAATAACATATTTATCAATAGAATCATCTCTATATAAGGAAGGTTATAGATTTCAGAGAATATATCTGGATAAATATTTTATTTGCCTTTAGTTTTCAATCACTCATAAAATAGAAAATTCGTGTGAGAAAAGAAAGGGATTATTTTATTGTGATATTGCAACAACAACTGACTATTTGAGAGAGCTTTGTTCATCTTATTTTCTAATATATTTTAGATGATGCACATTTGTACTATTTGGTAAAATTATTTCCATAACATTTATATATATATATATATATATATATATATATTAGGTAATGAATTTTTGTATTATATTATACAATATTGAATTTAAAATGTTTATTCCACGAATGATATTAATCTTCTGAGATAGTAGATCGGCATTTGAATTTCAAATGCGACAATTTCCACTTATTATGCTTTTCGACGGTTATACACTCTCTCAGATCGATATGTGTCTGTCAAAAAACGTATTCGATCATGGTCAGCTTTATGTAACCATATCAAAGTGAAGAACACGAACGTCTTGTACTTTTTTATTGCGACAAGAATGGTGTACTTATAAATATAACAATTAATGTAATTTATAAGGAAGTGCTATAAAATTTATGGTGGATGATTTACATATTATGCATTTTCATATGATTTTTTTTTATATTCTTGTGTATTACACGGCTGGTATAATAGTATGTGTGTGTATATATATATATATATATATATATATATATATATATGGGTGGGTTCTGGTGCGAATGATACTTAAGTTAAGAAATAAGAATGAATTTGATCCATAGATCTTGATTAAATAGATGGCCTAGATTTATTCTCACAAATGTAACACCCCCGAGATATTCAAGGTATATTACAATGCCGTGGACCCCTACGTAGGACCCACCAGGCTAGACACAACTGTTGGGATTCCTCAGAAAATAAACGCAACGGAAGAATAAACGGAATCCCTAAGAGGATCGATCAAGTAACGTATATACGAAAATAAAAATACGAAGATCAAGGAATCAAAGTCCCATACCTATGATGTCTCTGAAAAACCTTCGTATGATGATGATGATGATGAAGAGCCCTTCGTTCCAAGCACCTAAAGCAAGATGCCTCTACTTCACACGCCGGAACTTGATGGAAAAATCGACAAGCTTCCTTTCTTCAAGAATGCGGCTAGGGAAGCTTGTAGGAATTTTCTCTCTCAATGTATTCTTCTTATATCTTGTCTCTAAGATCAAGATGAAGTTTTCTACCTTACTCTCTCTCTCAAATTCGTGATTATGAGTTAAAGCAAGAAGAAGTTATAATAACTCCTTTTTAAAGACTTTTATTTATAAAAAAATGAAAGTCTACCTTTAACACATGATTGAGGGTATCAAATACACCTCACATATGTCACCTAGTGACATAAAATAAGTATATAAGAGACAAGAGATGGAGGGGTGGTGGCCTTAAGGGAAATTTCCAAGAAGACGGGTCGAATTTACTCGGCTCGTGTCTTGGATGTTAAATCAAACGAATCCCTCGTGTACGGATGTTCGTCAAACGAATCCGTTTTATTTCCAATGTGTTTGGACTAATTAATTAATCCAATTAATTAATTATATCAAACACAAATATATATTTCTCTAAGAAATATAATTTATGAATTAAAGTAATCACCCAGTAACTACTTACAATTCATTAGACCGCTATTTGATTTATCCGATAAATCAAAATTAGATATCTAATAGCTTATATTATAAGAGAGATTATTAATTCATATTTATCCATCAATGATCCTATTGCGCGACTCAGTAGGTTCGTCTCGGTAGGCATTGGGAGGAACCAATGAGTGCGGGCAACACTTAGCTTGACTAGCGGGCCGCCTTGTAAACCCCGGCGAGAACGAATGAACGAATCATTCCAACCATTATGTCGTGAATACTATATACGTATAGACCCTTCATCGGATGTCCCGGTCAAGTCTTGGGTCACGGTAAAGTCAAACCCTACTTGACTAAACTCTATACATGTGTTAATGCAAATCAAGACCGATCGATTAATAGTGTATCTAATACGACTATATCGAGAATGCTTTGGCCAAAGACTTATGATCTTATTTGCCATTAACCGTATAGGACATTCGCTGCTCACTAACGGAGATAGAATCCTTTCTTGGCGTCGGCAAAGGCGCTACACCGTATAGTCCGCACTTCGAGGTCGACTCGGCAATTAAGCAAATGAGTCTAACTACTCTAATGACAAACTAAACGTCACGGACACATCTTCTCTCGAACCCTCAAGTCAAAGGTCCACGTATACTATCACAACCTTCGATTCGTCATCGACTCTTCGAGTGAATACCGTGTGGTGAATCGAGTATGAGTCGTGTTCGAGTATCTGGTCCCACCAATATACTTATAACTATGCTATCAAGACGTGCACACGTCCTAGCATCGATTATACAAGTCTTATTAAAACTTAATGTCTGTTAAGTTTTATCGACTTGCGAACTAGTTAAGCATTCGAGCTCTAAACACTTCTAGTGCCTATCTCCTTATCTCTATAAGGAGTAGAATGTTCACTCTCAAATGCAAGGACTACTATTCTATATACCAAATCACAATGCGGTGATATACAATAATATAGAAATAATAATTGCCTTATTAAATATAATATTCATAATTACAATACAATTGCTCTCACTCTCTCATCCTCCGAGTGGCATTCGAGGGCATATTCCTAACAATCTCCCACTTGCACTCAATGCCACAAACTATGGTATCTAATACCCATACTCTCCAGATGTCTCTCTAAGACCTTACGAGATAGTGGCTTAGTAAGCGGATCGACAACGTTATTTCTTTGTGTCTACTCTCTGTGATGTAACATTCCCATCCCGAACCATTTCTCTAACAAAATGATATTTTCGCAATATGTTTGGTGTTGTGGTGAGCCCTAGGCTCCTTAGCCTGTGCAATGCTCCATCGTTGTCACAAAACAGTGTCACGGGCTTCTCTGCGTTAGGAACCACTTGAAGTTCCTCGGTGAACTTCTTTATCCAAAAGCTTCTTTAGCGACCTCCGTGTTGCCTGATATCGGCTTGACATGTGGAGATAGCGGTCGAACTTTGCTTGGCACTTCTCCAAGAAATCGCCCCACCATTCGAGTAAAGATATACCCCGATGTGGACATCCGAGCATCCATGTCCCAGAAAAATCTGAGTCTGTATAACCCATCACTCTTAGTTCTCCACCGCCGTATGTAAGAACCAAGTCTTTAGTCCTCCTTAGGTACTTAAGAATGTTCTTTACTGATCGATGTTCCCGCCTGGATTTGGTGAAACCGACTTACTACGCTTACGGCATAGGCAATGTCCGGTCTAGTGCAAATCATTGCATACATAAGGCTACCTCTGCTGAAGCATAAGGTACCTTGCTCATTTCCTTTCTATCTTCCTCACTTTGAGGACACATCTCTAAGGAAAGTTTTGCACCATGTTGCATAGGTAGAAACCCTCTTTTAGAATCTTCCATCCTAAATCGCTTGATCTTTTCTATGTAGAGGGCTTGGGAAAGACCTAACATTCTTTTCGCTCTATCCGGTAGAGACGAATACCTGAGAATATAGGTAGCTTCTCCCAAGTCTTTCATTGAGAACTCTTTAGAAAGCCAAGCTTTCACGAGGCGAGCATTCTACGTCATTTCCTATAAGTAGAATGTCATCTACATATAGTATTAAGAACGCAATTTTGCTCCCACTAACCTTCTTGTAAATACAGGCTCTTCTTCGTTTTGGACAAAATCAAACTCTTTGACTGTCTCGTTAAAACGAAGATTCCAACTCCGTGAAGCTTGCTTGATCCATAAATTACGCTGAAGTTTGCATACTTTATGAATATTGGTTTGAGATATGAATCCCTTAGTCATTCCATATAAATCTCCTCCTCGAGGAATCCATTTAGGAATGCCGTTTTCACATCCATTTGCCATATTTCATAATCTAAGTGGGTGCTATAGCAAGCATCATGCGAATAGACTTAATCATAGCTACGGGCGAGAAGGTCTCAAGTAATCGATTCCTTCTCTTTGGGAATAACCCTTTGCCACAAGCCCGGCCTTATAGGTATCAACCTTGCCATCTCCATCAGTCTTTCTCTTATAGATCCATTTGTTTCCAATAGGCACTATGCCTTTAGGACGATCTACTAAATTCCGGACTGATTAGCATGCATTGAGTCTATCTCGCTTCCATAGCTTCTTGCCATTTGGTGGAGTCAACGTCTACCATCGCTTGGTCGTATGTAGAAGGATCTTTCTCTTGACTACTTTCTGTCATCTCATGGACACCCAGTTCCTCTTGATGCGAGATAGCCATACCTCTCCGGTAATTGAGAAATTCTACTAGACTTGCGAGGTTGTATTTGTATTTGAAGGTTTGGTTCTTGTATCTTGCATAGGTGTCTCATTTGGTGTTTCTTTTATTTCTTCCAAAGAAATATTTCTACTGCCCCTCCTTCTGAATAAACCGATCTTCCAGAAGTGTGCTTGTATAGCAACGATGATCCTATGATCTTCGTGCATGTAGAATAGATATCCCATGGAATCCCTGGATATCCTATGAAACGACCTTTCACACCTAGTTTCCAATTTCTCTACTTTAGTCTTCTTGACATAAGCGGGGCATCCCCAAATCCTAATGTGATTAAGACTTGGTTTCCTACCTCTCCACATCTCATGGGAGTCTTAGGAAACAGTTTGGAAGGACATCTGTTCAAGATATGCACGTGATGAGAGCGCGTAACCCCGAGATAAATCGGTAGATCGGTATAGTTTAGCATGGAGCGAACCATGTCCAACAAGGTTCGGTTCCTTCTTTACGATACACCATTTAATTGTGGAGTAGCCGGAGGTGTGAATTGTGACACTATTCCTAGTTCTTTTAAGAACTCATCAAATTCGGTACTCATGTACTCACCACCCGGTCGACCTAAGAGTCTTAACACGGTTACTGTTTGATTTTCAACTAGGGCTTTAAATTCCTTGAATTTATCAAAAGCTTAGACTTATGTTTCATTAAGTACGAATCCATACAGGTATGGTCATCGGTAAATGTAATGAAATATCGAAAGCCGTCTCGTGCCACTTCAAAGGGCCACACGCGTCGGTATGGATCAATCCAAGTTTTTCGACTCTTTCAAAAGTCCTGCGAAGGGTAACTTAGTCATTTTGCCTTGAAGGCAAGATTCACAAGTTGGATAGGGATCCGATCCCAATGGACCCGTAAGCCCATCTTTCTCCATTTTATGAACCTTGGTCTGACCGATATGACCAAGTCTAAGATGCCACTTAAGTGCTTGGTTCGTTTCATCCCTACCACGCTTCCTAGTTATAGTGTTCACAGTTGTCTTATTCTTTAAATTTAAATGGTATAAACCATTTAATAATGTAGCAGTACCAACCAATTTATTTCTGAAATAAATACGACAGGACCCATCTCCAATAAAGAAGTGAAATCCCTTTCGGTCCATGACCGGAATTGATACAATATTCTTGTGCCCCTTGGGCAAAACAAGTACATCATCTAAAGTGAGAATAAAACCAGATTCTAAATCCAACATAAGGGATCCGATATCAGAAGCCTCGACACTATGCCCACTTCCGACGGTGACCATCACCTCCCCGAATCCGACTTCCTACTTCGTTCCAGATCCTGATTCATTGTACAAATGTGAGAACTCGCACCGGAATCAAGTATCCAAGAAGTAGAATATACAGTTACAGAACAATTTGTTTCTAAAACCAATAGTTCCGTACCTGAAGGCGCATTATGGTCAAGCTTTGGACAATACCTCTTCCAGTGGCCTAGCTCACCGCAGTTGAGGCATACATCCGTTTTCTTGGCCCCTTTGCTCTTTTGAACCATTGGGGCCTTGCCCCTTCCCTTGTCGATCTTGGCTATCGGACCTAACTGCTTCTTGTTCTTTTTCTTCTTATTCTTGGACTTCCAAGTCTTAGAAGAAATCACAAGTGCAGCTTCCTTTCCCTTTGTCTTCATCTGAGACTGGGCAGTTGTCAGTTTGTTCATTAGCCCAGCTAAGTTACATGCAATCTCATTGCAGTTGAAGTTCATGACAAATTGGGAAAAGGAGTCGAAGTGACTGCAGGATAAGGTCGATTTGGAGAGATGCATGCATCTGAAAATCAAGAGCTTCCAATCTCTCAATCATCGAGATCATCTTGAGGACATGGTCCCCAACCTTCTCTTCTTCCTTCATCTGCGCCGAATAATTGCTTTGATATCTCATATCTAGCGGTTCGGCTATGCTCTCCATAGAGCTCGGCCCAGTGCGCTAAGATGGCTCGTGAAGACGTCATCTTTTCATGGGCACGTTGCGGCTCATTGGTCATTGAGCCTAACATGTACCCTCGCACTCTTATGTCGTCTTTTACCCATTTCTCATGGGCATCGACATCTTCCCGATTGGCTCGGCTTCTTGCAGGAGCCGGGATGTCCGCCTCAAGACGTATCCCGGCATTTCCATAGTTAGGACAATCCTCAAGTTCGGCCGATCCACATAGTTCGGACCCGTCAGACGTTCTTTTCAAGTAGTATAGCGAGTGGGTTCATTGTCATATTGAGAGTTTTGTTAACTGCAGAGAATAATTCGAGATTTGTTAGTGATTGTTTAATTATGATCCGAGTAAAGAATTTAAGGACTTTCTTTATTCATAACTCGGCTCCCACTATTTTATCGGCATTTACACACTCCCATGTTAAATCCTAAGTCTTGGGTGACTTCATAGTGGTGATCGATTTCTTTACAAAGTTTAATAGAGGGCAACCCATACGGTTTATATTCTATTATTCTTTATAAAGTGGTGTCTAATACCAACCCATCTAATGGATGATTCGATCTTCTTTTACCCCTAGTTCACTTGCCCTCAACCCATTCGGTTTCTATGGCTCGCTGAACTATCTAAGTTTAAACCGTCAACTCCTATTAGTCGACAATTGAATCTTACCCGGCAACCCATACGGTTTATAGGGGTTTGATTTGTCACAACCAAAGGCATCTAATGCACTCTAGGAATTTATCAACTTTCCCCAAAAATATTACCCGACATACTCGGAAGAATAATATTCCGGTTTAGATTTCAATTTTCCATGAGTTTGACGGAGGGTAGGAAACCTCGTAACCTTTATAACTTAGTGTTTGTAAGTGGGAGTATTAACGCGATTATATGTTACACTTTGCACATTAATCCGTTTATAAGCGCGGTTTGTGATTTGTCAATCATTCAAAATGAAAAACAATAAATAGCAACCTAGTTACTACCAACATATAGCTCATGGACTTTTTCCTAAGTATTGGGCCAAGCCAAATAACGAAAAGAAAAATACAGTATTGATTCTTCGTCTTCCTGTCGGTAGTCTTCGGTCTTCGTCATAGCCATATGAATAATTACATCATTGAACAATACATCCTTTTATACATATTTTCTAGTAAAAATAAATAGGCTCAAAATGGCCTTTACAACCATATCGAATCGAAGAAATCAACAACTAAGTCCACGAGCTATATCACCATCACATAAGGCATTTAATACAACATGTAACGGTAAATAAAATTAAATAATCAATTAATATATTAATCCAATTAATATAAAAATTAATTTATTTAATTTCTACAATATTAATCAAATTAATATTTATAATCGTCATTTTAATCCGCTCAAAGTAATCCGCCAAAATAATATTCTCGTCTAATAATTTCCCTTAAAAATATTCTAAATATTTTATTAAATCTAATTAAATCCAATTTAAATTTCGGAAATTATTACAACGAAATATAAACACAAAATGGAGTCCCGAAAATCCGTATCAGGCCCAGCCCACGGCCCGATTCAAAATCGGGCCGAAAACCCGAAACCGCCGGGACCGAGTCACTCTCGGCCACTGCCCGGCAGGCTGGCCGAGTGACTGCCGGCAGCTTCAGTAGCCGAGAGTGTCACTCTCGGCCGGCCAGGCAGCAGACCAGTAAGCTGCTGCCGGCAGCTGCGTCTTCGTGCAGTATTCGTGTTTAACCCCGTTTTTCTCGTTTTTTTGACTCGCTTCCAAAACGAAAAAGTTTCTTAACTTCATGAAGAACTTATAAATCAACAAAAATCAAATTTTTCAGATTTATAATTTACATAAAATAGTCGAAACTTGACTTACTACGACGATTAAATTTCTTCGATTATATCTATTATGATTCTAAATCATAAACTTAATCAAATAACATTCCAAATGCAAAGATGATCGTATATACGATATATTTGACCTCGCTCCGATACCACTGTTGGGATTCCTCAGAAAATAAACGCAACGGAAGAATAAACGGAATCCCTAAGAGGATCGATCAAGTAACGTATATACGAAAATAAAAATACGAAGATCAAGGAATCAAAGTCCCATACCTATGATGTCTCTGAAAAACCTTCGTATGATGATGATGATGATGAAGAGCCCTTCGTTCCAAGCACCTAAAGCAAGATGCCTCTACTTCACACGCCGGAACTTGATGGAAAAATCGACAAGCTTCCTTTCTTCAAGAATGCGGCTAGGGAAGCTTGTAGGAATTTTCTCTCTCAATGTATTCTTCTTATATCTTGTCTCTAAGATCAAGATGAAGTTTTCTACCTTACTCTCTCTCTCAAATTCGTGATTATGAGTTAAAGCAAGAAGAAGTTATAATAACTCCTTTTTAAAGACTTTTATTTTATAAAAAATGAAAGTCTACCTTTAACACATGATTGAGGGTATCAAATACACCTCACATATGTCACCTAGTGACATAAAATAAGTATATAAGAGACAAGAGATGGAGGGGTGGTGGCCTTAAGGGAAATTTCCAAGAAGACGGGTCGAATTTACTCGGCTCGTGTACTGGATGTTCGTCAAAACGAATCCCTCGTGTACCGGATGTTCGTCAAACGAATCCGTTTTATTTCCAATGTGTTTGGACTAATTAATTAATCCAATTAATTAATTATATCAAACACAAATATATATTTCTCTAAGAAATATAATTTATGAATTAAAGTAATCACCCAATAACTACTTACAATTCATTAGACCGCTATTTGCTTTATCCGATAAATCAAAATTAGATATCTAATATCTAATATTATAAGAGAGATTATTAATTCACATTTATCCATCAATGATCCTATTGCGCGACTCGTAGGTTCGTCTCGGCCGGCATTGGGAGGAACCAATGAGTGCGGCAACACTTAGCCACTTAGCGGGCCGCACCGTAAACCCCGACCGAGAACGAATGAACGAATCATTCCGTAACCATTATGTCGTGAATACTATATACGTATAGACCCTTCATCGATGTCCCGGTCAAGTCTTCGGGTCACGGTAAAGTCAAACCCTACTGTTGACTAAACTCTATACATGTGTTAATGCAAATCAAGACCGACCGATTAATAGTGTATCTAATACGACTATATCGTAATGCTTTGGCCAAAGACTTATGATCTTATTTGCCATTAACCGTATAGACATTCGCCCGCTCACTAACAGAGATAGAATCCTTTCTTGGCGTACAGCAAAGATCGCTACCGCCCGTATAGTCCGCACTTCGAGGTCGACTCGGCAATTAAGCAAATGAGTCTAACTACTCTAATGACAAACTAAACGTCACAGACACATCTTCTACCGAACCCTCAAGTCAAAGGTCCACGTATACTATCACAACCTTTCGATTCGTCATCGACTCTTCGAGAGTGAATACCGTGTGATGAATCGAGTATGAGTCGTGTTCGAGTATCTGTCCCACCAATATACTTATAACTATGCTATCAAGACGTGCACACGTCCTAGCATCAGTTATACAAGTCTTATTAAAACTTAATGTCCTGTTAAGTTTTATCGACTTGCGAACTAGTTAAGCATTCGAGCTCTAAACACTTCTAGTGCCTATCTCCTTATCTCTATAAGGAGTAGAATGTTCACTCTCAAATGCAAGGACTACTATTCTATATACCAAATCACAATGCCAGTGATATACAATAATATAGAAATAATAATTGCCTTATTAAATATAATATTCATAATTACAATACAATTGCTCTCACTCTCTCATCCTCTGAGTGGCATTCGAGGGCATATTCCTAACAACAACTTACCGCAGTAGAAACACACATCATCCAGTTGAAAATCAAATAACATGCCCGGTACAACCGGAGGATTAATCAACAATGGCAAACATAAATAACTTCAACGAATACAAATCATAATCCGAAGAGAAAAGCCGAAGTACTCGCGAGTACAATCTATAAGTTTCAAAAGTAGACAACAATCATATCGAATGGAACAACGGAAATAAAAGGACTCAATGCATATGTCAACGACCCTGGCCAGCATCCTCGTACTGTCCCAGCGCTCGCTCGTCCGGATGATCATAACCTGAAATTCATAACAAGAATTTCCCCACAACGGGTCCCCAGAGGGGTTAGCAATTACGCTAGTATAAGTAATCAAGGCAAACTAATCGCTTACACATTTCATAGTACATGCACCAAAGTCATTTCAAAAACCAAAACCAGACATGTCTTTCCCGGAAACAAACAGTCACAAACAATTTGCCTAGGACCGGGACGAAGCCATGAATCCCACTCGAGGCCTCTAAGGACCCTCCCGAGCTGGCCAAATTCATAAAACAAATCAAGCACACACGTCGCCTAGGACCGGGACGAAGCCACGAATCCCACTCGAGGCCTCTAAGGACCCTCCCGAGCTGGCTAGCGAAACAAACTCATGAATCCAGGACGAAGCCATAGATTCCCTCGAGGCCCCGTCGGACCCTCCCGAGGTGAGTAAAGCACACACAATATACATTACCATTTCACGTTAAGCATAAAGGTTTCCAATAATTACTTGCCTTGAATAATATACGACGCAATGAATGGAAGGAAAAACGCCGACGAATGCTAGGGACCGACAATTATGAACCTAACGATTCGAAGAACACAATCAAAACCAATTCTAAATGAATACAGAATTGGAATACACCCGAAAACCCGCCTACGATTCATGTATATTCGTATGAAAACAACAACGAGGGCGGACCCCAACCAAACCCTCGCGAGTACAAAAATACCACGAAATATACCATGAATCCGTAGGAAACCAATAATACCAACGAGATTAATCATATTCATCATGAAATAATCTATCACACGGAATGAGTCGAACAATAAAACCGAAAACCCCCAATTTACCCAAAACAAGGTTCTAGGAGTTTACCTCGGATTAAAGGCGAAGAACAAGGTTAGATGACGATAGAACACTCCAAGAGCTCGAAGCAAATGATGGCTCGGAGTTGCTAGGCTTCCAATCGCCGTAGATACCAAGAAAATAGCCCAAAAAATCGCTGGAGTCGGAGAGATGAGATGAGAGATAAAAAATGACCGAAAATGGTCAACTCCTGGGTTTATAACCGAGGATGCATTATGTACGTTAGCCACCAATTGCTAACGTAGGTAAGCTGTGTTACGTACGTAAGCCAATATGTAACCAAAAAGGCAGAAATGCATGTACTGCTTTACACAAGTCGTTACGTACGTAACCAAAAGGTGTGTTACGTACGTAACATCCCTTCCTGGGAAGTACAGGCCAGAAATAGACAAGGGAGGTACCGAAAAGAATCGAAACACAACGGTGAACAATTTACGATGGTACGAACGTAAATAATTCCAGGCAATGAACTCAAATGCTGAAGAGAACGTACTCCCGACTGTCCGGGATTCGGAACAACATCAATAACGTAATTGCCCAAGACTTTGGGAAATTACAAAACGGCCCAAAACATCCGAAATGCACAATACGCGGTCGAAACACCGAACAAAAGCTCACAACAAGCTTAATAACATGAAATGGATCTTCGGCAACCCCTAACGGCGGTTCCGATCAACGATTACAAGAATCGAGCGAAAAAGCGACGTAATAACATAAAACGCGGAATTGAGTTAAACGAGTCCGGAACAAGCCCAGACGGCAAAAAGTCCAACACTAAATATTCTCGATACGTCAATATGGTTACAAGCGAGTTGCCAAAAACGAAAATACACCGCAAAAAGAAAATACCGGGAAAAGAAAAATGCGGGTATTACATTCTACCCCTCTAAAAACAAGTTTCGTCCCGAAACTTAAGAAATAAACAACTCGGGGTACTTAGTACGCATGCTATCCTCGATCTCCCAAGTTGCTTCCTCGACACCATGTCTCGACCACTGCACTTTGACCAAAGGAATGGTCTTATGCCTCAGTCGCTTCTCACGGTGCTCCAAAATCCTCAAGGGACGCTCCTCGAAAGTAATGTCCTCGGAAATATCGATCTCACCATAATCGATGATATGACTAGGATCCGGAACATATTTCCTTAGATGGGAAATATGGAAAATGCTATGAACGTGACTCAAGGCCGGAGGTAGTGCCAAACAGTATGCCAACTCACCGACTCGTTCGAGAATCTCAAAGGGTCCAATAAATCTCGGACTCAACTTCCCCTTCTTTTCGAATTGAAAAACTCCTCTCGTCGACGACACCTTTAGCAGAACGTGGTCTCCCACCTCGAATTCCAAAGGTCAACGACGGACGTCGGCATACGACTTCTGTCGACTTTGGGCGGTCAACATCCGTTCTCGAATCAAATCCACCTTCCGCCTCATCTCTAAAACAATATCCGGTTCGGTCCTGACCAAATCAGACGCTTCGTTCCAACAAATCGGCGATCGACAACGCTGCCCATAAAGCGCCTCATACGGTGCCATCCGAATCGACGCGTTCCAACTATTGTTGTACGTGAATTCGATCAATGGCAAATGCTCCTCCCAGTCATTGCTCCAATCGAGAGCACAAGCACGCAACATATCTTCGAACGTCTGGATAGTGCGTTCCGACTGTCCATCAGACTGAGGATGAGAAGAAGTACTCAAACGCAAATGAGTATCCAACACCTTATGCACCACCTGCCAAAAGTGCGATACGAAACGGCCATCACGATCCGAAACAATAGACTTAGGAGTACCGTGAAGTCTCACAATCTGCGCGATAAACATACCAGCCAACTTCTCCGGGCCCCAAGTGTCCTTGATGCCCAGAAAATGTGCCGACTTGGTCAGACGATCAACAATCACCCAGACCATATGCATGCCCTAACTCGATCTTGGCAAACTAGTAATGAAATCCATCGATATATCTTCCCATTTCTATTCCGGAATGGGAAGTGACTGCAATAACTCGGTCGGTCGCTGATGCTCGATTTTGACCTGCTGACAAGTCAAACATCTCGCTACAAACTGTGCGACCTCCTCCTTCATATTATTCCACCAGAAATTCCTTCTCAGGTCCTTGTACATCTTACTCGAACCAGGATGAACGGAGTAAGGTGTAGCATGGGCCTCACGCAAAATACTCTGTCTCAATTCTGAGTCGTTCGGTACACAAAGCCGACTCTGGAATCTCAAAACACCATCCTCGTGAATTACAAACCCAGGGGACTTTCCCTTAAGAACGTTCTCTCGGATTTGAGTAATCATCGGATCCTCCAACTGCTTCAGCTTAATTTCATCGATCAAAGATGACGAACTCTCTAAAGCACAAAGTTGCCCGACAGCTCCAGACAACAAAACCTCAACATCCAACTCGATCAAAACCCGCCGAAGCTCAGATTGAGACGTAAGGATCTCAAGCGTTCTCAACGCAACCGGTTTCCGACTCAAGGCGTCGGCCACGACGTTCGCCTTGCCCGGATGATAAAGGATTTCGAGGTCATAATTCTTAATCAACTCTAACCACCTCCTCTGCCTCATATTCAACTCCCGCTGAGTAAATATGTACATCAGACTTTTATGATCGGTAAAAATCTGACATGCAGAGCCAAAAAGATAGTGACGCCAAATCTTGAGCGCAAAAACAACTGCCGCTAACTCCAAATCATGAGTAGGGTAGTTAAGCTCATACGGCCTCAACTGTCTCGACGCAAACGCAATAGTCTTGTCGTGCTGCATCAACACGCACCCAAGACCCTGACCCGAAGCATCGCTATAAACGACAAAACCCTCGTTGCCACATGGCAACGCCAAAATCGGGGCTGAAGTCAAACGCCTCTTCAGCTCCTCAAAACTCGACTACCTCTCGTCATTCCAAACGAACTTCTCAGACTTCTAAAGCAACTGTGTAAGTGGCCGAGCCAGTTTCGAGAAACCCTCGACGAACCTACGGTAGTAGCCAGCTACGGACCTCCTTCACGTTTTTAGGTGGTGCCCAATCCAACACTGCCTCAATTTTCTGCGGGTCCACACGAACGCCCTCGGCTGAAATCACGTGACCTAGAAACATCACTTCCTTCAGCCAGAACTCACATTTCGAGAACTTTTCATAGAGTCACTCGGTCCTCAAAATGTCCAATACTACTCACAAATGATACGTGTGATCCTCCTCATTCCTCGAATAAATAAGGATATCATCAATGAAGACGACGACACACTTATCCAAATACTCCATAAAGACCTTGTTCATCAACTGCATGAACACGGCCGGTGCGTTAGTTAGCCCGAAAGGCATAACTACAAACTCATAGTGTCCGTATCTCGTCCAAAAAGTTGTTCTCGGAACGTCGGACTCCTTCACCCGAAGGTGATAGTACCCCGATCTCAAGTTGATCTTCGAGAATACCGCAGCTCCCTGCAACTGGTCGAACAAGTCATCAATTCTTGGCAGAGGATACTTGTTCTTGATGGTCACTTTGTTTAGCTCGCGATAATCGATACACAAACGCAGCGAACCATCCTTCTTCCGCACAAACAGGACCAGTGCGCCCCAAGGCGAAGCGCTCGGTCGAATATACCCCGACTCAAGAAGCTCACTCAACTGCTTCTTAAACTCGGCCATCTCTGAAGGTTCCATGCGATACGGCGCCTTCGAAATTGGAGCCGCACCCGGCTCTAACTCTATAGCGAACTCGACCTCACGGTTTGGTGGCAACCCCGGTAACTCATCAGGAAAAACATCAGGAAATTCACTAACGACTAAAATCGATGAAAGCTCGACTCCACCATCCTCCGCCTTCAAGGCATAGAACCAATAACCAGTACACCCCTTCCGCAGGAGTCTCATCGCCTTCAAGACGTTAATAACGAACTTCTGGTTTCCCCTCTTTCGCCCCGCGAAAGAGTGCTCGGTGCCATCCTCGGCTAACATAGTGATGATTCTCGTGCGGTAGTTCATGATTGCGCCATGCCGCTCGAGCCAATCATCCCCGAGAATTAAATCCTCACCCTAGATACCCACAACAATAAGATTAGAGAGCCGAGCCCTCTCACAAATAAACACAGAATAGTCCCAGACCTCTCGATCACCGACGATTCTATCACCGCTAGGAAGTTTAACAATGAAAGGCTCGCTAGGTGATAAGCAATCAAGACTCAAACGACACACACACTCCAGAGAAATGAATGAATGCGTAGCACCCGAATCAAATAGCATACTGACAGGATGGGAATAGATATGAACAGTACCTGTCGCCACAGTGGCCGCTGGATCATCGGCCCTTCTCATCTCATAGATACGTGGAAGGGCGGAGCCAACACTGGAAGCTCCCCCTCTAGCGGGCTGACCCCGTCCTCTCCCTCGACTAACAATCGGCGGAGACTGCGGAGCGAACGAGCTCTGGTTCACACTCGGCTCCATAGGCGCTGGGTGAGAAGAACGGGTGCCGCGAATCAGTCTGATCTGTTCACAAAAAAAAGCCTTGTGGCCCGACTGACCACAAGTATGACAAGTCAAAAGGCGGACGAGGACACTCCCGGTTCCCATGGCCTGAATTGCCGCAGTTAAAGCATCTGGGGTCCCGGACGGAGGCACTGGCAGTACCTCGATAGCCCCCAAAAAAACGGGTCGAACCACCCCCAGGATTATTTTTAGACTGAGATCTCTGCTGAACTCCACCCTTGTGACCCGAGAAATCCCCGGCAGATTTCTGTTTCTTACTCTCCCGAACCGCAGCACTGGCCGTCACAGATATATCATAGGCAAGAGCTCGACTCTGATAATCTTTCAAAGTAGTACAGACGAGCCCAGACATGTAGTCCCAAATCGACAATTTCATCTGCCTGGAAAAATGGAAAATTTTGTCACTCTCCTCGACAACTTGGGTCTTCACATAGCCCAACTCCTTGTTAAAATCGGAAATAGCTTGGGATACGGGAATATCTCGTGGTTGAGCATCAAAGAAAGCATGGACTCGAGCCTGTCTAATCGGCCACGGGCAATATTCAGTCTCCATCAATTCCTGAAATTCGGCCCACGAAGCAACGTGGTCTTTGGGACCAATGGCCTCCCACCAATCCGTAGCGTCCCCAGTGAGAAAGTACTGGGCAATAGAGACCTTACAGTCCTCGGGACAGTTGGTAGCAGAGAAGACTTTAGATATCTCCTTGATCCATCCCTCCCAGTCGATCGGGTCCGAAGCTCCCGAAAACTGAGGAGGATGCATCTTGATGACATCCTGAAGCCAACGATCTATTCCGCCCCAATTAGCATGGGCCGGATCTGGGTTCTGAACCGCCTGAGCTATCGCCTGTAATATCCGCAATTTTCGATTTACGGTAATTTCTTTTTTCAGCAGAAGTCCATTTTGACGACTCGCTCATGACCGTTTCGTCATTCTGAGAATGATTAATTCTACACTTTTTGACATCCGAGTTCGTTTCGGTGTCGTTTTGTTGAGTTCCGTACTTTTTAGCGACTTTTCCGCACTTGAGTTCGATTCTTGCGAATCTCGTTCAAAACTGCTGTTTCGAGTTTCCCGTAAGTCCTTTTAACTTTGTTAGACGTGTTGTGAACTTCAGTTTGGTTATTCGATCACGTATCGTGATTTCCGGGCGTTTTGGGCCATTTTGTAATTTCTTAAAAGTTATGGGTATCCGTATCTGTAATTGTTGTCTCGACCCGTTTCTTGGTCGCGTATAATTAATTATTGCAATATGTTTTCATTTCGGGTCGTTGATTTCGTCCGCGAACTTTTCGTCGTGTTCGTTCCGTGCGTTTACGGAAATCGAGTCGTCGAGCCCTGGTGTTCGAGCACTGGCCGGACGGTTGCGGGACTGGCCGGACGATTGCGGGCACCGGCCGGACGGGTGCGGCAGGAACCGGCGTAGCGCACGCTACGACCGGAAGGCTGCGCGCGCTAACCGACAGGTGTAGCGCACGCTACTGTCGGGCATTGCGCACGCTACGACCGGCAGGTAGCGCGCGCTACGGCCGGAAGGCTGCGCACGCTACCTGGCCGAGCCGATGGGCGCTTTGGGCCGGATCGCGGCACAGGCCGATAGCGCACGCTAGCTCGGCAGCCTAGCGCACGCTAGTCCGGCCCAGTATAAATGTGAAAGAGCAGTCACATTTCATCTCGTTTTTCATTTCCTACCTTTCTCTTCCGCGGCTGGAGACTTAGATATCGTGGAGCCATGTTGTTGAACAACAAATCCATGAAGTTCTTGAGTTCATAACATCAATCAATCCTCCGTTATCATCCTTTGATCCAGCGAATCAAGGTAATCTTCCTTAGAACCCTAATTTCGTGAATTTGGGGGTTTTTGCATTTTTGTCCGATTCGTTCCGTGTTGTTGATTAATTCATGATGGGTATGATTAATCTTGGTAGTATTCTTGTGTTTAACATCATATAATCCATTGTTCTTCGTCGAATCGAAGTATATTTCTTGATTTCCTTCGAATCGACTTTTTGGGGGATTTATTCTCGATCTCGTTTTCCCATCCGTTTTTGATGGATCGATTGTGGTTAAATGATGTTGTTAAACATATTCTATGGATTGTATATCCATATTTTGACTTGGAATTCCGTTTTCGTGTTTTGACGGGACGAATCGTGTTCTTGGCCGTTTTGGGGGAAATCCTTGAACTTTCGTCATTTGTTCTTTGAATTCAGCGGCTTTGGGTCGTACCTTGGAATTCATTTTCGTTGTTATTGTTTTCGTTCGTAGTTCATTGTTGCGGATTGTCGTTCGGTGGAGTCGGCGAGTTCGTAGTCGGTTCGTGCCAACCTACTTCGGCCGATTCTCCGCGTTGTGGTTATTCGAGGCAAGTATCTTGCCTATACATTTCATATTTCGTAGGCATAATTATTGATAAATGATTTTATGCGAAATCCAATGTTTAACGAACGTTATAAAGGATCGGTATGTTCTCGATAAATATTGTCTTTCAACGCTAATTCGTATACTTCGTGAATGGATATGTTCTCAGAATATGTGTGTTAGTTTCGTACGTTGGGAGACGTTATGATCGCATTGAGTAAATATAATAGACCATAATTGTTTGCCGAGGATTGTGTATTGAATTGTATATTTGTTCGGTGGGTATTCGACATGATGTGATGTTAGTCGTTACTCCTTTGAAAGGAGGTTGTGATGCTTAATGTTGCTTGTCTTGATAATCGATTATTGTTGTGTGCTTGTTGTATGTGATGTGCCTCCGGGTAGGATTGTTGAATCTCCGGGATCCATACTTGCTAGTATGGGTCGGGCGAAACCGTAGGGTTATCCAATACGGGTATGTCTTGCGGGGACTCCGAGGTTCGGGGCTTGCTAGCCCGATGCCGGGATAACTTGTGGGGTTATCATCGGGTATGTCTTGCGGGGACTCCGAGGTTCGTGGCTTGTTAGCGCGATGCCGGGATAACTTATGGTTGTGGTTTGGTTGTGATATTCGTGTCGTGGAGACATGCGATTTGATATGTTTTTCCTATTGGGTTATTCACTCGGGTTTGTTCTTCGGGAGCATCTGAGGTTCGTGGCTTGTTAGCACGGGACACGAATAATCCTTAGGAACTTGTGATTTGTGATTTGGGTCACGGACCCCGTGTTTTGTGAAATGGGTTGTGGACCCTGCGTATTGTTATCGGAACTTGAATTTTGGAAAATGACTTTTTGGGCTGTGTCCCTAAATGTTTTCGAAAGGTTTTAGAATTCCTAAATCCCAAATGTTTTATAAACTCCCGAGATCGTCAAATGTTTTGTAATATGTACATTGGGTTATTTCACACCTTTCACGTTTTGAATGGTTTGATCAAGTGAATTTTCTCGGGAAGTATATTCGCGATTATTCTGTTTTTGTGGAGTATGATATGTATGGCTTGTTTTCGTATTTATACTTGCACTAGCAAAACAGTGGAGTTTTGCTAACCCCCGAGTATTCGGGGGGTGGATGTCTATTTTTGCATTCAGGTTTTGGAGCATAGCACAGGGTCGGCACGAAGGATGATGAAAGATGAACGATACTAATCACACGAGGATCCGTTGATGTCGTATTGGTCTAGTTGTATTTTCTTTTCCGCTGCAGTATCTTTTCCCCGTTGTACGGGAGTTTATTGTATTTTGACCCCTGCGTAGGTATGTGTTTGGAATTGAGTTGTATGTTATTATTGAAAGACCAAATCGGTCTACTGAGTCATTTTAGCCTTAAAGGCGATGTTTAGATGTTTGATTTTAGTTATCAGCCTGGTAGATCCTCGAGGAGAGGGTCTACGGCGTGTAATATCCCTGAGCGGATTGGGGGTGTTACATAAATGGTATCAGAGCTTAGGTTGTGGAAACCTAGGCTGTCGGGTCAGTGGTGTCTGTTGAGTTTTGTCTCGTCGGATTTTATCTGACTGAGTCGTGTCGCGACGCGTCGTCTGAGTTTGTTGGTCGTGATTAGTATCGTGGGGCGATCATCATCTTCGTGTGACCTGTGGATGTAAGTCTCGCTTCTTTGTGTTGTGCCTCGTGTGACACGAGCTATTTTTAAGATTTATTTGTTAAGTGACGGAATCCTCTTATAGATTTTGATTTCTTGATATGTGGTTATTTGACCCTCATATTTCGTTTATGTGTGGAGTAGTGTTGCTGGATTGTGCATGTTTGACTTTATTTCTGTTATCCGCTGCGTGAGTTCTTTTGTAATGGCTTTCGGTATTTTACCGACCGAGTTTTATTTCGAAAATCAATTCAATTAACCGAGTTTTTGATATTATGGTCTTGATCATTTTAGCGAAATTCTTATGACAGTATTTAACATTTTGTAAATGGCTTTTGTACGTTTTTGAAACATTACCGTCATCGGCCTTTTTGGCGTTTTTGTAAATGGTTTTTAGCCCGGTGGGTTCCGACGCGGGATCCACGGCACTATAAAGTTTTGTGTAATTACCTGAAGTTTTTGGGCATTCTAGCCCATTGAATTATCTTTGAAAACCTTGAGTATCTTAGAAAATAAATTTCGAGACGTACTTTTAAAATGAATTATTTTCTCGTGGTACATACAAGGTGCCACAACATGTTTCAAAATTCTTCTACCTCGAGGACCAAAATGCTTTGAGATATTTTCAATGTTTTAGAAACACTTTTATTTAGACCCGAGGGTCGAATATTTTGAAAGTTTTCACTAAGAGGAAGTGTCCTCATTTTTGTTTAAACGCAAGATGATTTTCAAAGTCTCAAAAATGATGTTTGTTCAACTTTTTGTAAGGTGATACTCAAGATCAACCGGTGTTCTTCTAAATTATTTTCAAAATGATGTTTTTGTTTTTAAAACCTATCCATTCCCGTTTGAGGGCTGGGTATGTATGTATGATGTTCGCGTTGTCATTTTGATATTTGCTCCCGAGTATGATCGAATTGGTGGTGTGAGCGTTGAGTCGTTTTCCACACATTTGTTGTGTTAGCCCCCTGTGAGAGGCGGGATGTTGGTGTTGAATGTTGTCGCCTCGTGGTGATTTCTGCGTTGTCGCGCATGTGCGAACTGTTAGAGCTTGGTTTGGTATGACTGTGTGCATCAGTGATGGTTCCGTTATGTGTCGGTTGTTTAATGTCTTATTACCTTGCTCCCGTTTTTGTGAATTTCGTGGACAAGGTCGGAGGTAGCACCCGTACTATTTTGACCTCGGTATTTTCTCTTTCTCCATTCTATCGACTCGCGCGTGTTCGTTGATACTTTTTGAACTTGTTCGGTATTTTGGTTTCATCGTCCGAACGAGCTATGATCTTGTTGTGGGTCGATCTGGTTATCGCTGTGACTTTTTCGAGTTCGGTTCGATTCTTGTGAACCTTGTTCGGAAGTGACATCATTTGGTTCTATTAGTTCTTTTATTCGAAGTGGGTCAGATTTGGAATTCCTGTGTTTTCGACTCTGTCGACTCGTTTATGCTCGTTAACATTTTCTGAACTTTCCTATCCCTTGCTTTTGTTGATCGAGCGAGGGTGGTATTGTTTCGGGATAACTCGTTTGTCGTTTTGACTTTTCAATCGCTATTCCCTTTCCTGTGGATCTTATGGGAATGCATGTCTTGTTGTTCTCACCAGATCATCCTGGGAGTTGTTGTTTGAATTTTATTATCCTTCGTGTTTCGGACATGATTGTTCGATTTTTGTTGTCTCGATCGTTTGTTTGTTCGGTTTTTGTTCTCGTTTCGTGATTTTTGAGCGTTCAAGCTCCTTCGTAATTCCCTTAAGTTCGAGAAATTAGTCTCGTTTTCGATCTTCCAACCCTTAGGCGATGGAATTCCGTATTTGTTCAGCGTTTGGCTCGCGTTTTGATTGATGAACCGTTGGGTTGGTCAATCGTATTGATTTTCGTTCGTGTGTTTTGTGACTGTTCGGATAATCGACTCGATTGTATTATCCATTTGATGACATTTGCCACTTGTTGGTTTTATTATGTTTCTACCGGCGACGTTGTGTTGGTCGTCGTGGAGCGTGTTTTCACACCGTATATTCCGTTGTGTTGTTTGTAACGTTTCGCCGTTGGGCGTTAGTTACGCGTTTCTTGCGTATCTCGTTGAGTTTTCCTTGTGGGATATTGCTTCTCCCTACTTGTTTTAAGTTTCGGGACGAAACTTCTTTTAAGGAGGGTAGAATGTAATATCCGCAATTTTCGATTTACGGTAATTTCTTTCTTTTCAGTGGAAGTCCGTTTTGACGACTCGCTCATGACCGTTTCGTCATTCTGAGAATGATTAATTCTACACTTTTTGACATCCGAATTCGTCTTTTTAGCGACTTTTCCGCACTTGAGTTCGATTCTTGCGAATCTCGTTCGAAACTGCTGTTTCGAGTGTCCTGTAAGTCCGTTTAACTTTGTTAGACGTGTTGTGAACTTCGGTTTGGTTATTCGATCACGTATCGTGATTTCCGGGCGTTTTGGGCCATTTTGTAATTTCTTAAAAGTTACGGGTATCCGTATCTGTAATTGTTGTCTCGACCCGTTTCTTGGTCCCGTATAATTAATTATTGCATTATGTTTTCATTTCGGGCCGTTGATGTCGTCCGCGAACTTTTCGTCGTGTTCGTTCCGTGCGTTTACGGAAATCGAGTCGTCGAGCCCTGGTGTTCGAGCACTGGCCGTACGGTTGCGGGATTGGCCGAACGATTGCGGGCACCGGCCGGACGGGTGCGGCAGGAACCGGCGTAGCGCACGCTACGGCCAGAAGGCTGCGCGCGCTAACCGGCAGGTGTAGCGCACGCTATCGGCTGGCCTAACGCACGATATCGGGTCTGGACAGTGGAGCCCAGGGGTTCTGGAATCGGTCAGGCTCAGCAGGTAGCGCACGCTACTGTCGGGCATCTGTCAGCGCTCATGTACTCAAGATGAAAGGATACATTGATCATCTTGATAGGCTTGGTTTTCCACTTTCTAAGGAGCACTCCACGAATATGATCCTAAACTAATTACACGATCGTTTCGGTCAGTTTATTATGAACTATATATGAATGAGATGGATAAGTCCTTTTCTAAGCTGCATGGGATGCATAAAATGGCTGAGCAAAATATTAAGAAGAAAGCGAGCCATGTGCTGATGGTCAGCAAAGGGAAGTCCTTCAAGAACAAACGCAAAGGTAAAGCAAAGCAAAAGTTGCCAAAGCTAGAGACCCAACTAAATCGGTTTTCAAGGCAAAAGCTCCCAAAGATGGAAATTGCCATCACTGCAATAAACCAGGACACTGGAAAAGAAATTGCAAGGTTTACTTGGAAGAGCTAGAGCGTACCAAGGGTAGTGAGACTGCCACATGTATATTTGTTATAGAATCCACTTTCAACTCCTGGGTATTAGATACTGGATGTTGATATCATATTTGTATAAATGTGCAGGGGTTGAGAACCAGTATAGAACTGAAGAAAGGGAAAGTGGATCTAAGAGTCGACAATGGAGCAAGAATTATTGCAGTAGCTGTTGGAACTATGATCTAGTTTTACCCAATGGGCTTTGGTTAGTTTTGAACAATTTCTATTATGTTCCTGCTATGAATAGGAATATTATTTCATTTTCTACATTAGATTGTGAAGGTTACAGTTTTCTTATTAAGAATAATATTATTCGTATTTTCTTTGATGACTTGCTTTATGGTACTGCAAAGTTATATACTGGCATTTACAATATTGATCTAGATGAGTCCAAAACTTTGGAAGTCTATAACAATGTAACCAAGAAACCTAAGCTCAATGATATTCAACTTACTTATGGCACTGTCGACTTGGTCACATAAATGAGAAACGCATTTCTAAACACCATAACGATGGACTTTTAGACTCTTTTGACTATGAGCCATATGGGGTATGTGAATCTTGTTTATTGGGCAAGATGACGAAGAATCCTTTCACTGGTCATGGGGAAAGGGCAAGTGATCTATTAGGCCTAGTATATACTGATGTATGTGGACCTCTTAACACTCATGCCAGAGCGGATACCAATACTTCATCACTTTTACCGATGATTTTAGCTGGTATGGATATGTTTATCTAATGAAGCATAAACATGAATCATTTGAAATGTTCAAAATATTCCAGAGTGAAGTACAGAATCAACTTGGCAAGACAATTAAATCCCTTCGGTCGAGTCGAGGTGGAGAATACTTGAGCTAAGAATTCGATGATCATCTTAGAAGTTGTGGAATTATTTTACAACTTATTCCTCCTGGAACACCTCAACATAATAGAGTGTCTGAGAGGAGGAATCGAACTTTATTAGATATGGTTTGATCCTTGATGAGTCGGACGGAGCTTCTATTATCATTTTGGGGCCACGCCTTAGAAACAACAGCATTCACCTTTAATCGTATTCTATCTAAAGCAGTTGAAAAGACAACATTTGATAAATGGATGGGTAAGAGACCAAACTTGTCTTTTCTAAAGATATGGGGTTGCAAAGCATTTGTAAGACGCCAGGTGTTTAACAAACTGGCGACAAGATCTGAAATATGTTTATTTGTGGCATATCCAAAGAAAACTATAGAATACTACTTTTATAAGCCCGCAGAGAACAAGTGTTTGTTGCTCGAAGTGCTGTCTTCTTAGAAAGGGAACTTATTTCCAAAAGAAACAGTGGGAGAAAGGTAATTCCAGAGGAAACTAGAGAACCACAAGAAGACATTACTTCACCGATGGAAACTGAACAGGCTCAATAATTAGTTGAAGAGCCAGTTCAAAGTACACAAGTCCCTCACAGATCTGATAGGATGCGACATGAACCAGAGAGATATGGGTATCTCGTAATAGAGTATGATGATGCATCGCTCATAATTGATCAGCCTAGTACCTACACAGAAGGTGCTTCAGGACCATAGTCCGAGGAATGGCTAGAAGCCATGAAGTCAGAGATGTACTCCATCTATGACAATCAAGTTTGGAACTTGATAGATCCACCTGAAGGTGTTAAAACCATAGGGTGCAAATGGGTCTTCAAAAAGAAAAATTATATGGACGATAATCTACAAATCTATAAAGCTAGACTAGTAGCAAAAGATTATAGACAGATTCATGATGTTTACTATGATGAGACTTTCTCGCCAGTAGTCATGCTTAAGTCAATTAGAATTTTATTTTCCATTGCCGCATATTGTGATTATGAAATATGGCAAATGGATGTCAAAACAACGTTTCTTAATGGAAACTTACTCGAGGATGTGTATATGACACAACCTGAGGATTTTGGTCATCCAAAAAATTCTAAAAAGGTTTGCAAGCTTCAAAGATCCATTTATGGGTTGAAGCAGGCTTCTTGGAGCTGGAATCTTTGTTTAGATGAAACTATCCAAGAGTTTGGGTTTATTCAAAATGAAGATGAACCATTTGTGTACACGAAGGTTAGTGGAGCATAGTTGTTTTCGTAGTCTTATATTTAGATGACATATTACTTATTGAAAATGACATACCCACCTTGCAGACCGTCAAGACTTGGTTGGGAAGTTGTTTCTATGAAATACTTAGGAGAAGCTGCTTAAATTATTGTGATAAAAATCTATAGACATAGATAAAAAAGAATGATTGGTCTGAGTCAAAGTACCTTCATTAAAAAAATATTGAAGAGGTTCAATATGTAGGACTCCAAGAGAGGACTCTTGCCAACGTCACATGGCATTCATCTGAGTACGACTCAAAAGTCCTTTGACTCCTGATGAGCGATCCCGTATGAGCAAGATTCCATATGTTTCGGCCATTAGATCAATCATCTATGCCATGATTTGTACTCGACCAGATGTATCGTTTGCCCTTAGCATGACAAGTCGATACCAATCAAATTCAGATGGAAGTTACCGGATAGCAGTGAAGACCATCCTAAAGTACTTAAGAATAAGTAAGGATGCGTTCCTAATTTATAGAGGTGTGGGAAACGAGCTGGCTATAAATGGTTACACCGATGCAAGTTTCGAAATCGATAGATACGATTTAAGATCGCATCTGGTTTAGTGTTTGTTTAAAATACAGGTGTTGTGAGTTGGAAATGTTGCAAGTAAAGCATGCTCATTTATTCTATTACTCAATCTGAGTACCTAGCAGCATCGGATGCAGTCGAGGAGAATATGTGGATCTTTTAGGTCCTATAAGTCTTTATTGTAACAATAATGGTGCTATTGCGCGAGCTAAAGAGTCAAGGACCGATTAGAGATCCAAACACATACTCAGTATATGCAAAGTAGCAACGGAAGATAATGTAACTGATCCACTTAGCAAGTCTCTCTCCCAAGGAAAGCATGTTGAGCATGCGAGATCGATATGACTAAAAGTCATTAATGAATGGTCCTAGTGCAAGTGGGAGATTGTTGGAACTAGTGCCCTAGGACATTTGATGTGCCTAGATTTGTAGTTGTCACATTTAAATAAAGTTATTTGATATCATTTATTTCTCGTTGATTATTATAATGTGTGTGCATGTTTTAATATTATAATTATCGAATAATAGTTATTCACGAATAATAAGATTATTCAAATATCCCTGGTCCAATCACGTGACTCAAGTGATTAATATACTAGTATAAGTTTGATTGATAATTATCGGATGATTATGCATATGGTACAGATCAAACTTATGGGTATTGATTGGAGAACGCAATACTGGACAGACCCGATTGAGATCACTGCATGGAAATATCATAAGTGAGGCTCAATATAACAGTATGTCAATAAATCCTTGAACCTAAGATTATCATAGAGTCCAACATGATAGCTGATATGCCTTAACGTAATCCAACGTCATCTGAAATATGTTGATCATAAAGGTTAGCGATCGGGATTAGTGGGAGTCATGTAGAGGCGATGAATAGTCAAGATGGGGATTTGTCTCTCTCTTTAGGGAGAGAGATATTTGCTGGGTCCCTCGATTAGTAGGACTAAAGCAAATGAATGGCCTGCTCAAATGAAGAGTCATTTAATTCAACTAGTCCACTTAAGATCGAGAAAGCATTTGAACATAATAAGTATGACAACATCCATGACTTAGTTCAAATATGATATCGCGCGACAAAGGGATTTGACACGTTAAATGGTTTCATGGATTATAAACTTATATTATTTGGGTAGTCATAATGTCTTGCTAGAGAACGCTTATGATTTATTATTTAATAAGGTATTAAATAATAACCAACATAAAATTAGCCTTTTGGGTCACACATATGAAAATTTCAGATAAGCAAGAATAACTAATAGATATAATATTGGATATTATATTTATTATAGAAGTTAAATAATGAGTAATGCATAATATAAGATATTATATATTATATTATTTAATTGTATCAACTGGAAAAGATAAATATAATACTAAATATTATATTTATTAGAGGATTAAATAATACGTACTACCCTCCGTCCCAGTGTGTTCACAGTTGACTTTTTGGGATTTTAGTATGAGAGTTGATTTGTAGTCTTTAAATGGATAAAATAAATTTTTAATGATGGAATATTGTTTAATAAAGTGAGTAAGACAAAGCAAAGGTCTTTTTGTGCGTAATTATTAGTGAAATGAGACGTAATTTAGAGGTCTTTGTAAAGGATGAATAGTGCGTTGTGAAAACCGATCTCGGACGGAAGGAGTAATATATAATATAAGATATTATATGTATTGTATTATTTAATATGTTGAGGGGCAATTAAGAAAATACTAGAGTTTGACTCTAGGGTTTACTTAGTATAAATAAAGGGTCTTGGAATGAGTTGTCACAAGTGAAAAATTATACAACCCTAATTGTGCAAACCAAAAATCGGCCCTCCCCTCAGATAAATCGGCCGAGTTGTTTTTCTATCCGTGAAGTCGGTTTCGGCCATCTCCGTCTTTTTCCCTTAGTTGATTTTGATCAACAGTACAAATCCTTCAAGCAAAGAATTATCTGTTGTACTGTTTATCAACATTATTCGTAAGGATCTAGCAATTCGGCTTGTACCAGTTCTTCATGTGTGGATCACCGAAAGATGAAGGGGATCTTAATCAGATTCTGGTTCGAGTTACAGATCTGTTCTTCGAATTAACGTAATTCGATGAACTCTTTATAAATCAATTAAATTGCTGCATGAAGATCCTCATCTAGGTTTTTTATTAATTATTTATGCTGTATTTTGCTCATATTTATTGTATTAGATACACGTAAATCCCAACAGACTCTATCCTGAAAATTTATAATATTGTGTTAGAATATGAAAGCAAGATGGATAAATACTAGTATTTTAAGTACATGACATAATACCTTTCACTTGAACGACATCCGATGTGCATATAATTATTCGTCCAGGAGTAGAAAATCGATCACTGTAAGGCAATAACCTTGTTGACCATAGATATTCTCTCACTTGTGGGTACATTTATATTTATCTATCAACAACTTCCATTCATGTTCAAAAGAACACATATCAGATCCACTATAAACTTTGTGCCAAGACTTATTAAAGTCGGTCCATTCGGCACCTAAGAAAGGACTCTATTTTTTCATGACATTTTTATTTATGTGCCATATGCAGAGAATGTGATGTGCATTTGTAAAAACTTCTCCTATTTAAGATATTAGTGCCAAATGTCTATCAGTAACAAGCACATATAACATTAGTGCCCCTTTTTCAAGCATAATTTTTTTAGACAACTTAAATGCCAAGTGTACCATTCTGTCATTTCATCACACATATCGCCAACATAAGTGAATAAGTTCGCTCCATGGATGTGATACCCACAACCTCCAGGAAAGGAACCCGATATTCATTCTTGTAAGTGATGTCAATAACAAGTACCTTAGGAAATTGAATATATAACTCAATACTATCTCTGAATCCAAACAATATCTGTAGTTGCTTGTGTCTCTGGATGCATACGGCATATATGAAAATAACATGCATGTACTAAAAAATAGTTAGTTAATAGATGAACAAATTATATTAATATATAAAATGAAAAAACTTAATTATCTTTATGAATTAATTGAGATAAAGTATATTGGACGTTGCTAATTAAACCCTTCTTGGCCTTCCGTTCGCTTTGTAGTGCATTGTAAATACTTTTAATGCCTGTAGTATTAGACGGGTCACGTTCCTTCAAAGCGCTCAGAACAAATCGAGGAGCAGTAATCTCGGCCATTGTACTCACTATGCATTTTTCGTCTTGTATTAGTCTTGATGTGTACTCATGACCGCTAAATATAGTGGTGGGGCATGATCATGCTCTCCGCACACAACAGTAGTTCCCCACAAAATACAATCTGGAGGAATTGGTATACCTCGTAGAGAAAATGGACAACCATTTTTTGGTACTAGTACATCTTTTTAAAATTTCTCCACTTTTTAAATATCTTGATGGTTGGTATTTTCCGGATTTTTCACAAATGAGAGTATTTCCGGAGTTTTTTTTACCTATTTTCTCTGCGAATTTATCAATAACCATGACAAATCCATTTTTCCTTCAGATCGTCCTCACCAATCTAACATACCATCTCTACTTTCAAAAATATGTAAAAGAAAATATTTTTATTATATTTTCAAATATCAAGAGCAATATATATATATATATACACACACACACACACTAAACTATTTAAATGAAAAAAGCAAAACAAAAAAAATATGTTTTAAAAACGATTTTACTATATTTTCCAATATATATATATATATATATATATATATATATATATATAGAGAGAGAGAGAGAGAGAGAGAGTAAACAAATTAAACGAAAAGAGCAAAACCAAAAAATATATTTTAAATAATGTTTTTATTTTATTTTCAAATAAAAAGAGTAATATATATATATATATACAAAAAAATGACAAAACACAAAAAAAATGATATCTACCCGAAGTCATACCTGATAAGTGGTAAATTAACACAATATATTTCCATTATTTGTTGAGTTTTCATTTATTATAAATAGAATAATATTTCAGAAATGTGAACAAATAAGTGATATTACATGAGAATATTAGAAAATAAAAGATGATGAGTTAGTCTTCTTCTTCACTCCTTATTTATACTAATTTAGAAAAACCAAACCAAACCAAACATACCCAGTATATTCCGCACAGAGCATGGTTTGGGGAGGGTAAGATGTATGCAGACCATGTTGGGATTCGGTGCCTAAACTGAAGGCCCAGCGGAAGCGGTAAAATGAAAATTAATTCGATCTGATTCCCTACGAGGATCGATCGAGCTACGTATATACAAATATTAAATGAAATGCAAGAGATACAAGAAACTTACCCTTGTAGTCTGTTGATTAAATGGATTCCTTCTCTTGTGCTATTCCCCAAGCTTTGCTTGATCTCTATGAATCCAATCCGCTACAAGCTCTCGGATGATCCAACGCTGAAAATACCGCGTCTCTACTTGCCACGCGCCGGAGAAACGACCGGAATGACTAAACCTCGTTATCCTCCAAGGATACGGCTAGAACAAGATTATAGGAGCTTGAATATAAAGATTATTACACTCTAAGTGTTTAATCTATTTTCTCTCTATTTTTCTCTCAATCTTTCTCTAAGAAAATTGAAGATAAGAATGAAGAAGATGAAGTTGAAGACCATGGAAATGAACTCTAAGTTCTTTCTCTCTATCTCTTTCTCACCAACCGTATGGAAATTAGGATGTGAGAATGATGGAAGTCTTCACATCGTATTCTAATTCAACCCACAAGAAATCAATTCATATCACATGATTGATACCCTACAATGTCTTTGTCATCCATTATAAAAATGACACAAAAGACTAAAGGGGGAGAGTAGGTGGTGAATAAGGGGGGCGGCTCATCTAGAAGGGAATTGAAGAGTTCGTTCCGGACTCCTGTGAGTCCAAACAGATAAACTCTGATTCCGTCCCGATGTATTTATATCAATTAATTAATCCAATTAATTAATCATATCAAATACATAATAACATAATTAATTTCTCCAAGAAATAATTATATCTATGAATTAAATTAATCACCTAGTAATTTAGTTAATTCATTAGGCCGTAAATCAATTTATCCAATAAATCGATTTAGACATCCAATGTCCCCATAAATTAGATATCCAATATCTAATATTCATAATGAGAGAATAAGCTCGATTCATTCCGTCGTCAATCCTATTGCGCGACTCGGTAGGTCCGTATCAGTCAGCAATGGGAGGGACCAAAGAGTAGTAGCACCACCTAGCCAGCCTGGCGGCCTACACTGTACCACAACTGAGAACGAATGATTGGGATCATTCAAGAACCATTCTTTCGTGAATACTAGTATACATATAAACCCTTCTTTCAAATGTTCCGATCAAGTTATAGGGTCACGGTCAGTCAAACCCTATCTGTACTTGAGGCTATGCATGCGTTAATGCAAATCGAGATCATCGAGCTCTCGTGTATCCAATACAACTAGCTCCAACGCTTTGGCCAAAGACTTATGACCTCATCTGCCAATAACCGCATAGGACATATAACCCGTTCACTAACGGGAGAAAGAATTCTATCTTGGTATTCAGTAGGACCTGCTACTTTCCCGTCAAGACGCACGTCGAGGTTGACCCCCGCCTTCCGGTTTACATGGTCAAACTACTCTAATGAAAAGCTTGACGTCACAAGCACATACCTACTAAATCCTCAAGTCGAAGGTTCATGAATACCTATCACAACCTTTCGATTCCGTCATTGACTGTCCCAGAGTGAAATCCGTGTGACGAATCGAGGGTGAGTCGGTTTGAGTATACTAATCCAATTAGCATACCTATAACGTGTGCTCCCACTAACCATTAGTGTTCGACAGGCACTCTCCACGTCAAAGAACATGTCATACAAGTCTTCACATAAACTTAACACCCAGTCAAGTTTCATCGACTTGCGAACGGTTAAGTATTTGAGCTATAAACATTTCCAATGCTGACCTCTTATCCAATAAGGAGTGGAATGTTTTGCTCTCAAATACACGGACTAGTTTCTATATATATATTTACGAGTCAGGAACGCCAGTAACTACGAGTAAATAAAAAACATCCATTGCCTTATAATAATGATTTACATAATAACAAGTACAATGCCCTCACTCAATATTCTCTGAGTGGCATTCGAGGGCATACTCCTAACAATCTCCCACTTGCACTCAATGCCACACATTATGGTATCTAATACCCATGTTCTCCAGATTACGCTCTAAGCTAATCTGAGAAAGTGGCTTGGTCAGTGGATCAGCGACGTAGTCGGCTGACTCTACTCTATGTAGCACAATGTATCTCTTTGCGAACAAATTCTCTTACGAGATGATACTCTCTCTCAATATGTTTGGTACTGTTATGAAACCTCGGCTCCTAGGCCTGTGCTACCGCTCTGGCAGCACAGCACAAGGTGTCCCGTGAAGTTTACCCAGTAACTTTTAAATCCTTACTTTGGAGGCCTCCGAGGCTGCTTTATACTCAGCCTAATAGGTGGAATTAGCAGTCGCGCTATACTTGGCATTATGACAAGATACTGCTCCTCCATTAAGAGTAAATATGTAGCCAGAAGTAGACATCGAATCGTCTTTCTGTCCTTAGAAGTCCAATTCAGTGAATCCCACCGCATTCAGTTCTCCACCACCATATTTAAGAACCAGATCTCTAATCCTTGTAAAGTACTTGAGAACATTCTTTACGGTGGTCTAATGTTCCCTAACTGGGTTAGCCCGAAACCTACTTACCACGCTCCCAGCATGCACAATGTCAGGTCTCGTACACAATAAAGTATAAGGCTACCCAATTTCCGAAGCATATGGTATATTACTCATTTCCTTTCATTGTTCCTCACTATGAGGACACATCTTAAAGGAGAGTTTATTCCATGTCGCATCGGTAGGAACCCTCTTTTAGAATAATCCATCTTAAATCGCTTTAAGATTTTATATATATAGAGGGCTTGGGAAAAACTTATCATTCCCTTCGATCTATCCCAGTAGAGTCGAATCCCAAGAATATAGGTTTCTTCTCCCAAGTCTTTCATGGAGAAATTACTCGAAAGCTTTCACAGAACTGAGCATTCCCACATCATTTCCTATCAGTAGAATTTCATCTACATATTGTACTTAGAATGTGATCTTGCTCCCACTAACCCTCTTGTATACACAAGGTTCCTCTTCATTTTGCACGAAGTCAAACTATTTGACCGTCTCATCAAAAAGAAGGTCCCAACTACATGAAGACTACTACAATCCATTTTATGGAGTCTACATCCACCATTGCTAGGTCATTTGTCGCGGGTCGGTCTCTTGTTTATCACCTGGAACCTCGTGGAAACCCAGTTCCTCCAAGTGCATAAAACTGTACCTCTCAGGTAAATGAGACACCTACTTGACCTACAAGGTGGTTGTACTTGTGTTATAGAAGATTCGGTTCCATTTTCTTGCACAGGTGTCTTCTGAGGAGTTTTATTGTATTCTTCTAAAAAACTCTTCTTCCAGGAAGTGTGCATGCAAAGCAATAACGATCGTTCAATCTTTGGGCATGTAGAATAGATAACCCATCGTCTCAGATGGGAATCCAATGAAACGCCTCCTCACGGACCTAGCTTCCAACTTCTCCACCTTAGTCTTCTAGACATAGGCAGGACATCCCCAAATCCTAATATAATTAAGACTTGGTTCCGTGCCCTCCCACATCTCATGTGGAGTTTTTAGGAATGGATTTGGAAGGATATCTATTCAAGATATATGCAGTAGTTAGGAGTGTATACCTTATAGGTAAATCGGTAAGTCAGTATAGCCCAGCATGGAATGGACCATGTCCAACAAGGTCTGGTTCCTTCTTTCTGACACACCATTTAACTGAAGAGTGCCTGGAGGTGTTAGTTGTGATACTATTCCATGTTCCTTCAGGAACTTGTCAAACTCCTTACTCATATCCTCGCCACCTCGGTCCAATCGAAGTGCTTTGATATGATTTCTAGTTTGTTTCTCGACTAGGGCCTTAAATTCCTGGAATTTCTCAAAGGCCTCGGATTTATGTTTCATTAAGTATACATAACCATACCTAGTATGATCATCTGTAAACGTAATGAAATACTGATATCCGTCACGTGCTGCTTCCAAAGCACCACATACGTCGGTATGGATTAATTGTAGTTTATCAGCGGCTCTTTAAAAAATCCCTGTGAAGGGGGACTTAGTCATTTTGCCTTTAAGGCAAGATTCACAAGTAGGAAAAGGATCCGATCCCAATGGACCCATAATTTCATATTTTCCATTCTGTAAACCTTGGTCTGACCAACATGACCAAGTCTAATATTCCATTTCAAAACATGACTAGTTTCATCCCTACCACGTTTCCTAGTCATAGTATTCACAACGACTTTGTTACTGAGGTTTAGATGATACAATCCATTTAACAATGTAGAAGTACCCACTAGTTTATTTCTGAAATAAATTTTGCAGGAACCATTACCAATGAAAAATGAAGCCTTTCCGATCCATGACCGGAATGGATACAATGTTTTTATGTCGCTTGTGCAAAACTAGTACATCTTCTAAAGTCAGAACAAAAGCGGATTCTAAACCCAAAAGAAGTGATCCTATGTCAGCTGCTTCGGCACTATGTCCGCTTCCGATGGTAACCATCACTTCCCCAGCTCCAAGCTTCCTACTTTGATCCAGATGCTGATTCATGGTACAAATATGAGAACTAGCACCAGAATCCAGTATCCAAGAAGTAGAAAATACAGTAGCAGAATAATTTGTTTCCAAAACTAAAAGTTCTGTACCTGAAGTGCCATGAAGAATCGGACAGTTTCTAGCCCAGTGGCCCAACTCACCGCACTTGAGACAAGCGTCCTTCTTCTTGCTCTTCGGAACCATCTGGGCCTTGCCCTTTCCCTCTAAGTCATTGACTTGTGGTTCGTCTGCTTCTTGGTCTTTTTCTTCTTTCTCTTAGACCTCCGAGGTCCAGAAAAAATCACAAGGGAAGACTCCTTCATCCGCGGAGTCTTCATCTAAGATTGAACGGTCACTAGTTTGTTCATTAGCCCAGCTAAGTAACACGCAATCTCATTGCAGTTGAAATTCATAACAAACTGTGAGAAGGAATCAGGGAGAGACTGTAGGATAAGGTCGGTCTGAAGATAAGTATCTATCTTAAAATCAAGAGCCTCTAATCTCTCGATCATTGATATCATTTTGAGGATGTGGTCCCCAACCTTCTCACCTTCCTTCATCCTTGCACCGAACAATTTCTTGGATATCTCATATCTAGCTTTTCGACTGTGCTCACCATAAAGCTCGATTAAGTGAGATAGAATCTGCCTAGCAGAAGTCATTTTCTCACGAGCTCTCTGATCATTAGACATGGAAGCCATCATATAAGCACGGACTTTCACGTCATCCTTAACCCACTTTTCGTGGTTTTCAATATATTCCTGATTGGCTCTTTATCCGCATTGGAGGCGCCGGAATATCCATCTCCAAGATATATCCCAGTGCCTCAATATTGAGGACTATCATCAGATTGCGGAGCCAATCCACAAAGTTAGGTCCGATCAAGGTGTTCTTTTTGAGTAGAATTGCGAGAAGGTTCATTGTCATATTGAGAGTTATGTCTGCATTAAGTACGACATATTAATTAGTGACTCGTTCAATTATGATCTGAGTATAGAATTAAGGTCTTTTCTATTCTTGTTACCCATCTCCCACTATTTTTATCGGAACAACACACTCCCATGTGAAATACGGAAGTATCGTCGCTCTACTTCATAGTGGTGATTGAGTTCTTTATAAATCTTAATAGAGGGCAACCGAACAGGTTTCTAGTCTATTAATTTTCATAAAGTGGTGTCCAACACCAACCCATCTAATGGATGATTCGATTTTCTTTTCCCCCATGTTCACTCCCCTCAACCTATACAGTTTCTATGGTTCGTGAACAAGTTAAGTTTACACCATCGACGCAAATCAGTTTCGCAATTGAATCTTATCCGGCAACCTATTAGGTTTCTAGGGATAAAATTTGCTCCAACCGAAGGCATCCAATGTGCTTCCAGTAATTTATCCATCCTCCCCGAACGACTACCCCGATAACTCGGAAGCATAGCACATTCGGTTTGGATTTCAATTTCCCGAAAGCTCGTTGGAGGGAAGGATAACCTTGAAACCTTATAAACTTAATAATTTGTTGTGGGAGAATTTTCGCGATTAAAAAACTTAGTAATCTAATTACAAGTCTTCGGTCTTGAATCTTCGTCTTCTCAAAACGGATCAACCTCCGGTCTTCGTCATTACATATAAATTTTACATTAAAAAATTGCATCCTAGATACAAATAATTCTAGTAAAATAAATAGGCTCAAAACGGCCTTTACAACCCAATCGAATAAAACCGAACGATTCAAAACTAAGTCCATGAACCACATCTCCATTCAAAAGCATTCATCCAATAATTCGAATCGATCCAATCGATTCACACAACCGGTAATATGAAAAACGTTCAAATAATTCGGTCATCTATAAATATTCCAATTAATCAAATTTCCCTTATAAAATGAAATACCATAAATCATTTTAATCATATTAAATTCAATTTAACATGCGGTAGATTAATTTTCAAGAATACACGAAAAAATCGAGCCGGGGCGAAACTGGCCTGCCACGGCCGAGACACTACCGGCCAGACATGGCTCGTGTCGCCTGACATGGTCGGGTCGTGCCGGCAGTGTCCTAGACTATCCTACTAGACTCGGCCGTGTCAAATAACACGGTCGGGTCGTCCCGACAGCCTGCCGGCCAGACACGACCCGTGTCGCCTGACACGGTCGGGTCGTCCTGACAGTCTGCTGAGACTGGCCGGCTGGCATGGACCGTTTCGCCTGACACGGTCGGGTCAGACCGGCAGCTTCCTGCCCGTTGTTCGAAAAGTCATCAGACGACGATTCGGAGCTCGATTTTCGACCGGATATCCAATATCAATATTTTCGGACTTTCATATCTTCAATATAAATCATATTTCCCAGAAATTAAAGATATATATTTAGACATAAACTTACGAAAAATACAACTATTACGAACGAAAAACATACACCACGATTATGACTATAAATGATTCCAAATCATTCACCATCTAATCAAGCATTCCAAATGCCAATATCGTATATACGATCGCAAAACCTACTCTCCGATACCACTGTTGGGATTCGGTGCCTAAAACGAAGGCCCCGGTAAAACGAAAATTAATTCGATCTGAATCCCTACGAGGATCGATCGAGCTACGTATATACGAATATTAAACGAAATACAAGAGATACAAGAAACTTACCCTTGTAGTCCGTTGATTAAATGAATTCCTTATCTTGAGCTACTCCCCAATCTTTGCTTGATTTCTACGAATCCAATCCGCTCCAAGCTCTTGGATGATCCAACGCCGAAAATACCTCATCTCTACTTGGCACGCGCCGGAGAAACGACCGGAACGACTAAACCTCATTATCCTCCAAGGATACTGCTAGAATAAGATTATAGGAGCTTGAACATAAAGATTATTACACTCTAAGTGTTTAATCTATTTTCTCTCTATTTTTCTCTCAATCTTTCTCTAAGAAAATTGAAGAGAAGAATGAAGAAGATGAAGTTGAAGACCATGGAAATGAACTCTAAGTTCTTTATCTCTCTCTCTTTCTCACCAACCGTATGAAAATTAGGATGTGAAAATGATGGAAGTCTTCACATCTTATTCTAATTCAACCAACATGAAATCAATTCATATCACATGATTGATACCCTACAATGTCTTTGTCATCCATTATAAAAATGGACAAAAAATACTAAAGGGGGAGAGTAGGTGAATAAGGGGGGGCGGTTCATCTAGAAGGGAATTGAAGAGTTCGGTTCGTTCCGGACTCCTGTGAGTCCAAACAGATAAACTCTGATTCCGTTCCGATGTATTTATATCAATTAATTAATCCAATTAATTAATCATATCAAATACATAATAACATAATTAATTTCTCCAAGAAATAATTATATCTATGAATTAAATTAATCACCTAGTAATTTAGTTAATTCATTAGGCCGTAAATCAATTTATCCAATAAATCGATTTAGACATCCAATGTCCCCATAAATTAGATATCCAATATCTAATATTCATAATGAGAGAATAAGCTCGATTCATTCCGTCGTCAATCCTATTGCGCGACTCGGTAGGTCCGTCTCAGTCAGCAATGGGAGGAACCAAAGAATAGTAGCACTACCTAGACAGCCTGGCGGCCTACACTGTACCCCAACTGAGAACGAATGGTTGGGATCATTCAAGAACCATTCTGTCGTGAATACCACTATACATATAAACCCTTCTTTCAAATGTCCCGATCAAGTTATAGGGTCACAGTCAGTTAAACCCTATCTGTACTTGACGCTATGCATGCGTTATTGCAAATCGAAATCATCGAAATCTCATGTATCCAATACAACTAGCTCCAACACTTTGGCCAAAGACTTATGACCTCATCTGCCAATAACCGCATAGGACATATAACCCATTCACTAACAGGAGAAAGAATTCTATCTTGGTATTCAGTAGGACCCGCTACTTGCCCGTCAAGACGCACGTCGAGGTTGACCCCCGCCTTCCGGTTTACAGGGTCGAACCACTGTAATGAAAATCTTGACGTCACAAGCACATCCATACTAAATCCTCAAGTCGAAGGTTCACGAATACCTATCACAACATTTCGATTCCGTCATTGACTGTCCCGGAGTGAAATCCGTGTGACGAATCGAGGGTGATTCGGTTCGAGTATACTAATCCAATTAGCATACCTATAACGTGTGCTCCCACTAACCATTAGTGTTCTACAGGCACTCTCCACGTCAAAGAACACGTCATACAAGTCTTCACATAAACTTAACGCCCATTCAAGTTTCATCGACTTGCGAACGATTAAGTATTTGAGCTATAAACCTTTCCAGTGCCGACCCCTTATCCAATAAGGAGTGGAATGTTTTGCTCTAAAATACACGGACTAGTTTCTATATATATATATATATATTTACGAGTCAGGAACGCCAGTAACTACCAGTAAATAAAGAAACATCCATTGCCTTATATTAATGATTTACATAATAACAAGTATAATGCCCTCACTCAACATCCTCTGAGTGGCATTCGAGGGCATACTCCTAACAGACCATGCCCCTACTTTTACTGTAGGGAGGTTGTTTCCGTGAAGACCCCCAGCTTAGTGCACAACAATGTAATGAGTGATATATACAAAAAAGCATATGATTCGAAAAAGCTCAAAACCATAACTGAGCTCATGACTTAATTCACATGAGACTTACCTAAGGGGACTTTGGCAGCTACACTCTCGATGACGCTGCTCTAACTGAAGAGAGGTTGACTTTGCACACAGCTCCTGACACAACCCAACCATGAGGCTCTCTACTACAGCACCGCTCCTTACAGAAGAATCCAAAACTCTGATCTGGCGCCTCCACGAGCACCTATCCACAATCATGGTCTTAAAAAGGTTTAAGGCCTTCAAATCTAATCTCACTTGCTCCTCCCACGTCCTCCTCGGTCTGCCTCTCCTCCTCCCCCCGACAACCAATAAACTCTCGACCCTCCTCACCAGAGCAGATGCATGCCTCCTGCGTACGTGGCCAAACCATCTCAATCTCCCTTCCTTAACTTTCGTAGTAATTGGCGCCACTTCTAGCGCGTTCCTGAAAACCCCATTCGAGATTCTACCCAACATTGTGCGACCACACGACCAACGTAACATTCTCATTTCAATCACTTCTAACTTGCTCTCAAACGACTTCTTCATCACCCAACATTCGGAGCCATACAACATTGCCGGTCTGATTGCCGCTCTATAGAATTTACCCTTCAACTTTAGAGGGACTTTCTTGTCGCAGATGACCCCTGTCGCTGCTCTACACCTTAGCCACCCCTGATGAGTGACATCATCCTCACACTCACCTTCCTTCTGAATGATCAAACCCAAATACTTGAACTTCTCCATACGGGGTATGATCTGATTCGCAATCATTACCTCTACTTCTTCCTCGTTGGCCTCACCACTAAAGTTAGAGCAGAGATACTCGGTCTTAGACCGGCCCACACGCAAGCCCTGGGATTCTAACTTAGACCTCCATAGCTCCAACTTCGAGTTCACCTCCCTCCCGACTCCGCCACTAACACAATGTCGTCAGCAAAAAGCATGCACCACGGAACGCCATCCTGTATCCCCCGCGAAATGACGTCAAGGATTAGAGCGAAGAGAAGAAGGCTAAGCGCCGACCCCTAGTGTAGCCCTATCTCAACCGAGAAATACTAATTTAGATTACTAACTAATAAAAATTATTGACATGACAATTCAATAGGTAGTATAAATTAGGAAACTATTTTGTTGAAAGACTTTGAAATGACAATTCAACATGTAGATATAGATTAGGGAACTATTAATTGAAACACTTTGAAATGACAATTTAATAGGTAGATATATGTTAGTGAACTAATTTTTTTGAAAGACTTTGAAATGACAACTCAATTGGTAGCTAATAATAATAATAATATATATCAAGATAATAATATATAACCAGAATAATAATACATTAAAAATATACAAAAATAACTATATAAATAATTTTTTTAAATATAAATATATTTATATAAATTAAGAGATGTGAAAGAGTTGTATTTTTAGCAAAGTTTGGAGAGAAGAAAAATTATAGTCATAAACATTCACAAAAAAATAAAAAATAAATATAGAAAGTAAAAGAAATTATCGAAAAATATCAATAAAAAAATTCGAATATATCTATATATAAGTTAGAGAAATAAAGGGACAAAATGGACATTTTATGATTTTTTTTGTCAAGAGGGGGGGCTAGTAAATGCCAAAAAATAACCAGCCAAACAGCATGCGATAAGTCACCCCTTGTTGGGCTGTCAGTAGTCCTGTGGGGTGCGTTTCTCCCACACGTGGGGCCCACTATCAAATTTTCCCTTTCATTCGCTCCCTCTCTCTTTCTCCTATCAATTTTCCTACTGATGTACTTAAATACTCCTCAATTCCCTACTTGTTGTACAAGGTCTAAATATATATATATATATAGCTACGTCAGGGCCAGGCCTCTCAATTTGGGGGCTCTAGACCAAATTATTTTGGAGGTCTCTTTTATACAAAAAATTAAAAAATATTCAATTCATAAAAATATATAATTCATAAGTAAAGTTTAGAATAATAGCCGTACTGTTATGATCTTGAGAGAAAAGAGAGAAAATGAAAGAGAAGAAGAATGATATGTGTGTTTCTTATGATGGCCAAAGGCCTGTATTTATAGGTACACATCTAGGGGTTCGGAGATAAAGGTCATTCATCAATAAATACATTAATTACAACACGCTCCCTAGAATGACCTTTAATACATGCTGTCTTATTAAAACCTTGTCGGGAAAAACTCGATGGCAAAAAACCTGATCGAATGAAAAAGAGTACAGCTACTCCCCCTGAAATCGGTTACATAAGATCTTTGAGTTGACGCATTCCGATCTTGTGTACCAGTCTTGTGAATATTGATGTCGGCAACGCCTTTATAAATAAGTCCGCCACATTATCACTTAAGCGAATATGTTGAATATCAATTTCGCCATCCTCTTTGATATCATGCGTATAGAAAAGCTTGGGGGAAATATGCTTTGTTCTATCACTTTTGATATAGCCTTCCTTGAGTTGTGTAATGCAAGCCGCATTATCTTCATATAATACAATTAGATTCTCCTTTGACGTAGTTAATCCGCACGACTCTTCAATGTGATGTGCCAGATTTCTCAACCATACATATTCTCGACTTGCTTCATGGATTGTAATTATTTCAAAATGATTTAAAGATGTTGTTTTTAGGATTTGCTTCGCAGATTTCCATGATATAGCAGTTTCTCCACGTGTGAATACATAGTCTGTTTGTGGTTTACCCTTATGTGGGTCCGAGAGATAGCCTGCATCTGCATATCCCACCAGAGAACATCCAAAACTTTCTGAATAATATAACCCAAGCTTGATGGTGCCCTTTAGATAATGTGAAATATGTTTGATACTATTCCAATGTCTTATAGTGGGTGCAGAGCTATATCTTGCCAGGAGATTTCCAGAAAAGCTATACTAGTCTAGTACAATTAGCAAGATAGGTTAATGCACCAATTGCATTGAGATATGGTACTTCGGGATCAAGTATCGTTTCTCTATCCTCAAGTGGTCGAAATAGATCTTTAGTTACATAAGCGATCTAACGATCATAGGTGATGTAAGCGGATGTGCTTTATCCATGTCAAAACGCTTTAACACCTTTTCAGTATAAGAAGATTGATGGACAAATAGTCCCCCATGGACATGTTCAATTTGAAAACCCTGATAGAACTTTATTTTCTCTAAATCTTTCATCTCAAATTCATTTTTCAAGTATTCAGCAATTTTATTAAGCTCTTCAGGAGTCCCAATTATGTTTAAGTCATCAACATAAACTGCTATAATTGCAAATCCGCTGTCAATTTTCTTTATGAAAATGCTAGAAAGACAACATCATTTTTATACCCTTCTTTCAAAAGATATTCGCCAAGTTTATTGTACCACATTCGTCTAGATTGATTGAGCCCATAAAATGATCTCTGCATCTTAATTGAGAACATGCTTTTGGGGTATGAATTACTTGCTGCTGATAATTTAAATCTTCCTGGGATTTTCATGTATATGTCACTATAAAATGAACCACATAGATTCGAAGTTACTACGTCCATGAGGCACATACCAAGCCTTCGTGACACAACCAGACTAATCAAAAATCAAAAAGTAATCATGTCCATTGCTGGAGAGTACGTTTCCTCATAATCAATTCATGGTCTTTGAGAGGAACCTTGTGCTATGAGTCTTGCTTTGTATCTCGTAAATTCATGATGTTCATTTTTTTTCTAACAAAGACCCACTTGTATCCTACTGGGATAACATATTTTGGAGTTTGAACTATAGGCCCAAACACCTTTTGTTTTTCCAAGGAATTTAATTCAGCCTCTATGGATCCTTTCCATTTTGACCAATCATCTCTATTTCGGAGGTCTTCAATAGGATCCTTATTTGAAACTTCACAAGCCATATTAAAGACAAATATATCATCCATGATGACATTTTTCCTCTCCAATAATTTACTTGAAAGATGAATAATTTATTGAGATCTCATTATTTTCAGACATTAATATCAGGAACTACATTACTTTAATTTGATTGATCAATCACCATTTCTATTTGGTTCTTATCTTGCACCTTCCTTTTTCTAGGTACAAAGTCCTTTGAACCAATTGGTCGACCATACTTTTGACATACTTTGGATTCATTTGCTGCTATTACTTGTCCTTCATGGACATCGATTCTGACTGGTGCATTTGCAGCAGGTATATAGGATTTTATCACTCTTCGTGTATCAACAAAAGTATCGGGTAGTTGATTTGCAACTTTTTGTAAGTGATGATCGTTTCAACCTCTTGCTCACATTGACTATTCCTAGAATCAAAATTGTTAGGAATACTTATTAGATTTTGATGATGTCATCCCTGTATTTGTTTATTCAAATGTATGTTTTTAAAGTACTTGGAAAAATGTAAAGAAGAACCAAATGAGTATCTTCTATAGGCCAAATTAAGTATAGTTGAATACCTGGCAAACTTGTAAAGAAGAACAAAATGAGTATCTTCTATAGGCCATATAAGTTAGAAAATTGGCTAAGTAGAAATCTCAGACAGGTTCATATCAGAGAAGTCCTGGTCAAAATATTTAAGTTTGACTAAACTGCAGTCAAGTGATCAGTCAGAGTCCAAGTCATCTGAAGTTTGACCATCAGATCAGATAAGTTCATCAGGTCAGAAGACTTCAGATCAGAGAAGATCAGTCGGGACAGAGAACTCCATATCAGAAAAGTTACTACAGAGAAGTCCGACATCAAATAAGGATGACTGTACGAGATCAGATAAGTGATCATCCAAGTAATCCAGTCCACGTCAGCATGCGTTGAAAAGTCAATAATCACGGAAAGTCACATGCGGGCGATAAGAGACAGACTGGAGAGATTCCCGGAAAGCAAATGAATCAAATATTCATTCAGACCCACCACTGAAGACTTTAATCATATTATAAACTTAAGTTTCGGCGCCATCACGTGAAAGTCTTCACAACAGTCGGAAATGGATTAAAATAAGGGAATCCAGCCTTACAACGTTCGGAAAGAAAAACAAAGAAGTCTATTTCTCCAACGGACGGATTTGTTACAGGAATTGCAACGGCTATGAAGGAAGCTCAAAGATCTACATCTATAAATACCTGAAGATTTGAAGTTGAGCAGTACGATGCGAACAACACTCTCGAGCAATTAAAGCAATCAAGCAATCAAAGCAATCAAGCGAACTATAGCATCGTAAAGAACAAGAGATCACAGTTCATATACTAAGAAGCTCTTAATTGGAGAAGACAACACTCGTGTCTTTAAAACCTGAGTTCGGGGTACTTCACTGGTTGAAGTGTGCGTGACTGATAGGCATCCGAGGATTTGAAGATCAAGTGGTGCTAGGCAGTCAAGGAGTTGCAACGATAAGGTTTCCACTGGTTGGAAGTTGTTGTAGCTAGGTTGAATCGCTGTAATATTTATCACTGGTTGAAAATTATAATGAATTCATCTCCAACTGGTTTGGAGAAAAGTGGATTAGTAGAGGATTACCCCACCTCTGATACCACTATAACTGCCTGCGTGTTTTACTGCTTTCATCATCATACTTACCTGCTGCATACATACTTAACTGTTCCATAGTTGAGTTATTTGTTTTCGTCATCAGGTGACTTCCACATACCTGTCTACAGACGACTCCAAGCCATCTGTATTTATCAGCTGAGAAACTCACCCTTTGTTGAAAAGAGTTTTAATAAGTCTATTCACCCCCCCTCTAGACTTATTCCTTGGCGACTTGTGACCTACAAGTGGTATCAGAGAGGTTGGTTCAATTTTTCAGAACCAGATCCATATATCAAGGATTTATATTTTTTAATCTCTCATTTTAGAAATAGAACACATGCAACACATGCACTCTAGGTTACCTGTCTTTTCAGGTGACGAGTATGATCTTTGGAAGATAAGGATGCAGGCACATTTATCTTCTATCCATGACGACATGTGGTGCATAATCGAGGATGGTCCTTTCATTTTCGAGAAGGACAACTCCCCAGAAGAAATTGTAGCTGGGAAGCTAGAGAAGATCCCCAAGAAAAGGACGGAGCTGACCATTGAAGAGAGGAAGCTGGCCAATCTTGACAACAGAGCCAGAGACGTGTTGTATCAAACTCTTGACAAATCAATAATGGTCAAGATCAAGAATTGCAAGAATGTCAAAGAAATTTGGGATACTCTTGCTGTGATATGCGAAGGAACTGAGCTAATAAAACAGAACAAGTTGTCAATTGCTACTCAAAAGTTTGACAACTTCAATATGAAGAATGGAGAGTCTATCGACCAAGTAGACACAAGATTCACAGAGATTAATAATGACATTAATTCTCTGGGAAAAACATATGGCAACAGGGAGATGGCCCTGAAGGTTCTAAGATCTCTCAACCCAGAATGGAGTATGAAGGCAATGGCCATGAAAGAGTCCAAGGATCTTAACAAAATAAAGATCCAGGAGCTATTCTCTGATCTAAAGGCTTATGAGTTTGAGCTTCCAAGTTCATCATCAACCGAGCCTGCAGAGAAGGGAATAGCATTTGCAGCTGAGTCCCCCGCCAAGAGCTTATCTGAAATCAAGCCTCCAAATCCCCTAGATTTTGAGGAAGAAATGGCCTTTATAATGCAAAGATTTAGCAACTTCCGGAAGAATTACTCCAAGTATAAGAAGAATTATAAAGAAAATCCCAGGAGGAATCAAAAGGCTGGAAGCTGGAAGGTAGAGTGCTACAATTGCCACAAGACAGGACATATTCAAATTGACTGTCCTGATCTCAAGAAGGATGAAGGCAAGAAAGAAATGAGCAGAAAAGAAGACAATAGAAAAGCTTTCATTGGAGAAGACCAAGAGAGAGCAGATTCCAGCAGTGGATTCTTCTCTGATGATGATGAGGAGTACAATTACCTAATAGACAACTTAGCTGATGAAGAGTTAACATCTAAACCCTCAGTTTCAAATAATAATAGCTCAGACATGTCTCAGGATATGGACTTACATTAGTCTGTCAATCAGCTGCTCAAAGATTTTGAGAAATTATAACCTGCACACTTGACTGTATCAGCCGAAAAGATCCAGCTGCAAGATGAGAATAGGCAGCTGAAAAATGATTTTAAAAAAATCAGTCTAGAGTTAATTAAAACCAAATCTGAATTTGAAAAACAGGCTGAAGACAAATTGAAAAACTAGGCTGATAATACTACAGATGAGATCAAAAGATTAACTGTTTTGGATAGTGAGAAATCAGCTGCACTTGCTCATGTTAAAACTGAGTTTGCTAAACTGACATAGCTAAGTAACACACAGGCTAAGGTGATAACTTCTCTCAAAGCTTATATAACCTTAGATGAGTTGTGTATGAATAAAAGGCCACTATATTCCAGATCAGGCCTTGGATATGACCCCAACACTCCCTCTAGTTCTAAAACTACTTTTATCAAGGGAGAAACACTTGTCCCGTCTGCTGAGCCAACTTACGAACCTGTATTTAAAAATAGGCAGCAGCCGAGTCGAAAGTTTAGGCAGCAGCCAAGGTATACAAGGTAGCCACCTAGACAAGAGACTAGGCAATGGCCAAGGCAGAAGCAGCAGCCTAGACAACATGGCCATTATTATCAAAGACTTCCCAAAAATAGATTTCAAAATGGGAGGGGCAAATGGAAACCTCAAGGTTATCTAAGTTTTAAAACTCAACAGGTGTGGAGACCTCAAAGATTTTATAAATACTCTCAGCCAAGATTTAGGAATGGCCCACACCACCAATTTTATGAGGCATATCCAGTACACAATCCTAACCAAGTATATAGGCCCAGACCATACACACCTTTTAGGGGCAATCACCATAACTTTCCTAATCCAAGGAGAAATCAATTCTCCAGGAAACCATCTAACCCCAGAGGACCCACACAGATTTGGGTACCTAAATCTCTGCTTGTTTGATTGCAGAAAAGGTGGAAGGACTACTACCACATCTCCACAAATTCAAATATAGGAGGTGAAAAATGGTTTATAGATTCCGGATGCTCAAGGCACATGACTGGGAATAAGAAGGTGCTGACAAACTATACCAAGGAAAGAGGTCCAGATGTAACCTTTGGAGATAGCTCTAGAGGTCAGACAAAAGGTTTTGGAGAGCTGCACAGAGGAAACATAACAATATCCAAAGTCCATTATGTCAAAGGGCTCAAATACCATCTTTTGAGCATAAGTCAGTTTTGTGATGAAAAGAATCTAGTAGTCTTCACCATTTGGAAATGCATGGTGATAGATATCCTATATGGAGAAGTGAAACTACAAGGATTCAGAAGGAGAGATGTCTATAGGATAGATTGGAACACATGAACTCCCAATACCTGTTTTCTGTCCAATACAATAGCTGAGAATGGATGGTCGTGGCACAAAAGACTATGTCACCTGAACTTCAAAGCCATCAACAAGATCAGTTCTCAAAAACTGGTCAGAGGACTTCCAGAAGAAGTATTCAGAAAGGAAGCTCTCTGTGATGCATGTCAGAAAGGGAAACAAACTAAAGCATCATTTAAACCAGTTGAGCCTACCAACAAACTAAAGCATCATTTAAACCAGTTGAGCCTACCACTCTCACCACAAGGATTCTAGATCTACTTCATATGGATCTATTTGGCCCCATCAAGCCAAGGATGTTGAGTGGAAGAAAGCATGCTCTAGTAGTTGTAGTTGACTACTCAAGATATACATGGATCGTTTTTCTCTATAAAAAGAGTGAAACTTTGACCAAGCTACCAGAGCTGCTAAGGAAGATACAAAATGAGAAATCCCTCTCAATCATAAAGATCAGATTAGATCGAGGAGGAGAATTTCTCAACAAGGCAATCACTGATTACAGTGATCAGAATGGGATCCAGCATGAAGTCTCTGCAGCCAGGACCCCACAGCAGAATGGTGTTGCTGAAAGAAGAAACAGAACCTTGAAGGAAGCTGCCAAGTCCATGATTGCTGAAGCTGACCTGCCAAAAAGGTTCTGGGCTGAAGCTGTCAACACAGCATGTCACACTCGGAACAGGAGTATGATTGTAGGGAGACATGGCAAAACTCCCTATGAGGTTTGGAATGGCAGAACACCAATTGTTGTATATTTTCACATTTTTGGTTGTAAGTGTTTCATCCACAACAATAGTAAAAACCAACTGAGTGCCTTTAATGCTAAAACTGATGATGGTCTCTTTATGGGATACTCCCAAATAAGCAAGGTATACAGAGGATTCAACAAAAAGAACCTTAGTTGTGGAAGAAACACCTCATGTTGTGTTTGATGAATCTATTGTTGAGTACATGAAAAAGGTGGAATTAATTGAGAATAAACTCAAATCTGCAACCCTAGAAGAAGTCATCATCCATGATACAGGAATGGTGGACTCACCAGCAGACCAGCCTGAAGACCCAACTGCAGATCAGATAGGACCTCAAAACCTACCTGATCCAGTTGCAGCTGATGAAGACCCATTTATAGCTGATAGAGACCCATCTGCAGATCAGACAGGATCCCCACTTGCAGATGACAAGACCATAGCTGATCCAATTGCAGAACAAGGAGATCAGAACCAAGCTAAAGCAGAAAGAGAAGAAGTCCACCAAAGCAACTCTACAGGGGAAACAAACCCTGAAGAAGAAGAAGAAATCCCCAAATGGCTTAGAGATCACCCCATTCAGCAGATCATTGGAAACCTAACTGATGGAGTCAAAACCAGACAATCCACAGTACCAGCAGGAATGGCGATGTTCTCATGTTTCATGTCTCAAATGGAACCCAAGAAAACAGATCAAGCATTGGAGGATTATTCATGGATCAATGCAATGCAAGAAGAGCTCAATCAGATGGAGAGAAACAATGTCTGGGAACTAAGAGACAGACTAGATCAAAAGAAGGTTATAGGCACCAAATGGGTGTACAAGAACAAGTGTGATGAATATGGAGCTGTTGTTGGGAATAAAGCCAGATTAGTCGCCAAAGGATATGCACAATGTGAAGGAATAGATTTTGATGAAACTTATGCACCCGTTGCAATACTAGAAGCCATCAGACTATTCCTTGCATATGCAGCATTCAAAGATTTCGAAGTCTACCAAATGGATGTAAAAAGTGCCTTTCTAAATGGAATTCTAAAAGAAGAAGTCTATGTGGAGCAACCCCTGGTTTTGTCAAAGGAGATAAAGTCTACAAGCTTTTGAAAGCTCTCTATGGGCTCAAGCAGGCACCAGGAGTATGGTATGAAACACTCTTTGTGTTTCTAGAGAAGAATGGATTCAGCAAAGGCAAGGTGGACAAGACTCTAAGTGGAGCATGAAGGCCACATATTACTAGTACAAATATATGTGGATGATATCATATTTCGCTCAACCAACCCGGAGCTGTGTGAGAAATTCTCAAATCTCATGCAAGGAGAATTTGAGATGAGCATGATGGGAAAGCTAAATTTCTTTCTAGGATTGCAAGTCAAACAGATGAATAATGGAATTTTCATCAATCAAGCCAAATACACAAGAGACTTAATCAAGAGATTTGGAATGGAATCAGCCAAATCAGCAAGAATCCCTATGAGCACAAGCACACACCTATATGCAGATGAAGGAGGCATATCAGTGGATTCAACCCACTACAGAGGACTTATTGGATCACTCCTTTATCTGACTGCAAGCAGACCAGACATATCATATGGCGTGGGTGTATGTGCAAGATTTTAATCCAAGCCAAAGCAGTCTCACCAGGATGCAGCTAAAAGAATAATCAAATACCTTAAGTCTACAGTCAATGTTGGACTATGGTATCCTAAAGATGATAACTTCGAGCTATCAGGATACTCAGATGCAGATTTCGCAGGATGCAAAATTAATAGGAAAAGCACCAGTGAAACGTGCCAATTCCTAGGAACCAGACTGATATCCTGGTTTAGCAAGAAGCAGGTATCTAACTCTATATCAACAACAGAGTCAGAATACCTAGCTGCAGGCAGCTGTTGTGCCCAGATTCTATGGATCAGACAACAGTTAAGGGACTACAACATCATTGCAAATGAAGTCTCAATATGGTGTGGTAACAACAGTGCAATCGCTATAACCAACAATACAGTGTTGCACTCCAGGACGAAGCACATTGATGTTAAACATCATTTCATAAGATACCATGTGCTTAACAAGAGAGTCAGAGTAGAAAGAGTCAGCACAGAATACCATATTGCTGACATATTCACCAAACCTTTGCCAGAAGAAAGGTTTTTGGAGCTGAGCAGGGAACTTGGATTACTAGATTGGGAATCTAGTACAGACGAGAAAGCTAGCTGAGCAGATCAGACAAGAAGACGAAGGACAGACGAACAAACCTAACTGATGAAAACCACAGGCGACTCAAGCTACCTGATGCAGAGCAGTCAAGAAGTCAAACGTTAAACCAGCTAAGTTTTCTTATCCCTGACCAACTCTTGAATATTAAATTATTATTTATCTACACGTGGCAACTACACGTTCTGTTACGTATTTTAGTGAACACAAGTGCACGTTGTCGTAATCAAGTAATAAAGTGATGAGAAAGATATCGTTCCCTCGAGGACTGACGTACTAATTACCAATTTATTTGTATTCTAGTTTTATTTAAACGACCGAATTTTGTGGTTGAAGAATTATTAAAATCTAAATAATGCGATAAACTAAAAACAACTAATAAAATCAATAGTCTAAGAAAGGAGATCAAATAGGAGAAGAATCTAGGATTGCGAATCCGCCTCGATTAATCCGAATTAATCTTGATTAATATAAATTATGTAATTTACCAATTTATTGACAGGGAAGATTCTAATATAACCCAATGCCTCTCCCGAGGTCAGAAGAATTTTCTAAGGTGAATAAATCACTTTATTCGTAGGTGGGTTAATTTAATAATAGCCAAAAAGTATAAAATCTTCAAACGAGCTACGTAATTCTTGTGAGTATATTCCTATCTCACAAAATAAAACGGTTCTCACCAATTTTTCCTACTAACTCCCCTCTCCCGATTCGAGTTGCGTAATTAAAACAATTCAATCATAGGCCACATAATTGAATGCATTAAGAACAATTGGGAAAACTCAATAGAAACAGGGAAATATATTAATAATGTAAAATCAAGAGTTAATCCGTTAAAATCTTGGTTTCATCACAATCCTAGAAAAAGGGGTCTAGCCCGACATGCTAGAAAATAATACACAAATATTCAAATTAAACATAAGGAAGAAAAATCAAACACAATTGAAGACTAGCTTCTTCCGTTCTCTGGCCTTTGCTTTCTGTTGCTAGGTATTTTCTCCTTCTCTTCGATGATGAATTTTTATGACCTTCAATGCCTTTTTATAATTTTCCTTCCGCCTTCAAAATGCGTCTGAGAATTAGGTCGAAAACGGCTTTCAGAATTGCCCAAGTCGCGGGCTGAATTTAAGGAACCCGCGCCGCGGGCCGCGGCTCGGCTTTAGTGTGCCGCGGCCCCTGTCCTAGCGCTGCCGGGCCTGGGCGCATTTTTTCCTTATGGGCTGCGGATCAGACTGAGCGTGCCGCGGCCCCCGGTATAGTTTGTACCGGTTAGCTTGGAGCTGTGTCTGTGCCGCGGCTCTGGCTCGATGCGACGCGGCCCTTGACCAAAAAATGTCGTTTTGGCCCGTTTTTCTTCGTTTAAGCTTCCGGACTCTAATTTCCTACAAAACATATAAACATAATGCATTAAAAGCTCATTTGTGCAGATTTAAACACAAAATGGAGATAAAATAATGATAATTAAGCGCACAAAAATAAATCTAACAAATACCCCCAAACTTAAGCCTTTGCTTGTCCTCAAGCAAAAATCAATTTCAAATAAGATGACAAGTATCGTGGACAATCGTGCAAATCCATAGTGCTCAACTAATCAATACTACCCTAAAAATATCAAAGAATAATACGGATAGCGTACCAGTGAGTCACAGTACGGACAATGATTCCACAAGGTAAACATTTCTAGTGCAAATCAATAGCTCATGAAGAAAATCAAGGCTCAAAGATTAACAAACGTGTTGGTCCCCAAGAATGAGTCCCGAAGAATGAAGAAGACTATTCTCACTATACCAACATGAGACTTTTCTAGCGCGCTTTGTCCTCACTCACGCGCACCTGAGAAACTTCCCAGGGGGTCACCCATCCCATAACTACTCCAGGCCAAGCACGCTTAACTTTAGAGTTTCTATGAGATGGCTACCAGAAAAGAAGATGCATCTTGTTGGTATGAGTAGTCCAAATCAATTCATTTAGCCACTTACTAGTGCAGATCTCACAGGTCGAATCGCAAGCCGCGCCTCGCGCATTTTTAAGCTTATGCAGGCAGGATGCTGGACCAAATCCCAACAATCCCCCTCCCAGTACCTGCCAGCATCTCAGCCCATAGTCTGGAAACCTTCGCAAACTAGATTTGATCTCACAGCCCTCTAGCGGCTGGATTCATTCACACAGTCCTCCAACACTTGACATCAGCATCCTGCTCCGGTCCGTTTACTGCTGCGCAAGATCTCGGCCCAAAGATACTAGATTTGATCACATAGCCCTCCAGCACCTGACAACCTCCACAGCGCCAACATCTTAATTCCGGCCAACTGGCAACATTTACTGCATGCCCGCCTCTCAGTTCCAACACTCTGGCAGCCTCCACTGTAGGATACTTCGCGGGAATTCGTACCCGTGATCCATTCCGATACCACTTGTTGGCCACTAAGTATACAGGATACAGCTTGGAGAGTGTTTTAAACAACAAGCTGTACGGTTTTCAAATCTGAGTGTGTAGCGGAAGTCTTGTCAAAGTAAGTTGATGTAAATACAGCAACTAGATATGAAATGTATACTTAAAGATAATCACAAATATTAAAACAGTAAATGCAGAAGGTAATTGACACAGTAATTAAAGTGGTTCGAGGTAAACCCCTCTACGTCCACTGGTCCTCCACACAGGAGTGAAAATGTTTATTATAAATACTACGTACACAACTACTTATTTATAATCAAACCTAATCAGTATACCGTTCACATAGATTGATATAATGATCTTAGCCTTCAACCGTTCACACAGATTGGTTTGAGCTTTCACTTGACTGGCTTCTTCACACACAGTTCCGAAGCTTCATCTTCTTCAATGCAAGTCCGTCACACACAGTTCGGTAAGATCAAGGATTCTCAGTCCACACAGGGCTGATGGGTTTGTTCAAGGGTTAGAACAATATTTGAACAACAGCTTTGACTTTCTGAGCTTTTAGCTGATGATGTGTTGTTCACGGTTTTGAGCACTGTATATCTCTTCTTTCAGAATAGCGGAATGCCTTGGGAGATATGTTTGCTCTAAATATTTGTTCGTTCATTTGTTTGCGTCTATGTGTGTATGTAGATCTTCAAAGGTTGGGGATATATATAGCTTTCTGAAATATATCCGTTGAGTAAGATTTCGTCCCAACGGGATGATGTGTTTGAATAAAACACGATCCAGATTTTGCGCTAGATTGAAGATCTATGACGGCTTGATATTTAAATACTTTATCCTTTAGTATTTAAATATATCTTCTCAAACGGGACTTTGACTTAGTGAATAACAAAGATTCCTTTTTGTCCTGTTTGGATGTTGTATGGAATGATAGCTGTATTGTTGATTCGAGACAGCTTCCATACTTAGTCTTTATAAGACTCCTTTGCTGTATGATTGATTCTGTATGCTGGGGCGACGAGAAGTCTTCGATGCAGGTTTATATCTTTTGATTAGATTTTCGATACAGCTGCTTGCTGTATGCTGGATTGGCATATTTGTCAAAACATTCTGTCTTGATCTTTTCAATACATGGATTGTTTATCCTGACAATCTCGATACAGGGATTGTTATCCCAACAATGGAAGAACCTAGTTATTTCCTAGGTTTGCAGGTAAAGCAGTTGCCTACAGGGATTTTCATCAACCAGGAAAAATACAGCAAGGAGCTTGTCAACAAATTTGGAATGAATACTTCCAAATCATCATCAACCCCATGAGCACTTCCGTGCAAATTAGTGCTGATGAAGCTGGAAAGCCGGTTGATCAATCACTCTACAGGAAGCTTATTAGCTCTCTCCTGTACCTAATGGCTAGCAGGCCCGATATCCAGTTTGCTGTAGGAGTGTGTGCGCGATATCAAGTATCACCTAAAGAATCACACTTCGCAACAGCTAAACGAATCCTGAAATACGTCAAAGGAACAGTCGATGTAGGACTGTGGTATCCTAAAGAAGGCGGATTCGATTTAGTTGGCTACAGCGACTCGGATCTCGGAGGTTGCAAGCTAGATAGGAAGAGTACAAGTGGAACTTTTCACTTTCTTGGACCTAGACTTGTATCTTGGTTTAGCAAGAAACAATTGGCTAACTCGCTTTCAATAGCTGAATCAGAATACTATGGTGCTGGTAGTTACTGTATGCAGATCCTTTGGATGCAACAACAGTTGTCAGATTATGGAATTGAAGCCAAAGAAATGCCGATTATGTGCGATAGTACGAGTGCAATTGCTATCACTCACAACCCTGTATTGCACTCTCGCACCAAGCATATTCACATGAAGCATCACTTCATTAGGAATCATGTTGAGAACAAGGATGTTCGGCTGGAAAAATTTCATACAGATATCCAGTTAGCCGACATCTTCACCAAGCCTCTCGACACAGCAAGATTTTGCATGCTTCGACATGAATTGGGATTGCTACAGCCTGACTCCCTGTAAGTTTTTAATGCTTTTACTCAGCAAATCGAGGAGGAATGTTGTAAGACTCAAGAATGCAGTATCCATCGTTAGTTATCTGTACACTCAGTCCATCAGAACAGCACTGTAGGAACCAAGTTATATGAATTATCCTACAGCTGACGTGTGCAATAATTAAGGGGGAATACCGTACGACCCAAGAATACAGCATTAATTCGAAAGCTGCTGTATCGAATTGAAACCCGTATGTACCTTTTAAGGGGGAACGCTGTATTTTCGCGGATACAACACATACAAAGGGATATCAATTATCATGTTATTTATTTTAAAATATTTTATGTCCACGTGCCCTGTTATCATTACAAGCCGTTTGCATTAAATGCTTTACACGACATATGGACATTGGTATCTTCAAGCCACGATATTTTCAAAAATTTTATTAAATATATACTGTCGTTTCAGGCAATAAGGGTAATTTGAAAAGTCAGAAGTGGGACCCGCTTCTATTTTAAATTAATTGGATAAGTTGTACCGGTTACACTCAATCCAATTGTGATCGTCCATTTTAAACAAACGGTTCCCATCCCTTAAATTTGACCGTTCAGTCTCTGAAAACCCTTCTTCGCCGCCCACTATAAAAGGACTGAAAATACCATTTGAGACTCTTTACGCTGCATATTGTAAGAGTTCTTGAGCATACAGCCTACAAGTTTTTTGTGTTTACTGCATTCTTGCTTGAAACCTTTTTAACTTTTCTTCGAGTATCAACAATGGCATCTTCTCAGACATCTTCCATCTCTCTCAAGAAAACATCCAACATCATCGATTGACGGATCTTTTCCAGATCTGTCTTGCTTGAACGTGTTCATGCCGAAGTGGATGATGTCGAATCAATGGAATACGTCATCACCAGGATTCGCCAACAAGGCCTCTATCGCCTTGGCAGCCACTCTGCTGAACGATTTGATGTTAATCTGGTTGAGGAGTTCTACCACAATGCTGCCGTTCGTTTCCTTTCACAGGCCCAAGGAGGACATGTCGCTGACATCACAGCCGTCATTCGCGGAGTTTAGATCCGCGTTGACCAAGAGCTACTCTAGAATATCTACAGGCTACCTGCTGATGGCCTTTCAATGGAAGATCTTGAGACCTTTGGGTCCCAGGAACTGTTAACCGCCTACTATGGCTTGTTCACCGGTTCATCCTCGGTTGAAACGGTTCACACCTCTTGCCATAAGAAAAACTTTTGTTTACCTTTTGTCTACTTACATGATTTCTGTTGTCGAATTATTGAGAACAGAACAGGTGCTTTTGAGATGTGCACCAAACTTAGGTTTAGGATGATGGTTGCAATAATGACCTGTGAGAAGGTCAACTGGTGTCAAATCATCCTCAAACGGTTGCAGGAAGAAGTTTCTAAGACTACTTCGCAGAAGAAATCCTTTGGTCTGTTGTTGAACTACATTTTGACCAAATGCGGTGTCCCGCAAGATGAAAAAGCCAAGAAGATCACTTCTCGCATTTATATGGGAAGCATCCATCCCACCGTCTTCAGGAAAGGACCCCTCATTGCAAACAGGCCCTACGTTCGAAATTTGCCGCTTTCTGCCGATCCAAGGGACGTATCTTCGAAGTCGGATAGCGAGGAGACTTCAAGGAAAAGAAAAAGATCTCACAGCAAAACTCCAGTTGCTGTTGAGAAGCCGAAAAGGAAGCTAATGAGGCTTTCAAAAGTTAAGGCCACAGAAATCTCCAAGGACGCTTCTTTCGTGGCTCAACCCACTGAACAACTCCCATAGGGCCCAACCCCTGTGGAAGAGATGCCTACTACTGTCGATACAGTAGATCCCAAGCCTTTGGCGGCTATGACAGATGCTCAGACATCTGCAAACATACAAGACTCTGGCAAGTCAGCTGCTACTTTGGAGCCAATAGCTACTTCTCCTATACGGGATCCCACACCCGTTCAGGATGCATCTCCCATCAGGGTACCAACCCCTGTAAGGAATCCCTCTCTGATACAGGATTCCACACCTGTAGAGGAACCTATGCGTACAGCGAACCCAGGCGCTGTACGCAGCCCCTCCTCGGACACAATTATTAACAAAACCCTACTTTCTGTGCAAATCGAACAAGCTTACGAACATTTTGTCCAATGGAAGAGTTACAGACTTGCTCCGTACGAAACCCTGTACAACTGGAGTGAATGGAGTAACGAAGAAAGATTTGTTTTGGAAGTTACGGACGCTCAAGATATTGCTGTCCTGATCCAATGGGACAACCTATGCGTTAAAGAGCTTATTGAGAGCCATCTATTTGAAAAAGCCGAGGCACGAAAGAAAGGTAAAGCTAAGTCCTAGGAATATCCCGAAAGTCCAAAGTCAGATCCCGACTCAGACGATGATGACGATGCCCTACAGGCTGGTCTAAGAAAGAGTCGCGAAGAATCTGAATTTCATATGGGTGCAGGAACTTCAAGTCAACATCAATCACCTCCCCATCAACAAGACACTGTTCCCGACAACGAGGATTCAGCCCCGTCGAGGAGGAACAATCTGTTTCGCAACAGGCACCCGAGCTTGTCGCCGCCCAAGTAGAAGAAGAATCCAGCGCCATCCCGCACGAGGAATCAGTCCCTCTTCCGGAGCAGCCGGAAGGTGAGAGACAGTAGGAGGAATCAGTCCCTCCTGTATCCATGTCTTCAGAACCCACTTCAACACAGGAGGATGCAGCACCTCCTGTCGCCGAGCCCGAATCTGATACTCCTGCACCCTCAATCGCCTTGGAATCCGACGACGGTATAATACCTGAGGATGTCCAACTCAATTCACGTCCCAATGTGAATTTGAGACGGTTGAACAGAGTTGAGGATTTTGCCCAACCAGACTCTCCTAGGACTGCCACACGAAAAGAGCGACTACATGATCTTGGCCTCCAAACTGTCTTCATCCAGGATGCCGTTAATGCCCTGTACTCTGTGGAAAAAGCTCTTGATTGGCTACACACATCTGCCGTCGAAGAAATGACAGGACTGAAGCACGAAGTCTCCCGGGTGGTAGAAGCCTTCACTGTCTTGCCACACGTCTTCAAGCAGGCACTGAGCCAATTGCAAGAAAAACAGGAGCAGATCCTGAGAGAAGAGTAATCAAATCTACGCGTGTCTGAGGCCAAGACAGCATCTGCTTTGATCGAATCCGGTTCCCAACTTCGAGCCCACTATAAGAAAATTCAAGATATGTCGCAGGTGCTCTCCTCCCTTATTGAGAAAATGTCTAATATTGAGATGAAACAGGATGCTGCTTTGCAAATCCTGGAACGCCTTGATGAAACGGTGTCATACCTTGATGACGCCAAAAAGGGGGAAGAATCGAGGGAAGCTGCTAGGAGAACCAGGCTGGAGCAAGAGAAAAAACTGTTAGCTCCTTCTGAAGACTCCATCACTGCTGATATAGCCCGTATCACATCTCCAAATATTAGGATACAGAGAGATCGACCAGAATTACTGGATCCTAAGTATCCTTGGAAGAGCTTAGTCCGAAATCCGCAAGCTATGAACCTCCCGGCCGACCGATAGCCTACTGCTGAAGAGATCAAGAACTGGAGGAGAAATGAACTGCTAAGATACTTTGTTGTTCTTATCAGGGATTCCTCATTATTCAACAGATACAGGACGGTAAAAGAAGCCGCAGAGGAGTTCAAGAAAAGGCTACACACATCTGGTGTCAAATCATCCTCAAACGGTTGCAGGAAGAAGTTTCTAAGCCTGCTTCGCAGAAGAAATCCTTTAGTCTGTTGTTGAACTACATTTTGACCAAATGCGGTGTCCCGCAAGATGAAAAATCCAAGAAGATCACTTCCCGCATTTATATGGGAAGCATCCGTCCCACCGTCTTCAGGAAAGGACCCCTCATTGCAAACAGGCCCTACGTTCGAAATTTGCTGCTTTCTGCCGATCCAAGGGACGTATCTTCGAAGTCTGATAGCGAGGAGACTTCAAGGAAAAGAAAAAGATCTCACAGCAAAACTCCAGTTGCTGTTGAGAAGCCGAAAAGGAAGCTAAGGAGGCTTTCAAAAGTTAAGGCCACAGAAATCTCCAAGGACGCTTCTTTCGTGGCTCAACCCACTGAACAACTCCCATAGGGCCCAACCCCTGTGGAAGAGATGCCTACTACTGTCGATACAATAGATCCCAAGCCTTTGGCGGCTATGACAGATGCTCAGACATCTGCCAACATACAAGACTCTGGCGAGTCAGCTGCTACTTTGGAGCCAATAGCTACTTCTCCTATATGGGATCCCACACCTGTTCAGGATCCATCTCTCATCAGGGTACCAACCCCTGTAAGGAATCCCTCTCCGATACAGGATTCCACACCTGTAGAGGAACCCATGCGTACAGCGAACCCAGGCGCTGTACGCAGCCCCTCCCCGGACACAATTATTAACAAAACCCTACTTTCTGTGCAAATCTAACAAGCTTACGAATATTTTGTCCAATGGAAGAGTTACAGACTAGCTCCGTACGAAACCCTGTACAACTGGAGTGAATGGAGTAATGAAGAAAGATTTGTTTTGGAAGTGACGGACGCTCAAGATATTGCTGTCCTGATCCAATGGGACAACCTATGCGTTAAAGATCTTATTGAGAGCCATCTATTTGAAAAAGCCGAGGCACGAAAGAAAGGTAAAGCTAAGTCCTAGGAATATCCCGAAAGTCCAAAGTCAGATCCCGACTCAGACGATGATGACGATGCCCTACAGGCTGGTCTAAGAAAGAGTCGCGAAGAATCTGAATTTCATATGGGTGCAGGAACTTCAAGTCAACATCAATCACCTCCCCATCAACAAGACACTGTTCCCGACAACGAGGATTCATCCCCTCATGTCGAGGAGGAACAATCTGTTTCGCAACAGGCACCCGAGCTTGTCGCCGCCCAAGTAAAAGAAGAATCCAGCACCATCCCGCACGAGGAATCAGTCCCTCTTCCGGAGCAGCCGGAAGATGAGAGACAGTAGGAGGAATCAGTCCCTCCTGTATCCATGTCTTCAGAACCCACTTCAACACAGGAGGATGCAGCACCTCCTGTCGCCGAGCCCGAATCTGATACTCCTGCGCCCTCAATCGCCTTGGAATCCGACGACGGTATAATACCTGAGGATGTCCAACTCAATTCACGTCCCAATGTGAATTTGAGACGGTTGAACGGAGTTGAGGATTTTGCCCAACCAGACTCTCCTAGGACTGCCACACGAAAAGAGCGACTACATGATCTTGGCCTCCAAACTGTCTTCATCCAGGATGCCGTCAATGCCCCGTACTCTGTGGAAAAAGCTCTTGATTGGCTACACACATCTGCCGTCGAAGAAATGACAGGACTGAAGCACGAAGTCTCCCGGGTGGTAGAAGCCTTCACTGTCTTGCCACACGTCTTCAAGCAGGCACTGATCCAATTGCAAGAAAAACAGGAGCAGATCCTGAGAGAAGAGTAATCAAATCTACGCGTGTCTGAGGCCAAGACAGCATCTGCTTTGATCGAATCCGGTTCCCAACTTCGAGCCCACGACAAGAAAATTCAAGATATGTCGCAGGTGCTCTCCTCCCTTGTTGAGAAAATGTCTAATATTGAGATGAAACCGGATGCTGCTTTGCAAATCCTGGAATGCCTTGATGAAAAGGTGTCATACCTTGATGACGCCAAAAAGGGGGAAGAATCGAGGGAAGCTGCTAGGAGAACGAGGCTGGAGCAAGAGAAAGAATTGTTAGCTCCTTTTGAAGACTCCATCACTGCTGATATAGCCCGTATCACATCTCCAAATATTAGGATACAGGGAGATCGACTAGAATTACAGGTCCTAAGTATCCTTGGAAGAGCCTAGTCCGAAAGCCGCAAGCTATGAACCTCCCAGCCGACCGATAGCCTACTGCTGAAGAGATCAAGAACTGGAGGAGAAATGAACTGCTAAGATACTTTGTTGTTCTTATCAGGGATTCCTCATTATTCAATAGATACAGGACGGTAAAAGAAGCCGCAGAGGAGTTCAAGAAAAGGCTGGAAGAAGGAACGCTCCCACTACAGCTGCAGATGAAGTCAAAGCACAAGAATGGTGACTTGGTTACCCATCCAGAGTATTGGATCCTAGTCTTCGATAAATCATATTAAGGTCGAGCCTTATATCTGAATCGAGACAGGGACACACATCAAAACTGGTGGAAGGGTACCAAGAATGACCCTAAAAGGCCATGGAGGCATTCAGACTACAGGAGTTAAAATTTCCTTGTATTATTTTTGTAATCTTATTTTCAGAACAGTAAAATTTTGTACTCTTCATTTCAATATCAATAAAATTTTTGCCTGTCTTGAAAGATTACAACTCGTAATCTACTGTGTTATTGTATGTTACAAACACTTAAATTTATCCTTGCTGTATTCATATATGAAACCTATCTTAATACATAAGCTGTAAAGAACTTGTCTGCGAAAAGTTCATAGTTTAAGTTGTATGTATCTATAATACAATGTAAGATTGTGCCTGCGCGCCAATCATAAGTTCAATCATGTATCACTCTTTTGATAAAAGCCGAACTTGCCTGCGAGCAGTTCTTAGTATTAGGCTAAATGCTGAAGACCAGATCATTCGAACAGAAGACCAAGAAGTCTGTCCTCCTTCAAGATGCTAAATGTCAAAGTTTTGGCATCATCAAGGATGTTTGGATAACATCATATAGTTTTAAAAAGAAGACTTGGAAGGACTTGGCAAATTATCAAAAAGGGGGAAATTGTTGGGATAACAATCCCTGTATCGAGATTGTCAGGACAAACAATCCCTGTATCGAAAAGATCAAGACAGAATGTTTTGACAAATAAGCCAATCCAGCATACAACAAGCAGCTGTATCGAAAAGCTGATCAAAAGATATAAACATGTATCGAAGACTTCTCGTAGCCCCAGCATACAGAATCAATCATACAGCAAAAGAGCCTTATAAAGACTAAGTATGGAAGTTGTCTCGAATCGACAATACAGCTATAATTCCATACAGCATCCAAACAGGACAAAAAGGAATCTTTGTTATTCACTAAGTCAAGTCCCGTTTGAGAAGATATATTTAAATACTAAAGGATAAAGTATTTAAATATCAAGCCGTCAGAGATCTTCAATCTAGCGCAAAATCCGGATCGTGTTTTATACCAACACATCATCCCATTGGAACGGAATCTTGCTCAACGGATTCATATCAACGGATATATTTCAGAAAGCTATATATATCCCCAGCCTTTGAAGATCTAAATACAAACATAGACGCAAACAAACGAACGAACAAATATTCAGAGTAAACATATATCCCAAGGCATTCCGCTATTCTGAAAGAAGAGATATACAGTGCTCAAAACCGTGAACAACACATCATCAGTTAAAAGCTCACAAAGTCAAAGCTGTTGTTCAAATATTGTTCTAACCCTTGAACAAACCCATCAGCCCTGTGTGGACTGAGAATCCTTGCTCTTCCCGAACTGTGTGTGACGGACTTGCATTGAAGAAGACGAAGCTTCGGAACTGTGTGTGAAGAAGCCAGTCAAGTGAAAGCTCAAACCAATCTGTGTGAACAGTTGAAGGCTAAGATCATTATATCAATCTGTGTGAACGATATACTGATTAGGTTTGATTATAAATACGTAGTTTTGTACGTAGTATTTATAACAAACATTTTCACTCCTGTGTGGAGGACCAGTGGACGTAGAGGGGTTTACCTCGAACCACTTTAATTACTGTGTCAATTACCTTCTGCATTTACTGTTTTAATATTTGTGATTATATTTAAGTATACATTTCATATCTAGTTGTTGTATTTACAGCAACTTACTTTGATAAGACTTCCGCTACGCACTCAGATTTGAAAACCGTACAGCTTATTGTTTAAACACTCTCCAAGCTGTATCCTGTATACTTAGTGGCCAACAAAACGTGAATAGAGCAGACCGCCAATATGAATGTTTATATTAAACAAGCCAACTCGCCCAGTGCCACAGTCTCGTGGCAAAAACACAAGAATCTCATAATATTCCTCGGACAACGCTCCCTTATATATAATCATTATAATGATTCAAGTTAACCACTAGGTTTCGACTCCCGGTATGTTTCATGAAATAACCCTAGGGTGGATTTCCATTCTCATGTATTGGGGAACCGTTTGACGTAAAAGACACTCATGGGGCTCATGAATGCTTCTAGTTACTAAGTCTCCCTCTACAGCGGAGAAAAAACTCGAATAGCTATTCCCGCACATCCGATTCAAGGTTTCTATTTTATGCGAGAGTAAACAACGGGTCACGTGAATACCCCCGGTTACTAGGCTTCCCATCATCGGAGATGCAATTTTTCTGAACCATTAATCTATTCAAGGTTGTCGTTTTACGCGAGAGTAAACAACGGGTCACGTGAATACCCTCGGTTACTAGACTTCCCATTATAGAACATGCACACTTTCTCAAATTTTTGGGAAAAACTGTCTGACTCAATGCCAACAAGAATAATGTTACAGGACGACTAGCTAAGTGAAAAGCGTAACCAAACGTATAGACGACGGCTCGTGTAATGTGGACACTACAAACACGTATGTATCATTTCTTATATGCCAAGACTACCACAATGATGCAAAAAAATTCAGACCGAAATGAATACTCGAGGGAAACAAAAATCGCATAATGCGAACTTGACCACTACTCATCCGTTTCTTCAAAAAGAAATCAGTATCATATAATCAGTCTTATACAAGGCTACACGAAATATTCACGAATGCAAATAAAGTCCAGAATATCATAGAAGACAAGCAAGGCTAGAATCAAGAACAATGAAAAGTAAATAACAACTAAAGAGTACCCCCCCCCCCCCCAAACTTGAGATGTACATTGACCTCAATGGACAACAAATAATAATATGCAGTAAGAGAAAGGTCAATTACTCCCCTAAGATAAGCACAGGTACTGGCATCGGCCTCGTCCGATGAAGAGGGTGGTGTAGGTGGCCTGACTGGAGGAATGAAAGGTCCATCCGGGCGAAAGATGTGGTCCGTCCAAACAGCTAAATAGTCCCGGTGGTAGGCGTCTCTCGCAGCTAAGCGCCTCTCCGCACGCCGATTGGCCCGGCGGATATCCTCTCGAACGGCTGCGAGGATGCTATCTCTCTCTGGTCGCATCTCCTCCCTCAAGCCGTCAAACATCGCCTGAAGGACGTGATCTCTCGCTGGCGGCGGGGTGTACTCGGTCTGATCCTCAGTATCAGCCGCCGGCTCATGCATTAGAAAAAGTGTCTCGGGGGAGTGCTCATGTGGCTCGTCAAGAAGAAATCCTCGTCCCCGTGGATGTGCCCGTACGCCACCCCACTGGTCGAGGTGAGAGATAATGCGGTGATCGATCGGACCCTGGGGTGCTAGTGTCGGCTCGACATCCGACCAAGTCACGCCCGACTGGCGGCATAAGGCACAAATGAGAGAAGGATGTTTCAGCCCCGTCTTGGCCCCTCCTTGGATGCACTAGAGAATAGATTGGACCAGCCGTAGGGCCACATCAAATCGCAATCTGGCCGTAATGGCATATAGAAGTCGGGCATGAGGAAACAGGACCGAGCGGATCTGCGATGTCGGGTCGACTCGCGAGCAGAGAAAATAAAGCCAAGCTCGCCCGAGCCGACTGAGGCAGGAACTCTTGAAGAAGAAGGTCGTCGATCTCAGGATGCGCGTTTCCCAAACCGAATCCGGCTGAGCAAGCGCCTCTAGCAAAGCTTCCTCGAGAGGCTACTCACTGTCTGCGTGTATACCGATTCATCAACCTCGGGAATCTCGTATAAGCTCCGTATCGCAGCTACCGAGAAATCCAATTTCTAGCCACGGACGACGACCTCAGTACGTGTATACGGTCGTCCCATCATCTGCCCTGCCTGGATATGTCGTAATAACACGCTGGCGTAGAATTCTTGGACGATAGAAATTACCGTCGGCTCGAGATGTGCAGTGAATCGAGTCCATCCCATTTCATTAATCATCGTTAATAGCTCGCCGTCTTGGGGGGCGGGAGTGAATCCCCGCTCTGGAATTATGGGACGAGGACGGATTCTTTCGTTAAAAATTCGATGGATTTCGGGGTCAGAAAATTGGTGGGATTGCCCTTCCGTCCAGTTTTGTGAAGTTTCCCCTCTCGTGGGGGATGATCGAGTCCTAGCCCTTGTGCTCAACTTTCTCTTCCGAGCCATAGCGAAGTCCTGAAAAATAAACGCAGGATAGTTTAGACGACTTTAAATAACACTACACCAATCTCAACTTATAACGGGCGGGAAACGAATATAGCGTCGAAAAACTCGCACTTCCGTATGAGGAATATGAGGCAAAAATTTGAACTCAAACTTGACGTAAGGGTTGGGGGGACATATTATTCCAATAATCGAATTTGTTGCAGACAAATTGGAGATGTTTAGCTCAAAAAATTTCATTGGGGCATTTCAGCGAACACCTTGCGTGCGTAATCTTAAATGAAGAACAAAAGCAATAATTGCTCAATTCAATCCCCAACAACAACAATATCAATCGATAGTCACAGCGATTCATGACAAAACAACGAAACAAAATCAACAATCAATCGATAATCACCATATTCCGACAAATATCTTGATAGAACTTTAGGAAATAAAAACAAGTTCATCAATGAATGAAGAATATTACCCCGATTCTCAATTCATTTTGCAATGAATCTTAAGGGATAAGAATTACCTTGTGTTGGATTGAAGAAGGTGAGAAGAAGAAGAACTTCAGAGAAGGTAACCTTGTGTCGCGCGGAAGAAGAAGGGATTTGTGAAGTGTGGTTCAATACCTTATTTCGGCCGAATGAGTTGCCCTGCCCGCTTAAATTCTACATCAGGGGCCGCGGCACGTATCAAGTGAGCCGCGACCCATAGTACAGTTTGTTTTGGGCGATCAAGGTCTTTCGCAGCGTGCCGCGGCTCATTGCACAGGTGCCGCGGCTTCCAGAGTTAGTGTGCCGCGGCTCAGTACCTTCGTGCCGCGGCACAGAGTACAGGTTCCTGGGCAAAATTTTGGTCTTCGGCATGCCGCGGCCTGGCTTCATCGTGCCGTGGCTCTTGGAGCAAGTGTGCCGCGGCTCAGTATCTTCATGCCGCGGCACAGAGTACAGAAAGTTTTCTAGAATTTTAAACTTGTGTGTGCCGCGGCCCTAACCTTAAAATTTCCCCTGGAGCGTTCCTGCATAGAAATTTCAAAGGAAAAACCTCTAGAAAATGAGAGAGAGCATAGCATAGCCAAAAACGCCAAAAAGATAGTCTCCCAAAATGAAGGAAAATAGCGGAAAAAAACTAAAATCTATACTAATACTCGGGTTGCCTCCCGAGAAGCGCTAAGTTTATAGTCTTCAGCCGGACCTTTTTAAGATCAATTTGCTTTTCGCAAACACCATTTGGACTCCACCCCGTCCATCGAACCGTTAATATGTGTTTTAAATTTTTGACCATTAGTCTTTAACAGTTCGATTTTTGGTTTGGACATCCAATGCTCTTTGCGAAAAGATTTGAATAATAGTAACTTTCCAAAACACCCAAATTTAACATGACTTGGCAACTGTTTCACTTCCGGTTTAATGAGCGAACTTATGACGGTATGAGATTTTCGATGGTGGGTGAATGGACGATGAAGACGACATATCCAAATGCCTAAGATATGCGACTCATTCTTCAATTTTTTTAGATGTTAGAGCAACTACAGTGGATTCTGAACACTTCAACTGACAACTTTCCCGGTGTGTGTCTTTCGCAAAAATATCTAAGCTTTCAATTTGTGAACATTTCTCGACACTGCTTGGACACGGGATAGATCGAAACACTTTGAATGTGACTTGCTCATCTTGAACCCAAAGCTTCAATTCACCCTCCTGAACATCAATAAGAGTCTTACCAGTGGCTAAAAACGGTCTACCCAAAATAATCAGAATCTCCTGATCCTCTTCCATGTCAAGCACAATAAAATCAGCGGGGAAAATGAATTTGTCAACCCTGACCAGGACATCTTCGATTACCCCTCTCGGATACTTGATGGATCTATCGGCTAGTTGCAGAGAGACCGTAGTAGGCTTGGCCTTCCCAATCCCTAGTTTCTTGAAAATAGAAAAAGGCATAAGATTTATACTGGCGCCGAGATCACATAACGCTCTATCAAAAGACAAGTTTCCAATGGTGCACGGTATAGTAAAGCTTCATGGATCCTTCAATTTAGGCGGGAGCTTTTTCTACAAGATAGCGTTGCACTCTTCAGTCACTGCCACCGTTTCATATTCTTCGAGCTTCCTTTTTTTAGATAATATCTCCTTCATGAATTTCACATAGCTCGGCATTTGTTCCAAGGCGTCGGCAAATGGAATATTGATATGTAATTTCTTAAAGACATCAAAAAACTTGGAGAATTGCTTGTCTAACTTTTGCTTTTGCAACCGCTGTGGAAACGGGACTGGTGGCACATAGGCTATTGGATTATCTGGAAACAATTTCAAGTTTTTAGAAATTTGTGATTCTCCTAATGCCGAATTTTTCTTCTCCTCATCTTCATCTCTCACTTTGTTTTTCCCGGTTTGCTCACACACTTCCCTCCCACTTCAAGCCAATGGCATTAATACTCTCTCTGGGGTTCGTCTCAGTTGTACTTGGCAAAGTGCCCTAAGGTCGGGCTGTTAACCAATTTGCTATTTGACACATTTGGACTTCCAAATTGCAAATAGAGGCGGAATGATTCTGTAGAGTAGTTTCCGTGCAGGTCATGAATTGACTCGTGTTAGCCGCCAATTGAGCAAGAGCATCTTCCAAAGAGACTTTCGGTGGTTGAGGGGGCTGCTGTGGGGGTTGAGTGACTTGAGCTTGTGGATGATTATTCAATGCTTGCCCGTTCCTCCATGAAAAATTTGGATGATTCACTGCTACAAGAAAGACAATCAACATCGCTCGTTTAACATCGGTTTTGTAAAAACCAATGTTAAAAAAGACGCGGTGGCATAATTGAAAATTTTAAAGCAAATTAACATCGGTTCTGCTAAAAACGATGTTAAATTAAGTGTTAGAATATGGATTATTCTGTCAATTTCCATTCCCCACAAATTTAGCTTGTTCTATCTGAGATTGCTCAAAAGGATTCCCGACTTGGCATTCAACACTAGGATGATACCCGTTGCACCAATTACATGTTTCCGTGGTAACAGTAGAAGGAGCCTGTGATAAAACTTGAAGTTGTTGAGTCAAGGCTGCAACTTGGGCCGATAGCGTAGATATTGGATCATTATCGGAAATTCCCATAACTCGTTTCGGATTCAGACGCTCTGAAGGCCACTGATATGCATTTGCCTCCATATCTTCCAGTAAATAATGGGCTTCAGCAATCGTCTTGCCCATTAAAGCTCCTCCAGCGGCTGCATCAACAAGAGTGCGTGTAGAAGCACTCAGTCCGTTATAGAATGTCTGAATCTACAGCCAATCCGGTAGACCATGATGTGGGCATCTTCTTAGCAAATCCTTGCATCGCTCCCAAGCTTCATGAAGCGATTCCATCTCAAATTTCCCGAAAGTAGTTATCTCATTTCTGAGTCGCGCTGTCTTCGCCAGCGGAAAGAACTTAGCCAAAAAGGCTTGTGCTAACTCTGACCAAGTCGTGATAGAGCCCGGCGGGAGTGAATTCAACCAAAACTTGGCTTTGTCCCTCAAAGAGAATGGAAAAAGCCATAGACGAATGGCGTCATCAGAAACTCCATTATTCTTGAATGTATCGCATATCTCGAGAAATGATGCAATATGAGCATTAGGATCATCGTTCTCCAGTCCGCAAAATTGGTTCGCTTGCACCATTTGGATGATAGCCGGCTTAATCTCGAAATTGTTCGCTTGAATGGTTGGACGCCGAATCCCTAAAAAATTTGCGTTGATTTGTGGCCGTGCATAATCACGGAGTGCCAGTGCCGGTTGAGCTTGCTGAATGGGATTGTCGATTCCTTGGTTTCCGGTGTTATCAGCCATGGTAATCGTAGTTGACAACTCACGCCTTTCCTTCCTGTTTTTTCGCAAGGTGCGCTCGAGTTCGGTATCCAAAGGGAGTAGACCTTCGTCACCAAATTTTCTCATGCACTAAACGAAACTCCTGAAAGGAAAAATAAAAACAAATTCAACTAAAAATAAAATAATGTTCAAATTAAGACTAAAAATACTGAAATTGATATTAGTAAAAACAATCAGTCCCCGACAACGGCGCCAAAAACTTGTTACGTATTTTAGTGAACGCAAGTGCATGTTGTCGTAATCAAGTAATAAAGTGATAAGAAAGATATCGTTCCCTCGAGGACTGACGTACTAATTACCAATTTATTTGTATTCTAGTTTTATTTGAACGACCGAATTTTGTGGTTGAAGAATTATTAAAATCTAAATAATCCGATAAACTAAAAACAACTAATAAAATCAATAGTCTAAGAAAGGAGATCAAACAGGAGAAGAATCTAGGATTGCGAATCCGCCTCGATTAATCCGAATTAATCTTGATTAATATAAATTATGTAATTTTCCAATTTATTGACAGCGAAGATTCTAATATAATACAATGCCTCTCCCGATGTCAGAAGAATTTTATAAGGTGAATAAATCGCTCTATTCCTATGTGAGTTAATTCAACAATAGCCAAAAGGTATAAAATCTTCAAACGAGCTACGTAATTCTTGTGAGTATATTCCTATCTCACAAAACAAAACGGTTCTCACCAATTTTTCCTACTAACTCTCCTCTCCCGATTCGAGTTGCGTAATTAAAATAATTCAATCATAGGACACATAATTGAACGCATTAAGAACAATTGGGAAAACTCAATAGAAACAGGGAAATATATTAATAATGTAAAATCAAGAGTTAATCCATCAAAATCTCGGTTTCATCACAATCCTAGAAAAAGGGGTCTAGCCCGACATGCTAGAAAACAATACACAAATATTCAAATTAAACATAAAGAAGAAAAATCAAACACAATTGAAGATTGGCTTCTTCCGTTCTCTGACCTTTGCTTTCTGCTGCTAGGTATTTTCTCCTTCTCTTCGATGATGAATTTTTCTGACCTTCAATGCCTTTTTATAATTTTCCTTCCGCCTTCAAAACGCGTCCAAGAATTAGGTCGAGAACGGCCTTCAGAACTGCCCAAATCGCGTGCTGAATTTAAGGAACCCGCGCTGCGGGCCGCGGCTTGGCTTTAGTGTGCCGCGGCCCCTGTCTTAGCGCTGCCAGGCCTGGGCGTATTTTTTCCTTACGGGCCGCGGCTCAGACTGAGTGTGCTGCGGCCCCCGGTACAGTTTGTACCGGTTATCTTGGAGCTGTGTCTGTGCCGCGGCTCTGGCTCGATGCGACGCGGCCCTTGACAAAAAAATGTCGTTTTGGCCCATTTTTCTTCGTTTAAGCTTACAGACTCTAATTTCCTACAAAACATATAAACATAATGCATTAAAAGCTCATTTATGCAGATTTAAACACAAAATGGAGATAAAATAATGATAATTAAGCGCACAAAAATAAATCTAACACGTTCACACGACCTCCACTATGTCCAATTAAAATCCAACCGTCATTTTTCAAATTTTCAAAAGCTGGGCCACCGCTTAATTTAATTTGAATTTTAAAATCTCAAAAGCTGGACCACCGCTTAATTAAATGAATATTAAATTCAAAACGTCTCTTCACTTTTCTATTTAAAGATGGGAACAATCATTTCACAACTTTACCTTCTTCAAGCACTCAAACCCTAGTTTTCAAAAGCAGAAATCTTTTTGAATTTTCAATACACTCAGAGAAAAATTTCCTGTGCAGAGATGGAATCATACTTCGAAGGAGTAAATCTGAAGGTCGTCAAAGACCAGATTATATTTAGTCTGGAGGTCGACTTCGAGGGTCTACTCGAAGCAAATCCGAACACGGACGTGTACCATATCATCAGATCTATGAAGAAAAATGGGATTTACCCATACCTGAGTATCATCCCCAAATTTCTCTATAAAGAGGCTGTAATCACTTTCTTCAAGGAAGCCGAAGTTTTGGAAACAGGCATCAAGAGCTCCATATTTGGAGATGAAGTAACAATCACTCCGAAAACTGTCGGAGAAGCCTTCAGGATGCGATCTCAAGGCGTGTCCGTGAAAGCTCTGAAGCAGAATACAGCCGATGCTTGGCTGGAAATCAAGTCTCACGGGCAGCCATCTAAATTGAAGTTAACGGCTAAGAGGAGCGAGCTAAGGAAGGAGTACCGCTATGCATTGGACATCACTAACAAAATAGTTATGGGAATGGCCGGTAGCTACGATCAGCTATCATCAGCCAAGTTCATGGTGATGGGAGCACTCATTCAAGCTGAGCCGATCGACTGGGTCGACTATATCTACAGGTAATTGGTTCGAGAAGTCAACAAAGTCCAATGGCTGGAGGATGAGAAAAGTTCAAGACTAAGTTGGCCTTCGGCACTCAGATAAGTTAGATGTTGGAACACCTTGGACTGGCGAAGGGGAATGCTTCATGTTAACAAAAGACTTGGTCATTTCGACCAAGAGACGTTGAAAAGATTGGGTGGAGAAAGGAAGGCAGCAAGGGAAATGTCTAGTGGTCCTTATGTTGGTATATAATCGGATATTTGCGCCGTTTGTGCGGAAGCATAAATAAATTGCGGAAAATAAATCACACAAGGATTTATAGAGGTTTGGCTATTAACGAAGCCTACGTCCTCTCTCGATGCATCTTTTTCTTTAGGCTTAAGATCAAAACCTCTACGCCTCTCTTCTATCGGTCGAGGGATTACCGTTACAAGCTCGTCTTCAATCGGTCCGAGTAAAACCGTTTTTTCTTTTCTATTTGATAAGGAATCAACCCCTCTAGCTTTCTATGGGTACTAGATAAACCTCACTTAGATATCGATTGCGATTCTAACAATGCCGGATACTTGATCCTAATAACACTGAATCCAATCGTATCTTTTCTTTTACCTCTCGTGTATAATGTTGAATGTATAAACACTCAAACTAACAATATAAGCTCAATGTTACAACAACAATGTAAGTATATGATTCTCAGATGTATATCTTGTTTGCTTTAAGTTTTTGTATGGAATAATACGTAAGATGTGGTATTTATAGCCATTTCCCACAAACTAGTCGTTGCTGGCAGTTGACTAGCTAGCGTGCGCTAGCTCTTCCTTCTTAGCGTGCGCTATCGCACATTTTTGCTTTAGCGTGCATAATGTCTTTCATGTAGCGTACGTTAATCATTTTATGTTTCAGTCCAGTGGCTACTGTCCTTGACAGTTAGCGTGCGCTACCACTTCCTTTGTAGCGTGCGCTAATCCAATATATTCGTTGCTTGATTTCTCAAAGTATCCGTTTGATATGCTGACTTTGACCTGCTTTTCCCAATGTTCTGATTGACTTGATTCAAACTTCTTAGCGTGCGCTAATCCTTCTTTGTAGCGTGCGCTAATGCTGACTTCATTGCATACGACATTCTGAGTTTGAATTCCTTCACAACGGTAACAAGACTTCGATAGCGTGCGTTAATGATAATGTGTAGCGTGCGCTATCTCATCAGCTGACTTCACTTCAGCTTACTTCGAACTCGGCTGATATGCAGATGACTTCCCGTTAGCGTGCGCTAACATATATGTATTAGCGTGCGCTAGACATGTATTATGCTCAGCTTTTTGCGTCTTCGTCTGCTTCGTCGTTTTGCTTCGCCTCAATGTTGTTTTGTTGTTTAGCAACTTTAATCATCAAAACACAAATTAAATAATGTGTGGAATAAATATTCCAACAATCTCCCCCTTTTTGATGATTACAAAACAACTCTTGAATTGGATAAAATCTGTAAAAATAAAATATATGTATATATACGAATCAAAGTTTTCGGTTTTGATCGTTTCGTTAGTTTCTCCAATCCTCTTTTCTTTTCGACATCTCCTTTATTTTTCAACTCCTTCGTTTTATCTCCCCCTTTTTGTGTGCTTTCTTTTTCTTTTCAACTTCTTCGATTTTTCTCATTTTTATCAATTCATCTCCTTCTCCCCCTTTTTGTCTTCATCAAAAAGTATAAAAAAATGTAGAAAATACCAATTATCGAATATAAATAATATGCATGATATGGGTAAAACTCCCCCTGAAAATATTATCTTCCACTCAAAAATATTCCTTCTCCCTCTTTGTAAAATATCACTTCTTAAAATTTATTTTTGGGGATCCAACCTATAGTTGGTTTTTCTTTGGAAACATAGACGATGTTTGGAATAATTGTTCCTTTAGGAACCCAAATCTTTTTCATTTTTATCGTCCGGCGTGGGCTTTTACAGTTAGAAATATGATGCCCAATTTTCAAATATTTTTCACATCGGGGTATTTTGAAATTGACGGATTCGTTTTTCGAACGTGGTTTGAATCCTAACCCCTCTTTATTTAGAGTATATTTTTGAACGCATAACATTTGTTCAAATTTATCGTTGCCGCACGAGAATTTCTTTGTCAAAATTTTTAGTTCGTCTTAAACTTTTAAAAGATCATTCTTTAAGATATTCTCATTTTCAATGCATTTTGAATGATCGATTTCAATAAATTTCCCTTTTTCAAGTATTTTGGAATTTTCAATTTCCAAAGTTTTATATTTAGACTTGAGGGATTTAATTTCATTTAAAGCATTTTGATAATCCGTATGTAATAACTCGAATGCTTCAAAGAGTTCGTCGTATGAGTTACTTACTTGGCTTTCGACGTCGCTATCGTCGAATGAACTCCGGGCCATGAGCGCGAGATTATTTTGGTCTAGAGAATCTTCATCGGGATCTTCGTCGCTCCATGTTGCGATTAAAACCTCCTTGGGTTTTATACGACAGTTCTTTGCAAAGTGGCCTGGTTTACCACATAGTCGACAAGTGTTGTCGAACTTTTTAGATTCGCCCGTTTCGATGTCCTTCTTTCTCCGGTTTAATAAGTGTTGGAACTTATTAATATTCTTGGCACCGGGGTTTCTTCTTTCTTTCTCGGCACCTTAGCCTTGAAGGCTATCGATCTTTCCTTCGGTTTTGGTTTGGCATTCCGAGATTTTAGTACAATCTCGTAGTTGATAAGAGAACCAACAAGAGCACTAAAATCAAGATTGTTTAAATCTTTAGATTCCATTATTGCCGTAACCGTACCGTCCCATTCTCGAGGTAGTGATCGGAGAATTTTCTTTACTTTCTCACTACTCGAAAGTGATTTTCCGAAACATGCTAATCCATTGGTGATAACCGAAAATCGGTCAAGCATAATCGAGATGGATTCGTCGTCCTTCATTTGGAATAATTCATAATCGTGAAGGAGCATGTTTATCTTCGTCTCTTTGACTTGAGACGTACCTTCGTGTGTTACCTCAAGCATTTTCCAAATTTCTTTGGCACTATCACACGATGATATCTGGTTGTGTTCTTCCGGATTTAGAGCACAGTATAATAATTGTGTGGCTTTGCAATTATAATGGTCGTTTTTCCAATCTGCATCATCATACTCTTCAAAGGTTTTGAGAGTTCCGTTTGAGTTCGTCGGAATTTTGGGACCTAGGCATATCACTTTCCATAATTCGATATCGTAAGCTCGGATGAAAATATACATTTTCTTCTTCCAAGTCATGAAATTCGATCCATCAAAAAATGGTGGTCGGTTGAGAGCAAGGCCTTCGACGGGAGCCATTTGAAACGCCATTTTGGATATTCTCTGATACCAATTGTTGGTATATAATCGGATATTTGCGCCGTTTGTGCGGAAGCATAAATAAATTGCGGAAAATAAATCACACAAGGATTTATAGAGGTTCGGCTATTAACGAAGCCTACGTCCTCTCTCGATGTATCTTTTTCTTTAGGCTTAAGATCAAAACCTCTGCGCCTCTCTTCTATCGGTCGAGGGATTACCGTTACAATCTCGTCTTCTATCGGTCCGAGTAAAACAATTTTTCCTTTTCTATTGGATAAGGAATCAACCATTCTAGGATAAACCTCACTTAGATATCGATTGCGATTCTAACAATGCCGGATACTTGATCCTAATAACACCGAATCCAATCGTATCTTTTCTTTTACCTCTCGTGTATAATGTTGAATGTATAAACACTCAAACTAACAATATAATCTCAATGTTACAACAACAATGTAAGTATATGATTCTCAGATGTATATCTTGTTTGCTTGAAGTTGTTGTATGGAATAATACCTAAGATTTGGTATTTATAGCCATTTCCCACAAACTAGCCGTTGCTGCCAGTTGACTAGCTAGCGTGCACTAGCTCTTCCTTCTTAGCGTGCGCTATCGCACATTTTTGCTTTAGCGTGCGTAATGTCTTTCATGTAGCGTACGTTAATCATTTTATGTTTCAGTCCAGTGGCTACTGTCCTTGACAGTTAGCGTGCGCTACCACTTCCTTTGTAGCGTGCGCTAATCCAATATATCCGTTACTTGATTTGTCAAAGTATCTGTTTGATATGCTGACTTTGACCTGCTTTTCCCAACGTTCTGATTGACTTGATTCAAACTGCTTAGCGTGCGCTAATCCTTCTTTGTAGCATGCGCTAATGCTGACTTCATTGCATACGACATTCTGAGTTTAAATTCCTTCACAGCGGTAACAAGACTTCGATAGCGTGCGTTAATGATAACGTGTAGCGTGCGCTATCTCATCAGCTGAATTCACTTCAGCTTACTTCGAACTCGGCTGATATGCAGATGACTTTGCGTTAGCGTGCGCTAACATATATGTCTTAGCGTGCGCTAGACATGCATTATGCTCAGCTTTTTGCGTCTTCGTCTACTTCGTAGTTTTGCTTCACCTCGATGTTGTTTTGTTGTTTAGCAACTTTAATCATCAAAACACAAATTAAATAATGTGTGGAATAAATATTCCAATACCTCCTACCTACAGACATCATTCGAGTTCAAACAAGTCTGATGCCGGAGACCAAGCTGCAGTTCATGAGTCATCTGCAGTCCGCGAGTCATCTGCTGATAGGGAGCCACCTGCAGAAGAGTCAGACTCAGACTCATACAACACCCCCATAGCTCTGCGATTCATAATGAAAACAACTGAAGAGGAGGCAGTGCACACCTCATCATCAACTGAGCCTTCTCCCAAGAGGACGAGGCGACTCGACTTTGAAGAAGCAGAACAGACACCTCCCTCACCTGCACCTGCCCCTATCTCAGATGAAGAGGAACAACCTATTCACCTCTGTCTGAAGGCTAAAATCATTCCCCTTCTAACTCTTCCCACCATGACAGAAGAAGAAGAAGCAGATTTAATCATAAACATTCCTGAAGCAGATTACACATTTAATATGCTGGAGACCAATCCCCTGAAGTTATCTGTAGAGCAGCTACAAACGGTAAAACATCATGCGCTTAAAACTTCATTTATCAATGTTTTTGAGGAATGGAAGACTTTAAAATCTTTTCCATTTACTCAATTACAATCTTTTGTTGAATTGTGTAGCTGGGACTTTCCCCAGGCTACGGAGCAAGTGCTCATGCGCTTTTGCCATGAGACAGATGCAATTTTAATGCTCCAGGAGAACTGGTTCATGTCTAATTTCAAAACCAACATGGACCAGTTCATCCATCTTATTATGGAAGATTGTGGATGAGGATGGAGAAGTTGAAAAAAATTAAAGAAATAAGAATTGAAGAAATTGTGGAGGAAGAGAAGGTAGAAGGAGAAGTCGAAAAATCTGAAGAAGAAGAAGAAGAAGAAGAAATATAAAAAACATAGGAGTAGGAACAGGATGAAGAAGGAGAAGAAGTATAAAAGGAGGAAGAAAAAGAAGAATAAGGAGATGAGAAGGAAGATGGGGAGGAAGATGAGAAGGATGCTGAGAAAGAAAAAGATAATGATGAGGATGAAGAAAGAGGAGAAGAAGAAAATGAGAATGTCGGTGATGCAGATGATGCCGGAGATGCAAATGAGCCTGGGGCATCTAATCAAGCCCTCAGCTCAGACAAGTCCAAAGACAAGGATGACAGATCGGGGACTCCTGAAAAACCCATCTGATCAGCCTCCTGCAGAAAGGAGTCTGCAGTCAGGCAGGTCCATCAACCGACCTGCAGCTGAAGAAGGAGCTGGTGACCATTACCCTCAGGCAACACCTATCTCATCTGAGATGGCTGGCCTGGTCAAAACTCTAGTCAGAGAAACTGTTGGACAGCTCGTAGCAACTGAAATCAAACCTGACCTCCAGACCATCAATGCTAAAATAGACACTCTACTGCAAAGGAATGTCCCTCCACCTCCTCCTATCAATTCCAGAATGCCTCTAAGCATGTCTGACTGGATGTCTAGAATGGAACAGCAGTTGACCCTTCTGGTTGATGCTGGCAAAAAGGGGGAAGATGAGAGAGGAAAAAGGGAAGCAATAGGTCAGGGGGAAGAAGGTACTGCTGAGTTAGTCAGAAGGGAGCTAAGGACAAAGAAGAGTAGTGACCTACCTCTCATTGGAGCTGGGTCATCTAATCTGAAAAAGAAAGAATTGGCTGCTCTTGATGATGATGACCAACCTGCAGTCAAGAAGAGGAGAACTAGACTGGGGGAAGAGCCAAGATTTGAAGGGGAAGGTAAAGAGCTTTGGTATGTTGAAGAATTCTTACCTGCTGAAGCTGGTCCAATGTGGGGAGACGCGAAGAAGCAGTTCATTGATAAATACTATATCTGGGAGCTACTCCAGGATAAAGACTGCTCCCCACAGCAGACGTTTATCAATTTCATGGAAACAACATGGCCAACTCTCTAGGCCATCTTAGTAAAACATGCAAAAGAATGGGATGCGTACCCCATGATTCCCCCCTTCATAGTCAAAGAACCTCCCACCTTAATAAATGACGAATTAGATGAGCTAGCATTGAAGAATGAGATAAGGAAGCTATGTGCAGAGCATAAATTCTCATCCACAGAAGAACAAGAGTTTGCCTCTCTTGTTGTCAAAAGGAAGTATGGCCTAGCACCTATCAAAAAAAGACCAATTGGTGCAAATCTCATTAGGCCTTCCAAGCAGTCTATCAGATGAGGCAGAGGCAGAGGCAGATAGGAGTTTTTATATTCACCCTGTAATTTACTGTTTTGAAATTTACTTGTAAATTTCTTATTTTGTAAAATTTCTCTATATTTTGTTTGCTATTTCAAAGCACTGTACTTGTAAAACATATCATAAAATTTTATAACAGTCATTTGAATGACAACCACTAGTTGTCTCAAAACAAGACTGATTTTGATTTGTGTCTTGTACTTAATCATGTGCAGACCTGTTCTACATTTGAATATTTTTGTGTAAGTTTTGCCATCATCAAAATAGGGGGAATTTGTTAGGAATACTTATTAGATTTTGATGATGTCATCCCTGTATTTGTTTATTCAAATGTATGTTTTTAAAGTACTTGGCAAAATGTAAAGAAGAACCAAATGAGTATCTTCTATAAACCCAATTAAGTATAGTTGAATACCTGGTAAACCTGTAAAGAAGAACCAAATGAGTATCTTCTATAGGCTATATAATTTAGAAAATCGGCTAAGTAAAAATCTCAGACAGGTTCATATTAGACAAGTCCTGGTCAAAATATTTAAGTTTGACTAAACTGCAGTCAATTGATCAGTCAGAGTCCAAGTCATCTGAAGTTTGACCATCATATCATATAAGTTCATCAGGTCAGAAGACTTTAGATCAGAGAAGATCAGTCGGGACAGAGAACTCCATCTTAGAAAAGTTACTACAGAGAAGTCTGACATCAAATAAGGATGACTGTACGAGATCAGATAAGTGATCAGCCAAGTAATCCAGTCCATGTCAGCATCCGTTGAAAAGTCAATAATCATGGAAAGTCACATGCGGGCGATAAGAGACAGATTGGAGAGATCCCAGGAAGCAAATGAATTAAATATTCATTCAGACCCACCACTAAAGACTTTAATCATATTATAAACTAAAGTTTCAGCGCCATCACGTGAAAGTCTTCACAACGGTCAGAAATGGATTAAAATAAGGGAATCCAGCCTTGCAACGTTCGGAAAGAAAAACAAAAAGTCTATTTCTCCAATGGACGGATTTGTTACAGGAATTGCAACGGCTATGAAGGAAGCTCAAAGATCTATATCTATAAATACCTAAAGATTTGAAGTTGAGCAGTACGATGCGAACAACACTCTCGAGCAATTAAAGCAATCAAAGCAATCAAGCGAACTATAGCATCGTAATGAGCAAGAGATCACAGTTCATATACTAAGAAGCTCTTAGTTGGAGAAGACAACACTCGTGTCTTTAAAACCTGAGTTTGGGGTACTTCACTGGTTGAAGTGTGCGTGACTGATAGGCATCCAAGGATTTGATGATCAAGTGGTGCTAGGCAGTCAAGGAGTTGCAACGACAAGATTTCCACTGGTTGGAAGTTGTTGTAGCTAGGTTGAATAGCTGTAATATTTATCACTGGTTGAAAATTATAGTGAATTCATCTCCAACTAGTTTGGATAAAAGTGGATCGGTAGAGGATTACCCCACCTCTGAGACCACTATAACTGCCTGCGTGTTTTACTGCTTTCATCATCATACTTACCTGCTGCATACATACTTAACTGTTCCATTGTTGAGTTGTTTGTTTTCGTCATCAGCTGACTTCCGCATACCTGTCTACAGACGACTCCAAGTCATCTGTACCTATCAGCTGAGAAACTCACCCTTTGTGGAAAAGAGTTTCAATAAGTCTATTCACGCCCCCTCTAGACTTATTCCTGGACGACTTGTGACCTACAAAAATGTGATAAGATTTTTTCATTCCAAGAAATATCTTTTTTCTTTTCTGGATGTAGTTTTGTCCCACCTAATGTTGGGTATGTCATTTCATCAAAATGACAGAATGCAAAGCGTGCGGTAAATAAATCGCCTGTCAAAAGTTCAAGATACCTTATAATAGAAGGTGAATCAAACCCAACAAATATCCCAAGCCTTCGTTGGGGACCCATTCTTATGCATTGCGGGGGTGCAATTGGGACTTGAACAGAAGAACCAAAAGTTCATAAATGAGAAACATCAGGTTCTCGACCACAGACAAGTTGCATGGGAGAATATTGGTGATAAGCTATTGACCTACTACGAACTAATGTTGCTGCATGTAATATGGCATGACCCCAAGCAGAAGTTGGGAGTTTTGATTTCATAAGTAATGGTCTTGCAATTAGTTTAAGACGTTTAATAAGCAACTCTGCTAGACCATTTTGTGTATGGACATGAGAAACTGAATGTTCGACCTTAATTCCAATTGTCATGCAATAATCATCAAATGCTTGAGATATAAACTCACCAGCATTGTCAAGACAAATTGCGTTGATCGAATTATCAGGGAATTGAGCTCGTAATTTTATTATTTGAGCAAGCAGTCTAGTAAATACCACATTTCTAGTTGAAAGTAAGCTCACATAACCATCTAATAGACACGTCAATTAATACAATTAAATATCAAAATAGTCCACATGGTGGGTCTATTGATCCACAAATATCTCATTGGATACTTTCTAGGAAAGATGCATAATCAAAGACATTAGGTTTTAACTTTTCTTTTTCCTTGATTGATTTCTGATAAAGTCCACGAGGTATTTTATCGTATGACATGTACATGACCAGTGCTCAGTCATGCCACATCTATGGCATTTATCTTCCCTTTTAAATGGGTTACTATCATTGGAAGCTTTGTGCCTTTTGTTGTTGGATATTTCTCTATGGGGTTATGCCACGTACAAAACCACGCCCACGTCTATATCCGTGCCCACATCCACGCTTGTGTCCGCGGCCACGTCCATGCCCATTTCTATGATTGAATGTAGAATTGCCTTCAGGCAATGCTGCTGAACTAGTGGGTCGTAATTCATAGTTTTGCATGAGCAACTCATTATTTTGCTCAGCAACCAACAAACAAGATATGAAGTCAGAGTATTTTTTGAAACCACCCTCTCGATATTGCTGTTCCAAGATCATATTTGAAGCATTGAACGTGGAGAATATTTTCCCAAGTATATCTTCATTAGTTATTTTTTCACCACAAAGTTTCAATATAGACCTGATTCTGAACAACTCTGAATTATAAGCACTCATGCTTTTAAAATCTTGCAAGCGAAGACATACCTATTCGTGTCGAGCTCTTGGGAGGACTACAGTCCGCTGATGGTCAACTCTCCTTTAAACTTTTCTATAGCTCACTTGGATCTTTGACGATGAGATACTCAACTTTCAAATCATCATGAAGTTGATGAGAAGGAAAATTAGCGCCTTAGCACGATCCTGCTGGGACTCTTTGTTTCCTTATTTATTGTCTCACCTATACCCTTTGAGATCAAGTGGATATCATCATCAAAAGTTCATGATAAATAGTTCTTTCCAGATATATCAAGTGCAACATGTTGGAATATGTTATTCCACATAATCATAAATTGGTTTTCATGATGAGTTGATGATGAGATAATGATGAGTTGATGATGTTATTGATCAAAGAAAACATCAATAGAACGAACCAAAACAACAAAGAAGTCAAAGACGCTCGAAACGGAGAGAAAAGTAAGCAAGTGATGATTAACGAAGTTAACGTACGCTATGCATGCATCATAACGAACGTAATAACAAGTCACCTGAAGACTTGCCTGATGTCACCTGATGATTTAACGTACGTAATCGGAACAATATAATGTACGCAATCGGAAGAACTTAATGTACGTAACACAGAGTTACTAACATGCATAATGTAATTTGAATCTGAGTTCAAATATTGAACCATTGGAAGATTCGGTGGAAACTCAAAAAGGCATGCGACGGATATATGACTAAAGTTAACGTACGCTACAATGCCTACTTAACGTATGCAACTCAAGGTCCCCAACGTACGTAATAGTATGAGCTAACGTACGTAATCGAAGAGACAGAATGCTACTGGACTATTTCGTATGAAGCCTAACGTACGTAACAGGAGGAGGATAACGTATGTAACATGTATAATGTATGCTATAGATAAAGGCTAACGCACGTAATGCAGGCAGCAGGAGGTAACAGCTAGTTGAGAGAATTTGACAATAAATACCAAGCCATTTGGTATCATTCCACACAACTTCAAGCAAATCACATATTGATCAGATATCATTGTATACATCTTTGTTGTTGTAATTGTGCTTAATTGATAAGTGTTTGAGTGTTCGTACATAAAAATATACACGAGAGGAAAGATACGGATTGTAGATTGATTCGGTGTTACTAGGATCATTGATCCAGCATTATTAGAATCATATCTAAATCCAGGTGAGGTTTATTTAGTACCAATAGAAAGTTAGATATGTTGCTTCCTTGTCCGATATAAGAGGAAAACAGTTTATCTTGGACTGACATAAAGACAAGAGTGTAACGGTTTATCTCGGACCGATAGATGACAAGGCGCAGAGGTTGCTCTTAAGCCTAAGGAAAAAGATACAGAGAGAGGATGTAGGCACGTTTGGCTGAATCTCTATAAATCTTGTGTCGTTTATCTTCCACAATTTAAATACGCTTCCACAACGCAAAGGAGTTTGAAAACTCTACTCCGCAATATTACCCATCATTCTAAGTGGGGTGCCAATTTCCCAGCAATTGGTACCGGAGAGGTTTCTCTTGAAATCGGCTTAACATCCGAGGAGAATAAGATCCTATGGCGTTTCAATTTGCCCCGGTCGAAGGTCTTGCTTTAAATCGACATCCATTCTTTGATGGATCGAACTGTATGACGTGGAAGAAGAAGATGCCGATATTCATCCGAGCTTATGATATCGAGCTTTGGAAAGTTATATGTCTTGGTCCGAAAATTCCCACGAATTCAAACGGTACTCTCAAAAGTTTGAAGAGTATGATGATGCGGATTGGAAAAACGACCATTATAATTGCAAAGCAACGTAATTATTATATTGTGCTTTAAATCCGGAAGAACACAACCGGATATCCTCATGTGAAAGTGCCAAAGAAATTTGGAAAATGCTTGAGGTGACTCATGAAGGAACGAACCAAGTCAAGGAGACGACGATAATATGCTTCTCCACGACTACGAGCTATTTATGATGAAAAGTGATGAGTCCATAACGAACATGCTCGATCGATTTTCGGTCATCACAAATGGACTAGCTTGTGTTGGAAACCATTAACAAGTAGTGAAAAAGTGAAGAAAATCTTAAGATCACTACCTGTTGAATGGGACGGGACGGTTACGACGATTATGGAATCGAAAGATTTAAATAATCTTGATTTTAGCGCCCTCGTCGGATCGCTAATAAACTACGGGATAGTTCTTAAATCTCGAAATGCCAAACTAAAACCGAAGGAAAGACCCATAGCTTTGAAAGCTAAGATGTCAAAGAAAAAAGAAATCCCGGTGGACGAAGATGATGAAGAATTGGCATATTATGCCAAAAATATAAATAAGTAGCAAAACTTATTAAACCGGCGAAGAAAAGGCATCAACTCGAGCGAGTCAAAGAAATTCGACAATAACTGTCGAAACTATGGTAAACCAGGTCACTTTGTGAAAAATTGCCGAGGCACGCCTTCCAAGAAGGACGTAGCAATATGGAGCGACGAAGAGGATGACGATGAATATACTCAAAATAACCTCGCACTTATGGCAAGGAGTTCATTCGACGAAAGCGACGTCGAAAGACAGGTTAGTACCTCGTCTCACGACGAATTATTTGAAGCATTCGAACTATTATATACCGATTTTTAAAATGCTTTAATTGACAATAAATCCCTAAAATCGAAAAATAAATTTTGGAAATCGAAATTTCCAAAATAAATGAAGAAGGGAAATTTATTGAAATCGTTCATTCTAAATGTCTTGAAAATGAAAATAAATTAAAGGATGATCTTTTGAAAGTTCAAAACAAACTTAAGGTTTTAACGAATAAATTTTCTTGCGGAAATGACAAATTTGAACAAATACTTTCGGTTCAAAATTTTTCATAAAATAAACAGGGGTTAGGATTCAAATCGAATAATAAAACCGAATCCTTAAATTTTAAAATATCCCGATGTGAGAAATATTTAAAACTTGGGCATCATATTTCGATTTGCAAAAACCCACGACGGACGATAAAAATTAAAAAAGTTTGGATTCCTAAAGGAACCACTATACCAAATATCGTTTATGTTTCAAAGAAAAATCAACTCTCGGTTGGATCCCCAAAAATCAAAATTAATATATTTCCATCAATTGGTATTTTGATAATTTATATTTTTAACAATTAGTATTTAACTCATGGGGAGTTACTATCTTTAAAAATGGGGAAATCTATTTTTCAGGGAGAGTTTTTTACCCGTTAATACTTAATTGTATCGATTTTTTATTATGCACTTTTTTATTATGACAAAAAGAGGGAGAGAAAGTCGAGAAAAATGATGGGAGAAGAAGAATACGAGTCATGGAAGAATGACGAGAAAAATAAAAAACAATATCCCGATCATGAAAGGGGGAGAAAAGACGAAAGAGAAGAAAGTCGAAATTAAAAGAAGAAGTCAAAAAAGAAAAATATGAGAAGGGGTGGAAAAGGAGAAAAGAAAAGATGGGGAGAAGAAAACTAACGAAACGGACAAAGCCGAAAACTTTGATCTGTAATTGCTTTAATTTTGCAGGTATAAAATCCCATTAAAAGGTTGTTTTGTCATCATCAAAAAGGGGGAGATTGTTGGAATATTTTATTCCACATAATCATAAATTGGTTATGATGAGGAGTTGATGATGAGCTAATGATGTTATTAATCAAATAAAACATCAATAGAACAAACCAAAACAATAAAGAAGTCAAAGACGCTCGAAACGGAGAGAAAAGCAAGCAAGTGATGATTAAGGAAGTTAACGTACGCTATGCATGCATCATAACGTAAGTAATAGCAAGTCACCTGAAGACTTACCTGATGTCACCTGATGATTTAACGTACGTAACCGGAACAATATAATGTACGCAATCGGAAGAACTTAACATACATAACACAGAGTTACTAACATACGTAATGTAGTTTGAATCTGAGTTAAAATATTGAACCGTTGGAAAATTTGGTGGAAAGTCAAAAAGGCATGCAATGGATGTATGACTAAAGTTAACATACGCTACAATGCCCACTTAACGTACACAACTCAAGGTCCCCAACGTACGTAATAGTATGAGCTAAGGTACGTAATCGAAGAGACAGAATGCTACTGGACTATTTCGTATGAAGCCTAACGTACGTAACAGGAGGAGGATAACGTAAGTAACATGTATAATGTACTTTATAGATAAAGGCTAATGCAGGCAGCGGGGGCTAACGGCTAGTTGAGAGAATTTGCCTATAAATACCAAGCCATTTGGTATCATTCGACACAACTTCAAGCAAATCACATATTGATCAGATATCATTGTATACATCTTTGTTGTTGTAATTGTGCTTAATTAATAAGTGTTTGAGTGTTCATACACGAAAATATACACGAGAGGAAAGATACGGATTGTAGATTGATTCGGTGTTATTAGGATCATTCATCCGACATTATTAGAATCATATCTAAATCCAAGAGAGGTTTGTCTAGTGCCAATAGAAAGCTAGATAGGTTGCTTCCTTGTCCGATAGAAAAGAAAAACGGTTTATTAGACCGACATAAAGACAAGAGTGTAACGGTTTATCTCGGACCGATAGAAGACGAGATTGTAATGGTATCCCTCGGACCGATAGAAGACGAGGCACAGAGGTTGATCTTAAGCCTAAGGAAAAAGATACGGAGTGAGGACATAGGCACGTTTGGCCGAACCTCTATAAATTTTGTGTCGTTTATCTTCCGCAATTTAAATACGCTTCCGCAACGCAAAGAGTTTGAAAACTCTCCGCAATATTACCCACCATTCTAAGTGAGGTGCCAATTTCCCAACACAACAAACTCAAGTTTGGTGATATTGGCCATGTGTAAATCTACATAATGAAAATAAAATAAGTCATTGTCAATATTACATAAAATTAAATTTTTCTTGGGGGATTAATATTGTGCCATATATCACATTTGTATTTAAAAATTTATGCTACTTCAAGAGAATAATAATTTAATTTATGAAATTATCCTGTATCAACATTCTTCAGGAATATTATATCATGGGTGATTTAATACAACTATGATTTGTTCTTTCAGAAAAAGTATATTTGTCAATAATATTGCAATTGTGCTACTGCGGGCGTAATAATCTGAAGAAAATAAATACACGATAATAAAATAGTACAAAATGAAATAATCAAAAGTGCTTCTTAAAGAGCCCTTATAATATTCTTCTGGAATATTATTTTTTGTTTTTCATCAGGAATTTACACAAAAACTTTTAGATCTCGTAGTCTTCTTCAAGAACACATCATATTCAACTAGAATATATCGATATAATATTGTATTTGTTCAAGAATAATTTAGCTTAATAATCTTCTGGACTATTAAGAATTGTTAGATCTGTTTCTTGAGGTAATAACAATGAAGCAATTTTGTAATAGATTTCTAGATCATCATATATATCGTTTATATATGGTGGTGGTAGAAATGAGGACAATATTTACAAACACAATGAATATATCATGCATGTGTCTACTATAATAATAAATAAGTAAAATAAATAAAATGCTACGGAAGAACAGATTACTTTGAGGTAGCTTCATCTCTTTTTTTTTCAGAAACATATTCAAATATCTTGCATCGTAAGCCAAACAAATCCTTTCTCGAAATTTTCTCTCCTTTTTATTTGTTTTAGAAGATGAGAATTGGATGTGGCATAAATAAAAGAAAAAATAAAGAAAAAACTATTTATACCTTGGGAGAGATGTAGCTTATGAATCTAATTGTTAAACAGGTCGTTCTGATAACGTGTTATGAACTTGAGAGAAAAGAGAGAACTAGACTGGGTGAAAGTCACCTGAAGTTTGACCATCAGATCAGATAAATTCATCAGGTCAGAAGACTTCAGATCAGAGAAGATCAGTCGGGATAGAGAACTCCATCTCAGAAAAGTTACTACAGAGAAGTCCGTCATCAAATAAGGATGACTGTATGAGGTCAGATAAGTGATCAGCCAAGTAATCCAGTCCACGTCAGCATGCGTTGAAAAGTCAATAATCATGGAAAGTCACATGCGGGCGATAAGAGACAGATTGGAGAGATTCTCGGGAAGCAAATGAATTAAATAATCATTCAGACCCACCACTAAAGACTTTAATCATATTATAAACTAAAGTTTCAGTGCCATCACGTGAAAGTCTTCACAACGGTCGTAAATGGATTAAAATAAGGGAATCCAGCCTTGCAACGTTCGGAAAGAAAAACAAAAAGTCTATTTCTCCAATGGACGGATTTGTTACGGGAATTGCAACGGCTATGAAGGAAGCTCAAAGATCTATATCTATAAATACCTAAAGATTTGAAGTTGAGCAGTACGATGCGAACAACACTCTCGAGCAATTAAAGCAATCAAGCGAATTATAGCATCGTAATGAGCAAGATATCACAGTTCATATACTAAGAAGCTCTTAGTTGGAGAAGACAACACTCGTGTCTTTAAAACCTGAGTTTGGGGTACTTCACTGGTTGAAGTGTGCATGACTGATAGGCATCCGAGAATTTGATGATCAAGTGGTGCTAGGCAGTCAAGGAGTTGCAACGACAAGATTTCTACTGGTTGGAAGTTGTTGTTGCTAGGTTGAATAGCTGTAATATTTATCACTGGTTGAAAATTATAGTGAATTCATCTCCAACTAGTTTGGATAAAAGTGGATCAGTAGAGGATTACCCCACCTCTGAGACCACTATAACTGCCTGCGTGTTTTACTGCTTTCATCATCATACTTACCTGCTGCATACATACTTAACTGTTCCATTGTTGAGTTATTTGTTTTCGTCTGACTTCCGCATACCTGTCTACAGACGACTCCAAGTCATATGTACCTATCAGCTGAGAAACTCACCCTTTGTGGAAAAGAGTTTCAATAAGTCTATTCACCCCCCATCTAGACTTATTCCTGGACGACTTGTGACCTACAAAAATGTGATAAGATTTTTTCATTCCAAGAAATATCTTTTTGCTTTTCTGGATGTAGTTTTCGTAATATCCGGAATTTCCACTACTGTTGTTTATGATTATTTTATCCGAGTTATGTTGTACAGCGTGGAATCTATACAGTATGGGTAAAATAATTGAAGGACCGAGACATCTGTATTGGTATAATTGTCGTACTTGGTCGACAATTGGATGTAAGAAGTATATGTATTCAGTATGCCGTATGTTCGTATTCTGTATGTTGAGACGTTGGACAAGAATAGCTGAAAATGGCTAAGTGTAACATTATTAGCGCACGCTAATAATTGTTGGGAAAAACAAACACCCTGTATCGAATCAGCCGGAATACCCGATCCCTGTATCGATTGTTATTTGTTATTGAGAAGGTTTTGACATATGCCAAATATACAGTAAGGAAACTGTATCGAGGATTCAAGGCTTTATCCTATATCGAAAACCTGCCTCGAATCAAAGATCGTGAAGCTCACAAGACAGCAAAGAAGACTTGCAAAAGATCAAGTATGGAAACTGTCTCGATGCCCTAAATTCGCCATCTTCCATACTGCCTACAAAAGGACAAGAAAGAGCACAAGTCAAGTCCCGTTGAACAAAGAAGTATTTAAATACTCAAGGATAAAGTATTTAAATACCGCGCCTTCGTATCTTCGTAATCCCGCGAAATCCGGATCATGTCATATTCCCGTTGAAGGAAATCTTATTCAAACGGACATCTCAACGGATACTTTCTTCAGAGGCTATATATATCCTTGAAGACATTGAAGATCAGACACCAAAAACACACGAACTGAACGACCTCAAGTAACATAACTCTCAAAGCTATCAAAGTTATCATCTGAGCAAACATATCTCCAGAGCATACTGCTAGTTAGAACGAAAGAGATATACAGTGCTCAACATCAAGAACAGCTATCATCAGCTCAAGAACGTGATATTCAAAGCTGCTGTTCTTACCTGGTTACCTACCTTTTATCTCTGTGTAAAAACCGAGCTCTGTGTGAACTCAACAAGTTATTCTGACCTGTGTGGGACGAATAAGGACGAAGCTTTGGAACTGTGTGTGAAGAAGCTAGTCAAGAAGGAAGCTTTAACCAATCTGTGTGAACGGTTGAAAGCGACATTCTTTGTATCAATCTGTGTGAACGATACAAGGATAGGTTTGTTTATAATTACGTAGTTGTGTACGCAGTAATTATATAATAAACTTTTTACTCCTGTGTGGAGGACCAGTGGACGTAGAGGGGTTTACCTCGAACCACTTAAATTACTGTGTTATTTACCTTCTGCTTTTACTGTTTGAAATAACTGTGATATATTAAGTATACACCTAATATGTCGTTGCTGTATCCATGGCAACTAACTGTATCCAAGACTTCCGCTACGCCCTCAGATTTAGATTCCATACAGTTTGTTGTTTAAACGATTTCCCAAACTGTATCCAGTATACTTAAGTGGCCAACAAGTGGTATCAGAGCGGTTGATTCTAAAAAGAATCAGTCGTATTTCTTTTTAACCGAATCAGATTCAAATCACTTATTTTCAAAACAGTTTCTTTCATTCCTATATTATCAGTATGGATACTTCTATGATTAACAAAGTCCCTATGTTCTCTATTAACGAATTTAACGACTGGAGAATTAGAATGGAAGCTCATCTTGCAGCAATGCACGAAGAGATGATTTTTGTTATACAGGATGGTCCGATCAAGATCATGAAGGTCAATCCAGCCGCAAGGATTGAGGGCCAAGCCCATGCTGAAATGCTCGAGAAAGAACGCGAGCAATGGACAACCGATGAAAGGAAGCGAGCCAATCTCGACAACGTGGCTAAGAACGCGTTATTTGTCACTCTTGACAAAGGCACGTTCTCAAAGGTAAAGAGCTGCAAAACAGCCAAAGAAATCTGGGATAAACTCAAGTTTATTTGTGAGGGAACTGAGCTCTCAAAAGAATACAAGATTTCAAAAATTACTCAGCAATTTGAATCTTTTGAAATGAAACCAACTGAAACACTTGAGGAACTTGATCTCAGATTTACTGGTATTGTTGGTGAACTTGAAGCGTTGGGCAAGATTTACACCCAAAAGGAGAAGAACTTAAAAATTTCAGATCTCTCCCAGCCCGATGGGACATTAAGACCACAGCTATGCGTGTATCCTGTAATCTTAATGAAATATCCACTTTTGATCTCTTCTCTGACCTTAAAGCATTTGAGTATGACATTGACAGAAGAGAGAAAGTCAAGAATCTCCTTCAAAAGTCACACTCTCGGCTCAGACGAACCGTCGACACGCATGCCTAGCTCGTCGAAGCCCTGGTCACAAGAGCGCCGATGTGACGACATTACATCCTGTCACAAGATGAAATGGCGCTTCTAATGCATAAATTCAAAAAGTTCATTAAACACTGAAAGACTCCTACGTGCCCAAACTCGTCAACAAGGTAAGTACCGAAACATCATCCGGTGATGCTAACTCGTGCTATAATCACAGGAAACTGTGCCATTATGCAAACAAATGTCCTCATCCCAAAGTCCAAAGATTGCCTCGAGGCCGAGCAAAGCAAGAGAGAGATGAAAGAAGACGTGCTTGGAAAGACAAGCTCAAGGCCCCGATTGGAGAATCGAAGCCTCCCCATACCATCCAAATCGCCAGAATGTCTTGGTGGTCATCGAAAGTGATTCATCCGACGATGAGTTCGATGATAAAGCATACATGTGCTTTATGGCCAAAGATGTTCCAGAAGGTGAAGACAATGACGATGAGGTAAGTTCAACCTCAGTTATTCCACCTAATGCATCTCATACTTTCGAAAATATGATGAATGAATTCAAAAACATTCAAAAGGCCCATGAGACTTTAAAAACTGAGAATATATAGCTTCAATTAACAAATCTAGAGCTGAAAGATGAAAATGACCTGCTGAAAATAAACTATGAAAATATGTCTCTTGACTGTGAAACCAGCAAGGTCGATTTTGAAAAACTCATGGAGAGCAATCATCAACTTGCTCATGAACTAAATGCAGTTAAAACTCATAATGAGAGCAAGACAAATGATTTGGCTCTACGACAAACCAAAATTACAACTCTCGAGAAGCGAGAAACCGAACTTGAGACCATTCTGAAGTCTTTTGAAAAATCGTCCAAAAGAATGGAAGAAATTCTGAGCACTGGGCAACATGCTCATGATAAAAGTGGCTTAGGATACGGCAGTTCGAATAAAGGAAAACTAGTCTTGTGTTCGTCAAGAGTGTGGAACACATTCTGAATCAAGATACTCCTAGTCCCATAAAGGAACTCGTCAGTATCGAGAAAACCGAAGGCTGCCATTCCGCCTCCACAACTCTACTATTCGAGACAGTGGAACCAACAACCACTCAGAAGGCGTAATCTAAAGCATGCTCCACAAGCATATCATCAAAGCCGGCAGTCATTCAGAAAGAAGACGGTATCCAACCACCATAGGCCCACACGGAAGTACACTCGATGCAGTGCGCCTAGGTATTGGATACAGGAGCCCCGTTATCCCTCAAGACAAAGATGCCGATTCGGTATCAATAACAAGATTGGGAATCCAACCGGAGACCCGAGAAGACAAGTATTAGGCCTAAGAAAATGGCTCCACCTCCTAGACGGCACTCGCATCGGAATAATAATAATAACCCCGAATTTTACATGCATAATAATTATCGTGATTATAACAACTACGGATATGCCCCGTAGATACCGCAATGCACCGAGTACATCCTACAAGAAACCAATTGCTGTCAGGAAAATCTGGGTACCTAAAGGAACTAACATATATGGACCCAAAATCAAAGGGGACCTAAATCTACCTAATTTCTTTGTTACAGGACATTCTAGAGGAGGATACAGGTACTTCGATAGTGGATGCTCTCGTCACATGACTGGAGACAGGAGCAAGCTATCTCGATTTTGTAGAAGGTCGCGGTCCAAAAGTTCGCTTCGGTGATAAGTCTAAAGGAAGAACAAGAGGGAAAGGAAACCTACTTGTCGGGAAATTCAAGGTCACCGATGTTGCATATGTTGAAGGCTTACAAGATAATCTACTTAGTATTAGCTTACGTGATAAACAGCTTCTCGGTGAAGTTCTATATAGATCGTCAGAGAGTCAAGAACACCCAAACCAAGGAAGTTGTGCTTACAGAAGCAGATCGTAATATGTACATTGGCCGATCGGAAGCCTATGAGCTCCTCAATTCCATGTTTTGTTGCCAAAGGCACTGCAGATCTTAGCTGGCTATGGCACAAGAGGATGTCTCACGTCAACTTCAAGACGATCAACAAGCTTTCAAGACAAGGTATGGTTAGAGGTTTGCCAGATGTGTCATTCAAGAAGGACAGCGTCTGCGGACCATGCCAAAAAGGCAAGCAAATCAAGTCATCCCTGAAAAGCAAATCCTACCTTTCAACCCAAAAAGTGTTGGAAATGCTACACATGGATCTCTACGGTCCTGTAGACCCAGTAAGTTTGGGAGGTAAGAAATATTGCATGGTTGTTGTTGATGATTATTCCAGGTATGCTTGGACGATCTTTCTTAGCAGGAAGAAGGAAACAACATCTAGGCTGCCCGAGCTCCTGAGAAAGTTGCAGAATGAAAAAGCATTGAGTATCGTGTGCATCTGCCCGGCTGCAGGTACCGAATTTACTAACCGCTTTATAGAGCAATACTGTCGGAGAATGGAATACAAAGACGAATACTCACCGCCCGTACACCTCAACAAAATGGTGTTGCCGAGCGAAAGAATAGGACGTTGAAAGAAGCAACAAGGACAATGATTGCCGCAAGCAAATTGCCACAGCTGCTTTGGGGTGGAGCAACTAATACACGTGCTACACTCAAAACCGCGTATCGTCAACAAGCACCACAACAAAACGACTTACGAGGTATGGAATAACAAAACTCCATTAGTTTCGTATTTTCACATTTTGGATGCAGTGTTATGTTTTGAACAATGGGAAGGACCAACTTAGAACCTTTGATGAAAAATCGATGAAGGAATATTCGTAGGATACTCCTCCGTCAAAGAAAGCTTTAGAATCTTTAATAAAAGGAGGTCGACGATCGAGGAATCGATTCATGTAGTGTTCGACGAACCACACCATGACCCTACAGAGTAGATGATATCACTCAGACATTCACCATCTATCTATCTTGGATCCACCTACACCCATAGAACCCGTAGTTGATTTAGAAATCAACCCCGCACCGTAAGAATCGATGTGGATGAAGCCGACGCTATTCAAGCCAAGCTGTACCCACGTAAACTTTCGATACAAGACGGGATCCCGAACTAGAACCCGACCGAAGATGGTTGAGAGATCACCCGCAAGAGCTGATCATTGGAAACATTAATGCCGGTGTTTCTACTCGTAGGAGAATACAGAGTACACAAGGAAATGTACTTTGTGCACAAGAAGAATTTAATGCTGATGTCTCACAGTTTCTTGAATGGAAATCTCAATCCGAACTTAGGAGACTCAATATGTGCACTATCGCTGTATTCTTAGCCCATCCGAACTGTTTCGACCATAGACGCTCTTAACAACTCTCATTGGATAACATCTATGGAAGAAGAGCTTAACGGTTTGAAAGAAACAATGTATGGTATCTTGTACCCAGACCGACACACCAATCGGTTATAGGAACCAAATGGGTATTTGAAACAAAAAGGATGGAAATGGACTTATCATAAGGAACAAATCCAGACTAGTAGCACAAGGCTATTGTCGAAGAAGGAATCGACTATGATGAAACCTTCGCCCGTAGCGAGACTAGAAGCCATTAGGATATTTTTAGCCTTTGCCGCCCATAAGAGTTTTATTGTATACCAAATGGACGTCAAGAGTGCTTTCTGAATGGAGAGCTTACGGAAGAAGTTTATGTTGAACAACCACCGTGGTTTGCCAACACAGACGGTATCGATCTAGTTTACAGGCTAAGGAAAGCCCCAGACGGACTTAAACAAGCCCCTAGAGCCCGGTATGAAACCCCGTCCAAAGATCTAATCAACAACGGATTTGAGAAAGGTGCTGTCGACAAAACCTTGTTCAAGATACAGGAAGGTGATGACCTTCTAATGGTACAAATCTATGTCGATGATATTATTTTTGGTTCAACTAACCTTGCTCTATGTCAAAGGTTCTCACATCTCATGCAAAGCAAATTTGAAATGAGTATGATGGGGGAACTTAGTTATTTCCTAGGTTTGCAGGTAAAGCACCGCCACAGTATATTCATCAACCAGGAGAAATACAGCAAGGAGCTTCTCAACAAATTTGGAATGAACAATTCCAAATCTTCACCAACCCCCATGAGCACTTCCATGCAAATTAGTGCTGATGAAGCCGGAAAGCCGTTTGACCAATCACTCTACAGGAAGCTCATCGGTTCGCTCCTGTACCTAACGGCTAGCAGGCCCGATATCCAGTTTGCTGTTGGAGTGTGTGCGAGATACCAAGCTGCACCTAAGGAATCACACTTCAATACAAATAAACGAATCTGAAATACGTTAAAGGAACAATGATGCAGGATCGTGGTATCCTAAGGAAGGCGGATTCGATTTAGTTGGATACTGACTCGGATCTCGGAGGTCGCAAGCTAGATAGAAGAGTACAAGTGGAACTTGTCACTTTCTCGGACCTAGACTCGTATCTTGGTTCAAGAAGAAGCAATTGGCAAATTCTCTTTCCACGGCCGAATCGAGTACTATGTCTTTGGTAGTCGCCGTATGCAGATCCTTCGATGCGGAACAACCTGCCGATTATGGAATCGATGCTAGAGAGACTCCAATCATGTGTGATAGCACGAGTGCAATTGCAATCACGCACAATCCTGTTTTGCACTCGCGCACTAAGCATATCAACATGAAGCATCATTTTATCAGAAATCATGTCGAGAACAAGGATGTTCGCCTGGAAAAGGTTCATACAGACATCCAGCTGGCCGACATTTTCACCAAGCCTCTCGACACAGCAAGATTCAACATGCTAAGAACAGAATTGGGGATACTACAGCCAGACTCCCTAAACATCAATACAGTACTGTAGCAAACGAAGGCATATGAATCCTACAGCTGATGTGTGCAATAATTAAGGGGGAAGAGGCACGAGAAGCTGCAAGGAGAATAAGACTGCAACAGGAAAGGGAATTTGAGGCTGCTCAGAGCAGTATCGCTGCCGAATTGAACAAGCTAGCACCTCAATCCCAAAGCTTTAGAATTTCAGGCTCCAGACCAGAATTCCATGACCCAAATGTCCCTTGGCAAAATCTTATCCAAAGACCTTCGGAAATACGTCTGCCGACCAACCGCAACCCAACTGCCGAAGAAGTGAAGCACTGGAGGAAGAATGAACTGATGAGATATTTTGTCAGACTCATCAGGGAATCTGCCATCTTCAAAAATTATAAAACATTGGCGGAAGCGGCAGACAAGTTTTCAAAGATGCTAGAAGAAGGTAAACTCCCTCTCCAAGTCGAGATGAAATCAAAACATAGAAGAGGAGATCGGGTCACCCATCCAGAAGATTGGATACTTGCCTTTGATCGTTCATATGAAGGAAGAGCGATTTACCAGGAACGAGGCAATGATTCACTTCAAAACTGGTGGCGCGGCACCGAGAATGAGCCAGGAAAGAGACCTTGGAGGCACGCGGATTATAGATGAGGAGATGAAATTTATGTATATTATTTTTGTCTTTGTAATTTCTATTCAACACAGCAAACTTTGTACTCAATCATTTTGAATATCAATAAAATAGTTTGTTTGTCTTGAAAGATTACAACTCGTAATCTACTGTGTTTATGTATGATTACTTAAAATTGTTTGATAGGAATCTCAAGTTAGATAAACTTGATTGAAAAATAAGCTGTACGAACTAGTCTACGAACAGTTCATAGTTTCAGTTGTAAACTTAGAATACATTGTAAGATTGTGCCTGCGCGCCAATCATAAAGCTTAAGTTGTAATAAATCTCAAACTGTAAGTCAGACCTATTGACAAAAGACCAAGAAATCTGCCAGAAGTCATCGAAGAAGAATGCTTCATGAAGAAGGTTTTGGCATCATCAAGAAGACTCGAAGAGTTGAAGTAAGTTAGTCTTGGCAAATTGTCAAAAAGGGGGAAATTGTTGGGAAAAACAAACACCCTGTATCGAATCAGCCGGAATACCCGATCCCTGTATCGATTGTTATTTGTTATTGAGAAGGTTTTGACATATGCCAAATATACAGTAAGGAAACTGTATCGAGGATTCAAGGCTTTATCCTATATCGAAAACTCCGCCTCGAATCAAAGATCGGTGAAGCTCACAAGACAAAGCAAGAAGACTTGCAAAAGATCAAGTATGGAAACTGTCTCGATGCCCTAAATTCAGTCATCTTCCATACAGTTCACAAAAGGACAAGAAAGAACACAAGTCAAGTCCCGTTGAACAAAGAAGTATTTAAATACTCAAGGATAAAGTATTTAAATACATCGGTCTTCGAATCTTGAGTAATCCCGCGAAATCCGGATCATGTCATATTCCCGTTGAAGGAAATCTTATTCAAACGGACATCTCAACGGATACTTTCTTCAGAGGCTATATATATCCTTGAAGACATTGAAGATCAGACACCAAAAACACACGAACTGAACGACCTCAAGTAACATAACTCTCAAAGCTATCAAAGTTATCATCTGAGCAAACATATCTCCAGAGCATACTGCTAGTTAGAACGAAAGAGATATACAGTGCTCAACATCAAGAACAGCTATCATCAGCTCAAGAACGTGATATTCAAAGTCACTGTTCTTACAGTTACCTACCTTTTACCTCTGTGTAAAAACCGAGCTCGTGTGAACTCAACAAGTTATTCGACTGTGTGGGACGAATAAGGACGAAGCTTGAACCGTGTGTGAAGAAGCTAGTCAAGAAGGAAGCTTTAACCAACTGTGTGAACGGTTGAAAGCGACATTCTTTGTATCAACTGTGTGAACGATACAAGGATAGGTTTGTTTATAATTACGTAGTTGTGTACGCAGAATTATATAATAAACTTTTACTCCCGTGTGGAGGACCGGTGGACGTAGAGGGGTTTACCTCGAACCACTTAAATTACGTGTTATTTACCTTCGCTTATCGTTTGAAATAACTGTGATATATTAAGTATACACCTAATATGTCGTTGCTGTATCCACGGCAACTAACTGTATCCAAGACTTCCGCTACGCACTCAGATTTAGATTCCATACAGTTTGTTGTTTAAACGATTTCCCAAACTGTATCCAGTATACTTAAGTGGCCAACAATAATCATACGTAGCGCACGCTATCGTGCAGGTTTAGCGCACGCTACGGATATAAGATAACGCACGCTAATGCAGTCAGATCGGAAGGAATCTGCATGTGGACCAGGCCACTTTCGACGCACGTTCTGATAAGTCAACGGATGTTGTAATGTAGTGATAGCGCACGCTAATGCATGTTGATTAGCGCGCGCTAACTGTATATCGTACAAAAAGGAATCTTATCCTCACAAGACTTTCGGTGGACCAGTCTTCGGAGCATACAGACAAACGAGTCAACTGATGTTAGCGCACGCTAAACGCAAGGACTTGCGTACGCTAGAGAGTGTAAGTTACGTACGTTAATGCATGGGCATTATGTACGTAAGCACATGTACGAAGCCAGATAGTAGTCTCTGGACTACGATAGCGCACGCTAACAAAGTTCAGTTAGCGCACGCTAAACATAAGGTTTAGCGCACGCTAGTAATGTATTCTATATAAAGGGACAAACGGGTGTTATGAAGCATTTCGTCCATTTATTTCCTTTCACCCGATAGAGAGAACCTTGGGAGGACATTTGGAGTTCCTAAACACTGAGGGATGATCCTCTTTAACAAGATTAAATATGTCAATCATGGATTAAAGCTTTGTTCTTGAAATCATTGGTGATTCTTGGAAATGGATTCAACCTTGGAAATCAATCCATTACTTCAAAAAGGTAATACTCTTCATCTTTGGATTTCGTTTTAGATTGAATGTTGAGGTTCTTGAGTTGATGATTATCATATAAACAAGTTGACAAGCATGATTATGAGATGGATTACCGGAGTATGATGATATTAATATGATTCTTGTGATTTAGATTGTGTTGTTCGTTTTCTTGAGATAAGTGGATTAATCCTTCTCCTCAGTTTCGGATGTTGATGTTATTGTCGATGATTACTCTATGTAATAGAAGATTAAGGAAGTGTGGTTACGTTCTTGATGTTTCATGTATTAATATTAAGGAAGATGATATATGGATATAGAACTTGGATTATAAGTTGGATGATTGTTTATATGTTAAAGGATATCGGATTTCGTTGTTTTGATAGCTTTGAACATGATTCAGAATCACTTAGAGTTATTGAAATCGCCATAAGTTGATCGGTATCTAAAAAACATGCATCTGTACAGCATTAGCTCACGCTACGTTTACTGCCTAGCGCGCGCTAACGGGAGCAACTTAGCGCACGCTACGTTAGTTGATTAATGTGCGCTAAGAAGGCAGAAAGTGCAGTATTTTCGTGTTGTGGTTGTAAATTCGTGCTGGTTTGAGTAGGATTGATCCGACTAGTGTTTAATCGAGATATTGTCAAGCTGTTGGGTTTGTGGAATGGTTTTATCGATTGTTGATTGTTGTCGAACTTGTTGTTTATCGATTATTGTAATAGGTTGAGATTATTGATCGGTGTTTATAACCGTATGTTGCGGTCGTGTTCGAGAATGTTCGTGAATTGCATTGATTGGGGCCGAGGGTCTTGTAGATGACGACAATGGAATTGGTAACAGCTTCGTCGGTATCGAGGCAAGTTATTACTTGCTCAGTTTATAATATTTAATGAATGGTTTCAGTTTCATTCGTTTATAATTCGTATAGCAATGTTTATAATCATAATCACAGGGGATTTGGGATTATAGGTTGTATTCGAGTTTTGGGAATTAAATCGTAAGGTATATGATTTACATTTATTGTTGGTATACTTGGTATCGAAGATACGTTGTGGTATAGACGAAGACGTGAATTATCTACCGTCCGTGACATTTTGGATCGTCGAATATTCAGAATAATGGTTCGTGATGGTTTGGACATCGAGATTGCTCTCGAAGGATTCGGAGCAAGTATTTTAATCATTTTTGTCATTTGTGTCGATCATGTTGTGATACATTCATGTATCATTGTTGTCATGCATTTGTGCATTGTTATTGTCGTGCATTGTGTACTGTGTTTTGTGCAGTTGTGCATTGTTGTCATATGTCCACCATGCTTTGGTCTGACGGGATCATCATGGGAATCAATAGTTGTGTGCGCTGGATCGTTGGACAGGTAATTCCACCATGCTTTGGTCCGACGGGATCATCATGGGAATCTATAGCTGTGTGCGCTGGATCGTTGGATTACCATATGTATTGTTGTTGTGCATATGTATATTATGGGTTTACCATAAGTATACATTGTCGTTATTGTTGTGATCATATTGACGTTGTCATATGAGTATGCATTTGTAGGTCTTGTGTTAGGACCATGTCCGTATGTTGTGTTAATCTGATCTCGGATTAGACTGACGTGATGGTAATGGTATTTCGGATCTTGAGGTATGTTCCGTATTTCCTTGGTACTTGTCTTTGAGGGACAATCGATTATCGTATTGGAATTGTCGACGTCATCCGATGGATTGAATTGGCCAGAGTTGGTATAATTTCCGTATCGCGAGTTATGATCATGTTTTGAGAACCTTGGGTATTGTTGAGATACCATACAGATATTTCGGTATTATATTTATGTGTTGTTAAGGATACGAATCATGGATTTTCGTAAAGTTACGACAGTAAAATTTCATTGGTCGTATTCTTACTTAGTATTTCCATTAATATGTAATTATTGACGTGATGTGATGGTTATCATTGTTGGATATTATGGCTGACCCCGTCGTGGGCTTTCTTTTTAGGTTCTTGGATTATCAAGCTTGTAGCGGTCGTGAAGAGATGAGCTTCCCGGAGGATACTGGCTAGGACATATATTTGTGTATTGAGCTTCTGATCATTTGTTGTATTCCGCTGCTAGAGTATTTTAATTGTTTGTCTTTATCCGCTGCGTGAGTATATTTATAGGGCCTTTTGGTATCTGGTAACTTAGGTCACTTTGGCAATCGTTTTCTAAATATTTTCTGTCGGTACGTGTAAGCGATAGCTGAACGTATGTTTTTAAACTGTTGAGTCTTGGCATTTCGGGCCTTGTGGTCTCAAATGAGATTTTACGACGGTTTGATAAACGGATTTTATTAAGTCTTCAAATGTTTTTTAAAAGACAGTACCGTCGTTAGCCTCTTGGGCATTTGTAAATATTTGCGAAAATTTTCTTCAGCCTTGTGGGTTCCATCTCGGGGCCCATGGCGTTGTAATATTCCCGGTCGGATCTGGGGGTGTTACAGAATATGGTATCGGAGCTTAGGTTGTGAAAACCTAGGCAGTCGGGTCGAGTTGGGTCGTGCTTTTGTCGTGTCATTCGAGTTGTCGGTTGACAAGTGTTTGAGCTCTGGGTTTTTGTTGTTCACTCGGGCTTGTGCGTTATGTGATTTACCAGTGTGGTACTGAGGTTGTCGTAAACTTTTCCAAATGGTGTTAACGTGTTTCTTCGGATAGGGCTGTGTTATGTTCTCGAGTTGAACTGAGTTTGCAAAATGTGTGTTTTGAAAATATCTGTGTCGGGTATTTTCTTGAGTCGAGACATGTGCCAGTATCACGGGGAATCATCGGCTTCACGATCTGTAAGTATTTGGATTTTTGAATATCATCGAGAATTATTGCCGTTCTAAGTTGATATGCTTTGAGATTCAGCAAATATTATGCGTTACAGTATAAGGTGATAGAGTTGGGACAGGATTGATGATCTTGAGAAGTTATGGTTTAGGAAATCAATATGTCAGTTAGATTTCGGAACGGAGTTTTGCATTTGGGAGAAATATTGTGGATTGTTCAGGAGAACATGTAGTCATGTTAGTTCATTTTGAGATATGCGAACTGTTTTGAGCATTTGAAAATGATACTTTTCAAAATGAATTTTTTACGGATGTTTTACGGAAAATGATTTTTGGGCTGAGACCCAATCGATTTTGAAATGGTTTTATAGCTCAGGACTTGGGGTCCGAAAAAGGGTTTTCTACTTTTTAAACTTCTTGTAATGCGGAACGAGATACTGGCTGAGACCCTAATATTTCAAACGGCTTTTCTGTTTTCTTAAAACTCCTGAGACTTGTAAAACACTTTATCAATCGTTTACCTATTTCATTTCTGCCTTTCGGAGTTTTAGTTTACTTGTTCAAATGAAACTTCTCGGGAAGTCTTTCGCTGTGATGATTTGTTTCAATGTTTTGTAATAGCATATTTGAGGTGATTCAGGATGGAAAATGGTGGACGTTGCGAGTCATATGTGGAAAAGGAGTTTTAGTCGGAATTTATATATTGAAATTTCGGAACTTTATCGTGTGGTTTTCCGATGGAATAGCGAACCGAATTGGTATACAGTAGTATGGATGTAGTCGAACATTTGCATAGTTTTCATTTTAAAACTTCGAAATCATGTGGATTTGAAGGAAACTGTTATCAAATACTTGGCACCAGCGAGCCAGTTAAATTTTTCGAGAATTGATTTTGTGGTCTTACCAAAATTTATGTTTTGAGTTTTGAAATTTTTTTTGAAAGAATTTTTGAAAATTTGTCTTCTTGACAAGACTATATGATTTCAACTGGTTTTGAAAAATGTGATTGATATGCATACGCATTTAGTGCATAATGCATATCGTGGTGAAGTTCTGAATGAGATTCACGAACTAGATAAGACATCAGTATTGTACGAGGAAAAGAGATTCGAACTTTAGTATGGCCGTTTGGTTATCCAGGGATGATCGGTTGATCATTGCTGGTGATCATCTGAGCGTTCAGAGTTTGTGTCGATATTTCGGGATTCGTTGCCATTGTCTTGGGCAGTTGTTTCACAGATGTATCGTGTATTATTGATTTGTATCAGGATTTGGACTTGATTGTGTAATCAGGCAGACAGGATTTGAAACGGATAGATTATTTCTTCCGAAGATGTTATATTTTTTTTTGTTGAGACTCATGGAATTGTGATCGTAAGCGTGTTGAAGCTTTACAGTAAAGTCACTTGCTCGTATCTCAGGAGATCGTCGACTTGGCGCATATGTAAGTATGCTATTTTGGTTATTCGGTAATAATGATGATTGATCGTTGTCGTGATGGTTTCGGGATATTTTGGTTGAACGGTTTGTTTGTTTTTATGACGGATTGCAAGTTTCGAGGACGAAACTTATTTTAAGTGGTGTAGTATGTAATATCCGGAATTTCCACTACTGTTGTTTAAGATTATTTTATCCGAGTTATGTTGTACAGCGTGGAATCTGTACAGTATGGGTAAAATAATTGAAGGACCGAGACATCTGTATTGGTATAATTGTCGTACTTGGTCGATAATTGTATGTAAGAAGTATATGTATTCAGTATGCCGTATGTTCGTATTCTGTATGTTGAGACGTTGGACAAGAATAGCTGAAAATGTCTAAGTGTAACATTATTAGCGCACGCTAATAATCATGAGTAGCGCACGCTATCGTGCAGGTTTAGCGCACGCTACGGATATAAGATAACGCACGCTAATGCAGTCAGATCGGAAGGAATCTGTGTGTGGACCAGGCCACTTTCGGCGCACGTTCTGATAAGTCAACGGATGTTGTAATGTAGTGATAGCGCACGCTAATGCATGTTGATTAGCGCACGCTAATTGTATATCGTACAAAAAGGAATCTTATCCTCGTCAGCACTTTCGGCGGGTGGACCAGTCTTCGGAGCATACAGACAAACGAGTCAACTGATGTTAGCGCACGCTAAACGCAAGGACTTGCGTACGCTAGAGAGTGTAAGTTACGTACGCTAATGCATGGGCATTACGTACGTAAGCACATGTACGAAGCCAGATAGTAGTCTCTGGACTACGATAGCGCACGCTAACAAAGGTCAGTTAGCGCACGCTAAGGCCGTAGCTGTAACACCCCAAACTAGGCGGATATTACAGTGCCGTAGATCCCCGACTGGGACCCACCAGGCAAATGAAAATGAATGAATTACACAGGATAAATGTAGTACCGAACCACATTACAATAATAATTACTCCGATGAGGAGTTTAGTTACAACACACCAGGACAATACCGAATACTAGTGTATTTTATATGAAGATAAAATCACAACACTGAATGAAACGGAGTATCCAAATGAAAATCTGCAGCGGAAAATAAAAGACAACAATATGAATAACTGAAAGATCGGGGGGCCCCTACTAGTATCACTGGGACTCCTCGACGTCAGCGTGTTCTCCCCGTGCTTTAGGCTTGCCAAGACACGAAAAACAGAATCCCCAAACGGGCCGGGCCATACGTAACAACAATCCTCAAGGGTTGAAAATACACAATCATGATTATATCCGAAGTTATGAAATATCCTGTCAAAACATACGCAATCAAACATGCTATATGAATCAACTAACAAGATGCTCAAAGGGTGGTGCCACACTACGCCCGGGATGGAAATGTGTTCGTGCACAAGCCACCAACGAGTATCGATCGAATACACGTGTGGTCTTGTACCTAATCGATCTCACGAGGCATATGACTCGTGTGCATACCCAATGTGAGGCCAACAACCAACACACGACTTAAACGTGCCCGACATGAAAATCCAACACATACCAACCGGCACGCCGATGACCGGAATGCCACGATATAACAAAAGTGACATCGAAAATGAATAATGACTCACCGAGATAGAATGATAGTGAAATAAATGACAGCTCAATGATATGATTGGAACCGCTGCTCCTTATGATCAAGTGATCAATTGACAATAACAAGTTTGATATGGTTAATACAATGATGAATGAGTTATGATCATGAATGAACAACAACAAAAGGGATGAATATCCTTTTAACCGAGTAAGAATTAACTTACACAACACCGGTGACAATTATCCTTCCACGAACAACGTCCTAATTGAGATATCGGTCGCTCGAACAACCTTGAATAACACAATTACCAACAATCCGATCAATATACGAATCAAACATGAATATAACGAACTCAAAACATCGATACGACTAAACCAAGTCCATTGAGGCATTAAATCAAACACGTTGCGGCCAAACTCCGATTGTTTACAATCAAACCTCAATATACCAATATCAAATCCCCCAAGAAGTGTTTCAAACCAACAAAACATCCTCAATACGATTAATAATCCAAGACGAATATCCGAAAACGTGACTATAACGACAATTAATCGAAAACCCCCAATTTCAACTCGATATTCAAAGTGTTCTTGAATAATCCCTCAATAATCCAATGAATCCTTATACAAACTCATAATCATATACATATCCCTTCATATAACATGATTATAACGTCCAAAACATCATATCTCAACACAAAATCGAAATCCAAGGTGTTGAAGAATATTACCTTTGAAGATCCAAACACTTCGATCCGATGAAAACGTGTTAAATCGACTATCCAAGCTTCCCAACGAAATAAGATGATGAAATCCGAATACACAAGGGATTGATGATGACAAAATATCTCCCTCAAGCTCTCTCTCTCTCGGACAAGATGAAGGAAATGAGAAAAATGAGGAAAAGTGTCCCGGCCAAACCTTATATACTGCCGGAAGTTACGGCCGTAACTCAGCCCTCTTACGGCCGTAACATTCCAGGTCAACGGCCTTACGGCCGTAACCGGCCAACTCGTACGGCCGTAACTCGGCTTCGTCCGAAAGCCTGCCGACAGACTTACGGCCGTAACCGCTCCTGAGTTACGGGCGTAACCCGCCTTCGTCAAAAACATCCGCCGACATCCTTACGGCCGTACCCGCACACCTTACGGCCGTAACTCGGATGATACGGCCGTATCCGGCCAAACTTACGGGCGTAAGCCCTCTTCGTCGAAAATGACCAGGCACCTAGCCTGCAGCGTACGGCCGTATCCGGGCAAGCCTTACGGCCGTATCTCCCTCGCCTTACGGCCGTATGCCGAAACCCTTATAGCCGTAACTCACCTTCGGCCAAAAACGTCTGGGCACCCTGCTCGACACGTACGGCCGTAACCGGCCAGCCTTACGGCCGTACTGCCCAACTTACGACCGTATGCCGAAATCCTTACGGTCGTAAGTCCTGCTCGTCCGAAATGGCCCGGAAACAACGAACGTCTATTACGGCCGTATCCGACACTCCTTACGGCCATAACTCGTTGCTGGACAAGATGAAATTCAGACAACTCCGATTTCTCGCTACGATCGATGAATGATTCGACATACCAAACGTTTGCGAACGCGAACAAGTCCAACACATGCCAAAAGGATACTTCCAGCACAAGACTACCAATCACGATGATAATGATAATACTCCCGTTCCGACACTCAAATGGAGATGAAATGACGATCGGTAACTGATACACGGTTACAACATGCCAAATGAACGCAAATGAATGAATCATCACTGATGAATGATTATTAATGGGTGAAAATTACTGAGTGACAATTACAGACTGATAATTACTGAATGAAAATGAATGAATTATAACCGGGTATTACATACTCCCCCCCTTAAAAAGAGTTTCGTCCCCGAAACTAAGGGTCAAACAACTCGGGATAACTCTCCCGCATACTCTCCTCGGTTTCCCAAGTGGCCTCTTCGACTCCGTGTCTGGACCACTGAATCTTGACCAAAGGGATCGTCTTGTTCCTCAACTGTTTGATTCGCCGCTCCAACACTTGTACAGGACGCTCCTCGTACGAATGATCATCCGCGATCTCGATTCCGTCAAACTGAAGTATGTGGCTCGGGTCGGCAACATACTTACGCAACTGAGAGACGTGAAACGCATTATGAATTCGACTCAATGCCGGAGCTAAAGCCAATCGATAAGCTAACTCGCCTACTCGATCCAAAATTTCAAACGGTCCAATGAATCTCGGACTCAACTTCCTCCGTTTTTCGAAACGGAAAATACCTCGACTCGGGGATACCTTGACCAAAACGTGGTCACCCGTCTCGAACTCTAGTGGTCGGCTTACGATTATACGCATATAATTTCAGCCGACTCGAGCAACAATGACGACTCGATCAAAGCTACCTTCTCCCGGCGGCTATAAGTATATCGTGCTCGGTGCCGATTGACTACGATGGGTCATCCCAACACAAGGGAGATCGACAACGACGACCGCACTGTGCCTCGTAAGGTGCTACCTTCATCGCAAAGATGCCAACTATAACCGTACGTGAACTCAATCAACAGAAAAAGGGCTTCCCAATCGTCTACTAATCGAGGACGCATACCCTAAACATGTCCTCCAATGTCTGAAAAGTCCTCTCTGATTGTCCGTCGGACTGAGGATGAAAACGGTAATGAGATTAAGCTGAATTCCCATAGCACGATGAACTGATTTCCAAAATGAGACATGAATCGCCCGTCACGATCAGAAACGATACTCTTAGGAGTACCGTGCAATCTCACTATCTCTTTGATGAACAGCTGGGCAAGTCTCTCGGGACCCCACGTATCCTTAATCTCAAGGAAAAGAGCTGATTAGTTAAGCGGTCCACAATCACCCAGATCATATTCCTGCCACGACGACTCGAGGCATCGGCAACCATATTTGCCTTACCCGGGTGGCACAGGATCCCGATATCATAATCTTTGATTAGTTCCAACCACCGCCTCTGTCGCATATTTAACTCCTTCTGAGTAAATATATACTTCAAACTCTTATGATCGGTGAATAATTGACAGGTGACGCCAAAAAGGTAATGACGCCAAATTCCCAATGCGAAAACCATGGCTGCTAGCTCCAGGTCGTGGGTCGGATAATTAACCTCGTAAGGTCGCAATTGCCGTGAAGCATAGGCAATAACCTTCCCATCCTGCATTAATACACATCCGAGACCGTGTCCGGACGCGTTACTAAAAACCACGAATCCTTCCGTCCCTTCTGGCAAGGAAAAGACAGGTGCTGAAATTAACCGGTTCTTGAGTTCCTCAAAACTCCGCTGACACACGTCGGACCACATGTATTTCTTACCCTTTCGCAAAAGGTTCGTCATTGATTGAGCGATTTTAGAAAACCCTTCCACAATTCGCCGATAATAACCGGCTAATCCGAGAAAGCTTCGGATTTCCTTAACATTCTTCGGAGGTAACCAATCTCGGATAGCCTCCGTCTTCTGAGGGTCGACACGAACTCCGTCTGATGAAATTACATGTTCGAGAAAAGTCACTTCAGACATCCAGAACTCACATTAAGAAAACTTCCCATAAAGTTGCTCGCGTTTTAACACGTCGAGGACCTGCTGAAGACGTACCTTGTGTTCCTCTCGATCACGAGAATAAAACAAAATGTCATCGATGAAGACAACAACAAACTGATCAAAAAAGTCGATGAAAACCCGATTCATTAACTCTATGAATACCGCAGGTGCATTAGTTAGCCCGAACGGCATAACTACGAACTCATAATGACCATAGCGTGTTCGAAACGCCGTCCTCGCGATATCCGACTCTCGAATCCGCAACTGGTGATATCCAGATCTTAAGTCGATCCTGGAAAATACTGAAGCTCCCTGAAGTTGATCTAAAAGATCATCAATACGGGATAAGTGATACTAATCTTGATCATCACCCTGTTCAACTCCTGATAATTAATACACACACGAAACGAACCATCCTTCTCCTTGACAGATCACACTGGTGCTCCCCACGGGGACGCATTCGGTTGGAGATACCCTTTCTCGAACTATCCTTCAAGTTGAATCTTCAACTCCTGTATTTCGGTCGGGGCCATCCGATACGGTGCCTTCGATAACGGGGACGTACCGGGCTCCAACTCACTCCTGAATTCCACTAATCTATGTGAAGGAAACCAGATAACTCGTTTGGAAATACATCGCCAATCGATGACAATGATACCATGAATGATTGAACATTTCGATTGCCCTTGAATGGTCAATCGATAAAAAGTGATACCAATAATGATTGAACAACTCGATTGCCTTAGAAAGGCCAATCGATGAGAATAATACAATGAATGTTTGAATGACTCGATTGTCTTAGAAAGGCCAATCGATGGAAATGATACAATGAATGATTGAATAACTCAATTGCCTTAGAAAGGCCAATCGATGAAAATGATACAATGAATGATTGAATGACTCGATTGTCTTAGAAAGGCCAATCGATGGAAATGATACAATGAATGATTGAATAACTCGATTGCCTTAGAAAGGCCAATCGATGAAAATGATACAATGAATGAATAACTCGATTGCCTTAGAAAGGCCAATCGATGAAAATGATACAATGAATGATTGAATAACTCGATTGTCTTAGAAAGGCCAATCGATGAAAATGATACAATGAGTGATTGAATAACTCGATTGCCTTAGAAAGGCCAATCGATGAAAATGATACAATGAGTGATTGAATAACTCGATTGCCTTAGAAAGGCCAATCGATGAAAATGATACAATGAGTGATTGAATAACTCGATTGCGGAATTTCTCTGCTTTCGTCATAATAATAATTCTTCTGGAACAACGGGGATTACTTCCCTGAAGCACACATTCGACAACCAACGACGGAAAGATAGCGACCAAACGCTTACAAACACTGAGGATAGTATCAAGACGATCAAACCAACTAATACCAAAAATTACATCGTCCTAAGATAAAATTCACCACGATTAGGTCCATCAACCAATCGCGGTCACTAAGCTTACTTCGGTATGATTTCCGAAAATTCTTTCATCGTCAGGTAGACCGATGGTATGGGGTCCACAAGCAATAGGACTATCCCAAAATAAGTCCATTCAAACATGATTCGAAAATGAATGAATGTGGTGCACCACTATTAAAAGGTATATACAGGTTGAAATAAAATCACGAGTATACCTGAGATCATTCAGGCCACCGAATCGTCGATCCTCCTCATCACATGAATCCGGGACTTGCCGGCCCCCGAACTGGACGCTCCCGTCTGATAAATACGAGCTTCAACTCTATTTGCTTCCATTGTCTTAAACGACGTTGACAAAGCAACGATTCAAACGCCGATTGCTTCGGGCTCGAGATGCCGCGAGCCGACTTGGAGTCCTTTCGCAAAACGGGCCTTATGCCCAAAATTCCCACAATTATAGCACGTGATAGACGGTTTCGGACACTCTGTCCGTAATGACCGGCGTTCCACAATTGAAACAGTGATGGCGAACAGCCGCCGGACCGAGATCCCGCACGATTTTGCGCCGTAGAGGTCGCTCGAAACGATAGGACTCACACGAGGCTTCTTGAAGGTTGATCGACCGCCTTCGGATTGATTACGCCGTAGATTTCTTGGCCGAGATGAAGGTTGTTGTTCAGCACTTTCCTTAGCAGCCGGCTCATACGGGAGAGTTCTCTCGATTAATCCGGCCAGAGTGGCGCAATGATGATTGAGCAACTGCACATGGGTCATCATGGCCTGCATAAAAGTGAGTGGATCAACCCGAACATCTTCTGATCGAGCCGAGTCCTGGGCACGATTTCCCGACAGCGAGTGATTATTTCCCGGGTTTCGGCCCGCACCGCGGCCTCTCCCCGTGCATCCCCTGACAGCTCTCCCCATACTGAAGTAGGAAGGTCGCATAATGATTATATTTCCCGCATGATTATCACGTTATGATTATGTCATGAGATGATGAAAATGAGTATACATGCTCTAACTTAGTGATTATATGAATGATTTACTTAAGTGACATGATTATCTGATGAAATTCTTGAAATGATTATCTTGAATAACTTAATAAGATTGATAATATGATCATCCAGATCGACAACTGAGTAATGAAATGAATGGAGTAATTAATGAGTTAACATGATCGTCCTGATCACTAACTGAGTAATGAAATGAATTAAGTGATTAATGAGTTAATATGATCGTCCTGATCATTAACTGAGTAATGAAATGAATTAAGTGATTAATGAGTTAATATGATCGTCCTGATCACAATGAATGATGATGTTTGAGGATTGTTAATTGATGAATGATGAATGAATGACTATTGCCAGAAATTATACCATGGCGTTAGAAATCTTACAGTTCTTTCGGTCTGATTGGCTCGGCATTTTCACAGGTCACACGTGACGCGAAAGTCCAATGATACTAGTCTGATGACGATGATTTCAAATGAGACATGACTCGGAAGGTAGTATTCAAAACCACTCTCCGATACCAACTCTGTAACACCCCAAACTAGGCGGATATTACAGTGCCGTAGATCCCCGACTGGGACCCACCAGGCAAATGAAAATGAATGAATTACACAGGATAAATGTAGTACCGAACCACATTACAACAATAATTACTCCGATGAGGAGTTTAGTTACAACACACCAGGACAATACCGAATACTAGTGTATTTTATATGAAGATAAAATACACAACACTGAATGAAACGGAGTATCCAAATGAAAATCTGCAGCGGAAAATAAAAGACAACAATATGAATAACTGAAAGATCGGGGGCCCCTACTAGTATCACTGGGACTCCTCGACGTCAGCGTGTTCTCCCCGTGCTTTAGCCTTGCCAAGACCTGAAAAACAGAATCCCCAAACGGGGTCGGGCCATACGTAACAACAATCCTCAAGGGTTGAAAATACACAATCATGATTATATCTGAAGTTATGAAATATCCTGTCGAAACATACGCAATCAAACATGCTATATGAATCAACTAACAGTACGGCTCAAAGGGTGGTGCCACACTACGCCCGGGATGGAAATGTGTCCGTGCACAAGCCACCAACGAGTATCGATCGAATACACGTGTGGTCTTGTACCTAATCAGTCTCACGAGGCATATGACTTGTGTGCACAGTCCAATGTGAGGCCAACAACCAACACACGACTTAAACGTGCCCGACATGAAAATCCAACACATACCAACCGGCATGCCAGTATGACCCGGAATGCCACGATATAACAAAAGTGACATCGGAAATGAATAATGACTCATCGAGATAGAATGATAGTGAAATAAATGACAGCTCAATGATATGATTGGAACCGTCGTTACTTATGACTGAAGTGATCAATTGACAATAACAAGTTTGATATGGTTAATACAATGATGAATGAGTTATGATCATGAATGAACAACAAAAGGGATGAATATCCTTTTAACTGAGTAAGAATTACTTACACGATTAACGTGCGCTAAGAAGGCAGAAAGTGCAGTATTTTCGTGTTGTGGTTGTAAATTCGTGCTGGTTTGAGTAGGATTGATCCGACTAGTGTTTAATCGAGATATTGTCAAGCCGTTGGGTTTGTGGAATGGTTTTATCGATTGTTGATTGTTGTCGAACTTGTTGTTTATCGATTATTGTAATAGGTTGAGATTATTGATCGGTGTTTATAACCGTATGTTGCGGTCGTGTTCGAGAATGTTCGTGAATTGCATTGATTGGGGCCGAGGGACTTGTAGATGACGACAATGGAATTGGTAACAGCTTCGTCGGTATCGAGGCAAGTTATTACTTGCTCAATTTATAATATTTAATGAATGGTTTCAGTTTCATTCGTTTATAATTCGTATAGCAATGTTTATAATCGTAATCACAGGGGATTTGGGATTATAGGTTGTATTCGAGTTTTGGGAATTAAATCGTAAGGTATATGGTTTACATTTATTGTTGGTATACTTAGTATCGAAGATACGTTGTGGTATAGACGAAGACGTGAATTATCTACCGTCCGTGACATTTTGGATCGTCGAATATTCAGAATAATGGTTCGTGATGGTTTGGACATCGAGATTGCTCTCGAAGTATTCGGAGCAAGTATTTTAATCATTTTTGTCATTTGTGTCGATCATGTTGTGATACATTCGTGTATCATTGTTGTCATGCATTTGTGCATTGTTATTGTCGTGCATTGTTTACTGTGTTTTGTGCAGTTGTGCATTGTTGTCATATGTCCACCATGCTTTGGTCTGACGGGATCATCATGGGAATCTATAGATGTGTACGCTGGATCGTTGGATCGTTGGATTGCCATATGTATTGTTGTTGTGCATATGTATATTATGGGTTTGCCATAAGTATACATTGTCGTTATTGTTGTGATCATATTGACGTTGTCATATGAGTATGCATTTGTAGGTCTTGTGTTAGGACCATGTCCGTATGTTGTGTTAATCTGATCTCGGATTAGACTGACGTGATGGTAATGGTATTTCGGATCTTGAGGTATGTTCCGTATTTTCTTGGTACTTGTCTTTGAGGGACAATCGATTATCGTATTAGAATTGTCGACGTCATCCGATGGATTGAATTGGCCAGAGTTGGTATAATTTCCGTATCGCGAGTTATGATCATGTTTTGAGAACCTTGGGTATTGTTGAGATACCGTACAGATATTTCGGTATTATCTTAATGTGTTGTTAAGGATACGAATCATGGATTTTCGTAAAGTTACGACAGTAAAATTTCATTGGTCGTATTCTTACTTAGTATTTCCATTCATATGTAATTATTGACGTGATGTGATGGTTATCATTGTTGGATATTATGGCTGACCCCGTCGTGGGCTTTCATTTTAGGTTCTTGGATTATCAAGCTTGTAGCGGTCGTGAAGAGATGAGCTTCCCGGAGGATACTGGCTAGGACATGTATTTGTGTATTGAGCTTCTGATAATTTGTTGTATTCCGCTGCTAGAGTATTTTAATTGTTTGTCTTTATCCGCTGCGTGAGTAGATTTATAGGGCCTTTTGGTATCTGGTAACTTAGGTCACTTTGGCAATTGTTTTCTAAATATTTTCTGTCGGTACGTGTAAGCGATAGCTGAACGTATGTTTTTAAACTGTTGAGTCTTGGCATTTCGGGCCTTGTGGTCTCAAATGAGATTTTACGACGGTTTGATAAACGGATTTTATTAAGTCTTCAAATGTTTTTTAAAAGACAATACCGTCGTTAGCCTCTTGGGCATTTGTAAATATTTGCGAAAATTTCCTTCAGCCTTGTGGGTTCCATCTCGGGGCCCACGGCGCTGTAATATTCCCGGTCGGATCTGGGGGTGTTACAGGTTTGTCCCACCTAATGTTGGGTATGTCATTTCATCAAAATGACAGTATGCAAAGCGTGCGGTAAATAAATCGCCTGTCAAAAATTCAAGATACCTTATAATATAAGGTGAATCAAACCCAACAAATATCCCAAGCCTTCGTTGGGGACCCATTCTTATGCATTGCGGGGGTGCAATTGGGACTTGAACACCAGAACCAAAAGTTCATAAATGAGAAACATCAGGTTCTCGACCACAGATAAGTTGCATGGGAGAATATTGGTGATAAGCTATTGACCTACTACGAACTAATGTTGCTACATGTAATATGGCATGACCCCAAGCAGAAGTTGGGAGTTTTGATTTCATAAGTAATGGTCTTGCAATTAGTTTAAGACGTTTAATAAGCAACTCTGCTAGACCATATTGTGTGTGGACATGAGAAACTAAATGTTCGACCTTAATTCCAATTGCCATGCAATAATCATCAAATGCTTGAGATATAAACTCACCAGCATTGTCAAGACGAATTGCGTTGATCGAATTATCAGGGAATTGAGCTCGTAATTTTATTATTTGAGCAAGCAGTCTAGCAAATACCACATTTCTAGTTGAAAGTAAGCTCACATAACCATCTAGTAGACACATCAATTAATACAATAAAATATCAAAATAGTCCACATGGTGGGTCTATTGATCCACAAATATCTCATTGGATACATTCTAGGAAAGATGGAGATTCAAAGCTAACTTTCGTACTTTAAGGTCTAGTCTCGCCTTGTGCACAAGCATCACATGAGATTTCATTTGCTAAAAGAAACTTTTGGTTCTTTATGTTATGTCCATATGAAGTATTGAGTATTCGAAGCATCATAGTTACTCCTGGATGTCCAAATCTTTCATGCCAAAGCATAAACCTCTTTGGGTCATTAAACTTCAAGTTCACGACAAGATTTGCCTCAATTGCTTTTATGAATGTGTAATACATTCCAGACGATAATGTCGAGAACTTTTTTTTGTTTGCTTCTGGCCAAACACAAAAGAATTTATACAAAGGTACTCATTACTACCTTATCGTATTGTCTCGATGTGGTATCCATTGCAGTGGATATCCTTAAAACTTAGTAAATTCCTTCTCAATTTACTAGAGTAAAGTTCATAATCTATAACTAATTTAGTAAAATAATATATACTCTTCCGGAGCCTTCAATGATGTTTGACGCACCTGATATGGTATTAACATTATCCTCTGCTAATGTTATTTTGAGAAAGTATTTCTTATCTTGCGTAGTTGCACTATCGGCTAGACAAATATCACAAGCATCCATCATAATGCCTGTAATAATTTAAATGAACTTCTAGAAGTAAATTCATTCATTATGAAATAACCATGCCAAATATATAAAAATAACCAGTTCAAAAGAAAATCATCATACTGAAAGAAAACATTTTGAAATTCCCAAACAAAGGAAATAACAAAATAATAATTCTCAAGCCAATCAATGTGATCAACATCTCCTTTTGGATGAGCAAAGAAATCAGAGACATCCAATTGAGTCGTATTTAGTGGACCATCATAATCAAAGACATTAGGTTTTAACTTTTCTTTTTCCTTGATTAATTTCTGATAAAGTCCATGAGGTGTTTTGTCGTACGACATGTACGTGACCAGTGCTCAGTCATGCCACATCTATGGCATTTATCTTTTCTTTTAGATGGGTTACTATCATTGGATGCTCTGTGCCTTTTGTTGTTGGATATTTCTCTATGGGTTGTGCCACGTCCAAAACCACGCCCACGTCCATATCCGCGCCCACGTCCATGCTTGTGTCCACGGCCACGTCTATGCCTATTTCTATGATTGAATGTAGCATTGCCTTCACGCAATGCTGCTGAACCAGTGGGTCGTAATTCATAGTTTTGCATGAGCAACTCATTATTTTGCTCAGCAACCAACAAATAAGATATGAGTTCAGAGTATTTTTTGAAACCACCCTCTCGATATTGCTATTCCAAGATCATATTTGAAGCATTGAACGTGGAGAATACTTTCCCAAGTATATCTTCATCAGTTATTTTTTCACCACAAAATTTCAATGTAGACCTGATTCTGAACAACTCTGAATTATAAGCACTCACGCTTTTAAATTCTTGCAAGCGAAGACATACCTATTCGTGTCGAGCTCTTTAGAGGACTACAGTCCGCTGATGGTCAAACCTCTCCTTTAAACTTTTCTATTGCTCACTTGGATCTTTGACGGTGAGATACTCAACTTTCAAATCATTATGAAGCTGATGAGAAGGAAAATTAGCGCCTTAGCACGATCCTGCTGGGATTCTTTGTTTCCTTCTTTATTGTCTCACCTATACCCTTTGAGATCAAGTGGATATCAGCATCAAAAGTTTATGATAAATAGTTCTTGCCAGATATATCAAGTGCAACATGTTGGAATATTTTATTCCACATAGTCATAAATTGGTTTTGATGATGAGTTGATGATGAGCTAATGATGAGTTGATGATGTTATTGATCAAAGAAAACATCGATAGAACGAACCAAAACAACAAAGAAGTCAAAAACCCTCGAAATGGAGATAAAAGCAAGCAAGTGATGATTAACGAAGTTAACGTACGCTATGCATGCATCATAACGAACGTAATAACAAGTCACCTGAAGACTTGCCTGATGTCAACTGATGATTTAACGTACGCAACCGGAACAATATAATGTACGCAATCATAAGAACTTAATGTACGTAACACAGAGTTACTAACGATGATAATGTAATTTGAATCTGAGTTCAAATATTGAACCGTTGGAAGATTCGGTGGAAACTCAAAATGCATGCAACGGATATATGACTAAAGTTAACGTACGCTACAATGCCCACTTAACGTATGCAACTCAAGGTCCCCAACGTACGTAATAGTATGAGCTAACGTACGTAATCGAAGAGACAGAATGCTACTGGACTATTTCGTATGAAGCCTAACGTACGTAACAGGAGGAGGATAACGTACGTAAAATGTATAATGTATGCTATAGATAAAGTCTAACGCACGTAATGCAGGCAGCAGGAGGTAACGGCTAGTTGAGAGAATTTGCCAATAAATACCAAGCCATTTGGTATCATTCCACATAACAACTTCAAGCAAATCACATATTGATCAGATATCATTGTATACATCTTTGTTGTTGTAATTGTGCTTAATTGATAAGTGTTTGAGTGTTCATACACGAAAATATACACGATAGGAAAGATACGGATTGTAGATTGATTCGGTGTTATTAGGATCATTGATCCGGCATTATTAGAATCATATCTAAATCCAAGTGAGGTTTGTTTAGTACCAATAGAAAGTTATATAGGTTGCTTCCTTGTCCGATATAAAAGGAAAACAGTTTATCTTGGACCGACATAAAGACAAGAGTGTAACGGTTTATCTCGGACCGATAGAAGACGAGGCACGGAGGTTGATCTTAAGCCTAAGGAAAAAGATACGGAGAGAGGACGTAGGCACGTTTGGCCGTATCTCTATAAATCTTGTGTCGTTTATCTTCCGTAATTTAAATACGCTTCCACAACGCAAAGGAGTTTGAAAACTCTACTCCGCAATATTACCCATCATTCTAAGTGGGGTGCCAATTTCCCAACAATTGGTACTGGAGAGGTTTCTCTTAAAATCGGCTTAACATCCGAGGAGAATAAGATCCTATGGCGTTTCAATTTGCCCCGGTCGAAGGTCTTGCTTTAAATCAACATCCATTCTTTGATGGATCGAACTGTATGACGTGGAAGAAGAAGATGCCGATATTCATCCTAGCTTATGATATCGAGCTTTGGAAAGTTATATGTCTTGGTCCGAAAATTCCCACGAATTCAAACGGTACTCTCAAAATTTTTGAAGAGTATGATGATGTGGATTGGAAAAACGACCATTATAATTGCAAAGCAACGCAATTATTATATTGTGCTTTAAATCCGGAAGAACACAACCGGATATCCTCATGTGAAAGTGACTCATGAAGGAACGAACCAAGTCAAGGAGACGAAGATAAATATGCTTCTCCACGACTACGAGCTATTTATGATGAAAAGTGATGAGTCCATAACGAACATGCTCGACCGATTTTCGGTCATCACAAATGGACTAGCTTGTGTTGGAAACCATTAACAAGTAGTGAAAAAGTGAAGAAAATCTTAAGATCACTACCTGTTGAATGGGACGGGACGGTTACGACGATTATGGAATCGAAAGATTTAAATAATCTTGATTTTAGCGCCCTCGTCGGATCGCTAATAAACTACGGGATAGTTCTTAAATCTCGAAATGCCAAACCGAAACTGAAGGAAAGACCCATAGCTTTGAAAGCTAAGATGTCAAAGAAAAAAGAAATCCCAGTGGACGAAGATGATGAAGAATTGGCATATTATGCCAAAAATATAAATAAGTACCAAAACTTATTAAACCGGCGAAGAAAAGACATCAACTCGAGTGAGTCAAAGAAATTCGACAATAACTGTCGAAACTGTCGTAAACCATGTCACTTTGCGAAAAATTGCCGAGGCACGACTTCCAAGAAGGACGTAGCAATATGGAGCGACGAAGAGGATAACGATGAATATACTCAAAATAACCTCGCACTTATGGCAAGGAGTTCATTCGACGAAAGCAACGTCGAAAGCCAGGTTAGTACCTCGTCTCACGACGAATTATTTGAAGCATTCGAACTATTATATACCGATTTTTAAAATGCTTTAATTGACAATAAATCCCTGAAAGCGAAAAATAAATTTTTGAAAATCGAAATTTCCAAAATAAATGAAAAAGGGAAATTTATTGAAATCGTTCATTCTCAATGTCTTGAAAATGAAAATAAATTAAAGGATGATCTTTTGAAAGTTCAAAACGAACTTAAGGATTTAACGAATAAATTTTCTTGCGGAAATGACAAATTTGAACAAATGCTTTCGGTTCAAAACTTTTCATTAAATAAACAAGGGTTAGGATTCAAACCGAATAATAAAACCGAATCCTTAAATTTTAAAATACCCCCATGTGAGAAATATTTAAAACTTGGACATCATATTTCGATTTGCAAAAACCCACAACGGACGATAAAAATTAAAAAAAGTTTGGATTCCTAAAGGAATCACTATACCGAATATCGTTTATGTTTCAAAAGAAAAATCAACTCTCGGTTGGATCCCCAAAAATCAAAATTAATATATTTCCATCAATTGGTATTTTGATAATTTATATTTTTAACAATTAGTATTTAACTCAGGGGAGTTACTATCTTTAAAAATGGGGAAATCTATTTTTCAGGGAGAGTTTTTTACCCGTTAATACGTAATTGTATCGATTTTTTATTATGCACTTTTTTATTATGACAAAAAGAGGGAGAGAAAGTCGAGAAAAATGATGGGAGAAGAATAATATGAGTCATGGAAGAATGACGAGAAAAATAAAAAACAATATCCCGATCATGAAAGGGGGAGAAAAGACGAAAGAGAAGAAAGTCGAAATTAAAAGAAGAAGTCGAAAAAGAAAAATATGAAAAGGGGTTGAAAAGGAGAAAAGAAAAGATGGGGAGAAGAAAACTAACGAAACGGACAAAGCCGAAAACTTTGATCTGTAATTGCTTTAATTTTGCAGGTATAAAATCCCAATAAAAGGTTGTTGTTTTGTCATCATCAAAAAGGGAGAGATTGTTGGAATATTTTATTCCACATAATCATAAATTGGTTTTGATGATAAGTTGATGATGAGCTAATGATATTATTGATCAAATAAAACATCAATAGAACGAACCAAAATAATAAAGAAGTCAAAGACGCTCGAAACGGAGAAAAAAGCAAGCAAGTGATGATTAAGGAAGTTAACGTACGCTATGCATGCATCATAACGTACGTAATAGCAAGTCACCTGAAGACTTACCTGATGTCACATGATGATTTAACGTACGTAACCGGAACAATATAACGTACGCAATCGGAAGAACTTAACATACATAACACAGAGTTACTAACGTACGTAATGTAGTTTGAATCTGAGTTCAAATATTGAACCATTGGCAAATTCGGTGGAAAGTCAAAAAGGCATGCAATGGATGTATGACTAAAGTTAACATATGCTACAATGCCCACTTAACGTACGCAACTCAAGGTCCCCAACGTACGTAATAGTATGAGCTAAGGTACGTAATCGAAGAGACAGAATGCTACTGGACTATTTCGTATGAAGCCTAACGTACGTAACATGAGGAGGATAACGTAAGTAACATGTATAACGTACTTTATAGATGAAGGCTAATGCAGGCAGCAGAAGCTAACGGCTAGTTGAGAGAATTTGCCTATAAATACCAAGCCATTTGGTATCATTCAACACAACTTCAAGCAAATCACATATTGATCAAATATCATTGTATACATCTTTGTTGTTGTAATTGTGCTTAATTAATAAGTGTTTGAGTGTTCATACACCAAAATATACACGAGAGGAATGATACGGATTGTAGATTGATTCGGTGTTATTAGGATCGTTGATCCGGCATTATTAGAATCATATCTAAATCCAAGAGAGGTTTGTCTAGTGCCAATAGAAATCTAGATAGGTTGCTTCCTTGTCCGATAGAAAAGAAAAATTGTTTATTGGACCGACATAAAGACAAGAGTGAATGGTTTATCTCAAACTGATAGAAGACGAGATTGTAACAGTATCCCTCGGACCGATAGAAGACGAGGCACAGAGATTGATCTTAAGCCTAAGGAAAAAGATACGAAGAGAGGACATAGGCACGTTTGGCCGAACCTCTATAAATTTTGTGTCGTTTATCTTCCGCAATTTAAATACGCTTCTGCAACGCAAAGAGTTTGAAAACTCTCCGCAATATTACCCACCATTCTAAGTGAGGTGCCAATTTCCCAACACAACAAACTCAAGTTTGGTGATATTGGCCATGTGTAAATCTACATAATGAAAATAAAATAAGTCATTGTCAATATTACATAAAATTAAATTTTTCTTGAGGGATAAATATTGTGCCATATATCACATTTGTATTTAAAAATTTATGCTACTTCAAGAGCATTATAATTTAATTTATGAAATTATCCTGTATCAACATTCTTCAGGAATATTATATCATGAGTGATTTAATACAACTATGGTTTGTTCTTTCAGAACAAGTATATTTGTCAATAATAGTGCAATTAATCGTGCTACTTCGGGCGTAATAATCTGAAGAAAAAAATACACGATAATAAAATAGTACAAAATGAAATAATCAAAAGAAAGTGTTTCTTAAAGAGCCCTTATAATATTCTTCAGGAATATTAGTTTTTATTCTTCATCAGGAATTTACACAAAAACTTTTAGATCTCGTAGTCTTCTTCAAGAACACATCATATTCAACTAGAATATATCGAGATAATATTATATTTGTTCAAGAATATTTTAGCTTAATAATCTTCTAGACTATTAAGAATTGTTAGATCTGTTTCTTGAGGTAATAACAATGAAGCAATTTTGTAATAGATTTCTAGATCATCATATATATCGTTTATATATGATGGTGGTAGAAATGAGGACAATATTTTCAAACACAATGAATATATCATGCATGTGTCTAATATAATAATAAATAAGTAAAATAAATAAAATACTACGGAAGAATAGATTACTTTGAGGTAGCTTCATCTTTTTTTTTCAGAAACATATTCAAATATCTTGCATCGTAAGCCAAACAAATCCTTTCTCGAAATTTTCTCTCTTTTTTATTTGTTTTAGAAGATGAGAATTGAACGTGGCATAAAGAAAAGAAAAAAGAAAGAAAACACTATTTATACCTTGGGAGAGAAAAGAGAGAACCAGGCCTTTGTAACAATAGTTATTATTCTTTTATAATAACAATAATAAACAATAATAAACGAATAGTACTACTATTTTATTATCACAGCAGTTTTTCCATGATATCCTAAAAGGACATAAAAACAATAAGAGTAGTGTATAATCTATAATATAAAGGACATTGGTGTTTCTTGTCGGTCGTTGTAGTACGCACCGAAAAAGACTATTTTGCCCTTCCCGCTCCTTTTTTTGTGTTGAATTTAATAATCTTAATAATAATATCAAAAAATATTCAACAACAATAAATTTTAAAATATACTCTTACAATATTAAATTAAACTAAGTTAAAAAGACAACTATTTTTTCAAAAAAAAATCTACGAGAATGCCCGAAGAAAATCCAATCGACCAGTTTTTCCGACAGGACCATTGGTCTCCGGTAGACTTCCGGCGGCCAGCTTGTAATACCCGATTGTGAATTCATATATTATCATTCAGTATTTGTCACTCAGTAATTTTTCACTCATTAATAATCATTCATCCTTCATATCCATTCAATGTGTTCACCATTCGGCGTAATTTGAATTGTATATCAGTTAACATTCGCCTGTCAACCCGGTTGGAGAATCGAGTCGAGTATATCATCATTGTCATCTTTGTAGTGGGCTGTGTGTGAGGAGTAGTGCACGCTCGTACTCTTTCAAGTGTGCGCTAATTGAGTACTGGTAGCGCATGCTATCTCTCAGCATTAGCACACGCCATTGTGGTTAAGGCAGACACTCCAGAAGGCACTGGACTGAATTGGAGTTTTCGTAGCGCATGCTATGAATAGATAATAGTGTATGCTAGTTGTATCAGTAGCGCACGTTATCGGCCTTCGTTAGCGCACGCTACTTGTGTAATTATGACAGGCTGTCCAGTAGGTACTGGACTGAATTGAAGAAATTGTAGCGCATTATGAGTGGGAAATAGTGTACGCTAGTTTTGGGTACTTGTAGCGCAAACTATCGGTCTTCATCAGCGCGCGCTAGCGTATTGGAGACAGACAGTCCAGTAGGCACTGGAATGAAATGGGAAATTCTTAGCGCACGCTAGGAGTGGATATAGCGTACGCTAGTTGTATTGATAGCGCACGCTAAGCAATCAGTGTAGCACGCGCTAAGGCTCGATCAGACAGAGGACCGTAGGTTCTGGACTCCAGTTTCTGGACACCAACTATCAGGTAGCGCACGCTAACACAAGGTTAACGTACGCTAAGAATGAGGCATTAGCACATGCTACCAAGGTACGTAGCGCATGCTAACGATGCAGGCAGTGGGTACTGGAGTACCTGGTAAACCCGCTAGTGCACGCCAAGCACAGAAGCTAGCGCGCACTAAGTTGGGTTTAGTATATATTGGACAGTTTAGCTCTGTTTCGTCATTTCTTCATCTCTCTTCCTCATCCGGGTGATTTTGGGCGACTTTGGACGTTTTGTGTAGTATTCTTCGAGCTGCAATCACCTATCATCATTTTCAAGCTTCTAGTCGGATTAATCATCATTTAATCCTCTCCACCACACCAAATCAAGGAAAACTTTTCTTGAATCTAGAATTTCGGGATTTGAGTGCTTTCCTTCCGATCTCTTCAATTTAGCTTGCTATTATGTTGGGATATGCTGAATATTGATTATCTACCTTGGATGCATGTGTTCCTACGGATTTATTAGTGTATTTTTCGGATTTGTTGAGTATTTGGGGAATTATTCAAGAACCCTTGATGGTTGACTTTGGTAATTTTGGGGGTTTCCGATTAGATATTGTCGTAACCTCGAGTTGTGGATTCCTATTGGAATATTGATGTCATTGAAGATGTTTTGTTGGATTAAATCACTCGTTGGGAGGTTGGTGTTAGATATATTTGAGATTAGTCGTAAACAATTGGGGGTTGTTTACAACGTATTTGTTAAAATGCCCCAATGAGTTTGGATATTGTTGTATCGACTTTTGAGTTGGTTGTGATCATGCTTGATTCGTATATTAAGCGGATTGTTGGTAATTGTGTTATTCAACGATGTTTGAGCGATCGATAATTCCACTTAGGATGTTTGTTCGAGGAAGGACTTTTCTTCACCGGTATTTGTGTAAGTTAATTCTTACTCGGTTAAAAGGATACTCATTCCTTTCGTTGTCGTTCATTCATACATATAATTCATTCATAGTATATCAATCATGTTGAGACTTGTAATTATCAAACTAATCATTCAATTCACGAGGAACAACGGTTCTAAACATTTCATTTGAAGCTATCATCCCTTGTGTCATTATTTCACCTCGGTGAGTCATTCTTGGCCCTTCTCGGATTTCTATTCATTATTCTTCATCATGGTCGCTTTTGTTCTTGTGACCTTCTGGCATTGTATTGCGTTCCGGGTGGTATATGTGTGGAATTTTTAGTCGAGCACATTAAGGTCATTGTGTTTATGCAGGGATCCGGACACTTTGGACTATGCACACGGTAACGTGCCTCCGTGAGACTAACTAGTCCAAGTTTTGCGTGTGTTTATGCGGGATGCTGGACACTCGACAGGCTTGTGCACTTGCACATCCCATTCGTGGCGTACTATGATGCCCATCATTCAACTCGATTTCATAACTCATTCATGTGATTATTGTAATTGTTCAACTCTTGAGGATTGTTGTTCTGTATAACTGACCCCATTGGGGATGTTTTTTGGTCATGGCAAGGCAAAAGCACGGGAAGAGAACGTTGACGGCGAGGAGTCCCAGTGATACTAGTATGGGCCCCCAGTCTCTCCATTTATTTTTATGTCTTTGATGTGTATTTTCCACTGCAGTTCCGTTTGGATTTTCATTTTATTCAGTGTTGTATATTTTATCTTCATATAAAATATACATGTATTCTGTATTTCCTGGGTGTGTTGTATTGAAATTCCTCATCGGAGTAATTGATGATATAATGTGGTTCGGTACTACAATTATATTATTTAAATCATTAATTTTCATTCTCCTGGTGGTTCCTAGTTGGGGGTCCATGGCACTGTAATATCCGCCTAGTTTGGGGTGTTACAGAGTTGGTATCGGTATGAATTGATTATTATGAGCGATTGACTATAACGATAATACCTTCACTTAATTAACATCGTGGAATTGTGTTGGATGTGCAAATCATCTAAGTTTGTGCCGGGCGTGATTGGTCATTGTTGAGTTGTTGTGATAATTATGATATTTGTGTTGTTTTGGTTTACATACTTGATTATACCTTTCGGTGTAATGTGGAATGGCTTGACATTTGATGATTATGAATTATGTTGTGTCGACGTGTGTGTGTGTTCCAGGTAGGGTCTGACGAGGCCTCTGGAGTTCGGTACATGATGTGTACGAACAAAGTGTGTGATCCAGGTAGGGTCTGACGAGGCCTCTGGAGTTCGGTACATGATGTCTACGAACAAGGTGTGTGATCCAGGTAGGGTCTGACGAGGCCTCTGGAGTTCGGTACATGATGTGTACGAACGATGTGCGTGTGGCCGGGTAAGGTCCGTCGAGGCCTCCGGAGTTCGGTACATGATGTGTACGAACAGTGTGTGTGGTCCGGGTAATGTCCGTTGAGGCCTCCGGAGTTCGGTACATGATGTGTACGGACAACGATCGTATAACAGTGATTGTTTGGGTAACATTTTAAATACGGGTCTCGGACTCATAATGATATCTTAACTAGTGTGTTTTGAAACGAGAATCAGGCTAAGGCCCTAATGTTTACGAAAAGGTTTTGTAAATTGTGACTCGAGGTCCAAAAGAATTTCTGCTTTAAAAATCCCCGAGATGATGTGTTCCTTTTCAAATATCTCTTGCTTGAGTTCGAAGTTCTAAAACTTCTCGGGACATTTTGATAATTGATTTCTGTATTAAATTTGTAGTTGCTATTTACTTGTTGCATTTCGTATCGTATTATACTTGCACTAGTAAAACAGTGGAGTTTTACTAACCCCCGAGTAATCGGGGGGTGGATGTCTATTTTGCGTCCAGGTACATGCTGGTTCGGGGGAGCAGTCACAGGATCGGCACAAGTGGATGACGAGCTGTGATACTAATCAAGAGTCGAGAGTTGTTTTGATTTGGGTTGTATTTGTTAGAAGTTGATTTCAGTCTTCCGCTGTATTGTGTTTCGACCCCTATGTGGGTAATGTTGCTTTAGTCAGTTCTGTTGATGGAGTTGTGTGACCTCATCGGTCTGTGTATTCATGTGTAAGTGACCTTGACGGTCTGTATTATTATATTTTTTGACCCTGGCCGGCAAGCATTTGGTTGTTTATGGATGTTTAGCCTGGTAGATCCTTGTGGAAAGGGTCTACGGCGTGTAATATTCCCATACGGTTTTGGGGGTTTTACATTTATGGTATCGGAGCTTAGGTTGCGGAAACCTAGGTTGTTGGGTCGAGTCGAGTCGTGATTTGTCGAGTAATGTGTTGTCTTGTCGTTCGAGTCGTCAGGTGACAAGTTGAGTTGTGCGTAGTCACAACGCATTGGATATGTTGTCGGATGAGATTAGTATCGTGGGCGACCGTCATCTCCGTGCGACCTGTGGACGTAAGTCTCCTCTTTTATGCATAATATCTGTGTTCATGATTTCATTTATGTGTGATATTTGTGGTGCATAATTTTATTTACGCGGTGTTGTGTAATGAAGTTGTATTCGATACTTGGATACGCTGTATGTGTATAGAACTGGATGTATTGATGTTTGGCCCTTGAACCACCATGTGGGTTGGTATGGTGTGAAAGTTGTGAACCTTGATGGGTTTCACGGTAGAGTTCGCGAGAGACTCCGATGAATGGTTTTGTTGCATGTTTAAACGTGGTGTCATGAGATGTATGTGATTGAATTGGCGACCCTGTTTGCCATTTGGGCATGTGGTTTTAATGTCGACTATTTTGGATTGTTGTAATTATGCCCGCTACGGGTAGCTTTGAAAACGTTTTTCCTGAAAGACTCTACTGATTTGAGCATTTTTGTGGAAATCAAAATTTTTGGAAAAATCTTGTTTTGCAAAACGACCCTAATTTTCGGAATTTAAATATTATGTGTTTGTGTGTTGGGGGCTACTGTGACAATTCTGCTATCCTGCAGCTAGATGTTACGGCCGTAAGATGTTTTCCATTACGGCCGTAAGCTCAGAGTTGTTACGGCCGTAGACTTTTGACTGACCCGGTAGTAATTTGTTATTACAGTTGTACCCGTGCCCCTTTTTACTGATTATTTAATCTCTGTTGATATATTAGTGATGGATGGCATGGTAACATGTTGTTACCCTGTATAACGCTAGTAAAGATAATGATACATTGATAAGGTTATTTTGACGATATCTCTAGCGAAAGATTGAAGCCTCAACGTGTTGTTTTGCAAATAGCTTCAATCAAAACAATTTTGATAATGAGATACATGGTTTTGATTAAACGACCGAGGTATTAAAAGTGTTTTCAAAAATTTCTTTTCACCAAATTTTTTTCAATCTTGAGAATTTTAAAATGTTATCATTTGAATAATACCCCGGAAATATTTTATTTTTGTTGCTAGTGTTTGATCCCTACGATATGTGTGTGGTTTTGACAGTGCTTGATTTGGTGTAATCCAAACATCTCTATTGATGTGACTGTGTGAATTATATTTGAATGAAGTTCTAAAATTACAGTGTTAGTTCGTGCACTTGTGTGATGACTTGGAGTTGATGTTTTATCGTTCTGCTATTTATCGTCCTATGTTGACGTTTTAATATTTGTTTGGTTGCATTTTTCTGATTGGTCATCCGTTCAGTATGCCGAGAGGTCGAGACCAAGGACGTGGTCGTAGTCGTGGTCGTGATCAGGAGCGTGAGAGGGTGACTCGCTCTTTATCGAATGCTAATCAGCTGAGTACGGACGGTCATGATGACCCATCAGGTGATCAGCAGCAATCATCCAGAGGTAATGTTGACGTTGGCGCCGCCACCATACTTCGTCAGGTGGCTGACCAGTTGGCGCATATGAATCAGACCGTATACCGGTACGAGATTCCGGATGAGGATAGCGGAGCTAGTAAGTGGTTACGAGTTGTGATGAGAATGCACTCGCCCCGTTATGTAGGTTCCTCGGAATCGTTAGGCTGGAAGAACTGGCTCTTCCAGTTGGACAGAACATTTGATGATGTAGCTTGCCCCGATGAGAGAAGAGTACCCATCGGCCAATACCTGCTTGACAGAGAAGCTGCACAATGGTGGGAGGCCGTAGCGCCTAGTGATCGTACAGCTACTTGGGCCGAATTCAAGATTTCCATGGAGGCCGAGTATTGCCCGACACCTGTTAAAGAGTGTAGGATTGTTGAGTTTTTCTTAGCTACGCCCCGAGACGTGTCGGTGAAAAGTGAGGCAGATAAGGTTCGTTATTTCGATATGCATATGAAACCTCAGATTCGGTAGTGTATGGCTCCTTTTATGTGTACAACCTTGAAGGACTATCAGGATCGAGCCTTGGCTTTTGAGATGGCTATAATGTCTACCGAGTCCGTATCGGTAGCGAAGAAGCAGAACATCTCTGATGACGCATCGAGAAGTGAGGTAATTGGGATTCCCACACCTCAACCCTTGTATCAGTCGAGTATGGGACCTTTTCGGTCAATTGTGGAACCTAAAAGACCCAAGCAGGTGTCTTTGAGTTCTGGTAATGCTCCGAGGTGTTTCAACTGTAACGTTCTAGGCCATGAACACGCGCATTGTAAGAAACCGCCAGTGACTTGATATAATTATGGACACGAGGGGCATCGAGTTCAGTACTGCGAGATTGTTGCTGAGATGATAAGGGACCGGAATTCCATTCCTACTTCTGGAGGGGCCAGTGATGTCCAGTGATGGTGTTTTTGGTACTCGCTGCACGGATTGTTTCTCGTGTAGAGATGTATTTTGTGACGTTTTTACGTTTGGAACTTGTTGAATGATATTTTGTTTTGTGTAAGTTTCCGTTTAGTTGTTGAACCTACGGAGGCGTGTCAGTGGACCGCGGGGGCATGAGCATGGTATTTTATTATGTGTCGTTATATTTTGTTTCGTATCACTGTAATAACATTAGTTTAAGTTTTGGGACGAAACTTATTTTTAGTATGATAGAATGTAATATCCGGTATTCTCGTTTTCTGTTATCTTGAATTGTTTGTGTTTTGACGTCGGACATTTTCTTGTTGATGAGAATCGGAGTGATTTCTATCGTGATACTCTATTTGTTTCTATCGCATAGTCGTTGTGGTCGGGTGCGACTTGTTGTCGCGTGCGTTTCTTTGATTAAATGTGCGCATGTGATGTGTTGTTAATTACTCGTTGTTGTTTTGAATCATAGTCGGTGGCGTTGCGTTAGTCGTCGTGGGGCGTGTTTTCACGCTGTATATCCTTTTGCGTTGCTTGTAACGTTTCGCCAATGGGCAAAAGTTACGCATTTCTTGTGTATCTCGTTGAATTTTCCTGTCGGGTTATTGCTTCTCCCTACTTGTTTTTAGTTTCGGGACGAAACTTCTTTTAAGGAGGGTAGTATGTAATATCCGCAATTTCGATTTCCGGTAATTTTCTTTTTTTCGGTGGAGGTCCGTTTCGACGACTCGCTTGGGAACGTTTCATCATTCTGAGAATGATTAATTCTGCACTTTTTGTCATCCGAGTTCGTTTCGGTATTGTTTTGTTGAGTTCCGTGTTTCTTAACGACTTTTCCGCACTCAAGTTCGATTCTTGTGAATCTCGTTCGAAATTACTGTTTCGAGTTTCCCGTAAGTCCGTTTAACTTTTTTAGACGTGTTGTGAACTTCGGTTTGGTTATTCGATCACGTATCGTGATTTTCGGATGTTTTGGGCCATTTTCGTAATTTCCCAAAGTTTGGGGTAATTACCTTCCGTTGTCGAATTTCGAGCCTTCGGGTGGTCGGAATCGTGTGTTCTCTTAGTGCTCGAATTCGTCTTTGCGAGTACTTCGTAACCGAATCTCCGATTTGTATTCAGGTTCGGGTTTCGGGGTCGTTCGGATCATCGTTGTGGTTCGGTCGTAATTTTCGGTTTGTGTCTGGAGGTGGCTGGCCGGACCTGTGCGAAACGGCCCTGGAAACGGCGCTGCCGAGCGCCGTGTCTTGCGCTGGGTCGGCCAGGACCAGCAAGCCTGCCGAGACACGGCCGAGAACCCGCGCAAGATTTGCACCGGGTGATGCGCCGTGTCGGATACGGCCGAGACACACGGCGCTGGTGTGGGCCGTTTTCTGCGCCGTGTTCGGCAAGTGTATAAATATGGCAGAGCAGTCGGGTTTCACTCATTTTTTCTCATTTCTTTCTTCCTGTCCACGGCTAGAATCATGGAGGAGTCGAAGACATGTTCAACTACCAATCCATGAAGTTCGTGAGTCCATAACATCATTTAATCATTCCATAACTTGCTCCGATCGGCCGAATCAGGGTAAGTTTTGTTAAAATCTAGTTTTGGGGATTTTGTTTGATTTGTCCGTTTGATCCGTTTTAACCCAGAATAATGATGTATTGATGATTGTTAAGCTATATTATATCGAATTCTTTGTTATTCCACGGTTGGATGGCCATGGATTTGTCGTTTTATTGAGTATCTTATCGACACCTTGAAGGTGTTCGATAAAATGTCACAAAGAGAATCCGAGCGTTCTACGATTATTCTTCCTCGTTCGTTCGTTAATTTATTGATGGTATGATGTTAGGGTCAGATTCCTTGTGAAGAACTCGAGTCGGAACCCTTCCGTTCGTTGTCTTCTTCGTGGTACAAGCTTCCCGGTCGAACCATGTTCTTCGGGGTATTCGGTAATGGTTATTAAGGCAAGTATTTTACTATACGAATTGTGTCTTGTGAATAGGGACGTTGTGTTATGGTTATGATGAATTGATTTATCTTAGCGAATATGTTTCGTATGAATTGATTATTATGAGCGATTGACGGTAACGATAATACCTTCACTTAATTAACATCGTGGAATTGTGTTGGATGTGCAAATCATCTAAGTTTGTGTCGGGCGTGATTGGCCATTGTTGAGTTGTTGTGATAATTATGATATTTGTGTTGTTTTGGTTTACATACTTGATTATACCTTTCGGTGTAATGTGGAATGGCTTGACATTTGATGATTATGAATTGTGTCGTGTCGACGTGTGTGTGTGTGTTCCAGGTAGGGTCTGACGAGGCCTCTGTAGTTCGGTACATGATGTGTACGAACAAGGTGTGTGATCCAGGTAGGGTCTGACGAGGCCTCTGGAGTTCGGTACATGATGTGTACGAACAAGGTGTGTGATCCAGGTAGGGTCTGACGAGGCCTCTGGAGTTCGGTACATGATGTGTACGAACGATGTGCGTGTGGCGGGGTAAGGTCCGTCGAGTCCTCCGGAGTTCGGTACATGATGTGTACGAACAGTGTGTGTGGTCCGGGTAAAGGTCCGTTGAGGCCTCCGGAGTTCGGTACATGATGTGTACGAACAACGATAGTATAACAGTGATTCTTTAGGTAACATTTTAAATACGGGTCTCCGACTCATAATGATATCTTAACTAGTTGTTTTGAAATGAGAATCGGGCTAAGGCCCTAATGTTTACGAAAAGGTTTTGTAAATTGGGACTCGAGGTCCAAAAGAATTTCTGCTTTAAAAATCCCCGAGATGATGTGTTCCTTTTCAAATATCTCTTACTTGAGTTCGAAGTTCTAAAACTTCTCGGGACATTTTGATAATTGATTTCCGTATTAAAGTTGTAGTTGATATTTACTTGTTGCATTTCGTATCGTATTATACTTGCACTAGTAAAACAGTGGAGTTTTACTAACCCCCGAGTAATCGGGGGGTGGATGTCTGTTTTGCGTCCAGGTACATGCTGGTTCGGGGGAGCAGTCACAGGATCGGCACAAGTGGATGACGAGCTGCGATACTAATCAAGAGTCGAGAGTTGTTTTGATTTGGGTTGTATTGTTAGAAGTTGATTTCAGTCTTCCGCTGTATTGTGTTTCGACCCCTGTGTGGGTAATGTTGCTTTAGTCAGTTCTGTTGATGGAGTTGTGTGACCTCATCGGTCTGTGTATTCATGTGTAAATGACCTTAACGGTCTTTATTATTATATTGTTTGACCCTGGCCGGGCAAACAGTTGGTTGTTTATGGATGTTTAGCCTGGTAGATCCTTGTGGAAAGAGTCTACGGCGTGTAATATTCCCATACGGTTTTGGGGGTGTTACAATGTGTTCCGGCGGATGACGAGTTGAAAATCTCGATTTTGAGAAAGGGCCATGCTACCCCTTATTCTATCCATCCGGGGTCTAGCAAGATGTACAAAGACTTGAAACAAAATTACTGGTGGAGTAATATGAAGCGATAAGTCGCAGAATTTGTTTCGAGATGTTTAACCTGTCAGCAAGTCAAGATAGAACATTAGCGACCGGCGGTTATGCTGAAACCGCTCCCTATTCCAGAGTGGAAGTGGGAGGATATTTCTATGGACTTCATCACAAGTTTGCCAACGAGTCATCATGGCATGAACACAATTTGGGTAATTGTGGACCGTTTAACTAAGTCAGCTCATTTTCTTGAGATTAAGGATACATGGGGTCTTGAGAGACTTGCTCAGTTGTTCATCAAAGATATTTTGAGATTGCACGGTACCCCTAAGAGTATCGTTTCTGATCGTGACGGACGATTCGTGTCGCATTTTTGGAAATCCGTCCATCGTGCTATGTTAACTCAGCTCAACTTCAGCACAGCTTTTCACCCTCAGTCCGACGGACAATCATAGAGACAATTCAGACGTTGGAGGACATGTTGAGAGCATGTGTTCTCGATTGGAAAGACGATTGGGAAGCCCAACTACCATTGATCTAGTTTACGTACAACAACAGTTGGCATGCTTCGATTAAGATGGCACCTTACGAGACCTTATACGGTCGTCGTTTGTTGTTGGTTTGATTCTTTAGTCTTATACTCGCAAGCGCACGATTTGTTCGATGTAGATATGCGGTGCAAGGTCGATTCCACAGGGAGGACTATACTAGTGAAGTCAAATGATTCCTATCGTTTTGAACCAAATTATATTAAATTCTAACCTAGTCCCAAATAATTTATTTTTGAATGGTTATAATAATTGCATTAAATAACAGTAATTTTTAAGTAGATTTTAGATAAATTGATTTTAAATAATTTACTAGGGTTTAGAGTCCACCAATGTCTATTTATTATTTATTTTATATTTTAATTCCAAGAAATTCAGGGAATAGATTCTGAAATCAATCTCACTATTTCCCTATAGATTTGACAATAAGTACAAAATTATAATTCAAATATAGATTTTCCTTCGCTTAAAAAATGTAATTTCTAAGCATTATATGTATCCAATTTAATGGAAAACAAATAATCAAAGAAATTAACTAATATCAATAATCACAAAGCAAGGGGGAATTTATAACTATCAAAAATACGTGATATAATTGATGAAATAATATTCCCCTATTGAAGCGAAAATCATAATCGTTAAAAATATTTATTTGGAATTATTATATAAATATTAATAATAATATAGACATGGTTTCATCATAACCCCAGTAAAAGAAAATTACTCACTCATAATAACAACACAAATAAATAAATATTCCATAATATTATTACACAAATATAATTTTATTACACAATATTTTTTTCTCTCCCTTACAATAATATCTCTCTATTTTTTCTCCTTTTTTCTCCTCTACAATAATATCTCTCTATTTTTTCTCCTTTTTTCTCCTCCCCAAACACTACACAATCATCCCCTATTTATACTACTTCAAAATCAATAAAATAATCATTTTTACAATTAAAAATTCCACCCCCAACAATAATACACGGCTGCCATGAGTGCTGATGTCATGGATGACATCAGCACAGAGTTGAAATTCCGGTCCAATCAGGTGTTGACACGTGGCACAATATGGTCCGTCTATTTAATTGTCCTTCGAACGGTCATAACTTCTTCATACGAACTCGGATTTGGATGAATTTTTTTTTAAAACGATCGTCTCGACGAGACGAATAAAGTGAGACCAGTCGTGACTATATTTGAGTTTTGTAAAAATATCGCCCTTGAACCAATTGATCATCTTGTAGGTTGGTTAACCTGCAGATATAATTTAATTCCAATTAATTATCCAAAAATGACATAAAATTATAGAAAATTCTAAGAAAATGAAATAATATAAATATATGGTAAAACGAATAAATTATCACACAAAACACACAATTATATACATAAAATACTAATAAAAATATTACTCAAAATATACTAAACATCGTTGTCGATCTCTCTTGTGTTTGGATGACTTATCAGAATCAATCGGCACTGAGCCCGATATGCTTATGGCCGCCCGCGAGAAGGTAGTGTTGATCCGGAGTCGTTTTGACCGCTCTGAGTCGACAAAAATCATATGCAGATAATCGTCGTCGCCCATTTGAGTTCGAGGCAGGTGGCCATGATTTGGTCAAGGTATCCCCGAGTCGAGGTATCTTACATTTCGGGAAGCGGGGAAAGTTGAGCCCGAGATTCATTGAACCATTTGAGATTTTGGATCGAGTAGGCGATCTGGCTTATCGATTGGCTTTACCTCCAGCTTTGAGCTGAATTCATAATTTGTTTCACGTCTCTTAGCTGAGAAAGTATGTTGCCGACCCGAGTCACATACTTCAGTTCGATAAAATCGAGATCGCGGATGATCATTCGTATGAGGAGCGTATGGGTTTAGTATATATTGGACAGTTTAGCCCCATTTCGTCATTTCTTCATCTCTCTTCCTCATCCGGGCGATTTTGGGCGACTTTGGACGTTTTGTGTAGTATTCTTCGAGCTGCAATCACCTATCATCATTTTCAAGCTTCTAGTTCGGATTAATCATAATCCTCTCCATCACACCAAATCAAGGTAACTTTTCTTGAATCTAGAATTTCGGGATTTGAGTGTTTTCCTTCCGATCTCTTCAAGTTAGCTTGCTATTATGTTGGGATATGCTGAATATAGATTATCTACCTTGGATACATGTGTTCCTACGGATTTATTGGTGTATTTTTCGGATTTGTTGAGTATTTGAGGAATTATCCAAGAACCCTTGATGGTTTCGACTAGATGTTGTCGTAACCTCGAGTTGTCGATTCCTATTGGAATATTGATGTCATTGAAGATGTTTTGTTGGATTAAATCACTCGTTGGGAGGTTGGTGTTAGATATATTGGAGATTAGTCGTAAACAATTGGGGGTTGTTTACAACTAATTTTTAAAATGCCCCAATAAGTTTAGATATTGTTGTATGGACTTTTGAGTTGGTTGTGATCATGCTTGATTCTTATATTAAGCGGATTGTTGGTAATTGTGTTATTCAAGGTTGTTCGAGCGATCGATAATTCCACTTAGGACGTTTGTTCGAGGAAGGACTTTTCTTCACCGATATTTGTGTAAGTTAATTCTTACTCGGTTAAAAAGGATACTCATTCCTTTCGTTGTTGTTCATTCATACATATAATTCATTCATAGTATATCAATCATGTTGAGACTTGTAATTATCAAACTAATCATTCAATTCACGAGGAACAACGGTTCTAAACATTTCATTTGAAGCTATCATCCCTTGTGTCATTATTTCACCTCGGTGAGTCATTCTTGGCCCTTCTCGGATTTCTATTCATTATTCTTCATCATGGTCGCTTTTGTTCTTGTGACCTTCTGGCATCAGATTGCTCCGGTGGTATATGTGTGGAATTTTTAGTCGAGCACATTAAGGTCATTGTGTTTATGCAGGGATCCGGACACTTTGGACTATGCACACGGTAACGTGCCTCCGTGAGACTAACTAGTCCAAGTTTTGCGTGTGTTTATGCGGGATGCTGGACACTCGACAGGCTTGTGCACTTGCACATCCCATTCGTGGCGTACTATGATGCCCATCATTCAACTCGATTTCATAACTCATTCATGTGATTATTGTAAATTGTTCAACTCTTGAGGATTGTTGTTCTGTGTAACTGACCCCGTTGGGGATGTTGTTTTTAGGTCATGGCAAGGCAAAAGCACGGGAAGATAACGTTGATGGCGAGGAGTCCCAGTGATACTAGTAGGGGGCTCCAGTCTCTCCATTTATTCTTGTGTCTTTGATGTGTATTTTCCGTTGCAGTTGTAAAATCTAAGAGGCTAGCGAAGTCTGATGAAATTCCTTAGTCATAAGGACTTAGGGTCTCCACCTAACCTACTAAAACTATGGAGAAACAAGGTGGGAATATAAAAATAGCTTCTCCTTTCTATCAAACAAAAAGCCAAACACAAAAGAGAAGGAAGCTGGTAATTTCTGATAAGGATAATATGGCTTTGGCTGACAAATTCACATATCTCAAGCTAACTAGATTTATGAAGCCATTCCACACACCTACTCTAGTTGTCCAGACCTTCAAAAGAAGGAAAACAGATCAAGCTCCACTATCTGCTGATATGTCACAGGCTCTAGTCATTCAAACTGGGAGTGATAAGGTTGAAGAGCATGTGCATATAATCTCTGATGCATCACTTTCTTCAACACATGAAAGATTTGTTAAAATATCTTGGGAAAGGGTTGCCGAGATAGATGTTAAATTGAAAAGAAAAAAGGAGATTGAGACAACCAAACCTGCGCAGAAGTTAATTCAGATGAAGTGGATTCTGGTCTCCACAAAGGCTTCCGTCCGCATTCCTCTTTCCTGAGATGAAGTGGATTCTGGTCTCCGACGAGAAAGAAAGGATTTCTCTGAAATACTATGAGAGTGAATGAGTGATAGAGTCAGATCGATAAAGTGAAACCCTAGACATTCTGTGAGTCAGATCAATTGATATATTGAAAGTGAGAGAAGTGTCATCAAAGTCTTCTTAATGTATGTGTCATTTAGCACAAACTAATGACTGCTATTAGCACTCATATACGAAAGAATTTTGTTTTTCCTTTTATGACAGTCAATGACAGTCAGCAACGGATGTTACTACCCTAAGCAGTCACAAATAATTAAGTATATCGTTGTGTGGTCGTTATGACTGTTATTGGCAGTCATAAAATTATGACTGTCAATGGCAGTCACAGTGGGGGAAATTAAAAGTCAGAGATTGGTGTTTTTGGTGTAGTGAGTTCCGTTTGGATTTTTATTTTATTCAGTGTTGTATCTTTTATCTTCATATGAAATATACATGTATTCTGTATTTCCTGGGTGTGTTGTACTTGAAATTCCTGATCGGAGTAATTGATGATATAATGTGGTTCGGTACTACAATTATATTATTTAATTTATTAATTTTCATTCGCCTGGTGGGTCCCAGTTGGGGGTCCACGACACTGTAATATCCGCCTAGTTTGGGGTGTTACACAACTAGTTTTTTTTTTTCCTTTTTTTTCTTACGCCAGGCTGCGGGCCACTGCTGGCGACCAACGGACCTCTAACGACCGACCATTTTTTTACGCTAACCCGCCGGCCTGCTTTCCAGCAACCACCGCCGGCGGCCGGCCATTTTTTTTTACGCCATTTTTTTAGCAGCCACAACCTGTAACGCTCATATTATGCTAATAACTTGAGAAACACAACCATAAAAACCAGACATCGTAACCCAAATATAACAAAGAGGCATCAACACATCATAAAAAAATAAATGGTCTTTGCTGGTAAATGGAGTAACCAACGTTTATTCGTAAGCATCACTGTGCATACTTAGAAAAGTGAAGCAGCCTTCCAAACTTATCGACTAGAACAAATATAAATCAGCAAAACCATGTATACATTGAGACTCATTTAGAAAAGATAATCCAATTAGATATCATACGTAAATAAAAATATAACAAAGGTAATTGAAACTTCATTTGCAAATCACAATGACAAAACACCCAAAATCACTGTGTACTTGAAGAACATCAAACTCAGACCTTCAGAATCGACACTCCCTTGAAAATAACTTGGATACCTTAAAACTATATTTACATCTTTAGATACCAACATTGCTATATTTTAGTTACCATAGTATACATATTTGGATACCTCTAAAAATTAAAAAGAAAACTTAATAACGTTTCTAATTCAAAATAGAAAAATAAGAAAGTTAAAACCATATTCCATCTTTTAGCCACAATCCACGTCAAAACATCCATCCATCGCCTCCGACGGCGTGCAATACTCTTTCCAATCCTATTTTTCATCAAAAAATGGATAGTCCAGATCAGAACCGTCTTCCCTATCGGAACTCGCTGTCTGTCTCTGATTAACTCTAAATCGCACCTCAGACCCTCCGTCGTGACACTATACAAAGATTTCGGCATTCACACACAACGCCCAGTAAATTTCGAAACCGACCGCGGTGGATTCCCCAAGTAAGTCTCTCAAAAATAAAGGAATGAATTGGTAAATAGGCAAACGATTATCTAGAAGGATTATCCAACTCTGTCGGAGGGGAGAACGGAGGGAGAATCGCATTGATTCTGGAACGAAAGAAAAGAGGGGGGAAGAGAGAGTCATCAATGAAAATATATATTCTAAAAATGAAGAGATATATCCTTTCAGATAACTGCACCCATAATTTAAGGAATGACAATCCACTCATTCACGTAAATAAAACTGACCAATCTAGTCATTTGTGTAATTATTTTTCAATGATGTTAATTTTGTAATATTTTAACAAAATGTATTACTAGATGCAAATTATCCTTTTTTATACGCCAGGCTTTCCGCAAGCCATTACCGACGGCCGGCTATTTTTTCTTTTTTATGCCAAGCCGCCTGCCTGCTTTCCAATAGGCCAACATTTTTTTGTTTTTTTAAGACAGGCCTATAGACCGCCGATAGAATTTTGAAAACCAACATTTTTTTCTCTTGATAAGTTATTTATTTTAATTCCATTATATCAATGCCACCGTTCCACTATGGCACGGGCAAACTCTGATAATATAAAGCAGCATGACAATACACTTGCAGAACTATTTTATTATCATCTTGAAATTTTAGAATAATGATAATATATTTATATGCTGAATATATTGCTTATATGGACAAATTAGACTATTGCTACTGTATAATATTCAGCTACCAATTACAAGGCGCATTTTTTTTTTAAATTAATAATTATTTTCTCTTACATTTTACTCTGCCAAAATGCATGGCTCCCCCCGCTATGCAACCAAGGGACCTCATGACTTCGATGCGTTGATTAACGATTACACTATCCTGAAAAAAAATCCATCTTAAGCCACAAAATATTCTCTCAAGCTACCAAACCGGGTGCCCCGACTGCACAACTGTCGTCGACTTGGGAATCAAAATTGAAGCTTCTTGCAACTTCAAAGAAATGAGACACCGCGTCCTCAGGAGTACCAACAAGAACTCCATGGCCCAGGTTTAGGATGTGGCCCTTTGTTCCTGCACAACTTACGACCCTGACAAAGCCACAGTAAGTTGAAAAAAAAAAAAAAAAAAAAAAACATCAGGAGTGCCAACAATTGTTACAATGTCGTTTGTGATTAAAAAGGTTATAAGCATAAAAATTACAATAAATAAATGACTGTCAGCGCTAGCCTCAGTTAATCCCGTCTCTCTTTGAGAAGAATCAATACGATCTTTATAAGAATATTCCTCCAAATAAGGCTCTTCCTCTGAATCAATACGATCTTTATAAAGATCTTCCTCCAAATAAGGTTCCTCCTTCAAATGAGGAGCCTCCTTAGAATAAAGCTTCTTCTCCGAATCCCATTCAATAGTATCCTTCTCGGAATTAGGAGTCTCCTCCGAATCCTATCCAATGGGATCCTCTTCATTAGCGCTGTAAAAAGTAGTTTTAGTGTTTCCAAAGGCCAACTACTGCTTCTGATTATACATTATTTAATTAGAATCTAAAGCATGTGGAAAAGCTAATCGTTTGAGGTTCACAAACAAATGAACCTTCCACGAAATTCTTACCGAACACTATCTTTTAACTAATTCAACTTTAAGTGGGAGGTTTGCATTTTTTTTTCAATTTAAGTGGGAGGTTTGCATTTTTTTCAATTTCCTAAACAAGTATCCCTTTTGGATATTATTGATCTTATTACCAAATTACCCCTACTTCGATAAATTATTATACCTCATAAAAAACATAAAAACATCACATTATTGTTATTTATATGCAACGGATCAAGACTTTTTATGTTTCCTAGATTTTTTTCCTACATCTGCTAGGAATTTTGACTCAAAACCCCTCTCTAATTTGGGTTTGTATTTATGTTGCAGTTTGTTCGTCTGCAGTGTGGAGGTTTTTGTTTTTGTTAATGGATTAGGCAGATTTCCATGTGACTTTCGAGATAGAAACTGAATTCAGAGGGTAAACTGGAAGAGTAAAATTGGAAAATTAGGTTCTAAATTTGCAATCCTTAATAATTGGAAAAAAAAAAATGTGAAACCTCCCACTTAAATGGGGGAGGGAGTATTTGCAAATAATATGAACTTCCGATTATCTCCTATTTTTAGCTTCTGCTACAATGTACCACTTCTTCTAGACATAGAAGTTTATGCAAACACTCTCTCTAGTGTACGGGCATTCCAAAGGCCAGTGGTCTCATTGAACAGGGCCTGTCCAATCATATTCAACTGCTTTTAACAGCAAACTTCAAAAAAGGTCAAATGAGTTTTATCAGACAAACCTTTGAATTTCATTTGTTATGGCAGGAAGAGGAGAAAATAGAAAGGCCGGGTCCACGTTTCCTTGTATGCTAATATCATTTCCTAGCCGCTTCCTTCCATCAGCCATATCCACTGTCCAGTCGAGCCCAATGACATCAACTCCAGTTTCTTTCATCCGTTCAACAAGTCCACCATTTCCATTGATATAGAGTACAAGTGGTGTTTGAGGGCATTTCTGCTTAACTACTCTTACAACCTGCATTCATAAGCTCAAAGGTGTCTAAAAAGCCAAAAGGTACACTTATTAGGAAGAGCTTCAAATGAATGCATTACGGTTACAACTAAGATATTCAGAAACATGAAAACCCACCACGGAGAGAAAAGAAAAAAGGAAATATCAAACAAAATAATGAGGATTTCAAGTCGATACAAATTAGAAACTCCTTGTTTTAAGGAGATATCCTTTGTATTCAAGATTTTACTTTCTATAATAAATAAAACTTATTTTCTAGTCTCCTGACGTGCTGGGTTGGTAGAAGTTACCACCGTGAAGTCTAGCTAGTTTCTGCAAAATAGAAAAGTGAATCAGACAAGCAAAAATGCAACTCACCTCATCGATGTAAGGCTTAGAATACTGGTCCCACATATCAGGTGGCAATTGGCCACCCCATGAATCGAATATTTGGATGCAATGAGCTCCACACTGCACTTGGAAGACAATGTACTCAGCTATTGCCTTAGTCAAATGAGACAGAAGACCCCTTAGCAAATTGGGTGCCCTGTGACACATACTCTTTATTGTCGTATATGTTCGAGTTGTTCCCCCTTCGACTATATATGTAGCAATTGTCCAAGGAGCTCCTACAAAGCCCAAAACTGCAGCTTGTTCCCCTACCTAAAATGGGAAGACATATAAAATAACTTTCATTAAAAAAAAACACTAAAAACTTTAAATAAACAGGGGATAGTTACGAAAATTACCCGTGTGGTTTGGTCAAATTACCAAAAAATACCCAGCAAACTTCGAAAATTACAAAAACCACCCTTGAAGTTACGTCCACCTTACATTTTGCACCTTCCATTAGTGTAGCTAATGGTTATGCCATCAAATGCTTTTACAATTACATCCGTCTGCTATTTTTGATACTACAAATAGTCCTAACTTTTTGTTTTACACTTTACATTTACATCCCTTGATTATTCTAAATATTACAGATTGCCTGGCAAAAGGTTGGGGCTATTTGTAATATATTGGAAAGTTAAGATTTTAGAAAATTTTGTCAAGTCAACTAACGGCTGGGGCGAAATGCAAACAGAATCCAACCTCAAGGGTGGTTTTTGTAATTTCCAAAGCTAGATGGTTTTTCTGTAAATATCCCAAACCTCAGTGGTATGTAATGCAACCATCCCAAAAAATAAAGATCACCAGACAAGAATTGTTGCAGTAGGAATATATCATTGCAAGCCATCCACATGATCATGGAGAGAGACTAACCTCTTTTCGCAATATCTTAAGAGATTCTCCAACAAATTGTAGTTTATCCAAATCGATCGGGTGCAATGCTTTTAAGCCCTCTTCAGAACGTATAGGAGAATGTATTACGGGACCTCGCACCTCTTCTATGTCAAAAGGAACACCAAATGCAGGCAGTGGAGTGAGTATGTCGGAGAAAATAATAACTCCATCAGGTCGGAAAGCTTCCCAAGGCTGCAAAGAAATTTGCACAATGAGATCAGTTGTCTCTGATCTCTCTCTGAAGGATGGATATCTCTCTGCAAGCTTTCTATAAGCAGCCATATACCTTCCTGCTTGACGCATCATCCATGCAGGAGGTCGTTTAACTGGTTCCCCTCTAGCAGCTTTGACCAAAAGAGGGTCTGCTTCCATTGGAAAAATTGAGAAGTAGGAACAAAAATCAATGTAACAATAGAACAGCAAAACAGGAGTTACCTGACTTGATATATTAAAATGGTGTAACAAGAAGCAAGGACAAAAAAATAGAGTTAAACTACAAAACGCACCCTTGACATTTGACCAATTACAAAACCAAAAAAAAAATCAAATATTATAAATTACAAACAATACTCGCAAGATTGCATTGTTCTACATTTACCCCTTTCATAAGCAACAACAACAACAACAACATCTAAGCCTTAGTCCCAAAATGATTTGGGGTCGGCTAACATGAATCAAACTTTGAAACCGTCAATAATCGTTACATAAATAACGTAAAAGGAAAAAAGAGGGAAAAAGCAGAGAAAAAAGCAAATAAAAAAAGAGAATGAATGTAAAAAAAAAAAAAAAAAAAAAAAAAATCCTGAAAAATAAATTAAAAGATAACATGAAATAAAAGAAAATAGGAATTAAAAAAAAAAAAAAAAAAAAAAAGGAATCAGACTCCATCCACCATCCGTATTCTTTCCCGCCACATTTACCCCTTTCATAAGCCAAAAAAAAAAAAAAATTGAACCTCCCTTCATATTTATAAAAATATTACAGTTAGTCCTTTAATTTTAACACAAAATCAAACATCAGGGGTATTTTGTGATTTTGAAACTTAGCTAGGTTCTTTGTAGTAAGGTCAAACTTCCTCAAAGGTACCTTTTGTAATTATCCCAAGTAGTTTGTGGAAAATTTGATATAACTAATCAAGCTTGATAATAAAAGCAAGAGAAACAACCCATTATTTTCCTGAACCCCGCATTATTCTTTACTTAATGAGAGACCACAAGCTAAAGCTTTAGATTTTACAGAGTGTGATATAGGTTACCAGAATCAGGCAGCGCACACATGTTCAAGGCTGATCCTTATAGCACCACGCTTAAATTAAACGCAGTTGTCCAAATTTCCATTTTTGTTTCAGTGCCCCGCGCTCGTCATTCATCGTTTTCATGCTTTGTTTGAATTCACGTTTTCCTTTTCAATTTTCGTTTCATTTTAGTTTCATTATCAGATAACGTATCCATTTTTAGGGTTCAATTTCAGTTTTTTAGGATTCATTTTCAGTTTTTGAGGGTTTACTCTTTAGCGCTTTATTATTTTAATTCTTTTCATTCAGGTTTAGGGCTTATTTTCTGGGGCCAAATTCACACACACACACACATTACAAGTGTGAAAGAAAAATACCAGAAGCAGAAGCGCGAGGGGCATTGAGCTTGTGATGCTGCTTGTGAGAAAAAATAACTCCCTTCGGGCTGCTAATGGTCAGAAAATTCAGGGGCGTAAACAAGCTCGACGATTCCCAGCCCACGCCTACGGTGCAGAAACTGGCACACAATCAAAATTGGAATAATAAAGATGTGATTTGAAGAAATAGTTGAAAAGATGATTTCTCGATAAAAATTTGAGAAAAGAGAGCTCGCTTACATGATAAAGGTGGAGAAACCCATTGAAATTTTGCTATCCCCTTCGTTTCTTCGTTTTCACTGGGTTTCTCTATATGTTATCTCTCTCTCTATATGTTATCTCTCGAGTTGAACTGTACAACAGTCAACAGTGATAGTAGAAGAGAAAAATGCAGTTTGTTACATAAATCCATAATTAACATTAAAAGAAAGTTGCAAAAAAATCTAAACAAACATGTGTCATCTCCATGTTAATTGTCTTTTTAAAAATCTTCAAAAAAAAATAGGTTAGAAGGTTATTCCAGTATATACTATCTACCAATTAAAATTTTCCTCTCATTTGATTCTTTTTGTTTTTAACCTAATAGTTTAAATAATTATAACTTTTTCGTATCAATTTTATTTTTGATAAAATAATCAAATTAACTCTTACTTCGTGCTCTTTAATTTGATATCCATATATATATATATATAAATTAATTTAAATATAATTATTATATGTTTAGATGATTAAAATATTTCCATATGGAAATATAAGAATATTGAAGAAAAATATTATTTTAGTTTATTTTCATAGTTTTGTACTTCAACAATTATTTAATTTTCCAGAATTATTTTGTTTCGATTATAAAATAATAAAATAATTATATCAACGCCAAATCATATAAAAAATATTATATTAGTAAGAATATTAGTTATATACTTTTAATGAAAATTGATAATAATAAATATAATTTAATTAATATTTGTAAAATTAGATATAAGACTCATATTGGCCTATATGAAAAAATAAATCACGTCTTAATTAATTCTGATTTTCCTTTCGTATCATGTGCTTAGATCACATGTGTGAGTTTATAAATAGAAGTAAATCAAATAATAGTATATGTGTATGTATGTGTATACTGACTCATGTATATTTTATAATAACTTTACAATATTATTGAAATTCAATCACATATTATTAATATAATAAAATATTTGATATTTTACGACGTGCATCGCACGGGAGGACATCTAGTTTTTATAGAGAGGTGCTAATCCCCCCATTCTGACACCCGCCGCCTCCCCTCCATTTTTTTTCCTTTTTTATCCTTTGTTTTACTTTTTATTATTTTTTGTTTTTTATCAATTTTATCTTATTTTATTTTAATATATTTACCATTAATATTCTTTTTTTGTTATTATTAAAATTAATAGTTTCTCATATTTTATATATTATTTTTTGTTAGAAAATAAGATAAACAAAAAATATATATAAAAATAAATTATAAGAAAATATAATATAAAAAATCGACATCACTCAATCTAGCATATCATTTCTGCTTTGAAATATCTATACAAAAAAAATACATTAAAAGCAGTAATTAAAATGAAAAATATAAGACGCAACAAAAGATATTAAAATGACAATCTAATTGGTAGATAGTACAACTATTATGTTAATATAAAAAATTAAAATGACAATTCAGTTTGAAAAGAAAAATCATGAAAATATGTAAAAAATACGTACGAAAGTAAAATTATATTTAAAATAATTATATAAAAAATAAATATATTAAATTAAGATTACAACAAAAATAAAATTTTTATTCGTATTAAGTTGAAAATAAAATTAAAATAATGTATTTTTTTAGTTGACAAGAAAAAACTTAAAAATGTAAAAAAAGGATAAAAATGGTTTTTCCCCCTATTTTGTCAACTTAAGGGTGGTGCTAGTAAAAGGAGGGGGGAATAGCAAACCCCATTTTTATACTCTCCGCCCCATATATATTGTCAACTTTGAATTTCACAAGGATTATGAAATGGTACTGAAAAAGTAAATTACAACCAAACACCTTATAATTCCCATTTTTAAATGAGTAAAAGTCATAAAGATTTTTATATTTTCAAAAATATGGATGCGTATAATTGTACAAGAATACAACAAATGCTACTAAATATAAAAGAAAGACCATATATATGGAACACCGCAAAAAGGAATAATGAACCATATATACGGGATGGGGAGGACTATAACACATTGGTATGTGCTGGTCGAGGTGACGTCTCGAGACGCGCCTCTGAGACGACGCCTTTATCCTTACTGCTGAGACTTACGCCTGGCACCTTTGAGGCGTGCCTTGACTTTGAGGCACGTTTCTCTGAGACGACCCATGAGCCGAACCTCTATTTCATCCGATAGAAAAGGGGCTTTTGAATGGAAAAAAAAGAAAGAGAGAGAGAAAAAAAATTTACCTGAGATCTGCAGATTGATCTGGAAGGAGGCATATGGAGTGGTGGCTGTCTCTTGGTGTAGTATGTTGTGGGTGTGAGAAAAAAGTATGGGTGTGAGGAAAAAATACAATTGAGAAAAATAAGATTGAGAAACATTATGATATTTTAGTAATTTAAAATATCTTTTTTGCCCTTTTAGTAATTCCTATCAATATTATGATATATTCATGGAATTTTCAGATTTATTTTAATTTTAAAGGAGACTTACGCCTCAATGCACCTTGAAGCCTCAAACTCGTTGCGGGCCTTTCAAAACATTAGGTATATGAGTTTGGAATAACGGCTCAATTAGTACATTACAAATTAAATTTGGAAGGTATTGTATTGCCAAATGTTTTAAAAGGTGCAAGGCGAGTTTCAGGCGCTTCGGTCGGACGAGGCGCGCTGTGTAAGCCTCGAGGCGCATTGAGGACGAGTTTGAGGGGGTTTTGAGGCGAGGCGCAAGTCTCGGGGTGCATTGAGGCGTAAGCCTCGATTAAAATTTAAAAAAATCTAAAAATCTCATGAAAATATCACAATATTGATAGGAATTACTAAAAGGGCAAAAGGAATATTTCAAATTACTAAACTATCATAGTGTTGACTCATATAAATTAATTGCTTTGTTGCTTTTCAAAATATTAAATACGTTTAAGTAACTACAATTAGTTAGGTCATAAATTTAATTTTGTCAATTGTATTTTATTTTTCTATAATAAAATCATTATATATATAAAATAGATTTTTATATAAAATAAATTACAATTTGTCCCAAATTTTAAATAAATTTTATCGTTTATTCATTTTTTATTACTTTTTAAGATATTAAAATTAAATACAATTTAATAAGTAACTCTGGTTAGAATTATATCATAAGTTTCCTGCTAAGTGCTTTCTTACTTCTCTAATAAGCAGCACCTCATTTTATAAATAATAGAGACACTAAGGTTAATTAGGTCATTAAGGACTTCATAACAAAACTCTATTCTTTCTCAATTCTATTTTTTGTCTCACACCCACACCACACTGCACCAGGAGACGGCGGACACCTCCAGGTCTTCTCCCATCTCAATCTACCAATCTCAAGTAAGTTTCTGTTCTCATTATCTTTTTCTAAAGCCTCGTTCCTTCTGAATGAAATAGAAGTCGCCTCAGCGCGCCTCAGAGGCGTAAGCCTCAGCAGTAGAGGTAGAGGTGCCGCCTCAGAGACGGTTTTCTGCAGCCTCGCCTCAAGGCGCGCCACGAGGCGTGTGCCTCGACCATTTTTCCTCGAGGCGTGCGCCTCGACCATTTTTTAAAACATTGGTATCGCCCCTTAAATCCTTAATAATTTACAATTTAATAAGTAACTCTGGTGAGAATTATATCATAAGTTTCCTACTATCTGCTTTCTTACTTCTCTAATAAGCAGCACCTCATTTTATAAATAATAGAGACAATAAGGTTAATTAGGTCATTAAGGACTTCATAACAAAACTCTATTCTTCCTCAATCCTATTTTTTTCTCACACCCACACCACACTGCACCAAGAGACGGCGGACACCTCCAGGTCTTCTCCCATCTCAATCTACTAATCTCAAGTAAGTTTCTGTTCTCTTTTTCTTTTTCTAAACCCTCGTTCCTTATGAATGAAATAGAAGTCGCCTCAGCGCGCCTCAGAGGCGTAAGCCTCAGCAGTAGAGGTAGAGGTGCCGCCTCAGAGACGGTTTTCTGCAGCCTCGCCTCAAGGCGCGCCACGAGGCGTGTGCCTCGACCATTTTTCCTCAAGGCGTGCGCCTCGACCATTTTTTAAAACATTGGTATCGCCCCTTAAATCCTTAATAATTTCGGATATAACATAAATTTGGCCTATCAACTAGAACAGAAAGATGAGTAAGCGAAGTTTTGGAAGTACTTTATACTACTATATAGTAATATTAATATAGGTATTCTACTAAATTTAATAGTAATTCTATAATTATTCACTTTATTAAAAGGTTACTGCTTTTTATTCAGAAATTTTTAAAATTTTTGCTCCAGGGTAGATCTCTTGTAAGGGAATTCAGAAATGAAGTGATATGTTTGATCTTATCACCTGTTTGTTGGAATTGGTTGTGAGTAGTTCAAATCTTGTGTGTCTTAAAGGAAAAAGAGTTTGTTGTTGTTTTGTCAATGAAAAGTTGTTATTTTCTGGCTACTGCAACGGTTAAAGCTACTTTAAGAGTCCTTACCTCATGCACATTGCAGGTTAGCCTCTGCTATTATATGACAGTTGTATAAAATGAGAAAACGAAGTTAGAAATAGAATTATTGAGTTGAAATTATTTTCTTTATACATTTTGCATTCTTTCTTTGCTAGGGTTATCAAAATCCATTTTGGCCTATTGGTGGAGGTAATGATATGACTAGTGGTACCTCATCCGCAACAAGCAATTCAACACAAGTAGCACCGAGCACACATGGTCTTAATTCTCCGTGGGGTACTTGGCGGATTATCAAAATCCATTTGTGGAATTGTTTTTTTATAATATGTTGAACTCTTTTGTATGTTTTTTATGCTACGTGAAACTAGTTTGTAGAACTATTTTGTATGTTATTTTGTTCTCTAGATGATCAAATATATTGTCCATGTAATGCAACTATTTTGTTCTCTAAATGATCAACTATCTTGTCCATGTAGAACTATTTTGTAAGTTAGTTAGCCACATGTGTTGGAGCGATCATCATATATTATTTTGCAAAATAACATTGTCTTACATAGTATGGCAAATACAATTGTCTTACATACCATGACAAAACCCTATGGATATTGTTCACTAGAGAGAAGTTGTTTGCTATGGTAGAGTGTCCCGAAGGGCACAAAGTTTCAGTTGCGGCTTACTACCTGGGTAAGAGCGCTCATTCATGGTGGTTATCGTTGAAGCCCACCGGCGGATCATGTACTTGGGATCAATTCAAGACTCTCATGATGGAGAGGTATTATCCGGCCCCACTTAGAGAGGCCAAGTTATCAGAATTACTCACTCCCAACCCCTCAGTAGATGAGGATGTTCTCGCCATCGCCGAGAAATTTCAGGAACTTCTTCCTTTCGCCTCATCTATTATTCACTCTGAGGCGGACAAGATCAAGTATTTCAGCAAGAGGCTGAAACCCCGTATGCGGATGCAGTTACTTAATCACAATTGCACCACTCTGGCCGAATTCATCGAGAAAGCTCTTACTTATGAGCTTACTGCTAAGGAGATTGCTAAGCAGCAACCTTTATCTGCTAGCAAGAAATCAAAGAATCGTAATCAGTCTGAAGGCGGTCAGGCAACCTTCAAGAAGCCTCGTGCGGGCTCTACTTTCTCTGAGCGACCTCTTGTGGCGCCCAAACCCGCGGAATCACAGTCCCGAGCGGCTAGTTCGGCCATCACCTGTTTCAACTATGGGGAACATGGTCATGTTAGCACCAAGTGTCCGAGGCAGACTATCATATGCCATAACTGTGGGGTTGCTGGGCACAAGGCCCGTTTTTGCCGAAGGGACTTCAAACCTACTCCGGCGTCATCTCAGGGCCCGAAGCAGTCAGCTATTCATAATCAGGCCACTCAGTCTGCGTCGTTCAAGACGACAGGAGCGAACAAAGGCAGAGCAAAAAGCTATCAGACAGGAGCGTCCGGTTCGGGGGTCGGCAAGCCCCGAATTTATGAGATGAATAAGACTGACGATCGGGAGGCCCAGATGATCTCAGGTACACTCGATATTCTATCTCAACCTGCGTGTACCCTTTTTGACACTGGTGCATCGCATTCATTCATTTCTGAGTCATGTTTGAGTAGACTACGTCTGGGTAGTGCTACTAGTTGTGAGCCATATGTCATTGATCTACCTGATGGTAGATGAATTATCAGGAATCGTGAGATTAAGAATTGTCCGATTCAACTTCATGGCCGTGATTGGTTAGCAGACCTGATCATGGTAGATTTACCGAGGGACGACGTCATCTTGGGTATTGATTGGATGGATCGTCACGATGCCATCATTAGTGTCCGTAAGCGTATGGTCACTATCCTTTCAGACGATGGGGTCGAATGTGTTTTTCAGGGAGGTAGTCCCAGTTGTTCCGGGAGAGTCATCAACTTAATGAAAGCAGTGAAATTACTCAGTCAGGAGTGTGTTGGTTATTGGTGCTATATGACCAAGACCGAGAAATCATCAATAAAGTTGGCGGATATTCCGGTAGTGAGAGAATATGCCGATGTTTTTCCAGACGAGTTACCTGGTTTGCCTCCACATCGATATGTGGAATTCACGATTGAGTTGGAGCTTGGTACGTCTCCAATATCGAAGGCACCGTATCGGATGGCCCCGACCGAAATGCAGGAGTTGAAGAATCAATTGGAGGATTTGACCGAGAAAGGTTATATCCGACCAAGTGCGTCCCCATGGGGAGCACCAGTGTTATTTTTCAAGAAGAATGACGGTTCATTTCGTTTGTGTATTAAAAATCGGCTAAGTATAAATCTCAGACAAGCTCATATCATAGAAGTCCTGGTCAACTCAACTGATCAGAGAAGGTTGACCACAGACGACTTATCATCAGATATCGGTCTGAAGAAAGAGATTCATCAGAGAAGTTTGATCAAACTACAGTCAAGTGATCAGACGAGTCAAGTCAACTGAAGTTTGACCATCAGATAAGATAAGTTCATCAGGTCAGAAGAATTCAGATCAGAGAAGATCAATCGGGACAGAGAACTCCATCTCAGAGAAGTTACTTTAGAGAAGTCCGACATCAGATAAGGATGACTGTATAAGATCAGATAAATGATCAGCCAAGTAATACAGTCCACGTCAGCCTGCGTTGAAAAGTCAATAATCACGGAAAGTCACATGCGGGCGATAAGAGACAGACTGGAGAGATTCCTAGAAAGCAAATGAATTAATTATTCATTCAGACCCACCACTGAAGACTTTAATCATATTATAATCTAAAGTTTCGCCGCCATAACGTGAAAGTCTTCACAACGGTCGGGAATAGATTAAAATAAGGGAATCCACCCTTGCAACATTCGGAAAGAAAAACAAAGAAGTCTATTTCTCCAACGGATGGATTTGATAGAGGAATTGCAACGGCTATGAAGGAATCTCAAAGATATACATCTATAAATGCCTGAAGATTGGAATTGAGCAAAGTACGATGCGAACAATGTAACACCCCAAAATCCTATTGGGTTATTACAGTGCCGTGGACCCCACGCCAGGAGATCCACCAGGCGGACATGACTAAAATACATTAAATTACACAATAAGGGAAAATCATAGTCCCTTCCATGACATCCGACACAATATTCTGATAAGGAATTTCAACGACAAAGGTGGCCTACATGGCCAAAAATGAAATATAACATCCACGAACATCTGTTCGGGTAATACAACACGACAATAACTGACAAGACTGTAGTACACTCCAACTGACTGACCGACAATGAACAACTCGGACTAGTATCGCTCGAATGCCTCGTCGCCATCGTCATGCCCCTGTGTCTCAACTCTCTCCTCGCAAGCACCTAAAACATGAAAACATATTCCGCCCCACGGGTCACCATCCAGATAATGAACATCAAATACATGTATAACATGATATGTATCCAAAGGCGTAATGAAACAGTACAATGATAATAATAATACGAGATGCTCACAAACCAAGGTAAGAACCGAGCATTCGCGAAATACTATGCCCACGGCATACTATTAATACATTCGACGAGGTTAGAACATAAGTGCCCAACGGCGAATCATAATCACGAATACCACAATGAATTACACGACATGAACCAAACCGTAATCGAATTAATTATGAATCACAATGCCCGAAGGCTCCAATGAAATTACCAGGACAATAATAAAGGCTTGAAAGCCACTCAGCCGAAGCTGTCAAATTATCACAATCACATGAAGCCAAAACAGCCCGCAGCTATTATTAATTAGGGCCAAAGCCACGGCATGAAGCCGTATCACCATTAGGGCCGAAGCTACGGCACGAAGCCGTATCACAATTAGGGCCGAAGCCACGGCATCCAGCCGTATCACAATTAGGGTCGAAACCACGGCATCCAGTCGTATCACAATTAGGGCCGAAGCCACGGCATCCAGCCGTATCACAATTAGGGCCGAAGCCACGGCATGAAGCCGTATCATAATTAGGGCCGAAGCCACAGCATCCAGTCGTATCACAACTAGGGCCGAAGCAACGGCATCCAGCCGTATCACAATTAGGGCCGAAGCCACGGCATCCAGCCGTATCACAATTAGGGCCGAAGCCACGGCATCCAGCCGTATCACAATTAAGGCCGAAGCCACGGCATCCAGCCGTATCACAATTAGGGATAGTGTGCTGCCTTGAGTCGGCCAACACGATGACAGTAACACACGGATAGGCACCGTCCTCGACAGTCCCAATTCAACACCTCGATTGCCTTAGGATGGCCAACCGATAACAATGATGCAGCGGATGATTCCATGAATGATTGAGCGCTTCGATTCGCTTAGAATGGCCAATTGATACGAATGATACGATGAATGATTTAATACCTCGATTGCCTTAGAACGGTCAATCGATAACAATGATATGGTGAATGATTGAACATTTCGATTTGCCTGAGAACGGCCAATCGATGACAATGATACGAAGGATGCCTCGGCACCTTTAATCGGTGACCGACGACGAAGATGAGAAATGATTACGTCAATGCCTTTAATCGGCCAATACGGTTTTAAGGATAACCCCAACATGAATAACTATGATCTGAACGATGTCTCAATATTAAGAACAATCGATGCATCGATACCGCGAACCGGCTATCGACAATGACATTAATAACGAGTATCACAATGCCTTGAATCGGCCATTAACGGACAATAATAAACATTTGGCATAATTGCCAAAAGGTATCGTATCTCTTAATATCAATGAATTCATGAAGAGACTAAGTCTCGGAATGATACAACACATTCATACACATACATGATGACATTAATCTCATTGACTAGTACAAGTATAAAACTTGCCTCAAACCGAAGGCGAGAAGGTACTTCCACGATCAACGTCCTTAATGAAATTATCGGACGCTCGAACAACCTTGAATAATACAATTACCAACAATCCGATCAATATACGAATCAAACATGAATATAACGAACTCAAAACGTCGATACGGTTAAACCAAGTTCATTGAGGCATTATATCGAACACTTTGTGGCCAACTTCGATTGTTTATAACCAAACCTCAAAAATACCAACATCAAATCCCCAAGAAGTGTTTCAAACCAACAAAACATCTTCAATACGATCAATAATCCATTATTAATATCCAAAATCGTGATTACAACAACGATTAATCGAAAACCCCCAAATCCAACTCAATATTCAAAGTGTTCTTGAATAATCCTTCAATAATCCAATGAATCATCAAACATATCCATAATCATGCGTATATCACTTCATACAACATGATCTTAACATCCAAAACATCATATCTCAACACAAAATCGAAATCCAAGATGTTGAAGAAATTACCTCTTGAAGATCCAAGCACTTTAATCCGATGAAATCGCGTTAGATCGACAATCCGAGCTTCACAACCGAATGAAAATGATGAAAAATGAATACTCAAGTGATTGATGTTGAATATCTCCCTCAAGCCTTCTCTCTCGGGTGAGTTGAAGAAGAATGGAAGAAATGAGTTGAAATCGCAGAAAAACGCAATTATAGCTGTCGCTCTGTGTGCCGCGGCACAGACAAGTGTGCCGCAGCCCACGGCCACAAAAACGCCCAAGATCGTCTTAGTGCCGCGGCAGCCGAAGTGTGCCGCGGCACAGTGCTGATCCTCCAAGACCAAAAAGGCACATCGTGCAGTCTTAGCTATTTCGACCATAACTCCTTCGTCCGGACTCCGATTGACTCACCGTTTGAACCATTGGAAATCTAACTCGATGCTCTATAATATTGCAAAGATTCAGAATTTTTGGAGTTTCCAAAAATTAATGGTGAATTAACAAAGTCGAACTCAAACGCAGAAAAGTCGATAAAGAACACGGAATTCAACAGAACGACACCGAGATGAACTCGGATGACAAAAAGTGTAGAATTAATCATTCTCGGAATGACGAAAAGGTAACAATAGAGTCGCTAAGATGGACTTCCGCCAAAAAAATAAAATTACCGAAAGAAATTACTGAATGATAATGACTGAATTACAACCGGGTATTACATACCTCCCCCCTTAAAAAGAGTTTTGTCCCCGAAACTAAGGGTAGACAGCTCGGGATATGAACTATCCATCATGATCTGAAAACAAAAATGCCCAAATAGTTCTCGGGACCAAATCAAACGCACGCCCAAGTCCCCAAGACTTGACGTCTCGGATCACAGTGAACGATTTCCCAAATTATCACGAAGTCTTGAGTACAAAGTCAAAGGGACGAATTCTCAACAAATCATCCAAATCTCAAGATTATCGAATATGATCATAATAAAATAGATCAACAATAAATGATCCACAGTCATGATACATTAATACGGATAGATTTATACAGTCATCCGAAAGACAAGGCTACATTTCAAATGTACCCAACATCGATATCCTTCCATATCATCAATCTACTCTATCTCAACGATTTAAGGTAGACCCCAAATCTGAACTCACCGCACAATATGATCCCGGAAGGTCACAAGAACAAAATGATCACAATGAATGATAATGAATCGAAATCCCACAAGGATTAAGAATGACTCACCGAGGTGATTTAATAAATTAATGAGTGATAGCTCCATGAAGTGATTGGAACCGTCGTTCCTCGTGAATTGAATGATTAATCGATAATTATGAGTCCCAACATGATTGATATATATAATGAATGAATTATATGAATGAATGAACGACAATGAAATGAATGATTAACCCATTAACGAACAAGAATTAACTTGTTCAAACCGGTGATGAATGTCCTTACCTCTGGCCCTCGAGGCCTGATAGGGTCCTTTGAATGATGCACGGGATGGAGTAACGAAGTCTCTCGAGGCCCTTGAGCTCTTTTGAGATTTACTGGCACTAGAACTCCTGCAGTATTTATGCCGGTGTCCCTGCCTCCCACACGTAAAAACAAACAATAGCCGGCACCGTACACCGGTACTAACGTGACTCTTGAATCACTTAAAGCAAACAAGTCGAACTCGTCGCCCGAGAGAAAGATGCTATCCCAAAGACGAAGACGACTAGAAAACGACTTGGACGTCGGAGCCCGATGTCCTCCTCGAACGAGCCGGCATTCTAGTCCTCTCACCCAAGAAATCAAGGATGCTTCGAGTAAGCTCCTTGATCAAAAGCTATGCTCCAAGAGCCTTCCCGATGAATTCGCTAAGTGAACTACAATTGTGATTGAACAACCGCATCCTCAATCATGGATTTAGCCTCTTGCTAAAATATTTGATCTTATCCGCCTCAAGACGGATAATCGACGAAGCAAATCAAGTAGTCCCTGAAACTTCTCAGCAATGACAATAACACCCTCGTCCTCGACGGGTTCGGGGTTCAAAACCTCTGACAACTTGGCTTCACGAAGTGGAGCCGGATAATACCTCTCTAACATGAGGGTCTTGAACTCACTCCAACCACAATCGCGATCGGTGGGTTTCACAGAAAGCCACCACGAATAAGCACCCTTAATCAAGTAATAAGCCGCTACTGCCACTTTACTCTCTTCCAGACACTGAACCATGTCGAAGAGTTTATCAAAATGCTCAAGCCAATGAACAATATCAGCTGGTTCTGACGAACCCTCAAAAGTAGGCGGCCTCTGACGAGAGATATCGCCAACAATCTGATTCACTACTCCAGTCTGTCCATGAAACGGAACCTGGAATTCCTGTTGCGGTGGACCACGTACCATCGAGGTCTGCATGGTCTCCACTATCCGCGTCATATGAGTCATCTGGGCCATCATGCCCTACATAAATATGAATGGGTCAACCCGAACATCTTCCGAGTGAGCAGCTTCTCGGTTACGACTCCCTGACGGTGAATGATTATCTGATAGTGAATGAGTAGCAAATCTATCTGATGAATACATGCTAACCCTTGCCTCCGCGTGGGCGTTCATACGAGATCCCGGGTTCTGGTCCGTACCGCGGCCTCTTCCCCTGTGTCCCCGGACAGCTCTATCCATACTGGAGCAGGAAAGCCACATGATAATTATAGAACCCGCATGAATATCGCATTATGATTACGAGACGGAATGATAACAATGAGCATACACGCTCTAACACAATGAATGCATTAATAATGTAATAAAACGATCGTCGACAAGATGCCGGAATACGATAAGATCGCATGAAAGATCAAGTGAGGTGACAAGACTATCTGATGAAATTTCTGAAATGATTACCTTGAACAAGTTAACAAGGTTGAAAATTTGATTCACAAGCTCAGCAACTGAACCGTGAGATGAACTGGATGGTTAATGAATTAATTGAACAATGAGATTGACTGAGTGATAATGAATTAACTGAGCGATGAGATTGACTGAGTGATGAATGAATCAACTGAGCGATGAGATTAACTGAGTGATGAATGAATTGACTGAACAATGAGATTGACTGAGTGATGAATAAATTGACTGAATGATGAATGAATTAACTGAGTGATGAATGATATTGAATGAGTGATGAATGAATTAACTGAGTGATGAATGAATTAACTGAGTGATGAATGAATTATCTGAGTAAGGATATTGACTGAGTGATGAATGAATTAACTGAGTGATGAATGAATTATCTGAGTAAGGATATTGACTGAGTGATGAATGAATTAACTGAGTGATGAATGAATTATCTGAGTAATGATATTGACTGAGTGATGAATGAATTAACTGAGTAATGATATTGACTGAGTGATGAATGAATTAACTGAGTGATGAAATCAAAATGATGATTGAGGATTATTAACTGATGAATGAGTTGATCCTTAATGCTTACAAAAGTCACACGTGTTCCAAAACAATTAGTCATGAATCATTCATAACACTAATATCACATATATGTTTCAACAAACATGAACAATTAATGACATGATGAATGTATGAACATAAAGAGAATCGAGTCCTTACACAGGTCATACGAAGCTTCGAGGTCTTACGATACTAGTCCCAACTGAAGACGACTCGATGAATGAATGACTTGTGCAGTCGTACTAATATTACGACTCACAAAACCCGACTGTCCAGATCGTCATAACCTGACACTCCCACTACTACCGCATCGGTAGAGCCACATAACTCACATATCAGGGTATCTCACAACCCAAAATCTCTGATACCATCTTCTGTAACACCCCAAAATCCTATTGGGTTATTACAGTGCCGTGGACCCCACGCCAGGAGATCCACCAGGCGGACATGACTAAAATACATTAAATTACACAATAAGGGAAAATCATAGTCCCTTCCATGACATCCGACACAATATTCCGATAAAGAATTTCAACGACAAAGGTGGCCTACATGGCCAAAAATGAAATATAACATCCACGAACATCTGTTCGGGTAATACAACACGACAATAACTGACAAGACTGTAGTACACTCCAACTGACTGACCGACAATGAACAACTCGGACTAGTATCGCTCGAATGCCTCGTCGCCATCGTCATGCCCCTGTGTCTCAACTCTCTCCTCGCAAGCACCTAAAACATGAAAACATGTTCCGCCCCCACGGGGTCAGTCATCCAGATAATGAACATCAAATACATGTATAACATGATATGTATCCAAAGGCAGAATGAAACGGTACAATGATAATAATAATACGAGATGCTCACAAACCAAGGTAAGAACCGAGCATTCGCGAAATACTATGCCCACGGCATACTATTAATACCTGTTCGACAGGTTAGAACATAAGTGCCCAACGGCGAATCATAATCACAGAATACCACAATGAATTACACGACATGAACCAAACCAGAACTGAATTAATTATGAATCACAATGCCCGAAGGCTCCAATGAAATTACCAGGACAATAATAAAGGCTTGAAATCCACTCAGCCGAAGCTGTCAAATTATCACAATCACATGAAGCCAAAACAGCCCGCAGCTGTTATTGATTAGGGCCGAAGCCACGGCACGAAGCCGTATCACCATTAGGGCCGAAGCTACGGCACGAAGCCGTATCAAAATTAGGGCCGAAGTTACGGCATCCAGCCGTATCACAATTAGGGCCGAAGCCACGGCATCCAACCGTATCACAATTAGGGCCGAAGCCACGGCATCCAACCGTATCACAATTAGGGTCGAAGCCACGACATGAAGCCGTATCACAATTAGGGCCGAAGCCACGGCATCCAGCCGTATCACAATTAGGGCCGAAGCCACGGCATCCAGCCGTATCACAATTAGGGCCGAAGCCACGACATCCAGCCGTATCACAATTAGGGATAGTGTGCTACCTTGAGTCGGCCAACACGATGACAGTAACACACGGATAGGCACCGTCCTCGACAGTCCCAATTCAACACCTCGATTGCCTTAGGATGGCCAACCGATAACAATGATGCAGCGGATGATTCCATGAATGATTGAGCGCTTCGATTGGCTTAGAATGGCCAATTGATACGAATGATACGATGAATGATTTAATACCTCAATTGCCTTAGAACGGTCAATCGATAATAATGATATGGTGAATGATTGAACATTTCGATTTGCCTGAGAAAGGCCAATCGATGACAATGATACGAAGGATGCCTCGGCACCTTTAATCGGTGACCGACGACGAAGATGAGAAATGATTACGTCAATGCCTTTAATCGGCCAATACGGTTTTAAGGATAACCCCAACATGAATAACTATGATCTGAACGATGTCTCAATATTAAGAACAATCGATGCATCGATACCGAGAACCGGCTATCGACAATGACATTAATAACGAGTATCACAATGCCTTGAATCGGCCATTAACGGACAATAATAAACATTTGGCATAATTGCCGAAAGGTATCGTATCGAACGATCTCTTAATATCAATGAATTCATGAAGAGACTAAGTCTCGGAATGATACAACACATTCATACACATACATGATGACATTAATCTCATTGACTAGTACAAGTATAAAACTTGCCTCAAACCGAAGGCGAGAAGGTACTTCCACGATCAACGTCCTTAATGAAATTATCGGCCGCTCGAACAACCTTGAATAATACAATTACCAACAATCCGATCAATATACGAATCAAACATGAATATAACGAACTCAAAACGTCGATACGGTTAAACCAAGTTCATTGAGGCATTATATCGAACACTTTGTGGCCAACTTCGATTGTTTATAACCAAACCTCAAAAATACCAACATCAAATCCCCAAGAAGTGTTTCAAACCAACAAAACATCTTCAATACGATCAATAATCCAATATGAATATCTAAAATCGTGATTACAACAACGATTAATCGAAAACCCCCAAATCCAACTCAATATTCAAAGTGTTCTTGAATAATCCTTCAATAATCCAATGAATCATCAAACATATCCATAATCATACGTATATCACTTCATACAACATGATCTTAACATCCAAAACATCATATCTCAACACAAAATCGAAATCCAAGATGTTGAAGAAATTACCTCTTGAAGATCCAAGCACTTTAATCCGATGAAATCGCGTTAGATCGACAATCCGAGCTTCACAACCGAATGAAAATGATGAAAAATGAATACTCAAGTGATTGATGATGAATATCTCCCCTCTCAAGCCTTCTCTCTCGGGTGAGTTGAAGAAGAATGGAAGAAATGAGTTGAAATCGCAGAAAAAACGCAATTATAGCGCTGGCTGCTCTGTGTGCCGCGGCACAGGACAAGTGTGCCGCGGCCCACGGCCACAAAAAACTGCCCAAGATCAAGCTTAGTTCCGCGGCACGAAGTGTGCCGCAAAGACACGGCATACCCACTCGAGCACCAAAAAGGCACATCGTGCAGTCTTAGCTATTTCGACCATAACTCCTTCGTCCGGACTCCGATTGACTCAACGTTTGAACCATTGGAAAGCTAACTCGATGCTCTATAATATTGCAAAGATTCAGAATTTTTGGAGCTTCCAAAAATTAATGGTGAATTAACAAAGTTGAACTCAAATGCGGAAAAGTCGATTAAGAACACGGAATTCAACAGAACGACACCGAGACGAACTCGGAATGACGAAAAGGTAACAATAGAGTCGCTAAGATGGACTTCCGCCAAAAAAATAAAATTACCGAAAGAAATTACTGAATGATAATGACTGAATTACAACCGGGTATTACAAACAATACTTACAAGCAATCAAAGCAATCAAAACAATCAAAGCGAACAAATAACATCGTGAAGAGCAAGAGTTCAAAAGTTCCTATTTGAAGAAGCTCTTAGTTGGAGAAGACAATCACTCGTGTCTTTAAAACCTGAGTTCGGGAAACTTCACTGGTTGAAGTTCGAGCGACTGCAAAGGCATCCAAGGATCGTAGATCGAGAGGTGCAAGGCAGTCAAAGAGAGTTGCAACAACAAGGAATTCCACTGGTTGGAAGCTATTGTAAATTGGTTGAATCACTGTAATATTTATCACTGGTTGAAAATTATAGTGAATTCATCTCCAACTGGTTTCGAGAAAAGTGGATTAGTAGAGGATTACCCTACCTATGAGACCACTATAACTGCCTGCGTGTTTTACTGCTTTCATCATCATACTTACCTGCTACATACATACTTAGATGTTCCATTGTTGAGTTATTTGTTTTCGTCATCAGCTGACTTCCGCATACATGTCTACAGATGACTTCAAGTCATTTGTACCTATCAGCTGAGAAACTCACCCTTTGTGGAAAAGAGTTCAATAAGTCTATTCACCCCCCTCTAGACATATTCCTGGACGACTTGTGACCTACACGTAGGTGATAACATCAACGAGTTATCCGTCATAAGACTATTTTGAAATCACCACAAGGGTAGGATACAATCTCAGAAACTTCATCCCATAGTTTCAACATAAGCAAGGCTCAACTCATATATGTCTAAATCAAGGTATACCTCAAGTTAGATCATCTCAATCTTCTTAAAGTCATGGTGTTCAGTAATTATGGTAATAATAATATCCATAAACTCACTAACATGCTCATAACACCATTAAGAACATGACTTCCAGTTTGGTGAAGTATCAACAAACAGTACAAGAAAGTTCTCTTATTAGCATATTTATTTGACAATGGCAACTCTATTTCAGCATTTTTAGTCTCCAACTCGAGAACCTTAGACTTCAACAAGCTAATCTCCATTACATACTCTTCTTCTTTATGATGAAAATTGCATAACTCAACTTCATGATTTTTCAGCAACCTCCGTTTTCCTGCAACAAAAATCCCCTACTTGTCATACTCATTTTATAGAAACAATAAGGTAAAAAAAATCACTTTGTACCTTAGGTTGTATGCAAGTCCAGAACCTTCTTCCTGGGTTCTTTTGAGTCCATGAAATCCTAAGTACAACCATCTTTTCACAATTACACACACGGTCAGACCTTGAAGAAGTAGATGAATAGCTGCTTGATGATATTTGAAGAATTGCTGATCCAAGAAAGAAAAATGTTACACCAAATTTACAAATCAAAGTAACTTAATAATCAAACATTTACTCAAACATTTCAGAACTTACTAAAAGTAATCCATACAAGGTAGCAACTGCACATCTTATTAACAACATGTATAATGGGAAAAAAATAAAAATTACAAATCAATTGAGAAAATCACAAAAAAAAACAAAAAAAAAAACAAAAAAAAAATTATAATGGGGAGAAAAAAATGACTGAAAGCATGTATCTTCCCAAAAAAAAACAACACCGATTTAGAGTCCCATAATCTGCAATCAATAAAGTCCGACGAACCCAAAAGAAAATTGACAAAAAATACAAAACCAATTGAGAAAGGGATCTGTACCCGACGCGAGGAGGAGGGAGAAACCCAACGTGCGATCTCACAGGAGCTGAGGGAGGAAACCGACCCGACGCGAGGGTGAAGATTTTTTTTCAGCGAAATCGTGAGAGAGCGAGTGTGAGAAATTGATTTGGGGGAAGAGAGAGAGGAGAGTTACGGTGTAAGAGAGAGAGAGAGAGAGAGAGAGAGAGAGCTGGGGAGATATTTGCAATTTGACCCCTTATTTTTTGCTTAGGTACCCCTAGTGTAAAATAGTGTGTAATGCATTTGTAAGAGTAACATTACCCATTATAAAACATAGGGTCTGACACGTATTCTTTCCTTTTTCTTTCTCCCGAGCGATGCATGGCGTAAAATGTTAAATATTTTATTATATTAATAATATATGATTGAATTTTAATAATATTGTAAAATTATTAGAAAATATACATGATCCAATATACACACATACACATAAACTATTATGTGATTTGCTTTAATTTATAAATCTAAGGACATGTGATAGGAAAACCATCATTTAACTAAGCATAGACATTTATTTTCCATGTAGGACAATATGAGTCTTATATCTAATTTTATCAATAATAAATTAAATTATATTTATTATTGCCAACTTTCATTAAAAGTATCCAACCCATATTCTTGCTACATAAATTTTTTTTATATGATTTGGAATTATTATAATTATTTTATTATTTTACAATCAGAACAAAATAATTCTGAAAAATCAAATAACTGTTGAAGTGCAAAAGTATGAAAATAAACTAAAAATATATATTTTTTCAATATTCCTATATTTTTATATGGTAATATTTTAATCATCTAATATATCATTATTATATTTAAATTACTTTATATATATATATAAATGGATGTCAAATTAAAGGGTACGAAGTAAGAATTAATTTGATATAACTTTTATCAAAAATAAAATTGATACGAAAAAGTTATAATAGTTTAAACTATTAAGTTAAAAATAAAAGGAATAAAATGAGAGGAAATTTTTAAGTGGGAATCAATTTTTTAATACCAAATCATAAAATTGATAAGTTCTATATCCTCATTCATAAAACTATAAGGGTGTGTTCTCTTTGCTGTTTTGAGGTCATTTTCTGTTTTAATTTTCAAAAACACTAAAAACGTGTTCTTTTTATCATTTTGGATAATACATTTTGGAAAATGAAAAAAATATTGTACACAAAACGCAAAATGGCCAAAACCTCGTTTTGAGCGTTTTGTGTGTATTTCAACAAAAAATCTTCAATATGCTCAAAATGCATTTTGAGTTTTTTTTTTGGATTATCCTAATTTGAAACTAAGTCTAAAATAAAGATTTATAAACTTAATATTAATATTATAAAAAAATATTTTGCAATAGAAATTTAACAGAACGCGTTTTCAGCAATTTTGAAAACAAAAATAAAAACAGAAAAATACAAAACATTTTTCAAAATGAAAATACAAAATGAAATACAAACAGAACGCAGCCTAAGTTTTTGGTACCATTTTGATTAAAAAGACTAAAATGTCCTCTCTTTTGTTGTATTGTTGACTTCTCAACTTTTTTTTATTTATTTAATTTAAACTACTTTTCTTCACTTTTTTCTTTTTTACTTTCCTCCTCCGATCGATATTAATGTCCAACAACACAACCATTTTATTTTTGACAAAGGGTCTCTCAAAAAATCTTATAGAAATCACAAGATTGTTCGAAAATAAAAGTTGACGTTGAAATAGGACTTCATTTGTCGTGCTTTTGAGTTCATAAAGAAGGTATGCATCAGTATTTGAACGATGAAAAAAAAATTCCAGATCTGTTCTTACGGACACGATCGCTGCACACGATGGGAAGCCACCGTGTGCAACGATCGTGTGCAACGATCGTGTGCAACGACCTTGACATCGTGCGCAACACTAACGTGTACACGATCGTTTAACACGTTCGTCTACAATCATGTGCAGCGATCGTGTTCATGGACAGAAACTTACACACGATCACTGCACACGGTAGTATACGACCATGTGCATCGGTCGTGTCCAAGGCAGACCGTTTTATAATATTGTTCGCTCATTTTTCTGAATAGTTATTCATCTTTTTTGTAATCAGATGTCGTGGCAGCGTATTTTGATACATCACGGTGGTCATTGGGAGCGATCGACATATGTAGACGGGGACTCCTTTTTTGTCTATATCGACACGAGCGAAGTTAGTCGTGCAAACCTCGTGGGGGTTATCAGAGAGGGTTTGGGTGGTCCAAATGAGTCCGATTACAAATTATGGTACTTGACACACATGGCCAAGGGAAAAAAAGTAAAAGTCCTATTACGGGGCGATACCGAGATACTTCGATTACTAGTAGAATACAAGGAGGATCCTGAGGTCTATGTTGAGAACAGCAGTTCCTCCACTCCCGAGGTTAATATGGGATGTAGCAGCTCGAGAGTAGAGCCCGGCAACATAAATTATGACATGCCTTCCAAAGAGTATCAATACGAGGAAGACGAGGAAGATGAGGAGGTGCATACATCCGAAGATGAAGATTGTTGTAAAGACTTGCTTGAGTCACTATCTGCAGAATTTCTTGCTTGCCCGCCAACCGCCCAAATGGATAGGATTATGAGTCGTCGGAACTTCTCATCCGACCATCAATCTGAGCGAGCATGAGCATCTACAATCAATGCGTAATCGGATCATTCCATTTCCGGACCGGTAGTGCCGGGACTTTGGGTTGGGTCGAGCCTCCACCTGCACGGTCGGCCTAGAGGTGGGGTCCACCTTTAGTTCGAAGACAGAGTTGAGGATAACTGTAGGAATGTATCATTTGAAAAACATGCTACAGTGTATCACTGATCGTTCCGCCGATAAACGTATAGTGTTTGTCTGTAAGAGTGGGCGAAAAAATTGTCAGTTTAGGTTGTGTGCTATTGAGGGTGCAACTATTTGGAGAATTACTAAGTTGACATTGGAGCACAGCTGTCACCCTGATTTGAACCGTGCTTCCGCACGATCGGTCACTTCTGAGGTTGTCGCGCATTATTTTGCTAAAAGATTGACCGGTGAGGGGGTCACTTTGAGGCCAAAGGAGATGATTGCAGAGATGTTTAGGGAGTATGACATTGACATGCTATACAGTTTTGCTCTCCGGACGAGGAATATAGCGATAGAGAATACATATGGCGGCTTTGATGAGTCGTATCAGAGGCTCCCATCTTATCTGTATTTGTTAAAACAGCGTAATCCAGGGACAATTTATGATTTGCAGATGACTCGTGAGGGAGTGTTTTGCCACATGTTCGTTGCACTCGGACAGAGTATTAGGGCATTTGATATGTGCCTTCGACAGGTGATTATAGTTGATGGGACCCACCTGAAGGGAAGGAATAAAGGAACTCTATTTGCGGCCGTCACATTTGACGGGAACGAGCAAGTATTTCCTCTTGTTGTTGGTCTCGGTCCGATAGAGAACGACGAGTCATGGACTTATTTTCTATATAACCTGCGCATATGCTACAATCCGACGGAAGATTTACTGATTGTGAGTGACCAACATAAGAGCATTCAGAATGCTGTTCGAGCCGTCTATCCGAATGCATTCCACGGGTTGTGCTATCACCATCTTGCAAAAAATCTGACCTCCTACGGTGCGCATGCTATAGGACTCTTTAGAACTGCTGCCTACACGCATCGAGAAGAAGTTTTTGAAAACTACTTTTCGAAACTACGTATCGAAAGCCCTAATGGGGCTCACATGCGCCTTTCTGAAATTGGGCCAGAGAGGTGGACTAGGTCGAAGTGTCCGGTACGACGCTATAACTTCTTGACATCCAATGCTGTTGAATGCTTTAATAATCGTATGTTGTGGGCGAGGCGTTTACCTGTTTGCTCTTTACTTGAGATATTTCGCCTAATTATAGAGAATTGGTTTGATGAGAAGCGGCGAGAATCTACATCAAGAGACCATGAGTTGACAATGCACACTTTTGAAAAGCTTTCTAACTCTGTGCAAGCCAGTCTGACTCTTACCGTTCGAGCTACCACCCCACTTGTTTATAAAGTCGAAGAAAACAAAGTTTCTTATGAGGTCGACCTTCGAACATGGACATGTTGTTGTCGTGAGTTTGATTTGGATCAGATTCCATGTCATCATGCCGTTGCCGCTATAAGGTAATTGTCTATGCTGTTGTGTGCACATTGTCATGGCCATTCAATGTTTTTGTCTATGCTGTCGTGTACACGGTCATGGCAGAATGCTTACGATCGTAACCCACGATGGGCACGATCGTAACCCAATGGGCACGATCGTAACCCACGATGGGCACGATCGTAACCCACGATGGGCACGATCGTAACCCACGATGGGCACGATCGTAACCCACGATGGGCACGATCGTTACCCACGATGGGCACGATCGTAACCCACGATGAGCACGATCGTAACCCCACGATCGCCATGATCGTAACCCACGATCGTCGTGATCGTAACCTACGATTGGACACGATCGGCACGATCGTAACCCACGATCGACACGATCGTGTTTTGCCATCGTGTGGAAAACAGGGCTGGTCTGGATTTATCCTACACCTCATCAATATCAAAAATACATTATCCTATAAAACATCCTTGACATAATTGCTTATTGTAACAGGCGCGCCGGCAATGGTTTGTCCGTGTGTGATTTTGTTAGTCGTTATTCCAAGCAACAAGGCCTTAGAGAGACTTATAAGGAGCATATTAGTCCCATCCCACATCCTGATGAGTGGAATGTCACACCGGAGATCTCATCCATCGTTTGCGTACCTCCAGAGGGGGTACGACAAGCCGGCCGACCAAGGATGAGTCGCGCACGGTCCGCTGTTGAAAATTTGCCCGTAGGTGGACGGCCTCAGGTGTGCGGTAGGTGTAAAGGAACCGGCCACAATAGAAAATCTTGCAAAGCATTCATTCCCATAGGTGGTGTGGATTTGAATATCCCTGAAGAAACTCAAGGAATCGATGAACAAACGAGGCAAAGGCGCCGGCAGAAGAAGAGGTGTAGCATTTGCCGTAATGATGACCATGACATAAGGGGATGTCCATACCGTGAAACTTAAATTGCTTATGTATTTTTATATTTTGTGACTTACTAGCAACAATCATGTGCTGATATTTTGATCCTCGATGGACCATGTATTGATTCAGTATTCTGATTATTAGTTGAAATGCATAATTTTGTGTCTATTTTCTTTACCTTTGAATTGAAATTTAAGTGTTCAGTTATGTAAAGCAAATAAAGGTGATTATGGAGCCAAACATTAACCATAACAAAGTAGCTCACTTAAAAGAGCAATAGTTTACAGCAAAGGGATATCCAAAGTATATAACTTTACAAAACAAAATTTAATCACCATCACACAAAAATATCTAATAATAACATAAAAAAACAATCACTTGGATCCCTTTTCCCTCATCTGCTGCTGTATCTTTAGTCTTGTATCACCGTCTTCATGAACTTCCTCTTCTAAAATAACTTCTTTGCTTTTCTTCTCAGAAATCTCCAAATCATTATTATCATCACCATCTAGTATGACTGGAGTGCTCGCAGTGTTTTTAAATAGGTCCTGTTTCATGGAACACATTAATTCGCAATGATAGTCACTACACATACAACAAAATCAAAAAACTTACTCTGAGCATTGAGTATCTTCCTCTCGGCCTAGTTCTGTATGGTGGGTTGGGAGGAGGTATCCTCCTTCTTCTTTTTGGTGGTGGTGTTTCGATTCCTCCTAAATCGCTTTCTCGTAATCGGCCGCTCATTTCGAGTATTTGATTTTAATGGATTTTAACTGATGTTAATTGATTAGGGTTTGTAGTGAAAAGGGGGGCTACGGTACATGTATTTCACTCTCAGTCAATGAAGATGGGTTTATATTGAAAAAAAGGGGGGGACCCACGATGGGATTTTATAATAAAATAATTTGATGTTGACCTTTGCAGTAAATACGATTGTGCACACGATCGCCGCGATCGTGTGTTCCAATCGTGTGACACGTTGGCAACCAGGTGTCACGTTGTCTTTGGTGTCAAATTGGCATTGTATCCACGTATGCACACGATCCTGTACACGGTCGTGTCCACGATGGAACACACGATCGTGTGCACAAGAACATCAAGAATTTTCACTAATTTCTCAAATTACTCGTCAATTTAGGTGTTGTTACTTATATATTAACAATTATTTGTTAACGATACACTTATTTAAAAAGTTATTGATTGAATTAACATAATATATTGCATATCATGTGTCGTCTATCTGTTCTCAGTGTATTAGTTCGTACGGATAAGTTCAGTCATCTGGATGAAATATCTCATATACTAATGAATTACAACGAAATGACAAATAGGAGTTTGTATAAGAAGCTATATAGTAATTAATGTTTGAACAAGCGATGTTTGAATCACAAAACTGTAGGTCACAAGTCGTCCAGGAACAAGTCTAGAGGGGGGGGTGAATAGACTTGTTGAAACTCTTGAACTCTTTTTCACGAAGAGTGAGTTTCTTCAGCTGATAGTCAAACAAATGACTTGGAGTCGTTTGTTCTTGGATATGTGCGGAAGTCAGCTGATGACGAATATAAATTAACTTAATGAAACACTTAACAATGTATGCAGCAGTTAAAGTATGATGCAAGAAACAAGAATAACACAGTGCAATTATAGTGGTCTCGGAGGTGGGGTAATCCTCTACTAATCCACTTTTCTCCAAACCATTGGAGATGAATTCACTATAATTTTCAACCAAAGGATAAATATTACGTTGATTCAAACCACACTACAACAGCCTTCCAACCGGTGGAAATCCGTGCCGTTGTACACACACTTGATCGCCTTGCACCTCTTGATCCTCGATCCTCGGATGCCTTTACGCCTCTTACTTCAACCAAAGAAGTACCCCGTACTCAAGATTATAGACAAGAGTGTGTGTCTTCTCCAACTTAAGAGCTTCCTTAAGTATGAACTTTTAGATCTGCTCTTTTCACGATGCTATTTGATTGCTTGAGATTGCTTGATTGCTTTGATCGCTAGAATGTATGTTCGCACCGGTAGTTGCTCGTTTCAAATCTTCGGATATATAGATCACGATCTCCGAGCTTCTTTCCTTGTAGTCGTTGCAAATCTTTTGAACAAATCCGTCCGTTGGAGGGAGACTTCATTGTTTAATCTTTACGAACGTTGCAAGGCCGGATTCCCATTATTTTATTTTATCTTCCGACTGTTGTGAAGACTTCGCATGTGAGCGCCGAATCTTTTGAATATAAAAGGATTAAAGTCTTCAAGGTGGGTCCGGATGATTTATTTAAATCATATCTCTTGCGGGAATCACTCCAATTTGTCTCTTCACGTTGCATGTGAGCTTTCCGTAATACTTGACTTTTCAACGCATGCCGACGTGGATTTGGAGTACTAGGTCAGTAGTCGAGTAGCGATATGCGACTAACTTCTCTGCAGTAGGTCCTCTCACTGCTCACCGCTTTGTGACTTATCTGGTCAGGTGACTTCCCTGAGGTACCTCGGCTGCAGTCTGGTCAAACTTCTCTGATAAAATTCGTTGACCAGAGCTACTCGGCTGGACTCGGCTGATCTTCTCTGATGAACTAAGCTGTACTTAGTACTTAGTCGTTTTTCAGCCTAACTAATTTTGGCCTACAGAAGATACTCATTTGGTTCTTCTTTACATATTGCCAAGTTTTATACTTAACATATTTTGGCCTATGGAAGATACTCATTTGGTTCTTCCTTACATTTTGCCAAGTAATAAACATTTGATTTTAAATTAATGACATCATCAAAATCTAACAAGTATTCCTAACAAATTCCCCCTATTTTGATGATGGCAAAACTTTTAGTAAGAAATCAAATGACCAAGTCTGCACTTAAGTGCGAGACACAAACTAAAATCAGTCTAATATTGAGACAACTGGAAATTGTCATTCAACAGACTGTTATAAAATTTTCTGACTTATTATTGAAATTTTACAAGAAGGTTTTAAGTACAGAAAATAAAATTACAAGTAAAAGAAATAACTAAAGGGTCATCTGCCTCTTCCTCTGCCTCTTCGAATAGGCTGCTTGGCAGGCTTGAATGGTTTGGCTCCGATTGGTCTTACCTTGACTGGAGCAAGACCATATTTTCTCTTCACAACAAGTGCTGTGAAGTCTTGTTCTTGCTGGGATCTGAATCTGTTCTCAAGACACACTAGCTTGATTTCCCTTTGAAGTGCTAACTCATCAAGTTCACCGTCCATACGGATTGGTGCTTCTTCAGCTCTGAATAAGGGAATCATGGGATAAGCATTTTGTTCTTTAGCGTGCTTCTTCGTAATGTACCCAAAGCTTCGGATGGATTTCTTCCATGAAGTTTATGAAAATTTCTTGTGGGGAGAGTTTGTCATCATGGAGTAGTTCCCAGATGTAATAGTCTCTGATGAACCTCTTCTTTGCAGCTCCCCACATCTCAAGAGCTTCAAATGGAATGAAATCCTCAACAAACCATAGCTCCTTCCCTTCCCATTCAAGAGTGGGTTCAAAGCCGCCTCTAGTCCTTCTTCTTTTTCCTTCAGGCTGGTCAGCCTGATCATCTCGATCTACAGCTTCCTTTCTCTTTAGACTGGAGGGTCCTTCAATCTGAGGGCATCCTGCTTTTTCTTGCTTCTGATTTCTCTTTCTTCCCCGAATCCTTTCTTCCCCTTTTGCCAAAGATCAACCAGGGGTAGTTAATCATTGCTCCATCCTGCTCATCCAATCGACATGCCAAATGACATTCTCGTTGTTGGTAGGGGAGGAGGCCGAGGATCTCTCTCGTAGAAGGGTGTCTATCTTGGCATTTATCGATCAAGGTCGAGTGACTGAGTTGATAGCAGCTCTCAATAGTGTCTCGACGATTTGCTTGATCACTCGGTCATGGTAGGGGATAATCGAGCTGATGGAGAGTGCTCTCCGATCCTTCGCAAGGGAACCACTAGATCGCAGCTCGGTCTGCACTGGTAGGTCGAGTGGGTTTTCTCCGGGGTCCCCGACCTGAGTCTTGACCAGCTCTGCCTAGGTAGTGTACTGCGGCAGTACCACAATCCTATCTGCAGCTTCGTGAGTAGGCTCTGGCTCCGGATCTTGTTCTGGCTCCTTGTCTCCTTCTCTCTCTTCCTCTTTCCCTTCTTCCTCCTTTTCTCCAGAGTTTTCTTTTTCTTCTTCTTCATCTTTTTCTTTTTCATTTTCCTTCTCTGCTCCTTCTGCCCCTGCTTCTCCTCCATCATCATTATCATCATTCTGATCATCATCCTTCTCTTTCTTTTCTCCTTCATCATCCGCATCCTCCTTTTCTTCATCATCTTTTTCTTGATCGACTTCTTCTCCTTCTTCTTCATCTCCTTCATCAGCCACTTCTACTGTCTTCTCAATCTCCTCTGGCTGTTTTTCAACTGGTATATTTTCTTCTGATTTTCTCTCTTCTTCATCTTCTTCAGCCACCAAATCAATAATTTCATTATTTCCATCTACTTCTTCAATCCTTATCTCCTTTTCAACTTCCTCCTCCTCCTCTTCTCCAAAAACACCATCAAAAATGCTGAGCATGATAGAATGGATAAAGTGGTCCATGTTTGTTTTAAAATGTGACATGAACCATTTATCCTGGAGGATTAAAGCCAAATCTGATTCTTTGCAAAATTCAATCAGAACCTCCTCAGTGGCTTGGGGATATTCCCAACCACTAGTTGCAATGAAAGTTTGAAGATTTGTAAAAGGCATGGTTTTGAAAGATTTCCACTCTTTAAAAATATGTACAAAAGAGTGTTTTTCTGCTTGTGGTTTAACAAGCTGGAGTTGTTCAATAGAAAGATTGAAGGTATTATTTTCTAACAAGTTAAAAGTGTAGTCAGCTTCAGGAATAGAAATTATTAGACCTGCTTCCTCTTCTTCGGATATGTAGACTGGAGGTGTGATAACAGGTACAATCCGAGTTTCGGTGGTGTGCAGTGCAGTGTGTCTTCGTGATGAACCGGTGACCGAATCGATGGGCCGGTATGGTGCCTGATCGCTTCTCTCGCCGAACTGCAGCCTTCCTTGGCCTCTTAGGAGAGGGTTCGGTGATGACTGCAGTTAGAGGGTCCTTCGGGCCGGGTCCCGTCTCTTGAATCTCGATAGCAATTGGTGTATCGTCGGACTCGTTCGACTCGACTCAGCCTTCCGATCTCACCGCAGTCTGTCCGATTCCTCTGATAAATCGTATCTTGGATATGACCTTGAGTCCGGCAGCTCCTTCAACAACTGAGCTGCTTTCCCAGTGCCTCCGACTATCTTCTTGTCATGGTCCATATGACCAAGCCTCTTATTTGGGTGGAAAGGGTCAATGTTTCCCTTAGCCACTCCGGTCTTCTCCAAAAACCAACTAAGATGCATTCCGAACGCCAACTTAGTTTTGAACTTCTTCTCATCGTCGAGCCACTCGACCTTGTTCACCTCGCGCACAAGTTGCCTGAAAATATAGTCCGCCCAATCGACTTCCTCTTCCTGAATCAACGCACCCAACACCATAAATTTTGACGATGACAGTTGGTCATAGCTGCCCGCCATCCCCATGACTATCTTGTTGGTAATATCCAACGCAACACGATAAATCCTTTTCAATTCATTCCTCTTGGCTGTATATTTCAATTTCTCTGGGATATTTTCGACTTTAATCGTTTTCCAGGTTTCGGCGGCTGATTGTTTGAGCGCTTCGACCGCCAAACCACGATGCTTCATCCCGAATACAGAACGAATCTTCTCTCGATCTATCCTGATAGGAACTCCGCCGATTGTGCTGTTAATCCCGTGTTGAATCAGATAAGCATTGCGATAAAATTCAACGACATCTTCCTTGAACAGATGTTGCGGGTTGATGTCGAGAAATGGGTAGATCCCATTCAGCTTCATTGCCCAGATCAAATTGAGCATGTCGAAGTCCTCCAGGTTTGCTTCGAGTAAACCTTCAAAGTCGACAACCATGGAGAAAATGACCTGGTCCTTCACCGCCTTCAGATTCACTCCTTCGAAAGATGCCATTTCTGCAAATAGAGGATTTTTTAGTGTATATTTTTGCTCTGTAAATTCTAGGGTTTCTGTAAGCGTAAAGAGTAAAGTGAAAGGTCTTATTTCCTTATAAAGAAGATGAAAAGACGTTTGTATTAGTTTATTATATATTTGAACGGTGGTACGCCTTTTGATATTCTTTTGAATTTCAAATTTGAATCGGTGGCCTAATTTAAAATTCGACGGTTGATTCTGATTGGCCATCGTAGAGGTTAATTAAATAGGCGTTTGACGCGTGTATTAAAATTGCCACTTGGCTTATAAAAATGTATATTTAAATGCCATTACGTTAGTCAAAATAATATTATAAATGTGGCGTATATTAATTAAAAATAGAGGTCGCTTTAGAAAACTTAGTCGGGTCTCGATTTGTCGATTGACCACTCGCAATGTGAGTTGCCTTCGCCCGGTATTCTCGAATGACTTAGTTGCTTCGTGCGGCCTTCGTCTTTTTCGCTTTGCATCGCCTAGGGCCGATTCGAGGGTCCGTCCTTCCTTTAACTTGCTTCAGAACTAGATTCCCAATCTAGTAATCCAAGGTCTCTGCTCAGCTCTAGGAACCTTTCTTCTGGCAAGGGTTTAGTGAAGATGTCAGCTATTTGGTAGTCTGTGCTGACTCTTTCAACTCTAACCCTTTTGTTAAGCACATGGTCTCTAATGAAATGATGCTTAACGTCAATGTGCTTCGTCCTTGAATGCAAAACCGGATTGTTGGTTATTGCAATAGCACTATTGTTGTCACACCAAATAGGAACTTCGTTGGCAATTATATTATAGTCCCTTAACTGTTGTCTGATCCATAGAATCTGTGCACAACAGCTACCTTCAGCTAGGTATTCTGACTCTGTAGTGGAGATAGAGTTAGATACCTTCTTCTTGCTAAACCAGGATATCAGTCTGGTTCCTAGGAATTGACACGTTCCACTAGTGCTCTTCCTGTTGATTTTGCATCCGGCGAAATCCGCATCTGAGTATCCTGATAGCTCGAAGTTGTCATCCTTGGGATACCATAGTCCAACATTAATTGTAGACTTTAGGTACTTAATTATTCTCTTGGCTGCATCTAGGTGTGATTGCTTCGGCTTGGACTGGAATCTTGCACAAACTCCAACGGCATATGATATGTCTGGCCTGCTTGCAGTGAGGTACAGAAGAGATCCGATGAGTCCTCTGTAGTGGGTTGAGTCCACTGATATGCCTGCCTCGTCTGCATCCAGGTGAGTACTTGTGCTCATTGGAATTCTTGCGGGTTTGGCTGATTCCATTCCATATCTCTTGATAAGATCTCTGGTATACTTTGCTTGGTTGATGAAAATTGTTGGGTACCAAATCGGATATTTGCGCCGTTTTATGCGGAAGCGAAAATAAATTGCGGAAAATAAATCACACAAGGATTTATAGAGGTTCGGCTATTAACGAAGCCTACGTCCTCTCTTGATGTATCTTTTTCCTTAGGCTTAAGATCAAAACCTCTACGCCTCTCTTCTATCGGTCGAGGGATTACCGTTACAAGCTCGTCTTCTATCGGTCCGAGTAAAACCATTTTTCCTTTTCTATTGGATAAGGAATCAACCACTCTAGCTTTCTATGGGTACTAGATAAACCTCACTAAGATAGCGATTGTGATTCTAACAATGCCGGATCCTTGATCCTAATAACACCGAATCAAATCGTATCTTTTCTTTTTATCGCTCGTGTATGATCTTGTGTATAACACTCAATCACTCTTAATTAAGCTCAAGAACAACAACTATAATGTTTACAATGATATAACACGTATGTATGCTTTGCTTGAAGTTGTTGTATGAAATAATACCAACTCCTTGGTATTTATAGCCTTCTTCCTCCTTACTAGCCGTTGCTGCCAGTTGACTAGCTAGCGTGCGCTAGCCTTCATTCTTAGCGTGCGCTATCGCACATTTTTGCTCTAGCGTACGTAAAGGCTTTCATGTAGCGTGTGTTAATCACTTTATATTTCAGTCCAGTAGCTACTGCCCTTAACAGTTAGCGTGCGCTACCACTTCCTTTGTAGCGTGCGCTAATCCAATATATCCGTTGCATGGATTGTCAAAGTGACCGTTTGATATGCTGACTTTGACCTGCTTTTCCCAACGTTCGGATTGACTAGATTCAAACATCTTAGCGTGCGCTAATCATCCTTTGTAGCGTGCGCTAATGATGACTTCATTGCATACGTCATTCATTGTTTGAATATCTTCCACAACAGTAACATGGCTCGATAGCGTGCGTTAATAATAGAGGGTAGCGTGCGCTAATAATAGAGTGTAGCGTGCGCTATCCATCTGCGACTTCACCGCAGCCTTACTTGATACTAGGTGGAATGCGGTGACTCCTCGTTAGCGTGCGCTAACATATGTCCCTTAGCGTGCGCTAATGCAGTCCAGATTGCAATTTTTGCGTCTTCGTCTGCTTCGCCGTTTTGCTTCGCCTCGATGTTGTTTTGTAGTTTAGCAACTTTAATCATCAAAACATAAATTAAATAATGTGTGGAATAAATATTCCAACAATCTCCCCCTTTTTGATGATTACAAAACAACTCTTGAATTGGATAATCTGTAAAAAAATAATATATATTTCTACGAATCAAAGTTTCCGACTTTGATCGTTTCGTTAGTTTCTCCAATCCTTTTCTTTTTCGACTTCTTCATTTTTCAATTTTTCAACTCCTTCCTTCGTTTTAACTCCCCCTTTTTGTATGCTTTCTTTTTCTTTTCGACTTCTTCGATTTTTCTCAATTTTTATCTCAATTCATATCTTTCTCCCCCTTTTTGTTTTCATCAAAAAGTAAAAAAAATATAAAGGATACCAAATGAAATATAAATATGCATGATACCAATTTATGCATTAATAAGGGTATAAACTCCCCCTGAAAATATTATTTCCTTCTCCCCCTTTGTAAAATATCATTTGTCAAAGTTTATTTTTGGGGATCCAACCGATAGTTGGTTTTTCTTTTGAAACATAGACGATGTTTGAAACGTTTGTTCCTTTAGGAACCCAAATCTTTTTAATTTTTATCGTCCGTCTTGGGCTTTTGCAATTTGAAATGTGATGCCCAATTTTCAAACATTTTTCACATCGGGGTATTTTGAAATTGACGGATTCATTTTTCGAACGTGATTTGAATCCTAACCCCTCTTTATTTAGAGTATATTTTTGAACACATAACATTTGTTCAAATTTATCGTTGCCGCACGAGAATTTCTTTGTCAAAATTTTTAGTTCATCTTGAACTTTTAAAAGATCATTTTTAAATATATTTTCATTTTCAAGGCATTTCGAATGATCAATTTCGACAAATTTCCCTTTTTCAAGTATTTTGGAATTTTCAATTTCCAAAGTTTTATATTTAGACTTGAGGGACTTAATTTCATTTAAAGCATTTTGATAGTCCGTATGTAGTAACTCGAATGCTTCAAAAAGTTCGTCGTAGGAATTACTTACTTGGCTTTCGACGTCGCTATCGTCGAATGAACTCCGGGCCATGAGCGCGAGATTATTTTGTTCAAGAAAATCTTCATCGGGATCTTCGTCGCTCCATGTTGCGATTAGAACCTCCTTTTGCTTTACTCGACAGTTCTTAGCAAAGTGGCCTGGTTTGCCACATAATCGACAAGTGTTGTCGAATTTCTTAGGTTCGCCCGCTTGAATGTCCTTCTTTCTCCGGTTTAATAAGTGTTGGAACTTATTAATATTTTTGGCATAATATGCCATTTCTTCGTCACTTTCGTCCACCGGGGTTTCTTCTTTCTTCTTCGACATTTTAGCCTTGAAGGCTATCGACCTCTCCTTCGGTTTCGGTTTGGCATTCCGAGATTTTAGAACAATCTCGTAGTTGATAAGAGAACCAACGAGAGCACTAAAATCAAGAGTATTTAAATCTTTTGATTCCATTATTGCCGTAACTGCACTGGCCCCATTCTCGAGGTAGTGATCGGAGAATTTTCTTTACTTTCTCACTACTCGAAAGTGGTTTTCCAAACATGCTAATCCATTAGTGATAACCAAAATCGGTCAAGCATAATCGAGATGGATTCGCTGCCCTTCATTTGGAATAATTCATAATCGTGAAGGAGCATGTATATCTTCGTCTCCTTGACTTGAGACGTACCTTCGTGTGTTACCTCAAGCATTTTCCAGATTTCTTTGGCACTATCACACGATGATATCCGGTTGTGTTCTTCCGGATTTAAGGCACAATAAATAAGTTGAGTTGCCTTACAATTGAAATGGTCGTTTTTCCAATCGGAGTCGTCATATTCTTCAAAATTTTTAAGCGTACCGTTGGAATTCATTGGGATTTTTGGACCAAGACAAATCACTTTCCAAAGTTCGATGTCGTAAGCTCGAATGAATATCGACATCTTCTTCTTCCATGTCATGAAGTTTGCGCCATCAAAAAATGGTGGTCGGTTGAGAGCAAGGCCTTCGACTGGAGCCATTTGGAACGCCATTGGATCTTTTCTCCTCGGATGTTAAGCCGAGTATTGGAGTACCGCTCCGATACCAATTGTTGGGTACCAAATCGGATATTTGTGCCGTTTTATGCGGAAGCGAAAATAAATTGCGGAAAATAAATCACACAAGGATTTATAGAGGTTCGGCTATTAACGAAGCCTACGTCCTCTCTTGATGTATCTTTTTCCTTAGGCTTAAGATCAAAACCTCTACGCCTCTCTTCTATCGGTCGAGGGATTACCGTTACAAGCTCGTCTTCTATCGGTCCGAGTAAAACCGTTTTTCCTTTTCTATTGGATAAGGAATCAACCACTCTAGCTTTCTATGGGTACTAGATAAACCTCACTAAGATAGCGATTGTGATTCTAACAATGCCGGATCCTTGATCCTAATAACACCGAATCAAATCGTATCTTTTCTTTTTATCGCTCGTGTATGATCTTGTGTATAACACTCAATCACTCTTAATTAAGCTCAAGAACAACAACTATAATGTTTACAATGATATAACACGTATGTATGCTTTGCTTGAAGTTGTTGTATGGAATAATACCAACTCCTTGGTATTTATAGCCTTCTTCCTCCTTACTAGCCGTTGCTGCCAGTTGACTAGCTAGCGTGCGCTAGCCTTCATTCTTAGCGTGCGCTATCGCACATTTTTGCTCTAGCGTACGTAAAGGCTTTCATGTAGCGTGTGTTAATCACTTTATATTTGATCCAAAGAGCTATCGCTTCTAATAGCTAGCGTGCGCTACCACTTCCTTTGTAGCGTGCGCGCTAATCCAATATATCCGTTGCATGGATTGTCAAAGTGACCGCTTGATATGCCGACTTTGACCGCTTTTCCCAACGCTCGGATTGACTAGATTCAAACATCTTAGCGTGCGCTAATCATCCTTTGTAGCGTGCGCTAATGATGACTTCATTGCATACGTCATTCATTGTTTGAATATCTTCCACAACAGTAACATGGCTCGATAGCGTGCGTTAATAATAGAGGGTAGCGTGCGCTAATAATAGAGTGTAGCGTGCGCTATCCATCCGCCGACTTCACCGCAGCCTTACTTCGATACTGTGGAATGCAATGACTCCTCGTTAGCGTGCGCTAACATATGTCCCTTAGCGTGCGCTAATGCAGTCCAGATTGCAATTTTTGCGTCTTCGTCTGCTTCGCCGTTTTGCTTCGCCTCGATGTTGTTTTGTAGTTTAGCAACTTTAATCATCAAAACATAAATTAAATAATGTGTGGAATAAATATTCCAACAAAAAATCCTTTTTCCATCTGCTTAACTTGTAATCCGAGAAAGAAGTTAAGCTTTCCCATCATACTCATCTCAAATTCTCCTTGCATGAGGTTGGAGAATTTCTCGCATAGTTCTGGATTGGTTGACTCGAATATGATATCATCCACATAAATCTGAACTATTAATATGTGGCCTCCGTGCTCCACTCTGAATAGGGTCTTGTCCACTTTGCCTTTGCAAAATCCATTTTTCTCAAGAAACACAGACAGTGTTTCATACCACGCTCTTGGTGCTTGCTTGAGTCCATACAGAGCCTTCAACAGCTTATAGACTTTGTCTCCTTTGACAAAACCTGGGGGTTGCTCTACATAGACTTCTTCTTCTAGGATTCCGTTCAGAAACGCACTTTTTACATCCATCTGGTAGACTTCAAAGTCCTTGAATGCAGCATATGCGAGGAATAGTCTGATGGCTTCTAATCTTGCAACAGGTGCATAAGTTTCATCAAAATCTATTCCCTCACACTGTGCATAACCTTTTGCTACGAGTCTGGCTTTATTCCTAACAACAGCTCCATCTTCATCACTCTTGTTTTTATACACCCATTTGGTGCCAATAACTTTCTTGTGATCAGGTCTGTCTGTTAGTTCCCAAACTTTGTTTCTCTCCATCTGCTCCAATTCCTCTTGCATGGCATTAATCCATGAATAATCTTCCAAGGCTTGTTCTGTAGTCTTGGGTTCAATTTGCGACATGAAACATGAGAACATCGTCTGCCTGTGGTAGGTTGATCGTCTGCCTTAACTCCATCAGTCAACTTTCCAATAATTTGCTGAATTGGATGATCCTTGAGCCATTTGGGGATATCGTCATCTTCTGGGTTTGTTCCCCCTGTTGGATTGCTCTGGTGGTTATCTGCATCAGCTGGGTTCTAGTCTGCAACTGGGTCAGCTACCGCCTTGTCATCTGCAGCTTGGTTCTGAACTGCAGATGAGTCTTTGTCAGCTCCGGCTGGTTCTTCTTCAAGAAAGAATCGGATCGATAGGTTTGGTGATCTGTCGATCTGCATTGGGTCTTCATCACCGCATTGGGTCATCAGGCTGGTCTGCAGGTGAGTCCACCATTCCAGTGTCATGTATGATGACTTCTTCAAGGGTTGCTGACTTGAGCTTGTTCTCAATTAGCTCAAGTTGTTTCCTGTACTCAACAGTAGATTCATCAAAAACAACATGGGGTGTTTCCTCCACAACTAAGGTTCTTTTATTAAAAACTCTATATGCCTTGCTTCTTTGGGAATATCCCATAAAGTGTCCGTCATCAGTTTTAGCATCAAAGGCATTTAGTTGTGTTTTACCGTTGTTGTGGATGAAACACTTACAACCAAAAACATGAAAGTAAGCAACAGTAGGAGTTCTATTATTCCAAACCTCATAGGAGTTTTGCCATGTCTCCCTACTATCATACTCCTGCTCGGGTGTGACAGTGTGTTAACACTTCAGCCAACCTTTTGGGTAGGTCCGCTTCGCAATCATGGACCTTGCCGCTTCCTTCAGGGTTCTGTTCCTTCTTTCAAGAACACCATTCTGCTGGGGCGTCCCGGATGCAGAGAGCTCATGCCGGATCCCATTCCGATCGCCGTAATCGATTATCGCCTTGTTGAGAAACTCTCCTCCTCTATCTGATCTGATCTTGATTATGGAGAGGGATTTCTCATTCTGGATCCTTCTCAGCAGCTCAGGTAACTTGGTCAGGGTTTCACTTTTCTTGTATAGAAAAATGATCCAAGTGTACCTTGAATAATCATCTACTATTAAAAGAGCATGTTTTCGGCCGCTCAAAGTCCTTGGTTTGATAGGACCAAATAGATCCATGTGGAGTAGATCTAAGATCCTTGTTGTGAGTGTTGTAGGCTGTACTGGCTTGAACGATGCCTTGGTCTGCTTTCCCTTCTGACATGCATCACAGAGTGCTTCCTTCTTGAATGCTTCACTTGGAAGTCCTCTGACCAGCTTCTGAGAGCTAATCTTGTTGATGGCTTTGAAGTTTAGGTGACATAGTCTTTTGTGCCACAACCATCCATTCTCAGCTACAGTCTTGGATAGAAAACAGGAGTTAGGTGTTCCTGTGTTCCAATCAATCATGTAGACATCTCTTCTTCTGAATCCTTGTAGCTTTATTTCTCCAGATAAGATGTCTATCACCATACACTTCAAGATGGTGAAGACTACTAGATTCTTCTCGTCACGTAATCGGCTTATGCTCAGGAGGTTGTACTTGAGCCCTTTGACATAATGAACTTTGGATATGACAATGTTTCCTCGGTGCAGCTCTCCAAAGCCTTTTGTCTGTCCTCTAGAGCTATCTCCGAAGGTTACATCGGGACCTCTTTCTTTGATGTATTTGGTCAGCATCTTCTTGTTCCCGGTCATATGCCTCGAGCATCCAGAGTCTACAAACCATTCTTCACATCCAAAATTTGAGCTTGAGGAGATGTGGTTGTAGTCCTTCCACCTTTTCTGCAATTAAATAAGCAGAGATTTAGGTACCCAAATTTGTGTGGGTCCTTTGGGGTTAGTTGGTTTCCTGGAGAATTGATTTCTCCTTTGATTATGGAAATTGTTATTATTATTATTATTATTATTATTATTATTATAACCCTTATAATGTGTCTGTGGTCGAGGTCTAAAGCTTCTGGTTGGATTGTATACCGGATATTCCTCAAAATTTTGATAGTGTGGGCCATTTCTAAATCTAGGATGAGACCATTTATTAAATCTTTGTGGTCTCCACACTTGTTCATTTTGGTAATTAGGATAACCTTGAGGTTTCCATATGCCCCTCCCATTATGAAATCTATTTTTGGGGAGTTGTTGGTAATAGTGGGCATGTTGTCCTGGCCGCTTTTGCTCACATCGCTTAGTCGCTGTCTAGGTGGTCATCCCCGATCGCATCCTAGACGTTTGACTTGGTTGTTGCCTGTTTTTGAAAATCGGTTTATACACAGGCTCATCAGTCGAGACTATTGTTTCTCCCTTGATAAACTTGGTTTCAGAACTAGAGGGAGTGTGAGAATCATATCCAAGGCCTGATTTGGTATATAGTGACCTTTTATAAGTACACAATTCGCTCAGAGTTGAAGACGCCTTCAGGGAGGTTATTTCCTGCGCCCGAGTTTTATTTATCCGTGCTACTTAGTAAACTCGGCTTTGGCATGAGCAAGTGCACTGATTTTTCTTTAAGTAAAATGTTTAGCTTGGTCTATCTCAATTTGTATTGACACTTGCCTCGGTTTTTAAAGTCACCGTAGTTGTCTCAACCTTATTTAAATCTAGCCGAGTTTTTGAAATCATTTTTCAAATTGCCTATTCTCATCTTGGTACCGAGTCTTCTCTCATTGTCTGACTTGGTGTGCGATTTGAGTGTTTCAAAATCTTTGAATAAGCGATTTACCGATTCATGTAGATCCATATCTTGTGACATGGTGAGCTATTATTTGAACCAGTGGGTTTAGAAGTTACCTCTTCATCGCCTAAGTTTGCCATCGTGCAATCATACTCCTCGTCTTCATCGTAAAAGAAACCGCCGCTTGATTCGACATGCTCCCGGTCTTCTCCGATGAGAGCTTTTCTTCCGTCTTCCTTTCGCCCACCTCCTTCTTGGTTTCGTCCTTCTGAGCTCGGGACAATCCATTTGGATGTGTCCTATTTTGTGACAGCTTGTAGCATTCAACTTTCCAGCCTTCCAAATTCTCGGTTCCTTCTTGGATTCTCCTTGTAGTTTTTCTTATACTTGGAGTAGTTCTTTCTGAAATTGCTGAATCTTTGCATTATGAAAGCCATTTCTTCCTCAAAATCTAGTGGATTTGGAGGTTTCACATCAGATAGGCTCTTGGCAGGGGACTCGGCTGCAAATGCGATTCCCTTCTCTGCAGGCTCAGTTGAGGATGAACTTGGAAGTTCGAACTCGTAAGCCTTCATATCAGAGAACAGCTCCTGAATCTTTATTTTATTCAGGTCCTTGGTCTCTCTCATGGCTACGGCCTTCATGCTCCATTCGGGGTTGAGAGATCTGAGGACCTTAAGTGCCATTTCCCTGTTGCCATAGGTTTTGCCCAGGGAGTTGATCTCATTGATAATTTCAGTGAACCTTGTGTCCACTTGGTCTATAGATTCACCATTCTTCATTTTAAAGTTGTCAAATTTTTGGATAGCAATTGACAACTTGTTTTCCTTGATCAGCTCCGTTCCTTCACACATTAGAGCTAATGTGTCCCAAATTTCTTTGGCATTCTTACAGTTTTTTGATCTTGACCATGGTGGATTTGTCAAGAGTTTGATATAACACATCTCTGGCCCGATTGTCAAGATTGACCAGCTTTCTCTCTTCGGGGGTCAGCTCCGTTCTCTTCTTAGGAATCTTTTCTGGCCTCCCAGCTGCGATCTCCTCGGCTGTGTTGTCCTTCTCAAAAATGAATGGACCGTCTTCAATGATGCACCACATGTCGTCATGAATTGAAGATAAATGTGCCTGCATTCTTATCTTCCACAGATCATACTCGTCAACTGAAAAGACAGGGAGTCTAGAGTGCATGTGTTCCATTATAGAGTGAGAGTTAAGATATATATATCTAATATAGATCTGGTTCGTGAAAAAAATGAACCAACCGCTCTGATACCACTTGTAGGTCACAAGTCATCCAGGAACAAGTCTAGAGGGGGGGGGGGTGAATAGACTTGTTGAAACTCTTGAACTCTTTTTCACGAAGAGTGAGTTTCTTCAGCTGATAGTCAAACAAATGACTTGGAGTCGTTTGTTCTTGGATATGTGCGGAAGTCAGCTGATGACGAATATAAATTAACTTAATGAAACACTTAACAATGTATGCAGCAGTTAAAGTATGATGCAGTAAAACAGTAAATAACACAGGCAATTATAGTGGTCTCAGAGGTGGGGTAATCCTCTACTAATCCACTTTTCTCCAAACTACTGAGATGAATTCACTATAATTTTCAACCGTGATAAATATTACAGTTGATTCAAACCACACTACAACAGCCTTCCAACAGTGGAAATCCGTGCCGTTGTACACACACTTGATCGCCTTGCACCTCTTGATCCTCGATCCTGGATGCCTTTACGCTCTCTTACTTCAACCAAGAAGTACCCCGTACTCAAGATTATAGACAAGAGTGTGTGTCTTCTCCAACTTAAGAGCTTCCTTAAGTATGAACTTTTAGATCTGCTCTTTTCACGATGCTATTTGATTGCTTGAGATTGCTTGATTGCTTTGATCGCTAGAATGTATGTTCGCACCGGTAGTTGCTCAGTTTCAAATCTTCGGATATATATAGATCACGATCTCTGAGCTTCTTTCCTTGTAGTCGTTGCAAATCTTTTGAACAAATCCGTCCGTTGGAGGGAGACTTCATTGTTTAATCTTTCTGAACGTTGCAAGGCTGGATTCCCATTATTTTATTTTATCTTCCGACTGCTAGAAGACTTCTGCATGTGAGCGCCGAATCTTTTGAATATAAAAGGATTAAAGTCTTCAAGGTGGGTCTGGATGATTTATTTAAATCATATCTCTTGCGGGAATCACTCCAATTTGTCTCTTCACGTTGCATGTGAGCTTTCCGTAATACTTGACTTTTCAACGCATGCTGACGTGGATTTGGAGTACTAGGATGTAGTCGAGTAGGCTGATATGCAGCTAACTTCTCTGCAGGTAGGTCCTCTCACTGCTCACCGTTTGTGACTTATCCGGTCGAGTGACTTCCCGAGGTACCTCTGCCGATCTGTCAAACTTCTCCGATAAAATTCGTTGACTGAGCTACTCTTTGGACTCGGCTGATCTTCTCTGATGAACTAAGATGTACTTAGTACTTAGCCGTTTTTCAGCCTAACTAATTTTGGCCTACAGAAGATACTCATTTGGTTCTTCTTTACATATTGCCAAGTTTTATACTTAACATATTTTGGCCTATGGAAGATACTCATTTGGTTCTTCCTTACATTTTGCCAAGTAATAAACATTTGATTTTAAATTAATGACATCATCAAAATCTAACAAGTATTCCTAACAAAAACATCATTCTAGATAACACAATAAATTAAATTTGCAAAAATACCAAAAGTTCATATGCACACGATCGTGTACACGGTCGTGTCCACGATGGAACACACGATCGTGTGCACAAGAACATCAAAACATTTCACCAATTTCTCAAATTACTCGTCAATTTAGGTGTTGTTACTTATATATTAACAATTATTTGTTAATGATACACTTATTTAAAAAGTTATTGATTGAATTAACATAATATATTACATATCATGTGTCGTCTATCTGTTCTCAGTGTATTAGTTCGTACGGATAAGTTCAATCATCTGGATGAAATATCTCATATACTAATTTAGGTGTTGTTACTTATATATTAACAATTATTTGTTAACGATACACTTATTTAAAAAGTTATTGATTGAATTAACATAATATATTGCATATCATGTGTCGTCTATTTGTTCTCAGTGTATTAGTTCGTACGGATAAGTTCAATCATCTGGAGGAAATATCTCATATACTAATGAATTACAACGAAATGACAAATAGGAGTTTGTATAAGAAGCTATATAGTAATTAATGTTTGAACAAGCGATGTTTGAATCACAAAACATCATTCTAGATAACACAATAAATCAAATTTGCAAAAATACCAATAGTTCATATGCACACGATCGTGTACACGGTCGTGCCCACGATTAGTCACATGATCGTGTGCACGGCCGTGCCCACGATGGTACTCACGGTCGTGTGCACACGGTCATGCCAGCCATCGTGCGCACACGACAGCATCAACCCATGACCATGGGTAGGTTGCACACGATCGTAACACACGATGGCCATGATCGTGTGCATCCATCGTGTGTAACACAGAGCCAAAACATAAAGATTTAACAACACAACACGATCATGACCCACGATGGTCACGATCGTGTTCATCCATCGTGTGTAACACAGAGCCAAAACATAAAGATTTAACAACACTGACACATTCATATTGCCAAAACTGTCTAAATACAACATAAATATTTAACAACATACCATAAACCATTCTACATGTCTAAAGACAACATAAAGATTTTAGCAGCTAAACTATATCGATATTTCTTAATATATTTTTCATTAAGTTCCTTGATTTTGTGCCTTGCTCCTGGGTTTGCAGAGACGAGTCGATCTAAGTACATGCACGCGAAGGGGCCACAACTGTGATTGTCGTTTTGTATGAACTGTAGCTCTCGTGGCATAATTTTGAAACTCATCTCCGTGTCATACTTCTTCTTCGATTGGTTGTTCAGCCAATACCCGGATTGAGCTAGCACACGAGGCATCAGACGCATAATCGGTCGCAGTTGGTTGAATCGGTATCGATCATCTTCGTGGTGGTGTGACAAGGAATCGTACAACTCCACGGTCCATGCTATGATGTCAATCTTGATAGTCACCCAGTGGCTCTGATCGAGGCAACAAATGGCAATGATCTGTTGAAACAAAATATGTAATCATATAAGATCATCACATCAAACATAGAGAATCATTTATAAATATAAATTTCAAATGGCAACAAATCGTCAATTATTTATAAATATAAATTTCAAACTTACTTCGTTGCAATTTAACCATGGAACCGCATGTGGTGTATCAAGACCTGTCATGTAGTCCTCGATGCATTTAGGAATTTTCCAATCCTTGTAAACCGGCTTCCCCGTCACCTTGATACCAAGTGGATCATCCGGATGGAGTCTTGCAAACTCGTTGGCCAAAACTAACTACAAAAAGCCAAACCACAAAATTAAAAAAAATCCATATCACACCAATGATATACAAGCGAGTAGGTTATAGAACTTACGTAAAATAGGGAGCCGGCAAGTACAGTGCCAACTCTACCGAACACCAACACTACGGACTCCCCTCCGAAGCCTCACTCGAGTCGCAAGCACATAACAGTCTATCACCTCGGCATCAAAGTCTTCACGGCTAGACTCTATCCGGTCAAATAACGCCTGGGTGAGAGCATGCCCAGTCTCCAAACACCGGACAATAGCATCACGTGGCTGCTCCCTCCTAAACTGTAGGTACAACTTCTTCAGAGCCTCGCTATCTCTTGGAGGCGCAACCACAAAAGGCTCCCGAAGAGCAGCAGATGGTCGACTCACTCGCGGTGGAAGACTACTGCTCACCCAAATGCTGCGTTCCGGTAGTCTCACCATCTTCATCACCCTCAACATCCCTCTCACAACTATAACGATCAGAGAGCTGTACAGCCGGCTGCTCGATCTCAAAAACTGGCTGCTCGATCTGAAATGGAGGTTGCTGCTCAGGACCACCACCCTCACTTCGAAACATCGCACTATAATGATGCTCATCTTGAAACCAGTCGAACATCGTCCCATACTGCTGAAATGGCGCCTCAAATGGCTCATACTGATGCTCGTAATCAAGGGGCTGCTGAGTCCGCTCAAAAGAATGATGAATCTGAGAATGGTGACTGTGCTGGACCTAAGAATGGTGGGTAGGCGGACGCTGAGAATGGTGACTCGGCTGACGCTGAGAATGGTGACTCGGCGGACGCTGAGAATGATGACTAGGCTGACGCTGAGAATGGTGACTGTGGGCTGCGCCAGAGACTGAGTGATGTGGAGGGTCAGGAATCCTCCGTTGGGTGCTGCTAACAGATGCAGAATGACGAGGCCTATCATGGCTCCCAGCTGAGTAGTGTACCGGGCTCCTAGAACGTCTATGCATAGGTCTGAAGAAATCCACGATCCCAGAAAGCACCCGGCGAGAAACTCGAGCAATAAATCCGGACTCAGAATCGTCGTACAAGATCGCCTTCAAATGGCGATCGAAGTACTCATCCCTACTCGTGTCCTGGGTGTGGTCCGGACAAGGAAGTCCGTGGACACAACACACCCTCTCTGGCTGCCTCTCCCGGTCCGATGTCTCTGCACCATCTACTGGTGGGGTACTCTGCCGGCGTCGCTTCGACACTTTATGTGCCGACTCATATGTAATCAATTTTCCAGCAGCCTTCTTCAACCTATCCATAACTTTCTTCCTCGGGATCGATGCAGGCTCATCCTCCTTATTCTTCACAGCTATTCTTACAGGCTTAATGAACTTAACGTCATATGACGAGCCATTCTCAAAGCTCAGGTAGTAGTACTCAGCCTCATCCTCCTCCAAATGCGGTAAAGAGGGAAGTACTCTGTGCTGCAAAATTAGTCATTAAATCATACCATTAGATGGGCAATCACATAACGTTTAAGAGATGAAGTCAGGAGAAAATACGTTCACAAATTTATGTACCTTATCGTCGAATAAATGAGTGAAATCACAAAACATCTTCCTCGTAGTCCACATCAAACACCGGGGGACTTGGACAGTTTTATCTCGAATACCACACAATGCTCCCAATGAAGGAATCATCTCATACGATCATATTTGTAAAGCCCAAACAGGACCATAGAAGTGATAGTCCTTGTGCTCTTGTCCCTCCTTCATGGCAACGTTGCCTATGTAGTAAGATAAAACTCCAAAGGCATAAGAACCCCAAGGAAACATATCCCACTGCTCGAAATCCTCCACTAATGCCCATGCCCATGTCTCGACCATCATGTCGTCACGGCATAAGATAAAGTAGTAGTATATAAGCAAATTGGCAACCTTCACATAATCTCTTATGTCTCTACCAAAATCTCGAGCATTGAACCTCTCCGCAGAACACTAACCTTAATATTTTTGCCATGGAGTATTCTGTGGAAAATACTGTCAGACGGAAGGAGATGGTCGTCCTGGGGATGGAAGGTAGAGTTTCCAAAATGGAGTCCAGTGATTATGGCAAAATCACGGGCCGTAAAACGAATGGTCCTCCCGCAAACCTGGAACCACGACTCATCCGGGGGGATTTGATCACCCTCCAATTGACGGGCAATCAAGTGATGTAGGACAGTATTTGAACTCTCATTCCTTCTAACTTTAATCAAGCGCCCCAGGACCCCCTCGGTCAAGCTCTCGATAGCTCGATCAGCAACTGCGGAATTGCGGCCCATACTTCTTAGTGTCTCAATGATCTCTTTAAATACCGTCTCCCGTATGTAAAGATTCATTTGACGTGTAACAAAACGTAATGTAGGTCTCTTCCATACGCAACCAGTCTGCAATATGGACATACAACTCATAAGAATATGATAGAATGCTTAAGAGAATGAAAAAAAAAATTCTGCCTTGCACACGATCGCAGGCACACGATCGATGCCCGTCGTGTGAAGACCATCGTGTGCCACACGACGGTTCACACGACGGGCAACGATCGTGTGCCTGCGATCGTGTGCAAGGCAGGAGCCTTTGGTCTTCTAGCACACGACGGCACACACGATCGACGACCGTCGTGTGTAACCATCGTGCCCACGAAAGACCATCGTGTACACGATGGTCTCATCTTCTTCAGCACGATCGTGGGAAGATGAACAACCCGTCGTGGCACGATCGTGTGTAAATGAAAATACACTAACCGGCGGCTCATTGACGAATTCCTCTTCAGATGGAGTGTCACTAGCGGAACTTCTGGCGTCTTCAGATTCTCTGTGGTAGTCGGAGTTCGACATTTTCTGGCCGGCGAAGGGTTTCACGACGGGAGAGTTTTTTGCAGAGAGGAGGAGAGTTTTTTTGCAGAGGAAAATATTGAGTTGTGGGGCCGTTTTTTTATTGTTGTTTCGTTTTAATAATCTTTTTTTTTTATGTTTTTTTATCTTTTAGTGGTAGACTTTAAGGGTAATAAAGTCTTTTAACACATTTTGGTATCAAAAACTTATAGTTTTATGAATGGGGATATATAACTTGTTACTTTTATGCTTTGGTACTAAAAAAGAGAGATCCCAATTTTTAATTGGTAGATATTCAATAAGAAATAACCCTGTAACTTCTCTTCCAAATTAAATATCTATTTTTTTAAAAATTTAAAAAGAAAAATATTGTAGTGATGACATGTGTCCTTTAAATTTTTTTGCGAATCTCTTTTAATATTAAGTATGAATTTACTTATGAAACCTGTATTTTTATGTCATTTCTTTAATATTTATCTTTTTTATATTTAATTTTTCTTTATTACCTTGACTTTTCATGGATATTATAGTTTTTTTTATCATTTCGTAGATTAATTGATCAAATTATTATCATATTATATTATTTAAAATATTATTTGTATTAAAATATACATATACAATTTTTTTCGATTTCATCCTTGATTAATTCCCGAGAGATTGATAACTCCCCACTCTCCATCCCACCGATCGAGTTTTAGAACTTAACTCAAGCAATTGGGTATGACGTGAGACCAAATTTTAATAACTTACCTATTAAGAAATTAAGCTCAATGAAGCCTTAATTTACTCAAAATTGAGTAATACCTGTCCTCACGAATTCATATCCAAACCCCAGTTAAATTATAATCTAACAATAATATCTTCTTTCAATCTCAATTCTTGTTTCATGGTAATTCAATTTTGGACTATTGATAATTTAACTGTTGGCCAAACAAAAATCTTATATATTAAAAGATTCAGTGTATAGTCACTAATGTTCTAAATATTTAACACAAACTTAGTGTAACCATCGAAATGAAGTTGAAGTGTTGTTGGACTCCTTCACATTCATCTAACCATCAAAATGAAGTTGAACGGCGAGTCTTAATGACTTCATTATTTAGTCTTTAGGGATTCTATCATTTCCTTTGGGTTAATTGCGCGAAACCCCCTTGTGGTTTGAAAATGTTGCGCGAAATCCCTCGTGGTTTGAAAATTGTGCGAGATCCTCTTGTGGTTTAATAAATCATGCACGAAATCCCGTAATCTGTTAAACTTAACACGCGTGGGTATCACTCTCCCCTTGTGCGTCTGAAATCGGGTTAATTGCGCGAAACCTCCTTGTGGTTTGAAAATGTTGCGCGAAATCCCCCTATGGTTTGAAAATTGTGCGAGATCTCTTGTGGTTTAATAAATCATGCACGAAATCCCCCATTATTAGTATTATTTTTTATACGTTTTCGACCGTTTTTCTTACGTTTTTGTCCGTTTTTCTTATGTTTTTTCCGTTTCCATACGCTTTTGTCTGTTTTTTCTTACGTTTTTGCCCGTTTTTCTTACGTTTTTTCCGTTTACATACGTTTTTGTCCGTTTTTATACGTTTTCGTCCGTTTTTATATATTTTCGCCCGTTTTCTTACGTTTTCATATGTTTTTATACGTTTACGACCGCTTTTCTTAAGTTTTTGTCCGTTTTTATCGGTTTTTGTCAGTTTTTGTTCATTTTTCTTACGTTTTTGTCCGTTTTTCTTACGTTTTTTCCGTTTTTATACGTTTTCGCCGGTTTTCTTACGCTTTCATATGTTTTTATACGTTTTCGCCTGTGTTTCTTACGTTTTTGTCCGTTTTTATCGGTTTTTGTCCATTTTTCTTACGTTTTTGTCAGTTTTTCTTATGTTTTTTTTTTCCGTTTTCTTACATTTTTGTCCGTTTTTATATGTTTTTGCCCGTTTTCTTACGTTTTATCCGTTTTTATACATTTTCGTCTGTTTTTCTTAAGTTGTTGTCCGTTGTTATTGGTTTTTGTCAGTTTTTGTATAAAAACGGATGAAAACGTAGGAAAACGGGCAAAAACATATAAAAACCCACAAAAACAAATGAAAACGGAAAAAACATAAGAAAAACCGACAAAAACGTAAGAAAAATGGACAAAAACGGATAAAACGGACAAAAACGTAAGAAACACAGGCGAAAACGTATAAAAACAGGTGAAAGCGTAAGATAACCGGAGAAAACGTATAAAAACGGAAAAAACATAAGAAAAGTGGCCAAAAAAGTAAGAAAAATAAACAAAAACTGACAAAAACCGATAAAAACGGACAAAAACTTAAGAAAAGCGGTCGTAAACGTATAAAAACAGATGAAAATGTAAGAAAACGGGCGAAAACGTATAAAAACGGACGAAAACGTATAAAAACGGACAAAAACATATGTAAATGGAAAAAACGTAAGAAAAACGGGCAAAAACGTAAGAAAAACAGACAAAATCGTATGAAAACGGAAAAAAAACATAAGAAAAACGGACAAAAACGTAAGAAAAATGGACAAAAACGGATAAAAACGGACAAAAACGTAAGAAACACAGGCGAAAACATATAAAAACAGATGGAAGCGTAAGAAAACCGGCGAAAACGTATAAAAACGGAAAAAACGTAAGAAAAACGGACAAAAACGTAAGAAAAATGAACAAAAACTGACAAAAACCGATAAAAACGGACAAAAACTTAAGAAAAGCGGTCGTAAATGTATAAAAACAGATGAAAACGTAAGAAAACGGGCGAAAATGTATAAAAACGGACAAAAACGTATGTAAACGAAAAAAACGTAAGAAAAACGGGCAAAAACGTAAGAAAAAACAGACAAAACCGTATGAAAACGGAAAAAAACATAAGAAAAATGGACAAAAACGTAAGAAAAACGGTCGAAAATGTATAAAAAATAATACTAATAATGGGGGATTTCGTGCATGATTTATTAAACCACAAGGGATCACGCACAATTTTCAAACCATATGGGGATTTCGCGCAACATTTTCAAATCACAAGGGGGTTTCGCGCAATTAACCCGATTTCAGACGCACAAGGGGAGAGTGATACCCACGCGTGTTAAGTTTAACATATTAGGGGATTTCGTGCATGATTTATTAAACCACAAAGGGATCTCGCACAATTTTCAAACCACGGGGGGATTTCGCGCAACATTTTCAAACCACAAGGGGGTTTCGCGCAATTAACCCCATCATTGAAATATATAAATAACTCATCATCCCCCCAACAAAACTCTCACCACCACCCAACCTCACCACCGCCGGACTTCACAACCACCAAAACCTATGCATCCATCGTGAGCCTAACCACCATGGAACAAGACTACCGAGACCGACGGTCACGAATAAAGTTTTTATTTTATTTTATGTTTTGAGGTGCTTTTTGAGTTTCTTTTTAATAGATCTATTAAACAACATAACAACATTACCCCAATGCCTCAACGGCTCTCGCAAAAAGCGGGGTAAGGGGGGATCGGATGTACGCAGCCTTACCCCTGTCTTAACACAGAGAGGCTGTTTCCGGATGATCCAAAATGAAAATTGCATCGAGAATTGCATGGAATGACTAGTACTTCACGAGAGAAAGAAGTGCAGCCAGTTTAGTGAGTCATTTTGTTTTATTCCATTATAATCCAGAACTAAAGAATAAGGAGTCTTTGGCTCCATTGGAAACAATAAAGTTTTGTAGTTTTTTTTTTAAAATCTATGAATGTTATTAGTAGATCTGAGTTTTTATTTTTTTTGTGTGTTTTGTTGTTACAGTTGCTGCCGAAGCCACTATTGCCTCGTCGGAAAGTTGTTGCCGCCGTCATCACTCTCTCGCCAGAAGGTTTGCTTGATAGATATATGAATTGTACTTTTATAGATCTGAGTTTTTATGAGTTTTTTTTAAGTTTTTTCTTTTTCATATATATCTGAATTTTTTATAACTTTTTTTTGTGTGTTTTTGATACAGCCGGCACTTGACGCCGCTGTCTCGCCGGAAAAGTTGTCGTCGCTGCTGCAGTTACAACGAAACCTTGCTGTCGCCATCGCTGGAGCACTTGAGTTTCTGGAATATGTATGATTTATTTTTAAAGTTGTTGTTGATATTTGTTACAAAATTTATTACGTAAATTTTGTGATAAAGTGTTATGTATAAACTTTGTTATAAAGTTTAATGTAGAAATTTTGTTATAAAGTTTATAATATATTATAAAATGTATAAAAAGAATATTTTTGTTATGAAGTTTACCGTGCAAATTTAAGTTTTGTTTGATTTTTTTTTGTTGCATCCATAAAAGAATTATTTAGGAGGTTTTGATTATTTTCTTTTTGTTGATGGTTCAATGGTTTTTGGTTGGTGGTAGCTGGTTAGTTGTATATGATGGTATTGTTGTTTGATTTTTTTTTTTATTTTTTTTTGAAGAAAGTTGTTTGATGGTTTTGGTTCATTGGTTACAGTTTATCTGAAAAGTATGTTTCGGTTGGTTGCTACGATGAGTAAAGCAGATATCTACTACAACATGTGAGCTAGGTGATTCAAAGTAGGTAGCTACAACATGTGTGCCAAGAAGCTCTAAGACCTCAAGCATACTTAAAATACCATTTACATATTGTACTTTCAAAATAATTTCAGATTTTAATATATGTTCTTTAAAAGCATTACAAATGCATTAGCAACGCCAGTTTTGTTTGTTTATTCCATGGGTTAAAAAAAATCGGTTTGTTTATTATTTTGTGTTTTTTATATGAAGCTGTAGTGTGCCATTAGTTCGTTATATGGACAATGAACTATGAGAGATCACATGATAGTTTTGTGAAAATTTAGCCTGTTGTTTATAAAATTTGAATTCGGAAACTGTTTTTAGTTCTATAGCATTAATATCTCCTTTTACGAATAAAACCAACTTAGATAGCCAATAATTTACAATTTACAATTTACTTACTCTAAAAGTATAACTATTTTTCTTAATAGAGCCGCGTGCGTTTAAGCTTCATTTAACTCAAGTAATTTTATAGCTATTTTGCTAAACATTACGTGACACGTTTCAATTAGATGCACCATCTTACTTACACTTCAACAATTTACACAAATATTAACCATTAAACAATTAAATACAATCCGTGTGCATCGCACGGGTCTAAACGTCTCGTTATAAAAATAAATCGGTTTAAGTGGGCAGAGCGCCATTAATTGTTTGATTTAACTCAAACAAATGCTAAACGTATGAAGTGAGTACATGACAAAGTATACCGTTAATCGATCAAATGCACGACCTATTATTTGGCCCGAGACTAAATTTGATCACGTTCATATTCAGTAAAACCTCTCTAAATTATATCCTTGGAAACATAAAAAAATATTACTAAATAGAGGTTATTACTAAATAGAGTTTTAAGAAGATTTTTTTTTTAAATTTTAAAGTGCATGTATAATATATAAATATTATAATTAATAGATACATGTATGTAATATGTTGTAAACTTAGGAATTAGGCAAGAAAATTGTTTATGCTTTAACCTATGAAGAAATCATTGAAGGAATTAGGCAAGAAAATGAGGAAAATATCCGGAGGATGATAGCATAGAAGTACAAAAAATTTCATGTGAAGAAGCTTTAACCTTACTCGACAAGTTGGAAATGTTTTGGGTTCAACAAGAAGGTGGTCATTTGGACGAAATTTAATCAAGACACGCAAGTTGAAGGATATGGTTACAACACAAAAGATTAAATCTTTGTCACAATCAACCTTGAACAAGTATTTTAGATCAACTTAAATCTATTGTAAAAATTATATATATATATATATGTATTTTATTATGATTTATTCCTAAATGAAGGTGTATTTCCTTATGTTGGGATTTGAAAATATATGAATTATGACAATATGGAGTTTATTCCAAATTATAACTAGTCCCAAGTTGAGATCATAAATTTTTATTCCTAAATAGAGTTTATTCCTTAATAGAGTATTTTTTTGAGAGGTTTTACTGTATTAAGCATGCGAAATTACTCAATTACTTTGATTGTATAGGACAATACTCACGGATTCATATCCAACCACCTATTGAACTACTGTCTAGCAATAATATTTTATTTCAATCCTGGGAACACCGTCACGGGTAGGGTTGGGACTTCCGAACCGAAAATCGAGAAAAACCAACCCGAAATCGAACTGAATCCAAAAAATCCGAATCCAAAAAAATCCAAACCGAAAAAACCAAAAAATGAAAAAACGAAAAAAAAATGGTTTGGTTATGGTTTTAGATTTTTAAAATCCAAACCAAATCGAAAAATCGAAAAACCAAAAATCAAAAATATAACGTAGTTTTATACTGTTCAATAAAAGATTTTACTAGGTAATACTTTAGTTTATATTAAAACTTTAAAAGAATATTACTTGTTTTTTGAAAAAAAAAGTACCTGTTTTTTTTCAAAAGAATATTGTATTTATATAAAACCCTAATCTTTCTCTCCTCACCCATACAACCCGCCTCCACTCTCATATCTCACCCTTTTTTCTTTTCTTTGTAACTTTCGTTTTCTCAAAGCTCAATTCTCTCACATGTATGTTTCTCTTTGATTTTATTATTGTTTAATATTGTTTTATTTTGATTTACCTTTGTTAAAGATATTTTTTTTAGGGTTACTTTGAATCTGATTGTTGTCATATTGGACTTTTCAGCTTTTTTTCTTCAATTTATTTAGTTATCAACAGCATAGCTGTCCTATGATGTAGAATTGAAGATATCAAGTTAAAATCTGTTAGTGATTCATTTGTTTAATTTTTGCTGTATGACTTAAGTGTAGATGAAGAGAGCTCGGGGAGGGAAGTCAGTAAACGCAGCATCAACATCAAAACAAACATCCGCAAGCCCCTCAAATAACGTTCGGAAGATGACATCAACTTCTTCGGCTCATTCTCAGGTTTATATTTGGCTTCCGGGTTGTGTTTTTGCATATTTGCATATTTTAGGTTTTTGGTTCACTTCATTTAATATTAATTCTTGCAGATTCCTGCTAATGGTGGTGATTCATCAACACCAGCAGCAAATGGTTCTCCCTTACAATCTACAGAAACTTCTGCTGCTCCCACAACTATCAATAGTACCACTGAATGTGAACAAGGGGCTGACTTTGGTGATCACGAGGCTGAAGGACCAGTTGAACCTACTGAGGAAGAGCTTCTGAATCTCATACGGGACAATGAAAGGTCAGATGCCTGGGATCATTTTGTTTAAAACCTTTGAATGGTATAAAGAAGTTTATGGCTGAACCTAAAAATGGAACTTCGAACTTTCTTGCTCATGTTGAAAGATACTCATCGTATAAACCCAATATAGAGAAAGATTAAGGGGGGGGGGGGGTATTAGAATTTAATGTGATGGGTTGAAATTTGTGGGGCATACTCAAGAAGAGATAACTGAAGCGTATGCAGAAATGATTGTTATGGATAAGTTTCCTTTTAGACATGTTGGTTGAGGGGGAAGGGTTTAAACAGTTTACATCAAAATTGAACCCTTATTGGAAGAGGCCTTGTCATAAGACAATATCCAAGTATGTGTGGAATATGTATCTTTCTGAAAAGAGTTATTTAAAAAATTCATTGAAGCGGAAGAGGGTTAGCTTAACTAGGGGTGTTCAAAAATATCCGATATCCAATCCGAAATATCCGAAAATCCGAAGTTCCGGATATCCGAAAATTCGGATATCTGAAAATTCAGATATCCGAAGTTCGGATATCCGGAACTTCGGATTCGGATATCGGATAGTACTTTTCAAAAAAATCGGATATTCGGATATACGAAATATCCGAAAAATCCTAAAAAATTTATTTTTTTATATTTTAATAATAGAAGGTAGCCGGATCTTTGGATATCCGATATCCATATCCGAATTTTTTTCCGGATATTCGTATATCCGATATCCGAATCCAAATATTTTTCTCGAATATAAGGATATCCGAATATAATTTATATTTTTTTCTGGATATTCGGATTATCCGATATCTGTATTCGAAATTTCGGATATTCGAAAATCGGATTTATGAAATTTCGGATACAGATATCAGATATCAAAATCTACTATTCGAATTTTCGAATATCCAAAACTCCGGATATCCGATTTTGAACACCCCTAAGCTTGACGACTGATACTTGGACTTCACTTCAAAATATAAACTACATCTCACAACTCACTTTGTGGATGAAAATTGGCATTTGCATAAAAAATTTTGAATTTTTGCCCTATTTCAAACTATAAAGGAGACTCGATTTCTAAGTTGATAGAGGAGAAGTTGCTTGAATGGGAAATTAAAAAGGTGCTTACAATTACAGTAGACAAAGCTTCTTCAAATGATGTTGCTTTAAGGGATATAGTAAAGAGAATAGGTAATTGGACAGTTCATAATGCTCTTTTACATGATGGGGAGAACTTGCATATGAGGTGTGTTGCTCACGTCCTCAATTTGATTGTAGGTGAGGGGTTGACAGTAATGAATACTTGCATCCAATCCGTTAGGAATTCTGTAAAATATGTTAGATCTTCTCCTCAAAGGCTAGATGTTTTTAAGAAATGTATTTAACTTGTGAAAGTAGAGAGTAATGGGCTTGTGATTATGGACGTCGCTACTAGGTGGAATTCTACTTTCTTAATGTTGCAATCTGCCTTGAAGTTTAGAAAAGCCTTTGATAGAATGGAAGGTGAGAGAGGGGTCACCTAGTAATGCTTATTGAGTTTCGGTTGAGGAGTTTGCTGCCTTTTTAAAACCATTTTATGAGATCACTTTGAATGTTTGTTGCTCTAACAAGCCAACAGTCCATATTACTTTTCGTGATTTGATCAAGATATATGGTTTATTGAAAGAAACTTGTGGTGTGTTGTTTGGTATTATTTATGAATCCATGCAAGATAAATATAACAAGTATTGGGAGAAGTTTGAGAATTTCAATCCATATATGTTTCTTGCTGTTGTTCTTGATCCTCGTCGTAAGCTCAACAATCTTCAATTTTACTTTGAAGTGTTATGTGGGGAGTTTGATGAGAGGGTTGATAGAAATAACAAAGTGGTGAGAGGTTTGTTGTATAAGATGTATCAAGTGTATGAGAATGAAGCTTTGGCCAATAAAGAAATGCACCAAAATGGGTCCATTAGTTCTCAAAGTGGTCAATTAAATCTTGTAGACCTTAGTGCTCTTACTGATATGGAAAGGAAGCTTGCTGAAAGGGAGAGAAAAGAGAGAGATGAGGAAGCAAGAACTAGAGATAATGATGTTGCTAGGTATCTAGCTGATAGAACTGAAGAGGATATAAAGAACTTTGATATTTTGCAATGGTGGAAAGTGTATGGGACTTCCAAGCATCCCATTCTCGCTAAAGTTGCTCAAAATGTTCTTGCTATTCCTGTATCAACTATAGCCTCAGAAGCATCCTTTAGCACAAGTGGTCGGGTAATCAACCCATTCCGTAGCTCCTTAAGTCCTAGAACGGTGGAGGCACTTATTTGTTCACAAAATTGGCTTACTACTACTCAAGTTGCAGCGAGTATTGTGCCAACCATCCAAGATATCAAAGAATGTGAAGAAATTGAGGATGGTAAATGAATCTGTTTCTACTTTTAATAGTCTGTTTTGAGTATTTTCTATTTATTTGTATATGATTGATTTATTGTTGACTAAGTTTTTTTTTTTCTTATAGAAATGTTAAAATTGGCAAGGAGAGAAGAGTTGCCATCTTTGATTGCTACTAAAGCTTGAAATATTTGGTAAGTAGCTATGCATTATATTTACTAGATTTGAAGCTTGTTGGAGTTTTGATTTTTAAGCTCTTTAACATGATGATTGTGTTAGGAGTATGCCCTCGAATGTCACTCAGAGGATGTTGAGTGAGGGCATTATACTTGTAATTATGTAAATCATTAATATAAGGCAATGGATGTTTCTTTATTTACTGGTAGTTACTGGCATTCCTAACTCGTAAATATATATATAGAAACTAGTCCGTGTATTTGAGAGCAAAACATTCCACTCATTGGATAAGGGGGTAGGCACTGGAAAAGTTTATAGCTCAAATACTTAATCGTTCGCAAGTCGATGAAACTTGACTGGCGTTAAGTTTATGTGAAGACTTGTATGACGTGTTCTTTGACATGGAGAGTGCCTATCGAATACTAATGGTTAGTGGGAGCACACGTTATAGGTATGCTAATTGGATTAGTATACTCGAGCCGACTCACCCTCGATTCGTCACACGGATTTCACTCCGGGACAGTCAATGACGGGAAAGGTTGTGATAGGTATTCGTGAACCTTCGACTTGAGGATTTAGTAGGGATGTGCTTGTGACGTTAAGATTTTCATTAGAGTAGTTCGACCCTATAAACCGGGAGGTGGGGATCAATCTCGACGTGCATCATAACGGGCAAGTAGCAGGTCCTACTGAATACCAAGATAGAATTCTTTCTCCCGTTAGTGAGCGGGTTATATGTCCTATGCGGTTATTGGCAGATGAGATCATAAGTCTTTGGCCAAAGCATTGGAGCTAGTTGTATTGGATACACGAGAGCTCAATGATCTCGATTTGCATTAACGCATGCATAGCGTCAAGTACAGATAGGGTTTGACTGACCGTGACCCTATAACTTGATCGGGACATTTGAAAGAAGGGTTTATACGTATACTGGTATTCAGGACAGAATGGTTCTTGAATGATCTCAATCATTCGTTCTCAGTTGGAGTACAATGTAGGCCGCCAGGCTGGCTAGGTGGTGCTACTACTCTTTGGTTCCTCCCATTGCTGACTGAGACGAACCTACCGAGTCGCACAATAGGATTGACGACTGAATGAATCGAGCTTAATCTCTTATTATGAATATTAGATATTGGATATCTAATTTGGGACATTGGATGTCTAAATTGATTTATTGGATAAATTAATTTACGGCCTAATTAATTAAATTAATTACCGGATGATTAATTTAATTCATGAATATAATTATTTTTTGGAGAAATTAATTATGTTATTATGTATTTAATATGATTAATTAATTGGATTAATTAATCGATATAAATACATCGGAACAGAATCAGAGTTTATCTGTTTGGACTCTAGGGAGTCCGAAACGAACCGAACTCGTCGGATTCCTTCTAGAGGCCGACCCCACTTTTGATATCTTACCTTTAGTCTTTGTCATGCTTGGGTGGCTGAAGACTAATCACCTAAGAGATATGATATCTCTTATAATATGGATAAAGGGATTGTGTGGGATTTGGAAGTAGAATAAATGAAGACTATTCCTCACTTCTCCAAAACCAATTCTAACGTGAGTATTAGTGAGAGAGAGAGAAAAGAAGTTTTCTCAAATTGTCTTCATGTTGTTATTGAGTTTCTTGGAGAAAATTCAAGATACACTGAGAGATAAATATTATACACTTAAAGTGCAATAATAAAAGGCTTAATCACTTGATTCTAGCCGTAATCTTAGAGGTTAATCGAGTGTTGTCATTCAGGTCGTTTTTCCGGCGCGTGGCAAGTAGAGACGCGGTGCTTTCGGCGTTGGATCGTTCAAGAGCTTGGAGCGGATTGGATTCGTAGAGATCAATCAAAGCTTCGGGAATAACTCAAGAGAAGGTTACCATTTAATCAACGGACTTCAAGGGTGAATTTCTTATAACTCTTGTTTTTCGTTTATATATTCGTATATACGTAGCTCGATTGATCCTCGTAGGGATTCAGATCGAATTAATTTTTGTTTTACCGCTTCCACTGAGCCTTCGTTTTAGGCACCGAATCCCAACAAATTGGGATTGTATATTTGGTAAAAGTCGGAACCTCGAAGTTGGAAGATGGAAAGCTGGAAACCATGGAACTGGAAAGCTGTTGCCCAGTTGCTTAGCTGCTGTCCAGCGGTTTTGCTATTGTTTTGCTCGGACTATTTTTTTTCATGTAATTGTTGAACTTAGACTGTTTTTTTAAATATTTGCTCTTGTACATTTAAACTTGAACGGTTAATATGCTTCATACTTTTATAGGTGGTTTGTGCGTTGTGAATGTGTATACTTTATAACTTATAAGCAAGTTTTTTATCCGGAATATTGTGAACGTTTTGGAAACATGTTTTTTCCCCGAAAGTTTGTAATTTAAAATAAATTTTATTAATCGAACACCGAAAAAACAAAAAAAAAAACAAAGATTTATCCGAACCAAACCGAACCATTTGTTACGGTTTTATTTGTCAAAAAAATTGGTTTGGTTTTGGTTTTTACTAAAAACGAACCGAATGGCCCGATTCCAGGCCCTAGTCACGGGTATTCGCATGGGTGCGCGTGTGAATGCGGCAAATGACGTTTTTTAAAGAATACGAGGAGACACGCCAAATTTATATACTTCCTCTGTTCCACGTTAACTTACACATTTATATGTTGCGCGGTCTCCAAAAAATATGTTTGACCATTAATATAATAAATTACATAAAACTAAAAGTTATGAAAAGTCAATATTTTAAAAATAAATACAATAAATCTAACAAGATCTTATATGATAATATTTAGCCAATTTTGACCAAACGAACTATGAATGTGCAAGTTATCTTGGGCGAGTGGAGTTAAATTATTATGAACCATAAATAACATCCATTATAATTAATATGTCATTATTTCATCAAAAACAACACTTAATATTTCAAACTAATTAAACTACCAAATACAAAGACTATCACAAGATATTTAATTACAAATTTATATTAGATATTTATTTTATTTTTTGTATATCAACCTTTTTTGTGAAATTAGTAAATAAGTCTCATTTGAAATTAAAAAGAAACTCAAAAGGAAGTGTCATTGTGAAAGAGAAATGATAGAACCACACCTCGACCACACCCTCAAACACACTCCGTGCTTTACAGAGCTTGTATTACATACTTTACAGATAAAATAGTCATAATAATATTATAAAATTAACTATAAAGCACGTACAACTTCTGTAAAACACGAGGTGTGTTCGGGAGTGTTGCCGTATCATTTTTCGTCCCTGAAATGACCATGGGTACCCCATATTAAAAGAAAAAGAAAAAGAGAGAAAAAGAAAAAGAGGACACTTATTCTACAGAGTGTCCGTACGTGTCCCCGCCGTGTCCCATGTCCGGAGGATCCGACTCGTAGTGTCGTACATCAACCTCCTAGAAGTGTCAGTGCTTCATAGTTTCGATCTCAATTATTACTTCACGATAATATAAATTTTGGCCTAACAATATAACCTAGTTCAAGGTTTTTTCTGCAAGACATTTGGTATTCAACTTCTCAATTTTACTTCACAAAAAAAAAAAACACACTATCAATTTCTCAGGAACTGCAGGTTTCTTGATTTTTGATCAATCGACAAACTCATTATACAAATATCACAAAAACACTAAAATAGAGTAGCAAAACACACCAACTCTGAAATTTGAAACCCATTAAATTAACGAATAGAGATCAGAACCTTTTTTCCACTTAAAACTGGGAACATAACGATTCTGTGAACTATTGTTAACACAACGGGTAGAAAAGTTTAAGATCGAAAGGAGCCATGGAGGAATCTAATACGAGCCTCTGAAGAGTCATTATTGGCAGCAACGAGCAAAATAAAAAATTTGAAGTTTTTTTTTTTTTTTTTTGGAAATTGATTTTAGAAAAATGAGTTTTAACTCAATTTAAACTAATTTAAATGATAAAATATTTAGTTCTCGAGAATTAAATATTAAATTGTGAATCTAAGTTTCGAGAAGATAACAATATAATTTTAATTTTCTCAAAATCAATTTTTGGTAAGTGAGGAATAAATGATTAAAGTTGTCAATTTAATTGAAAGGGTGTAGAGTATCTATACAAGTGGGTATGTAAAGTTCACACATTGGAAAATTAAAGCCTTCTTGACTAGTTTATTAGTAAGAAGGTGCATGGGTAGTTCAACAAGCTAGTAGTATACATTAGTGGACCAACGATGCAAAGACCACACGCGCCGCCGCTGCCCGCCCACCGGCAACTCGGGCTCGGGCGTGGCAGTGGGTTTGGTTCTTGGTTCTTGGCAATTAGACTTTAGGCTGGACTTGAGCGACTTGGGCTTTGGGAGTTTGGACTGTAAACCCAACTGCAATCAGCAAGTTGAAAGCCAAGCTGATATTTAGACCCGGATGAAATGAGCCATGTAACGCCCCGACTTTCTAGGGGTATTTATTGGGGAAAATAAATAAAAAGATAAATCTTGACAAAAATATTTTCTTTTGAGAATATTAAAATTCTCGCCTACAAAGTCGAGTCGCTACACTGACATAAATTAAAAATACGAGATAAAAATTTGCGGCGGAAGAATAAATTATAAATTTCTAGTCAAAGTTTCCCCAAATAAGTTTCAAAACATTAGACATAACGATAAACATCATGTAATAAATTCCCATTCATATGCCCTCTCGGCTCGCTCCTTCGTCCATCCGGTTCGGTTTAACCTGCGGGATCAATAAAGATGGGGTGAGCTTCCTTCAGCTCGTGGAAATCACACTGATCACAGTAATATACAATCTCATGGAAAGCATAACATGAATAATCTATCATATCTTTTCCTCAACGTGAATGCATACACACAATATTACGTATAGCATGAATCGAGCACGCATAACACGAATATTGAGGTTGCGCAGGTGCCCCCGCAACAACATTAAACATACACACAATACCACATATAACATGAATCGAGCACGCATGTGAATATTGAGGTTGCGCAGGTGTCCCGCAACAACATATATCTTAAGATAGCCTCTTACACGAATACATGTGAGCCTGATTTACAACGTGCATCATAATTTTAAACATGAATAGAATATCATATATACAATCCAATTAAAGCAATTAAAGTGATAGTGAAAATTCCCACGTGAATAAATGATGATGTCTAACTTGAATATGAAGATGCTCGACTCACAGTCCTAAGCCCGTAAATCCTCGATAAAGTCTACATATAATAATAATTTAATCATTATAAAATATTACGATATAATGACGGAAATTAAAATATATATGCATAAAATCGAACTAATTATTAATATTAATTGAAAAGTCAATATTTTAATGTCTTGGTCAAAATAGGACTGGAAGTGAATTTTAAAAGCTGTTAGGGTTGATCGAAAAATAATTGAAATCCATCCGGGGTAAAAATCGAAGTAAATAGAAGTCTGTGGTTAAATTGAATGTTACTGGAAACTGTGAGGACTAAATTGTAAAACCCTAATTTTTCGCGGGTATAAATACCCTTAACATCATGGTCAGCCGACCCAAGTCCCATTTCTCACTCTCCTCCCGTCTCTCTCTCTCTAGAAACCTCTCTCTCTCTCCTTAAATCTCTTCAAATCGGCCAGAGGCAGAAACATACACACACACCTACTAGAAATATCAAAGAAGACGCCCACTTAACTCACACCCTCAAGCGGACTCATCTCTCTCTCGACCTAACACCCACTTTGTACTCAACACCGGAGAAGTCGGGAGGGCGGAGGCGATTTAGGTCGGCCGTGGGATTCAGGTTGGTTGGAGGTGGAATTAGTGTGGGTTTCGGCCTATTGGATCGGGTCGGATTCTCTGTTGGCGGGTTTGGTTCAGCCATGGTACCTTGGAGGATGGGTGGACTCGATTCGGTCTTTGTCCGTGTCGGGGTGGTGAGGTGCCACGACGGTGAAATGAGTTATGGTTCCTCAAATTGAGTTGGGGCTCGGTACCATGCTAATGAATTTTCCCCTGGTTCAGATTTGGTTCTTGCTTGGTAAAAAATAAAATGGAGATGGGCCATAATTGGTGAATGAATTTGTTTTGAGTTTTATCTGTGTACTGAAATTGAATTATCTTGGCTACTTTGTATTAAATTTGAGTTGCGGAAATTTAGAATTGGGTCGGACTGACTGCAGAAATTCATAAGTGTAGATTTTATCAGTCCTATAAAATCAAATTTGAACATATTGAACTGAAGAAGACAAATCTGTTTACCTTTATTGGGAATATGGGATTTGTAGAAGAAAGGTGTGTTCTGGAGGCTGGACCATGATGAAAATTTACAGAAGATAAAGATGAAGATTGCTGGATCGGTCCTATGCAGAAGGTTTGTAATGTTTGGTTATGAACAGTAGACTTGAATGTGGAAAATAGTGATAGTACTCCCTCCGTCCCAGCTAACATGAGCATTTTAACTTTATATGGTCAATAATTTCTAAATTTGACTAAGAATTAATCTCAAAATATAATGATAAAATATTTAACAAAATTATATTATGAAACTTCACCATCTAAAGTTTCATAATATAATTTTGTTAAATATTTTATCGTTATAGTTTGAGATTAATTTATAGTCAAACTTGAAAATTATTGACCATATAAAGTCAAAATGCTCATGTTAGCTGGGACGGAGGGAGTATAAGATATGAGAGTTGAATTTACCTTTGTTGGATGATAGAGAATGTGAGAATTTGCGGAAGAGGTGCGAAACTGCAGAAGAGACTTCAAGGTTGTTGGACGATCGGCGACTGGAAAAGATTGTATTCTGTGAATTATTATTCTACTGTATAGTTGTGTATTTATACTCCTAGGTTAGGTATAGGGTAGCCCTAGGAGTATATGCGGTGTATAATTTATTCTCCTTAGTGTCGTTTGGGGTTTTCTCGGGTTTTAAAGGGGGCTCTTGATGATGTGGCTTCCTCTCCTGGTGACGTCACTTGCTGGGTTAGCTTGCCTGTATTGCCTCTTTGTTTACTTAGGACCTTCTCCCCTAGGAGCAATCTTGAAAGTCGGTCAGCGATCTTGCGTCAGCGTCAAGAGGAGAGTATTGCCAGTGCCATTCGACTTGGGGCGAGCCTGGTGGTAGCCTGCAGTTTCTGCGAGAGGCTTTAGCCGAGGTTTCTCCTTCATTTGGGGTGGACGTGGACGGCCACTTGGAGGAGCTTGTGTAGGCGGAAAATTTGTGATGGTCATTATACCGCTGCGGTTAGGGTGCTTTCTTCGTCGGGTGTTGCTCCTTACTGTGATGATACTTTGGAGGCTTTACGAGATAAGCACCCACTTGCTCTATCCCCCATCTTGCCGTCTTTGCCCCTTGATCATCCTCCTCTTGTTGTTTTGGCGGCTGTTGTTTTGGACATGATTAGGAGTTTTCCGCGCGGCACCTCTTATGGGCGGGATGGTCTTCGTGCTCAGGTGGTTAATATTTTTCTTGAGGGTCGGTGTCCGCAGGTCCTGGGTGAGTACATTGCTAGTGCTCCTCTCACCCTGCTTGTTAAACCAGGTGGTGGTATTCGTCCTATTGCTGTGGGCACTGTTTGGAGATGTCTTGTCTCTAAGGTTGGTGCTGTTTTAGTTGTGCCGTCGTTGTGTGATTATTTTGGTGGTCTTCAGTTTGGTGTCGGGGTGTCCGGTGGACGAGAGGCTATTCTGCATGCCTTGGACCGGTTTGTTGAGGAGCGTGGCAATGACGTGGGCCTTTCCATGTTGTTGGTTGACTTCCAGAACACCTTTAACATGGTCGACCACGGGGCTATGTTACGTGATGTTCGTCGTCATTGCCTTGTTCTCTCCCGTTGGGTTGAATTTTGTTATTCCGCTCCTGCGCGGTTGTATTATGGGGAGCATAGTCTTTTGTCTTCTCAGGGGGTTCAGCAGGGAGACCCCTTGGGCCCTTTGCTATTTGCCTTAATTTTGCATCCCTTGGTGTGTTCGATCCGAGACTCTTTTGATTTGTGTTTACAGGCTTGGTACCTGGATGATGGCACTATTGTTGGCGATACTTTTGTCGTGGGGAAGGTCCTGGAGCTGATTATGGAAGTTGGACCTTAGTCGGGTCTTCACCTTAATGTTGATAAAACTGAGGTTTTTTGGCCTACGGAGGATCCCCGGAGCCGGCTTCTTGGTATCTTCCACATAATATTGCTCGGCCCATCGGAGGTGTCAAGGTCCTGGGTGGACCGGTCAGCATGTGTCCTACTTTCGGCAGCGCGCTCGTGTTGAAGAGAGTAACCCGAACCGTAGAGCTTATGGACTCCGTTGCTAGGATTGGTGACCCTCAGTTCGAGTTGCTGCTTCTTCGTGCTTGTACTGGTATTTCTAAGCTCTACTTTGCTCTGCATACTTTCCCCCCTCTGGTTTTTGGGACGGCCCAGTTGTCTTTTGATGCGGCGCTTCATTCTAGCTTGGAACGTATTGTCATCGCGACCGGGCCTGGCTTTGGTGATTGGCAGTGGCGGGTCGCTACTTTCCCATTCTCTTTGGGGGGGCTTGGTGTTTATGCCGCTGCTGATGTTCTTCATTTTTCCTTTCTTGCGTCCCACCTATAGTCTGATGCGTTGCAGGCTAAGCTCCTTCATCCTTTTGGGATTGTTGCCCCGGGAGCTTGTTTTTGTAATATCCGTAACTTTTCATATTTAGCAGTTTCCATTTTTGGTGTATGTCAATTTTTATCGACTCGCTTATAACCGTTTCGACATTGTGAATCTACTTTATTCTTGGAGTTTTTCCATTTGGATGAGTTTTGATGATGTTTTCACGTGATTTCATTTTATGATATGTTTTGCCGTATGATCGTTCGATTCTCATAAAACTCGTTCGTATTCATTGTTTCTTGGGTTGTTCAAGTTCGTATGATTGAGTTGGTCGTGTTGAGACTTTCAGTTTATAAATCCGACGTCGTTTCATGATTTTCGGGCACTTGGGCCATTTTTGTAATTTCCTATAAGTTTAAGGAAATTCATCTCGTTGTCGTATTTTGGATTCCTAGGTAGTTGGAAGTGCATTTACTATCGAACACTCAGTTTCGTTGTTATGAATACCTCGTATTTACACTTTTAATTCTATCCTCGTGTTGTGGTTCGTCGTTGGATCGACTGTGCAGAATTAGTGTTCAGAACTGGGATCTGCTACGTGTATAACGTACGTTATGCATGATCCATAACGTACGTTATGACCTTTCCCAATTTAGTACAGATATTTGGTTACGTACATTAACCAGTTGTTGTTGCCCAAAATATTTATCCGAAGATTAAATACTGCTGGAATGGACGGACAACAAACAAAATTTGCGGGAGCACTTCCGAGCGAATATGAATAACACAAGATTTGCCGGGTTTGTTAGGCCCGGGCTTGAATGCTCTCGCGAGATGTTATTAATACAAATATTCGCGGATACAAGTATTAATGTGAGAATCTAAGTACAATGAGTGTAAAAAGACTCTGTTAATCCAGCTCTTGAGCGAAGCTCGGTGTTCTTCGTCCTTGCCGATCGTCTTCTGAATGAGAGAGGCCGAGAGAAGAAAGAACCAAAAGATAGCTGTTGCCAAGAGTAGGAGAAAGCCAAGTGCTGTGTATTGCTTCTGTATTGTGTGCTGAAATCGCGATATTGCCAGGGGTTGGCCGAGTGCAGGGAGCCTGCTATATATAGGGGCTGAGGTGCCCTGATTGCTGGCGGGCGAGCGCCTTCCGGCCATTATAATAATGGGGCGATCGTCTGCCGGCCAATATTATATTGGGGCGATCGTCCTTAAGTCACACGGGTTGTCGGCCTAAAGTCCAAGGTAGATGCTGGCATCCAGCTGTGCGGTCCAATGAGGAGCCAGCACGCGTCCGGGGTCACTGTCACATGCGGTCCTACTGACACCTTTCGGCGGGCCTGTCGGCTGGTGGACGGATGCTGACAGGCTGTGGTCAACGATCCGTGATATGCGGATCTTGTCTCGGCTTCTGCACGTGGGTTCAGTCCTGAGGCTCGGCTTTTGCCAACTGGATGACTATCGGCTTCGAGTGGCATGAGGCGGTCGTCTCTAGCCGGTCACCAAAGGTCGGCATCGGCCAGCCACTGAGGGTCGGCATCGGTCGGTCGACAAGTGCCGGGAGATGATCGTCCGCTAGTCGGTCGCCAGGAGTCGATCGCCAAGTACCGAGAGACGATCATATTTGATGTCGATCGCTCGGCACCGGGACTTGTCCTGGGACCTTCGGTTGGCCGATTTATCTTGACCGCCGGGCTAAGGCTAGGCCGCCTGGTCGCTGGTCGGCAGTTCTGCCTTGGCTGCTCGGCAATGGCTAGGTTGCCCGATCTCCGAGGCGATCGCCGGTCGGAGAGTATAATTCTCGACACAATAATTGCCCCACAGCTTGCTCCGATGTTGAAGGCACGGGGCGAGGTGGTTCTTGCTGGCGATCGTGTAAGATGAGGACGGGCGAACTGTTGAGCTGACTTTGGATTCGGACTTGGGCTATCTGGTCGATTGGCTAGCTATCTTTCGGTCTTGTACCTGCAAAAAACAACATTGGCCGATCCCTCGTAGAAACTTGATTGTTTCGTCGCTGAGGAACCGTGCACAGTCGCGGAGTTCGATGGACCGACTCCATGACCGTGTCTTGTGCGCGAAGACATTGAGTGTCTCGTGACTCATTTTATTGTGAGGGTCCTCTGTTAGGCTGCGCCTCGCCTCGTATTTAAACGAAGGGCTTGCGGTCTTGGTCTAGAGGAGTCCTTGCGTGGGGAGCGTCGGATGATTCAACTCCACGCCCGCGGATTGTTTAGCTCTGCTTCCACCTCGTCCCACCATGAAGATGGCGAACCTCGACGGTGTACGTTGAGACGGGGGTTGTGGCACGTCGCATTGTCCGGGTTCACCATGTTAGATGATGATCCTTTGAGGGCGGGCGATCGTGTCCACTGATTAATTTTGGAGGGCCCTCAGACTACGCCAGCCTCGTATTTAAACGAAGGGTGGGCGATCTTGGCCCAAAGAGACCTTTCATGGCCGAAGCAGCCAGTTCCATCGACTACCAGGACCATGGCTTTATGATGTGCGGTGGAGGCGATCGCGAGCCTTAGTCCGTCATGCTAGATGGTGAACTGTAGATGGCGATCGAGTCCTCCGGGTTGCTGATGTAGCTTGATGATCGGCGATCGGGCTGGAAGACTGGTGATCGTCGCTCGGCTGCCGATCGCATTATTCATAGGTTGATAACGGCGATCGGGCGGGAGATCGTCGTTCGTGTAACACCCCGAGATATTCGGAATAATTACAGCGCCGTAAACCCTTTAGGTAAGGATTTACAAGGCTGATTTTTAAAAGAAGTGTAAAAACAATAAAATCGAACAACTGAAGTTCAAATACAGATTTGATTCAACCGATCAAATGAGTTAACTTATACAACCATATCGAATTGACCTTATTAAAACAGACGTAGTCGAGTACTAAACGAACCAAGAAGACAAATCACAATAGCAATAACATCAATCACATCACTGAGCCATTCCATCGTCTCCGTTTGCATCGTGGTTGCCTCCCGCTCCTCGGCTACCCGAACATCAAAACAATGTCCACTCCCCGAAGGGGTTAGCAAAACAATGCTAGTACAAGTATCGTCAAACAATAAATCATCAATGCATCATAAAGCATGCAACACGGACTTCCGCCACCGAATCCAACGATGCGAATCCTCACGATTCCATCAACACAATACAAGGTAATCCAAATGATCCAGCTTCTCAAAGATAGATCCCCATGATGATCCCGTCGGACCAACGCATGGTGGAAAACCCGTCCCAACGATCCAGCGCCTCAAAGATAGATCCCCATGATGATCCCGCTTGACCAACGCATGGTGGACATTCGATCCAGGCCCTCAAGATAGATCCTCATGACCCCTCGGATCATTTATACCATAATCAATCAATTATGCATACACATATGCATTTCAATATGTTCATCAATACGAACAAACACCAACGAATATCACGAGAATTTTCAGAAATACATCTCATATTCAACAATATGAACAAAACCACAAGCATGATAAATCGAACTCGACATATGATACTTGCCTCGAAAATGGCAAGGACGAAACACTTCAATGATCTCGACACACTCGAAGGCCGCCTCCTTCGATCAACGTAACAAGCTCGAACCTTAACAAAAGGAATGATATACAAATCATCTCAAGTCGAACGATGGCCTAACAATTCGGTCTACGGCCGAAAAGCTCAAAATAAACAATTTGCCTGGACTGCTTAGCGTGCGCTACGTACTATACGTAACGTGCGCTAAGCCGGCCTGTTAGCGTACGCTATCGTGTAAGACTAGCGTGCGCTAGCTACGAACTGATAGTTCGAATCGGCTGATACATAACGTACGCTACGTACGTTCTGTGCGTTAACTGAACCCCGATAGCGCACGTTAACTCATATATGTTAGCGCGCGCTAACCCTGCATGGCGAATCGCTAACGGAAAACTGGGTTGAAAGGTGGTGAATTCATGAATTCTATGTTGATACAACAAATCATCCTTAAGTCTGTCATGCTAATAAGGTTGTGGAAGTTCCATGATCATGAGGCACAAATATACGGATAATTATCTCATCATCATAACTCATCCAAGATCTTCAAAAATATTCTAAGTTCCGATTATTCCAAATCCCAAAACATATGGTTCCTTACGTAAAACATACGAACTAGGTAATCTACATATACTGGTCGATTGGTTTGGAAGGTACATAACATGCTTAGGAATCCTCATACAAAAAGGTTCAATGGATCATACGATGAATAAGTGTCGAAACGTCGAAAACATCCTTCTAACATATGATGTACGGCTAATAACGAATCTAACTGATTAGATGAACATGATCAACATCCTCTAGAACACAACTAGTATTGGTGAAGAATCACCTACCTCAAGGTAGTGAAGAACACGGAGGAAAATGAAGCAATCCGACACCGAAAGCTTGAACACCAATCTCCAATGATATACGATCTTCAATCACGAATCAGGATGTTGATATGAAGTGTTTAGGATGAAGGAAGTTATGTTCTAAGTGTAAGAATTCGGGTAATGGGAGAAGAGAGAACTGAAATCACGAATAGGATGCTGTCCTATTTATAATAAATGTCTATTAGCGCGCGCTAGACCCTGTTCTTAGCGTGCGCTAACGGCTCCCTGACTAAACTGTACTCAGCACTTAGCGTGCGCTACGCATATACCTGTAGCATGCGCTAAGGCGTTGACTCGGCTTTTCCCGAAAGCTGTCCAGGTACATCCGACACGATCCGACAGGGGTCCCCCGGCCAGATCTCACCTACCGCACGTCTCAATCAAATTGACCATGCATAGCGTGCGCTAATGACCCTCTGTAGCGTGCGCTATGAATCTACGTTAGCACACGCTAAACATAGCCGGTAGCGTGCGCTACATGCGCAGATTTACAATCTTTAAATCACAACCATGAAATTAAACGCTCGACAACATCGGACTATGAAATACGGAGAATAGTACTCAGACAAAAGTACAATTATTACAATATCACAAGTTCCAATTACATAGAAATCTCGGGTATTACATCCTTCCTCCCAAAAAAGAAGTTTCGTCCCAAAACTTAAGATGAAAATAACTCCGGATATCTAGTCTTCATACTGTCCTCCGTTTCCCAAGTGGCCTCTTCGACTCCATGTCGTGACCATTGTACTTTAACCAAGTGTATTGGTTTATTCCTCAATTGTTTGATCCGGCTCTCAAGTATCTTGATTGGTCTCTCTTCGAAGGTGCCATCATTAGCTATCTCGATCTCGTCGAAATCAATGACAGGATCGGGTCCGTACATACTTCGCAGATGAGATACGTGAAACACATTGTGAACGTGACTCGGCCGATGGCGGTAAGGCCACCTGTATGCTAAATCTCCAACTCTCTCGAGGATCTCAAATGGTCCGATATATCTCGGACTAAGCTTGCCTCTCCTCCCAAAATGGAAAATCCCTCGTGTAGGAGACACCTTCAACAAGACATGGTCCCAGGCCGTACTCTAGAGGGCGACGACGTACATCTGCATAAGACTTACGTCGACTGGGCGATCAGCAGTCTCTCTCGAATCAAAGCTATCTTCTCTTGAGTCCGAATAATCAATTCGGTTCCGTCCCGATCAAATCCAAGAATCATCCCAACATAGGGGTGATCGGCATCTTCTCCCGTACAAAGCTTCAAATGGTGCCATCTTAATTGAAGCATGCCAACTATTATTGTAGGTGAATTCAACTAATGGCAGATGAACTTCCCAATCAGTTGACCAATCCAAAGCACAAGCTCTAAGCATGTCTTCTACAGTTTGAATAGTCCTTTCGGACTGACCGTCCGTTTGGGGATGATAAGCCGTACTAAAATTGAGCTCAGTTCCCAAAGCCTTATGAACTGCTTTCCAGAAGTGTGACACGAAACGACCATCTCGATCCGAAATAATGGTCTTCGGCGTCCCGTGCAATCTGACTATCTCCGCAATAAATATTAGTGCCAATCTCTCGGGTCCCCATGTATCTTTAATTCCCAGGAAATGAGCCGACTTGGTTAGTCGATCCACTACAACCCAAATCATGTTCATTCCCGTTCTAGTCTTTGGCATACTAGTGATGAAATCCATCGAGATATCCTCCCACTTCCATTCAGGGATCGGAAGCGGCTTTAACATTCCTAAGGTCGCCGATGTTCAATCTTAACTGTGACAAGTCAAACACTTCAAACGTGCTACTGCACTCGTCCTTCTTCATATTCCCCACCGAAGTTTTGCTTTAGATCCTTATACATCTTACTACCGCTGGGTGAATAGAATAGGCGCGCTATGAGCTTCCTTCAAAATTGTCCGTCTCAAATCATCATCATCGGGAACGCAAAGTCGACTCAAATCTCGTAACTCCATCGTCTTGTATCACGAATCACGGGACTTTTCCTTCTTTTACTTCGTCACATAATCGAAGGATCGGAGAATCGCTCAATTGTTTAGACTTGATCTCCTCGACTAGTGATGAAGTCGGTTCCATCACATAAAGTTGCCCTTGGATTCCCGGTGCCCATACTTCAATCCTCGCGGATCGGTTCTCGTTGAATCTTGGTTTGGGACGTAAGTGCTTCCAACACTCAAGAGAAACAGTTTACGGCTCAAAGCATCGCCTACTACGTTTGCTTTCCCGGATGATAGAGAATCTCCAAGTCGTAATCCTTGATCAATTCCGACCACCTTCTCCGCCTCATGTTTAATTCTTTCGATCAAGATGTACTTGAGGCTCTTATGATCTGTAAAGATCTGACAATGAGTGCCGTACAAATAATGTCGCCAAATTTTCAAGGCAAAGACCACAGCTGCTGGCTCTAGATCATGAGTCGGGTAATTAATCTCGTACGGTTTCAATTGCCAAGAAGCATAAGCAATCACTTTATCCTTCTGCATCAACACACAACCCAAACCCTGATTTGAAGCGTCGCTGTATACCATGAATCCATCAGTTCCCTCTGGCAGCGCTCAGATAGGTGTCGTCGCCTCCTCTTAAGTTCGTCAAAACCAGCCTGGCACTTCTCATTCCACATGAACTTTTGAGTTTTCTGTAACAGCTGGGTGAGCGGACGAGCAATTTTGGAAAATCCTTCTACAAAGCGGCGATAATATCCAGCAAGTCCTAAGAAGCTTCGGACTTCTTTCACGTTTTTAGGAGTTTCCCAATTCAAGATTGCTTCGACTTTCTTCAGGTCCACCTGAACTCCGTCGGCTGATATCACATGCCCAAGGAAGGTTACTTCCTTAAGCCAGAACTCGCATTTAGAAATTTTTGCGTACAACTGTTCCTTCCTCAAGGTGCTTAAATCCACACGCAAATGCTCGGCATGCTCCTCTGCGTCCTTCGAATATATCAAGATGTCATCAATGAAGACGACCACAAATTTATCCAAGTATTCCAAGAATACCCGATTCATCAATTGCATGAATACTGCAGGAGCATTGGTAAGTCCAAATGGCATCACTACGAATTCATAATGCCCGTACCGGGATCTGAAAGCAGATTTCAGTATATCTGATTCCTTAATTCTCAACTGGTGGTATCCTGATCGCAAGTCAATCTTCGAGAATACCCTTGCCCCTTGAAGTTGATCAAACAAGTCGTCGATCCGAGGTATAGGATACTTATTCTTGATCGTCATCTTGTTGAGCTCCCTGTAATCAATACACAGTCGGAGGGATCCGTCTTTCTTCCGGACAAAGAGAACGGGCGCTCCCCAAGGAGAAACGCTAGGTTTTATATAGCCCTTCGTAACAATTCCTCCGGTTGCTTCTTGAGTTCATACATCTCGGTTGGCGCCATGCGGTATGGTGCTTTGGAAATAGGAGGCCTCCAGGCTCTAATTCGATAGTGAATTCCACTCCTCTGCGGAGGTAACCCTGTAGTTCGTCAGAAATACATCCGGGAACTCATTCACAATCGAAATAGACGAGAGCTCTACTCCTTCCTCTTTCCTCATGGCATAGCACCAAAGTCCGTGACATCCACCTTGATAATTTCACGGCTTTCATTGCTTTGATCAATTTTCCCGAGCTTCTGGTCTCCATCCTCGGAATAAGTGTTCGATCCGTCATCGGCAATGATGGAAATGACTCTCTCTCGGTAATTGAAAGCTCCATAACGGTTGAGCCAATCATCTCCGAGAATTAAATCGTCACCGTAGATGTCAACTACAATGAGATTCGATGGCCACTCTCTTCCTTCTATAGATCTGGGAAATCCTGGCTTCTAGTGTTCCCACAATTTTCTCTCCGCTCGGTAATCCCACAACATAAGGTTCACAATTATACAAGCATGAGATTTTCAAACGATTAACAGTTCAAAGATATAAAAGAATGCGTAGCTCTAGTCGAACAAGACACTAATCGGTTGCAAAAGGATCGAATCGCACTGATGCAACAGTGTGTTCGATCATCGATTTCCTCATTTCGTAGGCGTGGAGGAACAGACCCGGCCGGATGCCTCTCTCTTCCTGGCGTTTCGCTGAAATCCACTTTGCCGCGTCTGGTTCACTCGTCTCCTTCAGATCTGAGCCGGAGTGCGAGTACCAAAAGATCGGGTCGCATTCCCACAAAATGTTGCGCGATGTCCTTCTGTCCACACTCGAAGCGAGTCACAGCAGGCGCGAAACAATCACGTCGAACATGTCACCTTGCCACGGTTGTAAGACTTCTTTCTGCGTCAAGCTTGATCGGTGCTGCCGGAACTTCTTTCCACCTCGAGAAGGATGCGGAGGTCTCTGGATGAATGAAAAGAGGATCGACCCTTGCGAGGTCCGCTACTTTTATCCTCCGTGAAGTTGCCGACACCTTGTTTCTTTGCTTCCGCCGCTTTCTCCACCACGCCTCCTTCATATCATAGGCCAACGCCTTGTCACGATCTTGTCGCAAGGTGGTACATTCAAATCCGGACATATACTGCTGAATTTCCGGCTTCATTCGCATGTCAAAATGAAAAATCTTCTCCGCCTCGGTCCTGACCAAGTGGCGCACATAAGTCAGCTGGTGATTAAAAGTCTTAATCACGTCCGTCACAGATGTTTCCGAATTTTGTGGTGAGAAAAACTCCCGAACTCGGGCTTCTCTAACTGGACGAGGACAATACTGTGCCTCCATCATCACTTTGAATTCCGTCCAGTCAACATTGTGCTCCTCTGGTCGAATGGCCTCCCACCAGTCGAAAGCCTCCCCGGTCAAAAGATACTGGGCGACCGGAACCTTCCTATCGTTGGGACAGTTAATCCCCGCAAAAATCTTCTCTAATTCCTTCAGCCAATGATCCCACGAAAGCGTCTCAGCGGAACCGTCAAATTTCGGAGGATGCAATTTGACCACCTCGGTAAGCCATTTATCTCCCCGATTATCCACGTTATTCTGTTGTCCCATCGCCGTCTGCATGCGATCCACAACTTGAGCAAACTGGTTTATCTAGGCAACCACCTGCTGAAGCACTCCCGGCACGTTAGGATCTGCATTATTATTTGCCGATCCCTGCTGTCCCCCGGAATGTGAATCCGTTCGACTAGCGGCTATCTCTGGAGTAGATACCGACTCTTCTTGCCTCGCATTTCCACATCCGCGTCCACGACCGCGTCCGCGTCCACGACCTCCTCTCAACATACTGTAAACATAAATACTCAATATCCAGGACAAACTTTCTCAAAGTACATCCATTAATGTTTACAAGACGTGAATTAAATAAAACAGTAGTATTCGAGATTAGGAAACTTACAACCACAGTCCACACGACGATGCTGGCTCAGCAGTGATGTTACGAACGACCAATAATCAACAACGTAAACAGACCCAACTACCCCGACTGCCAAGATATCCATAAATCTTAGCTCCGATACCATATTCTGTAACACCCCGAGATATTCGAAATAATTACAGCGCCGTAAACCCTTTAGGTAAGGATTTACAAGGCTGATTTTTAAAAGAAGTGTAAAAACAATAAAATAGAACAACTGAAGTTCAAATACAGATTTGATTCAACCGATCAAATGAGTTAACTTATACAACCATATCGAATTGACCTTATTAAAACAGACGTACTCAAGTACTAAACGAACCAAGAAGACAAATCACAATAGCAATAACATCAATCACATCACTGAGCCATTCCATCGTCCTGTCGGTACTGTGGTTGCCTCCCCGCTCCTCGGCTACCTGAACATCAAAACAATGTCCACCCCCGAAGGGGTTAGCAAAACAATGCTAGTACAAGTATCGTCAAACAATAAATCATCAATGCATCATAAAGCATGCAACACGGACTTCCGCCACCGGAATCCAACGATGCGAATCCTCACGATTCCATCAACACAATACAAGGTAGTCCAGCGATCCAGCGCCCTCAGCATAGATCCCCATGATGATCCCGTCGGACCAACGCATGGTGGAAAACCCGTCCAACGATCCAGCGCCCTCAGCATAGATCCCCATGATGATCCCGTCGGACCAACGCATGGTGGACATTCGATCCAGCGCCCTCAGCATAGATCCTCATGACCCCCTCGGATCATTTATACCATAATCAATCAATTATGCATACACATATGCATTTCAATATGTTCATCAATACGAACAAACACCAACGAATATCACGAGAATTTTCAGAAATACATCTCATATTCAACAATATGAACAAAACCACAAGCATGATAAATCGAACTCGACATATGATACTTGCCTCGAAAATGGCAAGGACGAAACACTTCAATGATCTCGACACACTCGAAGGCCGCCTCCTTCAATCAACGTAACAAGCTCGAACCTTAACAAAAGGAATGATATACAAATCATCTCAAGTCGAACGATGGCCTAACAATTCGGTCTACGGCCGAAAAGCTCAAAATAAACAATCTGCCTGGACTGCTTAGCGTGCGCTACGTACTATACGTAACGTGCGCTAAGCCGGCCTGTTAGCGTACGCTATCGTGTAAGACTAGCGTGCGCTAGCTACGAATCGATTCGAATCGGGCCGATACATAACGACGCTACGTGCGTTACGTGCGATCGAACCCGATAGCGCCGCGTTAACTCATATATGTTAGCGTGCGCTAACCACGCATGGCGAGAATCGCTAACGGAATCAAGTTGAAAGGTGGTGAATTCATGAATTCTATGTTGATACAACAAATCATCCTTAAGTCTGTCATGCTAATAAGGTTGTGGAAGTTCCATGATCATGAGGCACAAATATACGGATAATTATCTCATCATCATAACTCATCCAAGATCTTCAAGAAATATTCTAAGTTCCGATTATTCCAAATCCCAAAACATATGGTTCCTTACGTAAAACATACGAACTAGGTAATCTACATATACTGGTCGATTGGTTTGGAAGGTACATAACATGCATAGGAATCCTCATACAAAAAGGTTCAATGGATCATACGATGATTAAGTGTCGAAACGTCGTAAACATCCTTCTAACATATGATGTACGGCTAATAACGAATCTAACTGATTAGATGAACATGATCAACATCCTCTAGAACACAACTAGTATTGGTGAAGAATCACCTACCTCAAGGTAGTGAAGAACACGGAGGAAAATGAAGCAATCCGACACCGAAAGCTTGAACACCAATCTCCAATGATATACGATCTTCAATCACGAATCAGGATGTTGATATGAAGTGTTTAGGATGAAGGAAGTTATGTTCTAAGTGTAAGAATTCGGGTAATGGGAGAAGAGAGAACTGAAATCACGAATAGGATGTTTGTCTATTTATAATAAATGTCTATTAGCGCGCGCTAGACCTGTTCTTAGCGTGCGCTAACGGCTCCTCGACTAAATCGTACTCGGCACTTAGCGTGAGCTACGCATATAACAGTAGCGTGCGCTAAGGCGTTGACTCGGCTTTTCCCGAAAGCCGTCCAGGTACATCCGACACGATCCGACAGGGGTCCCCCGGCCAGATCTCACCTACCGCACGTCTCAATCAAATTGACCATGCATAGCGTGCGCTAATGACCCTCTGTAGCGTGCGCTATGAATCTACGTTAGCGCACGCTAAACATAGCCGGTAGCGTGCGCTACATGCGCAGATTTACAATCTTTAAATCACAACCATGAAATTAAACGCTCGACAACATCAGACTATGAAATACGGAGAATAGTACTCAGACAAAAGTACAATTATTACAATATCACAAGTTCCAATTACATAGAAATCTCGGGTATTACAGTTCGGGCGCCGATCGCGCAGTTCAGAGGTTGAGAAGAATCTTTTACCTGGCCAGGAAGTATGCGGCCTTAGCTCGGAAGATCACGTAGGTCGCGGGTTGGTCCTTCGTGAGATGCCTGAACATCGGCAAAAGACCATGAAATCCTCCTAGGACCGCGTAGAGGGCGACCTCATCGCTTACGGGTTCGCCGTTGAGGATGATCACGTCTACTCGGTCGATGTAGTCCGAGTCGGACTCTTCTTCTCCCTGCCTGATTTGCATCATGCGAAGGGGACCTTCTGGCCGGGCGACCTTGGTGTCGAAGTATGCTGTGAAGACGTTCGCCAGCTGGTTAAAGGAGCCGATGGACCGAGGTGGCAATGAGGTGTACCACCGGTAGGCGAGGTCGTCCAGCGTCATAGGGAACATTCGGCACCTGGTCGCGTCAGATTCCCCACACCCGGTCATGTAGATGTTGAACTTGCTCAGGTGTATTTCGGGGTCCGATCTCCCCTCGTACAAAGGTGTTTGCGGGGGAACGATCTTGTGCTGCACGGGGGCGAGCTCGATGTCGACCGCGAGCGGCTAGCTCGGCTCGGCGATCGTCTTCTTGGCGCCTGCCCCGGATTCCAGGAGCGCCTTCATGTCGTCGAGCTGACGTTGCATCGCAGCCATCGCCATGGCTCGGTCGCTTGCGGATCGGCTTTGGGAGCGGGAGCCGAGGCGATCGTGTACTGATCTCCTGACTCCGCTGCTGCCGACCTTGGCTATTTGGCGAGGGGGAGCCAGACGGCTGGGATGCCTTCTGCGAGTCAGGTAGGCCGAGCTCCTGGTGACGGACTCAAACTCCGTCGTCTCGTAGCTGGGGTCGGACTGCCCCGGTCGCCAAGACGGGTCACTGCCCAGGTGATCGAAAACAGAGGTGCCCTGGCTGGCGAACGCCTCTCCTTGCGGATGAGAGCCTCCTGGCGATCGCTCGGCCAGTAACGCCTTGAGCTTCCGCTTGGACTTCCAGCGGATGGCCGAGGGGGTGATAGTGGGAGGCGCGTCGAGAGCACTCCGTCGCTCCTGCAGGACGGCCATGGCCTCGTCGATCTGTTCCTTGGTTCGGAACTGATCAAGCGAGAGGCTTGGGCCACCCGTCAGGGGTGGGATCGAGCGTCTCGGACCGCGACGGCTACCCTCCGCCATCGGCTGTGGCTCGGACAGAGACGAAAAGAGGCGTCTGGCGGGCTGGCCAGCGGCTTTCTTCGACGCGGAGGCGAAAGACATGATTTCTGAAAGATTTCTTTGAAGCGCAGTGAGTGTCACTTCAAGTATATGCCCCGAGAACAGTGAGTGTTCTTCGGGACGGTAGGAATAAAAATTTGAGGGTTAGATCCCCTTCCTCTAGCGCCAATTGTTGTTGCCAAAAATATTTATCCGAAGATTAAATACTGCTGGAATGGACGGACAACAAACAAAATTTGCGGGAGCACTTCCGAGAGAATATGAATAACACAAGATTTGCCGGGTTTGTTAGGCCCGGGCTTGAATGCTCTCGCGAGATGTTATTAATACAAATATTCGTGGATATAAGTATTAATGTGAGAATCTAAGTACAATGAGTGTAAAAAGACTCTGTTAATCCAGCTCTTGAGTGAAGCTCGGTGTTCTTCGTCCCTGCCGATCGTCTTCTGAATGAGAGAGGCCGAGAGAAGAAAGAACCAAAAGATAGCTGTTGCCAAGAGTAGGAGAAAGCCAAGTCCGTGTATTGCTTGTATTGTGTCTTGAAATCGCGATATTGCAGTGGCCGAGTGCGAGAGCCCGCTATATATAGGTGAGGTGCCACGATTCTTGTGGCGATCGCCTTCCGGCCATTATAATAATGGGGCGATCGTCTGCCGGCCAATATTATAATGGGGCGATCGTCCTTAAGTCACACGGGCTGTCGGCCTAAAGTCCAAGGTAGATGCTGGTAGCCAGCTGTGCGGTCCAATGAGGATCCAGCACGCGTCCGGGTTCACTATCACATGCGGTCCTACTGACACCTTTCGGCGGGCCTGTCGGCTGGTGGACGGATGCTGACAGGCTGTGGTCAATGATCCGTGATATGCGGATCTTGTCTCGGCTTCTGCACGTGGGTTCAGTCCTGAGGCTCGGCCTTTGCCAACTGGATGACTATCGGCTTCGAGTGGCATGAGGCGGTCGTCTCTAGCTGGTCACTAAAGGTCGGCATCGGCCAGCTACTGAGGGTCGGCATCGGTCGGTCGGCAAGTGCCGGGAGATGATCGTCCGCTAGTCGGTCGCCAGGAGTCGATCTCCAAGTACCAAGAGATGATCGTATTTGATGTCGATCGCTCGGCACCGGGACTTGTCCTGGGACCTTCGGTTGGTCGATTTATCTTGACCGCCGGGCTAAGGCTAGGCCGCCTGGTCGCTGGTCGGCAGTTCTGCCTTGGCTGCTCGGCAATGGCTAGGTCGCCCGATCTCCGAGGCGATCGCCGATCGGAGAGTATAATTCTCGACACAACACCAGTATTAGGTTACGTACGTAACCATCATAACGTATGTTAACAGCTTGTGTTAACGTACGTAACGCACTGTCAGCGTTTTAAAACCTGACTCAACCTCAGTCGTTTCTTTTCATTCTTCTTCGCCCCTTCTCGCGACGTGAGTGTTCTTGAGCGCCTTTGGAGCGATTTGTCCAGAGCAATCCGTGGATTTCCTCTAGAGATTGACTATTATGTACCAACGGAGATTAATCTACAACATTATCATCATCCATCAGTCGAATCCAAGGTACTTCCTCAGGAACCCTAACTTTGACGGATTTGGGGGTTTTTCGGGATTCTAGGGATTAGTTCCGAATTGTTCAATTATGTTATGATATTCCTTACCGATTTTGGTTTTTGGGTGATTCCAAATCCATTTTCCTTGATTTTAATCCGTGAATTATCAATATGGGGAGATTTTGCGTAAACCCTCGCCCGTATCGATTGATCGTTCATTGTCGTAGCATGTAATCGGGGTTATGGGAGTATTCCTTTCGGTTATTGATGTCCGTTGGGACTGAGTTATGCTAATTAGGAACCGCCGTTTTCCATTCGGATCGTCCGTAGTCGATTTTCACTTCCGATTCTTCAAGAATGTCTCAAAGGCAAGTACTTTACATTTGTTTACATGTTCTAGTATTTGAATTATGGCTGTATTGTGGATGTTGTGGATGGATATGTGTATGTTCACCTAGGGACGGTCCGACGGGGCCTCTAGGGATACGTATTTCCGTGTGTGTGCGTATCAAGAACTGTGGTTAACCACCCAGGGATGTCCGACGGGGCTCTGCGGGGTACGGTGGCCATGAGTCTCGTACCAAGGTTAACTTTGAATTATAATTGTTGGAGATAATGTGTTTTGTGACTGTACATTGTAAATACTCCGGAATATAAAACATTTTCTAAAATAATTTTTGGCACATATATTCATGTGATTAGAATGTAGTTCAAATGGATTGTACTTGCACTAGCAGTTGTCGCTAACCCCTTAAATGGGGGAAATACTTTTTGTATTTCAGGTATCGATTGTGGGGACAAACGAGCACTCGAGCCGTATGAGGATGATGGGCAAGCATGATACTGTCCAGTAGTTGATTATTGGTGTCATGTCTGTCGGTAATTATTGATGTTGTGTTTTGGGATTTATGTATTGTAAAATTAGTTTAAGTACTCGAGTACTTCCTGTCTGAATTTGTTAATGTTGTGTTCGCATTTTGGGAAATGGATTTGATGTCAGATTTTATGTGTCGGGTTGTAGTCTTTTATTTGAATTATCGTTTTATTGATGATTGTTTGTCGTTGTCGAATGTCTTTGGTACGTTAGCTTGGTGGATTCCACAGTGAGGGGTCCACGGCGCTGTAATATGCCCTGAATGTCTTAGGGGTGTTACAGAATATGGTATCGGAGCTTAGGTTTATGGATACCTAGGCTGTCGGTTATTTGGGTCTAGTCGAGTGTCGTTTTTGGAACAGTATCGCTGCCATGCCATCATCTCAGTACGCCGGTGCTCGTAAATTTTTCCTAACTTGACTCGTTTCGCCGTTCTGTTCTATTACTGTCTTAGTATCTTGTTGCGTCTTGCGTTTGAATTGTACTTACCCGTTACTTCTTCAGAATTCCTGATGGTAGAGGACGCGGACGCGGTAGAGGACGTGGCGCAGCCGGTGGGGTGGCCATGTCCGATCACTCGAGAACTGATTCGGTGATGCCTTCTTTGTCGAACAGTGTTCCCCTTAGTTCCGGAGGTCAGCAGGACCAATCTGCTAGCTCCGGTAATGCTGATGAGAATGTTGGAGTGGCTAATATTTTGCAACAAGTAGCGAACCAGATGACGCTACTGACTCAGGCCGTTCTGGTCGGCCAAGCTAATGCCAACCCGGTTCCGCCTACTGGATCCGGCAATGATAAGTTACTTCAGGACGTGATTCGTATGCGTCCTCCATAATTTGATAGTGCTTCCGACCCTTTCGGTTGGGAGAATTGGCTATTCGAGATGGAGAAAGTATTTGAGGCTGCTAATTGTTCTGAGGAGAGGAAAATACCCATTGCTCAGTACTTCCTCGCCAAGGAGGCAGCAACGTGGTGCCAAGCGGTGAAACTGCGTGACCGGGCAGCTACGCGGGCAGAGTTTCGGGATCTGATGGAAGATGAATTCTATCCATGGCCAGTGAAAGAGGGGAGGATCCGAGCCTTCTTTGAGGCTAAGCCCCAAGATGTTCCTATTTCTCAAGCTATCAAAGACTACAATCAACAGCTGCATTATGTAAGAAACCAAGTCTGAGATGAGCTTGATAAGATCCGCCACTTTGATATGCGGATGAAACCGAGGGTGCACCACTACATGTCTGGTCTGGGGTGCACGACTTTGAAAGAGTATCAGAATAAAGCGATGGCTTATGAGATGTCATTTTCTGCGATCGAGACGGCAACCGAAGGAAAGAAGCAGAAGATCTCCGGTCAGTTTTTGGGAGGCAAGTCAGGAGGGTATCCGAAGGCTCAGTGTGGTTCACGAGTCTTCGGGAGTCAGTCGCCATCAGTTGGGCGAGGAAACGGTTCTAAGTTTGCCCCTACTGGTGCCGTTCGCGGTCCTACGTGCTTCAACTGTAGTCGTCCGGGCCACATGATGAGTGAGTGTGACAGGTCTCCGATTCAGTGTCTTGCTTGTGGTCGGATGGGTCATCGTGCTAAGTTTTGTACGGATGCAGCTCGGGCTCCAGTTACTCAGATATCATCCCCAGCTGCGGGAGAGCCGATTGTGAATCAGGCACCGACAGTTCCTCAGCCGCAGCAGAGTTTTGGTAGAGGTCGAGGATGTGGGCAGCCTTCTAGAGGGGGAGATTCTAGTGTGGGGTCTGTTCCGCTCCGTGTGTATGAGATGAGGCGAGCTGGAGATCCCGACGCGACGGTGGCTACATGTACCGTTCACATCCTTGACCATCCTGTTTCTGTATTATTCGATTCTTGTGCTACGCATTCTTTCATATCTATAGATTGTGTGCGTCGTCTGTATATTGATTGCTTGGTTGCGTGTGAACCATTTGTTGTTAACTTGCCTAGTGGGGATAGCATCGTGGGGGATCGTGAGGTTAGAGATTTTCCAGTGAGTATCGCGGGGAGGGTTTGGCCTTCTAATCTGATTGCGGTAGACATTAGAGATGAAGATTTGATTCTGGGTGAGGATTGGCTGGACCGTCATGGGGCGATCATGAATTATAGAATGAGGACTGTTTCGATGTTAGCCTCTGACAGTACCGAGCATTCTTTTCTGGGGCGTAAGCGGAGTAGCCAGAGACTCCTGATCAGCGCCTTGAGGGCGGTGAGACTTCTTCGAGGAGGTTGCACAGGCTATTGGTGTTACGCTTTGAGATCGGAAGAAGGGGGAGTCGAGCTCTCGTCTATTCCGGTAGTGTGTGAGTATCCTAATGTTTTTCCAGACGAGTTGCCGGGTTTAGCGCCGGACCAAGAAGTTGAGTTTACCGTCGATTTAGAGCCAGGTGCAACACCGATTTCTAAGACACCATACCGTATGGCGCCTGCCGAGATGCTTGAGTTGAAGAAACAGTTGGGGGAGTTGCTAAACATGGGGTATATTCGACCGAGCGCTTCACCTTGGGGTGCACCGCTCCTGTTTGTGAAGAAGAAGGATGGGTCACTTCATTTGTGTATCGACTACCGAGAGTTGAACAAAGTGACCATTAAAAACAAGTATCCGCTCCCGAGGATTGATGACTTGTTTGATCAGTTGCAAGGGGCAACCGTGTTTTCGAAGATCAATTTGAGATTGGGGTATTATCAGCTCCGAGTGAAGGATACCGATATTCCGAAGACGGCCTTTTGGACGAGATACGGTCACTAGGAGTTTGTGGTTATGCCTTTTGGGCTAACCAACGCCCCAGCCATGTTCATGCAGCTTATGAACAAAGTCTTTATCGAGTACCTCGATAAGTGTGTAGTCATTTTTATCGATGACATCCTGATTTACTCGAGGAGCGAGGAGGAGCACGCCCGTCATTTGCATGTCGTGTTAGATATTTTGAGAACTCAGCATCTTTTTGCGAAGTTCTCAAAATATGAGTTTTGGTTACGGGAGGTTATGTTTCTCGGTCATGTGATCTCGGCCGAGGGTGTTCGTGTGGACCCACATAAGGTAGAGGCAGTGTTGGATTGGGCGCCGCCCAAGAACGTGAAGGAGGTCCGTAGTTTTCTGGGTTTGGCCGGATATTACTGTAGATTCATCAAGGGGTTCTCTAAGCTCCCTCGACCGCTGACTCAGTTGTTATAGAAGTAAAAAAAGTTTGTGTGGACCGATGAGAGACAGAATAGTTTTGAGGAGTTGAAGAAGCGGTTGACGACCGCTCCTGTTTTGGCTTTACCGAGTGGTAATGAGGGTTTCTTAGTTTTTAGTGATGCTTCGGGCCAAGGGCTCGGATGTGTACTTATACAGCACGGGAGGACGATTGCCTATGCTTCCTGTCAGTTGAAATCGTATGAGTTGAATTACCCTACGCATGATCTTGAGTTGGCCGCATTTGTATTTGCATTGAAGATCTGGCGTCATTACTTGTATGGCCCGTTGTGTCAGATTTTCACCGATCACAAGAGCCTGAAGTACATTTTTACGCAGAAAGAGCTTAATATGAGACAGAAGAGATGGTTGGAGTTGATTAAGGATTACGATCTCGAGATCCTTTATCATACGGGCAAGGCTAACGTGGTAGCAGATGCCTTGAGCCGGAAATCGGTATCGCTTCGGGCGCTTGAGTTACTTATGGCTCAGCCGGAGCTTCAGCAGGAGTTGATGAGGTTGAGTGTTGATATCGTACGGCCATAGAGTTCCGGACAGTTGCGTACTCTTGAGATTTCTTCATCTCTGGTCGATGACATTAAATCGGGACAGTTGGAGGACCCGATGTTTAGTTAGCTTCGAGAGAGTGTAGGGAGGGGGAAAGCCCCGAGATTCGTTATTCATGAGGATGGTGTGTTGAGATTCCGAGGTCGGTTGTGTGTTCCGAATGACTCGGAATTGAGGCAAAGTATTCTGCGAGAGGCTCATGCGTCACCTTACTCAGTCCATCCGGGCTCGAGTAAAGTGTATAAAGATTTGAGGAAAAATTTCTGGTGGAACGACATGAAGAATGAGGTAGTTCAGTTTGTGGCTAAGTGTTTGACTTGTCAGCAAGTCAAGATTAAGCATCAGCGGCCAGCCGGGTTGTTGAAACCACTTCCCGTCCCGGAGTGGAAGTGGGAGGATATCTCTATGGATTTTGTCACGGGTTTGTCGAGAACGAAGACTGGTATGAATATGGTGTAGGTGATTGTAGACCGACTGACTAAGTCGGCGCATTTTCTGGGCATCAAGGATACTTGGGGTCCAGAAAAATTGGCTCGTATTTTTATCGCGCAGATAGTGAGACTTCATGGTACGCCGAAGACCATTATTTCGGACAGAGATGGCCGATTTGTATCGCATTTTTGGCAGGCAGTACATAAAGCATTGGGGACACAGTTACGTATGAGCACTTCCTTCCACCCCCAGACCGATGGGCAGTCCGAGCATACTATTCAGACGTTCGAGGATATATTGCGTGCGTGTGCGTTAGATTGGAGTAGTGACTGGGAGGAACATCTGGCCTTAATTGAGTTTACTTATAATAATAGCTGGCACGCGTCGATTAAGATGGCACTGTATGAGGCACTTTATGGCCGACGTTGCCGATCATCGATATGTTGGGATGAGCCATCCGATTTATTTGGCACCGATCCAGACCTCGTGTTAGAGACGAGGGAGAAAGTTGAGTTGATTAGAAAGAGAATGTTGGCTGCTCAGAGTCGACAAAAGTCTTATGCGGATGTTAGGCGTCGACCTTTGGAGTTTGAGGTGGGAGATCATGTTCTGTTGAGAGTGTCTCCGACGAAGGGAGTTTTCTGTTTTGGGAAAAAGGGGAAGCTCAGGCCGAGATATATTGGGCCTTTCGAGATATTGGAGAGAGTCGGCGAGTTGGCATACCGTTGGCTTTGCCTCCGTTGCTAAGTCATGTTCATAGCATATTTCACATTTTCCAGTTGAGGAAGTACGTTCCGGACCCGTCCCACATTATTGATTTTGGAGACGTGGAGATCGAGAAAGATGTTACGTTTGAGGAGAGGCCCGTCAGGATTTTGGAGCGTCGAGACAAGCAGTTAAGGCACAAAACCATTCCTTTGGTTAAGGTGCAATAGTCGAGGCACAGAGTAGAAGAAGCGACGTGGGAGTTAGAGGAGAATATGCATTTTCGAGGCACCCCGAGCTTTTTGATTCTTAAGTTTCGGGACGAAACTTTATTTAAGAGGGGGAGAATGTAATATCCGTAACTTTCCATATTTAGCAGTTTCCATTTTTGGTGTATGTCTATTTTTATCGACTCGCTTATAACCGTTTCGACATTGTGAATCTACTTTATTCTTGAAGTTTTTCCATTTGGACGAGTTTTGATGATGTTTTCACGTGATTTCATTTTATGATATGTTTTGTCGTATGATCGTTTGATTCTCGTAAAACTCGTTCGTATTCATTGTTTCTTGGGTTGTGCAAGTTCGTATGATTGAGTTGGTCGTGTTGAGACTTTCGGTTTATAAATCCGACGTCGTTTCGTGATTTTCGGGCACTTGGGCCATTTTTGTAATTTCCTTTAAGTTTAAGGAAATTCATCTCCTTGTCGTATTTTGGATTCCTCGGTAGTTGGAAGTGCATTTACTGTCGAACACTCAGTTTCGTTGTTATGAATACCTCGTATTTACACTTTTGATTCTACCCTCGTGTTGTGGTTCGTCGTTGGATCGACTGTGCAGAATTAGTGTTCAGAACTGGGATCTGATACGTGCATAACGTACGTTATGTATGATCCATAACGTACATTATGACCTTTCCCAATTCAGTATAGACAATTGGTTACGTACGTTAACCAGTATTGGGTTACGTACGGAACCATCGTAACGTACGTTAACAGCTTGTGTTAACGTACGTAACGCGCTGTCAGCGTTTTTAAACCTGACTTAACCTCAGTCGTTTCTTTTCATTCTTCTTCGCACCTTCTCGCGACGTGAGTGTTCTTGAGCACCTATGGAGCGATTTGTCCAGAGCAATCCGTGGATTTCCTCTAGAGATTTACTATTGTGTACCAAGGGAGATTAATCTACAACATTATCATCATCAATCAGTCGAATCCAAGGTATTTCCTCAGGAACCCTAACTTTGACGAATTTGGGGGTTTTTCGGGATTCTAGGGATTAGTTCTGAATTGTTCAATTATGTTATGATATTCCTTACCGATTGTGGTTTTGGGGTGATTCCAAATCCATTTTCCTTGATTTTAATCCGTGAATTATCAATATGGGGAGATTTTGCGTAAACCCTCGCCCGTATCGATTGATCGTTCATTGTCGTAGCATGTAATTGGGGTTATGGGAGTATTCCTTTCGGTTATTGATGTCCGTTGGGACTGAGTTATGCTAATTCTTCGTTTAGGAACCACCGTTTTCCATTCGAATCATCCGTATTCGATTTTCACTTTCGATTCTTCAAGAATGTCTCAAAGGCAAGTACTTTACATTTGTTTACATGTTCTAGTATTTGAATTATGGCTGTATTGTGGATGTTGTGGATGGATATGTGTATGTTCACCTAGGGACGGTCTGAAGGGGCCTCTAGGGATACGTATTGCCGTGTGTGTGCGTATCACGAACTGTGGTTAACCACCCAGGGATGTCCGACGGGGCTCTGCGGGGTACGGTGGCCGTGAGTCTCGCACCAAGGTTAACTTTGAATTATGATTGTTGGAGATAATGTGTTTTGTGACTGTACATTGTAAATACTCCGGAATATAAAACGTTTTCTAAAATGATTTTTGGCGCATATATTCATCTGATTAGAATGTAGTTCAAATGGATTGTACTTGCACTAGCAGTTGTCGCTAACCCCTTAAATGGGGGAAATACTTTTTGTATTTCAGGTATCGATCGTAGGGACAAGCGAGCACTCGAGCCGTATGAGGATGATGGGCAAGCATGATACTGTCCAGTAGTTGATTATTGGTGTCATGTCTGTCGGTTATTATTGATGTTGTGTTTTGGGATTTCTGTATTATAAAATTAGTTTAAGTACTCGAGTACTTCCTGTCTGAATTTGTTAATGGTGTGTTCCCGTTTTGGGAAATGGATTTGATGTCAGATTTTATGTGTCGGGTTGTAGTCTTTTATTTGAATTGTCGTTTTATTGATGATTGTTTGTCGTTGTTGAATGTCTTTGGTACGTTAGCCTGGTGGATTCCACAGTGAGGGGTCCACGGCGCTGTAATATGCCCTGAATGTCTTGGGGGTGTTACAGTTTTGATGCTGTTGTGAAAGTGTTTACTGAGACTACGTGTTCGGATATCCTACGCCGTCCGAGTGAGACCGCTGCCCCCAAACTTATGAAGAAATTGGCAGATATATATTTCGCGAAGGTGGCCATTGCCGCTGAATACGACTACTCTTTAATCACTGGACAGATTACATTATGGAAGTCCCAACAGGGTGGACACACTTCTGATTGGCTTCGTACGGTTCCTATTTCTGGATTAGGACAGACCATGAATGGGCGGACTTATCGCGGTGTTCTGAGCTATCGGTTGGGTATTCCCCTGTTTTCGGTATCTCGGCCGTGCTCAGCCTGTTCTCGGGTCTTTCATGGCGACCTCTTCGGCGATCATGCCGTGTCCTGCTCTGGTACTGTTGGGGTTAAGCATCACCACAACCTGGTTCGTGAAAGCCTTTTGGATATCTGTTTTCGGTCTGGGATTCTGCGGCTAAGGAGGTGGATATTGGTTTGATCGACGAGCATGACAAGCCCCTTCGTCCAGCGGATTTGTTGTTATATTCCTGGGACAGGGGCCGGGATGTGTGTGTGGATTTGACTGGTTCCTCCCCCTTAACCCAGTCTGCTATGGCTGACTATGCGCCTGGACGAGTTGTGATTGATGCTGCTCGGCGTAAATGTGCCAAGTACCAGGACTTGTGTGAGGCGCGGGGATATAGTTTCTTATCCTTCTCGTTCTCTTCGCTGGGGGAGTTGGAGACGGGTGCTATTTTATTAGTAAAACGGGTTCAGAATATTTCAGTGTCTCAGGATGTTGGGAGGAGTGCTGCTGCTCATATTTTTCTCGAATTAGTTTTGTTATTGCAAAAGGAGTGGGGGCCCAGATAGTATCTCGGCTTCCCACTAATTTCTTATAAAATGTTATTCATCTAATAAAATTTGTTTATAATTAAAAAAATAACAATAATAATAATAATGGTAAAAATAATAATATTAACGGTAGTAATAATATTAATAATATCGATACTAATAATAATAATATCGAGAGTAATATGAATGAAGATATCGAAATGATAAAGATAAAAATATTAATACCGTCAATATTAATATGGTTCCTATTATAAATATAATTATTAATAATAATATTACCTCTAATAATTACTTCCTCCGTTACTTTATTACAGCAACGTGTTGACTATTACGTTGTTCACATACTCTCTTTTGACCATCTTTTGTGATTTATACATATGAAAAAATATAGTCATGTGAGATCTTGTTAGATTCATCTCGAAATATACTTTCAAAATATCAACGTCTCATAATTTTTAAAAATAAAGAATTGAAGATATTAATAATCAAAGTTGTGCATTGGCAAGCGTGAACTTCCAGATGTTGCAGTTATAAAAGAACGGAGGTAGTATATTATCAATAACAATGATTAATATTAAATGTTACTGAAATTAAATTGAGAAATTGACTCGGGCTTAGAACATATGAGATATTCATGTAAATGTCTATGATCTTATTAAATGATATTACATGAATTTGACTTGTAGGTGTAGTGAAAGTAATTGTACAATAATTACTCACTCGGTAATGAAATAAAATACATTATTAATATTATTTTAAATAATACTCCCTCCGTACCATACTTAACTGCTACCTTTCCATTTTGGTCCGTCTCATATTTAACTGCTACTTACTATAAAAGAAAATAAAAAAATCATTCCCTCTAAATATACACCCCCAATGATCATCTACTTACCATAAAATGCCGTTATGGGCTCACCCAATTAAACACACAATACTAATAAACAATACTAATATGATTTTAGATTTTCATTATTACCCCTCTTAAAACATCACTTTATCACACACAATACTAATAAACAACTCAAATATTAATACTCGTGCCCAGAAAAAGGTAGCAATTAAGTCTGGGACGGAGGGAGTAATATTATTCTTGTAAAAATGACGGATATTATATACTACCTCTTTTAGAAAAAATTTCGTCCTCGAAAATTAATGACATACCTCGATTGAAGAAATTCGGATAACGGGCTCGAAATTCTTCTTCGCGCTCTTAAGTAGCCTCATCTTTATTGTGGTTACGCCATTGGATCTTGACAAACACCTTCTCTTTGTTCCTCAACTGCCGGATTGATCGATCGAGAATCAGTTCTGGTTGTTCTTCATAAGTAAGATCTTTGTTCATCTCCACGGCGGTATAGTTGATGACGTGGCTGGGATCGCGCACATACTTACTCAATAACGATATGTGTAAAATGTTGTGCACGGCCGAAAGTTCCGGGGGTAAAATCCAAGCGGTATGCTAACTCTCCAATTCGTTCAAGAATTTCGAACGGTCCAATGTATCTCGGCCTCAACTTGCTCCTTGGACCAAAATAAACAATTCCCTTGGTAGGAGATACCTTCAGAAATACTTGGTCGCCAACACAGAATTCGAGATCTTTCCTACGCTTGTCGGCGTAAGACTTCTGACGATCCTGTGCTATCTTGATCCTCTCACGAATCTTATCCACCACACCTATTGTCTGTTCGATCATCTCGGGACCCAAAATTCTCCTTTCACCTACTTCATCCCAATACAATGGTGATTGATATTTCCTACCGTATAAGGCTTCATACATCGCCATACCGATTGTCGACTGATAACTGTTGTTGTAAGCAAATTCTACCAAAGGCAACAGTCGTTCTCAATTATTGCCCATGTCTAACACACATGCTCGCAACATATCCTCAAGGATATGAATGGTCCTCTTGGACTGACCATCAGTCTGAGGATGATAGGCCGTGCTAAAATTCAACTGCGTTCCCAAGGATTCTTTCAAACTCTCCCAAAAACGCGATGTGAAACGAGTATCCCTGTCGGATACTATAGAGACTGCACTCCATGCAATTTAATAATCTCCCTGATGTAAAGTTGAGCATACTGATCCATTCGAAAATTCATCTTAACTGGGATAAAATGAGCTGACTTTGTGAGTCGGTCCACAACAACCCAAATAGCGTGGTTTCCTCTTTCCGTTCGAGGCAAACCTACCACAAAGTCCATCGTAATGTGTTCCCATTTCTATTCCGGAATATGAAGTGATTTAAGTAGTCTAAATGAGCGTTGGTGTTCTGTCTTCACTTGTTGACAAACTATACACCTTCTGGCAAAGTCTGCCACATCTCTTTTCAAACCTTCCCACCAAGATGCCCCCTTAAGGTCTTGGTACATCTTTGTACTCCCAGGGTGTGCTGTATATGGAGTACTATGTGCCTCCTTCAATATCGCTTCTCTCAACTTGACAACATTGGGCACACAAATCCTCCCTTCATAGTACATTGTGCCATCATCGGATATATTGTACCCTTATCCTCACCTGAAAGAGTACGTTCTTTCATTTTGACCAAGAAGTCGTCTTGACCTTGACCTTCTTTGATCTGCTTCTTCAAGGTTGGTTGTACCACCAAACTAGCCAATAACAACTCAACTGGATTCGATGGTGTAGCCATCTCAAGGTTCATCCTTGCAAATTCCTTGACCAAGCTTTCCTCTTTGGTCAACAAACAGGTTAGGTCTCCTCTCACCTTATGGCTCAGTGCATCAGCAACTACGTTTGCTTTACCGGGGTGGCAATGAATTGTATAATCGTAGTCTTTGACCAACTCTAGTCATCTGCACTGCCTCATATTCAATTCCTTTTGTGTGAAAATATATTTCAGACTTTTGTGGTCTGTATAAATTTCACACTTACCTCCATACAGGTAATGTCTCCAAATCTTCAAGGCATGAACTACCGCTGTTAATTCCAAATCATGAGTAGGGTAGTTCAGCTCGTGCGGTTTCAACTGTCTCAAAGCATAGGCAACTTGTTAGGAATATGCCCTCGAATGCCACTCAGGGGATGAGAGAGTAGGGGCATTGTACTTGTAATTATGGAATAAATAATAAAAAGGCAATTCGATTCATTCATTGTTTATTGTATTTCAATTGCATTCTTGACTTGGTAAACATTGAAGTGAAGTCCATGTAAATAAACTGAACATTCTATTCTCGTTATGGGATAAGAGAAAATGCACTGGAAGTGTTTAAACTTTATTTACGAAAATCGTTCGCAAGTCAATAAACTTAAATGGGCATTAAGTTTTAATAAGACTTGTATAACTGATGCTAGGACGTGTGCACGTCTTGATAGCATAGTTATAAAGTGTATTGGTGGGACCAGTATACTCGAACACGACTCATACTCGATTCAGTCACACGGTATTCACTCTCGAAGAGTCGATGACGAATCAAAAGGTTGTGATAGTGTATGTGGACCTTTGACTTGAGGATTCAGTAGAAGATGTGCCTGTGACGTTTAGTTTGTCATTAGAGTAGTTAGACTCATTTGCTTAATTGCTGAGTCGACCTCGAAGTGCGGACTATACGGGCAGGTAGCAGTCTTTACTGTATGCCAAGAAAGGATTTTATCTCCTGTTAGTGAGCAGGCGTATGTCCTATACGGTTAATGGCAAATAAGATCATGAGTCTTTGGCCAAAGCATTCTGATATAGTCGTATTAGATACACTATTAATCAGTCGGTCTTGATTTGCATTAACACATGTATAGAGTCTAGTCAATAGTAGGGTTTGACTTTACCGTGACCCGAAGACTTGACCGGGACATCTGATAAAGGGTCTATACGTATATAGTATTCACGACATAATGGTTCTGGAATGATCCCTTCATTCGTTCTCAGTCGGGGTTTACAATGCGGCCCGCTAAGTGGCTAAGTGCTGCCCTCTCTCATTGTTTCCTCCCAATGCCGGTGAGACGGACCTACTGAGTCGCGCATCAGGAGCGTTGATGGATAAATGTGAATTTATTATCTCTCTATAAATATTAGATATTGGATATCTAATTATGATTTATTAGATAAATCAAAATAGCGGTCTTATGAATTAAAATTAAGTTACCGGGTGATTAATTTAATACATAAATTATATTTCTCAGAGAAATATATTTGTATTTGATATTATTAACTAATTAGATTAATTAATTAATATAAATACATTGGTGATTAAATGGAGTGTATTTAACGGAGTCGTTTGACGAACGTCCGGTACACGAGCCGAGTGACTCGGCTCGTTTTCTAGAAAACTTCCACCATGGGCCGCCCTCCCTCTCCCCACATCACATGGAATCATTTCCATGCATGTGTATGTGTTAGTTGTATTTTTGTTATTATGTGTTGATATTTTATCTCAATTATATGATTTGTATTATATGTTTGAGATAATATAAAACAACATATTATAACAACTACTATACACACACACACTTGCGAAGTGAGAACTTCTTGGGAAATTTGAGAGCTGCCTGCCGAGAGCTTTAAGTGAGGAAGGGAGAGAATTTTTTTTTCAATTTTCATCTTAGAGGTGAAAGGAATTCAAGAAAAAATAGAGAGAAAATTCCTACGGTAACTTCCTAGCCGTGTTCTTGGAGAACGAAGTTACGTCGAATTTTCCGGGCAACTTCCGACGCGTGTGAAGTAGAGGCTTCGAATTTTCGGTGCTTGGAACGAAGGAATTTCGTGTTCGGGACGGGATCGTGATCATCGTCTACACTTTACGAAGATTTATTTCAAAGGCTTCAAGGGTATGAATCTTTATCTTTGTATTTTTTTTCGTATATACGTTACTTGATCGATCCTATTTGGGATTCGTATTTATTTCCGCTGCGTATTTCGTTTTATTTTCGGAATCCCAACAGTGGTATCGGAGCGAGGTCAATGTTTCCGTATATACGATTATTTGTGCATTTTGAATGCTTTTGGATGATGATTATGATTTATAATCATGTTTGGAATAATTTTAGATTTTAAATTGTTCGTTGTAGCATCACGTTTTTGAAACGGTAGAAAACGAAGAAACAGTGGTCATCGGCGAGTGGGCCTGGCGGCCGCCTGCATCGCCGAGCATGATCGGCCATGATCGGCCATGTCTCGGCCACGGCCGAGAATGATCGGCTTGACCGCCGAAAGTGGCTCGGCCAGCACCCTCGGGTTTTGGCCCGATTTTGAATCGGGCATGGCCGGGCCTAAAATCGGATTGTCCGGGACTCGTTTTAAGTTTATATTTCGTTTTAATTATTTCCCAAAATTTAAATTGGATTTTAATTTGACTAAATTAATATTTGGAATATTTTTTAGTTAAAGGAAATAAATTAAACGAAAATATTATTTTGGCGGATTACTTGAATGAATTTAAATGACGATTATTAGTATTAATTGGATTAATACCATTAAAATTGAATAGATTAATTTTATATTGATTGGATTAATATCTTAATTGATTATTTAATTTTAATGCCACTTTATATTAATTGGATTAATATAGTAGAAATTGAATAGATTAATTTATAGATTAATTAGATTAATTTATATTAAGATTAATTGTTTAATTTCGTTGCCATTACATGTTGTATGGAATCCTTATGTGATGGTGATATAGCTCGTGGACTTAGTTTTTTGATTTGTTCGATTCGATTGGGTTGTAAAGGCCGTTTTGAGCCTATTTATATTTACTAGAAAAACTTGTATAGGATGCAATTTTTCAATGATGTAATTATTATTTTGGGTATGAAGAAGACCGAAGACAACCGACCGAGAAGACGAAGAATCGAAGACTGTGTTTCTTTTTATTGGGTCATTCGCTTGGCCCAGTACTTAGGAATTAGGTCCATGAGCTATATGTTGGTAGTAACTAGGTTACTGTTTTCTGTTTTTCATTTTGAATGATTGACAAACCAACAAACGCGCGTATAATTGAATTAATGTGCAAAGTGTAACATTAATCGCGAAATTCTCCCGACTACAAACAGACTAAGTTTGAAAAAGGTTACTAGGTTTCCTACCCTCCATCAAACTCGTAGAAAATTGATACCCGAGCTGGTGTGCTATGCTTCCGAGTTATCGGGGTAGTACATTTGGTAGAGGTTGAAAAATTCTTGAGTGCATTAGATGCCTTCGGATGGTGATAAATTTCGACCCTAGAAACAATATAGGTTCCCGGGTGAGATTCAAAAGTCAAACTGATAGACGTTGATGGTCAACAACTTAGATAGTCTGGATTGCCAAGAAACCTGATAGGTTGAGGGCATGAAGACTAGGGGTAAAAGAAGATCAAATCATCCATTAGACGGGTTGGTGTTAGACACCACTTTACAGAAATTAATTGGCAAGAAACCTGATAGGTTGCGTCTGTTAAAATTTGTAAAGAACTTGATCACCACTAAGAAGTCGATCTAACCATGATTTCCGGATTATAACATGGGAGTGTATAATTCCGATAAAATTAGTGGGAGCCGAGACAAGAATTATAAAAGCCCTTAAGTTCTATACTCGGTCATAATAAAACAAGTCACTAATTTAATCTTGTCTAAATCTTTGCAGAAAACGAAATTAAATCTCTCTAAAATGGCTAAAAACCCACTTGCAATACTACTTGAAAAGAATCTCCTAACTGGCCCTAACTTTGTTGGTAGTTGCGGAATCGATGATTGTACTCGTATGGAGTTCGGGATACGTCTTGGAGGCGGACATTCCACCGACTCCAATCCGGACTAGGGGTAATCAGGAAGACATTGACGTCCATGAAAAATGGGTCAAGGATGATGTGCTAGTCCGTGGTTTTATGATGGGCTCAATGACTAATGAGCTGCAGAGAGCACACGAGAAAATGACTTCTGCTAGGCAGATTCTCGCACACTTGACCGAACTTTATGGAGAGCACAGTAGGACTGCTAGATATGAGATATCAAATCAGTTGTTCAGTGCTAGTATGAAAGAAGGGGAGAAAGTGGGAGACCACGTCCTCAAGATGATCTCTATGATTGAGAGGCTCGAGGTGCTCAACTTTAATATGGATTTATCCCTTCAAATTGATCTCATCCTTCAATCTCTACCTGACTCTTTCACGCAGCTTTGTAATGAATTTCAACCGTAATGAAATTACATGCACATTAGCCGGGCTAATGAATAAACCGTGACGACGCAGCCTAACATGAAGACTAAACCGAGAGAGGTTTGCTCTTGTGATTTCTTACGGGCCTAAGAGGTCCAAGAACAAGAAGAAAAAGACCTACGAGCGGTACAAACCCAAGAAAGGGGTGCAAAAGGAAAGGGCAAGGCCCGAAAGGTTCAAAAGGTAGGCGGTCCAAAACCTACGGACAAATGCCTTGAATGCGGTGAGTGGGCCATCGCGAAGGACTTGTCCCAAGATTAATGGCGCATCGTATGGAACTTTTGTTTTTGAAACTAATTGTTCCGCCATGTATATTACCGCTTCATGGATTACGGATTCGTGCCACTTCTCACATTTGTACTATGAATCAGGATCTGGAACGAAGTAAAAAACTTGAAGCTGGGGAAATAATGATCACTGTTGGAAGCGGACAAAGTGTCGAGGCAACCGATATTGGATCAATCCTTCTGGGTTTAGAATCTGGTTTTATTTTGACATTAGATGAAGTACTTGTTTTGCCCAAGGGGCATAAAAATATTGTATCCATTCCAGTCTTGGACCGGAAAGGATTTTGTTTCTTCATTGGCAATGGCAGTTGTAAAATTTATTTTCGAAATAAATTGGTTGGAACAGCTACATTGTTGAATGGTTTATATCATCTGAACATGCAAAATAAAACAGCAGTGAACACTATAACTAGGAAACGTGGTAGGCAAGATACTAATCAAGCTCTTAAATGGCACCTTAGACTTGGTCATGTTGGTCAGACCAAGGTTTAGAAAATGGAAAAAGATGAACTTTTAAGTCCATTGGGTGTAGAACCCTATCCAACTTGTGAATCTTGCCTTAGAGGCAAAATGACTAAGTTCCCCTTCACAGGGACTTTTGAAAGGGCTGCCGATAAACTTGGATTGGTGCATACCGATTTTTGTGGTGCTTTAGAAGTAGCCCGAGACGGATATCAATATTTCATAACATTCACAGATGATCATACTAGGTATGGGATTGTGTACTTAATGAAACATAAATCTGAAGCCTTTGCTAAATTCAAAGAATTTAAGGCCCTAGTTGAAAAACAAACTGGATGTCATATCAAAGCATTTCGGTCGGACCGAGGTGGCGAATATATGAGCACTGAGTTTGATGAGTTCCTTAAGGAACATGGAATAGTTTCACAATTCACGCCTCTAGGAACCCCACAGTTAAATGGTGTTTCAGAAAGGAGAAATCGGACTTTGTTGGACATGGTTCGCTCCATGTTAAATTACACTGATTTACCTATTTACCTGTGGGGGTATGCCTTACTAACCGCTGCCTATATCCTAAATAGATGTCCTTCCAAATATGTTCCTATCACTCCGCATGAGATGTGGAAGGGTAAGAAACCAAGTCTTAATCACATAAGGATTTGGGGATGTCCAGCCTATGTCAAAAAGGCTAAGGTGGACAAACTGGAAGCGAGGTCCATAAAAGGACGTTTCATAGGATACCCAGAGGACTCGATGGGTTATCTATTCTACATGCCAGAAGACCATAGGGTCGTTGTGGCATTACAAGCGCACTTCCTTGAGGATGAATTCATTCAGGAAGGTGGCTCGGGTAGAAATATCTCTTTGGAAGAGCATAATGAAACTCCTAAGGAGACATCTGATCAGGGATCAAGAACCGAACCTATTGTAACACAACCTCCACTTCGAAGGTCTGATAGGGTATCTCACTTACCTGAGAGGTATGGCTATACACATGTCGAGGAACTGGGTCTCCACGACACACCTGATAGCAGTGAAAACGACCCTGTCACCTATGACCAAGCGATAGTGGATGTAGACTCTGATAAATGGCAAGAAGCAATAGAAGCTGAGATAGACTCGATGCATACCAATCAGGTCTAGACTCTAGTAGATCTTCCAACTGGCATGAGGACTATTGGAAATAAATGGATCTATAAGAAAAAGACTGATGGGGATGGCAAGGTTGATGCCTATAAGGCCAGGCTTGTGGCAAAGGGTTATACCCAAAGGGAAGGAATCGATTATCATGATACCTTCTCGCCCGTAGCTATGATAAAGTCGATTCGCATGATGCTTGCCATTGCTGCCTATTATGATTATGAAATATGGCAAATGGATGTCAAAACGGCTTTTCTAAATGGATACCTCGAGGAGGAAATCTATATGGAACAAATTTAAAGGTTTTGTGTCCAAAGCTAATATTCATAAAGTGTGTAAGCCGCAACGAGCCATTTATGGTCTCAAGCAAGCTTCTGAGTTGGAACCTTCGATTTGACGAAGCAGTTAAGGACTTTGACTTCGAACGAAATGAGGAGGAACCGTGTGTTTACAAAAAGATCAGTGGGAGCAACATTGCGTTCTTAGTACTATATGTAGATGATATTCTACTTATAGGAAATAACATAGCAATGCTCAGCACTGTGAAAGCTTGGCTTTCTAAAACGTTCTCCATGAAAGACTTGGGAGAAGCTTCCTATATTCTAGGGATCCGTCTTTACAGAGATAGACCGCGAAGAATGATAGGACTTTCCCAAGCCCTTTATATCGATAAAATCCTGAGAAGATTCAAGATTGATAAATCTAAAAGAGGGTTCCTTCCCATGCGACATGGAATTCATCTCACCACGAAAATGTGTCCTCAAAGTGAGGAAGACAAGAGAGAGATGAGTAAGGTACCCTATGCCTCGGCAGTGGGTAGCCTCATGTACGCTATGTTGTGTATGAGACCAGACTTAGCCTACGCTGTGAGTATGGTAAGTTGATTTCAAGCAAACCCGGGAAGGGAACATTGGACTGCCGTAAAGAACATTCTTAAGTACTTAAGAAGAACTAGAGATTTAGTTCTTACTTATGGTGGTGGAGAACTGAAGGTGATTGGATTCACCGATTCTGATTTTCAAGGAGACAATGACGACTCTAAGTCGACATCTGGGTATTTATTTACTCTCAATGGAGGAGCGATCTTGGAGAAGCTCCAAGCAAACCGCCATCGCAGATTCCACCCGCCAAGCAGAGTATCAAGTCGCCTCGAGGCTAGCAAAGAAGCATTTTGGATGCGAAGTTTATACAAGAACTTCAAGTGGTGCCTAACGCGGAGTTGCCTATATCACTATTCTCGTGATAATGATGGAGCCGCCGCTAAGCCAAGGAGCCGAGGGCTCACCACAACACCAAGCATATAGAGAGAAAGTACCACATCGTTCGAGAGATGGTGGAAAAAGGATATGTTTCATTGGAAAGAGTAGACTCAGAAGACAATGTCTCTGACCCGCTGACTAAGCCATTATCTCAGGCCGTCTTGGAAAGACATCTGAAGAACATGGGTATTGGATATCATGATGTGTGCCATTGAGTGCAAGTGGGAGATTGTTAGGAATATGCCCTCGAATGCCACTCAGGGGATGAGAGAGTAGGGGCATTGTACTTGTAATTATGGAATAAATAATAAAAAGGCAATTCGATTCATTCACTGTTTATTGTATTTCAATTGCATTCTTGACTTGGTAAACATTGAAGTGAAGTCCATGTGAATAAACTGAACATTCCATTCTCGTTATGGGATAAGAGAAAATGCACTGGAAGTGTTTAAAGTTTATTTACGAAAATCGTTCGCAAGTCAATAAACTTAAATGGGCATTAAGTTTTAATAAGACTTGTATAACTGATGCTAGGACGTGTGCACGTCTTGATAGCATAGTTATAAAGTATATTGGTGGGACCAGTATACTCGAACACGACTCATACTCGATTCACTCACACGGTATTCACTCTCGAAGAGTCGATGACGAATCAAAAGGTTGTGATAGTGTATGTGGACCTTTGACTTGAGGATTCAGTAGAAGATGTGCCTGTGACGTTTAGTTTGTCATTAGAGTAGTTAGACTCATTTGCTTAATTGCTGAGTCGACCTCGAAGTGCGGACTATACGGGCAGGTAGCGATCTTTACCGTATGCCAAGAAAGAATTTTATCTCTGTTAGTGAGCGGGCGTATGTCCTATACGGTTAATGGCAAATAAGATCATGAGTCTTTGGCCAAAGCATTCTGATATAGTCGTATTAGATACACTATTAATCAGTCGGTCTTGATTTGCATTAACACATGTATAGAGTCTAGTCAATAGTAGGGTTTGACTTTACCGTGACCCGAAGATTTGACCGGGACATCTGATAAAGGGTCTATACGTATATAGTATTCACGACATAATGGTTCTGGAATGATCCCTTCATTCGTTCTCGCCGGTTTACAATGCGGCCCGCTAGTCGGCTAAGTGCCGCCCGCACTCATTGGTTCCTCCCAATGCCACCGAGACGGACCTACGAGTCGCGCATCGGAGCGTTGATGGATAAATGTGAATTTATTATCTCTCTATAAATATTAGATATTGGATATCTAATTATGATTTATTAGATAAATCAAAATAGCGGTCTTATGAATTAAAATTAAGTTACCGGGTGATTAATTTAATACATAAATTATATTTCTTAGAGAAATATATTTGTATTTGATATTATTAATTAATTAGATTAATTAATTAATATAAATACATTGGTGATTAAATGGAGTGTATTTAACGGAGTCGTTTTACGAACGTCTGCACACGAGCCGAGTGACTCGGCTCGTTTTCTAGAAAACTTCCACCATGGGCCGCCCTCCCTCTCCCCACATCACATGGAATCATTTCCATGCATGTGTATGTGTTAGTTGTATTTTTGTTATTATGTGTTGATATTTTATCTCAATTATATGATTTGTATTATATGTTTGAGATAATATAAAACAACATATTATAACAACTACTATACACACACACACTTGCAAAGTGAGAACTTCTTGGGAAATTTGAGAGCTGCCTGCCGAGAGCTTTAAGTGAGGAAGGGAGAGAATTTTTTTTTCAATTTTCATCTTAGAGGTGAAAGGAATTCAAGAAAAAATAGAGAGAAAATTCCTACGGTAACTTCCTAGCCGTGTTCTTGGAGAACGAAGTTACGTCGAATTTTCCGGGCAACTTCCGACGCGTGTGAAGTAGAGGCTTCGAATTTTCGGTGCTTGGAACGAAGGAATTTCGTGTTCGGGACGGGATCGTGATCATCGTCTACACTTTACGAAGATTTATTTCAAAGGCTTCAAGGGTATGAATCTTTATCTTTGTATTTTTTTTTCGTATATACGTTACTTGATCGATCCTGTTTGGGATTCGTATTTATTTCCGCTACGTATTTCGTTTTATTTTCGGAATCCCAACACAACTACCTTGCCTTCTTGCATCAATACACATCCTAAGCCTTGCTTGGATGCATCACTTTAGATGACGAATTCTCTCATCGGGTCGGGAATCATCAAAACTGGTGCTGCAGTCAATCTTCGTTTAAGTTCTTGGAAACTCTTTTTGCATTTCTCATTCCATAAGAAAATTTCTCCCTTCCTAGTCAATCTGGTCATAGGTACAACTATCTTCGAAAATCCCTCGATAAATCTTCGATAATAACCGACTAATCCCAAGAAGCTGCAAACTTCATTCGCATTACTCGGTACTTTCCAATCATTGACTGCCTCTACCTTAATCGAGTCAACCTCAATTCTTCTATAAGTGAGCACATGTTCCAAAAATGCAATTAAACCAGAATTCACACTTGTTGAACTTCGCATATAACTTCTCCTTGCGCAGTATTCCCAATACTGTTCTAAGATGTTGCTCATGTTCAACCTTTCTCTTTGAATAAACAAGTATGTAATCTATGAATACAATGACAAACTTATCCAAATAAGGTTGAAATACACGGTTCATGAGATCTGTGAATACCGCTGGTGCATTAGTAAAACCAAATGGCATCACTATAAACTCATAGTGTCCATATCGAGTTCGAAATGCTGTCTTCGGTATATCGTCATCCTTAATCCTCAGTTGGTGATATTCGGATCTCAAATCTATTTTCGAGAATACTCCCGATCCTCCAAGTTGATCAAATAGGTCCTCTATTCTAAGAACTGGATATTTATTCTTTATCGTGAGTTGATTAAGTTCACGATAGTCTATGCACATCCTCAAACTTCCATCCCTTTTCTTCACGAAGAGTACCGGCGCACCCCATAGCGAAACATTCGGTCGGATAAATCTAGAGTCGAGCAGTTCCTGAAGTTGCACTTTCAGCTCTTGTAATTCCTTGGGCGCCATTCTATAGGGGCTTTCGATATTGGTGCCGCTCATGGCACTAAATCAATCAAGAACTCAACTTGACGACTTGGTGGAACTCCCGACAAGTCTTCGGGAAAGACATCCGAATACTCCTTGACGATAGGTACATCAGCTACCATCTTCTCCGAAGTTGTTTTCCCCATCACATTCACCAGGAATCCTTGGCAACTATGCTTCTTCAACATCTTCACAGCTTTCCTCGCTGAAAACACCTTTGGGGTACTAGAGTGTCTTGCTCCCTCGAATACGGTCTTGACATCAACAGGCGGACATAAGGTTACCCTCCTATGGCCAGCAAGTTAGTGACAGATCTAGTCACAAAGTCCATCACGAAACTTCTGCGGCTTCATCCTACCAGTCTTAACCATATGCGGTGTAAAACGGCACATGTGGTTGAACTTTCTCTCATAATCCATCACAATTATGCTATCATACGTAAAGTCTAAGAATTCCCTCTATATCTTAGCCTTGTACACCCTCGGGTAGTACTTTTCCATGAAAATCTCCTCGTCTTCGCTACTGACTCACTATCAGCCATCTCAGTATCATTCGAGTCTCTCGTCTGCCCCACAACTAACTCTTCCTCTGGTTTTGGCTCTTCTTTGGGTGCTTCCTCTGTATCTTCTTCACGATCTTCTTCAGTGGTCTTCTTCGGGATCCTCCTCTGAGTCTTTCTCATCCATAGAGTCGGCATTCCAATTTGCAACTGGTATCGCCTCTCGGGCGTACAAATCCAATAAGCGTCCAGCTACGAACTGGAAGTCATCTGCGGCCTCTCGCTCTTCTAGTGATCTCTTGATGGACTTTTTCCAAAGCCGAAAAATGCAGTAACTCCAGTCTTCGGGTAACTTCTCCATTAGGTGCTTCAGTTGTCGTGTGACGGAACCTCGTTTCCCAGACTGCAGCCACTTGCTCAGCCTATTAATGACATAGTGTGGTGTATTTTCTGGTAAACTAGGATCGTCCCATCAGTCTTTGCATGCTAGAAGACGCGAGTCAAATGTAGCAGGAACCCTCTTACACGACGTCATCCTAGGTTTGGCCATTCTAACAATTCATACATACATATATAATTATGTAAATAACATGAAATGGCATATGGATGAATAATGACTGAAATTTGGTACCTTGGACGGAGTGACGAACTGGCGAAGCTGAGAGCATATGATACTTTTACATTTTAGCGAGTCTACAGAAAGGTAAAACCCGCTCTGATACCACTATGTAACGCCCCGACTTTCTAAGGGTATTTATTGGGGAAAATAAATAAAAAGGTAAATTTTGACAAAAATATTTTCTTTTGAAAATATTAAAATTCTCGCCTACAAAGTCGAGTCGCTACACTAACATAAATTAAGTACCTTTAAATAAGGCAACAATACGTCATAACTACGAGATAAAAATTTGCGGCGGAAGAATAAATTATAAATTATAAATTTCTAGTTAAAGTCTCCCCAAATAAGTTTCAAAACATTAGACATAATGATAAACATCATGTAATAAATTCTCATTCATATGCCCTATCGACTCGCTCGTTCGTCCATCCAGCTCGGTTTAACCTGCGGGATTAATAAATCTGGGGGTGAGCTTCCTTCAGCTCGTGGAAATCACACTGAGCACAGTAATATACAATCTCATGGAAAGCATAACATGAATAATCTATCATATCTTTTCCTCAATGTGAATGCATACACACAATATTACGTATAGCATGAATCGAGCACACATAACACGAATATTGAGGCTGCGCAGGTGCCCCCGCAACAACATTAAACATACACACAATACCACATATAACATGAATCGAGCACGCATGTGAATATTGAGGTTGCGCAGGTGTCCCCGCAACAACATATATCTTAAGATAGCCTCTTATACGAATACAGGTGAGCCTGATTTACAACGTGCATCATAATTTTAAACATGAATAGAATATCATATATACAAATTAAAGCAATTAAAGTGCTAGTGAAAATTCCCACCTGAATAAATGATGACGTCTGACTTGAATATAAAGATGCTCGACTCACCGTCATAAGCCCGTAAATTCTCGATAAAGTCTACATATAATAATAATTTAATCATTATAAAATATTACGATATAATGACGGAAATTAAAATATATGCATAAAATCGGACTAATTATTAATATTAATTGAACAGTCAATATTTTAATGTCTTGTTCAAAATAGGACTGGAAGTGAATTTTAAAAGCTGTTGGGATTGATTGAAAATAATTGAAATCCATCTGGGGTAAAAATCGAAGTAAATAGAAGTTTGGAGTTAAATTGAATGTTACTGAAAACTATGAGGACTAAATTGCAAAACCCCAATTTTTCGCGGGTATAAATACCCTTAACATCACGGTCAGCCGACCCAAGTCCCATTTCTCACTCTCCTCCTCCCGTCTCTCTCTCTCTCTCTGACTCTCTCTCCACCTAACCTTCTCCAGAAACCTCTCCCTCTCCTTAAATCTCTTCAAATCAGCCAGAGGCAGAAACATACACACACACACCTACTGGAAAAATAAAGAAGACGCCCGCCTAACTCACACCCTCAAGCAGACTCATCTCTCTCTCGACCTAACACGCACTTTGCACTAAACACGACAGAAGTCGGGAGGGTGAAGGCGATTTAATTCTGCCGCGGGATTCAGGTTGTTTGGAGGTGGAATTAGTGCGAGTTTCGGCCTATTGGATCGGGTCGGATTCTTTGTTGGCGGGTTTGGTTCGGCCATGGCACCCTGGAGGATGGGTGGACTCGATTTGGGCTTTGGCGGCGTCGGGGTGGTGAGGTGTCACGGCGGTGAAATGAGTTATGGTTCCTCAAATTGAGTTGGGGCTTGGTACCGTGCTGATGAATTTTTTCCTGGTTCAGATTTGGTTCTTGCTTGGTAAAAAATAAAATGGAGATGGGCCATAATTGGTGAATGAAGTCCTATTTATAGAAAAACTTCAGATGGCACAATCGTAATTACATATTTACATCAGGGGCATAATAGTCATTCACACTATATAAAAACAAAGGGGTAATTGAAATGTCATTTTCAAGGTATATTATAACACTCCCCCTTGAATGACTATTTACATAAATATCTGTTGAACTAGTTTGAAGAAAAACCCAATGAGAGAAGAACTTTCAAACTGTTTGTATTGGAGCTTGTGGCAATCATATCATGTTGCATCATAATGTTGGTAGGAAATCTCCGTGGGATAAAACTTCAGCAATCGGTGATCTCGTAAATTTGCTCCCCCTTATCTCGATAGTTCTTATATGAATATTCTTGTGCCGTCTCAGTAAAACCTCGTGGGATAAAAACTGAGTGAATCTATCATGTATATCATTCGTTGGAGTATCCATGTGTTACCTCATTAAAACCTTGTTAAGAAAACCCAGTGGGAAAAACTTGATCGAAGGAAAAAGAGTACAATAACTCCTTCTATTTTCAAGCTTTGAGGAATAATCTTGATCTTTGTAGTGTTCCTCATTATGCCATGAATATGCCTCATTAAAATCTTATTAGGAAAAACCCGGTGGGAAAAATCCTAATGAAGTAAAAAGAGTACATTATTCATACTAATACGCCATTCCAGTTGTCTCGTTAAAAACCTTGCTAGGAAGACCCAATGGGACAAAACCTCAGTTAAGGGAAAAAGAGTGCAACGCGTATTTTATATAAATATTCCCCAGGCATTTCAATGATCATCCATGGATGAGAGTCATCTGTTAGTGCAGTTTGTAATATCGAACTCATATTCTTTGCAATATATTCCAAATTTCTTTTGGAGATTCCATATTTGTTGTGATTAGGCTGTCTCGTTAAAAACCTTGCTGGGAAAACCCAGTGGGATAAAACCTTAGTCAAGGAAAAGAGTACAGCATATAATTTTCTTTCACAACACCTTATTTTGAGTGACTGCAGGCACTGATAATATGTTTAAAATCTTCGGAGGAGTCACTTTCAGTAAGCCCATATTTTTCATTTTTATTATAAGGGCATATATTTCTATTTCAATGAATTTTAATATCCCTATTTTCACAAATCATGGATTTTAATCCTCATTTTCAATATCCATATTTTATCGTCATGGATATCCTCATATCATTTATCGATGTCTTCTTTTCCATCATTGATATCCTCATTTTATTCATAGCGCTATATTGTGTCGACATTTTTTACTTCCCCATGGAAACATAACTTGCCGAGATATCTCATTATCAATCATCCATTGGAATTACACATTGTGGTTATGTCTATATACTTCTCAAAAGTATATGCCTCCTTTTATCATTTGCTTTGATTCATATTCGGGGAATTATTATGTATTTATCAAAGCAGTTGTAGTTGGTATCAAAGATTAATAATCTATCATGCATCTTTGAACTTCATGTTCATATAATTGTGAGGATATAATGTGATGCATTTCGCATATTTCCAACTACCAATACTCCCCCTCATGCTGAGAGATTTCTTGAGCACCAAACACATATGCCAGTATCTCAGTATTCATCTTCAGTCATGGGAGTTTATATATTATGTTCTCGATATTGGCTGGAGGACTTCAAATAGTATGCCAATTGATATCCCACTCGTATGCGCATATCTTGATCCTTTCTCGGATCTATAAAAATTTATTTGGGATATATTACTAGCTCAATCTGATATGGAATATATGCTCAAACCGTGAGCAAAACAACTCGTAAATTTCTGATTACGAGTCATATACACATGTGACTATCTAGTGGATCCATAATATCTAGTAGTTCACATGTAGAGGAAGTGGGCCCATACTCCCCCTTAATATATTCCAAATTTATTAGGAATTTATTCCCAATATTGGCTAGTAGTGATATTAATCGAGAACAAATATTTGAATACATGATGTGTCTGTACCACCATATAGGTATTTTACCGGCATATCACATCATTTTTCGGTGCCATTATTGCACATCATTTTCAACATGGAGTCGCCGCTCCCACATGTCATATTATGTTCATTATTCAAATATATAGAGCCGTAGTTCATACGCTTCATGACGCGGAGTCAAATCTCATACGCGTAATTCTAATCTATAAATAGATTATCATTGTATTCACAAAATTCACCCATACCGAGGGTCTGAATATCATAATGGATTCAATGCTTTCGAATCTTCGTAAATATTATCCATCTCTTCCAGTGAATATCATAAAAAGAATTTATCGAGCTCGACTCGAAAGATTAAGGGTGCTAATGAGAAATGGCATCCCAGAAGATATTCGATGGTTGATCGAAGCACAAGTTCGACTATCTGGCGAATTTTCAAATTCATTTAAGTACATGCCAGGTACAAGTAAGAGTAGTTTTACAAAGAAACGCAGAGCAAAAAGATTAGGTGGGTGCTATAAATGTGCTCGGTGGACATGTGACACACGATGCAAATCTGTGGGGTTTGTATCCAAAAATCGAGAAGATAAAATAGCATTTATCAAGGATGGATTGAGTAAGGAAGCTATGGATCATGATATTCAACAGATTCTTGATGCACATCCGAGTGGATACGTTCATCATGAACTAATGGCTTTGTGGATACAATTTAAGGATGAACGGGAACGTTATAGCCATGAAAAATTAATCTCAAAAGATCCAATTTGTAAGTCTGTTCTATCAAAGTTGGTATAATGTAATAGAAAAAATAATGCAAGTTGATGAATATTGTTTTTCAATATTTAAATTTCTCAGCTGCCATTCGGTAACGTCATTTTCATTGAAAAATATAATATCATATCTTTCATTTTCTTTTGCAATTTTGTCAAAAGTAATGTCTTATATGCCGCTCCATATTCAATGAAAATAGTGAAGTCATTTGTCGTTTAGTAAGAAGTTTGTTCTTTAAATTTGGGATCCACAAATCAGAAAATGTATCTCTCATAAAAGTATTTTGAAAGTCTAGTGTAGAAAGATGGATTTCTCAGAATCCTCATATAGATCTCATCCAATTAAAACTATATGTATTTTAGGTGGATCCAAATTGATAGGTCATATTCAGTATATAGATATGGCATATCAATTCGTAAAAGAATTACGAAAACACAAAATCGATATATTGTATGGTGGGAGTAATTATAGATTTTTGGGTTATCTTTTAGATGCTGCACAAAATGGGAGAATAAGTGTAACAAGTGCCTTACACTTTCCCACGGTCAAAACCAGTAGTATAGGAGGTTCAACTGGGTTGATGCTTCAAGCACAGTCTGTGCATGATAGTTTGATGTATGTGGTGAATAATAGTGATGCCTTTATTGTTCTTCCAGGTGGCTATGGCACACTCAATGAGATATTCAACATCACGTCATGGGCTGAGCGGGACTTCCATACCAAACCTATAGGTTTGTTGAATATTAATAATTTCTTCAGAGATTTGCTTGCCTTTCTGGATCAAGGAGTAGATCACAAGTTTATATCTCAGCCATCACGAGATATAATAATATGTGCTGACACTGTTGCTGATCTACTTATAAAGTTTCAGGCATATATTTCAGTTAAGAATTTGGAAGTCAAAGCTCATCAGCCACAAAGTATTGGTGCCAAACGAAAAAGAAGTTTAGATACTTTAGATCTTTCATTATAAACCCTGATGCCAGGGGGTGGCAGAGTTACGGAGTTTTATACTCTTGAGACGCACCCCTTCTCTTTTTATGGGGTTTATATGTATTTTCTTTTTTCGCGTTTCATATTGTCGAGTGTTTACTGCATTTTAGTTAGTTTCGATATTTTCATTTCGACTACTGTGTGCTTCTTCCAGAGCAATAATAAGATTATCTTTTGATTTTATGCAAATACATTATTTTCACAAATATGTGATATATGCTTCTCAATAAGCGTTTTCATATCAATATGATTTTAATGATCCAATCATGTGATATAATCAACATGAGATTTATTGAGTAATTATTTTTCAGTGATAGTTTTCCATATCACTTGTCAAATGATCCCATCATGCAGTTTGCATGGGATTTTATTTAATTAATCGGTGATAGCTTATGGTATCACTTGCTCAATTTTCTCCGTTCGTGTTTAATCATGGAGATCGGATATTATATCCATCAACTACTTCTTCTTCTAGAGCAGGATTTGAATCATTGATCAACTACTTCTTCAGAGTAGGATTTATTTCTTTCAACTGCTTCTTCAGAGCAGGATTTAGATAATCGATCAACTACTTCTCCAGAGTAGGATTTATTTATTTCAACTGCTTCTTCAGAGCAGGATTTAGATAATCGATCAACTACTTCTCCAGAGTAGGATTTATTTTTATCAACTGCTTCTTCTTCGAGAGCAGGATTTAGATAATCGATCAACTACTTCTCCAGAGTAGGATTTATTTTTATCGCTTCTTTTTCGAGAGCAGGATTTAGATAATCGATCAACTACTTCTCTAGAGTAGGATTTATTTTTATCAACTGCTTCTTCTTCGAGAGCAGGATTTATGAACCATTCATGTGGTATAACCAACCACGATGGTGATATATAATATATAAATTGCGTACATGTAAAACCATCCGTCTTGTGATAATTGAACTCATCACATGGGAGGTATTATAATTGTATAAAATAAACGCAATAAATATGTGGTTTTAAACCACCACTTTGAGATACGTAAGAGACATAATTTAAACTGCAAAATAATTAACTGCTTCTACCAGAGCAGGATCGTCCAATCAATTCCTCAAAATAGTCATCGTCAAGGTATAGGTCGAAATATCGACTGCCGTTAATAGCAAGTAAAATGGTATAAATCTTTGCGATTTCCGGAGTTGGATATTAATTCGTACATTTTAATAAATTTAATAATGACATATATGAAAAGAGCTAATACTCATATCAATATTAGTGTCAAATTGAAGCTCTCGTAAAATGGGTCATGGTGGTATCAAGAAAAATTAATTCTGATATCATATGTATCTTATATGTTAGAAAAACGAATGTATAATTTAATAAATTAAAAGAATATTTTATTCTTTATTATTTTATTATTTTTTCTTCTTAGTCTCCGGTTACTTCAATTTTTTCTTCTTAGTCTCCGGTTTGAGGTTTTCAATTTTTTTCTTTCTTCTGCTTTTGCCTGTCATCTTCCTCCTTTTTTTTATTTCTTTTTTTTATTATGTTCTGTAGACACATTTATTGAATCACACAAGGAGTACCTCAAACCCAGAAGAGAGAGTACCTCGTACCCGATCAGCTTTCCCTCTCTTCTTTCATCGATCTCAATGAAACGTGTTCCTCGGATGTCTTCTCCGGCGGCAAACTCCGCCAGGCAAATGGCGCAGTCGGAGAGCTTCTCCGCCCAATCCGACAGCTTCTTCTTCTCCAACGGTCTTTTTCGGTAGCGAATTCAGAACTTTCTTTTTGAGGCTTTTGTTAGCGGCAGCCGCAGACGACGGAGCGGATGTTAACGTCCTGCCTCCGATGCGGTGGATCCAGGAGCAGCGCGAGACTGCGACGAGGCCGAGCATGCAGATGAGCGCACAGAGGAGAGCCGCAAGGATTACAACGAAGTCGGAGTCTAGTGTCGCGAAGGCCGACGATGGTTCCTTTTTCGGCGGCGGAGGTGTTGACGGCGGCGGCGAGTCTACTCCGCTGAGGTGGCGTGTACGGGCAGTTATGTAACCACGGAAAGGTCTCTGTGTGTGTGAGAGAGAGAGAGAGAGAAAGAGCAGCAGCAAGTTTGAGCTATGTTCTTTAGTAGCTGATTCGGAAATTCCGCCTCAAAAGTCTCAGCTCAATGGTTTTACCAAAAATAGAGAAGTAGAGAGAGAGAAGAGAGAGGCCGAAATTGGAGGGGGAAAAGAGAGGGATGATTGTAATTTGTAATAATCCAATTTCTGATACAGAGGGTCATCTATAAGATGCAACTGTAGAGCATACTCTCGTCATATTACTCATTTGGTTAGAGTCGTGCTGATAACGTGTTATGAAATCGGAATATTATAGAAACAGAGAATAGAGAGAGAAATTAGAGAATGATTCTCAGGTATGATTTTCATTAATAACTGAAGTCCTATTTATAGGAAAACTTCAGATGGCACAATCGTAATTACATATTTACATCAGGGGCATAATAGTCATTCACACTATATAAAAACAAAGGGGTAATTGAAATGTCATTTTCAATGTATATTATAACATAATATTAAATGTTTCTGAAATTAAATTGAGAAATTGACTTGGGTTTCGAACATATGAGATATTTATGTAAATGTCTATGATCTTATTAAATTATAATACATGAATTTGACTTGTACGTATAGTGAAAGTAATTGTACAATAATTACTCATTCGGTAACGAAATGAGATTAAATGAAATAAAATGCATTATTAATATTATTTTAAATAATAATATTATTCTTGTAAAAATGGCGGATATTACAAGCCAGGTTGAGAACTCGGCTTCTGGAATATCACTATTCACACTCTATAATGTAATTGGCGAATTAAATGAGACTATTTATGGAGGTTACCTTTCAGCTGAAGGATTAAAGAGAATTAATAACAGTTTAATCTGCAATTACTCCCCACTTGATGGAGTGTTTTTTGGACCCTATAAAAGGGGGTCTTATACATTTCATTTCATACCATAACATAGAACGAATACAAGCATACCACATATTGCAGCATATTGTAATGCCCAGATAATTATGGAGTATTTTACCTGTATTCGAACTTGTAACATTTGATTATATGGTATTATTAATCGAAGTGTGGTGTCCCATATTCGTATTCCTGCGTTTTTGAGTTTCCAACGCATTCATGCATGCATGCATCTGCACGACGTAACGTACACTAGACGATGAGCATAACGTACGTTAAGTGTTGAATATAACATACATTATGGTTGTAGCGTAGCGTACGTAAGCTTCATTCATGGGCAGATCAGATAAGGTCGTCGTGTGGGGTCCAGAGGGAGATTCGCCGAAATTGCTCCGCGTGAACGTGGGCGGCTTTTCGTACACGGCTTAACATACGTTATGTAACACCCCCAAAACTATATGGGAATATTACACACCGTAGATCCCTTTTTACGAGGATCTACCAGGCTATACCTCACAAAACGACCAACTGCTTGCCCGACCAGGGTTAAACAATAAAATAATACAGACCAATGAGGTCACACAACTCAATCAACAAAATTGACTTATACAACATTACCCACACAGGGGTCGAAATACAATACAGCGGAAGACTGAAATCAACTCTGACAACACAAAAAAAATCAAAACAACTCTCAACTCTTGATTAGTATCGCAGCTCGTCATCCTCTTGTGCCAATCCTGTGACTGCTCCCCTGAATCTGCATGTACCTGGACGCAAAACAGACATCCACCCCCCGATTACTCGGGGGTTAGTAAAACTCCACTGTTTTACTAGTGCAAGTATCAAATCATACGAAATATAACAAGCAAGTAATAATCGTGAATCAAATATAACAATCAAGTATCAAAATATCCCCGGGAGGTTTTCACAAGGAAAGATGAGCTATGAAGCATTCGAAAATAAAATTATCATCTCGGGATTTTTTTTTTTAATTTCAAAACCTTTCGAAAATCTTAGGGTCTTAACCCAAATCTCAAATTGTATTTCAACAATTTACAGTACGAAAACATTTCCATAAATCTCGTAGGGCTCGGCCCAACATTCTTTTCTTAAAACTTTCTTACAAAGAGTTTGATTTACAAAACATGATTCGTGACACCGTGATCCCCTGTCACGTGTCTCTGTAGGTTCAACAACCCGCACGGATTTAACCAATCACAACAATCACAACAATCAATCATCCTCATGACTCCGTGATCGCTTGCCACGAGTCTCCCTAGGTTCAACAACCCACGTGGATTGAGCAAGCACAACAATCACAACAACCAGTCCCGACCCCGTGAACCTGTGTCACGTGTCACCGTAGGTTCCGTCGAACCCGCACGGTTGGACGTACTGTGTCCTGATTCAATGGACCTGTGCCATGAATCATCGTAGGCCTCGTCATACCCGCACGATTGGACCTCAGCACCACACACTAAGTTCTGATCCCATGGACCTGTGCCATGAATCCTCGTAGGCCCCGTCGAACCCGCACGAGTGAACTTAGCGTTCCAGCACATCACATTCACATTCACATTACATACAACAATGAGCACAGTTAGTCAATTGTGTTGATCACCACAAAATCGTACGTCACACGCACATAACACAATCTCAACATTCTCAATAACTATCATCAATCAACGACGCACAACCAACATAATACACATTCGGTACACAATGCATTGCACAGCAGCTAACACGTATACCAATATAACACTATTATCACAAAGCCTTCAAATTGCGGAAAACACAAACAACTCAAACAGAACATATTTACGAAGGCAAGTACAATCATCATAAATCTCATACGTGATTACTAGTCGCAAGATACAAGTCGTATAGTAAGATACTTGCCTTAATAACCGATACCGAATACCCCGAAGAACACGGTTCGACTGGGAAGCTTGTACCATGACGAAGACAACGAACGAAAGGGTTTCGACTCGCGTTCTTCACAAGGAATCTGACCCTAACATTATAACATCAATAAATTAAAGAACGAGCAAGGAAGAATAAGCATAGAATGCTCAGATTCTCTTTGTGACATTTTATCGAACACCTTCAAGGCGTCGATAAGATACTCAATAAAACGACAAATACGTGGCAATCCAACCGAGGAATAACAAGGAATTTGATATAATATAGCTTAAAAATCATCAATCCATCACTATTCTGAGTTAAAACGAATTAAACGGACAAATCGAACAAAATCCCTGAAACTAGATTTTAAGAAAACTTGCCCTGATTCGGCCGATCGGAGCAAGTTATGGAATGATTAATCGATGTTATGGACTCAGGAACTTCATGGATTTAACACCTAACAACATCCATCCATGATCATCAAAGATCCAGCCGCGGAGGAGGATGAAACGAGTGAGAAAAATGATGAAAAACCCGACTGTCCTGCCATATATATACTGCTGCCGGACACGGTGCAGCAAACGGCCCACACCAGCGCCGGGTGTCTCGGCCGTGTCTCGGAAGGATACCGGTCCTGGCCTACCCGGCGCAGGACACGGCGCTCGGCCGCGCCGTTTTCAGGACCGTTTCGCCCAGGTCCGGCCAGCAGCCTCCAGGCACAAAATGAAGAATCACAACGACGATCCGAACGACCCCGAAACCCGAACCTGAATACGAATCGAATATACGGTTGCGAAGTACTCGCAAAGACGAATCTAAGAGCTAAGAGAACACATGATTCTGACCACCCGAAGGCTCGAAATTCGACAACGGAAGGTAATTACCCCACACTTTGGGAAATTACGAAAATGGCCCAACACGTCCGAAAATCACGATACGTGATCGAATAACCAAACCGAAGTTCACAACACGTCTAACAAAGTTAAACGGACTTACGGAAAACTCAAAACAGTAATTTCGGACGAGATTCACAAGAATCGAACTCGAGTGCGGAAAAGTCGTTAAGAAACACGGGAGTCAACAAAATAATACCGAAACGAACTCGGATGACAAAAAGTGCAGAATTAATCATTCTCAGAATGATGAAACGGTCCCAAGCGAGTCGTCTAAACGGACCTCTGCCGAAAAAAGAAAATTACCGGAAATCCGAAATTGCGGATATTACATTCTACCCTCCTTAAAAGAAGTTTCGTCCCGAAACTTAAATCAAGTAGGGAGAACCAATATCCCACCAGGAAAACTCAACGAGATACACAAGAACCGAAAAAAATCGCGCCCAATGGCGAAACGTTACAAGCAACGCGAAAGAATATACAGCGTGAAAACACGCCCCACGACGACCATAACAACGCCACCAGCAATGATTCAAAACAATAACGGGCAATTAACGACGCATCACATACCACATCACATGCACACATTTAATTAAAGAAACGTACGCGACAACAAGTCGCACCCGACTAAAATGGCTATGCGATATAAACAAATAGAGTATCACGATAGAAATCATTCCGATTCTCATCAACAAAAAAATGTCCGACGTCAAAACACAAATAATTCAAGATAACAAAAAACGAGGGTACCAGATATTACATTCTATCACACAAAAAACAAGTTTCGTCCCGAAACTTAAAATAAAACATCAGGGTAGAATACAAACAAAACCAAAAAGTTCATGCAACAAATATCAATCTCGACTCGATTACAACACTACAACACGCAACTACGCTACTGGGCACCACTGAGCTCTCCACGCGTAGGGGCGGGATCTCGGCTCTCGAACATCTCAACGACGGTCTCGTAGTGTACCACCTGATGTCCCACATGTCCACATTTGAAACAGTTAACTTGTGGCGAGCGACAATTCTTCCGAGTATGGCCCACACGGCTACAATTGAAACATAACTTCACGCCGCTTGTCTTACTCGGCTCGTGAGTAGGATTATTAGACTGATCAAACGAACGATAACTATTCCCAGAAGGGCAATACAAGGTAATAGGCTCACGAATCTCACTTCTCTGGCCTCTTGAAAAGTTACTCGAGGTCTTCTGCCTCTTACCTCCTCAGCTACCCTCTGACATGGAAACAGCCATCTCGATGGCTAGAGCTCGGTCCTGATAATCTTTCAAGGTGGTACACATGAGAGGAGACATACTCTCACGGATATGGGGTTTCATGCGCATATTGAAGTATCGGACCTTGTCCGCTTCACTTCTCACTTGATCACGAACATAATCCAGCTGTCGATTAAAATCGACTATCGCCTGGGATATCGACACATCCTGGGGCGTAGCCGAGAAAAACTCAACGATCCTGCATTCACGAACAGGCAACGGGCAATACTCTGCCTCTATGGTGGTCTTAAACTCAGCCCATGTAGGTGTACGATCTGCCGGCACTACAGCCTGCCACCAGTCTGCAGCTTCTTTGTCAAGCAAGTACTGAGCAATGGGTACCCTCTTTTCATCCGGACAAGCTACAACATCAAATATTCTGTTCAACTGGAAGAGCCAGCTTTCCCAACCTAACGAGTTAGACGAACCCACAAAACGGGGCGGCTGCATCCTCATCACATCTCGTAACCACTTACTAGCCCCGTTATCCCCATCTGGATTCTCATTCCAATGTACGGCCTGATTCATCTGCACTAACTGATCAACCACCTGACGAAGGATGGTGGCGGGGCCAACGTCAACATTAATTCTAGTCGAATGTTCCTGATTTGTACTAAGCTGATTGGTACTCGGCAAGGAGGGAGTCGCCCTCTCACGCTCCTGATCACGACCACGACTACGACCGTGTCCTCGACCACGACCTCCCGGCATACTGAACGGACAACCAAACAGAATAACGCAACCAAACAAACGTCACAACGTCAACATAGGACGATAATAGCAGCACGATAAAGCATCAACTCCAAGTCATCACACAAGTGCACGAACTAACACTGTAATTTAAGAACTTCATTCAAAAATAATTCACACAGTCACATCAACAGAGGTGTTTGGATTTTACCAAATCAAACACAGTCAAAACCACACACGTATCGTAGGGATCAAACACTAGCAGCAAAAATAAAATATTTCTGGGGTATTATTCAAATGATAAAATTTTAAAATTCTCAAGTTTGAAAAATTTGGTGAAATGAAATTTTTTAAAACACTTTTAATACCTCGATCGTTTAATCAAAACCATGTATCTCAATATTTAGAAAACACTGAAACATTCAACGACGAGCACAACAACACTACAAACTTATCACAACCACTTAGCCCCAACACGTGGACATAAGAACTTCAAAATTCCAAAAACCAAAAATCATTCTGCAAAATAAAAAATTTCCCAAAATCCTTAAGTTCCTAACCAAAACGACGGTAATATTTTACATTGTCCGAAGTACTTCAAAACACATTTTTCAAATACCGTCTGATTGTGTCATTGGAAATACACGGCCCATTTGTCAAAAATTAACAAATTTTAAAAAATCCACATAGACCGTGGTTTGACCGCACCACCAAAATATTTTCCAAAAATTGATTTCTACAAAAATTCTCAAACTGTAATGTCCTTCAGAAAATATTCTCAAACTTACCCATAGCGGACAAAAATTACAACATTCCAAAAACAGTCGAATTTAAAACCACATACTCAAATGGCAACCAGGGTCGCCAATTCAATCAAATGCATCTCGTGGTATCAAGTTTAAACACACAGCAAAATTATTCATCGGAGTTTCTCACAAACTCTACCGTTGATACCTTCACAGAACCCATCAAGGTTTACATCATTCACACCATACCACTCCACACGGTGGTTCAAAAGTAAAACAACAATACACCAAGCTATACTCTTACTATGTGCCACAAGTATTAAACACAACTATATTACACAATACTGTGTAAATAAAATCATGCACCGCAATTAACTCACTAAGATAAAATCGAGATACACAGGTATTACGCATAAAGAAGGAGACTTACATCCACAGGCCGCAAGGAGGTGACGGTCGCCCACGATACTAATCTCGTCTGACAACATAACCGACACATTGTGACTACGCACAACTCAACTTGTCACCTGACGACTCGAACGACAAGACAACACATTACTCGACCGATCACGACTTGACTCGACCCGACAGCCTAGGTTTCCGCAACCTAATCTCCGATACCATAAATGTAACACCCCCAAAACCATATGGGAATATTACATGCCGTAGGCCCTTTTTACGAGGATCTACTAGGCTATACCTCACAAAACGACCAACTGCTTGCCCGGACAGGGTCAAACAATAAAATAATACAGACCGATGAGGTCACACGACTCAATCAACAAAATTGACTTATACAACATTACCCACACAGGGGTCGAAATACAATACAGCGGAAGACTGAAATCAACTCTGACAACACAAAAAAAATCAAAACAACTCTCAACTCTTGATTAGTATCGCAGCTCATCATCCTCTTGTGCCAATCCTGTGACTGCTCCCCTGAATCTGCATGTATCTGGATGCAAAACAGACATCCACCCTCCGATTACTTGGGGGTTAGTAAAACTCCACTGTTTTACTAGTGCAAGTATCAAATCATACGAAATATAACAAGCAAGTAATAATCGTGAATCAAATATAACAATCAAGTATCAAAATATCCCCGGGAGGTTTTCACAAGGAAAGATGAGCTATGAAGCATTCGAAAATAAGATTATCATCTCGGGAATTTTTTTTGAATTTCAAAACCTTTCGAAAATCTTAGGGTCTTAACCCAAATCTCAAATTGTATTTCAACAATTAACAGTACGAACACATTTCCATAAATCTCGTGGGGCTCGGCCCAACATTCTTTTCTTAAAACTTTCTTACAAGAGTTTGATTTACAAAACATGATTCGTGACACCGTGATCCCCTGTCACGTGTCTCCGTAGGTTCAACAACCTGCACGGACTTAACCAATCACAACAATCAATCATGCTCATGACTCCTGTAATATCCGCATTTTTCTTCCCCTTGTATTTTTTTTTTCGGCATATTTCCCGATAGTAGTGACCCTCGTGTATCTTTCAGTGTATCTTTTCTATTATCTATGGATTTTATCCCCGTTATTGTTGAGCGGAACCGCCGTTTCGGGGTTGCCGTGGGTCCATTCTATGTTATGATACCCGTTGAGATGTTCCGTTGGATGTTTCGTTCACCTTCCGGTGTTTTGAACCGTTCATATTTCATACCTAGCGTACGTTATTTTTCTGCATAGCGCGCTAGGGGTCCCTTAGTAGCGCACGCTACGTTTGTTTAAATAGCGCGCGCGCTTGGCGTAGCCCGGGAGTGATCTTGTTTTCGGCCTTACGGACTAGCGTATTAGCGTACGCTACATATGCTAGCGCACGCTAATGTTGAGGGGCTAGCGCACGCTGATGATGCCCGGTAGCGTGCGCTAGCGTGAGTGTCCAGTACTGGACAGTTTACTACTGAACCCGGTCAGGCGCCAGTTAGCGCACGCTACGTTTGTATGGTAGCGCACGCTAACGGATCAGTTAGCGCACGCTACGCTTGTATGGTAGCGCACGCTAACGTATCAGGTGGGTTCTGGGCAGACGCCACTGGACTCGACTAATGTCCAGGTAGCGCACGCTATTGGTCGATAGCGCGCGCTACCGAGAGGTTATTAGCGCACGCTACGTTTCGAGTAGCGCACGCTAACGGCCAATAGTCTGGCTACTGGACTGGACGCTAACTATTTTGGCCTGTAATTTTTCCCCGTTAGCGCACGCTAACCTTGAGGATTAGCGCACGCTAACACTCCCTGGCTATATAAACCAGGGAGTTGACCGAGATAAACACAATTTCTCATTTCTCTCCTTCTTCCGCGGCCGAGCGACTCCAGAGGCGATTTGAGGCGATTTTCTTCTTCCAATCACTTCAGAGATTCTTTTGATTGAATTCTTGGTGTAGATTAACATCATCCACTTGTGTTTCTCATCCTAAATCCGAGGTAATCTCTTAGAACCCTACTTTTGGATAATTTGGGGGGTTTTGGGATTTTCTTCCGATCCGTTCCGTTTTGTTGATGGATTCATGATGAATATGATTAATCTTGTTGATATTCTTAGTTTCCCTACGGATTCATGGTATATTTCGTGATTTTTACGGAATCGAGAGGGTTTGGTTGTGGTCCGCCCTCGTTGTTGTTTATATACGAATATACATGAATCGTAGGCGGGTTTTCGGGTGTATTCCAATTCCGTATTCATTTAGAAACGGTTGTGATTGTGTTCTTCGAATCGTTAGGTTCAGTTTCATTGGTTCCTAGCGTTCGTCGGTGACTTTCCTTTCCGTTCTTCGCGTCGTCAATAATTCAAGGCAAGTATTCTTGGAAACCTTTATGCTTAACGTGGAATGGTAATGTATTTTGTGTGTGATTTGCTCACCTCGTGTTGGTCCGACGGGATCAAGGAGGGAATCCAAAGGTTTGCGTCCGGATTCATGAGTTTGTTTAGCTAGCGGTCGGGAGGGTCCTTAGAGGCCTCGTGCGGGAATTTATGATATGACTCTGTTCCCAAGGCGATGCATGTGCGTGTTTTGTTTTTATAACATAGCCAGTGCGGGAGGGTCCTTAGAGGCCTCGTGCGGGAATTTATGATATGACTCTGTTCCCAAGGCAAAAATTGTTTGACTGTTTATTTCCGGAAAGGACATGTCTAGTTTTGTTTTTTTTGAAATGATATTGATGCATGTACTATGAAATGTGTAAGCGATTGGTTTGCCTTGATTACTTGTACTAGCGTAATTGCTAACCCCTTTGGGGACCCGTTTCGGGGAAATTCTTATTATGGATTTCAGGTTATGATTATCCGGACGAGCGGGCACCAGGACAGTACGAGGATGTTGGCCAGGGTCGTTGACATGTGCATTTGGGTCTATTTATTTCCTTTGTCCATTTCGATATGGATGTTCCCACAGTTTTAAACTTATAGATTGTACTCGCGAGTACTTAGGCTTTTTGTTTCAAACTCCGTATTGTATTGTTTTAAATTGTCACGTTGTTGGTTGATGCTTATTTTGCCGGTTGCTCCGGGCGTATCTTTATATGTCATATTATTTAATTGTGTATCCTCGCTAACCAAGATGGTTAGTCGAGTGGAGTTTTTCTATTGTGGCACAGTAGGTCCCATGTAGGGGTCTGTTGTAACATATTCCGAATTTCTCGGGGTGTTACAGAAAATGGTATCAGAGCTCTAGGTTTATGGATACCTAGGCTTGTCGGTTATTTGGGTCTAGTCGTGTTTTGTTTTGCACATTGTCACACCGCTGCCGGCATCTCAGTACTTCCAGTGCTCGTAAGTTTCCTTACCCGATTGTTTGCTTTCACTTACGGTATTCCGTTTCTTGATCAGTGTTTATTCTCCCTCATTTGCTTTTCATCGTAGTTTTCCTTACTCATCCTCGACATGCTCCTGTTATCTTTTAACACCGGTATGGATGCCGGAGGAAACCGTGGTCGTGGTCGTGGTCGTGGCCGTGGGCCGCGGCCGGGGCGTGGGGCAGCGGTGGGGCGGCCACGTCGCACTCTTGAGAGCCAGCGATCTGGCGGCCGTCACGATCATGCTTCTTCTCGGGAGCGCGCCGATCTTGGTATTGCGGGTCATGCGGCAAATGGTTAACCGAGATGGCGGCTATAGCACAGTGGTTGAACCCGATCAGGCCCATGCTAATCGGGCGGAGCGGATCGGCTTGAGGATGTCATCAAGATGCATCCTCCTCGGTTCGGGAGCTTCGGACCCGATCGGGTGGGAAGGGTGGATCAAGGAGATATCCAAAGTCTTCTTGCTACTAACTGCCCCGAGGACCGTAAGGTCCCTATTGCTCAATACTTTCTCACGGGAGATGCTACAGATTGGTGGGAGGCCGTTAGTCCCAAAGATCATGTTGCTACGTGGGCCGAGTTTCAGGAGTTGATGGAAACCGAGTATTGTCCGTGGCCGGTCAGACAGGCTCGAGTGCATGCTTTCTACGATGCTCAACCTCGGGATATTCCCGTATCCCAAGCTATTGCTGATTTCAACAAAGAGTTGGGTTATGTGAAGACCCAAGTTGTCGCTGAGAGCGACAAAATTTTCCATTTTTCCAGGAGGATGAAACTGTCCATTCGGGACTATATGTCTGGGCTCGTATGTACTACTTTGAAGGATTATCAGAGTCGAGCTCTTGCTTATGATATGTCGGTGACGGCTAGCGATTTGGCTCGTGAGAGCAAGAAGCAGAAGTCGGTCGGAAATTTTTCTGGTCCCAAGAGTGGAGGCCAGCAGAAATCTCAAGCTGCAAATATTTCAACGGGCGGTTCGGCTCGTTTCTCTGGGAGCTTTCGGGGTGCCGCCGGAACCTCCGCTCGTGAACCCACATGTTTTAACTGTGGTGTGCAGGGCCATAGGAACCGGCAGTGTCCTCGTCCGAAGATTACTTGTCACACTTGTGGGCCAGTGGGCCACAAGGCCCCTTTTTGTGAGCGAGTCAAACGGCTCGCGGCGCCCGTTCTTCCCAACCAGTACCGTTGGAGCCGAGTGTGAACCAGGGCTCATTTGCTCCGCCGCCTCCACCGAGTGCCGGCCGAGGTAGGGGTCGGGGTCAGCCTGCTAGGGGTGGAGCTTCCAGTGTCGGCTCTGCTCAGCCGCGTATCTACGAGATGAGGAGCGCCGATGATCCAGCGGCTACTGTGGCGACAGGTACCATTCACATTCATTTCCATCTGTCGGTGTGCTTTTCGATTCGGGTGCTACGCATTCATTCATTTCTCTAGAGTGTGTACGCCGTTTGAGTCTCGACTGTTTGTCACCTTGCGAGCCTTTTATCGTTAAACTTCCTAGCGGTGATAGAATTGTCGGTGATCGAGAGGTCCGAGACTGCTCTGTGTTTATTTGTGAGAGAGCTTGGCTCTCTAATCTTATTGTCGTTAATATTGAGGGTGAGGATTTGATTCTCGGGGACGATTGGCTCGAGCGGCATGGTGCAATCATGAACTACCGCACGAGGATCATCACCATGTTAGCCGAGGACGGCACCGAGCACTCCTTCGCGGGGCAAAGGAGGAAATCGAAATTCGTCATTAATGCCTTGAAGGCGATGAGTCTCTGCGAAAGGGGTGTACTGGTTATTGGTGCTATGCCTTGAAGGCGGAGAATGGTGGAGTCGAGTTTTCGTCGATTTCGATCGTTAGTGAGTTTCTGATGTATTTCTGACGAGTTGCCGGGCTGCCACCGGATCGTGAGGTTGAGTTTGTTATAGAATTAGAGCCGGGCGCGGCTCCGATTTCAAAGGCGCCGTATCGCATGGCACCTTGAGAGATGTCGAGTTGAAGAAGCGGTTGAGTGAGCTTCTTGAGTCGGGGTATGTTCGACCGAGTGCCTCGCCTTGGCGCACCGGTCTGTTTGTGCGGAAGAAGGATGGTTCACTACGTTTGTGTATCGACTATCGCGAACTAAACAAGGTGACCATCAAGAACAAGTATCCTTTGCCGAGAATCGATGACTTGTTTGACGATTGCAGGGAGCTGCGGTATTCTCGAAGATTGATTTGAAATCGGGTACTATCAGCTCCGGGTGAGAGAGTCCGACGTGCCGAAAACAGCTTTTCGGACGAGATACGGACATTACGAGTTTGTAGTTATGCCTTTCGGGTTAACTAATGCACCGGCGGTGTTCATGCAATTGATGAACAAAGTCTTTATCGAGTATTTGGATAAGTGTGTCGTCATCTTCATTGACGATATTCTTATCTATTCGAGGAATGAGGAAGAGCATGCCCATCATCTGCGGATAGTGTTAGACATTTTGAGGACCGAGCAACTCTATGCGAAGTTCTCGAAATGTGAGTTCAACTAAAGGAAGTGATGTTTTTGGGTCACGTGATTTCGGTAGGGAGTCCGTGTGGATCCGCAGAAAATTGAGGCGGTGTTGGATTGGGCATCGCCACAAATGTGAAGGAGGTCCGTAGTTTCTTGGAGTGCAGTGGCTACTACCGTAGGTTCGCCGAGGTTTCTCAAAACTAGCTCGGCCACTTACACGATTGCTCCATAAATCAGAAGTTAAATGCGGACCGATGAGAGGCGATCGAGTTTCGAGGAGTGAAGCGTTTGACTTCAGCCCCGGTTTTGGCGTTGCCATGTGGCAACGAGGGATTCGCCGTTTATAGCGATGCTTCGGGTCAGGGTCTTGGGTGCGTATTGATGCAGCACGGCAAGACCATTGCCTATGCGTCGAGACAGTTGAGGCCGTATGAACTTAACTACCCTACTCACGATTTGGAGTTAGCGGCGGTAGTCTTTGCACTCAAGATTTGGCGTCACTATCTTTTCGGCTCTACATGTCAGATTTTTACCGATCATAATAGTCTGAAATACATATTTACTCAGCGGGAGCTGAATATGAGGCAGAGGAGATGGTTAGAGCTGATTAAGGATTACGACCTCGAAATCCTTTATCATCCGGGCAAGGCAAACGTCGTGGCCGACGCCTTGAGTCGGAAACCGATTGCGTTGCGAACGCTTGAGGTCCTTACGCCCCAGTCTGAGCTTCGGCGGGCTCTGATCGAGTTAGATGTTGAAGTTTTGTTGCCTGGAGCTGTCGGGCAACTTTGTGCTCTAGAGATTTCATCGTCTTTGATCGATGAAATTAAGCTGAAGCAATTAGAGGATCCGATGATTACTCAAATCCGAGAACGTTCTTAAGGGAAAGTCTCACGGGTTTGTGATTCACGAGGATGGCGTTTTGAGATTCAGTCGGCTTTGTGTGCGAACGATCCGAGTTGCGACAGTATTTTGCATGAGGCCCATTCCACACCCTATTCCGTTCATCTGGTTCGAGTAAGATGTACAAGGACACGAGGAGGAATTTCGGTGGAATGATATGAAGGAGGATGTCGCGGTTTGTGGCGAGATGTTTGACTTGCCCGCAGTCAAGATCGAACATCGGCCCAGGTTATTGCGGTCACTTCCCATTCCGAATGGAAATGGGAAGATATATCGATGGATTTTGTTTGAGTTTGCCGAGATCGAGGTCGGGCATGAATATGGTATGGGTGGTCGTTGATCGTCGACCAAGTCGGCACATTTTCCGGGCATCAAGGACACTTGGGGCCGGAGAAATTGGCTCGTGTGTTTATCGCGCAGATTGTGAGACTTCTCTGTACTCCGAAGTATATTGTTTCGGATAGTGATGGAATTTTTGTATCGCACTTATGGCATGCGGAGCATAAGGCTTTAGGTAACCGATTGCATTTGAGTACCTCTTTTCATCCCGATCGGATGGACAGTCGGAACGCACTATCCAAACATTCGATGACATGTTGCGTGCTTGTGCCCTCGATTGGAGTAGCGACTGGGAGGAGCACTTGCCATTGATCGAATTCACGTACAACAATAGTTGGCACGCGTCGATTCGGATGGCACCGTATGAGGCACTTTATGGGCGACGATGTCGATCGCCGATTTGTTGGAATGAGGCGTCCGATTTGATCGGGACCGAACCGGATGTCGTTTTAGAGACGAGACGGAAGATAGAATTAATTCGAGAACGGATGTTGACTGCCCAGAGTCGACAGAAGTCATATGCCGATGTCCGTCGTCGACCTTTAGAATTCGAGGTGGGAGACCACGTTTTGCTGAAGGTGTCACCGACGAGAGGGGTTTTCCGTTTCGGGAAGAAGGGGAAGTTGAGTCCGAGATTTATTGGACCTTTCGAGATTCTCTAGCGAGTCGGTGGGTTAGCATACCGTTTGGCGTTACCCCCGGCCCTGAGTCATGTTCATAACGTTTTTCATGTTTCCCAGTTGAGGAAATATGTCCCGGATCCTAGTCACATCATCGACTATGGGGAGATTGACGTTGCCGAGGATATTACTTTTGAGGAGCGTCCTTTGAAGATTTTAGAGCGTCGGGAGAAACGGCTGAGGCATAAGACCATCCCTTTGGTCAAGGTGCAGTGGTCGAGACACGGTGTCGAGGAGGCAACGTGGGAGACCGAGGATAGCATGCGTGCTAGGTACCCTGAGTTGTTTGTTTCTTAAGTTTCGGGACGAAACTTGTTTTTAGAGGGGTAGAATGTAATATCCGCATTTTTCTTCCCCTTGTATTTTTTTTTCGGCATATTTCCCGATAGTAGTGACCCTCGTGTATCTTTCAGTGTATCTTTTCTATTATCTATGGATTTTATCCCCGTTATTGTTGAGCGGAACCGCCGTTTCGGGGTTGCCGTGGGTCCATTCTATGTTATGATACCCGTTGAGATGTTTCGTTGGATGTTTCGTTCACCTTCCGGTGTTTTGAACCGTTCATATTTCATACCTAGCGTACGTTATTTTTTCTGCATAGCGCGCGCTAGGGGTCCCTTAGTAGCGCACGCTACGTTTGTTTCGTAGCGCGCGCTAGCGAGTAACCCTGGGAGTGACAGTGCTGTTTTTCCAGCCTTATGGACTAGCGTATTAGCGTACGCTACATATGCTAGCGCACGCTAATGTTGAGGGGCTAGCGCATGTTGATGATGCCCGGTAGCGTGCGCTAGCGTGAGTGTCCAGTACTGGACAGTTTACTACTGAACCCGGTCAGGCGCCAGTTAGCGCACGCTACGTTTGTATGGTAGCGCACGCTAACGGATCAGTTAGCGCACGCTACACTTGTATGGTAGCGCACGCTAACGTATCAGGTAGGTTCGGGGCAGACGCCACTGGACTCGACTAATGTCCAGGTAGCGCACGCTATTGGTCGATAGCGCGCGCTACCGAGAGGTTATTAGCGCACGCTACGTTTCGAGTAGCGCACGCTACGTTTCGAGTAGCGCACACTAACGGCCACTAGTCTGGCTACTGGACTGGACGCTAACTATTTTGGCCTGTAATTTTTCCCCGTTAGCGCACGCTAACCTTGAGGATTAGCGCACGCTAACACTCCCTGGCTATATAAACCAGGGAGTTGACCGAGATAAACACAATTTCTCATTTCTCTCCTTCTTCCGCGGCCGAGCGACTCCAGAGGCGATTTGAGGCGATTTTCTTCTTCCAATCACTTCAGAGATTCTTTTGCTTGAATTCTTGGTGTAGATTAACATCATCCACTTGTGTTTCTCATCCTAAATCCGAGGTAATCTCTTAGAACCCTACTTTTGGATAATTTGGGGGTTTTGGGATTTTCTTCCGATCCGTTCCGTTTTGTTGATGGATTCATGATGAATATGATTAATCTTGTTGATATTCTTAGTTTCCCTACGGATTCATGGTATATTTCGTGATTTTTACGGAATCGAGAGGGTTTGGTTGTGGTCCGCCCTCGTTGTTGTTTATATACGAATATACATGAATCGTAGGCGGGTTTTCGGGTGTATTCCAATTCCGTATTCATTTAGAAACGGTTGTGATTGTGTTCTTCGAATCGTTAGGTTCGGTTTCATTGGTTCCTAGCGTTCGTCGGTGACTTTCCTTTCCGTTCTTCGCGTCGTCAATAATTCAAGGCAAGTATTCTTGGAAACCTTTATGCTTAACGTGGAATGGTAATGTATTTTGTGTGTGATTTGCTCACCTCGTGTTGGTCCGACGGGATCAAGGAGGGAATCCAAAGGTTTGCGTCCCGGATTCATGAGTTTGTTTAGCTAGCCAGTGCGGGAGGGTCCTTAGAGGCCTCGTGCGGGAATTTATGATATGACTCTGTTCCCAAGGCGATGCATGTGCGTGTTTTGTTTTTATAACATAGCCAGTGCGGGAGGGTCCTTAGAGGCCTCGTGCGGGAATTTATGATATGACTCTGTTCCCAAGGCAAAAATTGTTTGACTGTTTATTTCCGGAAAGGACATGTCTAGTTTTGTTTTTTTTGAAATGATATTGATGCATGTACTATGAAATGTGTAAGCGATTGGTTTGCCTTGATTACTTGTACTAGCGTAATTGCTAACCCCTTTGGGGACCCGTTTCGGGGAAATTCTTATTATGGATTTCAGGTTATGATTATCCGGACGGCGGGCACCAGGACGATCTGAGGATGTTGGCGAGTTCGTTGACATGTGCATTTGGGTCTATTTATTTCCTTTGTCCATTTCGATATGGATGTTCCCACAGTTTTAAACTTATAGATTGTACTCGCGAGTACTTAGGCTTTTTGTTTCAAACTCCGTATTGTATTGTTTTAAATTATCACGTTGTTGGTTGATGCTTATTTTGCCGGTTGCTCCGGGCGTATCTTTATATGTCATATTATTTAATTGTGTATCCTCGCTAACCAAGATGGTTAGTCGAGTGGAGTTTTTCTATTGTAGCCTGGTAGGTCCCATGTAGGGGTCTACGGCGCTGTAACATATTCCGAATTTCTCGGGGTGTTACAACTCCGTGATCGCTTGCCACGAGTCTCCGTAGGTTCAACAACCCACATGGATTGATCAAGCACAACAATCACAACAACCAGTCCCGACCCCGTGAACCTGTGTCATGTGTCACCGTAGGTTCCGTCGAACCCGCACGGTTGGACGTACTGTGTCCTGATTCAATGGACCTGTGCCATGAATCATCGTAGGCCTCGTCATACCCGCACGATTGGACCTCAGCACCACACACTAAGTTCTGATCCCATGGACCTGTGCCATGAATCCTCGTAGGCCCCGTCGAACCCGCACGAGTGAGCTTAGCGTTCCAGCACATCACATTCACATTCACATTACATACAACAATGAGCACAGTTAGTCAATTGTGTTGATCACCACAAAATCGTACGTCACACGCACATAACACAATCTCAACATTCTTAACAACTATTATCAATCAACGACGTACAACCAACATAACACACGTTTGGTATACAATGCATTGCACAGCAGCTAACACGTATACATATATGACACTATTATCACAAAGCCTTCAAATTGCGGAAAACACAAACAACTCAAACGGAACATATTTACGAAGGCAAGCAAAATCATTATAAATCTCATACGTGATTATTAGTCGCAAGATACAAGTCGTATAGTAAGATACTCGCCTTAATAACCGATACCGAATACCTCGAAGAACACGGTTTGACCGGGAAGCTTGTACCACGACCAAGACAACGAATGGAAGGGTTCCGACTCACGTTCTTCACAAGGAATCTGACCCTAACATTATAACATCAATAAATTAATGAACGAACGAGGAAGAATAAGCGTAGAATGCTCGGATTCTCTTTGTGATATTTTATCGAACACCTTCAAGGCGTCGATAAGATACTCAATAAAACGACAAATCCGTGGCAATCCAACCGAGGAATAACAAGGAATTTGATATAATATAGCCTAAAATCATCAATCCATCACTATTCTGAGTTAAAACGGATTAAACGGACAAATCGAACAAAATCCCCAAAACTAGATTTTAAGAAAACTTGCCTTGATTCGGCCGATCGGAGCAAGTTATGGAATGATTAATCGATGTTATGGACTCAGGAACTTCATGGATTTAACACCTAACAATATCCCTCCATGATCATCAAAGCTCCAGCCGCGGAAGAGGATGAAACGAGTGAGAAAAATGATGAAAATCCCGACTGTCCTGCCATATATATACTGTTGCCGGACACGGTGCAGCAAACGGCCCACACCAGCGCCGGGTGTCTCGGCCGTGTCTCGGAAGGATGCCGGTCTTGGCCGACCCGGCGCAGGACACGGTGCTCGGCAGTGCCATTTTCAGGGCCGTTTCGCCCCGGTCCGGCCAGCAGCCTCCAGGCACAAAAAGAAGAATCACAACGACGATTCGAACGACCCCGAAACCCGAACCTGAATACGAATCGAAGATACGGTTACGAAGTACTCGCAAAGACGAATCTAAGAGCTAAGAGAACACACGATTCCGACCACCCAAAGGCTCGAAATTCGACAACGGAAGGTAATTACCCCAAACTTTGGGAAATTACGAAAATGGCCCAAAACGTCCGAAAATCACGATACGTGATCGAATAACCAAACCGAAGTTCACAACACGTCTAACAAAGTTAAACGGACTTACGGGAAACTCGAAACAGTAATTTCGGACGAGATTCACAAGAATCGAACTCGAGTGCGGAAAAGTCGTTAAGAAACACGGAACTCAACAAAACAATATCGAAACGAACACGGATGACAAAAAGTGCAGAATTAATCATTCTCAGAATGATGAAACGGTCTCAAGAGAGTCGTCGAAATGGAGCTCCGCCAAAAAAAGAAAATTATCGAAAATCCGAAATTATGGATATTACACGTTAGACATGGGTGTTAGCATGCGCTATGTACATGGTTTTACGTACGTAAAGGCCTTGTACAACGTACGTAATAAAAGCTAGAATTTGAGGCAGTGAGTTCTGCCAGACGCTAACGTATGCTAAAGTTTGAGGATAGCGTACGCTACGGCCATAACGTACGTAAGACCATAACGTACGTAAGGCAACAACGAAAGCACTTTTTCAATCTTTCATATACTAGGGGATTTCACTTGGAAAGGAAAATGTTCCATACTAACGGATTCGGTTTCATGGGTTACAATGCAAGAGAGCTTGGAGCATTTATCAATGAGGCCCTATCGATTAGTATTACACAGAAGAAATCAATTCTAGACACTAATACACTTAGCGTACGTAATGCGTTAAAATCTATTTATAGACCTCAACCTCCATTTCTTTTTCTCCTCACTCTTTTGTCAATTTTCGTAACCTAAGAACTCCCGAGCACCATAAATCCCTCATATCATCATCTCAGCTCGAGTTGGAGGATCGTAGATGACAAGCTTTTAGTGTAACTATCGCAAGTGCACGATATCGTATCAAGTAGTAAAGTGGACTTTTTGAGTCCGGTTTATCGATCCCACAAGGAAGTTTTGTTATAATTTGAATTATACACTATTAGTCTATTTTTATAGATACTTAAGATAAGTGAAACACACAATTAAAAAGTTTGGTTTAATAATTGCAAAGAAATTGCAATAATAGTTCTAATATTATAAGGAAATAAAAAGATTGCAATATTAATAGATTGATTAATAATAAAATGAAATAGTTGGGATTACAAACTTAGTTCGTCATTAGTTATAAAAGATGTATTGAAGATCATAAGATAAATTTACTTATTATGTTGTGTAGATTCGATTTTCCTTAAAAAGACGGTTTCTCTTTCGAACTATAAAACGTCCCTTACATATTGAATCAATCCACTATATTTCTATGTTGATTGGCTTCAATACATAGCATTAGGATTTGTGAAAATAACTCAATGAATCATCTAAGGACTAGAGGTATATTTCTATCCCCTAGAACAACTTAGAGTGAAGATCATTTGATCTAATCAAACATATTTTCTTTCGAAACATATGAAGACCATAAATATCTTCATTAATTGGCCAAATAAATAAAGATTGTTAAAACAATGAAAATCACACACAATAATAAGTAATTCACAATAGATCTTTTATACAAACATAAATAACATGACTAACCTTGTTTATAATCCCAACTAAAGATTACTTAGCCCATGAAGGGTTTATTACACATATTACAAGCTTTGGTGGTCATGTTTAGTTGAATCAAGAGAAAGAATTGATTCTAACTCCCTTAGTAGATAAACGAGATAGAAGCAATAAACTCTCTGAACAACATATACTATACCACACTTACAAAGATCACTCAAGAACACAAGTGTGTTCTTCACACAAAATGAAAAGTTTACAAATAAATAGAAAATTATAAGATGAATGATGAATGATGAAGGATCTAAGGGGTCTATTTATACACCTAAAGTCATCTAATAGCTCCAAAACTCCAGCATTATTACATTATATCGGATCAATGCCAGCCATCCCCTCAATAATACACAAAAAGTATAAAAAATTAGACAAATCATAGCAATCTGTCAAGAGTTACGGCCGTAACATTCAGGAGTTACGGCCGTAACTAGGGTGACTTACGACCGTAACCCCTGAATGTTACGGCCGTAACGTGGCTTCGTAAATTTGCTCATTTGAAGCTTTGATAGTTACGTTTCTAGCCCAGAATTCCTCAGACTTTGCGTTTTTGCCCCAGATCTTCTTCGGATGATAACTTTTGATATATAACTCTGATTTTGAATCCGGAAAGACTGCCGAATTCGTCTCGGAAAGCCCTACAACATGAATATATAAAAATTCAATAAATAGAATATTTATTAAACATGTTGTTTCTTGAGTAATTCAGTTATTTAATCCGATCGTCATCCGATAAAAACAAAATTATTAAAACTAATAAATTAAAAGCAAAAAACGAGTAGACTAGCTCAATTATGGGTGAATTTTATCGATACAAACCATGGATAAGTGTACAAAACTGACACTTATCACACCCCCAAACTTGAATTCTTGCTAGTCCCGAGCAAGACTCTTTATTTTTCACACTCCAAAAATAAAAATAAAAATCACTAAAATAAGAAAATTAATACACACATAAATTAAAATATAAAAAGAGAAAAGGAGATCAAAATACCATTAATAAACAACAACCAGCTTTATACAGTAGATAGAAATGAATCAAGATTCAAAATTAATCTACTAATGTTTTTGAAGTTAAAACACGGTTTTTATTTTGTAATTCCAAAATGTAAGGTTTTCCCCCCAAAAGGTTGATTATTTCTTTCCACTCGTGATACACACGACTCCCTTTAATGGTTGCTCTCGATCACTCGTTTATTTTTCGACTCAATATGAAGAAGAATTTCATTGGCGTCATCAAATATTGTGATTTTTACAAAATTGAGTGTATTGAAATTCAGCTGCTAATTAATTCAAATCTGCTCATAAACTACATCCCTTTTAGTGATAGCTTTCACACCGTTATTTGCTAACGTGTAGCTCTTTTCACTAACACAATTTCTATCTCATTATTTTTCTTTCGTAAAAAGCTGATAGCTTTCACACCGTTATTTGCTAACGTGTAGCTCTTTTCACCAATTTTTCTGAGACGGCAGCTACGCACCAACAATGGTTAGTCCTTTATTTTTCGCAAAATTTAAGACTTACAAAATTAGGCGATTATTCTTTGCTCAACACTTCTACTTTTCGTCATTTTTTTTAGGTGATAGCTTTCACACCGTTATTTGATAACGTGTAGCTCTTTTAACCAATGACTCCTTTTTTTAGGGAATAGAATTTTTGCAGAGAATCATTTTTAGTTAAGCATGAAAAATCAAAAACTCCACAAATTAAGTAAATTTCGCTTTATTTTTCATCAACCAATTGATTCTTCTTTTCTCAAGGTAACGAATGACTCGATTTTATATGATAATTACAAGGCTTGGAAGAGAGATTAAGGTTCAAAAAATTTTGGAATATACAATTTTTTTTTACGGTTAAAACGATTTTAGAAGTTTGTATATAGCTAATTTATTGGTGTTATGGCGGATCTAAAAATCTCAAAAATCAAAATACTATAAATATATATATATATATATAATAAAAAAAAATTAATGAAAATAACCAAATCAATCAAAACACACCAAAATTATTAAACAAACCACACCAAAATTACAACACACCAAAATACTAAAACAAACCACCCCCAAACTTGAAAATAAAACTGTCCTCAGTTTAAAAATAAAATAAAAATAAAAATCAATGCAGAAAGCGAATACTACTGTTAAGAAAGTTGATGTCCGAGCCTAACGCCTTTTAGAATGCAAGAGAATAAATATACGAGGCACACACAAAAGAAAATAAAATATACTCGTAAGTATAACATAATTTTTAGATGCGCATCAAGAAAGTCCGAAGAGTCGCCTTACGCCGCCATCAAAGTTTTTATAAAAGCAAAACACGAAATAAAAATTACAAGAATACATAAATCGCGAATAGATGCGCGTCAAGAGATCAAGAAGAAACTCCTTAAGCCGCCATCATTTAGCACGATTATTACACACGCGTAAAGTAAAAATACAAGAGGTCCGTCATGGGTTATCAAAGGGAGAGGAATGAATCCACTTTTCGTTTTCTCACTTGTAAAATCTTCTACCTGCACAATTTTAGCTAGAGTGGATCTGGTTGAGGAACAAATTCATTGAGTTTTTGATTAGTTCTTGGTGTTGTTGCAACGACTATGATTCGTTTTGCGCTCGGAAATAAAGCCCTTTTCGGCAGAGTAATCGATGAAAGACAGTAAACCATCAAAGAAACCATTGACATTAAGCACTCCTATTGGTTTTGATGAACATTTAGTGGGCTCTGGTAACCACATGAAAAAGTTCCTCAAAGGGTGCAAAACCACGGGAAGGACGATAAAGGCGCGAAATTATTTATCATGTGAGTTATGCGATCTTGCATATTCACAGATCTAAACTCATCTCCAATAGTTGACCGGTGATTTTACTTTCATCCAGAGGTTTTGGGATTACTCCCAACACTCTTACTCCTTCCTGGCGAAACGTGACTCGTCCCATTAATCTAGACTTCCTCCTCCGTAAACTACATGAATGCATTTTTCTCCTAAGGTACGACCCAAGTTGTGGGCCCCTTGGTGAAGCATGCCTCTTTTCGAGAACTAGATCCACCAAAAATGCGGTGTGTAAAATTTTTGTTGAAGATGATGACTCCATTTTTGAAAAGAAAAAAAAATTTAGAGAGAAACAGAAAAGTGCAAGTTTGAGGGATGAATGAAAGAAACCGGTAGAAAGTTTATTTATAGAAGAAAAAGAAGGTAAAAATTGTTTAACAAGTTTGTGATTGCGTTTGATTGTGCTTCAACTACTCAATAGAATAATGAAAGCTTTTATCGCGTATCACATTTTTATTCGAAAATCTCACCACACGACAAAAATAAAAGATACTTACGCGTATGTACGGTAGTTGTGATTTTGGCTCACATCTTCCTCCGATTTTACGTTCGAAGCGGCCTAAACGCCTTCTATGAGTCGGGAGAAGCTTCCCATCCAATTTTCTTACAAATTGGCAAACAGGTCTTTTAACGTCGATTCCCAAGGCGTTGTTCATATTCGTTTGAATTTATTCCACAAACATTGAATTCCGTAATATACAAGTCCACTAGGATGCGTGTCAAGAGAAATTTCGATATTATCTAAATTCTCCTTATTCAGACCATCATTAATGAACTGAATTTTATCTTCTCTGTTTGTAGATGGAATTCCTAAAGATCGACATTTTGCATTACAGTTCCATCTAGCACATTTATAGCAAACGGCTAGTATCTTTGCTCGTCGTTTCTTGGCATATGAACTTTTTCCAAGCCCTGGTAAAAATCTAGTTGGTGTTTCTGTGAATTCACCTTCTATTCCTACTTTGGCTTCGATAATGAATCTTATGTCAAAAGGTATGCTTTTATTCGTAAGCAACCTCATCCTTTCAAGCCTTGTCTTGTAAATTTTTAAAATTGCATTTTTGCTTAGAAAGGGAAATCTTTTTTCAATTTTAAACAATGTTTCATCCATGATAAAAAAAACAAAAATAAAAAGACAATGAAAATAATTAAAAAAAATATATACAAATATCAGTTGTTGTGGGAAACTGAAAAATCCGACTTTAATAGTCACGGAGTACCGTTATCCGCCACTTGACCGGACAAACACAATTTAGCACTAAGTTACAACGTCGAGAAATTTGTACCTACACAAATAGTTTATAATGTAAGAGTTCAAATATAACTTATACTTCCCCGGCAACGGCGCCAAAAACTTGACACGCTTTTAGTGTAACTATCGCAAGTGCACGATATCGTATCAAGTAGTAAAGTGGACTTTTTGAGTCCGGTTTATCGATCCCACAAGGAAGTTTTGTTATAATTTGAATTATACACTATTAGTCTATTTTTATAGATACTTAAGATAAGTGAAACACACAATTAAAAAGTTTGGTTTAATAATTGCAAAGAAATTGCAATAATAGTTCTAATATTATAAGGAAATAAAAAGATTGCAATATTAATAGATTGATTAATGATAAAATGAAATAGTTGGGATTACAAACTTAGTTCGTCATTAGTTATAAAAGATGTATTGGAGATCATAAGATGAATTTACTTATTATGTTGTGTAGATTCGGTTTTCCTTAAAAGACGGTTTCTCTTTCGAACTATAAACGTCCCTTACATATTGAATCAATCCACTATATTTCTATGTTGATTGGCTTCAATACATAGCATTAGGATTTGTGAAAATAACTCAATGAATCATCTAAGGACTAGAGGTATATTTCTATCCCCTAGAACAACTTAGAGTGAAGATCATTTGATCTAATCAAACATATTTTCTTTCGAAACATATGAAGACCATAAATATCTTCATTAATTGGCCAAATAAATAAAGATTGTTAAAACAATGAAAATCACACACAATAATAAGTAATTTACACTAGATCTTTTATACAAACATAAATAACATGACTAACCTTGTATATAATTCCAACTAAAGATTACTTAGCCCATGAAGGGTTTATTACACATATTACAAGCTTTGGTGGTCATGTTTAGTTGAATCAAGAGAAAGAATTGATCCTAACTCCCTTAGTAGATAATGGAGATAGAAGCAATAAACTCTCTGAACAACATATACTATACCACACTTACAAAGATCACTCAAGAACACAAGTGTGTTCTTCACACAAAATGAAAAGTTTACAAAAAATGGAAAATTATAAGATGAATGATGAATGATGAAGGATCTAAGGGGTCTATTTATACACCTAAAGTCATCTAATAGCTCCAAAACTCCAGCATTATTACATTATATCGGATCAATGCCAGCCATCCCCTCAATAATACACAAAAGTATAAAAATTAGACAAATCATAGCAATTGTCAAGAGTTACGGTAGTAACATTCGGGAGTTACGGCCGTAACTAGGTGACTTACGGCCGTAACCCCTGAATGTTACGGCCGTAACGTGGCTTCGTAAATTTGCTCATTTGAAGCTTTGATAGTTACGTTTTTAGCCCAGAATTCCTCAGACTTTGCGTTTTTGCCCCAGATCTTCTTCGAATGATAACTTTTGATATATAACTCTGATTTTGAATCCGGAAAGACTGCCGAATTCGTCTCGGAAAGCCCTACAACATGAATATATCAAAATTCAATAAATAGAATATTTATTAAACATGTTGTTTCTTGAGTAATTCAGTTATTTAATCCGATCATCATCCGATAAAACAAAATTATTAAAACTAATAAATTAAAAGCAAAAAACGAGTAGACTAGCTCAATTATGGGTGAATTTTATCGATACAAACCATGGATAAGTGTACAAAACTGACACTTATCAGTAGACCCTTGAGGATTGGTGTTCAAGCTTCCGGTGATGAGTTTCACCAAGTATTCGTTGTTCTTCTTTATATTGAGGTATGTTGATCCTTCACCAACTTGATTTCATGTTCTTGAGGATGTTTTGAACCTGTTTCTGAGATTTCCAAGTTCGCTATTATCATGAGGAGTCAAATACCATTTTTTATAAGAGTGGAACCCGGTTATACCTTGCTTCTCCTTCGTTCTTAAGATTATTATCGAACCTTAACGGATAAAACCCTAGGATGTAGTGTCCTGAGTTTGTTATGAATTATGAGCATGATTCTAGTGAGTTTCTGAGATTACTAAGATGTTCCACCGATGATAATTCATGTTTTGATAGAGGTGTTTGATTTGATAATATTCTTCGTGTTCATGCTTGAAATGAATCGGCTATGTCGATATAATCAAACCCGGATCACCGTAATATCGTTCCCTTGTGAAGTGCACTTGGTATCACTACACCATATATGGGTTTCAGCAACACCTGAAAAACTGTGTTCAAAAGTCCAAAAAGTGTTGCTGAAGGCAAAAAAACAAGCTACGGCTACACTTTGACAAATTTGAAGGTGTTACAAAAACGGCCGCAACCATAGGGGTCTAAGGTAACACTTTTCTGATTTTTGGTAACATGTGAAAAAAGTGTAACAACAGACCCCTATGCCAACACATTTCTTGTCTGTGCCTACACTAGATTTTGTGTTGCGGTAGACTTAAGGCCACACTTTTATATATTTAGTGACACAAATGTTTGTGTAGCTGTAGACCTATGCTAACTCTCATGAGGTCTAGTGTAACATTAAATTGTGAAACACTTTGACATCTTTACCAACAACTTTAACACTATGGCTACACTTATATTTGAACAGTTCTAACTTTTGCCAACACACTTTTAATCTTTGCCAACACAATTTTTATATTTTGCCAACATGAAGAATTATAAATTAGAGTATATGGCTACATTTTTGCAGGTTTTTACCAACATTTTTCATGGTAAAAAGCAGTTATATTTGAAAATAGATATTACCATAAAACAGTCAATACCATTAAAACATTATCAACCATAACAACATCCAAAATACATGACTGCCAAATATTCAATCCATAATCAAACAGCCAAATACACTTACATAACCAAACATCTAAGTACAAGTTACCATCGCAATCCATAAATATAACAAAACTACTTGAGTCACTTGGCAAAATTTCATCATCTCAACCCCCCCAAAATGACAGCTCTAGTTGCCTCATGGTCTACGTCGAGCAGAACGTTTTGCATCTCCGACTTCTTTCCTCGCACTCTCAGTTGTAGAGTATGTTGTTGTATTTGAGAAGAGCCCGCATTATCTCCCTCATTTGAAGGAAGTTCCCAGCCTCCACTACTATGCTGGCCAGTTTGTGGCCCATTATTACCAATCACCAAATGAATCAACAGTTAACTAGAAAGTACAACAATTAGCAAAAAAGACTGCAGAGCACATTAAATTCTGATACAAAACACAGGATATCACGATAAAGTAGAACTAAAGCGTGAAAAACTATCATTATAAGCAACCATTATTTGAATGCAAAAACACAATACTGATTTTTAAATAAAAACCATTAAAGTAGTATAACGTTCTTTTCAAGACAGAAAAATAACATGCAAGTTTGCATCTATGTATTTATAATTCTTAGTAAACATACCTGATATGGAGTCCCTTCTGCTGGATAGTAAAAAATTTCTGCATGTTTGCATCTATGTACCTGATTCTAGAACATTGACTTTAATATTCGGCATGCATGCTTGCATCTATGTAATTTATTCTTAGTAAACATACCTGATCTGGAGTCCCTTCTGCTGGATAGTAAAAAATTTCCGCTCTAGCAGCAGCAAACGTCGACAGAAAAAGGAGAAACAAATATATTATAAGCATAGAAGTGGAAAGTGAAAAAGATCAATAGGACATTAATCAAGAGTGCTTGGATTTGTTCCTTCGTGCAAAGATAAGAGTAAAACCAATAGTAAAAATCCAATGAGTTTCAGTCAAAGACCTAATCTATTCTTATGAACAATAAAATAACATTATTAAAATAAAATAAAATAAAATAATCCACACATAATGTCACTAGTAACCTTGAACATAAAGTATCCCCAAGATAAATCAATGGCCGAAAACTGCAAACTACACATACCATTTGCATTGTCGATTGGCTCAACAAGTATCAGATCCTGAAGTGCCATTATTAGAAGATTAAAAAGGCAAAACATTGTTGGCAGAAAAATTCTGAATGTGTCATTGACCATAATTATTTTAGCTATTTTTTCGGTTGAACTGTAAACAAAGATTATAGGAACGGCTCCCATCGAGTATCAATGTTGAATACTGATCTATGTAAATTTCTTACTATGTACAAGTGTGTATGTTCATGTCATCAACTCCAAGGTTTACATGAAACTTCATTACCTTAGTATTTACAAGCATGCTGAGAAAGTAAAGTTAGGCAAGGAGGAACTAAGCTATATCCCACGTGGATATCCAGATGGCAAAAAGAAAAAAAATCAAGTGAAATGAAATAAATTTGGAAAACAAAATAGCTAAAATATTTAACCTTGTCCCGTCGACATTGATGCGAAGAAAGTGGCCGTTTCGCCATCCCTCTTTGAAGTGGCCAAAAAGCACATCACCAAGACTTGAGTAGAAACGATCTTCTCCATTTGCTTTTCACTTCCAAAAGTTCACAAACCATCTGTCCCTGGTATGGAAATAAATCCATGCCTATGTAAGAGAAACTACGAAGAACGCAAATATTTAGACATAATTAATGGGACTTTTTTTGTTTGTTTGTTTGTTTAATTTGACTTAATTTCCACAGAACGTAAAGTAGAGTTGAAATCTATCTAAAAACTAAAACTTGTTGTATACATCCATTGGGGGTCAAATAATTCATACTTTATCCAGCTATCTAGTTTTAATATAAATCACGGATAATTACCCCTGAACATAAAGACCCACAGAAGTTCCAAATTACAAGAAGAACCCTTAAGGTCTGATACTGTCTTACACTATCCACATTCCCCCTTCATAAGGGAAAATATTAAAAGAAAACCTTACATACATGCAAATATTAAGTTACTCCCATGCATTTAAGAAAGAACCAATTGGTTTTTTTTTTTGGTTTTTTTTAGTAATTCTGAAACTTTTTGGGATTCTGCATAATTATCTAAGCCTCATGGGTGGTTTTGTGATTATCCCTATAAAATAGTTAAAATTTTGACAAAACAATCTATATAACAGGGGTTAAAAGGTGAAAGTAAGACAAATACAGCAGTCCCTAAAAAAAAAGCAAAAATACATAGATTCAATAAGAAGTTAAAAGGAAAGTCCCATGGAACATACCTTCCCATGCATGACATCGTCTCTCCATGATCCCTGGAAAACATCCCCATTGTTGAAGTAGAATGTTCCTAAACCTAATCTCTTCCTATAACGCCATATCCCATCAAAGATGCTTCCATCCCCAAGCAATAGGCGACCCTGAGAGGCTCAGCATTCATTCATGCATAAAAAAGGTTGAGTTATAACTAGCTTTTCACGTAAGCAACAAAGTACCTTTCCTTCAAGAAGTCCTCCTTGGGTACAGCCCCTGTATATTCCTTCATGATATCTCATTTCCACCACAGGCCTCCACTTTTTCTTCGAATCCCTCTCTGATTCCTTTATATGACCAACAGTTACCATCTCATTACAGCCTTTTTGGAGAAGCAGTTTAAGGAAACATTAAAAAACAGTATCATTTCTTGTTTACTTCAAACTGTTGATAGGACATAACCTATCTGAACAGCAATCTTAAGCCATTTTTTCAAGCTCTAGAAGGGTGTGTTGATGAAATCAGTCTTTGTGAAAAAAAGGAGAATCAGTTTGCTTCAAGTGGTATCGGAGACACATTCATGAGTAAGAAATGACTGGCCAAGGTGAAGATGGTGCTGTTCAGGACCAGGGAATAATTTCAGAATTTGAACTAGAATCATGCACCAATACTTACATCTTAGACTTTTTGGTGTCTTTGGATTTTCATTATAAGCCCTTCATGTTGAGGCCTACGCCTCAAACCCGCCTCAATGATTATGCCCCCGTTCCATTTATGCTTTTAAAATCCATGGTTAAACTTATCTCATAAAATTACTGAATGAACGAATAGATAATTTATCAACGATATGTCAACAACTATCAAGGTAATTTATCACAAGTTCATGAGAAAATCGCTAAAGCATGCTTATATGGCTATAAAGAATGCACAACTCAACATTTCTCAAATTTTTAACACATTGATGGTTAAAAGCTAGAAAACACATTGAATCACATATGGAAGAGCGGCAGGCAGACGGAACTCGCTTAAAGCTTGCGAATTATTTTAGATTTTGACCCTTGAGTAGCTTTAATCGTTAAACCTCAAACGAGTATTTTTCAAGTTTATTTAATCCAGTTATACTTAAATCTTTCTAGATTGGTTGTCCCAAACCCACACCTTAGAACCTCATAGAAGGTTTTTGACCCGACAGCATATTAATTCTCAAATAACGAAGTCGTGGAGTAATCAACCAGCAACAGAGAAACGAGAACTTAAAAAGAGCGAATAAAGTACCAATAGCCCACTGTAACATTCCTACCAGGGAAGAGAAGCCGCCATCCAAATGGTGTTTCTCCTCCTCCTCCCTCAAATCACCACCATCGGCTTCTGGTTTCAATCTCAAGAGATCGCGTGCCTCTTTCGCAGTGGATCGAAAGGAACCTACGAACACCGACTTATTTATGACCGCAGCACGACCAACCCCCATAGCCAGTATTACCACCAACATTGTCACCTTCACTGAGATTGTGATGGATCACCGCTCCATCTCCATCAAAAGTATTTTCTTTCACAATCAACGACGGATGAGATATTAATGAGATATTAGGGTTAGACTATTAAGGCATTAAGTGTAAAAGTGGACCGAACCGTTGCAGGGTTAGACTCTTAAGGCAAGACATTAATGAGATATTAGAGCATTTCCAAGGACAACACCTATTTAGACCCTCTTAAATATAATATAATAATGGTTACTTAAAATATAAGGGGTCAAAAAATTATTTTACTCCAATGGTATCGCCTATATTAGTTCCCTATATTTTAAAAATAACATTTTAATAGTAGAATGGAGGATGGTTGAAGTAAATTTTAATATTTAATTAGTAAATATGGAGGATGAAGGTAGTGGTAGATGATGTGGCAGATATAGGGGAGCAAAATTGAACCCTCAATTAAGGGGATGAGTTTTCTCTCACCTAAAAATTTTAGGGGATGAGAAGCATGGTTGGAGCAAGGATTTTAAACTTAAACCCCTAAATCAGTCCATGTGGCAATAATATAGGTAAGGGCTCTCTCCCCTTGGAGATGCTCTTATTAAGTCTGGCCCGCGGGTAAGCCCGGTAGCCCGGGCAGCCCGCCTGGTGGGCCTGCGGGCTAATCGGTCCGGGCCAAAAGGGCACAGATTTAAACGGGCTGCGAAATATCGGCCATAATCTCATTTTCTAGAGGGTTAAACGGGCTGGCTCGGCGGACCCGGACCAGTTTAACATCTCTAATTTTACCTAGATTTTACGCATATATTTATATTCCAATTGTAGTATACGAGAATTAAGATCACGGTTAGGACGATTCATAAGCATTCCAATTTAACCTTGTTTTTGACAATTATTTTCCGCTGCTGGATTTTACGGTTGTATTGGAGATTTGAAATGGTTTTAAATTCCGCAAATATTTTAGAAAATATATGTTTCGTAACAACTTGAAATTTCTACAAGGTTTCTTTATTATAAAAAAATATTTTCATAAAATAACTTAAACAAATCGGGTCATTTTGAGAGTAATTTATTTGGACCGCCTAAAATATTTTAGCAAGCCCGCCTATTTCTTTTTGTGTTTAGTTACACTTTTTTAAATAGCAAAGGCTACACCAAATTTTGTGTTAGCATAAATATTCAATTTAGTCTACGGTAATACTAATTTATATCAATAATAACGTTAGAAAAATGTATAGCCTTAAATCAAATTTGACCAATTTTAAGGCATCTAAAGTTACACTTTTGCTTGTAACATCAAAAAAAATATTGTTGAAAGCCATATAATACTAAATTGCAAAACCCTAATTTTTCGCGGGCATAAATACCCTTAACATCACGGTCAGCCGACCCAAGTCCCATTTCTCACTCTCCTCCTCCCGTCTCTCTCTCTCTCTGACTCTCTCTCTCTCTCTCTCTCTCTCTCTCTCTCTCTCTCTCTACCTAACCTTCTCGAGAAACCTCTCTCTCCTTAAATCTCTTCAAACCAGCCAGAGGCAAAAACATACACACACACCAACTCGAAAAATAAAGAAGACGCCCGCCTAACTCACACCCTCAAGCGGACTCATATCTCTCTCGACCTAACACCCACTTTTCACTCAACACGACAGAAGTCGGGAGGGCGAAGGCGATTTACAGCGGAAATAAAACAACCAGAAATAAATACTCAATACTCAGGAACATGCCACAACCAGTATCACCCGGGAAGCTCACCCCTTCACAACCGCTACTAGCTCGATCTCCGAGTACCTAAAAATAAAGCCCACGACGGGTTCAGCCACAATACTCAACAATGATATTGATCACATCATCATAAATAATTACATACCAATGTAATAATATAGTAAGAATACTACCAAAGTAATCTTACTGTTATAATCTTACCAATCCCCAACAATCCAATCCTTACCATAATTCACATTTCGCATCCTCGAATGACGAAATGAACTTAACAACTATTATCTGTATTGAATTTCAAAAATACAAACAATCCTCAAAACATTATCATAACTCACAAGTACGGAGTAATCCAATATGTACCAAATCATGTCCGTCGGATTACACAATCAAATCTCAACCTGGATAAACCAATAATACACAACATTTATGTAGATCAACTATCACATGACAATGAATACAAATCCCGATACATCGACGTACAGTCCGAATGCTCATAAGATCAATAACAATGATCAACCAATACATCAACTGAGAATATCATCGACATGATAACTCCAATACGACCAACAAAGGATCAACGATAACCGAGAGTACCATCAACATGATAACTCCAACACGATCAACAAAGGATCAACAATAACCGAGAATACCATCAACAAGGTAAACTCCAAATGATCAACAAAGGACCAACAATAACCGAGAATACCATCAACAAGGTAAACTCCAAATGATCAACAATAATGGATCTCAAAGAAACAACCTCGACTGTCGAACATACCCCTCGGGCGTATGAAACAACCAGTCACAAACCATCGAACATACCCAACCATAAATGGAGGATGAACGACCAAACAATATGGCTCAAAGATGGAAGTCATAGTACGCCCGATCAGGAAATGTGTCCGTGCACAAGCCACCCCGGGTATCGATCAAATACACGTGTGGTCTTGTACCTAATTAGCCTCACGAACTACGTCTCGTGTGCACGGTTCAATGTGGAAATATCAACACATAACCATCATGTGCCCGGCTAAAAATCCTACACAATAACCAATCGGCACACAGATATAACTCCAGATATGTCACGATGCAACATGACAACGAAACTCAAAGAAACACATATCCAATAAGGATCAAAAGACTCACCGAAGTGAACAATAACATACTGACAATGAAAATTCGACACGACTAATCAATATCTAAAACATCAATCCTGGGATCATCATCCCCAAATGAATGACCAACACGATCTACGATCTCAATACAACAGTCCTGGGATCAACATCCCTCAACGAATAACCGATACGAAACTCATTACACGAAACCTCAACATATACAACAACTCAACATACTAATTATCCACATGACTGAACAAATACTTAGATTACCTCAAAACCGAGGACCATATCCATCAACATCCCCCAATGAGACGATCAACACAACCATTAATACCAACAATAGTCCTGGGATCAACATCCCTCAACGAACAACCAGTACGAATCTCAATATACAAAGCCTCAACATACAACATATACAACAACTCAAGATAATAATTATCTCATAACTGAACAATACATAAATTACCTCAAAGCCGAAGACAACATCCTTCCCACGAACAACATCCCTGAATGAATACACAGTTATACAAATAATCTCAAATAAGGTACCATCCATTCAATACTAATAAACCTTTATCCCGATACTTATGTCATCACGATAATTATCCTCGATATCCGATATTCTATATCCTTGACCAAAAATAACTCACGTCTTCCCTGAACACAATTAAATCATATACCTTATGATTTATTACAACCAGAGTACGATATACAAACCATTATCCCGACAACTTACATTTCTAACAACATTGCTATACGAATTATAAATGAAATGAAAACGAAACCATTCATCAAATATTATAAACTGAACAAGTATAAACTTGCCTCGATACCGATACCACGAAGCCGTTACCAAAATCCATTGCCTTCGTCTACGAGCTCCTCAGCCCCGACCAAAAGCAATCTACGAACTCTTTAGCCTCAACCGCAACTCAACGGTCATAATCCACGATCAAAACATATCAACCTATTGCAATAACCGATTAACACACATTCGATAAAAATCATAACCGACATACTCAACCAACAAACTCAACGGTTCAACGAAACCTCGATCATATACATAATACCAAATAATCCAACTCAACAAATACGAACCCATATCCACGATACAAGTCGCACCTCGATGGTCACAAATAACAATCAATAACTGATCAACAAACACAACGGTTCTACAATATCCCGATTAAACACATATCCAAACAACCCGAATCAATCAAACACGAATTCAAAACCACAATACGATTCCACAATCCGATGATCATATCAATAATCAATTTAACCAAGTCTAAGCATTACCGATTCCATATTCAATCTTAAATACGATTACAAGTTTCCTCCTTGTATAATCATAATTAAACCAATTACCGATTATCATCATCAATCCGGACGATCCGATTAATTCAAAATCATAGATAATCATATTCCAAGGGTTTCAAATATTTCCATTATCCGAATTGAACACTTGTTCAATACGTATGAATTCTCAAACTCAAAAGTGAATCATAAGCTTATCAAACCCGGAACCACATTCGTATTCCTATACGAATATTGTACCAAAACACATAACTTAGTTCTAGATATGAATATTCCATATTCATATCCAAAACACCAACACTTTAAAATGTATTCATCAAATCAATGATCAATTCATCAAGGATTTTATAACATATTCGTTTCCCACTTCAACTCCAAATACGAAGACAAAAATTCCTTCTTGTTCAGACTTGTAAATTCGTAGAAAACAATTTACCGATTATTATCGTGAATAATCACATTCCAAAATTATCCGAAATCTTTCCAAAATCATAACATGTAACTCAAGGGTTCTTCAAGAACACGAATTATTCAAATTTACGTTCATAATCCATAAAACAACATAACCCGATGTTTTCTAACATCTAAACAACCCTTAATCATAATTCAAGGTGTGTATCATCATGTTCTTCAACATATGATCTTCCTAACATCCAAAATCGCAACAATACTACCAAGATCATCAAGAACTCTAGGACTCCATAATCATAACCAACATAATCAAGATACAAACCATCATATCATCATCTTCCTTCAACATATAATTCATATATCCTCAAGAATCGTAATAACAAGATCATAATCATCTTCATACGAATCATTCATCAATAACAACATCAAAAATCCGAAATTCAAGAACGGATTATCCAACATACCTCTTAGAAGATGGATTACACAACAAATCACTTCAAGAATCAACAATATCGCCATATCCAAGCTCCAATCCCATGTTTCCAAGCTCATAATCAACTTAGGAAAGTCAAAATCTCCCTCTCTCAGAGTTTGGAGACGAAAAACGAAGTGAAAAGCTGAAGAGAAATGAAAGACGGGTGTCCCCTTATAAAACAATCCAGCTCGTTACGTACGTAACCTTCCTTGGTTAATGTACGTAATACACCCTTACGTACGCTATCTGACCTTGGTAGCGTACGTAACTCAGTCCAGAGTTAACTGACCTATTTTGCGTACTTCCTTACGTGCGTAACACTTTCACCATAACGTACGTAATATGTAACACCCCAAACTAGGCGGATATTACAGTGCCGTGGACCCCCGACTGGGACCCACCAGGCGAATGAAAACGGATGAATTACACAGGGTAAATGTAGTACCGAACCACATTACAACATCAATTACTCCGATTAGGAGTTTCATACAACACACCCAGGATAAAATAGAATACATGTGTATTTTATGTGACGATAAAATACACAACACTGAATGAAATGAGTATTCAAACGGAATGTCTGCAGCGGAATAAATAAAGGAAACATAAATGACTGAATAAATGACTGAACAGACTCGGGCCCCCTTCTAGTATCATTGGGACTCCTCGCCGTCAACGTGCTCTCCCTGTGCCTTTGCCTTGCCATGACCTGAGAAACAAATATCCCCAAACGGGGTCAGTTATACAGAACAACAATCCTCAAGGGTTGAACACACACAATCATGATTATATAAGAAGTTATGAAATATCCTGTCGAAACATACGCAATCAAACATGCTATATGAATCAACTAACAGTACGGCTCAAAGGGTGGCGCCACACTACGCCCGGGATGGAAATGTGTCCGTGCACAAGCCACCAACGAGTATCGATCGAATACACGTGTGGTCTTGTACCTAATCAGTCTCACGAGACAATATGACTCGTGTACACAGTCCAATGTGAGGCCAACAACCAACACACGACTTAAACGTGCCCGACATAAAAATCCAACACATACCAACCGGCACGCCGGTATGACCCGAAATGCCACGATATAACAAAAGTGACATCGAAAATGAATAATGACTCACCGAGATGGAATGATAGTGAAGTAAATGACAGCTCAATGAAATGATTGGAACCGTCGTTCCTTATGACTGAAGTGATTAATTGACAATAACAAGTTTTGATACGGTTAATACAATGATGAATGAGTTATGATTATGAATGAACAACAACAAAAGGGATGAATATCCTTTTAACTTAGTAAGAATTAACTTACTCAATACCGGTGACAATTATCCTTCCACGAACAACGTCCTAATTGAGATATCGGTCGCTCGAACAACCTTGAATTATACAATATCCAACAACCCGTTCAATATACGAATCAAACACGAATATAACGAACTCAAAACGTCGGTACGATAAGACCAAGTTCATTGGGGCATTATATCGAACACTTTGTGGTCAACTTCGATTGTTAATAACCAAACTTCAAAATACCAACATCAAATCCTCCAAGAAGTGTTTCAAACCAACAAAACATCTTCAATACGATTATTAATCCAAAACGAATATCCAAAAACGTGATTATAACGACAATTAATCGAAAACCCCCAAATTCAACACAACATTCAAAGTGTTCTTGAATTATCCTTCAATAATCCAATGAATAATCGAACATATCCATAATCATACGTATATCACTTCATACAACGTGATTTTAACATCCGAAAGATCATATCTCAACACAAATCGAAAATCCAAGAGGTTTGATGAAAGTTACCTTGAAGATCCAATCACTATGATTCGAAGAACACGCGATAGATCGATGATCCGAGCTTCACAACCGAATGAAAATGATTAAAAACCACACTCAAGTGATAGGTGAAGAGAATTTTCTCCCTCAAGCCTCTCTCTCTCGTATGAAGGTGGAAAAAATGGAAGAAATGGGCTGAAATGCTCAAAAAATGAATTTATAGGGGTTGATCGCTCGCCGGACACGGCCGTGGCCGATCGGGCACGGTCGTGGCGCGCAATCGGCAGCAGGACTCGATCGTGTCTGCTTGACACGGCCGCGGCGCGAGGGCCTTCCGATAGTGACCCGTCCGACAATGACTAAGATGACTCGACCGTGTCTTGGAACACGGCCGGGCCCAAGCGATCGGTTCGCTTATCCGGAAGAGTTCGACTCGGCCGTGCCAAACGACACGATCGAGTCCTCGCGGGCAGAGACTCCAAAGATTTCGGACGAGTACAAAGACGGGCCGCGGTTTGACGACACGGCCGAGTTCGGCAAGTGATCGCCAATAATCGAAAAATGAGCGGGTGAGCTAAAACGACCATAACTCTCTCGTCCGACTCGATTGACTCACCGTTTGAACCATTGGAAAGCTAACTCGATGCTCTATAATATTGCAAAGATTCAGAATTTTTGGAGTTACCAAAAATTAATGGTGATCTAACAAAGTCGAACTCATATGCGGAAAGTTGAAACAATGGACAATAACGATACACAACTCGAAGTTTTTCCGAACGGTGAACACGGGTGAATGAACATGATTGATGAATGATTATAAATGAGTGAAAATCCACTGAGTGACAATCACCGAATGAAATTACTGAATGATAATGACTGAATTACAACCGGGTATTACATACACCCCCCATTAAAAGAGTTTCGTCCCCGAAACTAAGGGTCAAACAACTCGGGATAACTCTCCCGCATACTATCCTCGGTTTCCCAAGTAGCCTCTTCGACTCCGTGTCTAGACCACTGAATCTTGACCAAAGGAATCGACTTATTTCTCAACTGTTTGATTCGCCGCTCTAAAACTCGTACAGGACGCTCCTCGTATGAATGATCATCCGCGATCTCGATTTCGTCGAACTGAAGTATGTGACTCGGGTCGGCAACATACTTCCGCAACTGAGAGACGTGAACCACATTATGAATTCGGCTCAAAGCCGGAGGTAAAGCCAATCGATAAGCTAACTCGCCTACTCGATCCAAAATTTCAAACGGTCCAATGAATCTCGGACTCAACTTCCCCCGTTTTCCGAAACGGAAAATACCTCGACTCGGGGATACCTTGACCAAAATGTGGTCACCCGTCTCGAACTCTAGTGGTCGATTTACGATTATCTCGCATATGATTTACGCCGACTCGAGTCACAACATACGACTCTTGATCAAAGCTACCTTCTCCCGGCGGCTATAAGCATATCGGGCTCGGTGCCGATTGATTCGACAAGTCATCCCAACACAAAGGAGATCGACAACGACGACCGTACAAGGCCTGGTAAGGTGCCATCTTAATGGAAGCATGCCAACTATTATTATACGTGAACTCGATCAACGGTAGTTGGGCTTCCCAATCGTCCTTCCAATCGAGGACGCAAGCTCTCAACATGTCCTCTAATGTCCGAATAGTCCTCTCTCGATTGTCCGTCTGACCGAGGATGAAAGGCGCCGAGATTAAGTTGAGTTCCCATAGCACGATGAACTGATTTCCAAAATGTGACACAAACCGTCCGTCACGATCGGAAACGATACTTTTAGAGTACTGCGTGGCCTCACTATCTCTTTGATGAATAATCGGGAAAGTCTCTCGGGACCCCAAGTATCCTTAATCTCAAGAAAATGAGCCGATTTAGTTAAGCGGTCCACAATCACCTGGATCGTATTCATGCCACGACGACTCGCGGCAAGCTCGTGATGAAATCCATGGAAATGTCTTCCCACTTCCATTCGGGAATAGGAAGAGGTTTCAGATACCCGCCGGCCGATGTTCAATCTTAACTTGTTGATGTGTTAAGCATCTCGAAACAAATTCTCGCGACTTCTCGCTTCATATTACTCCACCGTAATTTTGTTTCAAGTCCTTGTACATCTTCTGGACCCGGATGAACATAATAAGGGGTAGCATGAGCTTCTCTCAAAATAGAGTTTTTCAACTCGTCATTCGCGATACGCACAACCGGTTCTTAAACCTCAAAAGTCCATCCTCGTGGACCACGAATCCAGGGGCTTTCCCCGAGCCACATCTTCACGGATGCGCATCAATGCCGGGTCCGAACCCGATCCTCCCCGATTTTCTCCTCAAGTGACGATGAAATCTCTAACATACAAAGATGTCCCCGACTCACTGGGCTGCACTCGATCTCGGGTCTAAGGAATTCCTACTGAAGCTCCTTCTGAACTGTTAAACGAGTAAGCATCTGCTCCTGCACGGACTTACGACTCAAGGCGTCGGCGACAACGTTTGCCTTGCCCGGGTGGTAAAGGATCTCGATATCATAATCTTTGATTAATTCCAACCACCGTCTCTGTCGCATATTTAACTCCTTCTGAGTAAATATATACTTTAAACTCTTATGATCGGTGAATATCTGACAGGTAACGCCATAAAGATAATGACGCCAAATTTTCAAAGCGAACATCACGGCTGCTAGCTCCAGATCATGGGTCGGATAATTAACCTCGTAAGGTCTCAATTGCCGTGAAGCATAGGCAATAACCTTTCCATTCTGCATGAGTACACACCCGAGACCCTGTATGGACGCATCACTATAAACCACAAATCCCTCCGTCCCCTGTGGCAAGGAAAGTACAGGTGCTGACATTAACCGGCTCTTGAGTTCCTCGAAACTCCGTTGACACGCGTCGGACCACGTGTATTTCTTATCCTTTCGCAAAAGGCTCGTCAAGGGTTGAGCGATTTTAGAAAATCCTTCCACAAATCGCCGATAATAGCCCGCTAATCCGAGAAAACTTCGGATTTCCTTAACATTCTTCGGAGGTAACCAATCTCGGATAGCCTCCGTCTTCTGAGGGTCGACACGAACTCCGTCTGATGAAATTACATGTCCGAGAAAAGTCACTTCGGATATCCAGAACTCACATTTGGAAAACTTTCCATAAAGTTGCTCTCGTCTCAACACGTCGAGAAACTGATGAAGATGAACCTCGTGTTCCTCTTGGCTACGAGAATAAATCAAAATGTCATCGATGAAGACAACAACAAACTGATCTAAAAAGTCGATGAAAATCCGATTCATTAACTCCATGAATACCGCAGGTGCATTTGTTAGCCCGAACGGCATAACTACGAACTCATAATGACCATAGCGTGTTCGAAACGCCGTCCTCGCGATATCCGACTCTCGAATCCGCAACTGGTGATATCCAGATCTTAAGTCGATCTTGGAAAATATCAAGCTCCTCAAGTTGATCTAAAAGATCATCAATACGAGGTAAAGGATACTTATTCTTGATCGTCACCCGCTCAATTCCTAATCAATATACAAACGGAACGAACCATCCTTCTTCTTGACAAATAAAGATCGGTGATCCCCACGGACGCACTCGGTCGGATATAACCTTTCTCGAACAATTCCTCAAGTTGATTCTTCAACTCCCGCATTTCGGTCGGGGCCATCCTAAGACGGTGCCTTCGATATCGGAGACGTACTGTGCTCCAACTCGATCGTGAATTCCACATCTCTCGTGGAGGCAAACCGTAACTCGTCTGAAATACATCGCATATTCCTCACAACCGAATATCCGTCAACATTATCGATGATTTCTGCTTTGGTCATATAGCACCAATAACCAACACACCCCGATCGAGTAATCTCACCGCTTTCATCAAATTAATGACTTTACGAACAATCGGGATTACCTCCTGAAAAACACATTCAACCCCATCATCTCAAAATGATAGTGACCATAAAGCTTACGACACTAATGATGGCATCATGACGATCCATCCAAATAATACCCAAGATGACGTCGCCCTCAAGAAATCTACTACGATTAGGTCCGCCGCCATACACGACCATGAAATCAATCGACAATTACAATCTCACGACACGATAATTCGTCTACCGCCGTAGACCAATGACATAAGGCTCACAACTAGTAGCACTACCCGCACGTAGTCTACGCAAACATGACTCGAAATGAATGAATGCGATGCACCAAAGGTCAAAAAGGGTACACACAGTTGAGATAGAATATCGAGTGTACCCGAGATCATTCGGCCTCTGGATCGTCGGTCTTCTTCATCTCATAAATTCGGGGCTTTCCGGCCCCAGAGCCGATGCTCCTGCCTCGATAGCTCTGCTCCGCCTTTAGCTCCCGCTGCCTTGAACGACGCCGACCGAGTGGCTCGATTCCCGCACTGAATGACTGGGCCCGAGATGACGCCGAGTAGGTTTAGAGTCCTTCGACAAAAACGGGCCCTATGCCCAGCAATCCCACGATTGTGGCACGTGATGCATCGCCGGACATTTGGTGCTGAAATGACCTGTTCTCACGGTTGAAACAGTGATGGCCGAATCGCCGCTCGTGATCGAGATTCCGCGGGTTTAGACGTCGTGGGAGGTCGCCGTAAAAAGTAGAGCCCGCACGTGGTTTCTTGAAAGTGGCACGACTCCCGCCGATCGACACGGTTCTTAGATTTCTTGCCGCAGATGAAGGTTGTTGCTTAGCAATCTCTTTGGCGGTGAGCTCGTAAGTAAGAGCTTTCTCAATGAATTCGCCAACGTGGTGCAATTATGATTAAGCAATTGTAGCCGCATACGAGGTTTCACCTCTTCTTTGAAATACTTGATCTTATCCGCCTCAGAGTGAATGATAGATGAGGCGAACGGAAGAAGTTCTTGAAATTTCTCGGCAATGGCGAGAACATCCGCGTCTCGATGAGGGTCGGGAGTGAGTAACTCGACGGCTTGGCCTCTCTGAGTGGGGCCGGATAGTACCTCTCCATCATGAGAGTTTTAAACCGATCCCAAGTACATGATCCGTCTGTGGGCTTCAACGATAACCACCATGAATGAGCGCTCTTACCTGATAGTAAGCCGCAATCGAAACTTTATGCCCTTCCGGGCAATCCACCATAGCAAATAACTTCTCAAGTGTTCGAGCCAATGAACAATATCCTCCGGCCGATGAGCCTTCAAAGGTAGGTGGTCGGCCGCGAGAGATATCGCTAATGATATTGCTTACACCCTCTCTTGCCTTCGAGGCGGCGGAGGAGCCTGTTGATTTTGATTGACAATTGTGCATCGTCTCCATAAGTTGTGCCATTCGCGTCATTTGGGCCATCATGCCCCGCATAAAAGCAAGTGGGTCCACCAACACCTTCCGATCGAGCCGTGTCCCGGTACGACTCCCGATAGTGAATGATCACGCCAGTGAATGAGTGGCGGCCGCCGCCGATGAATTGGCATTATTTCTCGCATTCGCACGTGTATTCGCACGTGTATTCACACGAGCTCGGATTCGGCCCACACCACGCCTCGTCCTCCTCGTCCTTCTGCACTCTTTCCATACTGAAGTGGAAAGTTACATGATGATTATATCTCTCGCATGAATATCACATTATGACTATGACATGAGGTGATGAAAATGAGCATACGCTCTAACACAGTGATTACATGAACGATTAACCGAGGTGACATGATTTCTGATGAAATTATTGAAATGATTATCTTGAACAAATTAACAAGATTAATTATATGATCTTCCAGATCAACAACCGAGTAATGAAATGAATTGAGTGATTAATGAGTTAAAATGACCGTCCTGGTCAAAATGAAAATGATGTTTGAGGATTGTTACTGATAAATTATGAATGAATGATAATTGCCAGAAATTATACCATGGCGTTAGAAGTCTTACAGTTCTTTCGGTCTGATTGGCTCGGCATCTGCACAGGTCACACGTGACGCGAAAGTCCAATGATACTAGCCCGATGACGATGATTTCAAATGAGACATGACTCGGAAGGTAGTATTCAAAACCACGCTCCGATACCAACTCTGTAACACCCCAAACTAGGCGGATATTACAGTGTCGTGGACCCCCGACTGGGACCCACCAGGCGAATGAAAACGGATGAATTACACAGGGTAAATGTAGTACCGAACCACATTACAACATCAATTACTCCGATTAGGAGTTTCATACAACACACCCAGGATAAAATAGAATACATGTGTATTTTATGTGACGATAAAATACACAACACTGAATGAAATGAGTATTCAAACGGAATGTCTGCAGCGGAATAAATAAAGGAAACATAAATGATCGAATAAATGATCGAATGCACTGCCCCCTTCTAGTATCATTGGGACTCTCGCCGCCAACGTGCTCTCCCGTGCCTTTGCCTTGCCATGACTCGAGAAACAAATATCCCCAAACGGCCGGGCTTATACGTAACAACAATCCTCAAGGGTTGAACATACACAATCATGATTATATAAGAAGTTATGAAATATCCTGCCGAAACATACGCAATCAAACATGCTATATGAATCAACTAACAAGACGCTCAAAGGGTGGCGCCACACTACGCCCGGATGGAATGTGTCCGTGCACAAGCCACCAACGAGTATCGATCGAATACACGTGTGGTCTTGTACCTAATCGCCTCACGAGACAATATGACTCGTGCACACCCAATGTGAGGCCAACAACCAACACACGACTTAAACGTGCCCGACATGAAAATCCAACACATACCAACTGCACGCCAAGATGACTCGAATGCCACGATATAACAAAAGTGACATCGAAAATGAATAATGACTCACCGAGATGGAATGATAGTGAAGTAAATGACAAATTAATGAAATGATTGGAACCGCTGCTCTTATGATCTAAGTGATTAATTGACAATAACAAGTTTTGATACGGTTAATACAATGATGAATGAGTTATGATTATGAATGAACAACAACAAAAGGGATGAATATCCTTTTAACCGAGTAAGAATTAACTTACTCAATACCGGTGACAATTATCCTTCCACGAACAACGTCCTAATTGAGATATCACGCTCGAACAACCTTGAATTATACAATATCCAACAACCCGTTCAATATACGAATCAAACACGAATATAACGAACTCAAAACGTCGGTACGATAAGACCAAGTTCATTGGGGCATTATATCGAACACTTTGTGGTCAACTTCGATTGTTAATAACCAAACTTCAAAATACCAACATCAAATCCCCCAAGAAGTGTTTCAAACCAACAAAACATCTTCAATACGATTATTAATCCAAAATGAATATCCAAAAACGTGATTATAACGACAATTAATCGAAAACCCCCAAATTCAACACAACATTCAAAGTGTTCTTGAATTATCCTTCAATAATCCAATGAATAATCGAACATATCCATAATCATACGTATATCACTTCATACAACGTGATTTTAACATCCGAAACATCATATCTCAACACAAATCGAAAATCCAAGAGGTTTGATGAAAGTTACCTTGAAGATCCAAGCACTATGATTCGAAGAACACGCGATAGATCGATGATCCGAGCTTCACAACCGAATGAAAATGATTAAAAACCACACTCAAGTGATAGGTGAAGAGAATTTTCTCCCTCAAGCCTCTCTCTCTCGTATGAAGGAGGAAAAAATGGAAGAAATGGGCTGAAATGCTCAAAAAATGAATTTATAGGGGTCGATCGCTCGCCGACACGGCCCGTGCCGATCGGCACGGCCGTGGGCGCGCGAATCGCCGGCAGAGGACTCGACCGTGTCCTCGCTTGACACGGCCGCGCGCGAGGGCCTTCCGATAGTGACTCGTCCGACAAATGATCAAGATGACTCGACCGTGTCCGAACACGGCCGGGCCCGGGCGATCGGTTCGATTATCCGGAAGAGTTCGACTCGGCCGTGCCAACGACACGGCCGAGTCCTCGTGGGCAGACTCGCATTTCCGGGACGAGTACAAAGACGGGCCGTGTCGGACGACACGGCCGAAGTTCGGTCGGCAGTGATCACCAATAATCAAAATGAGCGGGTGAGCTAAAACGACCATAACTTCTCGTCCGGACTCATTGACTCACCGTTTGAACCATTGGAAAGATAACTCGATGCTCTATAATATTGCAAGATTCAGAATTTTTGGAGTTACCAAAAATTAATGGTGATCTAACAAAGTCGAACTCATATGCGGAAAGTTGAAACAATGGACAATAACGATACACAACTCAAGTTTTTCCGAACGGTGAACACGTGAATGAACATAATTGATGAATGATTATAAATGAGTGAAAATCCACCGAGTGACAATCACCGAATGAAATTCTCAATGATAATGAACGAATTACAACGTGGTATTACATACACCCCCATTATAAGAGTTTCGTCCACGATACTAAGGGTCATACAACTCGGGATTACTCTCCCGCATACTATCCTCGGTTTCCCAAGTAGCCTCTTCGACTCCGTGTCTAGACCACCGAATCTTGACCAAAGGAATCGACTTATTTCTCAACCGTTTGATTCGCCGCTCTAAAACTCAGACAGACGCTCCTCGTATGAATGATCATCCGCGATCTCGATTTCACGAATCAAGTATGTGACTCGGTCGGCAACATACTTCCGCAATCGAGAGACGTGAACCACATTATGAATTCGGCTCAAAGCCGGAGGTAAAGCCAATCGATAAGCTAACTCGCCTACTCGATCCAAAATTTCAAACGGTCCAATGAATCTCGACTAACTTCCCCGCTTTTCCGAAACGGAAAATACCTCGACTCGGGGATACCTTGACCAAAATGTGGTCACCCGTCTCGAACTCTAGTGGTCGATTTACGATTATCTCGCATATGATTTCGCCGACTCGAAATACAACATACGACTCTTGATCAAAGCTACCTTCTCCCGGCGGCTATAAGCATATCGGGCTCGGTGCCGATTGATTCGACAAGTCATCCCAACACAAAGGAGATCGACAACGACGACCGCATAAGGCCTCGTAAGGTGCCATCTTAATGGAAGCATGCCAACTATTATTATACGTGAACTCGATCAACGGTAGTTGGGCTTCCCAATCGCCCTTCCAATCGAGGACGCAAGCTCTCAACATGTTCTCTAATGTCCGAATAGTCCTTCTCGATTGTCCGCTTGACCGAGGATGAAAGGCAAGATCGAGATTAAGTTGAGTTCCCATAGCACGATGAATCGATTTCCAAAATGTGACACAAACCGTCCGTCACGATCGGAAACGATACTTTTAGGAGTACCGCAGTCTCACTATCTCTTTGATGAATAATCGGGAAAGTCTCTCGACCCCAAGTATCGTTAATCTCAAGAAAATGAGCTGATTTAGTTAAGCGGTCCACAATCACCTGATCGTATTCATGCCACGACGACTGTCGGCAAGCTCGTGATGAAATCCATGGAAATGTCTTCCCACTTCCATTCGGGAATAGGAAGAGGTTTCAAAGATACCCACTTGGCCGATGTTCAATCTTAACTTGTTGACAGGTTAAGCATCTCGAAACAAATTCTCGCGACTTCTCGCTTCATATTACTCCACCAAGAATTTTGTTTCAAGTCCTTGTACATCTTGGCGGACCGGATGAACATAATAAGGGGTAGCATGAGCTTCTCTCAAAATAGAGTTTTTCAACTCGTCATTCACGGCACGCACAACCGGTTCTTAAACCTCAAAAGTCCATCCTCGTGGACCACGAATCCAGGGGCTTTCCCGAGCCACATCTTCACGGATGCGCATCAATGCCGGGTCCGAACCCCGATCCTCCCCGATTTTCTCCTCAAGTGACGATGAAATCTCTAACATACAAAGATGTCCCCGACTGGCTGAAGCTGGACTCGATCTCGGTCTAAGGAATTCCTTTGAAGCTCCTTCGAATCGTTAAACGAGTAAGCATCTGCTCCTGCACGGACTTACGACTCAAGGCGTCGGCGACAACGTTTGCCTTGCCCGGGTGGTAAAGGATCTCGATATCATAATCTTTGATTAATTCCAACCACCGTCTCTGTCGCATATTTAACTCCTTCTGAGTAAATATATACTTTAAACTCTTATGATCGGTGAATATCTGACAGGTAATGCCATAAAGATAATGACGCCAAATTTTCAAAGCGAACACCACGGCTGCTAGCTCCAAATCATGGGTCGGATAATTAACCTCGTAAGGTCTCAATTGCCGTGAAGCATAGGCAATAACCTTTCCATTCTGCATGAGTACACACCCGAGACCCTGTATGGACGCATCACTATAAACCACAAATCCCTCCGTCCCCTGTGGCAAGGAAAGTACAGGTGCTGACATTAACCGGCTCTTGAGTTCCTCGAAACTCCGTTGACACGCGTCGGACCACGTGTATTTCTTATCCTTTCGCAAAAGGCTCGTCAAGGGTTGAGCGATTTTAGATAATCCTTCCACAAATCGCCGATAATAGCCCGCTAATCCGAGAAAACTTCGGATTTCCTTAACATTCTTCGGAGGTAACCAATCTCGGATAGCCTCCGTCTTCTGAGGGTCGACACGAACTCCGTCTGATGAAATTACATGTCCGAGAAAAGTCGCCGGATATCCGTAACTCACATTTGGAAAACTTTCCATAAAGTTGCTCTCGCCTCAACACGCCGAGAACTCCGATGAAGATGAACCTCGTGTTCCTCTCGCTACGAGAATAAATCAAAATGTCATCGATGAAGACAACAACAAACCGATCTAAAAAGTCGATGAAAACCCGATTCATTAACTCCATGAATACCGCAGTGCATTTGTTAGCCCGAACGGCATAACTACGAACTCATAATGACCATAGCGTGTTCGAACGCCGTCTCGCGATATCCGACTCTCGAATCCGCAATGGTGATATCCAGATCTTAAGTCGATCTTGGAAAATACTGAAGCTCTCAAGTTGATCTAAAAGATCATCAATACGAGGTAAAGGATACTTATTCTTGATCGTCACCCGCTCAATTCCCGTAATCAATATACAAACGAACGAACCATCCTTCTTCTTGACAAATAAGATCGTGCTCCCCACGGACGCACTCGGTCGGATATAACCTTTCTCGAACAATTCCTCAAGTTGATTCTTCAACTCCCGCATTTCTGGGGCCATCCAGACGGTGCCTTCGATATCGGAGACGTACTGTGCTCCAACTCGATCGTGAATTCCACATCTCTCTGTGGAGGCAAACCGTAACTCGTCTGAAATACATCGCATATTCCTCACAACCGGAATATCCGTCAACATTATCGATGATTTCTGCTTTCGGCCATATAGCACCAATAACCAACACACCCCGATCGAGTAATCTCACCGCTTTCATCAAATTAATGACTTTACTGTAACAACCGGATTACCTCCCGAAAAACACATTCAACCCCATCATCCGAAATGATAGTGACCATACGCTACGGACACTAATGATGGCATCATGACGATCCATCCAAATAATACCCAAGATGACGCCGTCCCTCGGCAAATCTACTACGATTAGGTCCGCCGCCATACACGACCATGAAATCAATCGACAATCGAATCTCACGACACGATAATTCGCCTACCGCCGTAGACCAATGACATAAGGCTCACAACTAGTAGCACTACCTGCACGTAGTCTACGCAAACATGACTCGGAAATGAATGAATGCGATGCACCGGTGTCAAAAAGGGTACACACAAAGTTGAGATAGAATATCGAGTGTACCCGAGATCATTCGGGCCTCGGATCGTCGGTCTTCTTCATCTCATAAATTCGGGGCTTTCCGCCCTAGAGCCGATGCTCTGCCTCGATAGCTCTGGCTCCGCCTTTAGCTCCCGTTGTCTTGAACGACGCCGACCGAGTGGCCCGATTACCGCACCGCCGAATGACTCGGGCCCGAGATGACGCCGAGTAGGTTTAGAGTCCCTTCGCAAAACGGACCCTATGCCCAAAGAATCCCACAGCTTGTGGCACGTGACATCGCTTGACATTTGGTGCCGAAATGACCTGCTCTCACGGCTGAAACAGGTGATGGCCGAACTGGCCGCTCGTGACTGAGATTCCGCGGGTTTAGACGTCGTGGGAGGTCGCTCAGAAAAAGTAGAGCCCGCACGTGGTTTCTTGAAAGTGGCCTGACTCCCGTCAGACTGATTACGGTTCTTAGATTTCTTGCCAGCAGATGAAGGTTGTTGCTTAGCAATCTCTTTGGCAGTGAGCTCGTAAGTAAGAGCTTTCTCAATGAATTCGGCCAACGTGGTGCAATTATGATTAAGCAATTGTAGCCGCATACGAGGTTTCAGCCTCTTGCTGAAATACTTGATCTTATCCGCCTCAGAGTGAATGATAGATGAGGCGAACGGAAGAAGTTCCTGAAATTTCTCGGCAATGGCGAGAACATCCGCGTCTGATGAGGGGTCGGGAGTGAGTAACTCTGACAGCTTGGCCTCTCTGAGTGGGGCCGGATAGTACCTCTCCATCATGAGAGTTTTAAACTGATCCCAAGTACATGATCCGTCTGTGGGCTTCAACGATAACCACCATGAATGAGCGCTCTTACCCAGATAGTAAGCCGCAACTGAAACTTTATGCCCTTCTGGGCAATCCACCATAGCAAATAACTTCTCGAAGTGTTCGAGCCAATGAACAATATCCGCCGGCTCAGATGAGCCTTCAAAGGTAGGTGGTCGCTGGCGAGAGATATCGCTAATGATATTGCTTACACCCCTCTCTTGCCTCTGAGGCGGCGGAGGAGGAGCCTGTTGATTTTGATTGACTGAATTGTGCATCGTCTCCATAAGTTGTGCCATCTGCGTCATTTGGGCCATCATGCCCTGCATAAAAGCAAGTGGGTCCACCCGAACACCTTCTGACTGAGCCGTGTCCCGGGTACGACTCCCCGATAGTGAATGATCACGCCCAGGTGAATGAGTGGCAGCGTCGCTGCTCGATGAATTGGCATTATTTCTCGCATTCGCACGTGTATTCGCACGTGTATTCACACGAGCTCTCGGGATTCGGCCCGCACCACGGCCTCGTCCTCCTCGTCCTCTGCCAGCTCTTTCCATACTGAAGTGGAAAGTTACATGATGATTATATCTCTCGCATGAATATCACATTATGACTATGACATGAGGTGATGAAAATGAGCATACGCTCTAACACAGTGATTACATGAACGATTAACCGAGGTGACATGATTTCTGATGAAATTATTGAAATGATTATCTTGAACAAATTAACAAGATTAATTATATGATCTTCCAGATCAACAACCGAGTAATGAAATGAATTGAGTGATTAATGAGTTAAAATGACCGTCCTGGTCAAAATAAAAATGATGTTTGAGGATTGTTACTGATAAATTATGAATGAATGATAATTGCCAGAAATTATACCATGGCGTTAGAAGTCTTACAGTTCTTTCTTTCGATTGGCTCTAAGATTCGCACAGGTCACACGTGACGCGAAAGTCCAATGATACTAGCCCAATGACGATGATTTCAAATGAGACATGACTCGAAAGGTAGTATTCAAAACCACGCTCCGATACCAACTCTGTAACACCCCAAACTAGACGGATATTACAGTGTCGTGGACCCCCGACTGGGACCCACCAGGCGAATGAAAACGGATGAATTACACAGGGTAAATGTAGTACCGAACCACATTACAACATCAATTACTCCGATTAGGAGTTTCATACAACACACCCAGGATAAAATAGAATACATGTGTATTTTATGTGACGATAAAATACACAACACTGAATGAAATGAGTATTCAAACGGAATGTCTGCAGCGGAATAAATAAAGGAAACATAAATGATCAATAAATGATCAATGCATCGGGGCCCTTCTAGTATCATTGGGACTCCTCGCCGTCAACGTGCTCTCCCGTGCCTTTGCCTTGCCATGACACGAGAAACAAATATCCCCAAACGGGTCGGCTTATACGTAACAACAATCCTCAAGGGTTGAACATACACAATCATGATTATATAAGAAGTTATGAAATATCCTCCGAAACATACGCAATCAAACATGCTATATGAATCAACTAACAAGACGGCTCAAAGGGTGGCGCCACACTACGCCCGGATGGAAATGTGTCCGTGCACAAGCCACCAACGAGTATCGATCGAATACACGTGTGGTCTTGTACCTAATCGATCTCACGAGACAATATGACTCGTGTGCACACCCAATGTGAGGCCAACAACCAACACACGACTTAAACGTGCCCGACATGAAAATCCAACACATACCAACTGCACGCCAAGATGACCCGAATGCCACGATATAACAAAAGTGACATCGAAAATGAATAATGACTCACCGAGATGGAATGATAGTGAAGTAAATGACATTAATGAAATGATTGGAACCGCTGCCTTATGATCAAGTGATTTATTGACAATAACAAGTTTTGATACGGTTAATACAATGATGAATGAGTTATGATTATGAATGAACAACAACAAAAGGGATTAATATCCTTTTAACCGAGTAAGAATTAACTTACTCAATACCGGTGACAATTATCCTTCCACGAACAACGTCCTAATTGAGATATCGGTCGCTCGAACAACCTTGAATTATACAATATCCAACAACCCGTTCAATATACGAATCAAACACGAATATAACGAACTCAAAACGCTTCGCATTTATAAGACCAAGTTCATTGGGGCATTATATCGAACACTTTGTGGTCAACTTCGATTGTTAATAACCAAACTTCAAAATACCAACATCAAATCCCCCAAGAAGTGTTTCAAACCAACAAAACATCTTCAATACGATTATTAATCCAAAACGAATATCCAAAAACGTGATTATAACGACAATTAATCGAAAACCTCCAAATTCAACACAACATTCAAAGTGTTCTTGAATTATCCTTCAATAATCCAATGAATAATCGAACATATCCATAATCATACGTATATCACTTCATACAACGTGATTTTAACATCCGAAACATCATATCTCAACACAAATCGAAAATCCAAGAGGTTTGATGAAAGTTACCTTGAAGATCCAAGCACTATGATTCGAAGAACACGCGATAGATCGATGATCCGAGCTTCACAACCGAATGAAAATGATTAAAAACCACACTCAAGTGATAGGTGAAGAGAATTTTCTCCCTCAAGCCTCTCTCTCTCGTATGAAGGTGGAAAAAATGGAAGAAATGGGCTGAAATGCTCAAAAAATGAATTTATAGGGGTTGACTGCCCTGCCGGACACGGCCCGTGCCGATCGGCACGGTCGTGGCGCGCAACTGGCCGGCAGGGACTCGACCGTGTCCTGCTTGACACGGTCGCGGCGCGGAGGGCCTTCCGATAGTGACCCGTCCGACAGCGACTCGGCATGACTCGACCGTGTCCTGGAACACGGCCAAGGCCCGGGCCGGCTCGCTTATCCGGAAGAGTTCGACTCGGCCGTGCCAAACGACACGGTCGAGTCCTGTGGGCAGAGACTCCGGCATTTTCGGACGAGTACAGCACGGGCCGTGTCGGACGACACGGCCGAGTTCGGTCGGCAGTGATCGGCCAATAACTGAAAAATGAGCGGGTGAGCTAAAACGACCATAACTATCTCGTCCGGACTCCGATTGACTCACCATTTGAACCATTGGAAAGCTAACTCGATGCTCTATAATATTGCAAAGATTCAGAATTTTTGGAGTTACCAAAAATTAATTGTGATCTAAGTCGAACTCATATGCGGAAAGTTGAAACAATGGACAATAACGATACACAACTCGAAGTTTTTCCGAACGGTGAACACGGGTGAATGAACATGATTGATGATTGATTATAAATGAGTGAAAATCCACTGAGTGACAATCACCGAATGAAATTACTGAATGATAATGACTGAATTACAACCGGGTATTACATAATACGTACGTTGACTTGCTACAGTACAATGGTCATGTTACGTACGTAACACGTCCTGTATAACGTACGTAACACGTACGTTGACTCACCTGTCAACATCCTCCGCCGAAAGTTGCCGACACCGGGTCCCACCTGCCGACCATGACTCGGTCTTGTCCGATGCCCTCGTTACGTACGTAATACCTTAGCCTTAACGTACGTAACCGTGCCAATCTTACGTACGTTACCTTGTTAATGTACGTAACAATTCCATACTTAGCCAATTTCATCAATTCCTGTCCAATGTCACGGCATACCAAACACGAGCATATGGCAAAAATCAATACATATACTCAATCCAAAAATATTCTCATACGATATACCTGATATCCAAATCAGTTCAACCTGATACAGCAAATCCTCAATATAACTGTCAATCAAAGCGTCAATTACACAAGTATAACTGTCTCGGTCCTCAATTTATTTTATCCATACTATATAGATACCAAATTATACAGTATACCTCAGATAAAATAACGCGAAAAATTTATACTGAAAATCCGGGTATTACATTATCTTGGCAACTTTGTATTAAATCTGAGTTGTGGAAAATTAGAATTAGGTCGGACTGACTGCAGAAATTCATAAGTGCAGATTTTATCAGTCCTATAAAATCAAATTTGAACAAACTGAACTGAAGAAGACAAATATGTTTACCTTTATTCGGAATATGGGATTTGTAGAAGAAAGGTGTATTCTGGAGGATGGACCATGATGAAAATTTACAGAAGATAAAGATGAAGATTGCTGGATCGGTCCTATGCAGAAGATTTGTAATGTTTGGTTGTGAACATTAGACTTGAATGTGGAAAATATTGATAGTGTAAGATATGAGAGTTGAATTTACCTTTATTGGATGATAGAAAAGGTGAGAATTTGCAGAAGAGGTGCGAAACTGCAGAAGAGATTTCAAGGTTGTTGGACGATCGGCGTTTGGAAAAGATTGTATTCTACTGTATAGTTGTGTATTTATACTCCTAGGTTAGGTATAGGGTAGCCCTAGGAATATATGTGGTGTATGATTTGAGGGCTTAATTATTAATTTGGGTCAGCACCATATGTTTGGGCCAATGATAATAATAATAATAACAATAATAATAATAATGATAAAAATAATAATAGTAACGGTAGTAATAATATTAATAATATCGATACTAATAATAATAATATCAAGAGTAATGTGAATGATGATATCGAAATGATAAAGATAAAAATATTAATACCGTCAATATTAATATGGTTCCTAGTATAAATATTATTATTATTAATAATATTACCTCTAATATTTATAATATCAATAACAATGACTAATATTAAATGTTTCTGAAATTAAATTGAGAAATTGACTCGGGCTTAGAACATATGAGATATTCATGTAAATGTCTATGATCTTATTAAATGATATTACATGAATTTGAGTGAAAGTAATTGTACAACAATTACTCATTTGGTAATGAAATGAGATTAAATGAAATAAAATGCATTATTAATATTATTTTAAATAATAATATTATTCTTGTAAAAATGGCGGATATTACAAGCCAGGTTGAGAACTCTGTTTCTGGAATATCACTCTTCACACTCCATAATGTAATTGCCGAATTAAATGAGACTATTTATGGAGGTTACCTTTCAACTGAAGGATTAAAGAGAATTAATGGCACTTTAATCTGCAATTACTCTGCACCTGATGGAATGGTTTTTGGACCCTATAAAAGGGGGTCTTATGCATTTCATTTCATACCATAACATAGAACGAATACAAGCATACTACATATTGCAGCATATTGTAATGCCCAGATAATTATGGTGTATTTTACCTGTATTCGAACTTGTAATATTTAATTATGTGGTATTATTAATCGAAGTGTGGTGTCCCATATTCGTATTCCTGCGTTTTTGAGTTTCCAACGCATTCATGCATGCATGCATATGCACGACGTAACGTACGCTAGACATTGAGCATAACGTACGCCAAGTGTTGAATATAACGTACGTTATGGTTGTAGCATAGCGTACGTAAGCTTCATTCATGGGCAGATTGGATAAGGTCGGCGTGTGGGGGCCAGAGGGAGATTCGCCGAAATTGCCCCGCGTGAACCTGGACGGCTTTTCGTACATGGCTTAACGTACATTAGACATGGGTGTTAGGGTGCGCTATGTAGATGGTTTTACGTACGTAAAGGCCTTGTATAACGTACGTAATAAATGCCAGAATTTGAGGCAGTGAGTTCTGACAGACACTAAGTTTGAGGATAGCGTACGCTAAGGCCATAACGTACGTAAGGCTTTGCCCTTAACGTACGTAACGTGTTAAAATCTATTTATAGACCTCAACCTCCATTTCACTTTCTCCTCACTCTTTGGCCAATTTTCGTAACCTGAGAACTCCCCAGCACCATAAATACCTCATATCATCATCTCAGCTCGAATTGGAGGATCGTAGACCCTTGAGGATTGATATTCAAGCTTCCGGTGTTGAGTTTCACCAAGTATTCGTTGTTCTTATTTATATTGAGCTATGTTGATCCTTCACCAACTTGATTTCATGTTCTTGAGGATGTTTTGAACCTGTTTCTGAGATTTCCACGTTCGCTATTATCACGAGGAGTCAAATACCATGTTTTTAGAAGAGTGGAACCCGATTATACCTTGCTTCTCCTTCGTTGTTAAGATTATTATAGAACCTTGACGGATAAAACCCTAGGATGTAGTGTCCTGGGTTTGTTATGAATTATGAGCATGATTCTAGTGAGGTTCTGAGATTACTAAAATGTCCCACCGATGATAATTCGTGTTTTGATAGAGGTGTTTGATTTGATAATATTCTTCTTGTTCATGCTTGAAATGAATCGGCTATGTCGATATAATCAAACCCGGATAACCATAGTATCGTTCCCTTGCGAAGTACACTTGGTATGCTTGTATCTTGAATCGCACTTTGATATGAATCGTAAGAGTTGAACCATATATTAATTGGGAGTTGAAATCAATATTGAAGTTTAGATTGTGATGACTTGTATATCCATGAATCCGTAGACATCGACATTTCACCTCCGATATGGTCATTCGACTCATATGAAGTATATCTTTATTCCGGCTTAGCTTTCATCGAGTACACTAATCGTGAACCAGCCTTACGTTAATGTTCACTCGATTATGACTTAGGACGTTCGGTGCGCATACGTTAGTTTCTAGTAGTGTGTTGAAGTCCTTGTTATTTCTTTTGAACAAGGTCCGAGCCTTGCAAAATGATCTATCGAGAGGCGGCGACCTTCGAACGTGTTGACAGTCATTGGAGTATTTAATTCTTGCCATCTTTAAGGCAAGTATCGTAATTTTACTATTGGTTTAATGTTGATGATTTTGATCATGCATATTGTTATTCATGTTGTTGAGCATGAGATCATTCAAGTTGAATTGTCATGATGTTGATAAGGTTATTGATTCATATGATGTTCATGTTGATGGACATATAGATTTGCATATGTGTATGCATAGTTGTACTGTATATGTTTTATTGATCTGAAGGGATCGTGTGATCTATGCTGAGGGCGCTGGATCAGTTGTCCACCTCATGTTGGTCCGACGGGATCATTTTGGGATCTATGCTGAGGGCGCTGGATCATTGGACGGGTTTTCCACCTCGTGTTGGTCCGACGGGATCATCTTGGGATCTATGCTGAGGGCGCTGGATCATTGGATTACTCTGCGTTGTGTTGATGGAATCATGTGGATTCACATCATTTGGATTCCGGTAGAGGAAGTTCGCGTTTGTATTTTGCTATGCATCGTTGTTGTATTTCCGATTTTGTATATTATGATACTTGTACTAGTATTGTTTTGCTAATCCCTGCGGGGGTGGACATTTGTTTTGATGTTCAGGTAGTCGAGGAGCGGGAAAGCAACCACAGTACCGACATGATGACGAGGGGGCTCAGTGATGTTATCCGTTGTTTTGTTCTATTATTCTGGTTTGGTTTTTAGTACTCGAGTATGTGTGTTTCTTTTGATGATTTGTGAAGTCTGTAATAAATGGATTGTTTCGGGTTGTTTGGACGATTAAAGCAATTATTAAATTACTCCTTTTGGTGGTATTTTCGTATAGTTCAGCATTTCTTTTAATTTAGCCTTGTAAATTCTTATATAAAGGGTTTACGGCGCTGTAATTATTCCGAATATCTCGAGGTGTTACAGAATATGGTATCAGAGCTAAGATTCATGGATATCTTGGTAGTTGGGTTTAGTTGGGTCTGTTTATGTCGTTGATTTATCGGTCGCGTATGACATCATTATACAGCCAGTGTTGTCGTGTGGACTGTGGTTGTAAGTTTCCTAATCTCATATACTACCACGTTAATTATTTCGTGTTTTGTGGATATTGATGAATTTTAGTAGGTTTTGCTCTCGGCATTGAGTATTTGTGTTTACAGTATGTTGAAATGAGGTCGTGGACGCGGACGTGGTAATGCGAGACAGGAAGATTCGTCGTCTATCCCGAATTTGTCAGCTAATCGAGCTGATTCTCGTTCTGACGGACTAGGAATCGGTAAATAATGACCGAGCACGAACGGTGGAGGAAGGCGCAAATCCTAACATGCCGAGAGTGCTTCAACAAGTGGTCACTCAGATGACCCAATTTGCTCAGGTGGTTGACTGCATGCAAGCGACGATGGGTCAATAGCGTAACGAAGAGAATCAGGGAGACAGGTGGCTTTCAGAAGTGGTCAAACTACACCCACCGAAGTTTGACGGTTCCTCACAGATGCCTACATGGGACCATTGGCTGAAAGAACTCGAGAAGATATTTGCGGGAATTAATTGTCCCGATGACTGAAAAGTTCCGATCGCTCAGTATTTTCTGATTGGGGAAGCTTTTGACTAGTGGGAAGCCATTCGACCTGAGGATCATAATGCTGACTGGACTGAATTCAAATTAATGATGGAAGCACAATATTGTCCTCGTCCAGTTAGAGAGGCTTGAGTTCGAGAGTTTTTATCGTCGCAGTATCTGGAAGCATCTGTGACACATATGATTAAAACTTTTAATCACCAACTGACCTTTGTGCGACATCTGGTCCGAACGGAGGCGGAGAAGATTTTTCACTTCGACATGCGAATGAAGCCGGAGATCCAACAATATATGTCGGAATTTGAATGTACTACTCTCCGACAGTATCAGGACAAGGCCCTGGCTTACGAAATGAAAGAGACGGCAGTGGAGAAATTTGCGGAAGCAAAGAAGCAAAAAGTGTCTGGCAACTTCATTGAGAACAAGAGTAGTGGGCCCTGCAAGGGCTAGTCCTTATTCCATTCATCCAAGAGACCTCCGTATCCTCCTCGAGGTGGAAAAAAGTTCAAGACGGCATCAACAGTTACCGATGCAGCGAAGAAGTGTTATAACTGTGGACGCCCAGGAAATGTTCGGCGTGATTGCTCCGCTCCTTCTGTGACCTGTTTTGAATGTGGGCAAGAAGGACATCGAGCGAATTTTTGCGAAAATATGACTAGATCGTTTGGGGCTCGCACTTCAGCACAAGTTCTGAAAGAAACGAGTGTGAACCCGACACAGCAGAGTGGTCTTCAACAGCAAAATTTTGGAAAAATAGAAGCATCCAGTACTGGGTCCGTTCCTCCGTGCCTTTATGAGATGAGGAGGTCAGATGATCAGAACACTGTTGTTGCATCAGGTACAATTCAGATTCTTTTGCAACCAGTTAGTGTCTTATTCGATTCAGGAGCTATGCATTCTTTCATATCATTGAACTGCGTTAATCGCTTGAAATATCGTGTTTGCATGATTGTGAACCTTATGTTGTGAGTCTGCCGAGAGGTGAGAGAATTGTGGGAAATCTAGAAGCTAGGAATTTCCCTGTGTCTGTAGGAGGAAGAGATTGCCCGTCAAATCTTACTGTGATCGACATCCATGGTGACGATTTAATTCTTGGAGACGATTGGCTCAATCATTATGGGGCTATTTTGAATTATCGGAAGAGAGTTTTCTCGATTATTGCTGATGACGGATTTGAACACTTATTCGAATGATGGGGACCAGGAAGCTCAGGGAAAGTGATCAAAGCCATGAAAGCGATTAAATTGCTGAAACAGGATTGCACCGGGTTTTGGTGCTATGCCATGAAGAAGAAAGAATGAGTAGAGCTCTCATCTATTCCAGTGGTGAACGAATTCTCAGATGTATTGCCTGACGAACTACCTGGATTACCTCCACGTAGAGCTGCAGAGTTTAACATCGAATTGGAACCAGGAGCCGTACCTATTTCCAGAGCACCATACCGTATGGCACCAACCGAGATGTACGAGTTAAAGAAACAGATTGGGGAATTGTTGCCGAAAGGTTACATTCAACCTAGTGTTTCTCCTTGGGGTGCGCCCGTCCTTTTTGTTCGGAAGAAAGACGGATCCCTCCGATTGTGCATTGATTACAGGGAGCTTAACAAGATGACAATCAAGAACAAATACACATTGCCTCGGATCAATGATTTATTTGATCAACTGCAGGGGCGATGGTATTCTCGAAGATCGACTTGAGATCAGGATACAATCAGTTGAGGATTAAGGAATCTGATATAACGAAATCCGCTTTCAGATCCCGGTACGGGCACTATGAGTTTGTGGTGATGCCATTTGGACTTACTAATGCTCCTGCGGTGTTTATGCAATTGATGAATCGGGTATTCTTAGAATCCTTGGATAAATTCGCGGTTGTTTTCATTGACGACATCTTGATCTATTTGAAGGATCCAGAAGAGCATGCAGAACATTTGCGTATTGTTTTGAGTACCTTGAGAAATGAACAGCTTTATGCAAAACTTTCCAAATGCGAGTTCTGGCTGAAGGAAGTAATGTTTATTGGGCACATGATATCAACCGACGGAGTACAAGTATACCCGAAGAAAGTTGAGGCAATATTGGAGTGGGAATCTCCTAAGAACGTGAAGGAGGTCCGAAGTTTCTTAGGACTTGCTGGGTATTATCGCCATTTTGTGGAGGGATTTTCCAAAATTGCTCGTCCGCTTACTCAGCTGTTACAGAAGGCTCAGAAATTCATGTGAGACGAGAAATGTCAAACTAGTTTTGATGAACTTAAGAGAAGATTGACAACGGCGTCAATATTAGCACTACTAGATGGAATTGATGGTTCATGGTTTACAGCGATGCTTCAAACTAGGGTCTGGGTTGCGTGTTGATGCAGAAGGATAAGGTAAATGCCTATGTCTCTCGACAGTTGAAACCATATGAGGTTAACTACCCGACACATGAGAGTTAGCAGCCATTGTCTTTGCCCTGAAGATTTGGCGACATTATTTGTACGTCACCCACTGTCAGATCTTCACATATCACAAGAGTCTCAAGTATATTTTCAGTCAGAAGGAATTAAACATGAGACATAGGAGATGGCTGGAATTGATCAAAGATTACGACCTGGAAATTCTTTATCATCCAGGCAAGGCGAACGTGGTAGCTGATGCACTGAGCCGCAAACCTGTTTCTATTCGAATGTTGGAAGCGCTTACGTCCCAGTCCAGCATTCAACGAGAATTGATTCGCGAAGGAATTGGAGTATGGTCGCAAGGAGTCCAAGGGAAACTGTGTATGATGGAATTAACTTTGTCGTTAATCGAAGAAATAAAGTCTAAGCAGTTGGATGATTCTCTGATTTTTCGGTTACGTGATGAAGTGAATAAAGGAAAGGCCCCAGGATTCGTGATACATGATGATGGAGTTCTGAGATTCTAGAGTTGACTTTGCATCCCCGATGACGATGCTTAGAAACAGACGATCATGAAGGAAGCTCACAGTGCGCCCTATTCTATTCATCCGGGCACCAGTAAGATGTATAAGGACCTAAAGCAAAATTTCTGGTGGGGAAATATGAAGAGGGACGTAGCGGAATACGTCTCGAAGTGTTTAACTTGTCAACAGGTTAAGATTGAACATTAGCGACCTGCCGGAATGTTGAAGCCACTTCCGATTCCTGAATAGAAATGGGAGGATATATCAATGGACTTTATCACCATTATGCCAAGAACCAGAACGGGGATGAACATGATTTGGGTGATAGTTGATCGTCTAACCAAGTCGGCTCATTTTCTGGGTATTAAGGATACATGGGGACCAGAGAAGTTGGCACGGGTGTTCATTGCGGAGATAGTCCGATTACATGGTACTCCGAAGAGCATTATTTCAGATCGAGATGGTCGTTTTGTGTCACACTTTTGGAAGGCAGTTCATAAAGCCTTGGGCCCGAGCTGAACTTTAGCACAGCTTGTCATCCTCAGACGGACGGACAGTCCGATAGGACTATTCAGGCAGTGGAAGATATGCTAAGAGCTTGTGCATTAGATTGGTCAACTGATTGGAGGTTCATTTGTCGTTGATTGAATTTACCTACAACAATAGTTGGCATGCTTCTATTAAGATGGCACCGTTTGAAGCGTTGTACGGAAGAAGATGCAAGTCACCTCTATGTTGGGATGATTCGTCTGACTTGATCGGGACGAAACCAAAATTGATAGTTCAAACTCAAGAGAAGGTAGCTCTGATTCGTGAAAGGCTGTTTAACGCCCAGAGTCGACAGAAGTCTTATGCAGACGTGTGCCGTCGCCCATTAGAGTTTGAAATTGGGGACCACGTGCTCTTAAAGGTTTCTCCTACTCGGGGAATTTTCTATTTTGGGAAGAAAGGAAAGCTGAGTCCGAGATATATCGGACCATTCGAGATCCCCGAAAGAGTTGGGGAGTTGGCGTACAGGTTGGCCTTACCGCCATCGCTGAGTCATGTTCATAATGTGTTCCACGTATCCCAATTATGGAAATATGTACCACATCCCAGTCATATCATCGATTTTGGTGAGATTGAAGTGGCTAATGATGGCACGTTCGAAGAGAAGCTAATCAAGATACTCGAGAGTCGATTCAAACAATTGAGGAATAAATCAATCTCCTTGGTTAAAGTTTAGTGGTCTCGACATGGAGTCGAAGAAGCAACTTGGGAGACTGAGGATAGTATGAAGTCGAGATACCCGGAATTGTTTTCGTCGTAAGTTTCGGGACGAAACTTCTTCTTAGAGTGGTAGTATGTAATGCCCAGATAATTATGGTATATTTTACCTGTATTCGAACTTGTAAGTTTTGATTATGTGGTATTATTAATCGAAGTGTGGTGCCCCGTATTCGTATTCCTGCGTTTTTTAGTTTCCAACGCATTCATGCATGCATGCATCTGCACGACTTAACGTACGCTAGACGTTGAGCATAACGTACGCTAAGTGTTGAATATAACATACGTTATGGTTGTAGCGTAGCGTACGTAAGCTTCAATCATGGGCAGATCGGATAAGGTCATCGTATGGGGTCCAGAGGGAGATTCACCGAAATTGCCCCGCGTGAACCTGGACGGCTTTTCCAACATGGCTTAACATACGTTAGACATGGGTGTCAGCGTGCGCTGTGTACATGGTTTTACGTACCTAAAGGCCTTGTATAACGTACATAATAGAATCCAGAATTTGAAGCAGTGAGTTCTGCCAGACGCTAACGTACGCTAAAGTTTGAGGATAGCATACACTAAGGCCATAACGTACGTAAGGCTTTGCCCTTAATGTACGTAACGCGTTAAAATCTATTTATAGACCTCAACCTCCATTTCATTTTCTCCTCACTCTTTGGCCGATTTTCGTAACTTGAGAACTACCCAGCACCATAAATCCCTCATATCATCATCTCAGCTCGAATTGGAGGATCGTAGACCCTTGAGGATTGGTGTTCAAGCTTCTGGTGTTGAGTTTCACCAAGTATTCGTTGTTCTTATTTATATTGAGGTATGTTGATCATTCAGCAACTTGATTTCATGATCTTGAGGATGTTTTGAACCTGTTTATGAGATTTCCAAGTTCGTTATTATCATGAGGAGTCAAATACCATATTTTTAGAATAGTGGAACCCGGTTATACCTTGCTTCTCCTTCATTGTTAAGATTATTATCGAACCTTGATGGATAAAACCCTAGGATGTAGTGTCCTGAGTTTGTTATGAATTATGAGCATGATTTAAGTGAGGTTCTGAGATTACTAAGATGTTCCACCGATGATAATTCGTGTTTTGATAGAGGTGTTTGATTTGACAATATATTTCATGTTCATGCTTGAAATGAATCGGCTATGTCGATAGAATCAAACCCGGATCATCGTAGTATCATTCCCTTGCGAAGTACACTTGGTATGCTTGTATCTTGAATCGCACTTTTGATATGAATCGTAAGATCCAAACCATATATGAATTGGGACTCGAAATCAATATTGAAGTTTAGATTGTGATGACTTGTATATCCATGAATCCATAGACACGGACATTTCACCTCCGATATGGTCATTTGACTCATATGAAGCATATCTTTATTCTGGCTTAGCTTTCATCGAGTAGACTAACCGTGAACCGGCCTTACGTTAATGTTAACTCGATTATGACTTAGGACATTCGGTGCTCATACGTTAGTTTCGAGTAGTGTGTTGAATTCCTTGTTATTTCTTTTGAACAAGGCCCGAGTCTTGCAAAGTGATCGATCGAGGGGCGGCGACCTTCGGACGTGTTGACAGTCGTTGGAGTATTTAATTCTTGCCATCTTTAAGGCAAGTATCATAATTTGACTATTGGTTTAATATTGATGATTTTGATCATGCATATTGTTATTCATGTTGTTGAGCATGAGATCATTCGAGTTGAATTGTCATGATGTCGATGAGGTTATTGATTCATATGATGTTCATGTTGATGGACATATCGATTTGCATATGTGTATGCATAGTTGTACTGTATATGTTGTAATGATCCGAAGGGATCGTGTGATCTATGCTGATGGCGCTGGATCAGTTGTCCACCTCGTGTTGGTCCGACGGGATCATCTTGGGATCTATTCTGAGAGCGCTGGATCATTGGATTACCCTGCGTTGTGTTGATGGAATCATGTGGATTCGCATCGTTTGGATTCCAGTAGAGGAATTCCGCGTTTGTATTTTTCTATGTATCGTTGTTGCATATTCGATTTTGTATATTATGATACTTGTACTAGCATTGTTTTGCTGACCCTTACGGAGGTGGATATTTGTTTTGATGTTCAGGTAGCCGAGGAGCGGGGAAGCAACTACAGTACCGACATGATGACGAGGGGACTCAGTGATGTTATCCGTTGTTTTGTTCTATTATTCTGGTTTGGTTTTTAGTACTCGAGTACGTGTGTTTCTTTTGATGATTTGTGAAGTCTGTAATAAATGGATTGTTTCGGGTTGATTGGACGATTAAACCGATTATTAAATTACTCCTTTTGGTGGTATTTTCATATAGTTCAGTATTTCTTTTAATTTAGCCTTGTAAATTCTTATATAAAGGGTTTATGGCGCTCTAATTATTCCGAATATCTCAGGGTGTTACACATATTTCCTTATTGCTTTTCGTGACCAGTTTCTAACACTTGAATGTTCGCCGGAGTTTTGAGTTTTGGAGAGCACCTGACTCATAAACGTAGTAGTTGTATCTTAGGGATATCTTGCATGAGCCGTCTGCTCTTATACAGGGGCAAAATTGTCTTACGAAAAGAATTTTCTCGCCTCCGCTAAATTGTACTTTTTGTTAGGTTTTTTAGTTTATCAAAATTGTAATAAGTTGCTTTGACTTGTAATTTTATTGTAATTATATTATTAAAAATTTACAGAACCAACATTTTTTAGAGTCGATACAAATCTAAAGGTTTTTGTAGGATCGATATCTGTTGCTGCCGACATCATTCGTTCTTCTTAGAGAGAGAGAGAGAGAGAGAGAGAGAGAGAGAGAGAGAGAGAGAGAGAGAGAGAGAGAGAGAGAGAGAGAGAGAGAGAGAGCTTTAGCCTTGGACTTCAAGACTTTGCATACTTGGTTCTGTGATGGGCAAGAACATGAACCTAGTATTTTTTTTGATACCGAGGTTCCAAGCTTACACCTGATTAGTCCTCGGGATAATGTTCCTACCCACAAGATCGCTACCAGTTAAATCGCGAGATGTGTATCTGGCTCTCAGGTTCTTAAATATCCTCAACTACCGCACACAAGGAGTCGTCCCCCAAGTGATTGCTCCATGCTGGACCCCCTCAAATCCAATCGCAGGGTCCCATCGAGATCATGCCTCCCACACTGCTGCTTGAAGCCCTCAATATTTAATTGTTCCACCAGCATACCCCAGAAGACTAGGACCTAACCCTTAATCAAAGACTAAAGGATCATTGGGTCTTGAGAAACTCAATTCCAAAGTGTTGCCACTAGGAATTGAACTCCTGATCTCCAACTATATTGAAGGTCAGGTGGCCAACTGCGCTAAGGCAGTTGGTTATGAACCTAGTATTTTGATTTATGGATGCGAAGTTCGCTTAGATCATTTCTTGTTGCGGCGAAGGCAAAGCGTCGTTTTTTGTGACCCGATGAGGTTCTCAATTCTCACCGGATGTGGCTTACAATTTTTGCACAAGACTTGAGTTGATTCATTTGGTACAGTCTACGTACATAACCAATCTACACAACACACCATCTCACGACATATTTATTATTAAATTTATTATTTACTCTATCACATACCCACCACTCACATAATCAATAGTCCACAACAACCACAACCATTATGACAATCGTGATTATAGCATCTTTCTTTTTCTTTATGTACTTTTTGAAGCGTGTGATATCTATTTTAGGAGACTTTTAGGTATTAAAAAATGTCTTCATGTTGTAGTGAAAGCACACAAGACAAGAATTAGGGGAGAAAATGTATCCATTCTCATTGATAGGGTCCCTTTAAATAGGGAGAGATTACATATTCTGGAACATTCTAACAGGCCTAGCCCTATACTAGTTAAATTTGATTAAGCATGATTTAACTAAAAAAATTATTTAATTGAATCAAATAAGGCATATGAAATAGCACATAAAGCAGATAATAAGGTTACTAGGATTAGGGGTGAAAACGGATCGGATACGGGCGGATAGTGCTCTTCCCGTATCCTAACCCATATTTTTCTCTCGGATTCGGAGTCGGATACGGGAAGGCCGGATACGGATACGAATTCGGATTATTCGGGATACGGACACGGGACGGATACAGGACGGATTCGGGCCGGATTCGAATAAATATAATCGGATAATACGTGTCATACAAAAATCGTTTGGAAGTGATTGCAAAGATATAAAAACTACCTACACAATATTTCATAAAAGTTCTAATGCAAACTATAGTAATTTTTTTAAAAATCGTTTCATAACAGGGTTCCCTCATTTTTACTTATTCACTTCTCCCATAAAAACATGCTCCATACTTAGAAAGACTAAAAAGTGGTAATTTAATTGTTTTTAACAATTATTATAATATATATAATTGCCTCTATATACTTGAAAAGAACATTTCTATTAAAAATGCATTTCATATGAAACAAATAGCTTATAAGTTAGTATTAAAGTGTTTGGCTAATACATTTCTTTTAAAAAATATTTTTTTCAGAAAATAATTTTTTTTGGAAATATAGTTTTTTTTATTTTTCGCAAAAAGTATTTTTTTATTTTTTCAAAAAATATAAAAATCCAGAAACTAATTTTATTTTTTCCAGAAAATAATTTTTTTCGAAAAAATATTTTTTTGCCAAAAAATAATTTTTCTCGTAAAATATTTGTTTAATTTTTTTGAAGAAATAAAAATTTCCATAAATAATGTTTTTTCGAAAAGATAATTTTTTTCATAGAAAATAATTTTTTTCGAAAAATAATATATTTTTCCAAAAAATACTTTTTTTTGAAAAAATATTTTTTTCTTGAAAGCTTGAAAATTCATTACACTGAAGTCCAAAAGTGTTATATATATATATATATATAAAATAAAGTATATTTAAAATTTAAAAATATGGATATCCAGATTTATTATCCAGATTGGTATCCGGATTTATTATCCGGATTGGTATCCGGATAATATCCGATAAAATATGGGAAAACTCGGATACGGGCGGATATTGCATTATCCGAATTCGAACCCGTATCCGAATTCAACTATCCGGATCCGTATCCGAATCCGACCGGATACCTATTTTTCATCCCGAATTCGATCCCGATCGGATACGGCTCCGGATCGGGCGGGAAATATCCGCCCAGTTTTCACCCCTAACTAGGATGATGTACCTTGCACGAAAGAGACGATTCTTTCTTAAGACATACCTTCAGTTTGCTTGGTGAAATTTGCGGTCTTAATTCCAATCGCTATTTGTATCATGTTGGTTCCTCTCCAAATGAAATTAAAAGATTCACTTGCAAAATATATAAAAAATAAAGGAGTTAGATTTATGTTTATCAAACAAAAATAATATAATTAATTAGATAATATTTTTATTAAAGAAAAGAAAAGGGAGAAGCAAATGTCCTCCTTTCTCCTCATTTCCGTCCTCTCTACTTCTGGAAGTTTTTTTTTTCCTTCTTCTTCCACTGCAGACGGTACAGGGCCACAGGCTATGGCCTGGTATGATGAATCTAAGGCCTCGACTCCGGCGGCTAGGGTTGCAGGAGAGAGCTGGATGGGATGGCGTTTGTCTTGGAGGTCGGGATGGGAGCGGGGTTGCGAAATCCGATCTATGCGTGGTGGTTGTTGACTCCGGTTGTGGGATGGTCGGATCTGCGGCAGCTAGGTTTTCAATCGGGCAAGATGACGCGCGGCGGTGACGGGGGCAAGGAAGACCGATGGATCGAATCGGGGAAGACGACAGCTGTTCGAAATTAGGGTTGTAAGATTTTTTTTTCGGACGATTTTTGGAAAAAAAAACTTTTTTCTTCTAAATTTTCAGATTTTTTGGACGATTTTTCATTGCTCTCGGCGGGTAGACTACGTACTGATAACGTGTTGTAGTGAAAGCACACAAGACAAGAATTAGGACAGAAGATGTATCCATTCTCATTGATAGGATCCCTTTAAATAGGGAGAGATTACATATTCTGGAACATTCTAATAAGCCTAATAGTCTGACTAAGGCACACACTGTGTATTTACTTTAACACTTCATAAATTTTTATGGAATTCTAGACTTATTGGGTATTTTTTTTTTTAGGGATTACTTATATACATTCTCAACAACGGTGTAGAGGAATTAATCAACGTGTTGCGAAACAATTATGAACGATAGTATAAAGGAAAAATTACTTTAAACCCCAATTTATTAATTTTTGTGAAGTGGCCCGGAAAATATTAAGATGAGTAACAAACTTCAAACCTATTTAAACTGTCCTGATAGCCTTTTCATCCCCAATCGAATATGAATTTTAACAGATAAAATATACTCTCTCCGCCCCAAATTTAATTGCTACATTTTTCTGGGCACAGGTGTTAATGTTAGAGTTATCTATTAGTATTGTGTGTAATAAAATGATATTTTAAGAGGGGTAATAATGGAAATATGAAATCATATTAGTATTGTTTATTAGTATTGTGTGTTTAATTGGGTGGTCCCATAATGGCATTTTATGGTAAATAGATAATAATTGGGGGTGTATATTTAGAGAGAATGATTGATTTATTTCCTTTTTATACTAAGTAGTAGTTAAGTATGGGACGAACCAAAATGGGAAGATAGCAGTTAAGTATGGGACGAAGGAACTATATAAAAGAACCAAAAAATTAAAAATAACTAACAAAAAGAAATAAAAAATATGCCAATAAAAAAAATTGTTTGGGTCTTTTTATATTTTAAAATTCTGTTTTTTTGGGTTTTTTGTGTTTAATTTCTGATTCTTATTATTTTAATTTTCTGGTTATGTTTTAGTGTTCTTTTTCATTTTATGTTTTATTTTTCTGGTTATTCAATTGCAGTATTGTGTTTTTCTCAATTTTCTTGTTATTTATTGACATTTTTATCGATCTTTAATTTTTTTGGTATTTTTATTATTTTTAAGGAATTTCTATTTATTTTACGTCCTTTTTTCTGTTCAATTCACATCAAATTTAAACGAAAAGCTTTATGGGGGGCGGTTTGCAGTCTTCAATAGCTTGGGCCTTGGGGGTTTGTCACTCAACTCAATGTTTTGAGGGATATTTCACACAACTGAAATAGGTTGGGTTGCAAGTGTTTTTACTAGTACAAAATATTGAGTTTGATAATTGTTTAATAATGGTGTTTATTAGGGTTTAATAATAATTAGTTATGTAACAAATAAAATAGTTATTTAAATTATTTCTTTAGGAAAGTTATGGTACCAGGACACCGAGTTCTTGTATCCGTGCATTGTACAACATATAAAACGATGTTGTGCTTAATCATCGTTATCGTCATCGTCTGCACCTTAATTCCAACTATGTTGGGGTCCGTGACTTAATAACAAATAAAATTATACGGGCACTCAAGTTGAACTTATAGCATCACTCTATCCTATCCCATCATCAAGAAAAATAGATGGATAGAAACAACAATTAGCTCAATGTAGGAATCTATTAATAACTGCTATTTGGCCAGAATCTCCATTTAGGAAGAAAAGTTCCAAGGGAACATAAGATGATGATGAAGATGCATTTGCTGATGAGCTGAATCTGTAAGTTGGTTGCAGTATCTTACTACCTTTAGGACATGGAATTGTCAGAAGCCGAGGTCCCGTCCTCATCTGCCACACCTACAAGAAGAATGTTATGAGCGAAACAAAAAAAAATGTACACACACTTGCATGTTTTTCATACATATTTGCGGAGTTGAGAGGAAAATATGTGTTTACAAAGATATAGTTTGTCACGGGTAAATTACAAAATCTTTCCTTTCAAGATTAGCTTAATTACATAAAAAAAATCCAGCCATCGATCACAATTATAAATACCCTTTAAAGTGTGCGTTTTCCCAAAAAAATAAAAAAGGAACCTCTCAGTGCAATTTGTACAAATAGAAATAAACATCAAAGGAGTTTTTGTAATTCATCAAGATGGCTGGGTTTTTTGCAGTTATTATCCTCTATGACTAACTGGATCATATTGAACTACATCGAACGTAGATGGAGAAGAGAGGCATAGAAGAGGCTCAGGATGCCAATCTTCCAGGAGAAGAATACCTCAACTATTCCTTTTCGAGGTGCATGGATGGCTAGACAGAGACAATAATCACTTTTTGAATGTTCATTACCAATAGGACTTGAGGCTGGTTTATCTTTACCGGCAAGCATTTCCACAAATAAGCAGCTTGCCTCACGATATCCCTGCATAACAAATCAAACTTCATGCTTTGCATCTTTGATAGTAAAGTATCAACACCTTGAAACAAGAATTTTTTTTTTTTTGATCGGACGCATAATTAATATATAATAATAATAACACATACACGGTAAGCATACCTTCCATAAACGCACAACAACAAGTGCCTGAGTGTCCAAGAGCAAAATACGCCCAAGTGAATCGGTTATTGCAGCCAAAGTACCACTTGGCGACAAAGTAAGCTTCTCGCCCTTTCTTGGATGATCCTTCAAACAAGTAAGGGGAGAGGCTGCCACAACATACATATTATCAGTACGAATTGCAGCAAAAGGAATAGGAAGGCATGGTATTTTTAGATCTTTATTGGCGTAATTAAGTTTTATATTTTAAATGTCTCAAAAATCAGTTTCTGGTATATTGTTCGATGGAAATTGATTCAAAGATAGCAGCCAAGATACAAGCAAAGGTCACACCTCGAGCAAATGGTTGAGTTTTAGCTTCTGGCTTCTTTGTAGGCTTTTGTTCACTCCGCCAAATCAATTTCGAGAATGAAGCTATTGTAGAAAATGTTGCAGGTACAACTTTTGACAAGATAGCTCCCACTAAAGATCTGTTCTTGTCCACCGAAAGTCTCCAAGAATGAAAAATCAACTATTACGATAAAATACAGATAAATACACTTTCAACTTAAGCAGAAAGAGAGCAAGGCAATCTTTTAAAGGGAAGAAAGGCTACAACATATACTACGACTCAACTCCCACTAACCTAAATGCTGATATCACGGCATCATCTCCAATAGTGACTGCACAATAGTAACGCTGACTTGACTGCCCAACAATAAAATCAGCTGATTCAAGTACCAGAATAAATTCAGAAAGTTTCCAAAAATCACTTGAGTAAAGGATACGAATGAGAAAACACAGCATCACTGTCGCATAGTCTAACCTAAATCCCATGAACACTGCAAATTATATTTCAGTGGTTTAATATGAAAATTACCCGGATTTCCATCAAAGGTGGGGGCATGACACCTGTTATAGCAGCATCAGCACATAAGCCATACTTGCTAACATTCCATAGCTGGTACGGTAGGCTTGCAGCAGAATTTCCATAATCCTCCGGAAAAATCTCATTCAAATCCTGATCCCAAAACTCAGACTTTGTTTCCTCAAACCACCGTTGGAGCAGATTCTGAGTTGATAAAGGATTGTAAAGCAGATGGTAGAACATAAAAAAATGAACAACAAAACAAACATGAAAAAGCATATGAAAATAACAAAAGCTGATCATATATGCTTTATCAATGGTGAGGTGTAAAGCACATGCAAATAACAAAAGCCATCAACAGAATGTCCAACCAAATATTTCTTGGCAAGGAAGCACCACAAAACTCATATACCTTGATATCAGATCCATCAAAACGAGCAATTACACCAGGCATTACAATGCAAACCTCCTCTGACGATGTATACTGCGTAAGATCTTGTTTAATCCCTCGCACCCTTAACTTAAGAATCTTTCCAGGGTTTACAATCTGCAAATATTGACACATAGCTGATCACGCATGCAATTGAAGCTTAACAAACTCATATTCATAACAATGTCCTTCTCACAACCAGTGAGGAGCCACAGGTACGATTAGGGCGTCCATGCACCCATGTGTATTTTCAAGTGTTTAATATAGTTTATCAATGTATCTAAAATCAATATGACAATATATAGTATTTTAATCTTCCACCCCCAACTCAAAATGTAGATCAATAAATTTTATTGTGGACATCACGAATTGATGATTGTTACTTTGAATAGATACTAATATTTGAGCCTCGATATATGTGCAGATTATAGATATATAATAACATTTAAAGTTATGGAGCGTAGCCCTATCTTTGCTAGTGTATAATGAACAACGAACTGCAAAAGGTAAAAAGAAATAGTATAGATTCACCTGCAGTTGATTTTCGTGAGCGTATACCTACTGTTCATCTTTACTAGTGTATACTGAATAAATTGGAGAAAAAAAAATAAAGATTCACTTGTAGTTGATTTTCATGACTCGCATGAAAAACGTTCTAAGTTAAAAAAATAAGATTTCATGATGTATTCAAAACACTTAACTATAAATATTGATTTATTTTCTTTACGTAAATATGATAAATTTAAATTTACTCACTCTCTCTCTCTCTCTCTCTCTCTCTCTCACACACACACACACACACACACACACACATACACACACACACACACATAGGGGCGTAGGTAGAGGAGCAGTCCGAGTCCCCGTCCAGCCACTTCTCAAGGCAAACAGTGTTTAAAATATAAAAAACAGAATCAGAAAATGAAAGAAATTACTAGACTTATATGATGTTTTTTTCAAAACCAATTCATCCAACACATCTTACTCTGTTGTTCTGGTTACAACACTGCACACACTTATATACTAAGATTTTCATAATTCAGTTTTTAAATGTTGGCCCATGGTTCTCAAATCCTGGATCCGTGTCTGCTCACCAACCAGATGGCAACTAGACCTCAGAACGAAATATTTAACTCAACCCACTTCAGTTAATATAAAAAAGTCGGTCATGCATATCACAAACTAAAACTTGTAATAATTTAAATACTAACTCAAATAATAAAAGGATGTGCTAGCAGCCATAAAGATGGAGGCTATATAATTAATCACACTGAACAAAGATCAAAATCACACAAAATTTCATTTATTCCCAAGCACAAGGGCACAGCCGTACAAGCAATCTCAATCTGGGAGTTCCACCTCGATCTTTACCATTTTCCACACAATAAAAAGGCACAAACATTACATAATAGCACGGAAACGAGACTTTAAACAATTATCTCTGTTCCAAACCTCACCAGCAAAAGTGCAATTGATCGGTATATAAAACCAAGGAACAATTAATAATCATAAAAAGGGAAAAACTTAAGAACAAGCACCCCACCTGTCTGTGAATGAGACGACCATGGATGGAGAAAATCAAAAGGTAACCGCAAGAGGTGCCGACTGCAAGGACTCTAATGTCATCGTCAAAGACAAGCCACTCGACGGCGGAGATGTACTCCGCCTCGATGGGGGAGAGCTCGGGAAGGATCTTGATGGTCCGGTGGTTGTCTGGATCGGGACACCCGTTGATTGACTGGGACCAATTAAGGAGGAGTATCAAGGAGCGGCTGGCAAGCGCAAGCGAGTGAGTATCGAGGGAAACAAGGAGATTGGGGTTATTCACAAGCCAGCCTTCTTTTCCGGCACCGAGATCAGATAAATCCTCGCCAGCGATGCATCCGAGCTCCGTTATGTGATTGCGGCGAAACATTATATATATATTTCAGGCATAGTCGTTGATCGGAGTTCGAGTTTGATCTGAACCTCTTTGGAAGATTGGACAATCGGAAAATGTGGCAGCGATTGGATACCAATTTATTTTGGGATTTTATCAGAGATTTTTTTACAATTTTTATAGAATTATTATAATTGTTGAAGGGAAAATAATTGAGACAATAAAGTAGGGCAAAAGTGTGTATTATTTCATCATTTACATCCCTTTAAATAAATGGTAGAATACATACAAATGCGCCTTATCCAAACCCTAACTGTGAAAGCTCGTAAACTAATGCACTTAAAGACGCACGTATTATTATTTTAACACTCCCTCTCGCCTACCTATACATAAGTCATGTTGCCTCGTTAAAACCTCATCAAGCAAAAACTCAGTGGGAAAAATATCTTGATCGTAGGAAAAAGAGTACAGCATTTAGACACATCAAGTTTAGACTTCGTCCTTTGAATCTATTCTTTCATGTGATCGTTACATTTGATCATAGCGCTACTAAGGTGACCATTCCATCGATCCCTAAAATCGTACATCTTGTTACCTCATTAAAAACATTTCCAAGTGATAAAAATTCCGTGGGGAAAATGATCCTTGGAAGTAAAATAGTCTAACGTACGGTGTGGATATAAGACTCCCCCTCAAGTCTACATCTCCCCCTGATTTGTACATCAATCAAGTAATCGTTGCCTCATTAAAAACTTCGTCAGGTAACAAAACCCATTGGGAGAAGATAAACCTTGGTCAAAGAAAAGAGTACAACACATGTGATTAAGTTTCTTTATAAATTACCATTTTCTTGTGATCTTTACTTCGATCTCGAGAGTTAGAAAAGTCTACAGCTCCCCCTAATGTTTACATTCATATATCGTTGCCTCGTTAAAAACCTTGCCAAATAACAAAAACCATTGGGAAAACTAAACCTTGGTCTAAGGAAAAAAGTGCAACCTATGTAAGTATGTTCCATTATATCTCACATATCTCCCGTTATGATCATTCCATCAATCAAGGGGATTTACAAGTTACATCATGTTCATAAATGTAAGTATGTTCATCAGTGGTAGTACTTAACCATTAGTTCCTCACAAGTGTAGAATGATAGTTCTTAATCATGTACACTCACGGACTGATTCATGCAAAGCAAGAATCTTGTCGTGATTCGATGAGGTAGCCAAAAAGGGGTTTGCATAGTCGATTTACAAAACATAAGCAAGTCATACCAACACATATTTTGTGGTAGTTGCTTCGGCACCAGCATTTACTTTAGCATTTGCCTTTTCGTAAGCAGCTTTCTTTGCCCGCTTGTAGGGAAAGAATAGTCCGAAGTCAATAGTTCTTTTAAGTATCAGAAGATATTCTTGATACCATTCCATTGATGTTGCGTCGATGCTGAACTAAATCTAGTCAGCGAATTAACTGAGGAGTGATATCAGGTCGTGTACATTGAGCCGAGTACAATAATGCGCTATTGCACTCAAGTATGGAATTTGAGTTCCCAAAGCTCTTTGTCACTTTCCTTTAGACGAAATGGATCTTTCCTTTGCATCCAAATGTTCGACCTATCATGGGATGCTAGTCGGGTTTACCTTGTCCATATTAAAGTACCCGAGAATCTTCTGGACATAGGTAGACCGGTGGAATGAATTCCACAAACTCAATGTTCTATGTCAATGTCTTGACAGAACCGAGTTTTCCCAAGATCTCTCATCTCAAACTCAGATTTCCAGTATCCAGTGGTTTCTCTTATTTCATCAAGACCGATTATGTTCATGTCATCGGCATACATTGCGATGATCGTGAATCCGGAACTTATTTGTGAAGACGCATGGACACAACTCATCATTCTTATATCCCTTCCCAATCAAGTAGTCACTTAGACGGTTATACCACATCCTTAAGGATTGCTTCAAAACCGTAAAATTGAGCGTTTCAATCAAATGGCAAACGTACTCCGTGGTCTAGAGTCACTTGATTTGGGTAATGAAATGCCATCGGGCACTTCCGTATATATCTACGTATCTATATCCCCATAGAGATACGCAGTAACCACATCAATTGGCTGCATTTCCAGTCCCTCGAAAATTACTACGCTAATCAAATAGTAGATACATATACGTGGGAGTACATTTCGGCGTAATCCATTCCAGGGCATTGTGAGAAGCATTACTTCGTGAACCTCGTACATTAGGACTCTATTATTCTCACCAAGCTTTATGACAAAGGTTCGTTTATGTCCTATAGGCGTTACACTTGGTTAGGTTAGCACTACCTACACCAAATACATGTCTCTTTGTCGGAGAATCTAGTTCTACCTAGAATATTTTTCTTATAGGCCAATCAGCTCTATGTTGATTTCATCCAACTGAGCGAAGTTCGACATCATCGTACTTTATGATTCATGACATGTCATCAAAGTGGATGGTTGATCAGGCCACACCCTCATAATTTCATCGAGATTCTTGATTTTCTGAATCATATCTTCGGGGCGTCCCCCTCGTCATGACTCATGGACATAATAAAATCAAGCATGATCTCATGAAACGAGTTCATTGATGGTTAACATGTGAATTTGTGCGATACTCTACCTCTTTCTTGGGTGAGTATTTAGTCGAACCACATGGCTTCCACCCCTTCCTTCGCAGGGAGCCACGGCCTCAACCACACATCCATCAAGTGCGGTTGCATCACCCGGTTCATTGGTGATGTGCCCCTTACAGGGCACTTCTAACCTTACGGGCACATTTGCAGCTGTAATGTGAGATCTTGCCACTTAAACGATATCAGTAAATGCATCAGGCATCGAATCTGCTACATCCGGAAGATCGGGTGTTATTTATGCTTCACGGTAACATTGTGAAGTTCGGGGATCATAATGAGACAAAGCGGGGAGACACCATAGCAATTCCTGTTGTTCCCCGAGAAATTACATTTTCTCTCCTCCCCCTAACGACGGGAAGGTTATCTCATTAAAGTGACAATCCGCAAATCGTGCGGTAAAGAGATCACTGTGAAGGTTCTAAATAGCGGATAAACGTCTGGAGATTCTTATCCAACGTGAATACTTAATCGTTTCTAAAGATCGATGCGACGTGGGGCGCAGAAGGCACATATAATACGTAACCAAATATGCGCAATTGGCACTCAAGTCCGTCTGGGTCCAAAATATAAAAATCAGGCTATCCAGTTACCAACTGGTACACATAAACTAATAGGTTAGCAGGGGGTCTAAGAATGAACGATTTAAGTAAAATTGCGTGCAATATTGCATAATCCCAGGCAAAAATATGCTAATTGGTGCGCATAACCAATGACATAATCACCATGCATATCCTTTCGACGGTGGTTTATGTGAGACCGTTTGCATATGCACATGGGACGAGATACTATTCATTAATCTCTATCATGCAATAAACATCAAGTATTTTTTGATGTGAACTCTCCAACATCATCGAGTCCTTTAGATGTGATAAGGGAGGTGAGTCCTTATAAATTATTTTGGAAGTTCTACAGCAGTTTGAGTGGACAGGAGAGCGACATGTGACCAACATGTCGGAGAATCCATCAAAACCATAAATACATAAATGGTCCGCATATTAGGTGGATGGATCCACAAATATCTCCTTATATTCAACGTAAGAATAGAATGTTTGCTTTTGTTTCTTTAGCGTAGGAAGGTCTCGCTCCTACTTTAGTTAAAGAGCAGGCTTTGCAACACTAAATGGTGGGCATTTGATATGCATCCGGTTCTTTGGATGATATAATGTGATTAACATCAACATTGTTCTTTATGTCGAGTTGTTGCCACATTTTCGCTCGAAAAGTAATGATGTTCGTACAAGTTCTTTAGTATATGGATCATTATACTTTGACTGGATGAACTAGTCTATTGTGCCAAAGCCTATATGAATCTATGTCCCAAGGTGCATTGTTGGTGACAATATAAGATTTTAAAAACCTAAAAATAGTGAGGTACATCCACTATATCGACTCATCAGTTATTCTAAAATGCGTTCACGTACACATTCATTAGAATTAATAAAAGAAACTTTATTCCATTCTCACAGTGGGTTTCAATCTGGAAACTATTGCTACGTATATTGTTGAAGCTTAGTAAGATTCGAAGGGCTCTAGGTGCATACAGAGTATTGGTAACTTGTAAATGAGTGCCATTTAGGCATCAAAAATTGAGCATTACCTCGCCCTTTGATGAGTTGGGAGGACCCAATCATTGTAGTTACCGAGGTTTGGCAGGCGACTAATTCGATGAATAAAAGCCTAATTCTAAGAACATTCAAGTTCTACTCGATTCATTCCTTAGAAGAGAGTGAAACTCCGAACCATTAGCATTCAAGCATTATTCAATACTTTGAAATAAAGCTAAGAATCTAACGTGAGCAATATTAATATCTTGTTCGTGAAACAACATTGCATCAGGCCATTATTGAAAAGAAAACACCAACACAGTCGTCTTGAGGCAACTATACCAAATGTAAACGAGAAAGTAAACATAATACTAAGATTCAGTCTATAGACTGTGACTCGTATGACTCAATTCGACGATTGATGACTGTTAAATTGACACAGGGGGGCTTGTCCATATAATGAGTTCTCCTTTCTTTGGAATCTCTATATATCTTGTAGTGAGATGTGACTTGCTTGCTCGCATGGTAGTTCTTATACCATGTCCAGCATCTCCATAATGATAGCACGGTTCATTGCCAACTCGAGCCTTAGAGGCGATAGGATGGGCAGGTGCTTTTTGGTTCCCTTGGCTAGTAGAGCCGAGAGCACCAAGTCTTCGCATTACATTGGAAGAACCCCTACGTCCTCGACCACGAAGCCTATCATGTCCAGTCCCCTATTCATTGGGGTAGTTTCCATCCTTCACTTTGCCATAATGGGCCTCGGGAATTTCCTTTGTCCCAACCGGCCTGACATTACAGCTCACTAACACTTCGTTATGCCTCTCAGCTACTTGCAGTAGGTTGATTAGCTTACTGAAGGTAGTGATGCTTTTATTATCATACTCCAGTCTATAAAGGTTCGCTAGTATAAGAGCGGAAGTAGGGAAGGTGGAAAGGGTTTTCCGGATCATGTCATCTTTTGTGATGTCCTTCCCACGGAAATTTAGACGTGCCTTGAGACGGAGCATACCTTTGTTGAAATCGTTGATCCGTTTATAGTCGAGCAAGCAGAGTTCATTCCACTGCACGGTCAACTTTGGGAGCAAAGTGTCGTGAATGTTCCCAAATTAGCCCTTACGGGCATCCCACAGTTCTTTGAGGAATTTTCAACTGTAGATATTTCCATCTCAAGCTCGGTTCGATGTGTCACCTAAGGAATATAAGTGCACTCGCTTTTATCTTATTAGACGGTACTTGGTCTGTGGTGTTAAAGAGCGTACCACTATATTCTTTAGTGATAAATGTGGTCTCGACGTAGGAGACCCATATATGGTACTCAAGCTCTTTTGAGTCCAAAATATCAAATTTGGGGCGAGTTGGATAAGCTATCTTAATATAAGATAAAGGAAAATGATTTTTCACAGTTTACCATGAGTACTTTCCATGATAAAATTTTCAATAATGGGAGCGTAATTATTTTTCGGAACCAAGATATGGTCAAAATTACTTTCGATGCTATATGAGGATTACCAATAATATTACTTTATCATGGTTCGATATGATATAGGCAGTAGTATTTAAGTACTCTAAAAACTACTAATGATGAAACCTAATTTGCATCTCATATCTTTATATGTATGCAAATATATGTATATTTATAGATATAGACACATAATTCTAAGAATAAATCTACACATATATTATGCAGTCAAGTAAGTTTCTTATGCCGCAATATTATTAATTCAATGTGAATTTACTTTTAATTCAAGTTGCTTTAAGCAATTCGCTTTGATTTAATTAAAGTTATTAATGTATCATGCTTTAATTGGTTTAATTAAGCATAAACAAATTTATGAAATATAAATATGCAAATAAAGTAATTATAGCATGTAAAATTACACATGTTGTAAATAATATGGTTATTCGGATTGTGTACCTTATGGGAAAGACACGATTCTTTCCTAGGGCATACCGTCGATTTGTTTGGATGAAAATATATTCCTCGTTTCATTCGCCGTGTGGAAAGTACCTCCTTCAATTTCGGAGATAAAATTGTATTATTTGTCCCACTTGCCATCGGGATCGTCAGGCTCCTTGCTTCGGGGTCGAGAGTGTAAGAATGATATCTGTGCGGTACTGAAAAATCGGGTCGAACTGCGACTGATCGGGTCTGGGACCGGTGTCAAATCTGGACTGGGTCTGCAACTGGAAACGGGTCGGGTCCTTGTGACCAGTGGTCAGTGCCTTCAGTTCGGGGAATAAACACTCGAGTTCCACAAGGTCTTGAATTAGGGCCCAAGAACATTGCATGAATTCCAAGCCCATTAGAGGCCCAATTTATCTGATTTCTTCTTTGGGGCCTCTGGCCGCATCCCCAATGTCGTTGAACTTGAGACATCCATGGAGAGTTCAACTCTGCCCACGACGGCAACTTCATCCCACGTGGACGTGGTTTCTGCGCCCCGAATCCAAGCCGCTCCTTAGTCGGCTTGTCATCAAGCCACTGCAGGACACCACGCTCAAGACCATCGTAACTACTCTTTTTTTCAATCTGCTTCTTGTTCGTTTTTTCTTTTCAAAGGTTGATGCTAAGCTTTCAGTCGCGGCAGTTCGGTCGTGTACGGGAGTCGCACGAATCGGACTCGAGCAGATCGGGATCGGAGGGCTGGATGCGCGTTCTGGTTTGTAGCAGCACCGCGGCGGTGGCTGGTTTGCAGATCGGAAATCGGGGAGGGTGTCGCGTCCGGGGGAGGAGGTAGCGGCGTCGGTCAGTGAAGAAGATGACCGGTGGCGGCTAGGGTTTTTGGGAAAATCCGATTTTTTCCTTTTTTTTTGTTTCGGAATTTTTCAGGAATTTGGACGATTTTTTTTTGAATAATATGTATGTATAAATAATAATACTTTGAAATTTTTCAATTTTTTACTGATATTTTTTTGATAATTTTTATTATTATTTTATATTTATTTTTATTTGTTTGTAAACGCATTATTATGACTTTAATTTTTCTATACAATATATTAAAAAAATATTTACATAGTTGATGCAGCGAGAATTACAAGAAAACAACTATGTTCCAACGGATCAGCTGTCCCTAAAACACAGCCTTCTAAAACCTACAAATATCAGCCGTTCCAAATGATTGACATGGTAGATCCATCTAACTGCAAATATCAAGAACCACCCTACAACACAAAAAACAAAGGTCGGCCTAGTAAAAAAGAGCAAAGTCAGCCGAGGATGCGCTCTTGCTTTGAGTCTACGGACACTCGTACGAGATTCAGGAAAAGGAATCAAGGATCCATATATCACACAAATGCCAAGTACATATCTGAGTCACGTCAGTCATACATTTGATGTTCTCGGGGATGGTAACTGTGGATATATGGCGATAGCCGCACAAGTCGGGTATAATTCAGAAGATGGTTGGAAGCAGGTTCGGGCAGATCTTTACTTTGAAATTGAACAAAATATAGAGTTCTACGATCGTGTTTATCTTGAACGAGGTGTTGCCGATAATATGATGCGAGCACTAAATTTTTTCGAATCTCCGGCACCACAGTGGAGTTGGATGGACATTATGTATGGGGTTGTCATTGCAACACGATATATATTGTGCTGTATGCATTTACTACTCTTAGTGGAAGTTGTTTTACACACTTGCCATTTAGGTCAGCTCCAATTCCATTTCAATAACGTCAACATATAACAATTGCATTAGTTAATGATAATCATTTTGTACAAGTTTTTTTAAACTACGATTATCCTATACCACCAATTCCAATTTTATGGTGGAATAATGTGAGTGAAGATCGTAAAGGATGGGTTGATCCATATGGAGAAAGGATACAATCTTGGTTAGATTTGATGACTATATAATGTAATTGAATAGTTTATTTATCGATGTTGATCGTATTTTCCTTATTTATTATTTGTTATATTCTGTTGTAGTTATTTTTAATTATAAATAATATAAATAACAATAAATAAATAATAAAAATTATTAATTTTGATAATAATAAAGTAAAATAAATATTCAAAGAAAAAAACAAATAAATAAAGAATGTAAAAAAAGAAAAACAAAACAAAACAAAACTAAAATGAAAGAATAAAATTGAAAAAAAAAAGGGGGGTTAGAAAGGCTGTAAGGAGGGGGAAAGCAATTCTCATTCATTTTTATAGATCCGGAACAGGCTATTGGATCCTACAGTATAAGGAATCTTAAGGAGACTTTATAATATTTATATAAATATCTTATATAAATGATATCAATACAGTTTTTATAGTTCTTGTTTCTTTTTACTGCAAATTTCCTTTAAATATGTTATAGTTCTTGTCTTTTTTTTTAACAGCAAATAGTCTGCCTTTATGGGTTTGTTTTTGCAACTTTGGTGTTTTGACTTGTTTGGCAGATTTAGCCAAATGAGGGTGAAATTCTGACGGCATCTTCAAGGCACTTAGATCTACATATTTCAGGGCAGATCAGATTCTGAGCAACTGATTTTTTGATGAAATAATCGTCGAGCAGCAGCAACTTATTGTAAGAAATCAGTAGACCCGCTCCATTTTGACCAACCCGAACGCCCGACTTCGAATCGGTGGACGGTGGTGGTGGTGGTGGACGGTGGTGGTGGCGGTGGTCGGTGGTGGTGGCGGTGGTCAATTCTCTCCATGTCTCTCCAATTCTCTTCCTACCACAGAGAAATGAATTCTCTCCAAATCTGAAGAATTTCTCTGGGAAATACCAACCATTTCCATTTCCATTTCCCTCCTCAACCAAACAAGAGAAATGAATTCCATTTCCATTTCTCTACTCTCAATTCTCTCTACCAAACACCCCCTTAGATTCTTACTGAATCTCGCCCGCAAGCGAATCGGGGCGACATTACTGAGTGGTAAATCAACTCGGGTCGATCTTTCGGGAAAGTTTGGAAGGAGACATTACAACAACAACATCTGAGCCTTAGTCCCAAAATGATTTGGGGTCGGCTAACATGAATCAAGCTTAGATACCGTCAATGATCGTTACATAAATAAGATAAAATGAGAAAAAGAGGGAAAAAAGTAAAGAAAAAAACAAATAAAAAAGAGAATGAATGTTAAAAAAAAATGAAAAATGAAAAATGAAAAATCCTGAAAAATAAATTAAAAGATAACAAGAAATTAAAAAAAAACAAATTTTATCCACCATCCGTATTCTTTCCCGCCACATTTGCCTCTCTATCGCCATACTTTCTCCAATTCTAAGAAACCGCAACTTTAACTTTGGAGTTCTGATGGGATCAGGTGCATTAGTGCTGGTATGATCGCACCATTTGGAAGGAGACATCAATGAATAAAAATACGAAAAACGAAGATGTGTGCTAAAAAAAAAAGTTAAGTCCTAACGATAAGTTGGATGATTATCGACTAGAAAATATAAATGCTAGAAAAGAAAGTAATTGAAGACGATTAAAACAAGCAAGTAAAAGCCAATAATTTGGAAAAATAAATGAAATCAAGGAAATGCAATGTTTAGGGATTGAATTCATTACTCTCAATTCCAGTTATCATTTTACATAAGTAATCGCTTGGAGTAACAATTAGGTGGACAACGTACTCTCGAAATTATGTCTATTAATTCTCCGACCAACTGGATAATGGCCTCTCAAATTATATCCAGGTTATAAACCAATACTCTCCTTCCTGAATCCATACTTAGCCTATGATCGATCAAAAGTAATCAAGAGGTGTCAACACTTGATTTAAAAAAGCAATTCAATTAGAGTAGGACATAATTAATCAATCAAAATGAAGCTCAGGGTGTGAATTAGGTCACCAAACTCATTTAAGCATTTTGTCAAACACCTAGTGAGCACTCAAACTAAGAACTAAAAATGAAAGCAAAATTGAGCAATTAACCATGAAGACAAAGGAGAAGAGAAAGAGAAAGCAATTTATGAAAACAATTAAGAAAGAAAAAAGAAATTAGAAACTTACACTTGAAGACTTGAAGAAGAAATTGACATCTAGAGAGGAATTGAATCAAAAAAACATCTAATAGCGTGAATTAATCTAGATTTAGTGTTTGATTCGAAATTAGAAAAGGAAATTACAAGAATCAAAAGAAAAATTGCAAAATCTAATCTTAATTTTAGGAATTTGGGGAAGAACACTCCCAAAATCCTACTACTCTATATCTCTAAGAAGTGGAAGGACAAAAAGTGAAAAATATCAAGTTGTGATGTTTGGACCTAAAATACAGTTATATAGTGTAGGAATTCACCCCAACAGGCCGCAACCGAATGAGGCGCGACGGGCGCGCTGTGATATCAAGGAATGGCAGCGGGAATCGACAATCTTTGCTTCTCAGTGCAGCGAGCGTTGTGAAAGAATTACATTATCAACAAGTGAATGCAATGGGCATAAATTGTAGCAACTGGCCTTTGCAACGGGCGTGATGTAGGGCAACCGGCATGGATAGTTTTTTAGCATGAGGAGCAATGGTACTTAGACTGAAGCTCACTTTTGGCCATGTGCGTGAGGAGTTTTGGGTAAGTAGAGCAACGGGCAAAGAGTGGTCTTGTGCGACGAGCACTTGTCATTCGGGTCACTTTTTGGTCCGTTTTTGCTCACGACCCAGATTTTTCATCTGATTCAATTAAAATTCTAAAAAAATTATCGGCACCGGAAGGCTACCATCTGGCCGACAAACCATCGAATAATAGCCCAACAGGTGGTCAGCGGCCCATCGTAGAACAATCTGACAAATCGACCGAAACAAAAAAAAATGACTGGTTGGTGACCCGGAGAGAGCAGCCCGACAATCATCCAAAAAAATGATGCGTCGCTCTAGCGTCCGGCTGTTGCTACCCAAAATATTCTCCGGAGATAGATATTGCTGGAATGGATGGATAGCAAACAAAGTGCGAGAGCACTTCTGTAGGAAAAGTAAATAACACAAGATTTGCCGGTGTTGTTAGTTCCGGGCTTGAATGCCACCTAGCGATCGACTCTGGTGCCCGACCCAGGACGACCATCCTGTGCCGCGAAAAAGACCTTCGTTCGTCAAAGTCTACGAAGACTGGATCTCAAAGGAGCGTCCATGTGCAGATCCGCGAAAGGCGCCGCAGAACATGGATCGTTGACCACAGCCTGTCACCACCTTCTCACCTACCGACAGATCCGCCGAAAGGTACAAGGTGGGACTGCCCGTGACAGCGACTCAGATGCGTGCAGACTTCTCATTGGACCGCACAGCTGGTTGCCAGCAACTCCTGCGGACTTTGAGGGGACCAGCCCATATGTTAAAGACGATCGCCCGCTTATTATAATACAGTAGAGGCGATTGCCCAGCATCTCCCAATCCTATAAATAGAGAACCTCCAGCAACTGGAAAAAGGTTGGAAAATCATTCCGAAAAACATTCACAAAGGTTCACCTCTCAGTTCAGAGAAAACGCGGAAATACATACACTCTTCCAGGCTCTCGGCTTCCTCTCTTGAATCTACCTCAGGATTTCTCTCTCAGCACCTCTCATCCAGAAGACAGTCGGCAGAGGCAAGAACTCCTTGCAGTACAGATTCAATGAGACTCACAAGCCCAGGAGCACAAACATACAGCTAAAACACACCGTGAGAGACTGTCGATTTCTCACGGTCGTCACCGCTCATCAACATTGTTACAAGAACTCACAAAGCTTCATATCTGGTTCTTCCGGCAATCTTCACGCTCAATAGCTAAGATAACTAGGGTCTTTACACTCATTGTAATTGTACTCTAATATTAATACTTGTACCCCAGAATATTTATATTAATAACATCTCGTGATCCAACCCCTGAGATTCTCCTTAATTGCATGGAAGTCCCTGCCATCTCCTATAAAAAGGCGCTGGGTTGCAGTGTTAAGACCCTTATGCGCTTTTATCGGAGAAGAAGACTTTTGCTGAAGATTTTTTCTGGAGATCTGACTGCCGATCGTCGATTGACTTAATCCTTGGTAAGAAAACACTACTTTTCTCCTCTTCTTGTTTCGAGAATGTCTGGAACATCTTCTTCGCACGGAAAGGGCACCACCTCCGCCGCCGGGGCTTCGACTGCCCGGGGAGGACCCTCTGCAGGATTCCATCTGGAGAGGGCCGCCGAAGCTATCCGCACCGGTATTGATCCCTCGGAAGTCGAGGCGCTATTTAATGAGGCCGACGTCGCTAGGGAGGCGGCGGTTGAGCAAAGACGCTCGCAGATAGAGAGATTCGACGGTGAGGGCCTACTGGGAGCAGCATAGTGCCTTTAGCCAGGCCTATTTGGCCTTCGCTGAAATCATGGAGAGGTTGGCCGGTCCGTCTCCTAAATTCAATTATCGGGATTACTCGATCACTCACCCTTATCAACCTGCTAAGCGATCGCTATTTCGGGCTGCGCAGCGATCTCTATGGTCCCTTGGCCAGATAAGGAGCTCGGCGAACAGGAAGGACCTGGCCGTTTGGAGGACGAGGTATCATGTTCCTTCAGATGTGGATCTTTTCGCGCCGGCCGAGAATGAACGAGCCGATCAGCCTCCGGAGGGTATGGTCGCCGTGAATGAAGAAATCATGGAGGCTAGGATGCGGTTCCCTCTGTCTTTTTCTGTCTCCCATTTGCTGGCGGCTTGGAACGTGGCACCGCTCCAGTTGACGCCGAATGCCTGGCTCCAGATCATTTGACTCCCACATTGTTCGGCGGTCACCGACTGTACCGCCTTCCTTCGCCGTTGGAAATGAACCACCTGTTCAAGCTGACGGCTTAGAAAGGGTCGGTCAGAGGCTATAATATTTAAGGCCGATCCGGTCGGGTGATCCTCGGAGTCCCGAACAAGGTGCGGGGCAACCCGGCGAAGTGGTTATGGGTCGGCAGTTCATGGAGGGCCTCATCAAGTGACAATCCTATGGGCGATATGGGCATTCCCACAGGCTTCCGGGAGAGGAATCCGAGTAAGGGTTTTGACTCTCCCTTTGTTCGGATGTGTTCTGAACTGATCTAATTTGGTTTCGTTTTTGCAGGTTCCCATATTCCGGCGATCGACGAGCTACCTTTCGATTTTCTGGTCGTCTGGGAGCGGATACGAAGTCTGCCGGACGACGACTTAGATGCTCTCCAGATTAACAAGGAGATTCGTTGGCTGTCTGCTCGGCTATTCCGTTTCCCGAGACATCTTTCGGTCCCAGGTATGAATTTCTACGATCTCCATTTGTTGGGCGATCGTCTTGTTGGAGGAATATGTCTGACTGTCGTTTGATCGTCCTTTATTGCAGAAGTCCGCTTTGCTCATTTCTTGGAGCCTCCAGTGGAGATAGCCATGTCGAATCCCAGAGTTCTGAGCTATCTTCGCCAGAAGAAGTCATCTCGAGCTCCTCATGTGGCGTTACCTCTCATCCCGTAGGTGAGGCCTAACGTGGAGCCGATCATAGCGGAGGAGGAACCTCGGGAGGAGGGGCTCCGGAAGAACCGCAAGCGGCAGAGGTCGGGGGAACCTCAGGTTGCTGCCCCTGCTGGTGAGGTGCCGATCGCCGCGCCTCCGATCACCGCGGTCCATCCAGTGGATGAGTCTACGCCCTCTGCGGCATTCTTGCGAGAGATGGTGATCGCTGAAGCTGAGACCCCTCGCGGGAATCCATACTTTGGTCGCGACCCCGAGAGAGCCGAGAGGTAGACTTTGTTCGTTTGCTGAGTTTCATCACTTGCGTGGGAGATGTGCTAACTCTTGTTGTTTGGTGCAGGATCCGCAGCACTAACCCATCTTGTCCGCCAATGATGTTGGATTTTCTGGTGAGCCGATCTCCTCGCTAGGCCTGTGATGTCCCACTGTATGTCAACCGGGCCGTCTCTGCTTTGCCGAAGGCCTGGACGATGGATTTAGATGCGATCGCTCGCCAGCGATCCGGGAATGCAATGAAAGCTGCTTTCGCTCTTTCTCTTCAGGCGGCGACGATGGCTGCCCAGGCTGTGCAGGAGTTCGAGGGGCATCCTTCTACTACACGTCTGCAGGCGGATCTCGAGGCCGCTCGGAAAGAGAACGCCGAGTTCGCCGACAGGATTGTGGCAATGGAGAAGGACTCCCTAGATGCAGCTAAGCGGGCGAGTCATGACCTTGATCTAATGAGAGCGAATTATGAGCGAGCTCGAGCGACGGTCAACCGATATCGGGACCAGATAACAGACGCCCGACGGTTGCACGCGGCCGCTGAGAAGGAGGCTGATCAACTGAAGGTGACTGTCGCTCGGCTGACTAGCGAGCTGGCGGCGTCGAGGGGAGAGACGGCTGCAAGGGAGGCCGAGCTTAAAAGTGCGCAACAAGAGATGGCGGAGCTGAAAGGGAAGATAGAGGCGACCGAGACCGATCCCTTTCTTAACGTGGAGTTCGTCAACGAGTTTGCCTATTATATGGCGTTCGCTGACTCACTCCGAGCTGCTAAGAAGGGAGGGTTGGAGGTCGGCCCTCTAGCCGAAAACTTCAAGGTGTATGCGTTGGAGCATCCTCTCCATCCTGCTTTCTCCGTGCCGATCTTGGATATCGCGGACATCGGCGTAGACCTGAGCTGGTACCCGACTTCGGCGAATCTTGTTTACCCTGACGCTCTGGAGGACGGGGAGGCCGCTCCGGAAGCTGGTGAAGGATCGCGGGCCGATCCGGTGGTTGAAGGCAAAGGCCAGGCAGGGGCCTGAGGCTCTTTGTTCTTATTGTTTTAGCTTTTTGCCTTGTAATTTTGTAGCTTTATCTTGTAGTACTTAGGCCTTCGGGCGACCGCATATGTACTCCGATATTTCAAGTAATGAAATGAATGTTTGTTTCTCCGATTTATTACTTGAATGATTGCTTTTCTGAGTCTTTGCATGACTTTGTACAAATGTGTGAGGAGAGATTGTTGCGTGTGTAGCTCCAAGTGAATTGATAGACTCATATAGATAACTTTTACAACAAATTTGATCGCTGCACAAACATCTGAAAAAATGCCGATCTCCGTATGTAATTGAATAGGGACGATCGTCGTATAAATAGCTCCGCACTCTTCCCCATTGTTTTCTTTCACTTAGTGAAAGTAAGGGGATGAAAATAAATCGTTGAGTGAGCGGTCTTCAATTTTGTCGAATCCTCGAAAGGCCGTCCATCTCGGTCTTGAGGAGACGTGCACGATCGCGGAGTTCGATGGACCGATCTCCACGATCATGTCTTGTGCGCGAGAGACATTCCGTCTGATGGCTAAGTTCTCGCGACTCACTTAATTGGTAGGGTCCTCCGAAGGCTGCGCCTCGCCTCGTATTTAAACGAAGGGCGTGCGATCTTGGTCTGGAAGATTCCTTGCGCGGGGCGTCGTCTGATTAATCAACTCCACGTCCGCGGATTGTTAGATCTTCTTATACCTCAGGCCGCCATTAAGATGGTGACCCTCGACGGTATACGTTGAGACGGGGGGAGGGACGCGTCGCATTGTCCGAGAGGGACCCACCACGTTAAGTGATGGACCTTTGAGGGCGGGCGAACGTGTCCACAGATTAGTTTTGGAGGGCCCTGAGACTATGCCGGCCTTGTATTTAAACGAAGGGTGGGCGATCGTGGCCCAAAGGGACCTTGCATGGGCACAGAGAACGGTTCCATCGCCCTCCACGACCATGGCGACACTCTTCTACCTCGGACCATCAAGTCGGATGACGATCCTCGACGGTATACATTGTGTAAGGGGAGGAGATCGCCTGCCTAGGTTCTTCATGTAGATGACAAACTTTAGAGGGCGAGCGAGTGATCCTCTGATTTGCTTTGGAGAGACCTTAGGCTACGCCCGCCTTGTATTTAAATGAAGGGCGAGCGATTGGAGCCCAAAAGAACCTTGTATGGACGGATCGTCGGGCGGCACTCTTCTACGTCGAACCATCATGTCAGATGACGATCCTCGACGGTATACGTTGTGCTAGTGGAGGCGATCGCTGCCTAGGTCCATCATGTCGATGACAAACTTTAGAGGGCGAGCGAGTCATCTTCTTTTTTGAAGCGTTTGCTCAGGCAGTAGCCTTTGATTTTATGAGGCGGGAAATCGGGGAGAGACTTCCGAAGTTCCCTTCTCTTGATTGAAGCATGCAGATACGGTCGCCGAGGTTGATCGAGGGGTCGGATCGTATGAGCTTTCCGGCCTGTTCGCGTTCGACTCGGGCGACCGTGTTGGGAGATTGGAGGGGTTCCGGCTAAGCCAATAAGTTGTCCAACTTGCCTTCTTCGAACAATCTCCAGAGTTGTCTGAGGAGGTCGCGTCATTGGTTGGTGTTGTGGACGGGACTCTTGTGATAGGCACAATATTGATTGTGGTCCAGATGACCGTGGTCCCTTATCGCCTTTGGCTTGTTTAGCAGTTCGCGCCCCTTGATGGCGTAAAAAATATGGGCCGGAGTTCGATTGAACTTGTGGAGGAGATGGATTTCCACATCCTCGAAGGCCTTGAGGTCGCCGGATGGCTTGGCGACCGTCTTTTTGGTTTTGGCGATCGCCGTTTTTCGGACAGGAGGTGGCGTTTCCTTTCTTAGGTGGAGGGTGAGTAGCCTTTGCCTGGACAAAAAGTCGGCAGCTTTAGCGCGGAAGATCGCGTAGGTTGGGTGGATGTCCTTCGTCAGATGTCTAAACATGGGTGAGTGACCGTAGAATCCCCCCATGACCGAATAGAGAGCGAGCTCGTCGCTGATGGGCTCGCCGGTGAGGACAATTTCGTCTACTCGGTCGATGTAATCCGCATCGGATTCGTCTTCCCCCTGCCTAATTTTCATCATGCGGTGAGGGCCTTCTGGTCTGGCGACCTTGGCGGCGAAGTATGACGTGAAGTCACTCGCCAGTTTTCTCAAAGGAGATGATCGATCACGGTGGTAGTGAGATGTACCACCTATGGGCCAGCTCGCCCAATGTTAACGGAAAGATTCGACATTTGGTTGCATCTGATGCCCCACACCCGGTCATGTAAATCCGGAACTTACTTAGGTGGGTTTCGGGGTCCGATCTCCCTTCATATAGAGGTGTTTTGGGAGGAGCGATCCTTGGTTGCACGGGGGCGAGCTCGATGTGGACTGCGAGTGGCTTGGTCGGTCCGATGATCTTTCTGCTGGTGCTTGCCCCAGTGTCCAAGAGTGCTTTCATCTCGTCGAGCTGGCATTGCATAGCGGCCATCGCCGTGGTCTGGTTGCTCGCGGCTAGGCGCTCGAAGCGGGATCCGAGGCGATCAAGTACTGACCCCCTGGCGTTCGGAGTGGGAGCCATACGGTTGACTTGCGTTCGGCCGGGAGTTGGGTATGCCAAACTCCTGGTGACGGACTCGGATTCCACCGTCTCGTGGTTGGGGCCAGAATGTCCCGATCGCCACGATGGATCGCTTCCCAAGCGACTGAATATGGAACCGTCCGGCCTGGCGAGAGCTTTTTCTCGCGAATCAGGGCTTTCTGACGATCGCTTGCCCAGTAACCCTTAGAACTTCCGTTTGCCCACGCGGCGGATGGCCGAGGGAGTTATTGCGAGCGCCGCGCATGCTCTCCGTCGCTCCTTTAGGATGGCCATAGCCTCCTCGATCTGTTCCGCCATTCGGAACTGGTCGAGTGAGAGGTTGGGGCCACCCCTCAGGTGCGGGATCGAGAGTCTCGTGTTGCCGCGACTTCCTTCTGCCGTCGGCCGGGGCTCGGATTGAGACGGGATATGGTGTCCGCGGTTCGGAGAGCCGCTCTCTTCGATGCAGTGGCGGACGTCATGATTCTGAAGGCTTTTCTTTGAAGAGCAGTGAGTGTCACTTCAAGTATATACCCCGAGAACAGTGAGTGTTCTTCGGGACGGTAGGAATAAAAATGAAGGTTTAGATTCTGCGCCCCCTCCTTCTAGCGCTAATTGTTGCTACCCAAAATATTATCCGGAGATAGATATTGCTAGAATGGATGGATAGCAAACAAAGTGCAAGAGCACTTCCGTGGGAAAAGTAAATAACACAAGATTTTCCGGGGTTGTTAGTCCCGGGCTTGAATGCTCTCGCGAGATGTTATTAATACAAATATTCTGGGGTACAAGTATTAATGTTAGAGTACAATTACAATGAGTGTAAAGACCCTAGTTATCTTAGCTATTGAGCGTGAAGATTGCCGGAAGAACCAGATATGAAGCTCTGTGAGTTCTTGTAACAACGTTGATGAGCTGTGACGACCGTGAGAAATCGACAGTCTCTCACGGTGTGTTTTAGCTGTATGTTTGTGCTCCTGGGCTTGTGAGTCTCGTTGAATCTATACTGCAAGGAGTTCTTGCCTCTGCCGACCGTCTTCTGGATGAGAGGTGCTGAGAGAGAAATCCTGAGGTAGATTCAAGAGAGGAAGCCTAGAGCCTGGAAGAGTGTATGTATTTCCGCGTTTTCTCTGAACTGAGAGGTGAACCTTTGTGAATGTTTTTCGGAATGATTTTCCAACCTTTTTCCAGTTGCTGGAGGTTCTCTATTTATAGGACTGGGAGATACTGGGCGATCGCCTCTGCTGTATTATAATAAGTGGGCGATCGTCTTTAGCACGTGGGCTGGTCCCCTCAAAGTCCGCAGGAGTTTCTGGCAGCCAGCTGTGCGGTCCAATGAGAAGTCTGCACGCGTCTGAGTCGCTGTCACGGGCGGTCCCACCTTGTACCTTTTGGCGGATCTGTCGGTAGGTGAGAAGGTGGTGACAGGCTGTGGTCAATGGTCCATGTTCTGCGGCACCTTTCGCGGATCTGCACATGGGCGCTGCTTTGAGATCCAGTCTTCGTAGACTTTGACGGACGAAGGTCTTGTTCACGGCACAGGACGGTCGTTCTGGGTCGGGCACTAGAGTCGATCGCTAGGTGCCAAAGGCGATCGCCTTTAGTCGGTCGCTAGATACTCGAAGGTGGACTGTTATCACTTTTTAGGCAAGCTCGCCGTAGCTCCTTTGGTCGTGGACTCGGTCGGTCGGCCTTGTTATCGATCGCCGTCGAGGCGTATAAATCGCCGCACAACACCGGCAACAGGTAACCAACCGGAGATAACCCGAGGCAAAAAAAATGAAAAAAAAGGGTCAGTCGTCGGAGCTTTGTCGATCGCTTACCGTCGACCCACTGGAGAACATTCCAACAGACGGCCGTTAGAAAAGAGAAAAAGCTGGTCGGTGGCTGCAGGGGTCGCGGGAGAACAAAATAAATTAGAAACTTAGTTGTACTTTAGTTTAATTTAATTTAATTTTCTAATATGCTTCGGAAGTTTATTGTTGTTGAAAATTTAGTATTATTATTAAATCTAACATAAATATGAGGGGAGGGATACAATGGTCTTTTTAGGTACGAACTACGACGATGATAAAAAAATACAATTGTTCATTCTGTTATAGATAAGTAAAAGTACGTTACTCTTACTTTTTCGCTCTCAACTTTTAATTTACTTTAAAAAATAAATTTTCTGATAAATATAGGATAATATTTTGTTATTCATTGCCCGTATTGCAACACCGAACCAGAATCTGTAAGGCATGTTCTATTCGTATGTTTTTTCGCAATTCGTATGGGTTTGTACGGTCTTAACATCCGATCCAAAGATAAGTTTACTCCACTTTAGTAGGCTTATTAGATGGAAGGATCGAAAGACCCTCTTGCTGGGATTGTGGGAGTGTGTTGTTTTGACTATTTGGAATACCCGGAATGCTATTATCCTCTGAAGAGAGAACGCAGAGGTCAAGAAGGTGGTCCATATCTTGGTTCTAAACAAAATAATCCCATTATTGAATAATTTATCATGGATGAACTCATAATTATGTGAAACGTATTAATTTTCTTTGCTTGTTTACGAATATAACTAACCCAACTCGTTCAAAATTTAGCATCTTAGACTCAAAATGATGTGAGTGTCATAGATGAGATTCTGATTTTAAGACTATAGCGCCACGCTTTCTGTTCATACAAATGACGAACTGTTTAAAAATGTGAAAGCCAGTGCACTAATGTTCTTAGGCGAAATCTCGACCCCAACTTATGGTAGGAATATTTTTAGCTCAAATTCCCAATGAATTGTGGGATGCCCTTAAGGGCCATAAGGGAATACTATTTCTCGAGTTGACCGTGCAGTGAGACGAAATCCACTTGCTTTATTATAACGAGTCAATAATTTCTCCATAAAGATATGATACGTCTTAAGGCGCGACTCATTTTTTTGTGAAAAGAAACTCACACAAGACGACATGATCCAGAAAAAACATTCCTATTTCCCTACTTAAGCACTTATACTAGCGAATCAGTATAGAATGAAGTATAATTATGCCAGGCTGGCAGGGACGAAGCAAATTCCCCAGGCTAGTAATGACAAGTGAAATATGGAAATAACCCCAACGAAAAGGGGACTGGACGTGCTAATCCCAAACCACATGGAACGAACTCGCATGGTGGAAAAGGGATGTGACAGTCGTAGACGTGGTCGTGGTAATGGAGGCTCTTCCGGTATTCCAATGTAGCGAGAAGATATGATGCTCCTGGCCCCAAGAAATGGGTTGGCTCCTAATGTGAGATTGCTGCCATTGGGATACGAACTGCCATGCAAGTAAATATTTCACAGCCGGTTAGAAGATATATTGAGATTCCAACGAATAATAGACTCACTATATAGAGGAAGACGACCATTACATGACCCCGAATTTCACTTTCACATTTACCGATGGCAGTATTGCACCATACGTGCCAAAGTCATTAGACGCCCCTTCTTAATGACTAATTTTATCGGTAGACATTTTTATATTTTTCAGTAATTGTCTCATGCATTTTGATTTCGAATATGATATTATTGTTGCTTACGTATACAAGTTATTGTCTTTATTCAAAGTACCGAATATTGTTCCTATGCTTATGGTTCAGAGTTTTAATTATTCGTATTCTCGTTTGATGAATGAATTGAGGAACACTCGAGTGACAGGCTGATGGCAATAGCCTATAACTAGGGTTGTAAACAAATCAAATAATTTTGATCCGATTCGTGATTCGATTCGAAATTTGGTGATTCGAATTCGAAATTTTATGATTCGAATTCAAATACAAATAGTTTTTCTGATTCGATAAATAATCAAATACTTATAAGTATTTACGATATTCGATTCGATATTCGTAAAGATTCGATTAAATATTTAAATATATAATATAACTAAAAATATATTTTGTATATAGTATATTTTCTTAATACAATTTGGAATTATATTCTTAAATCTTTAAATACATGTCAAATGTGTTAGAGTTTTGGCTCATATTGAAGTCGACTTCAAATTAGGTGACATTATTTATCATAAATATATATTGCAATAACTTTAATCTCAATGAGTTATTCTTCATCTCCTTTATCTATAGATTCGAGTATTCGATTCAAATTCGTGAAATTGTTCAAGTATCCAAATTCAAATCAAAATTAATATTCGAACACGATTCGTATTCGTATTCGAATTCGTAAATAAATTTATTGATTCGATTCGATTCGATTCGTTTACAACCATACCTATAACATATCGGTGACAGTGATGATTGGATCATCCCACTTCATCCAAGGATGCACCACCACCCGTTCTTGATGCCTAAGGGCATTGTTTTACAGTCACCGACACTCTATACACATTGAGAGTGACCAACTCAAACCTTACAAAGCTTCAGGGATATACCTATCAACAGCCTTCATGTTGAAAGCCATTGTGAGAATGGAATAGAGTAACTCTATATCACCTCTAGTGAATGCGGCTGAAAGCGCCTCTTAGAGAAACTCACGAGTCAATCAAGTGGACTGTAGGTCACTATGATTAGGGTTTTTGAATCCTATGCGATTACCTAAAACGAACTTTGGGATGTGACTTGTACAGAAATTGGCATGTTCGACTGGGGTATCCAAGTCGTGAAATGATGATCCACATTCTTAAGAATATCCGCGGACATCATTTCTTACGCGTGCAAAGTAGAAGCGGGCAACGAACCTACTTAACAAACTTTATTGGTGTTCTTCAAGCTATGTCATCCAAATTATCGGAGACATCCACCCATACTACACGTTTAACACTGTCGAATGCACATCGTCTCTTCTACAAAGCCTGCACTTTGGTAAGGTTGAAAGTCCTCGGTAAGGGGAACAACACCGACAAATCGAGTGCTGCCGTAGCACATGGTGAATGTGTGATTTAGGCCATAGCTCCCTGAAGGAAGAGATGGAAGCTACATGGTTCGACTTAATACTCACCTAAGGAGGAGGTAGAGTAAGGCACAAACTTATATATTAGTCATCAATGAACTCATTTCATATTATCATACTTGATTTTACTATGTTCATGAGTCATGACGAGGGAGACGCCCCAAAGATTGATATAATTCAGAAAATTAAGAAATCTCGATGAATTACGAGAGTGTGGACTGATCATCCACCTACTTTGATGATCTATCATTGCTTAAAGCATAGAAGAAGACAATGTCGAGCCTCGCTCTGTTGTATGATGCCAACATTGAGTTGATTGGCCTTAAAGGATAAAGCATTCCACGCAGAACTAGATTCTTAGACAAATAGATAGGTAATTGGTAGGTAGTGCTAACCTCACCAAGTGTAAATCCTATAAGAAATAAAATAAACCTTTATCGGTAAGCGTGGAGAAAAAAATAAAGTCTTGAAGTACAAGGCTCTAAGGTTCTCATAAACGCCGTGGAATTGGCTAAGGAGATATACTCTCTCCTAAGCTACTTCATTAGCTTAGTAATTTCTGAAGGACTGGAAATTCAACTCATATATGTGGTTAGTGATATCTCTACAGGAATTTTAATATGGATATATATATATATAAGTTCTCGATGATATTTCATTATCCAAGTCAAGTGACTCTAGACCACGAACTGCATTTGCAGTATGGATGAAATGCTCACTTCAAGGATTAAAATAATTCGGGCAGTTGTGGTATACCTGCCTAAGTGACTACTTGATTGGAAGGGGATATAAGAACGACGAACTATGTTCATACATGTTTATTAAGAAAACAAGTTTTGAATTTGCGATTTAGCTATGTATGTCGATGATATAAATATAATTAGTGCTCTTGACGAATTAAGCAAAACCACCGGATATCTAAATCCGAATTGAGATTAAAGATCTCTAGAAAACTCGGTCTTATCCAGGCATTGAGCTAGAACATTGAGCTAATGGAATCCTAATCCACCCATGTGCCTATGTCCAGAAAAGTCAGGTGTTTTAACATGTATAAGGCACATACGGTTAGCACTCCCATGGTCGGTCGTATTTTGCACTTGAAGAAAGATCCATTTCGTCCAAAGGAATGTGACGAAGAGATTTTGTTAGACAAAATTTCCTATCCAAAGTGTAATAGGTGCATCATTGTACTTAGCTCAGTGTACTCGAGATGATATTGCTTTCTCAGTGAACTTGTTAGCAAGATACAATTTTGAGCCCACGCACCAGTCATTGGAATGATGTCATGAACATATTTTGATACCTCAAATGAACCATTGACTTGGGACTTTTATTTCCCTATAAGGCTAATAAAACTGCCGATGAATGTGCAATCACTAAAGCAAGTATGAATGCTTACAAAACCACCCCGACGAATGTGTTGGTAGAATTTGCTGATGTTGGGTACCTCTTGGACCTACATAAAGGTCGCTCCCAGATTGGTTATGTTTTTACCATTGGTATTACCGCGATATCTTGGATATTACTTAAGCAAACCCTTGTTGCTACCTCCTTGAATCACGCTAAGATTATCACTCTACACGAGGCGGTATGTGAGTGTATATGCTTGAGAGCCATCATTACATATATTCTAGATAACAGTGGACTAAGTAATGTCAATGATGCACCCACATGCATATACGAAGATAATGCCAATTGCTTCGAACAAATGAAGTTTAGGTATATCAAGAGGGATAATACAAAGTATATATCTCCAAAGATTTTCTACAATCAGTAACAACAGGCCCGCCTCAACATCTAAGTTAAGCAAGTGAAGTCTGAGGAGCATGTGGCTGATTTATTCACTAAATCATTGCCCAATATCGTATTTGAAAAATATGTGTGAAACATCGGAAAGCATAGGATTTCCGAACTCCCGAGATCGAAGTAAGGATTGGATAGGAGGGGTGAGGTATTACAAAGCTTACCCACCAAATGTTGTACTCTTTTTTTTGACCAATATTCATTCTGTCCCAATGGATTTTGTTACTTGGTGAAGTTTTTAACGAGGTAACGCCACATGCACTGTTTTTCAGATTTCTTTGATTGACGAACTAATCAGGGAGAGATGTAGACTTCAGGGGGAGTCTTACATCCACGTCGCAAGTTACACTATTTTTCTTAACCAATGGTTCTTTTTTTTTCCACTGGGATCACTTGGAAAGATTTTTAACGAGGTAACTAGACGTTTAGCTCATTGATCGGTTGATTGATCACGTTCTTGAGCACATGATCGACGAAATGATCAATAGAGGTTTTGACTTGACGAAATTAGCACAACCTATATGTCTAGACGTTCTACTATTTTTCCTACGATCAAGACATTTTTCCTATGTGGTTTTTGCTTGACGAGATTTTAACGAAACAACTTGACATGCGTTGAAGACTCGGCACAATGGAGTGTTAAAGTAAATACATATGTGTGTGCTTTAGTCTATAGGTTAATGAGCTTCTCCTAGTTAGGACTAGGCATGTTAGAATGTTCCAGAATATGTAATCTCTCCCAATCTAAATGGATCACATCAATGAGAATAACACATCTTCTTCCCGAGTTCTTGTTTTGTATGCTTTTACTACAATACTCTCCTTATTTTTTATTTTATCTTTTTTCGTTCACCTTTTCTTTTTTTTTTTTCTTTTTACTTCTTAATAACTCCAATCCTCAATTTTATATGCATTTTTTGTCTTTCTTTATAATTTTAATTAAAATTGAATATATTATGTATTATTTAATCATTATATTATTTTAATGGTTTAATAAATTTTTTGTGCTGATTTTTCTCCTTCTTCTGTAAATATAGTTAAAATTAAATATATTATTTATAATTTTGTATAATTATTAGAAAAATTAGTAGTTTATGAAAATCATCACGTTTTTTGGTACTTTCATCTCATTCTTTTTTCTGTGTGTAAATTTATATACTCTCTATCCGTGATAACTTGCTCATTGTGTTTTGCACGGTCTTCGAGAATCTTGTTTGACCATCCAAGAATCATATTTTACCATTAATAGAATTAATTACATATAACTAAAAATTATGAAAAGTCAATATTTTAAAAGTATATGTTACGATGAATCTAACAAGATCATATATGATAATATTATGATATATATATATCAATGGGATTTAATAATCAAAGTTATCTAATTTTGACTAAATGAATAGTGAATGTGCAAATATCACGGGACGGAGGCATTAAATTTTCTTCCTATTATTATTTTTCAGTTATTAAATTTAAAAATTTAAAATAAATATAAAAAATAAATGAAAATACAAATCTTTTTAAAAAACAGAAAAAGATATGGGAACATATGAGACCTATGAAAAAATAAGTTTATAAAGCTCATGAATTTTGAAAATTTCACTGATGCGCCCACATGCATATGCGAAGATAATGTCGCTTGCTTCGAACAAATGAAGTTTAGGTATATCAATGGGGATAATACAAAGTATATATCTCCAAAGATTTTCAACAATCAGCAACAACAGACTGTAACACCCCAAACTAGGCGACTATTACAGTGCCGTGGACCCCCGACTGAGACCCACAAGGCGAATGAAAATTAATGAATTAAATAATATAATTATAGTACCGAACCACATTATATCATCAATTACTCCGATGAGGAGTTTTAAGTACATCACACCCAAAAGATACAGAATACATGTATATTTTATATGAAGATAAAATATACAACACTGAAATAAAATGAATATACAAACGGAGATCTGCAGCGGAAATAAAATGAAGAAACATGAATGACTGAAAAGGACTGGGGCCCCCTACTAGTATCACTGGGACTCCTTGCCGTCAACGTTCTCTTCCCGTGCTTTAGCCTTACCATGACCTGAAAACAACATCCCCCAACGGGGTCAGTTACATAGAACAACAATCCTCAAGAGTTGAATAAACACAATCATGATATATCTTAATTATGAAATTAAGTTGAAGATGTAATATCCGCAATTTTCGATTTTCGGTAAATTTCTTTTTTTGGTCGGAGTCTGTTTTGACGACTCTCTCATGACCGTTTCGTCATTCGGAGAATATTTAATTCTGCACTTTTGTCATCCGAGTTCGTTTCGGTGCTGCTTTGTTGAGTTCCGTGCTTTTTAGCGACTTTTCCGCGCTTGAGTTCGGTTCTTGTGAATCTCGTTCGAAACTGTCGTTTGGGGTTTTTCGTAAGTTCATTTAACGTTGTTATACGTGTTGTGAGCTTCGGTTTGATTATTCGTTGTCGTATGGTGATTTTCGGGCATTTGGGCCATTTTCGTAATTTCCCAAAGTTTGGGGTAATTACCTTCCGTTGTCGAATTTCGAGCCTTCGGGTGGTCGGAATCGTGTGTTCTACTAGCTCTTAGATTCGTCTTTGTGAGTACTTCGTAACCGTATCTTCGGTTCGTATTCAGGTTCGGGTTTCGGTGTCGTTTTGTTGAATTCAGGATTACTAAACGACTTTTCTAAGTATGAGTTCGACTTTGTTGGATCACCATTAATTTTTGGTAACTCCAAAAATTCTGAATCTTTGCAATATTATAGAGAATCGAGTTAGCTTTCCAATGGTTCGAACGGTGAGTCAATCGGAGTCCGGACGAGAGAGTTATGATCGTTTTCGTTCACCCGCTCATTTGGCCGATCACTGCCGACCGGACTCGGCCGTGTCGTCCGACACGGCCCGTGTCGTACTCGTCCGGATAAGCCGGAAGCGACTGCCTCAGGACCCGACCGTGTCGTGTGGCACGGCCGTGCCGTACTCGACCGGATAAGCCGGTAGCCATCGCTGCAGGCTCGACCGTGTTCCAGACACGGCCGAGTCGATGCCGAGCGCCTTCGCGACACGACAGTGTCATGCCGGACACGGTCGAGTCCCTCGCCGCCGATTGCGCGCCACGACCGTGTCATGTCGGACACGGCCGAGTCTGTCCGCCCTATAAATTCGTTTTCTCGGCATTTCACCTCATTTTTCCCCGCTTTCTTCACCGCAACCGAGAGAGAGAGCCGAGGGAGGGTTTTTACTTCACAAATCATTTGAGTGTTTTATTTTCTTCATCCTCCTTCAATCGTTTAGCTCGGATTGTGGATTTAGCACGTGTTCTTCGGATTATAGGGATTGAATCTTCAAGAGGTAAGAACTCCTTCAATCCTAGTATGATTTTGGGGAGGATTTGGTGGTGATCTTGTGTTTTAATTGAATTTACCGATGTTGTTGTTAGATTTTGATAGTATAATCGTAACCCTTGGTTTTCTTGTTATTGGTTGGGATGAAATCCGTTAATCCACCGTTGACCGATTTCTTTTCCTTATGCACGCGTGGTGTCCGATGAATTGTCTCAACGGGTAGAACTAGGATGATTTTCTTCGTATTCATGGTGTTGAAATTGGTTTTATTGATTATATGTTGTTAGGGTCGAATTCTTGTGAAGAACTCGAGTCGGAACCCTTTCGTTCGTTGTCTTCTTCGGGGTCCGAGCTTCCCGGTCGAACCGTGTTCTTCGGAGCGTTTGGTAGCGGTTATTAAGGCAAGTATCTTATTATACGACTTGTATCTTGTGAATAGTAATTACGTATGATATGTATAACGATTTTGCTTGCCTCCGTAAATATGTTCCGTTTGAGTTGGTTGTGTTTTCCGAAATTTGAAGGATTTGTGATAATAGTGATATATTGGTATACGTGTTAGGCGTTGTGCCATTTGTGCAGGATTTCGATGTACATATGAGATGGTTGTACAAGTGTTTCTTCAATGAATTGTGTACCGAATGTGTGTTGTGTTGGTTAAGAGTCGTTGTGATGATCATGATGTTTGTGTTGTTTTGGTTTACTTGCTTGATTGTACATTCGGCGTAATGTGGAATGACTTGACATTTAATGATTATGAAATGTGTCGAGTCGATGTGTGTGTGATCCAGGTAGGGTCTGACGAGGCCTCTGGAGTTCGGTACATGATGTGTACGAACAAAGTGTGTGAACCAGGTAGGGTCTGACGAGGCCTCTGGAGTCCGGTACATGACGTGTACTGAAAAGGTGTGTGATCCTGGTAAGGTCTGACGAGACCTCCGGAGTTCGGTACATGATGTGTACGAACGATCCGTAGCCGGGTAGGGTCCGTTGAGGCCTCCGGAGTTCGGTACATGATGTGTACGAACAGTGTGTGTTGTAGCCGAGTAGGGTCCGTCGAGGCCTCCGGAGTTCGGTACATGATGTGTACGAACAGTGATCGTGTAGCAGTGATTGTTCGGGTAACAATTTAAATATGGATCTCGGATTCATAATGATATATTATTTGGTGTGCTTTGAAACGAGAATCGGGCTAAGGCCCTAATGTTTTCGAAAAGGTTTTGTAAATTGGGACTCGAGGTCCAAAAGATTTTCTGCTTTAAAAATCCCCGAGATGATGTGTTCCTTTTCAAATATCTCTTACTTGAGTTCGAAATTCTAAAACTTCTCGGGAACATTTTGATAATTGATTTCCGTATTAAATTCGTAGTTGCTATTTGCTTGTTACATTTCGTATGGTTTGATACTTGCACTAGTAAAACAGTGGAGTTTTACTAACCCCCGAGTATTCGTGGGGTGGATGTCTGCTGCGTCGGTACATGCAGTTCGGGGGAGCAACAGGATTGGCACAAGGGGATGACGAGTGCGATACTAATCAAGAGTTGAGAGTTGGTAGAGTTTAGTTGTATTATTAGAGTTGATTCGTCTTCGTCAGTTGTATTGTATTTCACCCCTGTGTGGGTAATGTTTGTTAGTCGATCCTGTTGATAGAGTTGTGTGACCTCACCTGGCCATGTGTTTATGTGTAAGTGACCTTGACGCCTGTATTATTATATTGTTTGACCACGACGGGCAAGCGTTTGGTTGTTTATGGACGTTTAGCTTTGGTAGATCCTTGCGGAAAGGGTTTACGGCGTGTAATATTCCCATACGGTTTTGGGGGTGTTACATTTATGGTATCAGAGCTTAGGTTGCGGAAACCTAGGCTGTCGGGTCGAGTCAAGTCGTGATTTGTCGAGTAATGTGTTGTCATGTCGTTTGAGTCATCAGGTGACAAGTTGAGTTGTGCGTAGTCACAACGTATCGGTTATGTTGTCGGACGAGATTAGTATCGTGGGCGACCGTCACCTCCGTGCGACCTGTGGATGTAAGTCTCCTCTTTTATGTGAAGTACCTGTGTATCTCGATTTTATCTTAGTGAGTTAATTGCGATGCATGATTTTCTTTACACAGTATTGTGTAATATAATTGTGTTTAGTACTTGTGGCATATAGTATGTGTATAGAACTGGGCACATTATTGTTTTATCTTTTAACCACCGGGTGGTGTGGTATGGTGTGGAAGTTGTAAACCTTGACGGATTTCGAAAAGGTATTGGCGACTGAGTTTTAGTTTGAAAACCGATTCCTTTAACCGAGTTTTGGCGTTATGGCCTTGAACGTTTTGGCAAAATTCTTGTGACGGTACTTAGTATTTTGTAAATGGCTTTTGTGAGTTTTTGAAATATTACCGTCATCGGCCCTTTTGGCGTTTTTGTAAATATTTTTTATCCTGGTGGGTTTCGGCGCGGGACCCACAACGCTATAATGTTCCGTAATTACTCGAGATTTTGGGCATTCTAGCCCATTGAATTATCTTTGAAAATCTTGAGTATCCTAGAAATAAATTTCGAGACGTACGTTTAAAATGAATTGTTTTCTCATGGTACTTCCAAGGTGCCACGATATGTTTCAATTCTTCTACCTCGAGGACCAAAATGTTTTGAGATATTTTTCAATGTTTTATAAACACTTTTACTTAGACCCGAGGGTCGAATATTTCCGAAAGTTTTCACGAAAAGAAAGTGTCCTCATTTTTATCGAATGCAAAATAGTTTTCCAAAGTCTCGATAACGATGTTTCACGATTGTACTTTTTTTTTTTTGAAGGGTGATACTCAAGATCAATCGGTGTTTCCAAAATTATTTTCAAAAGGAGGTTTTCGTTTTTTTAAAAACTATCCATTCCCGCTTGAGGGTTGGGTATGTATGTATGATGTTCACGTTGTCGTTATGATGTTTGCTCCAGTATGATCGAATTGGTGCCATGAACGTCGAGGCGTTGCCACGCATTTCTCGTACTAGCCCTCTGTGAGAGGTGTGAACCGGTGTTTATCGTTTATCACCTCGTGGCGATTTGCGTGTTGTCGCACGAGTGTGAGATGTTGAAGCCTCAGGTTTGTACGTTTGTGTACATGTGTGATTGTTTCATAATGTTTGTAATTATGTGCGATTATCGTTCGGGCCGTTGATGTCGCCGAACGATCATCGCCGTTGTTGTAGTGTTTGTGTGTGTATTACTTTAAGATGGTAATCGTTGTATATGATATGTATTATGATTCTTTATTATCTTTGGGTTGGCATCTCCGGTATGTTGTTTTGCGGTGTTATGTTCCATTGTATCTAGCATTTGTATTTTCGATATGCCGAGCCGAGGCATTTCGAACGTATTGTGTCGGGAGCATGTACGTGCCAATTGTCCTTCTCGTCAGTAACGCTTTTCAAGTTAGGACCCGAGAGACACAGGATCCGGTTTTGCGAGTTGGGTTACGAGTCTTTCTGAGCGAACTTCAAGAAAGATATGAGGATCGGATCGGAGAGGCCCATGGGAGATATTTCTGCCGTTTACTTTTGTGTTGTCACCTTACTCCGCTTGTTGTGAGTTCCGGGAACGACATTTCTTTTATAAGAGGTCGAATGTAATGCCCGTATCGTTTGACTTCGCATTTCCTCTTTCTCAGTCTATCGACTCGCCGTGTTCGTTGATACTTTATGAACTTGTTCGTATTTCGGTTTCATCGCTCGAACGAACCGTGATCTTGTTGTGGGTCGATCCGGTTATCGATGTGACTTTTTGGGGTTGATTCGATTCTTGTGAACCTTGTTCGGGAGTGACATCATCGGGTTCTAATAGTTCTTTTATTCAAAGTGGATCGGACTTGGAACTCTTGTGTTTTCGACTCTGTCGACTCATTATGTTCGTTGACATTTCTGAGCTTGTCCTGCCCCTTGCTTTTGTTGATCGAACGAGTGTGGTATTGTTTTGGAATAACTCGTTTGTCGCTGTGACTTTGCAATCGCTATTCCCTTTCTGGTGGATGTTTTGGGAATGCATGTCTTGTAGTTCTCACCAGATCATCCTGGGAGTTGTGGTTTGAATTTTATTATCCTTCGTGTTTCGGACATGATTGTTCGATTTTTGTTGTCTCGATCGTTGTGGTTCGATCGTTTGTTTGTTCGGTTTTGTTATCGTTTCGTGATTGTTGAGCATTCAGGCTCCTTCCTAATTCCCTTAAGTTCGGGAAATTAGTCTCGTTTTCGATCTTCCATCCCTTGGGCGGTGGGATTCCGTATTTGTTCAGCGGTTGGCTCGCGTTTTGATTGATGTACCGTTGGGATGGTCAATCATATTGATTTTCGTTCGTTGTGTTTTGTGATTGTCGGATAATTGACTTGACCATATTATCCGTTTGATAACGCTTGTCATTTGTTGCTTTTATTATATCCCTAACGGCGACGTTGTGTTGGTCGCCGTGGAGCGTGTTTTCACGCCGTATATTCCTTTGCGTTGTTTGTAACATTTCGCCGTTGGGCGTTAGTTACGCATTCTTGTGTATCTTGTTGAGTTTTGCCTCGCGGAATATTTCTCCTCCCTACTTGTTTTAAGTTTCGGGACGAAACTTCTTTTAAGGAGGGTAGAATGTAATATCCGCAATTTTCGATTTTCGGTAAATTTCTTTTTTTGGTCGGAGTCTGTTTTGACGACTCTCTCATGACCGTTTCGTCATTCGGAGAATATTTAATTTCGCACTTTTGTCATCCGAGTTCGCTTTTGCCGCTTTGTTGAGTTCCGTGCTTTTAGCGACTTTTCCGCGCTTGAGTTCGGTTCTTGCGAATCTCGCTCAAACCTGTCGTTTGGGGTTTTTCGTAAGTTCATTTAACGTTGTTATACATGTTGTGAGCTTCGGTTTGATTATTCGTTGTCGTATGGTGATTTTCGGGCATTTGGGCCATTTTCGTAATTTCCCAAAGTTTGGGGTAATTACCTTCCGTTGTCGAATTTCGAGCCTTCGGGTGGTCGGAATCGTGTGTTCTACTAGCTCTTAGATTCGTCTTTGTGAGTACTTCGTAACCGTATCTTCGGTTCGTATTCAGGTTCGGGTTTCGGTGTCGTTTTGTTGAATTCAGGATTACTAAACGACTTTTCTAAGTATGAGTTCGACTTTGTTGGATCACCATTAATTTTTGGTAACTCCAAAAATTCTGAATCTTTGCAATATTATAGAGAATCGAGTTAGCTTTCCAATGGTTCGAACGGTGAGTCAATCGGAGTCCGGACGAGAGAGTTATGATCGTTTTCGTTCACCCGCTCATTTGGCCGATCACTGCCGACCGGACTCGGCCGTGTCGTCCGACACGGCCCGTGTCGTACTCGTCCGGATAAGCCGGAAGCGACTGCCTCAGGACCCGACCGTGTCGTCTGGCACGGCCGTGCCGTACTCGTCCGGATAAGCCGGTAGCCACTGCCCAGAGGCTCGACCGTGTTCCAGGACACGGCCGAGTCGATGCCGAGCGCCCCTTCGCGACACGACCGTGTCATGCCGGACACGGTCGAGTCCTCGCCGCCGATTGCGCGCCACGACCGTGTCATGTCGGACACGGTCGAGTCCGTCCGCCCTATAAATTCGCTTTCTCGGCATTTCACTCATTTTTCCCCGTTTCTTCACCCGCAACCGAGAGAGAGAGCCGAGGGAGGGTTTTTACTTCACAAATCATTTGAGTGTTTTATTTTCTTCATCCTCCTTCAATCGTTTAGCTCGGATTGTGGATTTAACACGTGTTCTTCGGATTATAGGGATTGAATCTTCAAGAGGTAAGAACTCCTTCAATCCTAGTATGATTTTGGGGAGGATTTGGTGGTGATCTTGTGTTTTAATTCGAATTTACCGATGTTGTTGTTAGATTTTGATAGTATAATCGTAACCCTTGGTTTTCTTGTTATTGGTTGGGATGAAATCCCGTTAATCCACCGTTGACCGATTTCTTTTCCTTATGCACGCGTGGTGTCCGATGAATTGTCTCAACGGGTAGAACTAGGATGATTTTCTTCGTATTCATGGTGTTGAAATTGGTTTTATTGATTATATGTTGTTAGGGTCGAATTCTTGTGAAGAACTCGAGTCGGAACCCTTTCGTTCGTTGTCTTCTGAGTCCGAGCTTCCTGGCGAACCGTGTTCTTCGGAGCGTTTGGTAGCGGTTATTAAGGCAAGTATCTTATTATACGACTTGTATCTTGTGAATAGTAATTACGTATGATATGTATAACGATTTTGCTTGCCTCCGTAAATATGTTCCGTTTGAGTTGGTTGTGTTTTCCGAAATTTGAAGGATTTGTGATAATAGTGATATATTGGTATACGTGTTAGGCGTTGTGCCATTTGTGCAGGATTTCGATGTACATATGAGATGGCTGTACAAGTGTTTCTTCAATGAATTGTGTACCGAATGTGTGTTGTGTTGGTTAAGAGTCGTTGTGATGATCATGATGTTTGTGTTGTTTTGGTTTACTTGCTTGATTGTACATTCGGCGTAATGTGGAATGACTTGACATTTAATGATTATGAAATGTGTCGAGTCGATGTGTGTGTGATCCAGGTAGGGTCTGACGAGGCCTCTGGAGTTCGGTACATGATGTGTACGAACAAAGTGTGTGAACCAGGTAGGGTCTGACGAGGCCTCTGGAGTCCGGTACATGACGTGTACGGACAAGGTGTGTGATCCAGGTAAGGTCTGACGAGACCTCTGGAGTTCGGTACATGATGTGTACGAACGATGCTGTAGCCGGGTAGGGTCCGTTGAGGCCTCCGGAGTTCGGTACATGATGTGTACGAACAGTGTGTGTTGTAGCCGGGTAGGGTCCGTCGAGGCCTCCGGAGTTCGGTACATGATGTGTACGAACAGTGATCGTGTAGCAGTGATTGTTCGGGTAACAATTTAAATATGGATCTCGGATTCATAATGATATATTATTTGGTGTGCTTTGAAACGAGAATCGGGCTAAGGCCCTAATGTTTTCGAAAAGGTTTTGTAAATTGGGACTCGAGGTCCAAAAGATTTTCTGCTTTAAAAATCCCCGAGATGATGTGTTCCTTTTCAAATATCTCTTACTTGAGTTCGAAATTCTAAAACTTCTCGGGAACATTTTGATAATTGATTTCCGTATTAAATTCGTAGTTGCTATTTGCTTGTTACATTTCGTATGGTTTGATACTTGCACTAGTAAAACAAAGGAGTTTACTAACCCCGAGTATTCGGGGGTGGATGTCTGCTCGCGTCCGTACATGCAGTTCGGGGAGCGATCACAGGATTGGCACAAGGGGATGACGAGCTGCGATACTAATCAAGAGTTGAGAGTTGGTAGAGTTTAGTTGTATTATTAGAGTTGATTCAGTCTTCCGTTGTATTGTATTTCGACCCCTGTGTGGGTAATGTTTGTTAGTCAGTCCTGTTGATAGAGTTGTGTGACCTCACTGGCCTGTGTTTATGTGTAAGTGACCTTGACGGTCTGTATTATTATATTGTTTGACCCTGGACGGGCAAGCGTTTGGTTGTTTATGGACGTTTAGCCTGGTAGATCCTTGCGGAAAGGGTTTACGGCGTGTAATATTCCCATACGGTTTTGGGGGTGTTACAGAAGAGGGGCGTCATAGTACGCCCGTAATGGGACGCGCAAGTGTACAAGAAGAGTGTCCGGACACACTCGAAGTTGTACCTAATTAGTCTCACGGAGGCACGTTACCGTGTGCACAGTCCATTGTGTCGGTGAACCCTTCACATGACTAACGTGTGCCCGACTAAAAATTCCACACATAACCACCCGGCCACGCAATATGAAGCCAGAAGGTCACATGAACAAGAGTGACCATGATGAATATTAATGAATAATAATCCGATAAGGGTCAAGAATGACTCACCGAGATGAAATAATAATGAAATGAATGATAGCTCACTGAAATGATTGGAACCGTCGTTCCTCGTGAATTGAATGATTAGTTTGATAATTACAAGTCTCAACATGATTAGTACACTATGAAAATATGATTTATGAATGTACAACAACGAAAGGAATGAGTATCCTTTTAACCGAGTAAGAATTAACTTACTCAACACCGGTGAAGAATGTCCTTCCTCGAATAAACGTCCCAAAATGAGATGTCGGTCGCTCGAACAACCTTGAATAACACAATTACCAACAAACGCTTAATATACGAATAAAACATGATCACAACCAACTCAAAACATCGATACGACAATCCCAAACCCATTGGGGCATTATAACAAACACGTTGTATCCAATCTTCGATTGTTTACAACCAATCCTCAATTATATTGATACCAAACTTCCAAGGAGTGATTCAATCCAACAAAACATCTCCAACACAATCAATAATTTATTATGAATACACAATGCGAGATTTCAACAACATCTAATCGAAACCCCCAAATCCAAATCAACATTCAAAGTGTTCTTCAAATATTCCTTCAATAATCCAATGAATATTCATACAAACTCATAATCATATATATACCTCTTCATACAATATGATTATAACATCCAAAACGTCATATTCCATCTTAAAATCAAAATATAAGTTTTGGAGAAAAATTACCTTTTGAAGATCCAACCTCTTCGATCCGCTAAAACTATTATTAATCGACTTCCCAAGCACCACAAACGAATGAAGATGCCCGAACACACAAGTGTTTGATGATGAAAAATCTCTCCCACAAAACTTCTCTCTCGGAACCAAAATGATGAAAGGGTGAAATGAGCATAAAAATCCCGTCCAAGCCTTTATAAACTATGCAGAATTACGGCCGTAACTTCCCAAGTCAATAGCCTTACGACCGTAATATCCATTTCATACGGCCGTAACAATGATTCGTCGAAAAAAAAATAATGCCTGCACTGACCAGGTTACGGCCGTAACCAAAGCTACCTTACGGCCGTAACACAACACTTACGGCCGTATCCTGCCGATATTACGGTCGTAAGTTGATTTCGTCAAGAACACCCTCCTGCCCAACGAATGCATGTTACGGCCGTAGTCTCGCAAAACATACGGTCGTGCCCTCGTGCTTACGGTCGTAACTAGAATGACTTACGGCCGTAAGTTGTCTTCGTCCAGAAAGACACCCATTTCCACAAATGCATGTTACAGCCGTAATGATGATCAGTTACGGCCGTAGCTCACTGCTGGAAGTGACAAAAATCCGACAACTCCATCTTCTCGTTACCAATGATGAATGATCTGACATATGATACTTGTATGAATGTAATTGAGTCCAATAACATGCAATAGGTGATACTTCCAACACAAGACTACCCATCACGATGATTATGAAAATACTCTCGTCTCGATACTCAAACGGAGTTGAATAACGATCAGTAACTGATACACGGTTCCAAGTACGCCAACGATGAATATAATGAATGAACGTGAATGATGAATGATTATTAATGAGTAAAAAATTACTGAGTGACAATTACTGAATGATAATTACTGAATGATAATGAATGAATTACAACCGGGTATTACACAGACCCTCCTCAACGTCCAAGTTAAGCAAGTGAAGTCTGAGGAGAATGTGGCTGATTTATTCACTAAATCACTGCCCAAGGGCGTATTTGAAAAATATGTGAGAAACATCAGAATGTGTAGGATTTCCGAACTCCCGAGATCGAAGTAAGGATTGGATGAGAGGGTGAGGTATTACAAAGCTTACCCACTAAATGTTGTACTCTTTTCTTTGACCAAGGTTTATTCTGTCCCAATGAGTTTTGTTATTTGGTGAAATTTTTAGCGAGGTAACTGTTAGGGATATGCCCTCGAATGCCACTCAGAGGATGAGAGAGTGAGAGTATTTGTATTGTAATTATGAATATTTAATAAGGCAATAATTATTTCTATATTATTGTATATCACTGGCATTGTGATTTGGAATATAGAATAATAGTCCTTGCATTTGAGAGCAAACATTCTACTCCTTATGGAGATAAGGAGATAGGCACTGGAAGTGTTTAGAGCTCGAATGCTTAACTCGTTCGCAAGTCGATAAAACTTAACTGGGCAATAAGTTTAGACAAGACTTGTATAACGTGTACTTTGACATGTAGAGTGCCGGTCTTCACTAAGAGTTAGTGGGAGCACACGTTGTAGGTATGCTAATGAGATTAGTGTACTCGAACACGACTCACATCGGCTCGGTCACATGGATATCACTCAGGGTTTGTCAATGACTGGATCGAAAGGTTGTGATAGGTATACGTGGACCTTTGACTTGAGGTTTCAGTAGGAGATGTGCTTGTGACATTGAGTCAGTCATTAGAGTAGTTCGATCCAATCGCCGGTGGGTGGGGTCAACCTCGAAATGCAACTTAATGGGCAAGTAGCAGTCTCTACTGAATACCAAGATAGAATTCTTTCTCTTGTAAGTGAGCAGGTAAATGTCCTATGTGGTTAATAGCAAATGAGATTATAAGTCTTTGGCCAAAGCATTTAGAGCTAGTTGTATTTGATACACGAGAGCTCGATGATCTCGCCAGACAATGAAAGCATAGAGTCAAGTTACAGTAGGGTTTGACTTTACCGTGACCCTAATACTTGACCGGGACATATAATTGAAGGGTTTATACGTATACGGTATTCACGACATAATGGTTTTGGAATGATCCGATCATTCGTTCTTAGTTGGGTTACGGTACGAAGCACTAGACTGGCTAAGTGTTACCCGTACTCCTTGGTTCCTCCCATTGCCGACTAAGACGGACCTACGGAGTCGCGCACAAGGATATTTGATGGATAAATATATATTTATTATCTCTTCATTAATATTGGATATTAGATATCTAATTTGATTTATTTGATAAATCATGCGGTCTAGTGTATTGAAATTAATTACTGGGTAATTAATTTAATTCATAAATAATTATTTCTTGGAAATATATTATTATAATTTTATATTTGATAAAATTAATTAATTGGATTAATTAATTAAGTATAAATACATTTGGGATAAAACGAAGTGTATTTAACGGACTAGAGACACGAACGTCCGGTACATGAACCGAGTGGCTCGACTCATTTTCTCACCTAAAATCTAGTGCCCCCCCTTATTTTCCTTCCACCTTGCATAATACTTCCTTTAGTTGTCATGATGTGGTGTGGGGTGAGTTTGAGTTGTTTTTGTACATGAAGACAAAAGATAACATGAGAGTTTTGATCTTTAGTATCTTTTCAATCATGTTATAAAATTATACCATAACTCACCATAAAGGAGTTGAAGTTTCAGCCGTGAGTGACTTAATAGGAGGGAGAAAATTTTTCTTTCAATTTCTTGTTCATCTTTGAGAGAAAGAAAAGGAAGAAGAGAAGAGAAGAAAAATACCGTATCAATTCCTAGCCGTGTTCTTTGAGAACGAATTGATATTTTATTTTTCCGATCAATATCCGACGCGTGATAACGTAGAGACATTCGGCATTTTCGGTGTTGGATCATTCAACAAGCTACAATGAATTAGATTCGTGTTCGTGTCGGTAATCAAGAAAAGACTTGCTCGGGTTTTTTCCTTCGAAGATTATATTATCAAAGGACTACAAGGGTAAGTATTCTTGGATTTTATTCCTCGTTATTTATATTCGTTTATATGATGCTTGATCAGTCTATTTTTGGGGTTTGGTTTTATCCGGTTGGACCGGTTTATTTTCCGCTACGTAATTTGATTTTAATCACCGAATCCCAACAGTGGTATCGAAGCGAGGTCTTTGCGATCGTATATTCGATATTTGCATATGGTATGCTTGATTTTTTTTAATGATTTAGAATCATAATTGTTTTAATTGTTGATGATTAATTGTTCATCTAAAAATTATTTTTCATGATTTTATGTTACAATATAAATCTATTTTTCTTTTAAAAAACTGATTTAATTGTGTAACATAAAAATTAGAAAAATATTATCTTTGGATTCAAGACGAAAAAATGAGCCGGAAAATTGTTTGACCGGGTCATTGGGCTGGCTGGCATTGATCGGGTCATTGGTCAATGGCACTGTCGGGTCGCGGGCTTGGCCCGGGCCTTGTGTTTTCTGACTTCGTTTTTATATTTCGTTCGGTAAATTAATTTTCAATTTTAGATTAATCATTATTGTCATTTATTATAATGTAATTGTTGCATTAATTTTGAATGGGGATGTAGTTCATGGACCTAGTTTTGAATCATTTGTTTTGTTCGACTGGGTTGTAAAGGCCGTTTTGAGCCTATTTATTTTACTAGAAAATTTGTATAGGATGCAATTTTTCAAATGTAAAATTTATATGTAATGACGAAGACCGGAGGAAGATCTGCTCGAGAAGACGAAGATTCAAGACCGAAGACATGTAATTAGATTACGATGTTTTTGTTCTAGGAATGGTCCATGAACTGCATGTTGTTAGTTTTAGGTTGTGTATGTTTTCATATTGTATGACAAACAAACAAACCGACAAACCGCGCTTATAAACGGATTAATGTGCAAAGTATAACATATAATCGCGTTAATACTCCCACTTACAAATACTAAGTTATAAAGGTTACGAGGTTTCCTACCCTCCATCAAACTCATGGAAAATTGAAATCTAAACCGGAATATTATTCTTCCGAGTATGTCGGGATAATATTTTTGGGGAAAGTTGATAAATTCCTAGAGTGCATTAGATGCCTTTGGTTGTGACAAATCAAACCCCTATAAACCGTATGGGTTGCCGGGTAAGATTCAATTGTCAGACTAATAGGAGTTGACGGTTTAAACTTAGATAGTTAAGCGAGCCATAGAAACCGAATGGGTTGAGGGCAAGTGAACTAGGGGTAAAAGAAGATCGAATCATCCATTAGATGGGTTGGTAATAGACACCACTTTATAAAGAATAATAGAATAGAAACCGTATGGGTTGCCCTCTATTAAACTTTGTAAAGAAATCGATCACCACTATGAAGTCACCCAAGACTTCCGAATTTAACATGGGAGTGTGTAAATGCCGATAAAATAGTGGGAGCCGAGTTATGAATAAAGAAAGTCCTTAAATTCTTTACTCTGATCATAATTAAACAATCAGTAACGAATCTTAAATTATTCTCTGCAGTTAACAAAACTCTCAATATGACAATGAACCCACTCGCTATATTACTTGAAAAGAACGTCCTGACTGGTCCGAACTATGTGGACTGGCTTCGGAACTTGAGGATTGTCCTAACTATGGAAATGCCGGGATACGTCTTGGAGGCGGACATCCCAGTGGCTCCTGCAAGAACCCGAGCCAATCAGGAAGATGTCGATGCCCATGAGAAATGGAAAAAAGGACGACATAAGAGTGCGAGGGTACATGTTAGGCTCAATGACCAATGAGCTTCAACGAGCCCATGAAAAGATGACGTCTTCGAGAGCCATCTTATCGCACCTGGCTGAGCTCTATGGAGAGCATAGCCGAAATGCTAGATATGAGATATCGAAGCAATTATTCGGCGCCAGGATGAAGGAAGGAGAGAGGGTTGGGGACCATGTCCTCAAGATGATCTCGATGATTGAGAGGTTGAAAGCTCTTGATTTTCAGATGCATGCATCTGTCCAAACTGATCTTATCCTGCAGTCACTTCCTGGCTCCTTTTCACAATTTGTCATGAACTTCAACTGCAATGAGATTGCATTCAACTTAGCTGGGCTAATGAACAAACTGACGACTGCCCAGTCTCGGATGAAGACAAAGGGAAAGGAAGCTGTACTTGTGATTTCTGCTGGGACTTGGAAGTCCAAGAATAAGAAGAAAAAGAACAAGAAGCAGTTAGGTCCAATAGCCAAGATCGACAAGGGAAAGGGCAAGGCCCCAATGGTTCAAAAGAGCAAGGGGGCCAAGAAAACGGATGTATGCCTCAACTGCGGTGAGCTAGGCCACTGAAAGAGGTACTGTCCAAAGCTTGACCAAAATGCGCCTTCAGGTACGGAACTACTGGTTTTAGAAACAAATTGTTCTATAACTGTATATTCTACTTCTTGGATACTTGATTCTGGTGCGAGTTCTCACATTTGTACAAGAATCAGGATCTGGAACAAAGTAGGAAGCTGGATTCAGGGGAGGTGATGGTCACCATCGGAAGTGGGCATAGTGTCGAGGCTTCTGATATCGGATCCATTATGTTGGATTTATAATCTGGTTTTATTCTTAATTTAGATGATGTACTTGTTTTTCCCAAGGGGCACAAAAATATTGTATCAATTCCGGTCATGGACCGAAAGGGATTTTACTTCTTTATTGGAGATGGGTCCCGTCGTATTTATTTTAGAAATAAATTGGTTGGTACTGCTACATTATTAAATGGTTTATACCATTTAAATCTAAAGAATAAAACAACTGTGAACACTATAACTAGGAAGCGTGGTAGGGATGAAACAAACCAAGCACTTAAGTGGCATCTTAGACTTGGTCATATCGGTCAGACCAAAGTTCATAAAATGGAGAAAGATGGGCTTACGGGTCCATTGGGATCGGATCCCTATCCAACTTGTGAATCTTGCCTTCAAGGCAAAATGACTAAGTTACCCTTCGCAGGGACTTTTGAAAGAGCTGCTGAAAAACTTGGATTGATCCATACCGACGTCTGTGGCCCTTTTGAAGTGGCACAAGACGGCTTTCAGTATTTCATTACATTCACTGATGACCATACCAGGTATGGATTCGTGTACTTAATAAAACATAAGTCTGAAGCTTTTGATAAATTCAAGGAATTTAAAGCCCAAGTTGAAAATCAAACAGGTAACCATGTTAAGACTCTTCGGTCAGACCGGGGTGGTGAGTACATGAGTACCGAATTTGACGAGTTCTTAAAAGAATTAGGAATAGTGTCACAATTCACTCCTCCAGCTACTCCACAATTAAATGGTGTATCAGAAAGAAGGAACCGAACCTTGTTGGACATGGTTCGCTCCATGCTTAACTATACTGATCTACCGATTTATCTATAGGGTTACGCGCTCCTTACTGCTGCGCATATCTTGAACATATGTCCTTCCAAATCCGTTCCTAAGACTCCACATGAGATGTGGAGATGTAGGAAACCAAGTCTTAATCACATTAGGATTTGGAGATGCCCTGCTTATGTCAAGAAGACTAAAGTAGAGAAATTGGAAACTAGGTCTGTGAAAGGTCGTTTCATAGGATATCCAGGGGATTCCATGGGATATCTATTCTACTTGCACGAAGATCATAGGATCATCGTTGCTATACAAGCACACTTCCTGGAAGATCAGTTTATTCAGGAAGGAGGGGCAGGTAGAAATATTTCTTTGGAAGAAATAAAAGAAACACCAAATGAGACACCTATGCAAGATATTAGAACCCAACCTTCTGAAATACAAACACAACCTCGCAAGTCTAGTAGAATTTCTCAATTACCTGAGAGGTATGGCTATCTTCATCAAGAGGAACTGGGTGTCCATGAGATGACAGAAAGTAGTCAAGAGAATGATCCTTCTACATACGACCAAGCGATGGTAGATGTTGACTCCACCAAGTGGCAAGAAGCTATGGAAGCTGAGATAGACTCAATGCATGCTAATCAGGTCTGGACTTTAGTAGATCGTCCTAAAGTCATAGTGCCTATTGGAAACAAATGGATCTATAGAAGAAAGACTGATGGAGATGACAAGGTTGATACCTATAAGGCCAGGCTTGTGGCAAAGGGTTATTCCCAAATAGAAGGAATCGATTACTTCGAGACCTTCTCGCCTGTAGCTATGATTAAGTCTATTCGCATGATGCTTGCCATAGCAACCCACTTAGATTATGAAATATGGCAAATGGATGTGAAAACGGCATTCCTAAATGGATTCCTTGAGGAGGAGATTTACATGGAACAACCTAAGGGATTCATATCTCAAACCAATATTCATAAAGTATGCAAACTTCAGCGTGCCATTTATGGACTGAAGCAAGCTTCACGGAGTTGGAATCTTCGTTTTAACGAGACAGTCAAAGAGTTTGATTTTGTCCAAAACGAAGAGGAGCCCTGTATTTACAAGAAGGTTAGTGGGAGAAAAATTGCGTTCTTAATACTATATGTAGATGACATTATACTTATAGGAAATGACGTAGGAATTCTCAGTTCTGTAAAAGCTTGGCTTTCTAAAGAGTTCTCAATGAAAGACTTGGGAGAAGCTACCTATATTCTGGGTATTCGTCTCTACCGGGATAGAGCGAAAAGAATGTTAGGTCTTTCCCAAGCCCTCTATATAGAAAAGATCCTGAAGCGATTTAGGATGGAAGATTCTAAAAGAGGGTTCCTTCCTATGCAACATGGTGCAAAACTTTCCTTAGAGATGTGTCCTCAAAGTGAGGAATACAGAAAGGAAATGAGTAAGGTGCCCTATGCTTCGGCAGTAGGTAGCCTCATGTACGCTATGATTTGCACTAGACCGGACATTGCCTATGCTGTGAGCGTAGTAAGTCGGTTTCACCAAATCAGGCAGAACATTGGATCGTCAGAAAGAACATTCTTAAGTACCTAAGGAGGACTAAAGACTTGGTTCTTACATACGAAGGAGAAATTAGAGTGATGGGCTATACTGCACCTGCATTTTCGGGGGACATAGATGCTCAGATGTCCACATCAGGGTATATCTTCACTCTGAATGGTGGGGCAGTTTCTTGGAGAAGTGCCAAGCAAAGTTCGACTGCTATCTCTACATGTCAAGCCGAATATCAAGCAGCCACGGAGGCTTCTAACGAAGCTTTTTAGATTAAGAAGTTCGCTGAGGAACTTTAAGTGGTTCCTAATGCGGAGAAGCCCGTGACGCTGTTTTGTGACAACGACGGAGCTGTTGCACAGGCTAAGGAGCCTAGGGCTCACCACAATACCAAACATATTGCGAGAAGATATCATTTTGTGAGAGAAATGGTTCAGGAAGGAAATGTTATACTGCAGAGAGTAGACACAGCAAATAACGTTGCTGATCCGCTTACCAAGCCACTATCTCAGAAGGTCTTAGAGAGACATCTGGAGAGTATGGGTATTAGATACCATAGTTTGTGGCATTGAGTGCAAGTAGGAGATTGTTAGGGATATGCCCTCGAATTCCACTCAGAGGATGAGAGAGTGAGAGTATTTGTATTGTAATTATGAATATTTAATAAGGCAATAATTATTTCTATATTATTGTATATCACTGGCATTGTGATTTGGTATATAGAATAATAGTCCTTGCATTTGAGAGCAAACATTCTACTTCTTATGGAGATAAGGAGATAGGCACTGGAAGTGTTTAGAGCTCGAATGCTTAACTCGTTCGCAAGTCGATAAAACTTAACTGGGCAATAAGTTTAGACAAGACTTGTATAACGTGTACTTTGATATGTAGAGTGACGGTCTTCACTAAGAGTTAGTGGGAGCACACGTTATAGGTATGCTAATGAGATTAGTGTACTCGAACACGACTCACCTCGATTCGGTCACATGTATATCACTCAAGGTTTGTCAATGATTGGATCGAAAGGTTGTGATAGGTATACGTGGACCTTTGACTTGAGGTTTCAGTAGGAGATGTGCTTGTGACATTGAGTCAGTCATTAGAGTAGTTCGATCCAATCGCCGGTGGGTGGGGTCAACCTCGAAATGTAACTTAATGGGCAAGTAACAGTCTCTACTGAATACCAAGATAGAATTCTTTCTCCTGTAAGTGAGCAGGTAAATGTCCTATGCGGTTAATAGGAAATGAGATTATAAGTCTTTGGCCAAAGCATTTAGAGCTAGTTGTATTTGATACACGAGAGCTCGATGATCTCAGTTTGCATTAACAGAAAGCATAGAGTCAAGTTACAGTAGGGTTTGACTTTACCGTGACCCTAATACTTGACCGGGACATATAATTGAAGGGTTTATACGTATACTGTATTCACGACATAATAGTTTTGGAATGATCCGATCATTCGTTCTTAGTTGGGTTACGGTACGAAGCACTAGACTGGCTAAGTGTTACTCGTACTCCTTGGTTCCTCCCATTGCCGACTAAGACGGACCTACGGAGTCGCGCACAAGGATATTTGATGGATAAATATATATTTATTATCTCTTCATTAATATTGGATATTAGATATCTAATTTGATTTATTTGATAAATCATGCAGTCTAGTGAATTGAAATTAATCACTGGGTAATTAATTTAATTCATAAATAATTATTTCTTGGAAATATATTATTATAACATGAGAATTTTGATCTTTAGTATCTTTTTCAATCATGTTATAAAATCATACCATAACTCACCACAAAGGAGTTGAAGTTTCAGCCGTGAGTGACTTAATAGGAGGGAGAAAATTTTTCTTTCAATTTCTTGTTCATCTTTGAGAGAAAGAAAAGGAAGAAGAGAAGAGAAGAAAAATACCGTATTAATTCCTAGCCGTGTTCTTTGAGAACGAATTGATATTTTATTTTTCCGATGAATATCCGACGCGTGATAACGTAGAGATATTCGACATTTTCAGTGTTGGATCATTCAACAAGCTACAACGAATTAGATTCGTGTTCGTGTCGGTAATCGAGAAAAGACTTGCTCGGGTTTTTTCTTCGAAGATTATATTATCAAAGGACTACGAGGGTAAGTATTCTTGGATTTTCTTCCTCGTTATTTATATTCATTTATATGATGCTTGATCGGTCCATTTTTGGGGTTTGGTTTTATCCGGTTGGACCGGTTTATTTTCCGCTGCGTAATTCGATTTTAATCACCGAATCCCAACAGTAACGTCACATGTACTGTTTTTCAAATTTCTTTGATTGACGAACTAATCAGGGGGAGATGTAAACTTGAGGGGATCTTACATCCACGTCGCAAGTTACACTCTTTTTCTTAACCAATGGTTCTTTTTTTTCCCACTGGGGTTTTATCACTTGGAAAGATTTTTAACGAGGTAACTAAACGTTCAGCTCATTGATCGATGGATTGATCACCTTCATGATCGACGAAATGATCAATAGAGGTTTTGGATTGATGAAATTAGCATAACCTATATGTCTAGACGTTGTACTATTTTTCCTACGATCAGGACTTTTTTCTATGTGGTTTTTGCTTGACGAGATTTTAACGAGGCAACTTGACATGCGTTGAAGACTCGGCACAAGGGGGAGTGTTAAAGTAAATACATATGTGTGTGCTCTAGTCTACAAGTTAATGGGCTTCTCCTAGTTAGTGCATGACTAGGCGTGTTAGAATGTTGCAGAATATGTAATCTCTTCCTATCTAAAGGGATCTCATCAATGAGAATAAATTTATCTTCTCCCCTAATTGTTGCCTTATATGATTTTACTACAACACTCTCCTGATTTTTTTTTTATTTTTTTTCGTTCACCTTTTCCTTTTTTCCTTTATATTTTTCAATAACTCCAATCCTCAATTTTATATTATATAATCATTATATTATTTTAATGGTTCAATAAATTTTTTGTGCTGTTTTTTCTCCTTCTTTTGTAAATATAGTTAAAATTAAATATATTATTTATAATTTTGTATAATTATTAGAAAATTAGTAGTTTATTAAAATCATCACATTTTTGGTATTTTCATCTCATTCCCTTTTTTGCGTATAAATTTATATACCCTTTGTCCATGATAACTTGCTCATTGTATTTTGCACGATCTTCAAGAATCCTGTTTGACCATCCAAGAATCATATTTTACCATTAATGTAGTCAATTACATATAACTAAAAATTATGAAAAGATAATATTTTAGAAGTATATGTTACGATGAATCTAACAAGACCATATATCATAATATTATGACCAATACATCAATGGGATTTAATAATCAAAATTATTCAATTTTGACTAAATGAATAGTGAGTGTGCAAATATCACGGAGGGATTAAAATTTTCTTCCTATTATTACTTTTCAGTTATTAAATTTGTAAATTTAAAATAAAAATTATTAAATAAATGAAGGTACAAATCTTTTTAAAAAATAGAAAAAGATATGGGAACATATGAGACCTATGAAAAAATAAGTTTACAAAGTTCATGAATTTTGAAAATTTGTAGTAATAAGAAGAAAGTTTGATAATGTGCTGCATTAGGAATAAAAAGAAAAGGCTTAAAGATTATTATGGATAAAAGATACTCTTAGACACATTACTCAAATTTATCACTTAGATAATATTATAAAAAAACTCTTAAACACGTTAATATTCACTCTACATTTGTTTTGTTATCGAGTTAGTGTGTAACCCATTGAATTTATAATCATTTACTATAATAAATAAGACAAAAAAATGTCATAGTGTAATGAAAGTATAAATAAGAATAAATATCATTTTACATTAAAATGTGCATAATAAATAAGACAAAAAATGTCATAGTTTTATGAAAGTAAATAAGAATAAATTATATAGAGTTGATCAAGTATAATATAAGTTGGAAAAAAATAAAAAAAATTCTTGCTCGTTCCAGCAACTATTTATTATAAAATAGATAAAATATTTTTCAAAAAAAGAATAAAATAATTTGTTTAGTAAGTTGTATCAAAATTAAGACCACTTCAAACTAACGAATATGATACAGTTAATAATTACACATAATTTAAAATAATTGCATCATTACCTACAGTTATACATTATTTTAAATTATAATGGCAAATTCAAGTGGTGAAATTAAATATTAGTAAAATTCCATTGCTATTATTATATGAAGATGATAGGTTGACCACTAAGTATACAGAATACAGCTTGGAAAGTGTTTAAGCAACAAGCTGTGCGTTTTACAAATTAGAGTGCGCAGCGAAAGTCTTGTTAAAGATAGTTTGCAGTGTATACTTAAAAATAATCACAGTAATGAAAACAATAAGTTGCAGAAGGTAAATAACACAAGATTTAAAGTGGTTCGAGGTAAACCCCTCTACGTCCACTGGTCCTCCACACAGGAGTAAAACGTTTTATTATAAACACTGCGTACACAACTACGTGTCTATAGTCAAACCTATCCTCGTATCGTTCACACAAATTGATACAAAGACTGCAGCTTTCAACCGTTCACACAGGTTGGTCAAAGCTACCTCTTGATTTGCTTCTTCACACACAGTTCCAAAGCTTCGTCTTATTCGTCCCACACAGGTCGGAATAACTTCTTTAGTTCACACAGAACTAGGTTTTTACTCAAGGTAAAAATAAGGTAATCAGGTAAGAACAACAGCTTGAATATGAAGTTCTTGAGCTGATGATGGCTGTTCTTGATTGACTGAGTATATTTCTTCTTCTCAGATGTGAATGATACTTGGAAGAAATATACTTTGCTCTTGTAAGCTTGATATGATGATAATAGATATTCAGTCTTTTGATAGTTTGAGTATCGCTTGTAAGCTTGTATGTATTCTTGTATTCTGATCTTCAAACTCCAGGGTATAAATAGCTTTCTGAATAGATCCGTTGGGAATAGATCCGTTGAGCCAATAGTCTGTTCCAACGTGTTGATGGACAAGATCTGGTTTTTGCTCCTTGATTGAAGATCTCTGTCTGATGATATTTAAATACTTTATCCCTTTAGTATTTAAATACTTCTTTTCAAACGGGTCTTTGACTTTACTGAGTAAAGTAGATTTCATTCCAACGGTCTTCAGTTCTGTTGGATAAGTGTTTGAATATCTTTACACTTTACAGCTGGATCGCTGTATCCAATAAGTTGATTGACTAACGCTGTATGGAATGATGATGTATGAATGATTCAGGACATCTTCCATACTTGGTGTCATATCGCTTTGAGCTTCTTGCTGTATGATAGGCAATTATCCTTTTGTGGTATGATGAGGCAACGCAGGATGCAAGATAAATTGTACAGCGATATGAACAACTTCGTAACAGCTATTTGCTGTATGATGGCTTGCTGTTTGGAACCACTTGCTGTATGAAGCTTGCTGTTTGGTAATTATCAAAACAACATTGTTTTTCCCAATAATTTCCCCCTTTTTGATAATACCAAAGTTTCTTGACGATACCAAAACCATGATGTCAAAAACCTCTTAAGCAACTTTGATTGGAGAGGCTTTCTTCGTGGGCTTCTGTCGAATGTTCTGGTCTTCACCACTTAGTCTAAAAGTATGAACTGCTCGCAGGCAAGTTCTAAAATGATAATATCTAACAGGAAAGTGTATTTACAACTTAAACTTATGATTGGCGCGCAGGCACAATCTTACAGTGTAATCTAGTTGAATACAAATTAACCTATGGACTGTTCGCAGACAAGTTCTTACAGCTTACTATACAAGTTTCATACTTGTTTATTGCAGCAAATAAACTCATTTCGTAATCACATAGTAACACAGTAGATTACGAATTGTAATCTTTCAAGACAAAAAATATTTTATTGATGAAGAGCGAAGATTGCAAGTTTGGGAAAAGTGAGGATACAAAATTTTTGCTGTTTCAAAAATAAAATACAGGAAGGATCCTACAAGCTAACTCCTATAGTCAGCATGTTTCCAAGGCCTTCTTGGATCATTCTTGGTTCCTTTCCACCAGTTTTGCAAGGCATCTCTGTTTCTATTTAAGTAGATGGCTTGTCCTTCATAAGATTTATCGAACACAAGGATCCAATCTTCCGGATGGGTAACCAGATCTCATTTTCTGTGTTTGGATTTTAACTGCATCTGTAGGGGGAGCGTTCCTTCATCCAGCCTCTTCTTGAATTACTCGGCAGCTTCCTTTAGCATTTTACAGCTGTTGAATATGGAGGATTCCCTGATAAGAACTACAAAGTATCTTAACAGTTCGTTTTTCCTCCAATCCTTTATCTCATCTACTGTAGGCTGTCGGTTGGTCGGGAGATTTATTGCTGATGGTTTCTGTACAAGGTTTTTCCACGGAATGTTAGGATCGTGGAATACAGGGTGAGCACCCTGTATCCTAACAGTGTGAGCAGGAGATGACAATCGGGAAATTACAGCAGTAATGCTGTCTTCTATTGCAGCTTCAAGCTCCTTTTCATGCTCCAGTCGCAATCTGTTTGCAGCTTCTCTAGCCTCTTCCCCCTTTTGGGCTAAGGTACGAGACTTTTTCATCTAAGCGCTCCAGGATTTTCATGGCATTATCCTGTTTGGTCTCGAAGCTTGAAAATATTTCTACAAGGGAGTTAAGCACCTGCGATATATCTTGTATCTTTTTATCATGACCTCGGAGCTGGGAGCCGGTTTCAACATGGGCTGATGCAGTTTTGGCCTCAGAAATGTGAAGCTTGGCTTGTTCCTCTAAGAGGATCTGCTCCTGGCGCTGTTGGAGTTGGTTGAGAGCTTGCCTTAGGACGGTGGGCACAATGCGAAAGGCTTCTTCTACTTTGGAAATTTCTCTTCTTACGCCCGTCATTTCATCAATGGTAGTCTCATGCAACCAATTGATCTCCTTTCCAACAGTATACAGTGCATTCACAGCATACTTTATAAAGACAGTTTGGAGACCCCGAGAACATGGAGTTGCTCATGTCTGGATGGAGAGCTAGGCTTTTCTTCTTCAGATCGATTGATCTGTCTGACGACCACATGAGTGCGTGGTCGTTGTGGTTGATCCTCAGGTAAGAAACCGTCGTCGGATTCCACTCCAATGGGTGAAGGTGCAGTGGCAGCAGGGGTTGTCTCAGCTTGCGGCTGTTTGGATTGATCCGCGACAGAGGTAACTGTTTCTTCCTGTTCCGAAAAAGGGTTCTGAAGACATTGGTACAGGAAGGACTAATTCCTCCTGTTGTCTCTCAGCTTCTGCCTGCTCCGGAAGAGGGACTGATTCCTCTTGCGGGATGGCGCGGGCTTGGTCGTTGGCGGCAGGCTCGGGTGCCTATTGTGAGACTGTTTGTTGCTCCGCGACATGAGGGACTGATTCCTCACTGTCTTGAACAGTTTCTTGCTGTGTGAAAGGGGACTGATGATGACTGATGGTGACTGATGGTGACTGATGTTTGTTTGCACAGTAGCAGTTATTTCTTCCGCAGGGGTTACACCATGGGGTGTCGATACAGTGGGTTGCGCCTTTGCCTTAATTTTGGAAAGCCTTTGTAGCTTCTTTTTTGGCTTCTCACCAGCAAGGGGAGTCTTGCTGTGAGATATCTTTCTTTTTTTTGAAGTCTCCTCGCTCCCGGACTTCGGAGTTATGTCCCTTGGATCATCAGAAAGGGGCATAGTTCAGACAAATGGCCTGTTTGTAATCAGATGATCTTTGTTGAAGACGGAGGGCCTGGATCCTCCAATGTATTTTCGTGAATTTATTTTCTTTGCTTCCTTAGCTTGCGGAACACCGCACTTGGTCAGGATATTATTAAGAATCAGACCAAAAGACTTCTTCTGAGAGACATGTTTAGAGACTTCTTCCTGCAACCTTTTAAGAACAATCTGGCACCAGTTGACCTTCTGGCAGGACATGATGGCAACCATCATTCGAAATCTCAGGTTGGTGCACATCTCGAAAGCACCTGTTCTGTTTTCAATCACATGACAACAGAAATCATGTAAGTAAACTAATGGAAGGCAAAAACATTTCTTGTGGCATGAAGCATGGACATTCTCGTCCGATGCTGAACCAGTGAATAGACCCTAATACTTGGTGAGAACATCTTGAGACCCAAAAGTCTCAAGCTGCTCCATAGATAAGCCATCAGCAGGCAGCCTATACAGGTTTTGCAGTAACTCTTGGTCCACGCGGATCTCCACTCCACGGACGATGGCAGAAATTTCAGCGATGTTTCCTCCCTGTGCAAGAGAGAAGAAACAATTAGAGGCGTTGAGGTAAAATTCCTCAACAATTTGTGCATCATAGCGCTCAGGATTGTGACTTCCAAGGCAATAGAGGCCTTGTTGACGAACCCTCGAAATGATGATCTCCATGGATTCGACATCGTCTCCTTCAGCGAGAACACGCTCAACAACCACAGATCTGGCAAAGATCATTCCGTCAATGATGGTGGCGGTCTTCTTGAGAGATGGGGAGAAAGTCTGTGATGATGCCATAGTAGTTTCTTGAAGAGAAGTAAGGGAGATTCAAAGAAAATCGCAGTAAAATTTGCAGTGAAATGTAGGCTGTTTGCTCAAAGACTTGTTTAATTTGCAGAAAGCGTAAAGAGTCAAAAGGTGCAGAAACAGTCCTTTTGATTTAAAACAGGGCACATGGACTCAAATCTGTTTTGAAATAAATAAAATATTAGAATATAAGATTAATTAAATTCCATAGTATATGCTGTATCCGCGTATATACAGCATTCCCCCTTAAAAGGTACATACGGGATTCAAGTCCATACAGCAATTTCGGATTACTGCTGTATTCATGGGTCATACTGTATTTCCCCTTAATTATTGCACACGTCAGCTGTAGGATAATTCATGTCTCTTTGTTCCTAAAGTGCTGTTCGGAATGTCTGAGTGTACATATAATTAACGGTGGATACTGTATTCGTGGGTCTTATAGCATTCCCCCTCAATTGTTGAGTAAAAGCATTAAAAACTTACAGGGAGTCAGGCTGTAGCAAACCCAATTTATGTCGAATCATACAGAATCTTGCTGTGCCGAGAGGCTTGGTAAAGATGTCAGCTAACTGGATATCTGTATGAACTTTCTCCAGCCGAACATCCTTGTTCTCAACATGATTTCTAATGAAGTGATGCTTCATATGGATATGCTTAGTACGCGAGTGCAATACAGGGTTGTGTGTTATTGCAATTGCACTCGTACTGTCGCACATTATGGGTGTTTCTTTGGCTTCAATTCCATAATCTGACATCTGTTGTTGCATCCAAAGGATCTGCATACAACAACTACCAGCAGCATAGTATTCTGATTCTGCTGTTGAAAACGAGTTTGCCAATTGCTTCTTACTGAACCAAGATACAAGTTTAGGTCCAAGAAAGTGACAAGCACCGCTTGTACTCTTCTTATCTAGCTTGCAGCCTCCGAGATCCGAGTCGCTGTAGCCAACCAAATCGAATAAGCCTTCTTTAGGATACCACAGTCCTACACCGACTGTTCCTTTGACGTATTTCAGGATTCATTTGGCTGTTGTGAAGTGTGATTCTTTAGGTGCTACTTGATATCGCGCACACACTCCTACAACAAACTGGATATCGGGCCTGCTAGCTATTAGGTACAGGAGTGAGCCAATAAGCTTCCTGTAGAGTGATTGATCAACCGGCTTTCCAGCTTCATCAGCACTAATTTGCACGGAAGTGCTCATGAGATTTGACGATGATTTGGAGTTATTAATCCCAAATTTGTTGAGAAGCTCCTTGCTGTATTTTTCATGGTTGATGAATATCCATGTAGGCAACTGCTTTACCTGCAATTCTAGGAAATAACTAAGTTCTCCCATCATACTCATTTCAAATTTACTTTGCATGAGATGAGAGAACCTTTGACATAAAGCAAGGTTAGTTGAACCAAATATAATATCGTCTACAGATATCTGAACCATCAGGAGGTCATCACCTTCCTGTATTTTAAATAAGATCTTGTCCACAACACCTTTTTCGAATCCATTATCGGTTAGATATAGGGACAGGGTCTCATACCACGCTCTAGGTGCTTGCTTAAGTCCATACAGCGCTTTCCTTAGCCTGTAGACAAGGTCTCCGCCTTCTGTGTTGACAAACCCTGGTGGTTGTTCAACATAGACTTCTTCGGCAAGTTCTCCATTCAGGAATGCGCTCTTGACGTCCATTTGATAAATAATAAATCTCTTATAGGCGGAAAAGTCTAAAAATATCCTAATGGCTTCTAGTCTGGCAACAGAGGCAAAAGTTTCATCGTAGTCTATGCCTTATTCCTGTCTGTAGCCTTGTGTGACTAGACGAGATTTGTTTCTGATAATGAGTCCATTTCCATCCTTCTTGTTTCTAAATACCCATTTTGTTCCAATTACGGATTGATGCGTTGGTCTGGATACAAGATACCATACATTGTTTCTTTCGAAACCATTAAGCTCTTCTTCCATAGATGTAATCCAATGAGAATTGTCTAGAGCTTCTTTGGTGGAAACAGGTTCGGATTGAGCTAAGAATACAGTGATAGTGCACATGTTAAGTCTTCTAAGTTCAGATAGAGACTTCCATACAGGAAATGGAGATATCTCAGACTTGGGTTCTTCTTGTGCATATAGTACATTTTCTTGTGTACTCTGTATTCTCCTATGAGTAGATACACCAGCATCAATATTTCCTATGATCAACTCCTATGGGTGATCTCTCAACCATCTTCTGTCGGGTTCTAATTCAGCATCCCGTACTGTATCTTGAGTTGCTGTAGTTTCAGCTTCAGCTTGTACAACATTGGCTTCATCTACTTCTGTTCTTATAGCTGCGGGTTTGATTTCTAAGTCAACGACAGGCTCTATAGGAGCTGTAGGCTTATCAATGGTGAGTTGTTGGATATTCTGAGTGAGATCCTCTACTCCTGTAGGATCATGATGAGGTTCGTCGAACACTATATGTACTGATTCCTCAATTGTCAGCTTCCTTTTATTAAAGATCCTATAAGCTTTGCTGACAGAGGAATATCTAACAAATATTCCTTCATCAGACTTCTCATCGAAGGTTCTAAGTTGATCCTTCCCATTGTTCAAAACATAACACCTGCATCAAAAAATGTGAAAGTACGAAACTAATGGAGTTTTGTTATTTCATACCTCGTATGCTGTTTTGTTGTGGTGTTTGTTGATGATACAACGGTTTTCTGTGTAACATACTGTATTGGTGGCTTCGCCCCAGAAATGCTGTGACAACTTACTTGCGGCAATCATGGTCCTTGTTGCTTCTTTGAGCGTCCTGTTCTTTCGCTTGGCAATGCCGTTTTATTGAGGTGTGCGGGTAACTGAGTATTCGTGCTATATCCCGTTTTCCGAACAGTATTGCTCTATAAAGAGATTAGTAAATTCAGTACCTCTGTCGGAATGAATGTACACGATACTCAACCCTTTCTCATTTTGAAGCTTTTTCAGGTGCTCGAACAGCTTTGATGTTGTTTTCTTCTTCTTGCTTAGGAAGATTGTCCAAGCATACCTGGAATAATCATCAACAATAACGATAGAGTATTTCTTAACTCCCAAACTTACCGGGTCTACAGGACCGTAGAGATCCATGTGTAGCATTTCTAGAACTTTGTGAGTGGAAAGGTAGGATTTGCTCTTCAGGGTGGTCTTGATTTGCTTGCCTTTCTGACAGGGTCCACAGACGCTGTCTTTTCGGAATGACACATTAGCCAATACTCTAACCATTCCCTGTCGGAGAGCTTGTTGATCGTCTTGAAGTTGACGTGAGACAACCTCTTGTGCCATAACCAGCTTAGATCTGCAGTGCCTTTGGCAACAAAACAAGGAATTGTGGAGCTCGTAGGCATCCCGTCAGCAATATACATATTACCTGATCTGTTTCCTGCGAGCAAAACTTATTTGGTTAGGATGTTCTTGACTCTACAGTGATCTATATAGAATTTCACCGAGAAGTGTTTGTCACAGAACTGGCTAATACTAAGTATATTATACTGTAAGCCTTCAACATAAGCTACATCGGTGACTTTGAATTTTCCCACAAGCAGGGTTCCCTTCCCTCTTGTTCTTGTTGGGATTCGGTGCCTAAAACGAAGGCCCAGCGGAAGCGGTAAAATGAAAATTAATTCGATCCGAATCCCTACGAGGATCGATCGAGCTACATATATACGAATATATAAACGAAAAGCAAGAGTTGTAAGAAACTAACCCTCGAAGTCCGTTGATTAAATGGTAACCTTCTCTTGAGCTATCCCCCAAGCTTTGCTTGTTCTCTACGAATCCAATCCGCTCCAAGCCCTTGAACGACCCAATGCCGAAAGCACCGCGTCTCTACTTGCCACGCGCCGGAAAAACGACCGGAATGACAACACCCGATTAACCTCTAAGGTTACGGCTAGAATCAAGTGATGAAGCTTTTGATTGTAACACTCTAAGTGTTTTAATGTTTGATCTCTCAATATTTCTTGATGTTTCTCTAAGAACAATCAAGAGTTAATGAAGAAGAAGAAGATGACTTAGAAAAAAATGGTTTCTCTCTATCTCTCTCTATATCTCACGACTGATTACATGAATGGAGAAGTGAGGAATAGTCTTATAATGAGATTGTCTTCTCCTTCATTCTTTATTCACCTCCAACCAACCTACAACTCATCCACATGAGAAGTCACCCCACAAATCCTTGTCTATCATTTAAAAATGAAAACAAAAGACAAGATGAAGTTAGGTGGAAGGGGGAGGGCGGCCAAGATGAAAAGTCGGACGAGTTCGATTCGTTTCGGACTCCCGTGAGTCCAAACAGATAAACTCCGATTTCGTTCTGATGTATTTATATCGATTAATTAATCCAATTAATTAATCATATCAAATACATACTGACATAATTAATTTCTCCAAGAAATAATTATATTCATGAATTAAATTAATCACCCGGTAATTTATTTAATTAATTAGGCCGTAAATTAATTTATCCAATAAATCATATCCCAAATTAGATATCCAATATCTAATATTCATAATGAGAGAATTAGCTTGATTCATTCCGTCGTCAATCCTATTGCGCGACTAGGTAGGTCCGTCTCAGTCAGCAATGGCAGGAACCAAAGAGTAGTAGCACCACCTAGCCAGCCTGGCGGCCTACACTGTACCCCAACTGAGAACGAATGATTGGGATCATTCAAGAACCATTCTGTTGTGAATACCAGAATACGTATAAACCCTTCTTCAAATGTCCCGATCAAGGTATTGTAATATCCGCAATTTCGGATTTCTGGTAATTTTTTTTTTTCGGCGGAAGTCCGTTTTGGTGACTCGCTCATGACTATTCCATCATTCTGAGAATGATTAATTCTGCACTTTTCGACATCCGAGTTCGTTTCGGTGCGGCTTTGTTGAGTTCCGTGCTTTTTAGCGACTTTTCTGCGCTTGAGTTCGGTTCTTGTGAATCTCGTTCGAAACTGTCGTTTGGGGTTTCTCGTAAGTTCATTTAACATTGTTATACGTGTTGTGATCTTCGGTTTGATTATTCGTTGTCGTATCGTGATTTTCGGGCATTTGGGCCATTTTCGTAATTTCCCAAAGTTTGGGGTAATTACCTTCCGTTGTTGAATTTCGAGCCTTCGGGTGGTCGGAATTGTGTGTTCTATTATCTCTTAGATTCGTATTTGCGAGTACTTCGTAATCGTATCTTCGGTTCGTATTCAGGTTCGGGTTTCAGTGTCGTTTTGTTGAGTTCAGTGTTACTAAACGACTTTTCCAAGTATGAGTTCGGCTTTTTAAAAATCACCATAAATTCTTGGGAAATCCAAAAATTCTGGCTCTTTGCAATATTATAAAGCATCAAGTTATCTTTCCAATGGTTCAAACGGTGAGTCAATCGGAGTCCGGACGAAGGAGTTACGGTCGAAATAGCTAAGACTGCACGATGTGCCTTTTTGGTGTTGGAGTGGACTGTACTGTGTGCCGCGGCACACTTCGGCTGGGCCGCGGCACTAAGCCAGTGCTGGACAGTTTTTTTGTCCGTGGGCCGTGGCACACTTGTACTGTGCCGCGGCACACCGTGCAGAACAGCCTATTTATAGGCCTGGACGTGGATCTCTCGACCATTTTCCATTTTTCCTTCGTTTTTCGCGACCCTTCGACGAAATTTGAGGGTTTTTGATAGGGAACATCATAGAACATCACTTTTGGAAGGCTTGTGTTGATTATATCATCATCTAATCCGTGTTCTTTGTCCAAATCGAGGTATTTTGGCTTGAACCCTTGTTTTTGAAGATTTTAGGGATTTTCCTTTTGAATTCGATTCCAATCCGTTTTTGATCAATTAATTGTTGTATAAATGTTGTTTTGGGCGTGTTCTACGGATTGTATATAAGTGTTTTGAGTTCGTTGGAACCCAATCGGGATTTTTGGTTTTCTAAGGAACCTTGAACATTTAGTATCCGACTAAATGTCTCAAAGGGTCCCCTTCGATTCTTGATCGTGTTTTCCTTTGTTTTCAATTGTTATTCTCGTAGTAACTGTGTTTCCGTTGGATTTCACGGAGGATTGTAGGTGTTCGGGGTTTTTCGGGTTGTGCCGTATTCGTAGGAATATTCGGGTGCCGACTATCGAGGCAAGTATCTTATTATACGACTTGTATCTTGCGACTAGTAATCACGTATGATATTTATGATGATTTTGCTTGCCTTCGTAAATATGTTCCGTTTGAATCGGTTGTGTATTCCGCAATTTGAAGGCTTTGTGATAATAATGCTATGTTGGTATACATGTTAGGTGTTGTGCCATTTGTGCAGGATTGCGACGTACATATGAATGGTTGTACACTTGGTTGTACAATGTATTGTGTACCAAACGTGTGTTATGTTGGTTGTGTGTCATTGATTGATGATAGTTTTGTTGAGAGTATTGAGATTGTGTTATGTGCGTATGATGTACGATTTTGTGGTGATCAACGTGATTGACTAACTGTGCTCATTATTGTATGTAATGTGAATGTGAATGTGGTGTGCTGGAACGCTAAGTTCACTCGTGCGGGTTCGACGGGGCCTACGAGGATTCATGGCACAGGTCCATGGGATCAGAACTTAGTGTGTGGTGCTGAGGTCCAATCGTGCGGGTCTGACGAGGCCTACGATGATTCATGGCACAGGTCCATGGGATCAGGACACAGTACGTCCAACCGTGCGGGTTCGACGGAACCTACGGTGACACGTGACACAGGTTCACGGGGTCGGGACTGTTTGTTGTGATTGTTGTGTTTGCTCAATCCGTGTGGGTTGTTGAACCTATGGAGACTCGTGGCAAGCGATCACGGAGTCATGAGCATGATTGATTGTTGTGATTGGTTATGTCCGTGCGGGTTGTTGAACCTACGGAGACACGTGACAGGGGATCACGGTGTCACGAATCATGTCTTGTAAATCAAACTTTTTGTAAGAAAGTTTTAAGAAAAGAATGTTGGGCCGAGTCCCATGAGATTTATGGAAATGTTTTCGTACTGTAAATTGTTGAAATACAATTTTGAGATTTGGGTTAAGACCCTAAGATTTTCGAAAGGTTTTGAAATTCTAAAAATTCCTGAGGTGATAATCTTATTTTCGAATGCTTCATAGCTTATCTTTCCTTGTGAAAACCTCCCGGGGATATTTTGATAAATGATTGTTATATTTGATTCACGATTATTACTTGCTTGTTATATTTCGTATGATTTGATACTTGCACTAGTAAAACAGTAGAGTTTTACTGACCCCCGAGTAATCGAGGGGTGGATGTCTGTTTTGCGTCCAGGTACATGCAGATTCAGGGGAGCAGTCACAGGATTGGCACAAGAGGATGACGAGCTGCGATACTAATCATGAGTTGAGAGTTGTTTGATTTTTGTTGTGTTGTCAGAGTTGATTTCAGTCTTCCGCTGTATTGTATTTCGACCCCTGTGTGGGTAATGTCGTTTAAGTCAGTTTCGTTGATTGGGGTTTTGTGACCTCATCGGTTTGTGTATTCACATGTAAGTGACCATAACGGTCTGTATTATTTTATTGTTTGACCCTGGTAGGGCAAGCATTTGGTTGTTTATGGATGTTTAGCCTCGTAGATCCTTGTGGAAAGGGTCTACGGCGTGTAATATTCCCATATGATTTTGGGGGTGTTACATTTATGGTATCAGAGATTTAGGTTGCGGAAACCTAGGCCGTCGGGTCGAGTCAAGTCGTGATTTGTCGAGTAATGTGTTGTCTTGTCGTTCGGGTCGTCAGTGACAAATTGAGTTGTGCGTAGTCACAACGTGTCGGTTATGTTGTCGGACGAGATTAGTATCGTGGGCGACTGTCACCTCCGTGCGACCTGTGGATGTAAGTCTCCTCCTTTATGCGTAATACCTGTGTATCTCGATTTTATCTTAGTGAGTTAATTGCGGTGCATGATTTTGTTTACACAGCATTGTGTGATGTAGTTGTGTTTAATACTTGTGGCACATGGTATGAGTATAGCTGAGCGTATTGTTGTTTTACTTTTGAACCACCGTGTGGGGTGGTATGGTGTGAAGGTTATAAACCTTGATGGGTTCTGTGAAGATATCAACGGTAGAGTTTGTGAGAAACTCCGATGAATGATCTTGCTGTGCGTTTAAACTTGAGACCACGAGATGCATTTGATTGAATTGGCGACCGTGGTTGCCATTTGAGTATGTGGTTTTAAATTATCGCTTTTGGAATGTTGTAATTTTTGTCCAGTTTGAGAATATCTTCGGTAGGACTTTACTGTTTGAGAATTTTGTAGAAATCGATTTTTGGAAAATATTTTGGTGGTGCGGTCAAACCACGGTTTATGTGGATTTTTTTGAAAATTTGTTAAACTTTGACAAATGGGCCGTGTATTTTCAAATGACACAATCAGACGGTATTTGAAAAATGTGTTTTGAAGTACTTCGGACATTGTAAAATATTACCGTCGTCTTGGTTATGAACTAAAGGATTTTGAAAATCTTTTTTTTTTTATTTTGCAGAACAATTTTTGGTTTTCGGAATTTTGAACTTCATATGTCCACGTGTTGGGGTAAGTGGTTGTGATAAGTTTGTGGTGTTGTTGTGCTCGCCGGAGAATGTTTCAGTGTTTTCTAAATGTTGAGATACATGGTTTTGATTGGACGATCGGGGTATTAAAAGTGTTTTCAAAAATTTCATTTCACCAAATTTTTCAAACTTGAGAATTTTAAAAATTTATCATCTGAATAATACCCCGGAAATATTTTATTTTATTTTTTTTGCTGTGAGTGTTTGATCCCTACGATACGTGTGTGGTTTTGACTGTGTTTGGTTGGGTAAAATCCAAACACCTCTGTTGATGTGACTGTGCGAATTATTTTTGAATGAAGTTCTTAAATTATAGTGTTAGTTCATGCACATGTGTGATGACTTGGAGTTGATGCTTTATCGTGCTGCTATTATCGTCCTGTGTGGACGTTGTGACGTTTGTATGGTTGTGTTATTCTGGTTGGTCGCCCGTTCAGTATGCCGAGAGGTCGTGGCCGAGGACGTGGTCGTAGTCGTGGTCGTGATCAAGAGCGTGAGAGGGCGACTCCGTCCTTGCCGAGTACCGATCAGCTCAGTACAGATCAGGGGCATTCGACTAGCGTTAATGTTGATGTTGGCGCCGCCACCATCCTTCGTCAGGTAGTTGATAAGTTAGTGCAGATGAATCAGGCCGTACATCGGAATGAGAATCCAGATGGGGATAACGGGGCTAGTAAGTTGTTACGAGATGTGATGAGGATGCAGCCGCCCCGTTTTGTGGGTTCATCTGACTCGTTAGGTTGGGAAGGCTGGCTCTTCCAGTTGGACAGAACATTTGATGCTGTAGCTTGTCCGGATGAGAAGAGGGTACCCATTGCTCAGTACTTGCTTGACAAAGAAGCTGCAGACTGGTGGCAGGCTGTAGTGCCTGCAGATCGCACACCTACATGGGCTGAGTTTAAGACCGCTATGGAGGCAGAGTATTGCCCATTGCCTATTCGTGAACGCAGGATCGTTGAGTTTTTCTCAGCTACGCCCCAGGATGTGTCAATATCCCAGTCCATAGTCGATTTTAATCGACAGCTGGCTTATGTTCGTGATCAAGTGAGAAGTGAAGCGGACAAGGTCCGATACTTCAATATGCGCATGAAACCCCATATCCGTGAGAGTATGGCTCCGTTCATGTGTACCACCCTGAAGGAATATCAGGACCGAGCTTTAGCCATTGACATGGTCGTTTCTGTGACGGAATCTGGTTCAGAGAGTAAGAGACAGAAGACCTCGAGTAACTTTTCAAGAGGCCAGAGAAGTGAGATCTGTGAGCTTGTTGCTTCGCAGTTTCCTTCTGGGAGCACTCCTCGTTCGTTTGATCAGTCTAAGAATCCTACTCACGAGCCGAGTAAGACAAGCGGCGTGAAGTTATGTTTCAATTGTAGCCGTGTAGGCCATACTCGGAAGAATTGTCGCTCGCCGCAAGTTAACTGTTTCAAATGTGGACATGTGGGACATCACGCAGCACACTGCGAGACCGTCGTTGAGATGTTCGGGAGCCGAGATCCCGCCCCTACGCGTGGAGAGCTCAGTGGTGCCCAGTAGCGTAGTTGCATGTTGTATTTGTGTTATAATTCGAGTAGAGATTGGTATTTGTTGCGTGAACTTTGTGGTTTTGTTTGTATTCTACCCTGATGTTTTATTTTAAGTTTCGGGACGAAACTTATTTTTTGTGTGATAGAATGTAATACCCGGTACCCTCGTTTTCTGTTATCTTGAGATGTTTGTGTTTTGACGTCGGACATTTCTTGTTGATGAGAATCGGAATGATTTCTATCGTAATACTCTATTTGTTTCTACCGCATAGTCGTTGTGGTCGGGTGCGACTTGTTGTCGCGTGCGTTTCTTTGATTAAATGTGTGCATGTGATGCATCGTTAATTGCTCTTATTGTTTTGAATCATTGCCAGTGGCGTTGTTATGGTCGTCGTGGGGCGTGTTTTCACGCTGTATGTTCTTTCGCGTTGCTTGTAACGTTTCGCCGTTGGGCGTGAATTTTTTTCGGTTCTTGTGTATCTCGTTGAGTTTTCCTAGTGGGATATTGCTTCTCCCTACTTGATTTAAGTTTCGGGACGAAACTTCTTTTAAGGAGGGTAGAATGTAATATCCGCAATTTCGGATTTCTGGTAATTTTCTTTTTTTTTGGAAGAAGTCCGTTTTGGTGACTCGCTCATGACCGTTCCATCATTCTGAGAATGATTAATTCTGCACTTTTCGACATCCGAGTTCGTTTCGGTGCTGCTTTGTTGAGTTCCGTGCTTTTTAACGACTTTTCCGCGCTTGAGTTCGGTTCTTGCGAATCTCGTTCGAAACTGTCGTTTGGGGTTTCTCGTAAGTTCATTTAACGTTGTTATACGTGTTGTGAGCTTCGGTTTGATTATTCGTTGTCGTATCGTGATTTCCGGGCATTTGGGCCATTTTCGTAATTTCCCAAAGTTTGGGGTAATTACATTCCGTTGTCGAATTTCGAGCCTTCGGGTGGTCGGAATCGTGTGTTCTATTAGCTCTTAGATTCGTCTTTGCGAGTACTTCGTAATCGTATCTTCGGTTCGTATTCAGGTTCGGGTTTCGGTGTCGTTTTGTTGAGTTCAGTGTTACTAAACGACTTTTCCAAGTATGAGTTCGGCTTTGTAAAAATCACCATAAATTCTTGGGAACTCCAAAAATTCTGAATCTCTGCAATATTATAAAGCATCAAGTTAGCTTTCCAATGGTTCAAACGGTGAGTCAATCGGAGTCCGGACGAAGGAGTTACGGTCAAAATAGCTAAGACTGCACGATGTGCCTTTTTGGTGTTGGAGTGGACTGTACCGTGTGCCGCGGCACACTTCGGCTGGGCCGCGGCACTAAGCCAGTGCTGGGCAGTTTTTTTGTCCGTGGGCCGCGGCACACTTGTCCTGTGCCGCGGCACACCGTGCAGAACAGCCTATTTATAGGCCTGGACGTGGATCTCTCGACCATTTTCCATTTTTCCTTCGTTTTTCGCGACCCTTCGACGGAATTTGAGGGTTTTTGATAGGGAACATCATAGAACATCATTTTTGGAAGGCTTGTGTTGATTATATCATCATCTAATCCATGTTCTTTGTCCAAATCGAGGTATTTTGGCTCGAACCCTTGTTTTTGAAGATTTTAGGGATTTTCCTTTTGATTTCGATTCCAATCCGTTTTTGATCAATTAATTGTTGTATAAATATTGTTTTGGGCGTGTTCTACGGATTGTATATCCGTGTTTCGAGTTCGTTGGAACCCAATCAGGATTTTTGGTTTTCTAAGGAACTTTGAACATTTAGTATCCGATTAAATGTCTCAAAGGGTCCCCTTCGATTCTTGATCGTGTTTTCCTTTGTTTTCAATTGTTATTCTCGTAGTAACTGTGTTTCCGTTGGATTTCACGGAGGATTGTAGGTGTTCGGGGTTTTCCGGGTTGTGCCGTATTCGTAGGAATATTCGGGTGCCGACTATCGAGGCAAGTATCTTATTATACGACTTGTATCTTGCGACTAGTAATCACGTATGATATTTATGATGATTTTGCTTGCCTTCGTAAATATGTTCCGTTTGAATCGGTTGTGTATTCCGCAATTTGAAGGCTTTGTGATAATAATGCTATGTTGGTATACATGTTAGGTGTTGTGCCATTTGTGCAGGATTGCGATGTACATATGGATGGTTGTACACTTGGTTGTGCAATTTATTGTGTACCAAACGTGTGTTATGTTGGTTGTGTGTCGTTTATTGATGATAGTTTTGTTGAGAGTATTGAGATTGTGTTATGTGCGTATGATGTACGATTTTGTGGTGATCAACGTGATTGACTAACTGTGCTCATTATTGTATGTAATGTGAATGTGAATGTTGTGTGCTGGAACGCTAAGTTCACTCGTGCGGGTTCGACGGGGCCTACGAGGATTCATGGCACAGGTCCATGGGATCAGAACTTAGTGTGTGGTGCTGAGGTCCAATCGTGCGGGTCTGACGAGGCCTACGATGATTCATGGCACAGGTCCATGGGATCAGGACACAGTACGTCCAACCGTGCGGGTTCGACGGAACCTACGGTGACACGTGACACCGGTTCACGGGGTCGGGACTGTTTGTTGTGATTGTTGTGTTTGCTCAATCCGTGTGGGTTGTTGAACCTATGGAGACTCGTGGCAAGCGATCACGGAGTCATGAGCATGATTGATTGTTGTGATTGGTTAAGTCCGTGCGGGTTGTTGAACCTACGGAGACACGTGATAGGGGATCACGGTGTCACGAATCATGTCTTGTAAATCAAACTTTTTGTAAGAAAGTTTTAAGAAAAGAATGTTGGGCCGAGTCCCATGAGATTTATGGAAATGTTTTCGTACTGTAAATTGTTGAAATAGAATTTTGAGATTTGGGTTAAGACCCTAAGATTTTCGAAAGGTTTTGAAATTCTAAAAATTCCTGAGGTGATAATCTTATTTTCGAATGCTTCATAGCTTATCTTTCCTTGTGAAAACCTCCCGGGGATATTTTGATAATTGATTGTTATATTTGATTCACGATTATTACTTGCTTGTTATATTTCGTATGATTTGATACTTGCACTAGTAAAACAGTAGAGTTTTACTAACCCCGTGTCGGGGTGGATGTCTGTTTTGCGTCCAGGTACATGCAGATTCAGGGGAGCAGTCACAGGATTGGCACAAGAGGATGACGAGCTGCGATACTAATCATGAGTTGAGAGTTGTTTGATTTTTGTTGTGTTGTCAGAGTTGATTTCAGTCTTCCGCTGTATTGTATTTCGACCCCTGTGTGGGTAATGTCGTTTAAGTCAGTTTCGTTGATTGGGGTGTTGTGACCTCATCGGTTTGTGTATTCACATGTAAGTGACCATAACGGTCTGTATTATTTTATTGTTTGACCCTGGTAGGGCAAGCATTTGGTTGTTTATGGATGTTTAGCCTCGTAGATCCTTGTGGAAAGGGTCTACGGCGTGTAATATTCCCATATGATTTTGGGGGTGTTACATTTATGGTATCAGAGATTTAGGTTGCGGAAACCTAGGCCGTCGGGTCGAGTCAAGTCGTGATTTGTCGAGTAATGTGTTGTCTTGTCGTTCGGGTCGTCAGTGACAAATTGAGTTGTGCGTAGTCACAACGTGTCGGTTATGTTGTCGGAAGAGATTAGTATCGTGGGCGACTGTCACCTCCGTGCGACCTGTGGATGTAAGTCTCCTCCTTTATGCGTAATACCTATGTATCTCGATTTTATCTTAGTGAGTTAATTGCGGTGCATGATTTTGTTTACACAGCATTGTGTGATGTAGTTGTGTTTAATACTTGTGGCACATGGTATGAGTATAGCTGAGCGTATTGTTGTTTTACTTTTGAACCACCGTGTGGGGTGGTATGGTGTGAAGGTTGTAAACCTTGATGGGTTCTGTGAAGATATCAACGGTAGAGTTTGTGAGAAACTCCGATGAATGATCTTGCTGTGCGTTTAAACTTGAGACCACGAGATGCATTTGATTGAATTGGCGACCGTGGTTGCCATTTGAGTATGTGGTTTTAAATTCGACTGTTTTTGGAATGTTGTAATTTTTGTCCAGTTTGAGAATATCTTCTGTAGGACTTTACTGTTTGAGAATTTTGTAGAAATCGATTTTGGAAAATATTTTGGTGGTGCGGTCAAACCACGGTTTATGTAGATTTTTTTTTTAAAATTTGTTAAACTTTGACAAATGGGCCATGTATTTTCAAATGACACAATCAGACGGTATTTGAAAAATGTGTTTTGAAGTACTTCGGACATTGTAAAATATTACTGTCGTCTTGGTTATGAACTAAAGGATTTTGAAAATCTTTTTTTTTTTTTTTATTTTGCAGAACAATTTTTGGTTTTCGGAATTTTAAACTTCATATGTCCATGTGTTGGGGTAAGTGGTTGTGATAAGTTTGTGGTGTTGTTGTGCTCTCCGGAGAATGTTTCAGTGTTTTCTAAATGTTGAGATACATGGTTTTGATTGGACGATCGGGGTATTAAAAGTGTTTTCAAAAATTTCATTTCACCAAATTTTTCAAACTTGAGAATTTTAAAAATTTATCATTTGAATAATACCCCGGAAATATTTTATTTTATTTTTTTTTGCTGTGAGTGTTTGATCCCTACGATACGTGTGTGGTTTTGACTGTGTTTGGTTGGGTAAAATCCAAACACCTCTGTTGATGTGACTGTGCGAATTATTTTTGAATGAAGTTCTTAAATTATAGTGTTAGTTCATGCACATGTGTGATGACTTGGAGTTGATGCTTTATCGTGCTGCTATTATCGTCCTATGTGGACGTTGTGACGTTTGTATGGTTGTGTTATTCTGTTTGGTCGCCCGTTCAGTATGCCGAGAGGTCGTGGCCGAGGACGTGGTCGTAGTCGTGGTCGTGATCAAGAGCGTGAGAGGGCGACTCCCTCCTTGCCGAGTACCGATCAGCTCAGTACAGATCAGGGACATTCGACTAGCGTTAATGTTGACGTTGGCGCCGCCACCATCCTTCGTCAGGTGGTTGATAAGTTAGTGCAGATGAATCAAGTCGTACATCGGAATGAGAATTCAGATGGGGATAACGGGGCTAGTAAGTTGTTACGAGATGTGATGAGGATGCAGCCGCCCCGTTTTGTGGGTTCATCTGACTCGTTAGGTTGGGAGGGCTCGCTCTTCCAGTTGGACAGAACATTTGATGCTGTAGCTTGTCCGGATGAGAAGAGGGTACCCATTGCTCAGTACTTGCTTGACAAAGAAGCTGCAGACTGGTGGCAGACTGTAGTGCATGCAGATCGCACACCTACATGGGCTGAGTTTAAGACCGCTATGGAGGCAGAGTATTGCCCGTTGCCTATTCGTGAATGCAGGATCGTTGAGTTTTTCTCAGCTACGCCCCAGGATGTGTCAATATCCCAGGCCATAGTCGATTTTAATCGACAGCTGGCTTATGTTCGTGATCAAGTGAGAAGTGAAGCGGACAAGGTCCGATACTTCAATATGCGCATGAAACCCCATATCTGTGAGAGTATGGCTCCGTTCATGTGTACCACCCTGAAGGAATATCAGGACCGAGCTTTAGCCATTGAGATGGCCGTTTCTGTGACGGAATCTGGTTCAGAGAGTAAGAGACAGAAGACCTCGAGCAACTTTTCAAGAGGCCAGAGAAGTGAGATCCGTGAGCTTGTTGCTTCGCAGTTTCCTTCTGGGAGCACTCCTCGTTCGTTTGATCAGTCTAAGAATCCTACTCACGAGCCGAGTAAGACAAGCGGCGTGAAGTTATGTTTCAATTGTAGCCGTGTAGGCCATACTCGGAAGAATTGTCGCTCGCCGCAAGTTAACTGTTTCAAATGTGGACATGTGGGACATCAGGCGGCACACTGCGAGACCGTCGTTGAGATGTTCGGGAGACGAGATCCCGCCCCTACGCGTGGAGAGCTCAGTGGTGCCCAGTAGCGTAGTTGCATGTTGTATTTGTGTTATAATTCGAGTAGAGATTGGTATTTGTTGCGTAAACTTTGTGGTTTTGTTTGTATTCTACCCTGATGTTTTATTTTAAGTTTCGGGACGAAACTTATTTTTTGTGTGATAGAATGTAATACCCGGTACGCTCGTTTTCTGTTATCTTGAGATGTTTGTGTTTTGACGTCGGACATTTCTTGTTGATGAGAATCGGAATGATTTCTATCGTAATACTCTATTTGTTTCTACCGCATAGTCGTTGTGGTCGGGTGCGACTTGTTGTCGCGTGCGTTTCTTTGATTAAATGTGTGCATGTGATGCATCGTTAAGTGCTCGTTATTGTTTTGAATCATTGCCAGTGGCGTTGTTATGGTCGTCGTGGGGCGTGTTTTCACGATGTATGTTCTTTCGCGTTGCTTGTAACGTTTCGCCGTTGGGCGTGATTTTTTTTCGGTTCTTGTGTATCTCGTTGAGTTTTCCTAGTGGGATATTGCTTCTCCCTACTTGATTTAAGTTTCGGGACGAAACTTCTTTTAAGGAGGGTAGAATGTAATATCCGCAATTTCGGATTTCTGGTAATTTTCTTTTTTCGGAAGAAGTCCGTTTTGGTGACTCGCTCATGACCGTTCCATCATTCTGAGAATGATTAATTCTGCACTTTTCGACATCCGAGTTCGTTTCGGTGCTGCTTTGTTGAGTTCCGTGCTTTTTAGCGACTTTTCCGCGCTTGAGTTCGGTTCTTGCGAATCTCGTTCGAAACTGTCGTTTGGGGTTTCTCGTAAGTTCATTTAACGTTGTTATACGTGTTGTGAGCTTCGGTTTGATTATTCGTTGTCGTATCGTGATTTTCGGGCATTTGGGCCATTTTCGTAATTTCCCAAAGTTTGGGGTAATTACCTTCCGTTGTCGAATTTCGAGCCTTCGGGTGGTCGGAATCGTGTGTTATATTAGCTCTTAGATTCTTCTTTGCGAGTACTTCGTAATCGTATCTTCGGTTCGTATTCAGGTTCGGGTTTCGGTGTCGTTTTGTTGAGTTCAGTGTTACTAAACGACTTTTCCAAGTATGGGTTCGGCTTTGTAAAAATCACCATAAATTCTTGGGAACTCCAAAAATTCTGAATATTTGCAATATTATAAAGCATCAAGTTAGCTTTCCAATGGTTCAAACGGTGAGTCAATCGGAGTCCGGACGAAGGAGTTACGGTCAAAATAGTTAAGACTGCACGATGTGCCTTTTTGGTGTTGGAGTGGACTGTACCGTGTGCCGCGGCACACTTCGGCTGGGCCGTGGAACTAAGCCAGTGCTGGGCAGTTTTTTTGTCCGTGGGCCGCGGCACACTTGTCCTGTGCCGCGGCACACCGTGCAGAACAGCCTATTTATAGGCCTGGACGTGGATCTCTCGACCATTCTCCATTTTTCCTTCGTTTTTCGCGACCCTTCGACGGAATTTGAGGGTTTTTGATAGGGAACATCATAGAACATCACTTTTGGAAGGCTTGTGTTGATTATATCATCATCTAATCTGTGTTCTTTGTCCAAATCGAGGTATTTTGGCTTGAACCCTTGTTTTTGAAGATTTTAGGGATTTTCCTTTTGATTTCGATTCCAATCCATTTTTGATCAATTAATTGTTGTATAAATGTTGTTTTGGGCGTGTTCTACGGATTGTATATCCGTGTTTCAAGTTCGTTGGAACCCAATCGGGATTTTTGGTTTTCTAAGGAACCTTGAACATTTAGTATCCGATTAAATGTCTCAAAGGGTCCCCTTCGATTCTTGATCGTGTTTTCCTTTGTTTTCAATTGTTATTGTCGTAGTAACTGTGTTTCCGTTGGATTTCACGGAGGATTGTAGGTGTTCGGGGTTTTCCGGGTTGTGCCGTTTTCGTAGGAATATTCGGGTGCCGACTATCGAGGCAAGTATCTTATTATACGACTTGTATCTTGCGACTAGTAATCACATATGATATTTATGATGATTTTGCTTGCCTTCGTAAATATGTTCCGTTTGGATCGGTTGTGTATTCCGCAATTTGAAGGCTTTGTGATAATAATGCTATGTTGGTATACATGTTAGGTGTTGTGCCATTTGTGCAGGATTGCGACGTACATATGGATGGTTGTACACTTGGTTGTGCAATGTATTGTGTACCAAACGTGTGTTATGTTGGTTGTGTGTCATTGATTGATGATAGTTTTGTTGAGAGTATTGAGATTGTGTTATGTGCGTATGATGTATGATTTTGTGGTGATCAACGTGATTGACTAACTGTGCTCATTATTGTATGTAATGTGAATGTGAATGTGGTGTGCTGGAACGCTAAGTTCACTCGTACGGGTTCGACGGGGCCTACGAGGATTCATGGCACAGGTCCATGGGATCAGAACTTAGTGTGTGGTGCTGAGGTCCAATCGTGCGGGTCTGACGAGGCCTACGATGATTCATGGCACAGGTCCATGGGATCAGGACACAGTACGTCCAACCGTGCGGGTTCGACGGAACCTACGGTGACACGTGACACAGGTTCACGGGGTCGGGACTGTTTGTTGTGATTGTTGTGTTTGCTCAATCCATGTGGGTTGTTGAACCTATGGAGACTCGTGGCAAGCGATCACGGAGTCATGATCATGATTGATTGTTGTGATTGGTTAAGTCCATGCGGGTTGTTGAACCTACGGAGACACGTGACAGGGGATCATGGTGTCACGAATCATGTCTTGTAAATCAAACTTTTTGTAAGAAAGTTTTAAGAAAAGAATGTTGGGCCGAGTCCCATGAGATTTATGGAAATGTTTTCGTACTGTAAATTGTTGAAATACAATTTTGAGATTTGGGTTAAGACCCTAAGATTTTCGAAAGGTTTTGAAATTCTAAAAATTCCTGAGGTGATAATCTTATTTTCGAATGCTTCATAGCTTATCTTTCCTTGTGAAAACCTCCCGGGGATATTTTGATAATTGATTGTTATATTTGATTCACTATTATTACTTGCTTGTTATATTTCGTATGATTTGATACTTGCACTAGTAAAACAGCGGAGTTTTACTAACCCCCGAGTAATCGGGGGGTGGATGTCTGTTTTGCGTCCAGGTACATGCAGATTCAGGGGAGCAGTCACAGGATTGGCACAAGAGGATGACGAGCTGCGATACTAATCATGAGTTGAGAGTTGTTTGATTTTTGTTGTGTTGTCAGAGTTGATTTCAGTCTTCCGCTGTATTGTATTTCGACCCCTGTGTGGGTAATGTCGTTTAAGTCAGTTTCGTTGATTGGGGTGTTGTGACCTCATCGGTTTATGTATTCACATGTAAGTGACCATAACGGTCTGTATTATTTTATTGTTTGACCCTGGTAGGGCAAGCATTTGGTTGTTTATGGATGTTTAGCCTGGTAGATCCTTGTGGAAAGGGTCTACGGCGTGTAATATTCCCATATGATTTTGGGGGTGTTACAGGTATAGGGTCACAGTCAGTCAAACCCTATCTGTACTTGATGCTATGCATGCGTTAATGAAAATCGAGATCATTGAGCTCTCGTGTATCCAATACAACTAGCTCTAATGCTTTGGCCAAAGACTTTTGATCTCATCTACCAATAACCGCATAGGACATATAACCCGTTCACTAACGGGAGAAAGAATTCTATCTTGGTATTCAGTAGGACCTGCTACTTGCCCGTTAAGATGCACGTCGAGGTTGACCCCCACCTCCCGGATTATAGGGTCGAACTACTCTAATGAAAATCTTAATGTAACAAGCACATCCCTACTAAATCCTCAAGTCAAAGGTTTACGAATACCTATCACAACCTTTCGATTCCGTCATTGACTGTCACGGAGTGAAATCCGTGTGACGAATCGAGGATGATTCGGTTCGAGTATACTAATCTAATTAACATACCTATAACGTGTGCTCCCACTAAACATTAATGTTCGATAAGCACTCTCCATGTCAAAAAACACGTCATACAAGTCTTCACATAGACTTAACGTCCAGTCAAGTTTCATCGACTTGCGAACGATTAAGTATTTGAGCTATAAATCTTTCCAGTGCCGACCCCCTTATCAAATAAGGAGTGGAACGTTTTGCTCTCAAATACACGGACTAGTTTCTATATGTATATTTACGAGTTAGGAATGCCAGTAACTGCCAGTAAATAAAGAAACATCTATTGCCTTATATTAATGATTTACATAATTACAAGTACAATGCCCTCACTCAACATCCTCTGAGTGGCATTCGAGGGCATACTCCTAACAATCTCTCACTTGCACTCAATGACACACACTATGGTATCTAATACCCATGTTCTCCAGATGACGCTCCAAGCTAGTCTGAGAAAGTGGCTTGGTCAGTGGATCGGCGACGTTGTCGTCCGAGTCTACTCTATGCAGCACAATGTATCCCTTGCGAACAAATTCTCTTACGAGATGATACTTCCTCTCAATATGTTTGGTGCTGTTGTGAAACCTCGGATCCTTGGCCTGCGCTACAGCTCCGACGTTGTCGCAGTATAGCAGAATAGGCAGCTCAGCACATGGTATCACTTGAAGTTCTCCCATAAACTTTTTAATCCAGAACCTTCCCTTGGAAGCCTCCGAGGCTGCTTGATACTCAGCCTGACAGGTGGAATCAGCAGTCGCGCTTTGCTAGGTGCTACGCCAAGATACTGCTCCTCCACTAAGAGTAAATATGTAGCCAGAAGTAGACATCGAGTCGTCCTCCAGTCCTTGGAAGTCCGAATCAGTGAATTCCACCACATCCAATTCTCCACCGCCATACATCAGAACCATATATCTAGTCCTTCTCAAGTACTTGCGAACGTTCTTTACGGCAGTCCAATGTTCCCTACCTGGGTTTGCCTGAAACCTACTCACCACGCTTACAGCATGCGCGATGTCAGGTCTTATACACAACATAGCATACATAAGGCTACCCACGACCGAAGCATATGGTATTACTCATTTCCTTTCGTTGTTCCTTACTTTGAGGACACGTCTTCAAGAAGAGTTTTATTCCATGTCGCATCGGTAGGAACCCTCTTTTAGAATCATCCATCTTAAATCGCTTTAAGATCTTATATATATAGAGGGCTTGGGAAAGACCTATTGTTCTCCTCGCTCTATCCCGGTAGAGCCGAATACCAAGAATATAGGTTGCTTCTCCCAAGTCTTTCATGGAGAAATTACTCGAAAGCCAAGCTTTCACAGAACTAAGCATTCCCACATCATTTCCTATTAGTAGAATGTCATCCACATATAGTACAAAAAATGCGATCTTGCTCCCACCAACCCTCTTGTATACACAAGGTTCCTCTTCATTTTGCACGAAGTCAAACTCTTTGACCGCCTCGTCAAAACGATGGTTCCAACCACGCGACGTTTGCTTCAGTCCATAAATGGAACGCTGAAGCTTACACACTTTCTGAATATCGACTTCGGCCACAAAGCCTTTAGGCTGCTCCATATAGATTTCCTCCTCGAGGAATCCATTAAGGAAAGCCGTCTTTACATCCATTTGCCATATCTCATAATCGTGGTAGGAAGCTATAGCAAGCATCATGCGAATAGACTTGATCATGGCTACGGGCGAGAAGGTATCGTGGTAATCGATCCCTTCCTTCTGGGTATAACCCTTTGCCACAAGCCTGGCCTTATAGGCGTCAACCTTGCCATCACCATCAGTCTTTCTCTTATAGATCCACTTGTTCCCAATAGGCACTATGCCCTTGGGGCGGTCTACTAGAGTCCAGACTTGATTGACATGCATCGAGTCTATCTCAGCTTCCATAGCTTCACGCCATTTTGCGGAGTCTATATCCACCATCGCTTGGTCATAGGTTGTTGGGTCGGTCTCTTGGCTATCACTTGGAACCTCATGGAGACCCAGCTCCTCCAAGTGTGTAACACCCCCAATCCACTCAGGGATATTACACGCCGTAGACCCTTTCCTCAAGGATCTACCAGGCTGGTAAACAACGTCGAACATCTCAACAATGCCTTTAAGGCTAAAATGACTCAGTAGACCGATTTGGTCTTTCAACAAATACATACAACTCAATACATGCCCACGCAGGGGTCGAAAACAAAATGCTCCCGTACAACGGGGAAAAATATACAGCAGCGGAAAATAAAGTACAACTGAACCAATACACAACGTACGGTTCCTCATGTGATTAGTATCGATCATCTTTCATCATCCTTCGTGCCGACCCTGTGTTATGCTCCCAAAACCTGAATGCAAAGACAGACATCCACCCCCCGAATACTCGGGGGTTAGCAAAACTCCACTGTTTTGCTAGTGCAAGTATAAAACAGAAATACGAGCCATACAATTCACATTCCACGAATAACAATAACCAGGAATCCTCAAAGATCCAAACGAAACGAAAAGTACTTCCCGAGGCAAGAGTTTGGGAAAAACATTCCAAAACCGAAAGATCACAAATCAATGGAAACAATTTATAAAACAATTAAAAATGCCATCGAGAGTTTTAATAGAAAATAATTTAGGATTACCGAATCCTTCTCTTTCCAAAACTCGAAATACGAAAGTGGTCACCACCTCGAAGGTTTATTTTCCGTAAAATGACCTTTACAAAACCGTTGGGATTTTAGCCCCAAATTACATCAAATCACAGTACACGAGAACGATAGCAAGGTTCGTTTTCCAACATCAAAACCCCACAATTAAACGACTAAACACATACGACAAAATACTCTAGTGCCATCCTAGCCAAGTAGGCCAATGAACAACTTACCTCTTACACACTTAGTCAATGCATGCAAATCATGAAATCACCGATCAAACACTCGTTTCCGGAAACGCCAATCTCAAAACACATTTGTGAAATACACCACAATTAACCGTGGATCCACCCCTCCGTGGACCCCTACCGAGACCTCGTCGGATCTAACCCATAGTGGTTAAAAGCAAACTCGTGGATCCACCCCTCTGTGGACCCCTACCGAGACCCCGTCGGATCTAACCCGCAGTGAGCATACACACACACACACATTACTCATGCAATACTAATATGCTAAGAATGTAAGCTCATCAAGAATACTTACTAGAGATGGCCACTTACTCGACACCGTTATCAAACTCATCACAACACAACACGATTAATGCGGAATACATGATTCCATAACTTTAAACAACAGGGGTATCACCAAAGCCCTCAACGTTCAAAACAATCAAATCATAATCAATTCCCCAAAACACACCGTTCACAAAACACACGCGTTTTGAAAGTGAGCCCTTAACGAGGCTAAACCGAATCTTTTGAAAGTTCAAATCAAACAATCAAACAAACACATAGAGACGATCACTAATTATCATATCCACAAAACAAGAATTGTGTGGACAAGGTACTTGCCTCGAATAAGAACAACGCGGAGAATCGACCGAAGTAGGTTGGCACGAACCGACTACGAACCCGCCGACTCTATCGAATGCCAACTCGCGATAATAAACAACGAAGGACAATAACAACAATGAAATGAATTCCATAGAACGACTTAAATCCGTTGAATTCAAAGAACAAATGACGAAAGTTCAAGTTTTTCCCCAAAACGGCCAAGAACACGATTCGTCCCGTTAAAACACGAAAACGGAATTCCAAATCGAAATAAGGATATACAATACATAGGATATGTTTAATAACATCATTTAACAACAATCGATCCATCAAAAACGGATGGAAAACGAGATCAAGAACAAATCCCCCAAAAAGTCGATTCGAAGGAAATCAAGGAATATACTTTGATTCGACGAAGAACAATGGATTAAATGATGTTAAACACAAGAATACTACTAAGATTAATCATACCCATCATGGATTAATCAATAATACAGAACGAATCGGACAAAAACGCAAAAACCCCAAAATTTCTCAAAATAGGGTTCTAGGAAATCTCACCTTGATTCGCTGGATCAAAGGATGATATAGGATGATCAATCAATGATATGAACTCAAGAACTTCGTGGATTTGTTGTTCAACAACATGGCTTCGGGATCCCCAAGTCCCCAGCCGCGGAAGAGAAAGAGAGAAATGGCAAAAATGACCGAAACTGGACTGCTCTGTCACATTTATACTGGTGCAGCCTAGCGTGCGCTAGGCTGCCGAGCTAGCGTGCGCTATCGGCCCGGGCCGCAATCCGTGATTTCTGGACTGAATCGCCGGCCAGTAGCGCGACTCTTCCGGCCAGAAGCGTGCGCTACTGCCCGGCCAGAAGCGTCTTGATGTCCGTGATGGCGTGCGCTACCTGCCGATCTACCCGAGTCCAGAACCTCACTGCCCCTACTATCTCGGCCGACTAGCGCGCGCAGCTAACCGGCCGTAGCGTGCGCTACCTTCCGGTCGTAGCGTGCGCTACACCGGTTCCTGCCGCACCCGTCCGGCCAGCGCCCGCAACCGTCCGGCGATGCATAACCGTTCGTCGATTACATAGCCGTCCGGCGGGACTCCAACTGGCCGTCAAGGTGCGACCACCAGGACTCGACGACTCCATTATCCGAAATCGCACGGAACGAACACGACAAAATGCTCGTGGGCAACATCATCGACCGAAATGAAATACCATGCAACAAATAACCACACGCGACCATGAAAAGGGTCAAAACAACAAATACGAATGCGGATACCCACAACTTTGGGTAAATTACAAAATGGCCCAAAACGCCCGAAAATCACGATACGTGATCGAATAACCAAACCGAAGTTCACAACACGTCTAACAAAGTTAAACGGACTTACGGGAAACTCGAAACAATAGTTTCGAATGAGATTCACAAGAATCGAACCCAAGTGCGGAAAAGTCGTTAAGAAACACGAAACTCAACACAACGATACCGAAACGAACTCGGATGACAAAAAGTGCAGAATTAGTCATTCTCAGAATGACGAAACGGTCCCAAGAGAGTCATCAAAACGGACTCTCGCCAAAAAATAAAATTTACCAGAAATCGAATTTGCGGATATTACATACTACCCTCCTTAAAAGAAGTTTCGTCCCGAAACTTAAAGCAAGTAGGGAGAAGCAATATACCGCCAGGAAAACTCAACGAGATACACAAGAAACGCGTAACTTATGCCCAACGGCGAAACGTTACAAGCAACGCAAAGGAATATACGGCGTGAAAACGCGCTCCACGACGACCAGCACAACGCCGCCGTAGAGACACAATAAAACCAACAAGTGACAAGCATCAACAAACAGATAATACAATCAAGTCGATTATCCGAACAATCACAAAACACAACGAACGAAAATCAATATGATTGACCACCCCAACGGTACATCAATCAAAACGCGAGCCAATCACTGAAAAAATACGGAATTCCACCGCCCAAGGGTTGGAAGATCGAAAATGAGATTAATTTCCCGAACTTAAGGGAATTACGAAGGAGCCTGAACGTTCAACAATCACGAAACGAGATCAACAAAACCCGAACAATCAAACGATCGAGACAACAAAAATCGAACAATCATGTTCGAATCACGAAGAACAATAAAATTCAAACAACTCCCAGGTTCACGTCTCGACTCGAGACAATATATGATCCGGTGAAACAACAAGATGTGCATTCACATAAGATCCACAGGAAAGGGAATAGCAATTGAAAAGTTACAACGACAAACGAGTTACTCTGAAACAATACCACACTCGTTCGATCAACAAAAACAAGGGACATGACAAGCTCAGAAAATGTCAATGAACACGAGCGAGTCGATAGACTTGAGGAAGAGAAAATACAGAAGTCCAAAACAATACGGGTATCACATTCGACCTCTTATAAAAGAAGGTCATCCTCGCAACTCACAATAACGGAAACAAGGCAACAACACAAAGGCAGCTGACGGAAACATTCCCCATGGGCCTCTTAGAGCTGATCCTGATATCTGTGCTGAAGTTCATGTCCCGAAAGACTTGGAACCCAACTCGCAAAATTGGATCCCGTTTCTCTCGGGTCCACACATGAAATGCGTTACTGGCGAGAAGGACAATTTGTACGTGCATGCCCCCGGCACACTACGGCTAAAACACCTCGGCTCGGCATACCGAATATACAACTGCTAGGTACAATGGAATATAACGTCGCAAAACAACAAACCGGAGATGCCAACTTGGCAAAACATATCAATACATACCAAAATCACAACAACCACGACATCGTTCGACGATTACAACGGACCGAACGATATCGAGCATATAATTACTAAACATCACGAAACAAGCACGTATGTATAAAATCATACACACCTTCTCCGACCACAAGCAGGAAATGATGGGTTTTAAAAATGAAAACCACCTTTTGAAAACAATTTGGAAACACCGGTAGATCTTGAGTATCACCTTGCAAAAAGTATTACAAACACCATTATCGAGACTTTGAAAACCATCTTGTGTTTGAACAAAATGAGGACACTTTTCTTTTAGTGAAAAAATTTCAGAATATTCGACCCTCGGGTCTAAATAAAGTGTTTGAAAATATCTCAAAATATTTTGGTCCTCAAAGTAGAAGAATTTTGAAATAGATAGTTGCGCTAGTAGGCGCCCCGAAAATACAATCCATTTAAAAGTACGTCTCGAATTTTATTTTCTAAGATACTCAAGGTTTTCAAAGATAATTCAATGGGCTATAATGCCCAAGAATTTCAGGTAATTACACGGAACATTATAGTGCCGTCACAAGTGGAAAAATACCATTTTACATCGCACTTTCTAAATCGGTTGCAATATAACCGATTTAAAAAGTGATTAGGTTTCATTTTACATCGGTTATTAGAAAACCGATGTAATACATCAGTTTTTTACATCGGTCAATAGGAAACCGATTTAATATATCAGTTGTTTACATCGGTTAAGAAAAAACCGATGTAGTATGTGTATGTTTCACATCGGTTCTTATATACCAACACATAAAACGCCTCCCACTACCAGTTTAGGTCATTCAACCTTCTCCCGTTCCCCGCTTATTCAACCCTACGATTCAATCTCCTCCCCTCAATCTTGTGATTCATATACCGGCTAAAATCTCCGACCACCGTGTGCCACTGGAGTTGTTGAGATCAGTGGATGAAGTTGGGGGATGACATGGTCTTGGTGGTGCTTACGGCGTCGATGGATTTGATATTTGGCCTTCTGATATTTCCCTGGAAGAGGTTGAGCGATAATCGCGGCAAGGAGGTTACGCCGCTAGTTGTCCGCAAGACGGTGCCGCTTGAGGAAGAGGAGGAGGATGTCGGACCTGACAAGGTGATGTCATCGTCTTCTTCGGAACCCTAATTCTTATTATTTTTCGAATCATTTCTGCAGATTCACTGTTTCGTTTTAGTTGTTTAACGATGTCATTTTTTTTGTTTGTGTGGGTTTTCGCTCATAAATAGTTAGGAATTTAGAATCTTGAAATTGAATTCTTGCAGAAATTTATGTGATTTTGCAATAAATTCTTGATACGGTGACTAAAGTTGCCTCTTTAGAATCTTGAGTTAAATTTACTTTTTTTTTTCTCTTCAAGAATTCCCTTTTTAAATTTCTCTTTTTCACTTTTTTTTTTATTTGGGGGTGGGGGGATTTATGGATAGTGAAAGTGGGGTTCAGAGCCAATCTTCAGCCGAGCACAAATCTGAACCAAAGGTTTGATTTTTTTTTTTGTTTGTTTGAAATTACATTGGATTGTTTGTTTGTTTGTTTTGTACATTAGTTTCTTTTTTCTTTACACGACCTTTCTTAAGGCTTTGATTTTGGTAGACTTTGATAGTTCAGAAAGGGGACATTATGGAAACTGAAGAAACATCTGAAAGTTCTTATAAAAGAGTGAAATCGAGTGATCTCGAATCTAGTTCACCCTCTAAAGGTGTGTTCTGTGCCTTCATTTTTATTTGTTTTTAAGAAAATTTTCACTGTTTCATTTAGATGCTGATGTTTTATGCAGAAAAATTAATGTGTTGGATTCAAATTTATACGGTCTTAGAATTTGTGTAATCTAAATGTCTAATATATGGCTTAATTTTATTTTTATTTTCCTTCAAAGGTTAGTATATATTTCAATGAACAACTATAGAACAGACTCATCTGTTCATCTAGTCACCTTTATACACATAATGTTTTTTGGTAATTCTGTGCAAGTATATGTGTTTTTGCTGATAATTTTTTCAAATAAAGGGAAAAAATGCTTGCTATTTGTACCTGGAGCCTGGTCGTAGATATGTTGGGCGACGGATCTTGTGGAATGATTTCAATGGTAGAATACTTCATGGTGTTCCATTAGACGAAGGATATGTGAAGGTGCAGTTTGAGGTGGCAGTACCGTCAGAGGCCAATACTCAGCTGCCTAGACCTTGTGATGAGGCAAACATTGTCAGGGAAGCTCCTGGATATTATCTTGCATGGCCACGCAAATTGGTCTCTATGAAATTAGAGGTTTAGTCCCTAATTTCTTTTGTTTTTCATGGCCACTCTCCTTATTCAAATGGGCTTCACGACTGGTCAAAGGGCAAGCTGGAAGGAGGAAATAGTCTGGTGCTCTGACAGATTTAAAGGTAATGATGTTATTAGTTCCATTCGAAGACTTACTTTCAATAGTTATGTCTATAATATATGAAAGGAGAGGAACTCTAGAATCTTTAGTTCTGCATCTAAACATTAAAGAGTGAAGTCAATGAAATATTTTTTTCCTTTATATACCCAAAAAAATCCATTTTCACTTTTCATTATTGGTTTTTGAGGTATGTCACGGCAAAGGAATCCTGGAGTGGTGATGGCGACCAAAGGAAAAGTGTGTGTGTGTGTGATCCTCAACATTTTTTTCCTGTTTTTCTTTTTCATTCCTTTTCTATTTTTTGAGTACGTGCTATTCCATAAAACATTGAGGATGTCAATTGCGAATCGCATTCCCTACACAAACATGATTATAGCTGGAAACTGATGATCGATTGGAGTGTATTGTATTGTTTAAAACATAAACTAAATGGGCACGAGTTCCAAAATCAAAATAAATATTGGAACTTTATTAATAGCTTTATATTGTCAGTAGAATAGTGTAAACGGGGTTTTGTAATAGAATAGTGTGAACTTGCTAATTTGGGTAGAATATATGGCGTCTTGTTGGAGATTTTATTGTTCATGTTATGTTTTATAGAAGGAATTCTGTCGTGATCTGAAATTACCACTTTTGTGAATAGAGCTTTTCTAAATCTGCCATTTTTTGAACCAGAATATCAATTTTTCTAAATCAGTTAAAGCAGTAACCTATTTAGAATATTACACATTCTAAATCGGTTAAAGCAGTAACCTATTTAGAATATTACACATTCTAAATCAGTTAAAGCAGTAACCTATTTAGAATATTACACATTCTAAATCGGTTAAAGCAGTAACCGATTTAGAAACTAAACATTCTAAATCGGTTATATCAACTTACTAAATCGGTTAAATAACCGATGTTAAAAGTATTTTTTACATCAGCTAAATAACCGATGTTAAATGCGTCGATTTTCTACATCGACTGGATCTATAACGGTTCGAGACCCGATTTAAAAGGCCTATTTTAACCGATTTAAAAGGTGTTTTTTCTAGTAGTGCGTGGGTCCCACGCCGGAACCCACCAGGCTAAAAACCATTTACAAAAATGCCAAAAAGGCCGATGACGGTAATATTTCAAAAACTCACAAAAGCCATTTAGAAAATACTAAATACCGTCATAAGAATTTCGCCAAAACGATCAAGGCCATAATGCCAAAAACTCGGTTAAGGGAATCGGTTTTACGAATTAGAACTCGGTTTGCAAAATACTGACAGTCATTTTGAAAGGATTCACGCAGCGGATAAAATACAGTTCGAAAATACATTAGCAGCGACACTGCTCCGCATATAAATAAAATATTAGGGTGAATACCAACATATCACGGAATAAAAATCCACAGAAGGATTCAATCAATCTACGATATAATCATACAAGCAGCTCATGTCACACGAGGCACAACACAAAGAAGGGAGACTCACATCCACAGGTTGCACGAAGATGATGATCGCTCCACGATACTAATCACGACCAATAGACTCAGACGACGCGTCGCGACACGACTCAGTCAGACAAAATCCGACGAGACCAAAACTCAACAGACACAACTAAATCCGACAGCCTAGGTTTCCACAACCTAAGCTCCGATACCATTTATGTAACACCCCCAATCCACTCAGGGATATTACACGCCGTAGACCCTTTCCTCAAGGATCTACCAGGCTGGTAAACAACGTCGAATATCTCAACAATGCCTTTAAGGCTAAAATGACTCAGTAGACCGATTTGGTCTTTCAACAAATACATACAACTCAATACATGCCCACGCAGGGGTCGAAAACAAAATGCTCCCGTACAACGGGGAAAAATATACAGCAGCGGAAAATAAAGTACAACTGAACCAATACACAACGTACGGTTCCTCATGTAATTAGTATCGATCATCTTTCATCATCCTTCATGCCGACCCTGTGTTATGCTCCCAAAACCTGAATGCAAAGACAGACATCCACCCCCCGAATACTCGGGGGTTAGCAAAACTCCACTGTTTTCCTAGTGCAAGTATAAAACAGAAATACGAGCCATACAATTCACATTCCACGAATAACAATAACTAGGAATCCTCAAAGATCCAAACGAAACGAAAAGTACTTCCCGAGGCAAGAGTTTGGGAAAAACATTCCAAAACCGAAAGATCACAAATCAATGGAAACAATTTATAAAACAGTTAAAAATGCCATCGAGAGTTTTAATAGAAAATAATTTTGGATTACCGAATCCTTCTCTTTCCAAAACTCGAAATACGAAAGGGGTCACCACCTCGAAGGTTTATTTTCCGTAAAATGACCTTTACAAAACCGTTGGGATTTTAGCCCCAAATTACATCAAATCACAGTACACGAGAACGATAGCAAGGTTCGTTTCCCGACATCAAAACCCCACAATTAAACGACTAAACACATACGACAAAATACTCTAGTGCCATCCTAGCCAAGTAGGCCAATGAACAACTTACCTCTTACACACTTAGTCAATGCATGCAAATCATGAAATCACTGGTCAAACACTCATTTCCGGAAACGCCAATCTCAAAACACATTTGTGAAATACACCACAATTAACCGTGGATCCACCCCTCCGTGGACCCCTACCGAGACCCCGTCGGATCTAACCCATAGTGGTTAAAAGCAAACTCGTGGATCCACCCCTCCGTGGACCCCTACTGAGACCCCGTCGGATCTAACCCGTAGTGAGCATACACACACACACACGTTACTCATGCAATACTAATATGCTAAGAATGTAAGCTCATCAAGAATACTTACTAGAGATGGCCACTTACTCGACACCATTATCAAACTCATCACAACACAACACGATTAACGCGGAATACATGATTCCATAACTTTAAACAACAGGAGTATCACCAACGCCCTCAACGTTCAAAACAATCAAATCATAATCAATTCCCCAAAACACACCGTTCACAAAACACACGCGTTTTGAAAGTGAGCCCTTAACGAGGCTAAACCGAATCTTTTGAAAGTTCAAATCAAACGATCAAGCAAACACATAGAGACGATCACTAATTATCATATCCACAAAACAAGAATTGTATGGACAAGGTACTTGCCTCGAATAAGAACAACGCGGAGAATCGACCGAAGTAGGTTGGCACGAACTGACTACGAACCCGCCGACTCCACCGAATGCCAACTCGCGATAATAAACTACGAAGGACAATAACAACAATGAAATGAATTCCATAGAACGACTTAAAGACGTTGAATTCAAAGAACAAATGACGAAAGTTCAAGTGTTTCCCCCCAAACGGCCAAGAACACGATTTGTCCCGTCAAAACACGAAAACGGAATTCCAAATCGAAATATGGATATACAATCCATAGGATATGTTTAACAACATCATTTAACAACAATCGATCCATCAAAAATGGATAGAAAACGAGATCAAGAACAAATCCCCCAAAAAGTCGATTAGAAGGAAATCAAGGAATATACTTTGATTCGACGAAGAACAATGGATTAAATGATGTTAAACACAAGAATACTACTATGATTAATCATACCCATCATGGATTAATCAATAATACGGAACGAATCGGACAAAAACGCAAAAGCCCCAAAATTTCTCAAAATAGGGTTCTAGGAAATCTCACCTTAATTCGCTGGATCAAAGGATGATATAGGATGATCAATAAATGATATGAACTCAAGAACTTCGTGGATTTGTTGTTCAACAACATGGCTTCAAGATCCCCAAGGCCCCAGCCGCGGAAGAGAAAGAGAGAAATGGGAAAAATGACCGAAACTGGACTGCTCTGTCACATTTATACTGGTGCAGCCTAGCGTTCGCTAGGCTGCCAAGCTAGCGTGTGTTATCGGCCCGGGCCGCAATCCAGGGACTTCCTGGACTAGACTGCTCGGCCAGGTAGCGCGCGCAGCCTTCCGGCCATAGCGTGCGCTACCTACCGGTCGTAGCGTGCGCTACCTGCCGATCCACCCGAGTCCAGAACCTTACTGTCCCTACTGTCTCGGCCGACTAGCGCGCGCAGCTAACCGGCCGTAGCGTGCGCTACCTTCCGGCCGTAGCATGCGCTACGCCGGTTCCTGCCGCACCCGTCCGGCCAGTGCCCACAACCGTCCGTCCAGTGCCCGCAACCGTCCGGCCAGTACCTACAACCGTCTAGCCAGGACCCACAACCGTCCGGCCAGTGCCCGACCACCAGGACTCGACGACTCGATACGGAACGAACACGACAAAAAGATCATGGGAAACATCATCGACCCGAAATGAAATACCATGCAACAAATAATCACACGCGACCATGAAAAGGGTCAAAACAACAAATACGAATGCGGATACCCACAACTTTGGGTAAATTACAAAATGGCCCAAAACGACCGAAAATCACGATACATGATTGAATAACCAAACCGAAGTTCACAACACGTCTAACAAAGTTAAACGGACTTACGGGAAACTCAAAACAATAGTTTCGAATGAGATTCACAAGAATCGAACTCAAGTGCGGAAAAGTTGTTAAGAAACACAAAACTCAACAAAACGATACCGAAACGAACTCGGATGACAAAAAGTGCAGAATTAATCATTCTCAGAATGACGAAACGGTCCCAAGCGAGTCGTCAAAACGGACTCTCGCCAAAAAAAGAAAATTTACCGGAAATCGAATTTGCGGATATTACAAAGTGCACAAGCCTATACCTCTCAGGTAAATGAGACACCCTACTAGACCTACGAGGTGGTTGTACTTGTGTTTCAGAAGGTTTGGTTCCAGTTTCTTGCACAGGTGTCTCCCGAGGAGTTTCATTGTATTCTTCTAAAGAAATACTTTTACCTGCTCCGCCTTCCTGAATGAACTCATCTTCCAGGAAGTGTGCTTGTAAGGCAACAACGATCTTTCGATCTTCGGGCATGTAGAATAGATATCCCATCGTCCCAGACGGGAATCCAATGAAACGTCCCTTCGCGGACCTAGCTTCCAACCTCTCCACCTTAGTCTTCTTGACATAGGCGGGACATCCCCAAATCCTAATGTGATTAAGACTTGGTTTCCTGCCCTCCCACATCTCATGTGGAGTTTTAGGAACGGATTTGGAAGGACATATGTTCAAGATGTAAGCGGCAGTCAGGAGTGCATACCCCCACAGGTAAATTGGTAAGTCAGTATAGCCCAGCATGGAACAGACCATGTTCAACAAGGTCCGATTCCTTCTTTCTGACACACCATTTAACTGAGGAGTACCTGGAGGTGTTAGTTGTGAAACTATTCCATGTTCCTTAAGGAACTCGTCAAACTCCATACTCATATACTCACCACCTCGGTCTGACCGAAGTGCTTTGATATGATTACCAGTTTGTTTCTCGACTAGGGCCTTGAATTCCTGGAATCTCTCAAAGGCCTCGGATTTATGTTTCATTAAGTATACATAACCATACCTAGTATGATCATCCGTAAACGTAATGAAATATATATATTCATCACGTGCTGCTTCCAAAGCACCACATACGTCGATATGGATTAATCCCAGTTTATCAGTGGCTCTTTCAAAAGTTCCTGTGAAGGGGGACTTAGTAATTTTGCCTTTAAGGCAAGATTCACAAGTAGGAAAGGGATCCGATCCCAATAGACCCATAAGTACATCCTTTTCCATCTTGTAAACCTTGGTCTGACCAACATGACCAAGTCTAAGATGCCATTTCAAAACTTGATTGGTTTCATCCCTACCACGTTTTCTAGTCATAGTATTCACAACTACTTTGTTGCTGAGATTTATATGATACAATCCATTTAACAATGTAGCAGTACCCACTAGTTTATTTCTGAAATAAATTTTGCAGGAACCATCACCAATGAAAAATGAAAAGCCTTTTTAGTCCATGATCGGAATGGATACAATGTTTTTGTGCCCCTGGGGCAAAACAAGTACATCTTCTAAAGTCAAAACAAAGCCGAATTCTAAACCCAAAAGAAGTGATCCTATATCGGTCGCCTCGACACTATGCCCGCTTCCGACTATGATCCTAACTTCTCCAGCTCCAAGCTTCCTACTTTGTTCCAGATCCTGATTCACGGTACAAATATGAGAACTAGCACCAGAATCCAGTACCCAAGAAGTAAAAAATATAGTAGCAGAACAATTTGTTTCCAAAACTAAAAGTTCTGTACCTAAAGTGCCATGAAGAATCAGACAGTCTCTAGCCCAGTGGCCTAGCTCACCACACTTGAGACAAGTATCTTTCTTCTTCTTGCCTTTTGGAACCATCGGGCCTTGCCCTTTCCTTTAAGGTCCTTAACTTGTGGTCCAGTCTGCTTCTTGGTTTTTTTTTTCTTATTCTTAGACTTCCGAAGTCCAGAAGAAATCGCAAGGGCAGACTCCTTCATCCGCGGAGTCTTAATATGAGACTGAGCGGTCACCAGTTTGTTCATTAGCCCAGCTAAGTTACATGCAATCTCATTGCAGTTGAAGTTCATAACAAACTTTGAGAACGAATCAGGGAGAGACTGAAGAATAAGGTCGGTTTGGAGAGAAGTATCCATTTTAAAATCAAGAGCCTCCAATCTCTCGATCATGGATATCATTTTGAGGAAGTGGTCCCCAACCTTCTCACCTTCCTTCATCCTTACACCGAACAGTTGCTTGGATATCTCATATCTAGCAGTTCTGCTGTGCTCACCATAAAGGTCAGTTAAGTGAGATAGAATCTGCCTAACAGAAGTCATTTTCTCATGAGCTCTCTGAAGCTCATTAGACATGGAAGCCATCATATAAGCACGGACTTTCATGTCATCCTTAACCCACTTTTCGTGGTTTTCAATCTCTTCCTGATTGGCTCGGGTCCGCACAGGAGGCGCCGGAATGTCCGTCTCCAAGACATATCCCAGTGCCTCTATACTGAGGACAATCATCAGATTTCGGAGCCAATCCACAAAGTTAGGTCCCATTAAGGTGTTCTTTTCGAGTAGAATTGCGAGTGGATTCATTGTCATATTGAGAGTTATGTCTGCATTAAGTATAACAGATTAATTAGTGACTTGTTATATTATGTTCTGAGTATAGAATTAAGGTCTTTTCTATTCTTGTTACCCATCTCCCACTATTTTTATCGGAATAACACACTCCCATGTGAAATCCGGAAGTATCGTCGCTCTACTTCATAGTGGTGATCGAGTTCTTTATAAATCTTAATAGAGGTCAACGGACAGGTTTCTAGTCTATTAATTTTCATAAAGTGGTATCCAACACCAACCCATCTAATGGATGATTCGATCTTCTTTTTCCCCTTGTTCACTCCCCTCAACCTATACGGTTTCTATGGTTCGTGAACAAGTTAAGTTTATACCATCGACGCAAATCAGTTTCACAATTGAATCTTATCCGGCAACCTATCAGGTTTCTAGGGATAAAATTTGCTCCAACCGAAGGCATCCAATGCGCTCCCGGTAATTTATCTGTCCTCCCCGAACGACTACCCCGATAACTCGGAAGCATAGCACATCCGGTTTGGATTTCAATTTCCCGAAAACTCGATGGAGGGAAGGAAAACCTTGAAACCTTATAAACTTAATAATTTATCGTGGGAGAATTTTCGCGACGTTTCACTTTGCACATTAATCATTTTAGCGCGTTTGTGGCATTCATACAATATGAAAAAACCATTCACAACCTAGTTGCTACCAACATGTGGTTTATGGACCGTTCCTAGAAAACAAAAACTCCGTAATCTAATTACAAGTCTTCGTCTTGAATCTTCATCTTCTCGAAACGGATCTTCCTCCGGTCTTCGTCATTACATATAAATTTTACATTGAAAATTGCATCCTCGATACAAATATTTCTAGTAAAATAAATAGGCTCAAAACGGCCTTTACAACCCAATCGAATAAAACCAAACGATTCAAAAACTAGGTCCATGAACCACATCACCATTCAAAAATAATGCATCCAACACATTAAATAAATGGCATTCATAATGAATATGAATATTGATCCAATCAATATAAAACAATCCATCCAAAATGAATTAATCCAATTAATTCAAACAACCGTCAATTTAACTTGTTCCGGACGAGAAAATATTTCATTAAATTAATTACCCTACGAATAAAATTACTATAATTAAATCTTAGTCAAATTAAATCCAATTTAATTTGTAGGAAATTAATTATCGAATGAAATATAAAAAACGGTGTCAGAAAACACGGCCGGGCCAAGCCGGACATCGCCAGTGCCGCCGAAAGGCTGCACAGTGCCGAGCACGGTCGGAAGGCTGCCGATCAGACTCGCTCTCGCTGCATCACGAGGAGCGGCTGGCGACTCAAGCCCGGTCCGTTTACATTTTCGGCTCATTTTTCGCCCCGATTCCAAAAATAATATTTTTCTAATCTTTATATTACTCATTTAAATCAGTTTTTCAAAAGAAAAATAGATTTATATTGTAACATAAAATCATGAAAAATTAATTTTTAGATGAACAATAGAAAATCAACGATTAATACGATTATGATTCCAAATCATACACCATCTAATCAAGCATTCCAAATGCTAATATCATATATATGATCGCAAGACCTACGCTCTGATACCACTGTTGGGATTCGGTGCCTAAAACGAAGGCCCAGCGGAAGCGGTAAAACGAAAATTAATTTGATCTGAATCCTACGAGGATCGATCGAGCTACGTATATACGAATATATAAACGAAAAGCAAGAGTTGTAAGAAACTAACCCTCGAAGTCTGTTGATTAAATGGTAACCTTCTCTTGAGCTATTCCCTAAGCTTTGCTTGATCTCTACGAATCCAATCCGCTCCAAGCCCTTAAACGATCCAACGCCGAAAGCACCGCATCTCTACTTGCCACGCGCCGAAAAAACAACCGGAATGGCAACACCTGATTAACCTATAAGGTTACGGCTCTGTCTGCAAAACCCAGAGTCTATGAGATGAAGAAAGCTGATGATCCTGAAGCCAACATGATTGCAGGTACTCTCGAGATCCGCTCTCAGCCCGTTTGTGTTCTTTTTGATACTGGTGCTTCACACTCCTTTTTGTATGCTTCTTGTCTGAGTTGTTTGCAATTAGATCATGTTACCGATTGTGAACCTTATGTGATTGGTCTACCCGATGGTAGAAGAATTGTTGGGAATTGTGAAGTTCAGAACTGTTCGATTCATATGAACGACCGTGAGTGGTTGTCAGACTTGATCATTGTCGATTTACCTAAAGATTATATAATCTTGGGTATCGATTGGATGGATCGCTATGATGCCATACTTATCATTCGCAAGCGGATAGTGAACGTCACACCTAATGATGGTTTTGAGTGCATTTTTTAGGGTGATAATCTCTTTCACTCCGGGAGAGTCATGAGCGCAATGAAAGCAGTGAAACTGCTTAATCAAGGATGTGTTGGTTATTGGTGCTACATGAACAAGACAGTGGATCGACCAATTGAATTGGCCGATATTCCGGTAGTCCGAGACTACCCAGATGTTTTTCCGGATGAGTTTCTAGGTTTACCCCCATATCGTGAGGTAGAGTTCACCATTGAGTGGAGCCAGAGACGTCCCCGCTTTCAAAAGCACCGTATCATCAGCGCTTCTTTAGTAGCCTGGGGATACTCCCAGCCACTCACCTCAACAAAAGATTGTAGTTGAGTGAAAGAATATGATTGTAAAGTTTTCCATTCCTCATAAATGTGAACGAAGGAATGTTTTAGAGCAAGGGGTTTTACCATTTTGAGCTGCTCTATGGATAGATTGAAGATGTTGTTGTCAAGCAGGTTGAAGATGTAGTTCGCCTCAGGTATGTTGATGATCAAACCTGCTTCCTCTTCCTCTGATATGTACTGGGGAGTGAGAAGAGGTACAATCTGGGTCTCCAGGCTGGCAGAGCAGGCTGGTCCTCCAAATGAATAGGTGACTTAGCTGCAGGGCTGAAATATTGCTCTGGCTGCTCCTCTTCACTAAACTGCAAACGCCTGGGCCTCTTCGGAGAAGGTTCTGGTGAGGAATGAATTATGGAGGGATCACCAGGGGCTGGTCCCCTTCTCTTAAAGCGAACAGCAATAGGAGTGTTGTCCGACTCTGTATCAGACTGGGCTGCAGGTGGGTTGCGGGCTGCAGCCTGGTCAGACTCGTCTGATGATTCAGGGTATTTGTAGGTCCCTGAATCAGACAGCTCTTTTTAGATTCGAGCTGCTCTCTTCCGCTTCCTAGCCTCCTCAATGTTTCTTGGTCTAGATGACCAAGTTTTTATTGATGTGGAAGGGGTCAGTATTTCCCTTCGCCACACCAAGTTTCTCCAGAATCCAACTTAGCTGCGTTCCGAACGCTAGCTTGGATTTAAATTTCTTCTCCTCAACAAGCCACTCGGCCTTGTTGACTTCGCGCACCAACTTCCTGTAAATGTAATCCGTTTAGTCAATTGGCGTGTCTTGGATTAGTGCTCCCAGCACCATAAATTTAGCTGACGACAGTTGGTCGTAGCTACCGGCCATGCCCATGACTATTTTGTTGGTTATGTCCAACACATAGCGATACTCCCTTTTTATTTCACTCCTCTTGGCGGTTAGCTTTAGTTTATCCGGTTGGTCGACCGCCTTAATCTTCAGTCAAGTATCGACTGCGCTCTGTCTCAGGGCCTCGACCGCCACGCCATGATTCTTCATTCCAAATGCTTTTCCGATCGTCTCCGGCGATATGTCCACTTGGATTCCGCCGACAGTGCTTCGAATCCCCGATTCAATCACTCGGGCCTCTCGGAAGAACGGAATAACGTCCTCCTTAAACAGGTGCTTGGGACTGATGTCCAATAATGGGTAGAGTCCATTCATCTTCATCGTTCGAATGAGGTCGAGCACATCGTTGTTCTCCAGATTCGATTCCAGGAGTCCCTCAAAATCAACGACCAGGGAGAAAATGATCTGGTCCTTGACTTCCTTCAGATTTACGCCTTCAAAGTAGGATTCCATTTCTGCAAGATAAGCGATTTCTTAGTGTATTAAGAGTTCGAAAGGATTTCTGCTTTGAAAATAAGGGTTTCGAAAGTTTTGGTGAAGGTAAAGTGAAAGGGTTTTCCCGTCCTTAAAAGGAAAATGAAACGACGCTTGTAATTAAATAATCATTTATTTTAATCGGTGGTCAACCTTTTGAGGATTTTTTTTAAAATTCAAATTTAGTAATCGGTGGTCCAGGTTTTGAGTTTGAAAATGGACGGTTTGATTTTAATTGGTCATAGTGGAGGTCGATTGAACCTGTGGTTGCCACATGTATTTTAAGCATATATTATTATGCCACTTGTGATCCAAAAAAATGATACTATTGTATAAATAGCAGATAATAATATAATATATAGAAGTCGGTCAGGATTAGAAAATTTAGCTGGTTGACCGTTGACTGTTGACTGCTCTGCATCAGGTGAGTTGACTCCTCTAACTTCTCGCCTGTGGTTTGATCAGCTAGGTTCCTTCATCTGTCCTTCGTCTTCTTGTCTGCATCAGGTAGGGTCTGATTCCTATGATCAGCTTACTCCGTCCTTCGTCTGATCTACTTCAGCTAGCTTTTTCTTCTGTACTAGATTCCCAATCTAGTAATCCAAGTTCTCTGCTCAGCTCCAAAAATCTTTCTTCTGGGAAAGGTTTGGTGAAGATATCAACAATTTGGTAGTCTGTGCTGACTCTTTCAACTCGTACTCTCTTGTTAAACACGTGATCTCTAATGAAGTGATGCTTAACATCAATGTGCTTGGTCCTTGAGTGCAAAACCGGGTTGTTGGTTATTGCAATAGCACTGTTGTTGTCACACCAGATAGGAACTTCATTGGCAATAATGTTTTAGTCCCTTAGCTGTTGTCTGATCCATAAGATCTGAGCACAACAACTACCTGCAGCTAGGTATTCTGACTCTGTGATGGAGATAGAGTTAGAAACCTGCTTCTTGCTAAACCAGGATATCAGTTTGGTTCCTAGGAATTGGCACGTTCCACTAGTGCTTTTCCTATTTATTTTGCATCTGTAAAATCTGCATCTGAATATCCTGATAGCTCGAAGTTATCGTCCTTAGGATACCATAGTCCAACATTGACTGTAGACTTAAGGTATTTAATTATTCTCTTGGCTGCATCTTGGTGAGACTGCTTTGGCTTGGATTGAAATCGCACGCATACTCCTACGGCATAAGATATGTCTGGTCTGCTTGAAGTGAGGTATAGTATTGATCCAATTAGTCCTCTGTAGTGGGTTGGATCCACTGATATCCCTCCCTCATCTGCATCTAGGTGAGTACTTGTGCTCATAGGAATTCTTGCTGGTTTGGCTGATTCCATTCCAAATCTCTTGATGAGGTCTCGGGTATACTTGGCTTGATTGATGAAAATTCCATTTTCTATCTGCTTGACTTGTAATCCAAGAAAGAAGTTAAGCTTTCCCATCATACTCATCTCAAATTCTCCTTGCGTGAGATTTGAGAATTTTTCACACAACTCTGGGTTGGTTTAGCCGAATATAATGTCATCCACATATATCTGAACTATCAATATGTGGCCTTCGTGCTCCACTCTGAATAAAGTCTTGTCCACTTTCCATTTGCAGAAACCGTTCTTCTCAAGAAATACAGATAAGGTTTCATACCAAGCTCTTGGTGTCTGCTTAAGTCCATATAGAGCTTTCAACAGCTTGTAGACTGTCTCCTTTGACAAATCCTGGGGGTTGCTCCACATAGACTTCTTCTTCTAGGATTCCATTATGAAATGCACTTTTTACATCCATCTGATAGACTTCAAAATCCTTGAATGCAGCATATGCGAGGAATAGTCCGATGGCTTATAATCTTGCAACAGGTGCATAGGTTTCATCAAAATCTATTCCTTCACACTGTGCATATCCTTTAGCAACAAGTCTAGATTTATTCCTAACAACAGCTCCATCTTCGTCGCTTTTGTTTTTGTACACCCATTTGGTGCCAATAACCTTCTTATGATCTGGTCTGTTTGTTAGTTCCTAAACATTGTTCCTTTCCATTTGTTCAAGCTCCTCTTGCATGGCATTGATCCAAGAATAATCTTCCAAGGCTTGCTCTGTTGTCTTGGGTTCTATCTGGGACATGAAGCAAGAGAACATTGCCATTCCTGCGGGTAGGGGTGTTCAAAACCGGATATCCGGACTTTCGGATATCCGAAAATTCGGATAGTGGATTTTGATATCCGATATCCGTATCCGAAATTTCGGATATCCGGTTTTCGGATATCCGAAATTTCGGATACTGATATCGGATATCCGAATATCCGGAAAAAATAAAAATTTTATTCGGATATCCTTATATTCGAAAAAAATATTCGGATTTGGATATCGGATATCCGAATATCCGAAAAAAAATTCAGATATGGATATCGGATATCCGAATATCCGAATACTTTTTATTATTTAAAATATAAAAAAATAAAAAATTTATGATTTTTCGGATATTTCGGATATCCGAATATCTGATTTTTCTGAAAACTACTATCCGATATCCGAATCCGAAGTTCCGGATATCCGAGCTTCGGATATCCGAATCATCGGATATCCGAATTTTCGAATATCCGGAACTTCGGATTTTCGGATATTTCGGATCGGATATCGGATATCGGATATTTTTGAACACCCCTACCTGCGGGTAGAGTAGACTGTCTTGTCTTAACTCCGTCAGTCATCTTCCCAATGATTTGTTGGATTGGATGGTCTTTGAGCCACTTGGGGATATCTTCTTCTTCAAGGTCTGTTCCCCCTGTAGATTTGCTCTGGTGGATTTCCTCTGCATCAGCTTGGATCTGGTCTCCTTGGTCTGCAACTGGATCAGCTACCGTCTTGTCATCTGCAGGTTGGGATCTGGTCTGGTCTGCAGATGAGTCTTTATTAGCTACAGTTTGATCTTCATCAGCAGCAACTGGATCAGGTAGGTTTGGTGTTCCTGTCTGATCTGCAGTTGGGTCTTCAGCAGCTACAGTTGGGTCTTCAGGCTGATCTGCAGATGAGTCTACCATCCCTGTGTCATGTACAATGACTTATTCGAGGGTTGCAGATTTGAGCTTATTCTCAATTAGCTCTACTTGTTTCCTGTACTCAACAGTAGATTCATCAAATACAACATGGGGTGTTTCTTCCACAACTAAGGTTCTTTTGTTAAAGACTCTATATGCCTTGCTTCTTTGTGAATATCCCATCAAGAGACCGTCATCAGTTTTATCATCAAAGGCATTTAGTTGTGTTTTACCGTTGTTGTGGATGAAACACTTACAACCAAAAATATGAAAGTAAGCAACAGTAGGTGTTCTGTTATTCCAAACCTCATAGGGAGTTTTGCCATGTCTCCCTACTATCATACTCCTGTTCTCAGTATGGCAAGCTGTGTTGTGACACTTCAGAACCTCTTGGCGAGTGCCTCGCAATCATGGACCTGGCTGCTTCTTTTAGGGTTCTGTTCCTTCTTTTGGCAACACCATTTTTCTGGGGGGTCCTGGCTGCAGAGAGATCATGCTGGATTCCATTTTGATCGTTGTAATCAGTGATCGCCTTGTTGAGAAATTCTCCTCCTCTATCTGATCTGATCTTGATGATTGAGAGGGATTTCTCATTTTGGATCCTTCTCAGTAGCTCAGGTATCTTGGTCAAGGTTTCACTTTTCTTGTACAGGAAGATAATCCATGTGTACCTTGAGTAGTCATCCACTACTACTAGGGCATGCTTTCTGCCACTTAGAGTCCTCGACTTGATAGGGCCAAATAGATCCATATGGAGTAGATCTAAGATCCTCGATGTGAGAGTTGTAGGCTGGACTAGCTTGAATGATGCTCTGGTCTGCTTTCCTTTCTGACACGCATCACAAAGAGCTTCCTTCTTGAATGCTTCTTCTGGAAGTCCTCTGACCAGCTTCTGAGAACTGATTTTGTTGATGGCTTTGAAGTTCAGATGACATAATCTTTTGTGCCACAGCCATCCATTCTCAGCTATTGTCTTAGATAGAAAACAGGTATTAGGAGTTCTTGTGTTCCAATCTATCATATAGACATCTATCCTTCTGAATCCTTGTAGTTTCACCTCTCCAGATAGGATATCTATCACCATACATTTCCAAATGGTGAAGACTACTAGATTCTTCTTATCACAAAACTGGCTTATGCTCAGGAGATCATACTTGAGCCCTTTGACATAGTGAACTTTGGATATAACGATATTTCCTCAGTGCAGCTCTCCAAAGCCCTTTGTTTGTCCTCTAGAGCTATCTCCAAAGGTTACGTATGGACCTCTTTCTTTGGTATATTTTGTCAGCATCTTTATGTTCCCGGTCATGTGCCTCGAGCATCCAGAATCTACAAACCATTCTTCACCTCCAAAGTTTGAATTTGTGGAGATGTGGTAGTAGTCCTTCCACCTTTTCTGCAATCATACAGGCAGAGATTTAGGTACCCAAATCTGTGTGGGTCCTCTAGGGTTAGATGGTTTCCTGGAGAATTGATTTCTCCTTGGATTGGGAAAATTGTTGTTATTACCCCTATAAGGTGTGTAAGGTCTGGGTCTATATCCTCTGTTAGGATTGTATACCGGATATGCCTCATAATATTTGTTGGTCCACTTTAGCTTGGGAAAGTGCTTTAGGCAACAGGCTGTATGGTTTTCGAATCTGAGTGCGTAGCGAAAGTCTTAAAACAGTAAGTTGCTGTCGATACAGCAACTCAGTCTAATTTCCTGTTAGCTTGGTGCGTATAGGGTTTTGCAGTATATACTTGAATAAATCACAGTTATGAAAACAGTAACGGCGAAAGGTAAATAACACAGTATTTAAGTGGTTCGAGGTAAACCCCTCTACGTCCACTGGTCCTCCACACAGGAGTAAAACGTTTATTATAAATACTGCGTACACAACTATGTATTTATAATCAAACCTATCATTGTATCGTTCACACAGATAGATACAAAGACTGTCGCTTTCAATCGTTCACACAGATTGGTTAAAGGCTTCCTCTTGACTTGCTTCTTCACACACAGTTCCAAAGCTTCGTCCTTATTCGTCCCACACAGGTCAGAATAACTTGTTGAGTTCACACAGAGCTCAATTTTTACACAAAGGTAAAAGGTAGGTAACCAGGTAAGAACAGCAGCTTTGAATATGGAGTCCTTGAGCTGATGATGGCTATTCTTGATGACTGAGTATATTTCTTCTTTCTCAGATATGGATTGATGCTAGAAAGAAATATACTTTCTCTTGTAAGCTTGATCTGATGATAATGAATATTCAGTCTTTCGATAGTTTGAATATCGCTTGTAAGCTTGTAAATGTTCTTCTTCGTATATCTTTTTGTTTCACAGGGATATTCGTGATTAATGATCTTCAAACTCTGGAGATATATATAGCCTCCTTGGATATGTCCGTTGAGATAGATCCATTGAACAAGATTGCTGTCACAACTTGATAGTTGACTTGAATAGATCAGGATCCGGATATTGCGGGATTTGAAGATCTCTGTCGGCTCAGTATTTAAATACTTTATCCTCTCAGTATTTAAATATTTCTTTATCAAATGGGACTAGACTTTAGCGAATACTAAAGATTCCTTTCCAAACGGTCTTTAGTCACATTCGATGTGAATCTTTGTATCGATTATCTTTGTAGGCATATTGGAGTAGTCCGGTGCTGTATGGAAGGGTGCTGTATTGAGAGGCAACTTCCATATTTGGCGTTTACTTAGACTTTGTTGCTGTATCTTGGTAACGCGAGAGCTTGCTGTATGCTGGCGCTACGAGAAGGTCTTTGATACAGGATTGACAACTTCGATCGGGCTTTCGATATAGGGCTTGCTGTATACTAGCTTGCTGTATCAAGCTTTGTTGTTTGGTAATTATCAAAACAACGTTATTTTTCCCAACAATTTCCCCTTTTTTGATAATTTCCAAAACTTCTTGATCATTCCAAAATTTTGATGCCAAAACCTCTTTAAGCTAAAACAATTTCTCCTTCTTTTTCGATAGCCACTTGTTGGCAATTTGAGAGGACTTCAATACAGGAGATGTTTATCCCCACTGTTTCCCTCTCTCTTTGATAATGTCTTGAGCAGACTTCTTGATCTTCTGTCAAATGATCTGGTCTTCAGCACTTAGTCTAAAAGAAATGTGTACTGCTCGGAGGCAAGTTCTAAAGCAATAGCATCTAACCGGGAAGTGTACTACATCTCAAACTTATGATTGGCGCGCAGGCACAATCTTACAGTGTGATCTAGTTGAGTACAACTTAACCTATGAACTGTTCGCAGACGAGTTCTTACAGCAATACACAATAAAATAAACTTATCAATCATAATTGATGTCCTGTAGTGTAAATACTGTATCCGCAAATAATACAGCGTTCCCCCTTTAAAAGGTACATACAGGTTTCAATTCTTACATATATGTTCGGATTAATACTGTATTCATGGGTCGTACTGTATTCTCCCTTAATTAATGCACACATCAGCAGTAGGAAGGTTTCATGCCTTCTTAGTCCTACAGTGCTGTCTTGACTTGTTCTGAGTGTACAGTTAATTAATGGCAGATACTGTATTCTTGGGTCTTACAGCATTCCCCCTCACTTAATGAGTAAAAGCATAAAAACTTACAGGGATTTCTGGCTGTAGCGTTCCTAACTCTTGTTGAAGCATAGAGATCAAGTAAATTTGGGTCCTGGTGTGATAGTGCCTCTCGGTACCCAAATTTGCCGGACAACAATTGGTTTGTTGTAGGCTACTTTTGGTCCATTATTTCGATATCTACGTGGGGCAGGCACGTAGCCGTTGTAATCATGATAATTATAATGCATGAAAAATCGAGAATTATAGATGTTATTCCAGTACGATTGTCGTCTCGGGGGTGGAGCCATTTTCTTTGGCCTAACAGCTTGCCTTCTGGGTCTCCAGTTGGATTCCCAACGTTGTTGCTGATACTGCGCTGCGACCTGTTTTTTTGATGGATAACGGGGCTCCTATATCCAATACCTAGGCACGTCAGATCTTGAAATCCGCCGCACGGCCTTGGATAATCGGTCTGACCTTCCTCCTGAATGGCTGCTGGCGCTTATGATATGCTTGTGGAGCATGCTGTGGATTGCGCCTTACGGGTCTGAATGGCTGGTGATTCCGCTGTCTCGAATAGGATTGCGGGGGCGGAATAGCAGCCTTTGCTGTTCGCGGTGCAACGGGTTCCTTCACAGGACTTGGAATTTCCTTCGATACAGGAATGAGTTCCTTAATCCTGACGAATACCGTACTAGATTTTTCTTTGTTGGAGAACGAGTTGTACCCTAAGCCACGTTTATCATGAGCATATTGCCCAGTGCTTAGGATCTCTTCCATTCTATTAGAGGATTTCTCGAAAGAATTCAAGATTGTCTCTATTTCTCCTTCACGTTTCTCGAGAGATTTTACTTTGGCTTCGAGTAGAGCTAAATCATTTATCTTGCTTTCAAGATGAGATTTGGTCTCATTTAGATCGTGAGCAAGTTGATGATTGCTCTCCATGAGTTTTTCTAAATTGACTTTGCTGTATTCGCAATCAACTTACATATTTTCGTAATTATCCTTTAGCAAGTCGTTTTATTCCTTCAGCTCTAAGTTAGAAATTTCAAGTTGTATGTTTTCTCTTTTCAATATCTCATGGGCCTTTTGAATGTTATTAAATTCATTCAACATGTTTTCAAAGGTATGAGATGCATTTACAGGAATAGTTGAGGTAGAGCTTACCTCATCATCATCGCCGTCTTCAGTTTCCTCTTTCACTTCGGCCATAGAGCACATATAGGCTCTATCTTCTAGCTCATCATCTGACGAGTCACTGCCAGTGACCACCTGAAGACACTCTTCGGTCTTTGTTGATGCGGGTGAAGCTTTTGATTCTCCAATGAAGGCCTTGAGTTTGTTCTTCATCCTGTTTCTCCAGTCATCAAACTCATTAATGTGAAACATAGATATCTTATTTGACATAAAGGTATCCATATTAGAAGATGGGAAATACAAAGACTGTTTTCGAAAATGAGTGTTTTTAAGGATCTGATTCAGTTAAAAATACGACTGATTCTTTTTAGAATCAACCGCTCTGATACCAATTGTTGGTCCACTTTAAGTATACATGATACAGCTTAGGAAAGTGCTTTAGGCAACAGGCTATATGGTTTTCGAATCTGAGTGCGTAGCGGAAGTCTTAAAACAGTAAGTTGCTGTCGATACAGCAACTCGGTCTAATTTCCTGTTAGCTTGGTGCGTACAGGGTTTTGCAGTGTATACTTGAATAAATCACAGTTATGAAAATAGTAACGGCGAAAGGTAAATAACACAGTATTTAAGTGGTTCGAGGTAAACCCCTCTACGTCCACTGGTCCTCCACACAGGAGTAAAACGTTTATTATAAATACTGCGTACACAACTATGTATTTATAATCAAACCTATCCTTGTATTGTTCACACAGATAGATACAAAGACTGTCGCTTTCAATCGTTCACACAGATTGGTTAAAGGCTTCCTCTTGACTTGCTTCTTCACACACAGTTCCAAAGCTTCGTCCTTATTCGTCCCACACAGGTTAGAATAACTTGTTGAGTTCACACAGAGCTCAATTTTTACACAAAGGTAAAAGGTAGGTAACCAGGTAAGAACAGCAGCTTTGAATATGGAGTCCTTGAGCTGATGATGGCTATTCTTGATGACTGAGTATATTTCTTCTTTCTCAGATATGGATTGATGCTAGAAAGAAATATACTTTCTCTTGTAAGCTTGATCTGATGATAATGAATATTCAGTCTTTTGATGGTTTGAATATCGCTTGTAAGCTTGTAAATGTTCTTCTTCGTATATCTTTTTGTTTCACAGGGATATTCGTGATTAATGATCTTCAAACTCTGGAGATATATATAGCCTCCTTGGATATGTCCGTTGAGATAGATCCGTTGAACAAGATTGCTGTCACAACTTGATAGTTGACTTGAATAGACCAGGATCCGGATATTGCGGGATTTGAAGATCTCTGTCGGCTCAATATTTAAATACTTTATCCTTTCAGTATTTAAATATTTCTTTATTAAATGGGACTAGACTTTAGCGAATACTAAAGATTCCTTTCCAAACGGTCTTCAGTCCTGTTCCGATGTGAATGATGTATCCAATTATGCTGTAGGCATATTGGAGTAGTCCTGTGCTGTATGGAAGGGTGCTGTATTGAGAGGCAGCTTCCATATTTGGCGTTTACTTAGACTTTGTTGCTGTATCTTGGTAACGCGAGAGCTTAATGTATGCTGGCGCTACGAGAAGGTCTTCGATACAGGATTGACAACTTCGATCGGGCTTTCGATGCAGGGCTTGCTGTATACTAGCTTGCTGTATCAAGGTTTGTTGTTTGGTAATTATCAAAACAACGTTATTTTTCCCAACAATATTGGTAGTGTGGGCCATTTCTAAACCTTGACTGAGACCATTTATTAAATCTTTAAGGTCTCCACACTTGTTCATTTTGAAAGTTAGGATAACCTTGAGGTTTCCATTTGCCCCTCCCATTTTGAAATCTCTTTTTGGGGAGTTTTTGATAATAATGGGCATGTTGTCTGGGCTGCTGCTTCTGCCTTGGCCATTGCCTAGTCGCTTGTGTAGGTGGCTGCCTTGTGAACCTTGGCTGCAGGCTAGACTTGTGACTTGGCTGTTGCCTATTTTTAAATACAGGTTTGTATATAGGCTCAGCAGACGAGACAATTGTTTCTCCCTTGATGAAAGTGGTTTTAGAACTAGAGGGAGTGTGAGGATCATATCCAAGGCCTGATCTGGAATACAGTGGCCTTTTATTAGTACACAGTTCGTCCAGAGTTAGAGACGCCTTCAGGGAGGTTATTTCCTGCGCCTGAGTCTTACTTACCTGAGTCAGTTTAGTAAATTCGGCTTTGACATGAGCAAGTGCAGCTGATTTTTTACTATTCAAAATAGTTAATCGTTGTATCTCATTGTAGTGACATCAGCTGGTTTTCAAGTTAAGCTATGACTGGTTTTCAAGATCGATTTTACTTTATTCAATTATAAGTGAGTTTTTCAAAATCATTTTTCACCGCCTATTCTCATCTTGCATTTGAGTCTTCTCGACAATCTGAGATAAATGTGCAGATTTTAGTGTCTCAAAATCCTTAAGTAGCTGATTTACAGATTCGTGCAAGTCCATATCTTGTGACATGGCTGAACTATTATTTGAAACAGAGGGTTTTGATGTTACCTCTTCATCAGCTAGGTTGGCCATCAGGCAATCATATTCTTCATCATCATCAGAGAAGAATCCGCTGCTTGACTCTACACGCTCTTGATCTTCTCCGATGAGGGCCTTCCTTCGGTCTTCTTTTCTGCTCACCTCCTTCTTGCTCTCGTCCTTCTTAAGATCAGGACAGTCGATTTGAATGTGTCCTGTCTTATGGCAGTTGTAGCACTCCACCTTCCAGCTTCCGGCTTTTTGGTTTCTTCTGGGATTCTCCTTATAATTCTTTTTATATTTGGAGTAATTCTTCCTGAAGGTGCTGAACCTTTGCATGATGAACGCCATCTCTTCCTCGAAATCGAGTGGATTTGGAGGTTTAACTTCAGATAAGCTTTTGACGGGAGACTCGGCTGCAAATGCTATTCCCTTCTCTGTAGGCTCGTTTGATGATGAATTTTGGAGTTCGAATTTGTAACCCTTCAGGTAAGAGAATAGTTCTTGAATCTTGATTTTATTGAGGTCTTTGGATTCCCTCATGGCTACCGCCTTCATATTCCACTCTGGGTTGAGTGATCTCAGAACCTTCAGGGCCATCTCCCTGTTGCCATAAGATTTTCCCAGAGAATTGATTTCGTTGATGATCTCTGTGAACCTTGTGTCCACCTGGTCTATGGATTCTCCGGTCTTCATCTTGAAGTTGTCAAACTTCTGGGTAGCGATTGACAACTTGTTTTCTTTTATTAGCTCGGTACCTTCGCACATCACAGCAAGAGTATCCCAAATCTCCTTGGCATTTTTGCAATTTTTAATCTTGACCATTGTTGATTTGTCAAGTGTTTGGTATAGCACATCTCTGGCACGGTTGTCTAGGTTGGCCAGCTTTCTTTCTTCTGGAGTCAGCTCCGTCTGCTTCTTTGGGATCTTTTCAGGCTTCCCAGCTGCAATCTCCTCAGGAGTGTTGTCCTTCTCGAATATGAACGGGCCGTCCTCTATGATACACCACATGTCATCATGGATTGAGGATAAGTGTGCCTGCATCCTTATCTTCCAAAGATCATACTCGTCAACTGAAAATACAGGTAATCTAGAGTGCATGTGTTGCATGTGTTCCATTTTGCAATGAGAGTTTAAAAAAAATATATATCCTCGATATATGGATCTGGTTCGTGAAATGAATGAACCAACGTCTCCGATACCACTTATAGGTCACAAGTCGTCCAGGAATAAGTCTAGAGGGGGGGTGAATAGACTTATTGAAACTCTTAAACTCTTTTTCACGAAGAGTGAGTTTCTCAGCTGATAGATAAGCAGAAATCAGCTGATGACGAAATCAAGACTAAGCAATGGAACAGTAATGAATGAATGCAACAGTTAAGTATGATGCTGAAAACAGTAAAACACGCAGGCAAATTATAGTGGTCTCAGAGGTGGGGTAATCCTCTACTAATCCACTTTCTCCAAACCAGTTGGAGATGAATCCACTATAATTCTCAATCAGTGATAAAGATTACAGTGATTCTACTACTTAGCTACAACAACTTCCAACCAGTGGAAATCACGTCGTTGCAACTCCTCTTTGACTGCCTAGCACCACTTGATTCTTCAAATCCTTGGATGCCTATCAGTCTCGTAACTTCAACCAGTGAAGTACCCCGAACTCAGGTTTTAAGACAAGAGTGTTTGTCTTCTCCAACTAAGAGCTTTCTTCAAGATAAGAACTTTGAGTACTGCTCTTTTCACGATGCTATGAGTTTGCTTTGATTGCTTTGATAACTTTGATCGCTTGAGAGTTTTGTTCGCATCGTACTGCTCATCACCAAATATTCAGATATATATAGGTGTCGATCCTTGAGCATTCTTCATAGCCGTTGCACATATTGTAAGAAATCCGTCCGTTGGAGAAATAGACTTCTTTGTTTATTTTTCTGAACGTTGCAAGGCTGGATTCCCATATTTTGATCCATCTTTCGACCGTTGTGAAGACTTTGCATGTGAGATGACGAATCTTTTGAATACAATAAGATTAAAGTCTTCAGTGGTTGGTCTGGATGAATTATTTAATTCATATCCTTGCGGGAATCTCTCCAATTTGTCTCTTCACGCTTGCATGTGACTTTTCGTAATATTTGACTATTCAACGCATGCTGACGTGGACTTGGAGTACTTGGCTGATCTCTCATAAGTCAAGTTGGCTGATGTCTGATCATCTTCTCTCTGATTTGGGCTTCTTTGTCGGTATTTGTTTGAGACTACTTTGATCGGATGACTTGTCCAAGTCACTTGATGCGATCAGTCAAACATCTCTGATGAATTTTTGTTGACCAGAACTTCTCTGACTTGACTCGGCTGTACTTCTCTGATGTACTTAGCTGTACCTTTGTACTTAGCCGATTTGAGCCTAACTTATTTTGTCCTATAGAAGATACTCATTTGGGTCTTCTTTACATTTTGCCAAGTATTTAACTTAACATAATTCGGTCTATGGAAGATACTCATTTGGTTCTTCCTTACATTTTTGCCAAGTAATAAACATTTGAATTACATTTAATGACATTATCAAAATCTAGCAAGTATTTTTAACATTATTTATTATTTATTAAATAAACTTGTTGGTAAGTTCAATATCTTAATCTAGATCGAATATCATAGGATATTTACCTTTTGAAGCGTAGTGGTTGCTTTCTTGATCTCTTCCTCAAACTCTTCTAGAGTATGATCCCGCCTTAATCCAGATATTGTGTGGGCAATGTCTACCGAATCTTGCTTGGACTTCAACTGAGATCGGCCGAAACTTTATTGTTCTTAAGATACACTCGATTTTCTTGTTTTCAAGTATTATGTAGACACTCTTAGAAATTTGATGTGTTATCTAAATTGTAGAATCAATGACACAAGTCAAGATCCACAATTAAACACACGAAAATCGAACTCTCCTACTTAAGATGAATGCCACAGCACATATTTTCTCTTAGAAGTCCTTTTTATAGGCTTTGGACTACTCTAGAGATCTTATCCATATTAAACTCTTCCTAATATGGTTGAGTTTACTAATATCAATTCAATCCACAAAGAATTTATATTGCACTTCCGATGCAAATCCCAATTTAAGAGTGGGGCTCCTTATTTAAATATATTATTTCTTGTGTTTAAGATATCGAATATCCATTTATTAATTTAAGCTACTGAGCTTTAATTATTTAATTTCTTATCCAATAGTAGTACCACTCGAATCTTATTATTATATCGGAATATAATAATTTTTTTTACACTAATAACGTTTGAGTGTTTTTGAAGTTACACTAATAACTTTTTTTTCACACTCGACACTCAAACCTTTGTTAACTTTTCGATGTTACACCAAATTGTGGACGACGCCAATTTGTCCATTAGTTTCCGTTAATAAGGGTAAAATTAGGGTTAAAAACACACATAAACCTTTTGCAGGTGTTTCAAATTACACCCAAACAAATTTAAATTTAACTTTCAATATTATTGTATTTAAATAATTAATAAAAATAAAAAAAGTAAAATAAAAGTAAAAAAAAACTTATTCCATGTAAAGGAGCTCTGATTCATTCCCGTTGTATTTATATTTCTTTTTTAAATTAATGCTAAAATGATAATAATTCAAAATAACATTTAAAAATAACTTTCAATGTTATTATATTTAAATAATTAATAAAAAAATAAAAAGTAAAATAAAAATAAAAAAGCCTTATTCATGAAAGGAGCTTCCATGGTAGGAAACTATGATTTGGAGCATCGTGCCATGGAAGCTTTTAATGTAAATAAAAAAATTGAAAAAGTGTATTTATTTATTTATTATTTATAAAATTAAATATAATGTTCTAATTTCTCATTTATTTATAAAATTTACTTTTTATAAAATTAAATTTTCTTAATCTTTAGAATAAATATTAGATCATTATAAATGTTATAAGAAGTAAATTTTATGAAAAAATGGAAAATTGGAATATTATAATTAATTTTATAAATGAATAATAAATAAATTAAAATATTTTTCAAATTTTTGTTTTAAAATAAAATCTTCCAAGGCAGGACGGGCCATGGAAGCGGAGCTTTGAAGAAGACTTTTCTAATTTAATTTTACTTTTTTTATTTTTATATTAATTATTTAAATACAATAATATTGAAAGTTAAATTTTAGTAGTTATTTTGAATTTATTATAATCTTTAACATTAATTTTAGATTAAAAAATGTAAATACAATGGGAATGGATAAGAGCTCCTTCCATGGAATAACAATTTTTTGATTCTATTTTATTTTTTATTTTTCATTAATTAGTTAAATACAATACTATTGAAAGTTAAATTTAAATTTGTTTGGGTGTAATTTGAAACACCTGCAAAAGATTTATGTGTGGTTTAACCCTAATTTTACCCTTATTAACGGAAACTAATGGACAAATTGACGCCGTCTATAATTTGGTGTAACGTCGAAAAGTTAACAATGGTTTGGGTGCCGAGTGTGAAAAAAAAAGTTATTATAGTGTAACTTCAAAAACACCCAAAAGTTATTAGTGTAAAAAAATTCTATTAATATAATAATTATTATCGAGCTTCTCAAGGGGATATTATCAACCGCACGAGTCGGGAAACGATTTCTAGATATAATAATAATTATCATATAAGTATTATTATTGCTCAAGATACGAAGCATATTGAGTCAATCACTTTAGCTCTCACCCATGGTAAATCAAAGCAATATATATTATATATACATAATAAAATACAATATACTTGGAATTAAGAAATAATAATTTTTCGAGATTTATGTTCTTCTTACAATCAGTACAGAAGATACTATCAAACTGCGATCCAGTTCAACATATGCAAATATGCTAATGCATGCTAATAGTCAAGACCAACTAATCTCAAACATACATTACAGCCTTTCATATAATTTGTCTAGTAATTATATAGGTTGTGAACTATTATATTATTTTATAAGGTACCGATAATGTGATCTTCCGTGTGACACCAACACACCACATTATCTATAATACAAAATAATTAGACAATATATTTGCATAACCATAACATGAATAAATATGCAAAAAATGTGATTAAATATAATCAATATTCTCATAGGTAGTTACAGGGACATAAGGTAATACATGCATAAAGTATGCTTTGCAGTATACAATTCTAACAATCTACCGCTTATACTCAAAGCAAGCTTTTAAGTATAATACTCTATTACATAGTCTCTCATATCTCCCACTTATAATCAAAGCAATGCTGCCATACATCGTAATCCCATTCCTTCCACATGCATTTTAAAAACATTTGAAGGTAGGACTTTCGTGAAAGGATCAACAAGATTATCTTCTGATGCAACCCTGAATACAACTACATCTTCTTCATTTACGAACTGTTGTTTGATGTGGTACTTTCGGTTGGTATGTTTACTTGCCTTATGGGCTCGTGGTTCCCTCGAATTTGCGACTGCACCAATATTGTCATAATAAAGTGTAATACCCTTTGGTAAATGGGGAATCATATCTGAGTCCTGCTGGAAGTACTTGAGCCATACTGCCTCAAAGGCTTCCACGTACTCGGCTTCCATGGGAGAGTTCGAGATGCATTTCTGCTTCACACTCCTCCAACTAATGGCTCCACCTCCCAGAGTAAACATATAAGTTGATGTAGACTTGGACTTTTCTCTATCTGATGAAAAATCCACGTTAGTATAACCCACAAACATAGGTCGTCTGATTGATATACTAGCATGTACTCCCTAGTCCTTCTCAGGTACTTGAGTATGTGCTTGACAGCAATCCAGTGTCCTGGTCCTGGGTTCGACTGATATCTAGCAGCCATGCCTACAACATGATCGGTATCTGGTCTAGTACAAAGCATAGCATACATGAGGCTTCCCACAGCTGATGCATAAGAACTTAGCTTCATGTCATATATATATATATATATATATATATATATCCTTTTGGGTCTTAGGACACATATCCTTAGATAGTTGAATTTCATGTCTCTAAGGTAGAAAATCTTTCTTGGAATTTTCCATGCTAAACCGCTTTAGCACTGTATCGATATAGAATGCCTGAGATAAGCACAACATCATTTTCTTTCGATCACGAAAGATCCTGATCCCAAGGATGTGTCCTGCTTCTCCCAGATCCTTCATATCGAACTGCTCAGATAGCCATACCCATACGTCCGGAAATTCCTTCACGTTGTTCCAATCAAAAGGATATCATCTACGTACAGTACAAGAAACACCAACACGTTACCATTACATTTGTTATACACACAACTCGCACTCGGACATTACATGAATCCATATAACTCGACTTCTCCAAATCGAGTGTTCCAAGATCTAGATGATTGCTTCCATAAATGGGTCTTTTAAGCTTGCACACTAAGTACTCTTCTCCTTGAACAACGAATCCTTCCGGTTGGCGCATGAAGATTTCATTGTATAGACTTCCATTCTAGAATGTAGTTTTGACATCCATTTGCAAAATATCCCGATCCGGATGCACTTCTATAGCTAAAATAATACGGAATGACTTAAGCATAGATACCGATGAGAAGGTTTCATCGTAATTGATTCCATCTTTTTGAGTGTAACCTTTCGCTACAAGCCTCGATTTGAAGGTTTCAATCTTCTTGTAACCTCTTTTTCTTTTGCTTGTAGGCACACTTACTCCCAATGGATTGTACCCCATCAGGTAGGACTACTAGATCTCACACTTATAGGAATCCATAGATCTCATTTCCGATTCCATTGCTACTTGCCAGGATTCAGCATCTTTATCTTCGATTACCTCCTTGTAAGTCCAGGGATCTAATTCATCTTCGACTGTGATTGAGTCTGAAGATTGTCCCATGCCTATGAATCATTCCGGTTGACGACCAACCCCCTATGATGAGGCTAATCCTGAGTTGGTCTAGAAGTCTCAAAATCGAAACATGGTGCAGTGTTAATTGGTGCTTATACGATTATTATAGATGAAGCCTCGCCCCTCAACTCTTCCAGAATTATTTCGCTCATGGGTTTTTGACTAATCATATATAGGTCACAAGTCGTCAGGAATAAGTATAGGGGGGTGATAGACTTATTAAAACTTTTCCTGATTATCAGGTTAGTAACCTCAGCTGTGATTTAGTGCAACTAATAAACCTCGATTGCAGATGAGTAATGCGGAAGACACATCTGATAATAATGCACATGACTTATGTCGACTACAGATGACTTTCTAATGGAACAGTAAATATGTATGCAGGAATTAAGTATGATGATAAAGCAGTAAATCACACAATCACTTATAGTGGTTTCAGAGGTGGGGTAATCCTCTACTAGTCCACTTCTCCCCAAACCAGTTGGAGATAAATTCACTATAACTTTCAACCAGTGATAAATGTTACAATGAATTTCTCAGTTACAATAGCTTCCAACCAGTGGAAACCCGTGGCCGTTGCAACTCCCTTTGGCTTTCTAGCACCTCTTGATCGAAAACCCTTGGATGCCTCAACAACTCGCAAGCTATATATCACCTTCCAATTAAGAACCCGTGGATGCATTTACAACCTTCAACTTCTAAGAACCTCGTTCAAAGAAGTACCCCTACTCAAACTTTAAGAGAAGAGTGCTATCTTCTCCAACTTAAGAGCTTCTCAGTGTTTAGACTTTAGAACTCGCTCTTCATGATGCTATAGATTGTTTTGATAGCTTTTATTGCTTTTCGATTTGTTCGCTTGAAAGTATTGTTCGCATCGTACTTTGCTCAATCTTTCTTCGGATATTTATAGTACGATCCTTTGAGCTTCTTCATAGCCATTGCATCTTGTAATAATTTTGTCTGTTGGAGAGTGGACTTCATTGTTTATCTTGTTCATTACTTTGCACGGCTTGTCTCTTTCTTCAAATATGACCGTTTGAAGATGTACTTCCCATTGCGCCGCTTTTCTTGATTACTATAATTGGAAAGTATTCTGGGCACTAATCTTTAGGAATAAAATATTCCTTAACTTCCGGGAATCAATCACTTTATCCCTTTATTTTATGTCCGTATGTGTCTTGCCATTATTGTTGACTTTTCAATGTTTGCTGACGTGGACTGAGCTGCTATTCAGATACACATAATTGGCTGCAGTACTGGTTTGGTCAACCTCTTCTGATATTTAGTTTGACTGAAAACCTCGACTGATAAAAACTCTCCTGTAGTAAACCTTCAGCTGATATAACTATTTGACCGAAACCTCGTCTGCTTCCAGTTGGAGTAAGAACTCGCCTGATATTATCTGTCTGAAAGCACGGCTAATTTTAAACTTGCATGTGGTCAAACTTCTCTCATATGTTGTGTTCACTAGAACTCGTCTGAAGATATCTCGCATGATGTTGGTTAAACCTCTTTGATATTTCGTGTTGACCAAAACTCGCCTGATAGTATCTCGCCTGATACTTTGGTCAAACCTCTCTGATATTTCTGTTGACCAAAACTCGTCTGATAGTATCTCCCTGATACTTTGGTTAAACTTCTCTGATATTTCTGTTGACCAAAAACTCGCCTGATAGTAACTCGTCTGATATCTTGTCAGTTCTATAGTTAAGCCAATTTAAAAAAAATTTATATCCCTCTTCCTCTTCCTCTTCCCCTGGTTCTGTCTGGAGGGTGTGACTTCAATGATTTTGCTCCTATAGGTTTCTGCACTACAAGAACTAACCCATATTTCTTCTTGACAATTAGAGAAGCAAACTCTTGATCCTCAGGGGAGGTATATTGGTTCTTTATGCATAGATTCTTTATCTCTCTCTGAAGTGATTCATCATCCACCTTCCCATTTATGTCAATTGGAGGATCCTGTGGTCTGAAATCAGGAATTCTAGGATAGACATTGAAATATTCTTCAGCAACCTTTTTCAGAATTTCCCACAGATTTGGATAATTGATATCTATGAAGTCAATGAAGATTTGTTGGGGAGTGCAGTCTGGGTCTTGGAGGATTTCCCATATGCATTATTTTCTATGAACTGTTTCTTGGAAATCCCCCATTTATTCATGGCTTCTACTGGAAGGAACCCCTCAACTTCAAACAGTTCTTTTCCTTCCCATTGAAGTGGCACAACTGTTTCCTGTCCATTTCTTCTTTTCTTGGCTATTGGTGCTTCAGATAATGATGCAGCAGCATTTCTCCATTTCAAGGTTAAAGTCCCAGCTTGGATCAAGGGTAGTGATGCCTACTGCCTTTTCTTAGATCTCAACTATTCTCTCATCTCTTCCCCTTTTTTGCCAGCATCAAGAATTTTTGCTAGCTGTTCCTCCACCCTCAGCATGAAGTCTGTCATGCCAAGTGGCATTCTTGAAGATGAAGGTGGTGGAGAGGGTTCCTTATTGTTGAGAAGAGCGTCCATCTTTTCATGCAGTTACCTCAGCTTAGGTTTCACTTCAGTTGCCACGAGTTTAGAAACTATTTCTTCCACCATTGCCCTGATCAGCTCAGTGATGGTTGAAGGCAGTTGGACTTCAGGTGCCTTTTCATGAGCTGTATTTTCTACTGAGCTCTCCTCTGCAGCTGATTCTCGAGCAGTAGATTTCTTAGATGAGATTCTTCTGTCAGCTGCTTCCTGATCAGGTGGGGTTTTATTAGGAGAACCTGATTTCTCATCTTCTGATTGTTAAGATGAACTAGATGCCTGATCAGGTGCATTATGGTCTTGGTCCTCATCATCCCTTTTTTCTTCTTCTTTATTTTCTTCTTCTTCTTCTTCTTCTTCTTCTTCTTCTACTTCTTCTTCTTCTTCTTCTTCTTCTTCTTCCTTCTCTTTCTCTTTTTAAAATTCTTCTTCTTCTTCTTCTTCTTCCTTTTCTTTTACAACCTCTTCTTTTTCTTCTCCTTCCTCATTTTCTCTCTCAACTTCTTTTTCAACTCCTTTTTCAATTTCTTTTTCATCTTCCTTCTCTTTTTATATGACTTCCTCCTCTGCCTTTTCTTCTCTCTTTTGTCCTTTTACTTCAATAACTTCCTCTTCACCCAAGGTTTTTCCTTGTGCTGCCCCTTCCATAATGTTAAGGATGAACTGGTCCATGTTTTGCTTAAAATTTGAGATGAACCAGTTCTGATTCAGTAACACCTTCACATTTGTCTCATGGCAGAAGGCCATGATGACTTGTTTAGTGACAGTGGGGTGATCTCATCCACTTCTCTAAACAAATTCCCTTAGTTGAGGGAAAGTAAATGTTTTCAACGCCTCCCACTCCTCATAAATATTGACAAAAGAATATTTAAGGGCTTGTTGTCTTACCACTTTCAGTTGAGTCTTGGTAAAATTCAAGGGGTTGTTCTCCTTGAGGTTGAAGGAGTATTATGTATTTGGCACCTCAGTGATTTCTTCTGCCTCCTCTTATTTAGTAACACTCGGAAGTGTTAGGAGTGGGATCACCTCTGGTATCAGCTCAGTGGAATGAGCTATTTGCTCTTCAGGTGATGCAGGTGCAGCTGAAATGACTATCTGCATCTCTTCCTCAGGTGTTTGAACCACCAGTTCCTTTAGCTTCTTAGGGGATGGTTCAGGTGAGGAGGTAATGTGGATAGCTGCTTCTTTTTTAGGTGACTTTCTTTGTAAGAATCTGGCAATAGGAGCATTATCACTATCTGAGTCGTCCGCAGGTGTGGTTGCAGGTGCAAGTGACTTTTCAAGGATCTCAACTGTAGGTGACTTTTTAGAGATGTCATCTGCAGTTTCTTCAGCAAGATTCTCAGCTGCAGTTTTGTCAGCTGCATCTGATTTCACTTCTTCAGAGTCTGATATTCCTTTATATGAGGATGTTATAATCCTTATTTTCTCCAGAATCTCAGCTGCTCTAGGTTTGTTCTCTGCGAATTTCTCTTTTGCAGCTTGATCCAAATGACCAAGTCTCTTGCTGGTGTGGAAGTTTTCCGCCTTCCCTTTGGCCTTTCCAAGGAACTCAATAATGTAACTAATTTGAGTTCCATATGCTAGCTTTTGCTTAAACTTCTTCTCCTGATTATCCCAACTTGCTTTGTTAACCTCACAGACTAACTACCTGTAGATGTAATCAGGCCAGTTAATCCTCTGTTGCTGAGTTAAAGCGCCCATAACGATATACTTCGAGGATGACAGTTGATCAAAGCTTCCTGCCATGCCCATGACAATATTGTTGGTGATGTCTAAGATGTATTTATACTCTCTCTTGAGATCACCCTTCTTAGCAGTGAATTTGATTTTCATCGGCTTCTCTGGCATCTTGATCTCCTCCCAAACATCAGTTGGGTTTTGTTTTAGGGCCTCCACTGCAATGCCCATATTCTCCATTTTGAAGGCATCAGCAATGGTCTGCTTGGTGATGGTAACTTGTTCTCCGAAGATTGAACTTTTGATTCCGTACTCCGTGACCTGTGCTTCCTTGAAAAAAACAGATAACAACTTCCTTGAAAAGCTGAGCCGGATTAATGTCCAAGAAATGAAAAATGCCATTCTTCTTCATCTTTCGAATCAGGTGTGCCATCTCTACCGTGTTGTTTGACTCCAATAGACCTTCAAAGTCTTCGACGACGCTGAAGACGATTTGTTCCTTCACCATCTTGAGATTGACGCCTTTGAAATAGGTGGTTGAATCCAATTCTTCAGAAGAAACTTTTCGGATTTAGTGGAGTGAATATTCTAGGGTTTTTCTGCCTTTAGGAAACTAGGGTTGTTAGCTCTTGAAAGTTGAAGAAGACGATAAGGTTTTGTGAAATGATTCTCGACCATCTTAAATTGCCACTCGAAGAGACGTTTTTTAATTTAATAATTAAATAAAGTTTGGCGATTTGGTTGATTGATTGGACATCATGATCTAGACGTGGAGGTATTGGGGTCGTGTGGTTTTTAGCCGCATGTAATAAAATTAAATATTTAAAGAGACAGAAAACTTAGCTGGTTGACTCTTTGACTTCTGATCAGCTAGCTTTTCTTCGTCTGTCCTTTTATCAGATGATTTTCCCTCGTCTGGTCTGATCAGGTGAGTTTCCATCATCTGGTCTGATCAGATGGCTTCCATCGTCTGGTCTAATCGTATGGATTCTCTTCGTCTGGTCTGATCAGATGGCTTTTCCTCGTCTGGTATGATAGGATGGCTTTTCCTCATATGTTCTCCGGATCAGGTGATGTTCCTTGTCTAGATCGGATCAGGTGACTTCTTGTTGCCTGTCCTGGTCAGGTGATTTCTCTCGTCTGCTTCAGGACAGATGACTTTTTTCGTCTGATTTCAGCTATGCATTAGATTCCTATTCTAGTAGTCCAAGATCCCTGCTTAGTTCCAGAAACCTTCTTCTGGTAAAGGCTTTGTGAATATTTCAACAATTTTGTACTCTGTGCTGACTCTTTACACTCTTACTCTTTTGTTGAGCACACTCTGATGAAGTAATGTTTGACATCTATGTGCTTTGTTATCGAATGTATAATTGGATTGTTTGTTATAGCAATTGTACTATTGTTGTCACACCCCATAGGAACTTCATTTGCTATGATGTTGTAGTCCCTTAGCTGTTGTCTGATCCACAGAATCTGCACACAATAGCTACCTGCAGCTAGGTATTCTGACTCAGTTGTGGATATCGAGTTAGACACCTGCTTCTTACTGAACCAAGATATTAGTCTGGTTCCAAGGAATTGACACATTCCACTGGTACGTTTCTTGTTGATCTTGTATCCTGCAAAGTCAGCATTTGAATATCCTGATAGTTCAAAGTTTTCATCTTTTATATACCATAGTCCAACATAGATTGTAGACTTAAGGTATCTGATTATCCCTTTTGTTGCTTCCTTGTAAGACTGCTTTGGCTTGGAATGAAATTTTACACACACTCCTACTGCATATGAAATGTCAGGTCTGCTTGCAGTGAGGTATAGTAGTGATCCAATTACTCATCTGTAGTGGGTTGGATCCACTGGATTGCATCCTTCATCTACATCAATGTGTAGGTATGTGCTCATTGGTACTCTTAAAGGTTTGACTGAGTCCATGCCAAATCTTTTGATCAATTTTCTTATATACTTTGCTTGATTGATGAATATTCCAGTGTCAACTTGTTTGACTTGCAAACCAAGAAAGAAATTTAGTTTGCCATCATACTCATCTCAAATTCTCCTTGCATGAAATTTGAGAACTTTTTTACATAGCTAGACTTGATTGAACCAAATATAATATCATCCACATATACTTGAACTAGTCGTATGTGGTCTTCATGTTCAATTCTGAAGAGAGTTTTGTCCACATTTCCTTTGCAAAATCCATTTTTCTCGAAAGACGGTAACTAAGAATATCACCACACCTCACACGCCGCCACGCCGCCTTCCAACCTAGCCCACCTCCGGCCGTCTTCTCCGGTCACCACCTACCCTAGTCGACTCGCCTTGACCCCGCGACCCTTCGCCTCCATCTTTCAGCCACAACAGCCACCGGAAGCAGCTCCCGTGAGGCCTTCGTTTTCGCCCCTATGGACGCCTGCACTTTCCGGCCATCTCCGACATCATCTACTCCATCTAATCACATCCGACATCAGCGTCATCTCCCGCATCCTCCGGTAATAATTATTCATGCCCGGCGTCACCTACACCTACCCCGGCGATTAGGACTGTACGCCATCATGACGCGTAAAAAACGGACGTCGCGGACGCCCGACAGAAGTTCCATTTTGTCTCATTCATCATCCGACAGCGAACGTCATACATCCATATCGCCAACTGCAACAAAAAAGTCTCCGTCGCGTTGTGAGGTTCTGCAGCCTCCGTTCATCTCAAAATCCATCGCCAAACCGTCGATCAAAGGTATATCTCTTCCTACAGAGGTCGGAAATGCACTCCCGACGATTCCAATCTCCGCAGTAGTCTCAGGTCCGTCTTCTCCAGTTAAGTCGCCGCAAACCCTAGTTGCAGGGTCTCTCTCGGATTTTGACACCCCTTTTATATCTGAAGGAGATAACAGCAGAGCCATCCATCCTAGGGCCAATACCGCTCAACGGCTCTGATCAACTGGGCTTCGCGACCGGGTCCAGCACTGATGTCCATCCAGATAATCCTAAGGTTAGCCCAATTAAGTCTACTGCTAAACATCATGGCCCTGCTCTTATTTGGCCCACCCTTAATATTCAACCAAGCCCCAATTTTAATTACCCGGCCTGCCATTCTAATCCTGAGCCCGACAATATTAAGCCCACCAAATTTATCACCTCGGCCCAGCCAAACATTCAACTTCAGCCTACCAACTTTCAGCTAAACCCAACCACCGACCTACCTCACCCGCAGCCCCTTTACCTCCCAAGCCTACACCTAATCCCTCTGGCCCAATCCCTCGGCCCACTTCACCGAAGCCACCCGCCATTACAAACCAGCCCGACCCTCACCCCCCAGCCAGCCTTATATTTTCCCAACCCAAACACCCTGGCCCATTTTCAACCTCCCAGTCCACTCCCGATATGAAACCTCACCAGGGCCCTTTTGCCCAACCCGACCCAACCTCAAAACAAACCTGCCCTGACTATACTTCCGATAATCCACTCACCGGAAATGATATTGTCCCCTCTCCAGCCGACGACGCCGCGACAACCTGTCAGAATACAAATAATCCGATCCGACCTCCGATTTCCTATGCCCAAATCGTCAACAATCAACATACATCGTCTCAACAATTGGGATTCCAGCAAACCGGATCAACAAAAAAATCATTTAATTTCGACGGAGCGAAGGTATGTCCTTTTGGTTCTCTCTCCTTCGTTAACGAGAAACTGCGTGTATCCTTTTCTACTTCTGATATGAGTACTTTAACTGCGTCGTGGGAACACACCTTAATTCTTAAATTTTCTCATGCTATTCCCACCCCTCGAGATATGTCCGCTGGATTGATTGATATGAAACTGAGGGGTAAATGTAGTTGGAGTTGACTGAATTATTGTCATATTGCTATTAAATTTGAAAATGAAGAAGATTATAGACGAGTTTGGCTAGGCTATAGTTGGAACTTTTCTGGTTGCCCATCTCGTGTTTTTAAGTGGACCCCTACATTTTCTGTCAAGACCGAGACTTCGATTTGCCGGGTGTGGAATAATTTCCCGAGCCTCCCGATTCATTTATTCCATCCACGCGCTCTATACACGATTGCCAAGGCTATTGGCAATCCTATTTTAGTGGATGCGCCGATGGCTACACACTCACGACTCTCTGTCGCTCGTGTGTGCGTCGAGATTGATCTCCTTACGCCCAGATTGCCAGAGATAGAGATCGAATTTGATGACCACGTTCTCACGCAGCGCGTGATTTACAAGATAGCTCCTTTGTATTGCTCTCTCTGCTCACATGTGGGGCACGAGCCCTCTAGTTGCTACATAGCTGGCAACAAAGAACGGCCCCCGCCGCCCCAGTGTAAGAGGCCTTCTGCTGCTCCTAAGCAGCAGAAGGCGCAGCCGGCCCCTCATAAAGCCCCTAAGGCTACTACTTTATCGATAGCTCCCAAGGCCTCTAAAGGCAAAGAGACTGCCACTTGGCAAGGAGTGACTAAAAAAGGCCCCAAAGAGATGGGGTTTATCCCCAAGGGTACGGTCGCCACTGGCCAGCATTCATACTTTGCATATTTGGCCTCCTCTTCTATAGAGGCGGAAGATTTAGTTGGGGTTGATGACATTATTAGCGTGGGTGATAAGAAGAGTGTTTTGGGTAGCGATGATAGTGGTCACGGTACTGATGATGGGCTTCTCATTGATGATGACACGGAGTCGTCCACTGTTCCTCTACCGTCTAGACTCCGTGAGTCTTCCCCCCTGCTCCATGCCAGTGAGGGTCACCTCGATGAGCCGATCATCGCGGAGCCTGATACCTTGGCCATGGTGGTCTATGAGCCCCCTCCCCCCCCCCCCCCCCCGATTTCTTCTATTCCCTCTCTTCCCTCTCTTAGTCAAACTGAGTGTCCCTTGTCCGCACACAGTTTGAGATTTCTGAGTCCAGTATCTCTTCATCGGCTATGGTGCCCCTCGTGAAGGCACCAAAGCCCCCTGTTAATAGACAACTGTTGCCGTATTCTGCTGCCCCTGGAGTCACGACCAGGGGTAAAGCTGCCTCTAATTCCTCGACTTCCTTACGAGGAAGGGTAGCTTCCCGTGGATCCTCTCCCCTATCAAGGGGCGATCTACATCGCCCTTGAAAGGGGACACATCCGCTTGGCAGGGCACACCCCGAAGACGGGGGCACTCCAGTCAGTGTCCTGGTTCTTCGTTTGAGTCGGCTGGTTAGTTATGTCGATCACCATTCTGACATGGAACGCTCATGGTCTGGCTAACACTGGAGCACAGAAGCGTATTCGACATCTCCACCACTCTCATAAATTCTCTTTTATTAGCATTTTGGAACCCATGGGTTCCAATGCTAACTTTGATTTCTATACTCGTAGGTTTTGCGTCGGGACTTTTTAATTGGTCCAACAAGATCTCGTTCTTCTCCTCTTATGGTTTTCAGCACCAGGTTTTGTTGGATACTGATCAAGTCCTTCATGTTGCTATTTCTTCTTCCCTTCTTCCCCAGTCTATTTTTATCACTTATGTCTATGCCAGCACCGTTCGTGCTGGCCGTTACGCCCTTTGGGACACCTTTCGTGAGATTGCTTTGGAAGTGGAGGGGTTGCCATGGTTAGTTAGTGGTGACTTCACTTTCTTCCTGCATTCGCATGAACGCGAGGGTAGTTCCACAGACCGCACGCCTGATATCCTTGACTTTGCACAGGCTATTACTGACTGTAAGTTGATTGACGCGGGCTGTGAGGGCGATATTTTCACTTGGGAGCGTACTGGTTTGCGGGGAAGGCTAGACCGTGCTTTATTTAATGAAGCATGGCCGAATGTGTTTGCAGTTCTTGATCTTTACCATGGTGGCTTTATCAAGAGTCTGGTACAATAAATCTCTGGCCCGGTTTTCAAGGTTGTCCAGCTTTCTCTCTTCAGGGGACATCTCTGTTCTCTTCTTGGGAATCTGGTTTGGTTTCCCAGCTGCTATTTCTTCATATGTGCTGTCCTTCAAGAAGGTGAATGGTCCATCCTCTATGATACACCACATGTCATCATGGATTGATGATAGATGCGCCTGCATTCTTATTTTCCATAAGTCATATTCCTCTACAGAGAATACAACTAATCTATAATACATATGTTCCATTTATGAGAGATTTAAAATATATATGCTCAAATATATATGGATCTGGTTCGATAAAATTGAACCAACCTCTCTGATACCACTTCTAGATCACAAGTCGTCAGGAATAAGTCTAGAGGGGTGGGGTGAATAGAATTATTAAAACTTTTCCTGATTATCAGCTAATAAACCTTGCCTGTAGATGAGTAATGCGGAAGACACAACTGATAATAATGCAGATGACTTATGTCGACTGCAGATGACTTTCTAATGGAAAAGTAAATATGTATGCAGCAGTTAAGTGTAATGATAAAGCCGGAAATCGCACAATCACTTATAGTGGTTTCAGATGTGGGGTAATCCTCTACTACTCCACTTCTCTCCAAATTAGTTGGAGATAAATTCAATATACTTTCCACCAGTGATAATTATTAAAATGAATTTTCTAGTTACAACAGCTTCCAACCAGCGGAAAGCCGTGGCCGTTACAAGAGGGTTGCCTTCTCCAACTTAAGAGCTTCTCAGTGTTTAGAATTTAGAACTCGCTCTTCACGATGCTATAGATTGTTTTGATAGCTTTGATTGCTTTTTGCTTTGTTCGCTTGAAAGTATTGTTTACATTGTACTTTGCTCAATATTTCTTCAGATATTTATAGTACGATCCTTTGAGCTTTCATGGCCGTTGCATCTTGTAACAATTTTGTCCGTTGGAGAGTGGACTTCATTGTTTATCTTGTTCATTACTTTGCACGACTTGTCTCTTTCTTCAAATATGACTGTTTGAAGATGTACTTCCCGTTGTGCCGCTTTTCTTGATTGCTATAATTGAAAAGTCTTCTGGGCGCTAATCTTTAGGAATAAAATATTCCTTAACTTCCGGGAATCAATCACTTTGTCCCTTTCTTTTACGTCCGTATGTGTCTTACTGTTATTGTTGACTTTTCAACGTTTGTTGATGTGGACTGAGCTGCTATTCAGATACACATACTTAGCTGCAGTACTGGTTTGGTCAACCTCTTCTGATATTTAGTTTGACCGAAAACCTCGATTGATAAAAACTCTAATGTAGTAAACCTTCAGCTGATATAACTATTTTACCGAAACCTCGTCTGCTTCCAGTTGAAGTAAGAACTCGCCTGACATTACCTGTCTGAAAGCACGACTAATTTTAAACTCTCATGTGGTCAAACTTCTCTGATTGTGTTCACCAGGTCTCGTCTGAAGATATCTCGCATGATGTTGGTCAAACCTCTTTGATATTTCGTGTTGACTAAAACTCGCCTGATAGTATCTCACCTGATACTTTGGTCAAACCTATCTGATATTTCTGTTGACCAAAATGCATCTGATAGTATCTCGCCTGATACTTTGGTCAAACTTCTATAATATTTCTGTTGACCGAAAACTCGCCTGATAGTAACTCGCCTAATATCTTGTCCGTTCTATACTTAATCCAGTTTTCTATATGATCAATATGATCAACACTTAGCTTAATATTTTTAAGGCCTATAGAAGATACTCATTACGTTCTTCTTTGCAATTCCAAGTACATACATTTGAAATAATCATGAATACAGGGAAGACATCATCAAAATCTAAAATAATATTCTTAACAAATTCCCCCTATTTTGATGATGGCAAAACTTTAATGTTCAAATGGAAGCAAACCCGCATATAAAAAGTAAAGTGCAAAACACAATCAAACTCAGTCTTTTTGAGACAACTAGTTGTTGTCATTCAAGTTGATTATTATAAAACTTTTATTACAGATTACAATACAGTCTTTGAATGAATATTACAAGTAAAATGAAAATTACAAGTAAATTGAAATTACAACTAAATTGAAAATTATAAGTAAATTTAAAAAAATTTATCTCCCTCTTCCTCTTCCTATTCCTCTGGTTCTGTATGGAGGGAGTGACTTCAATGGTTTTGCTCCTATAGGTTTCTGCACTACAAGAACTAACCCATATTTCTTCTTGACAATTAGAGAAGCAAACTCTTGATCCTTAGGGGAGGAATATTGGTTCTTTATGCATATATTCTTTATCTCTCTCTGAAGTGCTTCATCATCCAGCTTCCCATTTATGTCAATTGGAGGATCCTGTGGTCTGAAATCAGGAATTCTAGAATAGGCATTAAAATATTCTTCAGCAACCTTTTTCAGAATTTCCCACAGATTTGGATAATTGGTATCTATGAATTCAATAAAGATTTGTTGGGGAGTGCAGGCTGAGTCTTGGAGGATTTCCCAGTTGTATTATTTTTCTATGAACTGTTTCTTGGCAATCCCCCATTTATTCATGGCTTCTACTGGAAGGAACCCCTCAACTTAAAACAGTTCTTTTCCTTCCCATTGAAGTGGCACAACTATTTTCTGTCCAGTTCTTCTTTTCTTGGCTATTGGTGCTTCAGATAATGATGCAACATCATTTTTCCATTTCAAGGTTGAAGTCCCAGCTTGGATCAAGGGTAGTGATGCCTCCTACCTTTTCTTAGATATCAACTATTCTCTCATCTCTTCCCCTTTTTTGCCAGCATCAAGATTTTTTGCTAGCTATTCCTCCACCCTCAGCATGAAGTATGTCATGCCCAGTGGCATTCTTGAAGATGAAGGTGGTGGAGAGGTTTCCTTCTTGTTGAAAAGAGCGTCCATCTTTTCATGCAGTTACCTCAGCTCTGGTTTCACTTCAGTTGCCAGGAGTTTAGAAACTGTTTCTTCCACCATTGCCCTGATCAGCTCAGTGATGGTTGAAGGCAGTTGGACTTCAGGTGCCTTTTCATTAGCTGTATTTTCTGCTAAGCTCTCCTCTGCAGCTGTTTTCGAGCAATGTATTTCTCAAATGAGATTCTCCTGTCAGCTGTTTCCTGATCAGGTGGGGTTTTATCAGGAGAACCTAATTTCTCGTCTTCTGATGGTTAAGATGAACTAGATGCCTGATAAGGTGCATTATGGTCTTGGTACTCATCATTCCTTTTTTATTCTTCTTTATTTTCTTCTTCTTCTTCTTATTTTTCTTCCTTCTCTGTGTAGCATGCGCTATCGGCTGAAAAATGCAGTCCAGAACCTTCTGCCAATATCCGTTAGTGCACGCTAATCAATGCATTAGCGTGCACAAATGGGGCAGTCCAGTAAAGGATAGAACGCTGTCCCAAATAGTTATCGCGCGCTAATAGATGCGTTAGCGTGCGCTAATTACACACTATTTGCTCACTGTGTAGTCTTTGCTATTTCGACCATAACTCCTTCGTCCAAACTCCGATTGACTCACCCTTTGAACCATTGAAGAGATAAGTTGATGCTCTATAACACTGTAGAGTTTGAGAATTTTTAGACTTTATAAGTGCCGGTGGTGATCTTACAAATTCGATCCAAATGCACAACAACAATACTCCTCGAAAAAACATCGATCATTCAACATGCAACGAAACTCTAATGGACAACATCAATGATCCAAATAAAAAACAAACAAATAACAAAGCATGACATACGATCACATAAACACAGACACCACATATCCGCTTGAATCGGTAAATAATTCAAGATGTCCGGACGCCAAAATCATGGGTATTACAATTCTTAGACTTTGGATTGAAGAAGACAACAAAGGATCAGTTCAATACTATTGTGGCCAAGGCTAATATTGTTGAAGTGGTACATGCTTCCAAAAAAGGCAACAATAGAAAAATATCCAAGGCGGCACCTAAAGGGGGAATTTCAAAGAAGAAAGAAAAGTTACTAGGAAAATATTTTAATTGTAAGAAGATGGGTCATAGCACAGCTGACTGGAGGCTGCTAAAGAAACCAAAAAAATAAAGATGGCCATGCAGTGCATGTGATTACTAACGAGGTGGCAAACATCGATTTATGTGCTGTGACTTCTGAAGAGGACTTGGTTAGTCCAAGTACCAAGGAGTGGTGGTTCGATACTAGAGCAACTAGACATATATGTGTCAACAAGATCATGTTCTCCTCTTTGGAAGAGTGGGATGCTGGTGAAAAGTTGTTCATGGGAAATTCTGCAACTTCAACTATTCTAGGTGAAGGCACTATGATTCTGAAGATGACGTCGGGAAAAGAAGCGACTCTTAAGCGTGTGTTGTATGTGCCCGATATTCTCAAGAACCTTGTTTCTGGTTCTTTGTTGAATAAACATGACTTTAAATTAGTTTTTAAGTCAGATGCAGTTTTTTGTCTAAGAGTGATATGTTTGTAGGCTATGGTTATAAGAGTGATAGGCTGTTTAAGCTCAACATCATGACTGTGAAACAAGATACTAAAGAAATGTAGAATTCTTTTGCTTACTTTCTTGAATCTCCTAATTTATGGTATGCTAGATTAGGACATGTTAATTTTAATAAAATGAGACTAATTACATTGGAACACATAGCAAAGTTTAAAATTAACTTAAACCACAAGTGTGAAACTTTTGTAGAGGCAAAATTAACTCGATCATCATTCTGATATGTGGAAAAACACCAAACTTTTAGAGCTAATACATAGTGAACTATGTGATTTGGAATTTGTTCAAACTAGAGGTGGAAATAAATATTTTATTACTTTCGTGGATGATAGTACTGAATATTGCTATGTATGTTTTCGTGAAAGAAAAGATGAATATATAGATAAATTCATTTTTAATAAAACAGAAGATGAGGATCAATTGAGCGCAAAGATAAAAACAATAAGGAGTGATCGTGAAGGTGAATATGTTGAACCATTCGGTGAATATTGTTCCCAACATGGCATTATTCATGAGGTCACTGCCCTATGTAAACCATAATCTAATGGAGTGGCAGAACGTAAGAATCGCATTCTAAAAGAAATAATGAATGTGATGTTTCTAATCCCAGGGCTATCACAAAATATGTGGGGGATGCCATGTTATTGGCTAATTATCTTTTAAACAAGATAATTCGTAAAAAGAAGGATAAAACCCCTTATGAATTGTGGAAGAGAGTCAAACCTTCCTATAATTACATGAAAGTGTGGGGGTGTCTAGCAAAAGTGCTTATACCTACACCAAAGAAAGTAAAGGTAGGTCTAAAAACAGTTGACTGTATCTTCATCGGATATGTGCACAACATTAATAACTAACGTTTGTTTGTGTATGCATCTAAAGTGCCTGAGATTCATAAGAACACAATTATGTAGTCAAGGAATGCATCACTCTTCGAGAATATATTTCCTTATAAAACTGCAGTTGAACAGCCTATCTCATTCGAGAAGAATTGTGAGTCAGTCGATGAAGATATGAAGAGCAAATGGTAGAAATTGAGGATGAACCAAGGAGCGAACGACAAAGGACGGAGAAATCTTATGGATCAAATTTATTCACCTATTTGCTCGAAAACGGACCTCCAGGCTTTGAGGAGACTGTGAACACAATGTTAGGAATACTTGTTAGATTTTGATGATGTCATCCCTATATTTGTGATTTATTCAAATATATGCTCTGAGTACTTGGCTTTTTAAAGAATAACCAAATGAGTATCTTCTATAGGCCTTAAAAATTAGGCTAAACTAATTAGTTAAAAATCGGCTAAGTATATAGAACCACCAAAATATCAGATAAGTCACCAGGCGAGTTCTTTATCAGGCGAATTTTGGTCAACAGGAATATCAGACGAGGATTGACCAAAACTCAGCTGCAGCAGAGTTCTGAAGAAGGTAGTATATTAGGTGAGTTCAGGTAAAACCAATATTTCAGAGAAGTTTGACCTCGGGCGAGTTATCAGCTGTGCTTTCATACAACGAACACATCAGGCGAGTATTACTCCAAAGCAGACGAGTCTTGGTCAACTCATCAGATCAGAGAATATTGACCAACAGACAAAGATATAACCAGACAACATATCAGACGAGTTCTAGTCAACAGAGTATATCAAATAAGTTTGACTGCATACGACTTATTATCAGAGAAGGTCTGGTCATCACAAAACATCAGCTGAGGTTGACCACAGATGAGATATCATCAGACGAGTTATCAGGCAACATTCGATCAAAGCAAACATCAGTTGTAGGTTGACTACAGATGAGTTCTTAATTAGACAAGGTTTTTGGTCAAACAAGAATATTATAGGAGGTTGACCGAACTTATTCTACAGCCAAGTTTTTGAATATCATAAAAGAAACTCAGTCCACGTCAGCAAAGCGTTGAAAAGTCAACAATAACAGAAAGATATGCAGACGTGAATTCAAGGAGACAAAGTGAGTGATTCCCAGAAGCTAAGAAATAATCTTTTCCTAGAGATCGGCGCCCGGCAGACATTCCAAATATAGTAATCAAGAAAAGCGGCGCAATGAGAAGATTCTTCAAACAGACTGATTTGAAGAAAAAGACAAGCCGTGCAAAGAGATGAACGAATAAACGAAGAAGTCTACTCTCCAACGGATGGATTTGTTACAGTGATGCAATGGCTATGAAAAATATCAAGAATCGTACTATTAATATGTGAGGAATATATTGAGCAAAGTACGATGCGAACAACATTTACAAGCAAACAAATCATTCAAGCAATCTAAGCAAAAGGCGATCTATAGCATGGTAAAGAGCAAAGTTTCAAAGATCAAATACTGAGAAGCTCTTGAGTTGGAGAAGACAAAAACTCTTGTCTTAAAAGTTTGTGTACGGGGTACTTCTGTGAATGCGGTTTTCAGAAGTTCCACGACTGATAAGGCATTCACGGGTTCTTGATTGGAAGGTGATAGATAGCTCGAGAATTGTTGAGGTATACATGGGTTTTCAATCTGGAGATGCTAGGCAGTCAAGCGAGTTGCAACGGCCACGGGTTTCCACTGGTTGGAAGCTGTTGTAACTAGTTAAATCATTGTAATGTTTATCACTGGTTGATAGTTATAGTGAATTCATCTCCAACTGGTTTGGAGAAAAGTGGACTAGTAGAGGATTACCCTACCTCTAAAACCACTATAATTGCCTGCATGTTTTTCTGCATGCATCATACTTATCTGCTGCATTCACTTTTATTGTTCCATATAGTAGTCAACTGTCTTCCGCATATCTTAGTCTTACAGTTGACATAAGGCACCTGCAGATGACGTTTAGTCACCTGCATTATTATCAGCTGTGCTTCCGCATTATCATCTACAGTTAAGTTTTTAGCTGCACATCTTATCAGCTGAGTAAACTCACCTGAGATTCATGAAAAGAGTTTAATAAGTCTATCCACCCCCACCCCTCTAGACTTATTCCTGACGACTTGTGACCTACAAGTGGTATCAGAGAGGTTGGTTCAATTTTACATAACCAGATCCATATATCTGAGTATATATATTTTAATCTCTCATTATAATGGAACACATGCAGCACATGCACTCTAGATTACCTTTTCTTTTTTCCGTTGATGAATATGACATATGGAAAATAAGAATGCAGGCTCATTTGTCATCCATCCATGATGACATGTGGTGTATAATATAGTACGGTCCATTCATATTCCTGAAGGACAACACAGCAGAAGAAATTACATCTGGGAAGCCAGAGAAGATCCCCAAGAAGAGAACTGAAATGTCCCCTGAAGAAAGGAAGCTGAACAATATTGACAACCGGGCCAAATATGTTCTATACCAGACTCTTGACAAGGCAACCATGGTCAATATCAAAAACTACAAGAATGCCAAGGAAATATGGGACACATTGGCAGTAATGTGTGTAGGAACCGAGCTGATCAAGGAGAACAAGTTGTCAATTGCTACTCAGAAGTTTGACAACTTCAAGATGAAAAGTGGAGAAACAATTTATCAGTGGATGGAAGATTCACAGAGATCATAAATGAAATAAATTCTCTTGGAAAGACATATGGCAACCGAGAGATGGCTCTGAAGGTTCTAAGATCTCTCACACCTGAATGGAGCATGAAGGCCATTGTTATGAGGGAATCTAAAGATCTTAATAAAATAAAGATCCAAGAAATCTTCTCAGACCTCAAAGCATTTGAGTTTGAACTGCCCTGCTTATCAACCAGTGAGCCGGCTGAGAAAGGAATAGCGTTTGCAGCAGAATCACCTGCAAAGAGCCAAGTTGAAGTCAGTCCCCCCAGCCCTCTGAATTTTGAAGAAGAGATGGCATTTATCATGCAGAGGTTCAGTAACTCCAGAAGAAACTATTCAAAGTACAAGAAGAACTTCAAAGAAAACCCAAGGAAAAACCAAAAAGCTGGAAACTGGAAGGTAGAATGCTATAACTGTCACAAGACGGGACATATCCAGTTTGACTGCCCAGAACTCAAGAAGGATTAAAGCAAGAAGGACATGGGCATAAAGGATGATAAAAGGAAGGCTCTCATTGGTGAAAACCAAGAAAGAGTTGAATCAAGCAGTGGATTCTTTTCAGATGATGGTGATGACTACAATTGCTTGATGGCTAATTTGGCGAATGAAGAGGTAACATATAAACCTCAAACTTCAGAAGGTTTCAGTTCTGACGTGTCTGAAGACATTGATCTTCATAAATCTGTAAACCATCTTATCAAAGATTTTGAAACCTTAAAGTCAGCTCACCTGACTATTACAGCTGAGAATGCACAGCTGAAGTATGAGAAAATCCAACTGAAAAATGACTTTGACAAACTCAGCCAAGAGTTAGCAAAATTTAAAAACATCATAGTTGAGTTTGAAAAACAAGCTGAAAACTCTTTAAAAACTCAGCTGAAAATACTACAGCTGAGGTTCATAAGCTGACTGTTTTAAATAGTGAAAAGTCAGCTGCACTTGCTCATATTAAAACTGAGCTATCTAAGTTGAAACAGCTAAATAGTACACAAGCTAAAGAGATAACATCTCTGAAAGCATCTATAACCCTTCAAGATCAGGCCTTAGATATGACCCCAACACTCCCTCTAGTTCGAAAACCACTTTTATCAAGGGAGAAACTTATGTCCAGACTACTGAGCCTATAAACTCGTATTTCAAAATAGGCAGCAGCCAAGTCAAAAGTTTAGGCAGCAGCCAAAGTTTACGAGGCAGCCACCTTGACAGAAGACTAGGCAATGGCCAAGACAGAAGCAGCAGTCAAAACATTATGCAAATTATTACCAAATAACCCCCAAAAATAGATTTCAAAATGGGAGAAGTAAATGGAAACCTCAAGGTTATCCAAACTTTCAAAATGACCAGGTGTGGAGACCCCAAAGATTTAATAAATGGTCTCAGCCAAGATTTAGGAATGACCCACACCACAGATATTATGAGGCATATCTAGTATACAATCCTAACCAGGGATATAGACTTAGACAACACACGCCTTATAGGGGTAATCAACATAATTTTCATAACCCAAGGAGAAACCAATTCTCCAGGAAGCCTACTAACCCCAAAGGACCCACACATATTTAGGTACCTAAATCTCTGCTTGTTTGATTGCAGAAAAAGTGGAAGGACTACTACCATGTCACATCAAGTTCAACAGGAGGAGGTGAAGAATAGTTTGTAGATTATGGATGCTCAAGGCACATGACAGGGAACAAGAAGATTCTGTCAGAATATGTGAAAGAAAGAGGTCCAGATGTAACTTTTGGAGATAGCTCAAGTGGACAAACCAAAGGTTATGGGAAATTGTACAGGGGGGACATAATCATTACTAAAGTGCAGTATGTCAAAGGGCTTAACTACAATCTTCTAAGTATAAGCCAATTCTGTGATGAGAGCAACCTAGTAGTCTTCACAAGATGGAAATGCATGGTGATTGATCTCCTGACTGGAAAAGTGAAGCTACAAGGATTTAGAAGAAGAGATGTTTATTTGATAGACTGGAAAATCAGGAGTGTTGTTACCCAAAATATTATCCGGAGATGATATGCTGGAATGGTCGAGTAACAAACAAAATGCGAGAGCACGTCCGTGGGGAAGTAAATGACACAAGATTTGTCGGGGTTGTTAGTCCCGGGCTTGAATGCTCTCGCGAGATATTATTAACGAATACTTGGGAGTACAAATATTAATGTTAGAGTACAATTACAATGAGTGTAAAGACCCTAGTTATCTTAGCTCTTGAGTGCTGAAGATTGCCGGAAGAACTAGAGTTGATGCTCTATGAGTTCTTGTAACAACGATGGAGTGCGGTGCTGACTGTGAGAAATCGACGGTCTCTCACTGTGTGAATTGGCTGAACTCTCGTATGGAAGTAGTTTATGAACTTGTGAGCTCTTAAAATCTGGAGTTCTCTGAACTGTAGGGAGTTCTCGTTTCTGCCGATCGTCTTTTGGTTCAGAGGTTATGAGAGAGAAATCCTAGATAGAGTCAAGAGAAAAGCCGAGAGCTTTCCAAGTGCTGGAGGATCTCTATTTATAGGACTGGGAGTCGCTGGGAGATCGCCTCTGCTGTATTATAATAAGCGGGCGATCGTCTTTAGCACATGGGTTGGTCTCCTTAAAGTCCACAGCAGCTGCTGGCAGCCGGATGTGCGAACCAATGAGAGGCCAACACGCGTCTATGTCGCTTGGGAGGGCCCACCTAGGACCTTTCGGCGGGTCTGTCGGTAGGTGAGGCCGTCCTTGTCACTGACAGCAGCTGATGGGCTGGAGTCAACGATCCATATTCTGTGGCGCCATTCACGGATCTGCACATGGGTCTTTGCTCCGTGATCCAGTCTTCGTAGACTTGACGGACGATGGCCTTATACGTGGCATAGAACGGTCGTCTTTGGTTGGGCACCAGAGTCGGTCGCTAGGTACCAAGAGACGATCGCTCCGGGAGGTCGATCGCTAGATACTCGAAGATGGACTGTTACCTTCGATTAGCAAGTTTGCCGTATCTTATTTGATCGTGAACTCGGTCGCTCGGCCGTATGCCGATCGCCGTCCAAGCGTATTAATCGCCGCACAACAATTGCCCCCCAACTTGCTCTCATGTCGAAGACGTGGGGTGAGGTGGCTCCACTGGCGATCGTTTGGATTTAGACGAGCGACTTTTATGAGTTTAGACTATCGTTTTTCGAGCGGACTGGTTTTGAATTTGCACGATTCACTCGGTCGCTAAAAAGAGCGAGAAATAACAGCGGGCTCGAAACTCCGCGGGGGTACATGTCGCGATGCGATTGGAGGAGTCCGGTGGTTAGTTAAGACTCCTCGTCTGGCGTGTCCTTGAAACGATGCGTACGCGGGTTTCAAGGGAGGCACTGATTGCGACTTTATCCGACGGTTGCACTTCAGCCCTCGAGATTCTCCTTATTGGCACGGAAGCCCTCGCCTTCTCCTATAAAAAGGGTCTGGGTTACAGTGTAATCCCCCTTACGCAATTTCATCGAAGAGGAAGATAGGCGAAAAATTTTCTGAAGCCTTTGTCTGTCGATCGTCGATCGACTCAATCCTTCGGTAAGAAACAATCCTTTTTCCTTTTCTTTTTGAGAATGTCTGTGTAACACCCCAAACTAGGCGAATATTACAGTGCCGTGGACCCCCGATTGGGACCCACTAGGCGGATGAAAATTAATGAATTAAGTGATATAATTGTAGTACCGAACCACAGTATATCAATAATTACTCCGATGAGGAGTTTTATTACAACACACCCAAGGAAATGACCGAATACAAGTATATTTTATATGGAGATAAAATATGCAACACTGAATGAACTCAAAATTCAAACGGAAATCTACAGCGGAAATAAAATAAGGAAACACGGTGAATGAAAGGACTGGGGCCCCCTACTAGTATCACTGGGACTACTCGCCGTCAACGTTCTCTTCCCGTGCCTTAGCCTTGCTATGACCTGAAAAACAAAATCCCCCAACGGGGTCAGTTACACAGAACAACAATACTCAAGAGTTGAATAAACACAATCATATATACTGTATAAATCACAAGTTTGATCAGAAATCTCAAACCGTCGAACACATACAATCAAAAGTGAATCGGACAGATTATAACCCAATCTTGTTGAAAACATAGGCAATCAAACATGATGTATGAATCAACTAACGGTACGGCTCAAAGGGTGGCGCCACACTACGCCCGGGATGGAAATGTGTCCGTGCACAAGCCACCAACGAGTATCGATCGAATACACGTGTGGTATTGTACCTAATCAGTCTCACGAAGTGATCTTCTCGTGTGCATAGTCCAATGTGAGGCCAACAACCAACACACGTCTTAATATGTGCCTGACATGAAAATCCTGCACATACCAACCGGCACGCCAGTATGACCCGGAATGTCACGAGATAACAAAAGTGACATCGAAATCAATAATGACTCACCGAGATGAAATGATAGTGAAATGAATGATAGCTCAATGAAATGATTGGAACCGTCGTTCCTCGTGACTGAAGTGATTAATTGACAATTACAAGTCTCAATACGGTTAATACATCATGAATGAACTATAATTATGAATGAACAACAACGAAAGGAATGAATGTCCTTTTAACCGAGTAAGAATTAACTTACTCAACGCCGATGAAGAATGTCCTTCCACGAACAACGTCCTAAATGAGATGTCGGTCACTCGAACAACCTTGAATAACACAATTACCAACAATCCAGTTCAACACACGAATCAAACATGAATATAACTAACTCAAAACGTCGATACGACTAAACAAAGTTCATTGAGGCATTATATCGAACACGATGTGGCCAATCTTCGATTGTTTACAACCAAACCTCAATAATACCAATATCAAATCCCCAAGAAGTGTTTCAAACCAACAAAACATCTTCAATATGATCAATAATCCAATATGAATATCCAATTTCGTGATTTCAACAACAATTAATCGAAAACCCCAAAATCCTACTCAATATTCAAAGTGTTCTTGAATAACCATTCAATAATCCGATGAATATTCATACATACTCATAATCATATGTATATCTCTTCGTACAACATGATTATAACGTCCAAGACATCATATCCCAACACAAAATCGAAATCCAGGAGGTTTGACGAATATTACCTTTGAAGATCCAAGTACTTTGATCCGATGAAATCGCGTTAGATCGACGATCCAAGCTTCACAACCGAATGAAGATGATGAAAAATTGAGTATTCAAGTGATTGATGATGAAAATCTCTCTCACAAACCCCCCCTCTCGGAAGTTGGATGAAGAAAAGGTGGAAATGAGGAAAATCCTGTCGGTCCACCTTATATAGTCCTAAGGACGCACGACCAATCCGCACGACCAAGAGTCCGTGCGTCCGGTCGTGCGTGAAGTTACTGTCGGCTGTTGTTCTTAGCGCACGAGCGCCGCACATGAGCAACAACTCGTGCGGCCTGCTCGTGCGGCCCTGCTCGAACGCTGGGTCTCCTGCCCAGTACAGCCGCAACACACGAGCACCACGCCCGAGCAGTTGCTCATTTGGCTTGCTCGTGCGGCACTAACTCGACCACTGGGCCTTCTGCCCAATCCAGCCGCACACACGAGCGCCGCGCACGACCAGGTGCTCGTGCGGCCTGCTCGTGCGGCAATGACTCGGCCACTGGGCCTCCTGCCCAATCCATCCGCACACCAGCGCGCGCGCCGGCGAGGTTGCAGTGCGGCTGCTCGTGCGGCAATGACTTCGGCGGCTGGGCCTCTGCCCGATCCGGCCGCGCCGCGGCGCGCGCCGCGACGGATGCTCGTGCGGCACGCTCGTGCGGCCACCTCGACAAGCGATTACGCCCCAACGATGCACCGAGTACAAAAATCACAGAATTCGAGAAGTACGGGGATAAAAGTACGAGTATGACAAATATTCCGCCGAACAGTGAACACAATTGAATGAGTATGAATGATGAGTGATTAATAATGAATGAAAATTACTGAGTGATAATTACTGACTGATAATTACTGAATAAAATGATTGAATTACAACCGGGTATTACATACTCCCCCCCTTAAAAAGAGTTTCGTCCTCGAAACTAAGGGTCAAACAACTCGGGATAACTATCCCGCATACTATCTTCGGTTTTCCAAGTAGCCTCTTCGACTCCGTGTCTAGACCACTGATTTTTACCAAAGGAATCGTCTTGTTCCTCAACTGTTTGATTCATCGCTCTAGTACTCGTATAGGACGCTCCTCATATGAATGATCATCGGCGATCTCGATTTCGTCAAACTGAAGTATGTGGCTCGGGTCGGCAACATACTTCCGTAACTGAGATACGTGAAACACATTATGAATTCGGCTCAACGCCGGAGGTAAGGCCAATCGATAAGCTAATTCGCCTACTCGATCCAAAATCTCAAATGGTCCAATAAATCTTGGACTCAACTTTCCCCGCTTCCCGAAACGGAAGATACCTCGACTCGGGGATACCTTGACCAACACGTGGTCACCTGTCTCGAACTCTAATGGTCGGCGACGATTGTCTGCATAAGATTTTTGTCGACTCTGAGCGGTCAACAAACGACTGCTGATCAAAGCTACCTTCTCACGGGCGGCTATAAGCATATTGGGCTCGGTGTCGATTGATTCTGATAAGTCATCCCAACACAAAGGAGATCGACAACGATGACCGTACAAGGCCTCGTAAGGTGCCATCTTAATCGAAGCATGCCAACTATTATTGTACGTGAACTCGATCAACGGTAGTTGGGCTTCCCCATCATCTTTCCAATCGAGGACGCATGCCCTCAACATGTCCTCCAATGTCTGAATAGTCCTCTCTGATTGTCCGTCGGACTGAGGATGAAAAGTTGTGCTGAAATTAAGCTGAGTTCCCATGGCACGATGAACTGATTTCCAAAAATGAGACACGAATCGCCCATCACGATCAGAAATGATACTGTTAGGAGTACCGTGTAATCTCACTATTTTTTTGATGAACAACTGGGCAAGTCTCTCGGGACCCCAAGTATCCTGAATCTCGAGAAAATGAGTTGACTTAGTTAGACGATCCACAATTACCCAGATTGTATTCATGCCACGATGACTCGTCGGCAAACTCGTGATGAAGTCCATTAAAATATCTTCCCACTTCCACTCTGGAATAGGGAGCGGTTTCAGCATACCTGTCGGTCGCTGATGTTCTATCTTAACTTGCTGATAGGTCAAACATCTCGAAACAAATTCCGCGACTTCTCGCTTCATATTACTCCACCAGTAATTTTGTTTCAAGTCCTTGTACATCTTGCTGGACCCCGGATGAATAGAATAAGGGGTAGCATGGGCTTCTCTCAAAATCGAGTTTTTCAACTCGTCATTCGCCAGTACACATAACCGATTATTAAATCTCAAGAGTCCATACTCGTGGACCACAAAGCCAGGGGCTTTCCCCTATGCCACATCCTCGCAGATGCGCAACAAAAACGGGTCCAAACCCTGATTCACTCTGATCGCCTCTTCAAGTGGCGATGAAATCTCCAACATACAAAGCTGTCCCTGAACACGCTGTAACCAAACCTCGATCTTAAGCCTAAGTAATTCTTGCTGAAGTTCCTTCTGAACTATTAATCGAGCAAGCATCTGCTCCTGAACGGACTTACGACTCAAGGCGTCGGCGACAACATTCGCCTTGCCCGGGTGGTAAAATATCTCGATATCATAATCTTTGATTAGTTCCAACCACCGTCTCTGTCGCATATTTAGCTCCTTCTGAGTAAATATATACTTTAAACTCTTATGATCGGTGAATATCTGACAGGTAACGCCATAAAGATAATGACGCCAAATCTTCAATGCGAACACCACGGCTGCTAGCTCCAGGTCGTGGGTCGGACAATTAACCTCGTAACGTCTCAATTGCCGTGAAGCATAGGCAATAACTTTCCCGTTCTGCATTAGTACACAACTGAGACCCTGTCCGGACGCATCACTATAACCCACAAATCCTTCCGTCCCTTGCGGTAAAGAAAGGACAGGTGCTGAAATTAACCGGCTCTTGAGTTCCTCAAAACTCTGTTGACATGCGTCGGACCACGTGTATTTCTTATCTTTCCTTAAAAGGTTCGTCATGGGTTGAGCGATTTTAGAAAATCCTTCTACAAATCGCCGATAATAACCAGCTAATCCGAGGAAACTTCGAATTTCCTTAACATTCTTCGGAGGTTGCCAATATCGGATAGCCTCCGTCTTCTGAGGGTCAACACGAACTCCGTCTGATGAAATTACATGTCCGAGAAATGTCACTTCGGACATCCAGAATTCACATTTGGAAAACTTACCATAAAGTTGCTCTCGTCTCAACACGTCGAGCACCTGATTAAGGTGAAACTCGTGTTCCTCCCGGTCACGAGAATAAATTAAAATGTCATCAATGAAGACAACCACGAACCGATCCAAATAGTCGATGAAAACCCGATTCATTAACTCCATGAATACCGCAGGTGCATTAGTTAACCCAAACGGCATTACCACAAACTCATAATGACCATATCGTGTTCGGAACGCCGTCCTAGCAATATCCGACTCTCGGATTCACAACTGATGATACCCAGATCTTAAATCGATCTTGGAAAATACTAAAGCTCCCTGAAGTTGATCCAAAAGATCATCAATACGGGGTAGGGGATATTTATTCTTGATCGTCACCCGGTTCAATTCCCGGTAATCAAGACACAAGCGGAACGAACCATCCTTCTTCTTGACAAACAGCACTGGTGCTCCCCACGGGGACGCACTCGGTCGGATATAACCCTTCTCGGTTAAATCCTCTAAATGATTCTTCAATTTCTGCATTTCGGTCGGGGCCATCCGGTACGGTGCCTTCGATATTGGGGACGTACCAGGCTCCAATTCAATCGTGAATTCCACATCTCTCTGTGGAGGCAAACCAGGTAACTCGTCTGGAAAGACATCGGCATAATCTCTCACTATCGGAATATCCTCCAACATTACTGATGGTTTCTCGGTCTTGGTCATATAGCACCAATAACCGACACACCCCTGATTGAGTAATATCACTACTTTCATCAAATTAATGACTCTTCCAGAACAGCTGGGATTACCTCCCTGAAACACACATTCGACCCCATCGTCTGAAATGATAGTGACCATACGCTTACGGACACTAATGACGGCATCGTGACGATCCATACAATCAATACCCAGAATGACGTCGTCTCTCGGTAAATCTACCACAATTAGGTCTGCTTACCAATCACGGCCATGAAGTTGAATCGGACAATCCTTAATCTCACGATTCCCGATAATTCTTCTACCATCTGGTAGACCGATGACATAAGGCTCACAACTAGTAGCATTACCCAGACATAGTCTACTCAAACATGATTCGAAAAGGAAAGAATGCGATGCACCAGTATCAAAAAGGGTACACACAGGTTGAGATAGAATTTCGAGTGTACTTGAGATCATCCGGGCCTCAGGATCGTCGGTCTTCTTCGTCTCGTAAATTCAGGGCTTGCCGGCCCCCAAACCGGACGCTCCCGTCTGATAGCTCTTGGCTCCGCCTTTGTTAGCTCCTGTCGTTTTAAGCAGCGGATTGAAGTGGCCGATTGGAACCGATCGCTTTTTGGAGTGCGAGATGTCGCGGAGTGGGTTTGGAGTCCTCGGCAAAACGGGCCCTATGCCCCGCAATTCCACGATTATGGCATGTGACGATCTGCCTCGGACACTTAGTCTTGAAATGACCTGTTCTTCACAGTTCTGACAGTGATGGCGAAGCGCGCTCGGGACTGAGATTTCGCGGGTTTAGGCGTCAAAGGAGGTCGCTCAGAAAAAGTAGAGCCCACACGTGGTTTCTTGAAAGTGGCCTGGCTGCCGTCAGACTGATTACGATTTTAGACTTCTTGCCAGTAGATGAAGTTTGATTCTTAGCAATTTTCTTAGCGGTAAGCTCATACGTAAGAGCTTTCTCGATGAATTCGGCCAGGGTGGTGCAATGATGATTAAGCAACTGTAGTCGCATACGAGGTTTCAACCTCTTGCTGAAATATTTGATCTTGTCCGCCTCAGAATGAATAATGGACGAGGTGAAAGGAAGTAGCTCCTGAAATTTCTCGGCGATGGTGAGAACATCGTCGTCCGCTGATGGATCGGGAGTGAGTAATTCTGATAACTTGGCCTCTCTGAGTGGGGTCGGATAATACCTCTCCATCATGAGAGTCTTGAATTGTTCCCAAGTACAAAATCCGTCGGTGGGCTTCAACGATAACCACCATGAATAAGCGCTCTTACCCAGATAGTAAGCCGTGACTGAAACTTTGTGTCCCTCAGGACAGTCCACCATAGCAAACAGTTTCTCGAAATGTTCGAGCCAATGAATGATATCCGCCGGTTCAGATGAACCCTCAAAAGTAGGTGGTCTTTGGCGAGAGATGTCTCCAATGATACTGCTCACACCTCTCTCTTGCCTCTGAGGTGGCGGCGGAGGAGCCTGTTGATTCTAAGTAGCTGAGTTATGCATCGTTTCCATTAGTTGTGCCATCTGAGTCATTTGGGCCATCATGCCCTGCATAAAAGCGAGTGGATCAACCCGCTGATTCAACAGGTGATAGTGAATGATCAACCCGCCATCATTTGGGCCATCAACCCGCGCACGACCAGGTGCTCGTGCGGCCTGCTCGTGCGGCAATGACTCGGCCACTGGGCCTCCTGCCCAATCCAGCCGCACACACGAGCGCCGCGCACGACCAGGTGCTCGTGCGGCCTGCTCGTGCGGCAATAACTCGGCCGCTGGGCCTCCTGCCCAGTCCAGCCGCAACGCACGAGCGCCGCGCACGACCAGATGCTCGGGCGGCCCTGCTCGACAAGCAGTTCTGCCCAAAACGATGCGCCGAGTACAAAAATCACTGAATTCGAGAAGTACGGGGACAAAAGTATGAGTATGACAAATATTCTGCCGAACAGTGAACACAATTGAATGAGTATGAATAATGAGTGATTAATAATGAATGAAAATTACTGAGTGATAATTACTGACTGATAATTACTGAATAAAATGACTGAATTACAACCGGGTATTACAGTCTGGAGTACCTACAATGTTTGAAACGGGCACCACCTCTGCCGTCGGGACTTCGACTGCCCGGGAAGGATCCTCTGCGGAATTCCATATGGAGACAGCTGCCGAGGCTATCCGCACCGGTATTAATCCCGCAGAAGTCGAGGAACTACTCAACGAGGCCGATGCTGCCAGGGAGGCGGCGGCTGAGCAAAAACGCTTGCTGGTGGAGAAGGAGTTGGCGGTGTGGGCGTACTGGGAGCAACATAGCGCCTTCGGCCAAGCCTATTCAGCCTTCGCAGAAATTATGGAGAGACTGGCCGGTCCGCGTCCCAACTTCGACTATCGGGAGTACTCGATCGCCCATCCCTATCAATCCGCGAAGCAGTCGCTGTTTTGGGCCGCGCAGCGCTCCCCGTGGTCCCTTGGCCAGATCAAGAGCTCGGCGACCAGGAAGGACTTGGCCATCTGGAGGGCGAGGTACCATGTCCCTTCTGATGTGGACCTTTTCGCGCATGCCGAGAACGAGCGAGCCGACCAACCTCCGGAGGGCATGGTCGCCGTGAATGAGGCGATAATGGAGGCGGGGCTGCGGTTCCCACTATCGTTTGCCGTCTTCAATTTGCTGGTCGCCTGGAATGTGGCACCGCTTCAGCTAACGCCAAACGCCTGGCTCCAGATTGTTTGCGCCCTCACTTTGTTCGGCGGTCATCGACTGTACCGCCTTCCCTCGCCGTTGGAGATGAATCACCTATTCAAACTGACGGTTCAGAAAGGGTCCGTCGGTGGCAACCACATCTAAGGCCGCTCTGGTCGAGTGATCCTTGGGGTCCCGAACAAGGTGCGGGGCGATCCGGCGAATTGGTTCTGGGTCGGCGGTGCATGGAAAGCATCCGCGAGCGACAATCCCACTGGCGAGCTGGACATTCCCACTGGCTTTCGGGAGAAGAATCCGAGTAAGGGTTCTGACTCTCTCTTTGTTCGGATATATTCTGAACTGATCTAATTTGGTCTTCCTTTTACAGGCTTCCATATTCCGGCAGCTGACGAGCTACGTTTTGACTTTTTGGTCGTCTGGGAGCGGATACGCAGTCTTCCGGACGACGATATAGACGATCGCCGGATTAACAAAGAGAACTGTTGGTTTTCTGCTCGGTTATTTCGTTTTCCGCGCTACCTTTTGGCCCCAAGCATGAATTTCCACGATCTCCTTTTGCTTGGCGATCGTCCTGTTTGAGGAATGTGCTTAACCATTGTTTGATTGTTTCCTTTTGCAGAGGTCCGTTTTCCTCGCTTCCTGGAGCCTCTGCTAGAGATCGCCATGTCGAACCCTGGAGTCTTAAGTCGCCTGCGCCAGAAGAAGTCGAGTCGAGTTCCCCCGGTGGTGCTACCTCTTATCCCGGAGGTGAGGCCTCATGTGGAGCCGATCGCTGCGGAGGAGGAGGTTCGGGAGGAGGGACTCCGGCTGAGCCGCAAGCAACAGAGGTCGGGGGAACCCCCAGTCTCTGCCCCTGCTGGTGAGCCGCCGATTGCCGCGCCTCCGCTTACCGCGGTCCCCTTGGTGGATGAGCCTACGCCTTCATCGGCTTTCCTGCAGGCCATGGCGATTGCCGAGGCCGAGACCCCTCGCGGGAAACCATTCTTCGGCCGCGACCCCGAGAAAGCCGAGAGGTAAGCTTTGGTTGTTTTACCATGTTTTGTCACTTGCGTAGGAGATGTGCTAACTCTTCTGTTCTTGATGCAGGATCCGCTGCACCAACCCGAATTGCTCGCCGCTGGTACTGGATTTTCTCGCGAGCCGATCTCCTCGCGAGGCCTGTGACGTCCCGCAATACGTCGCCCGAGCTGTCTCTGCTCTGCCGAAGGCCTGGACGACTGATTTGGATGCGATCGCCCACCAGCGATCCACGGACACGATGCAGGCAGCCTTTGCTCTATCCCTCTAGGCGGCGACGATGGCCGCCCAAGCTGTGAAGGACTTCGAAGGGCGCCCTTCTACTTCCCGTCTTTAGGCGGACCTCGAGGCTGCTCGGAAAAAGAACTTCGAGTTTTCTGACATGATCGTAGCTATGGAGAAGGATTCCTTGGAAGCGGCTAAATGGGCCAGTCAAGATCTTGAGCTGGCGAGACAGGATTCTGAGCGGGCCCGGGCGACGGTCGACGGGATTCGGGATCAGATGACAGTGGCCCGTCGGTCGTACGCGGCTGCTCAGAAGGAAGCCGATCAGTTGAAGGTGACCGTCGCCCGGCTGACTAGCGAGTTGGCGTCGTCGAGGGGAGAAACGGCTGCCAAGGTGTCCGAGCTCCAGGGTGCACATCAGGCGGTTGCGGAGTTGAAAGGAAAGCTGGAGCCGAAGCCGATCCTTTTCTCAATGTGGAGTTCGTCAGCGAGTTTGCCTACTACATGGCGTTCGCTGACTCACTCCGCGCCGCTAAGAAGTGAGGGCTGGAGGTCGGCCCTTTGGCTGAAAACTTCAAGGCTTACGCGCGGGAACATCCTCTGCATCCCGCCTTCTCCGTACCGATTGGACCTCTCAGATCTCGGCATAGACCTGAGCTAGTACCTGATTCCCAAAGATCCCGTTCATCCAAATTCCCCGGAGGATGGGGGTTTAGAGCCGGCAGCTGGCGATGGAACGGGAGCCGATCCTTGAGCTATTCTGCTTTTTTACTTGAAATTTTTGTAGCTTTCGTTGTACTTTTGCCTTCGAGCGACCGTGATTGTACTTTTGTATTCCAAGTAATGAAATGAATATTTGATTCTCTGTTTTCTTGCTTGAACGATTGTTTTTCTGAGTCTTTAGCATGACTTTATGCAAGTGTTAGAGAAATGATCGTTGTGTGTACAGCTCCAGGTGAATTGATAAACTCAAATTGATAACTTTTAAAACAAAGACGATCGTTGCACATACATCTGAACAATGCCGATCGTCGTACATGTATTTTAGTATAGACGATTGTGGTATACATAGCTCCACCCTTCCCCCTTGTTTTTGTTTACTTAGTGAAAGTAAGGGGACGAAAATAAATCGTTGAGTGAGCGGTCTTCAATTTTGCATATTCCTTGAGGAAGGCCGACCATCCTGGCCTAGAGGAACCGTGCACGATCGCAGAGTTCGATGGAACCGACCTCCACGACCATGTCTTGTGCGCGAGCGACATTCCGTCTAATGGCCAACTTATCGCGACTCACTTAATTGTGAGGGTCATCCGCAGGCTACGCCCGCCTCATATTTAAACGAAGGGCATGCGGTCTTGGTCTGGAGGAGTCCTTGCACGGGGCATCGTCGGATTAATCGACTCCACGACCGCGGCTTGTTATCACTTTTCTACCTCGGACCGTCATGTTAGATGGCGATCCTCGACGGTATATGTTGTGACGGGGGGAGGGACGCGTCGCATTGTCCGGATCTACCATGTTAGGTGATGGACCTTTGAGGGCGGGCGAACGTGTCCACAGATCTGTTTTGGAGGGCCCTTCGACTACGCCCGCTTCATATTTAAACGAAGGGCGAGCGATCTCTGCCCAAAGGGACCTTGCATGGTCATATAGAACGGTTCTGTCGTCCTCCATAGCCATGTCGACACTCTTCTACCTCGGACCGTCATGTTAGCTGGCGATCCTTGATGGTATACGTTGTGCTAGGGGAGGCGATCGCTGCCTAGGTCCATCATGTTAAATGACGAACTTTAGAGGGCGAGCGAGTCATCCTCTGATTTGTTTTGGAGGGTCCTTCGGCTACGCCCGCCTAGTATTTAAACGAAGGGCGAGCGATTGCTGTCCAAAGGAACCTTGCATGGACGGATCATCGGTTTCATCGATCTTCGCAACCATGGCGGCACTTTTCTACCTCGGACCGTCATGTTAGTTGGCGATCCTCGACGGTATACGTTGTGCTAGGGGAGGCGATCGCTGCCTAGGTCCATCATGTTAAATGACGAACTTTAGAGGGCGAGCGAGTCATCCTCTTTTTCGAAGCATTGCTCAGGCAGTAGCCTTTGGTTTGACGTGGTGGGAATCGGGGAAAGACTTCCGAAGTCCCCACCTCTTGATTGAGGCATATAGATCCGATCGCTGAGGTTGATCGAGGGGTCGACTCGTATGAGATCTTCGTCCTGTTCGCGTTCGACTCTGGCGACCATATCGGGAGATCGATGGGGCTCCGGCTAAGCCAATAAACTGTCCAGCTTGCCATCCTCGAACAATCTCCAGAGTTGTCTGAGGAGGTCGCGGCATTGATTGGTGCTGTGACCAGGACTCTTGTGGTAAGCACAATATTTATTGTGGTCCAGATGACCGTTGTCCCTTATCGCCTTTGGCTTGCTTAGCGGTTCGCGCCCCTTGATGACGTAAAAAATGTGGGCTGGAGTTCGGTTGAACTTGTGGAGGAGATGGGCTTCCACATCCGCGAAGGCCTTGAAATCACCGGGTGGCTTAGCGACCGCCTTGTTGGTTTTGACGATCGCCATATTTCGGACGGGAGGCGGCATTCCCTCGCCTAGGCGGAGGGTGAGCAGCCTCTGCCTGGCCAGAAAATCAGCAGCCTTAGCGCGGAAGATCGCGTAGGTCGGGGGTGTCCTTTGTGAGGTGCCTAAACATGGGTGAATGACCATAGAATCCCCCCAGGACTGAGTAGAGAGCGATCTCGTCGCTGATGGGCTTGCCGGTGAGGACTATTTCATCCACCCCATCGATGTAATCTGCATCGGATTCGTCTTCCCCCTGCCTGATTTTCGTTATGCGGTGGGGGCCTTTTGGTCTGGCGACCTTGGCGGCGAAGTATGACGTGAAGTCACTCGCCAGTTTCTCAAAGGAAATGATTGATCGCGGTGGTAGTGAGACGTACCACCTATGGGCCAGCTCGCCCAACGTTAACGGGAATATTCGGCACCTGGTCGCATCTGATGCCCCACACCCGGTCATGTAAATCCGGAACTTGCTTAGGTGAGTCTCGGGGTCCGATCTCCCTTCATACAAAGGTGTTTTGGAAGGAGCGATCCTTGGTTGCACGGGGGCAAGCTCGATGTGGACCGCGAGTGGCTCAGTCGGTCCGATGATCTTTCTACTGGCGTTTGCCCCAGTTTCCATGAGCGCTTTCATCTCGTCGAGCTGGCGTTGCATAGAGGCCATCGCCGCGGCCTGGATGCTCGCGGCTAGGCGCTCAGAGCGGGAGATGAGGCGATCAAGCACTGATCCCCTGGCTCCGCTGTCGATGATGTCCTTGCCGCGTGGCTCGACTCTTCGGCAGGTGGGGGCCAGACGGCTTACCTATATTTGGTTGGGAGTTGGGTATGCCAAACTTTTGGTGACGGACTCGGATTCCGTCGTCTCGTGGTTGGGGCCAGAATGCCCTGGTCGTCATGATGGGTCGCTTCCTAGCCGGCTGAAAACGGAACTATCCCGCCTCGCGAGACCCTTTTCTCGTGAATCGGGGCTTTCTGACGATCGCGCAACCATTAACCCCTTGAGCTTCCATTTGCCTGCGTGGCGGATGGCCGAGGGGGTTATTGCGGGCGCTGCGCTTGCTCTCCGTCACTCCCTTAGGATGTCCATATCCTCCTCGATCTGTTCCGCGGTTTGGAACTGGTCGAGCGAGAGGCTGGGGCCGTCCCTCAGGTGCGGGATCGAGAGTCTCGCGTCGCCGCGGCTACCCTCTGTCGTAGGCTGGGGCTCGGATTGAGCCGGAATATGATGTCCGGCGGTTCTGAGAGTGGCTCTCTTTGCTGTGGTGGCAGACGCCATTATTCTGAAGGTTTTTCTTTGAAGAACAGTGAGTATTTCTTCAAGTATGTGCCCTGGAGAACAGTGAGTGTTCTTCGGGACGGTTGGAATGAAATTAAAGGTTAAAGAGCGCCCTCCTTCTAGCGCCAATTGTTGTTACCCAAAATATTATCCGGAGATGATATGCTGGAATGGTCGAGTAACAAACAAAATACGAGAGCACGTCCGTGGGGAAGTAAATAACACAAGATTTGCCGGGGTTGTTAGTCCCGGGCTCGAATGCTCTCGCGAGATATTATTAATACGAATACTTGGGAGTACAAATATTAATGTCAGAGTACAATTACAATGAGTGTAAAGACCCTAGTTATCTTAGCTCTTGAGTGTTGAAGATTGCCGGAAGAACCAGAGTTGATGCTCTGTGAGTTCTTGTAACAACGATGGAGTGCGGTGCTGATTGTGAGAAATCGAAGGTCTCTCACTGTGTGAATTGGCTGAACTCTTGTATGGAAGTAGTTTCTGAACTTGTGAGCTCTTAAAATCTGGAGTTCTCTGAACTGTAGGGAGTTCTCGTTTCTGCCGACCGTCTTTTGGTTAAGAGGTTCTGAGAGAGAAATCCTAGATAGAGTCAAGAGAAAAGCCGAGAGATTTCCAAGTGCTGGAGGCTCTCTATTTATAGGACTGGGAGTCGCTGGGCGATCGCCTCTGCTGTATTATAATAAGCGGGCGATCGTCTTTAGCACGCAGGTTGGTCTCTTTAAAGTCCGCAGCAGCTGCTGGCAGCCGGATGTGCGAACCAATGAGAGGCCAACACGCGTCTATGTCGCTGTGTTGGGAGGCCCCACCTAAGACCTTTCGGCGGGTCTGTCGGTCGGTGAGGCCGTCCTTATCACTGACAGCTGCTGATGGGCTGGAGTCAATGATTCATATTGTGTGGCGCTATTCGCGGATCTGCACATGGGCCCTTGCTCCGTGATCTAGTCTTCGTAGACTTGACGGACGATGGCCTTATACGTGGCATAGAACGATCGTCTTTGGTCGGGCACCAGAGTCGGTCGCTAGGTACCAAGAGACGATCGCTCCGGGAGGTCGATCGCTAGATACTCGAAGATGGACTGTTACCTTCGATTGGTAAGTTTGTCGTAGCTTATTTGATCGTGAACTCGGTCGCTCGTCCGTATACCGATCGCCGTCCAGGCGTATTAATCGCCGCACAACAAGGAGCACCAAACAATTGTTTCTTATCAAAAATAATTGTTGAGAATGGATGGCTCTGGAACAAGAGATTATGTCACCTGAATTTCAAAGCCATCAACAAAATCAGCTCTCAAAAGTTGGTCAGAGGACTTCCAGAAGAAGTATTCAAGAAAGAAGCCCTCTGTGATGCATGTTAGAAGGGAAAGCAAACCAGAGCATAATTCAATCCAGTTCAGCCTACCACTCTAAACACCAGAATCTTAGATCTACTTCATATGGATATCTTTGGCCCATCAAGCCAGGACATTGAGTGAAAGGAAGCATCCTAGTAGTAGATGACTACTCCAGATATACATGGGTTGTTTTTCTCTATAAAAAGAGTGATACATTAACAAAGCTACCTGAACTACTGAGGAAAATTCTGAATGAGAAATCCCTCTCAATTATAAAGATCAATCAGACAGAGGTGGAAAATTTCTCAACAAGGCAATCACTGAATATAGTAATTAAAATGGAATCCAGCATGAAGTTTCTACCGCAAGAACACCACAACAAAATGGTGTTGTTAAAAGAAGAAACAGAACCTTGAAGGAAGCAGACAGATCAATAATTGCTGAAGCTGACCTGCCAAAAAGGTTCTGGGCTGAAGCTGTCAACACAGCATGCCATACTCAGAAAAGGAGTATGATAGTAGGAGACATGGCCAAAACTCCCTGTGAGATTTGGAATGGCAGAACACCAATTGTTGCATACTTTCATATATTCGGTTGTAAGTGTTTCATCCACAACAACGGTAAAACCCAACTGAATGGCTTTGATGCTAAAACTGATGATGGTCTCTTTATGGGACACTCACAAATAATCAAGGCATACAAATTATTTAATAAAAGAACCTTAGTTGTGGAAGAAACACCCCATCTTGTGTTTGATGAGTCTACTATTGAGTACAAGAAACAGGTGGAATCTATTGATAAAAAGCTCAAATCCGCCTCCCTGGAAGAAATTATCATACAAGACACAGGCATGTTGGACTTAGCTGAAGACCCAACTGCAGATCAGACAGGAGACCCAACTGCAGATCAGGCAGGAGACCCAACTGCAGATTAGACAAGATCCAACTGTACCTGTTCCAACTGCAGCTGATGAAGACCCAACTGTAGAGAAGACAAAATTCACATCTGCAGATGACAAAACCGTAGCTGAACCAGATGCAGTTCAAGAAGGCCGAAACCAAGGTGATGCAAATAGAGATGAAGTCCATCAGAGGAACTCAACAGGGGGAACAAACCCTGAAGATGATATCCCCAAGTGGCTCAGAGATCATCCCATTCAACAAATCATCGGAAACTTAATTGATGGAGTCAAGACCAGGCAGTCTACAGAACCAGCAGGAATGGCGATGTTCTCATGTTTTATGTCTCAAATGGAACCCAAGACAACAGATCAAGCACTAGAGGATTACACATGGGTAACTGCAATGCAAGAGGAGCTAAACCAAATGGAGAGAAACAATGTATGGAAACTAACAGACCAAATCACAAGAAAGTCATAGGCACCAAATGGGTGTACAAAAACAAATGTGATGAAGATGGATCTGTTTTTAGGAATAAAGCCAGACTAGTTGCAAAAGGATATGCTCAGTGTGAAGGAATAGATTTTGATGAAATATTTGCACCTGTAGCCAGATTGAAGACTATCAGAATATTCCTTGCATGTGCAGCATTTAAATATTTTGAAGTCTACCAAATGGATGCAAAAAGTGCTTTTCTCAATGGATTACTAGAAGAAGAAGCCTACGTGGAGCAACCCCCTAGATTTGTCAAAGAAGACAAAGTATACAAGCTTTTGAAGGCTCTATATGGACTCAAGCAGGCACCCAGAGCATGGTACGAGACCCTATCCATATTTCTGGAGAAAAATAGATTTAGCAAAGGAAAGGTGGACAAGACACTCTTTAGGATTGAGCATGAAGACCACATATTATGTAATACCATCAGTATTTCATGCTTAATTACTTTGTACTGTGTGAATTTTTGTAATGTGATGTCATTTCTATTTATGTATTTCATTAAGTGCTATACAATTGTGCGATGTGGCTAAAACGGAGGTGACACGCCTTGATGTCTTTGGACGATCGTCGGTGCAAATATGACGGTGGCCAACGTCTTGTTCCCCGATAATTGTTGACGAGTGGAAAGGACGGTCACCCCGAGATGGTTAAAATGTGTTATGTGGCTAAAGGATTGAATATCTAACGCACGCTATAGTATATGCCTAACGTACGCTAGAATTCAAGTATTATGTACGTTAAGGTGCCTATCTTACGTACGTAATGGGTGAGTTGGTCTCCCGACCAGAATCTTTCTTTTGACGCGGAGGAAGCTACTTTCGGCGGGCTAGAGGACAAACGAGTCAACTCTGCATAGCGTACGCTATCCTGCAATCTTAACGTACGCTACGGGCGGTAGCCTTACGTACATAAATGCGACTTATGTACGTAACACATGGGCACATTTCAGTCAGTGACCCCTGGGCGGACCCTACGCACGTTAGCATTAGAACATTATGTACGTAATGAGCTTTACTTACGTAATGCCTGTATCATTAACGTACGTTATCAAAAACGAGTGTTATAAAATAACACTTCCACCTTCATTTCGTCCGTCCCAAAACTTGAAGTGAAGAATTCTTGAAGCCTTTCCACAGCCATATACTCAATTATGGGCCTCTTATACACTTGAATCAACATAGAGGAGGTGAATTCATAAGCTCCGGTGAAGATTATCCAAGTCATTCGACCCATTCCTCGTTTCTCCTCATGGCTCTTGTTGATTTGTCATCTCTCCTCATTGTTCTTCATCTTCTAAGGTAAGTCTATCAATCCTTGGAGTAATCTCTTCAATGTTGTTGATTATTACTCGTTAGATTATGGGTACTTGGGTAGATTTTGCTAAAATCTCGTATACGATCTAAATGGACGAACTTGTAGTAATCGGAGTTATCATTGTTCGTATATTTCATTTTCATACAACTAGTTGTAACAATCACATGCAAGAACTTCCATCGTAATTTACATTTGGATCATATATAATCGACGAATCAATTGTAGAAGGATTCGTAGGAATTCATCACCATTTGATAAACTAGTCATAACTTACTCTTGCAATATGATGATCAATGTTAAACGTTAATAGGGGAATTAATTCGATAATATTAATGCCAATGATAATCGTATGCCGAATTATTGTGTAAAATGATAGTTTATCGATTGAAGTACTCGTAATAGAGACTTGGATTAGGAGTATGGAATTTTGTTATGCTATGGTCATTTGTTGCCAACCGAATCTGATAGGGATAATCTTGTTGAACAAATTGATGTATCTAACGTTAACCGTAGAATTGAACGGTAAATGGTACGTAATGCTTATGAACTTAGAAAAACGATACTAAGGTTGGTAATTAAGACTACGCTCGGAAATCGGTTAGGGAAGGGAGACTAGTTTTATTCATCATGATCTGTACGAGGCATTAATCGGATATTACGTGACTAGGTTAAGCTCGAGCGGGCGTGGGGATTCCGGTTATCATAAAGCACCTACCGTCGGATCACAGGCAAGTGAAATCTTGCTCGAGAAATGCTAATATTTATGTAATGTCCGTATTTATGTATGTCCCATTTTAGATGAATGCCGACGGTTGTCTTTCTCTAAAATGTGTTATAAATGGGCCGATGTGTTGGGGATAAAACATGTATGGTACCCGTGTGGAAATGTGTTAGGGGATAAGACATGAATTGGGCACCTATGTTCCGGGGTATTCCCGTGTGGATACTTTCGTGACCCTTGGTTGCGACCTTGGGGTTTATGTGATAAAAAGAGAGAGACAACGTCGGTCGTGTGATGAAATATTCTCTGTTGGTTATGTGGTACTGTGTTTGGTAAAGTTGCGTATATCATTGCTAGTAGTTGTTATTGGTATGCATTCTCTGACCCTGGTTATCTGGCATGATTAGTCGTGCCAGGTAAAATTGTTAATCATGTGCAGGACATTCCCGAAGGGTCCAGTCAGACTTGAACAGTGTTGGAATAATCTCTTGCCGCTGTTTAAATTAAATTTGATTTTTAAAACCTCCATTGTGTAATAATCGAACTTTGAGTTATGTTTCTTCTTAAATCCTTTGGGCTCATGTTATATAACCGCAGACTTATCGTTTTATTGTAATTTCTTTAAAATATCTATTTCATAAACTAGCCTTGTGGGTCCCATACGGGATTCACGGCACTGTAATACCTCGGGTAGTTTTGGGGGTGTTACAGAAAATGGTATCGGAGCGTAACTCCTGGTTTAAATAAAATTTCTCCTATTTTTCAAAGTTATTCCAGTCCAACACCCCAAGCGATCGTAACTCCTTGTGGGAATGCAAAGTAAGTGATATGTGTGTTTTCTGTCTAAGTACTGCATTTAATTGTAAACTGTTTATGGAACTGGATTTAGATTAATACTGTCAGTAATGGCATGCCGAGGAGATAGGAGGGTGGTGAATGATGTTCAGGGTTCCGCCGCAACCCACAATGAGGACAGGAACATTGTCGAGACCCATCCTGTTGGGGACCAGCCGCCACCAATTAATCAAAACGATCAGGAGGCGGAACGCCAAAATAACAACCCGGGAGGCATGGACCCGGCTTTTGTTCAGGCCCTTGCCCAAGCTATTGCCATGGGAATTGTTGAGGTCAACCAGGCGGAACGGATACCGATTATCAATGTGGAGGAAAATGCAGGAAGAGACCGATGGTTGGGAGAGATGTTGAAGGCTAGCCCTCCATTATTTGACGGGGCAGGGGAGAAACACGTGGACGACTTGATTTCTAAAATGGAGATTGCTTTCGAAGTGATCGGATACCCAGAGAACCGGAAGGTACTGCTCGGGATTAATCAACTCTGTGACACTACTGCATGCTGGTGGAGGACTTACAGGCCAGAGGACCGATTAGTCGGGTGGGCTGAATTTGCCCGACTACTGCGGAGCGAGTACTGTCCCAGATCAGCCCGGACCGCTCGCGCTCGAGACTTTTTCAATGCCGGACCTCATAACATGCCAGTATCAGAAATCATTCGGGCCTACCGAACCGAGCTAAGTTACATCTCACAGATGGTTCCATCAGAAGATCAATGAATATGCCACCTTGCACAGAGGTTGCCGGAGGATGTACAATGCTATGCCGCCGGGTTCCACTGCATGACTCTGAGGGCGTACGAAGACGTGGTCACAGCATATGCCGGTACTGTTGTTAATACCGACACCGGACATAACTCGAAGAAGCAGAAGACATCAGCTCAGTCTGGGAGCATCAACAAAATGAACTCGGGGCCCGTATCTTCTTTTAAGTCAGCAGTATCGTACCAACAAAAGGGTGCATCTGATCGGCCATACCGTAGGGACTACTTCAATTGTGGTGTGTCCGGACATACTAAGGATCGGTGCCAGAAGACGGCTACCAAATGTTTCACTTACGGAAAGAGTGGGCACATGTCTCGTTACTGCTGGCGGGCCAATCCCACTCAGAACTCAGTTTCTCAACCGAGTCAACAAGGCTGGGTGCAATCCCCCAGGACGCCTGCCATTTCCAACTACCAAGCTCCATCCCATCAGACTCAACCACCGCCACACGGTGTCGGGCGAGGCGGTGGTACTTCATCCTTTTCAGAGTCAATGTCGTCCCGTGTATTTGAGCAGAGGGCTACGGATGGTCAGTCCGCGCCAGCTATCTTAGGTACTCATCTTGTTAACTCTCATCCAGTGCATGTACTATTTGATACCGGAGCCACACATTCGTTTATATATGTGGAATGTGTTGAATGCTTAAATCTTATTTGTGTACCTTGTGAGTCCTTTACTGTTAAACTACCCGAGGGTAGTAGAATAGGCGGCGATCTAAAGGTTTGAGACTGTCAGATCTGCATCAACGATCATAGTTGGACCGCTAATCTTATCCACTCCAGAATGAAGATATCATATTAGGTATGGACTGGATGCCATTGCACAGAACGATCTTGGACACCTACCACTTGACTATTTCCATTACGGCTCATGAGGGTACCACACATGTCATCAGAGGACGAGAACACTTCAGTACGAAAGGGTCTCTCAGCCTTCTCGCATCGGAAGTCTCCTGCAGCTCTCAAAAGGAGTACTATTGGTGTTATGTTCTTCAGGAGGATACTTCACAACTTACGATCGCAAACATTCTGGTGGTGGATGAGTTTCCAGACGTCTTTCCCGATGAACTACTAGGGCTGCCACCGCACCGAGAAGTTGACCTCTCCATCGAACTCGAGCCGGGGACAAAACCTATTTCCAAAGCTCCTTACAGGATGGCACCGGCCGAGATGAAAGAATTAAATATATAGCTCGAAGATCTGCTGGAGAAAGGATTGATCCGCCCGAGCACCTCGCCATGGGGCGCGCCGGTACTTTTCGTTAAGAAGAAAGATAACTCTCTACGCTTGTGCATTGACTATAGGGAACTAAATAAGGTCACTATCAAGAATCGTTATCCACTTCCAAGAATCGATGACCTCTTGGATCAATTACAAGGGGCAGTTGTGTTTTCAAAGATCGATCTACGGTCCGGATATCACCAATTGAGGATCCGGGAGGAAGATATACCCAAGACTGCATTTCGATCGAGGTATGGACATTACGAGTATATCGTGGTATCATTCGGGTTGACTAATGCCCCAGCCATTTTTATGGAACTGATTAATAGAGTTTTGATTTATTTCCTCGATAAGTGCGTGGTGGTTTTTATCGACGACATCCTGATCTATTCCCGAAGCCGACAGGAACACGAGGAACATTTTAGGAAAGTGCTGAGCGTGTTAAGGCAACACCAACTTTATGCGAAACTTTCCAAGTGCGAATTCTGGATGCCGGAGGTAATTTTTCTCGGACATGTTGTCTCAGCAGAAGGCGTCAAGGTCGATCCACAAAAGATCGAGACAATAATGAGTTGGGAACCGCCGAAGACCGTCAAGGAGGTTAAGGAGTTTCCTAGGATTGGTGGGTTACTATCGAAGATTCGTCGAGGATTTTTCTTGTATCGCACGACCTTTAACGAGCCTACTGAGAAAGAGCACCAAATTTGTATGGTCTGCAGACTGCCAAAAGAGCTTCGACGAGCTCAAGAGTAGGCTAACTACTGCTCCAGTGCTAGTGTTACCGCAGGGCACGGAAGGATTCATTATATACACGGATACATCTAAGCACGGAATAGGGTGTGTCTTCATGCAGAATGACAGAGTCATTGCGTACGCATCCCGACAACTGAAGCCGTGCGAAGTGAATTACCCAACGCACGACTTAGAGCTAGCTGCAGTGGTGCATGCCCTCAAGATTTGGAGCACTATCTTTACGGAGTTACTTGCAAAGTTTTCACGGATCATAAGAGTTTGAAATATATCTTCACTCAGAGAGAATTAAACATGAGGCAGAGGCGCTGGTTGGAGTTAATCAAGGACTACGATATGGAAATCTCCTATCACCCCGGAAAAGCCAATGTGGTGCCCGATGCTCTTAGTCAGAAAACTACACAAGAAGTGATGGTATCCAACATAACAGTTCAACCCGAACTGCAGCAAGACATCAGGAGAAGCAGTACCAAAGTATGGATACAACTTAGGCAAGGAAAATTGTGCTCAATCAATATACATTCGTCCTTACTAGACGAGATACATCTAGAACAGATGGAGGATCCGGAATTACGTGCGATTGGTGCAAGAATCAAGGGATGGGATGTTTCTGACTATAAGATTCAGGCGACTTAGTGAGGTTCAAGAATAGGATTTGTATTCCACCGAATGATGGGCTGAAGCAAACTATATTGAAGGAGGCGCACTCCACTCCCTATTCTAATCACCCAGGAGCGAGCAAAATGTACAAAGATCTCCGACAGAGTTTTTGGTGGAAGAATATGAAATGGGAAGTTGCTATATTCGTCGCCCGATGTATGACATGCCAACAAGTGAAGATTGAATACCGCAGACCAGCCGGAATCATGCAACCCCTACCTATCCGGGAGTGGAAATGGGAAAGCATATCGATGGATTTTGTCACTATGCTACCAACGGCGGTAGGAGGAAAGGATACAATTTGGGTCATTGTTGATCGGTTGACGAAATCAGCACATTTCATTCCTATTCAAGAGATAACCGGGATAGAGCAATTAGCCATCATTTTCATCAGAGAGCTCGTAAGGCTGCATGGCGTTCCCTCATCCATCATTTCGGATAGGGACACCAGATACGTGTCTCGTTTTTGGAAAGCTGTCCATAAAGCTATGGGGACGCAAATACATTTTAGCACGGCTTATCACCCTCAGACGGATGGGCAGACCGAACGTACGATTCAAACCTTGGAATATATGTTGAGGGCATGTGTGCTTGATTGGGGTAAGGATTGGGCTAGACATCTAGGATTAGTGGAGTTCTCGTACAACAACAGCTGGCATGCAAGCATAGGCATGGCACCGTTTGAGGCCCTGTATGGGCGAAGATGCAAGTTGCCGTTATGTTGGGATGATGCTTCTGACACCACAGTTACCGAGTTAGATCTGATCCAGGAGTCCATTAAGAAGATCTCTATCGTTTGAAAGCACATGCTAGCCGCACAGAGCCGGCAGAAATCTTATGCCGAAAATCGACAGTGACCATTAGAATTTGCGGTCGGGGATCATGTTTTGGTCAAAGTATCACCTATGCGGGGTATTTGGCGTTTCGGCCAAAAGGGCAAGTTAAGCCCGAGGTTTATAGGTCTGTTTGAGATATTAGACCGGGTAGGGAAGCTCGCGTATCGATTAGCTCTACCGCCGCATCTGGATGGAGTGCATAACGTTTTTCACGTCTCCCAGTTAAGGAAGTATGTCTATGATCCGAGTCACAAGCTCAATTTTGAAGAAGTGGAAATTTTCGATGACGCTACCTTTAGAGAGGTACCGATCGCCATCTTGGATCGGCGTATGAAGATGTTACGAAATAAAGCCATACCCCTCGTGAAGGTTCAGTGGTCGCACCACGGCATGGAAGAAGCGACTTGGGAAACCGAGTCGAGCATGAAAGAGAGTCATCCCGAGTTATTTTCTTAAGTTTCGGGACGAAACTATTTTTAAGGGGGGTGATATGTAATACCACCGGTATTTCATGCTTAATTACTTTGTACTGTGTGAAATTTTGTAATGTGACGTCATTTCTATTTATGTATTTCATTAAGTGCCATACAATTGTGCGATGTTGATGAAACGGAGGTGACACGCCTTGACACCGTTGGATGATCGTCGGTGCGAATATGACGGTGGCCAACGTATTGTTCCCCGATAATTGTTGACGAGTGGAAAGGACGGTCACCCCGGGATGGTTAAAATGTGTTATGTGACTAAAAGATTGAATATCTAATGCACGCTATAGTATATGCCTAACGTACGCTAGAATTCAAGTATTACATACGTTAAGGTGCCTATATTACGTATGTAACGGGTGAGTTGGTCTCCTGACCAGAATCTTTCTTTTGACGCGGAGGAAGCTACTTTTGGCGGGCTAGAGGATAAACGAGTCAACTCTTCATAGCGTACGCTATCCTCTAATCTTAACGTACGCTACGAGCGGTAGCCTTACGTACGTAAATGCGACTTACGTACGTAACACATGGGCACATTTCAGTCAGTGACCCCTGGGCGGACCTTACGCATGTTAGCATTAGAACATTACGTACGTAATGAGCTTTACGTACGTAATGCCTGTATCATTAACGTACGTTATCAAAAACGAGTCTTATAAAATAACACTTCCACCTTCATTTCTTCCGTCCCAAAACTTGAAGTGAAGAACTCTTGAAGCCTTTCCACAACCTTATACTCAATTCTTGGCCTCTTATACACTTGAATCAACATAGAGGAGGTGGATCTGTAAGCTCCGGTGAAGATTATCCAACTCATTCGACCCATTCCTCGTTTCTCCTCGTGTCTCTTGTTGATTTGTCATCTCTCCTCATTGTTATTCATCTTCTAAGGTAAGTCTATCACTCTTTGGAGTAATCTCTTCAATGTTGTTGATTAATACTCGTTAGATTACGGTTACTTGGGTAGATTTTGCTAAAATATCGTATACGATCTAAACGGACGAACTTGTAGTAATCGGAGTTATCATTGTTCGTATATTTCATTTTCATACAACTAGTTGTAACAATCACATGCAAGAACTTCCATCGTAATTTACATTTGGATCATATATAAACGACGAATCAATTGTAGAAGGATTCGTAGGAATTCATCACCGTTTGATAAACTAGTCGTAACTTACTCTTGCAATATGATGATCAACGTTAAACGTTAATAGGGGAATTAATTCGATAATATTAATGCCATTGATAATCGTATGCTGAAATTATTGTGTAAAATGATATTTTACCGATTGAAGTACTCGTAATAGAGACTTGGATTAGGAGTATGGAATTTGGTTATGCTATGGCCATTTGTTGCCAACCGAATAATGATAGGGATAATCTTGTTGAACAAATCGATGTATCTAACGTTAACCGTAGAATTGAACGGTAAATGGTACGTAATGCTTATGAACTTAGAAAAACGATACTAAGGTTGGTAATTAAGACTACGCTAGGAATCCAGTTAGGGTAGGGAGACTAGTTTTATTCATCATGATCCGTACGAGGCGTTAATCGGATATTATGTGACTAGGTTAAGCTCGAGCGGGCGTGTGGATTACGGTTATCATAAAGCACCTACCGTCGGATCACAGGCAAGTGAAATCTTGCTCGAGAAATGCTAATATTAATGTAATGTCCGTATTTATGTATGTGCCATTTTTGATGAATGCCGACGGTTGTCTTTCTCTAAAATGTGTTATAAATGGGCCGATGTGTTGGGGATAAAACATGTATGGTACCCGTGTGGAAATGTGTTAGGGGATAAGACCCGAATTAGGCAACTATGTTCCGGGGTATTCCCGTGTGGATACTTTCGTGACCCTTGGTTGCGACCTTGGGGTTTATGTGATAAAAAGAGAGAGACAACGTCGGTCGTATGATGAAATATTCTCTGTTGGTTATGTGGTACTGTGTTTGGTAAAGTTGCGTATATCGTTGCTGGTAGTTGTTATTGGTATGCATTCTCTGACCCTGGTTACCTGGCATGATTCGTCGTGCCAGGTAAAATTGTTAATCATGTGCAGGACATACTCGAGGAGTCCGGTCAGACTTGAACGGTGTTGGAATAATCTCTTGCTGATGTTTAAATTAAATTTGATTTTTAAAACCTCCATTGTGTAATAATCGAACTCTGAATTATGTTTCTACTTAAAACCTTTGGGCTCATGTTATATAACCGTGTTCTTATCATTTTATTGTAATTTCTTGAAAATATCTATTTCATAAACTAGCCTTGTGGGTCCCACACGGGATTCACGGCACTGTAATACCTCAGGTAATTTTGGGGGTGTTACATATTACTTGTTCAAATATATGTGGATGACATCATATTGGCTCAACCAACCCTGAGCTATGTGAAAAATTCTCAACTCTCATTCAAGGAGAATTTGAAATGAGCATGATGGGAAAGTTAAATTTATTTCTTAGTTTGCAAGTCAAACAAGTTCAAAATAGAATTTTCATCAATCAAGCAAAATATACAAGGGAATTAATCAAAAGATTTGGCATGGACTCAGCCAAACCACTAAGAGTTCCCATGAGCACCTCCCAACACATTGATGCAGATGAAGGAGGCATTTCAGTTGATCCAACACACTACAAAACACTAATTGGTTCTCTTATATACCTCACTGCAAGCAGACCTGATATTTTATATACAGTAGGAGTGTTTGCAAGATTTCAGTCAAAGCCGAAGCAGTCTCACCAGGAAGCAGCTAAAAGGATAATCAGATACCTTAGGTCACAATCAATGTTGGCTTATGGTATCCCAAGGATGACAACTTCGAGATTTCAGGATATTCAGATGCAGACTTTGCAGGATGCAAGATATACGGGAAAAGCACCACTCTAACATGTCAGTTCCATGGAACCAGACTTATTTCATGGTTCAGTAAGAAGTAAGTATTTATCTCAATACCCACAACTAAGTCACAATACTTAGCCGCATGAAGCTGTTGTGCTCAAATTCTATGGATCAGACAACAGCTAAGGGAACATTAATGCAAATGAATTTCTATATGGGGTGACAATAATAGCACAATTGCTATAACCAACAATCCAGTCCTACACTCAAGAACAAAGCACATAGATGTCAAACATCACTTTATCAGAGATCATGTGCTTAACAAAAGAGTAAGAGTGGAAAGGGTCAACATAGAGTATCAAATTGCTGACATATTCACTAAACCGTTACCAGAAGAAAGGTTTATGGAACTAAGCAGGGATCTTGGATTACTAGATTAGGAATCTAGTACTTCGATGAAAAACAGAAGAAAAAGTCATCTGACCAGAAGGAATGTCATCTGACCTGAAGAAAAGTCATCTGTCTGAACCGGACAAAGACAAGCTATCTGATCAAACAAGATAAGGAAAAGGCCACCTGATCAGACAAACGAAGAAGAGTCACCTGATGCACAACCAGATGAGGAAGTCACCAGATCCGCAGACCAGACGAGAAAAGTCACATAATCATAACAGATGAGAATCCAAAGGACATATGAGGAAATCTATCTGATATCAACCACATGTGACATATCTCACCTGATGGAGCAGCCAGACGAAGGAAAATCTAACTGATCTGAGGCACAGAAAAGAGAAGTCCCATGATCAGAGCAGATATGAATTGAAATCACAGCTTATCAGAAGTCAAACGGTCAACCATCTAAGTTTCTCATTCCTTGACCGAAATATGATTATTATATTATTTATTTACACGTGGATAAAAATACATGATCACACTACCTCCACGATGTCCAATCAACTTCAACCGTCATTCTTTACTTATCAAAATTCGGACCACCACTTGCTTATTTAATTATTAAAATTCAAACGTCCTTTAAACTGGGTATATAAGACGGCGGAAGTCATTTGAGAAAAACATTATCGTCTTCAAGCTCAAGAACCCTAATTTTTCAAAAGCATAAAAACTCCTTGAATATTCACTACACTCAATCGAAAATCTTGTTTTTGCAGAAATGGATTCAACCACTTACTTCGAAGGTGTCAATCTGAAGCTGGTAAAGGAACAAATCATTTTCAGCATCGTAATCGACTTTGAATGACTACTGGAGACCAACGACACGCCGAAGATGGCGCACGTAATCTGGAGGATGAAGAAAAATGGTATCTACCATTTTCTGGATATTTCCCCCAAGTAGTTTTTCAAGGAAGCTGTCATCTGCTTCTACAGGGAAGCACGAGTCACAGAGTGCTGCATCGTGAGCTCTATTTTTTGAGAAGAAGTGACCATCACAGCACAAACCATATCCGATGCCTTCAAAATGGAAAATAGGGGCATCACAGTCGAGGCCCTGAAGAAGAGTCCGACCGAGACTTGGTATGAAATCAAGTCATCAGAATAGCCAATGAAGGTCAAACTCACGGCCAAGAAGGGAGACCTAAAGAAAGAATACAAGTATGTCCTGGACATCACCAACAAGATTGTCATGGGCATGGCAGAAAGTTTCGATCAACTTTCCTCTGACAAATACACTGTGATGGGAGCCCTAATCCAGCGGGAGAGGATTAACTGGCTTGATTACATCTACAGGCAGTTAGCTGGGAAGTTAATAAAGTTATCTGGGATGATAGTGAAAAGAAATTCAGACAGAAGTTGGCCTATGGAACTCAAATTAGCTGGATCTTGGAGTTCCTTAGCAAAGCCAAAGGAAAAATTGATACATTTCATATCAGCAAAAGACTTGGTCACCTGGACCAAGATACTTTGAAGAAATTGGGAGATAAGCAGCTGAAGGCAATTGAGATGCTGAGGGAAATGACCAGCGGCACCTCACCTTATAGAGGACCTTCAAACTCAGACGGGGTCCAATCAGATGAAACTACCCAACATCCATCTGAAGTAATTGCTGAGGAGATGACGTCAGCTTCCTCTGCAGCTGAAACTCTGCGAAAGTCACCTGTACATGAGATCCTACCTGCAGATGACTCTGACTCCGACAACATTCCTCTGTCCAAAATATTCAAGAGGAAGTCACCTGAACCGGAGGAAGTTGTCTACATCCAGTCCTCACCTCACCAGTACTCCAAACGACAGAGAGGTCTGATGGACTATTAATCAGAGGAAGACGAAGAACTGCAGACTACCACATCACCTGCACCAGCACCGGACCAAATGCAGATGATCATATCACCTACACCAGCTGTACTTGAAGATCAACCTGAAGCAGAACCAGATCACTCCTCAGAGCTGGTGGCAGAGATAATCCCTCTTTTAACACTCCCAAGTGTTACTGAAGAAGAAGAGGCTGAAGAAACGATTGAAGTACCAGAAGCCGGATATTCTCTCAACCTCAGGGAGAACAATACTCTTAACCTTACAGTGGAGCAGTTAAAAATGGTAAAACAACAATCTCTTAAATTTTCATTTGTCAACATCTATGAAGAGTGAAAGGAATTAAAAACACTCACCTTCACTCAATTGCGAGAGTTTGTTGAAAGAAGTACCTGGGACCACCCCACGGATACTGAACAGCTCGTAATGTTTTTCTGTCAAGAGACAGATGTAAGTTTGTTGTTAAAGGAGAACTAGTTCCTGTCTCATTTCAAACAGAACATGTACAATTTTGTCCTTCATGTTATGAAGGGTGTATCACAAGGTGAAACCCTTGGATAGGAGCAGAAAGTAGAGCAGAAGGAAGATAGAGACGGAGTAGAAAAAGATAAAGGAATTATAATTGTAGAAGTTGAAAAGGAGGACGGAGAAGAAAAAAAGGAAGCTCAAAATAAAAGGAAGAAGGAGCTGAAAAAGATGAAGAAAAAGAAAATAAAGAGAAGGATGAGAAGAGAAAAGAAGAGGTTGAAGAAGATAAGGCAGGAGAGAATGAAGAAGATAAAAAAGAAGAAGAAGTAGAAAGAAGAGAGGAAAGAAGAGATGATTAGGCTGATGACCATGATGCACCTGATCAAGCATCTATCTCTCATCAGCTCACTCTCATCAGCCCACTTCAGATGATAGATCAGTCACTCCTGATAAAACCCCACCTGATTAGAGAGCACCAGATAGGGGCTTACCATATGAAAAATCTAAAGCAAGGAAATCAGCACAGGAAAGCTCAGGAGAAAACAATGCCCATCAGATGGCACCTGAAATTCAATTGCCATCAAACTTCACTGAGATGGTCAGAAGGATTATGGAAGAGACAGTTGCTAAACTCCTGACAACCAAGGTCCAACCTGAGATGAAGATCATGAATGACAAGTTAGACACCCTTATCAACAGGGAGGAACCCTCCCCACCACCCACAAACTCAAGAATGCCTCTTGGCATGACAGACTTAATGCTGAGGGTGGAGGAACAACTAGCTAAAGTTGTTGACGCTGGCAAAAAGGGGGAAGATGTGAATAAGGGGAAAGAAAAGCAAGAAGCAAGAACAAAAAATCAACAAGACCTCCCTCTAATCCAGATAGGTAGTTCTAGCCTGAAAAGAAAAGAGACAGCTGCACCATCAGACTCACCTGCAGCTAAAAGAAAAAGATCTGGACAAGATCCAGTGGTGAGGTTCCAATGGGAAGGCAAATAGCTCCAATTTGTCGAAGAATTCTTGCCTGTTGAGGCAGCACCAATGTGAGGAAGTGCGAGGAAACAATTCATAGAGAAGTACTACATTTGGGAAATACTTCAAGACAAAGACTGCTCCCCACACGAAACTTTCATAAACTTCATGGATATAAATTTACCTAAACTTTGGGAAATTCTGAAGAAATATGCTGAAAGAGAATTTGATGCATACCCATGATTCCAAAATTCAGACCCGGAGAAGCACCCACGCTCATGAATAGAGAACTTGATGAGATTGCTCTTCAGGAAGAAATAAAAAAGATATGCATTGAAAACAATTTCACATCTCCAGAACATCAGCATTTTGCCTCGTTGGTGGTCAAGAAGAAGTATGGGTTAGTTCCAGTCACAAAAAGACCCATAGGAGCAAAACCATTAAAGTCACTTCCTACAGCAAAGCATATCAAAGGAAAAGGAAGAGGAAGAGTGAGATAACATCTTGTAGTTCCAGTTTACTTGTAATTTTTCACTTTTATTTGTAATTTCTGTTTTACTTTTAATTTTTACTTGCACTTTGTCTCATTCAAGAACTGCACTGTAATGTAACATTGAAAAATTTATAACAGTTAACTTGAATGATAACCACTAGTTGTCTCAGACAGACTAGGTTTGATTTTTGTCTTGCACTTTATCCTTGTGCAGACTTGTTTACATTTGAAATGCTTAAGTTTTGCCATCATCAAAATAGGGGGAAATTGTTAGGAATACTTGTTAGATTTTAATGATGTCATCCCTGTATTTGTGATTTATTCAAATGTATGCTCTAAGTACTTGGCATTGTAAAGAAGAAACAAATGAGTATCTTCTATAGGCCTTAAAAATTAGGCTAAGCTAATCAGTTAAAAATCGGCTAAGTATAGAACCGTCAAAATATCAGATAAGTCATCAGGCGAGTTCTTTATCAGGCTAGTTTTGGTCAACAAGAATATCAGACGAGGATTGACCAAAACCCAGCTGCAACCGAGTTCTGAAGAAGGCAGTATATCAGGCGAGTTTAGGTCAAGCCAATATTTCAGAGAAGTTTGACCTCAGGGGAATTATCAGTTGTGCTTTCAGACAACGAACACATCAGGCGAGTATTACTCCAAAGCAGGCGAGTCTTGGTCAACTCATCAGATCAGAGAAGATTGACCAACAGACAAAGATATAATCAGACAACATATCAGACGAGTTTTGGTCAATAGGGTATATCAGAGAAGTTTGACTGCAGACGACTTATTATCAGATAAGGTCTGGTCAACACAAAACATGAGTTGAGGTTGACCATACATGAGATATCATCAGACGAGTTATCAGGCAACATTCAGTCAAAGCAAACATTAGTTGTAGGTTGACTACAGACGAGTTCTTTATCAGACAAGGTTTTCGGTCAAACCAGAATATCAGAGGAGGTTGACCAAACTTATTCTACAACCATGTTTTTGAATATCAGAGAAGAAACTCAGTCCACGTCAGCAAAGAATTGAAAAGTCAACAATAACAGAAAGACATGCGGACGTGAATTCAAGGAGACAAAGTGAGTGATTCCTGGAATCTAAGGAATAATCTATTCCTAGAGATTGATACCCGACAGACATTCCAAATATAGTAATCAAGAAAAGCGGCGCAACGGGAAGATTCTTCAAACGGACCGATTTGAAGAAAAAGACATGTTGTGCAAAGAGATGAAAGAATAAACAAATAAGTCTACTCTCCAACGGACGGATTTCTTACAGTGATGCAACGGCTATGAAGAAACTCTAGAATCGTACTATAAATATCTGAGGAACAGATTGAGCAAAGTATGATGCGAATAATATTTACAAGCAAACAAAGCATTCAAGCAATCTAAGCAACAAGCAATCTATAGCATCGTAAGGAGCAAAGTTTCAAATATCAAATACTGAGAAGCTCTTGAGTTAGAGAAGACAAACACTCTTGTCTTAAAAGTTTAAGTACGGAGTACTTCTGTGAACACGGTTTTCAGAAGTTTCGCGACTGATAAGGCATCCACGTGTTCTTGATTGGAATGTGATAGACAGCTCGAGAGTAGTTGTGGCATCCACATGTTTTCAATCAGGAGGTGCTAGGCAGTCAAAAGAGTTGCAACGGCCATGGGTTTCTACTTGTTGGAAGCTACTGTAACTAGTTGAATCATTGTAACATTTATCACTGGTTGATAGTTATAGTGAATTCATATCCAACTGGTTTGGAGAAAAGTGGACTAGTAGAGGATTATCCACCTCTGAAACTACTATAATTTCTTGTGTGTTTTTCTGCATCCATCATACTTATCTGCTGCATTCACTTTTATTGTTCCATATAGTAGTCAACTGTCTTCCGCACATTTTAATCTTATAGTTGACATAAGTCACCTACAGATGACATTTAATCACCTGCATTATTATCAGCTGTGCTTCCGCATTATCATTTGCAGTTAAGTTTTTAGCTGCACATCTTATCTGCAGTTAATTTTTTTAAACTCACCTGAGATTCAGGAAAAGAGTTTAATAAGTCTATTCACCCCCACCCACCCACCCACCCCCCTCTAGACTTATTCCTGACGACTTGTGACCTACACCCAAATGAGGGACCTCTATGAAGGAGGGGGTCAAAGATTAAATTGATTCTATATTGCAGAATCACACTTGGGAACTAGTGGATTTGCCTCCAAAATGAAAACCCTAAGGATACAGATGGATTTTCACGAAGAAAATGAAGGATGGAACTGTTTATAGGTATAAAGATAGGCTTTTAATCAAGGCTTACAAACAACATGAAGGCCTAGACTATTTCGATTAGTACTCTCCAGTAACGAGAATAAATTCCATTAGTATGATACTTGCTATTCCTTCACTGCGAAGTTTAGAAGTTCATTAAATGAATTTTAAGACTGCCTTTCTCAATGGGGACTTAGATGAGGAAATCTATATGGAACAACCCGAGGGGTTTTCTGCCCCTAGACAAGAAAGGAAAGTTTGTAAGTTGGTAAAGTCTTTGTACGGACTGAAGCAGGCCCCAAATAGCGGCATGAAAAGTTTGACTATGCTATGTTGAGTGGTGGATTCAAAATTAATGAATGTGATAAGTGTGTCTATGTGAAAGACAGAAAATGGCTATGTCATTTTGTGTCTGTATGTAGATGATTTGCTCATTACTGGAAGTAATGAGAGAATAATCAAGTCTACAAATAGACCAAAAGTATAAAAAAGTAGACAATGATCAATAATCTGTCAAGAGTTACGGCCGTAACTTGCAGATGTTACGACTGTAACATTGAGGTCTTACGGCCGTAACTTTCAAATGTTACGGCCATAACATTGCTTCGGCTTTTTGTACACTGGTTGCTTTGTGAGTAACGTTTTCAGCCCAGAATTTCTTAGACTTTGCGTTTTTGCCCCAAATCTTCTTCGGATGATAACTTTTGATATATAACTCTGATTTTGAATCCGGAAAGACTGCCGAACTCGTCTCGGAAAGCCCTACAACATGAATACATAAAAATTCAACAAAGAGACTATTTTATATACATGTTATTTCTTGAGTAAATTAGTAATTCAATCCGATTAAGACTAAATTTACATCTTCATCTGATAAATAATAAAATTATTAAAAGCTAATTAATTCTAAGCAAAAACGAGTAGACTAGCTCAATTATGGGTGAAATATATCGATACAAACTATGGATAAGTGTATAAAACTGACACGTACCATAATGCAGCTCATACTCATGAGAACCCATTAAGTACCTAAGTAACCCTTTGATCGCTTTCCAGTGATCCTTCCCCGGATTACTCATGTACCTACTTAGTCTATTGACTGAGTAAGCTATGTTTAGTCTTGTACAACTCATTAGGTACATCAGACTTCCAATTATCATGAAGTACTCCAGTCGAGATACTCCTTCACCCTTATTCTTGCATAGTCTCAATGGCATATCCACTGGGGTTTTAGATATGTTAAGATCATCCTTGTTGAATATTTCAAGAATTGTATCCACACATTGAGTTTGACTTAGCATGAGATGTTTCAGTGTTCGTGTGATTTTAATCCCTAAAATCACATCTATTAGTCCCATATCTTTCATGTCAAATCTCGATATCAACATGTCCTTATTGAGGGGATGGCTGGCATTGATCCGATCTAATGTAATAATGCTGGAGTTTTGAAGCTATTAGATGACTTTAGGTGTATAAATAGACCCCTTAGATCCATCATTAAGATCATTCATCTTATTATTTTCTCACTTTGTAATACTTTTTCTTTTTGTGTGAAGAACACACTTGTGTTCTTGAGTGATTTGTGTAAGTGTGGTTTAGCTTATGTTGTTGAGGGAGTTTATTGTTTCTTTCTCCTTTATCTACTAAGGGAGTTAGGTTCAATTCTTTCCCTTTTTCAACTATTAATGACCACTCAAGCTTGTAATATGTTGAATAAACCCTTAATGGCTAAGTTACCTAAGTTGGGATTATAAACAAGGTTAGTCATGTTATTTAAGTTTGTATAAAGATCTATTATGAATTACTTATTATTGTGTGTGATTTTCATTGTTTTACCAATCTTTATTTATTTGGCCACTAAATGATGATATTTATGGTCTTCATATGTTTCGAAAGAAAATATGTATGATTAGATCAAATGACCTTCACTCTAAGTTGTTCTAGGGGATAGAAATATACCTCTAGACCTTAGATTATTCTTTGAGTTGTTTTTATAAAACCTAATGCTATGTATTGAAGCCAATCAACATAGAAATATAGTGGATTGATTCAATATATAAGGGGCGTTTTGACATTCGAAAGAGGAACCATCTTTTTAAGGAAAATCGAATCTACACAACATAATAAGTAAATTCATCTTATGATCTCCTATACATCTTCTATACTAATGATTAACTAAGTTTGTAACCCCAACTATTTTATTTTATCTTTTATTAATCTATTATTAGTGCAACCTTTCATTTCCTTGAATTTTAGAACTATTATTACATTTTAATTGCAATTGTCAAACCAAACTCTTTAATTGTGTGTTTTAATCATATAAATTTCTATAACAAATAGTTAAATAGTGTATAATTCAATATATAACCTAACTTCCTCGTGGGATCGATAAATCGGACTCAAAAAGTCCACTTACTACTTGATACGATATCGTGCACTTGCGATAGTTACACAAAAGACGTGTTAAGTTTTTGGCGCCGTTGTCGGGGAAGTATAAGTGTTATTTTTGAAATCTTACATTGTAAACTATTGTTATAGGATACAATTTCTCGACGTTGTAACTTAGTACTCAATTGTGTTTGTCCGGTCAAGTGGCGGATAACGGTACTCTGTGACTATTAAAGTCGGAATTTTCAGTTTCCCACAACAACTGATATTTGTAGATATTTTCTCTAATTATTTTTATTTTTTTTATCATGGAAGAAACTTTGAATAAAATTGAAAAAAGATTTCCCTTTCTGAGCAAAAATGTCATTTTAAAAATTTACAAGACAAGACTTGAAAGGATGAGGTTGCTTATGAATAAAAGCATACCTTTTGACATTAGATTCATAATTGAAGCCCAAGTGAGAATAGCAGGTGAATTCACAGAAATACCTACTAGATTTTTACCAGGGCTTGGAAAAAGTTCATATGCCAAGAAACGACGAGCAAAGATAATAGTCGTTTGCTATAAATGTGCTAGATGGAATTGTAATTTAAAATGTCGATCTTTAGGAATTCCATCTACAAACAGAGAAGATAAAATTCAGTTCATTATGGATGGTCTGAATAAAGAGAATTTAGATAATATCGAAATTTTTCTTGACACGCATCCTAGTGGACTCGTACATTACGGAATTCGATGTTTGTGGAATAAATTCAAACCAGAATATGAACAACGTCTTGGGAATCTGACGTTAAAAGACCCTGTTTGCCAATTTGTAAGAAAATTGGATGGTAAGCTTCTCCCCGACTCATAGAAGGCGTTTAGGCCGTTTCTGAACGTAAAATCAGAGGAAGATGTGAGCCACAATCACAACTACTATACATACACATGAGTATCTTTTATTTTTGTCGTATGATGAGATTTTCTGAATAAAAAAAGGTGATACGCAATAAATGCATTCATTATTCTATTGAGTAGTTGAAGCGCAATTAACGCAATCACAAACTTGTTAAACAATTTTACCTCATTTTTCTTCTATAAATAAGCATTGTGCTTGTTTCTTTTATTCATCCCTCAAAGTTGTACTTTTCTCTTTTTCTCTCTAATAAATTTCTTTTCAAAAATGGAATCATCATCTTCCACAAAAAAAATTTAGGACAGTCTGCATTTTTGGTGGAGCTAGTTATGGAAAAGAGGCATGCTTTACTGAAGCAGCCCACAACTTGGGTCGTACCTTAGGAGAAAAATGCATTCATGTAGTTTACGGAGGAGGAAGTCTAAGATTAATGGGACGAGCTGCTGCTTCTGCCTATATGGAAGGAGTAAGAGTGTTGGGAATAATTCCAAAACCTCTGGCTGAAAGTAAAATCACCGGGGCAACTATTGGAGATGAGTTTAGAGCTGTAAATATGCAAGATCGCATAACTCACATGATAAATAATTCTGGCGTCTTTATCACCCTTCCCGGTGGTTTTGGCACTCTTGAGGAATTTTTTCATGTGGTTACCAGAGCCCAGCTAAATGTTCATCAAAAACCAATAGGTATGCTTAATGCCAATGGTTTCTTTGACGGTTTACTATCTTTCATCAACTACTCTGCTGAAAAGGGTTTTATTTCCGAGCGTGCTAAACGAATCATAGTAGTTGCAACAACACCAGAAGAACTAATCAAAAAACTCATTAAATTTGTTCCTCAATCAGATCCAGCTCTAGCTAATGTTGTCTGGATGGAAGATTTTATCGTGAGAAAACGAAAAGTGGATTCATTCCTCTCCCTTTGATAACCCATGTCGGACCTCTTGTATTTTTACTTTTAGTTGTGTGTAAAAATCGTGCTAAATGATGGCAGCTTAAGGAGTTTCTTCGTGATCTCTTGACGCGCATCTATTCGCGATTTATGTATTGTTATTTTATTGCTGTAATTTTTATTGTTTGTTTTTTTTTGATGGCAGCGTAAGGCGACTCTTCGGACTTTCTTGAAGCGCATCTTAAAAATTGTGTTATACTTCCGAGTATATTTTATTTTCTTTTGTTGTTTGCCTCGTATATTTATTCTCTTGCAGATTCTAAAAGGCGTTAGCTCAAGCATCAACTTTCATAACAGGGAGTATTCAGTTTTTCTCCTTGCTTTTTATTTTATTTTATTTTTATTTTTTTAAACTGAGGACAGTTTTATTTTCAAGTTTGGGGGTGGTATGTTTTAATTATTTTGGTGTGTTGGTTTTGATTAATTTATATATATATATATATATATATATATATATATATTATTTTGATTTGTGAGATTTCTAGATCTGGCCATAACACCAATAAGTTAGCTATATACAAGCTTCTAAAATCGTTTTAAACCGGTTAAAAAATTGTATATTCCAAAAATTTTGAGCCTTAATCTCTCTTTCCAAGCCTTGTAATTATCATTTAAAATCGAGTCATTCGTTACCTTGAGAAAAGAAGAATTAGTCGGTTGATGAAAAATAGAACTGAAATTTACTTAATTTGTGGAGTTTTTGATTTTTCATGCTTAACTAATAAATGATGTTCTGCAAAAATTCTATTCCCTAAAAAAAGGAGTCATTGGTGAAAAGAGCTACACGTTAGCAAATAACGGTGTGAAAGCTATCACCTAAAAAAAAGATAGAAAATGTGTTGGTGAAAATAGCTACACGTTAGCAAATAACGGTGTGAAAACAATCACATAAAAAAATGGAAATTGTGTTGGTGAAAAGAGCTACATGTTAGCAAATAACGATTTATTTCTATCTACTGTATAAAGCTGGTTGTTAAGTATTAATGGCATTTTGATCTATTATCCTCTTTATACATATAATTATTTTTCTTAATTTGTGTGTGTATTATTTTTCTTATTTTGTGTCTTATTTCATTTTATTTTGAGCGTGAATAATAAAGAGTCTTGCTCGAGACTAGCAAGAATTCAAGTTTGGGGGTGTGATAAGTGTCAGTTTTATACACTTATCCATGGTTTGTATCGATATATTTCACCCATAATTGAGCTAGTCTACTCGTTTTTGCTTAGAATTAATTAGCTTTTAATAATTTTATTATTTATCAGATCAAGATGTAAATTTAGTCTTAATCGGATTGAATTAATAATTTACTCAAGAAATAACATGTATATAAAATATTCTCTTTGTTGAATTTTTATGTATTCATGTTGTAGGGCTTTCCGAGATGAGTTCGGCAGTCTTTCCGTGTAACACCCCCCAATCCGCTCAGGGATATTACACGCCGTAGAACCTTTCCTCAATGATCTACCAGGCTGGTAACAACATATAACAACTCAACAATGCCTTTAAGGCTAAAATGACTCAGTAGACCGATTTGGTCTTTCAATAAAAACATACAACTCGATTACAATACTTGCCCACGCAGGGGTCGAATACAACACACTCCCGTACAACGGGGAAAGAACACTGCAGCGGAAATAAAATACAACTAAACCAATATAACCTCAAACGGTCCTCATGTGATTAGTATCGTTCATCTTTCATCATCCTTCATGCCGACCCTGTGCTATGCTCCAAAACCTGAATGCAATACAAACATCCATCCCCCAAATACTCGGGGGTTAGCAAAACTCCACTGTTTTTCTAGTGCAAGTACAAGTGCAAAAATACGAGTCATACAATTCACATTCCACGAATAACAATAACCAGGAATCCTCAAAGATCCAAACGAAACGAAAAGTACTTCCCGAGGCAAGAGTTTGAGAAAACATTCTAAAACCGAAATATCACAAATTAATGGAAATAATTTATAAAACAGTTCAAAATCCCATCGAGAGTTTTAATAGAAAACAATTTAGGATTATCAAATCCTACTTTTCAAAACCCAAAAGACGAAAGGGGTCAACGCCCCAAAGGTTTACTTTCCGTAAAATGACTTTTACCAAACCGTTGGGATTTTAGCCTCAAATCCGTAAAATGACCTTTACCAAACCATTGGGATTTTAGCCCCAAATCTCATCAACTCACAATACACGAGAACGACAACAAGGTTCGTCTTCCAATATCAAAATCCACAATTAATGGATTTAACACAAACAACAAAATACTCTAGTGCCATCCTAGCCAAGTAAGCCAAGCGAACAACTTACCTCTTACACACTTAGTCGATGCATGCAATCATGAAAACCGATCAAAATACTCATTTCCGGAAATGCCAATAATCCAAATCACATTGTAAAAATGCACCACAATTAACCGCGGACCCACAGCTTCGTGGACCCCTGCGAGACCCCGTCGGATCTAACCCACAGTGGTTAAAAGCAAGCTCGCGGTTCCACAGCTTCGTGGAGACCTACCGAGACCATGTCGGATATAACCCGTAGTGAGCATACACACACACGTTACTCATGCAATACTAATATGCTAAGAATGTAAGTTCATCAAGAATACTTACTAGAGATGGCCACTTATCCGACACCATTATCAAACTCTTCAAAACACAATAACAAGATTAAACATGGAATACACGATTCCGTAACTTTAAACAACAGGGGCATCATCAAAGCCTTCAACATTCAAAACAATCAAATCATAATCAATTTCCCAAAACACACCGTTCACAAAACACACACGTTTTGAAAGAGAGCCTTTAACGAGGCCAAAACAATTCTTTTGAAAATTCATTTGCAAATAACAGAACAAACACACCACGACGACCACCGATCATCATATCCACAAAAAGATAAGTGTATGAACAAGGTACTTGCCTCTAATAACCACAACGCGGAGAATGGACCGAAGTAGGTTGGCACGAACCGACTACGAACCCACCGACTCCGCCGAACGCCAACTCGCGACATTAAACTACGAAGGACAATAACAACAATGAAAATGAATTCCATAGCACGACTCAAAGCCGTTGAATTCAAAGAACGAATGACGAAAGTTCAAGTGTTTTCCCCAAAACGGCCAAGAACACGATTCGTCCCGACAAAACACGAAAACAGAATTCCAAGTTGAAATATGGATATACAATCTATAGAATATGTTTAACAACATCATTTAATCACAATTGATCCATCAAAAACGGATGGAAAACGAGATCGAGAACAAATCCCCCAAAAAGTCGATTCGAAGGAAATCAAGAAATATACTTCGATTCGACGAAGAACAATTGATTAAATGTTGTTAAACACAAGAATACTACTAAGATTAATCATACCCAACATGAATTAATCAACAATACGGAACGAATCGGACAAAAACGCAAAAACCCCAAAATTCAAGAAACTAGGGTTCTAGGAAAGATTACCTTGATTCGCTGGATCAAAGGATGATATAGGATGATTGATTGATGTTATGAACTCAAGAACTTCGTGGATTTGTTGTTCAACAACATGGCTTCGCCTACTCCGAAGCTCCAGCCTCGGATCGAAAGGAAAGGAAATGAAAAACGAGTGGAAATGTGACTGCTCTGCCATATTTATATTGGGCCGGACTAGCGTGCGCTAGGCTGCCGAGCTAGCGTGCGCTATCGGCCCAGGCCGCAATCCAGAGCCCCCACTGCCCGATTGACTCGGCCAGGTAGCGTGCGCAGCCTTCCGGCCGTAGTGCGCGCTACCTGCCGGTCGTAGCGTGCGCAATGCCCGACAGTAGCGTGCGCTACCTGCCGATCGTCCCCGAGTCCAGTACTCCAGTAGCCCCTCTACCCAGCCCGACAGCGTACGCTAGGCCAGCCGATAGCGTGCGCTACACCTGCCGGTTAGCGCGCGCAGCCTTCCGGCCGTAGCGTGCGCTACGCCGGTTCCTGCTGCACCCGTCCGGCCGGTGCCCGCAACCGTCCGGCCAGTCCCGCAACCGTCCGGCCAGTGCTCGACCACCAGGGCTCGACGATTCGATTTCCGAAAACGTACGGAACGAACACGACGAAAAGTTCGCGGACAACATCAACGACCCGAAATGAAAACATAATGCAATAATTAATCATACGCGACCAAGAAGAGGGTCGAGACAACAAATACAGATACGGATACCCATAACTTTTAGGAAATTACAAAATAGCCCAAAACGCCCGAAAATCACGATACGTGATCGAATAACCAAACCGAAGTTCACAACACGTCTAACATAGTTAAACGGACTTACGGAAAACTCAAAACAGCAGTTTCGAACGAGATTCGCAAGAATCGAACTCAAGTGCGGAAAAGTCGCTAAAAAGCACGGAACTCAATAAAACGACACCGAAACGAACTCGGATGACAAAAAGTGCAGAATTAATCATTCTCGGGATGACGAAACGGTCATGAGCGAGTCGTCAAAATAGACTTACGCTGAAAAAAAAATTTACCAGAAATCGAAATTACGGGTATTACACACTACCCTCCTTAAAAGAAGTTTCGTCCAGAAACTTAAAACAAGTAGGGAGAGGAAATATACCACCAGGAATATTTCAATGAGATGCACAAGAATGCGTAACTAACGCCCAACGGCGAAACGTTAGAAACAACGCAAAGGAATATACAGCGTGAAAACACGCTCCACGACGACCAACACAACGTCGCCGTTAGGGATATAATAAAACCAACAAATGACAAGCGTCATCAAACGGATAATATAGTCAAGTCAATTATCCGAACAATCACAAAACACAACAAACGGAAATCAATATGATTGACCAACCCAACGGTACATCAATCAAAACGCGATCCAAACACTGAACAAATACGGAATTCCACCGCCCAAGAGTTGGAAGATCGAAAACGAGACTAATTTCCCGAACTTAAGGAAATTATGAAGGAGCCTGAATGCTCAACAATCACGAAACGAGATCAACAAAAACCAAACAATCGAATGATCGAGACAACAAAAATCGAACTATCATGTTCGAATCACGAAGAACAATAAAATTCAAACAACAACTCCCAGGTTCACGTCTCGGCTCGAGACAATATATGATCCGGTGAAAACAACAAGATGTGATTCACATAAGATCCACAGGAAAGGGAATAGTAATTGAAAAGTCATAACGACAAACGAGTCATCCCGAAACAATACCACACTCTGTCGATCAACAAAAGCAATGGACAGGGTAAGCTCAGAAAATGTTAACGAGCATAAACGAGTCGACAAAGTCGAAAACACAGGAGTTCCAAATCCGATCCACTTCGAATAAAAGAACTAATAGAACCAAATGATGTCACTTTTGAACAAGGTTCACAAGAATCGAACCGAACTCGAAAAAGTCACAGCGATAACCAGATCGACCCACAAGATCACAGCTCGTTCGGACGATGAAACCGAAATGCAGAACAAGTTCATAAAGTATCAACGAACATGAGGGAATCGATAGACTGGAGAAAGAGAAAATACAGAAGTCAAAATAGTACGGGTATTACCTTCGACCTTGTCCATGAAATTCACAAAAACGGGAGCAATGTAACAAGACATTAAACAACCGACACATAACGGAACAATCACCGATGCACACGGTCATACCAAACCGATCTCTAACAGCTCGCACATGCGCGACAATGCAGAAATCACTATGAGGCGGCAACATTCAACACCAACATCCCACCTCTCACAGAGGGCTAACACAACAAATGCGTGGCAACGCCTCGACGTTCATGCCATCAATTTGATCATACTCGGGAGCAAACATCATAACGACAATGCGAACATCATACATACATACCCAGTCCTCAAACGGGAATGGATAGGTTTTAAAAACGAAAACCTCGTTTTGAAAATAATTCAGAAGAACACCGGTTGATCTTGAGTATCACCTTTCAAAAAAAATACAAACGTAAAACATCGTTATCGAGACTTTGGAGAACCAATTCGCATTTGATAAAAATGAGGACACTTTATCTTAGTGAAAACTTTCAGAACATTCGACCCTCGGGTCTAAGTAAAAGTGTTTCTAAAACAATGAAAATATCTCAAAACATTTTGGTTCTCGAGGTAGAAGAATTTTGAAACATATCGTTGCACCTTGGATGTACCACGAAAATAATTCATTTTAAAAGTACGTCTCGAAATTTATTTTCTAATATACTCAAGGTTTTCAAAGATAATTCAATGGACTAGAATGCCCGAAAATTTCAGGTAATTTCACGAAATATTATAGCGCCATGGGTCCCGCGCCGGAACTCACCAGGCTAAAAACCATTTACAACGTCAAAAAAGCCGATGACGGTAATATTTCAAAAACTTACAAAAGCTATTTACAAAATACTAAATACCGTCGTAAGAATTTCGCCAAAACGATCAAGGCCATAATGCCACAAACTCGGTTAAGGGAATCGGTTTTTGAAATAGAACTCAGTAGATAAAATACCGAAAGCCATTACAAAAGAACTCACGCAGCGGATAAAAGAAATAAAGTCAAACATGCACAATCCAGCAACACTACTCCTCATATGAACGAAATATGAGGGTCAAATAACCGCATATCAAAAAATCAAAATCCATAAGAGGATTCCGTCACTTAACAAATAATCATAAAAATAGCTCGTGTCACACGAGGCACAACACAAAGAAGGGAGACCTACATCCACAGGTCGCACGAAGATGATGATCGCCCCACGATACTAATCACGACCAACAAACTCAGACGACGCGTCGCGACACGACTCAGTCAGACAAAATCCGACGAGACACAACTCAACAGACACCACTGACCCGACAGCCTAGGTTTCCACAACCTAAGCTCCGATACCATTTATGTAACACCCCAATCCGCTCAGGGATATTACACGCCGTAGAACCTTTCCTCAAGGATCTACCAGGCTGGTAACAACATATGACAACTCAACAATGCCTTTAAGGCTAAAATGACTCAGTAGACCGATTTAGTCTTTCAATAAAAACATACAACTCGATTACAATACTTGCCCACGCAGGGGTCGAATACAACACACTCCCGTACAACGGGGAAAGAACACTGCAGCGGAAATAAAATACAACTAAACCAATATAACCTCAAACGGTCCTCGTGTGATTAGTATCGTTCATCTTTCATCATCCTTCATGCCGACCTTGTGCTATGCTCCAAAACCTGAATGCAATACAAACATCCACCACCCGAATACTTGGGGGTTAGCAAAACTCCACTGTTTTGCTAGTGCAAGTACAAGTGCAAAAATACGAGTCATACAATTCACATTCCACGAATAACAATAACCAGGAATCCTCAAAGATCCAAATGAAACGAAAAGTACTTCCCGAGGCAAGAGTTTGAGAAAACATTCCAAAACTGAAAGATCACAAATTAATGGAAATAATTTATAAAACAGTTAAAAATGCCATCGAGAGTTTTAATAGAAAACAATTTAGGATTATCAAATCCTACTTTTCAAAACCCAAAAGACGAAAGGGGTCACCGCCCCAAAGGTTTACTTCCCGTAAAATGACTTTTACCAAACCGTTGGGATTTTAGCCCCAAATCCGTAAAATGACCTTTACCAAACCGTTGAGATTTTAGCCCCAAATCTCATCAACTCACAATACACGAGAACGACAACAAGGTTCGTCTTCCAATATCAAAATCCATAATTAAAGGATTTAATACAAACAACAAAATACTCTAGTGCCATCCTAGCCAAGTAAGCCAAACGAAAGACTTACCTCTTACACACTTAGTTGATGCATGCAATCATGAAAACCGATCAAAATACTCGTTTCCGGAAACGCCAATAATCCAAATCACATTGTAAAAATGCACCACAATTAACCGCGGACCCACAACTTCGTGGACCCCTCCCGAGACCCCGTCGGATCTAACCCACAGTGGTTAAAAGCAATCTCGCGGTTCCACAGCTTCGTGGAGCCCTACTGAGACCCCGTCGGATCTAACCCGTAGTGAGCATACACACACACACACGTTACTCATGCAATACTAATATGCTAAGAATGTAAGTTCATCAAGAATACTTACTAGAGATGGCCACTTATCCGACACCATTATCAAACTCTTCAAAACACAATAACAAGATTAAACATGGAATACACGATTCCGTAACTTTAAACAACAGGGGTATCTGTAATACCCGTACTTTTATTGACTGTTTGACTTTGCCGGTCTCCTTATTTTGTCGCTCTGTAAATGCTTGTAGATGTTGTTGATATTGTTATTGAGTTTCGTATCTTTTTTGGGTCTTGATCGTGTTGTTTTAGACCTTGCGGAAGTGTTCTGGGCCACAGAAATAGCGCACGCTAGGCCTAGGCTAACGCACGCTAATTCTGCTTGACTAGCGCACGCTAGCTTTGAGCCGTAGCGCGCGCTAAGGGGATCAGCCAGTCGAACCGATAACTCGGTGCTCTGGGTGGCGGTAACGCACGCTAGGAGTTTTTAGCGCGCGCTATTCGTGGTTAGTAGCGCACGCTAACATCCGTCCGTAGCACACGCTACCGGGCTGGTCGGCAGAGGCAGTGAGGTTGCCCGGTTTTCTGGACTATCAGGTAGCGTACGCTAGGCTTTGGCTAGCGCACGCTAAAGTTGTTGCATAATGCACGCTAAGCTATAGTGGTAGCGCACGCTAAGGTTTGAGCAGGGCAGAGACAGTAAGTTCTGGACTCCAGTACTGGATGCCACATTTTGGGCTAGCGCACGCTAGAGATAGACGTTTAACGCGCGCTAACGGGGCCGGAAGAAGCCACTGGACTACCCGGTGACTTCGCTAGCGTACGCTAATGAAGGAGGCGTAGCGTGCGCTAGATTGGGCAGATATAAATATGGCAGTTGACTTCCATTTTCGGCATTTTTCATCTTCTTCACTCCTTCTCGACGGAAATAGATCGAGAGAGATGATTTCGGGCGTTTGGAAGCGATCTTCCTTCTAGCAACAAGGATTTCACAACATCTAATCCATCCTATCGTCCGAATCAAGGTAAAAATCCTTAGAACCCTACTTTTTGGGAATTTTGGGGTTTTTCGTAGATTCATCCGATTTATCCGTTTTGAAGCTTGAGAGCCTTGAGATTATGATGTATCTATCCTATATATATGCTTTTCCTACGATTTTACGGATTGGATTGTGCCGTTTTTGGACTTGTGAGGGTTTGGACGATTTTCCAACCTCTAGTTGTTTATCCGTGTATTCTCATGAATCGTAGACGGGTTTCGGGAGTTTCTTCGTGTAATTTGAATATGGATAATTGATTATCATATCCCTTGCGAATCGTTTAGGTGCCGGAAGCGCGTTCTTGGACCTACCGAACTCATACCCTTTTTCCATTCGATTTCTCGATGTCTCAAAGGCAAGTATATATTTATGAATGTGTGTTCTCGACTTTGAAAGTAAGAAAGATTAATGGCATGATTATTTATATCCACTCCGGGACGGACCGACGGGTCCTCTGAGGGTTTCGTAGCCTCTGGTGCAATTCCATGGATAATATGAATTAACCACTCCGGGACAGACCGACGGGTCCTCCGAGGGTTCCGTAGCCTCTGGTGCGGTTCCACGGTATTCATATATGTATTGATGTGATGCTACGAGATTTAGTTATTCCGGAATACTAGTCTTAAATTGATGAATTGACGGTTTCATTTACTTTATTGTCGAGGAGTATTATGTTTCATACTTGATATACTTGCACTAGCTATTCGACGGCTAACCCCTTTATGGGGGAAATACTTTTTATGTATTTCAGGTTCCAGGAGCGCGGACACGCAGGTATCGGGTCGGCATGAAGATGGTGGGCAAGAGTGATACTGTGTCTTTCCTCCAGTTATGTTTTGAGTTTCCCATTCAATGTTGTTGTACTGGAATGGTTATTGAATACTCGAGTATTGTTTTCCATTTTTCTTGATGTTCCGGCTTGTTTTTGCCGAGGTATTGATTTGTGTTGTGATGTCTTTGGATACATGGATTATGTTTTGAATATCCTTTGTATTGTTCTTCCTTACATTGTATGTAGACCCTCCCGGTCAAAATTTATAGTTCCGCGTATGTTTAGCCTTGTGGGTCCCATGGCGGGGCTTACGGCGCTGTAATATTCCCTGAATAACTTGGGGGTGTTACAGAATATGGTATCAGAGCTTAGGTCTATGGATACCTAGGCTGTCGGTCTTTTGGGTCGAATGAGTCGTCATTTGTCCACAGTATCACTACTCTGTCATCATCACAGTGCGACCGGTACTTGTAAGACCTCTTACTCTTCTGGTGTTTCCTTATTCGTTTTGCTTCTTTTTATTGGTATTCTTGAGAATCGGTCACTTTGATGACGTGTGATTGAATTGTGCTTACGTACCTTGTGTGTTCTTCAGTATGTCAGCTGGTAGGGGCCGTGTCCGTGGTCGTGGCCATGGACGAGGAAGGGGTCGTGGCGCGGCCGTTTCCATCAGTTCGGTTGTGGGGTCGACCAACCCCAGTTTGTCGAACTCGGTGCATCCTGACACCGAAAGTCAACACGACCAGTCGAATGGCCAGGGGAACAACGCGGACGTTGGAGTTGCGAATGCACTTCAACAATTGGCTACTCAGATGGCCATTTTGGCCCAAACTGTTCAGCTGAATAATCCGAACCCGAACACGGATGCCTAGCTTCAGAATGTAATCCGCATGCACCCTCCACAGTTTGGTGGTGCCACAGACCCGTTAGGTTGGGAAGATTGGCTAGCGGAATTGGAAAAGATTTTCGAGGCGGTTGATTGCCCCGAAGTGAGGAAAGTACCGATTGCTCAGTACTTCCTCACTAAGGAGGCCGCTACCTAGTGGAAGGTCATCAAGCCACAGGATCGTATTGCCATGTGGGATGAATTTAAGGTGCTTTTGGAGGCCGAGTTTTGTCCTTGGCCAGTGCGAGAGGGCCGAATCCGAGCTTTTTTCGAGGCTAAACCACAGGATATTCCCGTTTCGCAGGCAATCATGGAGTACAACCAACAATTGATCCATGTGAAGGATCAAGTGCGTAACGAGCGTGATAAGATCCGCTATTTTGATATGCGGATGAATTTGGACTTACGGCGGTACATGGCCGGATTTGCTTGTACCACACTGAAAGAGTATCAGGACAGAGCTTTGGCCCATGATATATTGAACCCCGACAATGATACCGTTGAAGAACCGAAAAAGCAGAAAGTCTCGGGGAATTTTTCTAACTCTAAGAGTGGCAACTTTCAGAGGTCACATATGACTAACTGTTCTGCCGGACAGTCGTCACGATCTAATAAAAGAAAGAGGGGTTACCGTCCTACTCCGGGTACCACGAATCGCACGGTGACTTGCTATAATTGTGGCCGTTCAGGCCACATTAATTTGGAATGCCACTTTCCACCATTGAAGTGTCACACGTGCGGACAGATGGGATATAGAGCAGCTTATTGTTCTGAGCCGAATAAGACTTTGGACACTCGGGCTTCTGCCCCAGCACCACTTGATCAAAGTATGAATCAACGACAATCTTTTGGTCAACGACAATCTTTTCGGCAGGGGCCGGGGACGGGGTCAGAATGTTGGAGGGGGAAACTCTAGCGTCGGTTCGGTACAACCACGGGTATATGAGATGCGTCGAACAGACGAACCCGACGCGGCGGTGGCTTCAGGTACCATTCGAGTCCGTGTACTTTTTGATACGGGTGCTACACATTCTTTTATTTCTTTAGAGTGTGTACGCCGTTTGAATATAACTTGTTTGACTGCTTGCGATCCCTTTATCGTGAAACTGCCTAGCGGGGATAGAATTGTGGGGAATCGGGAGATTAGAGATTTTTCGGTGATTATATCTGGTATAGAATGGTTATCGAATCTGATTGTAGTTGATATGGAAGGCGAGGACGTGATCCTCGGCGAGGATTGGCTTGATAATCACCAAGCGATTATGAATTACCGTACCAAGGTTATCACCATGATGACTAAAGACGGATCTGAGTAATCATTTTTGGGGCGTAAGTCGGGCCAATCCAAGTTACTTATCAGTTCCATGAAGGCCGTAAAACTTTTGAATAAAGGTTGTACGGGCTATTGGTGTTATGCCTTGAAAACGGAAGGAGATGAAGTCAATTTCTCTTCGATTCCAGTTGTTAATGAGTATCCCGATGTTTTTCCGGATGACCTCCCGGGATTACCGCCAGATCGAGAGATAGAATTTACCGTGGACTTAGAGCCAGATGCGGCTCCGATTTCTAAAGCACCTTACAGGATGGCACCTTCCGAGATGCAAGAATTGAAGAATCAATTAGGAGAACTTCTTGAAAAAGGGTACATCAGACCAAGTGCTTCGCCTTGGGGCGCGCCTATTCTTTTCGTGAGGAAGAATGATGGTTCACTACGTTTGTGCATCGACTACCGTGAGCTGAACAAAGTAACCATCAAGAATAAGTATCCTTTACCTCGTATAGACGATTTATTTGATCAATTGCAAGGGGCTGCAGTTTTCTCGAAGATTGATTTTAGATCCGGGTATTATCAACACAGGGTGAGGGAGTCCGACGTTCCGAAGACGGCATTTCGGACGAGATATGGGCATTATGAATTTGTAGTTATGCCTTTTGGGTTGACTAATGCACCGACAGTATTCATGCAGTTAATGAATAAGATATTCATCGAGTACCTCGACAGGTGTGTAGTCGTCTTTATTGACGACATCTTGATCTATTCTCGAGATAAGGAGGAACACGCCCGACACTTGCGTTTGATTTTGGACATTTTGAGAACCGAGCACCTCTATGCGAAATTCTCGAAATGTGAGTTTTGGTTGGAAGAAGTTATGTTTCTCGGCCATGTGATTTCGGCCGAAGGGGTTCGTGTAGACCCGCAGAAGATAGAGGCAGTGCTAGATTGGGCACCGCCTAAAAATGTTAAGGAAGTTCGTAGCTTTTTGGGCCTTGCTGGGTATTACCGTCGGTTTGTCGAGGGGTTCTCGAAACTCGCTCGGCCGCTTACGAAATAACTCCAAAAGACCGAAAAGTTTATTTGGACGGATGAGAGACAACAGAGCTTCGACGAATTGAAGAGACGATTGACTTCAGCGCCGATTTTAACCTTACCACATGGTAGCGAGGGCTTTGCAGTTTATAGTGACGCTTCGGGTCAAGGCCTGGGCTGTGTACTTATACAGCATGATAAGACGATAGTTTTTGCATCACGACAATTAAAACCTTATGAGATGAATTATCCTACTCACGATTTAGAATTGGCCGCAATTGTCTTCGCACTCAAGATTTGGCGGCATTATTTGTATGGTTCACCGTGCCGGATTTATACCAATCACAAGAGCCTGAAGTATATTTTCAGTCAGAAGGAACTGAATATGAGACATAGACGTTGGTTAGAGTTGATAAAGGATTATGATTTGGAAATTCTTTACCACCCCGGAAAAGCCAATGTCGTTGCGGATGCTTTGAGCCGCAAATCGGCATCTCTTCAAATGCTTGAGGTTCTTATATCGCAGACGAAAATTCGTCAGGATTTAATCGAGGAAGGGATAGAAGTTTGGCTTCAGCGAGTACAGGGACAGTTTTGTACTCTCGAAATTACTTCGTCCTTGGTTGATGACATCAAAGGGAAGCAGTGGAGTGACCCGATGATTTCTCAACTGAAGAAAGATGTAATTAAAGGAAAAGATCCTGGCTTTATGATTCACGAGGATAGTATTCTAAGATTTCAGGGCAGGCTTTGTGTTCCGAACGATTTAGAGTTGAGGCAGAGAATTCTCCGAGAAGCTCATGCTACGCCTTACTCAATCCACCCCGGGACGAGTAAGATGTACAAGGATTTGAAGCGCAATTTTTGGTGGAATAACATGAAGAAGGATATTACGGAGTTTGTACTACGGTGCCTGACGTGTCAACAGGTCAAGATCGAATATCAACGACCAGCGGGGTTGTTGAAACCGCTTCCCATCCCCGAGTGGAAGTGGGAAGACATCTCTATGGATTTCATCACTGGCATGCCGAGAACTCGGGCCGGAATGAATATGATCTGGGTAATTGTCGATCGGTTGACCAAGTCTGCACACTTCTTGGGTATCAAGGATACTTGGGGACCGGATAGACTATCTCGAACCTTTATTGCTGAGATCGTGAGGTTACACAGTGCCCCCAAGACCATTGTTTCTGATCGAGACGACCGTTTCGTATCACATTTTTGGCAGGCCGTTCATCAGGCTTTGGGTACTGAGTTGAGATTGAGCACTTCCTTTCATCCTCAGTCGGACGGTCAGACAGAGAGGACGATTCAGACGTTGGAAGATATGTTGCGGGCTTGTGCCTTAGACTGGAGTAATGATTGGGATCTTCACTTACCGTTGATCGAGTTTGCTTACAATAATAGTTGGGATGCGTCGATCAAAATGGCACCCTTCGAGGCACTTTATGGTAGGCGATGTAGGTCACCATTGTGTTAGTACGAGGCTTCTGAGCTAGTTGGGACGGAGCCGGATATGTTGATGGAGACTAAGGAAAAGATTTCTATTATCCGGGACCGATTGCTGGCTTCCCAGAGTCGTCAGAAATCTTATGCTGATGCTCGTCGTCGACCCTTGGAGTTCGAAGTGGGGGATCATGTCTTACTCAAGGTGTCGCCGACCCGTGGAATTTTCCGCTTCGGGAAAAAGGGGAAACTTAGTCCGAGGTATATCGGACCTTTCGAGATTTTGGACATAGTTGGAGATTTAGCTTATCGCTTGGCGTTGCCTCCAGCTTTGAGTCACGTCCATAGTATTTTTCATGTGTCTCAGTTGAGAAAGTACGTACTGGATCCGAGCCACATTATCGACTACAGTGAGATTGACGTTGTAATATCCGGGGATAATTTTTTTTCGTGTTACTTTTGAGTTGTACGTATTCATTTGTAATTGTACAAGTGTTGTTGTTTTGGACTGATACAATGTATATTGTATTGGACTATTTCGGGATCGAAATATTATACTTGTCGTCGGGTTAGTTTCGTCGTTTGAATGTTGGTTGGAGAGTTTGGATTTTTGGCTAAGTACACTAGCCTTAACGTACGCTATATGTGTAGACTTACGTACGTTAAGGGTTGAGTATTACGTACGTTATGCCTGTAAGGTTACGTACGTAAGGCTTGGTAGGTGGCAGGAACCTTCCTCGTAGTCGCTTTCGGCCGGTGGGTCCCGAGCATCTTCCGATCGGATCTCACTATTGCGATCAGCGGACCCTACGTGCGTTAAGAGGTGAGCTCGTGCGTAATGTAGGTCTTGTTAACGTCGTAATAAGTTCTTGTTTACGTGCGTTAAGGCCTTCGTATTTTAGTCGATTAGTTACGGATTTTTCATTACGTACGTTAATGTCTTAGTATAGCGTCGTAATGCCTCTTACGACGTTAACCATAAGTGTATAACGTACGTAATGAATTGTCGATCTATTTATCTTGGTTTCGTCTTTCATTTCCTCACGAACCAAAACACATTTCCTCTCCCTAGAATCGTCCGTTTGGACTTGTTATTAATGTTTAGCCTCTTCCAACTCGATCTTGATCATCCTAGCTTGGATTGAAGCTTGAAGTTGGAAGCTTGTTGATGCTCCTTTGGTGTTTGGAGGCTTCTTCTTGTTCTTCTTTGGTAAGTTCCCTCAATCTCTTGTTCTTCTAGTGATTTTCGAGTTGTTGTTGTTGTTGTTGTTGTTGTTTTCTTCGGGTATTGTTTGATTCATGGAGTATATCATGATTCTTCATGGTTTTGATAAACTTTTGATGAAGAACATGTTGGTATAGCTTGAGTATGATTATGTTCTTGATGTTTTAGATTGTTGGGAGGTTTTTAATCATGTCTAGGAAAGATTATGTTAAGATTGTTATATGATTAACATAGTCTTGAGATGATTATTATTGTTGGTGGTGTTCTTGTAAGATTTTAACCATTTTAGTAAGGATTTATGATGATCCAGGAGGTGATTATCATAATTTGAAAATGGTTGAGTGAATCTTGTGGTTTAATCCGAATTCATGAGGTTATGATGAAGGATTTTTATTTCAAACATCATGGTTATTGAATTGATGATGTTCTCGGGGTGATAATGATAATATTGATAATATTATCATTGTAGGAGGATCAATTTGATGATATTGGTGATATTATCACTTTGAGATGTTTGTTTTGATGATTGTTCTTAAATGAATCTTGTTGGATGGATTTCACAAGTGTTAAGAACGTGATGATCATGTTAATTGATCATCGAGGTGTTGGAGGATGTTAGAATTCATAGTTGAGAACTATGATATTCATTCGTGTGGTGTGATCGATTCGTGTTTGAATCGGGCTTTGTCCTTGTCGTTGTTTTCTATTGATTTTGTGTTTTTGAATGAATCGTTTTCATTCAAGGTTGTTCGAGTGTTTGTCACCATCGGGAGGCGCCGTTCGTCGTTTCGTGCCAGGACGTTGATCGTGGAAGGACTTTTTCGCCTTCGGTTTGAGGCAAGTTTTATACTTGTACTGGTCAATGAGATTAATGTTATCATATATGTGTATGAATGTGTTGTATCATTTCGAGACATAGTCTCTTCGTGATTTATTGATATTTGGGGATTGTTTGATACAATACCCTTCGGTGATTTTACCAGTTGTGATTGTTATTCGTTAACGGCCGGTTTAAGGCATTGAGATTCTTGTCATCGATAGCCGGTTCGCGGTATCGATGTATCGATTATTATTGTTTACGCTAATGTCGTTCTGAGGCATCGTTAAATCGTTATTATCGAATTGGAACTATTACTATGATGTTGCATTGGCCGATTGAAGGCGTTTGATATATTCGTTTTCATATCTGTTTCGGTGGTCGGTTTAGAACGCCGGGATATCTACTCTACCGTATCATTGGTTATCGATTAACCGTTCTGAGGTAATCGATGTATTTAATTGGGATTATCGAAGATAATTCCCATCCGTTGTATCATTGGTTATCGATTAACCGTTCTAAGGTAATCGATGTATTTAATGGGATTATCGAAGATAATTCCCATCCGTTGTATCATTGGTTATCGGTTGACCGTTCTAAGGCAATCGACATATTTAATTGGGATTATCGAAGATAATTCCCATCCGTTGTGTCATCGTTATCGATTGACCGTTCTAAAGGTAATCGATGTATTGAATTGGGACTGTCAAGGATAGTTTCCATCCGTTGAGTTGTTGTGATCGATTGGCCATTCCAAGGCAGTCGAGGTATTTGAATTGGGACCGCCGTGGACGGAGCCCATCCGTGAGTTATTATTGTCGTGTTGGCCGACTCAAGGCAGCACGCTATTATCCTTGTGAATTTGGTAATCTTGGGATTGTTACTGTTGTGATTAATTATGTTTTGGAGACTAGTCTCGGCTAGTGCTCGATGGGTAAGTCTGGGGCTTGAACCTTCGCAGTTGGTTTCCCAGCATCTGCAATTCATCAGGTCACGGTCATTGGATGACCTCATTGTGATACGGCTTCGTGCCGTGGCTTCGGCCCTCATTGTGATACGGCTTCATGCCGTGGCTTCGGCCCTCATTGTGATACGGCTTCATGCCGTGGCTTCGGCCCTCATTGTGATACGGCTTCGTGCCGTGGCTTCGGCCCTCATTGTGATACGGCTTCATGCCGTGGCTTCGGCCCTCATTGATCTGACTTGGTGCTTTGGTTTCGGGTCTTTGTGGTGATTGGCGGCTTGGTGAGTGACATTCAGGGTATTATGATGATAAACGGCTTGGGCTATTCAAATATTAAGGTCATTGTGATGTATCGGTATTCTGTCGGAGCCTTCGGGCGTTGTGATTCGTATCTATTTAGGTGTTTGGCTTAGGTTACCTTCGGGTGATGTATTGTTGTGTTACGTATTGATGATTCGCCGTTGGGCACTTGTATTCTAACTGTTGAGCGGTATTGATCGGATGCCGTGGGCATAGTATTCCACGAATGCTCGATTCTTACTTTGGTTTGTGAGCATCTCGTATTACCATTACTATACTATTCATTTCTGCCCTTTGGATGCATATCATGTTGTACATGTATTTGATAATCATTATCTGGATGACTGACCCCGTGGGGGCGGAACATGTTTTCATGTTTTAGGTGTTTGCAAGGAGAGAGTTGAGACACAGGGGCATGACGTGGCGACGAGGCATGCGAGCGATACTAGTCCGAGATGTTTTGGTGTTCATGTCAGTCAGGCAGTTGGAGTACTCCAGTCTTGTCAGTTATTGTCATTTTATATTATCCAAGCAAGGCTCGTGGATGTCGTTGTATTGTATTTGGGCCATGTAGGCCCACTGTTGTCATTGAAATTCCATATCGGAATATTATTGTTGGATGTCAGTATAGGGATTGTGATTCCCCTTTTGGTCAGTTAGTTGTATTTTTGGTCGTGTTAGCCTGGTGGATCTCCTGGTGTGGGGTCCACATTGGATTGTGAGATACCCTGATATGTGAGTTATGTGGTTCTACCGACGCGGTAGTAGTGGACTGTCAGGTTATGACAATCTGGACAGTCGGGATTTGTGAGTCGTGGTAGTTGAACGAATGTATGAGTCATTCTTTCATCGAGTCGTCGTCAGTGAAGACTAGTATCGCAAGACCTCGAAGCTTCGTATGACCTGTGTAAGGACTCGATTCTCTTGTATGTTCATACATTCATTATGCCATTGATTATACATGTATTGTTGAAATCTGTAGGTAACATTTGTGTTACGATTCATTCATGATTATTTGTTTTGGGAGCGTGTGGGCTCAGTATTGACTATAATTAGCATGTTTGAGGTGACTATTTATCTGTTGAGTATGTATATTCATGTTTGGCTAATGACTTAGCATTGTGGATTGGCCGTTGAGGCATATTTGAGCTTTGTTGATAATCGAACGTTATTCTTTCAGTATGGAAAGAGGAATCAGGGGCGTAGCGAGAGGGTAAAGGCTGCAGAGCGCCAATACCGAGAACCTCATGTTTATACGCGTCACGGGTGCCGATATGGATCAGAATTCAGCCGGAGATGTGACTTATGCGACCGGTTCCCCTTGAACGTCATACTCGAGGAGTCGATCGGGCGAGAGTGATCACATCGACCCTTACTTGCTTATGAGGGCATGATGACCCGGATGACTCGAGATAACGCAAATAATGGAAACCATGCGGACCTCGATGGTTCGTGGTACACGGCGACGAGGACTCAGTGCCGTTCTATGGACGAGGCCGGAGAGTGAGTCAAATTATCGGCGACATCTCTCGTCGAGGCCACCTATTTTGAGGTTCGTCGGAACCGGTGATATTGTCCATTGGCTTGAACATTTTGATAAACTCTTCGACATGGTTCGGTGTCAGGAAGAGAGTAAGGTGGCGATGGCGGCTTACTATTTGAGTAAAGGCGCTTATTCTTGGTGGCTTTACGTGAAACCCACCGATCGTGATTGTGCTTGGAGCGAGTTTAAGACTCTCATGTTAGAGAGATATTATCCGGCTCCACTTCGTGAAGCCAAGTTGTCGAGGTTTTGAACCCGAATCCGTCGAGGACGAGGGTGTTATTGTTATTGCGGAGAAGTTTCGGGGACTCCTTGATTTGCTTCATACATTATCCGTCTTGAGGCGGATAAGATCAAGTATTTTAGCAAGAGGTGAACCCTTGATTGAGGATGCGATTGTTCAACCATAATTGCAGTTCACTTGGTGAATTCATCGAGAAGGCTCTTGGAGCGAGCTTTTGATCAAGGAGCTTGCTCGGAAGAACCCTTGATTTCTTAGGTGAGAGGACTAGGATGTCGGTTCGTTCGAGAAGGACATCGGGCTCCGGCGTCCAAGAGGTCGTCTTCTAGTCGTCTTCGTCTTTGGGAGATCATCTTCTTCTCGGTGACGAGTTATTGTTGTTTGCTTTAATTGTGATTGGAGGCACGTTAGCACCCGTTATCTTGTGCCCGACTATTGTTTGTTTTCTGTGTGGGAAGCCGGGACACCTTCAGAAATACTGCAGGAGTTCTAGTGCCAGTAGATCTCAAGGAAGCTCACGGGCCTCGAGAGATTTTGTTGCTTCAATCCGTACTCCATCCAAGGAGTCATATTGGGCTTCGGGAGCCAGAGGTATGGACACTCGAGGAGGAGCGGCGAGCTCAGATTTGGGTCTTCCTCGAGTCGATGAGATCGATGAGTTCGATGACCCGGAGGGTGTTGATTTTGGACACATTTGAGATGTGGCCTTGATTTGTATTTTCCTTGTTTTTCGGACTGATATTTTGACTCAGTCTGTATTGTAGTATTGTGGTTATGAACCATTTATTATTGACCTACCTTGTTACGATAGCTTTTGAGAATCTTGAGATTTGAGGTCATGTGATGTGTTTTTCCTTCCTTTTTGGTGTTATACCCGAGATTTTGTAATAATCTGGGTAATTGTTCATTTCAATCCGAGACGCCGAGTCGTGAGGACTTGGATGTGCAGTTGATATGGTCCCGAGGACCACATATGCGTTGTTATTTTCCTTTTGTGGCATGAGTCAGTGTTTGCTTGAGCGTTTAATGCCGATGAGAACGGAGGAGTTATGATTTGATTGATCTCGCACTTGATTGAGTATTTTATCCCTTGTTTTTCGCCGTGTTCGGGCAGAGGAGACGCGGGAACCCGTGGTGTTGGCCCGATTACTCAGGCGAAGTGGTTCGCAGTGAGGAGTATTCCTGGAGATGTTGTTTTCTTATCCTGATGGATAGTTCGTGCCCCGTGTTTCTGCACCCTGAGTTTCGGGGACGAAACTCTTTTTAAGGGGGGAGTATGTAATATCCGGGGATAATTTTTTTTCGTATTACTTTTGAGTTGTACGTATTCATTTGTAATTGTACAAGTGTTGTTGTTTTGGACTGATACAATGTATATTGTATTGGACTATTTCGGGATCGAAATATTATACTTGTCGTCGGGTTAGTTTCGTCGTTTGAATGTTGGTTGGAGAGTTTGGATTTTTGGCTAAGTACACTAGCCTTAACGTACGCTATATGTGTAGACTTACGTACGTTAAGGGTTGAGTATTACGTACGTTATGCCTGTAAGGTTACGTACGTAAGGCTTGGTAGGTGGCAGGAACCTTCCTCGTAGTCGCTTTCGGCCGGTGGGTCCCGAGCATCTTCCGATCGGATCTCACTATTGCAGTCAACGGACCCTTACGTACGTTAAGAGGTGAGCTCTACGCACGTAATGTAGGTCTTGTTAACGTCGTAATAAGTTCTTGTTTACGTGCGTTAAGGCCTTCGTATTTTAGTCGATTAGTTACGGATTTTCATTACGTACGTTAATGTCTTAGTATAGCGTACGTAATGCCTCTTACGTACGTTAACCATAAGTGTATAACGTACGTAATGAATTGGTCAGTCTATTTATCTTGGTTTCGTCTTTCATTTCCTCACGAACCAAAACACATTTCCTCTCCCTAGAATCGTCCGTTTGGACTTGTTATTAATGTTTAGCCTCTTCCAACTCGATCTTGATCATCCTAGCTTGGATTGAAGCTTGAAGTTGGAAGCTTGTTGATGCTCCTTTGGTGTTTGGAGGCTTCTTCTTGTTCTTCTTTGGTAAGTTCCCTCAATCTCTTGTTCTTCTAGTGATTTTCGAGTTGTTGTTGTTGTTGTTGTTGTTGTTTTCTTCGGGTATTGTTTGATTCATGGAGTATATCATGATTCTTCATGGTTTTGATAAACTTTTGATGAAGAACATGTTGGTATAGCTTGAGTATGATTATGTTCTTGATGTTTTAGATTGTTGGGAGGTTTTTAATCATGTCTAGGAAAGATTATGTTAAGATTGTTATATGATTAACATAGTCTTGAGATGATTATTATTGTTGGTGGTGTTCTTGTAAGATTTTAACCATTTTAGTAAGGATTTATGATGATCCAGGAGGTGATTATCATAATTTGAAAATGGTTGAGTGAATCTTGTGGTTTAATCCGAATTCATGAGGTTATGATGAAGGATTTTTATTTCAAACATCATGGTTATTGAATTGATGATGTTCTCGGGGTGATAATGATAATATTGATAATATTATCATTGTAGGAGGATCAATTTGATGATATTGGTGATATTATCACTTTGAGATGTTTGTTTTGATGATTGTTCTTAAATGAATCTTGTTGGATGGATTTCACAAGTGTTAAGAACGTGATGATCATGTTAATTGATCATCGAGGTGTTGGAGGATGTTAGAATTCATAGTTGAGAACTATGATATTCATTCGTGTGGTGTGATCGATTCGTGTTTGAATCGGGCTTTGTCCTTGTCGTTGTTTTCTATTGATTTTTTGTTTTTGAATGAATTGTTTTCATTCAAGGTTGTTCGAGTGTTTGTCACCATCGGGAGGCGCCGTTCGTCGTTTCGTGCCAGGACGTTGATCGTGGAAGGACTTTCTCGCCTTCGGTTTGAGGCAAGTTTTATACTTGTACTGGTCAATGAGATTAATGTTATCATATATGTGTATGAATGTGTTGTATCATTTCGAGACATAGTCTCTTCGTGATTTATTGATATTTGGGGATTGTTTGATACAATACCCTTCGGTGATTTTACCAGTTGTGATTGTTATTCGTTAACGGCCGGTTTAAGGCATTGAGATTCTTGTCATCGATAGCCGGTTCGCGGTATCGATGTATCGATTATTATTGTTTACGCTAATGTCGTTCTGAGGCATCGTTAAATCGTTATTATCGAATTGGAACTATTACTATGATGTTGCATTGGCCGATTGAAGGCGTTTGATATATTCGTTTTCATATCTGTTTTGGTGGTCGGTTTAGAACGCCGGGATATCTACTCTACCGTATCATTGGTTATCGATTAACCGTTCTGAGGTAATCGATGTATTTAATTGGGATTATCGAAGATAATTCCCATCCGTTGTATCATTGGTTATCGATTAACCGTTCTAAGGTAATCGATGTATTTAATTGGGATTATCGAAGATAATTCCCATCCGTTGTATCATTGGTTATCGGTTGACCGTTCTAAGGCAATCGACATATTTAATTGGGATTATCGAAGATAATTCCCATCCGTTGTGTCATCGTTATCGATTGACCGTTCTAAAGGTAATCGATGTATTGAATTGGGACTGTCAAGGATAGTTTCCATCCGTTGAGTTGTTGTGATCGATTGGCCATTCCAAGGCAGTCGAGGTATTTGAATTGGGACCGCCGTGGACGGAGCCCATCCGTGAGTTATTATTGTCGTGTTGGCCGACTCAAGGCAGCACGCTATTATCCTTGTGAATTTGGTAATCTTGGGATTGTTACTGTTGTGATTAATTATGTTTTGGAGACTAGTCTCGGTTAGTGCTCGATGGGTAAGTCTGGGGCTTGAACCTTCGCGGTTGGTTTCCCAGCACCTGCAATTCAGCAGGTCACGGTCATTGGATGACCTCATTGTGATACGGCTTCGTGCCGTGGCTTCGGCCCTCATTGTGATACGGCTTCATGCCGTGGCTTCGGCCCTCATTGTGATACGGCTTCATGCCGTGGCTTCGGCCCTCATTGTGATACGGCTTCGTGCGTGGCCCGGCCCTCATTGTGATACGGCTTCATGCCGTGGCTTCGGCCCTCATTGATCTGACTTGAGTGCTTTGGCTTGGTCATTGTGGTGATTGGCGGCAGGTGAGTGACATTCAGGGTATTATGATGATAAACACTTCGGGCTATTCGGTGTTAAGGTCATTGTGATGTATCGGTATTCTGTCGGAGCCTTGGGCGTTGTGATTCGTATCTATTTCGGTGTTTGGCTTGGGTTACCTTCGGGTGATGTATTGTTGTGTTACGTATTGATGATTCGCCGTTGGGCACTTGTGTTCTAACTTGTTGAGCGGTATTGATCGGATGCCGTGGGCATAGTATTACACGAATGCTCGATTCTTACTTTGGTTTGTGAGCATCTCGTATTACCATTACTATAATATTCATTTCTGCCCTTTGGATGCATTTCATGTTGTACATGGATTTGATATACATTATCTGGATGGCCCGACCCAGTGGGCGGAACATGTTTTCATGTTTTAGGTGTTTGCAAGGAGAGAGTTGAGACACAGGGGCATGACATGGCGACGAGGCATGCGAGCGATACTAGTCCGAGATGTTTTGGTGTTCATGTCAGTCAGGCAGTTGGAGTACTCCAGTCTTGTCAGTTATTGTCATTTTATATTATCCGAGCAAGGCTCGTGGATGTCGTTGTATTGTATTTGGGCCATGTAGGCCCACTGTTGTCATTGAAATTCCATATCGGAATATTATTGTTGGATGTCAGTATAGGGATTGTGATTCCCCTTTTGGTCAGTTAGTTGTATTTTTGGTCGTGTTAGCCTGGTGGATCTCCTGGTGTGGGGTCCACGGCGCTGTAATGACCCAATAGGATTTGGGGGTGTTACAGACGTAGCCGAGGATATTACCTTTCCGGAGAAACCCGTGAAGATCCTTGAGCGTCGCGAGAAACAACTTCGGCATAAGACCATTCCAATGGTTAAAGTGCAATGGTCGAGGCATGGAGTCGAGGAGGCGACTTGGGAGATGGAAGAGAATATGCGGGTGGAATACCCCGAACTATTTATTTCTTAAGTTTAGGGACGAAACTTCTTTTTAGAGGGGGAGAATGTAATACCCGTACTTTTATTGACTGTTTGACTTTGTCGGTCTCCTTATTTTATCGCTCTGTAAATGCTTGGAGATGTTGTTGATATTGTTATTGAGTTTTGTATCTTGTTTGGGTCTTGATCGTGTTGTTCTAGACCTTGCGGAAGTGTTGTGGGCCAGAGAAATAGCGCACGCTAGGCCTAGGCTAACGCACGCTAATTCTGCTTGACTAGCGCACGCTAGCTTTGAGCCGTAGCGCGCGCTAAGGGGATCAGCCAGGTCAGAACCAGTAACTCAGACTGCTCTCTGGACTGGCGGATTAACGCACGCTAGGAGTTTTTAGCGCGCGCTATTCGTGGTTAGTAGCGCATGCTAACATCCGTCCGTAGCGCACGCTACCGGGCTGGTCGGCAGAGGCAGTGAGGTTGCCAGGTTTTCTGGACTATCAGGTAGCGTACGTTAGGCTTTGGCTAGCGCACGCTAAAGTTGTTGCAAAACGCACGCTAAGCTATAGCGGTAGCGCACGCTAAGGTTTGAGCAGGGCAGAGACAGTAAGTTCTGGACTCCAGTACTGGATGCCACATTTTGGGCTAGCGCACGCTAGAGATAGACGTTTAACGCGCGCTAACGGGGCCGGCAGAAGCCACTGGACTACCCGGTGACTTCGCTAGCGCACGCTAATGAAGGAGGCGTAGCGTGCGCTAGACTGGGCAGATATAAATATGGCAGTTGACTTCCATTTTCGGCATTTTTCATCTTCTTCACTCCTTCTCGATGGAAATAGTTCGGGAGAGACGATTTCGGGCGTTTGGAAGCGATCTTCCTTCTAGCAACAACATATTTTGGTGGAGAACAAGGATTTCACAACATCAAATCCATCCTATTGTCCGAATCAAGGTAAAAATCCTTAGAACCCTACTTTTTGGGAATTTTGGGGTTTTTCGTAGATTCGTCCGATTTATCCGTTTTGAAGCTTGATAACCTTGAGATTATGATGTATCTATCCTGTATATATGCTTTTCCTACGATTTTACGGATTGGATTGTGCCGTTTTTGGACTTGTGAGGGTTTGGACGATTTTCCAACCTCTAGTTGTTTATCCGTGTATTCTCATGAATCGTAGACGGGTTTCGGGAGTTTCTTCGTGTAATTTGAATATGGATAATTGATTATCATATCCCTTGTGAATCGTTTAGGTGCCGGAAGCACGTTCTTGGACCTACCGAACTCATACCCTTTTTCCATTCGATTTCTCGATGTCTCAAAGGCAAGTATATATTTATGAATGTGTGTTCTCGACTTTGAAAGTAAGAAAGATTAATGGCATGATTATTTATATCCACTCCGGGACGGACCGACGGGTCCTCTGAGGGTTTCGTAGCCTCTGGTGCGATTCCATGGATAATATGAATTAACCACTCCGGGACGGACCGATGGGTCCTCTGAGGGTTCCGTAGCCTCTGGTGCGGTTCCACGGTATTCATATATGTATTGATGTGATGCTACAAGATTTAGTTATTCCGGAATACTAGTCTTAAATTGATGAATTGACAGTTTCATTTACTTTATTGTCGAGGAGTATTATGTTTCATACTTGATATACTTGCACTAGCTATTCGACGGCTAACCCCTTTATGGGGGAAATACTTTTTATGTATTTCAGGTTCGAGGAGAGCGGACAGGCACGTATCGGGTCGGCATGAAGATGGTGGGCAAGAGTGATAATGTGTCTTTCCTCCGGTTTTGTTTTGAGTTTCCCATTTAGTGTTGTTGTACTAGAATGGTTATTGAATACTCGAGTATTGTTTTCCATTTTTCTTGATGTTCCGGCTTGTGTTTGCCGAGGTATTGATTTGTGTTGTGATGTCTTTGGATACATGGATTATGTTTTGAATATCCTTTGTATTGTTCTTCCTTCCATTTTATGTAGACCTTCCCGGTCAAAATTTATAGTTCCGCGTATGTTTAGCCTTGTGGGTCCCATGACGGGGCTTACGGTGCTGTAATATTCCCTGAATAACTTGGGGGTGTTACAGTATCATCAAAGCCTTCAACATTCAAAACAATCAAATCATAATCAATTTCCCAAAACACACCGTTCACAAAACACACGCGTTTTGAAAGAGAGCTTTTAACGAGGCCAAAACAATTCTTTTGAAAATTCATTTTCAAATAACCAAACAAACACACCACGACGACCACCGATCATCATATCCAAAAAACGAGAAGTGTATGAACAAGGTACTTGCCTCGAATAACCACAACGTGGAGAATCGACCGAAGTAGGTTGGCACGAACCGACTACGAACCCGCCGACTCCGCCGAACGCCAACTCGCAACAACAAACTACGAAGGACAATAACAAAAATGAAAATGAATTCCATAGCACGACTCAAATCCGTTGAATTCAAAGAACGAATGACGAAAGTTCAAGTGTTTTCCCAAAAAAGGCCAAGAACACGATTCGTCCCGACAAAACACGAAAACGGAATTCCAATTTGAAATATGGATATACAATACATAGAATATGTTTAACAACATCATTTAATCGCAATTGATCCATCAAAAACGGATGGAAAATGAGATCGAGAACAAATCCCCCAAAAAGTCGATTCGAAGGAAATCAAGAAATATACTTCGATTCGACGAAGAACAATGGATTAAATGTTGTTAAACACAAGAATACTACTAAGATTAATCATACCCAACATGAATTAATCAACAATACGGAACGAATCGGACAAAAACGCAAAAACCCCAAAATTCAAGAAACTAGGGTTCTAAGAAAGATTACCTTGATTCGCTGGATCAAAGGATGATATAGGATGATTGATTGATGTTATGAACTCAAGAATTTCGTGGATTTATTGTTCAACAACATGGCTTCGCCTCCTCCGAAACTCCAGTCGCGGATCGAAAGGAAAGGAAATGAAAAACGAGTGGAAATGTGACTACTCTGCCACATTTATACTGGGCCGGACTAGCGTGCGCTAGGCTGCCGAGCTAGCGTGCGCTATCGGACCAGGCCGCAATCCAGAGCCCCCACTGCCCTACTGACTCGGCCAGGTAGCGTGCGCAGCCTTTCGGCCGTAACGCGCGCTACCTGCCGGTCGTAGCGTGCGCAATGCCCGACAGTAGCGTGCGCTACCTGCTGATCGTCTCCGAGTCCAGTACTCCAGTAGCCCCTCTGCCCAGCCCGACAGCATACGCTAGGCCAGCCGATAGCGTGCGCTACACCTGCCGATTAGCGTGCGCAGCCTTCCGGCCGTAGCATGCGCTACGCCGGTTCCTGCCGCACCCATTCGGCCGGTGCCCGCAACCGTCCGGCCAGTGCTCGACCACCAAGGCTCGACGACTCGATTTCCGAAAACGTACGGAACGAACACGACGAAAAGTTCGCGGACAACATCAACGACCCGAAATGAAAACATAATGCAATAATTAATCATATGCGACCAAGAAGAGGGTCGAGATAACAAATACAGATACGGATACCCATAACTTTTAGGAAATTACAAAATGGCACAAAACGCTCGAAAATCACGATACGTGATCGAATAACCAAACCGAAGTTCACAACATGTCTAACATAGTTAAACGGACTTACGAGAAACTCGAAACAGCAGTTATGAACGAGATTCGCAAGAATCGAACTCAAGTGCGGAAAAGTCGCTAAAAAGCACGGAACTCAACAAAACGACACTGAAACGAACTCGGATGACAAAAAGTGCAGAATTAATCATTCTCGGAATGACGAAACGGTCATGAGCGAGTCGTCAAAACAGACTTACACTGAAAAAAAAAGAAATTACCGGAAATCGAAATTACGGTTATTACATTCCGGATTCAAAATCAGAGTTATATATCAAAAATTATCGTCCGAAGAAGATTTGGGGCAAAAACGCAAAGTCCAAAAAATTCTGGGCTGAAAACGTAACTCACAAAGCAACCAGTGTACAAAAAGCCGAAGCAATGTTATGGCCGTAACATTTGAAAGTTACGGCCGTAAGACCTCAATGTTACGGCCGTAACATCTGCAAGTTACGGCCGTAACTCTTGACAGATTATTGATCATTGTCTAATTTTTTATACTTTTGGTCTATTATTGAGGGGATGGCTGGCATTGATCCGATCTAATGTAATAATGCTGGAGTTTTGGAGCTATTAGATGACTTTAGGTGTATAAATAGATTCCTTAGATCCATCATTAAGATCATTCATCTTATTATTTTCTCACTTTGTAATACTTTTTCTTTTTGTGTGAAGAACACACTTGTGTTCTTGAGTGATTTGTGTAAGTGTGGTTTAGCTTATGTTGTTGAGGGAGTTTATTGTTTCTTTCTCCTTTATCTACTAAGGGAGTTAGGATCAATTCTTTCCCTTTTTCAACTATTAATGACCACTCAAGCTTGTAATATGTTGAATAAACCCTTAATGGGCTAAGTTACCTAAGTTGGGATTATAAATAAGGTTAGTCATGTTATTTAAGTTTGTATAAAGATCTATTATGAATTACTTATTATTGTGTGTAATTTTCATTGTTTTACCAATCTTTATTTATTTGGCCAATAAATGACGATATTTATGGTCTTCATATGTTTCAAAAGAAATATGTTTGATTAGATCAAATGACCTTCACTCTAAGTTGTTCTAGGGGATAGAAATATACCTCTAGACCTTAGATGATTCTTTGAGTTGTTTTCATAAAACCTAATGCTATGTATTGAAGCCAATCAACATAGAAATATAGTGGATTGATTCAATATATAAGGGGCATTTTGACATTCGAACGAGGAACCGTCTTTTTAAGGTAAATCGAATCTACACAACATAATAAGTAAATTCATCTTATGATCTCCTATACATCTTCTATAACTAATGATGAACTTGTAATATCTGCAATTTCGGATTTCCGGTAATTTTCTTTTTTCGGCGGAGGTCCATTTCGACGACTCTCTTGGGACCGTCTCATCATTACGAAAATGATTAATTCTGCACTTTTTGTAATCCGAGTTCGTTTCGGTGTCGTTTTATTGAGTTCCGTGTTCTTAAGCGACTTTTTCAAGTATGAGTTCGATTTTGTAAAATCATCATAAATTCTTGGAAACTCCAAAAATTCTGAGTCTTTGTAATATTATAAAACATCAAGTTATCTTCCCAATGGTTCAAACGGTGAGTTAATCGGAGTCCGAACGAAGGAGTTATGGTCGAAATAGCTAAGACTGCACGATGTGCCTTTTTGGTGTTGGAGTGGGCTGTACCGTGTGCCGCGGCACACTTCGGTTGGGCCGCGGCACTAAGCTAGTGCTGGGCAGTTTTTTTTGGCCGTGGTCCACGGCACACTTGTCCTGTGCCGCGGCACACAGGGCAGATTAGCCTATTTCTGCGGATTTTGTGAGATGAATGCTCATTTCATCTCTTCCTTCATTCCTCCTTCTCTTGGGCGATCTTGTGGGCGATTTTTGGGCGGTTTTGTATCATCAATCCCAGAGAACTTCATATTCTTAAAGTTCTTGGTATGGATTAACAACACCAACAATTGATCATTAATCCAAGGTAAATTCTTGAAACCTTACTTTTAGGTGAATTGGGGTTTTATTTTTGTTTTGTCCGATTTAACCGTAATAACTTAGATTTGTCATGTATTGATTATTGATTAGATGTATTCTATCATTTCCCTTGTTATTCCATTGTTGGATCGTTTCGATTCGTTGTTTTGGTCGAGTTCTTAGTCAACGCCTTGAAGGTGTCCGACAAAAGGTCTTAGAGGGGGGATTGGGCGTTGTATGATTATTATCCATCGTACGATTGTTGATTTATCATTGGTATGACTTAGGGACGAAATTCTTGTGAAGAACTCGAGTCGGAACCCTTCCGTTTGTTGTCTTCTTCGAGGTCCGAGCATCCCGGTCGAACCGTGCTCTTCGGAGTATTCGGTAGCAGTTATTAAGGCAAGTATTTTACTATACGAATTGTGTCTTGTGAATAGGGACGTCATGTTATGGTTGTGATGCATTGGTTTACTTTCGTGAATATGTTTCGTATGAATTGATTTTCATGAATGATTGATGGTAGCGATAATACCATCACCTAGTTAACATCGTGGAATTGTGTTGGATGTGCAAATCATCTAAGTTGTGCCGAGCGTGATTGTTCATTGTTGAGTTGTTGTGATGATTATGATATTTGTGTTGTTTTGATTTACATACTTGATTATGCATTCTGGTGTAATGTGGAATGGCTTGACATTTGATGATTATGAATTGTGTCGTGTCGAAGTGTGTGTGTGTTCCAGGTAGGGTCTGACGAGACCTCTGGAGTTCGGTACATGATGTGTACGAACAAGGTGTGTGATCCAGGTAGGGTCTGACGAGGCCTCTGGGGTTCAGTACATGACGTGTACGAACGATGTATGTGGTCGGGTAAGGTCCGTCGAGGCCTCCGGAGTTCGGTACATGATGTGTACGAACAAGGTGTGTGATCCAGGTAGGGTCTGACGAGGCCTCTTGGGTTCGGTACATGATGTGTACGAACGATGTATGTGGTCGGGTAAGGTCCGTCGAGGCCTCCGGAGTTCGGTACATGATGTGTACGAACAGAGTGTGTGGTCCGGGTAAGGTCCGTCGAGACCTCCGGAGTTCGGTACATGATGTGTACGAACAACGGTCGTATAGCAGTGATTGTTTGGATAACATTTTAAATACGGGTCTCGGACCCATAATGATATCTCATCTATTGTGTTTTGAAAAGAGAATCGGGCTAAGGCCCTAATGTTTTCGAAAAGGCTTTGTAAATTGGGACTCGAGGTCCAAAAGAATTTCTGCTTTAAAAATCCCCGAGATAATGTGTTCCTTTTCAAATATCTCTTGCTTGAGTCAGAATTAATAAAACTTCTGGGGAACATTTGATAATTGATTTCCATATTAAATTCGTAGTTGCTATTTACTTGTTGCATTTCGTATCGTTTTATACTTGCACTAGTAAAACAGTGGAGTTTTACTAACCCCCGATTAATCGGGGGGTGGATGTCTGTTTTGCGTCCAGGTATATGCATATTCGGGGGAGCAGTCACAGGATTAGCACAAGGGGATGACGAGCTGCGATACTAATCAAGAGTCGAGAGTTGGTAGAGTTTGGTTGTACTATTAGAGTTGATTTAGTCTTCCGCTGTATTGTGTTTCGACCCCTGTGTGGGTAATGTTGTTAGTCAGTTCTGTTGATAGAGTTGTGTGACCTCATCGGTCTGTGTGTTTATGTGTAAGTGACCTTAACGGTCGGTATTATTATATTGTTTGACCCTGGCCGGGCAAGCATTTGGTTGTTTATGGATGTTTAGCCTGGTAGATCCCTGTGGAAAGGGTCTACGGCGTGTAATATTCCCATACGGTTTTGGGGGTGTTACATTTATGGTATCAGAGCTTAGGTTGCGGAAACCTAGGCTGTCGGGTCGAGTCGAGTCGTGATTTGTCGAGTAATGTGTTGTCTTGTCGTTCGAGTCGTCAGGTGACAAGTTGAGTTGTGCGTAGTCACAACGCGTTGGATATGTTGTCGGATGAGATTAGTATCGTGGGCGACCGTCATCTCTGTGCGGCCTGTGGACGTAAGTCTCCTCTTTTATGCATAATATATGTGTTCATGATTTCATTTATGTGTGATATTTGTGGTGCATAATTTTATTTACACGGTGTTGTGTAATGAAGTTGTATTCGATACTTGGATACGCTGTACGTGTATAGAAATGGATGTATTGATGTTTGGCCCTTGAACCACCATGTGGGTTGGTATGGTGTGAAAGTTGTGAGCCTTGATGGGTTTTACGGTAGAGTTTGTGAGAAACTCCGATGAATGGTTTTGCTGTGTGTTTAAACTTGATACCACGAGACGCATTTGATTGAATTGGCGACCTTGGTTGCCATTTGAGTATGTGGTTTTAAATTCGACTGTTTTTGGAATGTTGTAATTTTTGTCCGCTATGGGTAAGTTTGAGAATGTTTTCTGAAGGACTTTACAGTTTGAGAATTTTTGTAAAAATCGATTATTGGAAAATATTTTGGTGGTGCGGTCAAACCACGGTTTATATGGATTTTTAAAATTTGTTAAACTTTGACAAATGGGTCGTGTATTTTTAAATGACACAATCAGACGGTATTTGAAAAATGTGTTTTGAAGTACTTCGGATATTGTAAAATATTACCGTCATTTTAGTTATGAACTAAAGGATTTTGGAAAATTTTTATTTTGCAGAACGATTTTTGGTTTTCGGAATTTTGAACTTTATATGTACACGTGTTGGGGCAAGTGGTTGTGATAAGTTTGTGGTGTTGTTGTGCTCGCCGGAGAATATTTCAGTGTTTTCTAAATGTTGAGATACATGGTTTTGATTAGACGATCGGGGTACTAAAAGTGTTTTCAAAAATTTTATTTCACCAAATTTTTTCAAACTTAAGAATTTTAAAATTTTATCATTTGAATAATACCCCGGAAATATTTTATTTTTGTTGCTAGTGTTTGATCTCTACGATACGTGTGTGGTTTTGACTGTGTTTGATTTGGTAAAATACAAATATCTCTGTTGATGTGACTGTGTGAATTATTTTTGAATGAAGTTCTTAAATTACAGAGTTAGTTCGTGCACTTGTGTGATGACTTGGAGTTGATGTTTTATCGTGCTGCTATTTGTCGTCCTATGTTGACGTTGGGATGTTAGATTGGTTGTGTTATTCTGAAAGTTTTTCACTAAGATAAAGTGCCCCCATTTTTATCAAATGCGAAATGGTTCTCTAAAGTCTCGATAACGATGTTTCACGTTTGTACTTTTTTGAAAGGTGATACTCAAGATCAACCAGTGTTTTTCCAAAATTGTTTTCAAAAGGAGGTTTTCCTTTTTAAAACCTATCCATTCCCGTTTGAGGGCTGGGTATGTATGTATGATGTTCATGTTGTCGTTATGATGTTTGCTCCCGAGTATGATCGAATTGGTGGCATGAACGTCGAGGCGTTGCCACGCATTTGTTGTACTAGCCCTCTGTGAAAGGTGTGAACTCGTGTTTACTGTTTATCGCCTAGTGGTGATTTGCGTGCTGTCACACGAGTGTGAGATGTTGAAGCTTGGGTTTGTACGTTTGTGAACATGTGTGATTGTTTCATAATGTTTGTAATTATGTGCTGGTTATCGTTAGGGCCGTTGAGGTCGCCGAACGATACCATCGTTGTTGTAGTGTTTGTGCGTGTATTACTTTACGATGGTAATCGTTGTATATGATATGTGTTATGATTCTTTGTTGTGCTGAGTTGGCATCTCCGCTATATTGTTTTGCGACGTTATGCCCCATTGTATCTAGCATTTGTATTTTCGGTATGCCGAGCCGAGGTGTTTCAACCGTGTTGTGCCGGTGCATGCACGTGTAAATTATTCTTCTCGTCAGTAACGCGTTTCAAATGAGGACTCAAGGGACACTGAATTCAGTTTTGCGAATTGGCTACCGAGACTCTCAGAGTTCACGCTTCAGCACAGATATCAGGATCGACTCTGAGAGACCCATGAGAGATTTTCCTGTCGGATGCTTTTTGTGTTGTGACCTTGTTTCAGATCGACCTCTTTGTCATCGTGACCTTTCCGAGTTCGGTTCGATTCTTGTGAACCTTGTTTGGAAGCAACGTCTTTCACTTTCTACCAGTTCTTTTAATGTCTGGAGTTGAAGTGGGGACTTCGGAGTCAATGTTCGACTGTTGTCATTCGATCATTGTTATTTGATCATTCTTATTCGATCATTGTTATTCGATCGTTGTTGTTCGATCATTGTTGTTCGGTGGTTGTTGTTCGATCGTTTTTGTTCGATCGGGGTTGTCTGACTGTTGCCTGATCTCGTACTACGAAGAATTGTCGTTCACCGTTAGTCAACTGTTTCGAGTGTGGCCAAGTGGGTCACCGAGCGGTGCATTGTGAGACCGTTGCCAAGATGTTCGGGAATTGGGTTTTTGTTCCTACTCGGGGAGTGCCTGGTGGTGTCCCGTGATGTAGTTGTGTATCGTACTTCATGCTGTAATTCGTGTAGAAATTGATATTTGTTGCGTGAACTTTTTGGTTTTGTTTGTATTCTACCATGATGTTTTATTTCAAGTTTCGGGACGAAACTTATTTTTAATAGAATAGAATGTAATGTCCGGTATTCTCGTTTTATGTTATCTTGAATCGTTTGTGTCTTGACGTCGGATATTTTCTTGTTGACGAGAATCGGAGTGAATTCTATCATAATACTATATTTGTTTCTACCGCATAGTTGTTGTGGTCGGGTGCGACTTGTTGTCGCGTGTGTTTCTTTGATTAAATGTGTGCATGTGATGTGTTGTTAATTACTCGTTGCCGTTCTGAAACATAGTCGATGCCGTTGTGTTAGCCGTCGTGTGGCGTGTTTTCACGCCGTATATTCCCTTGCGTTGCTTGTAACGTTTCGCCGTTGGGCGCGATTTTTTTTTTTTCGGTTCTTGTGTATCTCATTGAGTTTTCCTGGCGGGATATTGCTTCTCCCTACTTGATTTAAGTTTCGGGACGAAACTTCTTTTAAGGAGGGTAGAATGTAATATCTGCAATTTCGGATTTCCGGTAATTTTCTTTTTTCGGCGGAGGTCCATTTCGACGACTCTCCTGGGACCGCCTCGTCATTCCGAGAATGATTAATTCTGCACTTTTTGTCATCCGAGTTCGTTTCGGTGTCGTTTTATTGAGTTTCGTGTTCTTAAGCGACTTTTTCAAGTATGAGTTCGAATTTGTAAAATTATCATAAATTCTTGGAAACTCCAAAAATTCTGAATCTTTTCAATATTATAGAGCATCAAGTTATCTTCCCAATGGTTCAAACGGTGAGTTAATCGGAGTCCGGACGAAGGAGTTATGGTCGAAATAGCTAAGACTGCATGATGTGTCTTTTTGGTGTTGGAGTGGGCTGTACCGTGTGCCGCGGCACACTTCGGCTGGGCCGCGGCACTAAGCTAGTACTGGGCAGTTTTTTTTGGCCGTAGGCCGCGGCACACTTGTCCTGTGCCGCGGCACACAGGGCAGATTAGCCTATTTCTGCGGATTTTGTGAGATGAATGCTCATTTCATCTCTTCCTTCATTCCTCCTTCTCTTGGGCGATCTTGTGGGCGATTTTTGGGCGGTTTCGCATCATCAATCCCAGAGAACTTCATATTCTTCAAGTTCTTGGTATGGATTAACAACACCAACAATTGTTCTTCATCATTAATCCAAGGTAAATTCTTGAAACCTTACTTTTGGCTGAATTGGGGGTTTTTGTTCGTTTTGTCCGATTTAACCGTAATAACTTAGATTTGTGATGTATTGATGATTGATTAGATGTATTCTATCATTTCCCTTGTTATTCCATGGTTGGATCGTTTCGATTCATTGTTTTGGTCGAGTTCTTAGTCAACGCCTTGAAGGTGTCCGACAAAAGGTCTTAGAGGGGGGATTGGGCGTTGTATGATTATTATCCATCGTACGATTGTTGATTTATCATTGGTATGACTTAGGGACAAAATTCTTGTGAAGAACTCGAGTCGGAACCCTTCCGTTCGTTGTCTTCTTCGAGGTCCGAGCATCCCGGTCGAACCGTGCTCTTCGGAGTATTCGGTAGCGGTTATTAAGGCAAGTATTTTACTATACGAATTGTGTCTTGTGAATAGGGACGTCGTGTTATGGTTGTGATGCATTGGTTTACTTTCGTGAATATATTTTGTATGAATTGATTTTCATGAATGATTGATGGTAGCGATAATACCATCACCTAGTTAACATCGTGGAATTGTGTTGGATGTGTAAATCATCTAAGTTGTGCCGAGCGTGATTGTTCATTGTTGAGTTGTTGTGATGATTATGATATTTGTGTTGTTTTGATTTACATACTTGATTATGCATTTTGGTGTAATGTGGAATGGCTTGACATTTGATGATTATGAATTGTGTCGGGTCGAGGTGTGTGTGTGTTCCAGGTAGGGTCTGACGAGACCTCTGGAGTTCGGTACATGATGTGTACGAACAAGGTGTGTGATCCAGGTAGGGTCTGGCGAGGCCTCTGGGGTTCAGTACATGACGTGTACGAACGATGTATGTGGTCGGGTAAGGTCCGTCAAGGCCTCCGGAGTTCGGTACATGATGTGTACGAACAAGGTGTGTGATCCAGGTAGGGTCTGACGAGGCCTCTGGGGTTCAGTACATGATGTGTACGAACGATGTGTGTGGTCGGGTAAGGTCCGTCGAGGCCTCCGGAGTTCGGTACATGATGTGTACGAACAGAGTGTGTGGTCCGGGTAAGGTCCGTCGAGACCTCCAGAGTTCGGTACATGATGTGTACGAACAACGTTCGTATAGCAGTGATTGTTTGGATAACATTTTAAATACGGGTCTCGGACCCATAATGATATCTCATCTGTTGTGTTTTGAAAAGAAAATCGGGATAAGGCCCTAATGTTTTCGAAAAGGCTTTGTAAATTGAGACTCGAGGTCCAAAAGAATTTCTGCTTTAAAAATCCCCGAGATGATGTGTTCCTTTTCAAATATCTCTTGCTTGAGTCAAAATTAATAAAACTTCTCGGGAACATTTGATAATTGATTTCCATATTAAATTCGTAGTTGCTATTTACTTGTTGCATTTCGTATCGTTTTATACTTGCACTAGTAAAACAGTGGAGTTTTACTAACCCCCGAGTAATCGGGGGTGGATGTCTGTTTTGCGTCCAGGTACATGCAGATTCGGGGGAGCAGTCACAGGATTGGCACAAGGGGATGACGAGCTGCGATACTAATCAATAGTCGAGAGTTGGTAGAGTTTGGTTATATTATTAGAGTTGATTCAGTCTTCCGCTGTATTGTGTTTCGACCCCTGTGTGGGTAATGTTGTTAGTCAGTTCTGTTGATAGAGTTGTGTGACCTCATCGGTCTGTGTGTTTATGTGTAAGTGACCTTAACGGTCGGTATTATTATATTGTTTGACCCTGGCCGGGCAAGCATTTGGTTGTTTATGGATGTTTAGCCTGGTAGATCCTTGTGGAAAGGGTCTACAACGTGTAATATTCTCATACGATTTTGGGGGTGTTACAGAACTAAGTTTGTAATCCCAACTATTTTATTTTATCTTTTATTAATCTATTATTAGTGCAACCTTTCATTTCCTTGAATTTTAGAACTATTATTACATTTTCATTGCAATTGTCAAACCAAACTCTTTAATTGTGTGTTTCAATCATATAAACCTCTATAACAAATAGTTAAATAGTGTATAATTCAATATATAACCTAACTTCCTCGTGGGATCGATAAATCGGACTCAAAAAGTCCACTTACTACTTGATACGATATCGTGCACTTGCGATAGTTACACAAAAGACGTGTCAAGTTTTTGGCGCCGTTGCCGGGGAAGTATAAGTGTTATTTTTGAAATCTTACATTGTAAACTATTGTTACAGGATACAATTTCTCGACGTTGTAACTTAGTACTCAATTGTGTTTGTCCGGTCAAGTGGCGGATAACCGTACTCCGTGACTATTAAAGTCGGAATTTTCAGTTTCCCACAACAACTGATATTTGTAGATATTTTCTCCAATTATTTTTATTTTTTTTATGATGGAAGAAACTTTGAATAAAATTGAAAAAAGATTTCCCTTTCTGAGCAAAAATGTCATTTTAAAATTTTACAAGACAAGACTTGAAAGGATGAGGTTGCTTATGAATAAAAGCATACCTTTTGACATTAGATTCATAATTGAAGCCAAAGTGAGAATAGCAGGTGAATTCACAGAAATACCTACTAGATTTTTACCATGGCTTGGAAAAAGTTCATATGCCAAGAAACGACGAGCAAAGATAATAGCCGTTTGCTATAAATGTGCTAGATGGAATTATAATTTAAAATGTCGATCTTTAGGAATTCCATCTACAAACAGAGAAGATAAAATTCAGTTCATTAAGGATTGTCTGAATAAAGAGAATTTAGATAATATTGAAAATTTTCTTGACACGCATCCTAGTGGACTCGTACATTACGGAATTCGATGTTTGTGGAATAAATTCAAACCAGAATATGAACAACGTCTTGGGAATCTGACGTTTTGCCAATTTTTAAGAAAATTGGATGGTAAGCTTCTCCCCGACTCATAGAAGGCGTTTAGGCCGTTTCTGAACGTAAAATCAGAGGAAGATGTGAGCCACAATCACAACTACTATACATACACGTGAGTATCTTTTATTTTTGTCGTATGGTCAGATTTTCTGAATAAAAAAGGTGATACGCAATAAATGCATTCATTATTCTATTGAGTAGTTGAAGCGCAATCAACGCAATCACAAACTTGTTAAACAATTTTACCTCATTTTTCTTCTATAAATAAGCATTGTACTTGTTTATTTTATTCATCCCTCAAACTTGTACTTTTCTCTTTTTCTCTCTAATAAATTTCTTTTCAAAAATGGAATCATTATCTTCCACAAAAAAAATTTAGCACAGTCTGCATTTTGGTGGAGCTAGTTATAGAAAAGAGGCATGCTTTACTGAAGCAGCCCACAACTTGAGTCGTACCTTAGGAGAAAAATGCATTCATGTAGTTTACGGAGGCGGAAGTCTAAGATTAATGGGCCGAGCTGCTGCTTCTGCCTATATGGAAGGAGTAAGAGTGTTGGGAATAATTCCAAAACCTCTGGCTGAAAGTAAAATCACCGGGGCAACTATTAGAGATGAGTTTAGAGCTGTAAATATGCAAGATCGCATAACTCACATGATAAATAATTCTGGAGCCTTTATCACCCTTCCCGGTGGTTTTGGCACTCTTGAGGAACTTTTTCATGTGGTTACCAGAGCCCAGCTAAATGTTCATCAAAAACCAATAGGTCTGCTTAATGTCAATGGTTTCTTTGATGGTTTACTATCTTTCATCAACTACTCTGCTGAAAAGGGTTTTATTTCCGAGCGTGCTAAACGAATCATAGTAGTTGCAACAACACCAGAAGAACTAATCAAAAAACTCATTGAATTTGTTCCTCAACCAGATCCAGCTCTAGCTAATATTGTCTGGATGGAAGATTTTACCGTGAGAAAATGAAAAGTGGATTCATTCCTCTCCCTTTGATAACCCATGTCGGACCTCTTGTATTTTTACTTTCAGTTGTGTGTAAAAATCGTGCTAAATGATGGCAGCTTAAGGAGTTTCTTCGTGATCTCTTAACGCGCATCTATTCGCGATTTATGTATTGTTATTTTATTGCTGTAATTTTTATTGTTTTTTTTTTTTGATGGCAGCGTAAGGCGACTCTTCGGACTTTCTTGAAGCGCATCTTAAAAATTGTGTTATACTTCCGAGTATATTTAATTTTCTTTTGTTTTTTGCCTCGTATATTTATTCTCTTGCAGATTCTAAAAGGCGTTAGCTCAAGCATCAACTTTCATAACAGGGAGTATTCTGTTTTTCTCCTTGCTTTTTATTTTATTTTATTTTTATTTTTTTAAACTGAGGACAGTTTTATTTTCAAGTTTGGGGGTGGTATGTTTTAATTATTTTGGTGTGTTGGTTTTGATTAATTTATATATATATATATATTATTTTGATTTGTGAGATTTCTAGATCTGGCCATAACACCAATAAGTTAGCTATATACAAGCTTCTAAAATCATTTTAAACCGGTTAAAAAATTGTATATTCCAAAAATTTTGAGCCTTAATATCTCTTTCCAAGCCTTGTAATTATCATTTAAAATCGAGTCATCCGTTACCTTGAGAAAAGAAGAATTAGTCGGTTGATGAAAAATAGAACTGAAATTTACTTAATTTGTGGAGTTTTTGATTTTTCATGCTTAACTAATAAATGATGTTCTGCAAAAATTCTATTCCCTAAAAAAAGGAGTCATTGGTGAAAAGAGCTACACGTTAGCAAATAACGGTGTGAAAGCTATCACCTAAAAAAAAAGACAGAAAATGTGTTGGTGAAAAGAGATACACGTTAGCAAATAACGGTGTGAAAACTATCACATAAAAAAAATAGAAATTGTGTTGGTGAAAAGAGCTACACGTTAGCAAATAACGGTGTGAAAGCTATCACCTAAAAAAAAATAAAAATTGTGTTGGTGAAAAGAGCTACACGTTAGCAAATAACGGTGTGAAAGCTATCACTAAGGGATGTAGTTTATGAGCAGATTTGAATTAATTAGCGGCTGAATTTCAATACACTCAATTTCGTGAACAATCACAATATTTGATGACGCCAATGGAATTCTTTTTCATATTGAGTCGAAAAATAAATGAGTGATCGAGAGCAACCATTAAAGGGAGTCGTGTGTATCACGAGTGGGAAAAAAATAATCAACCTTTTGGGGGAAACCTTGTATTTTGGAATTACAAAATAAAACCGTGTTGTAACTTCAAAATCATTAGTAGATTTATTTTGAATCTTGATTCATTTCTATATACTGTATAAAGCTGGTTGTTAAGTATTAATGGCATTTTGATCTATTATCCTCTTTATACATATAATTATTTTTCTTAATTTGTGTGTATATTATTTTTCTTATTTTGTGTCTTATTTCATTTTATTTTGAGCGTGAATAATAAAGAGTCTTGCTCGAGACTAGCAAGAATTCAAGTTTGGGGGTGTGATAAGTGTCAGTTTTATACACTTATCCATGATTTGTATCGATATATTTCACTCATAATTTAGCTAGTCTACTCATTTTTGCTTAGAATTAATTAGCTTTTAATAATTTTATTATTTATCAGATGAAGATGTAAATTTAGTCTTAATCGGATTGAATTACTGATTTACTCAAGAAATAACATGTATATAAAATATTCTCTTTGTTGAATTTTTATGTATTCATGTTGTAGGGCTTTCCGATACGAGTTCGGCAGTCTTTCCGGATTCAAAATCAGAGTTATATATCAAAAGTTATCATCCGAAGAAGATTTGGGGCAAAAACGCAAAGTCTAAGAAATTATGGGCTGAAAACGTAACTCACAAAGCAACCAGTGTACAAAAAGCCGAAGCAATGTTACGGCCGTAACATTCAAATGTTACGGCCGTAACATTCAAATGTTACGGCCGTAAGACCTTAATGTTACGGCCGTAACATCTGGAAGTTACGGCCGTAACTCTTGACAGATTATTGATCATTGTCTAATTTTTTTATACTTTTGGTCTATTATTGAGGGGATGGCTGGCATTGATCCGATCTAATGTAATAATACTGGAGTTTTGAAGCTATTAGATGACTTTAGGTGTATAAATAGACCCCTTAGATCCATCATTAAGATCATTCATCTTATTATTTTCTCACTTTGTAATACTTTTTCTTTTTGTGTGAAGAACACACTTGTGTTCTTGAGTGATTTGTGTAAGTGTGGTTTAGCTTATGTTGTTGAGCGAGTTTATTGTTTCTTTCTCCTTTATCTACTAAGGGAGTTAGGATCAATTCTTTCCCTTTTTCAACTATTAATGACCACTCAAGCTTGTAATATGTTGAATAAACCCTTAATGGGCTAAGTTACCTAAGTTGGGATTATAAACAAGGTTAGTCATGTTATTTAAGTTTGTATAAAGATCTATTATGAATTACTTATTATTGTGTGTGATTTTCATTGTTTTACCAATCTTTATTTATTTGGCCAATAAATGATGATATTTATGGTCTTCATATGTTTCGAAAGAAAATATGTTTGATTAGATCAAATGACCTTCACTCTAAGTTGTTCTAGGGGATAGAAATATACCTCTAGACCTTAGATGATTCTTTGAGTTGTTTTCATAAAACCTAATGCTATGTATTGAAGCCAATCAACATAGAAATATAGTGGATTGATTCAATATATAAGGGGCGTTTTGACATTCGAAAGAGGAACCGTCTTTTTAAGGAAAATCGAATCTACACAACATAATAAGTAAATTCATCTTATGATCTCCTATACATCTTCTATAACTAATGATGAACTAAGTTTGTAATCCCAACTATTTCATTTTATCTTTTATTAATCTATTATTAGTGCAACCTTTCATTTCCTTGAATTTTAGAACTATTATTACATTTTCATTGCAATTGTAAAACCAAACTCTTTAATTGTGTGTTTCAATCATATAAATCTCTATAAAAAATAATTAAATAGTGTATAATTCAATATATAACCTAACTTCCTCGTGGGATCGATAAACCGGACTCAAAAAGTCCACTTACTACTTGATACGATATCGTGCACTTGCGATAATTACACAAAAGACGTGTCATATTATACCCGATATCCAGTAGTACTTGAAGGATATACTGATGCGAATTGGATATCTGGCATTAAAGACTCTAAGTCTACAAGTGGATATGTATTCACACTAGATTGCGCAACACTGGCATGTAAATCTTCAAAATAGACTATTATAGCTCGATCCACGATGGAATCAGAGTTTATAGCATTAGATAAATATGCTGAAGAGGCGGAATGGTTGCGACAATTTCTAGAAGATATTACTAAATGGCCAAAGCCTGTGACTGCAGTCTGCATTCATTGCGACAGTCAATACGCTATTCGTAGAGCATAGAGCATGATATATAATGGTAAGTCTCGTCATATACGACGAAGAAATAATACCATTGGACAGTTGATAACAACAGGGGTTACTACCATTGACTATGTACCGTCAAAGGATAATATTACGGATCCACTAATCAAAGGGTTACCAAAAGACCTTGTTGTAAAATTATCAATAGGAATGGGTCTATTGCCATGAGCTAATAGTTTTATAGAGGACACCCAACCTAAGTTGACTGGAGATTCCAAGATCTAGGTTCAAAGGGACAACCAATTCATAAAACTGGGCTGTCTGTGGGGATTCACCCCAAACCTACATATTCCTAGGATGAACATAGGGGTACTTGTAGGAAGAGGATAAGCTTTGATTTTAATGATTCTTATGATGACAATATAAGGTCGGGTGGAGTAAAATTCAGGTTTACTCGACACTGAAAAGAATCACCTATATTGGAGAGAAGAGGGGCTGCTTCAAAGGGTAATTATAATCACAATTCTTCAACATCTCCCGGAGAACCAGGATGGTGTCCACGCCAAAATGGACACAATAATGAGAACATAATAAATGAGGAAAGGCTTTGTGAGGGATATATCAGCGCTTACACAAACGGTCGGAGAGTTCAAATGCATTTAGTCACACTGTCTAGCCAGTAAGGTAAATATATCTTCTGATGGAAGGTTCAAAGAGCATATTCTACCTATCCTATACAATGTATAATCACAGTAACTATCACTAAGTCAAACTCTGTGTCAGATGTGTGCTTTTGGATCATCAATCTCATTCATATGGGAGATTGTTGAAAAATAGACTTATAAGGACGATTTAATGTCTGATTCGGGGCGTCATTTCGAGTAGGCTCGATGATGAAACAACATCGAGATTTGTTTAAAATATATAGTGTTCCGCAAGAGCTTTTTAAAATATGTAAAACACTTAAAATGGAGGAGGGGTGAATGGTCTTTGTCCCACATTGGAAAAGAGTAGAAAGATTACTGTTCATATAAGGCAATATGCACAAATACAAGTTCACAACAACTAGTGGAGACATGTGTGGATGTGTGATTAGGCAGTCATTGCGCACGCGCACACACACGCGCGCCGCCACCAACCGGCCGGCTCGGCGAGGCGAGGCTTGGATCGAGTCGGGTCGGGCCGAAGCGCGATTTGGGCGAAATATTTCAGCATCTCGAAGTTATCTTTTTACTGCAATTTTATTTCCTAAGTGCCTCATTAAATTAATCCGAAATTTTCGAATTAGGATAAGTGCGAAATTAAGTGATTATTATGGAAATTAATTAATACCGAAGTTAATTAATAATATTCAGATTAATATTAGGATAAGTATTATCATACCAATCCTAATTTGTTGGAGAGTTCCTCCAGCACACTTTTCTCTCTCGTTCTCCTTATAAAAAAAGATGTGAGGGGTCCGATTTTTTCAACTGCTTTTTGCTTCGAGAATTTCTTCTCCAGTAGCATAAAATAATATTTCTATTTTCTCTTGTTCTTGTGCGGTGATAGTGCATGTTTATTCTAGTTCGCTAAGGGTGCAGTGATTTACCATTTTTATCAAATAAACTATCAAATTTCAGACAAGTTCTATCTTTCGCAAAATAAAAATTCACCATTCGCTTAATAAATTCTCAAATTAAAATATAAAATTATGGGTGTTAGATATCCATATATATATATATATATACACACACATATAGTACCTCCATTCAGTTTTTATTGTAAAACTGGACGTTTTACAGAGTTCAATGTATAACTTTGGATATTACTATAATTACTTATATATTACTACAAAAAAAATAACATTCAAAAAGTATACATTGAGACAAACTCAACATCTCATATCCTAAATTTTATTTCTATACTTGTATACAAAGTACCATAAAATGTTAATACATGAATAGCGTAAAATAGTAAGGTGTTGCTATTAAAAATGACCAAAAAAAGTATATATATATATATATATATATATATATATATATATATATATATATATATATGCGTTTTTATGGGGCTGGTAGTTGAATACTCGGATACACCCCCAACCCACCGACTTTTTATTCTACTTACCTCAAACCCAAATCCAGACCTAAAATAAATATTCGAAATGAATGTATCCGAATAATTCTCGTGGGTACACAGTTATGTGGTTATTTTTACCAACCCTATGTTTAGTCGTGCAAGTGTCGTACTTTTGATAAAATATATAGTAGTATTTTTATTACTTTTTCTATCCCATAAAAATCTTTTTATTTTGGTTTGTCTCAATCAAAATATCCTAACCATTATTGCAGTTTTCTATGCGACGTCTGTAATCTCTATACGATAATATAAAATGTATGCATAAAATAATTTCTTTTGTAAACTGAATGTTATGCTAAATATTAAAAAAAGGAAAAAACACACTTTAATAACCAAACTATCGCCTTACTTACACTTTACTACCTAAAGTATAAAAACTTACATTTTCCTATCTAAACCATCTAAATAACTACAAGTTAATACACGGATGGGATTTTTACCGGTAAACACAGGTAAAGTATAAAAACTTACACTTCCCTACCTAAACTATCTAAATAACTACAAATTAATACATAGATTCACTGACATGAACAATACACTGCACCAACCAAGTTTATTTCTTTGGTTTGGTCCCACTTTTAAATATCAACAGGATTCTTTTTTTTTTTTTTTGTGGATGATGATAATATTTAGTTTTAGCAGAATACATCTATCGTCTGCCTGCATGGTGTTTTCACTTTCGAAAATTCCATCTCACTTAATCGAAATCTTAAAGCCATGATCGAATGACGGCGGCGTAAACCATCCAAAACTGAGAGAGAGAGAGAGAGAGAGAGAGAGAGAGAGAGAGAGAGAGAGAGAGAGAGAGAGAGAGAGAGAGAGAGAGAGAGAGTAAACCATTCAAAACTGAAACTACCACTGCTCCAACATACTAAACAAGCAAAGGTAGCACCAATGCATAAAATGAGAAAATATAACCTGTTCCAAGAAAGCAACCAAGCTTTCAAAATAACATTTCAAAATATATTCCATAGTGATTCAATTACCACAATGTTTGGTCATAGACAAAAGATTCAAAATAATCCAACTATCACAAGGTTCGAGATGACCATAGACAAAACATTCACAAAGAAGTGAATATTCTACGGTTGGTAATTTTCTGGATGTAAACATAAGACGATAAACGATGCAAGTGATGCTAGGTTCACTTCACATTTTTGCCAACCACACATTTCCACGACTTGATGTTGTTGTCTTCTTTTTAATTTTTCCATTGTAATCAATGCCCAATTTCCTCTTCACATTGAGTTTTACACCTTTACCGTGGGCCGGTGCCATTTGTTCATTAGCAATTACACCCTGCATCATCATTTTCAAGAGCCAACACAACAACATAGAGATCAAATATTTGCAACTCGGCCAAATTTATTATCGCCAAAAGTGCTCATGCACCAATATAATATGCAACATTTACTAAAACCCACCAACAAGTCACCAGTCACTAGCTCACTTACCTATGGAAAAAAACATTATATCAGTAACAAGATTAACACAAAAGGGTTAAGGATACATACTTGTGTGAATATATTGGAAGATTCATGTGTGAATATAAATAAAAGATAAATTAGTAAAAATTAAAATATATCATTACCTTAGTGTTACTCCCTGCATTCTTAGTCCTACTCCCTCCATTTGGTGCTGGTACGTTCAAGGTCTCTTTTGGCATAGTCTTGTTTGGATTATATGGACATCTTCTCTTATTATGATCAGAACTTCTACATAGACTACACTTGCAACTCCCTCCACTCTTGCTCAGTTTCCCAAACTGGCTACTAGATGCATTTTCTTCACCTGGTTGTAACTTTCTCTTGTGCTTTTTTGGCCTTCCAGGCATTTTCTGAATAATAGGGGGCACTAGCTTAGATTTTTCACCTTCATGATCAGGCCATTCTTCTCTTCCATGCATCGGATTCATAAAACAACCATAAGTCATCAAGTATCTTTCTTTCTTATAGCAATCAGCAATGAATATCTCTGGCTTATACCCTATATGGTTAATGCAACATATTGCATGTGCACATGGGATGCCCGTCAATTGCCATCTCCTGCAATTACAAGTCTTTTCTCCAATATCTATAACATGTATGTCTCCTGATGAGTTGCGAATTTCAAAGTTCTGTTTGCCATTCCATATTATGGCATAACCCCCTGCTCTCTCTTTATTTTCCTCTAAGATTTTCTCAATTCTGGGACAAATATCTCTCTTATGTCTCAATATTTTTTGCCTTCTCTCAGCAATCCTTTTCATGCACAACAATCTGATCATATCAAGCATTTGCAAAATTGGTTGCTTTCTTGCTTTACATAATGAAGCATTAAAACTCTCACTGAAATTATTTAATTGCATATCACAATCATTGATAGTCCTATAAAATGCCTTCGACCAGTAACATGGGTCCCTTTGTGCTAGCCAGTTATAAGCATTTTCATCTCTTTCCTTCAACTCTCTCATTACCTTGTCAAAGTCACAGGGTCTGGTTGCTCGTGCTGCCTTCCATAAGAAGTCCTTCAAAGCTAATCCTTTATGTGCTAATTTAAAATTTGAATATAAATGTTGCACACAAAATCGGTGGTCCGCATCTGGAAATTTCTCTTTCACTGCCTCAACAAGCCCCTTTTGTTTATCAGATATCACAGTCCACATATAACTATTATTTATTTCTAAGTCTGCCACCAACAAGTCTAGAAACCAAAGCCACGACTTGGTTTTCTCTTTTTCAACAACCGCATATGCAATGGGATAAATGGAGTTATTACCATCAATTCCAACTGCAGTGAGAATTACGCCACCATATGCAGTTTTTACGTGATACCCATCCAAGCATACAACCCTTCTACAACCACTTAGAACACCCTTCTTTAATGCCTCCCAACAGATATAAATCCTCTTGAACACAGCTTCATCTCCAATTAATTTTTCTCTTATCTTCACGGTAGAGCCTGGATTGGTTCTAAAGATTTCTTCTGCATATTTTCATAATAGACCATATTGTTCACCATCATCACCATTTTCCTTTTTTGCCACATAGCGCTTAACTTTCCACATGTGAAAGTCTTCAAAGTTATGTCCACTTTCTTTACCAAGCGTAGCCTTCATTGACTCCACAGACTAGTCAGGATCCAATCTTAGTTTATCATAATACCGGTTACCAAGATACCTTGCATTGGCTTGAACCACTTTACCATCTCTCAAACATTCATGCCTATTGTGCAGCGTTTTTATTTTCAATGTGTCGTCATTGCGGCCTGAAGACGCATACAATATCTAAGGGCAACCATCCCGGTGCTTCTTACACTTTGCTTGAATTTTATTCTGATTATTTATTGGGAACTCTAAAGACCTACCCGAATCCACAGCAAACTTTACCAAAGCGTCTCTTAGAGTTTTAGCATCCTTAAAGCACAACCCTATCTCCCAAGTAATTTTTTGGTGCATATAAATGTCGGGATTGAACACCTTTAACCCCTTAAACTTTTCACCCTTGGGAATATCATCATAATAAGTATCAACGGGAATTTGCCTAACATCTATCACCTTTGGCTTTTTTCGTTCCTTGTCAATTACAACACTACCCCACTCTACATCTGGATCAACATTCTTATCAAAATCCCAGTCGTCGTCTTCGTATATACGATCATCGTCAACCAAGTAATTTGAGTGCTCAGAATCTTCTCCAACAGAGAAGTCACGATCATCACTGCCACAATCATCCTTATCGTCTATGATATTTTTCATGGCTGATGTAACCACATTAGCGTTAGCATCACTTTCTTGGTTCTCATCACCATTAGAATATCCCATGAAGTCTAGACCTTCAACAACAGGTGGAAGCGGATGATGTATTTCCTCACTAAATCCTGCGTTTTCTGTTGCTCTAACACCATTATCTGGATGTTGTCCATCAATTATATCATCTAAACAATCATAAGCAATAAACTTCCAATATTTGGATGCATGGTCAATGAACACCCCTACACATCTCTCTTCCCCACTACATCTAGCCAGGTCTATGACATCTTTATCAACTTTGACATGCTTTAGGAATCCACACTCGTCTTCATGAACAATACTATAGTAGAATTCTAACTTGCCACTTAGCCCGAGTTCAACAGCCATGTAATTAAGCTCTAACATGGACATCTCATCTTTATCACAATAATCAATATAGTTCACATTGCCATTCACATAAGATTTTTGGTTTCCTGAGAAGGAAAATTTTCCAGAATGGTGTAGTTTGATCGTGAACAAATCGTTGTTTCCTGTAAATTAGATACCAAATAAATTACTCATCACTCAACTCTATAATAAACTTAGTACATTAAAGCACTACAATATATAGTTACTTTATACGATTTATAGACACGAGATAGAAAAAAATCTTGGTTTCCCCCTGGTCGTAAATTATGGGCCAAGAAATCGCCATGTTTAGGAACAACAACTAAACCAAATATTATTATCAAAACCAGAACACATCATACATATTTCTTGAAGAAGATGCCACCTAAATATTTGAACTTGAAGAAAATACAATATAGTTCAAATTGCAGGGGGCATCTTCTTCAAGAAATTAAAGAAGATGGAAAAAAACTCATGTATTCAAAACTCATATATTGCCAGGGGGCATCGTTGTCACTACACCATTGTTGATCGATCATCATAAGTCATGACACAAATAATGAAAAATTCTAAACGTGGGCTACATGTATTCAGAACTCATCAAAATCATTATAAAATCAATACATTAATTAATCAAGCTAAATCTAAGTAAATTAAATAATAAAGAACAAAGAATTAGAGATAAGTACTTACCATAATTATAATCCGGTGAGTTATGATCGACGCCATCTGCCTGTCGGATTTTCCAACGCATAGTCGACTATGTCGATTGAATGTTGTTCTTCTGAAGATTTTTATCGATTATGTTTTTTTTGACTAGATCGATTAGATTTATCATTTGAGAGGGAATGCAAAAAGACTTTCAGCGGGAATATGAAAAGTTGGAATGGAAACCTACCGTTGTAGGTTAAACAACTGGTTATAGCCTTTTAGATATTAATTTGTAGTTATCTAGATAGTTTAGACAGGAAAATATAATTTTTTTATACTTTAGGTAGGAAAATGTAATTAGGGTGATAGTTTGGATATTAAAGTGTATTTTTTCCTTAGAAAAATATAATACTCAAACAAAAATAAGAAAAAATCGGTACCCGAAAAACTATCCGAAATCACCGACTTGTCGTGTGGCGTGCGATGACTGCTAGGGTGTTTCAAAAAAATATTTTGGTCAACGGCGACCACTATATAGTTGGGCAATATAATAGCAAAAATTAAATATAAAATATGAACATATATCTTTATCAATTATAATCACCTCGAAGTGTAAAATGCTTACAGAGAATGTTACCAATTCAAGGGTGAGATTGACAAATATTTTCTTGCATAATATACTGTTTATATATTAACATCTTATATTTATTCTAAGGGCTTGTTTGTTATGTGTGATTAAAATATATAATAAATTTAATATACTTTTATATCTTGTTTGGTATAATATATATAGTCCTTGATAAAATTCGGGTCCGTATAAATAATATTGATTTTTGGTATTACGTATCCCACCTAAGAGGTGGTATTAGGTGATATTAAACAATACTGCAACTAATAAATTCAATAAACTACCATGATATCTATATTTTGCAGAGAATTTAATATATCGTATCAAATATGATATTAATTTCTTATCTATACTTCTACTAAAAGAGAGTCGCGACACATGTCACTTTGTAAGTTTTTTGATTTTTTATTTTAAAATATAGCTTATATGTAGAGATGTATTCTTAAATTTTCAAAAAATTATTCTATATATGTATTGTGAGAGTTTTATTGCATAACTTACACTCATCTACCAATAAAAAAAATCCTTCCTTTATTTTTAGCTTAAAATTTTAAATATTTATAATTTTTTATATCAAGTTTATTTTTAATGAAAAATATATCAAATTAATTTTTATTTCATAATTTTCAACTGGACATCCCTATGAATATAATAAATTTGATGGATTTGCAATAATGACCGATTGCACAAAAAAATTATATTAGAAAAAATATGAATATTTATTTTCAGTAAAATTTATTGATGCAAAATAAAAATATATTAACTCATTTTTATGAAGTTAGATTTCAGACTCATATTGCTTACATAAAAAATAAATTATGATATTTGTTTAATTATAATAACTAAAAATAATAAAACATACATTGTAATATCCGGAATTTCTACTACTGATGTTTAATATTATTTTATCCGAGTTATGTTGTACAGCGTGGAATCTGTACAGTATGGATAAAATAATGAAGGACTGAGATGTCAGTATTGGTATAATTGTTGTATTTGGTCGACAATTGTATTTAAGAATATTATTGGATTCAGTGTTTGTGTTCAGTGTGTCTTATGTTCGTTTTTGATATGTCGAGACGTTGGACAAGAATAGCTGAAATTAGCTAAGTGTAACACTATTAGCGCACGCTAATAATCATGAGTAGCGCACGCTATCGTGCAGGTTTAGCGCACGCTACAGATATAAGATAACGCACGCTAATGCAGTCCGATCGGAAGGAATCTACGCGTGGACCAGGCCACTTTCGGCGCACGTTCTGATAAGTCAACGGATGTTGTAATGTAGTGTTAGCGCACGCTAATGCATGTTTATTAGCGCACGCTAACTGTATATCGGTCAACAGGGAATCTTGGCTTTATTGGTTGCTTTCGGCATGTGGGGTCACGAGCATCTTCGTGGTAGGTGTAGACTGTAGCAAGTCAACTGGTATTAGCGCACGCTAAAGGTAAATGACTTGCGTACGCTAAGCAGGATGTTTTACGTACGTTAATGCATGGGCATTACGTATGTAAGCTAGTTTACGAAGCAAGGCAGTAGCCTCTGGGCTTCGATAGCGCACGCTAACAAAGTCAGGTAGCGCACGCTAGTAATATGCTTTATAAAAAGGGGACAGACGGGTTTTGAGATGCATTTAGTCCATTCTTTCTCCTTCAGTCGATAGAGAGAGCTTTGGGAGGTTCTGGAGGTTCCCAAACATTGTGAGATGATAATCTTTAACAACATTAGATTGAGAGCTTGGATTCAAGCCTTGTTCTTCAAGTTGTTCATGATTCTTTGGATGGAGTTCTAGTGTTCTTCTTTTTGGTTCATCTAAACCAGGTAATCTTCGTATTCCTTCGTTAGTGGTTCGTTTTTCTTGGATGATTTCATGCAAGGAGCATGTTGGATAATCATATGATGATGTTCAATGGAATTTTGATAAGAGTTTCGGACGTTAGTTAAGATTCTTCATACCATAAGGATGTTGATTCATTTAACCCGATCTAAGAAGGATTTCTGAATCTTGGTAATTATATTGGTTGATATAGATGAGATGAATCATGATACTAGGTTGAATTCAGAGTCGGTTTGACTGTTGATGTTGTTATTGATATATGGACGTTGACATGATCATGGTGATAATTATGTGGTCGTTTATCTTCAAGAGATATGGAGATTTATGTCTTCCTTCATTCGGTTTCGTAGTCGCAAGATGTGAGTCGATGTTTGGAATGCATGCCACTGTACAGCATTAGCGCACGCTAAGCTTACTGGCTAGCGCACGCTAAGCTTACTGGCTAGCGCACGCTAACGGGACAACTTAGCGCACGCTACGTTATGCGTTTAACGTGCGCTAAGTAGGCAGACAGTGCAGTATTTTTGTGTTTTGATTATGAATTCGTGATGGTTTGACTTGGTTGGTTCTGACTGTGTTTATTCGAGGTTGTGTTGAACCGTTGAGTTCGATTGGTTAGTTTTATCGGTTGTTGATTGTTATCGGATATGTGTTATTTGATTTCTTCGATAGGTTGAGACTATTGATCGGTGATTATAACCGGATATTGCGGTCGTGTTCGAGTATATCCATTGTATTGCTTTTGATCGGGACTGAGGAGCTCGTAGACAAAGGCATTATGACTGGTAGCGGCTTCATCATCATCGTATCGGTATCGAGGCAAGTTATTACTTGCTCAGTTATAATATTTAATGAATGGTTTCAGTTTCATTTCGTTTATAATGCATATGGCGATGATTATTATTGTGAACTTTGGGTATTCGGATCGCATATCGTTCTTTCGATTCTGGGAGGTAAATCATAATGTATATGCTTTATCTCAGTTATTGGTATGTTCGAATATCTAGGTTACATTATGGTAAAGACGAGGATATGAGTATCTATAGTTCATCGTACGTTTGGATCGCCGAGCATTGAGGATAATCGTCGGTGATGATTGGACATCGAGGTTGCTCCCGAAGGACTCGGGGCAAGTATTCCATATTGGTTATGGTTTAGTGTTATTTATTTTGGTCTCGTACATTTTCTTTCATGTTGTTGAACATGGAGTCGTCCTAGTAAATTGTCATGTTATCGTGCATGTTATGTTGTTCATGTTGATGAACATGTTGATTTGCATATGTGTATGCATATTGTGTTGTTTATGTTGTTTAAATAATCTGATGGGATTATGAGGATCCATGCTGAGGGCGCTGGATCGAATGTCCACCATGCGTTGGTTCGACGGGATCATCATGGGGATCTATGCTGAGGGCGCTGGATCGTTGGACAGGTTTTCCACCATGCGTTGGTTCGACGGGATCATCATGGGGATCTATACTGAGGGCGCTGGATCGTTGGATTACCAGTATTGTGTTGATGGAATCTTGTGAATTCGCATCATTGATTTTATCATGTGTTGTTGTGCATATGTATATTGTTGGTTATCCACCTCGTGTTGATCTGTAGGATCATCGTGGGATCTATGCTGAGGGCGCTGGATCGTCGGATTTCCATTGAGTATACATGATTGTTATTGTTATGATCATATTGACGCAGTCATATGAGTATGCATTTGTAGGTCTTATGTTAGGACCTTATCCGTATTGCATTGTTCTGATCCCGGATTAGACTGATATGATTATCGTGGCACATCATATCTCGAGGTATGTTCCATATTTGCTTTGGTCTTGTCTTTGGTGGACAATCGGTTATCGTCTTGGGATTTGATGATATTATTCGATGGATCGTATTGGTCAGAAATGGTAGATTTTCGTATCGTGAGTTGGTTATGATAGTTTGAGGATCTTGAGTATATTGTTTGAGGTATAATACAGATATTATGTTCGAGTTTATTGGTTAATCGAGTACAGGATGTAAAATGTGATAATGGTTATTCTGATGAGAATTACTTGAGTAAGTAAAGTTATGGCGGTAAGATTACATGGGTCGTATTCTTATTCTGTATTCTCATTGGTATGTATTATTGATGTGATGTGATTGATATCATTGTTGGATATTATGGCTGACCCCGTTGTGGGATTTCTTTTTAGGTTCTCGGAGTATCGAGCTTGTAGCGGTCGTGAAGAGATGAGCTTCCCGGAGGATACTGGCTAGGACATGTTGTGTGCATTGAGTTTCTTGATTGGTTCTTGTATTCCATTTGCTAGAGTATCTTCATGGTTGGTCTTTTTTTGCGTGAGTATTTTGAAATGCTCTTTTGGTATCTAATCGAGGTTACCTTGGAAATCGTTTTCTAAACTTTTGAGTGTCAATTTGTTTGGCCTTGCGATTTCAAATGAGTTTTTACGACGGTTTTTGATAAATGGATTTTATGAGTCTTTGTGAATTTTTAAAGATAGTACCGTCGTTGGCCTCTTGGGCATTTGTAAATGTTTGCGAAAATTTCTTTTAGCCTTGTGGGTTCCATCTCGGGGCCCACGGCGCTGTAATATTTCCGGTTAAATCTGGGGGTGTTACATACATTGCGCATACACATATATATTAAGACTTAATCAGATACTACTTTCGTCCCTAAAATTTGTTCTTAATTTTTTTCGGTATGTCTAGGAAATTTGTTCAGGACACTAATTGATTTAACACTCCGCTAATGTGGTACTCTTTCTTAAATTATATTACACCCCATAATACACTCAATAAGTCTTTTATTACTATTACGTTAATATGATACACATGTCGAAGATCATCAAAAATAAATTTAGAGATCGAGAAATTATTTTCTAATAAGAGATATCTTATGCGGTGTATCGCACCGGAAAACATCTAGTATTGTATAAGAAATCCTAGTTAATCTTATCAAGCTTTATCACATACAACTTAGCAAACGAAACCTAAAGGTACTATAAGCACTACAAGAAAATTTACTTTTCCAACCAACTGCCTTGGCGCAGTTGGCCACCTGACCTTCAATTTAGTTGGAGGTTAGGGGTTCAATTCCTAGTGGCAACACTTTGGAATTGAATTTCTCAAGGCCCAATGATCCCTTAGTCTTTGACTAAGGGTTAGGGCCTAGCCCTCCGGGGTACGCTGGTGGAACAATTAAATATTGAGGGCTTCAAGCAGCAGTGTGGGAGGCAGATCTCGGTGGGAACCTGCGGTTGGATTTGGGGGGGTCCAGCATGGAATCACTGCAGACTCGCGTGCGCGGTAGTTGAGGATATTTAAGAACCTGGGAGCCAGATACACATCTCGCGATTTAACCCAGTAGCGATCTTGTGGGGTACATTATCCCTGAATTAATCAGTGTAGCTTGGAACCTCGGTATAAAAAAAAAAAAAAAAAAAAAGGAAAATTTACTTTTCCCAGTGGACAGGCGTGTCGGAGTAACTGATTATCCTAACATTTGTAATTTCCCAACAGCATTGGCGCGCGACGTCCATTCTGCTGTCTGAAAAAGTATGTGGCGTTCATGCCAAAGAATATATACATACAAAAGGGTCATTGGGGATTTCATATTTTTCCAACACTACTGCGCAGAAGATTTCAAAAAAAAAAATAAGTGGATAGTAATACATGCCAGGAAAGTATCTTGTCATGCCATGACACTGTGTCCCTAAAACATATTGAACTAGACATACTCGTTGGTCAAGAATTTTACTTGATATGCCTCTCCGCGTGTCGGTAAAAATATTTCACTAGACATACTGGATAGTAATGGATGCCAGGAAAGTGTCTTACAACTTGTTACGGACTAGCTAGAGCTCAATCTTTTATTTATTATTCTCTTGAATCAACTCATTCTCTACTTTTTCCCTCTTTTTTCCTTTTATGTTATTTATGTAACGATTATTGACGGTTTCAAAGTTTGATTCATGTTAGCCGACCCCAAATCATTTTGGGACTAAGGCTTAGATGTTATTGTTGTAATCAACTCATTATGGATGATCTTTTTTTTTTTTTTTTTTAAAAAAAAGAAAGCGATTATGAAAAATCATTCATATTTTAATATTAGGTTGTGCGCTATGTTAATCTGATGAGTATATTTAATCCCACAAGAGTTGTAGCAAAAGGATTGGTAAACAGTGTTAATCCACTGACAAGGTGCTTGTACTAACAAGTAGAGATAATTAATATTATCCAACTGATAACAAGTAGGCGCTCAATTAGATGTTGGGATCTCGATTATGATTTTCTCTAATTATACGGGCAGGAATCTCTACAAGACAGTGCATCTACGCCGCACTGCCTCCGATCACAGCCGCATGGGTGTGTGTGTGTGCCCCATCCGACGGTGCGGCGTAGATGTCTGTCACTGCAGTGATCCCACCCCTAATTATACACAGGTGCTGCCTATTCAACCAAATCAAGTTTATAAAATAAAAAGGGTACCACTATTGGTACCCCTACCAATACCCCCTATAGCCCATAGCCTGACACACACACACAAATAATACACACCACTAGACAAACTAAAGTCACGAGTCCCCCACCCCCTCTCTCTCTTTCCCCCCACTCTCTTTCTTTTTCCCCATTCTCTTTCCCTTTAAATACTCCCCCCATTCTGTACTTAAATACTCCCTTACGTTTCAGTTTTTCATGAGAAAATCCATGTTTTAATTATGAATTTTATTTTTCATGTTTTCTTTATTTTTTCCTGATTTTTTTTCATTTTTGTAATGATTTAATTTTTACATTTCAACAAGCGCTTGTCACTTTTGGTTACGAAATATGACGGATACATCACCATTTTATACGGAACAGGTAATTATTCTATTCTATTACATGTATTACTCAATATTACATGCAAATTCTATTCTATTACATTGAGAGAAAGAGAGATAGAGAATGATAAAATTATAAAAATGTGGGTATAATAATGTGGGTATAATAATGTGGGTATAAAAATGTGGGTATAATAACATTTAGAATTAGTTAAGATGTAAATTCCGATGAAATTAGCAAGTATTATACGAGCAAGAGTAAAATAATATTTGTGATTCTTTAATCATTACTTGTTAAGTTTTAATTTTCTTAGGTTCTTTCATTTTCTAGGATATTTTGTTTAGATTCTTTTTTCATGACTTGAGTTTTTAGTCTCGTATATTTTTTAAGAGTTTGTTGTTTTTTGAAGTAATTTTTAAATTTTCTATTTATTGCACGTTTTTATTCTTTTATTTTAAATTATTTTTTCATGATATACATCAATCTATTAGATAATATATAGGTATTCCTCCGTCCCATGTATATTTTCCTCTTTCATTTTTGCACATCATATTCAAAAATAATAGATAATATATAAATAATCCGATTTTAAAAAGAAAATCAATATAAAATATACAAGCGGTCTAATATTTTATGTTATTTTTATTTTTTAATGGGATAGTTTATATATTTTATATTAATTTTTGAACATGATATACAAAAAGGAAAGAGGAAGATATATATGGGACGGAGGTAGTATTATTATAAACATATATTAAAACGTGTATGTAATGTTAGTTTGTTTTGCATATTGTAGGCGTTCAATTCTCACAAAGAACCGATGATTGGGCGCAAAATATCGCTCGAACGCTCGGGTTTGTAATTGTTAAACGAAGAACCAAAAAAAGAACGGGTATATGTTCAAAATCGAGTTTATGTGTGAAAAAGGTAAGGAATATCAATCTCAACGTTCGAATCTAGTATTCAACGGGGAACCAGTGCCGTTAAAACCGATTGTCCATTCGGATTAGTGGCAAATTATTATAAAACTAATGATATTTGGAGGTTGAGGGTGCAACGTGATGAGCATAATCATCCATATGCATCGACATTGGAAGGTCACCCATATGCAATGCGACTTGAGGACGATGAGTTCCATTTGGTGGAAGAATTGTCAAAGTATAACGTCCACCACGTTATATACTTTCGACAATAAAGGCTCGTAACCGGATAACGTGTCTAAAGTTAGAAATGTATATAATGCACAAACTAAGATCCGTGCGGTCATAAGAGGTGATAGAACTCAAATCCAACTTCTTATGTCACATTTGACGCGTCTGAGTTATGCATACTACGAGAGGGTAAATGACCGAACTAATGAGCTTGAGGAACTATTTTTGTTCATCCGACGTCGTATGCGGTATGGTGTACATTCCCACAAATCATGTTAATGGACTCCACTTACAATACCACATTGTTTAAATTGCCCTTTTTTGAAATTGTCGGATTTACTTCAACAAATAAAACATTTTCAATGGGGTTTAGTTTTTTAGATAAAGAACAAGGACCCAATTTTCGTTGGGTATTGCAATGTGTGAAGAAGGTGATAGACGAAGTTCATTACCCGCGTGTTATCACACGATAGAGATTTGGCTTTGATGGGGGCATGTGACGTTGAATTCCCGAATGCTAAGAAATTACTTTGTAGATGGCATATTTCAAATAATATGCTTAAGCATTGTAGACAAAGATTTAAAACGATAAAGGAGTGGGATTCCGTTAAAATAACATGGGAACATATGATTAAAGCTCCAACTGAAGCAGGATTCGTGCACTATTACGAAAAACTAAAAGAGTTATTGGTCGGACATCGAGGTACTATTTTAATATTTACATATTGATTCACTTTTTTATTAATATGTTTCTTTTATTAATTCTTTGTTTTTTTCGGATGTTTTCGAGTATCGAATAATCGATTAGAAAACTATAGATACAAGTTTGTCTGTGTTCACCGATCAATATCTTAGTTATGGTGAATCAACTACATGTAGAGTCGAGAGTCAACATGCGTTGTTGAAAAAATACTTGGGCACCGCACAATCCAACTTAGACACGTTGTTGAGTTCGATCGATAAAATTATCATTGGGCAAGAAACTGCTATAAAAGAATCTTTTAATAGAAGCATAAACGTGAGAAAACATAAATTTAATATACCACAATTTCAAGAGTTGTGGGGTCAAGTTTCACATTATGCTTTGGATTACATATTAGAAGAACTCGGACGACCGAACAGTGAGGAATGTGGTTGTCAGTTGCAGACAAGTTATGGGTTACCATGCGCGCATGAACTGCTTTTCCACGATATTAACGGTAATTATATTAAATTTCTGACTATCACGTTATTATCCTCATAAATATCAGCAACTTACATGAGTCACTTTTAATGAATGCAGGTCAGTCCATTCCAATAGAGCGTGTTGATATTTTCTGGAGAACTCTAGATGTTTCGTGGCCTGTTACGTCTGAACATGATGGTCTTAATTATCAAAATGATGTTCGAAAATTCCAGAATGCATTGTCCAAAGTTACGACGTTTGTCAAAAAGAACTGGTTAACAAAGTTAAGAGGGATACACGAACCGGAATCTGTATCAATTCGTGAACCTGTTGTACACGAAAATACTCGTGGACGTCCGAGCGCAAAGGACAAAAGGAAACAATCAAACCAGTTTGTTCCACCAACTGCAGATCCTCATCGTCGAAGTTATTCGAAACCTACAAAAGTCCCAGACTTGAACCAAGAACCCGCGAGACACAGTTCTTACGTGAGGCAACAAACTCAAACTAATAATTTGACCGATCATATTCCAGAGATTTTCAGATGACACATCTTTCGTATAAACAATGTCTACGGTGATGGAAATTGTGGATTTCGTTCAGTTGCCGTCGGCCTTAAAATGAGCGAAAATATGTGGCCTGCAATTCGACAAAATTTGTTGCAAGCGTTGGATCATAACCAGCCATTTGTCAAAGAGATGTGGCACGACGATGGATTTCAACAGATTCGGTTCACCGTGGATCATTTTGAATCTGGATTTGCGCCGCATGCTAAATGGATGTCTATGCCAAACACAGGGTTGGTTATTGCTTCACTTTATAACCGACCAGTTATATTTATATCCCCGCAACTAAGTCATACGTGTTTTCCGCTTTGGCACGGTCCAAACTGGCCACAACCAAATGATCCTATTGTGATTGCACTTGTGGGGAATATTCATTATATTAATTTGACGTTATATGAAAGTAGTTCAATCCCGCCAAATCACCCACAATGGAGGAGGTACGCAATTGGGAATGCGCCCGAATGGCAAGACATTTATTTAAGTCGACAAAACGCGTATGCTGCAGATATTAATAATTAAAGACGAATGCAGCATTTTCATCAATGTAATCGTTACTTTTTAGTTTATAAAATTATTGTAGTCGTTACATGTTTTTATTGTTTTAATAGCCAATTTATTTTTTTCTTCACTATTTGATTCTGATAACACATCCGAAAAAAAAACTAAATTTATAAAAGTTAAAAGAAAAAAAAGCAGTAAAACAAAAAAATCAAATAAAAACTTATTAGAAAAATAAATAAAAAACACACAATAAATGAAAAAAATAGTCGTTACATGTTTCTATTTTTTAATAGCCAATTTATTTTTTTCTTCACTATTTGATTCGATAATATTTTATGTAAGAAATAAAATATTTTAAATATAATTTTTAAAGTTTAAATTTTTGATTTTGAAATTTTAAATCGAAATCGAAATTCTGAAATTTTTAAAATTTAAATATTATTTCGATATTTAAATTTTAAAATAACTTATATTTTAAAATTTAAATTATAAATTCAAAATTTTATTAAAATCTGAAATTAAAATCTGAAACTAAATTTATAAAAGTTAAAAGAAAAAAAATTAGAGTAAAACTAAAAAAAAAAAAATCAAATAAAAACTTATTAGGAGGGTTGTAGGGAGTAAGTGGGGTAGGGGGGTACCAATAGTATTTTAGGGGTACCAATAACCAACCCCAAATAAAAATTGTTAAGATATTTAGTGAACTCACTGATCCCCAACATCTAATTGGCGCCTACATAATCGAATATCATTTGTATTATTTTTGTCGAGTTGCAATTGTTGCTCTACTCGTCGGTAACCACAAGTTACGATTGAAGAGTGGGAATTTGTCAAACGAGGTTCTTCTTTATTCGTTGTGACGTGACGCTTGTCAGTATTTTTCCCAACACAATTCTCTTCTTGGTCTGCAGATCATGTAAGCTAAAACCTTATTACTATGTGTTTAAACTGTATTATCTTTTTTTTTTTTCATATTCTTATATCATCAACATTGCACCTGCCTATATATAGGTTAAAAATCTTCAACTTTCTGAGAATGATCTAGTTCTAAAGGAGCTCAAATACCTTGCGGAATGTCCGCATCCTATTGGGGTTCAATATGACAAATATTTAGTCAATGGTTTTCGCTTTCACATTAGAGATGTTGAATACACAAGAAAAATACAGAATAGCGATGTGACTGTAAATGCTACAACCTCCAGTTTTTCTATCAAAATCCATTCACTAGTTTGTGGACCTTTTAGGGTGATATTGTTCGAGTGTGATTAGATATCTAATGGAAAAAGATTGAAACAAGATGCGGATGGATTTGCTCTTGCAAATTTTTACAAATGTGCGACCAGTTAAAATACTTTGATATTAAAAACAAACAAAGGTGTAAATATTGTTATCTTTCAATTGAATACATCCAACGATAATAAACTGGTCAACCTAATCGGACCTCAGCAGCCAAATGAATGGTCAGATGAATCATCGAGTCAAAAAAGGTCGGTGGAAAATGCTTCTCTAGCTAATTGACAAATTATGATTGCAATATCTTTTCCTTAAAAGAGCACATCTTGAGGAGAAACAATTTTGGAGCAAATCTGTCTGAAATATCTAGACAGCCTGATAAGAGTATACCATATGGAGTTTGGCAATGTTTTTCGAATAGCAATAGGGAGCAATTGCTGCATAAGGATGTGGTTGTCATGACTTTTGAGTCCCCAAATTGATTCACATATATTTTTCTCAATATGCATAACGTCCAAATTGTGCCTTATGAGATTGTTTTTCCAATATGGCAAGTCAAAGAAATGGCTTTTTTTTTTTTTTTTCTCTTCCAACTGAATGGTAATTTGGGATTGTCTTTGAAATGCTTCCCAAATTTAATTGTAAGATTTTATAGCTTTTTCAATGCCATATCTCCTGTTAAAAAAGGCAGTCGCCAACTAGTTTCAACTGTGCCATCAAAGGACTTACTATCCCATCTAAATTCATGATTAATGTCCAAAAACCTATGATGTCCCATATAATATTATTTGCGCCACTTGCATAACTGTGTTTCATGAGTGAACCTATGACAATGAGGACATGCATAACGACCCTTAGTACTCCACCCGGACAGCATTGCATATCCCTAAAAATCACTAATTGTCCACATTAATGCAGGATGCAACTGAGAGTTCTGTTGTTTGGAAGCATCATAAGTTGGAACGCCTACCTCGCACAACTCAGAAAAAACCCATCATTTTAGAAGACATAAACAATCTCTGTAATCTCGATTTCAGTGGAAGATGCCATATTACTTTACGTGAATTTTTTTCTCTTCTCACTGGTTGGATCATTTCCTGAGACTACCCATATGCGTTCTTTGTATGTTTCACAAGTTCTCTCTTTATCACTTTCCCAATATAATGTACAAGCATCATACTTGTCATACCCAAGACCTAATTACTTCAATAATTTTTCAGCCTCACACTAAGATGAAGGTAAACCATTCATGGCTTCTGGAAATGCCTCTTTTAAAAAATCGAGAAACATCAAAAATTTTATTACTCAATTTACCAAGACATTTTAGATGATGTAGACGAATAATGAGGGCCAATTTTGAGAACTTATAAAAATTGGTATGGGATGGGAATATCCCCACGGATATCTCTATCAGTTTCATCTACGTCTACATATTAAGGAAGCAGATCATGTAACATGTCTTCTATGTTATCATGTTCATTTGAAATCCAATTAGAAGAAGTATTCATACTGTTAGTATTTTTGGCCCAACCAGGCCCAAACTATATCTCCTCCCTTCGGCCCATAACACTTAAGTGCTGGCCCAGCCCTTGGCAGCCCTTTAATTGAAACCGTCCGATCCAGACTTAATTTCTACTCTTGATTTGGACCGTCCGACTCCCCTTATAAAATCCTAACCCTAACCCTACTCCCTCATTTCTTCTGCGCCTCCACTCTCACCCGTCTCTCTTTTTCTCTCCTCTCCCGTGAGTTCACCTACCTCGGTCAAACTCCACCCCGCCACGTTTTTGCTCCCGATTCTCACTACCTCCTCTCCCCCGTGAGCTCTTGAATATGTCTATGGAATCCCGTGACCGATTCCATCCTTGTGGGTATATAAGACTTCACTGGGGACGGGAGTTGAACACACCGAGAAGAGAAAAACGTTTTGTGTCTTGAGAATCCGAGTGAAATCGAGAGTGATATCTGTGTGTGATATCTTTGAGGGAGATCGGGTTTGGTTTCTGAGATTTCTGAGGATTTTTTTTGGGTTAGGAAAGGTGCTACCGGGGCTGTGTGCCGGCCGGCGGTGGTTTGGCGCTCGTCCTTCGTGGAATCGAACATTCTTGGTGTCAAATTGCAAAGGGTTCGGAAGATCTGAGCCTAAAGATCTCTTTCACAAAGGGGATTAGTTCTGGACGATCGAATTCCTTTTTTGGGGTCAGCTTGTTCTTGGGGTTTATTTCAATAATTATATTGTTTTTTATAGGTTCATTAGTTGGCCTGTAATCCTTAATCTCTTTCCCGTTGAATATAATTGTAATAGTTATATTCGTTAATCCGCTTGAATTATCGATCCTGTCTTTAGCCATTGCACGACCCGATACCCAACACATACCAGACATGGGTGTATTATCAGATGAAAGTTCTCCATATGCTACCTACGCTGTATATCCCACAACAAATCCTTCAACCTTAAGATAGCAGTTAGTTTCAAAAGTTTATACACTTCAAAACGTAGCAATATTAATTCAACATTACATATACTGTTGAGGAAAAAGATCTACATGGAGAAAGAAAGACACACAATGCTTACCTCTGGTACTCTCGAGCACTATATATATAAGTAATTGATGGAAGCTATCTCCCAAAGCGAAACTAGCTAGTAACAACAGAAATTTGAAATATTACTTCCGATTATAATGACATAACTAAAGAAAGGATAAAACTCAAACATTACTCAAAAGGATCAAAGTCTCAAAATCATTACCCAGATCATCAAATTTATTTGCATTGCAGGAATTAGGTCAAGTTCTAATTCAATTCAATATAGTAAATATAATTAATTATAAAGGTCATTTTTATATTCACATTCCAGATATATATTTAAGCTCCATCCAAAAGAATATACATTAGCTTCATGATATGCCTCAAATGTTTTTTTGTTTTTCCTTAACCACAAAATTTGACGTGTAAATCATAAGGCAAGTACCAATTAGGGAAGAAATATATATTATAAATATTAGTGTGTGTGAATGTATAATCTAATTCATGATAAAACTCTTTTTTTATTATTATTATATTTTGTAATTTAAAAAATATTGGACCCAAAGTAAGAAAAATAGTCCGTCAAATTTTGTGAGTTCTATTAGTATGGTTTTACGTATTGATATGGATTCGTTTATTTAATGTGATTTTTGTTATTAATAACTAATCTAAAAAATTGAATGTCGTTGCGTCGAAAAAAATTTAATGTCGCACCCATACTAAGAAATCATGGCTCCGCCACGGTGTGCACGCGCGCGCCGGAGATATACCTTTTGCTGATATTTGGGGTCTCCGGTTGTTTGGAAAAGAGCAATAAATCCCACTTGCTCTGTGGCAGAATCTGCCACGATGTTGTCACCCTAAACAAGAAAATAATACAAACTATCTCTCAATTGCATGCATGCAAGGGGAAAAAAAACACTTTATGTGCGTAGATATTGCACCAAAAATACACATTTAAAAATTATGAACGTATTTGATCCGCAAACAGAAATACAGGGATCAACATCCGGCGGTAGTCAATGTATTTATGACATACCAGAAAACAAAAAAATTTTATTTTTTTAATTTCCTAAACTATAATAACCACAACCTATACTTCAGTCCACCACCAGCGGCCAGGATTATTATGGGGACTTCCATGAGCCAATTTCATTACTATATTATAAGGATTAATGCCAGAAAGAGTATTCCAAGCAGGCAGCAGGCGGTCATCAATATCTTTAGCCTTCTGAAGGAAAACATTATCTCAAGAGAGGTCATATGTACTGAGAAGTCCACCAACTCTGGACAGACACAAAAAATGCATGCACCAAGCAAGTATACTATTCAATTTTTCAAATTGGTATATGAGCTACCTCAAAGGCTGAGGTGGGCTCCAGCCCCACATATTGTTATAATATTTTGGCTCAACCCGATCCGTTATAACATTTTAATTATCTTAGTACGAACCCGGCCCAAAGCCTATGGCAGCCCTTATTAATGGAAGCCGTCCGATCAAGATGTATTATCTACACTTAATCTGGACCGTCCGATTACTCCCTTATATTACCTAACCCTACCCTCACTCCATCATTTCTCACCGCCTCCCTCACTCGTTCTCTCCTGTCTCACCTCTCTCCCCCGTGATTTCTCCCCTTCTCGGTCAACTCCTCCAAACTCGGAACCTGCTCCCGATTCTTTCATCCTTCTTCCCCGTGAGCTTTTGACTAATAATGAAATCCCGTGACATTCTCCATATCTGGTTCCCTCCTTGTGTGTATAAAAGGCTCGGTAGAGGCTGGAGTTTTGAAGGCCGAAGTTTGAGATACACCAAGTTGAACACTGAGAAAAACCGATTTGAACCTTCTGAGAATCCGAGTGAAAACGAGAGTAATCTCTGTTGTGAGAACCGTGAGTGAGATTGATGCTTGGTTTTCTTAATTTTCTGGGTTAGGTGAAGGTGCTACCGGGCTTCGTGGCCGCCCGGCCGTGATTCGGCGTTCCTCCTCTGTGGAAAATGATTGTCTTGGTGTCAATTGCTAGGGTTTCGAAAGATCTGAGCCTATTCATCTCGTTCCTTAACAAGGTGGTTTTTTCGATTCATTTGTTATCTTTGATTAATTGCTGCTCTGTGAATTTGTGCAATTAATTTGTAATATATATTTGTTATATATATATTTTCTGGGATTTATACATATATTATATATATTGTTATATATATAAATATATATTCTGCTGTATTATAATATATTATATATTTGTTATATATATTATAATATATATAAAATATATACATTATATTTATATATATACCTACTGTCTATATATATTATATATTAGAAATATATATAAGTTATATATTTATATATATATAATATATATTACCGATTGGTTATTATCATTACTGTTGTTAACCTGGAATCGGCAATTTGTGTTTCAGATTTGTTCTGGACGTTGAATTCTTACCGGCTGCATTTTGTTTGAGTTTATCGGATTAATTATATTGGTTATAATTACAAGGTTCATTTAGTTGGCTTATCTATACTATATAATACTTATCCCCCCTTAATTTAATGTGGAAGGGAGATTTAATTGTAATTTTTAATTGTAAATATATGAAGAGACTATTTTAATTATAACTTTTAATGTAAATAAACTAATTTAAATACAAAAGTTATGATAAACATCACAATGCAATGCACCTTCTAATACACAAGGTGATTAAAATGAACTTTTAAATGATAGTATAAATTACAAGATGGTTAAATTTTAGCTATGAAATCTTAGATACAATCGGTGCATCGCACGGGTTGAATAAACCAAAAACAACCCCGGAGCAACATACGGGTTAGTAAAGTCTCATTTCATATAACTAATTACAGAGACTAAAATAAAAGGACAATAACAATAAAAAAACATATAAACTTCTCTAAAAGGAATTTAAATTCTGCCATCTGCTCATTCAACCGTCTGCCCCAACATTACGTACAAAACACGTGCACCTTCTAATACACAAGGTGATTAAAATGAACTTTTAAATGATAGTATAAATTACAAGATGGTTAAATTTTAGCTATGAAATCTTAGATACAATCGGTGCATCGCAAGGGTTGAATAAACCAAAAACAACCCCGGAGCAATATACGGTTAGTAAAGCCTCATTTCATATAACTAATTACATAGACTAAAATAAAAGGACAATAACAATAAAAAAACATATAAATTTCTAAGGCATTTAAATTCTGTCATCTGCTCATTCAACCGTCTGCCCCCAACATTACGTACAAAACACGTAGATATTTAACCAAAGACCGTGCATCGCACGGATTGGATAATGCCTCGTAATCCTTAAATCATATCCGTAAAATATAAATTGTAATCGATATTTCGTTTATCCGCTTGTATAATCGATCTTGTTTTTTAGCCGAATCATACGACCCGATACCCAACATTTATAAAATACATTTTTTAGTTAACAAAAAAAAATATACTTCAGCACTACTTAAAAAATATACTTCAGCACTACTTAAATTTTGGTCCCGCCCTAATGTAGCTGCGCCCCTGCCTACTTGTGGGTTGTCTCATAAACGCCTGCAACATGCTACGCATCATAGAAACATATACTGATATTTTCATCCAACAAAAGTAAAATATAATATGCTGATCAAACACTTAGTTCAGGTCATCAAATCCCCTCGCATTGTCCGGGTTCACCATGTTAGATGATGATCCTTTGAGGGCGGGCGATCGTGTCCACTGATTAATTTTGGAGAGCCCTCAGACTACGCCGGCCTCGTATTTAAACGAAGGGCGGGCGATCTTGGTCGAAAGGGACCTTGCATGGCCGAAGCAGCCGGTTCCATCGACTACTAGGACCATGACTTTATGATGTGCGGTGGAGGCGAACTCGTGCCTTAGTTCATCATGTTGGATGGTGAACTATCGATGGCGATTGTGTCCTCCGGGTTTTGGTGATGTAGCTTGATGATCGGCGATCGGGCTGGAAGACTGGTGATCGTCGCTCGGCTACCGATCGCGTTTTCCATAGGTTGATATCGGCGATCGGGCGGGAGATCGTCATTCGGGCTCCGATCGCGCTGCTCTTAGGTTCAGGAGAAACCTTTGCCTGGCCAGGAAGTCTGCGGCTTTAGCTCGGAAGATCGCGTAGGTCGCGGGTTGGTCCTTCGTGAGATGCCTGAACATCGGCGAAAGACCATGAAATCCTCCTAGGACCGCATAGAGGGCGACCTCATCGCTTACGGGTTCGCCGTTGAGGATGATCATGTCTACTCGGTCGATGTAGTCCGAGTCGGACTCTTCTTCTCCCTGCCTGATTTGCATCATGCGAAGGGGACCTTCTGGCCGAGCGACCCTGGTGGCGAAGTACGCTGTGAAGACGTTCGCCAGCTGGTTAAAAGAGCCAATGGACCGAGGTGGCAATGAGGTGTACCACCGGTAGGCGAGGTCGTCCAGCGTCATAGGGAACATTCGGCACCTGGTCGCGTCAGATGCCCCAGGTCATGTAGATGTTGAACTTGCTCAGGTGTATTTCGGGGTCCGATCTCCCCTCGTACAACGGTGTTTGCGGAGGAGCGATCTTGTGCTGCACGGGGGCGAGCTCGATGTGGACTTCGAGCGGCTCGCTCGGCTCGGCGATCGTCTTCTTAGCGCCTGCCCCGGATTCCAGGAGCACCTTCATGTCGTCGAGCTGACATTGCATCGCGGCCATCGCCGTGGCTCGGTCGCTTGCGGATCGGCTTTGGGAGCGGGAGCCGAGGCGATCGTGTACCGATCTCCGGACTCCGCTGCTGCCGACCTCGGCTATTTGGCGAGGGGGAGCCAGACGGCTGGGCTGCCTTCTGGGAGTCGGGTAGGCCGAGCTCCTGGTGACAGACTCAAATTCCGTCGTCTCGTAGCTGGGGCCGGACTGCCCCGGTCGCCAAGACGGGTCACTGCCCAGGCGATCGAAAACAGAGGTGCCCCGGCTCGCGAGCGCCTCTCCTTGCGGATGAGGGCCTCCTGGCGATCGCTCGGCCAGTAACGCCTTGAGCTTCTGCTTGGACTTCCGGCGGATGGCCGAGGGGGTGATAGCGGGAGGCGCGTCGAGAACACTCCGTCGCTCCTGTAGGACGGTCATGGCCTCGTCGATCTATTCCTTGGTCCGGAACTGATCGAGCGAGAGGTTTGGGCCGGACCTCAGGGGCGGAATCGAGCGTCTCGGACCGTGGCGTCTACCCTCCGCCATCGGCTGAGGTTCGGACTGAGACGGAACGAGGCATCTGGCGGGTTGACCGGCGGCTTTCTTCGACGCGGAGGCGGAAGACATGATTTCTGAAAGATTTCTTTGAAGCGCAGTGAGTGTCACTTCAAGTATATGCCCCGAGAACAGTGAGTGTTCTTCGGGATGGTAGGAATAAAAATTTGAGGGTTAGATACCCTTCCTCTAGCGCCAATTGTTGTTGCCCAAAATATTTATCCGAAGATTAAATACTGCTGGAATAGACGGACAACAAACAAAATTTGCGGGAGCACTTCCGAGAGAAGATAAATAACACAAGAATTGCCGGGTTTGTTAGGCCCGAGCTTGAATGCTCTCGCGAGATGTTATTAATACAAATATTCGTGGATACAAGTATTAATTTGAGAATCTAAGTACAATGAGTGTAAAAAGACTCTGTTAATCCAGCTCTTGAGCGAAGCTCGGTGTTCTTCGTCCCTGCCGATCGTCTTCTGGATGAAAGAGGCCGAGAGAAGTTACGGGCACTGGTAGTACCGGAATCATGGCAGCGTGACGATGATGTGCAAAACAAAACACAACAAGACCCAATAAACCGACAAGCCTAGGTATCCATAAACCTAGCTCTCCGATACCATTTTCTGTAACACCCCCAGGATATCCGAGGTATATTACAGCGCCGTGAATCCCTATATGGGACCCACCAGGTTGAAAGAGCATCATACTCATCGACTCACAGAAACAACAGAAAAATACCTCGTCATAAAGACGCCCAACAAAATAATCCACCCGGTTCAACCGGTCAAACATGACACCATAATCCATCACAAACATAATAAACAACAATACAATCCGACGAGTAAAAATTCTTAAGTACTCGAGTACTTCTATTAGTTTAAAGACCACAAAAGGTTACAAGGAGAAGCATACAGAGCTACTAATTTCAACCCATTACAATCCATTACACTAGATCCAGCTGGGCATCTTCAATTGAAGGTTTCTTCCTCCCTTTTCTTTTGAAGAAAAAAATATTTACAAAAATCGATTTGATTGCGAAAACATTAAAACTGTAGAACGATGGAGGAGAAGAAGACGCGATGTAATAAGATGAAATGAGTTATTTGATTTCAATTATAAGACCATCAAAATATTGTAAATTTGCTGTTTTTGTTTGAGGAGAAAGTAAAGACAGCAAATCAATTGTATTGATAACAATGAATAGAGAGGCATTTATATAGGCATTACAATGAGAGTCCTTCCATACATAAGATTCCTAGTTAAGGTAAGACATATAACAGGATCCTACTACTTATGGAAGAGTCTAGAACCTTCCATAACTCTATCCCCCTACAACCAGTATTAGGTAAGACACCAATAAGGGAAGGATTTCCCGGAACACTCCCCCTGTGTCGAACACTAATACTAACATGGTGCACAAGGTGTTGCCTCGGTAAAAAACCTTTCCAAGTCAAATAAACCCCGTGGGAAAAACAAAGACTTTGGTGAGGAAAAAGAGCGCAACGCACCAACTACAAATGTCAGAATCATGTGAAGTATACTCCCCCTGAGGTATACATGACAGCTCATTCCGTCGAGCTATCATTGGTTGAGCTCGGATAATCGACACATGCCGATGCTTCTCACATGTTTCTCAAATGTAGATTTCGGCAGAGACTCAGTGAACAAGTCTGCGATATTCTCATCGGAACTCACTTGTTTCACTTCGATATTCAGCAATTTCTGCTGCTGCTGATTATAAAAGAACTTCGGCACAATATGCTTGGTATTGTCACCCTTTATGAAACCTAACTTCATCTGCTCAATGCATGCCGCATTGTCCTCAAAGATGCAAGTAGGGGTTGGTGTAGTGGGATCTAATCCACACGTTCCTCGTATATGGTCTATGACTGACCGGAGCCAATGCACTCCCTTACGGATTCGTGCAATGCAATTATCTTTGCATGGTTCGAGGAAGTAGCAACCAGGGTATGCTTGGTAGATCGCCAAGATATTGCCGTATTCCCAATGGTGAACACATAACCAGTTTGGGAACGTCCTTTATGCGGGTCAGAGAGATAACCGGCATCAGCAAATCCAACTAATGTGTCGTTAGGATTCTCTGCATAAGGGGTAAGCTTGCTCGCATTAGCACTTCTGGTAGTCAAGCTACCATGCTTAGCTGCAATATCAGAGGAAGATCGACGGTCGGTATGCATCGTCTTAACCTCAATAGTTCCTTTCGGAATATCGCTCTCTCTTGCGTAGGGAAAGAACAATCCAAGGTCACTGGAGCCTTTCAAGTATCGTAAGATGTGTTTTACTCCATTCCAATGCCTTATTGTGGGAGCGGAGCTAAATCTCGCTAACATATTCACAGAGAATGCGATGTCTGGACGAGTACATTGAGCCACATACAACAACGCACCGATTGCACTAAGGTACGGTGTTTCTGCTCCAAGGACCTCTTCATCCTCCTCTTTGGGACGAAACGGATTCTTGTTCATTTCCAGACTTCGACCAATCATGGGGGTAGCAAGAGGATGTGCCTTGTCCATACTAAATCGCCTGAGCATTTTGTGGACATAGGCAGACTGATGAATGAGTATGCCATCATCTCGATGTTCTAGCTCTAAGCCCAAGCAGAATCGAGTCCTCCCCAGGTCTTTCATCTCGAATTCGGATTTAAGGTAGCGGGCCGTTTTATTGACCTCATCTATGGTACCGATAACATTCATGTCATCTACATAGACGGCTACAATCACGAATCCTGTATCTGTTCTTTTCACGAAGATGCATGGACAGATGTCACTGTTCTCATATCCCTTCCCAACTAAGTATTCACTTAAGCGGTTGTACCACATCCTTCTGGATTGTTTCAACCCATATAGTGAACGACGCAATTTCACAGCGTAAGCGCTCCGTGGTTTAGAGCTACTTGATTCGGGCAATGAAATCCATTCGGGGACTTTCATATAGATATCCGTATCTAGATCCCCATAAAGATACGCTGTAACCACATCCATAAGCTGCATGTTCAGTTTTTCGGACACTACTAAACTGACTAAGTAGCGGAAAGTGATGATGTCCATATCGGGAGAATACGTGTAATGCCCGAGATTTCTGTTATGTAATTGGAACTTGCGATATTGTAATGATTGTACTTTTGTCTAAGTATTATTCTCCGTATTTCATAATCCGATGTTGCCGGGCGTTTAATTTCATGGTTGTGATTTGTAAGGTTGAAATTCTGTGCATGTAGCGCACGCTACAGGCTAAGGGTAGCGTACGCTAACATGGTTTCATAGCGCACGCTACAGAATGTAATTAGCGCACGCTATGCGTGGTCAAATTGATTGGGACGTGCGGTAGGTGAGATCTGGCCGGGGGACCCCTGTCGGATTGTGTCGGATGTACCTGGACGGCTTTCGGGAAAAGCCGAGTCAACGCCTTAGCGCACGCTACAGGTCGATGCGTAGCGCACGCTAAGTGCCGAGTACAGTCTAGTCTAATGAGCCGTTAGCGCACGCTACGAGCAGGGCCTAGCGCGCGCTAATAGCCATTTATTATAAATAGGACATCATCCTATTCGAGATTTCAGTTTTTCTCCTCCCATAACCCGAACTCTTACACTTAGATCATAATTCCCTTCGTCCTAAACACTTCATATCAACCTCCTAGCTCGAGATTGAAGATCGTTTATCATTGGAGATTGGTGTTCAAGCCTTCGGTGTTGGACCGCTTCATTTTCCTCCGTATTCTTCACTACCTTGAGGTAGGTGATTCTTCACTGATGTTAGTAATGTCCTAAGGAAGTTTAAATCATGTTTTGATAACAAGTAATTCGTTTATAATCGGTCATCACATGTTAGAAGGATACTTTTGACGTATCGGCATTATATATCGTATGAACCTTTGAACCATCTTATTATAGGACTCCTAAGCATGTTCAAATCAAGTATTGATCAATAATCGGATATCTACCCAGTTGATACGTTTTACACGATGGAATTATGTGTTTTGGAACATAGAACAAATGGAACTTAGGTTATTTCTTGGAGATCGTAGAAAGGATATGATGTTGAGTTGATTATCCGTATATTTGTACCTCATGATAATGGAATCTTCCACAAACCTTGTTAGCATGTTTTGCCCGAAGATGACTTGTATTATCACGGTAGAATTCATGAGTTTTTCCACCCTTCAACCCAGTTTTCGGTTCGCGGTATTCTGCCATGCAGTAGTAGCGCACGCTAACACGTGTAAGTTAACGTGCGCTATCGGGGTCAGTTAACGCCCGAAACGTACGTAGCGTACGTTATGAGACCAGCCGAGTTAGACTGCCAGACCGTGGCTAGCGCACGCTAGTCTTATACGATAGCGTACGCTAACAGTCCGTCTTAGCGCACGTTACGTAGAGTACGTAGCGCGCGCTAAGCAGTCCAGGCAGATTGGTTATTTTTGATCTTTTCGACCGTAGACCGAATTGTTAGGCCATCGTTCGACTTAAGATGATTTGTATATCGTTCCTTTTGTTAAGGTTCGAGCTTGTTACGTTGATCGAAGGAGGCGGCCTTCGAGTGTGTCGAGATCTTTGAAGTGTTTTGCCCTTGCCATTTTCGAGGCAAGTATCATATGTCGAGTTCGATTTATCATGCTTGTGGTTTTATTCATATTGTTGAATATGATATGTATTTCTGAGAATATTCGTGATATTCGTTGTTATATTGATGAACATATTGAAATGCATATGTGTATGCATAATTGTTTGATTATGGTATAAATGATCCGAGGGGGGTCATGAGGATCTATGCTGAGGGCGCTGGATCGAATGTCCACCATGCGTTGGTCCGACGGGATCATCATGGGGATCTATGCTGAGGGCGCTGGATCGCTGGGAGTTTTCCACCATGCATTGGTCCGACGGATCATCATGGGGATCTATGCCGAGGGCGCTGGATCGCCGGATTACCATGTATTGTGTTGATGGAATCGTGAGGATTCGCATCGTTGATTCCGTGGCGGAAGTCCGGTTTGCATGTTTTATGATGTATTGATGATTTATTGTATGATGATACTTGTACTAGCATTGTTTTGCTAACCCCTTCGGGGGTGGACATTGTTTTGATGTTCGGGTAGCCGAGGAGCGGGGAGGCACGATGCAAGACAGGACGATGAGATGGCTCGGTGATGTGATTGATGTTATTGTTGTCGAGAGTTGTTTTCTTGTTTCGTTCAAGACTGAGTACGTCCTGTTTTAATAATGTCCTTTCGATATGGTTGTATAAAATAACTATTTGATCGGTTGAATCAAATCAGTATTTGAACTTGATTGTTCGATTGTATTGTTTTTACACTTCTTTTAAAATTAGCCTTGTAAATCCTTATCTAAAGGGTTTACGGCGTAATTATTCCGAATATCTCGGGTGTTACGAGAATATGGTATCGGAGCTAAGATTTATGGATATCTTGGCGGTCGGGTTAGTTGGTCTGCTTTTAATTATTGGTCGTCAGAACATCATCAGCCGAGCCAAAGATCGCCAATCGACCGTGGTTGTAAGTTTCCTAATCTCGAATACTACTGTTCTATTTAATTCATGTCTTGTAAACATTGATGGATGTACTTTGAGAAAGTTTGTCCTGGATAATGAGTATTTATGTTTACAGTATGTTGAGAGGAGGTCGTGGACGCGGACGCGGTCGTGGACGCGGACGTGGTAATGCGAGGCAAGAAGAGTCGGTATCTACTCCAGATATGGCCGCTAGTCAAACGGATTCACATTCCGAGGGACAGCAGGGATCGGCAAATAATAATGCAGATCCTAACGTGCCGGGAGTGCTTCAGCAGGTGGTTGCCCAGATAAACCAGTTTGCTCAAGTTGTGGATCGCATGCAGACGGCGATGGGACAGCAGAATAACGTGGATAATCGGGGAGATAAATGGCTTACCGAGGTGGTCAAATTGCATCCTCCGAAATTTGACGGTTCCACTGAGACGCTTTCGTGGGATCATTGGTTGAAGGAATTGGAAAAGATTTTTATGGGATTAACTCCCCAACGATAGGAAGGTTCCGGCCGCCAAGATTTTTGACCGGGAGGCTTTCGATCGTGGGAGGCCATTCGACCAGAGGAGCACAATGTTGATCGGACGGAATTCAAAGTGATGATGGAGGCACAATATTGTCCTCGCCCGATTAAAGAGGCCCGAGTTCGGGAGTTTTTCTCACCGCAAAATTCGGAAGCATCCGTGACGGAAGTGATTAAGACTTTTAATCACCGGTGACTTATGTGCGTCACTGTCAGACCGAGGCGGAAAGGATTTTCCATTTTGACATGCGAATGAAGCGGAAATTCAAAGAATATATGTCCGGATTTGATTGTACCACCTTGAGGCAAGATCGTGACAAGGCGTTGGCCTACGATATGAAGGAAGCAGCAGAGAGAAATCGGCGGAAGCAAAGAAAGAAGGTGTCCGCAACTTCACGAGAATAAGAATAGCGGGCCCCGCAGGGGTCGGTCCTCTTTTCACTCATCCAGAGACCTCCGCATCCTAGTCGAGGAGGAAAGAAGTTCGGCAAGACCGATCAAGCTTCGACGCAGGAAGAAGTGTTACAACCGTGGCAAGGCGGGACATGTTCGACGTGATTGTTTCGCGCTTGTGACTGTTTCGTGTGGGACGGGAAGGACATCGCGCAACATTTTGTGGAAATGCGACCCGATCTTTGGTACTCGTACTCCGGCTCGATCCCGAAAGAGACGAGTGTGAACCAGACGCGGCATAGTGGATTTCGAGCAGCGGCCGGGAAGCGAGAGGCATCCATCTTGGGTCCGCTCCTCCACGCGTATGCGAGATGAGGAAATCGATGATCGAGAACACGGTGTTGCATCAGTACGATTCGAGATCCTTTTGCAACCGATTAGTGTCTTGTTCGATTCGGGAGCTACGCATTCTTTTATATCTTTGAACCGTGTTAATCGTTTGAACATCTCGTGCTTGTATAATTGTGAACCTTATGTTGTGGGATTACCGAGCGGAGAGAAAATTGTGGGAACCTTAGAAGCTAAGGATTTCCCAGTATCTATAGAAGGAAGAGATTGGCCATCGAATCTTATTGTGGTTGACATCTGCGGTGACGATTTAATTCTCGGAGAGGATTGGCTCAACCGTTATGGAGTCTTTGAATTACCGAGAGAGAGTTATTTCCATCATTGCGATGACGGATCGAACACTTATTCCGAGGATGGAGACCGAAGCTCGGGAAAATTGATCAAAGCAATGAAAGCCGTGAAATTATCAAGGATGTCACGGACTTTGGTGCTATGCCATGAAGAAAGAGGAAGGAGTAGAGCTCTCGTCCATTTCAGTTGTGAATGAGTTCTCAGATGTATTTCCTGACGAACTACCTGGGTTACCTCCGCAGAGAGGAGTGGAATTCACTATCGAACTAGAGCCTGGAGCAGCTCCTATTTCCAGAGCCCCATACCGCATGGCGCCAACCGAGATGTATGAACTCAAGAAACAACTGGAGGAATTGTTGCAGAAGGGTTATATTCAACCGAGCGTTTCTCCTTGGGAGCGCCGTTCTCTTTGTCCTAAGAAAGACGGATCCCTCCGACTGTGTATTGATTACAGGGAACTCAATAAGATGACAATCAAGAATAAGTATCCTATACCTCGGATCGACGACTTGTTTGATCAACTGCAGGGGGCAAGGGTATTCTCGAAGATAGACTTGCGATCGGGATACCACCAGTTGAGAATTAAGGAATCGGATATACCGAAATCTGCTTTAGATCCGATGCAGGCATTATGAATTCGTAGTGATGCCGTTTGGACTTACCAATGCTCCTGCAGTATTCATGCAATTAATGAATCGGGTATTCTTGGAGTACTTGGATAAATTTGTGGTCGTTTTCATTGACGACATCTTGATATATTCGAGGGACGCAGAGGAACATGCTGAACATTTACGTGTGGTTTTGAGCATCTTGAGAAAGGAACAGCTGTACGCTAAGCTTTCTAAATGTGAGTTCTGGCTTAAGGAAGTAACTTTCCTTGGGCATGTGATATCAGCCGACGGAGTTCAGGTGGACCCGAAGAAAGTCGAAGCAATCTTGGAATGGGAAGTTCCTAGCAACGTGAAAGAAGTCCGAAGCTTCTTAGGACTTGCTGGATATTATCGCCGCTTTGTAGAGGGATTCTCCAAAATTGCTCGTCCGCTCACTCAGCTGTTGCAGAAAACTCAAAAGTTCACGTGGAATGAGAAGTGCCAGGCTGGTTTTGACGAACTTAAGAGGAGACTAACGACAGCACCTATATTAGCACTGCCAGAGGGAACTGATGGATTCATGGTATACAGCGACGCTTCGAATCAGGGTTTGGGTTGTGTGTTGATGCAGAGGGATAAAGTGATTGCTTATGCTTCTCGGCAATTGAAACTGTACGAAGTTAATTATCCTACTCATGATCTGGAGCTAGCTGCTGTGGTCTTTGCCTTGAAAATCTGGCGGCATTATCTGTACGGCACTCATTGTCAGATCTTTACAGATCATAAGAGCCTCAAATACATTTTCAGTCAGAAAGAATTAAACATGAGGCAGAGAAGGTGGCTAGAATTGATCAAGGATTACGACTTGGAGATTCTCTATCATCCGGGGAAAGCAAATGTAGTAGCCGATGCTTTGAGCCGTAAACCTGTTTCCCTTCGAGTGTTGGAAGCACTTACGTCCCAACCCAAGATTCAACGAACCGATCCGCGAGGATTGAAGTATGGGCACCGGAATCCAAGGGCAACTTTATGTGATGGAACCGACTTCATCACCGGTCGAGGAGATCAAGTCTAAACAATTGAACAATTCTTTAATCCTTCGATTATGCGGAAGTAAAGAAAGGAAAAGCCCTGTGATTCGTGATACAAGATGATGGAGTTCGAGATTTGAGTCGACTTTGTGTTCCCGATGATGATGATTTGAGAAGGACTATTACGAAGGAAGCTCACACGCGCCTATTCTATTCACCGGCGTGATAAGATGTATAAAGATTTAAAGCAAAACTTGGTGGGGAATATGAAGAAGGACGTAGCAGAGTACGTTTGAAGTGTTTGACTGTCGGCAGGTTAAGATTGAACATCAACGACCTGCTGGAATGTTAAAGCCGCTCCCGATCCCCGAATGGAAGTGGAAGGATATCTCGATGGATTTCATCACTAGTATGCCAAGGACTAGAACGGGAATGAACATGATTTGGGTTGTAGTTGATCGACTAACCAAGTCGGCTCATTTCCGGGAATTAAAGATACATGGGGACCGAGAGATTGGCACGAATATTTATTGCGGAGATAGTCGATTGCGGGACACCGAAGACCATTATTTCGGATCGAGATGGCCGTTTCGTGTCACATTTACGGAGAGCAATTCACGGGGCTTTGGGATCGAGCTCAACTTTAGCACACTTATCATCCCCAACGGACGGTCATCAAAGGACTATTCAGACAGTAGAGGACATGCTTAGAGCTTGTGCATTAGATTGGTCGGCTGATTGGGAAATTCACTTGCCCTTGATCGAGTTCACTTATAATAACAGTTGGCATGCTTCTATTAATATGGCACCATTTGAAGCTTTGTACGGGAGAAGATGCCGGTCACCCCTGTGCTGGGATGATTCTTCGGATTTGATCGGGACGGAACCGGAATTGATTATTCAGACTCAAGAGAAGATAGCCTTGATTCGAGAAAGACTGCTGACTGCCCAGAGTCGACAGAAGTCTTATGCCGATGTACGTCATCGCCCTCTAGAGTTCGACGCTGGAGACCACGTACTATTGAAGGTGTCTCCTACACGATGGATTTTCCGTTTTGGGAGAAGAGGCAAACTTAGTCCGAGATATATCGGACCCTTTGAGATCCTCGAGAGAGTGGGAGATTTAGCATACAGGTTGGCCTTACCGCCATCGCTGGGTCACGTTCACAATGTGTTTCACGTATCCCAACTACGGAAGTATGTACCGGACCCCAGTCACGTCATTGATTTCGACGAGATCGAGATAGCTAATGATGGCACCTTCGAAGAGAGACCAATCAAGATACTTGAGAGCCGGATCAAACAATTGAGGAATAAACCAATACACTTGGTTAAAGTACAATGGTCACGACATGGAGTCGAAGAGGCCACTTGGGAAACGGAGGACGGTATGAAGGCTAAATATCCGGAGTTGTTTTCATCATAAGTTTCGGGACGAAACTTCTTTTTAGGGAGGAAGGATGTAATGCCCGAGATTTCTGTTATGTAATTGGAACTTGCGATATTGTAATGATTGTACTTTTGTCTAAGTATTATTCTCCGTATTTCATAATCCGATGTTGCCGGGCGTTTAATTTCATGGTTGTGATTTGTAAGGTTGAAATTCTGTGCATGTAGCGCACGCTACAGGCTAAGGGTAGCGTACGCTAACATGGTTTCATAGCGCACGCTACAGAATGTAATTAGCGCACGCTATGCGTGGTCAAATTGATTGGGACGTGCGGTAGGTGAGATCGGCGGGGACCTGCCGGATTGTGTCGGATGTACAGGACGGCTTCGGGAAAAGCCGAGTCAACGCCTTAGCGCACGCTACAGTCGATGCGTAGCGCACGCTAAGTGCCGAGTCTGATCCTAGTCGATGAGCCGTTAGCGCACGCTACGAGCAGGGCCTAGCGCGCGCTAATAGCCATTTATTATAAATAGGACATCATCCTATTCGAGATTTGATTTTCTCCTCCCATAACCCGAACTCTTACACTTAGATCATAATTCCCTTCGTCCTAAACACTTCATATCAACCTCCTAGCTCGAGATTGAAGATCGTTTATCATTGGAGATTGGTGTTCAAGCCTTCGGTGTTGGACCGCTTCATTTTCCTCCGTATTCTTCACTACCTTGAGGTAGGTGATTCTTCACTGATGTTAGTAATGTCCTAAGGAAGTTTAAATCATGTTTTGATAACAAGTAATTCGTTTATAATCGGTCATCACATGTTAGAAGGATACTTTTGACGTATCGGCATTATATATCGTATGAACCTTTGAACCATCTTATTATAGGACTCCTAAGCATGTTCAAATCAAGTATTGATCAATAATCGGATATCTACCCAGTTGATACGTTTTACACGATGGAATTATGTGTTTTGGAACATAGAACAAATGGAACTTAGGTTATTTCTTGGAGATCGTAGAAAGGATATGATGTTGAGTTGATTATCCGTATATTTGTACCTCATGATAATGGAATCTTCCACAAACCTTGTTAGCATGTTTTGCCCGAAGATGACTTGTATTATCACGGTAGAATTCATGAGTTTTTACACCCTTCAACCCAGTTTTCGGTTCGCGATATTCTGCCATGCAGTAGTAGCGCACGCTAACACGTGTAAGTTAACGTGCGCTATCGGGGTCAGTTAACGCCCGAAACGTACGTAGCGTACGTTATGAGACCAGCCGAGTTAGACTGCCAGACCGTGGCTAGCGCACGCTAGTCTTATACGATAGCGTACGCTAACAGTCCGTCTTAGCGCACGTTACGTAGAGTACGTAGCGCGCGCTAAGCAGTCTAGGCAGATTGGTTATTTTTGATCTTTTCGACCGTAGACCGAATTGTTAGGCCATCGTTCGACTTAAGATGATTTGTATATCGTTCCTTTTGTTAAGGTTCGAGCTTGTTACGTTGATCGAAGGAGGCGGCCTTCGAGTGTGTCGAGATCTTTGAAGTGTTTTGCCCTTGCCATTTTCGAGGCAAGTATCATATGTCGAGTTCGATTTATCATGCTTGTGGTTTTATTCATATTGTTGAGTATGATATGTATTTCTGAGAATATTCGTGATATTCGTTGTTATATTGATGAACATATTGAAATGCATATGTGTATGCATAATTGTTTGATTATGGTATAAATGATCCGAGGGGGGTCATGAGGATCTATGCTGAGGGCGCTGGATCGAATGTCCACCATGCGTTGGTCCGACGGGATCATCATGGGGATCTATGCTGAGGGCGCTGGATCGCTGGGATGTTTTCCACCATGCGTTGGTCCGACGGGATCATCATGGGGATCTATCTTGAGGGTCTTGGATCTTGGATTACCATGTATTGTGTTGATGGAATCGTGAGGATTCGCATCGTTGGATTCCGGTGGCGGAAGTCCGGTTTGCATGTTTTATGATGTATTGATGATTTATTGTATGATGATACTTGTACTAGCATTGTTTTGCTAACCCCTTCGGGGGTGGACATTGTTTTGATGTTCAGGTAGCCGAGGAGCGGGGAGGCACATGCAAGACGGCAGACGATGAGATGGCTCAGTGATGTGATTGATGTTATTGTTGTCGAGAGTTGTTTTCTTGTTTCGTTCAGTACTCGAGTACGTCTGTTTTAATAATGTCCTTTCGATATGGTTGTATAAAATAACTATTTAATCGGTTGAATCAAATCTGTATTTGAACTTCAGTTGTTCGATTGTATTGTTTTTACACTTCTTTTAAAATTAGCCTTGTAAATCCTTATCTAAAGGGTTTACGGCGCTGTAATTATTCCGAATATCTCGGGGTGTTACAATACGTCTCCTCGTAGTCAATGCCAGGGTGCTGCGAGAAGCCTTGGGCAACTAGTCTCGCTTTGTAATGCATGACCTCATCCTTATCATTGCGTTTACGAACAAAGACCCACTTATGTCCAACTAGCTTAACGCCCACGGGTATTGGCTCGATACGGCCAAATACCTCACGTTTAGCCATTGAGTCTAGTTCAGCCTGCATTGCATCTTTCCATTTTGGCCAATCGGCTCGTTGTTGACACTCAGCAACCGAGCGCGGCTCAGCGTCATCGTCTTCAATAATTTCTTGAGCGACGGAGTAGGCAAAATCATCATCGACTAGCGTGGACGACCTATCCAATAGTACGTATTCACTCGTACATTGCATCGAGATTTCTTTATTCTCTGACATCAACAAAGTTTCCGACGCGTCCGTCGATTGTTCCCTTGTTGATTCGAGGACATATCCCTAGTCAGAGATAATCTCGTGTGACGGAGTCACTGTGTTGATGACGAGAGGATTTTGTGCCTCCGTTCCTCTTCTCTTTCGAGGTTCGGTATCCTTTCTACCCACTGGCCTCCCCCTCTTTCGAGCAGGGATAAGAGCAGCCGAAGCAGCCGTCCCACCACTAAGGTTGACGCCGGGGGCATCATTCCTTTGGGCGGCTGAACCTTGCCCTATAACTGGGACTTCTAACCTTGCATGAACATTCACAGCGGGAATGGTAGATCTTGTCACTTTCGCAGTATCAGTAAAGCTGTCGGGCATCGAATCCGCAGCTTTCTGAAGACTGAGAATACGTTGCACTTCTAGCTCGGATTGAGCTGTGCGGGGATCTTGATGAGGCAAGAAGGGAGCACACCAGACAATTTCTTGGCGTTCAACTGGAATCGTTCGATTCCTCTCTCCCCTAACGACGGGAAGTTTGTCTCATCAAAGTGACAGTCTGCAAATCTTGCAGTAAACAGATCTCCTGTCAAAGGTTCCAAATAGCGGACAATTTTAGGCGATTCATAGCTAACATATATACCTAATCGTCTTTGTGGATCCATTTTAGTACGCTGTGGAGGCATAATTAGCACATAGACTGCACAACCAAAAATGCGTAAGTGTGAAATATCAGGCTCATATCTAGTTACCAACTGGTACGCACTAAACGGTTGATTGGCAGTGGGTCGAAAGCGAATAAGTATAGCCGCATGCAAAATTTCATAACCCCAGGCAGAAATCGGCAAGTTGGTGTGCAATACCAATGCTCGGGCGATAAGCTGTAACCGCTTAATCATAGCCTCGGCAAGGCCATTCTGTGAATGAACATGGGGGACGGGATGTTCAACTTCAATCCCAATCGACATGCAATAGTCGTCAAAAGACTTTGACGTAAACTCACCAGCATTGTCCAATCTTAATGACGAGATTGGGAAGTCGGGGTGGTTAGCCCGTAACTTGATGATTTGTGCTAGGAGTTTAGCAAATGCAGCGTTTCTCGTGGATAGCAGAGCGACGTGTGACCATCGCATTGATGCATCAACCACAACCATAAAGTATCTGAATGGTCCGCACTCTGGCTGAATAGGTCCACAAATGTCCCCTTGAATTCTTTGTAAGAAGCGAATGTTTTGTGTTGAGTCTTTAGCAAAGGACGGAGAGGGTATCAACTTTGCTAGTGAACAGGCTTTACAAAATGATTTATGGGCATTAGAAATTGCCATGGAAGCCTCGGGATTTACGAGAGATGCATCGCCAACCTTATCAGGGCGTGCGATCTTTAATCCCGGTGATACGGTATCAAACTCACTCACATCAATGCCGATATCGAGTGGTGCTTCCAATCGTTTTCTGGACTTGAAAAACGGATGACCATGTGAGTTTTTCAAAATGCGAATCATCATGTCGCGTCCAGGGTGACCGAGTCGGTCATGCCATAGTTGGTATGCTTCGGAATCACACAGTTCGTGACTCACAGCATAGGATTCAATAACCCTTATTGTAGTCTGGTATAAACCACTACTTAGACTCATAAGTTTCTCGAGAACGCGGCGTCTTCCGCATTCTGCCAGAGTAACACAAAAAAAACCTGTCCTATTCTCACAATGTGTATCAAGGTAATAACCGTTGGCACGGATGTCCCTAAAACTTAGCAAGGTTCGGTTTGCTCTTGGGGCATAGAGAGCATTTGTGACATTAATATGCATACCATTAGGTAGCAAGAAATGAGCAGGTCACCTTCCTTGTATTACTTGGGAGGAACCAATCATTGTTGTCACTGAGGATATATATGGCACAATATCCTTGAATAATTGCCTATTCCGAAGAATAGTGTGGGTTGTTCCACTATCAGCAAGGCACTCAATTTCGCCACGAGACATCTACAATAAGATATGAAACTCGATTAGTCTTATGATTAAATACATAGCGAAAACTCATTAACTTCGAGTTTGGGGAAATTCGACCAAGTTGGTTAGGATCAAAGTTAGCACAATCGCTGGAAATAATTTCCGCGCAGCTTGACCTTTGTTCACTAAAACATCAATAACTTCTTCGTTAAGAAGTCTATGTACGAACGGTCAGTTTTTCTGGAAACTATACTTCCGTATCTTTCTGTCCATAGGTCGTGCACTTTCTGGATCATTAAACTCAGATCTCAGTACTCGTTTCAAGTTGCTATTTTGGTATTTCCCTATTGTTGAGTGATAAAGAAAGGTTGAAGCCTTTTTCAAAGGCATTATTTTTTATACAATACTATGGCAATATGGCCATAGGAGCGTTTAAATACTTCAAAACGCATTTTTTTGTTCTATTTATGTCTCGACTAATGATCCTTTCGGTAACTCCAACTTGGTAGACTTGCAGAGAAAGTAGGAATGCTCTGACTAGAATGCATTTAAAAACCACTGATTCCGTTTGAACTTTCAAAGCATAAACAAATACCAAGGAGGATGCGCCTAGTCTTGATCAAAAGTTTTGATGAAATCCACCAATGTATCAAATTTAACCAAGCAATTCATTTACTGAGCAATTGTTTTATGATAAACCAAACATGCTTTCGAAAGGAAAATAAAATTCGTTTTTGCACAATCACAGCAATTAAAAGAATTTTATTCATCATGGGCAACTTTATTACATTCATGAAAATCCAAAGTAGTTCTCGGAAACTAGAAACAAGACAAAACATAACCAAAGCGTAAAACTAGTTAAAATACAATGATCTAGTCAAAGTCGGCAACATCCATATGTTGGTCTTTGTCCGCAATGGTGAGAGGAGGGATCTCAGTCTGGATCTCAGTATGGTTCACCTCCGTATTCTCATTATCTTCTTCCATGTAATTTAACTCTTGAGTCAAATATTGTTTATAGTGCTTGTAGTAAGCTTGGATGTTCTTTGGCGCTTTGCAATTGCGGTAAGTATGCTTCTTCGATCCGCAAGTATAGCAATTACGTTCTTCCTTTGGGGTGGTTCCATTCCCGGCGGCAGGAGACGGTCCACGTGGTTGGGTTCCACTGGGTCCCGTGGCTGAGCCACCTTGCCTCTTCCACACATTGGAACGACGACCTCGTCTTTTCCCTCGCTTTCTCGAGTCATGCACCCGTGGTGCTTGCAAAAACTGAGTAGTGTTGCCTTTTCTATTTTGTCGTGGTGCTTTCCTGTGGGTAGCCTGATTCACTTCCGGAATCGGCTTCGTACCAGCTGGGCGCGCATTCCTATTGAGAATAATCTCATGGTGCCTTTCTTTTTTCGCGAGGTGGGAGATAAGGTCACTAAAGTTTTTAATTCTCCCTTCCTCATAGGCAACGCGCAGCTGATGAGCAATCACACTTGCTCCCACGAAAAACGTGTTAAGAGTCTTCTCGATCAAATCTTGATCAGACTTCTTGACACCACAAAAACCAAGATTAGCGTGAAGATCGAGGATGGCTTGATTATAGGCCTCCACATTCGCATAATCCAAAAATCAGATTTGCTCCCACTGAAGTTGCAATTCGGGGAAGCGTTGATCATGCACATTATTAAATCGTTGTTCGAGTGTATCCCATAGTTCTTTCGGGGTATGCAAATTCATATAACACTTTTTCAACAACGGATGTATATGTCTACGCAAGTACATTAGTGCATTAGCCTTGGTTTCCTCGCTCGGTATCAAGCGAACGTCTGAGACCCACCTCTGGTACTCCTTACCAGCATGGTCAAGGATGTCGAACTCCGGATGAACATTGGAGCTTTGTGCCATCTACAAGATATAAACAAGAGGAAGTTAGTCTTGTTGGATTTTCAGTGACAATGTAAACGGTCACAATCAATGCTTTTAAAAGCTTGTAACATAACTGTTACTCGATTTACTTCCCTTAATTGTTGTTTAGTAAAGTCGACAAGAAACGGCGATATCAGATCGCACCCAGATACGTGGTGTATGCAACAACCACAAGTATCGACTTTTCAACAATTCTGTGACTCCCCCAGGACCGTCACACAGTTTTCTTCGACACGCAGAGATACCGACTTCTTTCGCGGTCTCATCCACCGCAAAGTAGCATGGGAGATAAAGAACCCAAAGACCCGTGTCCCCAAAAGAAAAATTTCCAAAAGGAGAGAATTGAAATAGGGACAAGTCAGATAATTACCTCGATTATAAAATTAGGCACGTGCTGAATTTGTGGTGTGCTTCGATCTACCGGTTAGTACTCGATGTGACGACGTGAAACCGGAGGTGCAATTTTGGCGGCTTCCGAAGATAAGTTGATGTTCGGGTTTTGGTCCGAGAGTCAGAACTGGGTCGGACTTGGCTGGCCGAGGCGGCCGTGATCGAGCGCGCGGTTGGTTGACGGCGGCGGCGGCCCGGCGATGATGTTTTGGCTGGACTCGATCGGCGGCGGATTTCCGACTGGAGCTGGATCGACGACGACTTTCCGGCTGGAGCGGTGGTCCCGTGATGTGGCTGGCGGCGGAGTGGCAGAGGCGCGGGTGCTCAGCAGCGGCGGCCAGGTGGCATTGGCACTGTGTGGCAGGCGGCTGGGCGGTTAAGCGGCGGTGCTATGGCGGCCCAGCGTGCTGGCAATGGCTGGCGGCAGGCGGTGAGCTTGGGCGGCAGCGGCAAGCAGACGGGCGGCCAGACGATCAGCGGTAGCGTCAAGCGGGGCGGCGGAGGGCTGGCCGATTTTTTTTTCTTTCGTTCGAGCTACGTGCTGATAACGTGTTTGAGGAGAAAGTAAAGACAGCAAATCAATTGTATTGATAACAATGAATAGAGGGGCCTTTATATAGGCATTACAATGAGAGTCCTTCCATACATAGGATTCCTAGTTAAGGTAAGACATCTAACAGAATCCTACTACTTATGGAAGAGTCTAGAACCTTCCATAACTCTATCCCCCTACAACCAGTATTAGGTAAGACATCAATAAGGGAAGGATTTCCCGGAACAGTTTTGACTTTTTTGGGTCAACCCAAGTACACATTTGACCATTAATAATGTCTATTATATATGAATAAATGTTATAAAAAATAATATTTAGAAAATATATATTAAGACAAATCAAATAGTATTTACATGACTATAATTTTTTTATATATTGATTGCAATTTATGATCAAAATTCATAAATTTTGAAGAATAAAAATCAAAACAAACAAATTTATTGTGTACTGATCGTGTACAACATAGGACAAGCTTTAAAAAGTGTCGGCATATGGGTGTCATGAATTGTCAATTTTCATATACTTAAATGTAAAAAGGTGTCAAAAATGATCCAACCCGTCGGGTCGACCCGCCGACCTGCACCGGTGACGACCTGCAGACCCGACCAGTGACCGTCGGACCGTCGGCCGGACCCGTGGTATACACAGGTGGGGTCCGGGTCTAGGTTTTGCCTACCCGACGGAAAAGTAAAAAAAAAAAATTGAAAAGTGGTCGTTAGACCCGGCGGGTCGGACCCGGCAGGTCTAACGGCTAGTGCAGATTTTAAAAAAAAAAAAATCCTACCTATAAATACCTCACTACTCAACACATTTTTTTTCACACCTTCAATATTATCTATCTCTCAAACTCTCATTGCTAATTGCTATACTACTTAATCTCTCTCTTTTTTCCGCATTTAATCATTATGTCGAGTTCTGACAAGGGAAAGGGTATTGCTACATCTCCCAAAAAATCCAAAATGTCCAAGTTCGAGCGAATGGGTCTTTGGGGCAAATCGAAGAAACCATCTGGAATAATTATTCGGGAGCCCCAAAACCAAACTCCACCCTGTTTTGAAAATGAAAGTCAAGAAGCTGAATATGATGCTATACATGAAAGCATCTATTACGGTAGTACAACAACTACCAGTGAAGAAGAAGTTGATCTCCGGGGATTTCGACGTGTCCCGAATCGTCAACAACTGTAAAACATTGACGAAGAAATGAACCATGAAATCGATGAAGCTATGTTAAATCAAACATATGCAACATTCGAGCGCACTCTTCATGGCGTACCAACTCCGACGCAAAAATCAAAGTCGGAGCGTCCTGCGGCAAGCCAAGCTGAAGAATAACCTCCTTATGTTGAAGAATTATCGTCCGAGGAGGAAGAAAATGTGAAAGGTGTTGGAACATTTTGTTCCATACATAAATTAAAAGTGTTTTGATGATTAATGTTGATAAGCAAAACAAAACAACAAAGAGACGAAGCAAAGCATCGAAGGAATCGAAGTACAAAAAGCTGGAAAATCTCAAAGCTAACGTACGTAACAAGGGTATGTTAACGTACGTAATATGGGCAACCTAACGTACGTAACGAAGGTTGTATAACGTACGTAAAGGAGTTCAAACAAGTGAACGTTGGAGGAGTCAAAGTCAGCAAAGCATACAACGGATATATGACGTCAGCAGTGACGTAATGTTAACGTACGTAACGATGTCATTACTAACGTACGTAACCAAAGAAACGAAAACTCACTGGACTGAAACTGGACTAGGCTAACGTACGTAACCTGGGGAGGTTAACGTACGTAATGAAGCTTACGTACGTAATATGTATGTGATAGCGTACGTAATGCAGTGTGCAGCAGCTAACGGCTAGTTTGAAGATGGAGCCTATAAATACCATCCCTATGGTATTGTTATGAGTACAACAACCTTGAGCAAATTGTCTATTCTTGTGATATTATTACACACATTCTTGTTGTTGATATTGAGCTTAATTGTAAGTGTTTGAGTGAGAATTCACGAAAACATACACGAGTGGTAAAAGAAAAGATACGATTGGATTCGGTGTTATTAGGATCAAGGATCCGGCATTGTTAGAATCGCAATCGCTATCTTCGTGAGGTTTATCTAGTACCTATAGAAAGCTAGAGCGGTTGATTCCTTGTCCGATAGAAAAGGAAAACGATTTAACTTGGACCGACGCAAAGACAAGTACGAGTGGTTTATCACGGACCAATAGAAGACGTGATTGTAACGGTTATACCTCGACCGATAGAAGAGAGGCGTAGAGGTTTTTATCTTGATCCTATAGAAAAAGATACCGAGAGAGGACGTAGGCTCAATTATAGCCGAACCTCTATATATCCTCGTGTCCTTTATTTTCCGCAATTTTTATTTACGCTTCCGTAAACGGCGCAATATCCGACCCCGTACCCAACAAAAGGCAGAGGAAGCAAGAAAACTAAAGCAAGAAACAAGAACTAGGACTACAAATACATTTAACATTGAATTCGACAGAACTCCCACTAACCCATTTCAACAACAACTCTATAATATAGCAAGAAATAGGGGTGGTAGTAACGTCAGTCAAAGAAATGACCTTAGTAGATATTATGCAACTAGTTTTGTGCCGGACAATGCAGGTACATTTGATCTGTTGGATTGGTGGAAGAGAAGGGGAACCGAATTTCCCATACTTTCCATTATGGCACAAGAAATTCTTGCAGTGCCCGCATCCACAGTCCCCGTTGAGAGTGCTTTTAGTGAAGGAGGCTATATGTTGGACGAGCGGAGATCCCGAATGACGCCAAAAAATCTCGAGGCTCAAATGATACTTAAAGTCGCAACAAAAGCTGAGTTACGAGATCAAGAAAATAAGTGGGATGACCTATTAGCGGACCAAAATGCCTATCAAGAAGGCACTACTGAAGAAGAGTCTAGTCAAATGAGTCAAACTGATGATCAAGACGACGACGACATCGACTTCGACTAAAGGTAAGTCAGGTAAGTAAAGAACTACGTAGGGCTTTGATTCCTCACGAGGATACGTAGGTAATTTAATTTTAAGTGAAAACTTAAAATTAAATACAAGCCCATTTTTTTTAACTCTTCTCAAGTAAAAGAACTACGTGGAGTTTTGATTCCTCACGAGGATACGTAGGCAATTTAATTTTAAGTAAAAACTTAAAATTAAATACAAGCTAATTTTTTCAAATGATTTCCTTGTTCACTTATAGTTAATTTTCGTATATAAAATGATAACAAATAAAAATTTTATATACTTCAAAAAAAAATTGAGACGGGTCGGACCCGTGACCCGGCGGGTCGGACCCAGACCCGTGGCCGACCTGTCGACCCGCCAACCCGTATATTTCATATGTACGGGTAGGGTCCGGGTCCGTCCTGCCGACCCGGCGGATCCGACCCGGACTCGGTGTTGGGCACGTCTACTCTAATATAAATGAAAGCTCAGTCATTCTCTTCTTTCATATTGCTACCTGAAAAAAAAAAAAAAAAAAAAAAAAGAGAAACAGAGAAATAGTCGAGTGCAGAGGAAAGTGGTTGAGGAAATGGCAACTATTACTCAGGATTGGGAGCCTGTGGTGATCCGCAAGAAGCCGCCAACGGCCGCAGCTCGAAAAGACGAGAAAGCTGTCAACGCCGCCCGACGTCTTGGTGCCGAGATCGAAACTATAAGAAAACGTGCGTAATTTTCATCTATTTTCTTTACGGTTCATAATTATACACGCTGGAAAATTGTGATACGAAAGGTCCTATTATTCTCTTCATCATCTTACTCCAATTTGATTTGCTAATATCAACTTTACGTATTTTTTGTAAATTTACTTTTCTCAAAGTTGATTGATATATTATGTAGAGGAAATACACTCCTTTAGCCACTTTACCATAGTCAATGATAATATTTGTCAAGGAACTTAGTTTGTACAAATTCTAGCCAAAAAGGACATGGTTGGACCAATATACCCTTACTTTTCAATAAAACTAACCCACTTTATCTCTCTCCTTATCTTTTTTGAGTTTCTGGGTTACGACGTATGTATTTCAGATCACTGCTACCATGTGTTGTTTACCTTTTGTGTTATTGTATCGTAACTTATTATCTTATTTACCGTGTTAGAATATTGTACACGAAGTACCAGTAAGCGGATACGATATTTATTTTTCGTTACATTCGTTACATTACCCGATTAATAATTGATCATTTATTATTTGTTTTTCGTTACGCTTCGTTACATTCGTTGCCAATATAGTAACAAGTTAAATGGTACACTTGGTAAGAAGTTACAATTTCTTACCAATATACCAGAACCCCCTTAAGACAGATACTAATTCGTAGCTGGAAATAGTTACGGTTACGCTAATACGAAGTCATTAATTCGTAACTTCGTACTAGTTACACTTGGTAAGAAGTTACAATTTCTTACCAATATACCAGAACCCCATTAAAACAGATACTAATTCGTAGCTGGAAATAGTTACATTAATACGAAGTCATTAATTCGTAACTTCGTACTAGTTACACTTGGTAAGAAGTTACAATTTCTTACCAATATACCAGAGTGTAAACAGTAACACCCTTACTAATTCGTAATTGGAAATAATTACGGTTACACTAATACGAAGTCATTAATTCGTAACTTCGTACTAGGTACACTTGCTAAGAAGTTACAATTTCTTACCAAGCGTAACAGTTACGAATTCGTAAAATGTATACCAAAACTACAATACGAAAATTTCAAATCGACACAAATGTGTTATGAAATTCGAATTTCGTAACTTCATACCGATACGAAATGATAGAATCTTAATAGAAAATCAAGGCATAGTGATACGAAATGACAATATTGTAACATGGTAACCCAGTACGAAATGAATAAATCGTAACAACTGTAAATTCGTAACCACGTATGCAAACATGCGAAAAACTAAATATAAAACACCAATACATACAAATCGATCGAAAATCACCCCAAATATACCACGAATCACCAAAAATCATATGAAAACTTGTAAATTATCAAAAACAAATACGAAAATAACTTTATTTCAAACTAGATCTATGATTTTTTTTAGAGAGAGAAAATTGGAGAAAGAGAAATAAAATCGATTATTTCAAGCTCTTTCCTAACAATGGCAGTCTCCAAGATCTCCTCTCTCTTGATGATGGCCGCGCTGGCATTCCTCACCCTCGCTGTCGCCTTCCGCCGCGCCGTCGCAGTCGCCAGTCGCTGCAGTGCCTTCTCGTCGTCGCCGTCGCCGAGAAACTCTCCACCAGTAAGCCCCACGCCCGCTCCGGCGAGTTCTGAATCGCAGAGCTTCTGGGTGGAACGTCGGAACCCAACGATCACAGATCTGCTTGATCTGCTCGACAATCTCCTCTGCCCGACAGATCTGCGTCGGAACCCGACGATGCACCTACTTTTTTCCGGCGCTGACTTCGCCGGAAGCCTGCCTCCTTCCTTGTCCGGTTGATTCTTCCTCCTTCCATGGCTTCTACTTCTCGGCCGCAGCGACCTCCGACGAGAACCCGCAACCTCCGCCGGAGATACCTTCTTCCTCCGCCGCGTTTCCCTTACCAAACTGCCGGCTTCGCCGCCTTCTCCTCCACCGGCGACAACAACTTATCGGGGGGAAAAAGAGAGAGAGAGAGAGATGTGGGTGGGTGGGAATGAGAGACAGAGAGAGAGAGAGAGAGAGAGAGAGAGAGAGACGTGGGTGGGTGGGAATGAGTGAGAGAGAGAGAGGGGGAGAAATAAGGGAGGTCAAGGGTAAATTGGTCCGAATTTATTCTTTTTGGCTATAATTTGTACAAATTAAATTGCATGACAAATATTACAATTTACTAAGCAATATGGCTAGATTATGTCTTCTCTCTATTATGTAATTGTTGTGTTCTATTCTTCTTTAAGATAAGGCGTTATTCGTGTGATACTCCCTCCATTTTTCTTTAGACGTCGTTTGACTTTTTGACACACATTTTTAGGTGCTTTGACCGGGTAGTTAAATTTATCATTTTTTAAATTTTATTTTTTTGAATAAAAATATACAATCTAAATTTTAATTCACAAAAAAAATTATTTATTTAGAATTTATATCCTTTCTGTATCGGTTTTAAAGATATTTATCATTTTGCATACAAAAGTTATTTACAACTAATTTAATATTTAATTATTATTGATATTTGTCTATTTGCAAAAATTTGAATGATGACAACTTTTAAATAATTAAGTTTTTTGTAATACTAATTAATTACTCAATAAGTTCACCAAAATTGTTTATAATTCTTAACCAAATAAATATTTTAATATCCTTATTATTCATTTTACATAATCAAGCAACTATCGATTATCATCTATTTACTAAACATGTACACACGGATAACTAATACAATCAGCCAGTTAAGCATTTATGACGTATCATCTAATACAATCTGCTATCAGCTATCCGCTAGTCGCCAAATATGGTCATAGTCTTGTTTTATATATATCAAATACCAACTAATATTATATAAAGTACAATAAAACAAAACAAAAGATAGTATGTAGTAAGTATATGATTGTCTAAGGATGACAATATGAGCACTCATCTATTTATCAGTACATACATTGTAACGCCCTGATTTCGTATATACATTTATTGTGAATTATAGAAAACATGTTAAATTTTATTAAATTAATACCCGAATAATTTATCATTTAATTCATTTTATTTGCATGATCATGCAAATTTATTTATGTCATTATAATTCATGTCAAGTCATGTGATTCATGTCGTTTCATCTCTCATTTTATTCATTGTGTTTCATCTCGTCATTTCTAATCCCGAGTCAAAATTTAAGCGATATTAATTATTACCCAAAAGATTTTACAAGATAAATATTATTATTATTATTATTATTACTACTACTATTATTATTATTATTCCTATTATTTATTATTAGTAGCAGTAATATTAATATTATTATTATTTAGTTTAGCCTAATTATTTTGGATCACTTTACCTTTATCCTTGTGGCCCAAACTCTTTTTCCTAATCCAATTGAAATTCTCTTAAACTCATAATACCCTAATTCCTGATACAGTATAAATAATGTATTTTATACACATACAAACCCTATAATACATAATACACAGATTTTTTTCATCTACTCTGCTCCTACCCTGCAAATCTCCATGACTTCACCTTCTACGGGTCTTCTTCACTTCCAACCAAAAGGTACTCAAATTTTCCTCCTCATATTCATAAATGACGATCCCTGTTTGGCTGCTAGTTTAATCTATTTTGTTGTGTGTGTTAACCTTGCATATCAAAAATCAAAACTCCATCCCCAAGATCTCATATGCACTGCCTTATGGCATCCATCGGGGTTCAATCTACCAAAACCCCACCTATTACTTTGCCCGTATTCAGGTCTGCTCAACAATCGATCAAAAACCAGAAGAATTTCAACACAATTTCAAACTCCCATCAAATTTCATAAGAGAAGTACGTTCCTGAAATTATGCCCGAATTCACAAAACAGCGCATCACAAATTCCTATCGCCCCTAAACCTAGCAGATCTGAAATTATGGCCCGAACACAGCAGAATCATGTTCGACCAACCGCAAATCCAGTCCCGTTTTTCAAGAACCAAACCCGGTTACAAAATCTGAACCCCCACCTCAGAAAACCCAAAACCAGGCCCGTACGAACCACCCAATTTCGATTGTCGGAAACTCCGAACTGCCGCGCACAGCAACACCTCCAGGAACCGCCTCCAGCCGCCCAAGTAGTCCGATTCCGTTTTGCTTGTGTGTGCGCGCGGCTATGATTGTGCTTGTGAAGATTTGTGTGTGCGTGTGTGTTTGCAGAGAGAGTGTGAGAGGGAGAATGCTAGTGAGAGAGAGTGTGTGTGTCGGTCGAGGGAAATGAGTGTTTCGGCCGACTTCTTCTTTGGAAGGGATTTTATACCCAATATATTTTTAGGGTAAATCAGTTGAATCCCCAAAGTTCAGGACCTTTCAATTTGATCCCATATTAACTCTTCAGTTCATTCAATTTCAGTCCTCAAATGTGTAATTATTTCAGTTGTACCACAATTAGCTTTTCAATAATCAATTATGTCCTTTTTTTGGCACAAGCCACTAAATACATAGATTTCTCAAATAATATTAATATTCAATTTAAGTTATATCTTGTATATTATTTTCAATTATAATATTATATTAATAATAAACTATTATTATCTGTAGATAATAACAAGAACTTACGGGCCTAGGATTGTCGAGTCAAGCATGTTCATCACATTCAAGTTCAAGAACTGCATTTTATCCAGGTGTGGGGATTTTACTACGCTTTTGTTTATTTTTATTGTTTTATATATTGTCTTGTATGTGAACGTGAAATCAGTCAGAAGCACTTAAATGTGCAAATCAGTCAGAAGCACTTAAATGTTCAAATCAGTCAGAAGCACTTAAATGTGCAAACCAGTCAGAAGCACTTAATTGTGCATAAAGCCTTCGGGCTAGCCTACGAGCTTCAGAATTTATCAGTTATGATGTTTATACTTGCTAATATATTTAGAAATTAACTTAGACATATTGCGTACCCTCCACACTAAACGAGTTGAAAGTTCACCCCATTATTTAACCCTTTCAGGTTGAGGAGATCGATGTAGCATGCGCTTGAGTGTGGGATGATCAAGCTTATGATTAGATGTTTATTTATTTACTGTTATTTATCTCAAGCTATGCTCTATGAACAAGTGTTCGATTTTTTTTTATTTTCACGTCAAAGTATGTTTTGTTTTAACGATGACTCGAGAATATTACTTGCGATTATTAAGTTTGTCTTTTTAAAATGTATTTTTGCTGCAAAATTTTAATTATTCTTTTTAAAATTAGAAGAATTATTTTTTTCAAGAATAGGGTGCTACATGAGTGGTATCGGAGCGGGTTATATGTGTGACATGCGTAAATCATCGTTGCTAGAAATCTCTGGTTCTCAACCTATAGATGCAATATAACTCTCCATTTTATTTCTTCCTCTCGTTGGGTAAGTACTGAAGGATCGTTGCGTGTGGTATGTCTTAGGATAATGGCAACTCGTGGACGTGGACGCCCAGCTAACTGAGGTGCAGATAATCTCGGTGGTCAAAATGCCAACCTTGGTGCTGGTGGTGGTGGTGACGGAGGTCAGGATAACCACAATAATAACGTGCCAGCTCCTACTCAGGCACAAGTTGTGCAATAGTTCCGGCGTTTCACCCCACCATTATTCAACCGTCGAGAAGGACCAGCTTTTGTTGATGAATGGTTCATGTCGCTCGAGCGCACCTTTGAGCTCATTGGGTGCACTGATGCGCAAAGAATTTTTTGCGGCCAATATCAAATGATGGAGGATGCTGGACACTGGTAGATAAGCTATTGGCGTTTGAGTCCGGTGGCCGAGCGTGCTGCATTAACTTGGGATCGATTCAATGAAATGGTGATGGAACAGTACTACCCACAGCATTACGGAGAGAAGATGGAGAGAGAGTTTTGGAATCTCGAACAAGGAGGAATGACGGTTGAAGAATATGAGATAAAATTCAACCAATCAGCTTCTTTGTGGAGCACATGGTGGATACAGATCGAAAGAGGGCCCTTAAGTTCCAGAGTGGTTTACGCCCGAGTATTCGTCACATCGTGGCTGATCATGGGGTGCTACCCTATACCGAGACAGTGTTTCGAGCCCAAGAGGTTGAGGCTAGCCATAATCTGGATCAACAATAGTCTACGAAGCTTAGTACCGGTAAGAGGCATTGGAATGGAAACCAAAATAAGATTGTGGCTTCTAATAAGCAAGCAAAGGTTGATCAAATGTCGGGACCTAAGCCTCAAACCAGTAAGCCAGAGTGCTCGAAGTGTGGTAAAAATCATGGAGGGGAGTCCCTGTACGGTAAAGGTGTCTGCTATAGATGCAAGGAGCCAGGCATTCATCTTCGAACTGTCATCTCCAAAGGGCCAAAGGTCAAAGTTCTGGAGGAAAAGCTCGCATTTATACTTTGACCCAAAAGGACGCAGATGATAATCCGGGCACGGTGTCAGGTATTGTTGGCCACTAAGTATACAGAATACAGGTTGGAATGTACTTAAGCAACAAACTGTACGTTTTTCAAGTTTAGAGTGCATAGCGGAAGTCTTGTAAAAGTAAGTTGCTGTAAATACAGCAACTCGGTATGCAGTGTATACTTAAAATAATCACAGTTATTAAAACAGTACATGCAGAAGGTAAATAACACAGTAATTAAAGTGGTTCGAGGTAAACCCCTCTACGTCCACTGGTCCTCCACACAGGAGTAAAAATGTTTATTATAAATACTGCGTACACAACTACGTATTTATAATCAAACATATTCTTGTATCGTTCACACAGATTGATACAAAGACCGTCGCTTTCAACCGTTCACACAGATTGGTTAAAGCTTTCTCTTGACTTGATTCTTCACACACAGTTCCAAAGCTTCGTCCTATTCGTCCCACACAGGTCGAAATATTTCTTTAGTTCACGCAGAACTAGGTTTTTACTCAAAGGTAAAAGTAAGGTAACCAAGTAAGAACAGCAGCTTGAATATGAAGTTCTTGAGCTGATGATGGCTGTTCTTGATGACTGAGTATATTTCTTCTTCTTCAGATATGGATTGATGCTAGGAAGAAATATACTTGCTCTTAAAAGCTTGTTCTGATAATAATGAATATTCAGTCTTTGATCGTTTGAATATCGCTTGTAAGCATGTGTATATTCTTGCTATAACTGATCTTCAAACACTGGGGTATATAAAGCCTTTGAATAGATCCGTGGAGAAAGATCCGTTGAGCAAAAGTCCGTTACAATTGGATGGTTGACTTGTATAGACCAAGATCCGGATTTTGCGTTGTTTGAAGATCTCTGTCGGTTAGTATTTAAATACTTTATCCTTTCAGTATTTAAATACTTTTTTCAAACGGGACTTGACTTTAGAGAATAACAAATATTTTTTTTCAAACGGTCTTCAGTCCTGTTTCGATAGGTATTGAAGATCTCAATACTTTACAGCTTGAATGTTGTATCCATTTATGTTGTAGGCTATATTGGAGTAGTCGCTGTATGGAATGTTGCTGTATGAAGAGACAGCTTCCATACTTGGCGCTTTTAGACTCTGTTGCTGTATGATGGCAACACGATGGCTTGTATGAAGACACTTTATACTTTTGCTGTATGCTGGCATTATGAGAAGTCTTCGATACAGGATTGAAAACTTTGATCGTCCTTCGATACAGCTGCTTGTTGTATGCTGGGTTGGCACTTTATCAAAACTTCGATACAAGATTGTTTATCCCAACAATTTCCCCCTTTTTGATAATTGTCAAGTCTCCTTAAATCCTTTTGATGTTTTCCAAAAATTCTTGATGATGCCAAAACCTTGACACCTAATGAGATATCTTACAGGATGGTAGACTTCTTGGTCTTCTGTCGAATGTTCTGGCCTCCAGCAATTAGTCTAACACTAAGAACTGCTCGCAGACGAGTTCAATTTTAACAAAAGAGTATTACATATTTAAACTTATGATTGGCGCGCAGGCACAATCTTACAGTGTAATCTAGATACATACAACTTAATCTATGAACTGTTCGCAGACAAGTTCTTACAGCTTAACAAGTTTTCATACTTGTTTGATTTCAGCAAATGAATTGAATTTCGTAACCATACAGGAACACAGTAGATTACGAGTTGTAATCTTTCAAGACAAAAAAAATATTTTATTGATGTATGGCAAAGTTTACAATGTATATCAAGCATACAAGATTTTGCTGTCTCAAAAAAATAAGAATACAGGAAGGAATCTAGCTCCTATAATCAGAATGCCTCCAAGGCCTTCTAGGGTCGTTCTTGGTTCCCTTCCACCAATTTTGTAATGCATCCCTGTTTCGATTTAAATAGATGGCTTGACCTTCATAAGATTTATCGAACACAAGGATCCAATCTTCCGCGTGGGTAACCAAATCTCCTTGTCTATGCTTGGATTTCATATTTAGCTGCAGGGGGAGCATTCCTTCGCCCAACCTCTTTTTGAATTCCGCGGAGGCTTCCTGCACAGTCATGCAACTGTTGAATATGGATGATTCCCTGATAAGAACTACGAAGTATCTTAACAGTTCATTCTTCCTTCAATTCTTTATCTCGTCGACAGTTGGCTGTCGGTTGGCCGGGAGGTTTATTGTTGGGGGTTTTTGTACAAGGTTTTTCCACGAAAATTTAGGGTTGTGAAATTCCGAACGATCTCCCTATATCCTGACATTGTGAGTAGGAGATGATAATTGAGAAATTTCAGCAGTAATGATGTCTCCAAATGTAGCTTCCATCTCCTTCTCTTGCTCGAGCCTTAATCTCCTCGCAGCTTCTCTAGCCTCTTCCCCCTTTTTGGCGTCATCAAGGTAAGAGACCTTCTCATCAAGACGTTCGAGAATCTTCAAGGCATTGTCTTGTTTAGTCTCAAAACTTGACATTTTATCAACTAGGGAGTTGAGCACTTGCGACATATCTTGAATTTTTTGTCATGTGCTCGAAGCTGGGAACCGGATTCAATAAGAGCAGATGATGTCTTGGCCTCAGAAATACGAAGCTTTACTTGTTCTTCCTTCAGGATCTACTTCTAACGCTGTTGCAATTGGTTAAGGGCCTGTTTGAATATGGTGGGCAAGATACGGAAGGCTTCTTCCACTTTGGAAACTTCATGCCTCATACCGGTCATTTATTCAACGGCAGACTGATGTAAACAATCAATCTCCTTTTCAACAGCATGCAGGGCATTAACGGTGACATGCAGGAAAATGGTTTGTCGGCCAAGAGCATGCAGTTGCTCTTTCTTCTCGATGGTTCGGGGAGAGTCGGGCTGGGCAAAATCTTCAGCTCCGTTCAGCTGTCTCAAGTTCAGATGGGTGCGTGCACTACACCATATATGGGTTTCAGCAACACTTGAAAAACTGTGTTCAAAAGTCCAAAAAGTGTTGCTGAAGGCCAAAAAACAGGCTACGGCTACACTTTGACCAAATTTGAAGGTGTTACAAAATGTAGCAACCATAGGGGTCTAAGGTAACACTTTTCTTGTTTTTGGTAACATGTGAAAAAAGTGTAACAGTAGACCCTTATGCCAACACTTTTCTTGTCTGTGCCTACAATAGATTTTGTGTTGCTGTAGACTTAAGGCCACACTTTTATATATTTAGTGACACAAATGTTTGTGTAGCTGTAGGCCTATGCTAACACTCATGAGGTCTAGTGTAACATTAAATTGTGAAACACTTTGACATCTTTAACAACCACTTTAACACTATGGCTACACTTATATATGAACAGGTTTTTACCAACATTTTTCATGGTAAAAAACAACATGTTATATTGGAAAAAACAACATTTTTCATGAATATTTTACCAAATATTCAATATATAATCAATCAGCCAACTGCACTTACGTAACCCAACATCCAAAATCTAACTTAAAATGTCATTCAACAATTAACTTAAGTACTATTTAATAGCTAAGAACAAGTTACCATCGCAATCCATAAATATAACAAAACTACTTGAGTCACTTAGCAAAATTTCATCATCTCAAAAAAAAACGACAACTCTAGTTGCCTCATGGTCTACGTCAAGCAGAACATTTTGCGTCTCCCGCTTCTTTCCTCGCACTATCAGTTGTAGAGCATGTTGTTGTATTTGAAAAGAGCACGCATTATCTCCCTCAGTTGAAGAAGTTCCTAGCCTCCACTGCTATGCTGGCCAGTTTGTGGTATATGGTTGCCCTTTATGAAAGGAAGTTCCCTGCCTCAGTTGGTCAGTATACCAAAAACACTTGCATACAATTTCAAAATTATTATCAAAGAAAATAAACCTTGAACTTGGTGCAAACTAATGACAAAAAATAAACCTTGACTAGCACGTTTGCAAACATCTTCACTCATATATACTATGTTTAACAGTGAGAATCATAATGACATGTTCAAAATATATTAGTATAACTTAAGTGACAAGCCAGAACTCAAGCGTAACAATAAGTTAGATCCTGCTATAGTGAAATGAAAGAATATGCATTCCGTTTAGTCCTGTTGATATTGCATAGCAGGGACAAAACGGTGATAACAACATACCCGGAAACAATGCAGCCTAACAGGAGACACAACATAGCGACATTCAAAAACAAGAACACCCATTGAGTTATAACATTTCTCCATCACTATACCAAGGACACTTGAATGCAATTTCAACAGTGATTATGAGAGATAATTAATTGCTCATTCCAGGCACATAGGAACCCCAAGTTCTCGAGACACCCACTTCGATGTGCAACATACCCGGAAATATCATTATGCATACGCACTGTCATACAATTTCAAAAATAATTATCAAAGAAAATGCACTGCTCATTTCAGGGACACAGGAACTTCAAGTTCCAAGACAAACAACACATATGAACGCTCACTTAGATATGCACATCATATATTGTGGGGAAAGCATAACGACATGATACGACATAAATGGAAATATTACCCGGATGAGCTGACTTTGTTGCTCTACCTACCGGCGACTCCTTCTGCACAGAGAAAATTGCAAAAAGAGGCAATTGAGTTCAGTGTATCGATCAATGGAGAATATGAAGAAAGGAAACGTCATAACAAGGAAAATATGTGTAGAACCACAAATTCAGGATTACAATTATAGATGCAGAAAACAAAATTTCTTCAACAAAAATAAATTTTACCTATGCCACATTCAGAAAGGATACATCAAATTTCAATAAATACAATTTAAATAAAACTTCAATATCCATATTCAGTGGAAAAAAATTGAACCGAAAATGAGGGGATAAGGACCTTGGTGGTGTAAACTTTGTCACCATTTTCGTTGATGTAAAATCGGAGATACATCTTCAGCAAGCGTTCAAAACCATCTTAATCTGCAAAATATCTATCATAAATATATCATTCCTGAGAAGAAACAATCGAGATATAATCTAAAACCAAAACATATATAATTCCTAAACCACAAAATTCAAAATCAGCTCAACAAATTGAGTCAACAACTGCACAACCACACAAATTGGAAATATAAGATGATTGTCTCGTTGAGGAGAAATCTCGAATTGTGATAGCAGTACATCATAGCAGATTCAGAAATGTCATAACAAGTAAAAAAATTGGTGCAAATGATTCAGCAACTAGAACGGCCAAACCACACTTGTATTTCGAATGAATAGCCTTCAATGCTGCCAGTTTCAGAAATTGCCGCAGCCATCACGAGGGTCGTTGATGTCAACCCAGAAATAAAGATCGACTCTGAGACGCATTCCGAGTGTGACCCGGTCGTGATTGACTCAGCAAGAGTGAGTGAGTCAAATCGAAACCCAACTCAATGAGTAGAAAAAGCAAGTCGCGACGAGAAACAGCCGGGATGCACCGTAAGTACAGATGCGGTAGATCGGACTATGCTCCAGTGAAAATGAGGGCAAACCCTAATCACGCGCCGCCAAGAATCGCGGCTGGAATTGCCCAGAAATAAAAAGTGAAAGAGAAACCAAGCGGCTCCGAATTTCAAATCGCGAGACCCAATCCAGTCCGAGAAATACAGAAAAGAGTACAGAGGGTCGGAAATGGAGGAAACAGCCGCGGCCGAGAAGGAACCTGGGTTAGGTTTCTGTGTGTGTGAAAATCTCACGTAGTATACGTTTCTGTGTGTGTGAAAATCGCGATTACAATTTTGTGGGGCAAACTAGTACAGTGCAGCTAAGCGGACTTGATGTTTCTTATCTATTGGGATGTCAATGGATCGGGTAGGGTACGTATATGCCTACTCCATATCCTCCTATTTCGAGTTCGAGTATTGCCTATCCGGTAATCGGGTACCCAGTGGGTATTCGAGTACCCGTATACCTTATATTTGAGAATATAAATATTTTTTAATATATATCACATATACATAATTAATAAATTCAATCTAGTATAATAAGTATTTAAGATATAATATCTTATATAATATATAATATATAATGTAATATAATATTTATGTATAATATAATAATAATAATATATTTATATATTTCAAACGTGCGCGGATCGGGTAATCGGATCGTATAATTAGGTAATATACTATGCACATACCCTACCCGTACTCGATTATAAAATTTCGAGTTCATCGATACCCGACCCGATTTCGGGTTTATCGACAGTAGGATCGGCACGCGTAAAGTCGACATCCCTACTTATCTCTACCATTTAACCTTGGAAAATTTTCTAACCATAAAAAAGCATGGTGTAATTATACAATCAATTCAAAATAAATTAAAAGAACTATACGGGGTAGGGCAGACTGACATATGATAAATATATTTAATGTTACGTATTTCTTTTAAATTCCGCTCAAGTTAATATGAAACAATTAACCTTGTTTTTGATAATTATTTTTCGCTGCTGGATTTTACGGTTGTAATGGAGATTTGAAATCATTTTAAAATTCGCAAATATTTTAGAAAATGTATGTTTCGTAACAACTTGAAATTTCTACAAGTTTTCCTTATTATAAAAAAATATACTCATAAAATACCTTAGAAAAATCGGGTCGTTACAGTTGAAAATAATTTATTTGGACCGCCTAAAATATTTTAGCAAGCCCGCCTATTTCTTTTAGTGTTTAGTTACACTTCTTTTAAATAGCAACGGCTACACCAAATTTGATGTTAGCGTAGATATTCAATTTAGTCTATAGTAACACTAATTTATATCAATAATAACGTTAGAAAAATATGTAGCCTTAAATCAAATTTGACCAATTTTAAGGTATCTAAGGCTACACTTTTGCTTGTAACATCAAAAAAATGTTGTTGAAAGCCATATATGGTGTAGTGGTGACTCGAGTTGGATATCCTCAGGTGTGATACCGTCGTCGGATTCCAATACAGTTGAAGGTGCGGGAGCATCCGATGTGGGCTCGGTAACAGGGGTGGCTGATTCCTCCTGTTCCGGAATTAGTTCTGTAGACATAGACACAGGAGGGACTGATTCCTCCTGTTGTCTCTCAGCTTCTGCCTATTTCGGTAGAGGGACTGATTCCTCGTGCGGGATGACGCGGGTCTGGTCATCGGTGACGACAGGCTTGGGTGCCTGTTGAGTGACTGGTTGTTCCTCCGCGACAGGAGGGACTGAATCCTCGGTGTCTTGAATTTTATCTCGTGAATGGAGAGGAGATTGTTGTTGGTTTGAGGTCCCTTGATCCGATTGGTGTTGAGTTTCCTCACGACTCATTCTCAGACCTGCCTGGAAGGCATCGTCGTCGTCCGAGTCATGATCAGATTTAGGACTTTGGGGAGCTGAGTCAGTGGATTTGGATTTTCCCTTCTTGCGGGTGTCCGCTTTGTCCATGAGGTGGCTTGATATCAACTCCTTACAGCAAAGGCTGTCCCATTAGATCAGGACTTCAATATTTTGAGAGTCCGTCACTTCCAAAACAAACCTTTCTTCTTCGCTCCATTCGCTCCAATTGTACAAGGTGTTGTACGGAGCAAGCCTGTAAGCTTTTCATTGGACAAAGCATTCATATGCCTGCTCGATTTGCATAGAAAGTAATGTTTTGTTAATTATGGTGTCCGGGGAGGGGCTGCGTACAGTGCATGGGTCCGCTGTATGCAAAGGTTCCACTACAGGTGTGGGTTCCTGTATTGGAGAGGGATCCCGTACAGGGGTAGGTACCCTGAGGGGAGATGGATCCTGCATAGGTGTGGAATCCTGTATAGGCGATGTGGCTATTGGCTCCAAAGAGGAAGCCGACTCGCCAGAGTCTTTTAAGTTTGCAGATGTTTGTGTATCCGTCGTAGCTGCCCAAGGCTCGGGATCTACTGTCTCGACAGTAGCAGGCATATCTTCCGCAGGGGTTGCGCTCTTGGGGCTCGATACAGAGGGTTGGGCCGCTGTTTTTGATTTTGAGAGCTTCCTTAGCTTTCTTTTCGGCTTCTCACCAGCAATGGGAGTTTTGCTGTGAGATCTCTTCTTTTTCTTCGAGGTCTCCTCGCTCCTTGACTTCGAATACATGTCCCTTGGATCAGCAGAAAGGGGCATAGTTCGGACAAATGGTTTGTTCGCAACCAGGGGTCCTTTGTTGAAAACGGAGGGCCTGATGTTTCTAATGTATATCCGAGAGTTTATTTTCTTTGCTTCTTTGGCTTGCGGAACACCGCATTTTGTCAGAATGTAATTAAGAAATAAACCAAAGGACTTCTTTTGAGAGGCAGGTTTAGATACTGCTTCCTGCAGTCTCTTGTGAATAATCTGGCACCAGTTGACCTTTTCGTAGGTCATGACGGCGACCATCATACTGAACCTCAAATTAGTGCACATTTCGAACGCACCTATTCTATTTTCAATTACACGACAACAAAAATCGTGTAAGTAAACAAAAGGTAGGCAAAAGATTTTCTTGTGACAAGAAGTATGAACCATTTCAACCGATGCTGAACCGGTGAATAAGCCATAGTAACTAGTTAGAACTTCTTATGACCCCAAAGGTCTCAAGTTCCTCCATGGAAAGGCCATCAGCAGGTAGCCTGTAAAGATTCTTCAGCAGTTCTTGGTCAATGCGGATCTCCACTCCGCGGATGACAGCAGTGATGTCGGAGACGTTTCCTCCCTGTGCAAGAGAAAAGAAACGGACAGCAGCATTGAGGTAAAATTCCTCAACCATTTGAGCATCGTAACGCTCAGTGGTGTGACTCCCAAGGCGATAGAGGCCTTGTTGGCGAATCCTTGAAACGACAAACTCCATGGATTCTACGTCGTCTCCTTCAGAACGAACACATTCAACAACTACAGATCTAGCAAAGATCCGTTCGTCAATGATGTTTGAGGTCTTCTTGAGAGAGAGAGAGAGAGAGAGAGAGGAAGTCTGTGAAGATGCCATCGTTGTTTATTGAAGAAAAGTGAGGAAGATTCAAAGAAAATTGCAGTAAAAGCAATAAAACTTGTAGGCTGTATGCTCAAAGACTCGTTCAATTTGCAGAAAGCGTAAAGAGTCAAAAGAGGCATTAACAGTCCTTTTATAGTGGGCGGCGGTGAAGGGTTTCCAGATAATGAACGGTCAAATTTAATGGATGGGAACCGTTGTTTAAAATAGACGAACAGGATGGACTGAGTGTAATGGGTACAACTTATCCATCCAATTTTGAAATGAGAGCGGGTCCCACATCTGACGTATCAATTTCCCTTATTGCCCGAATTGGCGGTGTGAAATTATAAAATAATTTGAAACATCGCGGCTTTTGGGATACCAATGTCCAGATATCGTGTAAAGCATTTAATGCAAAAGACATTTTAATTAAAACAGGGCACGTGGACTAAAAATCGTTTTAAAATAAATAACATATTAATTGATTTTCCATAGTATGTGCTGTATCCGCGAAAATACAGCGTTCCCCCATAAAAGGTACATTCGGGTTTCAATTTACAGCAACTTTCCGATTACTGCTGTATTCATGGGTCATACTGTATTCCCCCTTAATTATCGCACATGTCAGCTGTAGGATAATTCATGTCTCTTTGTTCCTACAGTGCTATTCTGATAGTCTGAGTGTACAGATAATTAACGGCGGATACTGTATTCTTGGGTCTTACAGCATTCCCCCTCCATTGTTGAGTAAAAGCATTAAAAACTTACAGGGAGTCAGGCTGTAGTAATTCCAATTCTTGTCGAAGCATGCAGAATCTTGCTGTGTCGAGAGGTTTGGTAAAGATGTCGGCTAACTAGATATCTGTATGAACTTTTTCCAGCTGAACATCCTTGTTCTCAACATGATTCCTGATGAAGTGATGCTTCATGTGAATATGCTTAGTACACGAGTGCAATACATGGTTGTGCGTTATTGCAATTGCACTCGTGCTATCGCACATTATCGGCGTTTCTTTGGCTTCAATTCCATAATCTGACAGTTGTTGTTGCATCCAAAGGATCTGCATACAGCAACTACCAGCAGCATAGTATTCTGATTCAGCTGTTGAAAGCGAGTTTGCAATTGTTTCTTGCTAAACCAAGACACAAGTCTATGTCCAAGAAAGTGATAAGTTCCGCTTGTGCTCTTCCTATCTAGCTTGCAACCTCCGAGATCCGAGTCAGTGTAGCCAACTAAATCGAATCCGCCTTCTTTAGGATACCACAGTCCTACATCGAGTGTTCCTTTGACGTATTTCAGGATTCGTTTGGATGTTGTGAAGTGTGATTCTTTAGGTGCTACTTGATATCGCGCACACACTCCTACAGCAAACTAGCTATCGGGCCTGCTAGCCGTTAGGTACAGGAGTGAGCCAATAAGCTTCATGTAGAGTGATTGATCAACCGGCTTTCCAGCTTCATCAACACTAATTTGCACGGAAGTGCTCATGGGGGTTGACGATGATTTGGAAGTATTCATTCCAAACTTGATGAGAAACTCCTTGCTGTATTTTTCCTGGTTGATGAATATCCCTGTAGGCAACTGTTTTAGCTGCAATCCTAGGAAATAACTAAGTTCTCCCATCATACTCATTTCAAATTTACTTTGCATGAGATGAGAGAACCTTTGACACAAAGCAAGGTTAGTTGAACCAAATATTATATCATCTACATATATTTGAACCATCAGGAGGTCATCACTTTCCTGTATTTTAAATAGGTTCTTGTCTACAACATCTTTCTCGAATCCATTATCGGTTAGATACTGGGATAAAGTCTCATACCATGCTCTAGGGGCTTGCTTAAGTCCATATAGCGCTTTCCTTAGCCTGTATACGAGGTCTGAACCTTCTGGATTGACAAACCCTGGTGGTTGTTCAACACAGACTTCTTTGGCAAGGTCTCCATTCAGGAATGCATTCTTGACGTCCATTTGGTAAACAATAAAGCTCTTATGGGCGGCAAAGGCTAAAGATATCCTGATGGCTTCTAGTCTGGCTACAGGGGCAAATGTTTCATCGTAGTCTCTGCCTTCTTTCTGTCTGTAGCCTTGTGCGACTAGACGGGATTTGTTTCTGATAATGAGTCCATTTCTATCCTTCTTGTTTCTAAATACCTATTTGGTTCCAATTACGGATTGATGCGTAGGTTTGGGTACAAGATACCATACGTTGTTTCTTTCGAAACCGTTAAGCTCTTCTTCTATAGATGAAATCCAATGAGAATTGTTGAGGGCTTCTATGGTAGAAACAGATTCGTATTGGGCTAAGAATACAGCAATAGTGCACATGTTAAGTCTTCTAAGTTCATATTGAGATTTCCATTCAGGAAATAAAGATATTTCAGACTCGAGTTCTTCTTGCGCACATAATACATTTCCTTGTGTACTTTGTATTCTCCTACGGGTAGATACTCCAGCATCAATGTTTCCTATGATCAACTCATGTGGGTGATCTCTCAACCATCTTCTGTCAGGTTCTAATTCATTGTCACGTACTGTATTTTGAGTTGTTGTAGTTTCGGCTTCAGCTTGTACAACATCGGCGTTATCTACTTCAGTTCTTACAGCTGTGGGGTTAATTTCTAAGTCGACGACAGGCTCTCTAGGAGTTGGTGGATCAATGATGGAAAGTTGTTGGATGCACTAGGTAAGGTCTTCTACTCCTGTAGGAGCATGGTGAGGTTCATCGAACACTACATGAATTGATTCCTCAATTGTCAGCTTCCTTTTATTAAAGATCCTGTAAGCTTTGCTGACAGAGGAATATCCTACAAATATCCCTTCATCCGATTTCTCATCGAAGGTTCTAAGTTGATCCTTCCCGTTCTTCAAAACGTAACACCTGCATCCAAATATGTGAAAGTACGAAACTGACGGAGTTTTGTTGTTCCGTACCTCGTATGCTGTTTCATTGTGGTGTTTGTTGATAATACAGCGGTTTTGTGTAAAGCACGCTGTATTGGTGGCTTCGCCCCAGAAACACTGTTTTGTTGAGGTGTGCGGGCAGCTGAGTATTCGTGATGTATCCCATTTTCCAAACAGTATTGCTCTATAAAGCGGTTAGTGAATTTCGTACATCTGTCAGAACGAATAGACACGATACTCAACCATTTCTCATTCTGAAGCTTTCTTAGGTGCTCGGGCAGCTTCGATGTTGTTTCCTTCTTCTTGCTTAGAAAGATTGTCCAAGCATACCTGGAAAAGTCATCAACAATAACAAGACAGTATTTCTTACCTCCCAAACTTACCGGGTCTACAGGACCGTATAGATCCATGTGTAGCATTTCCAAAACTCTCTGAGTGGAAAGGTAGGATTTGCTCTTCAGAGTGGTCTTGATTTGCTTACCTTTCTGACAGGGTCCACATATGCTGTCTTTTTGGAATGATACATTTGGCAATCCTCTATCCATTTCCTGTCTGGAGAGCTTGTTGATTGTCTTGAAGTAGACGTGTGACATCCTCTTGTGCCATAACCAACTTATATCTGCAGTGCCTTTAGCAACAAAACAAGGAATTGTGGAGCTCGTGGGCATCCGGTCAGCAATATACATATTACCTGATCTGCTTCTTGTAAGCACAAATTCTTTGGTTAGGATGTTCTTGACTCTACAGTGATCTATATAAAATTTCACCGAGAACTGTTTGTCACAGAAATGGCTAATACTAAGTAGATTGTACTGTAAGCCTTCAACATAATCTACATCGGTGACTTTGAATTTTCCTACAAGTAGGGTTCCCTTCCTTCTTGTTCTTCCTTTAGATTTATCACTGAAATGCACTTTTGGACCACGACCTTCTACGTAATCTGACAGTTTGCTTTTGTCTCCTGTCATGTGCCGAGAACATCCGCTGTCGAAGTACCAGATGTCCTTCTCTAAGATGTCCTGTATGCAAATAAATTAAGTAGATTTAGGTCCCCTTTGATTGTTGGGTCCATGGATGTTAGTGCCTTTAGATACCTAGATTTTCCTGACAGCAATTTGTTTACTGTAGGGAACGTTAAGTGCATTCTTGCGGTATCTACGTGGGGCAGGTACGTAGTCGCTATAACCATGATAATTATTATGCATGTAAAATCCAGGGATATTATTATTAATACAGTACAAATGCCGTCTTGGCGGTGGAGCCATTTTCTTCGGCCTTACAGCTTGCCTTCTTGGTCTCCAATCGGATTCCCAAAGTTGTTGCTGATACTGTGCGGATACTTGCTTTCGCGAGGGATAACGAGGCTCCTGTATCCAATACCTAGGCGTGATGTACTGAAAGTTCTGCCCTGCAGACCTTTGATATTTGGATACAGCCTTCATTCTAAACGGCTGCTGGCGCTGTTGATATACTCGGGGAGCATGCTGTTGGGTACGCCTTATAGGTCTGAATGGCTGAGGATTCCACTGTCTGGAATATGACTGTGGTGGCGGAATGGCAGCTTTTGCTGTTCGCGATGCAACAGGTTCCTTCACAGGACTCGGAATTTCTTCCGATACAGGAATGGGTTCCACACCCCTGACGAACACAGTACTAGTTGTCTCTTTATTGGAAAATGAGTTGTATCCTAAGCCACTTTTATCATGAGCATGTTGCCCAGTGCTTAGAATTTCTTCCATTCTTTTAGATGATTTATCGAAAGATTTCAGAATGGTCTCAAGTTCTCCTTCTCGTTTTTCGATAGTTTTTACTTTGGCTTGAAGCAGAACAAAATCATTTATCTTGCTTTCACTATGAGATTTAGCCTCACTTAGTTCATGAGTAAGTTGATGATTGCTCTCCATGAGTTTTTCATGATCGACTTTGCTGTTTTCACAATCAACAGACATATTTTCATAGTTTACTTTCAGCAAGTCGTTTTCTTCTTTCAGCTCTAGGTTAGAAAGTTGGAGCTGCATATTTTCATTTTTCAATGTCTCATGGGCCTTTTGAATGTTCTTAAACTTATTCATCATGTTTTCAAAAGTATGACATGCATTGGTAGGAATAGCTGAGGTTGAGCTTACCTCATCATCGCTATCTTCATCTTCCGGAATGTCTTTGGCCATAAAGCACATATAGGCTTTATCTTCGAATTCATCATCAAATGAGTCACTGTCAGTGACTACCTGAAGACATTCTTCGGCCTTTGATGGTGCGGGGTATGCTTCTGATTCACCAATCAAGGCCTTGAGCTTGTTTTTCCAAGCACGTCTTCTTTCATCCTTTTCTTGTTGCTCGGTTTCCGGCAACCTTTGAACTTTAGGATGAGGACATTTATTTGCATAATGTCCTGGTTTCCTGCAATTATAACACAGGTTAGCGTCACCAGAGGAAGTTTCGGTACTTACCTTGTGAACAGGCTTGGGCCTATATGGAGTATTTCCCGACTGCTTGATGAACTTCTTGAACTTATGCATGAGGAGCACCATTTCATCTTGTGATAGGATGTCGTCGTCGCTGTCAACATTCTTTTGAATGGGCTTTGATAGGCTGGGCATGTTGTGTCTTCGGTTGGATATAGCTGCTAAAACTGTAGTCCTTGCGGGAGATTCTTCAGCTTTCTCTCTCCTGTCTATATCATACTCAAATACTTTGAGGTCAGAAAAGAGATCAAAAGTAGATATTTCATTAAGTTTGCATGACACATGCATAGCTGTGGTCTTAATGTCCCATCGGGCAAGGAGAGATCTGAAAATATTTAGGTTCTTCTCTTTTTGAGTATAAATCTTGCCTAATGCTTCAAGTTCACCAACAATGCCAGTGAATCTGAGGTCAAGTTCCTCAAGTGTTTCAGTTGGTTTCATTTCAAAAGATTCAAATTGCTGAGTCAATCTTGAATTTTTTTTTGAGAGCTCAGTTCCCTCAAAAATTAACTTGAGTTTATCCCAGATATCCTTGGCTGTTTTACAGCTATTTACCTTAGAAAACGTGCCTTTGTCAAGAGTGACAAATAGCGCATTCTTCGCAACATTGTCGAGGTTAGCGTGTTTTCGATCATCTGTGGTCCATTGTTCGTGCTCTTTCTCGAGCATCTCTACATGAGCCTGGCCTTCAATCCTTGGGGCCAGATTTACCTTCATGATTTTCATAGGGCCATCCTGTTTTAAAAGAAATAAGTGATTTTTGGATCTGATTCGGTCAAAAATACGACTGATTCTTTTTAGAATCAATCGATTCGATACCACTTGTTGGCCACTAAGTATACATAATACAGCTTGGAAAGTATTTAAGCAACAAGCTGTACGTTTTTTAAGTTTAGAGTGCGTAGCGGAAGTCTTGTAAAGGTAAGTTGCTGTAAATACAGCAACTCGGTATGCAGTGTGTACTTAAAATAATCACAGTTATTAAAACAGTAAATAGAGAAGGTAAATAACACAGTAATTAAAGTGGTTCGAGGTAAACCCCTCTACATCCACTGGTCCTCCACACAGGAGTGAAAATATTTATTATAAATACTGCGTACACAACTATGTATTTATAATCAAACCTATCCTTGTATCGTTCACACAGATTGATACAAAGACCGTCGCTTTCAACCGTTCACACATATTGGTTAAAGATTCCTCTTGACTTGCTTCTTCACACACAGTTCCAAAGCTTCGTCCTATTCATCCCACACAGGTCGGAATATTTCTTTAGTTCACACAGAACTAGGTTTTTACTCAAAGGTAAAAGTAAGGTAACCAAGTAAGAACAGCAGCTTGAATATGAAGTTCTTGAGCTGATGATGGCTGTTCTTGATGACTGAGTATATTTCTTCTTCTTCAGATATGGATTGATGCTAGGAAGAAATATACTTGCTCTTGAAAGCTTGATCTGATAATAATGAATATTCAGTCTTTGATCACTTGAATATCGCTTGTAAGCTTGTGTATATTCTTGCTATAACTGATCTTCAAACTCTGGGGTATATAAATCCTTTGAATAGATCCGTTGAGAAATATCCGTTGAGCAAAAGTTCGTTACAACTGGATGGTTGACTTGTATAGACCAAGATCTAGATTTTGCGTTGTTTGAAGATCTTTGTCGGTTTTAGTATTTAAATACTTTATTTCAGTATTTAAATACTTCTTTTCAAACGGGACTTGACTTTAGCGAATAACAAAGATTCATTTTCAAACGGTCTTCAGTCCTGTTTCGATAGGTATTGAAGATCTCAATACTTTACAGCTTGAATGCTGTATCCATTTATGTTGTAGGCTATATTGGAGTAGTCGCTGTATGGAATGTTGCTATATGAAGAAACAGCTTCCATACTTGGCGCTTTTAGACTCTGTTGCTGGATGATGGCAACGCGGAGGCTTGTATGAAGACACTTTATACTTTCGTTGTATCCTGGCATTATGAAAAGTCTTCGATACAGGATTGACAACTTCAATCGTCTTTCGATACAGCTGCTTGCTGTATGCTGGGTTGCACTTTATCAAAACTTCGATACAGGATTGTTTTATCCCAACAGGTATGCTTATGATCTCTAATGTGCCTGCTTTCGCTTTATTTGACATTGGTGCAACACATACTTTTATGTCTGCAAAGTTTTATCATGTCATTGGTCATGAAAGTGTTAGAATTGTTGAGTCTCTTGAGGTTAGCTTACCGTCAGGAAATACGATCCTCAATAGTAGAATGATTGACGAGATTATTGAGATAGGAGGAAGAGAATTTGCTGCTAGCCTATATTTGATTAGCTCGATGGATTTTGACGTGACCCTTGGTATGGACTGGCTCGATAGACATGATGCCGATATAAGGTGTCGTGAGAAGAAGGTGACATTTAGGTGTTCCGAAGGCGATTCGATCACCTTTTATGGTACTAAGAGTAGGACAGTACCCAGAGTAATCACATCCATGAAAGCACTAAAAAGTCTAAGGAAGGAGAAATGTCAGGGTTACTTGGTGAGTTTGGTCGACACTCGTACTAATGAGGTGTCCCCTACAGACGTACCTATACTACGGGAGTTTTTGGATGTGTTTCTAGAAGATTTGCCGGGAGTCCCACCCAACCGGAAAGTGGAGTTTAGTATTGATTTGGTCCCTGGAGCGGCCCCAACATCCAAAGCCCCATATAGAATGGCTCCGAAGGAACTTCAAGAATTGAAGGTCCAAATTCAAGAGCTGTTGGAGCTCTGATTTGTTCGTCCTAGTGTGTCACCATGGGGTGCACCAGTGCTGTTTGTAAGAAAGAAAGATGGGTCACTTCGGATGTGTATAGATTACAAAGAGTTGAATCGACTCACGGTGAAGAACAAGTACCCACCGAGAATCGAGGATCTATTCGATCAGTGTAGGGGAGCCGGAACCTTTTTATAGATCGATTTGCGGTCGGGGTACCACCAACTGAAGATTATGGAGTGTGACATTCCTAAGACGGCCTTCAGGACCCGTTATAGGCATTTTAAATTTGTAGTGATGCCATTTGGTCTGAATAATGCACCGGCAGTCTTTATGGATTTGATGAACAGGGTGTTCCAACCTTACTTGGATAAGTTCGTGATCATCTTCATACAGTACATCTTTGTGTATTCTAAGTACAAGGAACAACACCAAGAGCATTTGAGGATTACATTGGAGACACTTCGCAAGGAGAAATTATATGCCAGGTTCAAGAAATGTGAGTTTTGGTTAAACAGAGTTGGATTCCTTGGACATGTGGTGACTTTAAAATGAATTGAGGTAGATCCCGATAAGGTTGTAGCAGTGAGTAGTTGGGGAGTACCCAAGGATGCGAGCGGAGTTAGTAGCTTTCTGGGCTTAGCTGGCTATTATAGAACATTTATTGAAGGATTTTCGAAAATGGCCACTCCTATGACCAATTAACAAGGAAAGGAGTGAGGTTTGAATGGAGTGACTAGTGCGAGGAAAGTTTTCAAGAGTTGAAAAGGAGACTAACCTTGGCACCAGTATTAACGATTCATGATCCTACGGAAGACTTTGTTATTTATAGTGATGCCTCAAAGTAGGGGTTGAGCTGTGTTCTGATGCAACATGGTAAAGTAGTAGCCTATGCATCAAGATAACTTAAACCACATGAGTTTAACTATACGACACATGGTCTGGATTTGGCTACTATAGTACATGCACTGAAGATTTGGCGTCACTATCTCTATGGAGAGAAGTGCGAGATATACACGAACCATAAATGTTTGAAGTATCTTTTCACACAGAAGGATCTTAACATGAGACAAAGGCGATGGTTAGAATTGGTGAAGGACTATGATTGTACTATTCATTACCATCCGTGTAAGGTTAATGTGGTAGGTGATGCCTTGAGTGGGAAGACTAGAGTCGAGTTAGCTTGCTTGACCGATCAGGAGAGTTTGATAAAGGAGTTCTCCCAGTTTAGGATTGAGGTATTTGAGTCTTCAAAGAGTTCGAAAGCAATCCTATCCTCTTTGGTCTTGCAACCAACCTTGAGGGATAAGATTAAGGAGGCTCAACCACGTGATAAGTTCTTGTGCAAGATAAAAGATCGAGCACAAGATGGGAGTATTGAGAAATTTGTTGTTGCCACAGACGACGTTTTGAATTATGATGGGAGGTTATGTGTTCCTAAGAATCCATCTCTTAGGAAGCAAATCCTTGAAGAAGCTCACAATGCACCATACTCCGCTCACCCGGGAGGTACAAAGATATACCACGACCTGAAGTTTTTTTAGTGGAGAGGAATGAAACGAGATATTGGTATATTTGTGGAGAGGTGTATAATATGTCAGCAGGTGAAGGCAGAACACCAATGGCCAGGAGGTTTACTTCAACCATTGGAAATCCCAGAATGGAAATGGGAGCATATCACTATGGATTTCGTGGTTGGTCTGCCATGAACCGTGAGGAAAAACGATGTTATCTGGTTGATAGTAGATCGTTTGATGAAGTCATCTCATTTTCTACCTGTGAGTATGACTTACAGTATGGAACAATATGCGAAGATTTATATTCAGGAGATTATGAGGTTACATGGTGTTCCAGTGTCGATCGTCTCAGATAGAGATCCACAATTTACGTCGAAATTTTGGAAAATTCTGTAAAGTGCATTAAGCACTAAATTGAATTTCAGTACTGCATATCATCCGCAAACCATGGTCAATTTGAACAGACTATCAAGACACTTGAAGATTTGTTGAGGGCGTGTGTTCTTGATACTTGTGAGAATTGAGAGAATATTTTGCCTTTGGTAGAGTTTGCTTATAACAATAGTTACCAAGCGACCATACAAATGGCCCCGTATGAGGCTCTGTATGGAAGGAAATGTCGATCGCCCCTTTATTGGAGTGAGGTTGGAGAAGGAAAGATTTTGGGACTAGAATTGATCGGGCAGACTGTAGAGAATATAGCCGAAATCAGAAGTAGAATTAAGACTGCCCACAATCGACCGAAGTCTTATGTTGATAAAGGAAGGAAAGTTATCCAATTTGAGATTGGAGAAAAGGTGTTCTTGAAGTTAGCGCCGATGAAATGAGTGATACGATTCGGTAAAAAGGGAAAGCTACAGTCTCGTTATATCGGACCTTTTGAGATTTTGGGTCGTGTTGGTGATCTTGCTTACAGTCTGGCATTACCATTGGAGTTATCGGGAGTACACAATGTCTTTCACGTCTCCATGCTGAGAAAGTACATACATGATCCTGGTCACGTATGCAATTTCGAAGAGTTGCACTGACTTATGAGAAGGTACCTACAACTATTTTGGAGCGTAAGGTACATCGGTTATGAAACAAAGAGGTTAAACTGGTGAAAGTTCAATGAGTCGTCATGGACCAAATGAGGCAACTTAGGAACGTGAAGAGGAGATCCGTTCTAAGTATCCCACATTAATTTTTCAAGGTACGTAACTTAAGTTTCGAGGACGAAAATTTGTTAAAGGTGGGTAGGTTGTAACGCCCCGATTTTGTATACATTTATTGTGAATTATAGAAAACAAGTTAAATTTTATTAAATTAATGCCCGAGTAATTTATCATTTAATTCATTTTATTTTCTTGATCATGCAAATTCATTTATGTCATTATAATTCGTGTCAAGTCATGTTATTCATGTCGTTTCATTTCTCATTTTATTTATTGTGTTTCATCTCGTCATTTCTAGGCCCAAGTCAAAATTTAAGCGATATTAATCGTTACCCAAAAGATTTTACAAGATAAATAATAATATTATTTATTATTATTATTACTATTATTATTATTCCTATTATTTATTATTAGTAGTAGTAATATTAATATTATTATTTAGTTTAGCCTAATTATTTTGGATCACTTTATCTTTATTCTTGTGGCCCAAACTCTTTTTCCTAGCCCAATTGGGATTCTCCTAAACCCATAATACCCTATACCTAATTCCTAATACAGCATAAATAATGTATTTTATACACATACAAACCTTAGAATACACAATATACAGATTTTTTTTATCTACTGCAAATCATCTGCTCCTACCCGGCAAATCTCCGTGACTTCGCTTTCTACGGGTCTTCTTCATTTCCAACAAAAGGTACTCAAATTTCCCTCCTCATAATCATAAATGACGGTCCCTGATTGCCTGCTAGTTAAATCTTTTTTTTTTTTTTTTGTTGTGTATGTTAACCTTGCATATCAAAAATCAAAACTCCATCCCCAAGATCTCATACGCACTGCCATATGGCATCCATCGGGGTTCAATCTATCAAAACCCCGCCTATTACTTTGCCCATATTCAGGTTTGCTCAACAATCGGTCAAAAACCAGAAGAATTTCAACACAAGTTCAAACTCCCATCAAATTTCATCAGAGAAGCACGTTCCTGAAATTATGCCCGAATTCACAAAACAGCGCATCACAAATTCCTATCACCCTTAAACCTAGCAGGTCCGAAATTATAGCCCGAACACAGCAGAATCATGTTCGGCCAACCCCAAATCCAGTCCCGTTTTTCAGGAACCAAACCCGGTTACAAAACCCGAACCCCCACCTCAGAAAACCCGAAACCAGGCCCGTACGAACCACCCAATTTCCATTGCCGGAAACTCCGAACTGCCGCGCACAGCAACACCTCCAGGAACCGCCTCCAGCCGCCCGAGTAGTCCGATTCCGTTTTGCTTGTGTGCGCGCGCGGCTATGATGGTGTTTGTGAAGATTTGTGTGTGCGTGTGTGTTTGCAGAGAGAGTGAGAGAGGGAGAATGGTAGTGAGAGAGAGAGAGAGAGTGTCGGTCGAGGGAAAGGAGTGTTTCGGCCGACTTCTTTGGAAGGGATTTTACACCCGGCATATTTTTAGGGTAAATTAATTGAGTCCCCCAAGTTCAGGACCTTTCGATATGATCCCAAATCAATTCGTTAGTTTATTCAGTTTCAGTCCTCAAATGTTAATTCTTTCAGTTTTACCATAATTAGCTTTTCAGTAATCAATTCTGCCCTATTTTTTTTGGCACAAGCGATTAAATACGTAGATTTCTCAAATAATATTGATATTCAATTTAAGTTATATCTTGTATATTATTTTCAATTATAATATTATATTAATAATAAACTATTATTATCTGTAGATAATAACAAGAACTTACGGGCCTAGGATTGTCGAGTCAAGCATTTTCATCACATTCAAGTTCAAGAATTTTATCTAGGTGTGGGATTTTACTACGCTTTTGTTTATTTTAATTACTTTATATAATGTCTTGTATGTGCACGTGAAATCAGTCAGAAGCACTTAAATGTACAAATCAGTTATAAGCACTTAAATGTTCAAATCAGTCAGAATCACTTAATTGTGCATGAAAGCCTTCGGGCTAGCCGACGAGCTTCAGAATTTATCAGTCATGATGTTTATACTTGCTAATATATTTAGAAATTAACTTAGACATATTGTGTACCCTCCACACTGAACGAGTTGAAAGCTCACTCCATTATTTAACTCTTTCAGGTTGAGGAGATCGATGTGGCATGCGCTTGAGTGTGGGATGATCAAGCTTATGATTAGATGTTTATTTATTTACTGTTATTTATCTCAAGCTATGCTTTATGAACAAGTGTTCGATTTGTTTTATTTTCACGTCAAAGTATGTTTTGTTTTAACGATGACTCGAGAATATTACTTGCGATTATCAAGTTTGTCTTTTTGAAATGTATTTCCGCTGCAAAATTTTATTTATTCTGTTTAAAATTAGAAGAATTATTTTTTCTAGAATAGTGGTCGCTACATAAGTACATTTTTATCCATTTATGGGTATACGTACTAAAATCTGGTTAAAGATGTTAATATTTTTATTTTAATTTATCATGAAAAACCACCGAAAAGAACCACCATTAATGTCTCAGAGATATAATGGATTATAAAAGAAAATTCGGACAACCTTTGTAGTTAGCATGTTGATGATGCTCACTCCAATTTCGTTGCATTATTATCTTCGATTGGCGGATGTTTCTCGGATGTCTATATTTTACTCCATTTCTTAGTTGTTGCATACTTAATAATGTATACTTTTGCGACTCCAATTATTGAGTTGGACAATTTGACACAATTCTCTATTAACTGTTTAGAATTTGAATGTATGTACGGAATTGAGGATATTATTATATTTTTTATATAAATATACTATATGTTTATCTGAATATTGAATATTTATTTTTATGGGGAAAAAACTAAGAATTTAAAAATTTCAAGAGTTTATTTTATATTTGATAAGTTACTAGTAAAGTTAATTAAAAATTAAATATTAATCTTACTACAAGACATTTAAGTAGCCTTCAACTAGAAATGGTATTTTACAAAATAAATAAATTTGATCACTAAATGTACTCTTCCGTGTCTTAATCACCAAAATATTTTAATTACCAAAATTAAAATCAAAAATAAATATTTTAATTACAACATGTCCAAATTTTAATTATAAAAAATAAATATCGAAAATATTTTAAGCTAAACATCAGTCTAACTAAAATATTTTAACTAACAATACTAACACGGGGTCTACAAATGTAAAGATATGATAATTAAAATACATTAACTGGTAATTTTAAATTTGGTAAATATAATAAGATTTCCATCCTTGATATGTTCTTTTTCAATTTAGTATAAATTATAAATATATTGACTATTATCTGACAATAAAAAATAAAATGTAATAATTGTGAGATTTGATTGGACAATAGAATGTGAGTTAGAAAGTGGTTCAATTTTTTGACATCTTTCAAATTGGTTACATAATTAATATATAGAGGGAGATGTAATTCTTATAAGCTCAAATTAAAGTATCTATTAAATATACATTTTAAGGGTGAATAAGATATAAAAATTATAAATCTATAACTTTTATATATGTAAATTAATTTACTTTATTCTAAACAAACATGAGTGGAAAGTATATACATATATATATATATATATATATATAAAGTGAATATATTACAATAAGTTTGATTGTGTTCTAAATAGTTTTTTATTCAGAAACATTATAGTTGCAGATTAATTATCTAACTGACATGTGGACAAAAAGATTTGTATTAAAAGATTATTTACACCTTATATATTGATTTCGTCTTTAATAAATTAATGTTTCATATTTCATTTATAACGTAGAATAAATTTGAATATCTATCTAATGTTTTTCTTAGACCATCTCCAACAGCTTACACAACAATACTGCAACTTCAAATACAAAAATACAAATAATTAACACTGCATCTCTACAGCTTACACAAAAATACAGTAAAAATGGATACTCTATTATATTCCTTTTCTAATCTTAATTTTATCTAAAAATTTAAATACATTTATCTCCATTAACTAATAATAAAATTTAAATGTATTCAGATTCGCTGAATTAATGCGAAAATTTTTAATTATATTATAAAATTATATATTAGGGGAATATTATCACAAATATACAATTACTACATTTTGAAGCATCAAAATAGTTAGGCTTGTAATTTCTAAATTGAGCAACAAATAATTGGTGCAAATTTATGCGCATTTTAATAAATTTCTTTTGAAAGTTACACCTAAAAGTAATATATATGAAAATGAATAAATAATGATACGAATAAGACAGAATAGTGTTGGTGGAATAAATAGTATCACACTATAAATAGTAGGGCTGGGAGTTTTGAAACCGAGAACCGCGTAAGCGATCCGAACCGCATCGTAAATGACGGTTCAGTTCGGTTATTAGCAACAAAACTTTTTTTTGGTCGATTCGGTTTGTACTGTTAGTAATCAGTTCGGTTCGCGGTTCACTTTTCCGTTTTAAAGAGGAACCGTCTAAACCGCAAGAAACCATTCGAACCGCACTGAACCGGGAAACCGACCCTTCTGAATAAAATATAATACAATATTGTAGTAAACGCAATATAATATAATATAATATAATATAATATAATATAATATAATATAATATAATATAATATAATATAATATAATATAATATAATATAATATAATATAATATAATATAATATAATATAATATAATATAATATAATATTGTAGTGAAGACTAGTATCGCAAGACCTCGAAACTTCGTATGACCTGTGTAAGGACTCGATTCGCTTTTATGTTCATACATTCATTATGTCATTGATTATGCATGTTTTGTTGAAACATGTATGTAACATTTGTGTTACAATTGATTCATGATTATTTGTGTTGGAGCGTGTGGGCTCTGTATTGGCTATGATTCATGATTGATGTGATTGTTTTGAGTATGTATACTCGTGTTTGGCTATTGACTTAGCATTCTGGATTGGCCGTCGAGGCATATTTGAGTTATGATCATGATCGAGCGTTATTCTTTCAGTATGGAAAGAGGAATCCGAGGACGTGGCAGAGGGGGTAAGGGTTGCAGAACGAGCCAGAACCCAGAACCTCATGTTTATGCGCGTGCGGATGCCGGGATGGATCAGAGTTCGGCCGGTGGTGTTACCTACGCGACCGATTCTCCTTCGGGACGTCATACTCGAGAAGTCGATCAGACTGAGAGTGGACACATCGACCCTTTCTTGCTTATGAGGGGCATGATGGCCCAGATGACTCAGATGACGCGGATAGTAGAGACCATGCAGGCCTCGATGGTTCATGGTCCACCGCAGCAGGGGTTCCAGGTGCCGTTTCATGGGCAAACTGGGGGAGTGAGTCAGATTGTTGGTGATATCTCTCGTTAGAGGTGGCCTACTTTTGAGGGTTCGTCGGAACCAACTGATATTGTTCATTGGCATGAACATTTTGATAAACTCTTCGACATGGTTCAGTGTCCGGAAGAGAGTAAGATGGCAGTAGCGGCTTACTACTTGAGTAAGGGTGCTTATTCTTGGTGGCTTTCTGTGAAACCCGCCGATCTTGACAGTGTTTGGAGCGAGTTCAAGACTCTCGTGTTAGAGATGTTGTATTCGGCTCCACTTCGTGAAGCCAAGTTGTCAGAGGTTTTGAACCCCAAATCCATCGAGGACAAGGGTGTTATTGTTATTGCTGAGAAGTTTCATGGACTTCTTCAATTTGCTTCATCTGTTATCCGTACTGAAGCGGATAAGATCAAGTATTTTAGCAAAAGGCTAAACCCGCAGTTGAGGATGCAGTTGTTCAATCATAATTGTAACTCACTTGGTTAATTCATCGAGAAGGCTCTTGGAGCAGAGCTTTTGATCAAAGAGCTTACTCGGAAGGACCTTTCAGTTTCTTCTGGTGATAGGACTAGGATGCCGGTTCGTTCAGAGGGACATCGAGCTCCGACGTCCAAGAGGTCGTCTTCATGTTGGGAAAGCATCTTCTTTTCAGGTGACGAGTTCGACTGTTGTTTTCTTTAACTTTGATACAATAGGACATCGCAGTACCCGGTGCTCGATGCAGGCTATTGTTTTTTTCTATGTGGGAGGCAGGGACACCTTCATAAGTATTGCAGGAGTCCTGGTCCAGTAGGTCTCGGGAGAGCTCACGGTCCTCGAGAGATTTTGTACTCCAGTCCGTACTTCATCCAAGGGGTCCTATCAGGCTTCTGAAGCCAGAGATAAGGACAGTCGAGGAGGAGCAGCGAGTTCAGATTTGGGTCTTCCTCGAGTCGTTGAGATCAGGGATGTCGATGATCTGGAGTATATCGATGTTGGGTACACTTAAGATATAGCCTTGATTTGTATTTTCCTTGTTTTTCGGATTGATGTTTGACTCAGTCTGTATTGTAGTATTGTGGTTGTGAATCATTTGTTGTTGATTTATCTTGTAATGATAGTAATTGAGAATCTTGAGATTTGAGTCATTTGATGTGATTTTCTTTCCTTTCGGTTTTGTGCCCTAGATTTTATGATAATCTGGGTAATTGTTCATTGTGATTCGAGACGTCAAGTTGTGAGAACTTGGGCGTGCGATTGATATGGTCCCGAGGACTATATGTGCGTTGTTATTTTCCTTTTGCGGCGTGAGTCAGTGATTGCATGGGCTTCCGATGCCGACGTGGATGGAGAAGTGTACACCGATGATTGTAGACATGTACAATGGGCGGCTCCCGCGAGGGGTGTACGCAGGTGTTACGAGTCATGCAGTTGGTACGACTTTCTAGCTGGTCTCTAGCGGATGAGTCATGATTCGACGGATCTCGCACTTGGTTGAGTGTTTTCATCACTTGATTTTCGCCGTGTTCGGGTAGAGGAGATGTGGGGACCCGAGGGGTTGGCCCAGTTACTCAGGCGGAGTTGTTCATATTGAGGAGTATTCCTGGAGATGTTGTTTTCAGATCCCGATGGATAGTTCATATCCCGAGTTGTGTACCCTTAGTTTCGGGGACAAAACTCTTTCTAAAGGGGGGAGTATGTAATATCCGGGGGTAAATTTTTTTTGCTTCACTGTTGTGTTGTACGTATTCATTTGTAATTGTACAAGTGTTGTTGTATTTGACTGATACAATGCATATTGTATTGGGATTATTTTGGAATCGTAATATTTATTCTTGTCGTCAGTATTGTGTTGTCGATCGGATGTTGGTTGGTGAGTTTGGAGTTTGATTTTGGCTAAGCATATTGTACCTAACGTATGCTACATGCATAACATTACGTATGTTAAGGGTGGAAGGTTACGTACGTTAAACCATGTTGGTTACGTACGTAACATAGGGTATCTGATCGCATCTGACTTTCGGCGTGTGGGGACGAACGTGTTTGGATCATGTTGGCCTTTCGAGGCAGCCAAGTCAACGAGCATTATGTACGTAATGCTTATGCGAATAGCGTACGTAATGCATGGTTCGTTTTGAGATAGTGAGTTCTGGCAGAACTTAACGTACGCTACATATAGGCGATAACATACGTTATATGCATAACGTACGTTAAGGTGGTGATATAGCGGCCGTAATTCAATGTGCAGATTATAAAGACATGATTCGTCTTTCATTTTCTCACGATCCATTTTCAGTTTCTTCCTCTAGAAATCATCCCTTTGCATCCCTTAGTCTTTTCCAGCCTCTTCCAACCTGTTTTGGAGCTTCATAACTTGGATTGAAGCTTAGGAACATGGAGTTTGGAGTGTTTCTTGATGGTTTGAGGTTGTTCTTCACTTCTTCAAGAGGTATGTCATTAATCTGGTGTTGAACTCGAGATTATGATGTTATTGTTGGTTACTTCGTGTTTTGATGGATGGATGGAGGATTGGTTAATTCTTGATGAGTTTTTATAACTTATGTTGAAGAACATGGTGATGTAGCTTGAGTTTGATTGTGTTCTTGATGTTTAAGAATACATGGAGGTTATAATCATGTCTAGGAAGAGTTATGTTAAGATTTTTAGATGATTAACATAGCCTTGAGATGATTATTGTTGTTAGTTGTGTTCTTGAGAGATTATAACCATTTTGATATAGGATTATGATGAGCTATGTGGATGATTATCATAATCTTGAAATGGTTGATTTAATCTTGTTGATTAATCCGAATTCATGATGAATTGATAGTTGATTATTGTTTAGACATCATGTTAGTAGAGTTGATGATGTTCTTGACGTGATAGTGGTAATATTGGTAATATTATCATTATAGGGTGGTTAATATGATGTTGTTCTTGATAACCTTTGTTGAATTGTTTTTCACAAGTGTGAAGAACATCTTGATCATGTTGTTTGATTATTGAGATGTTGGAGGATGTTAGAATTCATAGTTGGAGACTATGATATTTGTTTGTGTGGTTTGACTGATTCGTGATTGAATTGGGATTGTCTTTGGTGTTGTTTTTATTGATTTTATGTTATTAAATGAATTGTATTTCATTCAAGGTTGTTCGAGGACATTTCCATCCGTTGAGTTGTTATCGATTAACCGTTCTAAAGTAATAGATGTATTGAATTGCGACTGTTGAGGACAATTCCCAGCCGTGATATTATTATTATCGATTAGCTGTTCTAAAGATAATCGAGGTATTGAATTGGGACCGCCAAGGACGGTGCCCATCCGTGAGTTATTTCTGTCGTGTTGGCCGACTCAAGGCATTACACTATTATTCTTGTGAATTCGGTAATCTTGAAATCGTTGCCGTTTGTGATTAATTGTGTTTTGGAGGCTAGTCTCGGCTAGTGCTCGATGGGTAAGCTTGGGGCTTGAACCTTCACGGTTGGTTTTCCAACACCTACAGTTCAGTAGGTCACGGTCATGTTGATGATCTCATTATGGGTAAGCTTGGGGCTTGAACCTTCGCGGTTGGTTTCCTAACACCTACAGTTCAGTAGGTCACGGTCATGTTGATGATCTCATTATGGGTAAGTTTGGGGCTTGAACCTTCGCGATTGGTTTCCCAACACCTACAGTTCAGTAGGTCACGGTCACTGGGTGATCTCATTATGGGTAAGTCTAGGGCTTGAACCTTCGCGGTTGGTTTCCCGGCCACTCGGTCGGAGTCACGGTCATTGGATGATCTCATTGTGATACGGCTTCGTGCCGTGGCTTCGGCCCTCATTGTGATACGGCTTCGTGTCGTGGCTTCGGCCCTCATGTGATACAGCTTCGGGTTGTCTTGGCTTTGGGCCATTGTGATGATTGGCAGCTTCGGCTGAGTGGCTTTCAGGCCATTGTGATATTTTGGCAGCTTCGGCTGAGTGGCTTTCAGGCCATTGTGATGTTTTGGTATTTCCGTTGGAGCCTTCGGGCATTGTGATTCGTATCTATTTCAGCTTTGGTTTGGTTTACCTTCGAGTAATTCGTTGATTTTGTTCTATATTGATGATTCGCCGTTGGGCACTTGTGTTCTAACCCGTTGAGCAGGTATTGATCGTATGCAGTGGGCATAGTATGTCACGAATGCTCGGTTCTTACTTTGGTTTGTCAGCATCTCGTTTTACCATTGTTTTACTATTTATTCTGACGTTGGATGCATATCATGTTGTATATGTATTTGATATTGGCGGAACATGTTTTCATGTTTTAAGTGCTTCCGAGGAGGGAGTTGAGACATAGGGGCATGACGATGACGACAAGGCATTCGAGCGATACTAGTCCGAGTTGTTCGGTGTTCATGTCGGTCGGACAGTTTGGAGTACTCCGGTTTCGTTAGTTGTTGTCATTTTAGTATTATCCGAGCGAGGCTTGTGGATGTTGTTGTATTTTTATTTTGGCCATGTAGGCCCATTTTTGTCGTTGGAATCCACTATCGGAATATTATGTCAGATATCATAGTAGGGACTGTGATTTCCCCTTTTGGTCAGTTTGTTGTGTGTTAGTCGTGTTTTGCCTGGTGGATCTCCTAATGTGGGGTCCACGGTACTATAATAACCCAGTGGGATTTGGGGGCATTACAGTAGCAACAAGGGTTTTCTTAGTTGATCGACCTTTATGTGGGTAGCGGTGTCCCCAACGGTGAATACATAACCAGTTTGGGATCGACCTTTATGTGGGTCTGAAACATACCAAGTATCAGCAAAACCTACCAAAACATTCATCGGGGTAGTTTCCTCGGCATTCACACTTACTTTAGTGATTGCACATTCGTCAGCAGTTTCGTTAGCCATATAGGGAAAGAAAAGTCCGTCAATAGTTCATTTGAGGTATCAAAAGATGTTCTTGATACCATTCCAATGACGTTGCGTGGGCTCAGAACTATATTTAGCTAACAAGCTCACTGAGAAAGCTATATCAGGTCGAGTACACTGAGCAAAGTACAATAATGCACCTATTGCACTTTAGATAGGGAATTTCATCTCCCAAAAGCTCTTCGTCACATTCCTTTGGATGAAATGGATCTTTCTTCAAGTCTAAACTACGACCGATCATGGGAGTGCTAACCGTATGTGCCTTGTCCATGTTAAAGCGCCTAATTTTCTTCTGGACATAGGCAGACGGGTGGATGAATATTCCACTAGCTCGATGTTCGAGCTCAATGTCTAGATAAAGATCGAGTCTTCCCAGGTCATTCATCTTAAATTCGGATTTTAGATAGCTGCGGTTTCTCTTACTTCGTCAAGAGTACCGATTATGTTAATATCGTCGACATATATAGCTACAATTTTTAATCCGAAACTTGTTTTCTTAATAAACATGCAAGGACACAATTCGTCGTTCTTATATCCCCTTCCAATCAAGTAGTCATTTAGGCAGGTATACCACATCCGTCCGGATTGTTTTAATCTGTAAAGTGAGCGTTTCAATCATACTGCAAAGGCACTCCGTAGTCTAGAGTTACTTGACTTAGGTAATGAAATGCCACCGAGCACTTTCACATAAATCTCTGTATTAAGATCCCCATAGAGATATCACTAACCACATTTATGAGCTGCATTTCCAGTCCTTCGAAAATTACTAAGGTGATGAAGTAGCGTAGGGGAGAGTACGTCTCCTCAGTCAATTCCACGGCATTTATGAGAACCTTCGAGCCTTGTACTTCAGGACTTCATTCTTCTCATTATGCTTACTGACAAAGATTTATTTTATGTCCTACAGGATTTACACTTGGTGAGGTTAGCACTACCTATCAATTACATGTCTCTTTGTCAAAGAATCTAGTTCTGCGTGGAATGCTTTATCCTTTAAGACCAATCAACTCAATGTCGATATCATACAATAGAGCAGAGTTGGACATTGTATTGATCTATGCTTTGAGCAAGGATAGATCATCAAAGTGGGTGGATGATCAGTCCACACTCTCATGATTCATCGAGATTTCTTGATTTTCTGAATCATATCAATCTTCGGGGCGTCCGCCTCGTCATGACTCATGGACATAGTAAAATCAAGTATGATATCATGAAATGAGTTCATTAATGACTAATATATAAGTTTGTGCCTCACTCTACCTCCTCCTTAGGTGAGTATTAAGTCGAACCAAGTAGCTTTTATCTCTTTCTTTAAGGAGCTATGGCCTAAATCACACATCCACCATGTGCGATGGCAGTACTCGATTCGCCGGTGTTGCGCCCCTTACCGAGGACTTTCAACCTTGCATGTTGCAGCTGGTATATATGATCTCATCACTTTCACAATATCGACAAGCACATCAGGCATCGAATCTGCTACGTTTCGAAGATCGATAATTTTTGCTATCACATAGCGAAATATGGGGATCAAAATGAGACAAAATAGGGACACACCATGACAAATCCTGTCATTTCCATAGAAAATCTGTCTTCTCTCCTCCCCCTAACGACGGTAAGGTTGTCTCATCGAAGTGATAATCCACAAACGAGCGGTAAAGAGATCACATGTCGAAGGTTTAAAATAGCGGATAACCTTTGGGGATTCATATCCAATGCACTGTGGGGGTGCATAAGGCACAATACTACAACCAAATATGCACAATTGGCACTCAAGATCGTCTGAGTCTAAAATATAAAAATGAGGGCTTATCCAGTTACCAACTAGTACGCATAAATCGTTTGGTTAGCAGAGGGTCTAAAATGATCGAATAAGTACATCTGCATGCAAAACTACATAACCTCAGACAAAAATAGGCATATTGGTGTGTATAACCAATACCCGGAATACCACATGATTCGTTCGATGGTTACCTCCGTGAGACCATTCTGCGTATGCTTGTGGGGGACGGGATGCTTTTCGTCGCTCCCGATTGACATGCAGTATTCATCAAGTACTTTAGATGTGAACTCTCCAGCATTATCAAGTCTTGTAGACCGAACATGGTGGTCAGGGTGATGAGCCCTTAGACAGATAATCCGTGCTAGAAGCTTTGCAAAAGCAGCATTTTTAGTGGACAAGAGGGCGACATGTGACCAGCATGTCGAAACATCAACCAGAACCATAGAACATCTAAATGGTTCGCACTCTGGTTGAATCGGTCCACAAATATCTATCTGAATCCTATGTAAGAAAAAAAAATTCACATCTTTAGCGTAGGACGGTCTCGCTCTTATTTTTTCTAAAGAGCAGGCTTTGTAGAAGAGACGATGTCCATTCGATAGTGTCAAACGTGTAGAACGGGCGGATGTATCCAATGCTTTGGATGACATAGCTTGAGGAACACCAACAAAGGTCGTTATGTAGGTTCATTGCCTACTTCTATTTTGCAAGCGAAAGAAAATGATGTCCGTGCAGATCATCATGTCATGACTTGGATTCCCCAATCAATCATGCCAAAGCCTGTACGAGTCACGCCCCAAAGTTTGTTTTAAGTAATCGCATAGGATTCAACAATCCTAATCACAGTGATGTACAATCCACTTGATTGACTCGTAAGTTTCTCTAAGATGCACTTTCGGCCGCATTCATTAGAGGTGATATAGAGATACTCTATTTCATTCTCACAACGGGTTTCAATATGAAGGTTGCTGATACGTATATCCCTGAAGGTTTGTAAGGTTCAAGTTAGTCACTTTCAATGCATATAGAGTGTCGATGACTGTAAAATAGTGCCTTTAGGTATCAAAAACTGGGGGTGCCGCGTCCTTGGATGAAGTGGGATGATCCAATCATCATAGTCACTGATATGTTATATGCTATTACCATCAGCCTATCACTCGAGTGTTCCTCTATTCATTCGTCAAATGAGAACACGAGTAATAAAAACTCTGAACCATAAGCATATGAACAATATTCGATACTTTGAATAAAGTTAATCACTGTATACGTAAGCAGCAATAACATTTTGTTCGAAACCGAAATACATCAGACTATTATTGAAAAATATTATAATGTCTACCGATAAAATTAGTCATAGAGGGGGTGCGTCTAATGACTTTAGCACGTATGGTGCAATACTGCCATGGTACATGTGAAAGTGACATTGGGGGATCATGTCATGGTCGCCTTCCTCTATATAGTGAGTCTTCTGTTCGTCGGAATCTCAATAGCTCTTCTAACTGGCTGTGAAATATTTGCTTACATGGCAGTTCGTATACCAATGGCAGCAATCTCACATTAGGAGTCAACTCGTTTCTTGGGATCCAGGAGCGTCGTCTCTTCTCACTACATTGGAAGATTGGAAGAGAATCCATGACCACGACCACATCTACGACTGCCACATCCCTTTCCACCATGCGAGTTCTTTCCATGTGGTTTGGCATTGGCACGTCCAGTCCCCTTTTCATCAGGGTTATTTCCACATTTCATTTTGCCATTACTGGCCACGAGAATTTGCTTTGTCTCGGCAGGCCTAGCGTTAGAGTACTCTAGCATATACTGATTCGCTAGTATAAGCACTTAAGTAGGGAAATTGAAAAGTTTTTTTTTCTGGATCATGTCGTCTTTTGTGAGTTTCTTTTCACAAAAAATAACCTCACGGCTGAGCATATCTTTATCGAAAAATTGTTGACTCGTTATAATAAAGCAAGTGGATTTCGTCCCACTGCACGGTCAACTCAAGAAATAGTATTTCCGAAATGGCCCTTAGGGGCATGACAGTTCGTTGGGGATTTCATCTAAAGGAATTCTTACCATAAGTTCAGGTCGAGTTCGCCTAAGAAAATCATCGCACTTTCTTTTACCTTTTGAAACGGTTCGTCGTCTGTATGAACAGAAAGTGTGTCGCTAACGTCTTAAAATCAGAATCTCATCTATGGCACTCAAGTCCTTCTGAGTCACATGCTGAATTTCGGATGAGTTGGATTAGCCATATTCGTAAACAAGAGAAGAAAGTGAATACGTTTCACATAATTATGAGTTCGTCCATGATAAAATATTCAATAATGGAATTATTTTGTTTAGAACCAAGATATGATCATGGTTTCGATGCGATAATATGGATACACATGAAGTTTCGTTATCATGGTACATTGTAGGCAGTACAAATCAGGCATTAATATCTACTAATTATGTAGCCTAATTGCATGCATATATCTATATACGGGTGCAATTATATATATATATATATATATAATATCTACATGATATAACTATACACACATTATGCAGTCAAATAGGTATCTTATGGCGCAATATTGATTAGTTATAAAATCAAGAGAATCATGAATTAACCAATTTTGATTCAAGTGGTTAATTAATTTATTTGATTTAATTAGGCATAATTAAATTAAATCTGATTAATCATATTATGCTATTAAATCCCATAAAACATACGAATTCATACACGAAGCAAATAGTAAGGTCGAGTTTGTGTACCTTACTTCCCGAGTGGGCTAAAAAATTAATTGAAATCTTTCGGTTCGGGGTGGGCAGCAACCGAATCAGCTATTATTTGGGCCAAAAAACAACGGGCTGATCTACTTTTTGGTCGTGCGGGCCGGGCTGGAAAAGAGGCGCGGGCCGGGGGGTCAGCGAGTGAACTGTAGAGCCATGCTTCTGGTTCGGAGCAGAGAAGGGTCGGGTTCGGAGCAGGGGAAACGGCTGTGACCATGGGGATCTGAACCAATCGGAACACGTGTGTGGAGTCAGCCAGATTCTTGTGGTCGGGATTGAGGGATCCAAGAGTTGGTTGCAGGTCGAGGGTTCAGGCGGATTGGGAACCGATTAGAGGCGTCGGACTCAGGCTGTGACGGGAATTAGGTTTCCTGTGGTGGCGATGGGGTTCGGGTGGCTGTGCGGTGGTCGTCCGAATTGGATGGGTGACGGCTGGGCTTCTGGTCCATGCGACGGCAATTTTCTTGCTGAAGAAGATGAAGGCAATCGGGAATTAGGGTTTCAGCCTTTTTTTTTTGTTAATTTTGGACGATTTTTTTATTTCTTGCTCTATTGGTAGTACGTGCTGATAACGTGTTGTAGTAACCGTAAACAAGACAAGAATTAGGGCAGAAGATGTGTATATTCTCATTGATAGGGTCCCTTTAAATAGGGAGAGATTACATATTCTGGAACATTATAACAGGCCTAGCCCTGTACTAACTGAGAAAAGCCCATTAGCCTGTAGACTAAGGCACACACTGTGTATTTACTTTAACATATAATATATTCTTGTTAAACATAATTAATATAATATAATATAATATAATATAATATATTCTCAATGAAATAAAATAAAATATAATATATTTTGTCCGAACCACACGGAATCGGTTTCGATTTGGTTTCGGTTCAGCTCGGTTCCGTTCCGAGTCAATTCGGACAAAAACTGGCAAAATCGAACCGCGAAAAAACTATGCAGTTCGGTTCCTGTTCCTGTATTTTTCTTCATGGAACCGAAACGTCTCAGGCCTAATAGATAGCTGAACATTGTAGATATCCCAAAAATACAGGAACTTCTACAATAGCTGTTGGAGAGGATTAACACAAAAATAATGCTCAACACCATTTTGTAGTTGTTATCGAAGATGGTATTAAGATTTGGAAAAGTAAAGAGGACAATTTTGGTGGAGGGGTGGACTACATGCTCTCTCTCTATCTATCTCCCCCTACCCTCCTCCTTGCGAATCATCCCGTCGGTTTTTTCCGATTCCCTTGTGATCTGTTATAATTGCGATAGATCAGGTATGGTTTCTTGTCCTAGCTCTTTCGTCTTGTCTTTCTTCTACTAGAAATTATATTTCCAAAATTTATCCTTATTTTATTATAATTTTACCAAAAAAAACAACCGGGTTCATATTTTAGGAGAAATAGAAAAGTTGGTCTTGTTCAATACTTTATAGGCGAAGTGTTGCCTAAGTGTTCTGGCTTAAGTCCGACGACGTGTATGTTGGGATTCGGTGCCTAAAACTAAGGCACAGTGGAAGCGAAATACGAATCTAATTCGATCTGAACCCCTTAAGAGGATTGATCAAGTTACGTATATATGAATATAAAACGAAACAAAGGAAGATTCGAAACCATACCCTCGTAGTCCGTTGACTAAATGGTGAGTGTAACACCCCGAGATATTCGGAATAATTACAGCGCCGTAAACCCTTTATATAAGAATTTACAAAGCTAAATTAAAAGAAATGCTGAAAAAATAGTTGAGTAATTTAATAACCAGTTTAATCAACCCAAAATAATCCATTTATTACAAACTTCTCAAATCGTCAAAAGAACAAACATACTCGAGTATTAAATACCAAACCAGAATACCAAATTAATTCAACGGATAACATCAATGTGACCCTTCGTCATCATGCCGGTACTGTGGTTGCTTCCCCACTCCTCGGCTACCTGAACATCAAAACAAATATCCACCCCTGCAGGGGTTAGCAAAACAATGCTAGTACAAGTATCATAGTATACAAAATCAGATATGCAACAACGATGCATAGCAAGATACAAAAAAGCGGACTTCTTCTACCGGAATCCAACGATGCGAATCCACATGATTCCATCAACACAACACCGGGTAATCCAATGATCCAGCGCCCTCAGCATATATCCCAAGATGATCCCGTAGGACCAACATGAGGTGGAAAACCCATCCAATGATCCAGCGACCTCAGCATAGATCCTAAGATGATCCCGTCGGACTAACATGAGGTTGACAACTGATCCAGCACCCTCAGCATAGATCATACGATCCCTTTGGATCAATACAACATATACAATACAACTATGCATATACATATGCAAATCGATATGTCCATCAGCATGAACAACATCTGAATCAATAACCTGAACGACATTATGACACATCAACTTGGATTATCTCATGTTCAACAACATGAATTACAATATGCATGATCAAAATCATCAACATTAAACCAATAGTCAAATTACGATACTTGCCTTAGAAATATGGCAAGAATTAAATACCTCAACGACTTTCAATATGCCCGAAGGTCGCCGCCCATCGATCAATCACCTTGCAAGGCTCGGACCTTATTCAAAGGAAATAACAAAGGGTTCAACTTACTTCACAAAGTTAACGTACGAACACCTAGCGCCTTAAGTTATATCCGAGTTAAATTAACGTAAGGCCGGTTCACGGTTTCTACTCGATGAAAGCTAAGCCGGAATAATGACATACTTCATATGAATCGACCATATCGGAGATGAAATGTCGATGTCTACGGATTCATGGATATACATGTCACCACAATCCAAACCTCAATCTTGATTTTGAATTCCAATACATATGGTTCGGCTAATCTTACAATTCATATCAAAGGTGTGATTCAAGAAACTAGCATACCAAGCGTACTTCGAAAGGGGACGATACAACGGTGTTCGGGGTTTGATTCTATCAACATAGCCGATTCGTTTTAACCATGAATATGAAGAATATTGTTAAATCAAGCACCTCTATCAAAACACTGAACTATCCACGGTGAAATACCTTAGTAATCTCAAAAAACTCATTATAATCATGCTCAGAATCCATAACAAACTCAGGACACTACATTCTAGGGTTCTATCCCAACAAGGTTCGATTAATACTCTTAACAACGAAGGAGAACCGAAGTATAACTGAATATATTCTTCTAAAAACATGGTTTTCGACTCCTCATGATAATAACGAACTTGGTAATCTCAAAAACAGGTTCAAAACATCATTAAGAACAAGTATTCTAGTTGGTGAAGGATCAACATACCTTAATCTAGAGAAGAACAATAAAATACTTGGTGAAACTCAACACCGGAAGCTTGAGCACCAATCCACAACGGTCTACGATCTTATAAAATGAGCTGGGATAATGATATAAGAGATTTTCGGAGATGGGGAGTTCTCAAGTTGCAGAAATTGGCCAAGAAGTGAAGAGGGAATGAAAAGGAGGTTGAGGTCTATAAATAGAATTTTAAACATTACGTACGTTAACGGTAAAGCCTTATGGACGTTATGGCCTTAGCGTACGCAATTCTCAATCATTAACGTACGTTAATGTCCGGCAGTAGCTCACTGCCTCGATTCTGGCTTCTCTTACGTATGCTATCCAAACCCTTTACGTACATAAAACCATGTACATAGCGCACGTTATCACCCATACCTAACGTACGTTAAGCCTCGTTGACCTACTTTATTGAAAAGCCGTCCATGTTCACGCGGGGCAATTCGACGAATCTCCCTCTGGCCCCCACATACCGACCTTATCTGATCTACCTTTGACTGAAGCTTACGTACGCTACGCTACAACTATAACGTACTTTATACTCAACACTTAACGTACGTTATGCTCAACGTCTAGTGTATGTTATGACATGCAGATGCATGCATGAATGTGTTGGAAACTCAAGAACGCAGGAATACGAATACGGTAAACCACACTTCGATTAATAATACCACATAATCAAATGTTACAAGTTCGAATACAGGTAAAATACACAATAATTATCTGGGCATTACATACTACCCCTCTAAAAAGAAGTTTTGTCCCGAAACTTAAGACGAAAACAATTTCGGGTATCTCGACTTCATACTATCCTCAGTCTCCCAAGTTGCTTCTTCAACTCCATGTCGAGACCACTGAACTTTAACTAAGTAGATTGGTTTATTCCTCAATTATTTAACTCGACTCTCGAGTATCTTGATTGGCTTTTCTTCGAACGTGCCATCATTATCTACTTCAATCTCGCCAAAATCAATGATATGACTGGGATCCGGTACATATTTATGTAATTGGGATACGTGGAACACATTATTAACATGACTCAGCGATGGCGGTGAGGCCAACCTGTACGCCAACTCGCCAACTCTTTCAAGGATCTCGAATGGTCCGATATATCTCGGACTCAACTTTCCTTTCTTCCCAAAACGGAAAAGTCCTCGAGTAGGAGAATCCTTTAAGAGCACGTGGTCCCCAATTTCAAACTCTAGCAGGCGACGGTGCACGTCTGCATAAGACTTCTGTCGACTCTGGGCAGTCAATAGCATTTCACGAATTAGAGCTACCTTCTCTTGAGTCTGTGCTATCAACTCTGGTTCCATCTCGATCAAGGTAGATGAATCATCCCAACACGGGGGTGATCAACATCTTCTCCCGTATAACACTTCAAAAGGTGCCATCTTAATGGAAGCATGCCAACTATTGTTGTAGGTGAATTCAATCAACGGCAAATGAATCTCCCAATCAGACGACCAATCTAAGGCACAAGCTCTTAGCATATCTTTCACTGTCTGAATAGTCCTTTCGGACTGTCCGTCAGTCTGAGGATGATAAACTATGCTAAAGTTCAGCTCGGTTCCCAAGGCTTTATGAACTGCCTTCCAAAAGTATGACACAAAGCGACCATCCGGATCCGAAATAATGGTCTTCGGCGTACCATGCAATCGGACTATCTCCGCAATAAACACTCGTGCCAACTTCTCTGGTCCCCAAGTATCCTTAATACCCAGAAAATGAGCTGACTTTGTTAGACGATCAACTATCACCCAAATCATATTCATCCCCATTCTGGTCCTTAGCATATCGGTTATAAAGTCCATCAATATATCCTCCCATTTCCATTCAGGAATCGGAAGTGGCTTCAACATTCCGGCAGATCGCTGATATTCAATCTTAACCTGTTGACAAGTTAAACACTTCGAGACGTATTCTGATACATCCTTCTTCATATTTCCCCACCAAAAATTCTTCTTAAATACTTGTACATCTTACTGGTGCCCGGATGAATAGCATAGGGCGCGCTGTGAGCTTCTTTCATGGTCGTCTGTTTCAAAACATCGTCATCGGGGATGCAAAGTCGACTATGGAATATCAGAACTCCATCATCATGTATTATGAATCCTGGGGCCTTTCCTTTGTCCACTTCATCACGTAACCGAATAATCAGAGGATCATCCAACTGCTTAGATTTGATTTCTTTGATTAACGACGAAGTTAATTCCATCACACACAGTTGCCCTTGGACTCCTTGCACCTAAACTTCAACTCCTTCTCGAATAAATTGTCGTTGAATGCTGGACTCGGACGTAAGCATTTCCAACATCCGAATATAAACAAGTTTGAGGCTTAGTGCATCAGCTACCATGTTCGCTTTGCCTGGATGATAAAGAATTTCCAGGTCGTAATCTTTAATTAATTCCAGCCACCTACTTTGTCTCATGTTTAATTCCTTCTGACTGAAAATATATTTGAGACTCTTGTGATCTGTGAAGATCTGACAGTGAGTACCGTACAAATAATGTCGCCAAATCTTCAGGACAAAGACAACGGCTACTAACTCTAAATCATGTGTTGGGTAGTTAACCTCATATGGTTTCAAATGTCGAGAGGCATAGTCAATCACGCTATCCTTCTGCATTAACACGCAACCCAGACCCTGATTTGAAGCATCGCTGTAAACCATGAACCCATCAGTTCCATCTGGTAGTGCTAATATTAGCGCCGTTGTCAGTCTTCTCTTAAGTTCATCAAAACTAGTTTGACATTTCTCGTCCCACACGAATTTATGAGCCTTCTATAACAACTGAGTAAGCAGACAAGCAATTTTGGAAAATCCTTCCACAAACGACGATAATATCCAGCAAGTCCTAAGAAACTTCGGACTTCCTTTATGTTCTTAGGATATTCCCACTCCAAAATTGCCTCAAGTTTCTTCAGGTCTACCTGTACTCCGTCGGTTGATATCACGTGCCCAAGGAACGTTACTTTCTTAAACCAGAACTCACATTTGGAAAGTTTTGCATAAAGTTGTTCATTCCTCAAAGTATTTAAAGCAATACGCAAATGTTCTGCATGCTCTTCTCGATCCTTCGAATAAATCAATATGTCGTCAATGAAAACGACCACGAATTTATCCAAGTATTCTAAGAATACCCGATTCATCAATTGCATAAACATGGCATGAGTATTAGTAAGTCCAAATGGCATCACCACAAACTCATAGGGCCCGTACCGGGATCTGAAAACGGATTTCGGTATATCAGATTCCTTAATCCTTAACTGATGGTATCCTGATCTCAAGTTGATCTTCGAGAATACCGTCGCCCCCTGCAGTTGATCAAATAAATCATCGATCCGAGGCAATGGGTATTTATTCTTGATCTTCACCTTGTTTAGATCCTTGTAATCAATACACAATCGTAGGGATCCATATTTCTTTCGAACAAAAAGAACAGACGCACCCCAAGGAGAAACGTTAGGGTGAATGTAACCCTGCTGAAACAATTCCTCAAGCTGTTTCTTTAACTCATACATCTCGGTTGGTGTTAGGCGTATTTTTATGCGCTTTTATATCATTATTTTATCTCCATCTTGAGCCTAAATTAGCATAAATGAGCTTTTAATGCATTATATTTATATGTTTTGCAGGAAATCGGAGTCCGAGATCCAAAACGATGAAAAACGGGCGAAAATAGCAGTTTTTGGTCATGAGCCGCGGCACACACCAAGTGAACCGCGGCACACGAAGACAACCAGCGAATGATATGCACACATTAAGTGAGCCGCGGCACAGAAAGCGCAAAAAGCATAAAGACGCCACTGCCATATTTCTTTGTTGGTGTGTGGGAGAAAAGAAGTTGGGCCGCGATCAGTTTTGGGCCGCTTGGGCCTTTGTTTTTGTTTGGCCATGAGAGCACTTTGAGGGGAAGAAGGATTTTATTTTCCTGGAGAAGAAAAACCTACTGGGAGGAAAGAAAAGAAACAATATAAAAGGTACACCAGGAGAACAGGAGAAGGAGGGAGTTTGCGGCGGAAAAGGATTAAAGGAGAACAGAAGGTGTAGATTTCGAGAGGACGACAAGACCACGGATCCCTACGGTTTTTCTGCATCTTAATTTTTAGATTTATTCGAGTAGGATTTTGATTGTAGCCAATTTCATGACGGTTTGATTATTTATTATTATTTCGATTTACTCGTTATTCTATTGAATTGGATTCTTCTTACTGTTCTTAATGCTTTTTAATTGTCTGGCCAACAGTTAATTTGTTTTGAATGTCTTTATGGATTCGGGAGATGAAATTTAGGCATAGTTCTTGTGAGACGAATCATAATTTTCGTGAGATAGGAATATACTCTTGGGAATTGTGAAGCCTAATTATTGTGGGAATTCTTGAACTGTTTTAGCTATTAATTATCTGATTCGAATAGGGATATATCGAGTTAGTAATTCGTAGTATTTTCTATCGACCTTGGGAAAGGCTTTAGAATAATTTAGGAATTCCTGGCTTACAATCAATTGAATAACAGTGAATTGAATCGAATAAATATCATTCCCGATTGTTTGAGGTGAAAATCATAATCCTACCCCTTATTAGTATTATTATTATTATTATTATTATTAGTACTATTATTTATTTTCTGCAATTAGTTTAGATATAAACTCTATTTAATTGTTCTTCAAATAAAATTGTGAGTTGACTAAATTTTGGTACTTAGTGAAATCAGTCCTCGAGGGAACGATACTTTACTTATCACTTTATTACTTGTTGACACCGTGCACTTGCGGCATATTGTGAGGGGTTTTCCCACAACAAGTTTTTGGCGCCGTTGCCGGGGACTGATTTTTCGCTAATATCAATACCAAGCGACTCTAATTTTAATTTGAAGTTTCTTCTTTAGTTCCTATATTTTTATTTTTTTTTCATTATGTTTTCCTATGAGTATCGTGGCCCTTGGCATTTCATAAATCCTAATGTTCTTAATAATTCGCCAAATAGGTCAACAAATTTCTCCCCAAAACAAAAGACCATGCTTGAACAATGTGTAGACGTTCTTAAAAATCCTGATAGTACCCTTTTTGAGCTAGAATGTGCACATCGTGGTCTTGAAGTTCACTATGGTTATTTTACAGCTCATTTATTTAGTAGTGAAGTTGAGGGGGAGGTAGAGAAGAACGACATGTTGAGTTTTAGGGTCGATCCCCCAGCAACCAATGATTTCATAAAGTGTGATGAGCCTAGAGAAGAAGTTATCATTGATGATGTTTTCAAAGAAATTCCATTAAATTGTCATCAAACTTCGACTAATAAGGTGAATACTTTTGTGCCAAAAATTTTATTAACGGTGCCCCGCATAATTTTCCTAAATCCATAATGGGAGAGATTGACCCCATTACTCATGATTTTGTTGAGGCTGATTCTTCGAGTTCTAATGAGGTTGTGCACGATAATTCTTTATTATTTACCCATTTGAACTCTGCTTATTTTTTCATGCCTTATCATGATTATATTCTTCCATCATTTTTTGGTTGTCCGCGTAATTATTCTTACTCATTATTTTTGGCAACCGGGCATGAACCAAAGCCTCCCTTATGGAATAAGAGGCTTATAGATTGCAAGAAGGGGGCATTTCGCAATCTCCCTAGAAAGAAGCCACGTTAGAATTTTTTCGCCACGTCGTGCTCAAGACGTAAAATAGAGCGCTTGATGGGAGGCAACCCATCATTTTTACTTGCTTTCTAGTTAGTTGTTTTTATTTGATTTTTAGTTATTAATTTTTTCTTTGTTTTTGTTATTTCATTTGGATTCGTGTATTCTTGTTGGCCCTTATTTCTCTGATATTTCTTTATAACCCCTATGAGTTATTATTCTTCATATTCTAGTCTTTCTTGATTTAATGTCTATTGTTATCTCATGACTAGAGACTAAGTTTGGGGTCCCTCGTGATGTTGGGCGTTATTTGAAGTATGGATTGACCGACGTTTCCACTCAGACATGTGCGGGTGTTCAAGAAGACATTTGGAATAAGTTTCACTTTTCCTTATCTCTTTTATTTTCACATGAGTTTTATTATTGATAATGTTATGTGTAGTGGACTTTATTTTGCATGCTGTTGATGGTTTTTGCAAGCTTGAATTTTTCGTGAATTTTTCGTGCTCCCGTGTGTAAAACTGATGTTACAATACTGATTTCTCTTGGAAGAAACGGTTGACTTTTGGTCGAGTTGCAGTCAGAGATATCTGTTTCTGTTGAGTATTCAATTAGGTCCGAAATTTTATCGTTTTTGTAGAAATTTTAGCAGATAAGAAAGGAGACATACGTGTTTGCAAATCACCGTTTATACGTTTGGTTAAACTTTTCGCGTAGCTAGTCGTCCAGTACTACGAGTCTTGTTGGCATTTGGATTGAGTTTAGGGTCGGACAGTTTTTCCAAAAAGTCGAGTTACTATTTGTTCTATGATGGGAAGTTTAGTAACCGGGGGTATTCACGTGACCCGTTGTTTACTCTCGCGTAAAACGACGACCCCGAATAGATTAATAATTTAGAAATATCGCATTTACCGATGATGGGAAGCCTAGTAACCGGGGGTATTCACGTGACCCGTTGTTTACTCTCGCGTAAAACATCAACCTTGACATGCGGGAATTGCTATTCGAGTTATTTCTCCGCTGTAGAGGGGGGCTTAGTAACTAGAAGCATCCATGTGCCCCATGAGTGTCTTTTACGTCAAACGGTTCCCCGATACATGAGAATGGAAATCTATCCTAGGATCATCCCGATGAAATATCCCGAGAGCCGAAACCTAGTGGTTAACTCGAATCATATTATTGAGCATACATAAGGGAATACTATCCGAGGATTAATTTTGATAATGAAACTCTTGAATTTTGCCACTAGACTGTGGGACTGGGCGAATTGGCTTGTTTAATCTAACCCTTCATATTGACGGTCGGTTAAATTCACGCTTGTTAATCTTTGAGCTTGATTTTCTCCATGAACGATTGATTAGGACTGAAATTGGTTACTTAGTGGAATCAGTGTCCTGGATGTGACTCACTATTACGATACTTGTATTACTCTTTGAGGTTTTCAGCGTAGTATTGATTAAGTTGAGCACTATGGATTTGCATGATTATTCACGATACATTTTGTTTAAAATTGAAAATTGTTTGCTTGAGGACAAGCAAAGGCTCAAGTTTGGGGGTATTTGTTAGGCGTATTTTTATGCGCTTTTATATCATTATTTTATATCCATCTTGAGCCTAAATTAGCATAAATGAGCTTTTAATGCATTATATTTATATGTTTTGCAGGAAATCGGAGTCCGGGAGCCAAAACGATGAAAAACGGGCGAAAATAGCAGTTTTTGGTCATGAGCCGCGGCACACACCAAGTGAACCGCGGCACACGAAGACAACCAGCGAATGATATGCACACTGTACTGTGTGACGCGGCACACATTAAGTGAGCCGCGGCACAGAAAGCGCAAAAAGCAAAAAGACGCCACTGCCATATTTCTTTGTTGGTGTGTGGGAGAAAAGAAGTTGGGCCGCGATCAGTTTTGGGCCACTTGGGCCTTTGTTTTTGTTTGGCCGTGAGAGCACTTTGAGGGGAAGAAGGATTTTATTTTCGTGGAGAAGAAAAACCTACTGGGAGGAAAGAAAAGAAACAATATAAAAGGTACACCAGGAGAACAGGAGAAGGAGGGAGTTTGCGGCGGAAAAGGATTAAAGGAGAACAGAAGGTGTAGATTTCGAGGGGACGACAAGACCATGGATCCCTACGGTTTTTCTGCATCTTAATTTTTATATTTATTCGAGTAGGATTTTGATTGTAGCCAATTTCATGACGGTTTGATTATTTATTATTATTTCGATTTACTCGTTATTCTATTGAATTGGATTCTTCTTACTGTTCTTAATGCTTTTTAATTGTCTGGCCAACAGTTAATTTGTTTTGAATGTCTTTATGGATTCGGGAGATGAAATTTAGGCATAGTTCTTGTGAGACGAATCTTAATTTTCGTGAGATAGGAATATACTCTTGGGAATTGTGAAGCCTAATTATTGTGGGAATTCTTGAACTGTTTTAGCTATTAATTATCTGATTTGAATAGGGATATATCGAGTTAGTAATTCGTAGTATTTTCTATCGACCTTGGGAAAGGCTTTAGAATAATTTAGGAATTCCTGTCTTACAATCAATTGAATAACAGTGAATTGAATCGAATAAATATCATTCCCAATTGTTTGAGGTGAAAATCATAATCCTACCCCTTATTATTATTATTATTATTATTATTATTATTATTAGTACTATTATTTATTTTCTGCAATTAGTTTAGATATAAACTCTATTTAATTGTTCTTCAAATAAAATTGTGAGTTGACTAAATTTTGGTACTTAGTGAAATCAGTCCTCGAGGGAACGATACTTTACTTATCACTTTATTACTTGTTGACACCGTGCACTTGCGGCATATTGTGAGGGATTTTTCCACAACAGTTGGCGCCATACGGTACGGTGCTCTAGAAATTGGTGCGGCTCCTGGTTCCAATTCGATATTAAACTCTATAGCTCCACGTGAAGGTAATCCAGGTAGTTCGTTAGGGAATACATCTGAGAATTCGTTCACCACTAGAATAGATGAGAGCTCTACTCCTTCTTCCTTCTTCATGTCCTAACACCAAAACCCGGTACAACCCCGTTTCAACAATTTAATCACTTTCATGGCTTTGATCACTTTCCATGAGCTTCTTGGTCTCCATCTTTCGAATAAATGTTCAGATCCGTCATCAGCAATAATCGAGATAACTCTGTTCCGATAATTCAAAATAGCCCCATAATGATTGAGCAAATCGTCTTCAAGAATTAAATCGTCACCATGGACGTCGACCACAATAAGATTTGACGGCCAATTTCTCCCTCTTATGGACACAGGAAAATTTCTAGCTTCTAGATTTCCCACAATTCTCTCTCCACTCGGCAGACTCACAACATAAGGTTCACAATTATGCAAACACGAGATTTTCAAACGATTAACACAGTTCAATGATATGAAAGAATGCGTAGCTCCTGAATCGAATAAGACACTAACTGGTTGCAAAAGAATCTGAATCGTACCTGATGCAACAGCAGTGTTCTGATCATCTGACCTCCTCATCTCATAAAGGCACGGAGGAATGGACCCAGCACTGGATGATTCCCTCTTTCCAAAATTCTGTTGTTGAAGACCACTCTGCTGTGTCAGGTTCACACTCGTCTCTTTCGAAACTTGTGCTGAAGTGCGAGCCCCAAATGATCTAGTCACATTTCCGCAAAAATACGCGCGATGCCCTTCTTGCCCACATTCAAAACAGGTCACGGAAGGGGCGGAGCAATCACGCCGAACATGCCTTGGCCGTCCACAGTTATAACACTACTTCACTGCATCGGTAGCCGTCGATGCCATTCTGAACTTCTTTCTGCCTCGAGAAGGATACGTAGTCCTCTTGGATGAATGAAATGAGGACTGGCCCTTGCGGGGCCCACTACTCTTGTTCTCAGTGAAGTTGCCAGACACTCACTGCTTCTTCGATTCCGCAAATTTCTCCACTGCCGTCTCTTTCATTTCGTAAGCCAGAGCTTTGTCCTGATACTGTCGAAGAGTAGTACATTCAAATCCCTTCATATATTGTTGGATCTCCGGCTTCATCCGCATGTCGAAGTGAAAAATCTTTTCTGCCTCGGTTCTGACCAGATGTCGCACAAAGGTCTGCTGGTGATTAAAAGTCTTCATCATATCTGTCACAAATGCCTCCAGATTTTGCGGTGAGAAAAACTCTCGGACTCTAGACTCTCTAACTGGACGAGGATAATATTGTGCTTCCATCATTAATTTGAATTATGTCCAGTCAGCATTATGATCCTCAGGTCGAATGGCTTCCCACCAATCGAAAGCTTTTCCAGTCAGAAAATACTGAGCGATCGGAACTTTTCGGTCATCGGGACAATTCTTCTCCAGTTCTTTCAGTCAGTGGTCCCATGTAGGCATCTCTGAAGAACCGTCAAATTTCGGTGGGTGTAATTTAACCACTTCTGAAAGCCATTTATCCCCCCGATTGTCTTTGTTACGCTGTTGGCTCATCGTCGCTTGCATGCGGTCAACCACCTGAGCAAATTGGGTCATCTGAGTGACCACTTGTTTAAGCACTCCCAACATGTTAGGATTTGCATCTTCCTCCATAGTTCGCGCTCGGTCATTAGTAACTGATTCCTGTTGTCCACCAAAACTGCTCGATTAGATGACAAATCCAGGGTAGACGACGAATCTTCCTGTCTCGCATTACCACGTCCGCGTCCGCATCCACGACCTCCTCTCAACATACTGTAAACACAAATGATCACTACCCAGAGCAAAATCTTCTAAAATTTTTCAATATCCACAAAACACGAAATAATTAAATGGTAGTATATGGGATTAGGAAACTTACAACCACTATCCACATGACCACGCTGGATGTACAGGATGTTATGCGCGACCGATAAATCAAACGACATAAACAGACCCAACTAAACCCAAATGCCAAGATATCCATGAATCTTAGCTCTGATACCATATTCTGTAACACCCCGAGATATTCGGAATAATTACAGCGCCGTAAACCCTTTACATAAGAATTTACAAGGATAAATTAAAAGAAATGCTGAACAATACGAAAGTACCATCAATAGTTGAGTAATTTAATAACCAGTTTAATCAGCCCAAAACAATCCATTTATTACAAACTTCTCAAATCGTCAAAAGAACACACGTACTCGAGTACTAAATACCAAACCAGAATACCAAAATAATACAACGGATAACATCACTGTGACCCTTCGTCATCATGCCGGTACTATGTTTTCTTCCCCGCTCCTCGGCTACCTGAACATCAAAACAAATGTCCACCCCACAGGGGTTAGCAAAACGATGCTAGTACAAGTATCATAGTATACAAAATCAGATATGAAACAACGATGCATAGCAAGATACAAAAAGCGGACTTCCTCTACCGGAATCCAACGATGTGAATCCACCGGCCTGATGGAACGGCCTCTTCCCCGGTATGGAAGCAGAACGAGACCTCGAAAACTGACCACCCTTCCCGGTCGAGAATCCACCGGTAGTCTTTTGCTTCTTAACTTCCGAAACCGACTCTGATTCCGGAACCGCCATCTCGATCGCTAGGGCGCGATCCTGTTATTCCTTCAAAGTGGCACACATGAGCGGTGCCATACTCTGCCTAATATGCGGCTTCATGCGCATATTGAAGTAACTCACAAAGTTGGTAAATGTAACTATAAATGTAACACAAGTCACGATTCCGAACAGCGCAAGAAAACGAATTACAGAGATATAAGAGTTCGAGGAGACTTACAGCCACGGGTCGCACGAAAAGACGGTAGCATGATGATATTAGGCTCAACGACTGACTCTAATGACGCAACTGATGCACTCCAAAATACACCGACAGCCTAGGTATTCAAAACCTAAGCTCTGATACCATAAATGTAACACCCCAATTCACAACTGGGACATTACACGCCGTAGAACCCTCGTGAGGTCTACCAGGCTAACACATAACATATAAACCACAATGTAGTCCCGAATAATGCACTCAAAGTAAATAAGGCCGTGGCCTCGGCCAAAACATTTTTAACGTAATACATGAACAGAGGTTAAATACCAATTTATTGCCCACGCAGGGGACTTAAACCAAGTTTCAAAATGGACAGTCTAACTTCAATACTCGACCATGCAATGACAAAACATAAAAATGCAGACTCGAGCCACATCATCAAGCCAGCCCATTCTTTGCGTGCGTGTCCTGTGCCTGCTCCTCAGCCCTCCCGGTACCTGAAATGCATAAGACGCATTTCCCCCATTTAAGGGGTTAACATTCGAATGGCTAGTGCAAGTACACAATTACACAACATTATATACAAAAACGGTTTTACACAATCATCTCAAACATAAGTCATTTGCCACATATATATTCCGGAATACTACATTGGCAATCACATCGATTTTCAGTCATCACGATATTACAAAATCACAACTGGTATCCCGTGGTCGTACCCCTTAGTATCGACCCCCAGACATCCCGTCGAACACTCCGGGTGGGATACCACTTCCGCGGCCGTACCCCTTAGTATCGACCCCCAGACATCCCGTCGGACACTCCGGGTGGAAGTTCAATCACGCACGCACCCAAGTCCACTTCCGCGGTCGTACCCCTTAGTATCGACCCCCAGACATCCCGTCGGACACTCCGGGTGGAAGGAACACAACTCACGCACCCAAAAATCACCATTCATCATTCATTTCGAGAATCACAATATACATAACGAAATGTAATACATGTACTTGCCTTGAACACGATGAAACAAGGGAAACAACGAAGGAATAGGTTTTGGTCCGAACAATCCTCCCAATCCGCTCCTAACACAACAACGGTATACAACAAGTCTCAATAATGCGGAAAGGTAAGAATTAATCCTAATTCTACCCGTTGGGACAATTCATCGGACACCAAGAGTGCATAAAGAAATGAAATCGGTCAATGGTATAACAACGGGATTTCATCCCAATCAAAAGCAAGAAAACCATGGGTCGCGTGAATACTATCAAAATCTAATAACAACATCGGTTAATTCGAATTAAAACACAAGATCACCACCAAACCCTCCCCAAAATCATACTAGGGTTGAAGGAGTTCTTACCTCTTGAAGATTCAAGCCCTATAATCCGAAGAACACGTGCTAAATCCACAATCCGAGCTACACGATCGAAGGAGGATGAAGAAAATAAAACACTCAAATGATTTGTGAAGGAAAAACCCTCCCTCAAGCTCTCTCTCTCGGTTGTAGGTGAAGAAAAGGGGAAGAAATGAGCTGAAATGCTCAAAAAAACGAATTTATAGGGGTTGACTCGGCTGACAGACTCGACCGTGTCCGCCTGACACGGTCGTGGCGCGCAGCTGGCCGGCAGGGACTCGACCGTGTCCTGCTAGAGACGGTCGCGGCGCGGAGGGGTCTTCCGATAGTGACCCGTCCGACAGCGACTCGGCATGACTCGACCGTGTCCTGGAACACGGTCGGGCGTCTGGGCAGTCGGTTCTGGCCTATCCGGAAGAGTTCGACTCGGCCGTGCCAGACGACACGGTCGGGTCCTGAGGCAGAGACTTCGGCATTTCCGGACGAGTACGGCACGGGCCGTGTCGGACGACACGGCCGAGTTCGGTCGGCAGTGATCGGCCAATAACTGAAAAAATGAGCGGGTGAGCTAAAACGACCATAACTCTCTCGTCCGGACTCCGATTGACTCACCGTTTGAACCAGTGTTAAGCTTATTCGATGCTCTATAATATTGAAAAGATTTAGAATTTTTGGAGTTACCAAAAATTAATGTTGATCTAACTAAGTCGAACTCATAAGAAGAAAGTTGAAACACTGAACAATAATGATACACAACTCAAGTTTTTCCGAACGGTGAACACGGTGAATGAACATGATTGATGAATGATTATAATTGAGTGAAAATACACCGAGTGACAATTACAGATGATAATTCTTGAATGAAAATGAATGAATTACAACCGGGTATTACATTATCTCCCCCTAAAAATAAGTTTCGTCCCGAAACTTACAACACGAATAACTCGGGGTATCTCGACCTCATACTCTCCTCGGTTTCCCACGTGGCTTCCTCGGATCCATGCCTCGACCACTGCACTTTGACCAAAGGAATGGTTTTGTGCCTGAGTTGCTTAACTCGACGCTCTAAGATCTGAATCGGCCTCTCCTCGAAGGTAATGTCGGGCCCCAACTCGATCTCTCCAAAATCAATAATATGGCTAGGGTCCGATACGTACTTCCTAAGCTGGGAAACATGAAATACGTCATGCACGTGGCTCGTGACGCGTAAGCCTAACCGATACGCAAGCTCTCCAACTCTATCTAAAATCTCAAACGGCCCGATATATCTCGGACTAAGTTTACCCTTCCGACCGAAGCGGTAAACTCCCCGTATCGGCGACACCTTAAGCAAGACGTGATCTCCCACCTCAAACTACAACGGTCGGCGACGTGTATCGGCATAAGACTTCTGCCGACTGGGCCGTCGACAATCTACCACGAATCGTGGTAACCTTCTCCCTCGTCTCCACTATCATGTCGGGCTCCTGCACCGATTAGCTCTGACGTATCATCCCAACACAACGGCGATCCGCACCTCCTCCCATACAACGCTCGAATGGTGCCATTTTGATCGAGGCATGCCAACTATTGTTGTACGTGAACTCGATCAACGACAAGTGTGTCTCCCAATCATCCTTCCAATCTAAAGCAGTGCTCGTAACATATCCTCTAGTGTCGTCAGATCGCCCGCTCGATCGCCCGTCTGTCTGCGAGGGTGGTAGGATGTACTAAGTCTCAACTCGGTTCCCAAAGCTCTATGAACGGCCCGCCAAAAATGTGATATGAATCGCCATCACGATCCGAAACAATACTCTTAGGGGTCCCATGCAATCTCACTATTTCGCAACAAACACTCGTGCAAGCCTCTCCGGCCCCCAAGTGTCCTTAATACTTAGAAAATGAGCTGATTTGGTTAGTCGATCAACAACGACCCAAATCATGTTCATTCCCGTCCGAGTCTTAGGCATACCGGCAATGAAATCCATAGAGATATCCTCCCATTTCCACTCCGGGATAGGAAGTGGTCGTAACAGCCCCGCGGGTCGCTGATGCTCGATCTTAACTCGCCGATGTGTCGACACCTCGACACAAACTCGCTAACGTCGCCTTCAAATTACTCCACCAAAGAGTTGCTCCTCACATCCTTGTACATTTTACTCGTAGGGATGTATGGAGTAAGGTGTAGCATGAGCTTCACTCAAGATTTTCTGTCTCAGCTCAATATTACTCGGTACACAAAGTCTGCCGCGAAACCTCAAAACTCCATCATCGTGAACCACAAATCCAGGGGCTTTCCCTTTTCTCACATCCTCCCTCAACTGGACCAAAAACGGATCGTCATATCGCCGCTTCGATATCATCGGGCCAAGGACGAAGTGATCTCTAACGCACATAATCGCCCCTGACTCTCGAACCCAAACCTCAATATTCGGCAGATGAAATCTCGCTGGATCCTACTCTGCGGTGTAAGTACCTCTAACATCCGCAAAGCCATCGGTTTTCGGCTCAACGCATCGCCCACTACGTTGGCCTTACCCAGGATGGTAAAGTATCTCGAGGTCGTAATCTTTAATTAGCTCTAACCACCTACGCCTCATATTCAACTCTTCTCGTGAAGATGTACTTGACTCTTGTGATCCGTAAAAATCTTACACGATGACCCATAGAGGTAATGCCTCCGCATTTTTAAGGCGAAAACGACTGCAGCCTAACTCCAAATCGTGCGTGGGATAATTTACTTCATAAGGTTTCAATTGGCGGGACACATAAGCAATCACTCTGTCTCTCTGCATCAAAACACATCCTAGACCAAGGCCCGAAGCATCACTATACACTACGAAATCCTTGTTCCCCTGAGGCACTGCTAAAACGGGTGCGGTAGTCGACGTCTTTTTAACTCACAAAGCCGCTGTCTGTCTGCACCCACTCGAACTTCCGAAGTTTTCGGAGCAACCGAGTGAGTGGTCTAGCGATCTTAGAAAATCCTCAACGAATCTGCGGTAATAGCCGGCAAGACCTTAAAACTCCTCACCTCCTTCACATTCTTAGGCGGCTCCCAAGCCATCACTGCCTCTATCTTCTGCGGATCTACCCGAACTCCCTCTGCTGAAATCATATGCCCGAGGAACGTCACTTCCTCGAGCCAAAACTCACACTTAGAGAACTTCGCATACAACTGCTCAGTCCTCAAAGTGTCTAATACAATCCGGAGATGTAAGGCGTGCTCCTCCCGATTCCGTGAATAGATAAGAATATCGTCGATAAAAACGACTACGAATTTGTCTAGATACTCAATGAAAACTTTGTTCATCAACTGCATGAACACTGCTGGGGCATTGGTTAGCCCATAAGGCATAACCACAAACTCGTAATGGCCATATCTCGTCCGAAAGGCAGCTTTCGGAATATCGACGTCCCGAATCCTCAACTGGTAGTAGCCCGATCGCAATTCAATCTTCGAAAAGACTGTCGCCCCCTGAAGCTGATCAAACAAATCGTCAATCCTGGGCAAAGGGTATTTATTTTTGATGGTCAACTTGTTTAATTCTCGAAAATCGATGCATAAACGAAGCGACCCATCCTTCTTCTTAACAAAGAGTACAGGCGCACCCCAAGGCGATGCGCTCGGTCGAATATACCCTTTATCTAACAATTCTCCCAACTGATTCTTCAACTCTAACATCTCCGACGGTGCCATACGGTACGGTGCTCGAGAAATAGGGGCTGCATTCGGCTCAAGATCGATAGGAAACTCCACCTCTCGCTGCGGTGGTAACCCCGGCAAGTCGTCTGGGAAAACATCGGGATACTCACCAACAACTGGAATTGACGACATGTCAACTCCACCATCTTCCGCCTTCAGAGCGTAACACCAGTAGCCGACACAACCCTGGTTCAGAAGTTTCATTGCCTTCAAGGCGTTAATCACGCTCCCCGATCTACCCGGCTTACAGCCGACGAGAGTATGCTCGGTGCCATCCTCGGCCACGATCGAGATAGTACAAGTCCGATAGTTCATGATAGTACCGTGACGCTCTAACCAATCATCCCCGAGGATTAAATCCTCACCCTTGAGGTCGATAACAATGAGGTTCGAGGGCCAGTCTCGGCTCCCGATCCTCACGGGGCAATCCCTAACTTCCCGGTCGCCAACCATGCGATCCCCGCTAGGCGTACCCACCACAAACGGTTCACATTCAAACAAGCAGTTAAAGCCAATACGATTCACACAATCCGAAGCAATAAAGGAGTGGGTAGCACCCGAATCAAAAAGCACGGAAACTGGATGAGTAAGGATCTGAGTGGTACCTGACGCCACCGGAATGTCCGCCTCCGTGCGCCTCATCCGTACACCGAGGGTGGATCAACCCGAGCTTGAGGCTGCGGCGATCCGGTGTCCCCGACCTCTACCGCGACCGAACCTCGGAACCCGAATAGTTGGAGTGTTATGATCCTCCGATCGGTAGTGGTAGTCGGAACTATAGCGGCCCTGGTGGCTCTCTCACAATGAGTCGCCCGATGTCCGGTCTGCCCGCAAGTGTAGCAAGTAACTGGAGGAAAAGGACAATCCTTCATCAAATGCTCATATTAGTTGCAGTTAAAACAAACCCTGCCACCAGAAGCAACGGTCTGAACTGAACGGTTACCCTGAGATCCACCGGCCTGATGGAACGGCCTCTTCCCCGGTATGGAAGCAGAACGAGACCTCGAAAACTGACCACCCTTCCCGGTCGAGAATCCACCGGTAGTCTTTTGCTTCTTAACTTCCGAAACCGACTCTGATTCCGGAACCGCCATCTCGATCGCTAGGGCGCGATCCTGTTATTCCTTCAAAGTGGCACACATGAGCGGTGCCATACTCTGCCTAATATGCGGCTTCATGCGCATATTGAAGTAACTCACAAAGTTGGTAAATGTAACTATAAATGTAACATAAGTCACGATTCCGAACAGCGCAAGAAAACGAATTACAGAGATATAAGAGTTCGAGGAGACTTACAGCCACGGGTCGCACGAAAAGACGGTAGCATGATGATATTAGGCTCAACGACTGACTCTAATGACGCAACTGACAGACCCAAAATACACCGACAGCCTAGGTATTCAAAACCTAAGCTCTGATACCATAAATGTAACACCCCAATTCACAACTGGGACATTACACGCCGTAGAACCCTCGTGAGGTCTACCAGGCTAACACATAACATATAAACCACAATGTAGTCCCGAATAATGCACTCAGAGTAAATAAGGCCGTGGCCTCGGCCAAAACATTTTTAACGTAATACATGAACAGAGGTTAAATACCAATTTATTGCCCACGCAGGGGACTTAAACCAAGTTTCAAAATGGACAGTCTAACTTCAATACTCGACCATGCAATGACAAAACATAAAAATGCAGACTCGAGCCACATCATCAAGCCAGCCCATTCTTTGCGTGCGTGTCCCGTGCCTGCTCCTCAGCCCTCCCGGTACCTGAAATGCATAAGACGCATTTCCCCCATTTAAGGGGTTAGCATTCGAATGGCTAGTGCAAGTACACAATTACACAACATTATATACAAAAACGGTTTTACACAATCATCTCAAACATAAGTCATTTGCCACATATATATTCCGGAATACTACATTGGCAATCACATCGATTTTCAGTCATCACGATATCACAAAATCACAACTGGTATCCCGTGGTCGTACCCCTTAGTATTGACCCCCAGACATCCCGTCGAACACTCCGGGTGGGATACCACTTCCGCGGCTGTACCCCTTAGTATCGACCCCCAGACATCCCGTCGGACACTCCGGGTGGAAGTTCAATCACGCACGCACCCAAGTCCACTTCCGCGGCCGTACCCCTTAGTATCGACCCCCAGACATCCCGTCGGACATTCCGGGTGGAAGGAACACAACTCACGCACCCAAAAATCACCATTCATCATTCATTTCGAGAATCACAATATACATAACGAAATGTAATACATGTACTTGCCTTGAACACGATGAAACAAGGGAAACAACGAAGGAATAGGTTTTGGTCCGAACAATCCTCCCAATCCGCTCCTAACACAACAACGGTATACAACAAGTCTCAATAATGCGGAAAGGTAAGAATTAATCCTAATTCTACCCGTTGGGACAATTCATCGGACACCAAGAGTGCATAAAGAAATGAAATCGGTCAATGGTATAACAACGGGATTTCATCCCAATCAAAAGCAAGAAAACCATGGGTCGCGTGAATACTATCAAAATCTAATAACAACATCGGTTAATTCGAATTAAAACACAAGATCACCACCAAACCCTCCCCAAAATCATACTAGGGTTGAAGGAGTTCTTACCTCTTGAAGATTCAAGCCCTATAATCCGAAGAACACGTGCTAAATCCACAATCCGAGCTACACGATCGAAGGAGGATGAAGAAAATAAAACACTCAAATGATTTGTGAAGGAAAAACCCTCCCTCAAGCTCTCTCTCTCGGTTGTAGGTGAAGAAAAGGGGAAGAAATGAGCTGAAATGCTCAAAAAAACGAATTTATAGGGGTTGACTCGGTGACAGACTCGACCGTGTCCGCCCGACACGGTCGTGGCGCGCACTGGCCGGCAGGGACTCGACCGTGTCCCGCTAGAGACGGTCGCGCGCGAGGGGTCTTCCGATAGTGACCGTCCGACGCCGACTCAAGATGACTCGACCGTGTCCCGAACACGGCCGGCCCGGGCGATCGGTTCGCCTATCCGAAGAGTTCGACTCTGCCGTGCTGCGACACGGCCGGGTCCCGAGGCGAGACTTCGCATTTCCGGACGAGTACGGCACGGGCCGTGTCGGACGACACGGCCGAGTTCGGTCGGCAGTGATCGGCCAATAACTGAAAAAATGAGCGGGTGAGCTAAAACGACCATAACTCTCTCGTCCGGACTCCGATTGACTCACCGTTTGAACCATTGGAAAGCTAATTCGATGCTCTATAATATTGCAAAGATTTAGAATTTTTGGAGTTACCAAAAATTAATGGTGATCTAACAAAGTCGAACTCATAAGAGGAAAGTTGAAACAATGAACAATAATGATACACAACTCGAAGTTTTTCCGAACGGTGAACACGGTGAATGAACATGATTGATGAATGATTATAATTGAGTGAAAATACACTGAGTGACAATTACAGACTGATAATTACTGAATGAAAATGAATGAATTACAACCGGGTATTACATTGCCCAGTGGCCCAGCTCACCACATTTGAAACATGCATCCTACTTCTTATTATTTCCTTTTGGAACCATCGAGGCCTTGCCCTTACCCTTAAGTTTCTTGCTTCGTGGACCCAGATGCTTCTTGGTCTTTTTCTTCTTTTTTTTCCTTGTTCTTGCCTTAACGCATCAAGAACCTAGCGGAGGTGACACTCATGCTCTTCATGGTCACGCGAGTAAATCATAATGTCGTCAATAAAACGACTACAAAACGATCCAGATAATTAATAAAACCCCGATTCCTCAATTCCATAAACACTGCTGGTGCATTAGTCAGTCCGAATGACATGACAACGAGCTCATAATGCCCATAGCGAGTGCGAAAAGCTGTCTTCAGAATGTCAGACTCTCGAATCCGTAATTGATGGTACCCGGATCTCAAGTCGATCTTAGAAAATACAGCAGCTCCCTGGAGCTGATCCAGCAAATCATCGATACGAGTTAATGGATATTTGTTCTTGATTGTTACTTTGTTCAGCTCACGGTAATCAATAAACAAACGCAGCGATCCGTCTTTTTTCCTTACAAATAACACTAGCGCTCCCCAAGGGGACGCACTAGGTCGAATATAGCCTTTCTCAGTCAACTCCTCATGCTGGCTATTCAACTCCTACATCTCGGTCGGTGCCATGCGATATGGTGCTTTCGAAAGCGGGGACGTCCCTGGCTCTAACTCAATGGTGAATTCTACCTCTCGCTGTGGGGGTAATCCTGGCAGCTCTTCTGGAAATACATCTGGGTAGTCTCGAACTACCAGAATATCGGCCAATTCGACTGGTCGGTTGGTTGTCTTGGTCATGTAGCACCAATAACCAATACACCCCTGGTTCAGTAGTTTCATTGCCTTCATAGCGCTGATGACTCCCGGAATGACTAGGATCATCACCCTGAAAAATACACTTGACGCCATCATGAGATGTGACGGTCATGATTCGCTTACGGATGCTAAGGACGGCATCATGACGATCCATCCAGTCGATGCCCAAGATCACATCATCTTTAGGTAAATCGACCACAATCAAGTCCGACAACCACTCACGGTCGTTCATGAGAATCGGATAGTTATGTACTTCACGATTCCCAACAATTCTTCTACCATCGGGTAGACCAATGACATAAGGTTCAGAATCGGTAACATGATCTAATTGCAAATGACTCAAACAAGAGGCAGATAAAATGGAGTGAAGCACCAATATCAAAGAGAACACAAACGGGCTGAGAGTGGATCTCGAGAGTACCTGCGATCATGCTGGATTCGGGATCGTCGGCCTTCTTCATCTCGTAGACTCTGGGTTTTGCAACTCCGGTACCAAGTGTACCAGCTTGATTTCCACGGCCCATCCCTTTATTTGCCCTGGTAGTCTGATAAGAATCGGACCGAGGTACACGGTCCTGGACAGGAGACTGTACTGGAGCAAGAGATGCTACTGGAACACGCACGGGTCCACCCCTGCAATAGCGAGCACGATGTCCATTCTTCCCACAAGTGAGGCAGGCAATGGCCGGCTTCGGGCATTTGGAGCTGATGTGTCCCTGGTCCCCACAGTTATAGCACACGATAGAGGAGCTGATTGCTCGAGAGTGCGATCCAGTCGGCTTCGGCACCATAGGTGGCTGCTCAGAAGGATTGGGTACAGGCTGGGGCTTCCTGAACATCCCCCGATTACTGTCTATCTGGGTCTGGTTCTTGTATCTCTTGTTGGAAGTCTGAGGCTCCTTCTTGGAAATCTCTTTCGCAGTAAGTTCGTATTCCAGATCCTTCTCGATAAACTCTGGTAAGGTCGTAAAGTGGTGATTAAGCAACTGCATCCTCATTTGGAGTTTAAGCCTCTTGAGGAAATATTTGATCTTATCAGCTTCCGTACAACTGACGTAGCAAAAGGGAGAAGCGCCTGGAATTTTTCGGCAATAGCTAACACATCCTCGTCCTCAGATGGATCGAGATTCAGCAATTCGGACAGTTTGGCTTCGCGGAGTGGTGCAGGATAGTAGCGATCTAGCATAAAATTCTTGAATTCCTCCCAAGTACTCGCACCATAAGCAGGCCTCACCGAAAGCCACCAAGTATGGGCACTCTTACTAAGGTAATAAGCCGCCACAACAACTCGTTTTTCTTCTGGGCATTCCACCATCTCGAACAGTTTCTCGAAATGCTCTATCCAGTGTACAATGTCTGCAGGCTCAGAAGAGCCTTCAAAGGTTGGAGGTCGCTGACGTGATATGTCTCTAATGATCCGGCTCACGATTCCGCCGTGCCCAGGAGGCGGAGGCTGTTGCCCCTGCTGCTGGCCAGGAGTATTCCTCTGCATAGCTTCCATCAGCTGACTCATTTGGGTCATCTGTCACAACGTAAGGGTCGACACGCGCGTTCTCATGTCCAGTGTGGTGTGATTGGTCCCTGGAAGGTGAATCACTGCCCGCGGAGCTCTGCTCCACATTCGCGCGCCTGTTGTCTCGTGGTATCGGGATTCGGCCCCTTCCGCGGCCTCGTCCCCCTCTGCCACAGCCTTTCCATACTGAAAATATCAAGTTATTATGATAACCATAAGTACAGTTCAAGATATTAATCAAAATTCATGCTAAGTTAATAGCAACAAAGATTTACATATTCAAGAAAACAGTTCGTAATGAATCATTGGCACCGCGGATGCCACATACTCAATATCATATCGACATCAAGTCGAACCAGTTCCAATCACATAATCAATTTAGAATTTTCTCAGAAAATCGAACAGATGAATCTTACCACACATTCTCAAGATGCCAAGATCAGTAAAGAGATCTATTCATCATCAATATTATGCCAGCAATTAAATCATGGCTCATGAGAAACATACCGTATACACAGGTCACACGTGGCACGAAGGTTTCTTGATGCTAGTTCGATCTACAATGACTCAAAAGAAAAACCGCTCTGATACCATCTTCTATAACACCCCGAAAACATTGGCTATTACAGTGCCGTGGATCCCCACCGGGACCCACCAGGCGATATCACAACGTGAACTTTAGCATCCCAAACAACGTGGTACCGAACCACAATATTAATCCAAACCCCGATGTGGAGTATAAATTATACATATATCAACTCACACAACAATACACAGGATCCAAATTCGGTATAGACCATATGATGATGGGAAATACCTTACAAATTATAATACATTCATCCGAAATAAAATAAAATGAAAAATCACAGTAAGACATAACTGAACATCAAAATACTCGGGGGGGACCCGAATTAGCATCCTTCAAAACCCTCCATCACCATCGTGCTCTTCCTGTGCCTTGCCCTTTCCTCGCCCTGAAATACAAGTATTTCGCCCAAACCACAGGGTCAGCTATACATGATAATAATTCTCATGGCATTATACAATTCATATACATACGAATCTCAAAGAAACAACCGACTACTGAATATACCCCGCAGGCGTATAAACAGTCGGTCCCAACTGTCGAACATATCGACCAAATAATATGGCTCAAGACGGACGTCACAGTACGCCCAATCCGAAAATGTGTTCGTGCATATGTCCACCCCGTATACGGAATCCAGAATATACATGGGACAATGTACCTAATTAGCCACACGAACTACATCTCGTGTGCACGGTCTAATGCGGAAACATCCACACATGACCATCAAGTGCCCGGCTAAAAATCCTACGCATAACCAATCGACACGCAGATATGACTCCAGAGATGTCACGATGCAACATGACAACAAAACTCACGAATTACACTTTTATCAAAGAATCGAACGACTCAGCGAAGTGAAAAGAAAGCTCAATGAGACCAGCGGTAACAAGGGCGATAAGCTTGGGAATACAATCCCGCCATAAATGGTAACACGATCAAAGTCATCACCACATCATGAATCATAGATTCGCAGAACATTTCATATACACGAAACGCATAATAATCACACGAATTCAACCATCATTATAACCAAGCAAGATAACTTGCCTCAATTCCGTAGATGAAATAATCCTTCTTTGAACGAACAACGAATGGTATCTTCGTCTAATAATACTCACTTGAACAAGCAAACTTGAATGAAACACAATTCATTCAACAACACATTCGTACTATAACGGTATTAATTCGGAGAAACAATATTTGTAATTTTACTCGAATAGTTCAACTATCCTATTGAACATTCTAACGGGCCAATTATGGATCATCATATATCAAGTTTATTAGATTCGTCCATATATTCTAACATTAATTACAAGCATTTGAAGTCAAGAACATTATCAATGTAGCATTATGATGATTAAACACACTCTCAATCCATCAACACTTCTGATTAACATTGAACATGTTAAAAGTTTGTGTTTCTTTACATTCTTCGTCATCTTTACAATGATTACGTTAAGCCAATCAAGAAATAACTTTAAGTTTTAAGCATAATAAGAATATCATCCTAATTTACGTCATCTTTATACACGAGGATCAACGTAATAGAATTCGGTTATTAATTCTACCGCACCATTATCACCCATTAATTGTTATAAATGTCTTAAAAACACTATCAACATATTAATGTAGTGATCAACACCTTCTTGAGTTATCAATACACCCAATTATGTTGAATATATAAAGGTTATACTTGTGTTCTTCATAATCCATCATCATCACTTAAAAGATTTGTTCAAACATAACTATATCATTGAGGGTTTTTGAAATTCTAAAGACACCATCAAATTCTTCCCAATGAGTTCTTCTCCAATATATGGCTATAACATCATAGGATCCTACTAGCAATTAAGAACATATTAATAGCTCTATTCTCCTGATTTTAACATGATTAGCAAAGGGTTCTCTATTGAACATATTATCCACAATTTAATCAATCATTCAAGGAAAGGTTCTAACCATATTATCATTTTTCAAACTAAATTTGTACATAACTTCAATGTTCATCATGATCTACCAGGTTATTCTACCACTAACATCAACAATCATATGAAACAACAAGTGTAAGATAACCAACCTCAAGAAATGGATGAATAATAGCACCAAATCTTCCAAGAACACACTCCTATCTTCTAGTTACCAAGCTATAATACAAGTGTTGTAGCTCTAATACGAGATTGGAGGGTAAAATATGATTTAAGGGAGTAGGGGATCGGTTTTGAGAGAGGGAGGATGGAAAAAGGTCGTGCAGAAATGAAAGGCAACCCATACTTCTATAACTCGAATTCAACATTACGTATGATATGGCTAACATATTAACGTACGCTAAAAACATTACGTACGTATACTTACAAGTATTACATACGTAACAGATTCTCAGGTGCCACTGTCTAAAAATACACATGTCCTTACGTACGTTGCCAAAATGGATGTACGTAAGGCTCTTGTACGTTACGTACGCTAAGGCAGGTTCATTACGTACGTAATGGCCGTTGACGAGGCTGTCGCGATCGACTCCCGACCACCTACCCATGCTCGGTCCCACCCGCCGAAAGGCGAGCTGTTGATAGATACCACGCATTACGTACATTAACATAAGATTGTTACGTATGTAACGATACGTACATAGCGTACGTAAAGTTAACAAGCTAGCGTACGCTAAGGGGAACAACAAGTAAAAAAATGAAATTCTCCCAATAATATCTAACAATCAACTATAGTATAAACGACAAAGATTTCAATTTAACATAATTCATTAGTATTCTCATTACAATAAACATAGATATGGTGCGACAATGCTTGACTTAAATGAAGAATACAATAGTAAAGGTGCGGGTATTACAGACACCTCCTGCTCCGTTTCTTCCAAATTTACTTATCTTCCTCTCTTATTTCGTTCGATGTGCTTCAAATTCTTCGTCGAAGGTCTTTTATTTTCTTTCATTCTGGAGTTCGGACCCCTATCTTGACGCTCTCTTATTCTCCCATGTCTTTGGATCTCGAGTGGCAGGTAGCTTTTTCCTTTTCATTGATTTCGTTTCTTCATGTTGATAGTTGGGGTTTATGTAGCTTTCCTTTTTGTAGCTTTTTACTTTTCTTCAATTTCGTTTCTTGATTTTGATATTTAGGGTTTTTGTCAAAAAAAACGATCTTTGCATATGTTCATCTTTGCCTCTGTTTTTCTTTGGATTGCTTCTTTTTCTTTTTCTACAATTTGTTTCGTGCTTTCGATGATGTTTTTTCCTCCCCTTCCTTTTTTTGTGGGTGTAATTTTGGTTTTTGTCGACTTGCTATAGTTTCTTTGGTTGGCCCGGTTTCTGCTTGGTCAGGTAATCAGGATTGAGGCTGTTTTTTGTCTTCGCTGCTCAGATTTTGCAGGTAATTTTTCTTTTTCTTTAATTTGCCTCGTGCTTTCGATGATCTTTTTTCTTTTTTTTTTTCTGTGGGTGGCTTCTTCAAAGTCTTGTTTTATGCATTTAGGTACATTTTCTGTCAAGTTAACGTAATTCTTTGGGCTGGCCAGATTTGTGGTTATTCACGAAATCAAATTTGCTCAGATTTTTTTAACAAAGTGCACTTTCTTGGAATGTAAATTCTCTACAAGGTATAAATTCTCTGCCACTGAAAAATGAGGTTTTGATTTTGTTTATTCATCATAAATTAGTGAATACTTTTTCTTTGATTATCTGAGGGATTGGGCAAAAGTTATTTTGAGTTCTTCCTATTCATTGATTTGTATGCCTAATTGTGAACTTTATTTCCTTTCAACAATTTTTGACACATCCCTTCTATTGCCCTTTTCTTTTTCCTTTTTTTCCTCGTCATCCTGTTCTTTCATTTCAGGCAGGGTTGGTGTGCGTGTAATGATGTAAAAATAGAAATATCATTGAATATATTGTTAATATAGATAGGTTATGCGTTACTTTTCAATATATATTGTGTTGCTTTCTCGCCGATTATACACTGCTTCGTGTTCTTAATATGAGAGTGTGTGTACTGTCGGTTTGTTGGTGTTTTAGGGTTCAACTATTTCTCATGGTAGTTTTCTCAAAAAAGACCTGTCTTGTCTCTGTCTTTTTCATCTTTGCCTCGGTTTTTGTTCTTTATCCGGGGATTACTGGATTTTTTTAGGGGTCGATTTCTTCCTCATTTATTTTTTGGAATACCTAGTTTTGAATATGTTTTTTTGTTCGAGTTCAGGGATTCTTGAGATATCGACCTCTTTTTCGAAATCTTCTTTTTCTATGAACTTGGTTTGGAGTTATTATTTGTGAACTTGGTTTTCATTATGCTTCTTGGTTGTTGTTTTGCTATTTCCTTGTGAGCACATTTTATTTTTGGGTTTCTGAGATTCTTGGGGTCCAATGCCTTCTTCAGTAAATTCTTATTTCTGAACTTGGTTTGGGAAAATATGATGCCTGTTGTGTGTGGTTTTTTCTCCTTGCTTTTTTGGTTGGTCGCATTTTGGGCTGTTCCGGCTACTGATACAAAAAAATTATGTTATTTTGTGTTATTTTCATTTGTTGCCTATTTGTGGGTTCTGGGTAGTTTTATGTGGCTGCCGACTGAAGCTGTTTGTGTGATTTTGAGTTTCTTGATTTATCTTGAGTGTGTGTATGTATCTATATATATATATATATGTGTGTGTGTGTGTGTGTGTGTGTGTGTGTGTGTGTGTGTGTGTGTGTGTGTGTGTGTGTGTGTGTGTCACGTAATGGCACCAAACACCCAATGGTTTCAACGAGTTGCACCATACCCCGAATAGTTTTAAAAATGGTATCACACCCTTAAAAATTTGCATAAAATTAGCATATACCGCCCCCATGTAACAACCCCAAGTTATCCAGGGTATAGTACATCGTCATGAGACCCTCCGTGTGACCCACAAGGCTGTACATACGCGGAACTATGAATTTCGGCCGATAAGGTCTAAACATAATACAATAGAAGGCAATAGAAATGACACCAAGGTAATATTCAATTCGACAAAAATACAATACATCGGGAATTAAAACCCAAGGCAACACAGGCCAAACATCAAGAGCACATGAAGCACTACTCGAGTGTTCATAACCATTCCAAGTACAACAATACATGGATAAAGTACAAGATACAAACAGAGACAAAACACAGCATCACTCTTGCCCATCATCTTCGTGCCGGCTCGATACATGCCTATCCACTCTCATGGGTCCTGAAATACATGAAAAGTATTTCCCCCAAAAAGGGGTTAGCCATCGAATAGCTAGTACAAGTATATCGAATATGAAACACCATACTTCTCGACAATAAAGTAAATGTAATCTTCATTTCATCAAACTCAAGACTAGTATTCCGGAGTAACTAAATCTCATAATATCACATTTCAATATATACGTGATTAACCATGGAACCGCACCAACGGCAACAAAACCCTCTGAGGCCCCGTCGGACCCTCCCAGAGTGAATATATACAATCACACAATTCATATACCCCACTTTCAAAGTCGATAACGTACAATCATAAACATTAGGGGTGTATTCCGAACCGAACGAACTGAAAAGTGACTTTAACGAACGTTCGTTCGTTAAGGATTTGGTTCGTTCGGTTCGTGTTCGTGTTCGATAAAATTGCAAATCACTTGTTCGTGTTCGGTTCGTTAAAATTTCACATATTTCGTGTTCGTTTGTTAGCGTTCGATTGTTCGGTTCGTTTTGATCGTTCGTTTGTTCGTTTATTTTCTAAAATATATATAAAAAACAAAAAGACTAAAGTACAAGCAATAATAATTAAAAAATTAAAAAAAAAAGATGGTATATTTAGGAATTAAGGGTTTTGGAATGGTAGGTTTTATTTTGTATATATATTTATTAATTATTATAAAATTATTAATTATATTTATTAATTATTGTAAGATTATTAATTATATTTATTAATTATTGTAAAATTATTAATAAATATATAAAGAACCCTTTGTTCGTGAACTGTTCGCGAACTAACGAACATATATTATTTTGTTCGTGTTCGGTTCGTGTATATAACGAACATGTTCGCGAACTGTTCGAATTTGACCGAACCGGACACGAACTGAACGTTGACCGAATATTTTCACAAAATTTTCACGAACGTTCGGTTCGAAATACACCCCTAATAAACATATACTTGCCTTTGAGATATTTGGACCGAAGTGAAAATGGTATTCAAGCTCAGGAGATCCAAGAACGCACTTCTGGGCCTAAACGATTTGTAAGGAAATACGATAATCAATCATCAATATTCAATTCTCAAGAAAAACTCTCGAAACCCCTCTTTACGATTCATAATCCTTCAAAGTATTCACATAGAGGTTGGATATCATCCAAACCCTCTCCACTTCAAGTCATACACAAAAACATTCGTATAATAGAAAGGTAAATGTAGGTACGGGGTAGATACATCATAATCTCAAGGATCTCAAGCTACAAAACCGATTAACCGGACGAATCTAAGAAAAACCCCTAAAGTTCCCCAAACTAGAGTTCTATGGAATTTACCTCGAATCACATGAGGAAAGACGGATGGGTGATGACTAAACCGCATTAGAAATCCAAAATCTATGATGCCTGATGAAATATAGACAACCCTATGTCTTGGAATCTCTCAAATCGCCGGAGAGAAAAAAGGAAGATGAGAATGAGGTCCAAAACCCATCCCCCACGAATATATAGGTTGACTCGCATTACGTACGTAACATGCACATGTTAACGTACGTAAGGCCATTTACGTACGCTACGCTCAAAGTATTAGCGTGCGTTACGGCCTGGGCAGAGACCACTACCTCAAACAAACAAGGGCATTACATACGTAATGCCTAGAACCTTAACGTACATAATGGGTTCTAGTATATCACACAGGCTAGCGTACGTAACACTGTCTCCATAGGCTGCTGCCTCAAATCGTCTGGCCGATTACGCACGTCATGGATAACACATAATGTACGTTAATGACTTATAGCGTGCGTTAAACTCAATGTTAGCGTACGTTGTAATATCCGGATTATTTATTGAGTATTTCATCTGTAATTGAACCCTATATTGTTTGGAATTGTGATATCGATAATCGAAGTATGATATTTATGGTATTTGTATCCTTGTACATGAGTATAGCAACATGTGATTTTTCTCATGCAAATACGTGATAACGTACGCTAAGAATGCAGCTTAACGTACATTATCGGCTAGAATTAGCTTACGTGACGAGTGAAGCGTAGCGTACGTTAGGCAGTCAATAATTGAGTTGGGCGACTAGCACATGCGCCAGCCAGACATGGGTCCGGATAAGATTCCCGTGGATGAACCTGAACACTTTTGAAGTCAATGATTGTTAATATACGCTAAGGAGTGTGTCTAGCGTACGCTAATGAGTGTTACTTACGTACGTAACCTAATGGTGTAACGTACGTAATCAAGTTCAGAACAATACAGTTAGCTATCGTTGAACGATAGCATACGCTAAGAATAACTGGTAGCGTACGCTAATTGACAAACATATGTTAAGCATGAAGGCTAACGTACGTTAAGGCCAGAAAGTTATATATATGAGACATCACCCACTTCACTCCAATTCGTTTATTATCATTTTTCCTTCCTTCCCTTCAAGTTCAGAGAGTTCCTTTGGATACTTAGACGCCCTTATATCATTTATACTCGATCATTGAGGATTGGAAGCACATTGGATTGGCACTTAAGCTTCCCGTATTGGATTCTCGTCAAGTGTTCATCATCGTCTTATACATTAAGGTATGTTGATACTTTCCAAACTCTAATCCTTATCCTTAAGGAATAATATGAGCATGTTTCTGAGATCTTTGGATTAGTTGTTGACACCTTAAGTTGAGCATCATGAAGTTAAGAGATAGATGAACTTATTCGAAACTTTTATTGAGAAAGTGGATTTTAAACCAAGCATATTGAGTTGAACCTATGATGTAATCTCTAAGATTAGTTACTCATATTGGATGATGTTTCTGAGTTACTTTCTAATACCCTCCATTTTTATAATGCAATATTATTATTTTATAATAATATTATAATGCATTTCATTTTATTTAATTTCATTTAGAGAATCATGAACATTTATTTCAACGTATCACGAGTCCTATCCCGAATCATTTTTTGTTACTATTAATAAAATTAATAATGCCTTTTCAATCCATTTAAACTCATTAATGAGATCATAAATATATTCATGACATCTAATAAAGTCTAAGGGCCTGTTTACTTTTTACTTAATCAGCTTAATGCTTAACCAGCTTAATCGATCAGCTATATTTTATTGTTTACTTTCTACTTAATGATCTTAATAATGTCTTTTTCATTAAGCAACTTTTGGGGTGTCCTTACCATTAAGACAGAAATACTTCCTCAATATACCAAAATTACCCTCTTTAATAATAAAAGAATTGAGTATATATAGTATAAATTATCATATAATCTTAATTATAATTGAGTATATATAATATAAATTTAAAATATATATTAATATTATACATTTAAAATTCATAAAATATAAGCTATTTATTGATAAAAAAATTAATATAACTATATATTAAAATATAACTTAATATATTTATAAAAATATTTTCCGATTATTTAAATATACGAAAATTATAATATGATTTATGAATATAAATATATTATAATATAAATTAAAATATATATTATTTTATATTATATAAATTGATTTTTTTATATTGACTATTAAAAAAATTAATATAACTATATATAATAAAATATAACTTAATATATTTATAAAAATATTGTCTGATTATTTAAATATATCTGAAAATTATAATATTATTTATGAATATATATTATAATATAAATTAAAATATATATTATGTTATATTATTTAAGTTGATGTTTTTATATTGACTATTAAAAAATTAATATAACTATATATATATATATTTAAATATAACTTAATATATTTATAAAATATTGTCTGATTATTTAAATATACGAAAATTATAATATGATTTATGAATATATATTATAATATAAATTAAAATAAATATTATGCCATATAATTTAAATTGGTTATATAAACTAAAATGCTCAATCCGTCCTTTATAAAAAAGGACTTAATTCATATTGAGAGGTAAAATGGTCATTTCTGCTATTCGATAGTCATTCAAAAAAAGAAACAATGCGATATTTTTTCAAATCGCATGATTAATCCACTGCATACCTTAATCCATTCGGTATTAATGAAAAAAAGAAATTTCTAAGCGTAGTCGGATTAATAAATTGCAAGAGATGTTTAATATTAATTATTAATATTAATATTAATATTATATTATTATTATTGCTATTATTATTAATAATAATAGTAGCATTATTTATTATTAAAGGCAATATTAATAATAACGGTTCTAATATTAATATCATTATATCATTAATAATTGTATAAGACCCAATGGACTTTAATTATAATATTGTTATTTGGCCCGACTACTTTTGACCCAGTATACAAGCCCAAATCTATACTACCATATATACTCCTAAGGCTACCTGACCCTAACCTAGGAGTATAAATACATTCATCTGCAGTACAAAAATACAGAATACAACAACTTTTCTGCACAATAGTCCCAGCCGTGAATCTGCAACTCACCCGAGATTCTCACCTTCTCCTTTGCTCAGCAAGAGGTAAATTCATCCGCTAGCTTCACTATAATTCTTTTCAGATTCAATTTATCATCTTACACGGAGTAGTGCGTAAATTCTTTTCTCCATCTCTATAAGCAAGATAATCGGATATCATGTTTCTCTGTCTTTAACACCCTTCTGCAAACTTTAATCTTCAACCCTCCATTCACAGTAAACTAAAATACGTACTTAAATACAAATTAAAGCATCCAGTGAGTTTTGTGAAATTCAGACATCAAAACTCAATTTACAGTAGAATCAAAACCGAAACTCACTAATTTATCTGAAAAAGAAAACGCCCAAATCAAAATCAACAATATGTTCAGTAGACTGAACCCCCGACATTCGACTTCAACCACCATCGATCCCAACCTAGCGATCAACCCAATCGATCCGCCGTTACATTTTTCTTCAGCCTTTTCAAACCAGAAATCAAAAAAAAAAAATCGGAGTCCTCACCTTCATTTCGCCGGAATCGCCTGCCCTTTCAGACTCGAACCGTCGCCTACGCCGTGAGTTCCACGGCTGGTTAACCCGATCCAAAGCAGATCCGCGAACCCTAGAAAACAGCCCCGCCACATCCACCTACTTCATCCAACAGCGACGACACCAGTCGCCCGATCTCGTCGTCCGTCGCTGCTGCACCGACACACAGATCGACTGTCATGCACGACGAAGTCTTTTGCCTCCAGTCCACCCCAGCAAGAAAAGCACCGTCGGGGTTCCGCCCTTCTACACTTGGTGAAGATGACTGCTTTCCCACTTTTCTCTTTTTCGTCCGCCGTGGTCTATGTATGTGTGTGTATAATTTACTGTGTGTGTGTGTTTTTCGGGATTTTTCTTTCCTAGCCGAGAATAAGAAGAACAGTAGAATAAAAGAGAAGGAACGGGAAGAAGGAGGATGAGTTGGTGTCGGCTGAAGTTAGGTTTAGGGGTATTTATACCCCCGAATTTTTAGGAGTATTCAATTTAGTCCTCCGAGTTTTCAGGAACTTTCAATTTAACCCCAGAATTTCCATTTACTTCGGGGTTTTTTAAGCCAGTAAGCTTCTCGATTTTTACGATTTGACCCCAGTCAACTTTTAAAATTCACTTCCAGTCCTATTTTGACCCAAAATATTAAAATGTTGACTTTCAATTAATACTAATAATTAATCTGAAATTCTGCATAAGTATTTTAATTTCAGTCATTAATAATGTTAACTCTTCGGTTAATATTAATGAACAATTATATTTTATTTTCAGTTATTATATAGTGATATTCGTATCTTTTCATTTATTATATAAATAATAAATTATAAGGATTATAATTACTATTATATGTAGACTTTATCGAGGATTTACGGGCTTAGGACTGTGAGTCGAGCATCTTTATTTCAAGTCAGACATCATCATCATTATTTCTTCAGGTGGGAATTTTCACTATCACTTTAATTGCTTTAATTGGACTGCATATGTGATATTCAATTCATGTTTATAAATTATGATACACGTTGTAAATCAGGCTCACCTGTATTCGTGTAAGAGGTTATCTTAAGATTCATGTTGTGTGGGGACACCTGCACAACCCAATATTCACATACGTGCTCGATTCATGTTATATGTGGTATTGCGTGTATGTTTCATGTTGTGTCGGGACACCTGCACAACCCAATATTCACATACGTGCTCGATTCATGTTATATATGGTATTGCGTGTATGTTTCATGTTGTTGCAGGGGCACCTGCGCAACCTCAATATTCGTGTTATGCGTGCTCGATTCATGTTGTACGTAATATTGTGAGTATGCATTCATGTTGAGGAAAAATGTGATAATCTATTCATGTTATATTTTCCATGAGATTGTATATTACTGTGATCAGTGTGATTTCCACGAGCTGAAGGAAGCTCACCTCCACCTTTATTGATCCCGCAGGTTGAATCGAGCCGGATGGACGAAGGAGCGAGTCGAGGGAGCATATGAAAAGAATTTATTAAATGTTGTTTTCTTTATGTCAAATGTTTGAAACTTATTTGGGGAAACTTAGATTTGAAATTTATAAAGTATGATTTATTCTTCCACCGCAAATTTTTACCTCGTATTTATGATGAAATGTTACCTTAATTAAAGGTACTTATTTTCATGTCATTGTAGCGACTCGACTTTGTAGGCGAGAATTTTTATATTCTCAAGAAAATTATTTTTCTCAAAATTTCCTTTTATTTATTTTCCCCAATATTCACCCTAGAAAGTCGGGGCGTTATATAGTGGTATTAGAGCGGGTTTTACCTTTCTATAGACTCGCTAAAATGTAAAAGTATCATATGCTCTCAGCTTCGCCACTTCGTCACTCCGTCTGAGGTACCGAATTTCAGTCATTATTCATGCATATGTCATTTCATTTTACTTATATAATTATTTATGTATGTACGAACTGTTAGAATGGCCAAACCTAGAATGACGCCATGTAATAAGGTCCCAGCTACTTTTGACTCGCGTATTCTAGAGCGTAAAGACTGGTGGGACGACCCTAGTCTACCAGAAAATGCGCCACACTACGTCATTAATAGGCTGAGTAAGTGGCTAAAATATGGGAAACAAGGTTCCGTCACTCGCCAGCTAGAACACCTGATGGAGAAATTATCCGAAGACTGGAGTTGCTGCATCTTCCGGATTTGGAAAAAGGCCATCAAGAGATCGCTTGAAGAGCGAGAGGTTGCGGATGATTTCTAATTTGTCGTTGGACGCCTATTGGATTTGTATGCTCGAGAGGAGATTTCAGCTGCAAATTGGGATGCCAACTCTATGGACGAGGAAGGCTCGGAGGAGGATCCCGAAGAAGATCCAGAAGAAGACCCAGAGGAGGATCCCAAAGAAGATCCAGAAGAAGATCCAGAGGAAGATCCAGAAGTTCCCTATGAAAGCTCAAGGATGGACCTCGCCGAAAATATGAAGGACGTGTTGATGGAAGATATCGAGTCTGAAGATGAAGTTATTTCATGGATTGAGCCGCGACCCCTTATTCCTGTTATAGATATTATTAGCAGTGATGAGGGGAGTAGTGTGTGTAGACTCGATAACTAAAAAGGTGGAGATAGAGATTAACGAACATAACTTCTTAGCCAACTTGCACATAGTTGAACTCAGTGATTTTGATGTTATTTTGGGTATGGATTGGTTGGACAAGCATAGAGCTGTAGTTAATGCTCCGAAAGGAGAGTAACTTTATGTCCGTCTGTTGATGTCAAGACCGTATTCGAGGGAGTTAGACACAACAGTACCCCGAAGGTGATATCAGCCATGAAAGCTGTGAAGATGTTGAAGAAGCGTAATTGCCAAGGATTCTTGGTGAATGTGATGGGGAAAATGACTTTGGAGAAGACGGTAGCTGATGTACCTATCGTCAAGGAGTATCCAGATGTCTTTCCCGAAGACTTGCCCGGAGTTCCACCGAATCGTCAAGTTGAGTTCTCGATTGATTTAGTGCCAGGAGCGGCACCAATATCGAAAGGTCCCTATAGGATGGCGCCTAAGGAATTAGGGATGTTCATAACCGGTACTTTTTCTGCACCCGAATTTACTGCACCGGTTTTGAGTAATGAAAATTCGCCCGTGACCCGACCCGAAAAGTCGGTGCACGAAAAGCGGTACCCTATTTTTTCGGTCGGGTCATAGGGTACCCGCCCAAAATTTAATACCACTAATTTTAAATTTTTATAAATAATTTGTAATTTTAATATAAATTTATTTTAAAATTTATTATATAAATTAATTCCCAGTACTAAATACATTATAAATATTTTCCGTACAATAAGTAAATTTCAAAACTAACTAAATATTTTTATATATATCATTTTTTTATTATATAATTATGCTTAATTCAATATTTAATTATATATATGTAAGAATATATTATTTTTTATTTAAAGATTTTATAAATTTCCAAACTAGTGAGAATAAATACCATGAGTGAAAATACATTAACATGTATTCTCATATTAAATATATTTCATATTAGTTGAAAGATAAAATTTCATATAATTGCAAATTAAATAATTAAATTTATAAAAAAACTAATTATTAAAAAATAATAGGTTTTCGGTGCCGAATTTACGCAACAAGTCGGCCCATGACCCGGCCCGATTATATGACTTTTTTCGGTGGTACTCTACCAAAAAATTTAAAATTTTTAAAAATACCCGAAATATTTAGTTCGGGTCATCGGGTATTCGGGCCGGGTAGTTCGGGTCGGGTATTTTTGAACACCTCTATAAGGAATTACAAGAGCTGAAAGTACAACTCCAGGAACTACTCGACTCTGGATTTATCCGACCAAGTGTTTCACCATGGGGTGCGCCAGTGCTCTTCGTGAAGAAATAAGATGGAAGTTTGAGGATGTGCATAGACTATCGTGAACTTAATCGACCCACGATAAAGAATAAATATCCACTTTCTAGAATAGAGGACCTATTCGATCAACTTGGAGGATCAGGAGTATTCTCTAAAATAGATTTGAGATCCGGATATCACCAGCTGAGGATTAAGGATGATGACATCCCTAAGACCGCATTTCGAACTCGATATGGACACTACGACTTTATAGTAATGCCATTTGGTTTGACTAATGCGCCAGCGGTATTCATGGATCTCATGAATCGTGTATTTCAACCTTATTTGGACAAGTTTGTCATTGTGTTTATAGATGACATATTTATGTATTCAAATACCAAGGTTGAACATGAGCAGCATCTTAGAACAGCATTGGGAATACTGCGCAAGGAGAAGTTATATGCGAAGTTCAACAAGTGTGAATTCTGGCTCAACGGAGTTGCATTTTTGGGACATGTGGTCGCTTTTAAAGGAATTGAGGTTGACCCGATTAAGGTAGAAGCAGTCAATGATTGGAAAGTGTCGAGTAACGCAAATGAAGTTCGCAGCTTCTTAGGATTAGCTGGTTATTATCGAAGATTTATCGAGGGATTTTCGAAGATCGCTGCACCTATGACTAAATTGACTAGAAAGGGAGAAATTTTCTTATGGAATGAGAAATGCGAGAAGAGTTTCCAAGAACTTAAGCGGAAATTGACTGCAGCACCAGTTTTGACGATTCCCGATCCGATGAAAGAATTTGTCATCTACAGTGATGCATCCAAGCAAGGGTTGGGATGTGTATTGATGCAAGAGGGCAAGGTAGTTGCTTATGCTTCGAGACAGTTGAAACTGCATGAGCTGAACTACCCTACTCATGATTTGGAATTAGCAGCGGTAGTTCATGCCTTGAAGATTAGGAGACATTACCTTTATGGAAGTAAGTGTGAAATTTATACAGACCACAAAAGTCTGAAATATATTTTCACACAAAAGGAGTTAAATATGAGGCAACGTAGATGGCTTGAGTTGGTCAAAGACTACGATTGTACAATCCATTACCACCCCAGTAAAGCAAACATAGTTGCGGATGCCCTGAGCCGTAAGGCGAAAGGAGACTTAACTTGTTTGTTGACCAAGGAGGAAAGCTTGGTCAAGGAATTTGTAAGGATGAACCTTGAGGTGGCTACACCATCGAATCCAGCTATGTCATTATTGGCTAGTTTGGTGGTACAACCAACCTTGAGAGAACAAATCAAAGAAGGTCAAGGACAGGACGACTTCTTGGTCAAGATGAAAGAATGTACTCTTTCAGGTGAGGATAAGGGTTTCAGTGTATCCGATGATGGCACAATGTACTATAAAGGGAGGATTTGTGTGCCTAATATTGCCAAGTTAGGAGAAGAGATATTGAATGAGGCACATAGTACCCCTTATACAGCACACCCTGTGAGTACAAAGTTGTACCAAGACCTTAAGAGGACATTTTGGTGGGAAGGTTTGAAGAGAGATGTGGCAGACTTTGTCAGAAAGTGTATAGTTTGTCAGCAAGTGAAGGCAGAACACCAACGCCCCTTTGGACTACTTAAATTTCATATTCCAGAATGGAAATGGGAATACATTACAATGGACTTTGTGGTAGGTTTGCCTCGAACGGAAAGAGGAAACCATGCTATTTGGGTTTTTGTGGACCGACTCACAAAGCCAGCTCACTTCATCCCAGTCAAGATGAACTTTCGAATGGATTAGTATGCTCAACTCTACATCCGTGAGATTATTAAATTAAATGGAGTGCCAGTCTCTATAGTATCCGACAGGGATACTCGTTTCACATTTGGGAGAGTTTGCAAGAAGCCTTGGGAACGTAGTTGAATTTTAGTACGACGTATCATCCTCAGACTGATGGTCAGTCCGAGAGGACCATCCAGATCCTTGAGGATATGTAGCGAGCATGTTTGCTAGATATGGGAAATAATTGGAAACGACTGTTGCCTTTGGTAGAATTTGCTTACAACAACAGTTACCAGTCGACGATCGGTATGGCACCGTATGAAGCCCTATATGGTAGGAAGTGTCGATCACCACTGTATTGGGATGAGGTAGGTGAAAGGAGGATTTTGGGTCCCGAGATGATCGAACATACAGTTGGTATGGTGGATAAGATTCGTGAGAGGATCAAGATAGCACAGGATCGTCAGAAGTCTTACGCCGACAAGCGTATGAAGGATCTCGAATTCTGTATTGGCGACAAGGTATTCTTAAAGGTATTTCCTACCAAGGGAATTGTCCGTTTTGGTCCAAGGAGCAAGTTGAGACCGAGATACATTGGACCGTTCGAAATTCTCAAGCGGATTAGAGAATTAGCTTACCGTTTGGCTTTACCCCCAGAACTTTCGGCTGTGCACAACGTTTTCCACGTATCATTGTTGAGGAAGTATACGCACGATCCCAGCCACGTCATCAACTATACCGCCGTGGAGATGAATAATGATCTTACTTATGAAGAACAACCAGAACTAATTCTCGACCGATCAGTCCGGCAATTGAGGAACAAAAAAAAGGTGTTTGTTAAGATCCAATGGCGTAACCACAGTAAGGATGAAGTTGGGAGCGCGAGGAAGAACTTCAAGCTCGTTATCCGAATTTCTTCAATCGAGGTATATCATTTATTTTCGAGGACGAAAATTCTTCTAAGAGGGGTAGGATGTAATACCCGCCATTTTTATAATGCAATATTATTATTTTATAATAATATTATAATGCATTTCATTTTATTTAATTTTATTTAGAGAATCATGAATATTTATTTCGATGTATCACAAGTCCTAGCCTAAATCATTTTTTGTCAGTTATTTTCAAGTAGTCATTTACTATTAATAATATTAATAATGCCTTTTCAATCCATTTAAACTCATTAATGAGATCATAAATATATTCATGACATCTAATAAATTTTAAGCCCGAGTCGGATTAATAAATTGCAAGAGATGTTTAATATTAATCATTAATATTAATATTAATATTATGTTATTATTATTGCTAGTATTATTATTAATAATAATAGTGGCATTATTTATTATTAAAGGCAATATTAATAATAACAGTTCTAATATTAATATCATTATATCATTAATAATTGTATAAGACCCAATAGACTTTAATTATAATATTGTTATTTGGCCTGACTACTTTTGACCCAAAATACAAGCCCAAATCTGTACTACCATATATACTCCTAGGGCTACCTAACCCTAACCTAGGAGTATAAATTCATCTGCAGTACAAAAATACAGAATACATCAATTTTTCTGCACAATAGTCCCAGCCGCGAATATACAACTCACCCGAGATTCTCACCTTCTCCTTTGCTCAGCAAGAGGTAAATTCATCCGCTAGCTTCACTATAATTCTTTTCAGATTCAATTTATCATCTTACACAGAGTAGTGCATAAATTCTTATCTCCATCTCTATAAGCAAGATAACTGGATTTCATGTTTCTTTGTCTTTAGCACCCTTCTGCAAACTTTAATCTTTTACACATGAGAATCAACCCTCCATTCACAGTAAACTAAAATACGTACTTAAATACAAATTAAAGCATCCAGTGTGTTTTGTGAAATTCAGACATCAAAACTCATTTACAGAAGAATCAAAACCGAAACTCAATAATTTATCTGAAAAAGAAAACGCCCAAATCAAAATCAACAATTTGTTCAGTAGACCGAACCCCCGACATTCGACTTCAACCACCATCAATCCCAACCCAGCGATCAACCCAATCGAGCCGCCGTTATATTTTTCTTCAGCCCTTTCAAACCAGAAATCCGGAAAAAAAAAATCGAAGTCCTCACCTTCATTTCGCCGAAATCGCCTGCCCTTTCAGACTCGAACCGTCGCCTCCGCTGTGAGTTCCGCGGCTGGTTAACCCGACCCAAAGAAGATCCGCGAACCCTAGAAACCAGCCCCGCCACATCCACCTACTTCAGCCAACAGCGACGACACCAGTCGCCTGATCTCGTCGTCCGTCGCTGCTGCACCGATGCACAGATCGACTGCCGTGCATGATGACGCCTTTTGCCTCCAGTCCACCCCTGTAATAAAAGCATCGTCAGGGTTCCGCCCTTCTACACTTGGTGAAGATGACTGCTTTCCCACTTTTCTCTTTTTCGTCCGCCGTGGTCTGTGTATGTGTGTGTACAATTTTCTCTGTGTGTGTATAATTTATTGTGTGTGTGTGTTTCGGGATTTTTTTTCCTAGCCGAGAAGAAGAAGAACAGTAGAAGAGAAGAGAAGGAACGGGAAGAAGGAGAATGAGTTGGTGTCGGCTGAAGTTAGGTTTAGGGGTATTTATACCCCCGAATTTTTAGGAGTATTCAATTTAGTCCTCCCAGTTTTCAGGAACTTTCACTTTAACCCTAGAATTTCCATTTACTTCGGTTTTTTTAAACCAGTCAGCTTCTCGACCTTTACGATTTGACCCCAGTCAACTTTTAAAATTCACTTCTAGTCCTATTTTGACCAAAAACATTAAAATATTGACTTTTAATTAATATTAATAATTAATCTGAAATTATGCATAAGTATTTGAATTTCAGTCATTGATAATGTTAACTCTTTGGTTAATATTAATGAACAATTATAATTTATTTTCAGTTATTATATAGTGATATTCGTATCTTTTCATTTATTATATAAATAATAAATTGTAAGGATTATAATTATTATTATTATTATATGTAGACTTTATTGAGGATTTACGGGCTTAGGACTGTGAGTCGAGCATCTTCATTTCAAGTCATACATCATCATCATCATCATCATTTATTCAGGTGGGAATTTTCACTATCACTTTAATTGCTTTAATTGGACTGCATATGTGATATTCAATTCATGTTTATAAATTATGATACACGTTGTAAACCAGGCTCACCTGTATTCGTGTAAGAGGTTATCTTAAGATTCATGTTGTGTGGGGACACCTGCACAACCCAATATTCACATACGTGCTCGATTCATGTTATATGCGGTATTGCGTGTATGTTTCATGTTGTGTGGGGACACCTGCACAACCCAATATTCACATACGTGCTCGATTCATGTTATATGTGGTATTGCGTGTATGTTTCATGTTGTTGCGGGGGCACCTGCGCAACCTCAATATTTGTGTTATGCGTGCTCGATTCATGCTGTATGTAATATTGTGAGTATGCATTCATGTTGAGGAAAAATGTGATAGTTTATTCATGTTATGTTTTCCATGAGATTGTATATTACTGTGATCAGTGTGATTTCCACGAGCTGAAGGAAGCTCACCCCCACCTTTATTGATCCCGCAGGTTGAACCGAGCCGGATGGACGAAGGAGCGAGCCGAGGGAGCATATGAAAAAGAATTTATTAAATGTTGTTTTCTTTATGTCAAATGTTTGAAACTTATTTGTGGAAACTTAGATTTGAAATTTATAAAGTATGATTTATTCTTCCGCCGCAAATTTTTACCTTGTATTTATGATGAAATGTTACCTTAATTAAAGGTATTTATTTTCATGTCATTGTAGAGACTCGACTTTGTAGGCGAGAATTTTTATATTCTCAAGAAAATTATTTTTCTCAAAATTTCTTTTTATTTATTTTCCCCAATATTCACCCTAAAAAGTCGGGGCGTTACATACTTACTTACCAATGTGTTGGTTAAATACGATCATTTAGAACGGGGTTATTCAAAGGGATGAATTCTTAAGATTTGCACCTAGAATGATCCTTGTATTATATAAGTATTCTTCAAGCTCAGTTCGTGAATTGTAGTAACTTCTGAGTTGATGATATTCGTGGTGATGACTTCATTTTGATAATAGAATTGGTGTTATATCACTTGTGGTAGACGAACCTAGGAGGATGAACGTTGAAGGTTTTATCATATCTTGTAAGTTGGATTTGGATAGCTAATCTTCATGATGAAGTCTGAATGAAATGAAGATAGTGGTAACAAGTGTATCAACCATAGATTGGATTGAAGTTTTATGATGACATGTTTATCCTGGATTTAGAAAACTGTCAGTGTATGTTTAACGTACGCTAGCTGGTTTAACGTACACTACGTTTGGTATGTAACGTACGTTATATCATCAGACGAGTCAGTCGGCTGATCAGTAAGGGACTGTCGATACATGGTTAGCGTACGCTAGACGTTGTAGCTAACGTACGCTAACGAGTAGGCTTAACGTCCGCTACCAAGAGTACGTAACGTACGTTAAGCATGTCAGACTGGTTTCGTTTTATGAACTTTCGACCGTAACTTGGATTGTTAGATGTTTCGTTCGACATGAGATGAATTCCATATTATTTCTTTTGTTAAGGTTCGAGCTTTGCTATGTGATTGATCGAATGGGCAACCTTCGAGTGTTTTATTATTCTTGTCATCGAATCGAGGCAAGTACTTTAATTGTTTTACGTATTGATGTTAGATATATTGTCGTGCATATATGTCGTTGTTGTATGTCCACCTCGTGTTGGTCCGATGAGATCATCGGGGGATCTATGCTAGCGTGCGCTGGATCATCAGACGGGTTTTTCCACCACGGGTTGGTCTAACGGGATCATCGTGGGTTCTAGGCAATGAACGCTGGATCGTCGGAATTACCATGTGTATGTTGTGATATCATGTTGTGATTATCATTTGTGTATATTATTTATGAGTTTCTCGTGGGAAAAGACTCGTTGGTATTTTGTCATCTACGTTGTTATTATTCTTCGTGAGATGTTGAATAATATGTTGTGGTACTTGTACTAGCATCGTTGTGCTAACCCCTTCGGGGGTGAACATTTGTTTATGTTCAGGATCCAGGAGAGCAGGAAAACAACCACTGGAGCTGCATGACGACGAGGGTGCAGAGTGATGTTCCGGCCAGGTTTAATTGTCTGTTGTTTTGTTATTTTTAATAAGTACTCAAGTACGTCGTCATTTGTGATGTTTAATTTTGGTGATGTATTAATATTCTTCATTTGGATATTTGTATTCTCGGTATTGAACCAGAACTGTTGTATTTTATTTCAGTGATTTCATAAGTTGGTATCTGTTATTGTCTTTTCATTTCTTCAACCTTGTAAATTCTTATGTAAAGTATTTACGGCGCTGTAATATTCCTGAATATATCGGGGGTGTTACAGAATATGGTATCAGAGCGAAGATTATGGATATCTTGGTCATTGGGTTAAAATAGAGGTTATATATGTCTTTTGAGGTAACCGGCCATGAATAACATCATTGTACTGCCTACGTCTTCGTGCGAGCAGTGGTTGTAAGTTCCTAAACTCTATCTCGTCCTTCGCATATTATACTTCTTTATACTTGAACATTAGAACGATATTATTTCCTGTATATTGAGTGTTTATTCTTACAGTATGTTGAGAGGTGGACGTGGACGTGGTCGCGGTCGCGGACGCGGACGAAGAAATGCTGAAAGAGAAGCTTCGCCTTCTAATCAGGCCAGCCACAGCTCAGGCGAGCCACAACGATCTATTAATAATGAACCAGAACCTGTTGTGCCCAAAATACTTCGTCGGATGGTTAACCAAATGACTCAGTTTGCCCAGGTCGTGGACCGAATTTAGGTGGCAGTGGGATTACAGCAGGGAGATAAACAGCAAGGTATCCCAGACATGGGAAATCGAGGCGACCGATGGCTGCAAGAGGTGGCGAAGATGCAACCACCCAAATTCGACGGTTTTTCTGAGACACCAACGTGGGATAATTGGTTAAAAGAACTGGAGAAAACTTTTGCCAGGATTAATTGCCCAAATGACCGGAAAACCTCTATTGCTCAGTATTTTCTGATAGGGGAAGCGTCCGAGTGGTTGGAAGCCATCCGGCCTGTAGATCATGAAGCTGATTGGACAGAATTTAAATTGATGATGGAAGATCAGTACTGCCCTCGTCCGGTGAGGGAAGCCAAAGTTCGGGAATTTTTCTCCGCACAGCCGTCAGATGAGCCAGTGTCTCAAACGATTAAGACGTTTAACCAGCAGCTGGCATTTGTTCGACATCTGGTCAGAACAGATGCAGAAAGGATGATCCATTTTGATATGCGAATGAAACCAGAGATTCAGAGGTACATGTCCGGTTTTAAATGTACCACTCTCCGCCAATATCAGGATAAAGCATTGGCGTACGAAATCAAGGAAGCAGCGATGAAAAAATTTGCAGAATCCAAGAAGCAGAAAGTCTCTGGTAGTTTTACAGAGCACAAGAGTAGTGGCCCCCGCAAGGCCCAGTCATCATACCATTGATTCAAAAAACCTCCGCAACCATCCAAGAGCGGAAAGAACTTCGGACCAGTCTCCGCCACGACAGATATGACAAGGAAGTGCTTTAATTGTAGTCAGACGGGACACTATCGGAGAAATTGCCCCCTTCCTGCCGTGACTTGTTTTGACTGTGGTCGAGAGGGACATTGTGCGGTGTTTTCTGAAGAGGTTGCGAAATCTTTTAGAGCCCGTACATCACAGCCAGCTCATAAGGAAGCAAGTATTCAGCAGACGCAGCAAAGTGTTCAGTTGCCCCAAAATTTCGGTCGCAGACGAGGCAGAGGACAGTTCGATCGAAAGGGGACATCGAGTGCTGTGTCCATTTCTCCTCGCCTGTACGAGATGAGGAAGGCAGACGATCGGGATGCTGCTGTCGCATCAGGTACTGTTCAGATCCTTTCACAACCAGTTAGCGTTTTATTCGATACAGGATCTACGCATTCATTTATATCCTTGTCTTGTGTAAATCGTTTGAATATTTCTGGTTTTCATCATTGTGAGCCTTATGTTGTGGTTTTACCGAGTGGAGAGAGGATTGTGGGAAACTTAGAAACTAGAGATTTCCCTATATCAATTGGATGCAGAGAATGGGCCTCAAACCTGATTGTGATTGAAATGCAAAGGGACGACCTAATACTCGGAGATGATTGGCTTAATCGATATGGAGCTATTGTAAACTACCGAAAGAGGAATATCTCAATGATAGCTGATGATGGTTCCGAAATACTGTTTGAAGGATGGAGACCAGGAAGCTCAGGAAAAATGATCAAGGCGATGAAAGTTGTCAAATTATTGAAACATGGTTGTACTGGATACTGGTACTACGCAATGAAGAAAGAAGACGGGAAAGTGGAACTCTCATCCATTCCTATTACGAACGAATTTCCGGATGTATTTCCTGACGAATTACCTGGACTACCTCTACGACGGGATGTAGAATTCACCATCGAGCTGGAACCAGGAGCTAAACCAATTTCTAAGGCGCCATATCGTATGGAACCTACTGAGATGTATGAATTGAAGAAGAAACTGGAAGAGTTACTAGACAAAGGCTATATCCAGCCAAGTATTTCGCCCTTGGGTGCACCAGTTCTTTTCGTTCGAAAGAAGGATGGATCGCTTCGATTGTGTATTGACTATCGAGAGCTGAACAAGATGACAATCAAGAACAAGTATCTGTTGCCACAGATTGATGATTTATTTGACCAGCTGCAAGGAGCAACAGTGTTTTCTAAGATCGATCTGAGATCGGGATATCATCAGTTGAGGATTATGGAATCCGATGTTCCAAAATCAGCGTCCAGAACTCGCTACGGACACTATGAGTTTGTAGTGATGCCATTTGGTCTCACTAACGCACCTGCCATGTTTTTGCAATTGATGAATCGAGTATTCATAGAATATTTGGACAAGTTTGTGGTGGTGTTCATTGATGACATTCTGGTTTATTCTAAGAGCCCGGAAGAGCATGCGCAGCATTTGCAAATTGTTTTGGAACTTTTGAGAAGCGAGCAATTGTACGCCAAACTTTCTAAGTGCGAATTCTGGCTAAAGGAAGTGATGTTCCTCGGCCATGTGGTATCAGCTGAAGGAGTCCGAGTAGATCCTTAGAAAATCGAAGAAGTTATGGATTGGAAGTCTCCCAGAAACGTGAAGGAAGTCCGAAGTTTTCTAGGACTTACTGGGTATTATCGTCGGTTCGTGGAAGGGTTTTCCAAAATTACCCGCCCACTTACTCGACTACTGCAGAAAAATCAAAAGTTTGAGTGGAATGAGAAGTGCCAGATTAGTTTTGATGAATTGAAGAAGAAATTGACGACGGCACCGATTTTAGCACTCCCACAGGGAACTGGAGGATTCATAGTTTACAGTGACGCTTCGAACCAAGGTCTCGGGTGTGTATTGATGCAGAATGAGAAGGTGATCGCCTATGCGTCACGACAGCTGAAACCTTATGAAGTAAACTATCCAACGCATGATTTGGAGTTAGCAGTGGTAGTTTTTGCTTTGAGAATCTGGAGACATTACCTGTACGGGACTCACTGTCAAATCTTTACGGATCACAAGAGTCTCAAATACATCTTCAGTCAAAAAGAGTTGGACATGCGGCAAAGGAGATGGTTGGAACTGATTAAGGACTACGACTTGGAGATTCTTTATCATCCAGGCAAAGCAAATGTAGTGGCCGATGCACTTAGCCGTAAGCCTGTTTCTATTCAGATGCTGGAGACTCTGACCTCCCAGCCCAGCATTCAACGGGAATTGATTCACGAAGGAATTGAAGTATGGTTGCAATGAGTCCAAGAACAACTGTGCGTGATGGAATTAACTTCATCGTTAACCGAAGAAATCAAACCTAAGCAAGTAGATGATCTTCTGATGATTCGGTTACGTGATGAAGTGAACAAGGGAAAGGCCCCAGGATTTGTAATTCTTGATGATGGAGTCTTGAGATTTCATAATCGACTTTGTGTTCCCAATGTCGATGTTCTGAAGCAGACAATTATGAAAGAAGCTCACAGCACGCCCTATTCTATACACACGGGCACCAGTAAGATGTATAAGGACCTAAAGCAAAATTGCTGGTGGGGAAACATGAAGAAAGACGTTACGTCTCGAAATGTTTGACTTGTCAGCAGGTTACGATCGAGCATCAACGACCTGCCGGAATGCTGAAGCCGCTCCCGATTCCTGAATGGAAGTGAGAGGACATATCGATGGACTTTATCACTAATATGCTGAGAACCAAGACAGGAATGAACATGATTTGGGTGATAGTTGATCGTCTAACCAAATCGGCTCATTTTCTAGGCATTAAGGACACTTGGGGACCCAAGAAATTGGCACGAGTATTTATTTCAGAGATAATCTGATTGCATGGTACGCCAAAGACCATTATTTCTGATCGAGGCGGTCGTTTTGTGTCTCATTTCTGGAAAGCAATTCATAAGACCTTGGGGACCGAATTGAACTTCAGCACAGCTTATCACCCGCAGACAGACGGACAATCCGAGAGGACTATTCAAACGGTGGAAGACATGCTGAGGGCTTGTGCCTTAGATTGGTCAACTGATTGGGAAGTTCATCTACCGTTGATTGAATTCACCTACAACAATAGTTGGCATTCTTCCATTAAGATGGCACTGTTTGAGGCATTATACAAGAGGAGATGCAGATCGTCCCTGTGTTGGGACGATTCATCAGACTTGATTGGAACGAAACCAGAATTGATTGAACAGACACGAGAGAAGATAGCCTTGATTCGCGAAAGGTTGTTGACCGCCCAGAGTCGACATAAATCTTACGCAGACATACGTCGTTGCCCATTGGAGTTCAGTACTGGAGATCACGTGATTTTGAAAGTTTCTCCTACTCGGGGAATCTTTCGTTTTGGGAGGAAAGGGAAGTTGAGTCCTAGATATATCAGACTATTCGAGATTCTTGAGAGAGTTGGAGAGTTGGCATACAGATTAGCATTACCGCCGTCATTGAGCCATGTTCATAACGTGTTCCACGTATCCCAGTTACGGAAGTATATACCAGATCCTAGTCATGTCATTGATTTCGGCGAGATCGAAGTCACTCAGGATGGCACGTTTGAAGATAGACCGATCAGGATACTCGAGAGTCGAGTTAAATAATTGAGGAACAAACCGATTGCATTGGTCAAGGTTCAGTGGTCACGCCACGGAGTGCAAGAAGCCACTTGGGAAACGGAAGATAGCATGAGGTCCAGATATCCAGAATTATTTCCGTCTTGAGTTTCGGGACGAAACTCCTTTTTAATAGGAGAGTTTGTAATATCCGGATTATTTATTGAGTATTTCATCTGTAATCGAACCCTGTATTATTCGGAATTTTGATATCGATAATCGAAGTATGATATTTCTCGTATTTGTATCCTTGTAGTATAGCAACATGTGATTTTTCTCATGCAAATACGTGATAACGTACGCTAAGAATGCAGCTTAACATACGTTATCGGCTAGAATTAGCTTACGCTACGAGTGAAGCGTAGCGTACGTTAGGCAGTCAATAATTGAGTTGGGCGGCTAGCACATGCGCCAGCCAGACATGGGTCCGGATAAGATTCCCGCGGATGAACCTGGACACTTTTGAAGTCAACGATTGTTAACGTACGCTAAGGAGTGTGTCTAGCGTATGCTAATATGTGTTACTTACGTACGTAACCTGATGGTGTAATGTACGTAATCAAGTTCAGAACAAGACAGTTAGCTATCGTTGAACGATAGCGTACGCTAAGAATAACTGGTAGCGTACGCTAATTGACTAACGTACGTTAAGCATGAAGGCTAACGTACGTTAAGGCCAGAAAGTTATATATATATGAGACATCACCCACATCACTCCACTTCGTTTATAATCATTTTTCCTTCATTCCCTTCAAGTTCAGAGAGTTCCTTTGGATACTTAGACGCCCTTATATCATTTATACTCGATCATTAAGGATTGGAAGCATATTGGATTTGTAATATCCGCAATTTTCGATTTTCGGTAAATTTTATTTTCGGACGGAGTCCATTTTGACGACTCGCTCATGACCGTTTCGTCATTTCGAGAATGATTAATTCTGCACTTTTTGTCATCCGAGTTCGTTTCGGTATCGTTTTGTTGAGTTCCGAGCTTTTTAGCGACTTTTCCGCACTTGAGTTCGATTCTTGCGAATTTCGTCCGAAACTGTTGTTTCGAGTTTCTCGTAAGTTCATTTAATGTTATTATTCATGTTGCGAGCTTTGGTTTGGTGTTTCGATTGCGTATCGTGATTTTCGGACGTTTTGGGCCATTTTCGTAATTTCCCAAATTTTTGGGTAATTACTTCCGTTGTCGAATTCCGAGCCATCGGGTGGTCGGAATCGTGTGTCCTATTAGCTCTTAGATTCGTCTTTGCGAGTACTTCGTAACCGTAACTTCGATTCGTATTCAGGTTCGGGTTTCGGGGTCGTTCGGACGTAATTTTCGGTCTGTCGGGAGGGGCCTCGCCTGCACTGCAACACGGCCCGAAACGGCGGCTGCTGGCGCCGTGTCTGCGCCGAGTCGGCAGATCGGCAGCTGCCGAGACACGGCCGAGACACACGGCGCTGTCGGGGCGTTTCTTGCGTCGTGTCCGTGAGCCTATAAATATGGCCGAAAGCGTGCGTTTTTTCACTCATTTCATTTCCTATCCTTCCTGTCCGCGGCTGGAGTCTTTGGGGAGTCGAAGACATGTTGTTATACTATGAATCCACGAAGTTTTGGAGTTCATAACATCAATTGATCATCACGTAACATCCTTCAATCCAGCGAATCAAGGCAAGTTTTCTTAAAATCTAGTTTTGGGGATTTTGTTCGATTTGTCCGTTTAATTCGTTTTAACTCAGAATAGTGATGTATTTATGATTATTAAACAATATTATGTCGAATTCCTTGTTGTTCCTCGGTTGAATCGCCGAGGATTCATCATTTTATTGAGTATCTTATCGATGCCTTGAAGGTGTTCGATAAAATGTCGCTAAGAGGATTCGAGCGTTCTACGATTATTCTTCCTCGTTCATATTGTTGTTAGGGTCGAGTTTCTTGTGAAGAAACCATGTTGAACCCTTCCGTTCGTTGTCTTCTTCGGGGTCTGAGCTTCCCGGTCGAACCGTGTTCTTCGGAGCGTTTGGTAGCGGTTATTAAGGCAAGTATCTTATTATACGACTTGTATCTTGCGACTAGTAATTACGTATGATATGTATGACGATTTTACTTGCCTTCGTAAATATGTTCCGTTTGAGTTGGTTGTGTTTTCCGAAATTTGAAGGCTTTGTGATAATAGTGATATATTGGTATACGTGTTAGGCGTTGTGCCATTTGTGCAGGATTGCGATGTACATATGAGATGGTTGTACACGTGTTTGTTCAATGTATTGTGTACCAAATGTGTGTTATGTTGGTTAAGAGTCGTTGTGATGATCATGATGTTTGTGTTGTTTGGTTTACATACTTGATTGTACATTTCGGTGTAATGTGGAATGGCTTGACATTTAATGATTATGAATTGTGTCGTGTCGATGTGTGTGTGTTCCAGGTAGGGTCTGACGAGGCCTCTGGAGTTCGGTACATGATGTGTACGAACAAAGTGTGTGATCCAAGTAGGGTCTGACGAGGCCTCTGGAGTTCGGTACATGATGTGTACGAACAAAGTGTGTGATCCAGGTAGGGTCTGACGAGGCCTCCGGAGTCCGGTACATGATGTGTACGGACAAGGTGTGTGATCCAGGTAGGGTCTGACGAGGCCTCTGGAGTTCGTTACATGATGTGTACGAACGATGTTGTGGCCGGGTAGGGTCCGTTGAGGCCTCCGGAGTTCGGCACATGATGTGTACGAACAGTGTGTGTGGTCCGGGTAAGGTCCGTCGAGGCCTCTGGAGTTCGGTACATGATGTGTACGAACAATGATCGTGTAGCAGTGATTGTTCGGGTAACATTTTAAATATGGATCTCGGACTCATAATGATATATTATATAGTATGCTTTGAAACGAGAATCGGGCTAAGGCCCTAATGTTTACGAAAAGGTTTTATAAATTGGGACTCGAGGTCCAAAAGAATTTCTGCTTTAAAAATCCCCGAGATGATGTGATCCTTTTCAAATATCTCTTACTTGAGTTCGAAATTCTAAAACTTCTCGGGAACATTTTGATAATTGATTTACGTATTAAATTCGTAGTTGCTATTTGCTTGTTACGTTTTGTATGGTTTGATACTTGCACTAGTAAAACAGTGGAGTTTTACTAACCCCCGAGTATTCGGGGTGGATGTCTGCTCTGCGTCGGTACATGCGAGTTCGGGAGCGATCACGGGATTAGCACAAGGGATGACGAGTGCGATACTAATCAAGAGTTGAGAGTTGGTAGAGTTTAGTTGTATTGTTAGAGTTGATTCGGTCTTATTGTATTGTATTTCGACCCCTGTGTGGGTAATGTTGTTAGTCAGTTGATAGAGTTGTGTGACCTCATCGGTCTGTGTGTTTATGTGTAAGTGACCTTAATGGTCTGTATTATTATATTGTTTGACCCTGGCCGGGCAAGCATTTGGTTGTTTATGGACGTTTAGCCTGGTAGATCCTTGCGGAAAGGGTTTACGGCGTGTAATATTCCCTGAGCGGATTGGGGGTGTTACATTTATGGTATCGGAGCTTAGGTTTCGGAAACCTAGGCTGTCGGGTCGAGTCGAGTCGTGGTTTGTCGAGTAATGTGTTGTCTTGTCGTTCGAGTCGTCAGGTGACAAGTTGAGTTGTGCGTAGTCACAACGTGTCGGATATGTTGTCGGACGAGATTAGTATCGTGGGCGACCGTCACCTCCGTGCGACCTGTGGATGTAAGTCTCCTCCTTTATGCGTAATACCTGTGTATCTCGATTTTATCTTAGTGAGTTAATTGTGGTGCATAATTTTATTTACACAGTATTGTGTAATATAGTTGTGTTTAATACTTGTGACACATAGTATGTGTATAGAACTGGGCACGTTATTGTTTTATCTTTGAACCACCGGGTGGGGTGGTAGGTTGTGAAAGTTTTAAACCTTGATGGGTTTCGAATAGGTACCGACGGTAGAGTTTGTGAGGAACTCCGATGAATGATTTTGCTGTATGTTTAAACTTGATACCACGAGATGCATTTGATTGAATTGGCGACCCTGGTTTCCATTTGAGTATATGGTTTTAAATTCGACTGTTTTTGGAATGTTGTAATTTTTGTCCGCTATGGTTAAGTTTGAGAATGTTTCCTGAAGGACCTTACAGTTTGAGAATTTTGTAGAAATCGATTTTTGGAAAATATTTTGGTGGTGCGGTCAAACCATGGTTTATATGGATTTTTAAAATTTGTTAAATTTTGACAAATGGGCCGTGTATTTTCAAATGACACAATCAGACGGTATTTGAAAAATGTGTTTTGAAATACTTCGGACATTGTAAAATATTACCGTCATCGACCTTTTTGGCGTTTTGTAAATGGTTTTTAGCCTGGTGGGTTCCGGCGCGGGACCCACGGCGCTATAATGTTCCGTGTAATTATCTGAAATTTTTGGGCATTCTAGCCCATTGAATTATCTTTGAAAACTTTGAGTACCTTAGAAAATAAATTTCGAGACGTCCTTTTAAAATGAATTATTTTCTTGTGGTACATCCAAGGTGCCACAATATGTTTCAAGATTCTTCTACCTCGAGGACCAAAATGTTTTGAGATATTTTCCAATGTTTTAGAAACACTTTTACTTAGACCCGAGGGTCGAATACTTACGAAAGTTTTTCACGAAAAGAAATTGTCCTCATTTTTATCGAATGCGAAATAGTTTCCAAAGTCTCGATAACGATGTTTCACGATTGTATTTTTATTGAAGGGTGATACTCAAGATCAATCGGTGTTTCCAAAATTATTTTCAAAAGCAAGTTTTCGTTTTTAAAACCTATCCATTCCCGTTTGAGGGCTGGGTATGTATGTATGATGTTCGCGTTGTCGTTATGATGTTTGCTCCCGAGTATGATCGAATTGGTGGCATGAACGTCGAGGCGTTGCCACGCATTTGTTGTACTAGCCCTCTGTGAGAGGTGTGAACTGGTGTTTACTGTTTATCGCCTCGTGGTGATTTGCGTGTTGTCGCACGAGTGTGAGCTGTTGAAGCTTGGGTTTGTGCGTTTGTGTACATGTGTGATTGTTTCATAATGTTTGTAATTAGGTGCTGGTTATCGTTCGGGCCGTTGAGGTCGCCGAACGATACCGTCGTGATTCTTTGTTGTGCTGAGTTGGCATCTCCGCTATATTATTTTGCGACTTTATGCCCCATTGTATCTAGCATTTGTATTTTCGGTATGCCGAGCCGAGGTATTTCAACCGTGATGTGCCGGGGCATGCACGTGTAAATTGTCCTTCTCGTCGGTAACACATTTCAAGTGTGGACTCGAGGGACACCAAATTCAGTTTTGCGAATTGGCTACCGAGACTTTCGGAGTTCGCGCTTCAGCGCAGTTATCAGAATCGGCTTTGAGAGGCCTTTGAAGGATGTTTCTGTCGGTTGCTTGTTGTGTTGTCGTCTTAATTTCGTGTTGTGAGTTTCGGGAACGACACTTCTTTTAGAAAAGGTCGACTGTAATGCCGTATCATTTTTGACTTCCGCATTTCCCCTTTCTCATGTCTATCGACTCGCTCGTGTTCGTTGATACTTTCTGAACGTGTTCTGTATTTCGGTTTCATCGTCCGAACGAACTGTGATCTTGTTGCGGGTCGATCTGGTTATCGCTGTGACTTTTCCGAATTTGGTTCGATTTTTGTGAACCTTGTTCGGAAGTAACATCTGTTGGTTCAACTAATTCTTTTATTCGAAGTGGATCGGATTTGGAACTCCTGTGTTTTCGACTCAGTCGACTCGTTTATGCTCGTTAACATTTTCTGAACTTTCCCTATCCCTTGCTTTTGTTGATCGAACGAGGGTGGTATTGTTTCGGAATAACTCGTTTGTCGTTATGACTTTTCAATTGCTATTCCCTTTCCTGTGGATCTTATGTGAGTGCGCATCTTGTTGTTTTTACCGGATCATGTTTTGTCTTGAGTCGAGATGTGAACTTCGGAGTTTATCGGTTGAACCTTATTGTTCTTCGTGATCCGAACATGATTATTCGATTTTTGTTGACTCGATCGTTGTGGTTGATCATTGATTGTTCGGTTTTTGTTGATCTCATTTCGTTATTGTTGAACGTTCAGACTCCTTCGTAATTCCCTTAAGTTCGGGAAATTAGTCTCGTTTTCGATCTTCCAACCCTTAGGCGGTGGAATTCCGTATTTGTTCAGCGTTTGGCTCGCGTTTTGATTGATGAACCGCTGGGTTGGTCAATCGTATTGATTTTAGTTCGTTGTGTTTTATGACTGTTCGGATGATCGGCTTGATTGTACTATCTGTTTGATGACGCTAGTCACTTGTGGATTTTATTATGTCTCTACTGGCGACGTTGTGTTGGTCGTCGTAGAGCGTGTTTTCCTTTGCGTTGCTTGTAACGTTTCGCCAATGGGCATATGTTACGCGTTTCCTTGCGTATCTTGTTGAGTTTTCCTGGTGGGATATTTCTTCTCCCTACTTGTTTTAAGTTTCGGGACGAAACTTCTTTTAAGGAGGGTAGAATGTAATATCCGCAATTTTCGATTTTCGGTAAATTTCATTTTCGGCCGGAGTCCATTTTGACGACTCGCTCATGACCGTTTCGTCATTTCGAGAATGATTAATTCTGCACTTTTTGTCATCCGAGTTCGTTTCGGTATCGTTTTGTTGAGTTCCGAGCTTTTTAGCGACTTTTCCGCACTTGAGTTCGATTCTTGCGAATTTCGTCCGAAACTGTTGTTTCGAGTTTCTCGTAAGTTCATTTAATGTTATTATTCATGTTGCGAGCTTTGGTTTGGTGTTTCGATTGCGTATCGTCATTTTCGGACGTTTTGGGCCATTTTCGTAATTTCCCAAATTTTTGGGTAATTACTTCCATTGTCGAATTTCGAGCCTTCGGGTGGTCGGAATCGTGTGTCCTATTAGCTCTTAGATTCGTCTTTGCGAGTACTTCGTAACCGTAACTTCGATTCGTATTCAGGTTCGGGTTTCGGGGTCGTTCGGACGTAATTTTCGGTCTGTCGGGAGGGGCTCGCCTGCACTGCAACACGGCCTCAAACGGCGCCGCTGAGCGCCGTGTCTGCGCCGGTCGGCCCAGATCGCAGCCTTCCGAGACACGGCCGAGACACACGGCGCTGCTCGGGGCCGTTTCTGCGCCGTGTCCGGCAGCCTATAAATATGGCCGAGCGATGCTTTTTTCACTCATTTCATTTCCTATCCTTCTGTCCGCGGCCGGAGTCTTTGGGAGTCGAAGACATGTTGTTATACTATGAATCCACGAAGTTTTGGAGTTCATAACATCAATTGATCATCACGTAACATCCTTCAATAAATAATCAAGGCAAGTTTTCTTAAAATCTAGTTTTGGGGATTTTGTTCGATTTGTCCGTTTAATTCGTTTTAACTCAGAATAGTGATCTATTTATGATTATTAAACAATATTATGTCGAATTCCTTGCTGTTCTTCGGTTGAATCGCCGAGGATTCGTCGTTTTATTGAGTATCTTATCGATGCCTTGAAGGTGTTCGATAAAATGTCGCTAAGAGGATTCGAGCGTTCTACGATTATTCTTCCTCGTTCGTTCGTTGATTTATTGATTATATTGTTGTTAGGGTCGAGTTTCTTGTGAAGAAACCATGTTGAACCCTTCCGTTCGTTGTCTTCTTCGGGGTCCGAGCTTCCCGGTCGAACCGTGTTCTTCGGAGCGTTTGGTAGCGGTTATTAAGGCAAGTATCTTATTATACGACTTGTATCATGCGACTAGTAATTACGTATGATATGTATGACGATTTTACTTGCCTTCGTAAATATGTTCCGTTTGAGTTGGTTGTGTTTTCCGAAATTTGAAGGCTTTGTGATAATAGTGATATATTGGTATACGTGTTAGGCGTTGTGCCATTTGTGCAGGATTGCGATGTACATATGAGATGGTTGTACACGTGTTTGTTCAATGTATTGTGTACCGAATGTGTGTTATGTTGGTTAAGAGTCGTTGTGATGATCATGATGTTTGTGTTGTTTGGTTTACATACTTGATTGTACATTTCGGTGTAATGTGGAATGGCTTGACATTTAATGATTATGAATTGTGTCGTGTCGATGTGTGTGTGTTCCAGGTAGGGTATGACGAGGCCTCTGGAGTTCGGTACATGATGTGTACGAACAAAGTGTGTGATCCAGGTAGGGTCTGACGAGGCCTCTGGAGTTCGGTACATGATGTGTACGAACAAAGTGTGTGATCCAGGTAGGGTCTGACGAGGCCTCTGGAGTCCGGTACATGACGTGTACGGACAAGGTGTGTGATCCAGGTAGGGTCTGACGAGGCCTCTGGAGTTCGGTACATGATGTGTACGAACGATGTTGTGGCCGGGTAGGGTCCGTTGAGGCCTCCGGAGTTCGGTACATGATGTGTACGAACAGTGTGTGTGGTCCGGGTAAGGTCCGTCGAGGCCTCTGGAGTTCGGTACATGATGTGTACGAACAATGATCGTGTAGCAGTGATTGTTTGGGTAACATTTTAAATATGGATCTCGGACTCATAATGATATATTATTTAGTATGCTTTGAAACGAGAATCGGGCTAAGGCCCTAATGTTTACGAAAAGGTTTTATAAATTGGGACTCGAGGTCCAAAAGAATTTCTGCTTTAAAAATCCCCGAGATGATGTGATCCTTTTCAAATATCTCTTACTTGAGTTCGAAATTCTAAAACTTCTCGGGAACATTTTGATAATTGATTTATGTATTAAATTCGTAGTTGCTATTTGCTTGTTACATTTTGTATGGTTTGATACTTGCACTAGTAAAACAGTGGAGTTTTACTAACCCCCGAGTATTCGGGGGGTGGATGTCTGCTCAAGGCCTGGTACATGCAGTTCGGGGAGCAACAGGATTAGCACAAGGGGATGACGAGCTGCGATACTAATCAAGAGTTGAGAGTTGGTAGAGTTTAGTTGTATTGTTAGAGTTGATTCAGTCTTCCGCTGTATTGTATTTCGACCCCTGTGTGGGTAATGTTGTTAGTCAGTTGATAGAGTTGTGTGACCTCATCGGTCTGTGTGTTTATGTGTAAGTGACCTTAATGGTCTGTATTATTATATTGTTTGACCCTGGCCGGGCAAGCATTTGGTTGTTTATGGAGGTCTAGCCTGGTAGATCCTTGCGGAAAGGGTTTACGGCGTGTAATATTCCCTGAGCGGATTGGGGGTGTTACAGGATTGGCACTTAAGCTTCCCGTATTGGATTCTCGTCAAGTGTTCATCATCGGGGGATCTATGCTAGTGTGCGCTGGATCATCGGACGGGTTTTTCCACCACGGGTTGGTTTGACGGGATCATCGTGGGTTCTAGGCAGTGAACGCTGGATCGTCGGAATTACCATGTGTATGTTATGATATCATGTTGTGATTATCATTTGTGTATGTTATTTATGAGTTTCTCGTGGGAGAAGACTCGTTGGTATTTTGTCATTTACGTTGTTATTATTCTTCGCGAGATGTTGAATAATATGTTGTGGTACTTGTACTAGCATCGTTGTGCTAACCCTTCGGGGGTGAACATTTGTTTATGTTCAGGATCCAGGAGAGCAGGGAAACAACCACTAGAGCTGCATGACGACGAGTGTGCGGAGTGATGTTCCGGTCGGGTTTAATTGTCTTTTGTTTGGTTATTTTTAATAAGTACTCGATTACGTCGTCATTTGTGATGTTTGGATTTTGGTGATATATTAATATTCTTCATTTGGATATTTGTATTCTCGGTATTGAACCAGAACTTTTGTATTTTATTTCAGTGATTTCATAAGTTGGTATCTGTTATTATCTTTTCATTTCTTCAGCCTTGTAAATTCTTATATAAAGGATTTACGGCGCTGTAATATTCCTGAATATATCGGGGGTGTTACATATGTAACCCTAGAAAATTGAAGGAAGGACAGGAGTACGTATTTCATCCAAAATTTCACACGAACCACATAATGCACAATATGAAAGGTACGAGACAATCTAATATCATTTGATTTGAAGTTCAAATATTAGGAAAAATCGAGAAATACGGAACGAAAAAAAAAATTACGGATATTACACCCCAATCCATTAAATGTGATGGAGCGTGTAACTCACGCGCACCTGCTGCGAAGTGGATAGTTTTTATAGCTTTGAAAGTCTCTTAATTATCCAAAATGACCCAAATTTGACTATTTATTGAAACTCAGAATTTTCATACTTGGTTAAATTTCCTTTGAGAGCTTAAATTCACGACATTATGGGTTACAAACAAAGAATTTTGGAATTCAACAACATTATAGCTGGTGTTATAATATACCTTGAAAATGACATTTCAATTACCCCTTTGTTTTTATATACTGTGAATGACTATTATGCCCCTGATGTAATTATGTAATTACGATTGTGCCATATGAAGTTTTCCTATAAATAGGACTTCAGTTATTAATGAAAAATATACCTGAGAATCATTCTCTATTCTCTCTCTAAATTCTCTCTCTATAATATTTCGATTTCACAACACGTTATCAGCACGACTCTAACCACTTGAGTAATATGTCGAGAGTATGCTCTACAATTGCATCGTATAAATGATCCTCTATATCAGAAATCAAATTATTATCTGTTGTAATTAATGTATGAATGACCTCTATGTCCCCTAAACCCTAATTGTGTACCTATAAATAAAGGCCTTTTGCCATCATAATATGACATGCCATTCTTCTTCTCTTTTATTTTCTTCTTTTTCTCTCAAGTTCATATCTGTAACACCCCGAGATATTCGGAATAATTACAGCGCCGTAAACCCTTTAGATAAGGATTTACAAGGCTAATTTTAAAAGAAGTATAAAAATAAACCAATCGAACAACTGGAATTCAAATACAGATTTGATTCGAACGATCAAATGTGTTAACTTATACAACCATATCGAAGGGACTTTATTAATACAGACATACTCGAGTACTGAACGAACCAAGGAGACCAATCACAATAATAATGACATCAACCACATCACTGAGCCATTTCATCGTCCTGTCGGTACTGTGGTTGTCTCCCCGCTCCTCGGCTACCTGAACATCAAAACAATGTCCACCCCCGAAGGGGTTAGCAAAACAATGCTAGTACAAGTATCATCATATAATAAATCATCAATGCATCACAAAACATGCAAAACGGACTTCCGCCACGGAATCCAACGATGCGAATCCTCACGATTCCATCAACACGATACATGGTAATCCAAATGATCCAGCCCTCAAGATAGATCCCTATGATGATCCCGTCGACCAACGCATGGTGGAAAACCCGTCATGATCCGGCGCTCAAAGATAGATCCCCATGATGATCCCGTCGGACCAACGCATGGTGGACATTCGATCCAGCGCCCTCAGCATAGATCCTCATGACCCCCTCGGATCATTTATACCATAATCAATCAATTATGCATACACATATGCATTTCAATATGTTCATCAATACGAACAAACAACAACGAATATCACGCGAATTTCCAGAAATACATCTCATATACAACAATATGAACAAAACCACAAGCATGATAAATCAAACTCGACATATGATACTTGCCTCGAAAATGGCAAGGACGAAATACTTCAATGTTCTCGACACGCTCGAAGGCCGCCTCCTTCGATCAACGTAACAAGCTCGAACCTTAACAAAAGGAACGATATACAAATCATCTCAAGTCGAACGATGGCCTAACAATTCGGTCTACGGCCGAAAAGCTCAAAATAACCAATCACCGATCGCTTAGCGCGCACGTACTCTACGTAACGTGCGCTAATACGGATCGTTAGCGACGCTATCGTATAAGACTAGCGTGCGCTAGCCACGCCGCAGCGACTCGGCTGGTCTCATAACGCACGCTACGACGCCGGGCGTTAACTGAACCCCGATAGCGCACGTTAACTCACACGTGTTAGCGTGCGCTAATCTTGCATGGCAGAATACTGCAAACCGAAAACTGGGTCGAATGGTGAAGAACTCATGAATTTTACCGTGATAATACAAGTTATCCTCGGGCATATCATGTTAATATAGTTTGTGGACGTTCCATGATCAAGAGGTACAAATATACGGATAATCAACTCAACATCATATCTTTTCTAAGATCTTCAAAAAGTATTCTAAGTTCCGATTATTCCAAGTCCTAAAACATATGATTCTAACGTGTACAACGTAGCAACTGGGTAAAATCCGATTACTGATCATAAATTGATTTGAACATGCTTAGGAGTCCTAATAATAAGACGGTTCAAAGGTTCATACGATATATAGTGCCGATACGTCAAAAGTATCCTTCCAACATGTGATGACTGATTATAAACGAAATACTTGCTATCCAAACATGATTCAAACTTCCTAAGGAACATTACTAATCATTGGTGAAGAATCACCTACCTCAAAGTAGTGAAGAACACGGAGGAAAGTGAAGCAATCCAACACCGAAGGCTTGAACACCAATCTCCAATGATATACGATCTTCAATCTCGAACTAGGAGGTTGATACGAAGTGTTTAGGATGAAGGGAGTTATGTTCTAAGTGTAAGAGTTCGGGTTATGGGAGGAGAAGAACTGAAATCACGAATAGGATGCTGTCATATTTATAATAAATGGCTATTAGCGCGCGCTAGACCCTGCTCGTAGCGTGCGCTAACGGCTCACAGTCTAAACTGTACTCGGCACTTAGCGTGCGCTACGCATATACCTATAGCGTGCGCTAAGGCGTTGACTTGGCTTTTCCCGAAAGCCGTCCAGATTCATTCGACACAATCCGACAAGGGTCCCCCGGCCAGATCTCACCTACCGCATGTCTCAATCAAATTGACCATGCGTAGCGTGCGCTAATGACACTCTGTAGCGTGCGCTATGAATCCATCTTAGCGTACGCTACCAGTAGCCTGTAGCGTGCACTACATGCACAGAATTTCAATCTTTAAATCAGATACACGAAATTATACGCTCGACAACAAAGGATCATAAAATACGGGGAATAGTACTCATACAAAAGTACAATCATTACAAAATCACAAGTTCCAATTACATAACAGAAATCTCGGGTATTACATCCTTCCTCCCTAAAAAGAAGTTTCGTCCCGAAACTTAGAATGAAAACAATTCCGGATATTTAGCCTTCATACCGTCCTCCGTTTCCCAAGTGGCCTCTTCGACTCCATGTCGTGACCATTGTACTTTAACCAAACGTATTGGTTTATTCCTCAATTGTTTGATCCGGCTCTCAAGTATCTTGATTGGTCTCTCTTCGAAGGTGCCATCATTAGCTATCTCGATCTCGTCGAAATCAATGACGTGACTGGGGTCTGGTACATACTTCCGCAATTGGGATACGTGAAACACATTGTGAACGTGACTCAGCGATGGTGGTAAAGCCAACCTGTATGCTAAATCCCCAACTCTCTCTAGGACCTCAAATGGTCCGATATATCTCGGACTTAGCTTACCTCTTCTCCCAAAACGGAAAATCCCTCGTGTAGGAGAGACCTTCAATAGTACGTGGTCCCCGGCGTCGAACTCTAGAGGGCGACGACGTACATCTGCATAAGACTTCTGTCGACTCTGGGCGGTCAACAGTCTCTCTCGAATCAAAGCTATCTTCTCTTGAGTCTGAATAATTAATTCTGGTTCCGTCCCGATCAGATCCGAAGAATCATCCCAACATAGGGGTGATCGGCATCTTCTCCCGTACAAAGCTTCAAATGGTGCCATCTTAATTGAAGCATGCCAACTGTTATTGTAGGTGAATTCAACTAATGGCAAATGGACTTCCCAATCAGTTGACCAATCCAAAGCACAAGCTCTAAGCATGTCTTCTACAGTTTGAATAGTCCTTTCGGACTGACCGTCCGTTTGGGGATGATAAGCTGTGCTAAAGTTGAGCTCAGTCCCCAAAGCCTTATGAACTGCTTTCCAGAAGTGGGACACGAAATGACCATCTCGATCCGAAATAATGGTCTTTGGCGTCCCGTGCAATCTGACTATCTCCGCAATAAATATTCGTGCCAATCTCTCGGGTCCCCATGTATCTTTAATTCCCAGGAAATGAGCCGACTTGGTTAGTCGATCAACTACAACCCAAATCATGTTCATTCCCGTTCTAGTCCTTGGCATACTAGTAATGAAGTCCATCGAGATATCCTCCCACTTCCACTCAGGGATCGGAAGCGGTTTTAACATTCCGGCAGGTCGTTGATGTTCAATCTTAACCTGCTGGCAAGTCAAACACTTCGAAACGTACCCCGCTACGTCCTTCTTCATATTCCCCCACCAGAAGTTTTGCTTTAAATCTTTATACATCTTACTACTGCCTGGGTGAATAGAATGGGGCGTGCTATGAGCTTCCTTCAAAATTGTCCGTCTCAAATGATCATCCTCGGGAACGCAAAGTCGATCCTGAAATCTCAGAACTCCATCGTCTTGTATCACGAATCCTGGGGCTTTTCCTTTCTTTACTTCGTCATATAATCGAAGAATCAGAGAATCGTTCAGTTGTTTAGACTTGATTTCCTCGACTAGTGATGAAGTCAGTTCCATCACATAAAGTTGCCCTTAGATTCCTGGTACCCATACTTCAATCCCCTCGCGGATCAGTTCTCGCTGAATACTGGTTTGGGACGTAAGTGCTTCCAACACTCGAAGAGAAACAGGTTTACGGCTCAAAGCATCAGCTACTACGTTTGCTTTCCCCGGATGATAGAGAATCTCCAAGTTATAATCCTTGATCAATTCCAGCCACCTTCTCTGCCTCATGTTTAATTCTTTCTGACTGAAAATGTACTTGAGGCTCTTGTGATCTGTAAAGATCTGACAATGGGTGCCGTACAAATAATGTCGCCAAATTTTCAAGGCAAAGACCACAGCTGCTAGCTCCAGATCATGAGTCGGGTAATTAACCTCATACGGTTTTAATTGCCGAGAAGCATAAGCAATCACTTTATCCTTCTGCATCAATACACAACCTGCACTCGATTCAAGCGTGCCGTATACCATAAATCCACAATTCCCTCTCGGCGCGCTAATATAGGTCTTGTCGCGCTTTCTTCTTAAGCTCATCAAAACCACTGCATTTCTCATCCCACTTGAACTTTTGAGTTTTCTCAGAATAAATTGGGTGAGCGGACGAGCAATTTTGGAAAATCCTCTACAAAGCGGCGATAGTATCCAGCAAGTCCTAAGAAGCTTCGGACCTCTTTCACGCTTTTAGGAGCTTCCTACCCAAGATTGCCTCGACTTTCTTCGGTCCCCCGAACTCCATCGGCCGATATCACATGCCCAAGGAAGGTTACTTCCTTAAGCCGAACTCGCATTTTGAAAATTTTGCATATAAATGTTCCTTTCTCAAGGTGCTCAAAACCACACGTAAATGTTCAAGATGTTCCTCTGCCTTTCGAATATATCAGGATGTCATCAATGAAGACGACCACAAATTTATCCAAGTATTCCAAGAATACCCGATTCATCAATTGCATGAATCTGCAGAGCATTGGTAAGTCCAAACGGCATCACTACGAATTCATAATGCCCGCATCGGGATCCAAAGCGATTTCGGTATATCCGATTCCTTAATTCTCAATGGTGGTATCACGATTGCAAGTCTATCTTCGAGAATACCCTTGCCCCTTGCAGTTGATCAAACAAGTCGTCAATCCGAGGTATAGGATACTTATTCTTGATCGTCATCTTGTTGAGCTCCTGTAATCAATACACAGTCGGAGGGATCCGTCTTTCTTAGGACAAAGAGAACGGGCGCTCCCCAAGGAGAAACGCTCGGTTGAATATAACCCTTCGCAACAATTCCTCCGGTTGTTTCTTGAGTTCATACATCTCGGTTGGCGCCATGCGGTATGGTGCTCTGGAAATAGGAGCCGCTCCGGCTCTAACTCGATAGTGAATTCCACTCCTCTCGCGGAGGTAACCTGTAGTTCGTCAGAAATACATCCGAGAACTCATTCACAATCGAAATAGACGAGAGCTCTACTCCTTCCTCTTTCCTCATGGCATAGCACCAAAGTCCGTGACATCCACGCTTGAATTTCACGGCTTTCATTGCCTTGATCAATTTCCCGAGCTTCCTGGTCTCCATCCTCGGAATAAGTGTTCGATCCGTCATCAACAATGATGGAAATGACTCTCTCTCGGTAATTCAAAGACTGACTCCATAACGGTTGAGCCAATCATCTCCGAGAATTAAATCGTCACCGCAGATGTCAACTACAATAAGATTCGATGGCCAATCTCTTCCTTCGATAGATACTGGGAAATCCCTAGCTTCTAGTGTTCCCACAATTTTCTCTCCGCTCGGTAATCCCACCACATAAGGTTCACAATTATACAAGCACGAGATGTTCAAACGATTAACACGGTTCAAAGATATAAAAGAATGCGTAGCTCCCGAATCGAACAAGACACTAATCTGGTTGCAAAAGGATCTGAATCGTACTGATACAACAAATGTGTTCGATCATCGATTTCCTCATTTCGTACAGGCGTGGAGGAACGGACCCAGCACTGGATGCCTCTCTCTTCCCAGCGTTCTGCTGCTGAAATCCACTTTGCTGCGTCTGGTTCACACTCGTCTCCTTCGGGACTGGAGCTGGAGTGCGAGTACCAAAAGATCGGGTCGCATTCCCACAAAATGTCGCGCGATGTCCTTCCTGTCCACACTCGAAACAGGTCACAGCAGGCGCGAAACAATCACGTCGAACATGTCCCGCCTTGCCACAATTGTAACACTTCTTTCCTGCGTCAGAAACAGTCGGTGCTGCCCGGAACTTCTTTCCTCCTCGAGAAGGATGCGGAGGTCTCCTGGATGAGTGAAAAGAGGACTGACCCCGGCGGGGCCCGCCATTCTTATTTTCTGTGAAGTTGCCAGACACCTTCTGTTTCTTTGCTTCCGTCGATTTCTCGACTGCTACTTCCTTCATATCATAGGCCAACGCCTTGTCCTGATACTGCCTCAAGGTGGTACAATCAAACCCGGACATATATTGCTGAATTTCCGGCTTCATTCGCATGTCAAAATGGAAAATCCTTTCCGCCTCGGTCCTAACCAGGTGGCGCACATAAGTCAGCTGGTGATTAAAAGTCTTAATCACGTCCGTCACAGTTGCTTCTGAATTTTGTGGTGAGAAGAACTCCCGAACTCGGGCCTCTCTAACTGGGCGAGGACAATACTGTGCCTCCATCATCAATTTGAATTCTGTCCAGTCAACATTATGCTCCTCCGGTCGAATGGCCTCCCACCAGTCGAAAGCCTCCCCGGTCAAAAGATACTGGGCGACCGGAACCTTCCTATCGTTGGGACAGTTAATCCCTGCAAAGATCTTTTCTAGTTCCTTTAGCCAATGATCCCATGAAAGCGTTTCATGAACCAGTCAAATTTCGAGGATGCAATTTGACCACCTCGGTAAGCCATTTATCTCCCGATTATCCGCGTTATCCGCTTTGTCCCATCGCCGTCGCATGCGATCCACAACTTGAGCAAACCGGTTTATCTGGGCAACCACTGCTGAAGCACTCCCGCACGTTAGTGGTCTGCATTATTATTTGCGATCCTCGCTGTCCCCTAATGTGAATCCGTTTGACTAGCGGCTATCTCTGGAGTAGATACCGACTCTTCTTGCCTCGCATTTCCACGTCCGCGTCCACGACCGCGTACGCGTCCACGACCTCCTCTCAACATACTGTAAACATAAATACTCAATATCCAGGACAAACTTTCTCAAAGTACATCCATTAATGTTTACAAGACGTGAATTAAATAAAACAGTAGTATTCGAGATTAGGAAACTTACAACCACAGTCCACACGACGATGCTGGCTCAGCAGTGATGTTACGAATGACCAATAATCAAATAACGTAAACAGACCCAACTAACCCGACTGCCAAGATATCCATAAATCTTAGCTCTGATACCATAATCTGTAACACCCCGAGATATTCGGAATAATTACAGCGCCGTAAACCCTTTAGATAAGGATTTACAAGGCTAATTTTAAAAGAAGTATAAAAATAAACCAATCGAACAACTGGAATTCAAATACAGATTTGATTCGAACGATCAAATGTGTTAACTTATACAACCATATCGAAGGGACTTTATTAATACAGACATACTCGAGTACTGAACGAACCAAGGAGACCAATCACAATAATAATGACATCAACCACATCACTGAGCCATTTCATCGTCCTGTCGGTACTGTGGTTGTCTCCCCGCTCCTCGGCTACCTGAACATCAAAACAATGTCCACCCCCGAAGGGGTTAGCAAAACAATGCTAGTACAAGTATCATCATATAATAAATCATCAATGCATCACAAAACATGCAAAACGGACTTCCGCCACCGGAATCCAACGATGCGAATCCTCACGATTCCATCAACATGATACATGGTAATCCAGCGATCCAGCGCCCTCAGCATAGATCCCCATGATGATCCCGTCGGACCAACGCATGGTGGAAAACCCGTCCAGCGATCCAGCGCCCTCAGCATAGATCCCCATGATGATCCCGTCGGACCAACGCATGGTGGACATTCGATCCAGCGCCCTCAGCATAGATCCTCATGACCCCCTCGGATCATTTATACCATAATCAATCAATTATGCATACACATATGCATTTCAATATGTTCATCAATACGAACAAACAACAACGAATATCACGCGAATTTCCAGAAATACATCTCATATACAACAATATGAACAAAACCACAAGCATGATAAATCAAACTCGACATATGATACTTGCCTCGAAAATGGCAAGGACGAAATACTTCAATGTTCTCGACACGCTCGAAGGCCGCCTCCTTCGATCAACGTAACAAGCTCGAACCTTAACAAAAGGAACGATATACAAATCATCTCAAGTCGAACGATGGCCTAACAATTCGGTCTACGGCCGAAAAGCTCAAAATAACCAATCTGCCTGGACTGCTTAGCGCGCGCTACGTACTCTACGTAACGTGCGCTAATACGGACTGTTAGCGTACGCTATCGTATAAGACTAGCGTGCGCTAGCCACGGTCTGGCAATCGATCGGCCGTCTCATAACGTACGCTACGACGCCGGGCGTTAATCGCGAACCGATAGCGCACGTTAACTCACACGTGTTAGCGTGCGCTAATCTTGCATGGCAGAATACTGCAAACCGAAAATTGGGTCGAATGGTGAAGAACTCATGAATTTTACCGTGATAATACAAGTTATCCTAGGGCATATCATGTTAATATAGTTTGTGGACGTTCCATGATCAAGAGGTACAAATATACGGATAATCAACTCAACATCATATCTTTTCTAAGATCTTCAAAAAGTATTCTAAGTTCCGATTATTCCAAGTCCTAAAACATATGATTCTAACGTGTACAACGTAGCAACTGGGTAAAATCCGATTACTGATCATAAATTGATTTGAACATGCTTAGGAGTCCTAATAATAAGACGGTTCAAAGGTTCATACGATATATAGTGCCGATACGTCAAAAGTATCCTTCCAACATGTGATGACTGATTATAAACGAAATACTTGCTATCCAAACATGATTCAAACTTCCTAAGGAACATTACTAATCATTGGTGAAGAATCACCTACCTCAAAGTAGTGAAGAACACGGAGGAAAGTGAAGCAATCCAACACCGAAGGCTTGAACACCAATCTCCAATGATATACGATCTTCAATCTCGAACTAGGAGGTTGATACGAAGTGTTTAGGATGAAGGGAGTTATGTTCTAAGTGTAAGAGTTCGGGTTATGGGAGGAGAAGAACTGAAATCACGAATAGGATGCTGTCATATTTATAATAAATGGCTATTAGCGCGCGCTAGACCCTGCTCGTAGCGTGCGCTAACGGCTCACAGTCTAAACTGTACTCGGCACTTAGCGTGCGCTACGCATATACCTGTAGCGTGCGCTAAGGCGTTGACTTGGCTTTTCCCGAAAGCCGTCCAGATTCATTCGACACAATCCGATAAGGGTCCCCCGGCCAGATCTCACCTACCGCATGTCTCAATCAAATTGACCATGCGTAGCGTGCGCTAATGACACTCTGTAGCGTGCGCTATGAATCCATCTTAGCGTACGCTACCAGTAGCCTGTAGCGTGCGCTACATGCACAGAATTTCAATCTTTAAATCAGATACACGAAATTATACGCTCGACAACAAAGGATCATAAAATACGGGGAATAGTACTCATACAAAAGTACAATCATTACAAAATCACAAGTTCCAATTACATAACAGAAATCTCGGGTATTACAATAACACGTTATCAGCACGATCTCTCATAAAGAAAAAATTTTTTACTCATTAGCGCACGCACTCTATTTTCACAGAAAGGTAGAATTGCGTTCTGATTTTCTTTTATCTTCTTTGTGTTTTATTCTCGATCTGTATTCTTATGGCTATGGATACAGATCTGTATTCTTCTTCTTCAAAAAAAAAAGGTTCTGATTATATCTAGATTTAGACTTAATTATATAATTGTTATTTTAATGTAGATTATATGCATATTTCATATATTCTCTACTAATTATGATGATTTCACTATCATCATACATAAATAATATATATGATGATCTAAGAAATTTATTATCAAATCGATAAATTGTTGTTTCCTGAAGAAACAAGATCTAACAATTCTTAATAGTCCAGAAGATTATTAAGTTAAAAGATTCTTGAACAAATACAATATTATTTCGTCATATCCTAGTTGAATATGATGTGTTCCTTAAGAACACTACGAGATCTAAAATTTTTTGTGTAAATTCCTGATGAAGAACACAAAATAATATTCCTGAAGAATTTTATATGGGCTCTTGAAGAAGCACTTTCTTTTTATTTATTTTATTTTACACTATTTTATTATTGTGTAATTTTATTTCTTAAACTTATTGCTCCAGAAGTAGCACAATTAATTGCAATACTATTGACAAATATACTTGTTCTAATATTATTTCTTGATCTTGAATATCATAATATTTAATATTTGGGTCCCGAAGATTCAAAGGTCGATAGTAACCTGCAGTTTCCAACGCTTTATATGCGTTATTGATGCTCAAAAATGATCAAGACGAGCAATCATCGTGTAGTAAAATTGAAGAATCGATATTAATCGAGTTATTTTGGTGTTTTTATATAGATTTGCTGTAGTTCAGTAAATCGACTGTATAGCTCTCATCCGAACTCCGAATGAGGTGCTCTTGGATGATTTGGAAAGCTAACAAAAGGTTCTACAACTTTCGTGTTTTGAGTTTTATCAGATTCGGATAGTAGCGATGCTTAAATCGAGAATCAAGTGGCTGCTCCGAATTGAATTTGTGATCAATTGTTGTCCACTAAATTGATCGTATCTCAGTCATCCGAAGTCTGATTTAAACGTTTTAAGATGATTCAGAAATCTGAAAGATATATCTACGACTTTCATTTTTTGACTTTTTTTAGATTCTGAATTATTCAAATAATATTCTTACAAAATTTGTACTCCTGAAGTGGTACAAATAACATGTTATCCGCTCCTCAAGTAGCCGATGATATTTCTATTAACTATATTGACACTTGTTGTTTCATTAGTAAGGCACATTAAGTTATATGTCAATTATACACGTCTAGATAAGTAAATATGATACCCGAAGTTTTATATGTTTTACAAACATTACGTGAATAAATTTGAAACCCGAAGTTTCATCTGTCTTACAAGTATCTCGCGAATAAATTCTGAAACCTGAAGTTTCAATATTAGTATGACCATGTGATGTCAAATATTTAAAGATCTTTATACAGAAACTTGTAGTTTCGCTTTCACATGATAAGAACCTAAAGTTCTACATAATATTCACCATTTAAATATGAACTTGCAGTTTCACATAGTTTAATTGAAGGACACGACGTTCTTCTTAATAATGATTTGAAACCAGAAGTTTCATATCAAAATTCTTGAACTTAAAGTTGAGAAGTATCGAATATTATATTATTGAAACTCGAAGTTTCATAACGAAACCACATTACAAATTAGAAGCATAACATTATGTTTCAACTATTAACTCGAAGTAGCAGGATTGATATATGGTTACTATTTATCATAATCATAAAGATTACATATCGTTGCTCCCGAAGTAGCACGATTATCTTGAGCTTTTTCACATATTTATTCACGACAGTTCTACCTTATATTATCTAATTCTTTTTGGATCTATGGTTCTACCTTCTCCGTTCTTTTGGTGGATCGACTTCCTAGAGGTATGAAGCTATAGATTTAAATTTGATATTGTATTAACATTATTACCGATCGAAAGTTACAAAAATTGAAAGAATTTTTCAAAAATAACTTTTGATGATATTTTGATTGAATAATTGTGGATTAGACATACTGTACAATTTAAAATATGATATGAATATTTTGGTTTAGTGCTTGAACAATTATTTATGAATGACTTAAAATATGACAGATTCAATTGATTCATTTTCTTATGATTCTACTACTAAAGTATGTTGTGTCACAATTCTAGAAAAAAAAATCAATGGATATAAAAACTATTGTTAATAATATATACATTTCATAAACTGCAAATCATGATATTAAAATAGAAGTATTTTGTTACGTGTGCAGAAATTGTTATTTGCTCAATTGCATCGACATGTTTTGATTATTATAATTTTTTATAATGCGTGTATTTCTGTTGCTATGATTTAATTATGCAATCGATTATATTGCACTAATTTTGTAGTTTCTAGAAGAAACATAAATTACAATATTATTAATAATGTTGAAGATTATTAATAAATAAATAGTTGATGTTCTTAATGAACAATATCTTATCATACTAAAAACAATGTGTTTATGATGAATACATTAAATAAGTTATTTAATATTCTTGAAGAATATTAAATATTGGGGTTGCAATTTTTTGAACTTTACTTTGAGCATTTGTACTCCTTCTCGTTATTGAATTATTTTTATAGTTATCATTATATTGATTTAAATTATTGCTCCTGAAGTAACACAATAAATATTCTTGATGAATATAACAAACTCTCGAAGAATAATTCATATTGTAGGTGATATATGTTTATCCCTTTAACTAGTTTCTTGAAAAAACACAAATTTGCAATCTCAATAATCTTGAAGATAATTAAAAATAAATAGTTGAAGTTCCTGAAGAACAACACAACAATATCTCATCATAATTTTATAATAAGTTTATGATGATCACGTCAAATAAATTTAGTATTCCTGAAGAATATTAAAATATTGAGATTGTATTTTTTTATGCTTTATTTCGAGCATTGTTATCTTCCATTCTCATTATTTAATTATTTTAATTATTATCCTTATATTATTTTAATATTTTAGGTGATATGTTTATCTCCAATGAAAAAAAAATGTAATATGTCATAATATTGATTTGATCAATCTTATTTGTGGAATGATATTGAAATTGATTTGCAATATATTATTAAAACAATCCCTGAAGGATTGGTAGAATTCAAATGATAATATTCTTATTATTATCTCTCGAAGAGCTTCATTAATCCTTCGACGAGTATCAAACTAGTTATATATTGATTCTACAATGAGTATAAAACAATTACATGATGTATTTTGCATCAAATGACCATGTTGCGATGAATTTATAATTCAATGATCCAAATTATTACCAAGGCATGAATATTTGGATCAATATGTAATTAGTGCGTGATTAAAATACCTCCGGAAGAGGATTTCTCATATGATAATTTCACGTATCTATATGGGCTACATGAAAAATACATATATACTTTATCAAAATACATATTTAGAGCCTAAAATTGGGGTCAATTGATCATTTGATACGCTGATTTTATAATCTAACTCAATATCCCCGACATTAGGGAGAGACATGAAATATAAATAAGAGAAAGTCGGAAAATTCTCGTTGGGTTGGATATTTAAATTTTCGCACTATGAACTCAAAGTTCAACAAGTTATGATTGCCAAAGGAGTGATGAAATCTCATATACCAGTTGTATATGTACCATAAAGAATTAAAGTCGAATGTGAACGAAATATATTTGTTGATACTCCTCGACGCCAGAAGCGTGAGAGACATATTCTTTATTGGCATTAAAGATAAAATCCGCGGAATATAAATTGATTAAACTAATATATAACATCTCGAAGACGAGAATCCCAATACCTTAATTTGCACGTGCACTAAATAATAATCATATTGGGATTATGGTACGACCAAATCAAATGTTATGGGATGAATATTTGATTTTGTTGAAGTTGTCATGAACTTTGTGCATATGGGAGAATTGTTTATAAGAATGATACTTGTCGACAATACTTTGTGTCTCAACAATTGCTAGTGGAGTGCCTGAAGCACTAAATAAAATATAAGTAATTGAGACAGAGCTTAACTCGCAAAATAAATAAAGTGGTGAATGATAGGCGAGATTAGCATATCAAGGGTTTAAGCGCATACCCAAAATATATTCTCCCGTTGGCACTACATCTCGTCATTTAATATACATATGACAATTATTATGAATATAGATATTCAATTAGTGACGTCATCACCACATTTTTCTATGGGTCACCGGACACAAATATCAATATGAAAGTCCCTGACGGACTTGAGGTTCCTAAAGTAATAGGAACATGAAATTCGCAACATGTACTATTTTGAGTTATAAATATTTATACATTTTGAAATAGTCTGGTGGATCAACCGACTAAGTGAATTCCTCCTGAAGAGGATATATGTGAATTATTTGAACTCATGTCTAAAGACGAGTTCAAAATGGAAAACTTAGATAAAACTAAGTATTAGTATTGTCTCGACTTGTAGATCGAGCATATATGATGGAAAACTTTTATCCATTTAGCTACCTAAAGGTCGTCTTACCACTTGAAGTGGATAATGACTCATATAGATCTCAAGAAAATAACAAAGATATAAGAGGACCAGAAGTTCCGTACATGTATGCTATTGAAGGATTACATTATCAGGCTTGATATACAATTTGAAGTTAACATGCTAGCAAAATTTAATATTTCTCCAGGAAGGAAAATGTGGAATGGTGTTAACCATATTGGTCTATTACATGAAAGAGATCGAGATTCGATATTGGTGTCTATTAGGGTATTATGATCTCATATTTGTTCTCATACTGCCTATTTATTATGATGAGAAATATTCTCCATTTATGTGTTGCATATAATGTTTGGGCAAGTAAGATGAAATTTATTCCACGAGCTTCAGAAGAGCAATAATGATAATCTAGCAGATTTATTCACTAAATCTCTCCATGTCTGAAAATTATATTCATGGTATTGGAGTGCAAGATTGTTATCTTGAGGGGGAGAAGTGATAACTTTTAAATTAGTTTGAAGATTATGTCGACCCTGAAGGTCAAAAGGTCCTCAAGACCAAATGGTTGTAATCTTTTTCCCTTTCTAATTTTTTTTCCACCGGGTTTTCTTAGTTAAGGTTTTTAATGAGGCAACCAATGCAACACATGATCAAATTTATACTATGTACTCTTTTCCTCTATCGGTTTTTTCCCACAGGGTTTTTTCGAATGAGTTTTGATGAAACATGAACATCATAATATTCAAGAGAAAATATTGTATGAAGACAATGTCACTTGTATCTCAAAGGTAGATACATCAAATATTCACTTAAGTGATTAGTCGGCGAACTTATTCACAAAGGGGTTGCCGATATCAACATTCAGAAGACTAGTACACAAGATCGGAATGTGTCAACCAATTTCAGGGGGAGTAGCTGTTCTCTTTTTCCTTCGATCGGGTTTTTTCCCACTGGGTTTTCCCGACAAGGTTTTAATGAGGCAACATGTATTAAAGGTCATTCAAGGGGGAGTGTTGTAATTAATGTATGAATGACCTATATGTCCCCTAAACCCTAATTGTGTACCTATAAATAAAGGCCTTTTGCCATCATAATATGACATGCCATTCTTCTCTCGTTTATTTTCTTCTTTTTCTCTCTCTAGTTCATAACATTATCATCAATTTTAGATCTGATACCCACACGAGAACAGGAAAAGCTCCGGTCCGATGTCGTCTACACGTGCTATCCAAATTCTTTCTCAGATCCAATGATGTTTGAATGACCCTCACAATCTCCCATTTGATTCTCGTGATTTTTTTTAAGTTTATTCCTCTCTCTTCTCTCTCTCTCTCTCTTTTTCTCTCTCTTGAAATACAAGCAAAACAACAATAGTCTAAAAGAGAAAAGGAAAAATAGCAACAAAAGGTGGCCATGGCTCTTGGTGGTGGTAGTGGGGGGCTATGTAAAATTCTTTTTCGCTATATCTAAATTCTCTGTCAGAAGTAAAAAAAAAAAAAAAAAAAAAAGGAAAAACCTCCAAACCCAGCCTAAAATGAGCTCGAGACCAATCACCTCCACCACCGTTGCCGACATCGGCCACCACCACTGCCATCCTCCGCCCTCTTCCTCCTCATCCGCCTCCCTACGCGGCTGCTGCTGTTGTCTCTTTCTGCTATTCTCTTTCGTCCTCCTCCTTGTTCTTGCCGTAATCCTCGCCGTAGTCCTCGCCGTGAAACCTAAAAAAAAAAAACCGAGTTCGAATCAGCCTGACCCCCGCCTCCTCCGCCTCCGTGTCGCTCATCATTGAGATGCTCTTCGTTGCCTCCAACGAGAACAAGGTGGGGATCAAGTACGACGAATCCAGGTTTACCGTCATGTACCGCGGAATACTGTAATATCCGGAATTTCTACTACTGTTGTTTGATATTATTTTATCCGAGTTATATTGTACAGCATGGAATCTGTACAGTAAGGATAAAATAAATGAAGGACTGAGATGTCAGTATTGGTATAATTGTCGTATTTGGTCGACAGTTACATTTGAGGATATTGTGTATCAGGTTGTCGTACTTTTGATATTGGGTATATCGTATGATGATATTATTGAATTCAGTGTTTGTGTTCAGTGTGTATTATGTTCGTTTTTGGTATGTCGAGACGTTGGACAAGAACTGCGGAAAATGGCTAAGTATAGCCTTATTAGCGCACGCTGATATTCATGCATAGCGCACGCTATCGTGCAGGATTAGCGCACGCTACGTTTATAGGTTAGCGTACGCTAGTGCAGACAGATCGGAAGGAATATACGTGTGGACCCGGCTGATTTCGGCGCACATTCTGGTAAGTCAACGGTTGCTGTCCTGAAGTATTAGCGCACGCTAAAGATTAGGCTTAGCGCACGCTAACTATATATCAGTCAACAAGGAATCTTATCCTTGCCAGATGCTGTCGGAATGTGGGGGCGAGTGGTAGGTGAACACTGTAGTAAGTCAACTTCGGATAGCGCACGCTAAGAGTAAGGACTTGCGTACGCTAGACATGATGATTTACGTACGTTAATGCATGGGCATTACGTACGTAAGGTAGTTTACGAAGCAAGACGGTAGCCTCTGGACTGCGATAGCGCATGCTAACAAAGTCAGTTAGCGCACGCTAAGGCTAGCGCACGCTAAACATAAGGGTTTAGCGCACGCTAGTGGTGCATTCTATATAAAGGGACAAACGGGTGTCATGAAACATTTCGTCCATTTCTTTCCTTTCACCCGATAGAGACAACCTTGTGAGAACATTTGGAGTTCCTAAACACTGAGGGATGATCCTCTTTAACAAGATTAAAGATGGAAATCATGGAGTAAAGCTTTGTTCTTGAAATCATTGGTGATTCTTGGAAATCAATCCTTTCCTTCAAAAAAAGGTAATTACTCTTCACTTTGAGATTTTGTTTTGGATTGTATATGATGTTCTTGAGTTGATGATTATCATATAAACAAGTTGATGAGCATGACAACGAGTTGGATTACCGTACTAAGTTAGTGTTGTTATTAATATATGAGTATTGATATGTTTCGTATGGTTTTGGATGGAATTCAAGATATATGTTGATGTAATTCCCTTCTTCAATTCGGATTTTTGATGTTTTGTCGTTGGTTACTTCGTATGGAAACGATTATGGTGATGCTACTGTGATTCTTGAAGTTATATGAATTGTATGTCGAAGAACATGATGAATAAGGATTTTTAGATGTTAGAACACATCGGATTTTATCATTTTATGGATCATGAACGTGAATTTGGATAATTCGTGTTCTTGAAGAGCTATTAAATTATATGTCATGATTGTTATGAAATCCTTAATCTCGAGATGAGTTGATCATTGTCATGATGGAAGTGTTAGATGATGCTTGAAATGCATGCCACTACACAGCATTAGCGCACACTACGTTTACTGCCTAGCGCGCGCTAACGGGAGAAACTTAGCGCACGCTACGTTAGGTGATTAACGTGCGCTAAGTAGGCAAACAGTGCAGTATTTTTTTGTGTTTTGATTAGGGATTCGTGATGGTTTGACTTGATTGGTTCTGACTGTGTTTATTCGAGGTTGTGTTGAACCGTTGAGTTCGATTAGTTTTCTCAGTTGTTGACCGTTATCGGATATGTGTTATTTGATTTCTTCGATAGGTTGAGATTATTGATCGGTGATTATAACCGGATGCTGCGGTCGTGTTCGAGGAACTTGTAGATGATGACAATGGAATTGGTAACGACCTCATCATCGTCGTATCGGTATCAAGGCAAGTTATTACTTGCTCAGTTATAATATTTAATGAATGGTTTCAGTTTCATTTCGTTTATAATGCATATAGCGATGATTATTATTGTGAACTCTGGGTATTCGGATCGCATATCGTTCTTTCGATTCTGGGAGGTAAACCATAATGTATATGCTTTATCTCAGTTATTGGTATGCTCGAATATCTAGGTTACATTATGGTAAAGACGAGGATATGAGTATCTATAGTTCATCGTACGTTTGGATCGCCGAGCATTGAGGATAATCGTCGGTGATGATTGGACATCAAGGTTGCTCCCGAAGGACTCGGGGCAAGTATTCCATATTGATTATGGTTTAATGTTATTTATTTTGGTCTCGTACACTTTCTTTCATGTTGTTGAACATGAAGTCGTCCTAGTAAATTGTCATGTTATCGTGCATGTTATGTTGCTCATGTTGATGAACATATTGAGTTGCAAATGTGTATGCATAATTGTATTGTTTATGTTGTGTTGATCCTGTAAGATCATGTGAATTATATGTTGTGTTGATCCTGTGAGATCATGTGAATTATACGTTGTGTTGATCCTGTGAGATCATGAGATCTATGCTGAGGGCGCTGGATCGGATGTCCACCATGCGTTGGTTCGACGGGATCATCATGGGGATCTATGCTGAGGGCGCTGGATCGTTGGACAGGTTTTCCACCATGCGTTGGTTCGACGGGATCATCATGGGGATCTATGCTGAGGGCGCTGGATCGTTGGATTACCAGTATTGTGTTGATGGAATCTTGTGAATTCGCATCATTGATTGTATCATATGTTGTTGTTCATATGTGTATTGTTAGTTATCCACCTTATGTTGATCTGATAGGATCAACAAAGGGATCTATGCTGAGGGCGCTGGATCGTCGGATTTCCATTGAGTATACATGATTGATATTGCTGTGATCATATTGACGTGGTCATATGAGTATGCATTTGTAGGTCCTGTGTTAGGACCGTGTCCGTATTGCATTGATCTGATCTCGGATTAGACTGATATGATTGTCGTGGCACTTCATATCTCGAGGTATGTTCCGTATTTTCTTTGGTATTTGTCTTTGATGGAAAATCGGTTATCGTCTTGGGATTTGATGATGTTATTCGATGGATCGTATTGGTCGGTAATGGTATATTTCCGTATCGTGAGTTGGTGATGACAGTTTGAGAATCTTAAATATTGTTTGAGGTACAATACAGATATTATGTTCGAGTTTATTGGTTAATCTAGTACAGGATGTAAAATGTGATAAGGGTTATTCTGATGAGAATTACTTGAGTAAGTAAAGTTATGACAGTAAGATTACATTGGTCGTATTCTTATTCTGTATTCTCATTGGTATGTATTATTGATGTGATGCGATTGCTATCATTGTTGGATATTATGGCTGACCCCGTCGTGGGATTTCTTTTTAGGTTCTCGGAGTATCGAGCTGGTAGCGGTCGTGAAGAGATGAGCTTCCCGGAGGATACTGGCTAGGACATGTTGTGTGCATTGAGTTTCTTGATCGGTTCTTGTATTCCGCTGCTAGAGTATCTTTATGGTTGGTCTTTTCCGCTGCGTGAGTATTTTGAAATGCTCTTTTGGTATCTAGTAACTGAGGTTACTTTGGAAATCGTTTTCTAAACTTTTGGGTGTCGGCTGTTTGGCCTTGCGATTTCAAATGAGTTTTTACGACGGTTTTTGATAAATGGATTTTATAAGTCTTTGTGAATTTTTAAAGATAGTACCGTCGTTGGCCTCTTGGGCATTTGTAAATGTTTGCAAAAATTTCTTTTAGCCTTGTGGGTTCCATCTCGGGGCCCACTACCGTAATATTTCCTGTTAAACTGGGGTGTTACAGATATGGTATCGAGCTTAGGTTGAGAAAACCTAGGCATTTGGGTCGAGTTGGGTCATGTTTTTGTTGCGTCATTCGAGTTGTCGATTGACAAATACTAGAGCCGTGAGTCTTTGTTGTTCACTCAGGCTTGTGCGTTAACGGATTTGCCAGTATCGTACTGGGCTTGTTATAACTTTTCCAAATGGTATTTACGTGATATATTGTGTTCTCGAGTTGCACTGAGTTTGCAAAACGTGTGTTTTGAAAATATCTGTGTCGAGTATTTTATAGATTCGAGACATGTGCCAAGATCACGGGAATCGTCGGCTTCACGATCCGTAAGTATTTGGATTTTGAATTTCATTGAGATTTATTGTCGTTCTAAGTGGATATGTTTTGAGATTCAGAGATATTATGCTTCACAGGGTGAGATGTCAGAGTAGGACAGGATTGATGATCTTAAGGAACTATGATGTTGGAAATCATTATGTCGGTTAAATTTTGGAACAAAATTGTGTAATCGGGAGAAGGACGGTGAATTGTTGAGAAGAACATGTAGCATGTTAATTCATTTTGTGATATATGAACTGCGTTTGAGCATTTGAAAAGGGTACTTTTCAAAATAAATGTTTTACGGATGTTTTACGGAAAATAATTTTGGGCCGAGACCCAATCGATTTTGAAATGGTTTTATAACTCAGGACTTGGGGTCCAAAAGGGTTTTCTACTTTTTAAACTTCTTGTAATACGGAATGAGGTACGGGCCGAGACCCTAACGTTTCAAAAGACTTTTTAGTTTTCATAAAACTCCCGAGATTTGTAAAGCTCTTTATCAATCATTTATTTATTTCGTTCCTACCTTTCGAGGTTTTGGTTTACTTGTTCAAATGAAACCTCTCGGGAAGTCTTTCGCTATGTTGATTTGTTTCAATGTTTTGTCATAGCATAATTGAGGTGATCCAGGATGGATTAATGATTGACGTTGTGAGCCATATGTGGAAAAGGAGTTTTTATCAGAGCCTATGCGTTGAGATTTTGGATTCTATCGTGTAGTTTTCCGACCGAATGTCGGTAGAATTTGTGACGAATGGACCGGTATACAGGGGTATATATGTGGTCAATCATTTGCATAGTTTTCATTTTTAAACTTCAAATCGTGTGGATTCTAAGACATCATTATTGAATACTTGGCATTAGCGAGCCACTTAATTTTCCGAAAATTGATTTCGTGATCTTACGAAAATTTATGTTTTGAGTTTTCAAACTCTTGAAAGAATTTTCGAAAATTGTCTTCGTGACAAGAATATATGATTTCAAACCGGTTTTGAAAATGTGATTAATAACCATACGCATTTAGTGTATATTACATATCATGGTGAAGTTGTGAGTGTGACTCACGAACTGGGTAATATATCAATGTGGAACGAGGAATATGGATCCGAACTTTGGTATGGTCGTTTGGTTATGCAAGGATGTTCGATTGATTTATCGGATAAGAGAAATATGTCGTGTGTTGTAGATTCATGCACATGATGTAATTTTGGAACCTTGGATTTTGCGAAATCGGGGCATATGTGCTATGTAATTCCATTGGTATGGTAGTAGCGCGATTTTTACCTTAGTGATTCTGGAATGATTTCCTTGTAAGCATAGATTTGGGGATGGTGACCCCATACTAGTTGTTTTGGATATTGAGTGGTCGTTTCCACTCCGTGTATGATTGGGTATGTTCGTCAGTTTGTGATTGGTTGTTCATATGCCGAGGGGTATGTTCGCCAGTCGGATATGTTTATTGAGATTCACTGTATGTGATCGGTGTGTCGTTTTGAGAATTTTGCTTTTTCGTATATCTGTTTCTGTGGTTTTGTGTTGATCGTGTTGGAGCTTACCGTTTGAAGGTATTCTCGATTATCGTTGACCGTTCGTTGGTCATATGGGAGTTTATCATGTTGATGATATTCTCGATTGTGTTTTGACCTCTGGTTGGTCAGATTGGAATTTATCATGTCGATGATAAATTCGGTCGACTTATTTGTTGATCATTGTTGGTGATCATCTGAGCGTTCAGATTGTCTGTCGATGTTTCGGGATTCGTTGCCATTGTATTGAGCAGCTGTTTCACAGATACATCAGATATTATTCGTTTTATCAGAATTAAGACTTGATTATGTAATCAGGCAGACAGAATTTGATTCGGGCAGATTGTTTGATCCGAAGATGATATATTTTGTTGAGAATCAGGGAATTGTGATCGTAAGCGTATTGAGACTGCATGCTGAGAACGCCGCTAGTATCTCCGGAGATCGTCGACCTGCGTATTTGTAAGTATGCTCTTTTGGATATTCGGTAATGATGATGATTGATCGTTGTCATGATGGTTTTGGGATATTTTGGGTTGAACAGTATGTTTGTTTGTTTTCTATGATGGATGGCAAGTTTCGAGGACGAAACTTATTTTAAGGGGTGTAGAATGTAATATCCGGAATTTCTACTACTGTTGTTTGATATTATTTTATCCGAGTTATATTGTACAAAGATGGAATCTGCATAGAAGGATAAAATAAATGAAGGACTGAGATGTCAGTATTGGTATAATTGTCGTATTTGGTCGACAGTTACATTTGAGGATATTGTGTATCAGGTTGTCGTACTTTTGATATTGGGTATATCGTATGATGATATTATTGAATTCAGTGTTTGTGTTCAGTGTGTATTATGTTCGTTTTTGGTATGTCGAGACGTTGGACAAGAACTGCGGAAAATGGCTAAGTATAGCCTTATTAGCGCACGCTGATATTCATGCATAGCGCACGCTATCGTGCAGGATTAGCGCACGCTACGTTTATAGGTTAGCGTACGCTAGTGCAGACAGATCGGAAGGAATCTGCGTGTGGACCCGGCTGATTTCGGCGCACGTTCTGGTAAGTCAACGGTTGTTGTCCTGAAGTATTAGCGCACGCTAAAGATTAGGCTTAGCGCACGCTAACTATATATCAGTCAACAAGGAATCTTATCCTTGCCAGATGCTGTCGGAATGTGGGGGCGAGTGGTAGGTGAACACTGTAGTAAGTCAACTTCGGATAGCGCACGCTAAGAGTAAGGACTTGCGTACGCTAGACATGATGATTTACGTACGTTAATGCATGGGCATTACGTACGTAAGGTAGTTTACGAAGCAAGACGGTAGCCTCGGATCGCGATAGCGCACGCTAACAAAGTCGGTAGCGACGCTAAGGCTAGCGCACGCTAAACATAAGGGTTTAGCGACGCTAGTGGTGCATTCTATATAAAGGGACAAACGGGTGTCATGAAACATTTCGTCCATTTCTTTCCTTTCACCCGATAGAGACAACCTTGTGAGAACATTTGGAGTTCCTAAACACTGAGGGATGATCCTCTTTAACAAGATTAAAGATGGAAATCATGGAGTAAAGCTTTGTTCTTGAAATCATTGGTGATTCTTGGAAATCAATCCTTTCCTTCAAAAAAGGTAATTACTCTTCACTTTGAGATTTTGTTTTGGATTGTATATGATGTTCTTGAGTTGATGATTATCATATAAACAAGTTGATGAGCATGACAACGAGTTGGATTACCGTACTAAGTTAGTGTTGTTATTAATATATGAGTATTGATATGTTTCGTATGGTTTTGGATGGAATTCAAGATATATGTTGATGTAATTCCCTTCTTCAATTCGGATTTTTGATGTTTTGTCGTTGGTTACTTCGTATGGAAACGATTATGGTGATGCTACTGTGATTCTTGAAGTTATATGAATTGTATGTCGAAGAACATGATGAATAAGGATTTTTAGATGTTAGAACACATCGGATTTTATCATTTTATGGATCATGAACGTGAATTTGGATAATTCGTGTTCTTGAAGAGCTATTAAATTATATGTCATGATTGTTATGAAATCCTTAATCTCGAGATGAGTTGATCATTGTCATGATGGAAGTGTTAGACGATGCTTGAAATGCATGCCACTACACAGCATTAGCGCACGCTACGCCATCGCCTAGCGCGCTAACGGGAGAAACTTAGCGCACGCTACGTTAGGTGATTAACGTGCGCTAAGTAGGCAGACAGTGCAGTATTTTTTTGTGTTTTGATTAGGGATTCGTGATGGTTTGACTTGATTGGTTCTGACTGTGTTTATTCGAGGTTTTGTTGAACCGTTGAGTTCGATTGGTTAGCTTTCTCAGTTGTTGACCGTTATCGGATATGTGTTATTTGATTTCTTCGATAGGTTGAGATTATTGATCGGTGATTATAACCGGATGCTGCGGTCGTGTTCGAGGAACTTGTAGATGATGACAATGGAATTGGTAACGACCTCATCATCGTCGTATCGGTATCAAGGCAAGTTATTACTTGCTCAGTTATAATATTTAATGAATGGTTTCAGTTTCATTTCGTTTATAATGCATATAGCGATGATTATTATTGTGAACTCTGGGTATTCGGATCGCATATCGTTCTTTCGATTCTGGGAGGTAAACCATAATGTATATGCTTTATCTCAGTTATTGGTATGCTCGAATATCTAGGTTACATTATGGTAAAGACGAGGATATGAGTATCTATAGTTCATCGTACGTTTGGATCGCCGAGCATTGAGGATAATCGTCGGTGATGATTGGACATCAAGGTTGCTCCCGAAGGACTCGGGGCAAGTATTCCATATTGATTATGGTTTAATGTTATTTATTTTGGTCTCGTACACTTTCTTTCATGTTGTTGAACATGAAGTCGTCCTAGTAAATTGTCATGTTATCGTGCATGTTATGTTGCTCATGTTGATGAACATATTGAGTTGCATATGTGTATGCATAATTGTATTGTTTATGTTGTGTTGATCCTGTAAGATCATGTGAATTATATGTTGTGTTGATCCTGTGAGATCATGTGAATTATACGTTGTGTTGATCCTGTGAGATCATGAGATCTATGCTGAGGGCTCTGGATCGGATGTCCACCATGCGTTGGTTCGACGGGATCATCATGGGGATCTATGCTGAGGGCGCTGGATCGTTGGACAGGTTTTCCACCATGCGTTGGTTCGACGGGATCATCATGGGGATCTATGCTGAGGGCGCTGGATCGTTGGATTACCAGTTTTGTGTTGATGGAATCTTGTGAATTCGCATCATTGATTGTATCATATGTTGTTGTTCATATGTGTATTGTTAGTTATCCACCTTATGTTGATCGGATAGGATCAACAAAGGGATCTATGCTGAGGGCGCTGGATCGTCGGATTTCCATTGAGTATACATGATTGATATTCCGTGATCATATTGACGTGGTCATATGAGTATGCATTTGTAGGTCTGTGTTAGGACCGTGTCCGTATTGCATTGATCGATCTCGGATTAGATCGATATGATTGTCGTGGCACTTCATATCTCGAGGTATGTTCCGTATTTTCTTTGGTATTTGTCTTTGATGGAAAATCGGTTATCGTCTTGGGATTTGATGATGTTATTCGATGGATCGTATTGGTCGGTAATGGTATATTTCCGTATCGTGAGTTGGTGATGACAGTTTGAGAATCTTAAATATTGTTTGAGGTACAATACAGATATTATGTTCGAGTTTATTGGTTAATCTAGTACAGATGTAAAATGTGATAAGGGTTATTCGATGAGAATTACTTGAGTAAGTAAAGTTATGACAAGAAGATTACATTGGTCGTATTCTTATTCGTATTCTCATTGGTATGTATTATTGATGTGATGCGATTGCTATCATTGTTGGATATTATGGTGACCCCGTCGTGGGATTTCTTTTAGGTTCTCGAGTATCGAGTGGTAGCGGTCGTGAAGAGATGAGCTTCCTGAGGATACCGGCTAGGACATGTTGTGTGCATTGAGTTTCTTGATCGGTTCTTGTATTCCATTGCTAGAGTATCTTTATGGTTGGTCTTTTCATTGCGTGAGTATTTTGAAATGCTCTTTTGGTATCTAGTAACTGAGGTTACTTTGGAAATCGTTTTCTAAACTTTTGGGTGTCGGCTGTTTGGCCTTGCGATTTCAAATGAGTTTTTACGACGGTTTTTGATAAATGGATTTTATAAGTCTTTGTGAATTTTTAAAGATAGTACCGTCGTTGGCCTCTTGGGCATTTGTATATGTTTGCGAAAATTTCTTTTAGCCTTGTGGGTTCCATCTCGGGGCCCACGGCGCTGTAATATTTCCGGTTAAATCTGGGGGTGTTACAGATATGGTATCAGAGCTTAGGTTGAGAAAACCTAGGCATTTGGGTCGAGTTGGGTCATGTTTTTGTTGCGTCATTCGAGTTGTCGATTGACAAATACTAGAGCCGTGAGTCTTTGTTGTTCACTCAGGCTTGTGCGTTAACGGATTTGCCAGTATCGTACTGGGCTTGTTATAACTTTTCCAAATGGTATTTACGTGATATATTGTGTTCTCGAGTTGCACTGAGTTTGCAAAACGTGTGTTTTGAAAATATCTGTGTCGAGTATTTTATAGATTCGAGACATGTGCCAGTATCACGGGGAATCGTCGGCTTCACGATCTGTAAGTATTTGGATTTTTGAATTTCATTGAGATTTATTGTCGTTCTAAGTGGATATGTTTTGAGATTCAGCAGATATTATGCTTCACAGTGTGAGATGTCAGAGTAGGACAGGATTGATGATCTTAAGGAACTATGATGTTGGAAATCATTATGTCGGTTAAATTTTGGAACAAAATTGTGTAATCGGGAGAAGGACGGTGAATTGTTGAGAAGAACATGTAGCATGTTAATTCATTTTGTGATATATGAACTGCGTTTGAGCATTTGAAAAGGGTACTTTTCAAAATAAATGTTTTACGGATGTTTTACGGAAAATAATTTTGGGCCGAGACCCAATCGATTTTGAAATGGTTTTATAACTCAGGACTTGGGGTCCAAAAAGGGTTTTCTACTTTTTAAACTTCTTGTAATACGGAATGAGGTACGGGCCGAGACCCTAACGTTTCAAAAGACTTTTTAGTTTTCATAAAACTCCCGAGATTTGTAAAGCTCTTTATCAATCATTTATTTATTTCGTTCCTACCTTTCGAGGTTTTGGTTTACTTGTTCAAATGAAACCTCTCGGGAAGTCTTTCGCTATGTTGATTTGTTTCAATGTTTTGTCATAGCATAATTGAGGTGATCCAGGATGGATTAATGATTGACGTTGTGAGCCATATGTGGAAAAGGAGTTTTTATCAGAGCCTATGCGTTGAGATTTTGGATTCTATCGTGTAGTTTTCCGACCGAATGTCGGTAGAATTTGTGACGAGCCGGACTGGTATACAGGGGTATATATGTGGTCAATCATTTGCATAGTTTTCATTTTTAAACTTCGAAATCGTGTGGATTCGGAAGACACTGTTATTGAATACTTGGCATTAGCGAGCCACTTAATTTTCCGAAAATTGATTTCGTGATCTTACGAAAATTTATGTTTTGAGTTTTCAAACTCTTGAAAGAATTTTCGAAAATTGTCTTCGTGACAAGAATATATGATTTCAAACCGGTTTTGAAAATGTGATTAATAACCATACGCATTTAGTGTATATTACATATCATGGTGAAGTTGTGAGTGTGACTCACGAACTGGGTAATATATCAATGTGGAACGAGGAATATGGATCCGAACTTTGGTATGGTCGTTTGGTTATGCAAGGATGTTCGATTGATTTATCGGATAAGAGAAATATGTCGTGTGTTGTAGATTCATGCACATGATGTAATTTTGGAACCTTGGATTTTGCGAAATCGGGGCATATGTGCTATGTAATTCCATTGGTATGGTAGTAGCGCGATTTTTACCTTAGTGATTCTGGAATGATTTCCTTGTAAGCATAGATTTGGGGATGGTGACCCCATACTAGTTGTTTTGGATATTGAGTGGTCGCTTCACTCCGTGTATGATCGGGTATGTTCGCTACTTGTGATTGGTTGTTCATATGCCGAGGGGTATGTTCGCCAATGGATATGTTTATTGAGATTCACCGTATGTGATCGGTGTGTCGCTTTTGAGAATTTTGCTTTTCGTATATCCGCTTCTCGTGGTTTTGTGTTGATCGTGTTGGAGCTTACCGTTTGAAGGTATTCTCGATTATCGTTGACCGTTCGTTGGTCATATGGGAGTTTATCATGTTGATGATATTCTCGATTGTGTTTTGACCTCTGGTTGGTCAGATTGGAATTTATCATGTCGATGATAAATTCGGTCGACTTATTTGTTGATCATTGTTGGTGATCATCTGAGCGTTCAGATTGTCTGTCGATGTTTCGGGATTCGTTGCCATTGTATTGAGCAGCTGTTTCACAGATACATCATATATTATTCGTTTTATCAGAATTAAGACTTGATTATGTAATCAAAGCATTAATTTGATTCGGGCATTGTTTGATCCAAGATGATATATTTTGTTGAGAATCGGGAATTGTGATCGTAAGCGTATTGAGATCGCGGTGAGAACGCTGGCTAGTATCTCCGGAGATCGTCGACTGCGTATTTGTAAGTATGCTCTTTTGGATATTCGGTAATGATGATGATTGATCGTTGTCGTGATGGTTTTGGGATATTTTGGGTTGAGCAGATGTTTGTTTGTTTTCTATGATGGATGGCAAGTTTCGAGGACGAAACTTATTTTAAGGGGTGTAGAATGTAATATCCTAATTTCTACTATCGTTGTTTGATATTATTTTATCCGAAGTTATATTGTACAAAGATGGAATGCATAAGAAGGATAAAATAAATGAAGGACCGAGATGTCGATATTGGTATAATTGTCGTATTTGGTCGATGCTACATTTGAGGATATTGTGTATCGGGTTGTCGTACTTTTGATATTGGGTATATCGTATGATGATATTATTGAATTCGGTGTTTGTGTTCGGTGTATTATGTTCGCTTTTGGTATGTCGAGACGTTGGACAAGAATCTGCGGAAAATGGCTAAGTATAGCCTTATTAGCGCACGCCGATATTCATGCATAGCGACGCTATCGCAGGATTAGCGCACGCTACGTTTATAGGTTAGCGACGCTAGTGCGCAGATCGGAAGGAATCTGCGTGTGGACCCGCCGATTTCGGCGCACGCTCGTAAGTCAACGGTTGTTGTCTCGAAGTATTAGCGCACGCTAAAGATTAGCTTAGCGCACGCTAACTATATATCACCAACAAGGAATCTTATCCTTGCCGATCTTTGTCGGAATGTGGGGGCGAGTGGTAGGTGAACACCGTAGTAAGTCAACTTCGGATAGCGCACGCTAAGAGTAAGGACTTGCGTACGCTAGACATGATGATTTACGACGTTAATGCATGGGCATTACGTCGTAAGGTAGTTTACGAAGCAAGACGGTAGCCTCTCGATCGCGCGATAGCGCACGCTAACAAAGTCGATTAGCGCACGCTAAGGCTAGCGCACGCTAAACATAAGGGTTTAGCGCACGCTAGTGGTGCATTCTATATAAAGGGACAAACGGGTGTCATGAAACATTTCGTCCATTTCTTTCCTTTCACCCGATAGAGACAACCTTGTGAGAACATTTGGAGTTCCTAAACACTGAGGGATGATCCTCTTTAACAAGATTAAAGATGGAAATCATGGAGTAAAGCTTTGTTCTTGAAATCATTGGTGATTCTTGGAAATCAATCCTTTCCTTCAAAAAAGGTAATTACTCTTCACTTTGAGATTTTGTTTTGGATTGTATATGATGTTCTTGAGTTGATGATTATCATATAAACAAGTTGATGAGCATGACAACGAGTTGGATTACCGTACTAAGTTAGTGTTGTTATTAATATATGAGTATTGATATGTTTCGTATGGTTTTGGATGGAATTCAAGATATATGTTGATGTAATTCCCTTCTTCAATTCGGATTTTTGATGTTTTGTCGTTGGTTACTTCGTATGGAAACGATTATGGTGATGCTACTGTGATTCTTGAAGTTATATGAATTGTATGTCGAAGAACATGATGAATAAGGATTTTTAGATGTTAGAACACATCGGATTTTATCATTTTATGGATCATGAACGTGAATTTGGATAATTCGTGTTCTTGAAGAGCTATTAAATTATATGTCATGATTGTTATGAAATCCTTAATCTCGAGATGAGTTGATCATTGTCATGATGGAAGTGTTAGACGATGCTTGAAATGCATGCCACTACACAGCATTAGCGCACGCTACGCCATCGCCTAGCGCGCTAACGGGAGAAACTTAGCGCACGCCACGTTAGGTGATTAACGTGCGCTAAGTAGGCGTGATGCAGATTTTTTGTGTTTTGATTAGTGGATTCGTGATGGTTTGACTTGATTGGTTATTGTGTTTATTCGAGGGTTTGTTGAAACGTTGAGTTAGATTGGTTAGCTTTCTCGATTGTTGACCGTTATCGGATATGTGTTATTTGATTTCTTCGATAGGTTGAGATTATTGATCGGTGATTATAACCGGATGCTGCGGTCGTGTTCGAGGAACTTGTAGATGATGACAATGGAATTGGTAACGACCTCATCATCGTCGTATCGGTATCAAGGCAAGTTATTACTTGCTCAGTTATAATATTTAATGAATGGTTTCAGTTTCATTTCGTTTATAATGCATATAGCGATGATTATTATTGTGAACTCTGGGTATTCGGATCGCATATCGTTCTTTCGATTCTGGGAGGTAAACCATAATGTATATGCTTTATCTCAGTTATTGGTATGCTCGAATATCTAGGTTACATTATGGTAAAGAAGAGGATATGAGTATCTATAGTTCATCGTACGTTTGGATCGTCGAGCATTGAGGATAATCGTCGGTGATGATTGGACATCAAGGTTGCTCCCGAAGGACTCGGGGCAAGTATTCCATATTGATTATGGTTTAATGTTATTTATTTTGGTCTCGTACACTTTCTTTCATGTTGTTGAACATGAAGTCGTCCTAGTAAATTGTCATGTTATCGTGCATGTTATGTTGTTCATGTTGATGAACATATTGAGTTGCATATGTGTATGCATAATTGTATTGTTTATGTTGTGTTGATCCTGTAAGATCATGTGAATTATATGTTGTGTTGATCCTGTGAGATCATGTGAATTATACGTTGTGTTGATCCTGTGAGATCATGAGATCTATGCTGAGGGCGCTGGATCGGATGTCCACCATGCGTTGGTTCGACGGGATCATCATGGGGATCTATGCTGAGGGCGCTGGATCGTTGGACAGGTTTTCCACCATGCGTTGGTTCGACGGGATCATCATGGGGATCTATGCTGAGGGCGCTGGATCGTTGGATTACCAGTATTGTGTTGATGGAATCTTGTGAATTCGCATCATTGATTGTATCATATGTTGTTGTTCATATGTGTATTGTTAGTTATCCACCTTATGTTGATCTGATAGGATCAACAAAGGGATCTATCGCCGATTGGATCGTCGGATTTCCATTGAGTATACATGATTGATATTCCGTGATCATATTGACGTGGTCATATGAGTATGCATTTGTAGGTCCTGTGTTAGGACCGTGTCCGTATTGCATTGATCTGATCTCGGATTAGACTGATATGATTGTCGTGGCACTTCATATCTCGAGGTATGTTCCGTATTTTCTTTGGTATTTGTCTTTGATGGAAAATCGGTTATCGTCTTGGGATTTGATGATGTTATTCGATGGATCGTATTGGTCGGTAATGGTATATTTCCGTATCGTGAGTTGGTGATGACAGTTTGAGAATCTTGAATATTGTTTGAGGTACAATACAGATATTATGTTCGAGTTTATTGGTTAATCTAGTACAGGATGTAAAATGTGATAAGGGTTATTCTGATGAGAATTACTTGAGTAAGTAAAGTTATGACAGTAAGATTACATTGGTCGTATTCTTATTCTGTATTCTCATTGGTATGTATTATTGATGTGATGCGATTGATATCATTGTTGGATATTATGGCTGACCCCGTCGTGGGATTTCTTTTTAGGTTCTCGAGTATCGAAATGGGTAGCGTGAAGAGATGAGCTTCCTGAGGATACCGGCTAGGACATGTTGTGTGCATTGAGTTTCTTGATCGGTTCTTGTATTCCGCCGCTAGAGTATCTTTATGGTTGGTCTTTCCACGCGTGAGTATTTTGAAATGCTCTTTTGGTATCTAGTAATCGAGGTTACTTTGGAAATCGCTTTCTAAACTTTTGGGTGTCATTTGTTTGGCCTTGCGATTTCAAATGAGTTTTTACGACGGTTTTTGATAAATGGATTTTATAAGTCTTTGTGAATTTTTAAAGATAAGACTGTCACTACTTCGTTCAGTAAACGTTTGTAAAATTTCTTTTAAATTGTGCTCCATCTCTGGCCCACGGCTACCGTAATATTTCCGGTTAAATCTGGGGGTGTTACAAATACCACTCGGGCGGGGCACGGTTCCTGGGTTTTATCAACCCGCCCACAGCGTTAGGCAGATCAAGACCACCATTTTTGTGGATCGGGTTAGCTTGCTTCAAGCAGAAGCCGCTGATTTACTGAGGGATGTTTCGTTAAATGACCGGGTCGATTTGCGGGTCATCGGTGATGTCGGAGCGAAGATCCGAATCTCAACGAGGAGAACAAGATGAGAAACTCCCACTGTAAGTATGTGAATTGTGTATGTATATCAGTATATGCGTACAAAATGGAAATAATACAAATCCACCTACTTGTTGAATAAGATAAGAAATAAAAAAAAAATAAGGGAAGAGGACAGCCGAAGCAGGCTGTCCGAAAAAAAAATAATAACGAAAATTAAAAAAAAAAAAGGGATAGAAGAAGTCACGGGAGAAGAATAGTAAAAAAAAATAGGTGAAATAGACCCCGAAAGTACAACAGTTGGCCCCGGCCAGCATAATAGAACAAGTCTTCTACACAACATGTAAGGTTGAAGCATAATAATTAAAATAAAATAAAATATTATATTCCTTTTAATTTATTAAATCATAAATTCGTTTTTCTTACATATAAGATACATATGATATCAGAATTAATTTTTCTTGATACCATCGTGATCCATTTTAAGAGAGCTTCAATTTGACACTAATATTGATATGAGTATTAAATCTTTTCATACATGTCATTATTAAATTTATTAAAATGTACGAATTAATATCTAACTCTGGAAATCGTAAAGATTTATACATACCCTTACACTTGTTGTTAACGGCATTCGATATTTCGACCTATACCTTGACGATGACTATATTTTGAGGAATTGATTGGACGATCCTGCTCTGGTAGAAGCAGTTAATTATTTTGCAGTTTAAATTATGTCTCTTACTTATCTCAAAGTGGTGGTTTAAAACCACATATTTATTGCGTTTATTTTATATAATTATAATACCTCTCATGTGATGAGTTCAATTATCACAAGATGGATGGTTTTACATGTACTCAATTTATATATTATATATCATCATCGTGGTTGGTTATATCACAAAGAATGGTTCATAAATCCTGCTCTCGAAGAAGCAGTTGATAAATCATACTCTGGAGAAGAAGTTGATCGATTATTTAAATCCTGCTCTCGAAGAAGAAGCAGTTGATAAAAAATAAATCCTACTCTGGAGAAGTAGTTGATCGGTTATCTAAATCCTGCTCTCGAAGAAGAAGCAGTTGATAAAAATAAATCCTACTTTGGAGAAGTAGTTGATCGATTATCTAAATCCTGCTCTGAAGAAGCAGTTGAAAGAAATAAATCCTACTCTGAAGAAGTAGTTGATCAATGATTCAAATCCTGCTCTCGAAGAAGAAGCAGTTGATGAAAATAATATCCGATCTCCATAATTATTAAATACGAACGGAGAAAATTGAGCAAGTGATACCATAAGCTATCACCGATTAATTAAAGAAAATCCCATGCAAACTGCATGATGGGATCATTTGACAAGTGATATAAAAAACTATCACTAGAAAATAATTGCTCAATAAATCCCATGTTGATTATATTACATGGTGGGATCATTGAAATCATATTGATTGACAATATTCATGGGAAACATATATCACATATTTGTGAAAATATCGTATTTGCATAAAAGCAAAAGATGGTCCTATTATTGCTGAAGAAGCACACAACAATCGAAGTGAAAATATCGAAACTAGCTGAAAGGCAGTAAACACTCGACAATATGAAACGCGAAAAAGAAAATACATATGAAACCCATAAAAAGAAAAGGGGTGCATCTCGAGAGTATAAAACTCGACAATATGAAACGTGAAAAAGAAAATACATATGAAACCCATAAAAAGAAAAGGGGTGCGTCTCGAGAGTATAAAACTCCGTAACTCTGCCACCCCATTGTAGCACCCCCAATCCACTCAGGGATATTACACTCCGTAGACCCTCTCCTCGAGGATCCACCAGGCTGATAACTAAATCAAACATCTAAACATCGCCTTTAAGGCTAAAATGACTCAGTAGACCGACTTGGTCTTTCAATAATTACTTACAATCAATTCCAAACGCATACCCACGCAGGGGTCAAAATACAATAAACTCCCGTACAACAGGGAAAAGATACTGCAGCGGAAAAGAAGATACAACTAGACCAATCCGACATCAACGGATCCTCGTGTGATTAGTATCGTTCATTTTTCATCATCCTTCATGCCGACCCTGTGCTATGCTCCAAAACCTGAATGCAAAAATAGACATCCACCCCCCGAATACTCGGGGGTTAGCAAAACTCCACTGTTTTGCTAGTGCAAGTACAAGTGCAAAAATACGAGCCATACAATTCACATTCCAAGAACAATAATAATCAAGAATCCTCAAAGTTTCAAACGTGACGAAAAGTACTTCCCGAGGCAAGAGTTTGGTAAAACATTCTAAAACCGAAAGGTCACAAAGCAAGGGAAAACTATTTATAAAATAGTTTGAATAGCCATCGAGAGTTTTAATAGGAAACAATTTAGGATTACCGAATCCTTCGCTTTCCAAAAATCAACAGGGTCACAGCCCAAAGGTTTTGTTTTCGCAAATAAAACCAACCATAATACACAAGGTTAAAAGCCCACGTCATGCGACCTCGACGGACATAAAATACACACGCACCCGTGAAGTTTCACTCGTGAATCCAGGTCGAAGCCAATGGAATTCCCTCCGTGGCCCCGTCGAACCCTCCCGAGGTGAGCAAACACATTCACAAAACATAAGCAACCGCACTCGTGAATCCAGGGCTATACCATTGGACTCCCTCCATGATCCCATCGGACCCTCCCGAGGTGAGCGAAAAACAATCACAAAATATATACACGTAGCGGTGAAGTTTCACTCGTGAACCGAGGTCGAAGCCATTGGAATTCCCTTCGTGGTCCCGTCGAACCCTCCCGAGGTGAGCAAACACATTCACAAAACACAGTACTCACATCGCCTAGGACCGGGTCGAAGCCACAAATCCCACTCCGTGATCCCGTCGGACCCTCCCGAGCTGGCTAGCGAAATACTCAAGCACCACACGTCACCTAGGACCGGGACGAAGCCACAAATCCCACTCGAGGCCTCGAAGGACCCTCTCGAGCTGGCTAGCGAATCAAACTCAAGCACGAGTAACATATCACACTGAGGATATCCAAACAATTCACCCAGAGGCATCAAACACTTAGTAAAACAACACGTCAACCACAATGCACCGAAATGAAACAATATACGTCCACACGCAAATACCAAGTGCATCATCAACACCAAACATGTCCATAAGATTCATATACTCGTTCGAGAAACACACCAATCACAAAACACACACGATTTTGAAAGAGGGCCTTTAACAAGGCTAACCAAATCTTTTGAAAACTCGTTTTAAACAATCAAACAAATATATAAAGACGATCACCAATTATCATATTCACAAAACAAGAATAGTATGGGCAAGGTACTTGCCTCGAAACCACAATCGCAACAAGACGACGGATGAAATACGGTCGAACGGCCCCGAACTTCCGAACATTATCAAGAACGCGATAGCACCGCAATTACTACGTGAATAACACCACACGAATCGTCAAACACCGACGAGATTTAACATCGGAATCCTCGAACACCTATAAACCTCCGGAAGTAACAATAACACATGGTTACGACGAGATTCAAGGCCAAAACAACGGAAATCCCAACAAACTATCGAAGGGAAACTCATTGGGACATTTAATCGAACACTAAATGTTCAATAATTCCCAAGAACACTCGAATCGTCAATCGAGTTAAACAAACTCGATATATGGATATAAAACCCATAGAACACGATTAATAACATCATACTACACCAACCGATGTATCAAAATCGGATTAGAAACGAAATCAAGAACAATTTCTCCAAAAAGTCAACTTGAAGGATAATCAAGAAATATACCTTGATTCGACTTAAATACACGGATTAGATGTTGATATAATCAACAAGGATCTTCCAAAATGCCTTGAAAATGATTAGAATCGCCAAGAACTCCATTTCCGCACTGGTCGCCATCGCGAAAGAAGGAAAAAATCGGGTAAAAATGAAGTCCGCCGAGCCTGTGCTATATATAGCCGCGAGGTTACTGGCCAGAATCGGCAGCCTTACGGCCGTAACTCGGTCCCTTATGGCCGTACTCGGCAGGGCCTTACGGCCAGAATCGCATTCGTCAAAAATCGCCAAGACTAAATGGACACTTACGGCCGTGAATCGACACCTTACGGCCAGAATCGCCTTCAAAATCCGCCTGGCTCACGGCCAGATTCGATCACGCTTACGGCCGTAACTCGACACCTTACGGCCAGAATCGCACCTTACGGCCAGTAACTCGCCAAAGCAGCCCTGCTCCGGCCGTGACTGGCTGTGGCCACTCCGACGGCCCGGACGACCCCGAAACCCGAACCTGAGTAAAAATAGAAGATACGGTTACGAAGTACTCGTAAAGACGAATCCAAGCGCTAAGAGAACACACGATTCCGACCACCCGAAGTGTCGGAATTCGACAACGGAAGTAATTACCCCAAACTTTGGGAAATTACAAAAATGGCCCAAAATGTCCGAAAATCACGATACGTGATCGAAACACCGAACCAAAGTTCGCAACATGAATAATAACATTAAATGAACTTGCAAGAAACTCGAAACAACAGTTTCGGACGAGATTCGCAAGAATCGAGCTCAAGTGCGGAAAAGTCGCTAAAAAGCACGGAACTCAACAAAACGACACCGTAACGAACTCGGATGACAAAAAGTGCAGAATTAATCATTCTCGAAATGACGAAACGGTCATGAGCGAGTCGTCAAAACGGACTTCCGCCGAAAAAAGAAAATTACCGAAATTCGAAATTGCGGATATTACATTCTACCCTCCTTAAAAGAAGTTTTGTCCCGAAACTTAAAACAAGTAGGGGGAAGCAATATAACCTGCCAGGAAAACTCGACGAGATATGCAAAAACCGAAAACTCGCGCCCGACGGCGAAACGCTGCAAGAAACGCAAAGAGACATACGGCGTGAAAACACACTCCACGACGACCAACACAACGCCACCGATAGAGAAATAATAAAACCAACAAGTGACAAGCGTCATCAAACAGGTAATACAACCAAGTCGATTATCCGAACAATCACAAAATACAATGAACGAAAATCAATATGATTGACCACCCCAACGGTACATCAATCAAAACGCGAGCCAATCACTGAAGAAATACGGAATTCCACCGCTCAAGGGTTGGAAGATCGAAAACGAGACAAATTTCCCGAATATAAGGAAATTAGGAAGAAGTCTGAACGCTCAACAATCACGAAACGAGATCAACAAAAACCGAACAATCAAACGATCGAACCACAACGGTCGAGACAACAAAAATTGAACAATCATGTTCGAATCACGAAGAACAATAAGGTTCGACCGACAACTCCGAGGTTCACATCTCGACTCGAGACAAAACATGATCCGGTGAAAACAACAAGATGCACACTCGCATAAGATCCACAGGAAAGGGAATAACAATTGAAAAGTCACAACGACGAACGAGTAATTCCGAAATAATACCACCCTCGTTCGATCAACAAAAGCAAGGGGCAGGACAAGCTCAGAAAATGTCAACGAACATAAACGAGTCGACAGAGTCGAAAACACAGGAGTTCCAAATCCGATCCACTTCGAATAAAAGAACTAATAGAACCAAATGATGTCACTTCCGAACAAGGTTCACAAGAATCGAACCGAACTTGAAAAAGTTACAGCGATAACCAGATCGACCCACAGCAAGATCACAGCTCGTTCGGACGATGAAACCAAAATACAGAACAAGTTCAGACAGTATCAACGAACACGAGCGAATCGATAGACTGGAGAAAGAGAAAATGAAGAAGTCCAAAAATAATACGGGTATTACATTCGACCTCTTATAAAAGAAGGTCGTCCCCGCTACTCACAATAACGAAATCAAGGAGACGACACAACAGGCAATTGACAGAAACATCCTACAAAGGCCTCTCAAAGGCGATTATGATATCTGTGCTGAAGCGCGAACTCCGAAAGTCTCGGTAGCCAATTCGTAAAACTGAATTCGATGTCCCTCGAGTCCACACTCGAAATGTGTTACTGACGAGACGGACAAATTGCACGCACATTCCCCCGGCACATCACGGTTGAAATGCCTCGGCTCGGCATACCGAAAATGCAAATGCTAGATACAATGGAACATAACACCGCAAAACAACATACCGGAGATGCCAACTCAGCACAACGAAGAATCATAATACATACCGTATACAGCGATTACCATCGTAAAGTAATACACACACTCAAACACTACAGCAACAACGGTATCGTTCGGCGACCTCAAAGGTCCGAACAATAACCAGCACATAATTACAAACATCATGAAACAATCACACATGTACACAAACGTACAAACCCAAGCTTTAACAGCTCGCATAGGTGCGATAACACGCAAGCCACCACGAAATGTCAACATTAAAGGTCGTCATCACACCTCCCACAAAGGGCTAACAAAACATACGCGTGGCGAACGACTCAACGTTCACACCACCAATTCAATCACAATTCGGAGGCTAACACCCTAACAACAATACAAACATCATACACACTTTCTCCGACCAAAAGCAGGAAATGATGGGTTTTAAAACGAAAACCACCTTTTGAAGACAATTTGGAAACACCAGTTGATCTTGAGTATCATTTTACAAAAAGTTGAACAAACATCATTTTCGAGACTTTGAAAATCATCTTGCGTTTGAACAAAAATGAGGACACCTTTCTTTTAGTGAAAACTTTCCAAATATTCGACCCTCAGGTCTAAGTAAAAGTGTTTCTAAAACAATGAAAATATCTCAAAACATTTTGGTCCTCGAGGTAGAAGAATTTTGAAACAGATTGTGGCACCGTAGAAGTACCACGAGAAACAATTCATTTGAAACGTACGTCTCGAAATTTATTTCTAAGATACTCAAGTTTTCGAAAATAATTCAATACCAAAAAGGACGATGCCAAAAAGGCTAGAATGTCCAAAAATTTCAGGTAATCACACGGAACATCATAGCGCTGTGGGTCCCGCATCGGAACCCACCAGGCTAAAAACCATTTACAAAAATGCCAAAAAGGCCGATGACGGTAATATTTCAAAAAAAACTCACATAAGCCATTTACAAAATGCTAAATACCGTCATAAGAATTTCGCCAAAATGATCAAGGCCATAATGCCAAAAACTCGGTTAAGGGGATCGGTTTTCGAAATAAAACTCGGTCGGTAAAATACCGAAAGTCATTACAAAAGAACTCACGCAGCGGATAAAAGAAATACAGTTCAACATGCATAATCCATCAACACTACTCCTCATATGAACGAAATATGAGAGTCAAATAACCACATATCACGAAATCAAAACCCATAAGAGGATTCCGTCACTTAACAAATAATCATAAAAATAGCTTGTGTCACACGAGGCACAACACAAACAAGGGAGACTTACACTCACAGGTCGCACGAAGATGATGATCGCCCACGATACTAATTACGACCAACAAACTCAGACGACGCGTCGCGACACGACTTAGTCAGACAAAATCCGACAAGACAAAACTCAACAGACACCACTGACCCGACAGCCTAGGTTTCCACAACCTAAGCTCCGATACCATTCTGTAGCACCCCCAATCCACTCAGGGATATTACACGCCGTAGACCCTCTCCTCGAGGATCCACCAGGCTGATAACTAAATCAAACATCTAAACATCGCCTTTAAGGCTAAAATGACTCAGTAGACCGACTTGGTCTTTCAATAATTACTTACAACTCAATTCCAAACGCATACCCACGCAGGGGTCAAAATACAATAAACTCCCGTACAACGGGGAAAAGATACTGCAGCGGAAAAGAAGATACAACTAGACCAATCCGACATCAACGGATCCTCGTGTGATTAGTATCGTTCATCTTTCATCATCCTTCATGCCGACCCTGTTCTATGCTCCAAAACCTGAATGCAAAAATAGACATCCACCCCCCGAATACTCGGGGGTTAGCAAAACTCCACTGTTTTGCTAGTGCAAGTACAAGTGCAAAAATACGAGCCATACAATTCACATTCCAAGCACAATAATAATCAAGAATCCTCAAAGTTTCAAACGTGACGAAAAGTACTTCCCGAGGCAAGAGTTTGGTAAAACATTCTAAAACCGAAAGGTCACAAAGCAAGGGAAAACTATTTATAAAATAGTTTGAATTGCCATCGAGAGTTTTAATAGGAAACAATTTAGGATTACCGAATCCTTCGCTTTCCAAAAATCAACAGGGTCACAGCCCAAAGGTTTTGTTTTCGCAAATAAAACCAACCATAATACACAAGGTTAAAAGCCCACGTCATGCGTCCTCGACGGACATAAAATACACACGCACCCGTGAAGTTTCACTCGTGAATCCAGGTCGAAGCCAATGGAATTCCCTCTGTGGCCCCGTCGAACCCTCCCGAGGTGAGCAAACACATTCACAAAACATAAGCAACCGCACTCGTGAATCCAGGGCTATACCATTGGACTCCCTCCGTGATCCCATCGGACCCTCCCGAGGTGAGCGAAAAACAATCACAAAATATATACACGTAGCGGTGAAGTTTCACTCGTGAACCCAGGTCGAAGCCATTGGAATTCCCTCCGTGGTCCCGTCGAACCCTCCCGAGGTGAGCGAACACATTCACAAAACACAGTACTCACATCGCCTAGGACCGGGTCGAAGCCACAAATCCCACTCCGTGATCCCGTCGGACCCTCCCGAGCTGGCTAGCGAAATACTCAAGCACCACACGTCACCTAGGACCGGGACGAAGCCACGAATCCCACTCAAGGCCTCGAAGGACCCTCCCGAGCTGGCTAGCGAATCAAACTCAAGCACGAGTAACATATCACACTGAGGATATCCAAACAATTCACCCAGAGGCATCAAACACTTAGTAAAACAACACGTCAACCACAATGCACCGAAATGAAACAATATACGTCTACACGCAAATACCAAGTGCATCATCAACACCAAACATGTCCATAAGATTCATATACTTGTTCGAGAAACACACCAATCACAAAACACACACGATTTTGAAAGAGGGCCTTTAACAAGGCTAACCAAATCTTTTGAAAACTCGTTTTAAACAATCAAACAAATATATAAAGACGATCACCAATTATCATATTCACAAAACAAGAATAGTATGGGCAAGGTACTTGCCTCGAAACCACAATCGCAACAAGACGACGGATGAAATACGGTCGAACGGCCCCGAACTTCCGAACATTATCAAGAACGCGATAGCACCGCAATTACTACGTGAATAACACCACACGAATCGTCAAACACCGACGAGATTTAACATCAGAATCCTCGAACACCTATAAACCTCCGGAAGTAACAATAACACATGGTTACGACGAGATTCAAGGCCAAAACAACGGAAATCCCAACAAACTATCGAAGGGAAACTCATTGGGACATTTAATCGAACACTAAATGTTCAATAATTCCCAAGAACACTCGAATCGTCAATCGAGTTAAACAAACTCGATATATGGATATACAACCCATAGAACACGATTAATAACATCATACTACACCAACCGATGTATCAAAATCGGATTAGAAACGAAATCAAGAACAATTTCTCCAAAAAGTCAACTTGAAGGATAATCAAGAAATATACCTTGATTCGACGAAATACACGGATTAGATGTTGATATAATCAACAAGGATCTTCCAAAATGCCTTGGAAATGATTAGAATCGGCCAAGAACTCCATTTCCCGTCGCACCCGTCGCCAGTCGCCGAAAGAAGGAAAAAATCGGGTAAAAATGAAGTCTGGCCGAGCCCAGGCTATATATAGCCGGCAGGGTTACGGCCGTAACCGGCAGTGCCTTACGGCCGTAACTCGGTCCCTTACGGCCGTACTCGGCAGGCCTTACGGCCGTAACCGGCATTCGTCAAAAATCTGCCCAGCACCAGCCGGACACTTACGGCCGTAACTCGCACACCTTACGGCCGTAACCGGCCTTCGTCAAAATCCGCCCAGCGCTCGTACGGCCGTACCCGATCACGCTTACGGCCGTAACTCGCACACCTTACGGCCGTAACCGGCACCTTACGGCCGTAACTCGGCCAGCAGCCACCTGCTCGTGTGACTCGGGTTAGCCACTCACGGCCGGACGACCGAAACCCGAACCTGAGTAAAAATCGAAGATACGGTTACGAAGTACTCGTAAAGACGAATCCAAGCGCTAAGAGAACACACGATTCCGACCACCCGAAGTGTCGGAATTCGACAACGGAAGTAATTACCCCAAACTTTGGGAAATTACAAAAATGGCCCAAAATGTCCGAAAATCACGATACATGATCGAAACATCGAACCAAAGTTCGCAAAATGAATAATAACATTAAATGAACTTGCGAGAAACTCGAAACAACAGTTTCGGACGAGATTCGCAAGAATCGAGCTCAAGTGCGGAAAAGTCGCTAAAAAGCACGGAACTCAACAAAACGACACCGAAACGAACTCGGATGACAAAAAGTGCAGAATTAATCATTCTCGAAATGACGAAACGGTCATGCGCGAGTCGTCAAAACGGACTTTCGCCGAAAAAAGAAAATTACCGAAATTCGAAATTGCGGATATTACACCCATGGCATAAGGGTTTATAATGAAAGATCTAAATGATCTAAACTTATTTTTCTTTTGGCGCCAATACTCTGTGGCTAATGAGCTTTGACTTCTAAATTTTTAAGTGAAATATATGCCTGAAACTTTATAAATAGATCCGCAACAGTGTCAGCACATATTATTATATCTCATGATGGCTGAGATATAAACTTGTGATCTACTCCTTGATCCAGAAAGACAAGAAAATCGCTGAAGAAATTATTAATATTCAACAAACCTATAGGTTTGGTATGGAAGTCCCGCTCAGCCCATGATGTGATGTTGAATATCTCATTGAGTGTACCATAGCCACCTGGAAGAACAATAAAGGCATCACTATTATTCACCACATACATCAAACTATCATGCACAGACTGTGTTTGAAGCATCAACCCAGTTGAACCCCCTATAGTACTGGTTCTAACTGTGGGAAAGTGTAAGGCACTTGTTACACTTATTCTCCCATTTTGTGCAGCATCTAAAAGATAACCCAAAAATCTATAATTACTCCCACCATACAATATATCGATTTTGTGTTTTCCTAATTCTTTTACGAATTGATATGCCATATCTATATGCTGGATATGACCTATCAATTTGGATCCACCTAAAATACATATAGTTTTAATTGGATGTGATTTATATGAGGATTCTGAGAACTCCATCTTTCTACACTAGACTTTCAAAATTCTTTTATGAGAGACATTTTCTGATTTTTGGATCCCAAATTTAAAGAACAAACTTCTTTCTAAACGACAAATGACTTCACTATTTTCATTGAAATAGGAGCGGTAGATAAGTCATTACTTCTGACAAAAATTGCAAAAAGAAAACGATAGATATGATATTATATTTTTCAATGAAAATGACGTTACCGATCGGCAGCTGAGAAATTTAAATATTAGAAAACAATATTCATCAACTTGCATTATTTTTTCTATTACCTTATACCAACTTTGATAAAGCGGACTTACAAACTGGATCTTTTGAGATTAATTTTTCATGACAATAACGTTCCCGTTCATCCTTAAATTGTATCCACAAAGCCATTAGTTCACGATGAGCGTATTCACTCGGATGTGCATCAAGAATCTGTTGAATATCATGATCCATAGATTCCTTACTCAATCCATACTTGATAAATGCTATTTTATCTTCTCGATTTTTGGATACAAACCCCATAGATTTGCATCGTGTGTCACATGTCCACCGAGCACATTTATAGCACCCACCTAATCTTTTTGCTCTGCGTTTCTTTGCAAAACTACTCTTACTGCACTGCATGTACTTAAATGAATTTGAAAATTCGCCAGATAGTCGAACTTGTGCTTCGATCAACCATCGAATATTTTCTGAGATGCCATTTCTCATTAGCACCCTTAATCTTTCGAGTCGAGCTTGATAAATTCTTTTTATGATATTCACTGGAAGAGATGGATAATATTTACGAAGATTCGAAAGCATTGAATCCATTATGATATTTAGACCCTCGGTATGGGTGAATTTTGTGAATACAATGATAATCTATTTATAGATTGGAATTACGCGTATGAGATTTGACTCCGCATCCTGAAGCGTATGAACTACGGCTCTCTATATTTGAATAATGAATATAATATGACATGTGGGAGCAACGACTCCATGTTGATAATGATGTGCAAAATGGCACCGAAAGATAATGTGATATGCCGGTAATATATCTATATGGTGATATAGACACATCGTCTTCAAATATTTGTTCTCGATTAATATTACTACTAGCCAATATTGGGAATGAATTCCTAATAAATTTGAAATATATTAAGGGGGAGTATGGGTCCACTTCCTCTACATGTCAACTACTAGATATTATGGATCCACTAGATAGTCACATGTTTATATGACTCGTAATCAGAAATTTACGAGATGATTTGCTTACGTTTTGAGCATATATTCCATATCAGATTGAGCTAGTAATATATCCCAAATAAATTTGAATAGATCCGAGAAAGGATCAAGATATGCGCATACAAGTGGGATATCAATTGGCATACTATTCGAAGTCCTCCAGCCAATATCGAGAATATAATATACAAACTCCCATGACTGAAGATGAATACTGAGATACTGGCATACGAGTTTGGTGATCAAGAAATCTCTTAGCATGAGGGGGAATATTGGTAGTTGGAAATATGTGAAATGCATCACAATATATCCTCACAACTCAAATATGAACTTGAAAGTTCAAAGATGCATGACAGATTATTAATCTTTGGTACCAACTACAATTGCTTTGATAAATACATAATAATTCCCCGAATATGAATCAAAGCAGATGATAAAAGGAGGCATATACTTTTGAGAAGTATATAGACATAATCCCAATGGGTGATTGATAATGAGATATCTCGGCAAGTTATGTTGCCATGGGGAAATAAATATTGAAAAGTGTCGACACAATATAGCGCTATGAATGAAATGAGGATATCAATGATTGGAAAGAGGATATCGATAAATGATATGAGGATATCCATGACTATGAAATATGGATATTGGAAATAAGGATATTAAAATCCATGATTTGTGAAAATAAGGATATTGAAATCCATCGAAATTGAAATATATGCCCTTATAGTAAAATGAAATATATGGGCTTACTGAAAGTGATTCGTAAGGAGATTTTGAACATATTATCAGTACGTGCAGTCACTCAAAATAAAGCATTGTGAACGAAAATTATCTGTTGTACTCTTTTCCTTGACTGAGGTTTTATCCCACTGGGTTTTCCCAGCAAGGTTTTTAACGAGGCAGCTTAATCGCAACTAATATGAAATTTCCAAAAGAGATTTGGATCATATTGCAAAGAATATGAGTTCGATATTATAAACTGCACTGAAGATGATATTCAGAGGATTATTGAAATGCCTGGGGCATATTTATAAAATACGCGTTGCACTCTTTTTCCCTTGACTGAGGTTTTGTCCCATTGGGTTTTCCTAGCAAGGTTTTTAACGAGGCAACTGGAATGGCGTATTAGTATGAATAATGTACTCTTTTTCCCTCATTAGGATTTTTCCCATTGGGTTTTTCCTAATAAGGTTTTAACGAGGCATATTCATGGCATAATGAGGAACACTTCAAAGATCAAGATTATTCCTCAAAGCTTGAAAAGAGAAGGAGTTGTTGTATTCTTTTTCCTTCGATCAAGTTTTTCCCACTGGGTTTTCTTGACAAGGTTTTAATGAGGCAACACATGGATACTCCAACGAATGATATACATGACAGATTCACTCAGTTTTTGTCCCACGAGGTTTTACTGAGACGGCACAAGAATACTCATACAAGATCTATCGAGATAAGGAGGAGGAAATTTTCGAGATCACCGATTGCTGAAGTTTTATCCCACGAAAATTTCTTACCAACATTATGATGCAACATGATATGATTGTCACAAGCTCCAATACAAACAGTTTGAAAGTTTTTCTCCCATTGGGTTTTTCTTCAAACTAGTTCAACAAATATTTATGTAAATAGTCATTCAAGGGGGAGTGTTATAATATACCTTGAAAATGACATTTCAATTACCCTTTTGTTTTTATATAGTGTGAATGACTATTATGCTCCTGATGTAATTATGTAATTACGATTGTGCCATATGAAGTTTTCCTATAAATAGGACTTCAGTTATTAATGAAAAATATACCTGAGAATCATTCTCTATTCTCTCTCTAAATTCTCTCTCTATAATATTTCGATTTCACAACAGCTGGTATATTTCTTTCTTTCTATATTTATTCATTGATATAATAAGATTTTTTGTTTTTTCACTTCCAATTTATCAAGTATAATGTGCTCTTTATTTTTTGAGATCTTACTATTGAGTATCAAAATTCAAATAATAATGAGTCTAAAATTACATAATTTTGGTAGTGAGTTTAAATAAGGCGATATTGTTTTGGCTAAATGACTAAAATAGGACCTCAAGTTCACCAGTTTTAGCACTTGAGGACCTAAATTTTCGAAGGTATCAAACTGGGACCTACTCTTTGATCTGTTAGACCACATTAGGACCCCCGTTAATTTTTGTCCGTTAAGTCCTAACGGAGTGCTTATTTTGCAGTAAAATGACACGTGGCAGATGTTTATTGGCTCGTCAATATATGATGTAAAATAATAATAAAAAATAAAATAAAATATAAAAGTCTGAAAAATATAAAAAAAAAACTAAAAAATTTGGAAAAAATCTGGAAAATAAAAAAATCGGAACTTCAGGTAATTTTTTTAAATTCTGGAATATTAGTATTAAAAAATCGAGTTTATTTAAAATTTGAAAATAAAAAATTAAAATAAATCTGGATCTTTATAGACTGCTTTAATAAAAATAAAAACTAAAATATTATTTTCCATTATCTTCTCCGGTGATGTTGACTTCAAGTAATTAATCTGTAGTCTGTCTTTTTTAGATTTTTAAAATTTTTAAAAAAATAAAACAGTTTTTTATGAAAAGTAAAAAAATAAATTTAAAAAATAAATTACTAGCAGGTTTTTTATAAATAAAATAAAATTATTTAGATTTTTTATTTATTTTATATAAAATAATATTCCAGTTTTTATTTTTATTAAAACAATTTATAAATAAGATCCATAATATTTTACTTTTTTATTTCCGAAGTTTAAATAAAAAAATTCAATTTTTTAATATTAATTATATTCCAGAATTTAAAAAAAAATACCTGAAGTTACGTTTTTTTTTTAATTTTCCAGATTTTTTAAATAAAAAAATAAAGTTCTGATTTTTCAAGTTTTCCAGATTTTTTAGAGTTTTTATATTTTTTAAATTTTATATTCTTTTTTATTTGTTATTATTATTTTACGTCATATATATTGACGAGCCAATAAACATCTGCAACGTGTCATTTAACTGCTAAATAAGCATCCCGTTAGGACTTAATGGACAGAAATTAACGGGGGTCCTAACGTGGTCTAACGGACCAAAGAGTAGATCCCAGTTTGACACCTTCGAAAATTTGTGCTTCTTGCCGCTAAAACTCAGAACGATGCTCTATTTTACCATTTAAATTTCTTTTTTGTTGAATTTTACATCTAATATTTCTTTAATCTATTGTCTACGACAGCGAATGGGATTTTCTTGAAAGTGGCAACAAAAATGAGCTTTCCTTGATTGTTGCAGGTTAGTTTCACCTTACCATTACTTTACTAAGTTTATACCTCGTGACATTTGATCTATATTATTTACTGAGCAGTTTTTACGTTTATGACGGCTTAGAGAGAACGTAGAGTATCTGGAGGAATTGAAAGCATTGGCCGAACGGAAAGGTGTATCGCACCAAGTCCAATTCATTACATCTTGTCCCACATCCGAAAGGAACACTCTTCTTTCACAATGCCTTTGTTTGCTCTATACACCAAAGGTCTTTGCTTGGCACTATTCCAATATTTTCCGTCTTTAAGTTTTCGAATGCGTTTTTAATAATTATTCTTCTGAAAAGTGATATAATAATAATTATTTGAGGTAGGATGAGCATTTTGGCATTGTCCCTTTAGAAGCAATGGCAGCTCACAAGCCCGTCATTGCGGGCGACAGTGGGTGGCCGGTCGAGACAATACGAACCGGAGTGACGGCTACCTCTTTAAACTAGCCCGAGGGACTTCTCTGTGGCCATGGCTAATTTTATTCGGGATCCACAAATGTCGAAAACCATGGGCCGAGAAGTCCGACAGCATGTGGTGCGATCCTTCTCCACAAAGATATTTAGCCAGCATCTGAATGCCTATGTTGTTGATACAGCTCGTGGAAAGCGAGAGTGACAGATGATCGATTTTGCTTACTTTTGATGTGATATTTTTATTTGATTCTTGTACACAAATTATGTCTAAAGGTTTTCCTTTCCCCTTAGCGTCGTTCAGAAATTCTCTTTCTATTGGTTTAGATTATTTGGAATATGTAATAACACATTACAATAAGATGGCAGGCAAACGGGCAACAAGTTGCGCCGCAACCCCCTTTTGAATGGCAAAACCAATCCTACTAAAAATGAAGTTATGTTCCTTGAGGAACGAAAAATTACTTTGCACCACCCGTTGAATTCTGGACAAAAACTTCGCTGCTTCAGGAGCTAAGAAACCAAATGTATCAAAGGCAAAAGGGATGAACACGTGTTGATTCTCCAAGCAAGCTTTTTCGTGTTTAGCCACTTTGCTCGATTCAGCTTTCAACGCAGCTTTTCTATTTGAGCTTCTGGAACTTAGTTTTTTTTTATCATCCTCTTCTGTGGAGGTGTTCAAAATCCAAACGAACCGAACGTCTGTATGTTCTGTTTGAAATTTTACCGAGATTTAAACACCACATTTGAGCTTGATTTGATTAGTATTTGAGCTGAGTTCGAACGTGTTAGAATTCAAACCCTTCTAGAATGAAGGCTAAGTAATTAAACATGTGAAGCCATCTACCTTTGAACAATTAGTTGACAAGTTTGACAAGAAAAGGATGGGAAACTTCACAACACCTCATCATGGTTGATCCTTTCACACCATGGTTTCACACCATGTTTACTACCTATAAATAAGACTTGTTTGTAGCATTTGTAACCATCCCATCTCCAAGAGTGAGTTCAAAGAGTGAATAACAATCCAAGTTGAGATTGAGTGAGTTTGAGAGTTTTTCTATTTTGTGAGTTTGTATCTATTCTTGAGTGATAATAGAACAAATATTTTTCTCTCAAATCATTAAAAATTCACTATAATGATCCGTTAATTTCCAACAAGTGGTATCGGAGCAAGGTTTGGAGTGCTAATCGGAAATGGTAGAGGGCTGAAAATTTCGAGTTTTACAAAGGTGGTCGAAACTCAGTTTTGAGGATATCGTTAGATTCCTTGCGTCGAGACGAGTTCGGAGGTATTTTCGGAATATAAAACCGACGTCGATTTAAGCCGTGACGGCCGAAAGAATAGTCCCAAGGTTGAAGGCGCAAATAAGTTTTCCAAAAATTACATCTTGGTCCCCGAACTTTGAAATTTTTTAATTCGGTCCTAAATTTCCGAAATTTTTATTTTGATCCCAAAAATTCAAAAACTATACTTTTGGTCCCGAAGCTTTGTTAAAATAATGGTGATTTTACGACCTCTATTGAGAAGCTCAATAACAATAATTATGGGTCATGGAGTACCGTATGAAGTTTTACTGCCGGCAAGACTTATGGGATATCGTGAACGGAGCTGAGACAACACCACCAAGGGAGGCCAAAAGCACATACACAACCTCCGACATCTCAACCTCAACACCGGTACGACCAAATACTGCACATCAAAGGCCAGCTGCCGACCCTGATGCTTTAAAGAAATGGAAGGTTAAGGCAGGCAAAGCTATGTATGCCTTAACTGTAGCTGTAGAAGATGAATTTCTCCAGCGGATCAAAGATGTCCGAACACCAAAGGAAGCTTGGGATACATTAGCGGCTATTTTCGCGAAGAAAAATGATGCAAAATTACAAAGGCTTGAAAATGAGCTTTTGTCGATCTCCTAGAGAAATATGTCTATGAGTCAATATTTCTCAAAGGTGAAATCTCTTTATGATGAGATTTCTAAACTAGATCCTGAAAATGGCATTACACAAACCAGGATGAAAAGAATTATCATCCACGGATTGAAGCCGGAGTATAAGAGTATTATCACGGCAACTCGGGGCTGGGCCACCGAGCCTACTTTAGCAGATCTGGAGAATTTGCTCATTAATGAAGAGGATCTAGATAAAACCACGTCTAGTCGAGCAACCAATAGTGAAGAGACAGCCCTTTTCACTAATAGAAGAGACAATCAAGGACGCGGACGAGGATGTGGTCGTGGTCGAGGACGAGGATGTGGTTTCGGGAGATTCAATAGTCAAGAAAGAGATGTTCGAGGAAATCAAGATAGAGGTTTCCAGTCAGGGGGAGCTCGAGGAGCTCAACATAAGCTAAATGGTCAGAACCGGTGGCAACAAAAGGATCGTCAAACTGACGAATGTTTTAATTGCGGCAAGAAAGGACATTATGCAAAAAATTGCTGGTCCAAGAGAGTTGAAGGAAATGCAGCAACAACATCTAAAGACGAGGCTCCAGGAGAAGAAGATTGGGATTTCGAGACTTCCTTCTATGCCGAGGAGGTAGATACTACCGATACACGAGGGAAAGGCCCAAGAGAGGAATTCGCACTTACTGCGGTATGTGAGAAGTTAGTCGATTACAAGAATGATTGGATCGTTGACTCTGGTTGTTCCAATCATATGACCGGAGATGATTTGAAACTTGTAAGTATGACCAAGTACAACGGAGATCGAGTTATTGTGACAGCTGATAACACACAATTACCAATAGCCCATGTTGGCACGACACAACTGCCACAAAGGTACGGACATGAAGAAGTACAACTCGACAATGTCTATCATGTCCCAGGGATGAAGAAGAACCTGTTGTCAGTACCACAATTAATTGCTTCAGGTAATTATGTGTTGTTTGGCCCGAACGATGTGAAAGTGTATCGTGAATTGAAAGTCATAGGTACACCGTTTGTGGAAGGACCAAAAATGAAGGCTATCTATGTGATCTCAGTTGAAGAAGCCTATGTTGAGAAGGCTAGGAGAAGTGACACTGGAGACCTATGGCATGCACGACTTGGGCATGTCAATTATGGCAAACTGAAAATTATGATGAAGAAGTCCATGCTGAGGGAACTTCCTCAACTCGAGATCCAACATGACACTGTGTGTGCTGGATGTCAATATGGTAAGGCACATTAACTGCCTTACAAAGAGTCAAAGTTCAAAGCAAGGGAGCCGTTGGAATTGGTCCACTCAGATGTGCTTGGGAATATCAAACAAAAGTCAACAAGCGGTTATCAATATTTGATAACCTTTATTGATGATTTCTCAAGGTATGTATGGGTATATTTCTTGAAGCATAAAGATGAGGCTTTTGAAAAATTCAGGAAATTCAAAGATACGGTAGAACGTGAGTTTGGAAGGAAGATCAAGTGCCTCCGTACTGATAATGGAGGAGAATACACTTCTAATGAATTCAACAACTACCTCAAGGAGTGCAACATCCGAAGGCAACTAACTTGTGCAAAAACTCCACAGCAAAATGGAGTAGCGGAGAGGAAGAACCGTCATCTAGCAGAGACGTGTAGAAGTCTTCTACATGCAAAGAATGTTGATACAAGATTTTGGGCAGAATGCATGAAGACAGTAGTCTATATCACCAACAGGCTACCACAACTGAGGCTGGAATTTATTTCACTATTTCAAAAATTGTATAATGTAAAACCAACAGTGAATTATTTTCGAGTGTTTGGTTGTGTATGTTATGTGTTTATTACAGATGAAGATCGCACCAAGTTCGACAAGAAAGTTGTCCGCTGCATATTCGTTGGATATGATGAACAAAAGAAAGGCTGGAGATGCTGCGATCCAAATACAAACAAGATTTATATCTCACGAAATGTTGTATTCGATGAGGCATCTTCATGGTGGGCAAACAAGGTGGCATTACCAGATACACATGAGCTGCAAGGAAATCTACAAAGCAAGTTGCAGCTACATTCCTCTCAAGACAACAATGACATAGAAGAACCAAGATCCCTGTTGGATCAAGTTGAGGTACGGTCCAAATCAAGAAGCCCTTGGAGAACAGGTGTACATGAAACACCAGATGAAGTACAGACTAGTCAACCGGAAGAGCAGGAACCTTCACAACCTCAAGTGCGAAGGTCAACCAGAGAAAGACGGCCAAATCCAAAGTATGTAGATGCTGCTTATGATGAAGTCAAAGAGCCAAGTACATTTGAAGAAGCATCAAATAGTCCAGAGTGGAGAAAGGCCATGGAAGAAGAGATTTTGGCATTAAAACAAAATCAAACTTGGAATTTAGTGCCAAAACCTGAAGGTGTTAGACCCATATCCTGCAAATGGGTTTACAAGTTGAAGATTCGTCCAAATGGTACAATTGAGCGGTACAAGGCTCGATTAGTTGTTCGTGGATTCTCTCAAGAGTATGGCATAGACTATGACGAGACGTTTAGTCCAGTTGCAAAGATTACTACAGTTCGTGTCTTACTAGCCTTAGCAGCAAGTAAGTCTTGGAAATTATGGCAAATGGATGTGAAGAATGCGTTTTTACATAGGGAACTTGATCGTGATATCTATATTGATCAACCCAAAGGATTTGTGAATCATGAAAAGCCTAAGTATGTGTGCAAGTTGAAAAAGGCATTGTATGGCTTGAAACAGGCACCCCGAGCATGGTACGGGAAAATTGCTGAGTTTCTAATCCAAAGTGGTTATCATGTTGCCCCAGCAGATTCAAGCTTGTTCGTGAAAACTCAAGGAGGCAAGCTAGCAGTAGTCCTTGTATATGTGGATGATCTAATCATCACTGGCGATGACGAAGACGAGATTCAACAAACAAGGGCAAACTTGTCAGTCCAATTTCAAATGAAGGAACTTGGTGAACTGAAACACTTCTTAGGATTGGAAGTCGAAAGAACAGATGATGGTATATTTCTTGGTCAGCAGAAATATGCAAAGGATTTAATCGAGAAGTTTGGGCTAACTGACTGCAAGCCAATATCTACCCCAATGGAGCCAAACTTGAAGCTGTGTGCCTACGATGGGAAAGACTTGGAGGACACAAGAATGTACCGACAGATAGTAGGTAGTCTTATCTATCTAACTCTTTCCGGACTGATATAGCATTCGCCGTAGGTGTTACTAGCGAGTTCATGCAGAAACCTAAGAAGCCACATCTCAAGCGATAAAAGGATCATGAGATATGTTAAAGGCACAATTAATTGGGGACTTTTCTACAAGAAGGAGTACAAAGCAAGGTTAGCGGCTATTGTGATGCGACTATCTGGAGACTATGATACCAGGAGATCGACTACGGGATATATATTCAATCTTGGTTCGGAGCTATATCATGGTGCGAAGAGACAACCTACCATTTCTCTTTCAACTACCGGCGGAATATAGAGCAGGGCGATGGCAAAGACAAGAGTGTGCTTGGTTGACTCAACTCATGAAGGATTTGAACCAACCAATAGAAGATGGAGTTGCATTACACCGTGACAATCACGCCAGATTCGTTTGGTGAGAATCCAGATTTCATGCTCGGACCAAACATGTCGAAGTACATTATCATTTCTTACGAGAGAAGGTACTCCAAGGAGATATTGACATCAAACCACCAATACTGAGAAGATCAAGTTGCAGACATATTTACGGAGAGCTTATCCGCAACAAAGATTTATGAGTTTCGAAAATTACTCGGAATGCAAAGTCGGGTTTGAGGGGGAGTGTTAGAATTCAAACCCTTCTAGAATGGAGGCTAAGTAATTAAACATGTGAAGCCATCTACCTTTGAACAATTAGTTGGCAAGTTTGACAAGAAAAGGATGGGAAACTTCACAACACCTCATCATGGTTGATCCTTTCACACCATGGTTTCACACTATGTTTACTACCTATAAATAAGACTTGTTTGTAGCATTTGTAACCATCCCATCTCCAAGAGTGAGTTCAAAGAGTGAATAACAATCCAAGTTGAGATTGAGTGAGTTTGAGAGTTTTTCTATTTTGTGAGTTTGTATCTATTCTTGAGTGATAATAGAACAAATATTTTTCTCTCAAATCATTAGAAATTCACTATAATGATCCGTTAATTTCCAACAGAACGAGCACTAATCGAGCCGAACATGACTCGAGCTTGAGTAGTTTGATTTTTTTATATGCATTCTACAATTTCTATTCAATCTTAAATTAAATATCGAATAGTTTGATTCGATTTCTAGTCCTTGGTCTTTCCGACATAGCTAATCTTATACCTACAAATAAATATCTAAATGAAGTGAGATTAAACGAACATACTACCAAGATTCGGATGATTCTAGATAAACAGCATTCTTCCCCAAGTTTCTAATACCGCTTTTTTCCCCGATAACATCATTCTTATTAGTCGCAAGACCAAACCATTTTCACCATGCACAATGTTTCCCGTATTAATTTCATGTTTGCATGGACGAATTTCAAGTTAAATTTTATACTTGCAATGCAAGAAGCAAATTTGAGATCTTTATAAAGAATCTTCTACATTTTATATACTTCTTCCGTCCAAGTCGAAGTGCAACATTTAGGGTGAAATTGATGTATTTTAAGAGAATGATCGAATATGAAAGATGTGTAAATTTTGTAAGTATTAATGGTGAGTGTAGTGTAGATTAATAGGTGAAGGGGTTTGATGGTGAGTGTGGTGGAGATTAAAAAGTAAAAAGTGATGTGATTTGAAGTATTTAATGAAATGTTGTATTTTTAAAGGGACATTTTTCTGGACCAAATGTTGCACTTCGGACGGAACGGGACGAAGGGAGTATATAGTACTAGATATAGTCCGTGTCATAATTAAATTAAAAGAATCAAATTAATAGCGTGCAGGGGCCGTACCAAAAAAAAATAACTGCCACCAAAGGTCTGCCGGCCACATCCCCCAAAAGATGATGAAGACTTCAGAAAGAAGGCCGGCAAGCAGGCTTGCGTTGGAGGTCTACCGGCGGCCTCTATAGAAAATAGAACGACATGCCGACCACAACAAAAAAAAATACCTAGCACCACCGCAAAATGGGCAAGCAGCCCACACACCAAAAAAAAAAAGGTGGCCAGCCTGCTGCCGACGACCTACCGAAGAACCCCATTAGGAACGGCTTTTTTTAAGATCAATTCTAAGGGAATTTTTGGAAATTTATTATTGTGATATTGTTAAATTTAACGCATAATAAAAGAGAGGTAAAATGATGGACTACGACCGACCAAAAAACATAGCCTTCTTGCGATGAGACAAATTAAAAAGAAAAACAGAAAAAAAAAAAAAAAAAAAAAAAAGGAGAAAAATACCCCTAAAAAGGTAAAATAAATAAGAAATTTGGAAGAATTAAAAAAGTTAGAAAAACTAAACACTGAAAAAAAAAACTAAATTTAAAACCAGTCTAATTTGAAAGTAAGACTTTTTAGGGCAATATTACGTTTCAAAAGTAAACTCTTCAAATAGCACGGAAGGAATATAAGATATTAAGCTGTAAGCATAAGAGAAAACAACGATTTAATGGCACTAGAAGCAGAAAAAAATAATATAGACAACATTTGAATAGTATGATGACCCAGTTGGCCCAGATTTCATTACAACAACATATAAATCTCTGGGGATCTGCAATTTATTTATGTAAATAATTGACTTCTAATTGTGTCTACTTTTGGGTCTATATTATGGTGGCATTCATCGGAAAGAGCCAACGTCAGCATTTCTGTGCAGAATTGATCGTCTGATTTTATCCACAAAGCCTGTCAATAGAATAATAATAATCGTGAATATCAAGGTCCCAAGGGCGGGCTGGCTGGCTATCTATGTATAAACATGATATATGAATGCATGTACACCATCCCACTTAAAAGAATTTATTTTGGTAGTTTGGTTAAGATATGCTAACTACGTCCGCCCAAAGGTTTATATTTCTCTCAAAATTGTTCATTAAATATATATATATATATATATATATTCACAATCAAATCAATCACCTTTTATTTTTTAATATTCACCACACTCATCATCAATATTTTTTCATTTTTAATCTCCACCAACATTTACCATCATTTCTTATGAGTCAATACCTAAACTACACCAAATATGCATCATCGGTCAACTTTTAAACTACACCAAATATGCATCATCTAACTTTTTAAGTTTAGTCATTTTAACGAAGATACAACTCATTTTAAACCATCTATTTTCATTTTTTTTTTCAATCAATTGACATAATTTATATAACAAAAAATATTAATTTTAAAAAATATTATATAAAATTTTAATTAGATATTAATGTTTTTTTTTTTGAAAATACTCTTCTATTAAAATAAAAATAATGTTTCCAAAGTAGATTCTTCAAGTCCGGATGTAATAAAAGAAATGCAATTTCCAAGTGCTTGTAGTAGTATATACGAAATTCTGGTATCAGAAGCCGAAAGGCGTGGAAAATGAAAAATTGGAAAAGAGAGAAAAGAAAAGAACATGTACCTTGTGGTAGTATGTAATTGCAGCTGTATAATTACCCTGGATAAAGAAATATACATTGAGACCCTCGGTTCATAGAAAATTAATCTAAAGCCCAGGAAAATTAAGAAATACTACTATTAATCACCTGCAGATGATACGTGTACGCGAGACCTGCGTAAGTACTCAAGCTTCTAGTTGATAATGCAAGTGCTTTCTCATAATAAATAATTGCCTCATTGTACCTCCTGATATGATAACAGTTACTACTACATTTCAATGATTATCAATCACAACACAACAGATCACAGGATGAACTTTAAATAATGAGGCACTCAAAGTAGCAGAAGAGTGTCTACATCAATGTTTTAACAATAAGCGCCGGATTGCACGCTATATCACACGCGATCTCAACAACACGCAAATAATCACAATGAGAAAAGCGGTCAGGAACAAAAGCGTCTGTCTTTGCTGATGTGGCACGCGATACCCGCACGCTTTCTGTACGATTTGAAGAAAGAGTGCGCTTTGTAGGCAGACCAAAATTTGCCCTAAAACAAGTTAATAATCAGGGAAAGCTTTCAGAAGGCAGGTATACTTCAACAACAACTGAGCCTTAATTCCAAATATTTTGGGGTTACCCTAGTTCTTCTCCATCCTCTGTTCTTCTTGGTCGCGGTTTTCCATTTTCTAATGTATTTTATTTATGTAAAAGCCTTTTTATGCCTTTTTCTTAAACATTTAATATTATCTTATTATAAAAAAGTATATATATATTATATATATATAATACACATATTTAATATACTACTTAGTAAATATGTGTAATTTACTAATACTGTTTAATATAATACTTTTTTTTCGCTTTTGGAGTACCAAATAGCTTACGTTATACACTATGCTATTTGTGCTACCAGGACCAAAATACTATTGCCAACAGTATCACTTTTTAAAACACTGGGCTACGTAGACGTAAGCATCCTGGAAAAATATCAGAACAAGAAAGGAAATGAAAGGTCCATAGTAGTCAGTTATGCGGCCTCCGATAAAAGAACGAACTTAATGAGTGAATATTAAAAAAGGCCTTAAAGCTAAAACAATCTTTTTAATTCCTGCAACCAACATCAATTAGCACGTAGCTTAATTCTGTAGTTCCGAACAATAAAGAATGTGTAAGGGTAGCATACATTTTAAGAGTTCAATAAAGGTCGGTAGCCTTCCTATCCTAAATTATCATCAAGTTCCTTCAAGTGTGCGAACAACAATTAATAGTACAACATGACATTTGAGTAGCTTCATCATATGGGCATGGACAAATTTTTCATTCAAGTCATATAATATGAACAGAAATCAAATGTTTACAACAAAAGTAGGAAACTAGAAACATTCTCTTCAACCTGTAATAATTTCTGACTTACTTTAATTTTCTCAATGCATGAGCAAGGTTGATTACAGTTGGTTCCCACATCTCACTTAAAGAGGAGGGTACATGAGCCAACGTCTTCTCAAACCACCAAACAGCCTTCTTATACCTGAGTTTTTGGGAAATGAAAATCATGCTACTTCATAATTTTTAAACTACGTGGGAGAAGCTTAATTTTCTATCTATGTGAAACTATTGAGTAGATATCTTACCAAAGAGAATTTATCGGAAATCTATAAATCTGGGCCAAATGGTTTTGTTAGCAGATATCAACAAATGGTTTTCTTAGCAAATTTTCAACAAAAGAAATGCACACAGAAGCGTAAGACTATGACATCAAGATCCGAAATGTCATACAGCTTTTTATTAGAAATTTCAAAATCATTTTCCAAGCACAATTCTTTTCGACCTTACATCAGTAGCACCAGAACTTTACAGTTCAAACTAATAAAGATTGTTTCTTTCTCTAAAAAGTATCGATAAATGAAGTTTCTGTTAGGTGGGGAGGAGCAGGCACCCTTCAAAAAAAAACGTGTGCTTCCCTTCAGACAATGTTTCAGAAATCTGATAGCGCTGAAAGATGTTTTACTTGGTCAATGTAAAAGAATATTTACAGATCACTAATATTTTTATTCATTTTCAGACTCCCAATTGGGCTAGTTTGAATGATCAATTTAGTACAAAATATTATGAGTGCCTCAAAATATGTAAGCAGGACGGAAAGACAACAGATAAAACATTAAAAGCTTTTGAGGGACAGCTTGCTCTTATCACTGAACTCCAACTAAGGCACCGTCTTTAATCCAATATTTAAAAACCTACAGAGGAAAATAACTTCTATAAATTCATGAACTTCCATAAGCTCGGATATCCTATTCTTTAGGCCGAGAGAATACAAACACGTCCTTTTACACCTCCAAGAACCGACGGTACCTTTAAGAAATTATTATAGAATTTGAGGCCTATAAGTAGCGACTAGCTACTTAAACTAATAATTATTCCGTGACTTCTCCCATATATCAAAGATCTAACTACAGTAAAACCTCTATAAATTAATAATGTTGGGACTAGGATATTTTATTAATTTAGCGAGATATTATTATATCGATAAATTAATAAATTATTAATTTAAAGAGTTGGCTTATATTCGTGAGCAACTCTCAAATTAATGCATTGAAGAAATTATCGCGGATACCGTTCAAAATTCGGTTGATAATGAAGTTGATGATGATTCAGTACCTTTGGAACCGGTCACTCGGAAAGAAGCATTACAAGCGGCAACAACTCTTCACAACTTTTTGTTGCAATACGAGAATACAGTGCCTCAACTCTTAAGTGCAATTGGGAGATTTAAAGATAAACTTTAAATAAAGAAAAAAAGGTGGACGGGGTATATATAGATTTGAAGTTCACAAAAAAACAAGTGACTATAGATTCATTTTTTACTAGACAATTCTAGAATTTTAGAATATTTTAGTAATTATTAATTTATAGTTTCGCTGGGACCAATATATTTATATTGGGATTTCAAAAAAATTATTATTTTATTATTTTATCGATTGGGGTCCAATTTTGTACTGGTCCCAAGTTGGAACAGGACAAATTATTAATTTTATCGAGGTTATTAATTTATCGAGTATTAAATTATAGAGGTTCTACTGTAAGAGAAACAAAATACTCCCTCCGTCCGCCACCCATGTGCAACAATTTCCTTTTCCATCCGTCCGCAACCTATGTGCATTGTTTATTTTTGGCAATTGTTTTTACCACAAGTGGGCCCCTTACTCCACTCTTAACCAACTAAGTCAACTGAAATATTAAAACCCGTGCCGGTCAAAACAATGCACATGGTTGGTGGACGGAGGGAGTAGTAAATACTGGTGAACAAAAGATAAAAGTATACTATAAAAAATGTCTTACATATCAAAAAAGGTCACACTGAGCATGATTTACTAGTAATTCTTAATGATAAAATATCTTACTCCTTCATATGATAAGCCACAACTCCAAGCTCATTATATACAAGTGGATCTGAAGGACATACAGCTTGGGCCTGCATAAAAAACTGAATGCAACTTCCATTAAGAAAGATGAACTTAACACTGATTTCTAAGCAAGGCAAGAAAATACAAACTTCATATCTTTACAGCTAATTGGCAGTTAAAGCCCAAAGCAGTGAACATGAAACTTATTTCGTTAACAGTTATAATCACCTGCTCAGCAAGTTTGAAGCTATGGGTTCGCATATATTCCATTCCAATGTATAGAGTTGGCAAATGGCACCTGGAATAAAAGGAGATTAATTTTCCAATCTGTAAAATATATAATGAGTAGTAAATAAGTTCTAAAAGGACTTCTACAACATGTAGAGTTAAGACTTCATAAACATCATCTAGAAACTCATTATTTCTAATCAACATCATTACCCAAAATAGAAAATAAAATTTATCCCGCTGAAGACCAAAAGAAGAGAACCATAATATGCGGAAGAAAAGGAGTTTTAAGCATCCTACAGGAGGTCTAGCACAGCCGTCCCCATGATTGATAGGTTAAATTAAGTAACTGTCATCAGCCCAATACAGATCAAGCTCCTAAATGACACGAGAACTGGAGGTAAAAGGTAATTCTTTTATTCTTTATCATTAATTTGACCTGTGTAACTTCTGAAAACATTTTAGGTGATGTAGTTAGAAACTACAGTGGGTTCTGAGAATCAGGTGCACAAAACAATGCAGCCAATGTAGAAAGTTAAAACAACAATTTGTCATTTAGTATATATAATAAAAAATACTAGATCTTCGGATTTTCTTATAGGCAATCACAGTTATTTATTTCCCTTAGGCAGCTTAATATGTCTAACATTGAAGCATTATCCAGACACCTGACCATTTATAAATTATAACAGTACAACACCACCAAAAGAAACAAAAAACACGAATTAGAGTTATAATAATTGATATTCACGCAAACTTTTGAGAAGTCCGGAAATTAATGAATGAGGTACAAAAACAAAAACAAAAACAAACATTTTCGTTCTTTATTCTGATCCACATATCTCCACACCCCGCCTAAATGACCCCAAACAGAAAAAGAACTGTTACAAGTTAAACAAATACATCAAAATTTAGCATAAGGAAATATGCATAAAAAAATTGTGCACATCACTTTTAGGTATAACTTGATGACAATTTGATAATTAAACAGATGCAGACACACTACAGCCATATGGGAATGGGATGATAGACAACATAGAACATTTACCCAGGAAATAACCGAGCAGCAGTACGGTAAGCTGACATTGCTTGATCTCCTTCTTCCTGAGCCGCATATGCATTTCCATAGCCAATCCAACCTGGAGCAAATGTTCCATCTAAACTTGTTGCCTTACTGGAGAAAGATGAGAATGGATTTAATCCACAGTGGAATGTGCATCACTTCCTTGAGGACATCACAATTTACAGAAGTAGTTTGTTAATGTAAGTGACTTCCCATTTCTCCCCAATGGTGATCCCAATCGGATGTCATTCAGTAGATAAAATAACATTTTTATCGAAGGCATAAAAACATCATTGAACAAGAATAAGGCCCAAATATTTGCCTTTGCTTTACGGCCTAGATGGGTGGAAAGTGGAAACATAGGGCTCCAATCTACAGTAAGCAAACCAAATTCAGATCAAGAGGTGCTATTAAGAAATTTAGTGTGATTATGGAACAAACTAAGTAGAGTATAACAGAGTCAAAAACCTGATTAAAAAAGAGGATGATGCTCATCCGCAAAAAGATAATGCAACAAATAAGTTATTATCAATTGCCTGAAGTAATATAAAGAAATATCACATTCACACTGAATAAAAATTCATAATTTATCATGTTCTTCAGCTAAATAATTAAGAAAATAGAAATAACAATTCTTCTGCGACAAACATCCAGTTCGCTTAAAAGCTCAAACCAACAAAAAGAAACATAAGAGTAGCGTATTTCTGTTCATGCTACAATATGTTGCAGATAGTAACATAGACTGTCAAAAGAATAAAGTATCATATAATTGGACATTCCAACAGGTCGGCTACAGAACAATACTAAAGCCTATGCGATCATTACTTGACCACCAAAAAGGGATTGACCGAGAGACTGAATTTCCGTGAAACAAAGATTAATATTCATATGGAAATAATTATGCTCGTATAGGAAACAATCTATGCAAAAGATAAAACATCATAGTCCTTAATAAAACAATTTTTAGGAATTGATACCTGAAATATCGCCGTGATTGATCGTACTTTTTTATGCAGTAGTAGTAGCAACCCACGGCAAACCATGATAGAGCTCTGAATAAACATGTCACAGTAAGCCACTGGGACATAAATCCAAACATTCGAAAATAAATAAGATACAGGAGCACAATTTAACTATATCAAGATTCCAAGAATGCATAATATGGAAACTTGTTAAGAACAAGTAGTATTAAGATTCTGATGATACCAAAATGTATGTTAGGATTTTAGATACTCCATAATATGTAATTTAATGTTTTATAAGAATAGGTTTATTCAAAATCGCAAGGACAAGAAGACTTGTCTTGGCAGTAGACTAGAAAAGGAGGAAGAAGTCGTTGACAAAAATACCAAGCAAGAAAAGCATCAACATACTCAAAAGAGCAAATAGCTAAATATCCTTATCAGCGCAAATTCCAAAATCACTTTAAATAAAACTCAGATTAACAGGAATGCAGGTTGAGTCATACTTTTAATTTGTGAATCAAGATTGTGGTCAAAACAATCCGATGTTTTTAGAATTACGGTCAAGTGGTTCGATTAGTTCATGATAAAGTTAGGTGATCCAGTGAGAAGCTCCGGCTACGGTGTTAGTAGACCGGTGATAGGATAATAATTAGTAACGAAAAATGATTGACCATGTGAAAGGATTGTCATAGCTGTAAAATCACTTATAGTGTAAAAATTGGCATAGTGAAGTTGCTCATATCCTAAAGGGAAACAGTGGATTAGTGGAAGATTACATAAACTCCCAACACCATTCTAAAAACCTTCTCTACTCTTCTAATTACTTCATTCCTACATTCATACTTTGCCACGTTCAAGAACAAGTAGGATATCGAGTAAAAAACAGAAGACTTGTTCAAAAGTAATCTCTGCGTGAAAACCAGAAGACTACCTAACAAGTCCTCTACTCTGAACCACAAGAGTATCTCAACTTGGAACTACAAAGTCATTCAAAACGCAAGTTGCGATGTAGTTTGATAAAAGGCAAGAAGAAGTCTTCCACTGACCAACAAACTTTGAATACAAACACTTCAAAACGATATTTTATAAAATCTAGTAGACTATTCACCCCCTCTAGTCTACTACTTGCCTCGGGAGCAACATAATTTGTTTAAAAAATAATTAGTAACTGAAATTGTATGCTTTGAATGGGATAAGCATATGAAAAGTAACATATGAGTTGCCAATACTTATGTGTTCTATTCTTGCTTTAACCATATGATTTGGGAACCAAACTCGCAAGTGTTTACCGCATTTGCACCACCATTTTCTTCTCCCATTTGCTCATTACACACTCGTAACATTCAGTTCTTCAGGTACACCAACACTTGGCATGTGTTGGGATATCAAAGAGATGCAAGTATGTCCAACTTTAACACCATACAAATGAACAGGAGCAAGTTGAAAACTATTGAGTGCATAAATTTCTTGAAATTAACTCTAAGTCTCCATTTCGAGAAACATAATTTTCATCAAACACCATTTCGAGACTGTTTTGCACCTAAAGGCATATTCTCGCTCATGTTGATATTTGTAACTCAAAGAAGTACAAAGCAACTTCAAAATTACATAAGCACCAATATGTGGGGTTTTTGTTTCCCTTATTTTTCTGGAGTAATATATCATGGATCGTTGGCCTAGCATGTGCCACAACCAACGCGCACATCAAAGCATTGCCATAAAGCAATCCATATGCCCAAGATCTCCCAAAACTTGGTCATAAGCCTAATAGGCCTACAACCCAGATAAAATAACTTTACCCGACAATTAAATCATGGTCCTGCCCTGGCGTGTGTTCATGAAACATGTCTACTACTGAAGCTATTGTTGGCATAAATACCATGTCACTAATTGGAAGATATTTGAATTGTGGTCAACAATCAAGTATCATTTGTCGACGGATCTTCACGCTTAGAGCGCTGGTCTTAAGAACTCATGATCATACGTTGGCCTAGTTCTATGTTTTTATGCCTCCTCAGGACTCGAACCCCGTATCTTTAGGTTAAGTAACACCTACTTAACCTAGAGGTACGGGGTTTGAGTCTTGGGAGGCACAAAACCTAGGACTAGGCTAGTGTAAGATAAAGAGTTGTTTGGACCAACGCTCTAAGCATGAGACCCGTGAACAAAAAAGGCACCCTTGTTGATTGTCATGCATCCACCTAACATAGGAGGTACAAGGTTCGACTCTTGAAAAGGGCATAAAAATCTGGGACCAGGCCCATCATAAAACCATGAGTCGTTTAGATCAACACTCTACGCGCGAAGGCCAGTCGCATAATTTGTGTATTAGTGTACTTCTAAGAACGGGGGGAGGGGGGGGGGGGGGCAAAAATGATTTTTTTTCCCTATAACTTAGAAGAATGGTTGTAGATTGAATACATGAAAAAGCTTCACATGTTCTCACTTTTGTGGATAGTCCTTCACTAAATTGCATGCCATTAGATAGAGTTCATTCGAATTCCCGAGCTCCATGGCCGCAGCTAAATGCACCAAAGTACACTTTAGGTGGAAAGGGTCGTTCTCGAGCAATCTGGATCAAACATGTGCTTATATAAGCAAGTTCCATTGTAACGAAATGAATATAACACCCAATTTAAATTAAAAGAATTTTAAACCCACATCGAAGTTAGTTCAAAACATTTCTGGTATTCACCGCATTGATGATAGTACTCTGCTTTGCAGGCTAAGAGATCAGTGTTGTTCTTCATTGTACACGATGATTTTTCAGATGTCTTTGTATTAGAAACTTCCAGCTCCAGTTCTTCAAACTTGGTCTCAACAACATTTTCTTTATCATACTGAAAAAAGAAAACACAAGTTTAACATTACTGACATGAGCATATAAAACATCAATGAAATAAAAATACTCATTTCATGAGCCTGGAACCGTGCAAGCATTCAGAATTCTACTTACTTTCTTTACCAAGCACGAATAAAATGAAGAAAGCCATCCATCTTCCGGACCAAATTGCAATGTTGCTAGTAGAGTGGTCTCTAGAATATATAGATAAGTTTAATCAGATTTCTAGTATCCAATGACTATATGTTGCTGGAAAATCAGAATCATTTCATGTAGTGATATTGATTGAGAATATAAGAGATGTTCACTTAGTTTTTAGTTGAAAAGGAGAAAATAGCAAGTAAAACACAGTACAAATTACGTCACGTGTTATGCATGTCTAAATCATATTTTGGTGTAGTCTAAAAATTCAAACTTGAATTTGTACTAGAAGGATGATAACGCACCTTCTTCGCAAGTGAGCATATGACCTTCTATAAGACATTCCAAGGCCTGAAACAAGAAGAAAATGAGCATGATCTGAGATAGTGATAGATTAAGTAGAAAACAGGTAATGGTTGGAATAATAAATTTAACATCCGTTATTGAAATAATTATGGGTCCAACTTTTCTCTGGCATACTATAACTACTAACCAGATTAGCTTCAAAAGATAAGAACTATGCTGCAACACATTAACTATTGTACCTCATAACACAAAGGATCAGCTCTGATTGCAGCTTTGTACCTTCATGTGTCACGGAAAAAGGTTGAACATAAGAGCTGTTTCTATATTACTCATTAAGCCAAATCTAATCTACCCTGGATTCTTGCAACAATGAAAGAATACTGCATTTTGAACACTGACAATAACAGATGGAGCTAACTAAACGAGGCAAGAGAAGAGCAATAGATGGGGGAAAGAGCCACACAGAAACAGAGGAGAAGAGAGAACCAAGTAGTTATACAAAAAGGAATAGGAAAAGCTAGAGCACAAACTCTAAATTTACCATTTCTAAGTAGATCTAATATGGTGTATGAGAAAACATATACAGCTTCTATATCCCAATAACATGATAACCTAATAATGGCAAGAATCATGATTAATTACGCGGTACAGGCATGTTTTATCCAACTTCTCATTTCATCAATCACAAGAAATAGCAATAAGACGAACACATGATCTTCTGCTATTTATTCACCCATCAGTGACGAAAGGTTTCTATACATAGCAAAGCCACCACCTAGTAGGCAAAGGTTATTGCATTAGTTCTAATTCTATTCCTTGCTGCCAGGATTAACATATTTGTTACCCCACTCAGTTCCAAGAATCCAAAATACCTTGTTTTCAAATTCCAGAATACTTATGCAACAACATTTCGTGATTTCCAATTGTTACTGCTTTTAGTATAGTGATAAATTCAGAATTTCATCCTTGATTTATACATGAAAACCATACAACAACATCTAAGCCTTAGTCCCAAAATGATTTGGGGTCGGCTAACATGAATCAAACTTTGAAACCGTCAATAATCGTTACATAAATAACATAAAAGGAAAAAAGAGGGAAAAAGTAGAGAAAAAAGCAAATAAAAAAAGAGAATGAATGAAAAAAAAAAAAAAAAAAATAGAAAAAAAGTAAAAAAGATAAAAAGAAATAAAATAAAAAAGGAATTTAAAAAAAAAAAAAAAAAAAAAAAAAAAAAGAATCAGACTCCATCCACCATCCGTATTCTTTCCCGCCACATTTGCCTCTCCAACGCCATACTTTCTCCAATTCCAAGAAACCGCATATCATTTTCAATCATCTTTATCCAAGTTTTCTTGGGTCTTCCTCTACCTTTCACAACATTACTTGCTCCCCAACTTTCTAGCCTCCTCACTGGGGCATCAATAGGTCTTCTGCTCACATGACCAAATCATCGTAATCGATTCTCCATCATCTTGTCTTCTATAGACGCAACTCTTACCTTCTTACCTTCTCTCTGATCACCTCATTTCTGAGCCGATCCTTTTTTGTATGACCACACATCCATCGTAGCATACGCATCTCTGCCACATTCATCTTTTGAACGTGACACTGTTTTACAGCCCAACACTCGGTGCCATATAACAGCGCAGGCCTAATTACCGTGCGGTAAAATTTACCCTTTAATCTATGAGGCATGCCGGGATCACATAAAACCCCTGTGGCACTCTTCCACTTCAACCACCCTGCCTTTATTCTGTGAGCCACATCGCCATCTAGCTCTCCATCCTTTTGGATAATAGATCCAAGATACCGAAAGAAAGTGGATCCATGAACAACTTTCCCATCAAATGTTATACATGAAAACCATGATTGATATTTTTTTTATCCTTCCTTGTCTTCAAACTGTTCCATAGCATTTTTTCCTGAACTGATCTCAGAGTGTTCATGTTTAATTTTTCCAGTCATTTCTTTCTATTGAGTTTAAAATTGTTGGGTTTACACAAAAATCACTGTAGGTGATGCCATAAACAAGAAGCACAATCTACGCTAAAAACTAGAAAAGGTGGACCGGCAAAATTAATATAATCAGACAATATATCACGCACCATAACCGAGCTTGTGCACGATTTTCCAACGCCTCGTATGCCTTGCCTCTTAAAAAACATATTGCTGAGATAATCTGCAAGAGAGAGATATAACCATCATTTCTTCACTCTGAGCACTATCCGCAAAGTTATCATCCTTTTCTCCCTGTGTTAACAGGGCGAGCAATAAATGCTACATTAATCATTTGTTGGATCAAAAACAAACTTGCATTGATTTCCCGATCTTCACCATCTTTATCCAGGTACATGCTATTGTAATCGTTTGTGTCCGTAATGTTGCCATGTTCATCAACTTTAGCATCACCAAGCATTAACAGACATTGATCCCACTCCTTCAGTTCTTCCTGGTCATACAATACAACTTTTATTTAATAAGGAGCGTTACTAGAAAGCTAATTATTTCTTATACCAACCAAGCAATCATTTTAGTATTAGAAAGCAGCACTTGTTCAGAAAAAATGGAGGAAATAGATAGACGTATCCAATTAACTAAAACTCTAGGGGTAAAAAGTAATGTTATAACATGAATATGTACAAAATGTAACTAATTACAAGAAATTTGTCATACAAACACTTAAACGACTCATGCTAGACTCTTAATAAAGCTCAACTGCTGAAGCACTTCTGGGGGCCAATCATGGAAATATTTAACTGGAGCATATGAAATTTCGTTGGGGGGGGGGGGGGTTACCAGCCAAATGAGAGATTCACTCGTAGAGGAATTATTCGCAGAGTTGCAAAAATTGTTAGGAGCTAATCGGGCGGCAGTCCAGCACCCTATGCCTAGGGCCCGTCTAGACTGCACCTAGAAACATTACATGTTTTTCTTCATTTTTCTGGCCACTTTTTTCCCGGTCTTTGGCCGAAATGATTTTTCCCCAATTTGGAAATTGCATTGGCAGGGGCGCTTAGCTCCTGGGCCGATGCTTAAAACACAGATTATAGGCAAAAAAAAAAAAAAAAAAGAATTAAGATGGTGAAAACTCTCATACATCAATAACACTCTTAAAACATTCTATAAGACATTCAGTGGATGATAAATCCGCAATTTATTTTCAAATTAATAAAACAATTTCATCATCGATAGTCAATCAAACATTGACAAACAACTCGCCTCCCGGCCCCACTCTCCCATGTCCCATAGGAATTCAAAGAGAAATGGAAAGTATCTGCTAATTTCAAATATTCCATATCGTAAAAACCAAAAGCAACCAATTTAATCCCTAAACTGTATTCCAATATCATACAAAAATACCGCTCGATGATGGGGAATAGAAGGAAAAAAAACTATTACCAGGCATTTGGCAGCAAGGTAGCGAAAGCGAAGGTCACGGAGGACAATCTGGGAGGCATTGAGGAGATGAAAGGCGCGGCGGTAGTGCCGGCCGAGGTAGAGCGCCTGTGCCTGCATGTATATGTCGGCGGGGTCCGACGTCACTGCCGCCACCTTATCGGCGAAGAAGATCGCCGATGAATACAAATGCTTGCTCACGCAGTCCCGAACCACGCCTCTGAGCTTCTCAATATGCTCCTCCCTCATTTTCTCTGCTAACTGTGTGAATTGGTTTTAATTTCTTAGATAGAAAGTAGAAACTGGGGTTTTGAATTGGGGATTAGGGGTTTTAGATTTTAGAACTGCTCGAGGAAAAGAGCGGGAGGAAGTTTGGCTTATTTGCTGAACTTAAGAAGCTCTTTAAATTTATTTGTTGGAATTTTTTTGGGAAGAATTATAAAGTTTCTAATAAAATTAAGTCATTCTTGTTCCGGGAAATTCTTCCCATATTGGTGTCTTACCTAATACTGGTTGTAGGGGATAGAGTTATGGAAGGTTCTAGACTCTTCCATAAGTAGTAGGATCCTGTTAGATGTCTTACATGTATGGAAGGATTCTCTTTGTAATGCCTATATAAAGACTCATCTACTCATTGTTATCAATACAATTGATTTGCTGTCTTTTACTTTCTCCTCAAACACGTTATCAGCACGTAGCTCGAACAAAAAAAAAGAGAAAAAAAATCGGCGGCATGTACCGGCACCCACATTGCCACCATGCCAACATTACCGCCGCCATGCCGTGCCACCACCGCCGGCCGCCGCTGCTTGCCACCACCGCCGCTGCGCCAACCACGCGCTTTGCCACGCCATGCCGCGGTGCCCGGCCAGCTAACCAGCTGCGCCACCGCCTCGGCCAGTAGCGCCACCCAGTCTGCCAGCGACCATCGCCGCTCAATGAAAGCCGCCCGATCCATCAATGGAAGCCGTCGCCGATCGATCCAGCCGAACATCACCGCCGAGGCCATCGACCGCCGTCGTGCCGATCGCCCGCCATGGCCATCACGGCCAGCTCCGGCTCCGACCTCAGGCCGGTTCGAATCTCGGACCAAAACCGAACATCAACTTATCTTGAGCGCCAAAATTGCACCTCCGGTTTCACATCGTCACATCGAGTACCAGCCGTAGATCGAAGCACACCACAAATTCAAGACGTGCCTAATTTTATAATCGAGGTAATTATCGACTTGTCCCTATTTCAATTCTCTCCTTTTGGGAATTTTTCTTTTGGGGACATGGGTCATCGGGTTCTTTATCTCCCACGCTACTTTGCGGTGGATGAGGCGCGAGAGAAGTCGGTATCTCTGCGTGTCGAATAAAGCGTGTGCCGGTTAAGGAGTCACGGAATTGTTGAAAGTCGATACTTGTGGTTGTTGCATACACCACGTATCAGTGCGATCGATATCGCCGTTTTGTCGACTTTACTAAACAACAATTAAGGGAAGTAAATCGAGTAATGGTTATGTTACACGCTTTTAAAAGCATCGATTGTGACCGTTTACATTGTCATTGAAAATCCAACAAGACTAACTTCCTCTTGTTTATATCTTGTAGATGGCACAAAGCTCGATGTTCATCCAGAGTTCGACATCCTTGACCATGCTGGTAAGGAGTACCATAGGTGGGTCTCAGACGTTCGCTTGGCGTTCGTCGGTAAGAGATTTACCACCACCATCTTTCCCTCTAACGAGCCTACCGCTCAAGAACCGAGCGAGGAAACCAAGGCTAATGCACTGATGTACTTGCGTAGACATATACATCCGTTGTTGAAAAAGTGTTATATGAATTTGCAAACCCCCAAAGAACTATGGGATACACTCGAACAACGATTTAATAATGTGTATGATCAGCGCTTCCCCGAATTGCAACTTCAGTGGGAGCAAATCCGATTTTTGGATTATGCGAATGTGGAGGCCTATAATCAAGCCATCCTCGATCTTCGTGCTGATCTTGGTTTTTGTGGTGTCAAGAAGTCTGATCAAGATTTGATCGAGAAGACTCTTAACACGTTTCCCGTGGGAGCAAGTGTGATTGCTCATCAGCTGCGCATTGCCTATGAGGAAGGGAGAATTAAAAACTTTAGTAACCTTATCTCCCACCTCGCGAAAAAAGAAAGGCACCATGAGATTATTCTCAATAGCAATGCGTGCCCAGCTGGTACGAAGCCGATTCCGGAAGTGAATTAGGCTACCCACTGGAAAGCACCACGACAAAATAGAAAAGGCAACGCTACTCAATTTTTGCAAGCACCACGGGTGGATGACTCGAGCAAGCGAGGGAAAAGACGAGGTCGTCGTTCCAATGTGTGGAAGAGGCAAGGTGGCTCGGCCACGGGACCTAGTGGAACCCAACCACGTGGACCGCCTCCTGTCGCCGGGAATGGAACCACTCCAAAGGAAGGCCGGAATTGCTATACTTGCGGATCGAAGAAGCATACTTACCGCAATTTCAAGGCGCCAAAGAACATCCAAGATTACTACAAGCACTATAAACAGTACTTGACTCAAGAGTCAAATTACATAGGGGAAGATAATGAGAATACGGAGGTGAACCATACTGAGATCCCTCCTCTCACCATTGCGGACAAAGACCAACATATGGATGTTGCCGACTTTGACTAGATCATTGTATTTTGACTAGTTTTACGCATTGGTTATGTTTTGTCTTGTTTCTAGTTTCCGAGAACTACTTTGGATTTTCATGAATGTAATAAAGTTGGCCATGATGAATAAAATTCTTTTAATTGCTGTGATTGTGCAAAAATGAATTTTATTTTTCCCTTCGAAAGCATGTTTGGTTTATCACAAAACAATTGCTCAGTAAATAAATTGCTTGGTTAAATTGATACATTGGTGGATTTCATCAAAACTTTTGATCAAGACTAGGCGCATCCTCCTTGGTATTTGTTTATGCTTTGAAAGTTCAAACGGAATCAGTGGTTTTTAAACAGCCTTAGTTGTACCGACATTCCTACTTTCTCTGCAAGTCTACCAAGTTGGAGTTACCGAAAGGATCATTAGCCGAGATATAAATCGAACACCAAGATGCGTTTTGAAGTATTTAAACGCTCCTATGGCCATATTGCCATAGTATTGTATCAACAATAATGCCTTTGAAAAAGGTTTCAACCTTGCTCCTTCACTCAACAATAGGGAAATACCAAATAGCAACTTAAAATGAGCACTGAGATCTGAGTTTAATGATCCAGAAAGTGCACAACCTATGGACAGAAAGATACGGAAGTCTAGTTTCCAGAACAACTAACCGTTAGTCCATAGCCTTCTTAACGAAGAAGTTATTGCTGTTTTAGTGAACAAAGGTCAAGCTGCGCGGAAATTATTTCCAGCGATTGTGCTAACTTTGATTCTAACCAACTTGGTCAAATTTCCCCAAACTCGAAGTTAATGAGTTTTCACTATGTCTTTCATCACAAGACTAATCGAGTTTCATGTCTTATTGTAGATGTCTCGTGGCGAAATTGAGTGCCTTGCTGATAGTGGAACAACCCACACTACTATTCGGAATAGGCAATTATTTAAGGATATTGTGCCATATATATCCTCAGTGACAACAATGATCGGTTCCTCCCAAGTAATTCAAGGGAGAGAACCTGCTCATTTCTTGCTATCTAATGGTACGCATATTAATGTCACAAATGCTCTCTATGCCCCAAGAGCAAACCGAACCTTGCTAAGTTTTAGGGACATCAGTGCCAACGGTTATCACCTTGATACACATTGTGAGAATGGGACAGAATTTTTGTGTGTTACTCTGGCAGAATACAGAAGATGCCGCATTCTCGAGAAACTAATGAGTCTAAGTAGTGGTTTATACTAGACTACAATAAGGGTTATTGAATCCTATGCTGTGAGTCACGAACTGTGTGATCCCGAAGCATACCAACTATGGCATGACCGACTTGGTCACCCTGGACGCGACATGATGATTCGTATTTTGAAAAACTCACATGGTCATCCGTTTTTCAAATCCAGAAAACGATTGGAAGCACCACTCGATATCGGCATTGATGTGAGTAAGCTTGATACCGTATCACCGGGATTAAAGATCGCACGCCCTGATAAGGTTGATGGTGCATCTTTCGTAAATCCCGAGGCTTCCGTGGCAATTTCTAATGCCCACAAATCGTTCTGCAAAGCCTGTTCACTAGCAAAGTTGATACCCTCTCCGTCCTTTGCTAAAGACTCAACACAAAACATTCGCTTCTTACAAAGAATTCAAGGAGACATTTGTGAACCTATTCAGCCAGAGTGCGGACCATTCAGATACTTTATGGTTCTGGTTGATGCATCGACGCGATGGTCACATGTCGCTCTGCTATCCACAAGAAATGCTGCATTTGCTAAACTCCTAGCACAAATCATCAAGTTACGGGCTAACCACCCCGACTCCCCAATCTCGTCATTAAGATTGGACAATGCTGGTGAGTTTACGTCAAAGTCTTTTGACGACTATTGCATGTCGATTGGGATTGAAGTTGAACATCCCGTCCCCCATGTTCATTCGCATAATGGCCTTGCCGAGGCTATGATTAAACGGTTATAGCTTATCGCCCGAGCATTGGTATTGCGCACCAACTTGCCGATCTCTGCCTGGGGTTATGCAATTTTGCATGTGGCTATACTTATTCGCTTTCGACCCACTGCCAATCAACCGTTTAGTGCGTACCAGTTGGTAACTGGATATGAGCCTGATATTTCACACTTACGCATTTTTGGTTGTGCAGTATATGTGCCAATTACGCCTCCACAGCGTACTAAAATGGGTCCGCAAAGACGTTTAGGTATATATGTTGGCTATGAATCGCCTAAAATTGTCCGCTATTTGGAATTTTTGACAGGAGATCTGTTTACTGCAAGATTTGCAGATTGTCACTTTGATGAGACAAACTTCCCGTCGTTAGGGGGAGAGAGGAATCGAACGATTCCAGTTGAACGCCAGGAAATTGTCTGGTGTGCTCCCTCCTTGCCTCATCAAGATCCCCGCACAGCTCAATCCGAGCTAGAAGTGCAACGTATTCTCAGTCTTCAGAAAGTTGCGGATTCGATGCCCGACAGCTTTACTGATACTGCGAAAGTGACAAGATATACCATTCCTGCTGCGAATGTTCCTGCAAGGTTAGAAGTCCTAGTTATAGGGCAAGGTTCAGCCGCCCAAAGGAATGATGCCCTCGGCGTCAACCTTAGTGGTGGGACGGCTGCTTCGGTTGCTCTTATCCCTGCTCGAAAGAGGGGGAGGCCAGTGGGTAGAAAGGATATCGAACCTCGAAAGAGAAGAGGAATGGAGGCACAAAATCCTCTCATCATCGACACAGTGACTCCGTCATACGAGATTATCTCTGACTACGGATATGTCCTCAAATCAACAATGGAACAATCGACGGACGCGTCGGAAACTTTGTTGATGTCAGAAAATAAAGAAATATCGATGCAATGTATGAGTGAATACGTACTATTGGACAGGTCATCCACGCTAGTCGATGATGCTTTTGTCTACTCCGTCGCTCAATAAATTATTGAAGACGACGACGCTGAGCCGCGCTCGGTTGCTGTATGTCAACAATGAGCCGATTGGCCGAAATGGAAAGATGCAATGCAGGCTGAACTAGACTCAATGGCTAAACGTGAGGTATTTGGCCGTATCGAGCCAATACCCATGGGCGTTAAACCAGTTGGACATAAGTGGGTCTTTGTTCGTAAATGCAATGATAAGGATGAGGTCATGCATTACAAAGCGAGACTAGTTGCCCAAGGCTTCTCGCAGCGCCCTGGCATTGACTACGAGGAGACGTATTCTCCCGTTATGGACATCATCACTTTCCGCTACTTAGTCAGTTTGGTACTGTCCGAAAAACTAAACATGCAGCTTATGGATGTGGGTACAGCGTATCTTTATGGGGATCTAGATACGGATATCTATATGAAAGTCCCCGAAGGTATTTCATTGCCCAAATCAAGTAGCTCTAAACCACGGAGCGCTTACGCTGTGAAATTGCGTCGTTCACTGTATGGGTTGAAATAATCCGAAAGGATGTGGTACAACCGCCTAAGTGAATACTTGGTTGGGAAGGGATACGAGAACAGTGACATCTGTCCATGCATTTTTGTGAAAAGAACAGATACAGGATTCATGATTGTAACCGTCTATGTAGATGATATGAATGTTATTGGTACCATAGATGAGGTCAATGGAATGGCCCGCTACCTTAAATCCGAATTCGAGATGAAATATCTGGGGAGGACTCAATTCTGCTTGGGCTTATAGCTAAAACATCGAGATGATGGCTTACTCATTCATCAGTCTGCCTATGTCCACAAAATGCTCAGGCGATTTAGTATGGACAAGGCACGTCCTCTTGCTACCCCCATGATTGGTCGAAGTCTGGAAATGAACAAGGATCCGTTTCGTCCAAAAGAGGAGGATGAAGAGGTCCTTGGAGCAGAAACACCGTACTTTAGCGCAATCGGAGCGTTGTTGTATCTAGCTCAATGTACTCGTCCAGACATCGCATTCTCTGTGAATCTGTTAGTGAGATTTAGCTCCGTTCCCACGATAAGGCATTGGAATGGAGTAAAACACATCTTTTGATACTTGAAAGGCTCCAGTGACCTTGGATTATTCTTTCCCTACGCAAGAGAGAGCGATATTCCGAAAGGAACTGTTGAGGTTAAGACGATGCATACCGACCGTCGATCTTCCTCTGATATTGCAGCTAAGCATGGTAGCTTGACTACCAGAAGTGCTAATGCGAGCAAGCTTACCCCTTATGCAGAGAATCCTAACGACACGTTAGTTGGATTTCTTGATGCGGTTATCTCTGACCCGCATAAAGGACGTTCCCAAACTGGTTATGTGTTCACCATTGGGAATACGGCAATATCTTGGCGATCTACCAAGAAGACCCTGGTTGCTACTTCCTCGAACCATGCAGAGATAATTGCATTGCACGAATCCGTAAGGGAGTACATTTGGCTCCGGTCAGTCATAGACCATATACGAGGAACGTGTGGATTAGATCCCACTACAGCAACCCCTACTTGCATCTTTGAGGACAATGCGGCATGCATTGAGCAGATGAAGTTAGGTTTCATAAAGGGTGACAATACCAAGCATATTGCGCCGAAGTTCTTTTATAATCAGCACCAGCAGAAATTGCTGAATATCGAAGTGAAACAAGTGAGTTCGATGAGAATATCGCAGACTTGTTCACTAAGTCTCTGCCGAAATCTACATTTGAGAAACATGTGGGAAGCATCGGCATGTGTCGATTATCCGAGCTCAACTAATGATAGCTCGACAGAATGAGCTGTCATGTATACCTCAGGGGGAGTATACTTCACATGATTCTGACATTTGTAGTTGGTGCGTTGTGCTCTTTTTTCTCACCAAAGTCTTTGTTTTTCCCACGGGGTTTTATTTGACTTGGAAAGGTTTTTTACCGAGGCAACACCTTATGAACCATGTTAGTATTAGTGTTCGACACATGGGGAGTGTTCCGGGAAATCCTTCCCGTATTGGTGTCTTACCTAATACTGGTTGTAGGGGGATAGAGTTATGGAAGGTTCTAGACTCTTCCATAAGTAGTAGGATCCTGTTAGATGTCTTACCTTAACTATGTATGAAGGACTCTCTTTGTAATGTCTATATAAAGGCCCCTCTACTCATTGTTATCAATACAATTGATTTGCTGTCTTTTACTTTCTCCTCAAACAATTCTAAATTTGTACTAATATGCTTTTTATAGGGAAATAGTGCATCGATTTTCAACGGGACATATATTTCTCGTTTTATTATGAATTAAGTAGAAATAAATTTACATTAAAGATTATGTTATAATATCATTTTGGACTTTAGCATTAATTGTTATCACAAGACAAATAGTAGCAAATTTTGTGATGTAATAGTAACAAAACTTGTGATTGTAATAGTGCCATATTTGTTACTAGAAATATGTGGTTATGGAAATGAAGAAATTACACACACAATAAGAAAGAGTAATAAAACTTCATCTCATTTCCTCCCTACTTGTTCCCTTGTTATTTTTCTATTTTATACTATTATTATCTTCAATAATAGTCTTGCTTAATATTAGTCTTATAACACGTTATCAGCACGAGTTATTGCTCGAAAAAAGTTAGTATTATTCGGGTTTGAATTTATTTATACTAACTCGTTTTTATTCTTGTAGAAAAAAATGGCCGGAATTGAAAACAAAAAATTCCAGATCCTCGATGTCACTGGAAATGCAATGATATTCATGCGCCATTATTTATCCGAGGATCTGAAGAATGAATATATATAAATTGAAAGGCCTTCTGAGCTCTGGAAGAAGCTCAAAGACAGATTTGATCACATCAGAACTGTAATATTACCACAGGCTTAATATAAATGGCAACTACTAAGATTGTAAGATTTTAAATCTGTTGCTGATTATAATTCAGCCTTATTCAAAATTGAGTCTCGACTGGCCTTGTGCGGTACACAATTATCTGAGACTGATAAGCTGGAAAAAACATTCACCACGATGCATTCCTCAAATATGTTGCTTCAACAACAATATAGGCAACGACAATTTCAAACATATTCTGAGCTAATTTAAGTTCTTCTCACGGCTGAGAAGACAAATGAGTTATTATTAAAAAATCATGAACTACGACCTTCTGGGTCCCGTGTCAAACCTGAAGCACATACCAGCTGATAACACTCATTTTTACACATATTTTTATAAGGTTTTTCCGGATTTTAAGATCTTAAAATGTATAGAATTGTGTCGTTTGTGCTCATATTGTGTTCGTTGGACTCGATCACGCTTGGGTACATTTTATTTGATTTTATAGGTGTTTTAAGGACATTATCAAGCAAGAACGAAGTCTCAATCCCCAATACACATCAAGGAATGCGGAAACGAGAGATCGAGCCGAAAATAGAGTCAAAACGGACCAACACGGACTCGGCCATGTCATTTGACACGGGCCGTGTCAATGATAGGTATCCAGACGAAGATTGTGGTGAAATATGGGCTTTTATGGCCAATATTGGAGTTTATGACGATCAAGAGCGAGAACGAGGCCTAAAACAATAAAGATTGAAGCACTACCTGTCGTATTTTCTAATTTCCAGATTCATTACTTCGAATCAGGATGTGTTCTATATATGTATGGATTCCTCATGAAATCAGATTCGCAACGGTATATCTTACGCTAAATTTCGAGGTGTATTGAGAGAGATATGGCTTCTAGACCACGGATTCACAATGCAGACTGCACACGGGCCGTGTCACATGACACGGCCGGGTCTGCTGTCCAGAAAGTTTTTGCATTTTCTGGGACAGTATGACACGAGCCGTGTCACTTTTCGGTGCAAGTCTATTTTTTTGACATTTTACATGGTTTGAATGGAATTTCTTGGCATTTTTTACTTGATAAAAGGCCTTGGACCAGACTTTTGAAGCCATATTCTGAATATTGGAGAGATTAGAGAGAGAAAAACACAAGATTGAGGGCTTTTACTCTAAAAAGAAGGAGATTTGAAGGAAATCCTGGAAGAACACTTCAAGAACATTTGAAGGCTTCAACCGGGATCAATCAAGACACCTTACGAGTTTTATCTTCTTCCTATCTTTTATTCATTTTGTTGTTTTATTTAGCATAAACATGATGAACATGATGATTATTAATCTTTCTTTCATTACCATGTCCGGCTAAACTCGTTAGATTCTGGGTATGGAAGTACGTTGATTTGCTATGGTTTTGTGGGATTGATGATTATATATATCTAGTGTGATTTCTTTATCAAATACTTGGTTTTGATTCATGTTTAGACACTTGATCAATGTTTTTTTCATGTTAAACTTAATTGCTCATAATTCGAGAGAAGAGGGCATTAATAGGTTTCGAGTATTTGACATAGTAAATTATGAGATTGAGAAATCGTTGATGAACTATGATGATGTTTAAATCTTATGAACATTTTGGAGTTAAATAATTTATAATAGATGGAGACGTTGTTATAGGTTTTGTAATCTACGTTTTAATGCATCTCGAGAGAGACTTTAGAATATTATCGTGATTATCATTTTGGAAACATACTTGGAACTTTTTGGAACCAATTCCGACTAAACTTAGTAATCAACGGAAACCTAGCCTTGGAATCTATATTTCAAACTCTTACAATTCTCCTTAATTCGAATATTTTCTTTTATTGTCATCATTTTATTCTATTTCGTTAATCATCCATTCAACTTTCGATCGTGTAGATAAAACCGGAATCATTATAATCTAGTACTCAACGCAATAGGAATATTTAGTCTCTGTGGAATACGACCTTGCTCGCCGCTTTCTACACTTACTCCGTAGCGAACAAGTTTTTGGCGCCGTTGCCGGGGACTAATTTATTTTTATTAGTGTTGATATTACGATAAGTGTTTCCGGTCTTACTTTAGGCAATTTTTTTTGTTTGTTTTGTTTTATTTTGTTACTTCTGTATTGTTTTTGGTCGTGTTGCAGGACGTATATGAACACCCGCTCCTCTCGAGAACCTTTGGAAAACTTTATTCCCGAAGTAGAGGCATTTGCTCGAAGAACAAGCGTTGCTACACAGAAATTACAAAGGGATCTATTTGACGAAATGGAAAGAGCGGGAGACATGATTGCCGATATGGGCAATAATAATACAATAGCCCACAATCCAAACAATGGAGGCGTACGGGCTGAGCAGCCCGCAGTCCGAATTCAATCGATTCGAGACGGATTTCGGTCGAGGCTTGACCGAAATTATGGGGGAATTTCTCATATTCCTATCATCGCCCTCAATTTTGAGTTGAAACCTTCATTAATATCGATGGTTCGACAAAATCAGTTTGGGGGATTTGCTACAGAAGATCCGCACGCCCATTTATTCCACATTATTCAAATTTGTGATACCATTAAAATGAATGGGGTGCCAAACGATGCAATAAGATTGAAATTATTTCCGTTCTCCTTGAGAGAAAAGGCTCGTAGTTGGCTTGGAACCCTTGCTTCCGGGAGCATACGTACATGGGACGAGTTGGGTGAAAAATTTCTATTCAGATTCTTCCCGCCCAACAAGACCATGAGATTGAAGAGCGAAATAATGCAATTCCGACAAATGGATTCAGAAATGTTATATGAGGCGTGGGAACGCTTCAAGGATTTGTTAAGACGATGTCCTCGTCATGGTTTTCCGGAAGACCAACAAATGTGTTTCTTTTATAATGGGTTGGCCGGAGAGACGAGAAATCTTGTTGACGCTTTGGCCGGAGGAGCACTACTAGCCAAAAGCGCAGAGGAAGCATATGAATTGATCGAGGAGATGGCCATGAATAGCTATCAATGGCCTACCGAGAGGACTAATGTTCGTAGAGTGGCTGAAGTTTCATATTCGGATCCCATAAAGGCTTTAACTACACAAATGTCGATTTTGACCAACCATTTGGGAGTTCTGACGAAGAGTGCAAATGAAAAAATAACTCCTAAAGGAAGTGCACCACCACCCGACCCTTTGGAGGAGGCTCATTACATCAATAACCATAATTTCAATAACTATCGAAATAATCCTCATCCGGGGTTTTATCATCCTTCAAATAGGAATCACAAGAATCTTAGCTACGGGAATTCGAGAAATATGTTGCAACTGCCGACGGGATTCAAAGTGCCAAATGGTGAAATAATCGAAGAATCGAAGCCAAATTCTAATCTAGAGAATATTTTGGCTTCTTTTATGATGGAAACAAAAAGTCGGTTTACCCGAGATGAAGAAAAGCTTGATCAGATTGAAAATCATGTGACTCAATTAGCAACCACCGTTGGAGCTCAAATGAGAAACTTAGAAACACTAATCGGTCAATTGGCTAAGATTTTGGGGAGCCAACATTAAAAGGGCCAATTTCCAAGCAACACCGAGGAAAATCCAAAAGCACAATGCAATGCTATTTTTTCGTGCACTATGAATGAAGAGCTACCGGAATTGGAGAATGAAAATGAAGATGCAACCGTGTTGTCTAATAAAGTTGATTTGATAATTAATGAGGTGAAGGATCAGTCCGATATTGAGCATATCAAGGAGAAGAAGAAATTTGAGGTTTTCATGCAAGACATGGCGTCAAAGAAAAAAGAATTGGAGCGCCTACCGACTAAGCTTAAGGATCCAGGGAGTTTTTCAATTCCTTGCGCTATTTCGGGTTGTTCATTAAATGATGTATTTGTTGATCATGGTTCAAGTGTCAATATATTGCCTTTGTCTATTTTCAGGACACTTGGATTAGGAGAGTTGAGACCATCTCCAGTGAGCTTACAATTCATAGATCGATCTTTAGCTTACCCAAAGGGAATTGTGGAGGATGTAATTTTAAAAATTGATAAGTTCGCCTTCCCCGTTGATTTTATAGTGCTTGATGATGATGGGAAGCAAGATGGTCTAGTAATACTTGGACGTCCGTTCTTAGCCACTGCACGAGCTTTAATTGATGTGGATCGAGGAGAATTAACGATTAGGACGCATAGTCAAAATGTTGTATTTTTTATGACCCCTCGATTTGATGGATTGACAAATGGAGAACCTCCCAATAAAATTGCACGTAAATCGGATTGTAAGAGCTCGTTGGATGATCCGGGATGAAGGAAACATGCGTCTGGCTGAAGACGTTAAATTTAGCGCTGGTTGGGAGGCAACCCAACACTTGCGTCCGGCTGAAGACGTTAAACTTAGCGCTAATTGGGAGGCAACCCAATGGTTCTTGTTAGTTTATTTTGTTCTTATTTGCATTTTATTTTTACTTGATGAGGAACTGACCGGTTCAACTGTAGGTGTCTAATTCGCAGGAAAAATATCTGGAGACCAGAAGCGCACTTTCCAGGCTAGTACGACATGGGCCGTGTCACTTGACACGGTCAGGTCGGGCATACAGACATTTTTGAGTTTCTGGGCAAATATGACATGGGCCGTGTCGTTTGACACAGTCGGGTCAGGTGGGCAGACGATTTTTGACAAATCTGAGCAGGTATGACATGAGGTATGTCCAACAAGGCCACTTCCCTCCGCCAAATCAATATGACCGGTTGTAAGTATTTCTTGACCCAATGCTTTTATTGTTTAAATACTATACCCCCTTCGTATGTGCATTCTTTAATTCAAGTTTGGGGGGAGATATTGGGTCAGATATACTTATATTGTTCGTTTTTTTTTAATTTTATTGTTTGTTTGTTTATATTTTTTTCGAATTTTGGTGTGAAGATTTGCTTAGATTTTGGTGTGGATGGTTGTTTTTGAACTTGGTGTGTTTTGAGTATCATGTACTTGGATGAAACTCGAAAGAATGAACTCTTGTCTTGGATACCTTGGGATTTATTTTGTTATTTTGATATGCAAATCGAGGATAATTTGAAGAGGAAAAAATTGTAGAATAATAAAAAGTGTGTGAAATTGAATAAATAGTTTAATATCTTGGAAATATGAACAAATCTAACTTGTGAGCTTTTGAGCCTTCGTGCATTATTTATGCAAGTTTCATTGTCGAGTGAGTGTATCATTCATGTTTTAAGACTCTAGAACTTGCATTGGTATCTTATTCAAAACTACAAGCGTGTGTGCAAATTAGTGAAAGTGATTTTAGGCGATTTTTATTGGCAACCCTTCAAACCTTTTGGCCAACCCGAAAATTTATTTCCCTAGTTAGCCCGATTGAGCTTAAAGCCTATTTATTGTTAGCCACATTATGATCTTTCCGTTCTATTATAAACTTTTGTCCCTATACTTGAGCTTATTAGAACAAATTGGCAAAAGAATGAAAAGATGTGTGGAGGCGATTGGGAAGATTGTTGGTTTAATTGCAATGATTCATGAAAATAAATTTGAAGTAAGAATGGTGTGATTATAATGATGATATTGTCCACCACATGAAAAGAAAAAATCAAAGAGTGAGCACAAAAAAAAAGAAGAAGAAAAAAAAGAAACGAGATTTATTGGAGCGATAAGGAGGAAATAAAATAAATGGAGCAATAAGGAGGAATAAGGTTGTGATTCTCACTTTCAAAAGCGCTTAGTGCGATTATATTAAAATCAAGAGGTTGAAGGAAGCAAATTCCAAGGAAAACAAAATTTTGAGCTTCTAATTGAGCGAAGTGATTATTGAGATGATGTTCTAATTTACTCAAGTCAAGTCACTTTAAGCCATACTTATCCTACCCTGACCAAAAAGCCTATATTACAACCAATAAAGTCCTTTTTTATTCACCAAATTTGCATGGACAAATAGTAGTAGAGATGTAGACGATTGGCAAGCCTATGGAGATTCTTATTTCATTGAATGAGTTTTGAGCGTCACTTATCCCATTATACACTTTGAGAGTGAGGGAATACATTTGACCGGTGAGGTTTATATTTTCCAAGTATTGATTATGATATTAAGGAAGCACCCCAGAGATTTGAATACTTTTTAGAGCTCGGCTTATTTATTACTGTTGGAAAGTAAAACGCAGCGGAAGCGAAGTTTGGGAAAATATGATTATAGCGTTTTACGCATCTACGAGCGTTAGATCTATTTAGGCATGCTAATTAATTAATTACTAAGACTAACAAGCAATTTAAATATTATTTATTATTTATTAATTAAATATGTTGATTAATTAAAATATCCTAATCTAGATCCAAGATCATAGGATATTACCTTTTGAAGCGGTTGGTTATTTCCTTCTTGATCGCCTTGTATTTCTACCTTCAGATCTTCTAGAGTATGATCCGCCTTGAACCGGACGTTGTGTGGGCAACGAGCTACCGGAACTTGCTTGGACACCTATGGATCGGCGAAACAACTTTGATATGTGATCACTATATTTTTCTTTGCTCTCTAGTATTTTATGAACACTCTTAGCAAATTAATTGTGTTATCTAAATTGTAGAATCAAAGACACAAGTCTAGATCTACAATTAAACACAAGAGGAAAAATTGATCACACAATCTCACCAAGCATGTACAAATCGGCCAACACCCCATAATGTCCTATTTATAGGCTCTTGGACTACTACTAGGGATCTAAAGGAGGATTATGGAAGGACTCCCAATTAATTCACCTTACCTTATTAGGACTCTTCCTAATATATGGTGAATCAATTAATATCAACTTAGTCCACTAAAAGTTGATATTGCACTTCCTACCAAAATCCCAAATTACGAAATTGGGCTCCTTATTAAATATATTATTTCCGTGTTTAAGATATCGAATGTCCATTAATTAATTATAAGCTACGGCTTTAATTAATTAATATCTTATCCAAGAGTAGTACCACTCGAACCTTATTATTATATCGGAATTAAATCCACTGCAGGGTTTTAATATAATAATCATTATCGAGCTCCTCAAGGGGACATCATCAACCCGCACGAGTCGGGACACGATTTCTAGTAATAATAATAATTGTCGTATAAACAATATTATTGCCCAAGATACGAGGCTTATTGAGTCGATCATTTTGACTCTCACCTATGGTAAATCAAAGCAATAATTATTATAAATACACAATTAAATATTATATACTTAGAATTAAGAAATAATAATTATCCGAGATTTACGTTCTTCTTAAGATCGGTCTGAAGACACTATCTCACCTCGATCTGTTCAACGTATGCAAATACGCTAATGTATGCTAATAGTCAAGACCAACTATACTCAAGCATACACTACAACCCTTTATATAATTTGTCTAATAATTATATAGGTTGTGAACTATTATATTATTTTATAAGGCACCGATAATGTGATCTTCCGTGTGACACCAACACACCACATTATCTACAATATAAAATAATTAGACATTTCATTTGCATAACCATAACGTGAATTAATATGCAAAACATGTGATTAAATATAATTAATATCCTTATAGGTAGTAATAGGGAATTTAGGTAATACAAGCATAAAGTATGCTTTGCAGTATACAATCCTAACAATTACTTGAGGCGTATTAATGAATTTTCATAATCATCCTTTGAGGTGTGTTGAGAGATGAGTTTCCTTAAGAGTGGTTATTTTGAAGTGCATTGCTCGGGACGATCAACGTTTAAGTTTGAGAGATTTTGATAACACTCATTTTTACACATATTTTTATAAGGTTTTTCCGGAATTTAAGATCTTAAAATCTGTAGAATTGTGTCATTTGTGCTCATATTGTGTTTGTTGGACTCGATCACGCTTGGGTACGTTTTATTTGATTTTATAGGTGTTTTAAGGACATTATCAAGTAAGAACGAAGTCTCAATCCCCAATACACATCAAGCAATGCGGAAACGAGAGATCGAGCCGAAAATGGAGTCAAAACGGACCAACACGGACTCGACCGTGTCATTTGACACGGGCCGTGTCAATGATGAGTATTCGTACGAAGATTGTGGTGAAATATGGGCTTTTATGGCCAATATTGGAGTTTATGACGATCAAGAGCGAGAACGAGGCCTAAAACAATAAAGATTGAAGCACTACCTGTCGTATTTTCTAATTTCCAGATTCATACTTCGAATCAGGATGTGTTCTATATATGTATGGATTCCTCATGAAATAATCTTCGCAACGGTATATTATACGCTAAATTTAGAGGTGTATTGAGAGAGGTATGACTTCTAGACAACGGCTTCACAGTCCAGACTGCACACGGGCCGTGTCACATGACACGGCCGGGTCTGCTGTCCAGAAAGTTTTTGCATTTTCTGGGACAGTATGACACGGGTCGTGTCATTTTTCGGTGCAAGTTCATTTTTTTGACATTTTACACGATTTGAATGGAATTTCTTGGCATTTTGACTTGATAAAAGGCCTTGGACGGACTTTTGAAGCCATATTCTGAATATTGGAGAGATTAGAGAGAGAAAAACACAAGATTGAGGACTTTTACTCCAAAAAGAATGAGATTTGAAGGAAATTCTGGAAGAACACTTCGAGAACATTTGAAGGCTTCAACCGGATCAATCAAGACACCTTACGAGTTTTATCTTCTTCCTATCTTTTATTCATTTTGTTGTTTTATTTAGCATGAACATGATGAACATGATGATTATTAATCTTTCTTTCATTACCATGTCCGGCTAAACTCATTAGATTCCGGGCATGGAAGTATGTTGATTTGCTATGGATTTGAGGGATTGATGATTATATATATCTAGTGTGATTTCTTTATCAAATACTTGGTTTTGATTCATGTTTAGACACTTGATCAATGTTTTTTTCATGTTAAACTTAATTGCTCATAATTCGAGAGAAGAGGGCATTAATAGGTTTCGAGTATTTGACATAGTAAATTACGAGATTGAGAAATCGGTGATGAACTATGATGATGTTTAAATCTTATGAACATTTTGGATTTAAATAATTTATAATAGACGGAGACGTTGTTATAGGTTGTGTAATCTACGTTTTAATGCATCTCGAGAGAGACTTTAGAATATTATCGTGATTATCATTTTGGAAACATACTTGGAACTTTTTGGAACCAATCCCGACTAAATTTAGTAATCAACGGAAACCTAGCCTTGGAATCTATATTTCAAACTCTTACAATTCTCCTTAATTCGGATATTTTCTTTTATTGTCATCATTTTATTCTATTTCGTTAACCATCCATTCAACTTTCGATCGTCTAGATAAAACCGGAATCATTATAATCTAGTACTCAACGCAATAGGAATATTTAGTCTCTGTGGAATACGACCTTGCTCGTCGCTTTCTACACTTACTCCGTACACTTGCGGATTGTTTAAAAATATAGCGAACACCAGCTCTGGTAGAGCTTCCGGCCGATTCAAGAGCCGTGAAAATAGACCCGGGCGTGGAACCCGGAAAAGTGGTGGACGTGGTGGCTACCGTCAAAATAATTACAAAAATGAATGTGGCGGACGTAACTATAATAATCGTGATAATTATCATTATTCCCGTCAAAATAAATATTCCGACAGACCAAGGCAATCAATTCACGGGCATCGTGATAAGGGAAAAATGCCTATGGAAAATTCTGGTGATGATCCATGTCGTAGATGTGGTATAACTGGACATTGGGCTAAATATTATCGTACTTCCCAACACCGTGTGGATTTATATCAGGCATCAATAAAAAATAAAGGCAAAGATGCCCAGGCTCATACCACCGAAACATTCGAGCCATCCAAAGTTATTGAGGCCAACACATCTGGGAACATATTTGATGGAAATCCTGACTAGGACTGGAAATCACTTGAGCTAGCAGATTTCCTTGAAGATCCTGGTTCAGTGGGACATGACGATGAATGGCTAAAATAAAATATTTATGCAATATATGTCGTATATTTACTTTCTGGCTTATAATACCCCAGTTGTTTTTGTGTGTGTTTCTTTATGTATAATATAAACATCAATAAAATCATCTATATTTTTATATTAAATTTTTCCCACTTCCAACGGCTATAAATGACTAGTAATAGTGATTTTTGATTCTATAAATATGCACACATTTTATTCAACAACTCACTCATATTCTCTACCCTCTTGTATAAATTCTTAAGTATCTTCATAAAAATGATTAACGGATCTCTCGTCTTTATTTTCACAATGATCAGCATGATCATAATACTGATGTTTAGCAATGACTTCCCTCCGGAATTATTCTGGATTGGTGTTTCATTTATCATTTATATTGTTGGTCTTGTATCAGCACTAATGATACATACAAAAATGTATTATTAAAAAAAATATATGTTTACATTTCCATTATCAATAAAAAAATGTTTCATGTCTTAAATATTTATTATGTGATGATTTGATTGAACATGAATACAAATGGAAAGTATCGAACAGATACACAATTGTCTTGTTGATAATGCAACAACACACTCAATATTTACAAATAAAGCATATTTCTCGAGCATGAAATTATGCAAGACGCACATTACAACTATATCTGGTCCCGTAGAGATTATTGATGACTCCGGGAATGCAACTGTGATGTTGCCTAATGGAACAATTTTACACATTGAAAATGCGTTATTATCTGGTAGATCAAAAAGAAATCTGTTGAGTTTTAAGGATGTACGCCGAAATGGCTATCACTTGGAAACAATGATTGAAAATAATAAAGAACATCTCTATATTACATCCTATAAAATGGAAAGTCGACTTGACCACGAGAAAATTGAAGCAACTACTTCTGGACTGTATTGTGTCCCTATTCGAGCTTTTGGAACCTATGCTACCATGGCTTGGAAGCTGGTGAATCCTGATATTTTTGGGTTATGGCATGATCGCCTTGGGCACCCAGGAACTTCTATGTTACGCAGGATTATTGAAAATACTCATGGACATCAATTAAAGGGTACAAAAATGCTAATGCCCAAAGATTATTTTTGTGAATCATGTTCACGTGGAAAACTTATTACTACACCTTCTATGAAAAAGGTTGGTTATGAATCGCCATCATTTTTACAACGCATTCATGGTGATATTTGTGGACCAATACATCCAGCAAGTGGACCATTCCGATATTTTATGGTCTTAATAGATGCATCATCCAGATGGTCCCATATATATTTATTATCTACCAGAAATGTTGCTTTTGCACGACTCTTGTCCCAAATTATTAAACTCCGATCACATTTTTCTGAATATCCTATAAAAAATATAAGAATGGATAATGCCGGAGAATTCACATCAAGAACTTTTGATGATTATTTTGAAGCACTGGGAATTAATGTTGAGCACCCAGTAGCACATGTTCACACCCATAATGGATTGGCTGAATCCTTGATCAAATGACTTCAAATTATTGCTCGTACATTATTAATGAGATCAAAACTCACTAGTGCAGTGTGGGGTCATGCAGTATTACATGCATCAGCACTCATCAGATTACGCCCCACTGCTTATCATATGCACTCCCCAATGCAATTAACTCTAGGCTTTGAGCCGAATATTTTGCACTTACGCACATTCGGATGTGTTGTTCATGTGCCAATTCCACCTCCTCAAAGGACAAAAATGGGTCCTCAACGCCGGCTTGGCATATACGTTGGATTTGATTCCCCATCAATAATTCGGTATTTAGAACCAACAACAGGTGATTTATTTACCTCTCGGTTTTCCGATTGTCATTTTGATGAGACGATGTTTCCATCAATTGGCAGGGATAAGACTGTTCTTAACAAAGATGAACAAAAACCAGTTGAGGATATCTCCTGGAATGTACAAAGCTTGTTCCAGCTAGATCCACGTACTACATAATGTGAAAATGAGGTGAAAAGAATCATCCATTTACAAAATATTGCTAATAGACTTCCTGATGCATTTAATGATGCAAGTAAGGTAACAAAGTCTTACATTCCAGCTGTGAATGCTCCATCCAGGATCGTTGTTCCTAATGACACAAAAATGGATGATGATGCCCCACGACAAAAGCGTGGTAGACCTGTTGGTTCGAAGGACATTGTTCCTCGAAAAAGAAAGGGGAGAAGTACTGGGATCACAAACCAAGATCATCCTAGTGAGCATGCTGCAGATGAATCTGCAGAGCGTAATACTGCAGATAATGATGGGATCATGGATTCTGAAAGCACCGAGAATGCCATAAATCATTACAATGAGATATGGGATCGAAAAAACATGATAGTCGATAATTTATTTGCTTTCTCGATTGCACAAGAAATTATGAACGATGATTACGATAATGAACCATATTCAATAATTGAATGCCGTCAAAGGTCGAATTTAGGTAATACAAGCATAAAGTATGCTTTGCAGTATACAATCCTAACAATCTCCCACTTACACTCAAAGCATGCTTTTAAGTATACTACTCTATTACATAGTCTCTCATTTCTCCCACTTATACTCAAAGCAATGCTGCCATACACCGTAATCCCATTCCTTCCACATGCCTTTCAAAAACTTTTGAAGGTAGGCCTTTCGTGAAAGTTGACAAGATTATCTTCCGATGCAACCCTGGCTACAACTACGTCTCCTTCCTTTACGAAGTGTCGTATGATGTGGTACTTGCGGTTGATATGTTTACTTGCCTGATGGGCTCGTGGTTCCCTCGAATTTGCGACTGCACCAGTATTATCACAATATAGTGTAATACCCTTTGGCAAATTGGGAATCACATCTAAGTCCTGCAGGAAGTACTTGAGCCACACTGCCTCCTTGGCTGCCTCAGAGGCTGCCACGTACTCGGCTTCCATGGTAGAGTCCGAGATGCATTTCTGCTTCACACTCCTCCAACTAATGGCTCCACCTCCCAGGCTAAACACATAACCCGAAGTAGACTTGGACTTTTCTTTGTCCGATGAAAAATCGAGTCGTTGTAACCCGGAAGCAGTCGTCGATTGATATACAAGCATGTACTCCTAGTCCTTCTCGGTACTTGAGTATGTGCTTGGCAATCCAGTGTCACAGTCACGGGTTCGGCCCGATATCTAGCGGCCATGCCCACGGCATGACAGATATCTGGTCTAGTGCAAAGCATAGCATACATGAGACTTCCCACACGGATGCATAAGGAACCATCTTCATGTCATCTATCTCCTTTTGTGTCTTAGGACACATGTTCTTAGATAGTTGAATTCCATGTCTGTAAGGTAGAAAACCTTTCTTGGAATTCTCCATGCTAAAACGCTTCAGCACTGTATCGATATAGGATGCCTGGGATAAGCACAACATCCTCTTCTTCCGATCACGAAAGATCCTGATTCCAAGGATGTGTCCTGCTTCTCCTAGATCCTTCATATCGAATCGCTGCAGACAGCCATACCCGACGTCCGACAATTCCTTCACGTTGTTTCCAATCGAAGGATATCGTCCACATACAAGATCAAGAAACACCAACACGTTTCCATCGCATTTATTATACACACAACTCTCACTTGGACATTGGGCGAATCCATATGACTGGACTACTTCGTCAAAACGAGTGTTCCAAGATCTAGATGCTTGCTTAAGTCCATAAATGGATTTCTTAAGTTTGCACACCAAGTGCTCTTCTCCTTTAGCAATGAATCCCTCTGCTTGGCGCATATAGATTTCCTTGTCTAGACTCCCATTCAAGAATGCGGTCTTGACATCCATCTGCCAAATCTCCGGATCCAAATGCGCGGCTATAGCTAAAAGAATCGGATTGACTTAAGCATGGCTACCGTGAAAAGGTTTCATCATAATCGATACCCTCTTTCGAGTGTAACCTTTGCAACAAGCCTCGCTTTGAAAGTTTCAACCTTCCCGTCACGTCCTTTCTTTCGCTTGTAGACCCATTTACTCCCAATGGCTTGTACACCATCGGGTAGCTCTACTAGCTCCCACACTTGATTGGAATCCATAGATCCCATTTCGATTCCATTGCTTCTTGCCGAGTCGGCATCTTTATCTTGGATTGCCTCCTTATAGGTCCAGGAACCGATTCATCTTAAATGCGGGATTGAGTCCGAAGACTTTCCCACGCCTATGAATCGTTCGGGGTGACGAACAACCCTCCCACTACGACGAGGTAAATCCTGAGTTGGTGTAAAAGTTTAGAATCGATACGTGGTGCGGTGTTAGTTGGCGCTTATGCGATTGGTATAGACGGAGTCTCGCCCCTCGCTCTTCCAATTATTTCACTCATGGGCTTGTGACTAATCATATAATCCTCTTCCGAAATCGGGCATTGGTGCTAACAATGACCTTCGATCTGAGGACTATAGAACAAGCCACCTTTCGTTCCCTTAGGATATCCCACAAACACTCATTATACATACGAGATGCCAACTTATCGACTTCCTTATTCAGCACATGTCTTTGAGTACCCCAAATCCGAACATGTCTAGACGGGCTTACGCCCACTCCACGATTACGTGGGTGTTTTGGAACCGATTTGAAGGCACCAAGTTTAGAATGTACGCCATTGTTTCTAAGGCGTATCCCAACGAAATAGGTAAATCGAGTAACTCATCATTGATCTAACCATTTCCAAAGAGTCCTATTCCTTCTTTCAGCAACACCATTTTGTTGTGGAGTTCCTGCGGTGAGTGGGACGAAATCCCTCATTTGCCAAGAAATCCAAAACTCTCCACTAAGGTATTCGCCACCACGATCGGATCGTAGTGACTTGATACTCTTCCCATGACGCTTCTCCGTTTCAGCCTTGAAGTCTCGAACTTGTCAAAAGCTTGGACTTACGTCGCATCAAAAGATGTATCCATATCTCGAATAATCATCTATGAACGTGATGAAATATTCGAAACCTCCCTAACTGGATATTCATTGGACCACATACATCCGTATGAACCAATTCTAACACATCCCGAGCACGGTTTCCCTTGGTTTTAAAAACCCTTTTGGTCATCTTACCTTCCAGACAGGATTCACAAATTGGAAATGACTCAACTTGGAGATCATCCATGGGCCATCATCTACCAATCTTTGAATCCTTCTAAGGTTTACATGTCCTAACCGTAAATGCCACGATATGTTTGGTTTATGCTTGAAGGTTCTTTTCTCTTTTTAGGTTTAGACAAAGAGTTAAGTGATTTATACATAGGAGTTTGTGCGGCATTAACAATATATAGTCCATCATTAAAAGTACCTCTGCAAATATATTCACCGCTTCTTTTCTTAATAATGGCATCATCATCAAAAGAAACTCGAATAACCATCGCATTTTAATTTAGAAACTGAAATTAAATTCATTCTAAAATCAGTACTAATAATACATTATTCGTAACTAATAATTTATCATTAATCTTCAATGCCACGACTCCCACCGCAACAATAAGCCCGGAATAATCGCCCAGTTGATGGTAATCTCGCCCGCACTAAGCCGCTTGGTTACGAAAACCATGCGAGTCAAAGCAAACATGATCGGTGGAGCTGAATCAACTATCCACGAAGTGGAAGAACAAGTCGCCAAACATGTTTTGACTACTAGTGCACGAGACATACCTTTCTTAAGAGCGGGCGATCCGCTTTAAAATGTCCTTTCGACCGCACTTGTAGCACTTTCCCTTTGGCTTTTGTTCGCCTCGGGGTGAGGAGCCTTGCTTTTCACCTTGAGGGCTGCCACTTGCTTCAGCCGACTCCGCTTCTTCTTCTTTCCCCATTTGGGTTTGGAGGAAGTCGCACCGGTTGCCGCAAGAATTTGATGATAACCTTGTTTGAAGAGACCTTCAGATGAAGCTCTGTCGGAAGTTCCGCCAAACTATATGTCCTACGGTTCATATTGTAGTTGAGGCGAAACCGCTCAAAGCTTCTAGGTAAGTGCCTAAGATAATATCGACTGCGTTTCCGCATCGATAGTAGCCCCAATATGCTCGATTCGTTCAAATGAGACATCATTTTTAGAACATGATCCCTTCTGAGTCCCTTGGACATTTGGGTTGTCATCAATACCCTCATAGCATTTTGTCTAGCCGCCGGTTCGATGACCAAACATCTCGGTGAGACTTTTCATCATTTCAGCGGCCGAACCCATCGTCTCGATGTCTTTGCAATACATTTGTCGGTGAAGCCAAAATGTAACAATGAGCCATCTCATCGGACTTTTTCCATTTAGAATTCCGCCAACTCTTCGGGAGTGGCATCCGGTTACAGTTCTAGAGGGCTCTCCTCGATTAAGACAAACTTATGCCCCTCGGTGATCGGACAATGTCAAGATTTCTTTTCCAATCGGCAAAGTTAGTGCCATCTAGTTTATTTTCTTTGAGAATAACGGCTAGTGGATTGAAAGACATCCGAGAATAAAAATTAAAACATTCATCACATAATGCATAGCAAAATATATCGAAAAACCTCAAAAACACAATATATATGCTAGCAACCAACACCTCAAAAATCCGCACATGCAAGCCACGATCGTGTGGACGTTTACACATACATTTTTCAAGTAGAGTTTTACGTCTTTAATTTTACTATCTAGTCAAATTACGTTATGACAAGTAAAAGAAATAGTTGGTACCTCTTGGCCATGTATTAATTAACATAGACTCAGATAGGGAGCTTATTAAATAAAACAAATAAGTGAACACCATAATATAACATCCATATAATATTATCTTTTAAATAATAGTCCTAGGATGGAGAGGTCCTATCATAAAAAGTAATATTTACCTTATGTTATCATTTTGAAATTTAAAACTAGTGAACCTATAATTAGCACATCCGATATGGAGGAAGACTCTAATGTCAACGCGCATGCTAATTACTTCACAATTTAAATTAATTATGGAGGCCAATTTGATTTTAATTAAAATAAAAATCAATTTAATCACTTAGTTATTTTAGCCTTAAGGTTTTTAATTTTCTCGTCCTAACATGCAAGGAAACATATCACGCATACATCCATACATGCCATACATCAAAACAATAAAACCAAAAATAAAGCATGGATAATTAATTATCCAATTATCATGGTCTTCTTCCTTGAGTTGAATCAGAAAATCTTGGCTCGATCTCTCCCATTGAATCAAGCATCTCGTCGCTTCTCCCGTAGGTCGTGGATTTTCAAAATATTAAAATTTTACTTTTATGCAAAATTAATTACATAAAAAAATTTAATTTTAAATCCCGACTTCCCAATGGGACGCAATGGCAGCAGATAGGACCAAAGCGGGCGGCCGGCCGAACAATGGCAGCCGGACAGTGCGCGGCAAGCGGCCGCTTCAGCGGCTGCTGGCGGCGACCTCTTCTTTCGGCGACCAGCACTTTGTCGGCCGCTGCCAGCGATCCCGGCGATCCGATTACGCTCTATTTCTTCGTGATCCGTCTTTTCGAATTCGATTACAATTTTATACGAAATAAAATACATCAAATTACATCAAGATTACACGAAAAATAAAACCACCTAGAACTACCCGCGGATTTTCTCACGGGAAAAACCATTACATGCCTCAAAAACGGGCCAAACCAACAATTGCATAATTAATAAAAATAAATAAATAAATGCACCATTCATATAAACCATGATAATTGGATCATATCAACTGCAAGAACACATCTAGCAAAATATTCCAACATCAAAATATATGAATATTTAAATTGCTATCAATTAATCACTAAAATTAATTAAAATAGCAAAAGCCTAAAAATTCGGCTCCGATACCAATTGTTGGAAAGTAAAACGCAGCGGAAGCGAAGTTTGGGAAAATATGATTATAGCGTTTTACGCATCTACGAGCGTTAGATCTATTTAGGCATGCTAATTAATTAATTACTAAGACTAACAAGCAATTTAAATATTATTTATTATTTATTAATTAAATATGTTGATTAATTAAAATATCCTAATCTAGATCCAAGATCATAGGATATTACCTTTTGAAGCGGTTGGTTATTTCCTTCTTGATCGCCTTGTATTTCTACCTTCAGATCTTCTAGAGTATGATCCGCCTTGAACCGGACGTTGTGTGGGCAACGAGCTAGGAACTTGCTTGGACACCTATGGATCGGCGAAACAACTTTGATATGTGATCACTATATTTTCTTTGCTCTCTAGTATTTTATGAACACTCTTAGCAAATTAATTGTGTTATCTAAATTGTAGAATCAAAGACACAAGTCTAGATCTACAATTAAACACAAGAGGAAAAAATTGATCACACAATCTCACCAAGCATGTACAAATCGCCAACACCCCATAATGTCCTATTTATAGGCTCTTGGACTACTACTAGGGATCTAAAGGAGGATTATGGAAGGACTCCCAATTAATTCACCTTACCTTATTAGGACTCTTCCTAATATATGGTGAATCAATTAATATCAACTTAGTCCACTAAAAGTTGATATTGCACTTCCTACCAAAATCCCAAATTACGAAATTGGGCTCCTTATTAAATATATTATTTCCGTGTTTAAGATATCGAATGTCCATTAATTAATTATAAGCTACGTGACTTTAATTAATTAATATCTTATCAGTAGTACCACTCGAACCTTATTATTATATCGGAATTAAATCCACTGCGGGGTTTAATATAATAATCATTATCGAGCTCCTCAAGGGGACATCATCAACCCGCACGAGTCGGGACACGATTTCTAGTAATAATAATAATTGTCGTATAAACAATATTATTGCCCAAGATACGAGGCTTATTGAGTCGATCATTTTGACTCTCACCTATGGTAAATCAAAGCAATAATTATTATAAATACACAATTAAATATTATATACTTAGAATTAAGAAATAATAATTATCCGAGATTTACGTTCTTCTTACGGTCGATCTGAGAAGACACTATCTCACCTCGATCCTGTTCAACGTATGCAAATACGCTAATGTATGCTAATAGTCAAGACCAACTATACTCAAGCATACACTACAACCCTTTATATAATTTGTCTAATAATTATATAGGTTGTGAACTATTATATTATTTTATAAGGCACCGATAATGTGATCTTCCGTGTGACACCAACACACCACATTATCTACAATATAAAATAATTAGACATTTCATTTGCATAACCATAACGTGAATTAATATGCAAAACATGTGATTAAATATAATTAATATCCTTATAGGTAGTAATAGGGAATTTAGGTAATACAAGCATAAAGTATGCTTTGCAGTATACAATCCTAACAATTACTTGAGGCGTATTAATGAATTTTCATAATCATCCTTTGAGGTGTGTTGAGAGATGAGTTTCCTTAAGAGTGGTTATTTTGAAGTGCATTGCTCGGGACGATCAACGTTTAAGTTTGAGAGATTTTGATAACACTCATTTTTACACATATTTTTATAAGGTTTTTCCGGAATTTAAGATCTTAAAATCTGTAGAATTGTGTCATTTGTGCTCATATTGTGTTTGTTGGACTCGATCACGCTTGGGTACGTTTTATTTGATTTTATAGGTGTTTTAAGGACATTATCAAGTAAGAACGAAGTCTCAATCCCCAATACACATCAAGCAATGCGGAAACGAGAGATCGAGCCGAAAATGGAGTCAAAACGGACCAACACGGACTCGTAGTGTCATTTGACACGGGCCGTGTCAATGATGAGTATTCGTACGAAGATTGTGGTGAAATATGGGCTTTTATGGCCAATATTGGAGTTTATGACGATCAAGAGCGAGAACGAGGCCTAAAACAATAAAGATTGAAGCACTACCTGTCGTATTTTCTAATTTCCAGATTCATACTTCGAATCAGGATGTGTTCTATATATGTATGGATTCCTCATGAAATAATCTTCGCAACGGTATATTATACGCTAAATTTAGAGGTGTATTGAGAGAGGTATGACTTCTAGACAACGGCTTCACAGTCCAGACTGCACACGGGCCGTGTCACATGACACGGCCGGGTCTGCTGTCCAGAAAGTTTTTGCATTTTCTGGGACAGTATGACACGGGTCGTGTCATTTTTCGGTGCAAGTTCATTTTTTTGACATTTTACACGATTTGAATGGAATTTCTTGGCATTTTTGACTTGATAAAAGGCCTTGGACCAGACTTTTGAAGCCATATTCTGAATATTGGAGAGATTAGAGAGAGAAAAACACAAGATTGAGGACTTTTACTCCAAAAAGAATGAGATTTGAAGGAAATTCTGGAAGAACACTTCGAGAACATTTGAAGGCTTCAACCGGATCAATCAAGACACCTTACGAGTTTTATCTTCTTCCTATCTTTTATTCATTTTGTTGTTTTATTTAGCATGAACATGATGAACATGATGATTATTAATCTTTCTTTCATTACCATGTCCGGCTAAACTCATTAGATTCCGGGCATGGAAGTATGTTGATTTGCTATGGATTTGAGGGATTGATGATTATATATATCTAGTGTGATTTCTTTATCAAATACTTGGTTTTGATTCATGTTTAGACACTTGATCAATGTTTTTTTCATGTTAAACTTAATTGCTCATAATTCGAGAGAAGAGGGCATTAATAGGTTTCGAGTATTTGACATAGTAAATTACGAGATTGAGAAATCGGTGATGAACTATGATGATGTTTAAATCTTATGAACATTTTGGATTTAAATAATTTATAATAGACGGAGACGTTGTTATAGGTTGTGTAATCTACGTTTTAATGCATCTCGAGAGAGACTTTAGAATATTATCGTGATTATCATTTTGGAAACATACTTGGAACTTTTTGGAACCAATCCCGACTAAATTTAGTAATCAACGGAAACCTAGCCTTGGAATCTATATTTCAAACTCTTACAATTCTCCTTAATTCGGATATTTTCTTTTATTGTCATCATTTTATTCTATTTCGTTAACCATCCATTCAACTTTCGATCGTCTAGATAAAACCGGAATCATTATAATCTAGTACTCAACGCAATAGGAATATTTAGTCTCTGTGGAATACGACCTTGCTCGTCGCTTTCTACACTTACTCCGTACACTTGCGGATTGTTTAAAAATATAGCGAACACCAGCTCTGGTAGAGCTTCCGGCCGATTCAAGAGCCGTGAAAATAGACCCGGGCGTGGAACCCGGAAAAGTGGTGGACGTGGTGGCTACCGTCAAAATAATTACAAAAATGAATGTGGCGGACGTAACTATAATAATCGTGATAATTATCATTATTCCCGTCAAAATAAATATTCCGACAGACCAAGGCAATCAATTCACGGGCATCGTGATAAGGGAAAAATGCCTATGGAAAATTCTGGTGATGATCCATGTCGTAGATGTGGTATAACTGGACATTGGGCTAAATATTATCGTACTCCCCAACACCGTGTGGATTTATATCAGGCATCAATAAAAAATAAAGGCAAAGATGCCCAGGCTCATACCACCGAAACATTCGAGCCATCCAAAGTTATTGAGGCCAACACATCTGGGAACATATTTGATGGAAATCCTGACTAGGACTGGAAATCACTTGAGCTAGCAGATTTCCTTGAAGATCCTGGTTCAGTGGGACATGACGATGAATGGCTAAAATAAAATATTTATGCAATATATGTCGTATATTTACTTTCTGGCTTATAATACCCAAGTTGTTTTTTTGTGTTTTTGTTTATGTATTATATAAACATCAATAAAATCATATATATTTTTATATTAAATTTTTCCCACTTCCAACGGCTATAAATGACTAGTAATAGTGATTTTTGATTCTATAAATATGCACACATTTTATTCAACAACTCACTCATATTCTCTACCCTCTTGTATAAATTCTTAAGTATCTTCATAAAAATGATTAACGGATCTCTCGTCTTTATTTTCACAATGATCAGCATGATCATAATACTGATGTTTAGCAATGACTTCCCTCCGGAATTATTCTGGATTGGTGTTTCATTTATCATTTATATTGTTGGTCTTGTATCAGCACTAATGATACATACAAAAATGTATTATTAAAAAAATGTATGTTTACATTTCCATTATCAATAAAAAAATGTTTCATGTCTTAAATATTTATTATGTGATGATTTGATTGAACATGAATACAAATGGAAAGTATCGAACAGATACACAATTGTCTTGTTGATAATGCAACAACACACTCAATATTTACAAATAAAGCATATTTCTCGAGCATGAAATTATGCAAGACGCACATTACAACTATATCTGGTCAGTAGAGATTATTGATGACTCCGGGAATGCAACTGTGATGTTGCCTAATGGAACAATTTTACACATTGAAAATGCGTTATTATCTGGTAGATCAAAAAGAAATCTGTTGAGTTTTAAGGATGTACGCCGAAATGGCTATCACTTGGAAACAATGATTGAAAATAATAAAGAACATCTCTATATTACATCCTATAAAATGGAAAGTCGACTTGACCACGAGAAAATTGAAGCAACTACTTCTGGACTGTATTGTGTCCCTATTCGAGCTTTTGGAACCTATGCTACCATGGCTTGGAAGCTGGTGAATCCTGATATTTTTGGGTTATGGCATGATCGCCTTGGGCACCCAGGAACTTCTATGTTACGCAGGATTATTGAAAATACTCATGGACATCAATTAAAGGGTACAAAAATGCTAATGCCCAAAGATTATTTTTGTGAATCATGTTCACGTGGAAAACTTATTACTACACCTTCTATGAAAAAGGTTGGTTATGAATCGCCATCATTTTTACAACGCATTCATGGTGATATTTGTGGACCAATACATCCAGCAAGTGGACCATTCCGATATTTTATGGTCTTAATAGATGCATCATCCAGATGGTCCCATATATATTTATTATCTACCAGAAATGTTGCTTTTGCACGACTCTTGTCCCAAATTATTAAACTCCGATCACATTTTTCTGAATATCCTATAAAAAATATAAGAATGGATAATGCCGGAGAATTCACATCAAGAACTTTTGATGATTATTGTGAAGCACTGGGAATTAATGTTGAGCACCCAGTAGCACATGTTCACACCCATAATGGATTGGCTGAATCCTTGATCAAATGACTTCAAATTATTGCTCGTACATTATTAATGAGATCAAAACTCACTAGTGCAGTGTGGGGTCATGCAGTATTACATGCATCAGCACTCATCAGATTACGCCCCACTGCTTATCATATGCACTCCCCAATGCAATTAACTCTAGGCTTTGAGCCGAATATTTTGCACTTACGCACATTCGGATGTGTTGTTCATGTGCCAATTCCACCTCCTCAAAGGACAAAAATGGGTCCTCAACGCCGGCTTGGCATATACGTTGGATTTGATTCCCCATCAATAATTCGGTATTTAGAACCAACAACAGGTGATTTATTTACCTCTCGGTTTTCCGATTGTCATTTTGATGAGACGATGTTTCCATCAATTGGCAGGGATAAGACTGTTCTTAACAAAGATGAACAAAAACCAGTTGAGGATATCTCCTGGAATGTACAAAGCTTGTTCCAGCTAGATCCACGTACTACATAATGTGAAAATGAGGTGAAAAGAATCATCCATTTACAAAATATTGCTAATAGACTTCCTGATGCATTTAATGATGCAAGTAAGGTAACAAAGTCTTACATTCCAGCTGTGAATGCTCCATCCAGGATCGTTGTTCCTAATGACACAAAAATGGATGATGATGCCCCACGACAAAAGCGTGGTAGACCTGTTGGTTCGAAGGACATTGTTCCTCGAAAAAGAAAGGGGAGAAGTACTGGGATCACAAACCAAGATCATCCTAGTGAGCATGCTGCAGATGAATCTGCAGAGCGTAATACTGCAGATAATGATGGGATCATGGATTCTGAAAGCACCGAGAATGCCATAAATCATTACAATGAGATATGGGATCGAAAAAACATGATAGTCGATAATTTATTTGCTTTCTCGATTGCACAAGAAATTATGAACGATGATTACGATAATGAACCATATTCAATAATTGAATGCCGTCAAAGGTCGAATTAGCCTAAATGGGAGGAATCAATAGAATCTGAATTAGCTTCCTTAGAAAAACAGATGGTATTTGGGAAAATTACTCGAACACCGAATAATATAAAACCAATTGGTTATAAATGGGTGTTTGTTCGAAAAAGAAATGAGAAAAATGAGATTGCGAGATATAAAGCCCGACTCGTAGCCCAAGGATTCTCCCAACGACTTGGATTGACTATGACGAAACGTATTCACCAGTGATGGATATAATCACCTTCCATTTTCTTATTAGTATGGCTGTCCATGAGTGTTTGGATATGCGACTAATGGATGTAGTTACGGCATATCTATATGGTTCATTAGATTCTGATATCTACATGAAAATTCCTGATGGATATAAAATGCCAAAATATGCTACTCCTCGTGAGCTATACTCGATCAAATTACAGAAATCACTGTATGGATTAAAGCAATTCGGATGCATGTGGTATCATAGATTGAATGAATACCTTTCCAAGGAAGGTTATAAAAATGATCTTAAATGCCCATGTGTTTTTATTAAAAGATCCAATACTGAATTTGCTATAATTGCAGTCTATGTGGATGACATAAATTTAATCGGAACTCCTAAAGAGTTATCCAATGCTGCTGAATATCTGAAGAAAGAATTTGAGGTTAAAGACCTTGGAATAACAAAACTCTGTCTTGGTCTTGAGATCGAGCATAAAGATAATGGAATACTTGTCCACCAATCTGCTTATACCAAGAGATTGCTCAAACGATTTAATATGGACAAGGCTCATCCTCTAAGTACTCCTATGGTCGTACGAAATTTAGATCCTAAGAAAGATCCTTTCCGACCTAAGGAACCAAATGAGGAAATTTTGGGTCCTGAAGTGCCTTATCTCAATGCTATTGGAGCACTCATGTATTTAGCACAATGCACCAGACCCGATATTTCGTTTGCAGTAAATTTACTTGCAAGATACAGTTCTGAACCAACTCGAAGACACTGGAATGGTATCAAACACATTTTTCGTTATCTCAATGGTACCATTGACATTGGTTTATCCTATTCAAAAGAGGCTACTAACTCTGAATTAGTTGGTTATGATGATGCGGGATACAAATCCGATCCACATAAGGCTCGCTCACAGACCGGTTATTTATTCTGCTATAATAGTACGGCTATATCATGGAGATCGACCAAACAAATATTAGTAGCTACATCTTCTAATCATTCTGAGATAATTGCTCTCTATGAAGCTGGAAGAGAAAGTGTTTGACTAAGATCAGTTATAGCTCATATGCTAAATGAATGTCGATTGAAGCTTGTGACAGATACTCCCACAATCATTTATGAAGACAATGCAGCATGCATAACACAAGTCAAGGGTGGAAATATAAAAGGTGATCGGACCAAGCATATTTCACCGAAGTTTTTCTACACGCACGAACTTCAGAAAAATGGAGAAATAAATGTTCAACAAATTCGCTCCTGCCACAATCTTGCTGATATATTTACAAAATCATTGCCGACATCGATATTCGAGAAACTGGTATACGGCATAGGCATGAGAAGAGCTAACAAGAACCAAGATTGATGAATCAATTTGGAAACTCTTTATTTCAGGGGGAGCGAAATCAAATACGTGTGCTGTACTCTTTTCCTTATGACTGATTTTTATCCCACTGGGTTTTTCCAACTTAAGGTTTTTAACGAGGCAGCTTATGCACAAGGTCTGGATCTGAGAATGTACTCTTTTCCCCTTCTGTCCGATTTTGTTCCACTGGGTTTTCCGGCTTAAGGTTTTTAACGAGGCATACTCATCCAGCTTGCTATAATGCTACGTGCAAGGGGGAGTGTTATAATATCATTTTGGACTTTAGCATTAATTGTTATCACAAGACAAATAGTAGCAAATTTTGTGATGTAATAGTAACAAAACTTGTGATTGTAATAGTGCCATATTTGTTACTATAAATATGTGGTTATGGAAATGAAGAAATTACATACACAATAAGAAAAATTAATAAAATTTCATCTCATTTCCTCCCTACTTGTTTCATTGTTATTTTTCTATTTTATACTATTATTATCTTCAATAATAGTCTTGCTTAATATTAGTCTTATAATATATTATTATTATTATTATACAATCACAACAAAATTCTCAAAGTCCAAAGCTACACTGCTTAGATATCCGACCCGCATCGCAATCTGATATATGTAACAAAATATTATACGCAATAAATACAATATAATAATATAGATATTTAATCTTTTTTATAATTTATTATAAAGTCAACGCATGTTGTGAAATTATGAGGTATATTACAAAAAATAAATTTAATTTCAAAAATACCCTATAAGTTGTAAATATTTTTTTACACATCATCACTCATCTAAATATATGTTTGATCAATTATAATTATAAGATCTACCTGAATCAGTACAAAGTTTCTTCAAAATTTCACGATATCCGTACCGTAAGTATGTTATATTTTATTAAATAATATAGATATATCGACACATAGATTAGTAATATATTCTCCCATGCAAAATCTTTTTATCGTTCTCCTATTTAACATCTCCTTATGATTATCATGTGTAACACCTTATTATGATTTTTCTGTATAACTTATTTTTATGGTTATTTTCTGTAATATCTTCTTATAGTTCACATGTATATATTTTGTATCTGTGTGATATATATTCTGTGATTTTTCTATGTAGCATATTCTCATTGCTCCCCGTGTTTGAGCATTCTTATGGTTCTTCCATGCAATATATTCTTAGCATTTTTTCTTTTAGTATATTTTTATAGTCCTCTCATGTAGCATCTTCGTATCGTTCTTCTATCTAGAATATTCTTATCGTTTTCTCATATAACATTTTCTTATGGTTCTCTTGTGTAGCATCTTCCCTCTGTGTGGTATCTCATCTTATATGGTTCTCCCGTATAACATCTTTTCATCTTCAATAATGGTAATTCTTATGGATGACAAAGTATATGATTTACCTACATCAGTATAAGATTTTTAAATTATCATAGTAACTTTACTATTTGTTAGATTTGGTTGAGAACTATAGATATATTGATTGATATATAGATTAACTTTATATATAGATATAGAATGTTCTTATGATTCTCCTGAGCATCTTTTTATGAATCTTTCGTGTAAAATCTTGTTATGATTCTTTCGTATAAAATTTTATTATGGTTCTTCCATCTAATTTAATCCTTATGATTCTTCGATGTAATATCTTTTTATATTTAATAATAATAAATTAATTATATTATTTGTAAAGTAGTATTTTCTTATCATTCTACAGCAAAATAACGTTTGAAAAAAGCCCTATACTATATAAAAAAAAATATCAAAATATTATCATCTACATCACTTTTTTTTTCACCCCGTCAGTTCGTGTCTTTAAGTCTTCTATAATATAGGAGTACAATAAAATATGGAAGTAGATATTCTGAAAATATTTGGATAATTATATATCAATTATTATATATTATATAGAGATTCAATTAAAAAAAACATGCATTACCATAGTATAAAAAGTACCCTATTATTTTAAATTTTATCTGAAGCTGAAAAATAATCGCTTATGCAATGAAAAGTATAAATATTTTAATATTGTACGGGATATAATTTACGTGGGCGTCTTTTGGGAGAATATGGAGGAGACTGAACTCTACCTGATTGCTGGTATTGATGATAATATTTATATGGTTAGACGTCTTCGACTGTGTTTACCACCATATGATCAGCTAGCTTATAAGATTCAGGAGCTTATTTGACTATTGATTAAAAAAGCTCGTTTCAGAACGCATTAGTTTCTCAAATCAATTGGTGATTGATAAGTAATTTTTCTGCCTTATGAAAAAAAAAGCTAACTTCTCATCTTTATATATTCCATATATGATTGTGACATAAATAAAAACATAGAGTTTTTTACATAAACACCCCTGAATAATTGACATATTACAAATAAACTCACCATCCGTTAACTTTTCAGGAAAAATTGAGTCTTCAGATGAGTGGTGGACGCAAAAAATCATGGTTAGTCTGATTACCACTCTATTACACTTGCTAATGGATTACTTTGTTATAAATATAATATAATAATTTTGTGTTCGATTTATCTTTTATATTTTACGAAATCTTTTTGATACCTATTGTTGTTGTATTCGTAACTAAAATTATACACATAAGTCCTATTCAGCGACAATTTTAGACCATCAAAAATAACTTATCAATTACTTTTCAAAGTGACAGTGAATTGTGAATAGTATATATGTGTAATTTAGAGGTAGTATATATTAAAATAATAATAAACAAAAATATCATTTATTTTATTTTATAACAATTATTGTTAAAATATAATGATAAAGTTTAAAAAATAATAGAAAAATAAAAGTGATGTCATTTTATATAATTTAATAAAAAAAACAGCTAGCTTATCAATTAATTTGCTAAATATTTACATTAAAATCAGCTAACTTATCAACTACCTAATCAGCTACATAATCAGCTAGCTTATCAGCTACCCAATCAACTATCAATTAACTTATCGGTTAGTTTTGCTAGCCTCACAAAGAAAAGAAGATTTGTTATAGTCAAATGATATGTTGTATTTGATGTAATATTTGGAAATTATTTAATATTATTATCGATATTTACTATGCACAAATATTAAAGGGGCCAAACACACAAAAATCTTTCAAAAATAGTTAATTCTTTAGCAACCAATAATGATAAGATTGTAGGCAAAATCACAATTTTATCATCATTTTAAAATTATATTACGAAAAAAGGTAACTTAATTCAAATATAAGGCCCATTAATTCTTGAAATACAAAAGAAGAAAAAATCTACAATACTGTGATTTCGATTATGTCTTCAATATCACAGACGAAAATTATATGATCTCATTATATCATAACTGCCCTATGATTTGATTATATCCACAATTATACGCTATTTAAAACAATAATGAGGGATACATTCTTCAAAAAAATATGAATCTCATTATTTATACATTATATAGATAGATATAGATATGAATAGAATTATATATATTTATTAGAAATTCCAAAAGAGCCACAAAATGGGTAGTAATTAAAATAGAAAAGAAATTGAAAGTTAACACATTACTATTATATTTGGAAATCCCCAAATTTTAATTTTTGAGAGAGAATAAAAATAAGAGTTAGTCTATTTGACTTCACCAAATTAATTATTCCCTTACCACCTCATCAAATATTCTATAATTTTTTATTTTTGCTAAATCTAAACATAATAAAACAATCCATAAGTTAAAAAAAAAATCATAAAATGACATGTCAGCCAAGTCATTCTGGCGGCTTAAACAAACTCAATATTTATATATTAATAGATAGATAGATATATAAATACAGATATAGATAGAATCACATAGATTTGTTAAACAAAATACCAAGAAGGCCACGTAGTAATTAAAATAGCCAAAAATTCAAATTCAACGCATTACCTTTTTAGATTTGAAAACCCAGTAATTTTAGATTATTGAGAGAGAATAGAAATAACAATTATTCAATTTGACTTTTCATTCATCAAATTGATTATTTATTTATCATCGCATCAAATATTTTATAACTTTTTCATTTATGCAATATTTCAATATATTAAATTAAACCACAAAGTAGAATAAATTCAAATATATATATATATTATTTCAATCATATCAGCTCAATCATTATGGCGGAAAACTCAGTATTTATATTGTATATATATAAATATACAAATATATGGAATTATATAGACTTTATTAAAAAAATACCAAAACGCTACAAAATACATAGTAATTAAAATAGATAAAAAACTAAAATTTAATTCATTAATTTTGAAATTTAGAAACCCAATAATTTTGAATTTATGAGAGAGAACAGAAATAACAATTATTCTATTCGATTTTCCATTCATCAAATTGATTATTGTTATAAACATGAGAGAAAAAGAGAGAAATTGGAAGAGAAGAAGAATAATGTGTGTATTCTTATGAGAGCCAAATGCCTTTATTTATAGGTACACATCTAGGGTTTCAGGGGTATAAAGGTCATTCATTAGTAAATACATTAATTACAACACTCCCCCTTGAATGACCTTTAATAAATGCTGCCTCATTAAAACCTTGTCGAAAACCGGTGGGAAAAACCCGATCGAAGGAAAAAGAGTACAGCTACTCCCCCTGAAATCGATTACATAAGATCTTTGAGTTAACGCATTCCGATCTTGTGTGCTAGTCTTCTGAATGTTGATGTCGGCAACGTCTCTGTGAATAAGTTCGCCAATTAATCACTTAAGTGAATATTTGATGTATCTACCTTTGAGATACCAGTGATATCGTCTTCATACAATACTTCCTCTTGAATATTATGATGTTCATGCCTCATCAAAACTCCTTCGGAAAAACCCTGTGGGAAAAAACCGATAGAGAAAAAGAGTACACAGTATAAATTTGCTCATGTGTTGCATTGGTTGCCTCGTTAAAAACCTTAACTAAGAAAACCCGGTGGGAAAAAACTTAGAAAGGGAAAAAGAGTACAACCATTTGGTCTTCAGTATCTTTTGACCTTCAGGGTCGACATAATCTTCAAGCTAATTTAAAAGTTATCACTTCTCCCCCTCAAGATAACAATCTTGCACTCCAATACCATGAATATAATTTTCAGACATGGAGAGATTTAGTGATTAAATCTGCTAGATTATCATTATTGCTCTTCTGAAGCTCGTGTGGAAATAAGTTTCATCTTACTTGCCCAAATATTATATGCAACACATAAATGGAAAATATTTATCATCATAATAAATAGGCAGTATGAGAACAAATATGAAATCATAATCCCTAATAGCCACCAATATCGAATCTCAATCTCTTTCATGTAATAAACCAATATGGTTAACACCATTCCACATTCTCCTTCTTGGAGAAATATTAAATTTTGCTAGCATGTTAACTTCAATTTGTATATCAGGCCTGATGATGTAATGCTTCAATAGCATACAAGTACGGAACTTCTGGTCCTCTTATATCTTTGTTATTTTCTTGAGATCTATATGAGTCGGTATCCACTTCAAGTGGTAAGACAACCTTTAGGTAGCTAAATGGATAAAAACTTTCCATCATATATGCTCGACCTACAAGTCGAGACAATACGAATACTTAGTTTTATCTAAGTTTTTCATTTTGAACTTGTATTTAGACACGAGTTCAAATAATTCACATATATCCTCTTCAGGAGGAATTCACTTAGTCGGTTGATCCACCAGACTATTTCAAAATGTATAAATATTTATAACTCAAAATAGTACATGTTGCGAATTTCACGTTCCTATTACTTTAGGAACCTCAAGTTCGTCAGAGACTTCCATATAGATATTCGCGTCCAATGACCCATAGAAAAATGTGGTGATGACATCACTAATTGAATATCTATATTCATAATAATTGTCATATGTATATTAAATGACGAAATTTAGTGCCAATGAGAGAATATGTTTTGGGTATGCGCTTAAACCCTTGATATACTAATATCGCTTATCTTTCACCACTTTATTTTATTTTGCGAGTTAAGCTTTGTCTCAATTGCTTATATTTTATTTAGTGCTTCATGCACTCCACTAGCAATTGTTGAGACACAAAGTGTTGTCGACAACTATCATTCTTATAAACAATTCTCCCATATTCACAAAGTCAATGACAACTTCAACAAAATCAAATATTCAACATTTCCCATAACATTTGATTTGGTCGTCCCATAATCCAATACTGTAATTATTTAGTGCACATGCAAATTAAGGTATTGAGATTATCATCTTCGGGACGATCCTCTTCAGGAGGTTCTTGAAGTGATGTTGTAGTTTAATTTATTTGTATTCCGCGGATTTTATCTTTAATACCAATAAAGAATACGTCTCTCACGCTTCTGGCGTCGAGGAGTATCAACAAATATATTTCGTTCACATTCGACTTTAATTCTTTATGGTACATATACAATTGGTATATGAGATTTCATCACTCATTTGGCAATCAATAACTTGTTGAACTTCGAGTTCATAGTGCGTAAATTTAAATATCCAACCCAATGAGAATTTTCCGACTTTCTCTTATTTATATTTCATATCTCCCTCAAATGTCGGAGATAGTTGGGATTGGATTATCAAATCAATCCTCTTCAGGAGGTGCACTAATAACAGAGGGCGCGACTCAAATATTGTGCATTTGATATGAATAGTTGAATTTGAAATTCATCGCAACATGATCATTGGATAAAATATTATATCGCTTATAATTAATTCAATACTCATTGAATAAAGCTCCTTTTAGAGCCGACAATAAGAATATTGCCATATGAAATTATACCAATCCTTCGGGGATTGTCTTTCCATTCCTCAAGTAGAAATTGAACGAATCAATATGACATAAAGTTATGTATTTTTCATTTGAAATAAATACATGCAACTTCAAATGTAAATTGCTCTCCAGGAGCATGTATTTTTCTTCAAAAATATTAATTGTGCTAACTCAGGAGCAACAATTTAAATCAAAGATAATCATATATTACCGAAAATAGGAAGTACTCATCAAGAGTATGTGATATTTTTCAAAAGTATCAATTATGCTACCTTGGGAGCAACAATTTATAAGCATATAACACCCAAAATATAAATTACTCTAAAGAGTATGTAAATATTAATTAAAAGTATTAATTGTGATACGTCATGAGCAACAATTTATATCAATGTGGTGATAATAAAAATAATTCAATAACACAAGGCTATATAGAAAATATTCAAAATAATGCCTTTTTTTTGTTTAATATTCTTCAGGAATATTAACTTTAATTGACGTGTTTATCATAAATACTATCATAAAAATATGACTATATATCGTTGTGTTTTATCAAGAACATCAACAATTTCTTTTTAATAATCTTCTGGATTATTAAAATTACAAATTCATGTTTCTTCAGGAAACCATGAAAATATATTAATGTAATGTATTAAAAGAATCATTACAAATAATTTTATATCAATGATACAAGTATCATCATCAATATAATATATAATAACTATCGTTATTACTCTTCTTCCAGAAGAAAGTGCAATAATTATTATGCAATTAATCCAACATCTATAAAATGTTGATGAAAAATGGTCAACTCAAAATAATATAATTTTAAGTGTATAAATGTACTTCATGATATTTACTAGTAATTTGTGATATTTATCTTACAATATGTGTGAATTTGTATTAATATATCTTCAGGATATATATCATAAATTAACATATAGTTAAATAATATATAAAATAATATAAATAGACTTTAACACCAAACACGTAAATTTAAATATGTAAATATTGAAAGTATTGGGATTAATAGACTTCTGGTCTAATAAGTGGTGAATATTATTTACATTGATTTTTTTTCTAATACCAATTTCTTTTCTTCAGAAATTGTATATGTCATTTGTCTCACTTGTTATCGCGGAATCATACATATTTCAAGCGATAGTTTAGAAATCCACAGATTTATCGATACTTAGAAGATAATAGTGCAAAATCTTCGACCCTGTAGGAAGAAATTTAGTGGTTCTTCATGAACTGTCAATAAATTTAGCACTACCTTTTTTTTTTCATACGAAAAGTATCATTCTAAAGATATCATGCATATTCGCACTTTGATGAGACAATAAATTATGAACACTATTTAGTCCCAATAACTTGGCATTCTATTCACAAAAAGAAGAAACAAGATAAGCCAAGAATTTGAATGATACAAATATCTTCAGGATATTTGACCCTTTTATCACTAATTATATAGCAACGATCAATTCAAATCATACTCCAGGTATGACATCATATCCTATATTGATAAAAACTCACAATATATCATAAGAGATAATAAAATATTAAACTACACAATATATAAGATTATATATTGACATATAACCTTAAGATTATCATTTTCGTGTTCTTATCATTAACCGTTGATATATCAACTCCACGAGATAAAATTTATAAATAATTATCTCCTACAAGGATAAACTCTAAATTTTATCTACTTCGGGAGATAAAATTTGAGCCATATAATATTGAAGTTTTTAATTTAATATTGTTCACTTCCGGGAACAACTTGATAGGAATATTCGACCACTTACTAATCTTGCTATCATTGGAGCACAGTCGAATTATGATTGTAGAGTATATCATATCTTGTACAATCTCGATAGAGGATATTCTCAAATCATATTAATATTTTTTTATTTGAGATATAAGTTATATTTTCCTTCAGGGATAATATCATGCTACATCAAGGGCATAATGATTTAATTATGCTATTATATTTATAAATAACAAATCAATATTCTTCAGGAATATTGTATCATCACATAATTCATGTATAAATAAGAATTATTCATTTAGAATAGTAATATTCTTCAAGAATATTACAATTAATTATGCTACTTCGGGAGCAATAATTTTAAAATCCATAATTGAATATATACAAAGGGAAAAAAATAGTACGAGAATTAATCAAGGCTCGAAATAACTAAACTAAAATAGTTGCTTCTTCAAGAGCACTTACAATATTCTTCAGGAATATTATTTTGTATTTTTCATTAGGAATTGCACAAATTATTAGATCTCATAGTGTTCTTCATGAACACATCATATTCAACTAGAATATGACGAGATAACGTTGTCTTTCTTCAAGGACTACAACAAATCTTTTATCTTAATAATCTTCTGGATTATTAAGAATTGTTGAATCGTGTTTCTTCCGGAAACAAAGAGGAATATGATTTGATAATAAATTTTGAGGTCATCATATATATTATTTATATATGATGCACACAAAAATATAAAATTTAATAACTAAATATAGTATATTTTTCCTCAAAATCATCATATGCAAGAAAGTTTTTGAAGGAGTAAATAGAATTAATACATTTCACCAATGTAAAAAAAAGACTATTTCTGTTCGGACCTTTTTTTTATGCATGCAATACGTTTTAGAATCCGATCTCCACCGTTGAATTTGTAGATCTGCTTGTCAGGAAGATACTGTAAAAATTTCATGATGATCCAACGGTTAACAAAATGGAAATCGCGATTTTAGCGCGATCTCGCAGTGCAGAAAAGTTGCTCGCGTTATTTATTTTTTTTTTTTTGATTTCGAAAATCGGATAGAAAAAAAAAATTACTCGTAGAGTATTGTGCTGATAACGTGTTATAAACATGAGAGAAAAAGAGAGAAATTGGAAGAGAAGAAGAATAATGTGTGTATTCTTATGAGAGCCAAATGCCTTTATTTATAGGTACACATCTAGGGTTTCAGGGGTATAAAGGTCATTCATTAGTAAATACATTAATTACAACAATTATTTCTTTATCGTCTCATCAAATATTTTACAATCTTTCTATTTATGCGATATCCAAACATATTAAAACAAACGATAAATTAGAATAAATAAAAAAGGAACACAAAAGGACAGGTCATCAAAATTATTGTGGTGGCATAAAAAAATTCAGTATTGTTTAAGGAGAAAGTAAAGACAGCAAATCAATTGTATTGATAACAATGAAGAGGGGCCTTTATATAGGCATTACAATGAGAGTCCTTCCATACATATGATTCCTAGTTAAGGTAAGACATCTAAAAGGATCCTACTACTTATGGAAGAGTCTAGAACCTTCCATAACTCTATCCCCCTACAACCAGTATTAGGTAAGACACCAATAAGGGAAGGATTTCCCGGAACACTCCCCCTGTGTCGAACACTAATACTAACATGGTGCATAAGGTGTTGCCTCGGTAAAAAACCTTTCCAAGTCAAATAAAACCCCGTGGGAAAAACAAATACTTGGTGAGGAAAAAGAGCACAACGCACCAACTACAAATGTCAGAATCATGTGAAGTATACTCCCCCTGAGGTATACATGACAGCTCATTCCGTCGAGCTATCATTAGTTGAGCTCGGATAATCGACACATGCCGATGCTTCTCACATGTTTCTCAAATGTAGATTTCGATAGAGACTTAGTGAACAAGTCAGCGATATTCTCATCGGAACTCACTTGTTTCACTTCGATATTCAGCAATTTCTGCTGCTGTTGATTATAAAAGAACTTCGGCGCAATATGCTTGGTATTGTCACCCTTTATGAAACCTAACTTCATCTGCTCAATGCATGCCGCATTGTCCTCAAAGATGCAAGTAAGGGTTGCTGTAGTGGGATCTAATCCACACGTTCCTCGTATATGGTCTATGACTGACCAGAGCCAAATGCACTCCCTTACGGATTCATGCAATGCAATTATCTCTGCATGGTTCGAGGAAGTAGCAACCAGGGTCTGCTTGGTAGATCGCCAAGATATCGCCGTATTCCCAACGGTGAACACATAACCAGTTTGGGAACGTCCTTTATGCGGGTCAGAGAGATAACCGGCATCAGCAAATCCAACTAACGTGTCGTTAGGATTCTGTGCATAAGGGGTAAGCTTGCTCGCATTAGCACTTCTGGTAGTCAAGCTACCATGCTCAGCTGCAATACCAGAGGAAGATCGACGGTCGGTATGCATCGTCTTAACCTCAACAGTTCCTTTCGGAATATCGCTCTCTCTTGTGTAGGGAAAGAACAATTCAAGGTCACTGGAGCCTTTCAAGTATCGAAAGATGTGTTTTACTCCATTCCAATGCCTTATCGTGAGAGCGGAGCTAAATCTCGCTAACAGATTCACAGAGAATGCGATGTCTGGACGAGTACATTGAGCCAGATACAACAACGCACCGATTGCGCTAAGGTACGGTGTTTCTGCTCCAAGGACCTCTTCATCCTCCTCTTTGGGACGAAACGGATCCTTGTTCATTTCCAGACTTCGACCAATCATGGGGGTAGCAAGAGGATGTGCCTTGTCCATACTAAATCGCCTGAGCATTTTGTGACATAGGCAGACTGATGAATGAGTATGCCATCATCTCGATCTTCTAGCTCTAAGCCCAAGCAGAATCGAGTCCTCTCCAGGTCCTTCATCTCGAATTCGGATTTAAGGTAGCGGGCCGTTTCATTGACCTCATCTATGGTACCGATAACATTCATGTCATCTACATAGACAGCTATAATCAAGAATCCTGTATCTGTTCTTTTCACGAAAATGCATGGACAGATGTCACTGTTCTCGTATCCCTTCCCAACCAAGTATTCACTTAGGCGGTTGTACCACATCCTTACGGATTGTTTCAACCCATACAGTGAACGATGCAATTTCACAGCGTAAGCGCTCCGTGATTTAGAGCTACTTGATTTGGGTAATGAAATCCCTTCGGGGACTTTCATATAAATATCCGTATCTAGATCCCCATAAAGATACGCTGTAACCACATCCATAAGCTGCATGTTCAGTTTTTCGGACACTACCAAACTGACTAAGTAGCGGAAAGTGATGATGTCCATAACGGGAGAATACGTCTCCTCGTAGTCAATGCCAGGGCGCTGCGAGAAGCCTTGGGCAACTAGTCTCGCTTTGTAACGCGTGACCTCATCCTTATCATTGCGTTTACGAACAAAGACCCACTTATGTCCAACTGGTTTAACGCCCACGGGTACTGGCTCGATACGGACAAATACCTCACGTTTAGCCATTGAGTCTAGTTCAGCCTGCATTGTATCTTTCCATTTCGGCCAATCGGCTCGTTGTTGACATTCAGCAACCGAGCGCGGCTCAGCATCGTCGTCCTCAATAATTTCTTGAGCGACGGAGTAGGCAAAAGCATCATCGACTAGCGTGGACGACCTGTCGATAAATGCGTATTCACTCGTACATTGCATCGAGATTTCTTTATTTTCTGACATCAACAAAGTTTCCGACGCGTCCGTCGATTGTTCCATTGTTGATTCGAGGACATATCCGTAGTCAGAGATAATCTCGTGTGACGGAGTCACTGTGTCGATTATGAGAGGATTTTGTGCCTCTGTTCCTCTTCTCTTTCGAGGTTCGGTATCCTTTCTACCCACTGGCCTCCCCCTCTTTCGAGCAGGGATAAGGGCAGCCGAAGCAGCCGTCCCACCACTACGGTTGACGTCGGGGGCATCATTCCTTTGGGCGGCTGAACCTTGCCCTATAACTGGGACTTCTAACCTTGCCGGAACATTCGCAGCGGGAATGGTAGATCTTGTCACTTTCGCAGTATCAGTAAAGGTGTCGAGCATCGAATCCGCAACTTTCTGAAGACTGAGAATACGTTGCACTTCTAGCTCGGATTGAGCTGTGCGGGGATCTTGATGAGGCAAGGAGGGAGCACACCAGACAATTTCCTGGCGTTCAACTAGAATCGGTCGATTCCTCTCTCCCCCTAACGACGGGAAGTTTGTCTCATCAAAGTAACAGTCTGCAAATCTTCCAGTGAACAGATCTCGTGTCAAAGGTTCCAAATAGCGGACAATTTTAGGCGATTCATAGCCAACATATATACCTAATCGTCTTTGCGGACCCATTTTAGTACGCTGTGGAGGCGTAATTGGCACATAGACTGCACAACCAAAAATGCGTAAGTGTGAAATATCAGGATCATATCCAGTTACCAACTGGTATGCACTAAACAGTTGATTGGCAGTGGGTCAAAAACGAATAAGTATAGCCGCATGCAAAATTGCATAACCCCAGGCAGAAATCGGCAAGTTGGTGCGCAATACCAATGCTCGGGCGATAAGCTGTAACCGCTTAATCATAGCCTCGGCAAGGCCATTCTGCGAATGAATATGGGGGACAGGATGTTCAACTTCAATCCCAATCGACATGCAATAGTCGTCAAAAGACTTTGACGTAAACTCACCAGTGTTGTCCAATCTTAATGACGAGATTGGAAAATCGGGGTGGTTAGCCCGTAACTTGATGATTTGTGCTAGGAGTTTAGCAAATGCAGCATTTCTTGTGGATAGTAGAGCGACGTGTGACCATCGCGTCGATGCATCAACCAGAACCATAAAGTATCTGAATGGTCCGCACTCTGGCTGAATAGGTCCACATATGTCCCCTTGAATCCTTTGTAAGAAGCGAATATTTTGTGTTGAGTCTTTAGCAAAGGACGGAGAGGGTATCAACTTTGCTAGTGAACAGGCTTTACAAAACGATTTATGGGCATTGGAAATTGCCACGGAAGCCTCGGGATTTACGAAAGATGCACCGTCAACCTTATCAGGGCGTGCGATCTTTAGTCCCGGTTATACGGTATCAAGCTCACTCATATCAATGCCGATATCGAGTGGTGCTTCCAATCGTTTTATGGACTTGAAAAATGGATGACCATGTGAGTTTTTCAAAATGCGAATCATCATGTCGCGTCCAGGGTGACCGAGTCGGTCATGCCATAGTTGGTATGCTTCGGAATCACACAGTTCGTGACTCACAGCATAGGATTCAATAACCCTTATTGTAGTCTGGTATAAACCACTACTTAGACTCATTAGTTTCTCGAGAAAGCGGCGTCTTCCGCATTCTGCCAAAGTAACACACAAAAATTCTGTCCCATTCTCACAATGTGTATCAAGGTGATAACCGTTGGCACGTATGTCCCTAAAACTTAGCAAGGTTCGGTTTGCTCTTGGGGCATAGAGAGCATTTGGGACATTAGTATGTGTACCATTAGATAGCAAGAAATGAGCAGGTCCCCTCCCTTGAATTACTTGGGAGGAACCAATCATTGTTGTCACTGAGGATATATATGGCACAATATCCTTAAATAATTGCCTATTCCGAAGAATAGTGTGGGTTGTTCCACTATCAGCAAGGCACTCAATTTCGCCACGAGACATCTACAATAAGACATGAAACTCGATTAGTCATGTGATTAAAGACATAGCAAAAACTCATTAACTTCGAGTTTGGGGAAATTCGACCAAGTCGGTTAGGATCAAAGTTAGCACAATCGCTGGAAATAATTTCCGCGCACCTTGATCTTTGTTCACTAAAACAGCAATAACTTCTTCGTTAAGAAGGCTATGGACGAACGGTCAGCTGTTATAGAAACTAGACTTCCGTATCTTTCTGTCCATAGTTCGTGCACTTTTTGGATCATTAAACTTAGATCTCAGTGCTCGTTTCAAATTGCTATTTTGGTATTTCCCTATTGTTGAGTGATAGAGCAAGGTTGAAGCCTTTTTCAAAGGCATTATTATTGATACAATACTATGGTAATATGGCCATAGGAGCGTTTAAATACTTAAAAACGCATCTTGGTGTTCGATTTATATCTCGGCTAATGATCCTTTCGGTAACTCCAACTTGGTAGACTTGCAGAGAAAGTAGGAATGTCGGTACAGCTAAGGCTGTTTAAAAACCACTGATTCCGTTTGAACTTTCAAAGCATAAACAAATACCAAGGAGGATGCGCCTAGTCTTGATCAAAAGTTTTGATGAAATCCACCAATGTATCAATTTAACCAAGCAATTCATTTACTGAGCAATTGTTTTGTGATAAACCAAACATGCTTTCGAAGGGAAAAATAAAATTCGTTTTTGCACAATCACAGCAATTAAAAGAATTTTATTCATCATGGCCAACTTTATTACATTCATAGAAAATCCAAAGTAGTTATCGGAAACAAGAAACAAGACAAAACATAACCAAAGTGTAAAACTAGTCAAACTACAATGATCTAGTCAAAGTCGGCAATATCCATATGTTGGTCTTTGTCCGCAATGGTGAGAGGAGGGATCTCAGTCGGGATCTCAGTGTGGTTCACCTCCGTATTCTCATTATCTTCCTCCATGTAATTTGACCCTTGAGTCAAGTACTGTTTATAGTGCTTGTAGTAAGCTTGGATGTTCTTTGGCACTTTGCAATTGCGGTAAGTATGCTTCTTCGATCCACAAGTATAGCAATTCCGGCCTTCCTTTGGAGTGGTTCCATTCCCGGCGGCAGGAGGCGGTCCACGTGGTTGGGTTCCACTAGGTCCCGTGGCCGAGCCACCTTGCCTCTTCCACACATTGGAACGACGACCTCGTCTTTTCCCTCGCTTGCTCAAGTCATGCACCCGTGGTGCTTGCAAAAACTGAGTAGCGTTGCCTTTTCTATTTTGTCGTGGTGCCTTCCTGTGGGTAGCCTGATTCACTTCCGGAATCGGCTTCATACCAGCTGGGCGCGCATTGCTATTGAGAATGATCTCATGGTGCCTTTCTTTTTTCGCGAGGTGGGAGATAAGGTCACTAAAATTTTTAATTCTCCCTTCCTCATAGGCAACGCGCAACTGATGAGCAATCACACTTTCTCCCACGGGAAATGTGTTAAGAGTCTTCTCGATCAAATCTTGATCAGACTTCTTGACACCACAAAAACCAAGATCAGCGCGAAGATCGAGGATGGCTTGGTTATAGGCCTCCACATTCACATAACCCAAAAATCGGATTTGCTCCCACTGAAGTTGTAATTCGGGGAAGCGATGATCATGCACATTATTAAATCGTTGTTAGAGTGTATCCCATAGTTCTTTGGGGGTTTGCAAATTCATATAACACTTTTTCAACAACGGATGTATATGTCTACGCAAGTACATCCGTGCATTAGCCTTGGTTTCCTCGCTCGGTTCTTGAGCGGTAGGCTCGTTAGAAGGAAAAATGGTGGTGGAAAATCTCTTACCGACGAATGCCAAGCGAACGTCTGAGACCCACCTATGGTACTCCTTACCAGCATGGTCAAAGATGTCCCCAAAAGAAAAATTCCCAAAAGGAGAGAATTGAAATAGGGACAAGTCAGATAATTACCTCGATTATAAAATTAGGCACGTGCTGAATTTGTGGTGTGCTTCGATCTACCGGTTGGTACTCGATGCGACGACGTAAAATCGGAGGCGCAATTTTGGCGGCTTTCGAAGATAAGTTGATGTTCGGGTTTTGGTCCGAGGTTCAGAACCGGGTCGGACTTGGCTGGGCTGGAGCTGGCTGGCGGTGGTCCGGCGGTGATGTTCCGACTGGACTGGATCGGCGGCGCTCGTCCTGACTGGATAGCGGCGGCTTCGGCCGAGTGGTGGTCCGGCCAGTGGCGCCGACGCGACGGCTGGGCGGCGGTTGGCGGTGGCGGTCCGGCAGTGATGTTCCGGCTGGACTAGATCGCGGCTGCTTTGGATCGGCGGATCTGGCCCAGGCTGGATCGATCGGGCGGCTTCCGGTGGAGCGGTGGTCTGGCGGCCCGGGTGGCGGAGGTAGAGCGGCTGGCGTGGCGGCCCAGGGCGGTGGTGCTCGCGGCCAGCGGGCGATGGTGCTCGGTGGCGGCGGCTGGCGATGCGGCGGCAGTGTGGCGGCGCGTGGCAGTGGCCGGCGATGGCGGGTGGCGGGCGATCGGCAGTGACCGATGGTGGCGATCGGCGATCGGCGGTGGTGGTGGCCGTGGCAATGCGTGGCAAGAAAGCGATTTTTTTTTTTTTTTGCTCGAGCTACGTGCTGATAACGTGTTTAAGGAGAAAGTAAAGACAGCAAATCAATTGTATTGATAACAATGAATAGAGAGGCCTTTATATAGGCATTACAATGAGAGTCCTTCCATACATAGGATTCCTAGTTAAGATAAGACATCTAACAGGATCCTACTACTTATGGAAGAGTCTAGAACCTTCCATAACTCTATCCCCTACAACCAGTATTAGGTAAGACACCAATAAGGGAAGGATTTCCCGGAACAAGTATTTATATATTATATAGATAGATATATAGATATAGATAGAATTATATATTTTATTCAGGAAACCAGAAAATACCAACGTAATAATTGAAATAGCCAAAAAATGAAATTTAACTCATTACTTTAGAAATTTGAAAATCCAATAATTTTGAATTCATGAGAGAGAATAAAAATAACAATGACTCTATTAGACTTTCCATTCATCAAATTAATTATTCCTTTATCATCTCATTAAATATTTTGTAATATTTCTATTTATGCAATATCGAAACATATTAAGGCAAACTAGCTGATAAGCTAACTGATAGTTGATTAGGTAGCTGTAAGCTAGCTGATTTTAATGTAAATATTTAGCAAATTAGTTGATAATAGCTGTTTTTTATAAAATTACATAAAATGACATCACTTTTATTTTTCTATTATTTTTTAAACTTTCTCATTATATTTTAACAATAATTGTTATAAAATAAAATAAATGATGTTTTTATTTATTATTATTATTTTAATATATACTACCTCTAAATTACATATATGTACTATTCACAATTCACTGTCACTTTGAAAAGTTAATGATAATTTATTTTTGATGGTCTAAAATTGCCGTTGAATAAGACTTGTGTGTATAATTTTAGTTACGAATAAGTTCACAACAACAATAGGTATCAAAAAGATTCCGTAAAATATAAAAGATAAATCGAACACAAAATTATTGTATTATTTTTATAACAAAGTGATTCATTAGCAAGTGTAATAGAGTTGTAATCAGACTAAACATAATTTTTCGCGTCCACCACTCATCTGAAGCCTCAATTTTTCCTGAAAAGTTAACGGATGGTGGTAATATGTCAATTACTCAGGGGGTGTTAATGTAAAAAACCCTATATTTTTGTTTAGGTCACGGACATATATGGAATATATAAAGATGAGAAGCTGGCTTTTTCATAAGCTTGAAAAATTAGCTTATCAATCAGCTAGCTGATAAGCTATCAGCTAGCTGATTGATAAGCTAGTCGTTTACGAAACGAGCTTTTTTTTAGTCAATAGTCAAATAAGCTCCTGAAGCTTATAGGCTAGCTGATAAAAACCAAACCAAACCAAACCAAACCAAACATACCCAGTATATCCCGCTCAGAGCAGGGTCTGGGGAGGGTAAGATGTACGCAAACCATGCCCCTACTTATTACAGTAGGGAGGCTGTTTCCGTGAAGACCCCCAGCTTAGTGCACAGTAGAATCTTGTGTGATAAATACAAAAGAAAACATATGATTCGAAAAAGCTCAAAACCATACCTGAGCCCATGGCTTGATCCACATGGGTCTTACCTAAGCGAAAATTGGCTACTTCACTCCCGATGAACGCTGCTCTAAGAAAATAGAGGTTGGCTCTGCGCACAGCTCCCTGTCAATATGATAAAAATACACCACATGCAAAGACAATATGATAAAATATACAATAAAAGTAAAAATGTAATGCTCTATGTCAAAGCTAACCGAGACAACCCAACCCTGAGGCTCTCAACTACAGCACCGCTCCCTACAAAAGAATCCACAACTCTGATCTGGCGCCTCCAAGCGCACCTATCAACAGTCATGGTCTCGGAAAGGTTAAAGGCCTTCAAATCTAATCTCAGTTGCTCCTCCCACGTCCTCCTCGGTCTGCCTCTCCTACTCTACCCGACAACCATTAAACTCTCGACCCTCCTCACCGGAGCAGATGCCTGCCTCCTGCGGACGTGGCCAAACCATCTCAATCTCCCTTCCCTAACTTTCGCTGAAATGGGCGCCACTTCCAGCGCGTTCATGAAAACCCCGTTCGCAATTCTATCTAACATTGTGCGACCACACGACCAACGTAACATTCTCATTTCAGCCACTTCCAGCTTGCTCTCAAGCGACTTCTTCAACGCCCAACATTCGGAGCCATACAACATTGCAGGTCGGATTGCCGCTCTATAGAATTTACCCTTCAACTTTAGAGGGACTTTCTTGTCGCACAGGACTCCTGTCGCTGCTCTCCACCTTAGCCACCCCACCTTGATGCGATGCGTGACATCATCTTCACACTCACCTTCCTTCTGAATGATCGAACCCAAATACTTGAACTTATCCGTCCGTGGTACGATCTGATCCGCAATCATTACCTCAACATCTTCCTCGTTGGTCTCGCCACTAAAGTTACACCAGAGATACTCGGTCTTAGACGGGCTCACACGCAAGCCCTAGGATTCTAACTTAGCCCTCCAAAGCTCCAACTTCGAGTTCATCTCCCTCCTCGACTCCACCACTAACACAATGCCGTCAGCAAAAAGCATGCACCACGGGATGCCATCTTGAATCCCTCGCAAAATGACGTCAAGGATTAGAGCGAAGAGAAGAGGACTTAGCGCGGACCCCTGGTGTAGCCCTATCTCAACCGGAAAATACTGGGTGTCACCAACTGGGGTCCTAACGCACGTCCTAGCTTGGGAGTACATGTCTTGGATCGCCTTAACGAACGGCAACGGCACCCTCCTCTCTACTAGGCTCCTCCAAATAACATCGCACGAAATGCTATCATAAGCCTTCTCTAGATCTATGAACACCATATGGAGGTCCTTACGCCACTCTCTAAACTTCTCCATAAGGCGTCTGACGAGATGAATGGCCTCAGTCGTGGACCTACCTGGCATGAAGCCAAATTGGTTCTCTAAGATCTCCACTTCTCTTCTAACCCTGCATTCCACCACTCTTTCCCAAAGTTTCATAGTATGACTGAGGAGTTTAATACCCCTATAGTTACTACAACTCTGAGCATCGCCTTTGTTCTTGAAAAAAGGCACGACAATACTATGCCTCCACTCTGTCGGCATCTTAGAGCCTTTGAGGAGGATGTTGAACAGCTCTGCTAGCCACTGAACGCCGACTTCCCCCAGACAAAGCCACACCTCAATAGGGATCTGATCCGGGCCTACATCCTTAGTTCTACCCATTTTCATTAGGGCACCCTTTACTTCCTCCTTGCTGATGCTCTCACAGGAACTAAACAAACGAGCAGAAGATAGACTAACTCCTTGCACCACCGAGTCACTACCTCTAGCCTCATTGAAAAGTTCGGAAAAATACCTATTCCACCGCTCCTTAATAGCCACATCGTTCACTAACACTTGACCCAAATCATCCTTAATAAACTTAACAGGACCCAGGTCGCGCCGCCCTCTTTCCCTAGCTTTCACTAGTTTAAAAATAGCATTCGCTCCTTCTTTGGTGTCTAGGCACTTGTACATCTCCTCGTAAGCCTCACATTTAGCCTTAGCCACTGCCTTCTTAGCCTCTCTTTTCGCCACCTTGTACGCTACAATCTTCAAAATTCTCTCCTCCCCATCACTAACCGACAAAAGCTCCTTAAATAGCGCTTGTTTTGCCTTAACCTTGTTTTGGACCTTCTCATTCCACCACCAAGCCTCCCTAGGTCCACTAGAACTCCCCGAAGAAACCCCTACCACCTTATCACCCACTCTCCTAATAGCATTGGCCATGCTGGTCCACATAAGGTTAGCATCGCCCGCACGCAAAAAACCTCCTTCGCGGGTCAGAGACTCCTTGAATACTGTCGCCTTCTCACCCTTCAGATCCTTCCAGAGAATCCTAGGTCTAGCTTCTCTAACCCTGCTAACAACACGACCTCTCATGGATAAATCCATAGCCAGCAGCCGGTGTTGAGAAGCACATGCCTCGCTCCGGAACACCTTGCAGTCCACGCACGCCCTAGCATCCCGACTGCGCAAAAGAAGGTAGTCAATTTGCGTGTTGTGCTCCCCACTACTGAAGGTGATGAGGTGCTCATCTCTCTTCTGAAAAACAGAGTTACCAATTACCAACTCATGCGCAGTGGCAAACTCCAACAGTACGGAACCTCCTGCATTCCTAACTCCGAAGTCGAAACCCCCATGTGCACTATGATAACCATCCACATCCTCACCAATGTGCCCATTGAAATCGCCCCCCAAAATAATAAATTGATCGTCCGGAATACACCCGACCAACTCATCTAAACAGACCCAAAAGGCTTCCTTATCAAGCACCCCCAAACCAACATGTGGGGCATACGCACAAACCACATTAACCATCTTCTCCCCGACCACCACTCTAACGGACATAATCCTATCATTGCACCTCTTCACTTCCACGACGTTGTCCTTAAGCTCCCTAGACAAAAGAATGCCCACACCATTGCTCGAGTTAGCAAGGCCTGAATACCACAATTTATAACCGTTCACCTCCCTAGACTGCGCGCCCTTCCACCTAGTCTCCTGAATACAAGCCACATCAACCCTTCTCTTACCCAAAACATCCACAAGCTCCAAAAGCTTACCCGACAAGGTACCCAAATTCCAACTACCAACCCACAAACAGTGCGACATCGACCAATACAAAATCCAAACGTACTACGAGAATAAAAATGGGGTAGTGAAGCCAAAAATGAAAATAAGATGAGAATGACAAAAACGATATAAAAGCAAGCAAACCGCATAAAAATCGCAGTAAATGGTAGATATATGGCAGAAAAAAATGAAATTTCACAGAAAAGTACAATGATACCGGACTTCGACACGCCTTGGAGACGAGGTAGGAGAAGCCGAGGAAGCTGGAAACCGATCGACTCCTGAACAGGGAAAAGGCGATCGATCGGCCGACGACAGGAAACCTGCAAAACAGACAGCTAAAATGCAATACTACTGTTAGATTGACGGGGAGGAATGAATGCCGCGGTGTAAAGTTATTCTTCCGGCGATACGTCGGCCAGAGATGACCAGCAGCCCGGGGCGGCGCAAGCGTAAGTTACGGCAAAGCTCAGGAGTTAGTTAAAAATCACACTGTTATCTTACAGAAAAATCAGAAAAACAACCCAAATCGGCAACCAACAGAGACCAAAATCAAAACACGAAAAGCACGAAAAGCAGAAAAGCATAAAATGGCATAAAATGGCAGAAAAAGGTATCGCTGCAGATCAGGGAATTCCAAAAGTGAACTAGAAAGCAAATCAGGTGGTAAAACACAACCCTTGCCAAAGCCCAGTTCAGATCGGGAGAAGAACAACCACAAAATACAGAGTTTGCGAAAGTTCTCGGCGGAGAAGAAATCCAAAAAATTCCAGGTCCCGAATATGATACGATTAATACAGGCACCCTTTTCTCAAAAATGGGGATACCAGGCACGTTTCCTTGCAGGTGATAACAGCCCAAATCAATAATGGCTAGATTTTTCAGTTTTCCGACTCAAATCAAGCTGCTGCAGATTGTTGCGACTCAAATCAAGCTGCTGCCGATAAATAAGCTCGTCGATTTGTCTTGGGATTTGACCAGTGAGATTGATTTGTCGCGAAAAATAATCTCGACAACACGGATCTTTCGTGTCGAGAGAGAGAAGCAGATCTGAAAGAGACAAAATTAATTAATTAAATACCAGTAATAAGGGGTATGTTAAACACAGTAGGGCTAAGCACAAATGGTCCGGACCCGGTTTTTACCCGGACCCGGACCGGACCTGTTAATTAGGTCTGGGTCTAGGGTCTGTATTTTGTCTAAATCCGGGTTCCGGGCCGGGCCGGGTCAAAACTCGGAAAATCCGGGTCCAGCCCGAAACGATCCGGTAAAAATAAAAATACATAAAAAAATATTTTTTTATTGTAATTTACCCTTGGTGGTGATAAAATAATGATGATTAATGGCTCGATTATGATTGCATATTATTCTAATTAAGTTTATTTATACTAAAATATTGTTGAACTTGGAGTTTGGTGACTAAATGAAGATATTAAGATTGATAATTGTATTTTATGTGAGTATGTAAAGAAGAAAGCATTTTATATGTAATAAAAGGACACTTAATATGTTTTTTTTTTTTTACAAAATCGGGCTAGAATCGGGCCAGCCCAGACCGACCCGGTTTTACCGGGTCCGGACCGGGTTGGCGCGGTTCCGAACAGGTTCGGGCTTCGGATCGATAAATTGCGACCATTTATAATCCGGTCCATTCCGGATCGGGTCGGTCCGGACCAGGCCAGACCCGGTGCTCAGTCCTAAAACACAGGCTAAAACAGACCACAAACTAGAATAAATTCAAAATAAACACACAATAACATGTTAGTCAAATCATTGTCGCAGCTAAAAAACCCCAATATTTATTTATTATATAGATAGATAGATAGATAGATAAATATAGACATAGATAGAGGGAGTGAGTTTTGGTGAGAATGATACTTAAGTTAATAAATAAAAATGAATTTGATCCATAGATATTGATTAAATGGATGGCCTAGATTTATTCTCACAAAAACGTATGCATAAAATGTAATATTCTAGTGCATCAATATTTTGATGCATATAATGCAGAGTTTTTATGCATTGCAAGTTTGATGCACGAAATGCATATATTGCATGCATAAGTCAATCTGGACCGTACATCACACACAAATCAATGATTGAGATTTATTCTCAATTCACAACATAAAAACCATTCTTATATGATCATAAATCTAGATAGAGTTATATAGATGTTATTAAAAGAATACAAAAAGCGACAAAATAGGTAGTAATAAAAATGGCCAAAACAATAAAATTTAACCCATTAATTTTGAAATTTGGAAATCCGATAATTTAAATTTTTGATAGAGAATACAAATAACAATTATTATATTTGACTTCCATTCATCAAATTGCTTATTACTTTATCAACTCATTAGATATTTTGTAATTTTTTCATTAATGCAATATCTAAACATATTAAGAAAACCACAAATTAGAATAAATTCAAAAAAAAAAAAAAATCATAGAATGACATGTGAGCCAAATTATTGTGGCGGATTTAAAAAAATCATTATTTATATATTATAGTTGACCAATAATTATAGCTTATATTAAAAATTGATAATTTATTTGAGTAATCTTTTCTGACCACAAACACATATTTTACCTAATCAAGATACGTTTTAACAATTACACCTTAAGTAACATTCAATTTTTTTACTCTCCAACTCTCTACCCAATCTCACGAAAATTACCAGCTTAAATAGTCGGTACCGACATTCAAGTTTTCACTCTCCATCTCTCTACCCATTTTCTCAATAGAATTACCAACCCAAGTAATTGATACCGACATTCAACTTTTTACTATCCCATCTTTCTACCTACTTTCTCATTCTAGATTTACCACCTCAAATAATCCTTACCAAAATTCAATATTTTATCTCTCTGCCCAATTTTTTTTCTGTGAAATTACAATCTCAAGCAATCGGTACTGACATTATACTTTTTACTTTTACTCTCTCTACCCACTTTCTCTCTTTAAAATTACAACCTTAAATAATCGGTACCAACATTCATCTTTTTACTCCTCCATCTCCCTATCCACCTTTTCACTCTAAAATTATCATCTCAAATAATGATTACCAACATTTAATATGAGCAATAATAAATAGACCTAGAAAACCAACATACAAATAGGTCTATACCACAAGAATGTGACAAGTGTCACTTATTAACCAATCAATAGTAAGTAATTGACACTTGTCATGTTTTGTAAGGTGTAGGTCTATTTGTAGGTTTTTTTGTAGTCTAATGAATCATTTTTGATTTAATATTTTTCTCTCTACCCACTTTTTCTCTCCAAAATATCACCTCAAACAATCTGCACCAACATTCAAATTTTACTTCCCCCTCTAGAATTACCACCCCCAAATAATCGGTACCAACATTCAATTTTATACTCTCCCATCTCTCTATACACTCTCTCTCTAGAATTACCTATGTTGATAATACCATTACCTGCATCGATAATTATATTCCTTATCATGATAATCATAACGATATGTACAACCCACAATCACACATTCATTCAATTAAATTTGCGAAACTCAGACTATTAGTTGAAATGAAAACCCAAAAAATGATCAACTAAGTTACAGATTATAACAAATAAAACAGAAATCCAACCATTAAAAGTATGTCTTAATCCTTTATCCCAAAATCCAGTATCAAAAAACTCACACAAGCAACTGTCATTGTATTACTTATGTGGGTAATAATATTACCTACACAAGTAATAATATCACACATGCAATTATAGTAAAGTTAAAGATAAAAGTATAGATTCAGTGCACCTTTTCCCTTTTTTTTTTTTTTTTAAAATATAAATTAAGTTTATGTTCAATGGTACCTTGTGCCTTCCATGTTAATAGTGGAAATAAAGCAAGATAATCAATGGGAAAAAAATGAAAAAAAAAGTATCTGTTTTGGAGAATCTAGCTCTACTAGAATCTCGTCCGCAAGGGAACGAGGTCGACTTGTAGTAGTGGTAAATCAACTCAGGTTGATCTCTCAAGAAAGTCTAGAAGAGGTTCGTGTTGGAGCAAGATTGGTCGGTATCGCCGTTTGGAGATAGAGTTATAAAACTTCTTTGCGTTGTGGAAACGATTTAAATAAGAGTGCATAAAATAAATCGACACAGGATTTATAGAGGTTCGGCCAAACGTGCTTACGTCCTCCCTAGGTATCTTTTTCAATAGGCTAAAGATAAACCTCTGCACCTCTCTTCTATCGGTCAAGGGATAATCGTTACAAGCTCGCCTTCTATCAGTCCGAGTAAACCGTTCAATCACTTTTTTTATGTCGGTCCAAGTTAAACCGTTTTTATTTTCTATTGGACAAGGAATCAACCAATCTAGCTTTCTATGGGTACTAGATAATGTAATACCCGGTTGTAATTCAGACTTTTTTATTCAGTAATTATCAATCGGTAATTGTCACTCAGTAATTTTCATTCATTAATAATCACTCATCATTCATACTCATTCAATTGTGTTCACCGTTCGGCGTAATATTTGTGATACTCGTACTTTTGCCCCCGTACTTCTCGAATTATGTGATTTTGTACTCGGTGCATCGTTATGGGCAGAACTGCTTGTCGAGCAAGGCCGCACGAGCAGGCCGCACGAGCATCTGGTCGTGCGCGGCGCTCGTGCGTTGCGGCTGGACTGGGCAGGATACCCAGTGGCCGGGTCAGAGCTGCACGAGCAGGCCACACGAGCAACTGCTCGTGCGCGGCGCTCGTGTGTTGCGGCTGTACTGGGCAGGAGGCCCAGTAGTCGAGTTAGTGCTGCACGAGCAGGTCACACGAGCAATTGCTCGGGCGTGGTGCTCGTGTGTTGCGGCTGTACTAGGCAGGAGGCCCAGCGTTCGAGTCAGGGCCACACGAGTTGCTGCTCGTGCGCGGCGCTCGTGCGCTAAGAGCAGCAGTTGGCAGAAGCCTCACGCACGACCGGACGCATGGACACTTGGTCGTGCGGGTTGGTCGTGCGTCCCTGGGATTTATATAAGGTGGACCGACGGGATTTCCTCATTTTCACCATTTCTTCATCCTACTTCCGAGAGAGAGGGTTTGTGGGAGAAATTTTCATCATCAATCACTTGAGTACTCGTTTTTCATCATTTTCATTCGGTTGTGAAGCTCGGATTTTCGATCTAACGCGTGTTCATCGAATCAAAGTACTTGGATCTTCAAAGGTAATTTTTATCAAACCTCTTGGATTTGGATTTTGTGTTGAGATATGATGTTTTGGACGTTATAATCATGTTGTATGAAGAGATATACATATGATTATGAGTATGTATGAATATTCATCGGATTATTGAAAGTTTTTTTTTTTTCCTTCTACACACGCACACAAGGGGGATCATCCCCTGTCCTGAGTCCCCCCCAAGAGGCTCGAGCTCACCCCCGATCTAGAGGTAAGTTTGCCAGCATGACCTGATCGCCTCATTGTCCCCCGCTTGGGTTACATGCCCGCACTTACTGGGCCCGGTCAGGGTTAATCGGATTATTGAAAGGTTATTCAAGAACACTTTGAATATTGAGTTGGATTTGGGGGTTCTCGATTAGTTGTTGTTGAAATCACGAATTTGGATATTCATATTGGATTTTTGATTGTATTGAAGATGTTTTGTCGGTTTGAAACACTCCTTGGGGATTTGATATTGGTATAATTGAGGATTGATTGTAAACAATCGAAGATTGATTTCAACGTGTTTGATATAATGCCCCAATGAACTTGGTTTAGTCGTATCGACGTTTTGAGTTCGTTATATTCGTGTTTGATTCGTATGTTGAACGGATTGTTGGTAATTGTGTTATTCAAGGTTGTTCGAGCGACCGACATTTCATTTAGGGTGTTGTTCGTGGAAGGACATTGTTCACCGGTGTTGTGTAAGTTAATTCCTACTCGGTTAAAAGGATTTTCATTACTTTCGTTGTTGTTCATTCATAATCATAATTTATTCATAATGTATTAACCGTATTGAGACTTGTAATTGTCAATTAATCACTTCATTCACGAGGGACGACGGTTCCAATCATTTCATTGAGCTATCATTCATTTCACTATCATTCCATCTCGGTGAGTCACTCTTGACTTTGTCGGATTGTTATTCATTATTATTCTTCATGGTTATTCTTGTTCATATGACCTTCTGGGTTCATATTGCGCGGCCGGGTGTGGATGTGTGGGATTTTTAGTCGGGCACGTGATGGTCATGTGTTGGGTTCACCGATACATTGGACTGTGCACACGGTAATGTACCTCTGTGAGACTAATTAGGTACAATGGCGGGTGTGTCCGGACATCCGTCTTGTGCACGTGCACATTCCATTACGGGTGTACTATGATGCCTCTCTTTAGCTTCATTTCATAATTAAGTTATATCATGTTTGTGTTTATTCAACTCTTGAGGATTGTTGTTCTGTGTAACTGACCCTGTTGGGGGATATTGTTTTCAGGTCATGGAAAGGCTAAGGCACGGGAAGAGAATGTTGACGGCGAGGAGTCCCAGTCCTTTCATTTCACCGTGTTTTCCTTATTTTATTTCCGCTGCAGATTTCCGTTTGGATTTTGAGTTCATTCAGTGTTGTATATTTTATCTCCATATAAAATATACTTGTATTCGGTTATTTTCTTGGGTGTGTTGTAATAAAACTCCTCATCGTAGTGATTGATGATATATTGTGGTTCGGTACTACAATTATATTATTTAATTCATTAATTTTCATTCGCCTGGTGGGTCCCAGTCGGGGGTCCACGACACTGTAATATCCGCCTAGTTTGGGGTGTTACAGATAAACCTCACTTAGATAACGATTGCGATTCTAACAATGCCGGATCATTGATCCTAATAACACCGAATCTAATCGTATCCTTTTCTTTCTCCTCCCTTGTATGATTTCGTGTATAAAACTCAATCACTAAACAATATAAGTTCAAGTACAACAACTAGAATGATTACAATGATATCTCAAGCATGAATGCTTTGCTCAATGTTGTTGTGTTGTTTAAAACCAAGTGGCTTGGTATTTATAGGCATTTCCATCCAACTAGCCGTTAGTCACTTTTGACTTGCTAGCGTTCGCTAGCCTTTCTCAGTAACGTGCGTTATCATCTGTAGCGTACGTGTAGCGTGCGCTATTGCATGTTACGTATGTTGATATTGGCTGATTGCGTACGTTAACTGCTTGCAACTTCACTCCAATGGCTACTGCCTTTATCCGTTAGCGTGCGCTAATCCTCATCATTAGCGTGCGCTATGATTTCGTCATTGCTTGCGTCATACTGTGTTTGAAAGTCTTCACAACGGTCATATTCCTTCGATAGCGTGCGTTATGATTCATGTGTAGCGTGCGCTATATTCATCAGGTGATTTTGTCTTCAGGTAGCTTTGAACTCGTCTGATCTGCAGACAGGTATCGTTAGCGTGCGCTAGCTTTGCAGTTTGGTCAGCTTTCGTCTCCTTCGTTGTTTTGTTTGCTTCTTTGTTGTTTTCCTTTGTTTAACAACTTGATCATCAAAACTCTATTAGTGAATATTTGGAATAAAATATTCCAACAATCACCCCCTTTTTGATGATTACAAAACACCTTGAATTGGATAAAACCTGCAAAATAAAATATATGTATACTTGTACAAATCAAAGTTTTCGACTTTGTCCGTTTCGTTAGTTTCGTCTCCCAGCTTTTCTTTCTTTCCTTTTCGACTTCTTCTTTTTGTTTTTAACTTCTTCGTTTATTCTTTTCTCCCTCTTTTTGATTCGAATAGATATTTATTTTCCTCGTCAATCTTCCACGACTCTTTTATCCATTCATCTCTTTTCTTCCCCTTTTTGTTATCAGCAAAAAGTGTAAATCAAAGGATACCAATAAAATGTTAAAATACCAATTTATGATAAAAAAAATGCACAAAAGGGTATAACTTCCCGTGACAAAAATCTCTATTTAAAAATAATACTCTCCCTGAGTAAAATATTTATTGATAAAAATTAATTTTTGGGGACCCAACCTATAGTTGGTTTTTCTTTCGAGACATAGACGATATTCGGAATAAAAGTTTCTTTTGGAATCCAAATCTTTTTGGTGATTTTGCTTCTTGTTGCCCTTCTGAGCTGGTTTATTATTTATCTTCCGTCGTGGGCTTTTGCAATTAGAAATATGGTGCCCAATTTTTAAACATTTTTTGCAGTGGGGTATTTTGAAATTTAAGGATTCATTTTTCAAATACGGTTTGAATCCCAACCCCTGTTTATTCAATGTATATTTTTGAACACAAAACATTTGTTCCAATTTTTCGTTTCCACACGAAAATTTCTTCGTTAAATTTTTAAGTTCGGTTTGAACTTTCAAAAGACAATCCTTTAAAATATTTTTATTTTCAATGCATTGAGAATGATCGGATTCGACAAATTTCCCTTTATCGAGAATTTTGGAAATTTCAATTTCCAATCATTTATTTTTAGCTTGGAGGGATTTGATTTCACTTAAAGCATTTTGATAATCGGTATGCAATAATTCGAATGCTTTAAAAAGTTCTTCGTAAGAATTACTTACTTGGCTTTCGACGTCGCTATCGTCGAATGAACTTCGGGCCATGAGAGCGAGATTATTTTGATTGATAAAATCATCATCTTCGTCTTCATCACTCCATGTTGCAATGAGAACTTCCTTTTTAGGATTTGCTCGGCAATTCTTTGCAAAGTGGCCTGGTTTACCACATAATCGACAATTGTTGTCGAAGTTCTTCATTCCGCCCGAGATGTCTTTCTTTCTCCGGTTTAATAAGTGTTGGAACTTATTAATATTTTTGGCATAATATGCTGATTCTTTGCCGCTTTCGTCCACCGGGATTTCTTCTTTATTTCTCGACATCTTAGCCTTCATGTCTATCGTTCTTTCCTTTGGCTTCGGCTTGGCATTCCGAGATTTTAGGACAATCTCGTAGTTTATAAGTGAACCAAGAGAGCACTAAAATCAAGATTGTTTAAATCTTTTGATTCTATTATTGCCGTCACCGTTCCGTCCCATTCTCAAGGTAGTGATCAGAGGATCTTCTTAACTTTCTCACTACTCGAAAGTGGCTTCCCATAACATGCCAATCCATTTGTAATGACCGAGAATCGATCAAGCATTATTGTAATGGATTCTTCTTCTTTCACTTGGAATAGCTCATAATCGTGAATAAGCACGTTGATCTTCGTCTCATTGACTTGAGGCATTCCTTCATGTGTGACTTCAAGCATTTTCCATATTTCTTTTGCACTATCACACGAGGATATCCGGTTGTGTTCTTCCAGATTTAATGCACAATATAATAATTGCGTGGCTTTGCAGTGGTCCTTTTTCCAATCGACATCATCATGCTCTTCAAAGGTTTTGAGAGTTCCATTTGAGTTCATCGGTATTTTGGGACCAAGACATATTACTTTCCACAATTCGATGTCTTAAGCTCAAATGAATATTGACATCTTCTTCTTCCGTGTCATGAAGTTAGATTCATCAAAGAATTGTGGTCGGTCCAATGCAAGACCTTCGACCGGAGCAAGTTGAAATACCATTTGGATCTTCTCCTTGGATGTTAAGCCGCTTCTAGGAGGTACTGTAACACCCCCGAGATATTCAAGGTATATTACAGTGCCGTGGACCCCTACATGGGACCCATCAGACTAGACACGAATTACCACAGTAAAAAAACACATCATTCAGATGAAAATCAAATAACACGCCCGGTACAACCGGCGGAATAATCAACACCGACAAACATACATAACTTCAACGAATACAAATCCCAATCTGAAGGGAAAAGCCTAAGTACTCACGAGTACAATCTATAAGTTTATAAAGCAGACAACTGTAACACCCCCAGAGCCATCCAGGAATATTACAGCACCGTGGGCCCCGAGATGGAACCCACAAGGCTGAAGGAATTTTTCGCAAACATTTACAAATGCCCAAGAGGCTAACGACGGTATTATCTATTTAAAACATTGGAAGACTTTATAAAACTCATTTATCAAAACCGTCGTAAAATCCCATTTGAAATCACAAGGCCCGAGATGCCAAAGCTCAACAGTTTAAAAACATACGTTAAGCTATCACTTACACGTACCGACAGAATAGCTTAGAAAATGATTGCCAAAGTAACCTAAGTTACCGGACACCAAAATATCATTTAAAAATACTCACGCAGCGGAAAACGACAAACAATTAAAATAATCTAGCAGCGGAATACAAGAACTGATCAGGAAACTCAATACGCAAATACATGCCCTAGCCAGTATCCTCTGGGAAGCTCATCTCTCCACGACCGCTACAAGCTTGATAATCCAAGATCCTAAAAAGAAAGCCCACGACGGAGTCAGCCATAATATCCAACAATGATAACCATCACATCTCGTCAATAATTTCATACCAATGAAAATGTTAAGTACGAATACGACTAATGTAATCTTACCGTCATAATTTTACCAACTCGTGATAATAATTACCAAAGTTCACATCTCGTATACTTTCAACAACACAATAAGCTCATACCGAAATATCTGTATTGTATCTCAACAATACCCAAGGTTCTCAAAACATCATCATAACTCACTGTTACGAAATCTACTAACTCTGTCCAACCCAATCCATCGGGTAACATCATCACATCTCAACACGATAAACGATTGTCCATCAAAGACAAATACCAAAGGAAATACGGAACATACCTCAGAATATGCAATGCCACGATGAAATCACGTCAATCTAATCCAAGATCAGATCAACACAACATACGGACATGATACTAACACAAGACCTACAAATGCATACTCATATGACAACGTCAATATGCTCACATCAATAACAACACTGTATACTTATGGCAAACCCATAATATACATATGCACAATAACAACAACACATATGGTAATCCAACGATCCAGCGCACACAACTATAGATCCCCATGATGATCCCGTTGGACCAACGCATGGTGGCATTACCTGTCCAACGATCCAGTGCACACAACTATAGATATCCCATGTTGATCCCGTTGGACCAACGCATGGTAGACATATAACAACAATGCACAACTGCAACAGTACACAATGCACGACAACAACAATACACAAATGCATGCCAACAACAATACACGAATGTATCACAACATGATCGACACAAATGACAAAAATGATTAGAGTACTTGTCCCGAGTCCTTCGAGAGTGATCTCAATGTCTAAACCATCACCAACCATTATCCTCAATATTCGACGGTCCAGAATGTCACGGACGGTAGATAATTCATATCTTTGTCTATACCACAATGTATCCTCGATACCAAGTATACTGACAACAAATGTAAATCATATGCATCATGATTTAATTCCCAAAACTCGAATACAACTTATAATCCCAAATCTCCTGTGATTACGATTATAAACATTGCTATACGAATTATAAACGAATGAAACGGAAACCATTTATTAAATATTATAAACTGAGCAGATAATAACTTGCCTCGATACCGATGAAGCCATTAATAATTCCGTTGCCGCCATCTACAAGTCCCTCGGCCCTGATCAATGCAGTTCACGAACATCCTCGAACTCGACCACAACACACGGTTATAATCGCCGATCAATATTCTCAACCTATTACAATAATCGATAAACAACAAGTTCGATAACAATCAACAATCCAATCAATAAACCAACGGTTCTACAATATCTCGGTTAACCACAAGTATGATCAATCCAACTTAAACGATCACGAATTCATAACCGAAATATGATATACTATACTACCTGTTGACTTAGCGCACGTTAATCACTTAGCGTAGCGTGCGCTAAGTCGCTTCCGTTAGCGTGCGCTAATGACATGCAGTTGCATGCATTTCAGATACCGATCAACATATGGAGATTATCAAGAGCACTAAGTGATCCGAAACCATGTTCATAGCTATCAAAACAACGAAATCCGATATCCTTTAACATATAGATAATCATCCAACTCATAATCCAAGTCCTATATTCACATATCAACTTCTTCATCAATATCAACATATGAATACCAAGAATTCATAACCATCGCCATGTTCACCATCATATGAAGAAACCAACAACAGCAACAACATCAAAGACCCAAATTAATAGAAGACATTAGCCAACATATCTCTTTGAAGATAAACAACACAATTCAAAACTACTCGAATCATATCAATATCCGTATATCAACAATAACATCAACAAAACTCGGTAACCAATCTCATAATCATACTTGTTAACTCATATACATGACGATTATCAACTCAAGGACATCATATCCAATCTAAAACGAAATCCCAAAGTGAAGAGTAATTACCTCTTTGAAGGAATGGATTGATTTCCAAGGTTGAATTATTCTCAATCACTTCCAAGATTCAAATGTTGTTAGGAACGATCAACTCAAGTGTTTGGAACCTCAACTTCTCTCTAAGAACTCTCTCTATCGGTTCACATGAAGAAATGGATGGAAATGATGAATAATGGCCAACTGCACACACACACACACACACACACACACACATATATATATATATATATATATATATATATATACACACACACACACTGTACATTATTAACGTATGCTAACATCTTCATTTAACGTACGTTACACGTTTAGTGTGCGCTAACTGTCTTTGTTAGCGTGCGCTATCGCAGTCCAGAGGCTACTGCCTTACTTCGTACAATGATTTACGTACGCAATGTCCATGCAATAGCGTACGTAATTGCCTCTATTTAGCGTACGCTAGTGTCTGATCATAGCGTGCGCTACTCATAGTTGACTCATTTGTCTGTATGCTCCGAAGACGGGTCCACACGCCGAAAGATCTGACAAGGATAAGATTCCCTTTGGACCGATCTGATGTTAGCGTGCGCTAACAATATGCATTAGCATGCGCTAATCTTTCACAACAAACATCCGTTGACTTCGTCGGCACATGCGCCGAAAGAGGACGAGTCCACACATAGATTCTTTCTGATCTGGTCTGTACTCGCGTGCGCTATCATTTGCCTTTAGCGTGTGCTAAACCTGCACGATAGCGTGCGCTAAGCTTGAATATTAGCGTGCGCTAATCAGGCTATACTTAACCATTTTCAGCTATTCTTGTCTAACGTCTCGACATACAGAATACGAACATATGGCATATTGAATACATATACTCCTTCCAACAATATTCTCATATGATACACAATATTCTCAACTGCAATTGTCGACCAAGTACGACAATTATACCAATACAGATGTCTCACTCCTTCATTTATTTTATCCATACTGTACAGATTCCACACTATAAAACATAACTCGGATAAAATAACATTAAATAACAGTAGTAGAAATTCCGGATATTACATACTACACCACTTAAAATAAGTTTCGTCCTCGAAACTTGCAATCCATCATAGAAAAACAAACAAACCGTTCAACCAAAATATTCCAAAACCATCACGATAACGATCAATCATCATTATTACCGAATAACCAAAATAGCATACTTACAAATGCGCAAAGTCGACGATCTCCTAAGATACTAGCAAGTGACTTCACTGTAAAGCCTCAATGCGCTTACAATCACATTCCATGAGTCTCAACAAAAATATATCATCTCTGGATGAAATAATCTATCCGTGTCAAATCCTGTCTGCCTGATCGCACAATCAAGTCCCAATTCTGATACAATCAATAATGCACGATACATCTGTGAAACAACTGCTCAACACAATGGCAACGAATCCCGAAACATCGACACAAAATCTGAACGCTCAGATGATCACCAGCAATGATCAACCAATAAATTAACCGAGAATATCATCGACATGATAAACTCTAATTCGACCAATCCAAAGGTCAAAACGCAGCCAAGAATATCATCAACATGATAAACTCCAATATGACCAACCAGAGGTCAAAACACAATCGAAAATATCATCATCATGATAAACTCCAATATTACCAACGAACGATCAACGATAATCGGGAATACCCTCACACGGTAAGCTCCAACCTGATCAACATAGAACCACAGAAACCGATATACAAACGAATAAAGTTCTCAAAACGACACGCCAATCACATACAGTAGATCTCAAAGAACACACCCCTTGGCATACGAACAACAAATCACAACCCGTCGAACATATCCAATCATACATGGACTGGGAACGACCAATCAATATCCAAAACAACCATACTGGGGTCACCATCCTCAAATCCACACTTACAAAGGAATCATTCAAAAATCACTATGGTAAAATCGTACTACTACCATACCAATGGAATCACATAGCACATATGTTCCGGTTTCACAAAATCGAAAGTTCCAAAATCATATTCTGTACCCGAATCTACAATACGCAACATATTCTTCTTATCCGATCAATCAACCGATCATCCCTGGATAACTAAACTACCATACTAAAGTTCGAATCTCTATTCATCGTTCCATACTGATGTCTTATCCAGTTCGTGAGTCACACTCATAACTTCACCATGATTTGCACTATGCACTATTTTTAGTGTTTGACCTTGTAGACCCAGGACCGAACTGGTAAGCTATGGGTTCCAATGTCAGAATCAAGATCGCTCGGTAAGCCTATTGGGTATTTTAGAACCAAACTGGTAAGACCCGGCTCATCGGAGAACCGATAATTCCCAGTTTGTGGACTCATTAATGCCCGAAATAGACCTAAGAATTAGTCGAGAAGACTCGAAAAACCTGCAACCAAAACAGAAAACTACTTTCAAATTTATCCATTTAAAAGAGAGAATCTCTAATAGTATAGTCTCATAATCAGAATAGAAACACAAATGAATGCAACGAGAGAATTCTTAATACATAACTCCATTTAAAAAAGAGTATCTTAAATACTTAAGTCTCAAAATAGAAAGACAAATTATCTATCATCCCATTAGTAATCTCATTGAAAATAACAGCCTCAGAACAAATTCATCATAGGCTCAAAAACAAAATACAGCTTGCTATATTTAAGCTTTTATACCAAACATGTTAAAAATATGTTTGGTATGAGTACCAAAATTTAATGAAAAATTCACTAAGCCTTTCCAAAGCTAGATACTTTGTTGCAGAGAAATAGAGAATGGTTTAAAGAAGTGAAGTCAACATGAAAATGAATAAATATGTGCTGGTTTATAACACATAGGGTATATTAGTCATAAAAATTAATCTTGTAGTAATCAGTTAGAAAAAAGGAAAAATATGTAGTTAGTTGTCAAAATAAGATGTGCTTGTTTAGGGCAAAGACTTAGTTTGACATGCACTTATTGATTGTCAAAAATATGTTTTACTTATGTTTCCCTGAACATAACACAATTATTGATTATAGTCGACTACAACCTGAGATATCAGCACATCGTGAGGCATAGCCGAGAAAGACTCAACAATCCTGCACTCCTGGAGCGGCAACAGACAATACCCCCCATTGTAGTCTTGAACTCAGCCCAAATGGTTATATGATCTCTAGGTACAACAGCCTTCCACCAATCTGCAACTTATTTATCGAGGAGGCGTTTAGCAATAGGCACCCTCCTAACATCAGGACAAGCTACATTATCAAAAGTTCTCCCTAGTTGGAAGAGCCAATTTTCCCAGCTCAACGAATCGAAGGCACCAACAAAGCAAGGTGTATGGATCCTCATCACCTTTTGGAGCCACTCACTAGATCCGTTATCCGCAATTGGTGGCTGGTATTGATGTCCGTCCTGATCTATCTGCGCCAACTTAGCTACCACCTACTGAAGAATGATAGCGATGCCAGTATCAACATTACCTTCAGCTGCTTGCCTCTGATCGAGTGATTGGTCCTCACAATCATATTGGCACTCGTCAGTGAATAGTTCATCACAATACAACCACAACCTCAATTGCATACACGACCTCTGTCTCTCATCATACTAAACAAAACAACTCAACACAAAATAACATAGCAGCACATAACCGCACACCAAATACAGACTCAAGAAAATAACACATTTCACAAGAAAACAAGCTGACAGTAAAGATGATGGCCGCATTATGATATAATCACAACCACGACCACAGGCTACAAGTCAACAACATACGACCTAATTATACCCGACAACCTTGGTTTCAACAACCTAAGCTCTGATACCATAAATATAACGCCCTAATACCGCAAGGGATGTCACACGTCATAGACCCTTATCACAAGGATCTACTAGGCTGGATACTAACAAACAACCTTAATATTTGGCCAGCAAGGTCAAACAAACTACACATCAGAAAATACCGACAAAGTTAAAACTCAAAATAGCTGGACTGACAAGGTCACACCACAACGTCTATTTCATAGTTGTTTATAATTATATTACAATATATACCCACACATGGGTCAAATACAACAACGAAAATAGAATACAACTAAACAGTAATAAAAAAAATAAGACCGAACACTTGCTTGATTAGTATTACGACTCGTCATCTTCCATGCCGACCCTGTGAATGCTCCCTCGAACTAGAAGTACCTGAAATGCATAAAAGGCATCCACCCACAGATTGGAGTTTAGTGCTCGAAATATATAGTGCTAGTGCAAGTATATTAACTATACAGAATATGCCAAGCAAATATCAGTCACGAATCAAATAATGACAATCATTCATAAGAAGTTTTCGAGAGTAAGTTTAGAAATCAAACTCATGTCTTTGAAACATTTCAATATCTCGAGAGTTTTAGAAAATAAAAGCTTTAGGATCTCAAGTGCTTAGTCATAAACCATTTCAAAAGTCAATTGGGTCTCGACCCAAAAGTTATTTTCCCATAAAACATTATTTCACTTTTCTTCAACATCAAAACATGCTTGTGACTGTAATATCTGCATCTTCTATTTTTAGTAATTTTATTCGGTACCTATCAACTTCCGGCGACTCATTTATAATCATTTTGACATTTTGAAACTAGTTTGTTCTGCATATTTCACCATCCAAACAAGTTTCGAAGCTGTTTTATTGGAATTCGTGAATTATTGCGACTCTTCTGCATTTTGGTTCGATTCTTCAAAATCTTGTTCTAAATTGTTGTTTAGTTGTTTATACAAGTTCACTTAACATATTTAGACATTTTGTGAACTTGGGTGTTGTTGTTTGATCTCGAATCGGGATTTTCGAATCATGATCGTGCTGCCTGGACTACATTGATGTGATGTTGCACATAAGAAGGCTTAGCGCACGCTAAGCAGCACATTAGCGCTCTATTCTACAACATTAGCGCATGCTAACGCACTGGTTAGCGCATGCTAACAGCCAGTGCCAGAACACTCTGATTTTTGAACCCGTTAGCTCACGCTAAATGTAAGATTAGCACATGCTAATTGCACACATGATATTATATATATATATACGTGAACATCAATACTTTTTCTGCATTCTCTTGCTTCTTACTTAAAACTGACGAGAGAGCGAGAGAGGGTCGACTTGGCGATAATTTGGTGCTATCCTTCACCATCTATCATGGGTTCTTGGTGTAGATTATGTTAGGGTTGTATATATCAAAGCATACTTTATGCTCGTATTACCTAATTTCCCGGTCTTTATCTATGAGAATATTTAATTCATTTTATCACATGTTTTGCACATATAATCACGCTATGGTTATGCAAATGTTGTCTAAATTACTTTATATTGTAGATAATGTGGTGTGTCGAGTCACACAGAAGATCAAATTATCGGTCCCTTATATAGTAATAATTAGTTCACAACCTATATAACATTAGACCGTTATGTGAGAGGTTGTAGTATATGCTTGAGATTGGTTGGTCTTGACCATTAGCATATATCAGCGTATTCGATATACATTGAACAGGATCGAGGTGAGATAGATTCTTCTGTACTGACTGTAAGAAGAACGTACATCTCGGACAATTATTATTTCTTAATTATAGTGATTAATATTTAATTATATATATTTAGTATTTATTACTTTGATTTATCATGGGTGAGAGCCAAAATGATTGACTCAATATGCTCGCTATTTTGGGCAATATTATTATTTATATGACAATTAACATTATAGCTAGAAATCGTGTCCCGACCAGTCGGGTTGATCATGTCTCTTGAGACACTCGAAAGGATTATTATATTAAACCCTGCAGGTGAAATTAATTTTCCGATATAATAATAAAGCTCAAGTGGTATACTCATGTATAACATATTAATTAATTAAAAACTCTCAGTAGCTTAAATTAATTAATGGACATGTGATATCTTAAACACGAGAAATAATTAATTCAAAAGGGAGCCCAATTTCGTAATTTGAGATTTTGGTAGGAAGTGCAATATCAATCTTTTAGTGGACTAAGTTGATATTAATAGATTCATTATATTAGGAAGAGTCCTAATATTGGTAAGATGAAATCTATTGGGAGTCCTTACCTTATCCTCCTTAAGGTCTCTAGAGTAGCCCAAAACACCTATAAATAGGACTTGATGGGGGCCCGATTTTTTCACTCTTCTTGGCACAAAGATTTTTGATTTTTCTCTCTCTAATTTTGTGTTTAATTGTGGATCTTGACTTGTGTCTTGGATTCCACAATTTAGCTAACACAATATTTTTCTAAATACACAAATATTCAAGATAGAGAGAAAATTTGTAAGGTAATTTTTGGAATGGTTCGGCTGATCCATATTATAGTCCAAGCAGTCCGGTAGATTGTTGCCCACACGACATCCGGACATAGAAGGGATATACTCTAGAAGATCTTGAGGTATAAATACAAGAAGATCAAGGAGGAGTACGAGGAGGAGTTCAATCGACCCAAAGGGATTTTCTACCACTTCGCTTCAAAGGTACGAATTACCAATTCTACTGCGTAAATAAGTATATTTAAATGGTTAAATTAGCCTGTTTAATTAATTAATTGACAAGCCTAAATAGATCCGCAATTTTTTTGGTTAGTATATAAAACCAAATCTATTCCATCAATCAATCTTGCTTCCGCTGCGTTTTATATTCCAGCAATTGGTACAGAGACAGTCTTTAGGTTCTGTTCAATTTAATTAATTTTCTGATTAATTTGCTAGCAATTTAATATATTCATATGGTATGATGTTTGGAATATTTTGCTAGAAATTGTCTTGCAGGTAAATATGGTTCAATTATCATGGCTATGTGATATTTTTATTTATTTACGCATTTTTAGGTAATTTGGCCCGGTTTTGAGGCATGTATAAGTTTTTCCATGAGAAAATCCATGGGTAGAATAAGATTTATTTTCCTTGTAATTTTTATTGTAAATTCGATGTATTTTATTTGGCGTAAAATTGTAATCGAATTGGAATACACAAAGTACAAAAGGAAAAGGAGTCCAAGGTGCAAGAGGAATCCTAAATGAAAAGGGAGTCCCGGACGACGACAAGCACACACGGCCGACCACCCGGAACCGAAGAGCCGCGGGTCTGGCCTGTCGCGGGTCGGATCAGCCGAGGGTAGGCTGTCGGGCTGCGGGTCGGGCTTGTCTGGGTAAGTTCGTTCGGTGTATGATCCTATTCGTTTATCTGCCGTTCGTTGCGTCCGTTGGAGCACAATTATTTTAATTTGGAAATTTCTTGTGCAATTAATTTTACATGGAAGAAAGTTTTTAAATTTGGCAATTTTTGTGCCATAACCGGGAGGAGGTGACGAGATGCTTGAAGCAGTGGGAGCAAAAGAGCCAAGGTTTTTCTCTTTATTCAAAACGAGGAATAAAAGCCATGATAATTGGATTTAATTGTCCAGTTTTAATTATTTGTTGGTTTTACTGTTATAATGTATGACATGTATGGATGTATGCATGATATGTTTCTTGCATGTTAGGACGAGAAAATTAAATACCTTATTTTTTCAAAATAACTAAGTGATTTTAATAATTGATTTTTCAAAATCAAGTCGGCCTCCATAATTGGTTTAAATTGTGAAATAATTAGCATGCGCGTTGACATTAGAGTCTTCCTCCACATCGAATGTGATCCTTATTAGCTCACTAGTTTTAAACTTCAATTAGATAACAAAAAGGTGAATGTTATTTTTTATGATAGGACCTCTCCATCTGTAGGACTATTATCATTAAATAATATTATAAGGTTTGTTAAATTATGGTGTTCACTTAGATGTATTAATTAATAAGCTCCCCATCGGAGTCTATGTTAATTAATACATGGCCAAGAGGAACCAACTATTAATTTTACTTGTCAAAACGCATCTTAACTGGATAGTAAAATTAAAGACGTTAAAATCTACTTGAAAAATGTGTGTGTAAATGTCCACACTAACGTGGCTTGCATGTGCAGTTTTTTTGAGGTGTTGGTTGACTGCATATATATTATGTTTTAAGGGTTTTCAATATATTTTGCGTCGAATTATGTGATGAATGGTTTTTAATTTTATTCTCACATGTCTTTCAATCCACTAGCTGTTATTCTTAAAGACAATAAACTTGATGGCACTAAATTTGCCGACTGGAAAAGAAATCTTGACATTGTCCCAACTGCCGAGGGGCATAAATTTGTGTTAACTGAGGAAAGCCCTCTGGAACCAGAACGGGATGCCACTCCTGGAGAGTTGGATGAATTCCGAAAATGGAAGAAGTCTAATGAGAAGGCCCGCTGTTATATTTTGGCTTCATTGACAAATGTATTGCAGCATCAGCATTAGATGATGGGCTCGGCCGCGGAGATGATGAAAATTCTCACCGAGATGTTTGGTCATCAGAACCGGGCGGCTAGGCAAAATGCAATGATGATGTTGATGACAACCCAAATGTCTGAATGGACTCCAGTAAGGGATCATGTTCTGAAAATGATGTCTCATTTGAACGAACTGAGCATACTGGGGGCCACTATCGATGCGGAGTCGAAGGTCAATATTATCTTAGGCAGCTTGCCAAGAAGCTTTGAGCAGTTCCGCCTTAACTACAATATAAATCGTAGGACTTACACTTTGGCGGAACTTCTGACAGAGCTTCAATCTGCTGAAGGTCTCTTCAAACAAGGTTATCATCAGATTCTTGCGGCAGCCGGTGCTACTTCTTCGAAACCCAAATGGGAAAAGAAGAAAAAGCAGGTTGTCTAGAAGCAAGTGGCAACCTTCAAAGCTAAGGGCAAGGCTCTTCAGTCCGAGGCAAACAAAAATCCGAAGGGCAAATGCTATAAGTGCGGTCTGTAGGAGCATTTTAAGAGCGACTGCCCTAAGAAAGGTACGTCTCATGCACTAGTAGTCAATACATGTTTGGCTGCCTGTTTTATCACTTCGTGGATAGTAGATTCAGGCTCCACTAATCATGTTTGTTATGACTCGCAGGGATTCCAAGTAACCAAAGTACTTAGTGCGGATGAGATTACTATTAGCTGGAGCGATTATTCCAGGATGAAGGCTATTGCAGTGGGAGTCGTGCAGTTAAAAGTTAATGATAGGATTCTAGTCCTAAATAATGTATTATTAGTACCTGATTTTAGAATGAATTTAATTTCAGTTTCTAAATTGCGTTGTGATGTATATTCAGTTTCTTTTGGAGATAATGCAATTATTAAAAGAAATGGTGAATATGTTTGCACGAGTACTTATAATGAAGGACTTTATGCCATTAATGCTGCACCAACTCCCTTGCATAATTATAAATCGCTTAATTCTTTGACTAATCCTAATAAAAGAAAAGAACCTTCAAGCATAAATCAAACATATTTGTGGCATTTACGATTGGGTCATATTATCCTTAGAAGGATCCAAAGATTTGTGAGCGATGGCCCATTGGATTCACTCCAAGTTGAGTCATTTCCAATTTTCGAATCCTGTCTGGAAGAAAAAATGACTAAAAGGGCTTTCCAAAGTAAAGGAAATCATGCACAAAATGTATTGGAATTGGTACACATCGATGTATGTGGTCCAATGAACATACAGGCTAAGGGTGGTTTCGAATACTTCATCACAGTTATAGATGATTATTCGAGATATGGATACATCTATTTGATGCGACGTAAGTCTGAATCTTTTCATAAGTTCAAAGAATTCAAGGCTGAAACGGAGAAGCGTCATGGACAGAGTATCAAGTCACTTCGATCTGATCGTGGTGGCGAATATCTTAGTGAAGAGTTTTTAGATTTCTTGGCACATGAGGGGATTACTTCCCAGCTCACTGCGCCTAGTACACCACAACAAAATGGTGTTGCTGAACGAAGGAATCATACTTTATTAGAGATGGTTAGGTCAATGATGAGTTATTCTGATTTGCTTATTTCGTTTTGGGGATACGCCTTGGAAACAGTTGCGTACATTCTAAACTTGGTGCCTTCGAAATCAATTCCAAAAACACCCACAGAACTGTGGAATGGGCGCAAGCCCAGTCTGGGACATGTTCGGATTTGGGGTTCACCAGCACACGCGCTGAATAAGGAAGCTGATAAGTTGGCATCTCGTACAGAAGTATGAGTGTTTGTAAGATATCAGAAGGGAACGAAGGGTGGCTTATTCTACAGTCCTAAAGATCAGAAGGTCATTGTTAGAACCAATGCCCGGTTCTTAGAGGAGGACTATGTAATAAGCCACAAGCCTAGGAGTGAGGTCATTCTAGAGGAACTTAGGGGCGAGATTTCGACAATACCAATTGTACAAACACCCAGTGTACCACGTATCGACACTATTGTGGATACGCAAACCAAGGACACGCCTCAACCTGATCGATTCATCGGCGTGGGAGCGTCCTCGGACCACTTCCTGGATGAGGATGAAATGGATCCATGTACTTATAGGCAGGCCGTTCAAGACAAGGATGCTGAATCCTGGAAAACAGCAATGGAATCCAAAATGGGATCTATGGATTCTAATCAAGTGTGGGAGCTAGTAGAGCTACCCAATGGGTAAAACCCATTGGAAGTAAGTGGGTCTACAAGCATAAGAGAGGATCGAAAGGGAAGGTTGAAAACTTCAAAGAAAGACTTGTTGCGACAGGTTACACTCAAAATGAGGGCATCGACTACGATGAAACCTTTCACCGGTAGCCATGCTTAAATCGATCCGGATTCTCTTAGCTATAGTTGCGCATTTGGATATGGACATTTGGCAGATGGATGTCAAAACTGCGTTCTTGAACAGGAGTCTTGATAAAGAAATCTATATGCGCCAACCTGAGGGATTCATTGCTGAAGGGGAGGAGCACTTAGTGTGCAAGCTTAAGAGAGCCATTTATGGTCTCAAGCAAGCATCAAGGTCTTGGAACATGCGATTTGATGAGGTCATTCAATCGTATGGTTTTGAACAGTGTCCTAGTGAGGTTTATGTATACAAAAAGTGCAATGGAAACGTGCTAGTGTTTCTTGTACTGTACGTAGATGATATACTTCTAATTGGAAACAATGTGAAAGTATTATGAGACGTAAGGATATGGCTGTCTGAGCAGTTGGATATGAAGGATTTGGGAGAAGCCGGGCACATCCTTGGTATTAAGATCTTTCGAGATTGCAAGAAAAGGATGTTGTGCTTATCTCAAGCATCCTATATCGATACAGTGCTAAAGCGGTTTAGTATGGAGAATTTCAAGAAAGGTTTCTTACCTTACAGACATGGAATTCAGCTATCTAAGGCTATGTGTCCTACGACACATAAGGAGATAGATGACATGAAGCTGGTCCCTTATGCTTCGGTAGTGGGAAGCCTCATGTATGATATGATTTGCACTAGGCCTGATATCTGTCATGCTGTAGGCATGATGGTGAGATATCAATCGAACCCAGGACTGGGACATTGGATTGCTGTCAAGCATATACTCAAGTACCTTAGAAGGACTTGAGAGCATATGCTTATATATTAATCGGATACACTTTGTCCTTTGGGTTACACTGACTCAGATTTCAGTTCGGATAAAGAAAGTCGAAATCAACTTCCAGATATGTTTTCACTTTGGGAGGTGGAGCCATAAGTTGGAGGAGTGTGAAGCTGAAATGCATATCAGACTCTACCATTGCAGCCGAATACGTAGCAGCCTCAGAGGCACCTAAAGAGGCGGTATGGCTCCAGTACTTTTTAAAAGATTTGGGTGTGATTCCTAATTTGCCTTGGAAGTATTACACTTTATTGTGATAATACCGGTGTTGTTGCAAATTCGAAGGAACCACAGGCCCACAAAGCAAGCAAACATATCAAGTGAAAATATCATCTCATTCGAGATTTTGTGAAGAGAGGAAAGATTATTGTCTCCAAGATAGCATCTGAAGACAACCTAGCAGATCCTTTCACGAAAGGGTTGCCCTCAATGTCATTTGAAGGGCATGTGGAAGGAATGGGGTTGAGAGGTATGACTGCATTGCTTTGAGTATAAGTGGGAGATAGATAGACGTAGTCTAGATAGTATACTTCAAAATCATATTTTAAGTATAAGTGGGGGATTATTAGGGTTGTATACATCAAAGCATACTTTATGCTTGTATTACCTAATTTCCCGGTCTTTATCTATGAGAATATTTAATTCATTTTCTCACATGTTTTGCACATATATTCACGCTATGGTTATGCAAATGTTGTCTAAATTACTTTATATTGTAGATAATGTGGTGTGTCGAGTCACAGAAGATCACATTATCGGTTCCTTATATAGTAATATTTAGTTCACAACCTATATAACATTATACCGTTATGTGAGAGGTTGTAGCATATGCTTGAGATTGGTTGGTCTTGACCATTAGCATATATTAGCATATTCGGTGTACGTTGAACAGGATCGATGTGAGATAGATTCTTCTATACTGACTATAAGAAGAACGTCCATCTCAGACAATTATTATTTCTTAATTCTTGTGATTAATATTTAATTATATATATTTAATATTCATTACTTTGATTTATCATGGGTGAGAGCCAAAATGATTGACTCAATATGCTCGATATTTTGGCAATATTATTATTTATATGATAATTAATATTATAACTAGAAATCGTGTCCCGGCCAGTCGAGTTGATCATGTCCCTTGAGGCACTCGAAAGGATTATTATATTAAACCCTGCAGGTGGAATTAATTTTCCGATATAATAATAAAGCTCGAGTGGTATACTCATGTATAACATATTAATTAATTAAAAGCTGTTAGTTGCTTAAATTAATTAATGGAAATGTGATATCTTAAACACGGGAAATAATTAATTCAAAAGGGAGCCCAATTTCGTAATTTGGGATTTTGGTAGGAAGTGCAATATCAATCTTTTAGTGGACTAAGTTGATATTAATAGATTCATTATATTAGGAAGAGAACTAATATTGGTAAGATGAAATCTATTGGGAGTCCTTACCTTATCTTCCTTAAGGTCCCTAGAGTAGCCCAAAATACCTATAAGTAGGACTTGATGGGGGGTCGATTTTTTCACTCTTCCTGGCACAATTTGTTTTGATTTTTTTCTCTAATTTTGTGTTTAATCGTGGATCTTGACTTGTGTCTTGGATTCCACAATTTAGCTAAAACAATATTTTTCTAAATACACAAATATTCAAGAAAAATAGAGAGAAAATTTGTAAGGTAATTTTGGAAGAAAAAGTGGTTCGGCCGATCCATATTACAATCCAAGCAGTCCGGTAGATTGTTGCCCACATGACATCTGAACATAGGCGGGATATACTCTAGAAGATCTTGAGGTAGAAATACAAGAAGATCAAAGAGGAGTACGAGGAGAAGTTAGATCGACCCAAAGGGATTTTCTACCACTTCGCTTCAAAGGTACGAATTACCAATTCTACTGCGTAAATACATATATTTAAATTGTTAAATTAGTCTGTTTAATTAATTAATTGACCAGCCTAAATAGATACGCAATTTTGTTGGTTAGTTTATAAAACCAAATCTATTCCATCAATCAATCTCGCTTCCGCTGCGTTTTATATTCTAACAGATTAAACATTGTCTAATCCATCATTCTTCATCCGACTCATGGTAGTTTCTTCAGAACTCAAAGTTAAGGATTTTGGGGATCGCTTTTTTTTTTTAGATTTCACATTTTTAATCCAAGTTTGTTGAATAATTTGGTGTTGTTAAACGTAATCTATGGATTAGAAACACATTCCTTGATTTTTGATGATTCGATTCACGATTTTGGATGTTCTTGAGAGACTCAAGAACCCTAGGTTTCGGAATTTTAGGGGTTTTTCTTGATTTCATAATTCTAATCTAAAATTGTTGGTTCTATTGGTGTTATTTAGTCTTGGCGATCATAGACCATGGTTGGACTTCCAATTTCCTTTATTTTCTCGGGTTTCATTTGTGTTCTTGGTATTCTTGGGAAACCCTTGAACTTTATCTGCCTGTCTTTTTGGTTCAGCGGGTTTATGCTGCGTTATTGATTTTGTCCTCATTGTATTATTGCGTGGTGGTGTTCGATGAAGTCGGAGGATTTGTGGTCAATTCATACCAACCTTCTTCAATCGGTCTTCATTGTTTGCTATTATTCGAGGCAAATACCTTGCTATATGAATTATGTATACGCAATTTCATAAATATCCAAAGTTCATATATTGATTTATATTAATCTATATATGTTATATATATTTTTATACGTATATATAATTGTTGCTGCCTTCAGAGTACGAACATTGGACTCACGCATTAATTATGTAGTGAATGCGAGTTGTATGAATGTGAAGGTTGTGAGAACTTGTGTTGTTATAAATCCTGAGGCATAATGATTATAATGGTAGGCATTGATGGTTGCAACATTACATGTTTTGTTGAGTAAAATGTTTATAATATGTTATGTGGTTATGAATATTTATCGTGAAATGTGAAGCTTGTGTGTTGACTTGGATTTACGTGACTAAAGTTTTTATCTTTGGTTGATTGAACCTTGCGTGGCTTGTCAATGTGAAATTTTCTTCTTTGGTATGTCGTATCCAAAATCTTGAAGGGCAGGGACATGACGCCGGTCTGTGCATGCTGCAAGGAGTGGCTCATGTGTATTGGTGGAGGATGATGTTGCCTAATTCGCGTTGCAAGGGTCAGATCTGGTGGGATTGATGCCGGTGCGATAACATGTACAAGGAAGCGACCACCACAGTGTAGTGACGGCTGATGCACAGATGTTCAAGGGTTGTGGCTTCTGACAGGCTTCAGAGCGAATGATACTTATGTGATAGCAAAGACCCTGATACCGAATAAATTCATGCCCTTAAAACCTCTTTCAAACCCTTTTAAAATATAGATATCAGTAATAAAATCAAGGACTAAATGACCAATGATTTATGACGAGATCTCTGAAAGTTAGTTAGTCAATAATGGTCTTGAGCAGAAATATTACTGAGAAAGATCGTGTTGGGTCAAGAACCCCGAGAGATTTTGAGACTACTTTTCAAGGTTTTCAATAAATAACATTTTCAAAGTATTTTACCAGAGTGTTTTTCAAAGGTTTTTTTGGAAGATTTGAACCAACTCTTGGGACTTAATGGGGAGTGCCTAGAATTCTTCATTTTGTTCTCTTCGTGGAATGATGACTTTATGAATGATTTGTATCCTTGTGCATGCGAATGTTCTTTGGTGATAATTGTGTGATTATGTGACTTGTGTTGACTTTGGGGCTGTTTTGATTTTGTGTGGACATTTTTTGTATAACTTGTACATTTCGTACTTGCACTAGCAACATTTCAGTTTCCTAACCCCCGAGTTTCCAGGGGTAGGTGCCTTTTATGCATTCAGATATTTGCAGCTCACGAGTAGTCATTTGATCGATTTGACAGAGGATAAGGACAACAAATGCTAATCACACAAGATTTAAAGTCTTTCTATTGTCTTTATTGTGGTCAGTTATTTTTCTTTTGTCAATTGGTCATCCTTGCCTGGGTGATTTATTGTTTTTCTTTCACTTTGGAATTTTTAGTCTTGATATGAAGTTGTATGACCATGAATGTCATTGGTGATGTCGAGTGACCTTATCGATCTATTATTGTGTCTTTTTGACCTCAACGGTCAATTGTGTCGTTGATAGGTAAGGTGTCTAGCCTAGTAGATCCTTGAAAAAAGGATCTATGGTGCTGTGCCATTTTTGATTGAGTCGGGGGTGTTACAGTGACCATGTGATCTCCTGCCACGTGTCTCTGTAGGTTCAACACCTGCATAGACTGAGCCAAACATCAAAATCACAACAATCACAAACTATGGATCACGACTCTGTGATCTCCTGCACGAGTCACCACAGGTCCCATCGAACCCACATGGTTGAACCATGCATGACCCCATGATCGCAATCCATGTGTCATCGTAGGTCTCGTTAGACTCGCATAATTGAACCTCATCATCACTTACTAAGCCATAATTTTATGGTCCCTTGCCATGTATCCTCGTAGGCCCAGCGAACTTACGCGAGCGAATTTAGCGAATAATCACATTCAATCATACCACCATACACATGATCGGCATCACAATAATCACGAACAATACACAACCAACACAACATATCCATAGATCAATAACATAACACAATAACTATCCAGGTGTATAAGCAAACCAATATAATTATCATAACTAATATAATTCCACAACAAGGAATATTCTTGAACAATTATTGGGAAAAATAATACCCCAAGTATTTCGAGAAATGCTTCCTACAGCTATCCCTACAGTAAACTCCATATAGTGCCTAAATATCTATCCTACAGCCAACTGGAGGCTCCAAGAGTACAGCAAGAAAGACTATTGGCTACAACAAGTTGTAGGTAATTTACTTAGGGAAAGTAAAATACAATCCAATAAGATTTAAACTTAGACCTTTAAACAATTGTGAAATAAGTTTTGTTTATTCATAATGTATTCACGGTTTCAAAGGAGCATTTACGTTGACAGGAAGCATTTAATGCGGCCGAAAAGATTATAGACTGAAGAGCATTTAATACGGATTAAAAAGAACATCTGAAGCATTAAATGCAGATATTTTTAATTAAAATATTTCGCAAGCCACCAATCTAATTTGTCTAAATCTCACAAACCGGCCAATGACAACATTTATAACGGACTTATTTCCAAGGTTATAAATAGCCCAGGCAAGAGGACATTGCTATATACACTGAAAAACTGACTTACTGATTGGTCAATAATCTGAAGCATTCATTATCAAAGAGCAATCTATTTCTTCAAGCATACAACGTATATCCTTGAGTGAAGAAATATTAAGTCCTCAAGGGAGAAGAACACACTTGCTCCGATTCGTGTGATTGAAAACCTTATTGTTGAGATCATCAACCCTGTGTGGACTAAATTGAACTATTGCAAACTGTATCGAAAGAAGAGAGTTCGAAAACGGCTGTATCAATCTGTGTGAACGATACAATGACCAGTTTAGTTAAAATCACATAGTTATGTACGCCTTAATTTTAATAAAGGATTTACTCCTATGTGGAGGATTTATGGATGTAAAGAGGTTTACCTCGAACAACATAAACTTGTGTGTTATTACTTCCTGTACTTATTGTTTTCTTACTGCATGTGATTTATCATAGACTTGCTCTGAAAATCCTGTAATGACCAAGCTATAGGAGACTGTCTAGTTGTTGTACTTACTACAACTTAGTTTAAGACTTCCGCGAATAACAAACTTCGAAAAAAAGTACAACTTATTCAACCCCTATAAGGTGTAAGCAAGTATACAGTGACCAACAAGTGGTATCGGAGCGGTTGATTCTAACAATAACCAGTCGATTTTTAACCTGAATCAGATCTAAATCACTAGATTATGATTTTGTATCTTTATCATTCATCCTATAGTATTGTCCTGGATACATCAATGATCAACAAATTTCCCATGTTCCCTATTAATGAGTTTGTTGATTGGAGAATTAGGATGGAATACCATCATGCCGTCATGCACGAGGAGATGATCTTCGTGATATAGTAAGGACCAATCACCATTATGAAGGTCAACCCAGCTGCAAGGATAGAAGGCCAACCTCATGTAGAAATGCTCGAGAAAGAAAGAGAACAATGGACAATCGAGGAACGCAAGCGTGCTAATTTCGACAACTTCTACAAAAATGCGCTATTTGTCACTCTCGATTGTGAGACAGCTAAAGAAATATGGGAAAATCTCAAGTTAATTTTTGAGGAAACTGAGCCCTCAAAAGAAAATAAAATTTCAAAACTCACTCAGCAGTTTGAATCTTTTGACATGAAAACCCCTAAAACACTTGAGGAACTTGATCTAAGATTCACTGGCATTATCGGTGAACTTGAAGCTTTGGTCAAAGTGTACACCCAAAGGAGAAAAAAATAAGTCTTTAGACCACTCCCTTCCTGTTTGGACATTAAGACCACAACTATGCATGTATCGTGCAATCTTAATGATATATCTAGTTTTGACCTCTTCTCTGACCTCAAAGCTTTTGAGTATGACATTCACAGGAGAGAAAAGGCTGAAGAGTCCCCTGCCAAGACTACAGCACTGGCCGCTGTATTTTACAGGAGATAGATCTCCCCCCAGCGCATCCAAAGCCGTTGACAACGATGATGACATCTTGTCACAAGAAGAAATGGCTCTGCTCATGCACAAGTTGTAATATTCGGGGGTAATTTTTTTCGTTTCACTGTTGTGTTGTACGTATTCATTTGGAATTGTACAAGTGTTGTTTTATTTGACTGATACAATGTATATTGTATTGGGATATTTTGGAATCAAAATATTTATACTTATCGTTGGTTTTGTTTCGTCGTTTGGATGTTGCTTGGTGAGTTTGGAATTTTGGCCAAGTATATTAGCCATAGCGTACGCTATATGTATATATTTACGTATGCTACGGTCGGCATGTTACGTACGCTAATCCGTGTAGGTTACGTACGTAACGCAGTGTATCCGGTCATAACTATCTTTTGGCGTGTGGGGCCGGGTGAGGTTGATTTTTTCGAGGCTTGATCAGGACAGACAGGTCAATATACATTACATACGCTATACCGGGAGGTTAACGTACGTAATGGTGAGGTTTGTTACGTACGTAATTTTTTTAACGTACGTAAGGGACACCCCGTTTTGTGGCAGTTGGATCTGGACTTCGTAGCGTACGCTACGTAGAGGTGCTAACGTATGTTAAAGAGCATAACGTACGTTAAGGAGGCTACATAGCGACCGTAATGTGATGTGCAGATTATAAAGACATGATTCATCTTTCATTTTCTCACGACCCATTTTCGATTTCTTCCTCGAGAAATCATCCCTTTGCATCCCTTAGTCTTTTCCAGCCTCTTCCAACTTGATTTGGAGCTTCATAACTTGGATTGGAGCTTAGGAACTTGAAGATTGGAGTGGATTCTTGATGGTTTGAGGTTGTTCTTTATTTTTCTAGAGGTATGTTGGTTAATCTTGTATTTAACTCGAGATTATGTTGATGTTGTTGTTGTGTAGTTTGTGTTACGATGATTTGTTGGAGGATAGTATGGTTCTTCATAGTTTTGATGAACTTATGATGAAGAACATGTTGATATAGCTTGAGTTTGATTGTGTTCTTGATGTTTAAGAATACTTGGAGGTTATAAACATGTCTAAGAAGAGTTATGTTAAGATTTTTAGATGATTAACATAGCTTTGAGATGATTATTGTTGTTGTTGGTGTTCTTGGGGGATTATAACCATTTTGGTATAGAATTATGATGCATTATGTAATGATTGTCATAATCTTGAAATGGTTGATTTAATCTTGTTGATTAATCCGAATTCATGATGAATTGGTAGAGGATTATCGGTTGGACATCATGTTTGTGGTGTCGATGATGTTCTTGAGGTGTTAGTAGTATATTGGTGAGATTATCATTTTGGGATGATTAGCATAGTGTTGTTCTTAAGTGATTCTTGTTGAATTGTTTTCACAAGTATTATGAACATTTGATCATATTGAGCATTGAGGTGTTGGAGGACGTTGGAATTCATAGTTAGAACTATGATATACGTTTGTGGGGTCTAATCGATTCGGGATTGAATCGGGACTGTTTTTGGTGTTGCTTTCCATTGATTTTATGTTATTGAATGAATCGTATTTCATTCAAGGTTGTTCGAGTGCTTGTGATTGTTGGAGGACGCCGTTCGTCGTTTTGTGGGAGGACGTTGATCGTGGAAGAACTTTCTCGCCTTCAGTTTGAGGCAAGTTTTATACTTATACTAGTCAATAAGATTAATGTTATCATGTATATGTATGAATGTGTGTATCATTTCGAGACTTGGTCTCTTCATGATTTTGTTGATATCAGGAGATTGTTTGACACGATACCCTTCGGCAAATTATGCCAAATGTTACTGTTGTTCAGCGAAAGCCGTTCAAAGCATTGAGATACTCGTTGTTGATGTTATTGTCGATAGCCGGTTTGCGGTATCGATGTATTGATTGTTGTTGTTGGTATTGATGTCGATTTAAGACATTGTTTTGATCATTGTTATTGATATTGGTGCTTTGCGATTGATGTTGTATTGGCCAATTGAAGGCATTGACATATTTGATTATGATCTCTGTTTCTGGTGGTCGATTAAAGGCACCGAGACATCTATTCTAATTATATCGTTGTTTATCGATCGACCGTTCTAAGGTAATCTATGTATTGAATTGGGATTATCGAGGACATTTCCCATCCATTGAGTCGTTATCGATTGACCGTTCTAAGGTGATCGATGTATTGAATTGGGACTGTCGAGGACATTTCCCATCCGTTGAGTCGTTATCGATTGACCGTTCTAAGGTGATCGATGTATTGAATTGGGACTGCCGAGGACATTTCCCATCCGTTGAGTCGTTATCGATTGGCCGTTTTAAGGTGATCGATGTATTGAATTGGGACTGTCAAGGACATTTTCCATCCGTTGAGTCGTTATTGATTGACCATTCTAAGGTGATCGATGTATTGAATTGGGACTATCGAGGACATTTCCCATCCATTGAGTCGTTATCGATTGACCGTTATAAGGTAATCGATGTATTGAATTGGGACTGTCGAGGACATTTCCCATCCGTTGAGTCGTTATCGATTGACCGTTCTAAGGTAATCGATGTATTGAATTGGGACTGCTGAGGGCATTTTCCATCTGTTGAGTCGTTGTTATCGATTGACCGTTCTAAAGGTAATCGATGTATTGAATTGGGACTGTCAAGGATAGTTCCCATCCGTTGAGTCGTTGTGATCGATTGGCCATTCCAAGGTAGTCGAGGTATTTGAATTGGGACCGCCGAGGACGGTGCCCATCCATGAGTTATTATTGTCGTGTTGACCAACTCAAGGCAGCACACTATTATTCTTGTGAATTCGGTAATCTTGGGATCGTTTCTGTTGTGATTAATTGTGTTTTGGAGGCTAGTCTCGGCTAGTGCTGGAGGGGTAAGCTTGGGGCTTGAACCTTCGCGGTTGGTTTCCCAACACCTACAGTTCAGTAGGTCACGGTCATGTTGATGATCTCATTATAGGTAAGTTTGGGGCTTGAACCTTCGCAGTTGGTTTCCCAACACCTACAATTCAGTAGGTCACGGTCACTGGGTGATCTCATTATGGGTAAGTCTGGGGCTTGAACCTTCGCGGTTGGTTTCCCAGCACCAGCAATTCAGTAGGTCACGGTCATTGGATGACCTCATTGTAATACGGCTTCGTGCCGTGGCTTTGGCCCTCATTGTGATACGGCTTCGTGCCGTGGCTTCGGCCCTCATTGTGATACGGCTTCGTGCCGTGGCTTCGGCCCTCATGTGATACAGCTTCAGGCTGTTTGGCTTCGGGCCATTGTGATGATTGGCAGTTTCGACTGAGTGACTTTCAGGTGATTGTGATATTTGGCAGCTTTGGCTGAGGGGCTTTCACGCCATTGTGATGTCTTGGTATTTCTGTTGGAGCCTTCGGGCATTGGGATTTATATCTATTTCAGCTCTGATTTGGTTTACCTTCGGTTAATTTATTGTTGTGTTCTATATTGATGATTCGCCGTTGGGCACTTGTGTTCTAACCTGATGAGCAGGTATTGATCGTATGCCGTGGGCATAGTGTTTCACGAATGCTCGATTCTTACATTGTTTTGTGAGCATCTCGTATTACCATTGTTGTACCATTTTATTCTGACTTTGGATGCATATCATGTTGTACATGTATTTGATATTCATTATCTGGATGACTGTAACACCCCAAACTAGGCGGATATTACAGTGCCGTGGACCCCCGACTGGGACCCACCAGGCGAATGAAAACTGATGGATTAAATAATATAATTGTAGTACCAAACCACATTATATTACCAAATACTCCGATGAGGAGCTTAAGTACAATACACCAGGACAATACAGAATACTAGTATATTTTATATGAAGATAAAATATACCACCCTGAATAAATACATCTCAAACGGAATTTTGCAGCGGAAAAACAAATGAAGAGAAATAAGAATGACTGAAATGACTGAAATATGCGGAATGACCGGGGCCCCCTACTAGTATCACTGGGACTCCTCGCCGTCAGCATGCTCTTCCCGTGCCTTTGCCTTGCCGTGACCTGAAAACAAAATCCCCCAACAGGGTCAGTTACACAGAACAACAATCCTCAAGGGTTGAAAATATACAATCATGATATATCTGAAGTTATGAATATCCTTAGTTATGAATTACGCTGAAGAGGAGTATCATAGTACGCCCGTAGTGTTCTGTGCAAGTGTACAAGACGGATGACCGGACACACCCATCCTTGTACCTAATTAGTCTAACGGAGGTACGTTACTGTGTGCACAGTCCAATGTATCACTCCCAATACATGGCCATCGCGTGCCCGACTAAAAATTCCACACATCCGCACCCGGCCACGCAATATGAACCCAGAAGGTCATATGAACGAGAATGACCATAATGAATATCAATGAGTAATAATAATCTGACAAAGTCAAGAATGACTCACCGAGATGAAATGATAATGAAGTGATTGATAGTTTCAATGAAATGATTGGAACCGCCGTTCCTCGTTAATGAAGTGATTATTCGACAATTACAAGTCTCAATATAATTAATACAATGATGAATGAGTTATGATTATGAATGATCAACAACAAAAGGAATGAATATCCTTTTAACCGAGTAAGAATTAACTTACTCAATACCGATGACAATGTCCTTCCACGAACAACATCCTAATCGAGATACCGGTCGCTCGAACAACTTTGAATAACAATAATTACCAACAACCGTTCAATACACGTATCAAGCAACGAAACACGACTAACCCAAAAGTCGATACAACGATAATAAAACTCATTGGGGGCATTCTAACGAATACGTAACAAACCACACAACTTCGAAAATATCCAATCCCAAATATATCGAAACCAACACCAAAATGAGTATTTCGGACCATCAAAACACTTCAATGATATCAATAATCCCATAGGAATCCACAATTCGAGTTAACGACAACATCTAATCGAAAACCCCCCAAAACATCAAAGTCAACCCCAAGGTGTTCTTGAATCAAACCTCAAAATTTATGAAATCCGAAATATACACTGAATAATCCGTAGGAAAACATTTAACCAAGGTATATAATCCATATCTAACATATTCCATCAACAATCCAAGCTTACACGAAGAAATCAGAAGGAAAAACCCAAAATTCGAAATTCTAGATCCAAGAAGATTATTACCTTGATTAGATGTGATGAGGATGATGAAATGATGATTAATCCAAAAGATAAGTTTGAAGATGATGATTGATGATTACACCTCGAAGAACACTCTCCAAATCGCCCGGAATCGCCCGAAACCGCTGAAGAAACGAAGAGAAATGATGAATGACGAAGTAAGGGCTGAACTGTCCTATTTATAGTAATCCCAGTTTAGCGCGCGCTAGCCCCAGTTCTTAGCGTGCGCTAACGGGTGTTTTGGGTAGTCCAGTACACACTGTCCGAACACGGTAGCGTGCGCTACGTACCTTTTGTAGCGTGCGCTACAACCATGCCATTAGCATGCGTTAACACCCATGGTTAGCGTGCGCTAACGAATTATTTGATGCCCAGTACTGGAGTCCAGAACCTCCTGTTATCTGATCTGATCTCGGTAGCGCGCGCTACACACAATATTTAGCGTGCGCTACTACACCGTTTGCGTACGCTAAAAACCACTCATAGCATACGTTAGGCATTTGTCCAATGCAGTCCAGTAGCCACTGGACTCTGCCTGATTCGTTCTTAGCGCGCGCTACACCGACTGTATAGCGTGCGCTACTTCGGCCTACTAGCGCGCGCTACTTACCATTCGTAGCGTGCGCTACTTACAACCATGCGGTCCGGTGCCTTACGGGTGCACTTGAAACATACTAGCGTGCGCTAGTGTTGAGAGGTAGCATGCGCTACACGTACTCAATTAGCGCACGCTAAAGAGAGTACATAGCGTGCGCTACTCCTCACACACAGCACACTAAGAAAATGGCAACGATGATAACCACCACACGATTCTCCAACTAGATTGATGATGAATGTTGATTGATACACGATACAATTACATCCGAACGGTGGAAACAATGAACGAAAATGAATGATGAATGATCATTAATGAGTGAAAATTACTGAGTGACAATTACAGAATGATATTACTGAATGATAATGACTGAAATACAACCGGGTATTACAATGACTGACCCCGTGGGGGCGGAACATGTTTACATGATGATGATAATAATGACGAGATAAATGTTAGGGTTGTATACTGCAAAGCATACTTTATGCTTGTATTACCTTATTTCCGTGCAACAACCTATAAGAATATTAATTACATTTAATCACATGTTTTACATATTTATTCACGTTATGGTTATGTAAATGAAATGTCTAATTATTTTATATTGTGGATAATGTGGTGTGTTGGCGTCACACAGAAGATCACATTATCAGTGCCTTATAAAATAATATGATAGTTTACAACCTATATAATTATTAGACAAATTATATGAAAGGTTGTAGTGCATGCTTGAGATTAGTTGGTCTTGACTATTAGCATGCATTAGCGTATTTGCATACATAACTGGATCGAAGAGAGATAGTATCTTATGTACTGACTCTCAGAAGAACGTAAATCTCGGATTATTATTATTTCTTAATTCTAAGTATATAATATTTAATTGTGTATTTATAATACTTATTGCTTTGATTTACCGTGGGTGAGCGTCAAAATAATTGACTCAATAAGCTTCATATCTTGGGCAATAATATTATTTATATGACAATTATTATTATTACTAGAAATCATGTCCCGACTCGTGCGTATTGATGATGTCCCTTGAGGAGCTCGATAATGATTATTATATTAAATCCTACATGTGGATTTAATTCTGATATAATAAAAAGGTTCGAGTGGTACTACCCTTGAATAAGATATTAATTGATTAAAATTGTGAGTTGCTTAAATTAATTAATGGACATTTGATATCTTAAACACGAGACATAATATATTTAAATAAGGAGCCCGATTTCGTAAATTGGGATTTGGGTAGGAAGTGCAATATTAACTCTTTAGTGGACTGAGTTGATATTTAATAGACTCAATATATTAGGAAATGTCATAATATAGAAATTTGAGGTCTATTATGAGTCCTTCCCTAATCCTCCTTAAAATCCCTAGAGTAGTCCAAAAGTCTATAAAAAGGGACATAGGGGTTCGGCTGATTGGTGTACTTCATACACAAGAAATTTCAATTTGTTTTCTTAAGTGTTTAATTGTGAATCTTGACTTGTGTCTTTGATTCCACAATTGAGATAACACTTTAATTCTTGCTATATATCGGAATTACTTGAAGAAAAGAAAATCGAGAGTCATGAGAAACAAGTTTCGGCCAATCCACTTTTGTCCAAGCAAGATTCGGTAGCTCGTTGCCCACACAACGTCCGAATTAAGGCGGATCATACTCTAGAAGATCTAAAGGTAGAAATACAAGGAGATCTAGGAGCAAGCAACCATTACGCTTCAAACGTAAATATCCTATGATCTTTAGTTTAGATTAGGATACTTAATTTACCAACATATTTATTTAATAAATAATAAATAATATTTAAATTGCTTATTAATCTTAGTAGTTAATTAATTAGCATGCTTAAATAGATTATGTGCTCGTGGATGCGTAAAACGCTTTCATCAAATATTTTTCCAACTTCGCTTCCGCTGCGTTTTATTTCCAACAATTGGTATCAGAGTGAGATTTTAGGCTTTTGCGATTTTAATTAATTTTGGTGATTAATTGATAGCAATTTAAATATTCATGTAATTTGATGTTGGCTTATTTTGCTGGATGTGTTCTTGCAGGGAATATGATCCAATTATCATGGTTATATGAATGATTAATTTTATTATTTATGCAATTGTTGGTTTGGCCCGATTTTAGGATTTTGTGATTTTAGTATTTTAGGCTTTTGCGATATTATTATTATTTATGCAATTGTTATATGAATGGTTAATTTTATTATTTATGCAATTGTTGGTTAATTATCAGGCCTATAAAATATAATAAAATTAACCATTCATATAACTATATAATATGATCATATTCCCTGCAAGAACACATCTAGCAAAATACTTCAAAATCAAATTAAATGAATATTTAAATTGCTATCAATTAGTCACCAAAACTAATTATGATAGCAAAAGCCTAAAATCTGGCTCTGATACCAATTGTTGGAAATAAAATACAGCGGAAGCAAAGTTGGGTAAATATTTGATAAAAGTGTTTTATCCACGAGCAGAAAATCTCTCTAGGCATGCTAATTAATTAACTACTAAGATTAATAAGTAATTTAAATATTATTTATTATTTATTAAATAAGCTTGTTGGTAAATTTAATATCATAATCTAGATCAAATGTCATTGGATATTTACCTTTTGAAGCGTATTGGTTGCTTTCTTGATCTCTTCCTCAAAACCTTCTAGAGTATGATTCCGCCTTAATCCGGACGTTGTGCGGGCAACGAGCTACCAAATTTTGCTTGGACTTCATTGAGGGATCGACTGAATATGTTCTTACTTGGGGTCACTCGATTTTTCTTTATTTTCTAGTATTATGTAAACACTCTTAGAATATTGATGTGTTATCTAAATTGTAGAATCAAAGACACAAGTCAAGATCTACAATTAAATACGAGAAAAAAATCAAACTCTCAAGCATGAAGAATACCTCACGACCGAACCCCCATAAGTCTAATTTATAGGCTTTTTGGACTACTCTAGGGATCTTAAGGAGGATTAGGGTTAGGACTCTTAGTTAGGACTGTGAGCGAACGTAAAAAGTTCGATTTTCGACTCGTATTATTCGGTTAGAAAAGTTCGGCTCGCGTCTCGATTCTCACATGCAAATATATACACAAACATTAAAATTGATAGTTCGGCTGACCGGACCAAACAGTGCAAAATAGTTCGGTCCGATTGTCAAAGGGCTTAGAAGCCCGTTTGATCAATTATTCCTTAGATATGATGTAAACCTATGTTGAAAATATGATAAAGATACGAATTTATCATCATTTATCTCATTTTTTGTCATTTTTCAGCAACCCTCATCCATTTAATTCAGTCACTCGTAAAAAATTTGAAACGTTTAAGTCAAACGGTTCGATTCGATTCGCAAAAGTTCGGCTCGGTTCGAGGTGTTCAAACGTATACTCAAACGTTAAATTATAAGATTCGACACTTTCAAATTGTTCGAACCTAAGGTTCGACATTTTCAAACGTATACTCAAACGTACCATAGTTCGGTATAGTTCGATCCATTTACATCCCTACTCCTAGTGCAACCCAACCTTCCATATTAAGCCCTTCCTAGTATGGTTGATTTACTAATATCAATTTAGTCCACTAAAGAATTAATATTATACTTCTAATCCAAATCCCAATTTACGGAATCACGCTCCTTATTTAAATATATTATTTTCCGTGTTTAAGATATCGAATGTCCATTAATAAATTTAAATTACTGACAGCTATAACTAATTAGTTTCTTATCCAAGAGTTGTACCACTCGAACCTTATTATTATATTGGAATTAAATCCACCTACAGGGTTTTAATAAAATAATCATTATCGAGATCCTCAAGGGGACATCATTAACCCGCACGAGTCAGGACACGATTTCTGGTTATACTAATAATTGTCATATAACTAATATTATTGCCCAAGATACGAAGCATATTGAGTCAATCACTGTGACTCTCATCCATAGTAAATCAAAACAATAAATATTATAAATACACAATTAAATATTATATACTTAGAATTAAGAAATAATAATTATCCGAGATTTACGTTCTTCTGATTTTTTGGAGCAATATGGTATTAGCGCCGTTGTGCGGAAGCGTAAATATAAAGTGCAGAAAGAAAATAAACACATGGATTTATAGAGGTTTGGCCAAACGTGCCTACGTCCTCTCTCGTTATCTTTTTCTATAGGCTTAAGATATACACCTCTGCACCTTTCTACTATCGGTCGAGGGATTATCGTCACAAGCTCGTCTTCTATCGGTCCGCGTAAATCATTCTCTTACTTTTCTTTTTTTTCGGTCCAAGTTAAACCGTTTTCCTTTTCTATTGGACAAGGAATCAATCACTCTAGCTTTCTATTGGTACTAGATAAACCTCACTAAGATAGCAATTGCGATTCTAACAATGCCGGATCTTTGATCCTAATAACACCGAATCCAATCGTATCTTTTCTTTTTCTCTCTCTTGTATGATTTAGTGTATCACACTCAATCACTCTCAATTTAATCTCAAGAACAACAACTATAATGTCTGGTTTGCTCAATGTTGTTGTGTTGTTTGATACCTATTCACTTGGTATTTATAGCCTTTCTCCACAAACTAGCCGTTGTTGACTGTTTTGACTTGCTAGCGTGCGCTAGCTTTCCTTAGCGTGTGCTATCACTTGTAGCGTATGTAATGTACTACATGTAGCGTACGTTAATGTCTTCGAGAATCTATCCAGTGGCTACTGTCCATGATAGTTTGCATGTGCTAACATTTCCTTGTAGCATGCGCTAATCTTGCATCATTGCATGCATCATATATTCGTTTATACTTTTGACTTTGCTTCAGAATCTTCCAACGGATTGATTTACTTGAATTCAAGCACCTTAGCGTGCGCTATTCCTCATCATTAGCGTGCACTATGATTTCGTTACTGCTTATTTCATTCTGTGTTTGAATGTCTTCACAACGGTAGTATACCTTCGATAGCGTGCATTAATGTTCATGTGTTGTAGCGTGCGCTATCTTCATCAGGAAGGTTTACTTTAGGTAGCTTTCAACTTGACTGAGCTACAGATAGGACCCGTTAGCGTGCGGTAATGTTTGAGTTTAGCGTGCGCTAGCTTTGCATTTTGTTCAGTTTTTTGCGTCTTCGTCTGTGTAATACCCGGTTGTAATTCAGTAATTATCATTCAGTATTTATCATTCAGTAACTGATACTCAGTAATTTCACTCATCATTGATCATTTGTCACTCAGATTCAGTCATGGTATTCATCATTCAGAGTAATTGTATCGTGTATCAATCGTCATTCATCACTAATCTGATTGGAGTTTCGTGCCGTGTTTATCATCATTGTCATTTTCGTTGCGAACTGTGCGTGAGGGGTAGCGCACGCTACGTGCTCCTTTTAGCGTACGCTAATTGGGTATAGGTAGCGCACGCTACCACTCAGATTTAGCGCACGCTAAGGTTACCCTGGCTGCAGTCCAGAAGGTACTGGACTGCAGGTGAGTTATATATAGCGCACGCTACGAATGGTAAGTAACGCGCGCTAGTGAGTTGTAGTAGCGCACGCTAATATGTGGTGTAGCGCGCGCTAAGGACAGATCAGGTTGAGTCCAGTGGCTCTTTGGGCATCTTTGATTAATTCTTAGCGCACGCTATGTGTTGTTTTTAGCGTACGCAATCGATATTATAGCGCACGCTAGATTATGGTTGTAGCGCACGCTATCGAGGTCGAATCGAGAGGACGGGCGGTTCGGATTCGATCTTGGGCATCACATAATTCGTTAGCGCACGCTAACTATGGGTTTTAACGTACGCTAGTAGTATGGCCGTAGCGCACGCTACAAAAGGTACGTAGCGCGCACTACCGTGTTCGTACAGTGGGTACTGAACTACCCAAACTACTCGTTAGCGCACGCTACGCACAAGGGCTAGCGCACGCTAACCTGGACTGGCTATAAATTGGACAGTTTAGCCGGATTTCGTCATTTGTCATCTATTTCTCATTCTCTTGTCGGTTTTTGGCGATTTGGGCGATTTTGGAGAGTTCTCTTCGAGCTTTTATCATCCATCATCATCTTCAAGGTTTTGAGTTGGATTATCATCACTTCATCATCTCCTTAGCATCGAATCAAAGGTATTAATTTCTTGGATCTAGAATTTCGGATTTTTGGGTTTTCCTTCCGATTTCTTCGTGTAAGCTTGGATTATCATTGGAATATGTTAGATATGGATTATCTACCTTGGATAAATATATTCCTATGGATTTAATGGTTATTTTCGGAACTATTTCAAGAACCCTTGGGGTTGACTTCGGTTAATTGGGGATTTTCCGATTGATGTTGTTGTAATCATGTATTATGGATTCCTAATGGATTATTGATATCATTGAAGTGTTTTGTTAGTTCTAAATACTCATTTTGGTGTTGGTTTCGACATATTCGGGATTGGATATTTCCGAAGTTGTGTGGTTGGTTATGTATTCGTTGGAGTGCCTTATGAGTTTGATTATCGTTGTTTCGACCTTTGGGTTAGTCGTGTTTTGTTGCTTGATACGTGTATTGAACGATTGTTGGTAATTATTGTTATTCAAGGTTGTTCGAGCGACCGGTATCTTGGTTAGGACGTTGTTCGTGGACGGACATTCTTCATCGGTATTGTGTAAGTTAAATCTTACTCGGTTAAAAGGATACTCATTCCTTTTGTTGTTGATTGCTCATAATCATAATTCATTCATCATAATATCAATCATTTTGAGACTTGTAATTGTCGAATAATCATTTCATTCACGAGGAACGACGGTTCCAAATCATTTCATTGGGTTATCAATCACGTCACTATTACTTTCATATCGGTGAGTCATCTTGGCCTTGTCTAATTGTTATTCATTGATATTCATCATGGTCATTCTCGTTCATGTGACCTTCCGGGTTCATATTGCGTGGCCGGGTGTGGCTATGTGGAATTTTTAGTCGGGCACACGATGGTCATGTATTGGGTTCACCGATACATCGGACCGTGCACACGGTAACGCTTACCTCCGTGAGACTAATTAGGTACAAGGACGGGTGTGTCCGGTCACTCGTCTTGTACACTTGCACAGAACATTACGGGCGTACTATGATACTCCTCTTCAGCGTAATTCATAATTAAGGATATTTCATAACTTCAGTAATTCATGATTGTGTAATTTCAACCCTTGAGGATTGTTGTTACGTATGGCGGCCCGTTGGGGATTTTGTTTTAGTCACGACAAGGCAAAGGCACGGGAAGAGCATGTTGGCGGCGAGTCGAGTGATACTAGTAGGGGCCCCCAGTCATTCCGTTTGTTCAGTCATCTTCAGTCAATTTAGTTATTCCGTCATTTGTATTTTCCGCTGCAAATTCCGTTTGAGATATTCATTTATTCAGGGTGGTGTATTTTATCTTCATATAAAATATACTAGTATTCGGTATTGTCCTGGTGTGTTGTACTTAAACTCCTCATCGGAGTACTTAGTAATATAATGTGGTTCGGTACTACAATTATATTATTTAATTCATCATTTTCACTGCCTGGTGGGTCCCAGTCGGGGATTCACGGCACTGTAATATCCGCCTAGTTTGGGGTGTTACAGAGTTGGTATCAGAGCGTGGTTTTGAATACTACCCTCCAAGTCATGTCTCGTTTGAAATCATCGTCATCGGACTAGTATCATTGGACTTTCGCGTCACGTGTGACCTGTGCAAATGCCGAGCCAATCAGACCAAGAACAGTAAGATTTCTAATGCCATGGTATAATTTCTGGCAATAATCATTCATTCATAAATCATCAGTTAACAATCCTCAATCATCATTGTCATTTTGACCAGGACGGTCAGGTTAACTCATTAGTCACTCAATTCATTTCATAATTCAGTTGTTGATCAGGAAGATCAAATCATTAATCTTGTTAACTCATTCAAGATAATCATTTCAGTAACTTCATCAGATAATCATGTCACGTCAATTAATCATTCATGTAATCGCTGTATTTGAGCGTGTATGCCCATTTTCATCATTTCATAATATAATCATAATGTGATACTCATGCGAGATATATAATCATCATATGACTTTCCACTTCAGTATGGAAAGGGCTGGCAGAGGACGTGGAGGACGAGGCCGTGGAGCGGGCCGAATCCCGAGAGCTCGTGTGAATACACGTGCAAACGCGAGGAATAATGCTAATTCATCGAACAACGACGCTGCCACTCATTCACCTGGACGCGATCATTCACTATCGAGTCGTGCACAGGACACGGCTCGGTCGAGGTGTCCGGGTTGACCCACTCGCTTTTATGCAGGGCATGATGGCCCAAATGACCCAGATGGCTCAGTTGATGGAGACGATGCATAACTCCGTCAATCAAAATCAGCAGGCTCCTCCGCCGCCACCTCAGAGGCAAGAGAGGAATGTGAGTAATATCATCGGCGATATCTCTCGTCAGAGGCCACCTACTTTTGAGGGCTCGTCTGAGCCGGCAGATATCATTCATTGGCTCGAGCATTTCGAGAAGTTGTTTGCTATGGTAGAGTGTCCCGAGGGACACAAAGTTTCTGTTGCGGCTTACTACCTGGGTAAGAGCGCACATTCTTGGTGGTTATCGTTGAAGCCCACCGAAGGATCTTGTACTTGGGATCATTTCAAGACTCTCATGATGGAGAGGTATTATCCGGCCCCACTCAGAGAGGCCAAGCTGTCAGAATTGCTCACCCCCGACCCCTCAACAGACGAGGATGTTCTCGCCATTGCCGAGAAATTTCAGGAACTTCTTCCTTTCGCCTCATCCATCATTCATTCAGAGGCGGATAAGATCAAGTATTTCACAAGAGGCTGAAACCCCGTATGAGACTTGATTACTTAGTCATAATTGCACCACGTTGGCGAATTCATTGAGAAAGCTCTCACCTACGAGCTATCGCTAAGGAAATTGCTAAGCAGCAACCTTCGTCTGCTAGCAAGAAATCGAAGAATCGTAATCAGTCTGAAGGCGGTCAGACAACTTTTAAGAAACCCCGTGCGGGCTCTGCTTTCTCTGAGCGACCTCCTGTGTCGTCTAAACCCGCGGAATCTCAGTCTCGAGCGTCCAGTTCGGCCATCACCTGTTTTAACTGTGGGGATCTTGGTCACCTCAGTACCAAGTGTCAAGACAGAGACTATCACATGTCATAATTGTGGAATTGCTGGGCATAAGGCCCGTTTTTGCCGTAGGGACTCCAAACCTACTCAGACGTCATCTCGGGCACCTAAGCGGTCAGCCGTTGAATCAGGCCACTCAATCGGCGTCGTTTAAAGCAGCAGGGAGCGACTAAAGGTGGAGCTTTTAGCCGTGACGGAGCGTCAGGTCGGACTAGCAAGCCCCGGATTTATGAGATGAAGAAGGCCGATGATCCGGAGGCCCGAATGATCTCAGGTACACTCGATATTCTATCTCAACCTGTGTGTACCCTTTTTGATACTGGTGCATCGCATTCATTCATTTCCGAGTCATGTGTGGGTAGACTACGTCTGGGTAGTGCTACTAGTTGTGAGCCTTATGTCATTGGCCTACCTGATGGTAGACGAATTATCGGTAATCGTGAGATTTAGAATTGTCCGATTCAGTTTCATGGTTGTGTATGGCCAGCGGACCTAATCGTAGTGGATTTGCCGAGGGACGACATCATCTTGGGTATTGATTGGATGGATCGTCATGATGCCATCATTAGTGTCCGTAAGCGTATGGTCACTATCATTTCAGACGATGGAGTTGAATGTGTGTTTCAGGGAGGTAATCCCGGCTGTTCTGGTAAGGTCATTAATTTGATGAAAGCAGTAAGGTTACTCAATCAGGGATGTGTCGGTTAAGGGTGCTACATGGCCAAAACCGAGAAGTCATCAGTAATGTTAACAGATATTCCGGTGGTGAGGGAATATGCCGATGTTTTTCCAGACGAGTTACCTGGTTTGCCTCCACAGAGGGATGTGGAATTAACGATTGAGTTGGAGCCTGGTACGTCCCCGATATCGAAGGCACCGTACCGTATGGCCCTGACCGAAATGCAGGAATTAAAGAACCAACTCGAGGAGTTGTTCGAGAAAGGTTATATCCGACCGAGTGCGTCCCCGTGGGGAGCACCAGTGTTGTTTGTCAAGAAGAAGGATGGTTCATTCCGCTTATGTATTGATTATCGGGAGTTGAACAGGGTGACGATCAAGAATAAGTATCCCTTACCCCGTATCGATGATCTTTTGGATCAACTTCAGGGAGCTTCAGTATTCTCCAAGATCGACTTAAGATCTGGATATCATCAGTTGCGGATCCGAGAGTCGGACATCGCGAGGACGGCGTTCCGAACACGCTATGGTCATTATGAGTTTGTGGTTATGCCGTTTGGATTAACTAATGCACCTGCGGTATTCATGGAGTTAATGAATCGGGTTTTCATCGACTTTTTGGATCAGTTTGTTGTTGTCTTCATCGATGACATTTTGATTTATTCTCGTGACCGAGAGGAACACGAGTTTCACCTTCATCAAGTGCTCGACGTGTTGAGACGAGAACAACTTTATGGGAAGTTTTCCAAATGTGAGTTCTAGATGTCCGAAGTGACTTTTCTCAGACATGTAATTTCATCAGACGGAGTTCGTGTCGACCCTCAGAAGACGGAGGCTATTCGAGATTGGCTTCCTCCGAAGAACGTTAAGGAAATCCGAAGTTTCCTTGGATTAGCGGGTTATTATCGGCGATTTGTAGAGGGATTTTCTAGAATCGCTCAACCCTTAACGAACCTTTTGCGGAAGGATAAGAAATACACGTGGTCCGACGCGTGTCAACGGAGTTTTGAGGAACTCAAGAGCCGGTTAATGTCAGCACCTGTACTTTCCTTGCCGCAGGGGACAAAAGGATTTGTGGTTTATAGTGATGCATCCGGACAGGGTCTCGGATGTGTACTCATGCAGAACGGGAAGGTTATTGCCTATGCTTCACGGCAATTGAGACCTTACGAGGTTAATTATCCGACCCACGACCTGGAGCTAGCAGCCGTGGTGTTCGCTTTGAAGATTTGGCGTCATTACCTTTATGGCGTCACCTGTCAGATATTCACCGATCATAAGAGTTTAAAGTATATATTTACTCAGAAGGAGTTAAATATGCGTCAGAGACGGTGGTTGGAATTAATCAAAGATTATGATATCGATATCCTCTACCACCCGGGCAAGGCGAACGTTGTCGCCGACGCCTTGAGTCGGAAGTCTGTTCAGGAGCAGATGCTTGCCCGTCTAACAGTTCAGAAGGACCTTCAGCAGGAATTCCTTAGACCTGAGATCGAGGTCTGGCTTCAGCGAGTTCAGGGGCAGCTTTGTATGTTAGAGATTTCATCGTCACTCGAGGAGGCAATCCGAGAGAATCAGGGTTCGGACCCATCATTGTTGCGCATCCGAGAGGATGTGGCTCAGGGAAAAGCCCCTGGATTTGTGGTCCACGAGGATGGACTTTTGAGGTTTAAGAATCGGTTGTGCGTACCGGCGAATGACGAGTTGAAAAACTCGATTTTGAGAGAAGCTCATGCTACCCCTTATTCTGTTCACCCGGGGTCTAGCAAGATGTACAAGGACTTGAAACAAAATTACTGGTGGAGTAATATGAAGCGAGAAGTCGCAAAATTTGTTTCGAGATGCTTAACCTGTCAACAAGTTAAGATTGAACATCAGCGACCGGCGGGTATGCTGAAACCTCTTCCTATTCCCGAATGGAAGTGGGAAGACATTTCTATGGATTTCATCACGAGTTTGCCGACGAGTCGTCGTGGCATGAATACGATCTGGGTGATCGTGGACCGCTTAACTAAATCAGCTCATTTCCTTGAGATCAAGGAGACGTGGGGTCCCGAGAGACTTGCTCAACTGTTCATCAAAGAGATAGTCAGACTGCACGGTACTCCTAAAAGTATCGTTTTCGATCGTGACGGACGGTTTGTGTCTCATTTTTGGAAATCAGTTCATCATTCTATGGGAACCCAGCTTAATCTCAGTACCGCTTTTCATCCTCAGTCCGACGGACAATCAGAGAGGACCATTCAGACATTAGAGGACATGTTGAGGGCATGCGTCCTCGATTGGAAAGACGATTGGGAAGCCCAACTACCATTGATCGAGTTCACGTATAATAATAGTTGGCATGCTTCGATTAAGATGGCACCTTACGAGGCCTTGTATGGTCGTCGTTGTCGATCTCCGTTGTGTTGGGATGACTTATCAGAATCAATCGGCACCGAGCCCGATATGCTTATAGCCGCCCGTGAGAAGGTAGCTTTGATCAGGATTCGTTTGTTGACAGCTCAGAGTCGACAGAAATCATACGCAGATAACTGTCATCGACCTTTAGAGTTCGAGGATGGTGACCATGTGTTGGTCAAGGTATCCCCGAGTCGTGGTATCTTCCGTTTTGGGAAGAGGGGAAAGTTGAGTCCGAGATTCATTGGACCGTTTGAGATTTTGGATCGAGTAGGCGAGTTAGCTTATCGATTGGCTTTACCTCCGGCGTTGAGCCGAATTCATAATGTGTTTCATGTCTCTCAGCTGCGGAAGTATGTTGCCGACCCGAGTCACATACTTCAGTTCGACGAAATCGAGATCGCCGACGATCATTCATATGAGGAGCGTCCTATGCGAGTTTTAGAGCGACGAATCAAACAGTTGAGGAATAAGACGATTCCTTTGGTTAAAATTCAGTGGTCTAGACACGGAGTCGAAGAGGCTACTTGGGAAACCGAGGATAGTATGCGGGAGAGTTATCCCGAGTTGTTTGACCCTTAGTTTCGGGGACGAAACTCTTTTAAGGGGGGGTGTATATAATACCCGGTTGTAATTCAGTAATTATCATTCAGTATTTATCATTCAGTAACTGATACTCAGTAATTTCACTCATCATTGATCATTTGTCACTCAGATTTAGTCATGGTATTCATCATTCAGAGTAATTGTATCGTGTATCAATCGTCATTCATCACTAATCTGATTGGAGTTTCGTGCCGTGTTTATCATCATTGTCATTTCGTTGCGAACTGTGCGTGAGGGGTAGCGCACGCTACGTGCTCCTTTTAGCGTACGCTAATTGGGTATAGGTAGCGCACGCTACCACTCAGATTTAGCGCACGCTAAGGTTACAGTGCGATCCGTAAGGTCTGACTGCAGTGAGTTATATATAGCGCACGCTACGAATGGTAAGTAACGCGCGCTAGTGAGTTGTAGTAGCGCACGCTAATATGTGGTGTAGCGCGCTAAGGACAGATCGAGGTTGAGTCCGGTGGCTCTTTGGGTATCTCGAATTAATTCTTAGCGCACGCTATGTGTTGTTTTTAGCGTACGCAATCGATATTATAGCGCACGCTAGATTATGGTTGTAGCGCACGCTATCGAGGTCAGATCAGAGGACAGGCAGTTTCTGGATTCCAGTACTGGGCATCACATAATTCGTTAGCGCACGCTAACTATGGGTTTTAACGTACGCTAGTAGTATGGCCGTAGCGCACGCTACAAAAGGTACGTAGCGCGCACTACCGTGTTAAATACGGTGGGTACTGAACTACCCAAACTACTCGTTAGCGCACGCTACGCACAAGGGCTAGCGCACGCTAACCTGGACTGGCTATAAATTGGACAGTTTAGCCGGATTTCGTCATTTGTCATCTATTTCTCATTCTCTTGTCGGTTTTTGGCGATTTGGGCGATTTTGGAGAGTTCTCTTCGAGCTTTTATCATCCATCATCATCTTCAAGGTTTTGAGTTGGATTATCATCACTTCATCATCTCCTTAGCATCGAATCAAAGGTATTAATTTCTTGGATCTAGAATTTCGGATTTTTGGGTTTTCCTTCCGATTTCTTCGTGTAAGCTTGGATTATCATTGGAATATGTTAGATATGGATTATCTACCTTGGATAAATATATTCTTATGGATTTAATGGTTATTTTCGGAACTATTTCAAGAACCCTTGGGGTTGACTTCGGTTAATTGGGGATTTTCCGATTGATGTTGTTGTAATCATGTATTATGGATTCCTAATGGATTATTGATATCATTGAAGTGTTTTGTTAGTTCAAAATACTCATTTTGGTGTTGGTTTCGACATATTCGGGATTGGATATTTCCGAAGTTGTGTGGTTGGTTATGTATTCGTTGGAGTGCCCTATGAGTTTGATTATCGTTGTTTCGACCTTTGGGTTAGTCGTGTTTTGTTGCTTGATACGTGTATTGAACGATTGTTGGTAATTATTGTTATTCAAGGTTGTTCGAGCGACCGGTATCTTGGTTAGGACGTTGTTCGTGGACGGACATTCTTCATCGGTATTGTGTAAGTTAAATCTTACTCGGTTAAAAGGATACTCATTCCTTTTGTTGTTGATTGCTCATAATCATAATTCATTCATCATAATATCAATCATTTTGAGACTTGTAATTGTCGAATAATCATTTCATTCACGAGGAACGACGGTTCAAATCATTTCATTGGGTTATCAATCACGTCACTATTAGTTTCATATCGGTGAGTCATCTTGGCCTTGTCTAATTGTTATTCATTGATATTCATCATGGTCATTCTCATTCATGTGACCTTCCGGGTTCATATTGCGTGGCCGGGTGTGGCTGTGTGGAATTTTTAGTCGGGCACACGATGGTCATGTATTGGGTTCACCGATACATCGGACCGTGCACACGGTAACGCTTACCTCCGTGAGACTAATTAGGTACAAGGACGGGTGTGTCCGGTCACTCGTCTTGTACACTTGCACAGAACATTACGGGCGTACTATGATACTCCTCTTCAGCGTAATTCATAATTAAGGATATTTCATAACTTCAGTAATTCATGATTGTGTAATTTCAACCCTTGAGGATTGTTGTTCTGTGTAACTGACCCCGTTGGGGGATTTTGTTTTCAGGTCACGGCAAGGCAAAGGCACGGGAAGAGCATGTTGACGGCGACGAGTCCCAGTGATACTAGTAGGGGGCCCCAGTCATTCCGTTTGTTCAGTCATCTTCAGTCAATTTAGTTATTCCGTCATTTGTATTTTCCGCTGCAAATTCCGTTTGAGATATTCATTTATTCAGGGTGGTGTATTTTATCTTCATATAAAATATACTAGTATTCGGTATTGTCCTGGTGTGTTGTACTTAAACTTCTCATCGGAGTACTTAGTAATATAATGTGGTTCGGTACTACAATTATATTATTTAATTCATCATTTTCACTGCCTAGTGGGTCCCAGTCGGGGATTCACGGCACTGTAATATCCGCCTAGTTTGGGGTGTTACAGTCTGCTTCATTGCTTTGCTTCGCCTCTTTGTTGTTTTGCTTTATTTAGCAACTTAATCATCAAAACTTTATTAATGAATATGTGGAATAAATATTCCAACATGATTGAGTACAGAAGACACTATCTCACTTCGATCCAGTTCAATTTATGCAAATACGCTAATGCATGCTAATAGTCAAGACCAACTAATCTCAAACATACATTACAACCTTTCACATAATTTGTCTAGAATTATATATTGTGAACTATTATATTATTTTATAAGGCATCGATAATGTGATCTTCCGTGTGATACCAACACACCACATTATCTACAATATAAAATAATTAGACATTTCATTTGCATAACTATAACGTGAATAAATATACAAAACATGTGATTAAATATAATTAATATTCTCATAGGTAGTTATAGGGAAATAAGGTAATACAGGCATAAAGTATGCTTTACGGTATATAACCATAACAGCCGGGTCTTGGAGAACGGATCCGGTGCATTCGAAATGTGCACTAACTTGAGATTCAGAATAATGGTGGCCACCATGACTGGAGAAAAGGTGAACTGGTGCCAGTGGAGGCTGTCAAGCCGGAGACGGCAAGAAAGCCCTTCGGTCTAATGCTGAACTACATTCTCACTAGTTGTGGCATCCAGCAATTGCCTGCAGCCAAGAAGATTTTGGCTGGGAAGCTTTTGGGTGGCTCCGAACCCACCTTACATAACAAAGCCTCGCCCATTGCCAACAGGTCAGATCTATACGCAATGTCAACATCGAGTAATTCGAGAGATGTCAGCGGTCATTCCTCAAAGGCCAAAGGTGGTGGTAGGGACAAAAAGAAGCGGCCTGTTAGCAATAAAGGGCAGTTGTCGACAGCAGCTCTCTCCCGACTGTCGCAAAGAAGAAGAAAAGGCAAAAGACTAAGGAACCTTCAAAGTTGGAAGTGCTGGAAAGTAAAACGCAGCGGAAGTGAAGTTTGGGAAAGTTGATAATAGCGTTTTACGCATCTACGAGCATTAGATCTATTTAGGCATGCTAATTAATTAATTACTAAGACTAACAAGCAATTTAAATATTATTTATTATTTATTAATTAAATATATTGATTAATTAAAATATCCTATTCTAGATCCAAGATCATAGGATATTACCTTTTGAAGCGCGTTGGTTACTTCCTTCTTGATCGCCTTGTATTTCTACCTTTAGATCTTATAGAGTATGATCCGCCTTGAACCGGACGTTGTGTGGGCAACGAGCTACCGGATCTTGCTTGGACACCTTATGGATCGGCCGAATTCTTATGCCTCACAACTCTCAATTTTCTTTTCTTCAAGTAATTCCGATATGTAGCAAGAATTAAAGTGTTCTCTCAATTGTGGAATCAAAGACACAAGTCAAGATCCACAATTAAACACTTAGAAGAAAAAATCGAAATTCCTTGTGTATGAAGAAGCATAAAATCGGCCATCAACCATAATGTCCTATTTATAGGCTCTTGGACTACTACTAGGGATCTAGAGGAGGATTATGGAAGGACTCCCAATTAATTCATCTTACCTTATTAGGACTCTTCCTAATATATGATGAATTAATTAATATCAACTTAGTCCACCAAAAAGTTTGATATTGCACTTCCTACCAAAATCCCAAATTACGAAATTGGGCTCCTTATTAAATATATTATTTCCCGTGTTTAAGATATCGAATGTCCATTAATTAATTATAAGCTCTTGTGACTTTAATTAATTAATATCTTATCCAAGAGTAGTACCACTCGAACCTTATTATTATATCGTAATTAAATCCACTGCAGGGTTTAATATAATAATCATTATCGAGCTCCTCAAGGGGACATCATCAACCCGCACGAGTCGGGACATGATTTCTAGTAATAATAATAATTGTCGTATAAATAATATTATTGCCCAAGATACGAGGCTTATTGAGTCGATCATTTTGACTCTCACCTATGGTAAATCAAAGCAATAATTATTATAAATACACAATTAAATATTATATACTTAGAATTAAGAAATAATAATTATCCGAGATTTACGTTCTTCTTACGGTCGATCTGAGAAGACACTATCTCACCTCGATCCTGTTCAACGTATGCAAATACGCTAATGTATGCTAATAGTCAAGACCAACTATTCTCAAGCATACACTACAACCCTTTATATAATTTGTCTAATAATTATATAGGTTGTGAACTATTATATTATTTTATAAGGCACCGATAATGTGATATTCCGTGTGACACCAACACACCACATTATCTACAATATAAAATAATTAGACATTTCATTTGCATAACCATAACGTGAATTAATATGCAAATCATGTGATTAAGTGTAATTAATATCCTCATAGGTAGTAACAGGGAAATTAGGTAATACAAGCATAAAGTATGCTTTGCAGTATACAATCCTAATAGGAAGTTGTTCCTATAGCACCTCGGCCAACTACAGCGGTCACTGAGGTAGTTCCGCCTACTGCATTTGCTCCTACAGTAGTCCACCCACAAGAAGCTACTCATATAGAAGAAACATTGGCTGTGCCTACAACGATCATGAGTTAGTTGCGGTTATGACCGATGACCAGTTGTTTGCAAAGCGGGAGGAAGTCGGTGAATCGGCTGCCCCTACGGATCCGTCAGCCACTTCTCCTTACATGGACCCTACCCCTGTGAGGAGCTCCTCTCAGAACAGGGCACCGCATCCTGTCAGGGATCAATCTCCTCAACAGGCTCTTATACTTGAAGAGGATCCCAACAGGGTTAGTGTTAGCGTATGCCCTCGAATGCCAGTCTGAGGATAAGAGATTTAGGGTATTTATATGTGATTATGAATTCGTTAATAAAAGGGAGTAATTATATATTTATTTATTGTATATCATTGGCGTTCTTGATTTGGTAAATAAATAAAAATGATGTCCGTGATTTTGAGTATAAACATTCTACTCCTTATGAGATAGGAAGTCTTGCAGTGGAAGTATTTAGAACTCAAATTGCTTAACTTATCTACAAGTCAATGAAACTTAATTGGACTTTTAAGTTTTTATGAAGACTTGTATATCATATGCTTAGATATGTGCATGTATTCACTCAGGAGTAGTGGGAGCATTCAGTATAGGTATACTAACTGGACTAATAAACTCAGATACACATGGATTTCACTCTAGGATAGTCAATGACTGAATGTAAGGTTATGAGAGGTATGCGTTGACTTTTGACTTGAGGGTTCAGTAGAAGATGTGCTTGTTTCATTAAGTTAGTCATTATAGTAGTTCGATCCATTCAGCTGTCGATATAGATCAACCTCGAAGTGCAACTTAATGGGCAAGAAATAGTCTTTACTGAATACCAAAAAAGGATTCTTTCTCCTATAAGTGAACAAGATAATATCATATGCATTTAGTGACAAATGAGATCAAAAATCTCTGGCCAAAGCAATTGAGGTGGTTGTATTTGATACACGAGAGCTCTATGATCTTGATTTGCACTGACACATGCATAGAGTCAAGTATGGATATGGTTTGACTTAACTTTGACCCTAAAACATGATCAGGACATATGATTGAAGGGCCTATACGTATACAGTATTCATTACAGGTTTTGAAATGATTCCCATCATTCGTTCTCAGTTGGATTACGGTGTGAGCCACGAAATGGCTAAGTATTCCTTACACTCTTTGGATCCTCCCATTGTTGACTGAGACGAACCTACAGATTTGCACATTCAGGATCAATAATGGATTAAATTAAGCCTATTATGTCTTAGTAAATATTGGACATTGGATGTCTAATTGAATTTAATTTATTGGATAAATTAAATCAGTTAGATGAATTAAAAAAAATTATTGGTAATTAATTTAATTGAAATATAAATAGTTCTTGGAGAAATTAACTACAGAGTAAATAACTATATAGTATTTGATATAATTAATTATTATATTAATTAATTAATTTAAATACATTGTGACGGACTAATGTTTATCTATCGGACTAGATACACGGGATACAGAACGCAGACTAAATGGTTGGACCATGTAATAGTCCACTTGGTCACCCCGTCTCCCTCTCACTAAGTCTTCCCTTGATTGGTGGAAGGCTAAGACTTTGTTAAGTCTTTAATTCACACCTGAGGAATATAATATAAAGAGAAGACACTCAAAGATGGTAGAGTGGGTGATACAGTAATATATATATTACACCACTCCACTTGAAAAAATTTGGACGTAAGAGAAAAACAAGTGAAGAAGAGAAGGCTTTGTACTACTTGATGGTGGGAAAATGTAAAGAAAAATATTTTGAGGGTTTACTACGGACAAGTTAAATTATCGATTAATGTTGAATTAATTGGATTAATTCAAACATTACTTGTTGTATGTTTGACATATTTATGTGATGGGGATGTAGTTAATGGATTTAGTTTTTGAATCATTATTATTCGATGGGGCTGTAAAGACCGGTTTTGAGCCTATTTATTTTACTAGAATATTTGTATAAGATGTAAATTATTAAAATATAATAGATAGTTTTTCTAAAATGGTGGCCCAAGGTAATCCATCATGAAGACGGAGATTCAAGACTAGTTTTATTTTCTTTTATTTTGTTGGGTCATCCGTTTGTCCCAGTATTTAGGAAAGGTCCATGAACTACATGTTGATAATAATTAGGTTGTTATTTATTTTATTCATATTGTATGATCACCAAATCACGATTATAAATGATTTAATATGCAAAGTGTAACGTTAATCGCGAAATACTCCCACATAACAAATACTAAGTTGGAAATGTTGAAAGGTATCCTACCCTCTGTCAAACTCTTGAAAGATTGAAACCTAAACCAAAATGATTTTCTTTCGAGTATGTCGGGGTATTGTTTTGGGAAAGGTCGATAAATTCCAAGAGTGCAATAGATGACTTCGGTTGTAACAAATCGAACCCCTAGAAACCGTATGGGTTTCCGAGTAAGATTCAATTGTCAGACCAATAGGAGTTGACGGTTTAAACTTAGAAATTTCAGTGAGCCATAGAAACCATGTAAACTTAGATAGTTCAGTGAGTCATAGAAATCATATGGGTTGAGGGCAAGTGAACTAGGGGTAAAAGAAAGATCAAATCATTCATTAGACGAGTTCGTGTTGGACACCACTTTGTGAAACTAATAGACCAGAAACCGTATGAGTTGCCCTCGTAATTTCATAAAGAAGTCAATTATTTGATGGCTTTCATTTTTTTCACATGGAAGTGTGTTTTTCCGATAAAATTAGTAGGAGCCGAGTCATGAATAGAAAAAGTCCTTTATTTTGAGTACTCGGATCATAATTCACATAGCACTAATTAAATCTGATTTACTTTCTGAAGAATTAAAAATCTTAAAATGACAATAAATCCATTTGCAATACTTCTTGAAAAGATCAACAACCTAACTGGATCAAACTTTGTCGACTGGCTCAAAATCTGAGGATAGTCCTTAGTATGGAATCGCTGGGATACGTCTTGGAGGCGGATATCCCACCGCTCCTACTCGGACCAGGGCTAAACAGGAAGAGGTTGAAACCCATGAGAAGTGGGTCAAAGATGATGTCAGAGTCCGTGGCTTTATGATGGGCTCTATAACTAACGAGCTGCAGAGAGCACACGAGATAATGACTTCTGGTAGGCAGATACTAGCTCATCTGACCGAACTCTATGGGGAGCGTAGCCGGACAAAATGATATGAGATATCGAAGTAGCTGCTTGGAGCTCGGATGAAGGAAGGGGAGAAAGTTGGGGACCATGTCCTCAAGATGATCTCTATGATCGAGAGATTGGAAGCTCTCGGTTTTAGGATGCATGCTTCTCTATAAACTGATCTCATCCTTAAATCTATACCTAACTCCTTATAATTTGTCACGAATTACAACTACAATGATAATGATTGCAATCTGGCAGGTTTAGTGAACAAAATGTCAACCGCTCAGTCTCAAATAAAGACACTAATAGTGAAGGAGGGTGCACTTTTTATCTTTTCTCGACCTTGGAGGTCCAATAACAACAAGAAGAAAAACAAGAAGAAGCTGAGGCCCAAACCTGTGGTCGGAAAGGGAAAAGGTAAGGACACATTGGTTCTGAAGACAAGTAAGGACAAGCCAATGAACTTGTGCCTAAAATACTGTAACACCCCCAGAATACGTCCGGGAATGTCACATGCCGTAGACCCTTCTCACAAGGATCTACCAGGCTAAACTCCAATAGTCTACTCAATGATTGACCGACCGGGGTCAAAATAATTACAAACCAGACCGAAAAGGTCATTAAACAATTCAAAAACCAACATAATTCATAGCTCAACGACAATAATAAACTTGAACGCGGAAAGGAATGACGACTCAATTTAATAAATGAAAACTACACCCGTGCAAGGGTGAATACTCAACCAAATGAGAAAATACCGAGATGAAACAAAAGAAAAAGACTCTGACTCTTGTGTGATTAGTATCGTCGTCTTCCATCTCCTTCCAAGCCAATCCCGTGACTGCTCTTGAGTTGCCAACACCTGAGCGCATAACAGGCACCCACCCCCGAAAACTCGGGGGTTAGCAAACTGGAATTTTGCTAGTGCAAGTACATAATATACAAGATATACGAACAATATCAACACAAAACTCAACAGCCGCAAAGCCTTAACACAAACCACGCATTCCCATAGTCAACACAGAAAAACACTCGCTTACAACAAGGTGAAAGTTAATCACATAGCCATATTCTCTTTACGGATCATAACACCAATGGAACTTTAAACAAGCCCAATGAGTCAAAAGATATAGTTTGAAAAGGCCCTTTTTAAAAAGAAAAAAAATTCTGATAAGATAGTTTGGAAACGTCATTATTGACTCGGGCTGTCTTGGGGTTTTGAAAATCGAATGGGAATGCTTTTGAAAAATAACTTCAAAAGCTCTCGGGTCCTTGACCCAGCATATGGAAAACAATTTACAAGAAAACCATTTCAACGTTATTCGGGGTCCTCGACCCAATTTATAGAACACCATCACAAGCGAATCATTACAACATCTCACGGGGTTCTCGACCCAATCCAAAGAATAACACCACACTATAATCAATGACACAATTTCTCATTCGATAAATCCTGCTCAAGACCCTTGATTAATTAACCCTCGGAGATCTCGTCAAATATCCATGGTTAATTAACCCTGATACCAACGTTTAAAACAAGTTGAAACAAACTTTCAGAAACACGAATCGCGGTCTATATCAAGACCAACATTTTAAAGCGAGTTGGAAGAACTTTGAATTTACGAACATCGTTCGGTAACGGGGTCTTAGTTGTCACTCAAATATCCGTAATCAATAAGCCTGCCAGGCGCCTCCCTTGCACACCTGTGCACCGGCGTTCACTCCACTATGTTGGCCGCCCCTTGAACATGTTACCGCGCCGGCGTTCACTCCCGCAAGAGCCGCCCCTTGCACACGCATTAGGTAACACCGATGTTCACCAACCATATGGAGCCGCTCATTGCAGCATACACCAGGCCGGAGTGCACACCCCGCCCTCCGAGGCTCCCGAGTATGACGTCTCTCACAACAAGTATTCACATTGTTACAATATCAAGCACACAGTCATTCGTTGCAATAAATATCAAATCCGTACACCAATTCACATAATTTATCCGTCAGTCCACGACCACACAAATAAACAACAACACACACGCTATCAATCAAGACTCAACACAATAAGCCTTCGGCAAAACCAACCAACGCTACACATATATCCTTATATCGTAACTCAACCGAATACATAAACCTTACTATATTATCTCTATAAATATGGTTCGTACTTTAATCCAAGTTGAGTACGTCAATTAGTATCGGTATTATTCACTCGACATTCACCGACATATGTATATATATATACATTCGTAAAATGATTCACACACTTCGACAACAATGATTTCACGTAGTTATAATTCGTATATGAAGATACTTGCCTCAAATCCAAAGCACGCGAAGCAACGGGAAAGCTCGACCGAAAACCCTCGAGTCTTTCAACTAGGTCGAAAACACAAGAACAACATAATCACTATAAGGTCGATCGCAAGGAAGATGCAAAACAAACGAAATTCTCAACAAGAATTCGTAGAAACAAAGGATCGAACACTTGGGGCTCAATATTTCCCCAAGAACATCAAGAACATCATTTGAACCCGAATACGGTAAGAAATACGAATCAAATCATGGGGATAGGAACAATACAACCGATTGATGATATACAGCAACACGATTCATGAAGAGCAACACGAAACTTAAAGATTTCTCAAAATACATCAAGGAGGGTTCAAGAGGGTTACCTCGAATCAAAGACGAAGAACACGGATTAATGATGTTAATCAACACCAAGAGCTCATGGAAGATGAAAACTTGGAGTTACAAGACTCCAAAATCGCCCCCAGATCGCCCACAAATCACCACAGCCATGGAGGGATGAAGAAAGGGTGAAAAATGACGAACACGGTTAACCCTCGGTATATAAATACCTGTGCCTACTTAACATACGTTAGGGAAGAAGCTTAACGTATGTTAGCAAAATTACGTACGTAAGGCACGCAATATTACGTACGTAATCAATGTCCAGAACCTCCTATCCGAAATGAAGAAGACCGTTACGTACGTTATGGCAAGGACTTAATGTACGTAATGCGCACATTTAACGCACGTTACGATCAGCACATATCGTGCGCTAACGATGGATAGAACTCACCGTCCGAACTGAGCAGACCCTTACGTACGTTATGAGAAGGGCTCAGCGTATTTAAGGCACATGATGATAGCGTACATTATGCTCATAGAATAGCGGACGTAAGTCACTTAGCAGTTCTAAAACTACTAAGTTCAACTCATCGAGTACGAGCACGATGAAACCGCGAAACAACGACAACAACAACACAAGACGAAGACATGCACACAAAGAGTGAGAAACTATGAACTCAAGCGCAAAAAGGAAACACGATTCCGACTACCCGAAGGTTCGGAATACGACAATGGAAGTAATTACCCCCAAACTTTGGGAAATTACAAAACGGCCCAAAACATCCGAAAATCACGATACGACAACGAATAGCCAAGCTGAAGCTCAAAGTACGTATAACAACGTTAAATGAACTTATGAGACACCCGAAACAATAGTTTCGAACAAGATTCGCAAGAATCGAACTCGAGTGCGGAGAAGTCGTGAATAAGCACGGAACTCAACAAAACGATACCAAAACGAACTCAGATGTTAAAAAGTGCAGAATTAGTCATCTCAGAATGATGAAACGGTAACAAGCGAGCCGTTTAAACGGACTCCTGCTCAAAAAAAGAAATTTATCGAAAATTGAATTCGTGGATATTATATACTACCATCCTTAAAAGAAGTTTCATCCCGAAACTTAAAATAGAGAGCGATAGAACAATAGTTTCAAACAAAATTTGCAAGAATCAAATTCGGATGTGGAAAGGCCACAATAATCCACGGGATTTAGCAAAACAGCTCGAAAATTCGTTCGGAGGAAGGTAGGCTAAGTAAAACAAGGTAGTTTAAAATCGTCGAGAGGATCACAATTGAATTACCAACAATGAAAGGTCACACAATACTGAAAATACTAAGAAAAGTACGGATAATACATTCCCCCATACTAGAAAGACAGTACGACCCCGAAACTTAGAACAACAAGAGTTGGAAACGTAAAGCAATGAAACGAAAAATGATCGAAGTCACGATTGTTGGAAACAGCAACGATTAAGACATAGTACAAAATCTTCATTCTCTCATGCTAGGATCTTCAGAAGGAAATATAGGGTTTCGGGACACTCTTCGGTCACTTGCTCTGCTCTCCAATAGGGTAGCATTCTTTGGCAGTTCGGAAACTATCTCACAGTGTTCCTCCCGATGACCTTCACACCTGCACCAGTAACAAGTCAAGAGTGGAAAGGGATAGTTTACACGAACATGTCCCTGACAGTTGCAGTTGAAGCACCTTATCTTCTTACCGAGAGTCACCGATGCTGGCTTGGGATTCCCAGCGCTCATTGCCGACCGCGAAGACGACGCGTTCGAACGACGTGGGGGTTTGGGAGCCTTAGTATCTTCACCACCCAAAAATTTACCAGATGTCCTCGGTCTTTTTGCTTCGCTCGTTGGCTCGATCACTGAGGAGATTTCATAGGATATCATTTGATCTTGATACTCCTTCACCGTAGCATGAATTGTTGTCGTACGAACCACCTCACCACTGTAATATCCGGGGATAATTTTTTTTTCGTGTTACTGTTGAGTTGTACATATTCATTTGGAATTGTACAAGTGTTGTTGTTTTGGACTGATACAATGTATATTGTATTGGAATATTTCGGGATCGAAATATTATACTTGTCGTCGGGTTAGTTTCGTCGTTTGAATGTTGGTTGGAGAATTTGGATTTTTGGCTAAGTACACTAGCCTTAATGTACGCTATATGTGTAGACTTACGTACGTTATGGGTTGAGTATTACGTACGTTATGCCTGTAAGGTTACGTACGTAATGCTTGGTAGGTGGCAGGAACCTTCCTCGTAGTCACTTTGGTAGGTGGGTCGAGCATCTTCCGATCGGATCTCACTATTGCGATCAATGGACCCTTACGTGCGTTAAGAGGTGAGCTTTACGTGCGTAATGTAGGTCTTGTTAACGCACGTAATAAGTTCTTGTTTACGTGCGTTAAGGCCTTCGTATTTTAGTCGATTAGTTACGGATTTTCATTACGTACGTTAATGTCTTAGCATAGCGTCGTAATGCCTCTTACGACGTTAACCATAGTGTATAACGTACGTAATGAATTGGTCAGTCTATTTATCTTGGTTTCGTCTTTCATTTCCTCACGAACCAAAACACATTTTCTCTCCCTAGAATCGTCCGTTTGGACTTGTTATTGATGTTTAGCCTCTTCCAACTCGATCTTGATCATCCTAGCTTGGATTGAAGCTTGAAGTTGGAAGCTTGTTGGTGCTCCTTTGGTGTTTGGAGGCTTCTTCTTGTTCTTATTTGGTAAGTTCCCTCAATCTCTTGTTCTTCAAGTGATTTTCGAGTTGTTGTTGTTTTCTTCGGGTATTGTTTGATTAATGGAGTATATCATGATTCTTCATAGTTTGGATGAACTTTTGATGAAGAACATGTTGGTATAGCTTGAGGGTGATTATGTTCTTGATGTTTTAGATTGTTTGGAGGTTTTAATCATGTCTAGGAAAGATTATGTTAAGATTGTTATATGATTAACATAGTCTTGAGATGATTATTATTGTTGGTGGTGTTCTTGTAAGATTTTAGCCATTTTAGTAAGGATTTATGATGATCCAGGAGGTGATTATCATAATTTAAAAATGGTTGAGTGAATCTTGTTGTTTAATCCGAATTCATGATGCATTGATGAAGGATTTCGTTTCAGACATCATGATTATTGAGTTGATGATGTTCTTGGGGTGATAATGATAATAGTGATAATATTATCATTGTAGGAGGATCAATTTGATGATATTGGTGATATTATCATCTTGAGATGATTGTTTTGATGATTGTTCTTAAGTGAATCTTGTTGAATGGATTTCACAAGTGTTAAGAACGTAATGATCATGTTAATTGATCATCGAGGTGTTGGAGGACATTAGGATTCATAGTTGAGAACTATGATACTCGTTCGTGCGGTGTGATCGATTCGTGTTTGAATCGGACTTTGTCCTTGTCGTTATTTTCTATTGATTTTGTGTTTTTGAATGAATCATTTTCATTCAAGGTTGTTCGAGTGTTTGTGTTCGTCGGGAGGCGCCGTTCGTCGTTTCGTGCCAGGACGTTGATCGTGGAAGGACTTTCTCGTCTTCGGTTTGAGGCAAGTTTTATACTTGTACTGGTCAATGAGATTAATGTTATCATATGTGTATGAATGTATTGTATCATTTCGAGACTTAGTCTCTTCGTGATTTGTTGATATTCGGGAATTGTTTGATGCAATACCCTTCGGTGATTATGCCAGATGTGATTGTTATTCGTTAACGGCCGGTTTAAGGCATTGAGATTCTTGTTGTCGATAGCCGGTTCGCGGCATCGATGTATCGATTATTATTGTTGACGTGAATGTCGTTCTGAGGCATCGTTGAATCGTTATTATTGAATTGGAACTGTCACTATGATGTTGCATTGGCCGACTGAAGGCGTTTGATATATTCGTTTATTATATCTGTTTCGGTGGTCAGTTTAAGACGCCGGGACATCCACTCTACCGTATCATTGTGTATCGATTGACCGTTCTAAGGTAATCGATTTATTTAATTGGGATTATCGAAGATAATTTCCATCCGTTGTATCATTGTGTATAGATTGACCGTTCTAAGGTAATCGATTTATTTAATTGGGATTATCGAAGATAATTCCCATCCGTTGTATCATTGGTTATCGATTAACCGTTCTAAGGTAAACGATTTATTTAATTGGGATTATCGAAGATAATTCCCATCCGTTGTATCATTGGTTATCGATTAACCGTTCTAAGGTAATCGATTTATTTAATTGGGATTATCGAAGATAATTCCCATCCGTTGTATCATTGGTTATCGATTAACCGTTCTAAGGTAATCGATTTATTTAATTGGGATTATCGAAGATAATTCCCATCCGTTGTATCATTGGTCATCGATTAACCGTTCTAAGGTAATCGACGTATTTAATTGGGATTATCGAAGTTAATTCCCATCCGTTGTGTCATCGTTATCGATTAACCGTTCTAAGGTAATCGACGTATTGAATTGGGACTGTCAAGGATAATTTCCATCCATTAAGTTGTTGTGATCGATTGGCCATTCCAAGGCAGTCGAGGTATTTGAATTGGGACCGCCATGGACGGTGCCCATCCATGAGTTGTTGTCATCGTGTTGGCCGACTCAAGGCAGCACGCTATTACTCTTGTGAATTTGGTAATCTTGGGATTGTTACTGTTGTGATTAATTATGTTTTGGAGGCTAGTCTCGGCTAGTGCTCGATGGGTAAGCTTGGGGCTTGAACCTTCGCGGTTGGTTTCCCAACACCTACAGTTCAGTAGGTCACGGTCACTGGGTGATCTCATTATGGGTAAGTCTGGGGCTTGAACCCTCGCAGTTGGTTTCCCAGCACCTGAAATTCAGCAGGTCACGGTCATTGGATGATCTCATTGTGATACGACTTCGTGCCGTGGCTTCGATCCTCATTGATACAGCTTCGGGCTGTTTTGGCTTCGGGCCATTGTGGTGATTGACAGCTTTGGCTGAATGACATTCAGGGTATTATGATGATAAACTTGACTTTGTTGGTACATTAAGGCCATTGTGATGTATCGGTATTCCTGTCGGGGCCTTCGGGCATTGTGATTCGTATCTATTTCAGTGTTTGGCTTGGGTTACCTTCGGGTGATGTATTGTTGTGTTCTGTATTGATGATTCGCTGTTGGGCACTTGTGTTCTAACCTGTTGAGCAAGTATTGATCGGATGCCGTGGGCATAGTATTCCATGAATGCTCGATTCTTACTTTGGTTTGTGAGCATCTCGTATTACCATTACTATACTATTCATTCTGCCCTTTAGATGCATATCATGTTGTACATGTATTTGATAATCATTATCTGGATGACTGACCCCGTGGGGGCGGAACATGTTTTCATGTTTTAGGTATTTGCGAGGAGAGAGTTGAGACACAGGGGCATGACGTGGCGACGAGGCATGCGAGCGATACTAGTCCGAGATGTTTTGGTGTTCATGCCAGTCAGACAGTCGGAGTACTCTAGTTTTGTCCGTTATTGTCATTTTGTATTATCCGAGCAAGGTTCGTGGATGTCGTTATAATTTATTTGGGCCATGTAGGCCCACTGTTGTAACACCCCCGATATATTCAGGAATATTACAGCGCCGTAAATCCTTTACATAAGAATTTACAAGGCTGATTAAAAGAAAAGACAATAACACATACCGCTCTATGAAATTTCTGAAGTAAAATACAACCGTCTGGTTCAAAAACCGAAATACAAATATCCAATGAAGAGTTATTATTACATCACTAAAATCCAAACATTATAAACGGACGACGTACTCGAGTACTTATTGAAATAACCAACAAATAACAGACGATAAACCGGCCTAGGAACATCACTTTGCACCCTCGTCGTCATGCATTTCCAGTGGTTGTTTCCCCGCTCTCCTGGATCCTGAACAAACACAATGTTCACCCCTGAAGGGGTTAGCACAACGATGCTAGTACAAGTACAATAATCATACAACAGTGATATAATCAACAATTATATCATAACAAGTTTCTCCAACGAGAATATCCACAACACATATCATATTATAACAGTTTCAACATACTGGTGGTATTCCAACGATCCAGCGCACACAGCTATAGATTCCCATGATGATCCCGTCGGACCAACACATGGTGGAATTACCTGTCCAACGATCTAGCGCACACAGCTATAGATTCCCATGATGATTCCCGTCGGATCAACACATGGTGGACATATATTCACAACATATTTACATGATACAATCACATCATAATTGTCATAACATAAACAATTCTAATTAGAGTACTTGCCTCGATTAGAAGACAGAACAATACTTCCACGAAAACGAGACACTCGAAGATCGTCCTCCTCAATCAATCACGTAACGAGACCAAACCCTAACAAAAGAAATGATATAGGATTTATCTCACATCGTACGAATGTTTAACAATTCGATTTACGGTCAAAAGTTCATAAAACGTAATCTGCCTGAACTGCTTAGCGCACGCTAAGTACTCTGTGTAGCGTGCGTTAAGTCTGCTCGATAGCGCACGCAAACAACAAAGCCTAGCGCACGATAACTATGTATGGTCAGTACTTCATTGATCAGTCGACTGACTCGTCTGTTGGCCTAGCGTACGTTACGTACCAAACGTAGCGTACGCTAGCTCATGCTCGATAACGCACGTTAATAATCAAAGCATAGCGTGCGCTATCTGTGCATGGCAGTTTACTGCTGAGCAGTAAACTGTCCTCGCCATGATTGAAACAATGGAATCTTCCGTGATACTTCATGTTACCTCCATGAATATCATGTATATACGATTCTGAATGATCTTATGGATAACAACAACTTCGGATTCAAGGATATGCATACCATATAAACCATATTCCATTTTGACTACAATTCTTCATGTGACGATCCGAAAAGCTTAACGATTGATATTAACACCTTATATCAATCGATATTATCATGCTGAAGTTGTTTAAACGTTCCATCTATACTAGATCAATCTTTCCATGATCAATCCTTTAGATTTATCCAACAATAATGATTGTTAAAGTCAAGTCCATGATTATTATGAAGTCATCTACTAGATTCGAATTACCAATGATAGAAGCTTCTCTTTACATATTCAGTGTAATAAGATTCGAATCATGGTGATTATAATCAAGGTACTTCAGGCTTGTTCATATCAATATTCCAAACATGATATACTTGGATAATTCATCTATGAAAATCCATATCTTGTTAACAGGATCATCCAAATTGTTAGAATCCAACTCTAGGTCTTGAGATAGATTGAACATACCTTAATATGATGAAAATCACTGAACCGTAAGGTAGAATCCAACTCCGGTTGGTTGTATGCCACTCCAAGGTGCTATTCCACTTCAATGAATATTCCCAAGTGATAACCAATATACAAACACCAACAAAATGTGTTCTAAGTGTATAGGAGTATTATTACAGCTCTCTGAACTCTCAAGGATGAAGAATGGGCGAAAGAAATGAAAGCCAAAACGGTTGTCGTCCCATTTATAATATTCTGCATTATTAACAAGTTAGCGCACGCTACTAAGCATTCCTTAGCGTGTGCTAATAATGGTTGACTTCAGAATTGTCCGGGTGCGTCCGCGGGAATCTTATCCGGACCCATGTCCCGGCTGGCGCATGTTCTAGCCGTCCCGCTCAATAATTAAGTTCTTAGCGCACGCAACTCCTATCCTCATAGCGTGCGCTAATAATGGCCCGATAACGCGCGTTAAGATACATTCTTAGCGTGCGCTATCACGAGGTTGCTTGAGCAATTTTGCAAGTTTCTATACTTATGTACAATGATATCAATGCACGAAATATCATACTCCAATAATCAAAATCACCAATCCGAATAATACAGGGTTTGAATACAGATGAAATACACCGTAATAAATCCGGATATTACATACTCTCCTACTAAAAAGGAGTTTCGTCCCGAAACTCAAGACGAAAATAACTCGGGATATCTAGACTTCATATCAGCTTCCGTTTCCCAGGTGGCTTCTTCCATTCCGTGACGTGACCATTGAACTTTGACCAAAACGATTGGTTTGTTCCTCAGCTGCTTAACTCGACTCTCGAGTATCATAACCGGTCTTTCTTCAAACGTCCCATCCTGCGCGACTTCGATCTCGCCGAAATCAATGATATGGTAGGATCGGTATATACCTCGTGGCGGGATACGTGGAACACGTTATGAACATGGCACAACGACGGCGGCAATGCCAATCTGTATGCCAATTCCCCAACTCTTTCGAGGATCTCAAATGGTCCGATATATCTCGGACTCAGCTTTTCTTTCCTTCCGAAACGAAAGATTCCCCGAGTAGGAGAAACCTTCAAAAGTACGTGATCTCCAGTACTGAACTCCAATGGGCGACGGCGTACGTCTGCGTAAGATTTCTGGCGACTCTCGGCGGTCAACAGCCTTTCGCGAATCAAGGCTATCTTCCCTCGAGTCTGCACGATCAGCTCTGGTTCTGTTCCAATCAAGTCTGACGAATCGTCCCAGCATAGGGGCGATCTGCATCTCCTTCCGTATAATGCCTCAAACGGTGCCATCTTAATGGAAACATGCCAATTATTGTTGTAGGTAAATTCAATCAACGGTAGATGAACTTCCCAATCGTTTGACCAATCTAAGGCACAGGCCCTTAGCATGTCTTCCACCGTTTGTATAGTTCTCTTAGATTGTCCATCAGTCTGCGGGTGATAAGCTGTACTGAAGTTCAATTCGGTCCCCAAGGCTTTATGAACTGCTTTCCAAAAGTGAGACACAAAACGGCCGTCTCGATCAGAAACAATGGTCTTCGGCGTACCATGCAATCGAACTATCTCCGAAATAAATACTCGTGCCAACCTCTCTGGTCCCCACGTATCCTTAATGCCTAGAAAATGAGCCGATTTGGTTAAACGATCAACTATCACCCAAATCATGTTCATTCCTGTCACGGTTTCGGCATATTAGTGATAAAGTCCATCGATATGTCCTTCCACTTCCATTCGGGAATCGGGAGCGGCTTCAACATTCCAAAGAGCCGTTGATGCTCGATCTTAATCACGACAAGTCAAACATTTGAAACATAGTCCGCTACGTCTTTCTTCATGTTGCCCCACCGAAATTCTCGCTTCAAGTCCTTATACATTTCTTGGTGCCGGGTGGATAGAATAGGGCGAACTATGAGCTTCCTTCATAATCGTCTGTTTCAGAACATCAACATCAGGAACGCAGAGTCGGTTCTGAAATCTCAAAACTCCATCGTCATGAATTATGAATCCGGGGGCCTTTCCTCTGATCACCTTATCATGTAACCGAATCATCAGAGGATCATCTGCCTGTCTAGATTTGATTTCTTCGGTTAAAGATGAAGTTATCTCCATCACGCACAGTTGTCCTTGGACTCTTTGTAACCATACCTCAATCCCTTCACGAATCATCTCTCGTTGAAGGCTAAGTTGGGATGTCAGCGTCTCCAGCATCTAAATAGAGACAGGCTTGCGGCTAAGTGCATCGGCCACTACATTCGCTTTGCCTGGATGATATAAAATCTCCAAGTCATAGTCCTTAATCAGTTCTAACCATCTTCTTTGCCGCATGTTCAACTCTTTCTGACTGAATATGTACTTGAGACTCTTATGATCCGTAAAGATCTGACAGTGAGTCCCGTACAGGTAATGCCTCCAGATCTTCAAAGCAAAAACTACTGCTGCAAGCTCCAAATCATGTGTTGGGTAATTCACTTCATAAGGTTTTAGCTGTCGTGACGCATAAGCGATCACCTTATCATTCTGCATCAATACGCACCCAAGTCCTTGGTTCGAAGCATCACTGTAAACTATAAATCCTCCAGTTCCCTGTGGGAGTGATAGAATCGGTGTTGTCGTCAATCTCTTCTTTAACTCATCAAAACTAATCTGACACGACTCGTTCCACTCAAACTTTTGAGTTTTCTGCAGAAGTCGAGTAAGTGGGCGGGAAATTTTAGAAAACTCTTCCACGAATCGACGATAATATCCAGCAAGTCCTAAGAAGCTTCGGACTTCTTTCACGTTCTTTGGAGGCTTCCAATCCATAATTGCTTCAATCTTCTGAGGATCTACTCGGACTCCTTTAGCTGACACCACATGGCCGAGGAACATTACTTCTTTTAGCCAGAATTCACACTTAGAAAGTTTGGCGTACATTTGTTCGTTTCTCAAAAGTTCCAATACAATCTGCAAATGCTACGCATGTTCTTCCGGGCTCTTAGAATACACCAGAATGTCATCAATGAACACGACCACAAATTTGTCCAAAAATTCAATGAACACTCTGTTCATCAATTGCATAAATACAGCAGGTGCGTTAGTGAGACCAAACGGCATCACTACAAACTCGTAATGTCCGTAGCGAGTTCTGAATGCTGATTTCGGAACATCAGATTCCTTAATCCTCAGTTGATGATACCCTGATCTCAGATCGATTTTTGAAAATACTGTTGCCCCTTGCAACTGGTCAAACAGATCATCAATCCGTGGCAACGGATACTTGTTTTTAATCGTCATCTTGTTCAGCTCTCGATAGTCAATACACAGTCGGAGCGATCCATCCTTCTTTCAGACAAAAAGAACTGGCACTCCCCAGGGTGAAACGCTTGGCTGAATATAGCCCTTATCCAGTAACTCCTCCAGTTGCTTCTTCAGTTCGTACATCTCGGTAGGTGCCATACGATATGGCGCCTTAGAAATTGGTGTAGCTCCGGGTTCCAGCTCAATCGTGAATTCTACGTCCCGTCGTGGAGGTAGTCCAGGTAACTCGTCAGGAAATACATCTAGGAATTCGTTCACAATAGGAATGGATGAAAGTTCCACAATTTCATCTTCTTTCTTCATTGCATAACACCAGTACCCGATACATCCCTGTTTCAACATTTTGACAGCTTTCATTGCTTTGATCAACTTTCCTGAGCTTCCTGGTTTCCATCCTTCAAACAGTACTTCGGAGCCATCATCAGCGATCAGCGAAATATTCCTTCTTTGGTAATTTACAATTGCTCCATATCGATTAAGCCAATCGTCTCCGAGTATTAGGTCATCTCCTTGCATTTCTATCACAATTAGGTTTGAGAGCCATTTCCTACTCCCAAATAATACAGGAAAATCTCTAGTCTCTAAGTTCCCAACAATCCTCTCTCCACTCGGTAAACCAACAACATAAGGTTCACAAGTATGAAAACCAGAAATATTCAAACGATTTACACAAGACAAAGATATAAAAGAATGCGTAGCTCCTGTATCGAATAAAACGCTAACTGGTTGGGAAATAATCTGGACAGTACCTGATGCGATAGCAGCATCCTGATCGTCTGTCCTCCTCATCTCATACAGGCGTGGGGGAACAGATCCGGCACTCGATGCCCCCTTTTGGTCCCATTGTCCTCTGCCTCGTCCACGGCCAAAATTTTGAGGCATCTGAACACTTTGCTGCGTCTGTTGGACACTAGCTTCGTTTTGAACTGGCTGAGATGAACGGGTTCCTTTGTATTTGGTGGCGTCTTTGCAGAACGTCGCACGGTGCCCTTCCTGTCCGCAGTCAAAACATGTAATTAGGGTGCGCAAACAATCACGCCAAAGGTGGCCTGGGCGACCACAATTAAAGCACTTCCTAGCTGTATCTGTCGTGACTGACATTGTTCCGTAATTCTTTCCGTTCTTAGATGGGTGCGGAGGTTTCTTGAAAGAAAAATAAGACTGGGCCTTACGGGGCCCACTGCTCTTGTGCTTTGTAAAAGTACCAGAGACTTTCTGTTTCTTCGACTCCATAAATTTCTCCATTGCTGCTTCTTTAATCTCATACGCCAACGCCTTATCCTGGTATTGACGGAGAGTGGTACATTCAAAACCGGACATGTACCTCTGGATTTATGGTTTCATTCTCATTTCAAAATGAATCATCATCTCCGCATCTGTTCTGACCAAATGTCGAACAAATGCTAATTGCTGGTTAAACGTCTTAATAAATGCAGGATACGGGTTCATCTGATGGCTGAGCAGAGAAAAATTCTCGAATTTTGGCTTCCCTCACAGGACGAGGGCAATACTGAGCTTCCATCATTATTTTAAATTCCGCCCAATCGGCATCATGATCTGCAGGTCGGATAGCTTCCCACCACTCAGATGCTTCTCCTATCAGAAAGTACTGGGCAATAGGAGCTCTCCTGTTATTCGGGCAATTAATTCTAGCAAAAATTTTCTCCAGTTCCTTCAATGAATGGTCCCAAGTGGGAGTCTCGGAAAAGCCGTCAAATTTGGGTGGTTGCATCTTTGCCACCTCTTGTAACCATCGGTCACCTCGATTTCCCATTTCTGGAATCCTTTGTTGTCCATCTCCCTGCTGAATTCCTGCTGCCACTTGCATTCGGTCCACGACCTGTGCGAACTGAGTCATCTGGTTCACGACTTGACGAAGGATTTCTGGTACACCAGGTTCCGGTTCGTTATTGATGGATTGCTGCGGCTCGCCTGAGCTATGACTAGCCTGATTAGAAGGCGACGCCTCCCTTTCAGCATTCCTTTGTCCGCGTCCACGACCGCGACCACGTCCACGTCCGCCTCTCAACATACTGTAAGCATAAATACTCAATATACAGGAAGCAACATCGTTCTAATATTCGAGTATAAAGAGATACAATATGTAAAGAACGAGATAGAGTTTAGGAACTTACAACCACCATTCGCATGAAGACGTAGGCAGTGCAGTGATGTCATTCACGGCCGGTTACCTCGAAAGACATAAATGACCCCTATTTTAACCCAACGGCCAAGATATCCATAATCTTATCTCCGATACCATATTCTGTAACACCCCCGATATATTCAGGAATATTACAGCGCCGTAAATCCTTTACATAAGAATTTACAAGGCTGATTAAAAGAAAAGACAATAACAGATACCGCTCTATGAAATTTCTGAAGTAAAATACAACCGTCTGGTTCAAAAACCGAAATACAAATATCCAATGAAGAGTTATTATTACATCACTAAAATCCAAACATTATAAACGGACGACGTACTCGAGTACTTATTGAAATAACCAACAAATAACAGACAGTAAACCCGGCCGGAACATCACTTTGCACCCTCGTCGTCATGCATTTCCAGTGGTTGTTTCCCCGCTCTCCTGGATCCTGAACAAACACAATGTTCACCCCCGAAGGGGTTAGCACAACGATGCTAGTACAAGTACAATAATCATACAACAGTGATATAATCAACAATTATATCATAACAAGTTTCTCCAACGAGAATATCCACAACACATATCATATTATAACAGTTTCAACATACTGGTGGTATTCCAACGATCCAACGCACACAGCTATAGATTCCCATGATGATCCCGTCGGACCAACACATGGTGGAACTACCTGTCCAACGATCCAGCGCACACAGCTATAGATTCCCATGATGATTCCCGTCAGATCAACACATGGTGGACATATATTAACAACATATTTACATGATACAATCACATCATAATTGTCATAACATAAACAATTCTAATTAGAGTACTTGCCTCGATTAGAAGACAGAACAATACTTCCACGAAAACGAGACACTCGAAGATCGTCCTCCTCAATCAATCACGTAACAAGACCAAACCTTAACAAAAGAAATGATATAGGATTTATCTCACATCGTACGAATGTTTAACAATTCAATTTACGGTCAAAAGTTCATAAAACGTAATCTGCCTGAACTGCTTAGCGCACGCTAAGTACTCTGAGCAGTAAACTATCCTCGCCATGATTGAAACAATGGAATCTTCCGTGATACTTCATGTTACCTCCATGAATATCATGTATATACGATTCTGAATGATCTTATGGATAACAACAACTTCGGATTCAAGGATATGCATACCATATAAACCATATTCCATTTTGAATACAATTCTTCATACGACGATCCGAAAAGCTTAACGGTTGATATTAACACCTTATATCAATCGATATTATCATGCTGAAGTTGTTTAAACGTTCCATCTATACTAGATCAATCTTTCCATGATCAATCCTTTAGATTTATCCAACAATAATGATTGTTAAAGTCAAGTCCATGATTATTATGAAGTCATCTACTAGATTCGAATTACCAATGATAGAAGCTTCTCTTTACATATTCAGTGTAATAAGATTCGAATCATGGTGATTATAATCAAGGTACTTCAGGCTTAATCATCTCAATATTCCAAACATGATATACTTGGATAATTCATCTATGAAAATCCATATCTTGTTAACATGATCATCCAAATTGTTAGAATCCAACTCTAAGTCTTGAGATAGATTGAACATACCTTAATATGATGAAAATCACTGAACCGTAAGGTAGAATCCAACTCCGGTTGGTTGTATGCCACTCCAAGGTGCTATTCCACTTCAATGAATATTCCCAAGTGATAACCAATATACAAACACCAACAAGATGTGTTCTAAGTGTATAGGAGTATTATTACAGCTCTCTGAACTCTCAAGGATGAAGAATGGGCGAAAGAAATGAAAGCCAAAACGGTTGTCGTCCCATTTATAATATTCTGCATTATTAACAAGTTAGCGCACGCTACTAAGCATTCCTTAGCGTGCGCTAATAATGGTTGACTTCAGAATTGTCCGGGCGCGTCCGCGGGAATCTTATCCGGACCCATGTCCCGGCTGGCGCATGTGCTAGCCGTCCCGCTCAATAATTAAGTTCTTAGCGCACGCAACTCCTATCCTCATAGCGTGCGCTAATAATGGCCCGATAGCGCGCGTTAAGATACATTCTTAGCGTGCGCTATCACGAGGTTGCTTGAGCAATTTTGCAAGTTTCTATACTTATGTACAATGATATCAATGCAGGAAATATCATACTCCAATAATCAAAATCACCAATCCGAATAATACAGGGTTTGAATACAGATGAAATACACCGTAATAAATCCGGATATTACAACTGTTGTCATTGAAATTTCATATCGGAATATTATGTTGGATGTCAGTGTAGGGATTGTGATTCCCATTTTGGTCAGTTAGTTGTATTTTTGGTCGTGTTAGCATGGTGGATCTCCTGGTGTGGGGTCCACGGCACTGTAATAACCCAATAGGATTTGGGGGTGTTACAACCGCTTCCACTTCCATCATCACGTATACGTCCGCCAAGGGTCGCCATGCTAATGCAAATAGTACCGTTTAACATTATCAAATAATCAATCGTACAGTATACCACAATTATCAACACAAGGTTTAGTTAACATCCTTAGAATAACGGTAATATTGTAAAGCACAAAGTTTTCTGAAGTCAATTTCGAGCCCTTCAACGAGGATGATCATTATAAGTATGCACTTAATGAAAATAAAATTTTAAAAAAGAGGGCGAGTCACGTTACGCCCAAATTGTAGATACTGTCCTTTATTTTAGATGAGGAAGTTTATACATCGACTTTAAAAATTATTTTCGAATAATGTGTAAAAGAAATTCTTTTGACTAATTTGAAATATTTCAAAAGTGTTGAGTTCCAAATACCACAATTTGAAAATCTTTCATCTTCTACCAAAATGCTTAATCGAAAGGATTTTTCACCGAGATACGTGACCATTTGACATGACGACATTAAATCATGGGTTTTCACAATGTTAGAAAATTTCGAAGCACCACTCTAAAATGTTCGTGATATTATAGCACCGTGGGCCCCGCACCGGAACCCACCAGGCTAAAACTATTTTTAAAAATGTTCAAAACGCCAAAAAGGCCGATGACGGTAATATTTTCAAATACTCATAAAAGTCATTTATAAAATGTCAAATACCGTCATAAGAATACCGTCAAAACGTGAAAGACCATAATGCCAAAACTCGATTTAGGGAATCGGTTTTACAAAATAAAACTCAGTTTGAAAGATACAAAAGCCATTTCAAAATACTCACGCAGCGGATAAAATTAACACTCAAAGATTTATTCTAATGAAATGTAAAAACCGATAAATATGCTCGACTTCCGAAGCATACTGCATAACCATTTTCACTCAGACCGTATACGCATGTTATATCATAAAACCATAATATCACCAACAAGTTCCAACCCTTGTTCACATTAAACATATTAGCACGATATAATCAAATACGTATATAAGGGGACTTACGATCGAGAGACTTACCATCACGGATTGCCTGAAGATGATGTCGGAACCACGATACTAATCACAACTCTGATGCGCGTAAAGACTTACACAGGACATGGACTTGACCCAACGGCCTAGGTTTTTCGCAAACCTAAGCTCCGATACCATATCTGTAACACCCCCAGAATACGTCCGGGAATGTCACATGCCGTAGACCCTTCTCACAAGGATCTACCAGGCTAAACTCCAATAGTCTACTCAATGATTGACCGACCGGGGTCAAAATAATTACAAAACATACCGACAAGGTCATTAAACAATTCAAAAACCAACATAATTCATAGCTCAACGACAATAATAAACTTGAATGCGGAAAGGAATGATGACTCAATTTAATAAATGAAAACTACACCCGTGCAAGGGTGAATACTCAACCAAATGAGAAAATACCGAGATGAAACAAAAGAAAAAGACTCTGACTCTTGTGTGATTAGAATCGTCATCTTTCATCTCCTTCCAAGCCAATCCCGTGACTGCTCTCGAGCTGCCAAAACCTGAGCGCATAACAAGCACCCACCCCCCGAAAACTCGGGGGTTAGCAAACTGGAATTTTGCTAGTGCAAGTACATAATATACAAGATATACGAACAATATCAACACAAAACTCAACAGCCGCAAAGCCTTAACACAAACCACGCATTCCCATAGTCAACACAGAAAAACACTCGCTTACAACAAGGTGAAAGATAATCACATAGCCATATTCTCTTTACGGATCATAACACCAATGGAACTTTAAACAAGACCAATGAGTCAAAAGATATAGTTTGAAAAGGCCCTTTTTAAAAAGAAAAAAAATTCTGATAAGATAGTTTGGAAACGTCATTATTGACTCGGGCTGTCTTGGGGTTTTGAAAATCGAATGGGAATGCTTTTGAAAAATAACTTCAAAAGCTCTCGGGTCCTTGACCCAGCATATGGAAAACAATTACAAGAAAACCATTTCAACGTTATTCGGGGTCCTCGACCCAATTTATAGAACACTATCACAAGCGAATCATTACAACATCTCATGGGGTTCTCGACCCAATCCAAAGAATAACACCACAGTACAATCAAAGACATAGCTTCTCATTCGACAAATCATGCTCAAGACCCTTGATTAATTAACCCTCGGAGATCTCGTCAAATATCCTTAGTTAATTAACCCTGATAACAACGTTTAAAACAAGTTGAAACAAACTTTCAGAAACATGAATCGCGGTCTATATCAAGACCAACATTTTAAAGCGAGTTGGAAGAACTTTGAATTTACGAACATCATTCGGTAAAGGGGTCTTAGCTGTCACTCGAATATCTGTAACCAATAAGCCTGCCAGGCGCCCCCCTTGCACACCTGTGCACCGGCATTCACTCCACTATGTTGGCCGCCCCTTGAAGATGTCACCGCGCCGGCGTTCACTCCCGCAAGATCCGCCCCTTGCACACGCATTAGGTAACAACGGTGTTCACCAACCATATGGAGCCGCTCATTGCAGCGTACACCAAGCCGTAGTGCACGCCCCGCCCCCAGAGGCTCCCGGATATGACATCTCTCACAACAAGTATTCACATTATTACAATATCAAGCACACAGTCAATCGTTGCAATAATTATCAAATCCGTGCACCAGTTCACACAATTTATCCATCAGTCCACGACCACACAAATAAACAACAACACGCACGCTATCAATCAAGACTCAACACAATAAGCCTTCGGCAAAACTAACCAACGCTACACATATATCCTTATATTGTAACTCAACCGAATACATAAATGTTACTATATTATCTCTATAAATATGGTTCGTACTTTAATCCAAGTCGAGTACGTCAACTAGTATCGATATTAATCACCCAACATTTACCGACCTATGTATGTATATATATATATATATATATTTATATATATATATATATTCGTAAAATGATTCACACACTTCGACAACAATGATTTCACGTAGTTATAATTCATATATCAAGGTACTTGCCTCAAATCCAAAGCACGCGAAGCAACGAGAAAGCTCGACCGGAAACTATCGAGTCTTCCAACTAGGTCGAAAACACAAGAACAGCATAATCACTATAAGGTCGATCGCAAGTAAGATGCAAAACACAATAAATTCTCAACAAGAATTTGTAGAAACAAAGGATCGAACACTTGGGAATCAATGTTTCCCCAAGAACATCAAGAACATCATCCGAACCCGAATACGGTAAGAAATATGAATCAAATCATGGGGATAGGATCAATACAAGAAATTGATGATATACAACAACACGATTCGTGAAGAGCAACTCGAATCTTAAAGATTTTTCAAAATACATCAAGGAGGGTTCAAGAGGGTTACCTCGAATCAAAGACGAAGAACACGGATTAATGATGTTAATCAACACCAAGAGCTCATGAAAGATGAAAACTTGGAGTTACAAGACTCCAAAATCGCCCCCAGATCGCCCACAAATCGCCACAGCCACAGAGGGATGAAGAAAGGGTGAAAAATGACGAACACGATCAACCCTCAGTATATAAATACCTGCGCCTGCTTAACGTACGTTAGGGAAGAATCTTAACTCACGTTAGCAACATTACGTACGTAAGGCACACAATATTACGTACGTAATCAATGTCCAGAACCTCCTGTCCGAAATGAAGAAGACCATTACGTACGTTATGGCAAGGACTTAACATACGTAATGCGCATAGTTAACGCACGTTACGATCATCACATAGTGTGCGCTAACGATGGACAGAACTCACCGTCCAAACTGAGAAGACCCATGCATACGTTATGAGAAGGGCTCAACGTACGTAAGGCACATGACGAAGCGTATGTTATGCTCATAGCATATCATACGTAAGTCACTTAGCAGTTCCAAAACTACTAAGTTCAACTCATCGAGTACGATCACGATGAAACCGCGAAACGACGACAACAACAACACAAGACGAAGACATGCACACAAAGAGTGAGAAACTACGAACTCAAGCGCAAAAAGGAAACACGATTCCGACTACCCGAAGGTTCGGAATACGACAACGAAAGTAATTACCCCCAAACATTGGGAAATTACAAAATGGCCCAAAACATCCGAAAATCACGATACGACAACGAATAGCCAAACCTAATCTCACAGTACGTATAAAAACGTTAAATGAACTTACGAGAAACCCAAAACAATAGTTTCGAATGAGGTTCGCAAGAATCGAACTCGAGTGCGTAAAAGTTATTAATAAGCACGGAGCTCAACAAAACGACACCGAAATAAACTCAGATGTTAAAAAGTGCAGAAGTAATCATTCTCAGAATGATTAAACGGTAACAAGCGATCCGTTAAAATGGACTCCTGCCCAAAAAAAGAAATTTACCGAAAATTGAAATCGCATATATTACAAATACAGTGTGCTAGGTCACTGGAGAAAGGACTGTCCTCAGCTTGATGGTGCTTCAGGTACATAACTTTTAGTTCTCGAAACAAATTGTTCTGCTACTATTTATTATACTTCCTGGATTCTGCATTCAGGTGCTAGTTCTCACATTTACACTGTGAATCAGGTTCTGGAATGAAGTAGAGGACTTTTTTTTCTCTTTCTTTCCCACACACGCACACGAGGGGGATCGTCCCTGTCCTGAGTACCCCCCAAAGAGGCTCAAGCTCACCCCCGATCTAGAGGTAAGTTTGCCAGCATGACCTGATCGCCTCAATGTCCCCCGCTTGGAGTTGGGGAAGTGATGATAATAGTCAGAAACGGACATAATGTCGAGGCTACCGATATCGGATCACTTTTTGTTGATTTGGAATCTGGTTTTGTTTTAACTTTAGATGATGTATTGGTGTTGCCCAATGGGCATAAAGATATTATATCCATTTCGGCTATAGATTGAAAAGGTTTTTACTTTTTCCGTGGCAATGGCAGTTGCAAAATTTCTTTTGGAAATAAATTAGTTGGTTCTGCTACATTGTTAAATGGACTTTATCATCTAAATCTACAAAACAAAACAGTTGTGAATACTATGACTAGGAAGTGTGGTAGAGATGAAAATAACCACGTATTGAAGGGGTATCTTAGACTTGATCACGTTGGCCAGATCAAGATTCATAAGAAGAAGAAAGATGGACTTATAGGTCCATTGGGATCTGATCCCTATCCTACTTGTGAATCTTGCCTTAGGGCAAAATGACTAAGTGCCCCTTCACATGGACTTTTGAAAGAGCTACTGAAAAACTTGGATTGATTCATACCGACGTGTGCAGTGCTTTAGAAGCAGCACGAGACGAATATCAGTACTTCATTACGGTCACTGATGATCATACTAGGTATGGCTTTGTGTACCTGATGAAGCACAAATCCGAAGCTTTAGAGAAACTCAAGGAATTTAAGGCTCTAGTCGAAAATTAAACTGGCCATCATATTAAGGCCCTTCGGTCAGACGAAGGAGGCAAATACATGAGTACCGAGTTTGATGAGTTCTTAAAAGAACATGGAATATTATCATAATTTACACCTCCAGCTAGAGGTGGTCGTGGGCCGGGCTGAGGCGGGCCGGGCTGGGACTTGGGAGCCCAGGACCGGCCCATGTAGTTAGCGGGCTGGGCCGGGCTAGGCCTGGGCTGGGCGGCCGAATCCCACTGCCCGCCCGCCCCCGGGATTCCGGTGGGCCGGTCTGGACCGGGCCGGATATGTAAAAAAAAATTAATGTATATGTTGGCATTAAATTAAAAATCAATTTGTAAAAATATATTTTGAATTTTTAAGATAAATTAATTAATATTAATTAAAAAATCAATTTAAAAAATCTATTTTGACTTTAAAAATTTGTAAAATTTAGTACAAAAATATTTCAATCTGTTTAAGAAAATTTAGTTTGAATTTTAAGATATGTTAACATTAAATTAAATGGGGAGAAAAGGGAAAAATGGACTTGGGTGGGTTTAGGGGTGGGTTGGGTTGGGTGGGCTTGGGGTGGGCTGGGGTGGGTTTAGGGTGGGCTTAGATGGGTTGGGGGTAGGCCACATGTAGGTAGGGCTGCGAGTGGGCTGGGGGCCGGGCCGGTCTGGGCTCGGAGGAGGGCCGGGTTGGGCTGGGCCTGGGCTGGAGAGTCCGGGACCGGGACCGCCCGGGTAGCCAGGGGGCTGGGATTGATCCCGGGCCGGGCTGGCCCGGTCGGACCGTGGGCCTAGAAATCTGGCCCGGTCCGGGTTGGGTTGGCCCGGGCCGGGCTGGATCGGCCCGGCCCACTGGGCACCTCTACCTCCTGCAACTCCTCAATTAAATAGTGTTTCAGAAATAAGGAACCGAACCTTGTTGGACATGGTTCTACCCATGCTTAACTATACTGATTTACCAATTTATCTATGGGGACATGCACTACTTACTGTCGCGCATATCTTGAACAGATGTCCTTCCAAATCCAATCCTATAACACCACATGAGATGCGGAGAGGTAGGAAACTAAGTCTTAATCATATTAATATTTGGGGATGCCCGCCTATGTCAAGAAGACTAAGGTGGAGAAATTGGACGCTAGGTCTCTTAAAGGACGTTTCATAGGTTACCCATCTGATTCAATGGGTTATCTGTTTTATATACCCGAAGATCATAGAATCATCCTTGCTTTACAAGCACACTTCTTGGAACATGAGTTCATTCAGGAAGGTGGAGCAGGTAGAAATGTTTCTTTGGAAGAACATATTGAAACTCCAGAGGAGACACCTGTGCAAGTAGAGAGAACTGAACCTTCTGAAACACAACCACTACCACCGCATAGGTCGAGTAGGACATCTCAACTACCTGAGAGGTATGGCTACATATATCTAGAGGAACTGGTTCTCCACCAAACATATGGTATCCAAGAGGATGATCCTATGTCGTATGAACAAGCGATGGTAGATGTGGACTCTGCAAAGTGGCATGAGGCCATGGAAGTAGAGATAGACTCGATGCACACCAATTAGGTCTGGACTTTGATAGATCGACCAGAGGGCATAGTGCCTATTGGGAATAAATGGATTTTCAAAAGGAAGACTGATGGGGACGACAAATAGAAGCCTACAGAGCTAGGCTTGTGGCTAAGGGTTATACCCAAAGAGAAGGAATCGATTATCAGGAGACCTTCTCACTAGTTTCATGATCAAGTCTATTCACGTGATGCTTGCCAAAGTCGTGCATTATGATTATGGGATACGACAAATGAACGTGAAGACGGATTTTAAAGTGGATACCTAGAAGAAGAAATCTATATGGAACAACCTATAGGCTTCATGTCCACTAATGATATTCATAAAGTTTGCAAACTTGAGCGTGCTATTTATGGACTGAAGCAAGCTTCGCGAAGTTGGAATCATCGGTTTGACGAAGCAGTCAAAGAGTTTGACTTCGTGCAAAATGAAGATGAGCCTTGTGTTTACAAGAAGGTTAGTGGGAGCATGATCGTGTTCTTAGTACTATATAGATGACATTCTACTAATAAGAAACGACATTGGACTGTCAGTTATGTGAAAGCTTAGCTTTCGAACACATTCTCCATGAAAGACTTGGGAGAAGCGTCCTATATTCTAGGTATTCGCAATTATAAGGATAGAGTGAAGAGAATGATAGGACTTTCCCAAGCCGTCTATGTAGAAAGGATCCTAAAGGGTTTAGGATGGAAGATTTTAAAAGAGGGTTCTTACCTATGCGACATGGTTTAAAACTCTCCAAAGATATGTGTCCTAAAAGTGAGGAAGACATGATGGATATGATACATGTACCCTACGCATTGCTTGTGGGAAGCCACATGTACGCAATGTTGTGCACAAGACCGGAGATTGTTGTGAGCTTAGTCAGTCGGTTTCAAGCAAACCTGGGTAAAGAACATTGGACAACTGTAAAGAACATTATGAAGTACCTTAAACGGACTAAAGAAATGGTTCTCACATACGATGGTGGAGAATTGAGAGTGGATGGGTTCATGGACTTGGATTTCAGTGGCGATGCGTGTAATATCTGACTGTAATTTTCTTATTTACTATTATACTACTCGGATAATTTGAGCATCGTTGAATCATGTTGCATCTAGTATAATGATTATTGATGTGAGGTGTATCAAGATCGAATTAATTATTATTGTCATTCGTTCGGTGCTCGATTGTTATTCGTGTTATAGATTATTGCATTTTTGGGCTAGGCTTTTAGTGCCTAACATACGCTATGGCGCCAGCGTAATGTACGTTATTTCCTTGGCCTTACGTACGTAAAGTGCTTGGTATTACGTAAGTAATGTGGAGAATTTGATCTGATCTCAACTTTCGGCATGGGGGGCCATGCAGGATCCGGATATTTGGCCTTTCAAGGTAGCTAAGTCAAACGTACATTACGTACGTTATGCTTATGCGATAACGTCGTAATGGTAGAGAGCTTACGTACACTTTCTGGCAACATACGTAAGGATGTAGGTGCTTTGAGGCAATAGCCTCCGGAGGCTTATTACGTACGTAACAACGTATGTGTTAGCGTACGTAAAGGGGTTTTACGTATGTTAAGTGTCTTCAATAACGTACGTAATGGAAGTACAGTTTATAAAAAGACAGGTCTTGTCTTTCATTTTGCATGATCCAAACTTGATATTTTCTTCAAGTTATCATCCCTCTGCCTCCCAAGATCGATACTTTCCTCTTCCATATTGTCTTTGGGTCTTGCTTCTTGGATTGGAGCTTATTGATTGGAAGTTTGGAGTATGTTCTTGGAGTTTTAGTTCTGTTCATTTTCTTGAGGTTGGTTATCTAAACTCAAGTTGTTTTCATACTGTTGATGATGTTAGTAAGGAGTAATTCATATAGTTTTAGATTAATCAAGTATAACATGATAGTTATTGAAATTATGAACAAACTAAGTGAAGAACATGATAATGTTGTTAGTATTACTTCTTGAATGGTTGAAGAGGTTGTAAAATAACATGTTTGCTATTGATCCTTAGGAAATCATGATAAGAACTGGATGATTAGGGTTTATGAGTATGTTCTTAAATGCTAGAAGAGTTCTACGATGTTATAACCATACATTTTAGAGGGTTTAACAACATTCCTTGGGAACAATGATGAATTATGAAGGAAACAACTATAGTTTGATATATTCAAGATTAAACCAAATGATGTGATGATGTAGGACTGTTTATATCATCATAGTTAAAGATGGATAATGTTCTTAAGAAGATTGTGATAATTATGGATGATAATGTCATAATATATTGAGTAATTGAATTCATTTATGATAATCCCTGTATATTAGATATATGTTGAAGAATCTTAAGAACATGATAATCCAATTGTTAAAGATGAATTAGGTGCATTGAAATTCATTGATAGGCAATAGAACGTTCATTGGGATAAGATGAACTATTCGGGTAGAATTACCAGTGTTGTTTCCTATGAATTGATATCCATATTGTATGAATGTGTTGTTGAATGAGTTACGTTTCATTCAAGGCTGATTGTTCGAGTGAGTATTACTAGTCGAGGATACTGTCCATTCATTCGATTGAAAAAGGACTATTCATCTACGAAATAGAAGCAAGTTATCTTGCTTGGTTATAATGATGATTGAATTCTTGTAAACGTTATACATTTTGTGTATATAAAATGCCTTATGAATCTATGATTCGTAACGTGTTATTGTTCTTGATCGTTGTACCGTTTCATTGTGGGATTGTATTACCAAGTTCACCACTTTTGTATCGTTGGTCTCATTGATCATTATTGTCACTTCGATGAGTTTCTCGATTCTTGATTGAATATGTGTAATTTATTGAGTTTTGTTGTCATGTTGTATCGTGACATATATCTGGACTCATATCTGCATGCCGATTGGTTATGTGTAGGATTTTTAGCCAGGCACATATGGTCATACATTGATATTTCCGTATTGGATTGTGCACACGAGACGTAGTTCGTGAGGCTAGTTAGGTACATTATCTCACGTATATTATGGATTCTGTATACAGAGTGGACATGTGCACGGATACATTGCTGGATCGGACGTACTGTGATTTACGTCTTGAGCCATGTTGATTGGTCGTTCATATTCCATGTATGATTGGGTATGTCCGACGGTTTGCGACTAGTTATTCATACGCCCAAGGGGTATGTTCAATAGTCGGGTTGTTTCCTTGAGATCATATATATATGAATTGTATAATGTATTGAAAGTTATTATCATGTATATCCGACCCTGTGGTTTTAGGCGAAATACTTGTGTTGTGTTTTAGGTCGAGGCAAAGGCAAGGTACGGAAAGAGCACGGTGACGGCGAAGGGTTTGAAGGATACTAGTTCGGGGGGCCCAAGTCTTTTGTTGTCCGGTTGTGCTTAAACCGTGTAATGTTACTTTCCGCTTCATTCAAACTATTGTCAATTGTACTATTATTGTAGGTATATTCCATCTTCATATGGTTTATACTAGTATTTGGATCCTGTGTATTCGGAGGCTAATAGCCGTACTATTTGTAGACTCCTAATCGGAGTATTGAGTACTGCTTTGTAATTCGGTATCACGATAATGTTATGTTTAAATTGTGTTTGGTATCGCCTGGTGGGTCTCAGTATGGGGTCCACGGCACTGTAATGGCCGTCGTATTCGGGGTGTTACAGAAGATAGTATCAGAGAGTCATTTCTCTTTAAGAGTCGTTGTGGATTGAACTAGTATCAATAAACCTTCGCGTCATGTGTGACCTGTGCAAGCGCTTGACCCGGCGAACCAAATATGATATGTTATTTATGTGTCATGTTTTAATTACTGGCAAAGATGTTAACGGTGGAATTGATCTTTTTGTTGATCTTGATATTCCGAGTGATTTGGGGCAGAATTTATCTTATTGATATTCCTAGGAAAAATTTGGATTGATTATATGGTTGAAATTGTTCCGACTTGATGTCGATATTGTAATACCCGTACTTTTTATTGACTGTTTGACCTTGACGTTCTTATTTTGTCGCTCTGTAAACGCTTGGAGATGTTGTTGATATTATTATTGAGTTTCGTATTTTGTTTGGGTCCTGATCGTGTTGTTTAGAACTTGCGGAAGTGTTCTGGGCCAGAGAAATAGCGCACGCTAGGCCTAGGCTAACGCACGCTAATTCTGCTTGATTAGCGCACGCTAGCTTTGAGCCGTAGCGCGCGCTAAGGGACCAGTCAGGTCAGAACTGTAATATCCAGGAATTTTTTTTTAAATTGAAAAATTTGATGGTATTAAATTTTTTTTATTATTGATTTGCTTCATTTTTATTTCGTTTAGCTAGCTGATTAAAATATCGAGCAGAGACATTAGACTAATATATTGGCGAGTTAATACTGGTGTTATGTGACGCAGCGTATTAATTGGATAATCGAACTAGGGGACTGAATAATAAATCTCAAATTGATCCGTTTTTACTCGGTTAATTTATAGTGAAACCTTGTTGGGTCGAATAAACCCAACTATCCATTATATATATATATATATATATATATATATATATATATATATTTGAGAAAGGGAGGATTTCCTCACGTCTTTCCTCACTCTCACTCTCCCTCACCTTTCACTTTTCTCTCTCCCCACCTACTTCACCTTCACGCGGATGAACATCCATCGACCACCCCCTGCCCTTCTTCCTTCTTGGCGATCGGACCGGCGATTTGAGAGACGGTGGAGATGACGGACATGGTCCGTCGAGATCACGGCTTGAAGTTGGTCGGAGGATCGGGGTTCGATAGAGGTAAATTGCGGAAGTCAACGCGATGGGCTGACGTCTCCGGCGACAAATGAAGCTCGACGGCGGTATGGTGGCTCGTGTCTGGAGAAGCGACGGCCTGGTCGGAACTTTCGGACAGGACGACGTTGTTAAAATCCAGTCGAGTTGTTCGGGTCTTTTCCGGCGAGCTGGACCTCGAGGAACCGACGGCTATGGAGTTCCGATCAGTGGCTCACTGGAGAAGAGAACCACAGCGTATGGTTCCAGATCCGGCCGGTTGTTGGAAGGTTAACGATGATGGCCCTAGAATTCAAAATAACCGATTGTGTTTCCGGCGTTGACTTAGACGTTCGATCATGTCCCGAGCCGAGTTAGATTTCGACGTGGCTCGACGACTCGGAGCTGTGGAGGTTCGATCGGGATATTCGGGCCATGAGTTTTCCGGCGGCCGAATGGATTCAGATCGTCACGGCCGGAGTGGTCGGAATCCGGCGGATGTATGTGTTGTGAGTGTGAGCTGATATATATATATATATATACATGTGTGCAGAAATATATATTTATATAAGTATATGTGTTGTGTGTGTGTGATGTGTGAGTTGTATAAATATATATGTGCTGTGTGTGTGATGTGTGAGTTGTATAAATATATATATGTGCTGTGTGTGTGATGTGTGAGTTGTATAAATATATATATGTGCTGTGTGTTGTGTGTGCGCGTGTATATATATATATATATATATATATATATATATATATATATATATATATATACTGGTGTGTATGTTGTGTGTGTTGTATGTGTGTGGGAATGTGATGTATGTGATATATATGTATATATATATATTCATTATATATATAGGTGTATATGCTAAGGTGTGTATATATGTGACATATATATGCAATGGTGATATATGTGTATATATATGTATTATATATATGTATGTATATTTTTGTGACGGAGTAGATGGAGCCGAATAGAGGAAAAACCCGATATCGTATACTGGACTTACAGAACGAGCCGGAATTCAGAGTTGTATAGGGGACAATCGTTCAAGAATTTGGATTATGATCCCAATTACTAATTTAATCAGGATATGGATTCCGGTTGGGTATCGTTGGCCGTTTGACCCAATTGATAAATTGAAGGGAACAAATGAGGTAATATTTCATCTAATTAATTACCTTGTAATTATAATATATTAAATTGGACCCTTATATTAAATTGCTTATTATGGATTTATAATAAAGGTTGGGATTTCAATGGATCGATCGAGTGAGCCGTCCTCGTCAGAGTTTCCGGCATCAATTATCAAGGCAAGTATTCTTGTCTATACGATTTATATTGTGTGAATTGAGGTTGTTTAACGAATCTATGATGGTTGTTTATTTTGTCAATTGTGCGTTATGTAAATCGTCGTAGGTGTTATGTTATTAGATCGATTTAGTGTCAGTTGTTGCTTGAAGTAGAAGTACGTCATTGGAGGCGAGATTTTGGTTAGATAGTACACTTAGATGTGTGTTGAAATGTCTAGAGGATCATTGCGTTGTGTGGGTTAAATCGTGTAAAGTCATCGGTCATATTTAAGTGGTGATAGTTCGTAATCGTGAAAAGGAGTTGAGTCGGTAATAATGATTTGATTTAGTTGATTTTACTTATCAATGTGTAGTGAAGCGTCGAGGATTGTTCGGTTGTTGTGAAGTCGTGTTGGTTGTGTCGTAAGTGCTGTTTGTGGTGATTGTTGTGTGTTGGCATATAATAGGGATAGTTGTTGTGTCAAATCCTTGGTCGTAGTTACGTGTCGGTAATGGTCAATTCTAGCAAGTGCCTTAATTATATATATTGTGACTAGCAATCGAGACTTGCAGTTTTGTAACGTGTGGATGTGTTGTCGTTCTTCCACCCGGGGATGGCATGCGTGGCCTCTGGGGGCCGATACTAATGGGTACGGCCACGGAAATAGACTTGGGTGTGTGTGTTGTTGTTCTTCCACCCGGGGATGGTTCGACGGGACCTCTGGGGGCCGATACTAATGGGTACGGCCGCGGAAGTGGTTTCCCACTCGGGGACGGTCCGACGGGGCCTCTGGGGGTCGATACTAATGGGTACGGCCGCGGGTTACCAAGTGTGGATAGTTGTGATATTGGAACATGTTGATATACTGTTTTGATGTAAATTGTGATATGTCCGGAATATCACGAAGTTTTTGTTCTCGATGTTGAGACACATTATATATTAAAATTTGGTACTTGGCTAGAATGGCACTAGGTTATGTGTCGTATGAGTTTAACTCTTTGATTGTGAGGTTTTGATATTGGAAAATAAACTTTGATATTGATTTCGCGTATTTTAGTTTGAAGAGGTCTTGGCTGAGATCCATATGGTTGTGTTAATGTTATTTATGGAAAACGACTTTGGGTCGAGACCCAAAGGTTTGAAACGGTTTTCATAACTAAGGACGGAAGGTCCCGAAACATTTCCTATTTATAAAAATGTTTGTCGCATAAAAGAGTTTTGGGTCGAGACCCTATTGTTTTGGAATGGTTTTATAACCTCGGACTTGAAGTCCCAAAAGACTTGCTGTCATTTTCTAAAAACCCCGAATTGATATATATTATTTTCATAGACTTGAGTTGTACCTTATTTATTGAAAACCTCTCGGAAATTTCTTCCTCAACTGTTGTCATTTTAATGTAACTGATATTAGCGTGATATATTTTGTATAGACTGAATTACTTGTACTAGCCATTCAAATGCTAACCCCTTAAATGGGGGAAATGCGTATCATGCATTTCAAGTGTGCTTAGTTCGTTGGAGCAACCACAGGGACGGCATGGAAGAAGACGAGCCGCGATACTAATCAAGAGCTAAGAGTCCAGTTTGATGTCGTTGTATTGTTGAGTTATTTTAAGTCTTCCGCTGTATTGTATTTTGACCCCTGTGTGGGTATGTACAATAATGAGTTTATCTTTGGGCTGATTTAATCGTGAGATCTCATTGGTCAGTGTAATTAATATTTGACCTTATCGGTCTGTGTTAGTAAGTCGTTTGACCTCGGCCGGTCAAACATTGTTCGTATCGTGGTGGTTAGCCTGGTAGATCCTTATGGAAAAAGGGTCTACGGCGTGTACTATTCCCGGTGGTTTTTGGGGGTGTTACAATTATGGTATCAGAGCTTAGATTGTGGAAACCTAGGCTGTCGGGTCGAGTCGAGTCGTGTTTTGTCGAGTCTTATTTTGTTGCGTCGTCCGAGTTGTCAGTTAACAAGTCGACTTGTGCGTTGTCATATCATGTCGTTCGTGTTGTTCGTTGAGATTAGTATCGTGGGCGACCGTCATCTTCGTGTGACCTGTGGATGTAAGTCTTCCCTTATATATATATATACATATATATATATATATATATTATATTTTATACCTTGTGTTGTATGATTTTGTTTGCAAGTAAGAAGTAAAATAGATACCGTATCTGATACTTGTGGTGTATTACGGATGTAGCAATTGGGATATACTAGTAAATTGAGTTCTGATTGGTACAATGTGTTGTGGAAGCTTCTGGGCATTGATGTGTTCCAGGAGGCGTATTGACGACAGAGATTGTCGGAAATACAAACGGATGGTTTTGATGTATGTTGGAATTTAAGATTATACTCATGGGTGGTATGAGTTAGTGTGATGATTTGAATGCTAGATGGACACATGTTTGAGAACCGTATATGTTTGACTAATTGTTGCTAATTACTACAAACGTGTTCATATTGGTAACTGTGTTAGCTGCGCGTGTATCTGATAATATTTTTGAAAATTTCATAGAGTCGAGTATGCTGTGAAAAATCAGCTCTTTTAAATCATTTTACTAGTACGGTTAAACGGCATTAAAGTGAATTTTTGAAAATTTTCTGGGATTTTGGACAAGCCGACCGTATATTTTCAAATAAGAGAGTTGATTGTTTCTTGCTATGTACTCTCGTCGTTAGCAATATCCGCTGCACGTGTATTTTTAAATTACTTACAAGTATTTTGCAATCTGAGTTTAATTGGAAAATTTTCGTAACTATTTTCTTGGTACGTGTAAGTGATGACTTAACGTACGTTTTGAAGTTGTTGACTTTTGCAATTCGGTCTTCGCATTTTCAAATGAGATGTTCATGACGGCACTCAGAAAATGGATATTTAGAGAGTGTTTAAATTATTGAAAAATATTACCGACCATGCCCTTTGGCGTTCTTGCAAATGACTTTCTGAAGAATTTTATAAACTTATATATGCCGGTAGAAAAAAAAATATGAATTCTAAAAATATTTTGTAGGTATGCATAAGTAGTGGCTTAGCATATACATTGTTTTTAATTAAAAATGTTTTTAGTTTTGACAAAGTGATCGTGCACTTCTATAGAAACTTTGCGACGGAATATGAAGGATATCTTTTGAAGTACCTTCGATATTTTATAAAACATCGTCGTCGTTAATCATCTGTCATATTTAAAAAGGAATTTTGAAAGTAATTTTTGTCGATTGATTTTATTTTTAAGTAGCTCGAATAAACGATTTTAAAGTCCTTCACACCATAAAACTTTTGTACTTGTAAAAAAAAAAAAAAGTTAAACTGTATTAATGATCTTGTGATACTTGTGATTACAATTTACCGTGTTATGATGCTATGGAGTCGAGATATATTGCTACTGCATAGTTGCCACTTCCGAGTATGTCACATCGCGTCGAATGAATCAAGAGAAATTGTCGATACGGTTGAATCAATTCGAATAAAATATTTGGAGTAGCGATATCATGAAATAGTCGATGACATGGCAAGTTTCGAGGACGAAACTTATTTTAAGTGGGATAGTATGTAATATCCAGGAATTTTTTTTAAATTGAAAAATTTGATGGTATTAATTTTTATTTTTTTATTATTGATTTGCTTCATTTTTATTTAGTTTAGCTAGCTGATTAAAATATCGAGCAGAGACATTAGACTAATATATTGGCGAGTTAATACTGGTGTTATGTGACGCAGCGTATTAATTGGATAATCGAACCAGGGGACTGAATAATAAATCTCAAATTGATCCGTTTTTACTCGGTTAATTTATAGTGAAACCTTGTTGGGTCGAATAAACCCAACTATCCATTTATATATATATATATATATATATATATATATATATAGGGAGGATTTCCTCACGTCTTTCCTCACTCTCACTCTCCCTCATCTTTCACTTTTCTCTCTCCCCACCTACTTCACCTTCACGCGGATGGACATCCATCGACCACCCCCTGCCCTTCTTCCTTCTTGGCGATCGGACCGGCGATTTGAGAGGTGGTGGAGATGACGGACATGGTCCGTCAAGATCATGGCTTCAAGTTGGTCGGAGGATCGGGGTTCGATAGAGGTAAATCGCGGAAGTCAACGCGATGGGCTGACGTCTCCGGCGACAACTGAAGCTCGACGGCGGTATGGTGGCTCGTGTCTGGAGAAGCGACGGCCTGGTCAGAACTTTCGGACAGGACGACGTTGTTAAAATCCAGTCGAGCTGTTCGGGTCTTTTCCGGTGAGCTGGACCTCGAGGAACCGACGACTATGGAGTTCCAATCAGTGGCTCACTGGAGAAGAGAACCACAGCGTATGGTTCCAGATCCGGCTGGTTGTTGGAAGGTTAACGATGATGGCCCTAGAATTCGAAATAACCGATTGTGTTTCCGGCGTTGACTTAGACGTTCGATCATGTCCCGAGCCGAGTTAGATTTCAACGTGGCTCGACGACTCGGAGCTGTGGAGGTTCGATCGGGATATTCAGGCCATGAGTTTTCCGGCGGCCGAATGGATTCAGATCGTCACGGCCGGAATGGTCGGAAGCCGGCGGATGTATGTGTTGTGAGTGTGAGCTGATATATATATATATATATATATATATATATATATATATATATATATATATATATACATGTGTGCAGAAATATATATTTATATAAGTATATGTGCTGTGTGTGTGATGTGTGGGTTGTATAAATATATATGTGATGTGTGTGTGATGTGTGAGTTGTATAAATATATGTGCTGTGTGTGTGATGTGTGAGTTGTATAAATATATATATATATATATATATATATATATATATATATATATATATATATATATATATATATATATATATCTGTGTATGTTGTGTGTGTTGTATGCGTGTGGGAATGTGATGTATGTGATATATATGTATATATATATATATATATTCATTATATATATATAGGTGCATATGCTAAGGTGTGTATATATGTGACATATATATGCAATGGTGATATATGTGTATATATATGTATTATATATATGTATGTATATTTTTGTGACGGAGTAGATGGTGCCGAATAGAGGAAAAACCCGATATCGTATACTGGACTTACAGAACGAGCCGGAATTCAGAGTTGTATAGGGGACAATCGTTCAAAAATTTGGATTATGATCCCAATTACTAATTTAATCAGGATATGGATTCCGGTTGGGTATCGTTGGCCGTTTGACCCAATTGATAAATTGAAGGGAACAAATGAGGTAATATTTCATCTAATTAATTACCTTGTAATTATAATATATTAAATTGGACTCTTATATTAAATTGCCTATTACGGATTTATAATAAAGCTTGGGATTTCAATGGATCGATCGAGTGAGCCGTCCTCGTCAGAGTTTCCGGCATCAATTATCAAGGCAAGTATTCTTGTCTATACGATTTATATTGTGTGAATTGAGGTTGTTTAACGAATCTATGATGGTTGTTTATTTTGTCAATTGTGCGTTATGTAAATCGTCGTAGGTGTTATGTTATTAGATCGATTTAGTGTCAGTTGTTGCTTGAAGTAGAAGTACGTCATTGGAGGCGAGATTTTGGTTAGATAGTACACTTAGATGTGTGTTGAAATGTCTAGAGGATCATTGCGTTGTGTGGGTTAAATCGTGTAAAGTCATCGGTCATATTTAAGTGGTGATAGTTCGTAATCGTGAAAAGGAGTTGAGTCGGTAATAATGATTTGATTTAGTTGATTTTACTTATCAATGTGTAGTGAAGCGTCGAGGATTGTTCGGTTGTTGTGAAGTCGTGTTGGTTGTGTCGTAAGTGCTGTTTGTGGTGATTGTTGTGTGTTGGCATATAATAGGGATAGTTGTTGTGTCAAATCCTTGGTCGTAGTTACGTGTCGGTAATGGTCAATTCTAGCAAGTGCCTTAATTATATATATTGTGACTAGCAATCGAGACTTGCAGTTTTGTAACGTGTGGATGTGTTGTCGTTCTTCCACCCGGATGGCATGCGTGGCCTCCGGGGCCGATACTAATGGGTACGGCCACTAAGTAGACTTGGGTGCGTGTGTTGTTGTTCTTCCACCCGGGATGGTTCGACAGACCTCCGGGGGCCGATACTAATGGGTACGGCCGCGGAAGTGGATTCCCACTCGGGGACGGTCCGACGTGGCCTCAGGGGGTCGATACTAAAGCGTACGGCCGCGGGATAAAAAGAGTTGATAGTTGTTATGTTGCAACAAGTTTATATACTGATTTGATGTAAATTGTGATATGTCCTAATATCACGACGTTTTGTTCTCGATGTTGAGACACATTATATATTAAATTTTGTTAATTGGCTTGAATGGCACTAGGTTATGTGTCGTATGAGTTTAACTCTTTGATTGTGAGGTTTTGATATTGGAAAATAAACTTTGATATTGATTTCGCGTATTTTAGTTTGAAGAGGTCTTGGGCTGAGATCCATATGGTTGTGTTAATGTTATTTATGGAAAACGACTTTGGGTCGAGACCCAAAGGTTTGAAACGGTTTTCATAACTAAGGACGGAAGGTCCCGAAACATTTCCTATTTATAAAAATGTTTGTCGCATAAAAGAGTTTTGGGCCGAGACCCTATTGTTTTGGAATGGTTTTATAACCTCGGACTTGAAGTCCCAAAAGACTTGCTGTCATTTTCTAAAAACCCCGAATTGATATATATTATTTTCATAGACTTGAGTTGTACCTTATTTATTGAAAACCTCTCGGAAATTTCTTCCTCAACTGTTGTCATTTTAATGTAACTGATATTAGTGTGATATATTTTGTATAGACTGAATTACTTGTACTAGCCATTCAAATGCTAACCCCTTAAATGGGGGAAATGCGTATCATGCATTTCAGGTGTGCTTAGTTCGTTGGAGCAACCACAGGGACGGTATGGAAGAAGACGAGCCGCGATACTAATCAAGAGCTAAGAGTCCAGTTTGATGTCGTTGTATTGTTGAGTTATTTTAAGTCTTCCGCTGTATTGTATTTTGACCCCTGTGTGGGTATGTACAATAATGAGTTTATCTTTGGGCTGATTTAATCGTGAGATCTCATTGGTCAGTGTAATTAATATTTGACCTTATCGGTCTGTGTTAGTAAGTCGTTTGACCTCGGCCGGTCAAATATTGTTCGTATCGTGGTGGTTAGCCTGGTAGATCCTTATGGAAAAAGGGTCTACGGCGTGTAATATTCCCGGTGGTTTTTGGGGGTGTTACAAGAACCAGTAACGCGGACTGCTCTCTGGACTGGCGGATTAACGCACGCTAGGAGTTCGTTAGCGCGTGCTATTCGTGGTTAGTAGCGCACGCTAACATCCGTTCGTAGCGCACGCTAACGGGCTGGTCGACAGAGGCAGTGAGGTTGCTAGGTTTTATGGACTATCAGGTAGCGTACGCTAGGCTTCGGCTAGCGCACGCTAAAGCTGTTGCATAACGCACGCTAAGCCATAGCGGTAGCGCACGCTAAGGTTTGAGCAGGGCAGAGACAGTAGGTTCTGGACTCCAGTACTGGATGCCACTTTTTGGGCTAGCGCACGCTAGAGATAGTCGATTAGTGCACACTAACGGGGCCGGCAGGAGCCACTGGACTACCCGGTGACTTCGCTAGCGCACGCTAATGAAGGAGGCGTAGCGTGCGCTAGAATGGGCAGATATATATATGACAGTTGACTTCCATTTCGTCATTTTTCATCTTCTTCACTCCTTTTCGACGGGAATATCTTGGGAGAGACGATTTTGGGTGATTGGAAGCGATCTTCCTTCTAACAACAACATATTTGGTTGGATAACAAGGATTTCACAACATCTAATCCATCATATCGTCCGAATCAAGGTAAAAATCCTTAGAACCCTATTTTTGGGAATTTTGGGGTTTTTCGTAGATTCGTCCGATTTATCCGTTTTGAAGCTTGAGGACCTTGATATTATGATGTATCTATACCGTATGCATGCTTTTCCTACGATTTTACGGATTGGATTGTGCCGTTTTCGGACTTGTGAGAGTTTGGATGATTTTCCAACCTCTAGTTGTTTATCCGTGTATTTTCATGTATCGTAGATGGGTTTCGGGAGTTTCTTCGTGTAGTTTGAATATGGATAATTGATTATCATATTCCTTGCGAATCGTTTAGGTGCCGGAAGCGCGTTCTTGGACCTACCGAACTCATACCCTTTTTCCGTTCGATTTCTCGATGTCTCAAAGGCAAGTATATAATTATGATTGTACGTTCTCGACTTTGAAAGTATAAAATATTAGTGGCATGATTATTTATATCCACTCTGGGGCGGGCCAACGGGTCCCCTGAGGGTTTCGTAGCCTCTTGGTGCGATTCCACGGATGATATGAATGAACCACTCTGGGGCGGGCCGACAGGTCCCCTGAGGGTTCCATAGCCTCTTGGTGCGGTTCCACGGTATTCATATATGTATTGATGTGATGCTATGAGATTTAGTTATTCCGGAATACTAGTCTTGAATTGATGAATTGACGGTTACATTTACTTTATTGTCGAGGAGTATTGTGTTTCATACTTGATATAGTCGCACTAGCTATTCGACGGCTAACCCCTTTATGGGGGAAATACTTTTTATGTATTTCAGGTTCCAGGAGAGCGAACAGGCAGGTATCGGGTCGGCATGAAGATGGTGGGCAAGTGTGATATTGTGTTTTTCCTCCAGTTATGTTTTGAGTTTTCCATTCAGTATTGTTGTACTGGAATGGTCATTGAATATTCGAGTATTGTTTTCCATTTTCCTTGATGTTCCGGCCTGTGTTTGACGAGGTATTGATTCGTGTTGTGATGTCTTTGGATACATTGGTTATGTTTTGAATACCCTTTGTATTGTTCTTCATCCCATTATATGTAGATCTTCTCGGTCAAAATTTATAGTTCCGCATATATTTAGCCTTGTGGGTCCCACGGTGGGGCTTACGGCGCTGTAATATTCCCTGAATAACTTGGGGGTGTTACAGAATATGGTATCAGAGCTTAGGTCTATGGATACCTAGGCTGTCGGTCTTTTGGGTCGAATGAGTCGTCATTTGTCCACAGTATCACTACTCTGCCATCATCATAGTGCGACCGGTACTTGTAAGACCTCTTACTCTTCTGGTGTTTCCTTATTCGTTTTGCTTATTTTTATTGGTATTCTTGAGAATCGGTCACTTTGATGACCTGCGATTGAATTGTGTTTACGTGCCTTGTGTGTTCTTCAGTATGTCAGCTGGTAGGGGCCGTGGCCGTGGACGTGGAAGAGGTTGTGGCGTGGCCGTTTCCATCAGTTCTGTTGTGGGGTCGACCAACCCCAGTTTGGCGAACTCGGTGCATCCTGACACCGAAAGTCAGCATGACCAGTCGAATGGCCAGGGGAACAGCGCGGACGTTGGAGTTGCGAATGTACTTCAACAATTGGCTACCCAGATGACCATCTTAGCCCAAACTGTTCAGCTGAATAATCCGAACCCGAACACGGACGCCTTGCTTCACAACATAATCCGTATGCACCCTCCTCAGTTTAGTGGTGCCACAGACCCGTTAGGATGGGAAGATTGGCTAGCAGAATTGGAAAAGATTTTCGAAGCGGTCGATTGCCTCGAGGTGAGGAAAGTACCAATTGCTCAGTATTTCCTTACTAAGGAGGCCGCTACGTGGTGGAAAGTCATCAAGCCACAGGATCGTGTTGCCACGTGGGATGAGTTTAAAGAGCTTTTGGAGGCCGAGTTTTGTCCTTGGCCGGTACGAGAAGGCCGAATCTGAGCCTTTTTCGAGGCTAAACCACAAGATATTCTCGTTTCACAGGCGATCATGGAGTACAACCAACAATTGATCCATGTGAAGGATCAAGTGCGTAACGAGCTTGATAAGATCCGTTACTTTGATATGCGGATGAATATGGACCTATGGCGATACATGGCCGGATTTGCTTGCACCACACTGAAGGAATATCAGGACAGAGCTTTAGCCCATGATATGTTGAGCCCCGAAAACGATACCGTTGAAGAATCGAAGAAGCAGAAGGTCGTGGGGAATTTTTCTGGCTCTAAGAGTGGCAACTTTCAGAGGTCACAGACGACTAACCGTTCTGCCGGACAGTCGTCACGTTCTAATAAAGGAAAGAGGGGTTACCGTCCTACTCCGGGTACCACAAATCGCACGGTGACTTGCTATAATTGTGGCCGTCCAGACCACGTCAATTTGGACTGCAACTTTCCACCATTGAAGTGTCACACGTGCGGACAGATGGGACATAGAGAATCTTATTGTTCCGAGCCGAATCAGACTTTGGACACTCGGGCTTCTGCCCCAGCACCACTTGATCAAGGTATAAATCAGCGACAATCTTTTGGTCAACCTCAGCAGAATTTCGGCAGGGGCCGGGGACGGGGTCAGAATGCTGGAGGGGGAAACTCTAGCATCGGTTCGGTACAACCACGGGTTTATGAGATGCTTCGAACAGACGAACCCGACGTGGCGGTGGCTTCAGGTACCATTTATATTTTATCTCATCCAGTCCGTGTACTTTTTGATTCGGGTGCTACACATTCTTTTATTTCCTTAGAATGTGTACGCCGTTTGAATATAACTTGTATGACTGCTTGCGATCCCTTCATCGTGAAACTACCTAGGGGGATAGAATTATGGGGAATCGGGATATTAGAGATTTTCCGGTGATTATATCCAGTATGGAATGGTTATCGAATCTGATTGTAGTTGATATGGAAGGCGAGGATGTGATCCTCGGTGAGGATTGGCTTGATAGTCATCAAGCGATTATGAATTACCATACCAAGATTATCACCATGATGACTAAAGACGGATCTGAGTACTCTTGGGGCGTAAGTCGGGACTATCCAAGTTACTTATCAGTTCCATGAAGGCCGTAAAACTTTTGAATAAATGTTGTACGTGCTATTGGTGTTATGCCTTGAAAACGGAAGGAAACGAAGTCGATTTCTCTTCGCTTCCGGTTGTTAATGAGTACCCCGATGTTTTTCCGGATGACCTCCCGGGATTACCACCAGATCGAAAGATAGAATTTACCGTGGACTTAGAGCCAGATGCGGCTCCGATTTCTGAAGCACCTTATCGGATGGCACCTTCCGAGATGCAAGAATTGAAGAATCAGTTGGGAGAACTTCTGGAAAAAGGGTACATCAGACCGAGTGCTTCGCCTTGGGGCGCACCTGTTCTTTTCGTGAGGAAGAAGGGTGGTTCACTACATTTGTGCATCGACTACCGTGAGCTGAACAAAGTAACCATCAAGAACAAGTATCCTTTGCCTCGTATAGACGATTTATTTGATCAATTGCAAGGGGCTGCAGTTTTCTCGAAGATTGATTTAAGATCCGGGTATAATCAACTCAGGGTGAGGGAGTCTGACGTTCCGAAGATGGCATTTCGAACGAGATATGGGCATTATGAATTTGTAGTTATGCATTTTGGGTTGACTAATGCACCGGCAGTATTCATGCAGTTAATGAATACGATATTCATCGAGTACCTCGACAGGTGTGTAGTCATCTTTATTGACGACATCTTGATCTATTCTCGAGATAAGGAGGAACATGCCCGACACTTGCGTTTGATATTAGACATTTTGAGAACCGAGCACCTCTATGCAAAATTCTCAAAATGTGAGTTTTGGTTGGAAGAAGTTATGTTTCTCGGCCATGTGATTTCGGCCGAAGGGGTTCGTGTAGACCCGCAGAAGATTGAGGCAGTGCTAGATTGGGCACCGCCTAAAAATGTTAAGGAAGTTCGTAGCTTTTTAGGCCTTGCTGGGTATTACCGTCGGTTTGTCGAGGGGTTCTCGAAACTCGCTCGGCCGCTTACGAAATTACTCCAGAAGACCGAAAAGTTTGTTTGGACGGATGAGAGACTACAGAGCTTCGATGAACTGAAGAAACGTTTGACTTCAGCGCCGATTTTAACTTTACCACATGGTAGTGAGGGCTTTGCAGTTTATAGTGACGCTTCGGGTCAAGGTCTGGGCTGTGTACTTATGCAGCATGATAAGACGATAGCTTTTGCGTCATGACAATTAAAGCCTTATGAGATGAATTATCCTACTCACGATTTAGAGTTGGCCGCAATTGTCTTCACACTCAAGATTTGGCGGCATTATTTGTATGGTTCACCGTGTCGGATTTATACCGATCACAAGAGCCTGAAGTATATTTTCAGTCAGAAGGAGCTGAATATGAGACAGAGACGTTGGTTAGAGTTGATAAAGGATTATGATTTGGAAATTCTTTACCACCCCGGAAAAGCCAATGTCGTTGCGGATGATTTGAGCCGCAAATCGGCATCTCTTCAAATGCTCGAGGTTCTAACATCGCAGATGAAAATTCGTCAGGATTTAATTGAGCAAGGGATAGAAGTTTGGCTTCAACGAGTACAGGGACAGTTGTGTACTCTCGAAATTACTTCGTCCTTGGTTGATGACATCAAAGGGAAGCAGTGGAGTGACCCGATGATTTCTCAACTGAAGGAAGACGTAATTAAAGGAAAAGCTCCTGGTTTTGTGGTTCACGAGGATAGTATTCTGAGATTTCAGGGCAAGCTTTGTGTTCCGAATGATTTAGAGTTGAGGCAGAGAATTCTCCGAGAAGCTAATGCTACGCCTTACTCAATCCACCCCGGGACGAGTAAGATGTACAAAGATTTGAAGCGCAATTTTTGGTGGAATAACATGAAGAAGGATGTTACGGAGTTTATACTATGGTGCTTGACGTGTCAACAAGTCAAGATCGAACATCAACAACTAGGGGGGTTGTTCAAACCGCTTCCCATTCCCAAGTGGAAGTGGGAAGACATCTCTATGGATTTCATCACTGGCATGCCGAGAACTCGGGCCGGAATGAATATGATTTGGGTAATTGTCGATCGGTTGACCATGTCTGCACACTTCTTGGGTATTAAGGATACTTGGGGACCGGATAGACTGGCTCGAACCTTTATTGCTGAGATCATTAGGTTGCACGGTGCCCCCAAGACCATTGTTTCTGATCGAGATGGTTGTTTCGTATCGCATTTTTGGCAGGCCGTTCATCAGGCTTTGGGCACTGAATTGAGATTGAGCACTTCCTTTCATCCTCAGTCAGACGGTCAGACAGAGAGGACGATTCAGACATTGGAAGATATGTTGCGAGCTTGTGCCTTAGATTGGAGTAATGATTGGGAGCTTCACTTACCGTTGATCGAGTTTGCTTACAATAATAGTTGGCATGCGTCGATCAAAATGGCACCCTTCGAGGCAATTTATGGTAGGCGATGTAGGTCGCCATTATGTTAAGACGAGGCTTCTGAGCTAGTTGGGACGGAGCCGGATATGTTGATGGAGACTAAGGAAAAGATTTCTATTATCCGGGACCGATTGTTGGCTGCCCAGAGTCGTCAGAAATCTTATGCTGATACTCGTCGTCGACCCTTAGAGTTTGAAGTGGGGGATCATGTCTTGCTCAAGGTGTCGCCGACCAGAGGAGTTTTCCGCTTCGGGAAAAAGGGGAAACTTAGTCCGAGGTATATCGGACCTTTCGAGATTTTGGACAAAGTTGGAGATTTAGCTTATCGTTTGGCGTTGCCTCCAGCTTTGAGTCACGTCCATAGTGTTTTTCATGTGTCTCAGCTAAGAAAGTACATATCGGATCCGAGCCATGTTATCGACTACAGTGAGATTGATGTAGCCGAGGATATTACCTTTCCGGAGAAAGCCGTGAAGATCCTTGAGCGTCGCGAGAAACAACTTCGGCATAAGACCATTCCACTGGTTAAAGTGCAATGGTCGAGGCATGGGTTCGAGGAGGCGACTTGGGAGACGGAAGAGAAGATGCAGGTGGATTACCCCGAACTTTTTATTTCTTAAGTTTCGGGACGAAACTTCTTTTTAGAGGGGGGGGATGTAATACCCGTACTTTTTATTGACTGTTTGACCTTGACATTCTTATTTTGTCGCTCTGTAAACGCTTGGAGATGTTGTTGATATTATTATTGAGTTTCGTATTTTGTTTGGGTCTTGATCGTGTTGTTTAGACCTTGCGGAAGTGTTCTGGGCCAGAGAAATAGCGCACGCTAGTCCTAGGCTAACGCACGCTAATTCTGCTTGATTAGCGCACGCTAGCTTTGAGCCGTAGCGCGCGCTAAGGGACCAGTCAGGTCAGAACCAGTAACGCGGACTGCTCTCTGGACTGGCGGATTAACTCACGCTAGGAGTTCGTTAGCGCGTGCTATTCGTGGTTAGTAGCGCACGCTAACATCCGTCCGTAGCGCATGCTAACGGGCTGGTCGGCAGAGGCAATGAGGTTGCCAGGTTTTCTGGACTATCAGGTAGCGTACGCTAGGCTTCGGCTAGTGCACGCTAAAGCTGTTGCATAACGCACGCTAAGCCATAGCGGTAGCGCACGATAAGGTTTGAGCAGGGCAGAGATAGTAGGTTCTGGACTCCAGTACTGGATGCCACTTTTTGGGCTAGCGCGCGCTAGATATAGTCGATTAGCGCACGCTAACGGGGCCGGCAGAAGCCACTGGACTACCCGGTGACTTCGCTAGCGCACGTTAATGAAGGAGGCGTAGCGTGCGCTAGACTGGGCATATATATATATATATATGACAGTTGACTTCCATTTCGTCATTTTTCATCTTCTTCACTAATTTTCGACGGAAATATCTTAGGAGAGACGATTTTGGGCGATTGGAAGCGATCTTCCTTCTAACAACAACATATTTGGTTGGAGAACAAGGATTTCACAACATCTAATCCATCCTATCGTCTGAATCAAGGTAAAAATCCTTAGAATCCTATTTTTGGGAATTTTGGGGTTTTTCATAAATTTGTCCGATTTATCCGTTTTGAAGCTTGAGGACCTTGAGATTATGATGTATCTATACTGTATGCATGCTTTTCCTACGATTTTACGAATTGGATTGTGCCGTTTTCGGACTTGTGAGAGTTTGGACGATTTTCCAACCTCTAGTTGTTTATCCGTGTATTTTCATGTATCATAGATGGGTTTCGGGAGTTTCTTCGTGTAGTTTGAATATGGATAATTGATTATCATATTCCTTGTGAATCGTTTAGGTGCCGGAAGCGCGTTCTTAGACCTACCGAACTCATACCCTTTTTCCGTTCGATTTCTCGATGTCTCAAAGGCAAGTATATAATTATGATTGTACGTTCTCGACTTTGAAAGTAAGAAATATTATTGGCATGATTATTTATATCCACTCTGGGGCGGGCCGACGGGTCCCCTGAGGGTTTCGTAGCCTCTTGGTGCGATTCCACGGATGATATGACCGAACCACTCTGGGGCGGGACGACAGGTCCCCTGAGGGTTCCGTAGCCTCTTGGTGCGGTTCCACGATATTCATATATGTATTGATGTGATGCTATGATATTTAGTTATTCCGGAATACTAGTCTTGAATTGATGAATTGACGGTTATATTTACTTTATTGTCGAGGAGTATTGTGTTTCATACTTGATATACTTGCACTAGCTATTCGACGGCTAACCCCTTTATGGGGGAAATACTTTTTATGTATTTCAGGTTCCAAGAGAGCGGACAGGCAGGTATCGGGTCGGCATGAAGATGGTGGGCAAGTGTGATACTGTGTTTTTCCTCCGGTTATGTTTTGAGTTTTCCATTCAGTATTGTTGTACTGGAATGGTCATTGAATACTCGAGTATTGTTTTCCATTTTCCTTGATGTTCCGGTCTGTGTTTGCCGAGGTATTGATTCGTATTGTGATGTCTTTGGATACATTGGTTATGTTTTGAATACCCTTTGTATTGTTCTTCATCCCATTGTATGTAGACCTTCTCGGTCAAAATTTATAGTTCCGCGTATGTTTAGCCTTGTGGGTCCCACGATGGGGCTTACGGCGCTGTAATATTCCCTTAATAACTTGGGGGTGTTTCATTATTGCTATTAATTTATCGTAAAATTGTGATTGGTCGTATAGGCAGTCACGAAATATGCTTATGATTATTGTTTGATTATTTCAGTATGGATAGAAATTTGAGAGGCCGTGGCAGAGGGGGTCGAGGCTGCTTAAGGGGCCAAATCCCGAGGCCACGAGCCAATACACGTTCGAATGTGGAGCAAATCTCAGCAGGTAATGATTCGCTAATGAGAACTAGTCGCACCACACCGAGTGACACGAGGGTGCGCGCGTTGACCCGTATGTTTTTATGCAGGGTATGATGACCCAGATGGGTCAATTGATGGAAGCTATGCAGAGAGCTTCTACTACTGGCCAGCAGCAGGGACCTCATCCACCACCTCCTGTGCACGGCGGACCCGTGAGTCAGATTATTAGCGACATCTCTCGTCAGCAACCTACGACTTTTGAAGGCTCCTTTGAGTCTGCTGATATTGTGCACCGGATCGAACACTCCGAGAAATTGTTCGAGATAGTTGAATGTCCAGAAGATAATTGTGTCTCCGTGGTGGCTTACTACCTTAGTAAGAGCGCCCACACTTGGTGGCTTTTGGTGAGACCAGATGATGGTGTTTGTACTTGGGAGGAATTCAAGAACCTCATGCTGGATCATTATTATCCAGGTCGACTCCGTGAGGCCAAGCTGTCGGAGTTGCTGAACCCAGACCCATATGAGGAGGAGGATGTGTTATCGATTGCTGAAAATTTTCTAGGACTTCTTCCGTTCGCTACATTGATTGTTCGGATGGAAGCTGATCAGATCAAGTATTTTCTCAAGAAGCTTAAACCCCGGATAAGGATGTAGTTACTTAATCACCACTGCACGACTCTACCGGAGTTCATCAAGAGAGCTCTGGAATACAAACTTACCGCGAAAGAGATTTCCAAAAAGCAGACACAGTCCAACAATAAGAGATCCAGGAACCATACCCAGGCGGACAATAATCGGGGAACATTCAAGAAACCCCAATTTGTGCCAATTTTTCTGAGCGGTCACCTATGGCGCCAATACCAGCAGGATCACATTCTCGAGCGGCCAACTCTTCTATTGTGTGTTATAACTGTGGAGATCAGGGGCACGTCAGCTCTAAATGTTTGAAGCCGGCCGTTGTAGGCCATACTTGTGGGATTGCTGGGCATCGTGCTTATTTTTGCAGAAGTGGACCGGGGTGTATTCCAGTAGCCTCTCATGCTCCAGTTCAGTCTTTAGTTCAGGACCGGGCACCTCCGTCTGCCTCCTATCAGACTATAGGGGCAAATAGAGGAATGGGTCATGGAAGTCAAGCTAGTGCAGCTGGTACCAGAGCTGCAACACCCAGAATTTACGAGATGAATAGGGCCAATGATCCCGAATCCAGCATGATCGCAGGTACACTCAAGATCCACTTTCAGCCTGTTAGTGTCCTTTTTGATACTGGTGCCTCGCACTCCTTTATATCTGCTTCTTGTTTGAGTCGTTTGCAATTAGATCATGTTATCGATTATGAGCCTTATGTGATTGGTCTACCCGATGGTAGAAGAATTATTGGGAATCGTGAAGTTCAGAACTGTCCGATTCGTATGAACGATCGTGAGTAGTTGTCAGACTTGATTGTGGTTGATTTACCTAAAGATGATGTGATCTTATCGATTGGATGGATCGTCATGATGCCATACTCAGCATACGCAAGCGGATGGTGACTTTCACTTCCGATGATGCTTTTGAGTGCATTTTTCAGGGTGATAATCCCAGTCGCTCCGGGAGGGTCCCAGCGCAATGAAAGCAGTGAAACTGCTTAATCAGGGGTATGTTGGTTATTGGTGCTACATGACCAAGATAGTGGATCGACCAACTGAATTGGCCGATATTCCAGTGGTCCGAGACTACCCAGATGTCTTTCAAAATGAGTTGCCAGGCTTGCCTCCACATCGTGAGGTAGAGTTTACCATTGAATTAGAGCCAGGTATGTCTCCGCTTTCAAAAGCACCGTATCACATGGCTCCAACAGAGATGCGGGATTTGAAGAGTCAGTTCAAGATTTGATTGAGAAGGATTATGTTCGACCCAGTGTGTCCCCTCGGGGAGCACCAGCGTTATTTGTGCGAAAGAAAGACGGATCTCTATGTTTATGTATTGATTACGTCGAGTTGAACAGGGTAAAAATTAAGAATAAATATTCGCTGCCTCGTATTGATGATTTGTTGGATCAGCTCCAAGGTGCTGTTGTATTTTCCAAGATCGATTTAAGATCTGGCTATCTTCAGCTGAGGATTCGAGAGTCCGATATTTCTAAGACAACCTTTCATACTCGTTATAGGCATTATGAGTTCGTGGTGATGCCGTTTGGACTGACTAACGCACCTGTGGTGTTCATGGAATTGATGAATTGAGTTTTCATTGACTTTCTGGATCGTTTTGTGGTCATTTTCATCCACGAAATTTTGATTTACTCCCGTGACCGTGAAGAACACGAGTTTCATCTCCGTCAGATTCTCGTTGCATTGAGACGAGAACAACTCTATGGAAAATTTTCCAAATGCGAGTTCCGGATGTCTAAAGTTACTTTTCTTGGGCATGTGATATCAGTTGATGGGGTCAGTTGATAATACTAGTGCCATTAATTTAAGAAAAAACCCCATTTTGCATAGTAGGGCAAAACATATTGAAATTCGTCACCATTTTATTCGTGATCATGTCCAAAACGGGAATGTTCGTCTCTAATTTGTAGGGACTAATGAACAATTGGCAGATATTTTTACAAAATCATTACCCGAAGAATCAGTTAATTTTATTAGACTAAATTTGGGAATAGGACATGTTGATCATCTTTAAAAATTTGCATCATACATATATCAAAATGGTCATGAAAATCAGAAAGAAATCATCAGAGGATTTGTACTATTCATTTGGTCAACATTACGATGCTATAGACAGTGCATTACGGCCGCTATCAGTTGCATTCAGTCATTATGTTCAGGATAATATTACGTACGCTATACCAATGGACTACGTACGTTACGAGAATACTTTTATGTACGTAATATTGAAATTATTTTTTTGGACAGAAGCCACTGGACTAGATGTTACGGCCGTTATCGCCAAATTTAACGTACGTTAAAGGACTTAACGTCCATTATTCATTCATTTTTACGTACGTTAAACTACTACTGATTTGGGCAGAAGCTACTAGAACATTCATTACGTACGTTATACTCACGTATAACGCATGTTAAACCAGTTTAATAACATACGTAACATCACATAACGTATGTTATATCCTTTTCCCAGATTTTAAAAACCCGACTGACCCCCATTTTCCTCATAAACCCTAACTCCCAAATTCCTCACCCGCTGTACAACTCACCTAAATCTCCTTGCGATTTTCATCAATCCCCCACCAAATTCACCAAATCAGCCCTCCATCCTCCATTATAATGACAAACACTCATCAAGGAAAGAAAAGAAAAAGAGAATCTACCTCCAATCCGGCAGAAGCGAACCAATTTGTGAATCCTCAGACAAAAAAAAAGTCAGAGAAATTTTAATCGATGAAGAGGTAACAACTAGCCACTATTTCGATTTTGAGTCTTTGAAAAGTATTGGAGTTCATTTGGACGAGTTATTTAATATGCTCGGGATTGATAGATTTGTTAGTTTCTCTAAACCTATCTTTGAGGACATAGTGCGAGAATTTTATGCAAATTTCTCGACAAATTTTAATCCTGATGGTTTAGTTGTGATAAGCTTTATGGTTCGTGGAAAATCTATCACTTTTGATGTCGTTAAACTTGCCGAATTGTTTGGATTACAAAAAGAAGGAATCGTTTGTAATGGGGATTTTGTGTTAGAAAACGATTCTACTGGTGAGGATATTAATGATAATATAAATTAGATTGTTGTCCGTGATTTTCTGAAAACTCAGGCTATGATCAACGTTCATTCGAACAAATTTGAAAACAATGATTTTGGCTTGAATATTCGCTTATTAACTGATGCCATTACTATTTCATTAATGTTAAGAGTAAATGCACAACAAAGGCTTGTTAACATTGATATGGAAATTATCTACCATGTATTAGACGATCATCAAGTTACCTTCGCTCGAGTTGTGATGAAGTGGTTCGTTGAGAAAGGGTATATTTTTTGTAAGAAAGGATATGTGAGAAAAGACCGTCAAAGAAAATCCGGGATGCCGTTTGGATCCATATTGACAGGAATATTTGAGGATGCTGGAGTAGACTTTTCAGGACTTCATAGGGTAGAGATTCCGTAAGGGAATATGGTTCACGAAGGAACCTTTCGTTCGATGAAGTATGTGCAGACTAGGAATAGAGATTGGATTTATATGGCCTATTTGAGAGACGGTGATTCTCATGTGAATGGTGGTGCCTTATATCATCTTGAGGATCATATCTTTGCGAGAGGCCCTCAGGCTGAGAGATCACATCTACAAATTCCTATTTCTCAGGCTGGTCCATCTCGAGCGAGTCGGGCAGGTTCTTCTTCCTGCTCATTGCTACATGTCCGAGTCAAGAGTTTGGAAAGAGATGTGCAAGAAGTTAAGATTCGAGTCACGAGGTCGGAAGCAATGCTGGAGAGCATCTTCACCCACTTCGAGATATCCATTCCTCCCCGACCTTCAGAGACCGACCTTGATTAGTATTAATCTTCATGTTGATGATTATCTTCTGATATCGACTGACACTTCATATGTTTTTAAAACTTGTTCTTATTTTGCATCTACCACTCTTTTTGGATGATTTGATTTTTGATTTGGTATTTCTTGATTATTCCAAGTTGACTATTCCGCTTTCACTTCATATTCCCTGAAATTCTACTAATCATTTTTTATTGAGTATTGTTTTGCACATTATCAACTCGGCCTTTTTTGTTAATGATAAAAAGGGGGAGTAATATGCTTGTTCTGAACTTTTATTGAGTAACTGTTTTGTACCACTATTTTTAGGATATATTTTATGGGTATAATTGCTTATCTCAGGGGAGTTACTCTCAGGGGGAGTCTTTGCAAAATTAATTAAAATCTCTCCATGTTCTAAAAAGTTCTAAACAAGATTTTATATAATTATTTTGTCATCATCAAAAAGGGGGAGATTGTTAAACTAATATTTTTATACATATTTTGATGATGTTTTAATTAACAAAATAATCATAATATATTACACAAACTGATGTTGTCTTTTAAATCATAACATGATTTATATTTTAATATTACCGGTTAAAATAATGTATGCTCTATACTATATATAACGTACATAATGCACTTAAATTTACCGTTGGTCAAATTCTAGAAAGTCAACAAAATTGAACGGCCTTATGTAATATAACGTACGTTACACCTTGTCCATAACGTACGTTACAGACTTTGAATTTAAATCTATGATCTAACTGTTGATTTTATTAGTGACATCATCCAGTATGTCATATCATCCAACAGCTATCTGAAGACCCTATTACGTATGTAACTGTTGATGATAACGTACGTAAAGGATGGATTAACTACTGGACAGTTCTGGCATTATATAACATACATTACAAAGATTTTGTTACGTACTATTTAATCTTACGTACGCTACACATGCTGCATAACGTACGCTACAAGTGTTTCCTATTCCAACAGGAAAATGGCTTCAAAGTACTATAAATAGAAGGTTTCCAACATGTTGAGCCACACAAGATTACACAAGAATTATACAAGCATTCATACTATTATCTGAGCTTTATTCGCAATAATTATTGAGAGATATATTCATTGTAACTGATACAAGAAGAATTGTGTTAATACATTTTTGTATCACTGTGAGCTATTTGTTTGAAAGACGAGTAAGTCTACTCGCAAAATCTTTGTATTTTAGAGAGGTTATCTTGTACTCGATAAACAATATATAGTGGTCAGTCTTGAGCCAAGAAATCAAGAAATTGAAGTTAAGCACTAAGCTTGAAAATGCTATTGTAATAGAGTTGGCAATGAACTATAAAGTGCATTCAGTTGTGAAGAAAAGTCCTAGTCGATACACTAAGTAGGGGACATAGGATTTTTGATAGCTGAACCTCTCGAACAATTTCTCGTGTTCTTCTCTTTCCGCACTTATTTTACTCTGATTAATCGCTTTCGCACGAAAAGAGTTCATTACTCTTCCTACCACTATTCAACCCCCCTTCTAGTGGTGGTACCAATCCACTATTATTCCTTGGTTGTGAGTATGTGTCGGATAAAGTGGCCATTTCAAGCAAGTGCCTTGACTATATATATATATATATATATATATATATTGTGATTAACGATTGAGACACTGCGGTTTGTAAAACGTAAGTGTGTGTGTGTTGTTGTTCTTCCACCTGGGGATGGTACGACAGGACCTCTGTGAGCCTATGCTAATGGGAATGGCCGTGGAAGTGGTTTCCCACATAGGGATGGTTCGACGGGACCTATGGGGGTCGATGCTAATGGGCACGGCCGCGGGTTACCAAGTCTGTTTTTTTTATGATGATATGTGATATATCTGGAATATCATAGTGTTTTGTCCTCGATGTTGAGATACATTATATATAAGGTTTGGTACTTGGATAGAATGGCACCAGAATAAGTGTTGAATATAATTTATCACTATTTATGATGTTTTGGTGTTGGGACGTGGATCCTGTGATTTTTTCGTGCATTGTGGTTTGAAAAGAATTAGGTTGATCCCCTAACGATTATGTAAAGGATGATTTACGAAAAACAATTTTGGTCCGAGACCCAATCAATTGAAATGGTTTCAGAACTAAGGACATGAGGTCCAAAAAAGTTTTCTATTTTATAAAATTCTTGTAATGTGAAACGGTATTTGGGATGAGACCCTAATGTTTCAAAAAGGTGTTACAATATTGGACGAAGTCCTAAAAGGCTTTTCCATTTTCTAAGATGCCCAAGGTGATGATTTGTACTTAAAGACGTGAGGATGTTTTCTAAATCGTAAAACCCCTCGGGAACTTATCTTAATGTCTGTGTTTGTTCGACTATGATTGTTAACTATGTGGCATATTTTGTATGACTAAGACTGATATTTACTTGGTATATTTTGTATGATTTGAACACTTGCACTAGCAAATTCGAATTGCTAACCCCTTAAATAGGGGAAATGTGTTTCATGCATTTCAGGTATGCTTAGTTCTTTGGAGAAATCACATGGACGGCATGGAGTAAGATGAGCTGCGATAATAATCAAGAGTTAAGGGTTGAGTTGTCGTACTCTTTGAGTTTTGTACAGTCTTCCGTTGTACTGTATTTTGACCCCTGTGTGGGTATGTATTATAAGAAGTTATGTTTAGGTTTGATTGAGTTGTGTGACCTTACGTCCATGTATTTTGAATATTTGACCTTGTTGGTCCGTGTCGTTACGTAGTTTGGCCCCGGTCGGCCAAATGTTTGTCGTCTTGTAGTGATTAGTTTGGTAGATCCTTGTACAAAGGTTCTATGGCGTGTGATATTCCCGGTGGATTTTTAGGGGTGTTACATTTATGGTATCAGAGCTTAGGTTGTGGAGACCTACGCTGTCGGGTCTAGTCGATGTCGTGTTTTTGTCATGTCATTCGAGTTGTCGATTTACAAGTGGAGTTTGTGCATTATCACATCGTGTCGTTTGTGCTGTTCGTTGAGATTAGTATCGTGGGCAATAGTCATCTTCGTGCGACCTGTGGATGTAAGTATCCTCTATCATATCTTATGTTTAGTGACTTTATTACATGCATGTCGTGAGAGAGAATTCGTATTTGATACTTGTGGTACATTACGTGTGTAATGAGCTGGTTATATTGGTAGATTGGACACCGAGTGGTGTAGTGTGTTATGAAACCTTGGACGTTGATGTGTTCCAAAATATGCGTCGATAGTTGAGTTGCTGAGAAACTTAGATATATAGTTTTGATGTATATTTGAACTTGGTGTCACGGGTTGTGTTTGTTGAACTAGTGATTTTGAATGCCGTATATGTTGAGAATCGGTTGTGTTTAGCTAATTGTTGTTATTTGCTACAAACGTGTTCCCGTTGGTAATTATATCTGCTGCGTGCATGTTTGAAAATGATTTACTATACCTTTATAGACTTGAGTATGTTGTGGAAAATCAATTTTCTAAAACATTTTATCTGTGCGGTTGAACGGTGGTCTAGTGTGGATTTTGAAAATTATTTAAATATTGGCGAGCCGACCTTGTATTTTCAAATGAAACCTTGCGACTGTATTTAGAAGATGTATTTTGAAGTGTTTTTGAATATTTTGTAAAATATTACCATCGTTGATATTTTGCCGTGTTTGAGAGGATTTTTGGAAATAATTTTAGCATAATGGTTTTATTTTCAAATAACTCGAGTTTATGATCTTAATAATCTTTCACATTATTAAACTTTTGTATTTTAAAACAAAAATGTGATTTTCATTTAAAAAATAAATAGTGAAAGATAAAGTTTTTTACTCGACTTACACTTGTTAATTCGGATTTCTGAGATGAGTTAGTTAGCGCACGCTAATATCATCATTAGCGCACGCTAACGAACTTGGACAAAATATTTGGTTATTACAAATCGTTAACTCACGCTAATCATAGGCTTAGCACGCGCAAAGATGTAGTGTATGCGTAATGTGAATTTATCGCTTAAAGCGAGACACTAGAGTTGGAACTAATATGATTGCGTGTGAGGCTGAGTTGTTTTGATATATTTGTAGTGTTGCCATTCTCGTTGGAGAATTTTGGTTATGTGCCCAGATGTCGTGTTGCGTGGTTTGGGTTTGCTTCGTAACTCGTACGATATTATTCTGACGTGATTGTTGATCTGTAGAAATATTTAGTGCGAGTATGAATGGTTTCCTACCCGAGCACAGTTCGATGGAACCTCTGAGGGTTGATGCTAATGGGCATGGCCGCGGGATACCCTATGTGATGTTAATTGTGATGATGATGCGCGGTAACATGTGATTACCAAGTGTGTTGTTATTTGTGATGATGACATGTGAGGACATGAATTCTCTTGATGATGCTTTGATGAATTTGATATTCTGGAATGTTGTTTTGCAAATAATTTCAAAATGAAACAATTACTATCTATTATTTATAGTTTTGGTCAAAGAGCCCAAGGTGTCAAAAGTATTTTCAGATCGTATTTCGGAGAATCATACGAATGAGATTTTAAAATGTTATAATTTAAACGAATACCTTGTAGATTTTTTTTTAAAAAAAAAGAATGTTATCAATGATTGATTACCATGATGTGTGATTCGTTACGGTCATGTTTATATCATTAATGTCGTAAGTTTCCTGTTGATACGGTCGTGTAATCCACCAGTTACTACCATAAGTTCCATTTGTTGCAGTCTTAGTTTTTATGTTCTATTAGTTGCCATGTGTGGACATTTTAATTGTGATGTTATGTTTCATTGAGCTGAGCGGTTGTTTGTTTAGTATGTCGAGAGGTAAAAGATGAGATCGTGGTCGAGGTTGTAATCGTGAGCGTTGTGAGGTGACTCGTTCACTAGCGAGTGTTGATCATCCTACTACAATGCTCGTAAGGACTAGTCCCGTGACCGGGGCTAGTTCAGAGGATAAGAGACAGAGGACCTAGGGTAATTTTTTAGGGGGTCAGAGGAGTGAGTTCGCTGAGCAAGTTGTTATTAGGGTTGTATACTGCAAAGCATAGTTTATGCTTGTATTACCTTATTTCCTTGTAACTACCTATGAGAATATTAATTACATTTAATCACATGTTTTGCATATTTATTCACGTTATGGTTATACAAATTAAATGTCTAATTATTTCATATTGTAGATAATGTGGTGTGTTGATGTCACACGGAAGATCACATTATCGGTGCCTTATAAAATAATATAATAGTTCACAACCTATATAATTATTAGACAAATTATATGAAAGGTTGTAGTGTATGCTTGAGATTGGTTGGTCTTGACTATTAGCATACATTAGCGTATTTACATACGTTGAACAGGATCGAAGTGAGATAGTGTCTTCTGTACTGAGTGTAAGAAGAACATAAATCTCGGATAATTATTATTTCTTAATTCTAAGTATATAATATTTAATTGTGTATTTATAATACTTATTGCTTTGATTTACCATGGGTGAGAGTCAAAATGATCGACCCAATAAGCTTCGTATCTTGGGAAATAATATTATTTATATGACAGTTATTATTATTACTAGAAATCGTGTCCTGACTTGTGCGGGTTGATGATGTCCCATTGAGAAGATCGATAATGATTATTATATTAAACCCTACTGGTAGATATAATTCTGATATAATAATAAGGTTCGAGTGGTATTACTCTTGGAAAAGATATTAATTAATTAAAGCTGTCAGTAGCTTATAATTAATTAATGGACATTCAATATTTTAAACACGAAAAATAATATATTTAAATAAGGAGCCCAATTTCGTAAATTGGGATTTGGGTTGTAAGTGCAATATTAATTTTGTGGATTGAATTGATATTAATAGACTCAATATATTAGGAAAGGCCATAATATGAAAATTTGAGGTCTATTAGGAGTCCTTCACTAATCCTACTTAAGATCCCTAGTAGTAGTCCAAGAGCCTATAAATAGGACTTATGGGGAGGGGTTTGGCCGTGTATTATCATCTCATACTTGAGAGCTCGATTTTGTTCTTCTTGTGCTTAATTGTAGATCTTGACTTATGTCTTTGATTCTACAATTTAGATAACACATCAATTTTCTAAGAGTGTTTCCATAATACTAGAAAATAAAGAAAAATCGAGTGATCCCAAGTAAAGGAGGTTCGGCCGATTCCCCATAGAAGTCCAAGTAAGATCTGGTAGCTCGTTGCCAACACAACGTCCAGGTTAAGGCGCATCATACTCTAGAAGGTCTAAAGGTAGAAATACAAGGAGATCAAGAACCAAAGCAACCACTACACTTCAAAGATAATATCGTATGATCTTTTAGATATAGATTAGGATATTTAATTACCAACATATTTATTTAATAAATAATAAATAATATTTTAAGTTGCTTATTGATCTTAGTAATTAATTAATTAGCATGCCTAAATAGATCTTGTGATTTTGGATGCGTAAAACGCGTTTATAAACTTTCTCCAACTTCGCTTCCACTGCGTTATATTTCTAACAGTTGTTTCGTATCATTCTTCAGGAAAGACTTCCCGTTTGTTTGATAAGTTCAAGGATCTTACCCCTATAAAAAGTAAGGTGAGCGGTGTGAAGATATGTTTCAACTATAGCCGTGTGAGCCATACTCGACATAATTATCGTTCGCCACAGGTTAATTATTTCAAGTGTGGTCTAGTGAGATACCAAGTGGTACATTGCGAAACTGTAGCATTTATGATGACTCTATCGTTGATGGAACCTATATCCGTGGTAAAGAAGCAGAAGACTTCTGGCGATTCATTGGGAAGTAAGGATACTGGGATTCCTAAACCTCAACCCTCTTGTCAATCGTTTATAGAATCTTTTAGGTCAGCTGGAGGGTAAAAAAAAATCCAAGCCGGTGTTGTTTACTTCTGGTGGTTCGCCGAGATGTTTCAACTGTAATGTTCCGGGTCATACATGTACAAACTGTAAGAAACCGCCGATGAATTGCTATAGTTGTGGACACAAGGGGCATCGAGTTCAGTATTATGAGATAGTATCTAGTGCAATTAAGACTCAGACTTCGGCACTGATGTATGTAATACCCGAGATTTATGATGTGTAATTGAACCTTGTGATATTGTAATTATTGCATTTTGATCTGAGTATTATTCTCTTAATTTCATGATCCGGTGTTGTTGAGCGCATGATTGCATGAATGCATTCTAAGTGGTGATTTTGCACATGTAGCGCACGCTATCGACTTAGCGTAGCATACGATAAATTGGGTTCGTAGCGCACGCTATGTATGAACCTTAGCGCACGCTATACGTAGTCAGCATGATTAAGACAGGGTGGTAGGTGAGATCAGCCGCGGATCTTGGTCTGATCATGTCGGGATGAACCTGGACGGCTTTCGGGAAAAGCCGAGTCAACGCTGTAGCGCACGCTACTGATATGAGGATAGCGCACGCTAAATGCAGAGTACAGTGAAGTCAGTAAGCTTCGTATGACCGTTAGCGCACGCTATGTATATGGACTAGCGCGCGCTAATAACCCTTTTCTATATATAGGACATCACACTTTTTCATTTTTCAGATCTTTTCACTTCCTAAATCCGAATTTTTAGACTTAGAGAGTTACTTCTCCATCCTCAACCTCTCATATCATCATCCTAGCACGAGTTGGAAGATTGTAAATCATTGGAGATTGGTGTTCAAGTCCTCGGTGTTGGATTTCTTCAAGTTCCTCCTTATTCTTCACTACTTTGAGGTAGGTGATTCTTCACCAATATTAAGTAATATTCTGAAGGACGTTTTGATCATGATTTGGGATTATCTAGTCAGTTAATTACGTAAGTAGTCGAACATCATGTGTTAGAAGGATATCTTCGATGTTTCGGTACTTCTTCATTGTTTAAACCATTGAACCTTTTAGTGTTTGAACTCCTAGCATATTCATGAAGCTTCAAACCAATTATGACCAGTTTATGGAGATTATCAAGTTCTTATGTCTTTACATAATGGAATCATATGTTTTGGGACATGGAATGGATTGAACTTAGGATATTTTCTTGAAGATCAAGATGAATTATGGTGTTGTGATGATTATACGTATCCTTGTATCTCGTAGTCATTTTATCCGTAAAGATCTTTCACAAACCGTATGAGCATGATACGCATGGAGATGACATGTATTAACACTGAAGATTTCACGAGTTTCATCACAATTAGATCACGTTTTCTGCCCAGTAGTAATCTGCCATGCACGGTTAGCGCACGCTAAGATATATATATTAACGTGCGCTATCGGGAATGAGTAACGTATGCTACAGTTGGCACGTAACGTACGTTATGTCATCATGCGAGTCAGTCGGCTGATCAGAGAGGACTGTCAGTACATAGTTAGCGTACGCTAGACTTCGTCGTTTACGTATGCTAACGGACAGGCTTAGCGCACGTTATGTAGAGTACGTAGCGTACGCTAAGTAGTTCAGGCAGATTACATTTTTAGAGCTTTCGGCCGTAGACCGGATTGTTAGAAATTCGTACGACATGAGATGAAATCTATATTATTTCCTTTGTTAAGGTTCGATCTTGCTACGTTGGTCGAAGGAGACTGCCTTCGAGTGTGTTGAGATCATTGGAGTGATTAGTTCTTACCATCTTTGAGGCAAGTATCGTAATTTGTTAATATTGGTATTTAAGCATACATGTGGTTTATTCATATTGTTGAACATGGGATTTATCTCGTTGAATTGTCATGATATTCTTTATCTAGTGTTTGTATGTTCATGTTGATGGACATAGCGATTTGGCACATATGTATGCATGAGTTTTGTTTGTGTATGTTATACGATCTATGCTGAGGGCGCTGGATCGGATGTCCACCTCGTGTTGGTCCGACGGGATCATCTTGGGATCTAGGCTGAGGGCGCTGGATCATTGGACGGGTTTTTCCACCTCGTGTTGGTCTGACGGGATCATCTTGAGATATATGCTGAGGGCGCTGGATCATTGGAATAGCCATACTGTGCTAATGGAATCTTGTGGATTCACATTGTTGGATTCCGGTAGCAGAAGTCCATGTTGTGTATCTTGTTATGCATTGTTGTTGCATATCCGATTTGTTTAATATGATACTTGTACTGGCATCGTTTTGCTAACCCCTTCGGGGGTGGACATTTGTTTTGATGTTCAGGTAGCCGATGAGCGGGGAAACAGCCACAGTACCGACGTGACGACGAAGGGGCTCAGTGATGTTTGTTGTTATTGTAATTTGTCTTCTTGGTTCATTTACAGTACTCGAGTACGCATGTCTTATTAATATCATTTCGATATGGTTGTATTAATTAACTCAATGGATCAGTTGGAACCGGTTTTGTATTCTGAACTTTTGTGGTATTGTTGGATTATATTTACATTTCTTTTAATTAGCCTTGTAAATCCTTACTTAAAGGGTTTACGGCGCTGTAATTATTCCGAATATCTCCGGGAGTTACAGAATATGGTATCAGAGCTAAGATTCATGTACATCTTGGCAGTCGGGTTTTAGTTGGGTCTGTTTACGTTATTTGATTTACGGGTCGTTCGTAACATCACTGTTCAGCCAAAGTCGTCATGTGGACCGTGGTTGTAAGTCTCCTAATCTCTTATACTACCGTTTTACTTAATTTCTGTTTTGTGAATAATGACGGGCATTATTTTTGGAAATTTTTGTCCTGGATATTGAGTAATTGTGTTTACAGTATGTTGAGGGGAGGACGTGGACGCTGACACGGTCATGGATGCGGACGTGGTAATGTGAGACAGGAGGATTCCGCAACTACCCCAGAATTATCGGCTAGTCGAACCGATTCCCATTCTGGAGGGCAGCAAGGATCAGCGAATGACGACGCGAATCCTAACATGCCGGGAGTGCTTCAACAGGTGGTGGCTCAGATAAACCAGTTCGCTCAGGTAGTTGACCGCATGCAGACGGCGATGGGTCAGCAGCACCACGAGGATAACTGGGGAGACAGATGGCTTGCTGAGGTGGTCAAATTGCACCCGCCAAAATTTGACGGATCCGCGGAGGCACTTACTTGGGATCATTGGCTAAAGGATTTAGAGAAGATATTTGCGGGTATTAACTGTCTTGAGGACCGGAAAGTTCCTATTGCTCAGTATTTTCTGACTGGGGAGGCTTTTGACTGGTGGGAAGCTATTCGACCTGAGAATCATAATGCTGACTGGACGGAATTCAAACTAATGATGGAAGCACAATACTGTCCTCGTCCAGTTAGAGAGGCAAAAATCCGAGAGTTTTTCTCACCACAGAGTTCGGAAGCATCTGTGACAGACTTAATCAAAACTTTTAATCATCAGCTGACTTGTGTGCGGCACTTGGTCAGAACGGAGGCAGAAAAGATTTTTCATTTCGATATGCGGATGAAGCCGGAGATTCAGCAGTACATGTCCGGATTCGAGTGTACTACGTTGCGGCAGTATCAAGACAAAGCACTGGCCTACGACATGAAAGAGGCGGCGGTGGAGAAATTGATGGAGGCAAAGAAGCAGAAAGTGTCCGGCAACTTCTCGGAAAACAAGAGTGGTGGGCCCCGCAAGGGCCAGTCTTTATTTTATTCATCTAGGAAACCTCCACATCCTTCTAGAGGTGGAAAGAAGTTCCAGACAACATCAGTAGTTTCGGACGCATCAAAGAAATGCTATAATTGTGGTCGAGCAGGGCATATTCGACCTGATTGCCCCGCATCTTCTGTGACTTGTTTCGATTTTGGGCAAGAAAGGCACCGTGTGGCTTTCTGTGGAGTTGCGACTAGATCATTTGGTACTCTCACTCCAGCGCCAGTTCCGAAGGAGATAAGTGTGAACCAGACGCAGTGGATTTTGACATAATCTTTGGGAAGAGAGAGACATCCAGTGCTGGGTCCGTTCCTCCGCGCCTGTACGAGATGAGGAAATTTGACGATCAGAACACTGTTGTTACATCAGGTACGATTCAGATACTTTTGCAATCAGTTAGTGTCTTATTCGATTCAGGAGCTACACATTCTTTCATATCATTGAACTGTGTTAATCGTTTGAAAATCTCGTGTTTATTTGATTGTGAACCATATGTTGTGGGTTTGCCGAGCGGAGAGAAAATTGTGGGAACCCTAGAAACTAGAGATTTTCCAGTGTCTATAGGAGGGAGAGATTGGCCATCGAATCTTATTGTAGTTGACATCCATGGTGACGATTTAATTCTCGGAGACGATTGGCTCAACCGTTATGGAGCTATTATGAATTACCGAAAGAGAGTCATTTCTATCATTGCTGATGACGGATCTGAACACTTATTCAGAGGATGGAGACCGGGAAGCTCGGGAAAATTGATCAAAGCGATGAAAGCAGTGAAATTACTGAAGCAGGGATGTCATGGACTTTGGTGCTATGCCATGAAGAAAGAAGAAGGAGTAGAGCTCTCATCTATTCCAGTTGTGAATGAATTTTCAGATGTATTCCCTGACGAACTACCTGGGTTACCTCCGCTGAGAGAAGTGGAGTTCACTATCGAATTAGAGCTTATAGCCGCTCCTATCTCCAGAGCACCATACCGTATGGCGCCAACCGAGATGTATGAACTAAAGAAGCAGCTGGAGGAATTATTGCAGAAGGGTTACATTCAACCTAGCGTTTCTCCTTGGGGAGCACCCGTTCTCTTTGTCCGGAAGAAAGATGGATCCCTATGATTATGTATTGATTACAGGGAGCTAAACAAGGTGACGATCAAGAACAAGTATCCTATACCTCGGATCGACGACTTGTTTGATCAACTGCAAGGGGCAAGAGTATTCTCGAAGATTGACTTGCGATCAGGATACCATCAGTTGAGAATTAAGGAATTGGATATACCGAAATCTGCTTTCAGATCCCGGTATGGGCACTACGAATTCGTGGTGATGCCATTTGGACTTACCAATGCTCCTGCGGTATTTATGCAATTGATGAATCGGGTATTCTTAGAATACCTAGATAAGTTTGTGGTCGTTTTCATTGATGACATTTTGATCTATTCGAAAGACACAGAGGAGCATGCTGAGCATTTGCGTGTGGTTTTGAGCACCTTGAGGAATGAACAGCTTTATGCAAAGCTTTCCAAATACGAGTTCTGGCTTAGGGAAGTAACCTTCTTCGGGCATGTGATATCAGCTGACGGAGTTCAGGTGGACCCGAAGAAAGTCGAAGCAATCTTGGAATGGGAAGCTCCTAATAATGTGAAAGAAGTCCAAAGCTTCTTAGGACTTGCTGGATATTATCGCCGTTTTGTAGAGGGATTTTCCAAAATTGCTCGTCCGCTCACTCAGCTGTTACAGAAAACTCAAAAGTTCACGTGGGATGAGAAATGCCAGGCTGGTTTTGATGAACTTAAGAAGAGACTGACGACAGCACCTATATTAGCGTTACCAGATGGAACTGATGGATTCATGGTATACAGCGATGCTTCAAATCAGGGTCTGGGATGTGTGTTGATGCAAAAGGATAAGGTGATTGCCTATGCTTCTCGGCAGTTGAAACCGTACGAAGTTAATTACCCGACTCATGATCTGGAGTTAGCAGTTGTGGTCTTTGCCTTGAAAATTTGGCGACATTATTTATACGGCACTCATTGTCAGATCTTTACAGATCATAAAAGCCTCAAGTACATTTTCAGTCAGAAAGAATTAAACATGAGGCAGAGAAGGTGGCTATAATTGATCAAGGATTACGACTTGGAAATTCTCTATCATCCGGGTAAAGCAAACGTAGTAGCCGATGCATTGAGCCGTAAACCTGTTTCTATTCGAGTGTTGGAAGCACTTACGTCCCAAACCAGCATTCAACGAGAACTGATCCGCGAAGGGATTGAAGTATGGTCACCAGGAATCCAAGGGCAACTATATGTGATGGAACTGACTTCGTCACTAGTTGAGGAAATCAAATCTAAGCAGTTGAACAATTCTCTGATTCTCCGGTTATGTGACGAGGTAAAGAAAGGAAAGGCCCCAGGATTCGTGATACAAGATGATGGAGTTCTGAGATTTTAGGGTCGACTTTGCGTTCCCGATGATGATGACTTGAGATGGACAATTCTGAAGGAAGCTCACAGCGCGCCCTATTCTATTCACCCGGGCAGCAGTAAGATGTATAAGGATCTAAAACAAAACTTCTGGTGGGGAAATATGAAGAAGGACATAGCAGAGTACGTTTCGAAGTGTTTGACTTGTCAGCATGTTAAGATTGAACATCAGCGACCTGCCGGAATGTTAAAGCCGCTTCCGATCCCTGAGTGGAAGTGGGAGGATATCTCGATGGATTTCATCACCAATATGCCAAGGACCAAGATGGGAATGAACATGATTTGGGTCATAGTTGATCGACTAACCAAATCGGCTCATTTCCTAGGAATAAAAGACACGTGGGGACCCGAGAAATTGGCACGAGTATTTATTGCAGAGATAGTCAGATTACATGGGACGTCGAAGACCATTATTTCATATCGAGATGGTCACTTCGTGTTGCACTTTTGGAAGGCAGTTCACAGGGCTTTGGGGACCGAGATAAACTTTAGCACGGCTTATCATCCTCAAACGGATGGTCAGTCCGAAAAGACTATACAAACAGTAGAAGACATGTTTAGAGCTTGTGCTTTGGATTGGTCAACTGATTGGGAAGTTCACTTGCTGTTGATTGAATTCACCTACAACAATAGTTGGCATACTTCTATTAAGATGGCACCATTTGAAGCTTCGTACAGGAGAAGATGCCGATCACCCCTGTGCTGGGATGATTCTTCGGACTTGATCGGGATGGAACCGGAATTGATAGTTCAGACTCAAGAGAAGATAACTTTGATTCGGGAAAGACTGTTTACTGCCCAGAGTCGACAGAAGTCTTATGCAGACGTGCGTCGTCGCCCGCTAGAGTTCGAAATTGGGGACCACGTACTATTGAAGGTGTCTCATACACGAGGAATTTTCCGTTTTGGGAGGAAAGGTAAGCTAAGTCCGAGATATATCGGACCATTTGAGATCCTCGGAAGAGTTGGGGATTTAGCATACAGGGTGGCCTTACCGCCATCGCGGAGTCACATTCACAATGTGTTTCACGTATCCCAATTGCAGAAGTATGTACCAAATCCCAGTCATATCATTGAGTTCGATGAGATCGAGATAGCTAATGATGGCACCTTCGAAGAGAGACCAATTAAGATACTTGAGAGTCAGATCAAACAATTGAGGAATAAACCAATACCCTTGGTTAAAATACAATGGTCACGACACGGAGTTGAAGAGGCCACTTGGGAAATGGAGGACAATATGAAGACTAGGTATCCGGAGTTGTTTTCATCCTAAGTTTTGGGACGAAACTTCTTTTTAGGGAGAGAGGATGTAATACCCGAGATTTATGATGTGTAATTGAACCCTGTGACATTGTAATTGTTGCATTTTGATCTGAGTATTATTCTCCAAATTTCATGATCCGGTGTTATTGAGCGCATGATTGCATGAATGCATTCTTAGTGGTGATTTTGCACATGTAGCGCACGCTATCGACTTAGCGTAGCGTACGCTAAATTGGGTTCGTAGCACACGCTATGTATGAACCTTAGCGCACGCTATACGTAGTCAGCATGATTAAGACAGGGTGGTAGGTGAGATCAGCCGCGGATCTTGGTCTGATCATGTCGGGATGAACCTGGATGGCTTTCGGGAAAAGCCGAGTCAACGCTGTAGCGCACGCTACTGATATGAGGATAGCGCACGCTAAATGCAGAGTACAGTGAAGTCAGTAAGCTTCGTATGACCGTTAGCGCACGCTATGTATATGGACTAGCGCGCGCTAATAACCATTTTCTATATATAAGACAGCACACTTTTTCATTTTTCAGATCTTTTCACTTCCCAAATCCGAATTTTTAGACTTAGAGAGTTACTTCCTCCATCCTCAACCTCTCATATCATCATCCTAGCACGAGTTGGAAGATTGTAGATCATTGGAGATTGGTGTTCAAGTCCTCGGTGTTGGATTTCTTCAAGTTCCTCCTTATTCTTCACTACTTTGAGGTAGGTGATTCTTCACCAATAGTAAGAAATATTCTGAAGGACGTTTTGATCATGATTTGGTATTATCTAGTCAGTTAATTACGTAAGTAGTCGAACATCATGTGTTAGAAGGATATCTTCGATGTTTCGGTACTTCTTCATCGTTTAAACCATTGAACCTTTTAGTGTTTGAACTTCTAGCATATTCATGAAGCTTCAAACCAATTATGACCAGTTTATGGAGATTATCAAGTTCTTATGTCTTTACATAATGGAATCATATGTTTTGGGACATGGAATGGATTGAACTTAGGATATTTTCTTGAAGATCAAGATGAATTATGGTGTTGTGATGATTATACGTATCCTTGTATCTCGTAGTCGTTTTATCCGTAAAGATCTTTCACAAACCGTACGAGCATGATACGCATGGAGATGACATGTATTAACACTGAAGATTTCATGAGTTTCATCACAATTAGATCAAGTTTTCTGCCCAGTAGTAATCTGCCATGCACGGTTAGGGCACGCTAAGATATGTATATTAACGTGCGCTATCGGGAATGAGTAACGTACGCTACGTTTGGCACGTAACGTACGTTATGTCATCATGCGAGTCAGTCGGCTGATCAGAGAGGACTGTCAGTACATAGTTAGCGTATGCTAGACTTCGTCGTTTACGTACGCTAACGGACAGGCTTAGCGCACGTTACGTAGAGTACGTAGCGTACGCTAAGTAGTTCAGGCAGATTACATTTTTAGAGCTTTCGGCCGTAGACCGGATTGTTAGACATTCGTACGACATGAGATGAATTCTATATTATTTCTTTTGTTAAGGTTCGAGCTTGCTACGTTGATCGAAGGAGACGGCCTTCGAGTGTGTTGAGATCATTGGAGTGATTAGTTCTTGCCATCTTTGGGGCAAGTATCGTAATTTGTTAATATTGGTATTTAAGCATACATGTGGTTTATTCATGTTGTTGAACATGTGATTTGTCTCGTTGAATTGTCATGATATTCTTTATCTAGTGTTTGTATGTTCATGTTGATGGACATAGCGATTTGGCACATATGTATAGGGGTGAAAACTGGGCGGATATTTCCCGCCCGATCCGGAGCCGTATCCGATCGGGATCGAATTCGGGATGAAAAATAGGTATCCGGTCGGATTCGGAAACGGATTCGGATAGTTGAATTCGGATGCTGGTTAGAATTCGGATAATGCAATATCCGCCCGTATCCGAGTTTTCCCATATTTTATCGGATATTATCCGGATACCAATCCGGATAATAAATCCGGATATCTATATTTTTAAATTTTAAATATACTTTATATATAAATATATATATATATATATATATATATTTCCATTGATGTTTACGTTGCTGTAAAGCCACCCTCTTTTGTCCAAAGTTAGGTTGAGCAAGAATACTGCAACTAGCGATACGAAGAATGCCTGCAATTGAGTGATAGATCGATTAGCTGTGAGATCTTGCAGAGCCAGGTGGGAACAAGAGCCATCACAACAGATAAAAGAAAAGAGTGCCCTGCTCGCAGCTATTCTCTATTAAGGAGGTGGCTCAATGTGATGTTCAAGGCCAATTAAGCACCATCGAAATCGCTTCGATCTCTCCTATGATCTTACTCTTTTCTTCGATGAGGCGGGAACTCAATCAAAGAGAATAGAAACCGGGCGGGATTGTTCTTAAACTAAATCCTATATATATATATATATTAATAATTGTTAAAAATAATTAAAATAACACTCCTTAGTATGGTGCTTATGTTTTTGATGAGAGAGACTGAATAAGTAAAAATGAGGGAACCTTATTATGAAACGATTTTTAAAAAAATTACTATAGTTTGCATTAGAACTTTTATGAAATATTGTGTAGGTAGTTTTTTTATATGCTGCAATCACTTCCAAACGATTTTTGTATGAAACTTATTATCCGATTATATTTATTCGAATCCGGCCCGAATCCGTCCTGTATCCGTATCCCGAATAATCCGAATTCGTATCCGTATCCGGACTTCCCATATCTGACTCCGAATCCGAGAGAAAAATATGGGATAGGATACGGGAAGAGCACTATCCGCCCGTATCCGATCCGTTTTCACCCCTACATATCTATGCATGAGTTGTGTTTGTGTATGTTGTACGATCTATGCTGAGGGCGCTGGATCGGATATCCATCTCGTGTTGGTCCGACGAGATCATCTTGGGATCTAGGCTGAGGGCGCTGGATCATTGGACGGGTTTTTCCACCTCGTGTTGGTCCGACGGGATCATCTTGGGATCTATGCTGAGGGCGTTGGATTATTGGAATACCCATACTGTGCTAATGGAATCTTGTGGATTCGCATTGTTGGATTCCGGTAGCGGAAGTCCGTGTTGTGTATCTTGTTATGCATTGTTGTTGCATATCCGATTTGGTTAATATGATACTTGTACTGGCATCATTTTGCTAACCCCTTTGGGGGTGGACATTTGTTTTGATGTTCAGGTAGCCGAGGAGCGGGGAAACAGCCACATTACCGACGTGACGACGAAGGGGCTCAGTGATGTTTGTTGTTATTGTGATTTGTCTTCTTGGTTCATTTACAGTACTCGAGTACGCGTGTCTTATTAATATCATTTCGATATGGTTGTAATAATTAACTCAATGGATCAGTTGGAACCGGTTTTATATTCTAAACTTTTGTAGTATTGTTGGATTATATTTACATTTCTTTTAATTAGCCTTGTAAATCCTTACTTAAAGGGTTTACGGCGCTGTAATTATTCCGAATATCTCGGGGTGTTACAATGTCGAAGTTGTAACACCCCCAAGATATTCGAGGTGCATTACAGCGCCGTGGACCCCTACATGGGACCCACCAGGCTAACACAAGAAAAACACCACTCGACTAACCGTCTCGGTTAGCAAGGAAATAATTGTTAACCACAAAAACATAAAACAACACGCCCGGTACAACCGGCATAATAAACATCAACCGACAAATACAATAACTCCAACGAAGACAAATCACCACCCGAAAGGAAAAGCCTAAGTACTCGCGAGTACAATCTATAAGTTTACAATTTGGAAAACAACCACATCAAAAGAGACGGAAGAAATTAACAAGACTCAATTGCACATGTCAAAAACCTTGGCGGACATCCTCGTACCATCCCAGCGCCCGCTCGTCTGGCTGAACATAACCTGAAATCCATAACAAGAATTTCCCCGACAACGGGTCCCCAAAGGGGTTAGCAATTACGCTAGTACAAGTATTCAAGGCAAACCAATCGCTTACACATTTCATAGTACATGCACCAATATCATTTCAAAAACCAAAACTAGACATGTCTTTTCCGGAAACAAACAGTCACAAATAATTTGCCTAGGACCGGGACGAAGCCACGAATCCCACTCGAGGCCTCTAAGGACCCTCCCGAGCTGGCCACATTCACAAAACAAATCAAGCACCACACGTCACCTAGGACCGGGACGAAGCCACGAATCCCACTCGAGGCCTCTAAGGACCCTCCCGAGCTGGCTAGCGAATCAAACTCATGAATCCAGGACAAAGCCATAAATTCCCTCGAGGCCCCGTCGGACCCTCCCGAGGTGAGTAAAGCACACACAATATACATTACCATTTCACGTTAAGCATAAAGGTTTCCAAAAATACTTGCCTTGAATTATTGACGACGCAACGAACGGAAAGGAAAGTCACCGACGAACGCTAGGAACCAATGAAACCGAACCTAACGATTCGAAGAATACAATCACAACCATTTCTAAATGAATACGGAATTGGAATACACCCGAAAACCTGCCTACGATTGATGTATATTCGTATATAAACAACAACGAGGGCGGACCACAACCAAACCCTCTCGATTCCGTAAAAACCACGAAATATACCATGAATCCGTAGGGAAACTAAGAATACCAACAAGATTAATCATATTCAACATGAATTAATCGACAAAACGGAACGAATCGGACAAAAACGTGAAAACCCCCAATTTTACCAAAAGTAGGGTTCTAAAGATCTAACCTTGATTCGCTGGATCAAGGGATGATATCGGACGAATGATTGATGATATAACCCAAAGAACTCCATGGATATGTTGTTAAACAACATGGATTCAAGCTTAGAACACGCCCAGCTGCGGAAGAGGAGAAGAAGAAGGTGAAGAATGGCGAGGAAAACGCCTGCAGCGCCTTTTATAGCCGATCGCCGGCCGGTTACGTCATGCCGGCGAGGGTTACGACGTAACCGAAGTCATCGCCGCAAAACTGCCGGCCCGTTACGTACGTAATCGGCCGGGGCCTTACGTACGTAACCGGCCTTACGTACGTAACGTCCGAGCACTAACGCACGTTACTCGGCCAGGGCTGGCCTGGCCCGAGCATGCCCGGCCATGACTCGGCCGGGACCAATTCCGACGGCCCGAACGACCCCGAAACCCGAACCTGAATACGAATCGAAGATACGGTTACGAAGTACTCGCAAATACGAATCCGAGCACTAAGAGAACACACGATTCCGATCACCCGAAGGCTCGAAATTCGACAACGGAAAGTAATTACCCCAAACTTTGGGAAATTACGAAAATGGCCCAAAACGTCCAAAAATCACGACACATGATCGAAACACCAAGACGAAGCTCACAACACGTATAACAAAGTTAAACGAACTTGCGGGAAACTCGAAACATCAGTTTCGGACGAGATTCGCAAGAATCGAACTCAAGTGCGGAAAAGTCGCTAAAAAGCACAGAACTCAACAAAACAACACCGAAACGAGCTCGGATGACAAAAAGTGTAGAATTAATCATTCTCAGAATGATGAAACGGTCATGAGAGAGCCGTCAAAACGGACTCCGGCCGAAAAAAGAAATTTACCGAAAATCGAAAATTACGGGTATTACATTCTACCCTCCTTAAAAGAAGTTTCGTCCCGAAACTTAAAATAAGTAGGGAGAAGCAATATCCCCTGCCAGGAAAACTCGACGAGATACACAAAAACCGTAAACTCGCGCCCGACGGCGAAACGTTACAAGCAACGCAAAGGAATATACGGCGTGAAAACACGCTCCACGACGACTAACACAACGCCACTGGTAGAGACATGATAAAATCAACAAGTGACAAGTGTCATCACACCGATAATACAATCAAGTCGATTATCCGAACAATCGCAAAACACAACGAACGAAAATCAATATGATTGACCAACCTAACGGTACATCAATCAACACGCGAGCCAATCGCAGAACAAATACGGAATTCCACCGCCCAAAGGTTGGAAGATCGAAAACGAAACTAGTTTCCCGAACATAAGGAAATTAGGAAGGAGTCTTGAACGTTCAACAATCACGAAACGAGATCAACAAAAACCGAACAATCAAACGATCGAACCACAACGATCGAGACAACAAAAAAAAAATCGAACACTCATGTTCGAATAACGAAGAACAATAAAATTCAAACAACAATCCCAAGGTTCGCATCTCGACTCGAGACAATATATAATCCAGTGAAAACAACAAGATGTGCATTCACATAAGATCCACATGAAAGGGAATAGCGATTGAAAAGCCACAACGACCGACGAGTTTTTCCGAAACAATACCACCCTCGTTCGATCAACAAAAACAAGGGATAGGGAAAGTTCAGAAATGTTAACGAGCATAAATGAGTAGATAGAGCCGAAAATACAGAAGTTTAAAATCCGATCCACTTCGAATAAAAGAACTATTAGAACCAAAAGATGTTACTTCCGAACAAGGTTCACAATAGTCGAACCGAATTCGGAAAAGTCACAGCGATAACCAGATCGACTCAAAATCAGATTATAGCTCGTTCGAATGATGAAACCAAGGTATAGAACAAGTTCAGAAGGTATCAATGAACACAAGCGAATCGATAGACTGGAAAAAGAGAAAATATAGAAGTCAAAATAGTACGGGTATTACCTTCGAACTCGCCCCTGAAACTCACAACAGCGGAACCAAGGTAACAATACAAAAAGCAACCGACACAATGCGGAACAATCACTGATGCACATAATCATACCAACCCAAGCTCTAACAGCTCGCATATATGCGATAACGCATAAATCGCTACGAGGCGACAACATCCAATACCAACATCACACCCCTCACAGAGGCTACCGCGACAACTGTGTGGCGAACGACACAACGCTCTCACCACCAATTCAATTACAACTCGGGGGTTAACACCCTAACGAGAGTACGAACATTACACATATATTCCCGGACCACAAATAGGAATGATAGGTTTTGAAAACGAAAACCATCTTTTGAAAATAACTTGCAAGCACCAATTGATCTTGAGTATCATATATCAAAAAGTAGTACAAACATCGTCATCGTAACTTTAAAAAAAAAATCATCTTGCGTTTGATAAAAAAAAATGAAGACACCTTTCGTTAAATTAAAACTTTTCAGCTATATTCGACCTTCGGGTCTAAGCGAATGCGTTTCTAAATCATTAGAAATATCTCAAAATATTTTGATCCTCAAAGTAGAATAATTTTGAAACATAGCGTGGCACTAGTAGGCATCTTGAGAGCACTGTGAGAAAATAATTCATTTTAAAAGTACGTCTCGAGGTTTATTTTCTAAGATACTCAAGGATTTTCAGAAGTACAATAGGTCAAAATGCCCAAAATTCACACGTGTCAACATTCACTTAAACACATCATAGCACACTCATTAAATCGTTCACAATCAAGACAGTGATATACAATCCCTAGGATATGTTTAACAACATCGTTAAAACAACGATCGGTTTATCAAAACCGGATGGAAAACGACATCAAGAACAAAACTCCAAAAAGTCAACTCTAGGGATTCAAGAAAAATACCTAGATTCGGCGAAGAACAATGGATTAGATGATGTTAAAAATCATCTAGGATACTCCAAAACACCATTGGATGGAAGAAAAAAATCAGCCCCAATGCGAAACCTAGTCGCTACATCTCAATCTCATGGAGGAAGAAGAAAAATGAAGAAAAATGCAACTTCTAGACTGGTGTCCGGTATTTATACTGGACACAATTAGCGTGCGCTAATAATTAAGGTTAGCGTGCGCTATCACGGCACCAAACAAAACTCCTGACCAAAAATACGCTGTTAGCGTGCGCTAACCCCAAGTGTTAGCATGCGCTAACGAGAACTTCAGACCCAGTCCAGTAGCTCCTGGACTGCCCTGAACTACCAGGTAGCGTGCGCTATCCTCCCCTTAGCGTGCTACCAACGCACTCTTGCGCGCGCTAGCTGCAAGGCGTAGCGTGCGCTAACGACCCACAGAGACAACAACAGAACACATCAGAAAAATTACATGCCGTAAACCTTTCTCACAAGGATTTACCAGGCTAAGCACAATTTCCCATCTCATTTCGAAAATGCTAAAAAGACCAATGACGGTAATATTTTCCAAAGCTCACAAAATCATTTGTCAAACCATCATGAAATATTCAAGGCCAAAATGCCAAAACTTGATTCAAGGAATCGGTTTTACGAAATAAAACTCAGTTTGCAAAATACTGAAAGCCGTTTGAAAGAACTCACGCAGCGGATAAAATACGGTACGAAAATACATCAAAGTGATTTGACACTCCTCGTATAAACCAAATACGAGAGTCTAATAAACACATATCGTGAAATCAAAACCCACAGAAGGATTCCATCATTCAATCGACTAATCATACAAATAACTCGTGTCACACGAGGCACAATACAAGGAAGGGAGTTTTACATCCATAGGTCGCACGTAAGTGACGACCGCCCCTCGATACTAATCACGACCAATGATCTCAAATGACGCGTCGCGATGCGACTAAGTCAGACAAAATCCGACGAGACAAAACTCAACAAACACAACTTGACTCGACAGCCTAGGTTTCCCCAAGCTAATCTGATTTTTAAAATCGTATACTCTAGTTATTCGAAAATAAAACCGATAAGTTAAAAATCGTTCTCAAGACCCTTTTAAACACGACAAGGGCTTAACAGTGGTAGCATTTTATAAAATGTCCTAAACACTTTTATACACGACCTTTAAATACGACACAAGGTTTTATTTGAAAATACAAGGCTGGCTCGCCCAAATTCATGTCACTTTTCAAAAACCCACAATACGATCAAGCCTAAGAAATTTTCAAGCATGCACGCCACATGTATTATTATTAATAGAAACACATTGGTTGTAAATATTAATATTTAGCCAAGTACCATCAATTCCCGAACACACGCATATACGGCATTCAAAAATCACCAGTTCAACAAGCACAATTCGGAAACACTAATTCTAAGCATATGTCGAACTTATCTCTTCAAGTTTAATAGCATAACTAATGAACATCGATTCGAACACATGTCGAAACCATCTATGTGATTTCTCAACAAACTCTGCCATCGACACCTTTCCCGGAACATGTCAATGTTCAAAACATTCACATCATACTGCACCCCTCGGTGTCCAAACCATCAGTACGTTCGGCTCAACATACATTTAGTATATCGCAATTATCAAACACAGATTCCATCATACAACAAAAGACTAGAGAGTCAAGCCCTCTCACAATATACCACGGAGCAATTCTCGAATCTTTCGATCACCAACGATCCCACCAACGCTAGGAAGTTTAGCGATGGAAGGATCGCAAAACGACAAACGGTCAAGCCCAGAATGGCGCACATACTCCAGAGAGATAAAGGACTGCGCAATACTAGAATCAAAAGTACACGAACCGGATGGATCGGAAAACAACTCGACGATAAGTACGAGAGAGGCAATCACAGTTCAAGAAGTGGAAATACAATACGAGAAAACAAGAGGATCGAGTAAGGAAAACTTACAAGCGCTGGATGTACTGAGATGTCGGCAGCGGTGTGACAATGTGCAAAACAAAATGCAAATAGACCCAAATTAACCGACAAGCCTAGGTATCCATAAACCTAGAGCTTTGATACCATTTTCTGTAACACCCCCAAGATATTCGAGGTGTATTACAGCACCGTGGACCCCTACATGGGACCCACCAGGCTAACACAAGAAAAACACCACTCGACTAACCGTCTCGGTTAGCAAGGAAATAATTGTTAACCACAAAAACATAAAACAACACGCCCGGTACAACCGGCATAATAAACATCAACCGACAAATACAGTAACTCCAACGAAGACAAATCACCACCCGAAAGGAAAAGCCTAAGTACTCGCGAGTACAATCTATAAGTTTACAATTTGGAAAACAACCACATCAAAAGAGACGGAAGAAATTAACAAGACTCAATTGCACATGTCAAAAACCTTGGCCGACATCCTCGTACCATCCCAGCGCCCGCTCGTCTGGCTGAACATAACCTGAAATCCATAACAAGAATTTCCCCGACAATGGGTCCCCAAAGGGGTTAGCAATTACGCTAGTACAAGTATTCAAGGCAAACCAATCGCTTACACATTTCATAGTACATGCACCAATATCATTTCAAAAACCAAAACTAGACATGTCTTTTCCGAAAACAAACAGTCACAAATAATTTGCCTAGGACCGGGACGAAGCCACGAATCCCACTCGAGGCCTCTAAGGACCCTCCCGAGATGGCTAGCGAATCAAACTCATGAATCCAGGACGAAGCCATAGATTCCCTCGAGGCCCCGTCGGACCCTCCCGAGGTGAGTAAAGCACACACAATATACATTACCATTTCACGTTAAGCATAAAGGTTTCCAAAAATACTTGCCTTGAATTATTGACGACGCAACGAACGGAAAGGAAAGTCACCGACGAACACTAGGAACCAATGAAACCGAACCTAACGATTCGAAGAATACAATCACAACCATTTCTAAATGAATACGGAATTGGAATACACCCGAAAACCTGCCTACGATTCATGTATATTCGTATATAAACAACAACGAGGGCGGACCACAACCAAACCCTCTCGATTCCGTAAAAACCACGAAATATACCATGAATCCGTAGGGAAACTAAGAATACCAACAAGATTAATCATATTCATCATGAATTAATCGACAAAACGGAACGAATCGGACAAAAACGTGAAAACCCCCAATTTTACCAAAAGTAGGGTTCTAAAGATCTAACCTTGATTCGCTGGATCAAGGGATGATATCGGACGAATGATTGATGATATAACCCAAAGAACTCCATGGATATGTTGTTAAACAACATGGCTTTAAGCTTAGAACATGCCCAGCTGCGGAAGAGGAGAAGAAGAAGGTGAAGAATGGCGAGAAAAACGTCTGCAGGGCCTTTTATAAGCCGATGCCGGGTTACGACGTAGGCCAAGCGGTTACGTCGTATCGAGTCACTGCCGCAAAACTGCCGGCCCGTTACGTACGTAATCAGCCGGGGCCTTACGTACGTAACCGGCCTTACGTACGTAACGGTCGAGCACTAACGTACGTTACTCGGCCAGGGCTGGCCTGGCCCGAGCATGCCCGGCCATGACTCGGCCGGGACCAATTCCGACGGCCCGAACGACCCCAAAACCCGAACCTGAATACGAATCGAAGATACGGTTACGAAGTACTCGCAAAGACGAATCCGAGCACTAAGAGAACACATGATTCCGACCACCCGAAGGCTCGAAATTCGACAACGGAAAGTAATTACCCCAAACTTTGGGAAATTACGAAAACGGCCCAAAACGTCCGAAAATCACGACACATGATCGAAACACCAATCCGAAGCTCACAACACGTATAACAAAGTTAAACGAACTTGCGGGAAACTCGAAACAGCAGTTTCGGACGAGATTCGCAAGAATCAAACTCAAGTGCGGAAAAGTCGCTAAAAAGCACGGAACTCAACAAAACCACACCGAAACGAACTCGGATGACAAAAAGTGTAGAATTAATCATTCTCAGAATGACGAAACGGTCATGAGAGAGCCGTCAAAACGGACTCCGGCCGAAAAAAGAAATTTACCGAAAATCGAAAATTACGGGTATTACAGAAGTCAACTAGTAGAGATCCTTGACGATTATTTTTCTTGATATTTGTTTGTTTTGTTCTTGTTGACGTTTGTTTTAAGTTTCAGTACATAACTTATTTTTTAGTGGGGTAGAATGTAATACTCGAGATTTTTGTTTTCGGTTATAATGAATTGATTGGCATTTTATGCCAAATATTTTTCTGTTGTCGAATGGTTAGAAGTATCTTCTCATTGATCAACATGTGTTGATATCATGCTATCATGTTCGTAAAGCGATAGTATGTTGGAAATGTCAAGAGTATTGCGGATAGACATTATTGAGAAAACGTTGTGCATTTGGGTTGACTTTGTAAGATCACCACCAGCGATTACGACGTCTAAAATTTTGAAAATGAACAGTGTCATAAATAGTTGAGTTAGCTTTCCAATGATTTAAACGGTGAGGCACTCGGAGTCTGGACGAAGGAGTTATGGTCGAAATAGCAAAGACTACACTGACATCATATAATGTATAGTTAGTGCATGCTATCACAACAATTAGCGCATGCTAACTGATAGGGACAGAGCATTTTGTCCGTCACTGGACTACCTCATTTGTGCACACTAATGCATTGATTAGCGCGCGCTAATGGGTTGAGGCAGAATGTTCAGTCTTTTTCAGGCTCGTTAGCGCACGCTAAGCTGTCCAGTATATATCACTTCTTTTTACTCATTTTCTTTCATTTCTTCTCTTCTCACGGTGGACGGATGAGGGCAACTAGAGTTTAGATTCTTGGCCGATTTTGCTCCATCCAAAGGTGTTTTAGAGGGTCTTATGTGATTATAACATCATCTAATCTAGTGTTCTTCATCGGATCGAGGTATTTTTTTATTTCCCTAGAGTTGATTTTTTGGAGATTTATTCTTGATTTCCTATTCAGTCCAATTTTTATGAATCAATTGGTGTTAAATGATGTTATTAAACATGTTCTATGGACTGTATATCCATATCTTCGATCCGTTCAACCCGGTTGATGATTTTAGTGTTCTTGAGGAACCGTGAACATTTAATGTTTGATTAAATATTTCAATGAGTTCTCCTTCGGGTGTTAGACATGTTTTCCGTCGTTATTGTCCCTTATTCTTGTAGTAATTGTGTTGTCATTGTTTTCTCGCGGAGGTTGTAGGTTTCCGGGGCCATTCGGTTGAGTAGTGTTCGTCGGGCGTTCGCGTGTTTTTCTGAGGTAAGTGTTCTTGTCTATACGACTTATATCATGTGAATTGAAGTTGTAGAATCTACTTGTGATGGTTCGTGTCTTTGCCGATTGTGGCATATGTGAATTGTTATAATTGTTATGTGGTTGTGTGCAGTTAGTGTTGGTTTGTTTCTTGTCATTAAAACGTGTCGATTGAGACGTGGTGTTGGTTTGATAATACACTTAGATGTGTATTGCAGTGTTTTGAGGATCACTGTGTGGTTTGGATTAGATTGTATAAAGGCATCACTCATATTTATGTGTTGATAATCCGTAATTGTGTAAGTGGAGTAAATGGATAGTGCGGTTCTGCTATGGGATTAGTAACAGTTGTATAGTTGGTTATTGATGTTAGTTGGATTGATTGTAGTTGTGTTATTTCTTGGTTGTGAGTATGTGCCAGATACAGTGGTCATATCTAGCAAGTGCCTTGACTATATATATTGTGATCAACGATTAAGACAATGTGGTTTGTAAAATGTAAGTGTGTGTATATGTGTTGTTCTTCCACACGGGGATGGTTCGATGGCACCTATGGGGCCGACGCTAATGGGCACGGCCGCGGAAGTGGTTTTCCACCTAGGGACGGTTCGATGGGACCTATGGGAGTCGATGCTAATGGGCACGGCCACGGGTTACCAAGTGTGGTTTTCGTGAGGATGATATGTGATATATCCGGAATACCAAAAATATCTTGTCCTCGATGTTGAGATACATTATATATAAGGTTTTGGTACTTGGTTAGAATGGCACCAGAATAAGTGTTGTATATAATTATCTCTATTTGTGATGTTTTGGTGTTGGGACGTAGATCATGTGATTGTTTTCGTGCATTGTGGTTTGAAAGGAATTGGGCTGAGTTCCTAACGATTGTGTAAAGGATGTTTTACGAAAAACTATTTTGGGATGAGACCCAATAGATTTGAAATGGTTTTATAACTAAGGATGTGAGGTTCAAATAGGTTTTCTACTTTATAAAATTCTTGTAATGTGGACGGATTTGGGCTGAGACCCTAATGTATCAAAAATGCTTTACAACATTGGACTTGAAGTCCTAAAAGGATTTTTCATTTTCTAAAATGCCCGAGGTGATGATTCGTATTTAAAGACTTGAGGATGTTTTCTAAACCGTAAAACCCCTGGGGAATTTCTCTTAATTTTTGTGGTTGTTCGACTATGATTGTATAATTATGTGGCATATTTGTATGACTACGACTGATATATACTTGGTACATTTTGTATGATTTGAATACTTGCACTAGAAAATTCGAATTGCTAACCCCTTAAATGGGGTAATGCATTTCATGAATTTCAGGTATGCTTAGTTCGTTGGAGCAATCACAGGGACGGCATGGAAGAAGACGAGTTGCGATAGTAATTAAGAGTTAAGAGTTCAGTCTGATGTCGTTGTACTATTTGAGTTATATACAGTCTTATGCTATATTGTATTTTGACCCCTGTGTGGATATGTATTGTAAGAAGTTTGATTTTGGTTTGATCGAGTCGTGTGACCTTACCGGTCCATGTATTTTGAATATTTGACCTTGTCGGTTTGTGGCGTTATGTAGTTTGACTCCGACTGATCAAACGTTTGTCGTCTTTTAGTGATTAGTCTGGTAGATCCTTGTCCAAAGGGTCTACGACGTATGATATTCTCGGTGGATTTTTGAGGGTATTACAGTTGGACACGACTGTTGCACACGGTTGCTTGCGATCATGTGCAGCCATCATGTCCGGAGGAACTTGTAAAGAAAAATATCTGACGATAAATATAGTTGCATACCTTCTTTATGAACCCAGAAGTACAAGAAATGAAGTCCTATTTGAACGTGAACTTCTCTTTTTCGAATAATCATGTGATTTTTATAAGGATTTTGAGAGACTCATTTGTCAAAAATGGCATGAGTGTACTGTGATTTGTTGTACTTAAATTTCAGTTGTTGGACATTAATTTTAGTTGTTATAAATGGAGGAGATGAGAAAAATAGAAAAAAAAATAGTTCAAATTAAATAAAATACAAAAGGAAAAGAAAGTCAAGGTCGATAACTTTTTGGAGGATATTTTGGTCTTTTTAAGCAAAATAATATCAACAACTTATACTCTTATGAATTGGGATATCTAACTTGTCAATTATATGGTTTGGTATTAAAAGAATGTTCCTCACTTTCATTTTGCTCATAACAATCATTAATAAAAGCATTTTAAACAAAGTATATCCTTTTAGGCTCTGTTTGGCAAAACATAGCGGATATGATAAGTTAACCTATAGCGAATAAACTAGCTTATAGTGGATGAGGTAGTGGATAACGAATAAACTAGCTGATTAAATTTAAAGTGTTTAGTAAAATTATTGGTTGAATTAGCTTGTAAAATAAGCTAATTCGTTGATAAATGGACATTTGTATTAATGCTTGAAAATGAGAGAGAAATTAATCTAATGAAGGATAAATAAGAAATTTAATAAAGTAACGGGTAAAAGTGAGAAAAAATGAAATGCTATAAGCTATAAACTCAAATTCTACTTCAAGTACCGTTTCAAAAAAATGCTATAAGCTACTGAAAAACGTTATAAGCTACCATTGTCAAACACTTATCAATAGTCCGTCCGCTATAAGCTATCCGCTATAAGCTAGTGGATTGAGGCTCTATTTGGCAAAAAATGGCGGATAACAGATAAGCTAGCTTATAGCGGAATAACTAAATTATAGCAGATGAAATAGCGGATAGCGAATAAGCTAGCTGATTAAATTAAAAGTGTTTGGTAAACTATCAGTTGAAGTAGCTTATAAAAAAAATTATGTAAATAGACGTTTGTAATTAATGCTTAAAAATGAGAGAGAAATTCATTTAATTGAGGATAAATGAGGAATTTAATTAAAGTAATGAGGATAAAATTGAGAGAAAAATGAAACGCTATACACTATAAGCTCAAACACTACTTCAAGTAGCGTTTCAAAAAGACGCTATAAGATACTAAAAGATGCTAAAAACTATCATTGTCAAGTATTTATCATAATTTATACGGTATAAACTATTTGCTCTAAGCTAACATTCCTTGCCAAAGAGAGCCTTACATTGCCAACAGAAAGCCTTGCCAAAGAGAGCCTTAGCCAACAGAACCTTCGAATGAAACTAAACCATAATTTTTTTTGGGGTGGGGGGGGGGGGGTGTTTCTTCCAAAGAAAAAAAGAAACAAATAACAAAAAAGGCAAAGCGAAAGGCTTTAACTTAGGGAAAAGCAACGACAATCATTCTCCATCAATGATCAAGTGATTTGAATTTATATAGCTCGATTCCTATTTTTCTCGAATTCAAAGAATTTTGCTTTATATTTGTTGAAATATCGAATTAGAATACTTGATTCATTTTTATGACAAAATTCGAATTTGAATTCGAATATCTTGCACCGTACTTTTTTATGATAAAATTTGGAATATTTCTACGCTAAAGAAAGAAAATCAAACCGGATACTCGAATCGGATCGAATAATTTGAAAATTCATATCAAATCGAGCTCGAATCAACTTTGAATATTCGAAAAAAATTAGAATCGAATAGAATAATTCGAATAATATCACGATATTTATTTTTTGCTCATAACAATCATTAGTTAAAAGTATTTTAAACTGAATAAACAAAGTATTTTAAACAAAATATACCGTTTTAGGCTCTGTTTGGCAAAAAATAACGGATGGATAAGTTAGCTTATAGCGGATAAACTAGCTTATAACGGATGAGGTAGCAGATAGCGGATAAGCTAGCTGAATAAAGTTAAAGTGTTTGGTAAAATTAGCAGTTAAATTAGCTTAGAAAATAAGATTACATAGATATATATTTATAACTAAAGCTTAAAAATGATAAAGAAATTTATTTTATGAAGGATAAATGAAATTTAATTAAAATAATGAAGGTAAAATTGAGAAAAAAAATAAAACGCTATAAGCTATAAGCTCAAACGCCACTTTAAGTAGTGTTTCAAAAAAATGTTAGCTATTAAAAAATAATATAAACTATCATTGTCAAACACTTATCAATAGTTCATCTGTTATAAGCTATTTTCTTATAAATTAACGGATTGACATAACCAAACAGTACCTTGAAATGAAACTAAACCGTAATTTGATGGGAAAAAATAGACTATACTTTCTACGTTACTTTATTATTGCAACATGTTGACTATTTCACTGTTCAGATACTCTCTTTTGACCATCTTTTGTGATTTATACATATGAAAAAATATAGTAATGTTAGATCTTGTTAGATTCATCTCGAAATATACTTTCAAAATATCAACGTCTTATAATTTTTAAAAATAAAGAATTGAAGATATTAATAATCAAAGTTGTGCATTGACAAACGTGAAAGTCCAGATGTTGCAGTTATAAAAGAACGGAGGTAGTATATGTTTATAAGATGTGAAGGTTGTTGTAAAATCGGATATTTTATCACTTCACAATATATATATATTATATATATATTACAATATATAAGCATAAAGGAGGATGAAAGAAGATGAAGAAATTGAGCTTTTATTAGAATGAATTGTGTGTCCAAAGCTCTACCAAAGAGCTCTATTTATAGCTCAAGATTACATGCTATACAACAAATTAATATTATTTATTATACAACATAATTGTCTTTATATTAGATATTTTAATCCAATAATTGATTGAATTATTGATTGTTGATCCCACATATCATTATTGGTGATATTATAACACTCCCCCTTTGAAATATCTTATATCATTATATCTCATTTGGGAGCATCACAAGCTGCCTCGTTAAAAACCTTATTAAGAAAAACCCAGTGGGATAAAAACTTAATAAGGGAAAAAGAGTACAGTTGTATGCTCCCCCTCAACCCAGCATGGGTAGTTCTTCTTTGAAGGTCTCGAAGATGATGCATTCCAATATTCTGAATGTGTTTCTTGAAAACATTCGTAGGGAGTGATTTTGTGAAGAGATCCGCCGCATTATCACAAGATCGAATATATTGGATGTCGATCTCTTAATTTCTTTCAAATTCCTGAGTGAATGCGAAGAACTTTGGGGGGATATGTTTGGTTTTATCGCTTTTGATGTAGCCTTCCTTCATTTGAGTAACACATGCAGAGTTGTCCTCGTATACTATTGTTGGGCCGTTATCGACTGGCAAGCCTGATGTTTCTTGAATATGTTGTGTTACTGATCTTAACTATCTACATTCTTTACTTGCTTCATGAAGAGCTATTATCTCAGCATAGTTTGAGGAAGTAGTCACGATTGTCTGTTTTTGAGACCTCCAGGATATTGCAGTTCCTCCATATGTGAATACATATCCAGTTTGTGACTTAGAATTATGTGGATCAGATAGATGACCTGCATCTGCATAGCCAAGCAAAACTGGTTTTGCATTGTTAGAATAAAACAAACCAAGATCAATCGTACCTCGTAGATATCTGAATATATGTTTTATTCCGTTCCAATGCCTCTTTGTAGGACATGAACTGAATCTTGCTAGTAAATTTACTGCAAAAGCTATATCCGGCCGTGTACAATTAGCAAGATACATTAGGGCTCCAATTGCGCTAAGGTATGGTATTTCAAGACCAACTTCCTCTTCATTTTCTTCCTTTGGTCTGAATGGATCCTTTTCAATATTAAGTGTTCTGCCGACCATTGGGGTACTCAAAGGTGTTGATTTGTCCATGTGGAATCTTTTTAATACCCTTTCTGTATAATTTGATTGGTATACTAATATTCCATTTTTAGTATGTTCCATTTGTAGACCAAGGCAGAATTTTGTTTTTTCCAAATCTTTCATTTCAAATTCTTTCTTTAAGTAATTCATTACTTCCAAAATTTCTGCATTAGTTCCAATGATATTCAAATCATCAACATAAACAACAATGATTACAAATCCGGATGTTGTTTTCCTTATAAAAACATAAGGGCAAATAGGTTTATTCACATAGCCTTCTTTAATCAAATATTCACTTAATCTGTTATACCACATGAGTCCAGATTGTTTCAACCCATATAAAGATCTCTGCAATTTAATTGTATAAATTTCTCTGGGTTTCGATGCTTCAGGCAACTTAAATCCTTCAGGAATTTTCATATATATATATATATATATATATATATATATATATATATATCAGCATCAAGTGATCCATATAAATATGCTGTAACAACATCCATGACATGCATATTAAGATTATAAGATACCGATAAACTAATTAAATAACGAAAAGTAATGGCATCCATAACAGGGGAATATGTTACCTCATAATCAATCCCAGGTCTTTGTGAAAAACCTTGTGCAACAAGACGAGCCTTGTATGTTACAATCTGGTTTTTCTCATTTCGTTTCCTTACAAAGACCCATTTATACCCAACAGGTTTCACATTACAGGGTGTGACAACAATCGGTCCAAACACTTTTCGTTTTCTAAGAGAATTTAGTTCGGCATCTATTGCATCTTTCCATTTTGGCCAATCAGGTCTATTTTGACATTCGAATATAGATATGGGTTCAGGATCGTCATCTCCAATTATTATATCACACGCAATGGAGTATGCAAATATCTCATCAATGTGATTATTTCTCCTATTCCATAAATTTCCCGTATTAATATAATTAATAGATATCTCGAGATCATTTGTATTTCCAGTTTCATTTTCAGTGACCTCCTTATTTGCCTCAGCTTGTGTTTCAACATGATCATATTTTTCATCATTTTGTGCTTCTTTAGCACATTCATTTATATTGACTATTTTTCTTTTCCGGGGATTTTTATCTTTAGAACCAACAGGCCTTCCACGCTTTAAGCGTGCTTTAGATGTACTTCTATTTTCATTTTCTTTTGGAATTTCAATCCGAGCAGGAGTATTAACAGCTGGCACATGTGACTTTGTCACTCTTTTCATATCAGTAAATGCATCTGGCAATTCATTTGCCAAACCTTGTAAATGTACAATTTTTCTTACATTTTCTTCCCATAATTTTGTATATGGATCCAAATGTAATAATGATGGTACATACCATGTTATGTCCTTTTCCACCTGTTTATTACCTCCCCCTAAGGATGGGAATCCCATCTCACCAAAATGACAATCAGCAAATCTTGCTTGAAAAACATCACCTGTTAGAGGTTCAAGATATCTAATAATAGAGGGTGAGTCATACCCAACATATATTCCCAACCTTCTTTGAGGTCCCATTTTTGTTCTTTGTGGGGTAGCTATTGGTACATATACTGCACAACCAAAAACTTTTAGATGGGAAACATCTGGTTCCTGACCAAGTGCAAGTTGATATGGAGTATATTTATGATTAGCACTTGGTCTTAACCTTATTAGTGAAGCAGCATGTAAAATTGCATGACCCCAAACAGTAACTGGTAGCTTTGTTCTCATTATTAGTGGTCTAGCAATATATTGAAGGCGTTTAATTAATGATTCAGCTAAACCATTTTGTGTATGCACATGCGGAACAGGATGTTCGACTGTAATTCCAATTGACATACAATAATCATTAAATACTTGTGATGTGAATTCACCAGCATTGTCAAGTCTCACATTCCGTATAGTATAATCAGGAAATTGTGCCTTTAGTTTAATTATTTGTGCAAGGAATCTTGCAAATGCCATATCACGACTTGACAATAAACAAACATGTGACCATCTACTAGATGCATCAATTAAAATCATAAAATACCTGAAAGGTCCTGATGGTGGATCAATAGGTCCACATATGTCACCTTGAATTCTTTCGAGAAATGTAGGTGATTCCTTTTCAAGTTTTCCTGGTGAATGCCTTATTATAAACTTTCCAAGAGAACAAGCTTCACATAGTTTATTATTTATGAGTTTTACACCTTTCATTGGGTGACCATGTGTACTATTAATTATTTTCCTCATCATCGTGGAGCCAGGATGACCTAGGCGTTCATGCCATAATGTCAATATTTTGGGATCCTCTTTTATTATCAAATTACATTCAGTTTCATGAATATGTGTATAATGTAATCCACGAGATAATTGTGGTAGTTTTTCCAGTATTTGTTTCTTTCCCAAAATATTAGCAGTAATGTACATATATTTCATATTACCTTCAGTTACTGTTTCAGTATCATATCCTTGATGGTATATGTCATTAAAGCTCAACAAGTTTCTCTTAGATTTTGGAGAAAATAAAGCATTATTAATGACAAATTTTGTTCCATTTGGTAATATGAATTTATCATTACCTGTTCCTTCAATCAAGTCCGCGGGACCTGAAATTGTATTTATTACTGCTTTTGTAGATTGTACCTCAGTAAAATATTTCTTATTTTTGAGGAATGTATGAGTTGTGCCACTGTCCGGGATGAAAATGTCTCTAATACCTTCCATACTCAAACTTCTTAATGAATAAGAATATAAGACTAAAAGATGGTAAGTTAGCTTAATATAATAACATTTATTAAATACTTCATACAAACTTCAAATGAGATAATACATATTTCAAACAAGAGAATATAAACAAGTACAATAAAGATGCAACAAACATGGAAATCACATATTTATTTATTTATTTATTTTTTATTTTATTCCATGTCCATGTCCACGTTTGCATCCTCATTAAAATCTGCAGCTTCTAGGTAAGTTGAGTCGTCCTCAGGTTCATGTTCATGAAAATTGACTTCTTTTTCTTTATTTTTCAGAGATGCCTTATACATTTTACAAATATGGCCTGGCATTCTACATGACTTAGCCCAATGTCCCTTTTTCCCGCATCTGAAACAAGAATTTTCATATTTATTGGATGAACCTTCTTGGACATACTTATCTTTGTCTTGTTGGTTTTTATTAATCATTTCATTTTTGGGAGGCCTAAAGTAATTTCCATAACCACGGCCACGACCTCGACCTCGACCACGAAAGTGGCCGCGACCGCGTCCCCGACCTCGACCTCTAAACTGTAATATCCGGTCGAAAGTCATGTCATTTCGACCTTTCATATTCTTCGGATCGTGATTGTTGAGCGAACCCTTGTAATCATTGCTTGGAACCACCGTTTTGGGGTTCCCGTATTTTTATTTCGTGTTATTGTTGTCCAGACATTCAATCATATTGCTTTTATTCTCTTTCCGGGTCATTTTCCATCATTTTAGGACCGGAAGGGGGTGTGAGCCGCGGCACAAGGAGTGTGCGCCGCGGCACACACATTTCCTATTTTTGGCCGAGCAGTCAGACTAAAGGCCGCGGCACACATGGTCCGAGCCGCGGCACTGCTGAGCCAATGCCGCGGCACACCTATCTTGAGCCGCGGCACACCGGTGTTGCATCCCGGCCAAAACTCCGCTTTGTGCCGGTGCCGCGGCACACACGAGTGAGCCGCGGCACACTACCGAAACACAGGGAACAATTTTAGGCTGTGCCGCGGCACACATATGCCGAGCCGCGGCACAATGCGGTCAATGCATAATTCGGCTTTTTAAGCGAGATTTGACCATTCCTTCCCCATTTCTTCTTCCATCGCGAGAGAGAGAGTTGAGGGAAGAATTCTCTTCATAGCTATCACTTGTGTGTTGAAGATTTACCACTTTCAATCGGTTGGGAAGCCGGATAGTCGATCTATCGCGTATTCCTTGGATCATAGAGCTTGGATATTCAAGAGGTAATTTCCTTGACACCTTGACTTCTCGATTTCGTGTGGGTTTTGACGTTTTGGATGATAAAATCATGGTGTATGATGTGATATATGCGTGATTATGGACATGCTTGAGTATTCATTGGATTATTGAAAGATTAATTCAAGAACACTTTGAATTTTATGTTGGATTTTGGGGGTTTTCGTAGATTCGTCCGTTTTGTCCGATTGAAGCTTGAGAACCTTGAGATTTTGATATATATCTATACCATATGAGTGTTTTCTTCCGATTTTACGGGTTGGATTGTGCCGTTTTCGGACTTGTGGGAGTTTGAGCGATTTCTCAACCTTTAGTTATCCACCCGTATATTTTCTGGAATCGTAGACGAGTTTCGGGAGTCTCTTCGTATAATTTGAGTATGGATAATTAATTGTAATATTCCTTGCGAATCGTTTAGGTGCCGGAAGCGCGTTCTCGGACCTACCGAACTCATACCTTTCCTCCGTTCGATTTCTCGATGTCTCAAAGGCAAGTATACATTTATGATTGTACGTTCTCGACTTTGAAAGTATGAAATATTGATGATATGATTATTTCTAGCCACTCCGGGACGGGCCTATGGTCCTCTCGAGGGTTTCGTAGCCTGCAGTGCGATTCCATGGTTGATATGAACGAACCGCTTTCTACGGCATTCATATGAAATAATGTTGGCATGTAATGAGCGAACCGTTTTGACGGCATTCCTACATGTAACGGCGTATGATATGAACGAACAGTTTTTACGGCATTCACCTACGTCTTGAGATTTTAGTCATTGAGGAATACTAGTCTTAAATTGATGAATTGACGGTTATTGATGAATTTACGGATTAGATTTACTTGATTGTCGAGAAGTATTACGTTTCATATTGTTATACTTGCACTAGCTATTCGACGGCTAACCCCTTTATGGGGAAATACGTTTCATGTATTTCAGGTTCCAGGAGAGCGGACGGGCGGGTATCGGGTCGGCATAAAGATGGTGGGCAAGTGTGATACTGTGTCTTTCTTCGATTATGGTTGGAGTTCGGTTCGGTGTTGTTGTACCGGATTGTCTTTTGAATACTCGAGTATCGCTTTTCCTTTTCCCTTGATGTTCCGGCTGTGTTCTCAAGTATTGAATTGTATTGTGATGTCCGTGAATACATTGGTTAGGTTTCGAATACCTTTGTATCGTTTTCAATCCTTGGTGTTTAGACCTTATCGGTCAAAAATTATGGTTACGGTTATGTATAGCCTTGTGGGTCCCACGGCGGGGCTTACTACTGTAATATCCACTGAATAACTGGGGTGTTACGAGAATATGGTATCAGAGCTTAGCACTATGGATACCTAGGTCAGCCGGTCTTTTGGGTCGATCGAGTCGTTAATTGTCCACAGTATCACTACTCTGCCATCATCACAGTGCGACCGATACTTGTAAGACCTCTCACTCTTCTGGTGTTTCCTTATTCGTTTTGCTTCCTTTTATCGGTATTCTTGAGAATCGGACACTTTGTTGATGCGTGATTGAATTGTGCTTACGTGACTTGTGTGTTCTTCAGTATGTCAGCTGGTAGGGGCCGTGGCCGTGGTCGTGGCCGTGGGCGAGGAAGAGGTCGTGGCGCAGCCGTTTCCATCAGTTCGGTTGCGGGGTCGACCAACCCCAGTTTGTCGAACTCGGTGCATCCCGACACCGAGAGTCAGCACGACCAGTCAAATGGTCAGGGGAACAACGCAGACGTTGGAGTGGCGAATGCACTTCAACATTTGGCTACTCAGATGACTATTTTGGCCCAAACTGTTCAACTGAATAACCCGAACCTAAACACGGATGCCCTGCTTCAGAACGTAATCCGTATGCACCCTCCACAGTTTGGCGGTGCCACAGACCCGTTAGGCTGGGAGGATTGGCTAGCAGAGTTGGAGAAGATTTTCGAGGCAGTTGATTGCCCCGAGGTGAGGAAAGTACCGATTGCTCAGTATTTCCTCACTAAGGAGGCCGCTACTTGGTGGAAGGTCATCAAGCCACAGGATCGTATTGCCTCATGGGATGAATTTAAGGAGCTCTTGGAGGCCGAGTTTTGTCCTTGGCCGGTACGAGAGAGCCGAATCCGAGCCTTCTTCGAGGCTAAACCACAAGATATTCTCGTTTCGCAGACAATCGTGGAGTATAACCAACAATTAATCCATGTGAAGGATCAAGTACGTAACGAGCGTGATAAGATCCGTTATTTCGATATGCGGATGAATTTGGACTTACGACGGTACATGGCCGGATTTGCTTGTACCACACTGAAAGAGTATCGGGACGAGCTTTAGCCCATGATATGTTGAGCCACGACAAAGATACCATTGAAGAACCGAAGAAGCGAAAGTCGGGAAATTTTTCGGCTCTAAGGGTGGCAACTTTCGAAGTCACAGACGACTAACCGTTTTGCGGACGATCGTCACGTTCTAATAAAGGGAAGAGGAGTTACCGTCCCACTTCGGGTACCTCAAATCGCGCGGTGACTTGCTATAATTGTGGCCGTTCAGGCCACATTAATTTGGAATGCCACTTTCCACCGTTGAAGTGTCACACGTGCGGACAGATGGGACATAGAGCGGCATATTGTTCCGAGCCGAATCAGACTTTGGACACTCGGGTTTCCGCGGTGGTCAACCTCAACAGAATTTTGGCAGGGGGACGGGTCGAAGCTGGAGGGGGAACTCTAGCGTCGGTTCGGTGCAACCACGGGTTTATGAGATGCGTCGAGCATTTAACCCGATGCGCGGCGGTGGCTTGGTACCATCCATATTCTATCCTATCCAAAGTGTACTTTTTGATTCGGTGCTACACATTCTTTTATTTCTTTGGAGTGTGTACGCCGTTTGAATATAACTTGTTTAACTGCTTGCGATCCCTTTATCGTGAGACTGCCTAGCGGGGATAGGATTGTGGGGAATCGGGAGATTAGAGAATTTCCGGTGGTTATATCCGGTATGGAATGGTTATCAAATTTAATTGTAGTTGACATGGAAGGCGAGGACGTAATCCTCGGCGAGGATTGGCTTAATAATCACCAGGCGATTATGAATTACCGTACCAAAGTTATCACTATGATGACTAAGGACGGATCTGAGTACTCATTTTTGGGACGTAAGTTGGGCCAATCCAAGTTACTTATCAGTTCCATGAAGGCCGTAAAACTTTTGAATAAAGGTTGTACGGGCTATTGGTGTTATGCATTGAAAACGGAAGGAATTGAAATCGATTTCTCTTCAATTCCGATTGTTAACGAGTATCCCGATGTTTTAGGACGATCTTCCAGTATACGCGATCGAGAGATAGATTTTTCCGTGGATTTGGAGCCGATGCGGCCCCGATTTCTAAAGCACCTTATCGGATGGCACCTTCCGAGATGCAGAATTGAAGACTCGGTTGGGAGAACTTTTGGAAAAGGGTACATCGACCGAGCGCTTCGCCTGGGGCGCGCCGTTCTTTTCGTCAGAAGAAGGATGGTTCACTACGTTTGTGCATTGACTACCGTGAGCTGAATAAAGTAACCATCAAGAATAAATATCCTTTGCCTCGTATAGACGATCTATTTGATCAATTGCAAGGAGTCTGCGGTTTTCTCGAAGATTGATTTAAGATCCGGGTATTATCAACTCAGAGTGAGGGAATCCGACGTTCCAAAGATGGCGTTCCGGACGAGATATGGGCATTATGAATTTGTAGTTATGCCTTTTGGGTTGACGAATGCGCCGGCAGTATTCATGCAGTTGATGAATAAAATATTCATCGAGTATCTCGACAGGTGTGTAGTCGTCTTTATTGACGACATCTTGGTCTATTCTCGGGATAAGGAGGAACATGCCCGACACTTGCGTTTGGTCTTAGACATTTTGAGAACCGAGCACCTCTATGCAAAATTCTCGAAATGTGAGTTTTGGTTGGAAGAAGTTATGTTTCTCGGCCATGTGATTTCGGCCGAAGGGGTTCGTGTAGACCCACAGAAGATCGAGGCAGTGCTAAATTGGGCACCGCCTAAAAATGTTAAAGAGGTTCGTAGCTTTTTGGGCCTTGCTGGGTATTACCGTCGGTTTGTCGAGGGGTTCTCGAAACTCGCTCGACCGCTTACGAAATTACTCCAGAAGACCGAAAAGTTTGTTTGGACGGATGAGAGACAGCAAAGCTTCGACGAACTGAAGAGGCGATTGACCTCAGCGCCGATTTTAACTTTACCGCTTGGTAGCGAAGGCTTTGCAGTTTACAGTGACGCTTCGGGTCAAGGCCTGGGCTGTGTGCTTATGCAGCATGATAAGACGATAGCTTTTGCGTCTCGTCAATTAAAGCCTTATGAGGTAAATTATCCTACTCACGATTTAGAATTGGCCGCAATTGTCTTCGCACTCAAGATTTGGCGGCATTATTTGTATGGTTCACCGTGCCGGATTTATACCGATCACAAGAGCCTGAAATATATTTTCAGCCAGAAGGAGCTGAATATGAGACAGAGACGTTGGCTAGAGTTGATAAAGGATTACGATCTGGAAATTCTTTACCACCCCGGGAAAGCCAATGTCGTTGCGGATGCTTTGAGCCGCAAATCGGCATCTCTTCAAATGCTTGAGGTTCTTACGTCTCAGACGAAGATTCGTCAGGATTTAATTGAACAAGGAATCGAAGTGTGGCTTCAGCGAGTACAGGGACAGTTGTGTACTCTCGAAATTACTTCGTCCTTGGTTGACGATATCAAAGGGAAACAGTGGAGTGACCCGATGATTTCTCAACTGAAGGAAGATGTGATTAAAGGAAAGGCTCCTGGCTTTATGGTGCACGAGGATAGTATTTTGAGATTTCGTAAGGTGCTTTGCGTTCGAATGATTTGGAATTGAGACAGAGGATTCTCCGAGAAGCTCATGCTACGCCTTATTCAATCCACCCCGGACGAGTAAGATGTACAAGGATTTGAAGCGAAATTTTGGTGGAATAACATGAAGAAGGATGTTACGGAGTTCGTATTACGGTGCTTGACGTGTCAACAAGTCAAGATCGAACATCAACGACCGGGGTTGTTGAAACCACTCCCCATTCCCGAGTGGAAGTGGGAAGATATCTCAATGGATTTTATCACGGGCATGCGAGAACTCGTTTGGAATGAATATGATTTGGGTAATTGTCGATCGATTGACCAAGTCTGCACACTTCTTGGGTATTAAGGATACTTGGGGACCGGATAGATTGGCTCGAACCTTTATCGCTGAGATCGTGAGGTTACACGGTACCCCCAAGACCATTGTTTCTGATCGAGACGGCCGTTTCGTATCGCATTTTTGGCAGCCGTTCATCGCCTCGGGTACCGAGTTGAGGTTGAGCACCTCCTTTCATCCTCGATCGGACGGTCGAGCAGAGAGGACGATTCGACGTTGGAGGATATGTTGCGGGCTTGTGCCCTAGACTGGAGTAACGATTGGGAACTTCACTTGCCGTTGATCGAGTTTGCTTACAATAATAGTTGGCATGCGTCGATCAAAATGGCACCCTTCGAGGCACTCTATGGTAGGTGATGTAGGTCGCCATTATGTTGGGACGAGGCTTCTGAGCTAGTTGGGACGGAACCGAGATATGTTGTTGGAGACCAAGGAAAAGATTTCTATCATCCGAGACCGATTGCGACCGCCGAGTCGTCGAAATCCTACGCCGATACTCGTCGTCGACCCTTGGAGTTTGAAGTGGGGATCATGTCTTGCTCAAAGTATCACCGACTAGAGGAGTTTTCCGCCGGTAAAGGGAAAACTCGGTCAAGGTATATCGGACCTTTTGAGATTTTGGACGAGTTGGAGACTTAGCTTATCGCTTGGCATTACCTCCGGCTTTGAGTCACGTCCATAGTGTTTTCATGTGTCCCGAGTTGAGGAAGTACGTCTGGGATCCGAGCCACATTATCGACTACGGTGAGATTAATGTAGCCGAGGATATTACCTTCCGGAGAGACCCGTGAAGATCCTTGGCGTCGCGAGAAACGGCTTCGGCATAAGACCATTCCATTGGTTAAAGTACAATGGTCGAGGCATGGGGTCGAAGAGGCGACTTGGGAGACGGAAGAGAAGATGCGGGTGGAATACCCCGAACTATTTATTTCTTAAGTTTCGGGACGAAACTTCTTTTAGAGGGGGAGAATGTAATATCCGGTCGAAAGTCATGTCATTTCGACCTTTCATATTCTTCGGATCGTGATTGTTGAGCGAACCCTTGTAATCATTGCTTGGAACCACCGTTTTGGGGTTCCGTATTTTTATTTCGTGTTATTGTTGTCCAGACATTCAATCATATTGCTTTTATTCTCTTTCCGGGTCATTTTCCATTATTTTAGGACCGGAAGGGGGTGTGAGCAGCGGCACAAGGAGTGTGCGCCGCGGCACACATTTCCTATTTTTGGCCGAGGCAGTGTACCAGTGCCGCGGCACACATGATTCGAGCCGCGGCACTGCTGAGCCAATGCCGCGGCACACCTATCTTGAGCCGCGGCACACCGGGTGTTGCATCCCAGCCCAAACTCCGTCATGCCGGTGCCGCGGCACACACTGAGCCGAGCCGCGGCACACTACCGAAACACAGGAACAATTTTAGGCTGTGCCGCGGCACACATATGCTGAGCCGCGGCACACAATGCGGTCAACTGCATAATTCGGCTTTTTAAGCGAGATTTCAGCCATTCCTTCCCCATTTCTTCTTCCATCGCGAGAGAGAGTTGAGGGAAGAATTCTCTTCATAGCTATCACTTGTGTGTTGAAGATTTACCACTTTCAATCGGTTGGGAAGCTTGATAGTCGATCTATCGCGTATTCCTTGGATCATAGAGCTTGGATATTCAAGAGGTAATTTCCTTCGACACCTTGACTTCTCGATTTCGTGTGGGTTTTGACGTTTTGGATGATAAAATCATGGTGTATGATGTGATATATGCGTGATTATGGACATGCTTGAGTATTCATCGGATTATTGAAAGATTAATTCAAGAACACTTTGAATTTTATGTTGGATTTTGGGGGTTTTCGTAGATTCGTCCGTTTTGTCCGATTGAAGCTTGAGAACCTTGAGATTTTGATATATATCTATACCATATGAGTGTTTTCTTCCGATTTTACGGGTTGGATTGTGCCGTTTTCGGACTTGTGGGAGTTTGAGCGATTTCTCAACCTTTAGTTATCCACCCGTATATTTTACGGAATCGTAGACGAGTTTCGGGAGTCTCTTCGTATAATTTGAGTATGGATAATTAATTGTAATATTCCTTGCGAATCGTTAGGTGCCGGAAGCGCGTTCTCGACCTACCGAACTCATACCTTTCCTCCGTTCGATTTCTCGATGTCTCAAAGGCAAGTATACATTTATGATTGTACGTTCGACTTTGAAAGTATGAAATATTGATGATATGATTATTTCTAGCCACTCCGGACGGGCCTATGGTCCTCTGAGGGTTTCGTAGCCTCTGGTGCGATTCCATGGTTGATATGAACGAACCGTTTCTACGGCATTCATATGAAATAATGTTGGCATGTAATGAACGAACCGTTTTGACGGCATTCCTATATGTAACGGCGTATGATATGAACGAACCGTTTTTACGGCATTCACCTACGTCTTGAGATTTTAGTCATTCCGGAATACTAGTCTTAAATTGATGAATTGACGGATATTGATGAATTGACGGATTACATTTACTTTATTGTCGAGAAGTATTACGTTTCATATTGTTATACTTGCACTAGCTATTCGACGGCTAACCCCTTTATGGAAATACGTTTCATGTATTTCAGTTCCAGGAGAGCGACGGGCGTGTATCGGGTCGGCATAAAGATGGTGGGCAAGTGTGATACCGTGTCTTTCTTCCAGCTTATGGTTGGAGTTAGGTTCGGTTGTTGTACCGGATTGTCTTTTGAATACTCGAGTATCGTTTTCCTTTTCCCTTGATGTTCCTACTGTGTTCTTTGAAGTATTGAATTGTATTGTGATGTCCGTGAATACATTGGTTATGTTTCGAATACCTTTGTATCGTTTTCATTCCTTTGTGTTAAGACCTTATCGGTCAAAAATTATGGTTACGCATATGTATAGCCTTGTGGGTCCCACGGCGGGGCTTACGGCGCTGTAATATCCCTGAATAATTCGGGGGTGTTACATAAACCAACCATGACCACCACGTCCTTGATTAGTAGTTGTGGCATTTGCTTCAGGAATCGCTATCACCCCTGTAGGACAAGACTGATGATTCTTTATCAACAGATCATTATTCTTTTCAGCAAGTAAGAGAGCTGCAATTAATTCAGAGTATTTAGTATATCCCCGCATTCTGTATTGTTGTTGCAGTATTAGATGTGACGTATGGAATGTAGCATACGTCTTTTCCAATTTTTCACCTTCTGTTATGATTTTACCACAAAACTCTAGTTGTGATACAATTCTGAACATAGCAGAATTATACTCGCTCACACTTTTAGAATCTTGGAATCTTAACTTGTTCCATTCATCAACTAGTGCGGGTAATAACACTTGCTTTTGATACCCAAATCTTTTCTTAAGATTGTCCCATAAAATTTTGGGATCATCCACGTTCATGTACTCTAGTTTTAATCCCTCATCAAGATGTTGCCTCATGCATTTTAATGCTTTTGCTTTATTCATAGAAAGCTCTTTTTCATCTACCTCCGTTTCTTTCGTAGCGTCTGGCTCATTATTTGTTAGAATATTTTCGAGTCCTTTGCACCTGAGATGTGTCTTCACATCATTTGTCCAAGACATATAATTGTCTCCATTAAGATTCAAGGGAGCGAAATCGAGCTTAAGATTGGACATGGTTATCTATTTCAAAACATAAGATTGAAATATAATTAACACATAGCTATTACATTTAATGATGTCAGCTAAACAAAAGTATAATTGAAATTATTACTCAATACAAATATCATTCATGCTTAAATATTAATCACAACAAACCAACTAAAAACTAAAAGAAGAATCGTGACCATCATAATGATGATCACATATGTCTCACTAAAGCATCGACTTGAGTGTAGCAAATGATGAAATTGAAAAATGTAATAAGAGTGAGGAAAGTCATAAAATATTTACCCATTTTGTAAAAATTGGTAGATATTTTGGAGATGATTAATAAGTGTGGAGTATAATATGAGTATTTATAGATTTGATTTTGAAATATGGCCGTTTATGACCGTTGGAGAATTTTTTTTTTTTTATTATTATTGTTAATTATCATTAAAATTGGTGAATATATTCTTATATATTTAATGAACTAACCGTTGGTAATTAGAGTTTGGGGAATGGAAATTCATATATATATATATATATATAATCTATATAGTTAGTTATAATAATATCACTACTCGATTATAAAATCTTTCATGACTACTAAAAATAAAAAATATCACTACTCGATTATAAAATCTTTCGTGGTTACTAAAAATAAAAATATCACTACTCGATTATAAAATCTTTCGTGGTCATATGAATGGGGATTTTGTATTCCTCCATTAGTAATCCTCTACAAAATATAGATGAAGATTCAACTCTTCACTAATAAATGGAAGTCTTCAAATAAAAATAGGTGAAGATTTTTACACTTCACACAAATTCATTATTATTTAGGTTTTACATATATAATTAGTCCATAGTCCAAAAATCATCTTAAAAATAAGATTAAGCTTAGGTCCTTAGGCATATAAATTTAAATTGATGATATTTACATAATTATTATTTTTGCTTAAATATATTAATTATCATCAATAATGATATTAGATTAATACCATATCTAAATATCATTATTACATAAATTAAATATAAATAAAGTTAATTACATACCTTTAGAATTTAAGGATGATGTACCAATATATCGAGTCCGGCTGCGAAATGGGATTAAATCGGTAGAGCTCGTGCTGATAACGTGTTGTAAAATCGGATATTTTATCACTTCACAATATATATATTATATATATATTACAATATATAAGCATAAAGGAGGATGAAAGAAGACGAAGAAATTGAGCTTTTATTAGAATGAATTGTGTGTCCAAAGCTCTACCAAAGAGCTCTATTTATAGCTCAAGATTACATGCTATACAACAAATTAATATTATTTATTATATAACATAATTGTCTTTATATTAGATATTTTAATCCAATAATTGATTGAATTATTGATTGTTGATCTCACATATCATTATTGGTGATATTATAACAAAGCTATATATATTTAGTTCTCTCCCAAAGTCATTATACTATTTGCGCTCTGTTTGAAAGAAAAAAAAAAGCAAAAATAACAAAAAAGGCCAAGCGAAAGCCACGGCAATCATTCTCCATCAATGATAAGTTTCGTAATTTGAATGCGTTAAGATCGATTCGTTTTTGTTTATTCGAATTCGAATTCTACTTCATATTTGTTGAAATGTCGAATCAGAATACGAATTCGACAATATTCGGTTTATTTTTTAATAATAAATTCGAATATCTTGTACTGTAAATTTTATTTTTTATGATAAAATTTGGAATCTTTCTACTCTAAGAAAGAAAATCAAATTCAATATAAGATCGAATAATTTGAATATCCATATCGAATCGAACTCGATCAACTTTTAATGTTCGAAAAAATCCAAATCGAGTCGAAATTAATAATATAACGAATAGATCTTCCAATTGATTCATTTACAACCTACTTCGACACAAAACTAAAAACATATTAAAAATTATAATAGATGTTCAAGGATCAGTGCAAATACACCTGACATTGAACGACGGTCTTACCGACCCTAAACCCTGGAACAACCGTAAAAGCCACACGAGCTGCAGTGGCATCATCATCATCAGACGAAGCAATAGCTTCATCGTTCAAACACTCCATGTAAACTTCCGAAAATCGACTCCCTTTACTAACTTGAAAGATGGAAACCTCCGGATCAAACGACAAGGCTAAGCAATGCAGCAGCCAAATATCCTTCGCCATTTCGCAGAACGCATGAAACAATGGCGTTTCCGGAAACCCACCAGAACCCACCAAACTCCTCTGTTCCAAGCTCCCGAACATGGAATTTTCCAACTTTGTGCGCATGAGTCTCATATATTTATCACGACAGAATCCTGCGAAAAATTTCGTTCTACCCATACAAGCTAGTAGGTCATGACAACCGGCCGCAGGCTGCAGCCTGAGAGATTCCATCTCCAAAAATCTGTCGAAGAACACTCGTCGACGACCCTTTTTGATACTATTCCCTGTTGTTCGTATGGATGAGAAATTCGGAAAATCGAAGCCATCGAACATTTCTCCGGACACAAAGGACGCAAACGCGTAACGTATGTGATCCGATTTCCAGAAAGTAATTTCAGGGTGAATCGAACTAGCTGCTAACTCCAAATCCCAATCGGCAGATTCCATCCGACTCATCAGCAACCGGACAAAGGCTCGGCTCGATTTCACTGCCTGCTTGAGATACAGAACAAAATGGCTGGGCCTTAAGCCTGACAGTGTCTGAGGCACAGTAATTGAATTTAGGGATCTCTTCTCCTCGAGTAATTCGTTTACACCATTGGCTTCTGCCAGTTTCTCTTTAAGAAAAATGATCTCCGAGACTTTGAGTTTGAGCTGAGAATCCAATCTCCTGGTCGTGATCCGGTAGGTTATCAGGAGACTGTTGTGCTCCTGTATTTCGGACAGGAGCAGAGTTTTCTCCACCGGAGATACTATTTCGTTCAGTGCTTTGTCGGAGTAGCACTGTTTTAGTTCGGACAGATTGTTCAGCTCGGATATGATTGTCTGATCTGCGGCTTGAATTTCGTCGGCGTCGTAAGTAGGAAACTGTGCGAACTGTAGCTGAGCATAGGCAGCTTTGACGGCGGATATGTTGGCAAACAGCTTTGCGAGAAAAGCTGCTTCGTCTTCTTCATGGATCTTGTTGGTACTTGTGGTATTATAATTTGTTTTCTTCGAAGCTTTTTTCTTGGTATTTTCGAGGAATTTTGTCGTCTTTTGGACTCGTTTGATCAAAGCCTTGGTAAGCTTCTGTGCTAGTGTACTCTTTCTTTTTGGGGTGTAAACAGCAGAGTGATTAATTGAATCCATGGTGGTGGTGGTGGTGGTGGTGAGTCAAGAAACTTGAACAGACGTGGATGATGATGATGATTAAGGGGTAGAGTAGTAATTTTTTATAGCAGATCAGTAGTAGTCTAGTAGGAAGGAGTAGTAATTAAGGAGGAATAAAATAACCCAGTTGAAAGGGATACCATCACATCACATCATTTTAAAACATGAAATATGTGAGTTTTCTCGGTTTTGTATTTAAATTATTATTTTTATCGAATAGCAATTTGTACTTTTCGAATTTATCAATTTACTTTCGCTGAGAAATTTTTTCGGCAGATAAATATTAAAAAATATTCACAAATTATAAATAATTTAAAAAATGTGAAAAATATTCTTATATTTTAAAGTTCGTTTAATAAAATCATAAAATTAACTAAAAATATTGGATTTCTAAAAGGCTATTTTATAAATACTGGAATTATTTCCATATGATTGTCATATGATTATTTTCTGTAAGAAAATTCATAGAATTGTTTTATAAAATCTGAAAATTATTTTGCAATCTCAAAAAATTTGTTTAGGATATCTGAAAATATTTAGGAAATGTTGGAAGCAAGTTTTTAAAAATCAATTCAAATTTATTTAAAATATGTGAAAATATCTCTGAAATGTTGGAAGTAAGTTTTGAAAAATCAATTCAAATTTACTTAAGATATGTAAAAATATCTTAAATAAAAACTCGAAAAAACTATGATTAGCATAATTTAAGTAAACAATCGAAAAAACTCGCATAATTAACCGTAGTTGAACAGAGAACGGAGACTATGGAGTATGAAGAACAATGATTAGCATAATAAATAACTATATATAAATGAGTGTGTTTCAATGAAAAGAGAAAAAGGGGTGTTAGTGCTTTATCTCTTGGATCGATGCCATTAAAGGGAATATGAATTTTTTTTTTTTTTTATAATTAGGTGATCTCATCTTAGCCGGACTAATCCTAGTCCCTCAATGAACCCACTTCTAACCCATTGAGAGAAGTAAATCGCGAGTCACTCGAGCAATTCCTAATGCATTTTCTCGTACACTTGCGCACGCGAGGTTCTTAATCGATTAACAGTTCCCAAAGACAGCTTCTGGGAGAATGACCACCGATTGGTCACAAGACTTTCGGTTCCCAAGAAGGAAATACTCCCACACCGCGCTGACGCGAGATTAAACATTGATTAATGGCCGTCGAACTAAATTCCAGGGAGCTAGAGGATCATAAAGAGAATACTTTCTCTTTCACCTCCTTGGTTGGGTTAGAACACAAGACCTCTCCCTAAGGAGTGTCTTGAGAGTAGGCGTCCTGCCACTGGACCACCAACCCTTCCCCTTTAGTCTTTGAGGTTCTTGTGAGAGTGGATTTAAGGGGAAAAAATAATACTCCCTCCTTCCGGATCGAAACTGTTATAAACTTGAGAGAAAAAGAGAGAAATTGGAAGAGAAGAAGAATAATGTGTGTATTCTTATGAGGGCCAAAAGCCTTTATTTATAGGTACACATATAGGGTTTCAGGAGTATAAATATCATTCATTAATAAATACATTAATTAAAACACCCCCCTTGAATGACCTTTAATACATGCTGCCTCATTAAAACCTTGTCGGGAAAACCCAGTGGGAAATACCCGATCGAAGGAAAAAGAGTACAGCTACTCCCCCTGAAATCGATTACATAAGATCTTTGAGTTGACGCATTCCGATCTTGTGTACTCGTCTTCTGAATGTTGATGTCGGCAACACCTTTGTGAATAAGTTCGCCGACTAATCACTCAAGTGAATATTTGATGTATTTACCTTTGAGATACAAGTGACATCGTCTTCATACAATATTTTTTTTCTTTTAAAGAAACGCGATTAAGATAGACCAAAACAAAGTGGGGAGACGAGTCCCACTACACGCCCAAAGATATGAGGGGGGCAAGCTCCTCAACACGCCCCAATTAAATTAAAAACATTAAAAAAAACGGCCAGCCAATAGGCCTATTTAAATCTAACATATGGGACACTTCTCTTATCAAGTCTAACCATGCCATTGATCTTTCTGGAGAGATCTGATGGGCTATACAGGCGAAAATTTCTGGACTTGTATCCTTCATTAGCCAAGTGATCCGCGATGGCGTTCCCTTCCCGGTAGATGTGAGAGAACGAAATATCTATAGAGCGACACAGCGACAAAATTTTCCTCTTGAATATTATGATGTTCATGCCTTATCAAAACTCCTTCGGAAAAACCCTGTAGGGAGGAATTTAGTAGTTCTTCAGGAACTGTCAATAAATTTAGCACTACCTTTTTTTCCATACGCAAAGTATCATTCTAAAGATATCATGCATATTTGCACTTCGACGAGATAATAAATCCTGACCACTATTTAATCCCAAGAACTTGGCATTCTATTCACAAAAAGAAGAAATAAGATAAGCCAAGAATTTGAATGATGCAAATATCTTCAGGATATTTGACCCTTTTATCACTAATTATATAGCAACGATCAATTCAAATCATACTTCAGGTATGACATCATATCTTATATTGATAAAAACTCACAATATATCATAAGAGACAATAAAATGTTAAACTACATAATATATAAGATTATATATTGACATATAATGTTAAGATTATCATTTTCGTGTCCTTATCATTAACAGTTGATATAGCAACTCTATGAGGTAAAATTTATAAATAATTATCCCCTGCAAGGATAAACTCTAAATTTTATCTACTTGGGGAGATAAAATTTGAGTCATGTAATATTGAAGTTTTTAATTTAATATTGTTCACTTCTGGGAACAACTTGATAGGAATTTTCGGCCACTCACTAATCTTGCTATCATTGGAGCACAGTCGGATTATGATTATGGAGTATATCATATCTTGTACAATTTCGATAGAAGATATTCTCAAATCAGATTAATATTTTTTATTTGAGATATAAGTTATATTTTCCTTCACGGAATATATCATGCTACATCAAGAGCATAATGATTTAATTATGCTATTATATTTATAAGTAACAAATCAATATTCTTCAGGAATATTGTATCATCACATGTAGTAATATTCTTCAAGAATATTACAATTAATTGTGCTATTTCGGGAGCAATAATTTTAAGATTCAGAATTGAATATACAAAGAAAAAAAATAGTACGAGAATTAATCAAGGCTCGAAAGGACTAAACTAAAATAGTTGCTTCTTCAAGAGCACTTACAATATTCTTCAGGAATATTATTTTGTATTTTTCATTAGGAATTGCACAAGATTAGATCTCATAGTGTTCTTCATGAACACATCATATTCAACTAGAATATGACGAGATAACATTGTCATTCTTTAAGAACTACAACAAATATCTTAATAATCTTCTGGATTATTAAGTATTGTTGTATCGTGTTTCTTCTGGAAACAAAGAGGAATATGATTTTATAATAAATTTTGAAGTCATCACATATATTATTTATATATGATGCACACAAAAATATAAAATTTAATAACTAAATATAATATATTTTTCCTCAAAATCGTCATATGCAAGAAAGTTTTTGAAGAAGTAAATAGAATTAATATCGTTCACCAATGTAAAAAAAAAGACTATTTATGCTCGGATTTTTTTTATGTATGCACTACTTTTTAGAAGCCGATCTCCACCATTGAATTTGTAGATCTGTTTGTCAGTAAGATACTGTAAAAATTTCATGTTGATCCGACGGTTAATAAAGAGGGAATCGCGATTTTAGCGCGGTCTCGCAGTGCAGAAAAGTTGCTCGCGTTTTTTTTTTGGATTTTGAAAATCGGAGAGAAATTTTTTTTTCCTCGTAGAGTATCGTGCTGATAACGTGTTATAAACTTGAGAGAAAAGGAGAGAAATTGGAAGAGAAGAAGAATAATGTGTGTATTTTTATGAGGGTCAAAAGCCTTTATTTATAGTTACACATCTAGGGTTTCAGGGGTATAAAAGTCATTCATTAATAAATACATTAATTACAACAGAAACGTAATTTTTCACTTAAAATTGATGTATTTTAGGATAATAATTTAATGCGATAGATATGTAAATTTTGTAAGTATTGATGGTGATTGCATGGTGTAGATTAAATTAAAAAATATTGATGGTGTGTGTGGTGAAGATTAAAAATTAAAAGGTGATTGTTAGATTTGATTTGAAGTATTTAATGAAATGGTGCATTTTTAAAGAAATATTTTTTTGAATCAAATATTATACTTCGAGCGGGACTAAGGGAGTAGATGAGAACAAAAGACAAAAATGCTCAAAAGCAGCATCGAAAGTTTGATTGTGTGACAGAATCTCCAATATTTAGGAAACCGTTTATTAAGGTGCAAATCATTTTCCAAAGGAAGAAATATTTCTGAAGCTAACATTTAACCAAGGTGCATTTTATGCGAGGACAAAGATAAGACAGTAAAAATATATTTTATTCGAATGTCATTTTTTCTATTGCGTTTGGATGGAATGCTGCAAACGACTTGGTATTGATACGGTTTTATTTATCTTCTAATCCCCGGCTAACCTATTCCATTTTAGTGGATTTTTGAGAAGAAAAGTGGAAAGACGTAACGACCATTTGGGAACGATTTGGAACAAACGAAACTTGAAATTATTTAGAAATGGAGAAGCGAATCAATGGGGCTCTTATGGTGGAGATTAAGCCATGTTGATGGAGTTGGTTCAGGAATAAAGAAACGCGATGTTTTTTTTTGGTAATGGGAGGGGGACTATGTCCCCCATATTATTAAGAAAACCAATTGAAAATTACACAACAACATTTCTAAGGCTCCCAAACCCATGCTTGTCTTCTGCTAAAATCGAGCCAACACAGTCTGGCATCGACGTAAACGAATGAAAACCTAAATGTAAAGAGAACGCATAGTTCGCTAATCCATCTGCTAGGCGATTAGCTTCCCTATACACATGCACAATTCGGACAATCCAGTCCTTTGAGATAAAGCCATAACACAAACGTGTCAGGAAAGACAGAGGGTGAGAATCACTTATCCCTGTCGTGAGGAAGCCGACAACTATCGCCGAGTCCACTTCCAAAACCACTCGTCTCGCGCCACTTCCCCAAGCGATATAAAGGCCATAGTACACGCCCCATAACTCTGCCAATGGAGCCGAGCATATACCGATATTAATCGCGAACCCACCACACCAATTACCTTCGCTATCTCGTAAGACTCCACCAGCGGTTGCGTCTCCCGGGTTGCCACGTGAGGCGCCATCCGTATTCAGTTTCAACCAACCCTCACTTGGTGGCAGCCATCTGATCATTCGATTTTCACGTTCCACCATCCGAGGACCTAAAGAAACGCGATGTTGGAACCTCTACTATAATGATTGGTTGGAGAAACCTCAAAGTAGGGGTGTTCATAAGTGGGTGCCCGGCTTTTTGGGTACCCGAAACTCCGGGTACCTGTTTAGGCGGCCCATGACCCGGCTCATAAAATCCGGGTACCAAAATTTCGGGTACCCGACTTTTTGGGTCGGGTCACCCGGGTACCCGAATTTTTTTAATCATATATGTTATTATTATAATAATTATATATATGTGTGTGTGATTTTTGTGCTATATTTTTTTTTCAACTTTTAGTCAACAAAGTACATTTAATTTTAAATTAGCAAGAATTGATTCTAATTTTGAAGGCAAAATTTGGGTCTTGCAATCAATCTCAGTTCCGTTTTTTTTTGTAGCAAAATGCGAAATCCCTCGCCCTCAGGGCCCCTCCGGCAGCGAGAGATTGGTGGAGAATTAAATCGTGGTATTTCAGCGCATTAGGTGGGAGGAGCAGTCTGGTGCGAAATATCCTATACATTGGAGTTCCGTTTTTTTTTTTTTTTTTTTTGGTTATATTTTCAGCTGCTTGATAATAGTAATATGGGCAATGGGTAGACTACTAGACTATCCTTTTCGTAGTTGGTATTGTTTATTTGTTGCCATTGAAATTGAGCAAGTTGGAGAAAATGATAGAAATTGGAAACGGTTTGGCCGGAGCCCAGCCTAATGCGACTTTAGTACGGGTTTATTACAGTGGCTTACTACCCACGGTGAAAATGCTTGTCATGTGTTGTGATTAAATCAAATATATAGAAAATTTAATTTTAATTTAATTTATTTGTTCGATTGATTTCTACAAAATAAATAAATAAATTAAAAATAAGAAAATTATTTACATTATTTATAATATTCATTTTATTATCATTGGTTAAGATATGGAAAAAAATTAGAGCATAAGATTAATATGGACCAAATTTTACACAGGTATTGTAATGTTAATATTATTAAAATTTAAGTAAATACATATTAATTATATACATAATTTTTAAAATGGTTAAAATAAAATATGTAGTGAGAAAATAAAAAAATAAAAAAATAAAAAAAAGTTACCGGGTCGGCGGGTATCGGGGCAATTTTATTTGGCAGGCCCATTACCCGGCCCGGTAACTCACATAATTAGCGGGCCGGGTACCCGGCCCGCTAAATCTGGATAATTAAAAAAATTACTCGGTAAAAGTTCCCAAGTAGTTGGGTAATTGGGCCGGGTCAACCGGGTCGGGTAATTTTGAACACCCCTACCTCGAAGTGTTCTAGAATGTCAATGATCGAGTTACTCAAGAGTCTTGAGATGGTTAGTGTGGTGCTGTTTGAAAATTTCTGCAGGCACCTACTGCCCTGTTCTTTGGCGGGGGAGCCTGACGGCCAATAAAGACCACTGGTGACTGGATAAATTTTTTGCAGCCGCCTGGTGGCATGTTCTCCTGTCCTCCCTGATGATTGTCGGTAGACCTTCAGCAACAGACTTTATTCTGCGGATGCTTGCCTGTAACACCCCGAGATATTCGGAATAATTACAGCACCGTAAACCCTTTTGGTAAGAATTTACAAGGCTAATTTTAAAAGGAGTGTAAATATAAACCAATCGTACAACTGAAGTTCAAATACAGATTTGATTCAACCGATCAAATGAGTTAACTTATACAACCATATCGAAAGGACATTATTAAAACAGACGTACTCGAGTACTAAATAGACCAAGAAGACAAATCACAATAACAATAAACACCAACCACATCACTGAGCCATCTCATCGTCGCCGATCTTTGTGGTTGCTTCCTACTCCTCGGCTACGAACATCAAAACAATGTCCACCCCGAAGAATTAGCAAAACAATGCTAGTACAAGTATCGTAATACATAAATCATCAATGCATCATAAAACATGCAAAACGATGCGAATCCTCACGATTCCATCAACACGATCAGGGTAATCCAGCGATCCAGCGCCCTTGGTATAGATCCCCATGATGATCCCGTCGGACCAACGCATGGTGGAAAACCCGTCCAGCGATCCAGCGCCTCGGATAGATCCCCTTGATGATCCCGTCGGACCAACGCATGGTGGACATTCGATCCAGCGCCCTCAGCATAGATCCTCATGATCCCCTCAGATCATTTATACCATAAATCAATCAACTATGCACACATATATGCATTTCAATATGTTCATCAATACGAACAAATAACAACGAATACCATGAGAAATTTCAGAATATATCTCATATTCAACAATATGAACAAAACCACAAGCATGATCAAAGTTTCAATATAAATCGAACTCGACATATGATACTTGCCTCGAAAATGGTAAGAACGAAACACTTCAATGATCTCAACACACTCGAAGGCCGCCTCCTTCGATCAACGTAACAAGCTCGAACCTTAACAAAAGGAATGATATACAAATCATCTCAAGTCGAACGATGGCCTAACAATTCGGTCTACGGCCCAAAAGTTCAAAATAAACAATCTGCCTGGACTGCTTAGCGTGCGCTACGTACTCTACGTAACGTGCGCTAAGCCTGCCTGTTAGCGTACGCTATCGTATAAGCCTAGCGTACGCTAGCCACGGACTGACAGTTGACTCGGCTGATCTCATAACGTACGTTACGTACGAAATCGTGCGTTAACCCAACTCCGATAGCGCACGTTAACTAACGTATGTTAGCGTGCGCCAATCTTGCATGGCAGAATACTGCTAACAGAAAACTAGGTTGAATGGTGATGAACTCATGAATTCTATGGTGATAATACAAGTCATCATCGAGCATATCATGCTAATAAGGTTTGTGGAAGTTCTATGATTATGAGATACAAATATACGGATAATCATCTCAACATCATAATTCATCTACGATCTTCAAGAAATATTCTAAGTTCCATTCGTCCTACGTTCCAAAACGCATGATTCCAAAGTATAAAACATAACAACTGGGTAATATCCGTTTACTGATCATAAATCGATTTGAAAATGCTAAGGAGTCCAAATACTAAGATGGTTCAAAGGTTCAAACGATATATAGTGTCGATACGTCAAAAGTATCCTTCTAACATGTGATGACCGATTATAAACGAAATACTGGCTATCAAAACATGATCAACGTCCTTAAGAACAATACTAATATCGGTGAAGAATCACCTACCTCAAGGTAGTGAAGAACACGGAGGAAATCGAAGCAATCCAACACCGAAGGCTTGAACACCAATCTCCAACGATGTACGATCTTCAATCACGAGCTAGGATGTTGATATGAAGTGTTTAGGATGAAGGAAGTTATGTTCTAAGTGTAAGAATTTGGGTAATGGGAGAAGAAAGAACTGAAATCACGAATAGGATCTTTGTCTATTTATAAGAAATGGCTATTAGCGCGCGCTAGACCACCTTTCGTAGCGTGCGCTAACGGCTCACCGACTTAAGCGTATTCAGCACTTAGCGTGCACTACGCATATACATGGCGTGCGCTAAGGCGTTGACTTGGCTTTTCGAGCCGTCGAGTTCATCCCGACACGATCCGACAGGGGTCCCTCGGCCAGATCTCACCTACCGCACGTCTCAATCAAATTGACCACGCATAGCGTGCGCTAACAATCCTTTGTAGCGTGCGCTATTGAGTCCATGTTAGCGTACGCTACACATAGCCGATAGCGTGCGCTACATGCGCTGAATTACAATTTTTAAATCACATACATGAAATCATACGCTCGACAACATCGGATTATGAAATACGGAGAATAATACTCAGATCAAGTACAACGATTACAATATCACAAATTCTAAATACATATCAGAAATCTCGGGTATTACATCCTTCCTCCCTAAAAAGAAGTTTCGTCCCGAAACTTAAGATGAAAACAATTCTGGATATCTAGCCTTCATACTGTCCTCCGTTTCCCAAGTGGCTTCTTCGACTCCATGTCGTGACCATTGTACTTTAACCAAGTGTATTGGTTTATTCCTCAATTGTTTGATCCGGCTCTCAAGTATCTTGATTGGTCTCTCTTCGAAGGTGCCATCATTAGCTATCTCGATCTCGTCGAAATCAATGACGTGGTCGAGTGCAGTACATACTTCCGCAATTGGGATACGTGAAACACATTGTGAACGTGACTCAGCGATGGCGGTAAGGCCAACCTGTATGCTAAATCTCCAACTCTCTCGAGGATCTCAAATGGTCCGATATATCTCGGACTAAGCTTGCCTCTCCTCCCAAAACAGAAAATCCCTCGTGTAGGAGACACCTTCAATAGTACATGGTCCCCAGCGTCAAACTCTAGAGGGCGACGACGTATATCTGCATAAGATTTCTGTCGACTCTGGGCAGTCAACAATCTTTCTCGAATCAAAGCTACCTTCTCTTGAGTCTGAATAATCAATTCCGGTTCCGTCCCGATCAAATTCGAAGAATCATCCCAACACAGGGGTGATCGGCATCTTCTCCCGTACAAAGCTTTAAATGGTGCCATCTTAATAGAAGCATGCCAACTATTATTATAGGTGAACTCGATCAAGGGCAAATGAACTTCCCAATCAGTTGACCAATCTAATGCACAAGCTCTAAGCATGTCTTCTACTGTTTGAATAGTCCTTTCGGACTGACCGTCCGTTTGGGGATGATAAGCCGTGCTAAAATTGAGCTCAGTCCCCAAAGCCCTGTGAACTGCTTTCCAGAAGTGCGACACGAAACGACCATCTCGATCCGAAATAATGGTCTTCGGCGTCCCATGCAATCTGACTATTTCCGCAATAAATACTCACGCCAATCTCTCGGGCCCCCATGTGTCTTTAATCCCTAGGAAATGAGCCGACTTGGTTAGTCGATCAACTACAACCCAAATCATGTTCATTCCCGTTCTAGTCCTTGGCATACTGGTGATGAAATCCATCGAGATGTCCTCCCACTTCCATTCAGGGATCGGAAGCGGCTTTAACATTCCGGCAGGTCGCTGATGTTCGATCTTAACCTGCTGACAAGTTAAACACCTCGAAACATACTCTGCTACGTCCTTCTTCATATTCCCCCACCAGAAGTTTTGTTTTAAATCCTTATACATCTTACTACTGCCTGGGTGAATAGAATAGGGCGCGCTATGAGCTTCCTTCAGAATAGTCCGTCTCAGATCATCATCATCGGGAACGCAAAGTCGACTCTGAAATCTCAGAACTCCATCGTCTTGTATCACGAATCCTGGGGCTTTTCCCTTCTTTACTTCATCACACAATCGAAGGATTAGAGAATCGTTCAACTGCTTAGACTTGATCTCCTCGACTAGTGATGAAGTCAGTTCCATCACGTAAAGTTGCCCTTGGATTCCTGGTGCCCATACTTCAATCCCCTCGCGGATCAGTTCCCGTTGAATACTGGTTTGGGATGTAAGTGCTTCCAACACTCGAAGAGAAACAGGTTTTCGGCTCAAGGCATCGGCTACTACGTTTGCTTTCCCCGGATGATAGAGAATCTCCAAGTCGTAATCCTTGATCAATTCCAGCCACCTTCTCTGCCTCATGTTTAATTCTTTCTGATTGAAAATGTACTTGAGGCTCTTATGATCGGTAAAGATCTGACAATGAGTGCCGTACAAATAATGTTGCCAAATTTTCAAGGCAAAGACCACCGCTGCTAGCTCCAAATCGTGAGTCGGGTAATTAACCTCATACGGTTTCAATTGCCGAGAAGCATAAGCAATCACCTTATCCTTTTGCATCAATACACAACCCAGACCCTGATTCGAAGCGTCGCTGTATACCATGAATCCATCAGTTCCATCTGGCAATGCTAAAATAGGTGCTGTCGTCAGTCTCTTCTTAAGCTCATCAAAACCAGCCTGGCATTTCTCATCCCACTTAAACTTTTGAGTTTTCTGTAATAGCTGAGTGAGCGGATGAGCAATTTTGGAAAATCCCTCTACAAAGCGGCGATAATATCCAGCAAGTCCTAAGAAACTCCGGACTTCTTTCACGTTATTAGGGGCTTCCCATTCCAAGATTGCTTCGACTTTCTTCGGGTCCACCTGAACTCCGTCAGCTGATATCACATGCCCAAGGAAAGTTACTTCCCTAAGCCAGAACTCGCATTTTGAAAGCTTTGCATACAGCTGTTCCTTCCTCAAGGTGCTCAAAACCACACGCAGATGTTCGGCATGCTCCTCTGTGTCCTTTGAATATATCAAGATGTCATCAATGAAGACGACCACAAATTTATCCAAGTATTCCAAGAATACCCGATTCATCAATTGCATGAATACTGCAGGAGCATTGGTAAGTCCAAATGGCATTACTACAAATTCATAATGCCGTCTGGGATGCGAAAGCGATTTGGTATATCCGATTCCTTAATTCTCAACTGGTGGTATCCTGATCGCAAGTCAATCTTCGAGAATACCCTCGCCCCTTGCAGTTGATCAAACAAGTCGTCGATCCGAGGTATAGGGTACTTATTCTTGATCGTCATCTTGTTGAGCTCCCTGTAATCAATACACAGTCGGAGGGATCCGTCTTTCTTAGGACAAAGAGAGCAGGCGCTCCCCAAGGAGAAAGCTAGGTTGGATATAGCCCATACCGTAACAATTCCTCCGTTGCTTCTTGAGTTCATACATCTCGGTTGGCGCCATGCGGTATGGTGCTCTGGAAATAGGAGTGCTCCAGGCTCTAATTCGATAGTGAATTCCACTTCTCTGCGGAGGTAACCCGGGTAGTTCGTCGGAAATACATCGAGAACTCATTCACAATCGAAATAGGCAGAGCTCTACTCCTTCCTCTTTCCTCATGGCATAACACCAAAGGCCGTGACATCCACCTTGATAATTTCACGGCTTTCATTGCTTTGATCAATTTTCCCAAGCTTCCTGGTCTCCATCCTCGGAATAAGTGTTCAGATCCGTCATCAGCAATGATAGAAATGACTCTCTCTCGGTAATTCAGAATAGCTCCATAACGGTTGAGCCAATCGTCTCCGAGAATTAAATCGTCACCGTAGATGTCAACCACTATAAGGTTCGATAGCCAATCTCTCCCTCCTATAGTTACTGGAAAATCCCTAGCTTCTAGGGTTCCCACAATTTTCTCTCCGCTCGGTAATCCCACAACATAAGGTTCACAATCATACAAGCACGAGATTTTCAAACGATTAACATAGTTAAAAGATATAAAAGAATGCGTAGCTCCCGAATCGAACAAGACACTAACTGATTGCAAAAGGATCTGAATCGTACCTGATGCAACTGCTGTGTTCTGATCATCATTCTTCATCTCGTAAATACGCGGAGGAACGGACCCAGCACTGGATGCCTCTCTTTTCCCAACATTCTGCTGCGGGAAACCGCTCTGCTGCGTCTGGTTTACACTAGTGTCCTTCGAACGATGCAGTGCGAGTACCAAAAGATCGGGTCGCATTCCCACAAAATGTTGCGCGATGTCCTTCTGTCCACACTTTCGAAGCAGTCACGAGCCACGAAGCAATCACGTCGAACATGTCCCGCTTTGCCACGGTTATAACACTTCTTCCTGCGTCAAGCAGTTAGTGCTGCCGGAACTTCTTTCCACCTCGAGAAGGATGCGGAGGTCTCTGGATGAATGAAAAGAGGGTGACCCTGCGAGGCCCGCTACTCTTATTCTCCGTGAAGTTGCCGGACACCTTCGTTTCTTTGCTTCCGTCGATTTCTCTCTGCTGCCTCTTTCATATCATAGGCCAACGCCTTGTCACGATCTTGTCGTAAGGTGGTACATTCAAATCCGGACATATATTGCTGAATTTCCGGCTTCATTCGCATGTCAAAATGGAAAATCCTTTCCGCCTCGGTCTGACCAAGTGGCGCACATAAGTCATTTGGTGATTAAAGGTCTTAATCACGTCCGTCCTGAATGCTTGAATTTTGTGGTGAGAAAAATCCCGAACTCGGGCTTCTCTAGCGGGCGAGGACAATCTGCGCCTCCATCATCAATTTGAATTCCGTCCGATCAACATTGTGCTCCTCCTGGTCGAATGGCCTCCCACCGATCAGCCTCCTGTCCCGGAAGATCTGGGCGACCGGAACCTTCCTATCGTTGGGACAGTTAATCCCCGCAAAGATCTTCTCTAATTCCTTCAGCCAGTGATCCCAAGAAAGCGTCTCAGTCGCACCATCGAATTTCGGAGGATGCAATTTGATCACCTCGGTAAGCCATTTATCTCCCCGATTATCCACGTTATGCTGCTGTCCTATCGCCGTCTGCATGCGATCCACAACTTGAGCAAATTGGTTTATCTGGGCAACCACCTGCTGAAGCACTCCCGGCACGTTAGGATCTGCATTATTATTTGCGATCCTGCTTGTCCCCGGAATGGGAATCCGTTCGACTAGCGGTTATCTGCGGGGTAGATACCGACTCTTCTTGTCTCGCATTTCCACGTCTGCGTCCACGGCCAGCGTCGCGTCCACGACCTCCTCTCAACATCGTAAACATAAATACTCAATATCCAGGCAAACTTTCTAAAAGTACATCCATCAATGTTCACAAAACATGAATAAATAAAGCGGTAGTATTTGAGATTTAGGAACTTACAACCACGGTCCACGACGATCTTTGGCTCGGCGGTGATGTTACGAACGACCAATAATCAAATAATGTAAACTGACCCAACTAACCCGACTGCCAAGATATCCATGAATCTTAGCTCCGATACCATATTCTGTAACACCCCGAGATATTCAGAATAATTACAGCGCCGTAAACCCTTGTGGTAAGGATTTACAAGGATAATTTTAAAAAGAGTGTAAATATAAACCAATCGTACAACTGAAGTTCAAATACAGATTTGATTCAACCGATCAAATGAGTTAACTTATACAACCATATCGAAAGGACATTATTAAAACAGACGTACTCGAGTACTAAATAGACCAAGAAGACAAATCACAATAACAATAAACATCAACCACATCACTGAGCCATCTCATCGTCCTGTCGGTACTGTGGTTGCTTCCCTACTCCTCGGCTACCTGAACATCAAAACAATGTCCACCCCCGAAGGGGTTAGCAAAACAATGCTAGTACAAGTATCATAATACATAAATCATCAATGCATCATAAAACATGCAAAACGGACTTCCGCCACCGGAATCCAACAATGCGAATCCTCATGATTCCATCAACACAGTACAGGGTAATCCAGCGATCCAGCGCCCTTGGTATAGATCCCCATGATGATCCCATCGGACCAACGCATGGTGGAAAACCCGTCCAGCGATCCAGCGCCCTCAGCATAGATCTCCATGATGATCCCGTCGGACCAACGCATGGTGGACATTCGATCCAGCGCCCTCAGCATAGATCCTCATGATCCCCTCGGATCATTTATACCATAAATCAATCAACTATGCACACATATATGCATTTCAATATGTTCATCAATACAAACAAATAACAACGAATACCATGAGAAATTTCAGAATATATCTCATATTCAACAATATGAACAAAACCACAAGCATGATCAAAGTTTCAATATAAATCGAACTCGACATATGATACTTGCCTCGAAAATGGCAAGAACGAAACACTTCAATGATCTCAACACACTCGAAGGCCGCCTCCTTCGATCAACGTAACAAGCTCGAACCTTAACAAAAGTAATGATATACAAATCATCTCAAGTCGAACGATGGCCTAACAATTCGGTCTACGGCCCAAAAGTTCAAAATAAACAATCTGCCTGGACTGCTTAGCGTGCGCTACGTACTCTACGTAACGTGCGCTAAGCACTACTGTTAGCGTACGCTATCGTATAAGCTCAGCGTCGCTAGCCACGGGTGACAGATTGGACTCGGCTGATCTCATAACGTCGTTACGCACGAAATCGTGCGTTAACCTGACCCGATAGCGCCGCGTTAACTAACGTATGTTAACGTGCGCTAATCTTGCATGGCAGAATACTGCTAACAGAAAACTGGGTTGAATGGTGATGAACTCATGAATTCTATGGTGATAATACAAGTCATCCTCGAGCATATCATGCTAAGGTTTGTGGAAGTTCTATGATTATGAGATACAAATATACGGATAATCATCTCAACATCACAATTCATCTACGATCTTCAAGAAATATTCTAAGTTCCATTCGTCCTACGTTCCAAAATGCATGATTCCAAAGTATAAAACGTAACAACTGGGTAATATCCGTTTAGTGATCATAAATCGATTTGAAAATGCTAAGGAGTCTAAATACTAAGATGGTTCAAAGGTTCAAACGATATATAGTGTCGATACGTCAAAAGTATCCTTCTAACATGTGATGACTGATTATAAACAAAATACTGGCTATCAAAACATGATCAATGTCCTTAAGAACAATACTAATATCGGTGAAGAATCACCTACCTCAAGGTAGTGAAGAACACGGAGGAAATCGAAGCAATCCAACACCGAAGGCTTGAACACCAATCTCCAACGATGTACGATCTTCAATCACGAGCTAGGATGTTGATATGAAGTGTTTAGGATGAAGGAAGTTATGTTCTAAGTGTAAGAATTTGGGTAATGGGAGAAGAAAGAACTGAAATCACGAATAGGATGCTGTCCTATTTATAAGAAATGGCTATTAGCGCGCGCTAGACCCTGCTCGTAGCGTGCGCTAACGGCTCACTGACTTAACTGTATTCAGCACTTAGCGTGCGCTACGCATATACCTGTAGCGTGCGCTAAGGCGTTGACTTGGCTTTTCCCGAAAGCCGTCCAGGTTCATCCCGACACGATCCGATAGGGGTCCCTCGGCCAGATCTCACCTACCGCACGTCTCAATCAAATTGACCACGCATAGCGTGCGCTAACAATCCTTTGTAGCGTGCGCTATTGAGTCCATGTTAGCGTACGCTACACATAGCCAATAGCGTGCGCTACATGCGCAGAATTACAATTTTTAAATCACATACATGAAATCATACGCTCGACAACATCGGATTATGAAATACGGAGAATAATACTCAGATCAAGTACAACGATTACAATATCACAAATTCCAAATACATATCAGAAATCTCGGGTATTACATTGCCGGCCGCCGGCGGACCCAATGAATGAATTTTTTTGGCGGCCGCCTACCCGTCTATTCTCCGACGGACTGCCTGCAGATCGATTCTTCGACGGGCTACCTGCCGGCCATCGGCGTTTCTCCGACAATTATTTTTAACGACCAACATATTTTTTTTCTAATATGGTAATCAGAAAATTTGGTAATTTTATTTTAATTATAACACCACCAATATGTCATTATGACTCTGAATAATCCACTAGTTTATAGACGTTGCATAGAGGAATTGTGGGACTGGCTCATAGATTGTTTGTATGCATCCTGAATGGAAAGTCTAGTCCTCCATTCATCTTTCCGCCCAAGAGAATCTTTATATAATATGTGCACGTAAGACATTTTTTATTTTTTTGTTTAGTTGCACTTTAGGAGGGCGCTATCTTTTCCTCTAATATTTTCTTTTTTATCCAGATATCCAACTTAGGTGAGACTCTTATTGGAAGTAGTAACACCGGTCTCTCAACACTACCTGAATGACTGAGAACAGAGCAGTCTCACTATTGGAAATAGTAGCACCAGTGTCTCAACACTACCTGAATGACTGAGAACAGAGCAACTGATATCACCTACAAGGTCTTATCCTAAAAGAGAGCAAGCTGCCCCCACCAGGGTTGGAACCCACATTGTAGGCCAGTAAGATTTTAAGTCCACCTACTTCCTTTTCCTTTTTGCTATGCTTAACATGTTGCTTTGCTAATTTTATTTTCTAGTAGTATAAAATTTTTGGGTCACCGTACAAAAAAAGACGTAATTAATGATATTTGGTTGAATATTTCTTACTAGAAATTTGGTAAAGATCATGCTATATAATACTTCTCATAAAAGATCAAGAAATAATAGTATTGTGTTAGGAGGAAGAGTTAAATTATAATTAGTACTTACAGTGAGAGACATATTTATGCTTTCTAAAATTATTGAATATATAACTTATTTTAACTTGTAAATATTTTCAGTGGAAGTCTTCCTAGTTCAGTACAAAGTCTTACTGTGCGAAGATAAGTTTTGTTCTGAAAATTATGATTTTATTCTTTCTGTTTATGTTTCTTACTTAATACTGATTAGACTAATTTTATTCTTTCTGTTGATGTTTCTTACTTAATACTAATTAGACTAGGTACCACAGACATTGTTCTAAAAAACGCTAGGTGCTAGGCGTTCGGATTGCTAATGTTTAGCATCAGGAGAATTATTCGGGAATTAATCGGTTTTATTCTTTATTATTATTTTAATCATTTTTAGATAAAAATTTACATATATGTAAGATAATTAAAAATAATTGAAATTTAACCATTTAAATAGATATATAATCCATTATTTATTACATTTAAAATATTGATATAGATAATAGATAACAAGGAGTCTATAAATTCCATAATATCCGAGTTTAGGAATTTGTACTACTATTAGAACAAAACAAAAAAAAACAAAAAAGCATAACCGCCTAGACATCCGCCTAATAGCCCACGTAGCTAGGAATTTAAAATATTGACATAGATATAAAGTAGTACTTTCCTTGGAAGAAATTCTATGTATGGAAGGAGACTCATTGTAAAACTTATATAAATACCCATCTATCAGTATTATCTATACAATTGTCTATATCCTTTTCTCTCTACTTTTCCTTACTGTTTTTTCTAAAATATGTCATCAGCGCGTTGCTCTACCAGTACAATTTTTCTTCCCCGTTGAATTTTCGAAATTCCAAAAAAGAAATTGCATTTTCCGCGAGTCAATTTTCTATACTGCTAGACCGCGCGAAAAATGTGTTTCCCGCTTTACTAGCCGTCGTATCAGCATGAAATCTTAACACACCTTCCAGTTAAATAGATCTACAAATTCAGCATCGAAGATCAGACTCCGTACCATGTTTCTTGACGAAAAAGTGCTCGAACAATAATAGTTTTTTATTGCAAGAAAAATACATATCCGCATGTTTATCAGATTCGATCTAATCCAACACCGAGTTGCATTGCAATCTGCGTCGCCCTGCCCGAGCCTCGATCCCATCTAATTCGCCTCTGCTGCTGCCCGCAGCCCGATCCCGCCACCCAGTCGCGGCCCACTGGCACGGGCCATGCCGCCCCCCGACCTGACTTGTCTAATAAAGGCCCAACGACTCGCTTGATGGCCCGGATCCGGCCCAAAGTCCGCCTCTGCAGTCCGCTCGCACAACTCGTGTCGATTTTTGGCGAATTATCGATTCCCCAGAAGCTATTTTCTAGTCGTTTCTCAACTCTCCATCGTTTCGTAATTAATGATGCATTTAGTCATCAATTTGTACTTTTGTGAATCTAACTGTGCTTATGCTTAAGTGGCATATAGAAAAATTGTTGTTCACGACGATATGTACGCTATGGAGAGAAGTCATATTTAGTAAGACTGAGTTTGGTATATACCAAACATTTAGGACATTATCATCTACCATTCTGATTCAGTTCGGTAGCCAAAATTAACTACCAGAGCTAACCATATAGTTCGGTATACCGGTAATATTGGTAAATGACAATGTCGGTTGGTAATGGTTGGTAACTAGCTTGATACCGATTACAATTATGTCACTTTTCCAGCCCAAAAATCATCCATTCTGCAACTGTAGCCCATTACCAAATCAGCTCATATATCAATGACAAACAGTATACATTACACATCAGATTAGTCCAAATCTCATACATCAATAAAAGGCCCCAAATCCGCTAATACATCAACAATAAGTTCCAAATCTGCTCAAACATCAACACAATTACACAAACATATTACAGATCTACAATGAACATCCAAATTCCAAATTAAAAAGTACTAACTAATAATGCAATCCATCCCAAATGAAAAGTACCAATACATCAGCCAAGTTCCAAATTATAAAATATCAATTGATAGGACGATAAATGTAACCTTCCAAAAACCCGGTTTTAGGAGCCAAGGAACTAGCAGACCTACCGAACTCTTGTCAAAAATGGTGGCCCTGACAAAAGGAGTCCGACCTGACTGACCTTATTCGGAGCCTGGTAGATATTATGTCAACAAAGACTGGCAGACCTACTGACCTCTTGTCAAAAAAGGGATGCCCCAACAAAGGGAGTCCCCTCATGAAAGAGTTCGACCTACATGACCCTACCCCAAGCTGGGAAGGGTCCTAGCTCATAAAGATAAAACCCTGTAAAGCTGAGATTTTACTTTTCTGACAAAATCCCAGATATCCAGGGACTGACAGCTGCAGCCAAAATCCCAGATATCCAGGGAATTGGCGGCCGCAATCTGAATCCTTGAATATCATGGATTTCCCCTAAAACTAAGAACAGGTTCTCAGGGAGAGGCTTCTCCCTCCTTCTATATATGAGGGAGAAACTTTTCTTCCAGAGTCTAGGCAATCAGAATCATTTATAGAGATTTTTCGTCACATATTTGGGTTTTCTTAGATAAACTTCTGAGATTGACCCGGTTCTTGGTGACCGATCAGCTCAGTTACATCAAGTGGCACCATATGTGGGAAGGGTGACATCGAGTCACACCAGAGTTGAGATGTGAGATTAACAATGGCGAAAGAGACAGTCCAGAAGAAAGTCGGAGAACTGGCGACCAGAAATTTGGAGGAGCAACTAACGACTGCGGGTGGAGGATCAATTCCAGAAAAAACACCCATCACCCCCGCCGAAGAAGCTGCTGCACCCAGCACAATCACCTTGACGAAGGAGGCACTAGCCGACATCATCGCTAGTGCAATCCAGTAGAGCCGGGAGGTCGAAAAAGAAAAAGTGCCGCAAGAATAATACCTATACTCTCGGACACACAAGATGAGATTAGTCAGCATGAAGAACACAGAGAAAGCCACCCAAGGACGTGGGAACGATCTAAGCAGGAAAGAGCACTGGATCCCCTCACATCTACCATGCAGGATGAGCTAGAGGAGTTGCGACAAAAGGTCGCGGGGAAGGGCTCAGAAAGCCATCCAGGTCATCCCTTCTCGGAAGAGATACTGCAGGATGAACTCTTGTATGGGTTCAGGGCGGTCACTTTTACCTACGATGGGCTCTCGGACCCTACCAGACATTTATATGGGTTCGAAAACATGGCGGTACTGCACCAATATTCAGACCCCGTAAGCTGCAGAGCATTTTTGGCTACGTTGACAAATCGAAGTACTCCACAAAAGGAAAAATCGAAGCACGGATTGAAGGAACAACGAGATTAATCTGAAGCGACTGAGGTTCGACCAATACAGCCCACTGACAATGAGAAAGGCGCAAGTCCTAGAAGCGGTGGAAGGCAAGGTGGGCAGGGTTATTGATTGGCCTACATCTCATTTCAATGAACCCACCCAACCAAAGTCAGAACTCTATTGTCGATTCCACAACGATTATGGACATAAAAAGGATGAATGCAAGCACCTCAAGGATGAGATAGAGAGGTTGGTTCGAGCAGGGCACCTAATGGAGTTCACGTACCAGCAAAGGAGTGGAGGTCGGAAGAAGCCACCGTACCCCAGGGGGATACGGGGATGAAAAAGGAGGCTCCTCGAGGCCCCCTACACCCCCGACTAAGAAAGGAGTGATTTATATGATATCAGGGGTATCGATTGATGGAAGTTCCAATCAAGCCAGAAAAGCCCACACGCAAAAAGTAAAATATCACTAGTTTAAAGAGGTCGCCTCTGTAACCAGGGGACACATCATCCAATTTAGTCCTACAGACTATAATGGGATACACGCACCCCATAATGACGCACTTGTCATCATAGCATAAATTACTAGTTATGACGTGCAAAGGGTCTTCATTGACACGAGAAGATCGATGGATATATTATTTTATGACTGCTTCAAACAAATGAACCTCGGGGTGGAATTAAGAAAAGTGGATACAACACTTTACGGGTTTTGTATGACCGAGGTACAACCAGTAGGAGAGGTGGTGCTTCTAGTAGCATTAGGCTGGGTACCTCACAAGAAGGTCAAAATAATCAGATTTTTAGTGGTAGACGCTAAGTCCACCTATAACGCAATTTTAGGGCGTCCCGAGCTCAACAAATTTGAGGCAGTAACGTCTACTTGCCACATGAAGGTGAAATTCCCTATGGGAAGCGAGGTGAAGGAGGTAGCTGGAGACCAATTCATTTCCCGGTCTTATTACCAGACAACCTTGAAACATGGGGTACAAAGCAATAAAAGAACACCCGATCTAAGAGGCTCGGATCCAGAACGAAAAAAGGATAAGAAGCTAAAGCAGTGGAGAAAGCTCAAGAGGAGGGTGTCAAGCCTAATGAAGGGTTAATGGAGATAACATTAGTCCCAGGAAAGCCAGAAATAAAAACTCGCGTGGGAAGTCGGCTGGATAACAGGCTGAGAGAGAATCTGATTCACTTGTTAAGGAAATTTGTGTATGTCTTTACATTTTGGAATAAGTCGGTAGGAATAAGTCCAATAGTTGCCGAGCATAGATTAAACATCGACCTAACAGTAAGTCCGGTGAAGCAGAAGAGGAGGCACTTTGGACTGGAGATGGATGGAATGATTGGGGAAGAGGTTAACAAACTTCTCCGAGCTGGATATATAACGGAAATCCAGTTCCAACAGTTGCTATCTTCGGCTGGAAGTCGGTACGAATAAGTCCAACAGTTGCCGAGCACAGATTAAACATCGACCCAATAGTAAGGCCGGTGAAGCAGAAGGGGAGGCACTTTGGACCGGAGATGGATGGAATTTTTGGGGAAGAGGTTGACAAACTTCTCCGAGCTAGACATATAACGAAAATCCAGTTCCCAGTGGCTATCCAATGCTTTCATGGTAGGAAAAATCCAAGGAAATTGGAGAATGTGCATGGATTTTCGAGATTTAAACAAGGCATGCCCCGATGATCACTATCCATTACCGAGCATAGATCAACTGGTCAACTCAAAGTCCAACTTTGAAATGGAAGACTTGACAACCTCGGGGTGCGAGTTGCTTAGAATGATGGATGCCTCTCAGGGTATCATCAAATCCCCTAGCACCCGAAGATATAAACAGAGTCAGCTTTGTAGTATTAAAGGAACTTTCTGTTATGTACGCATGCCCTTTAGGTTAAAAAATGCAGGAGCCACATATCATAGGATGGTCGACAGAATCTTTAAATCAAAAATCGGTCGAAATATAGAGGTATATGTGGATGACATACTGGTAAAAAGTATAAAGACATGGAAACATTAAAGAGATCTAGAAGAAACGTTTGAAAATCTATGCACATATCAACCCATTGAAGTGTTCTCTTGGGGCGAAATCGGGAAAGTTTTTAGGATATGTTGTCATGGAACAAGGAATCGAAGTCAAACCAGAGAAAGTAAAAGCAGCACTGCAAATGAACTCCCCAAAAAATATCAAGGATATCCAAATATTAACAGTAAGGATAGCTGGCTGAGCCGATTTACTCTCGCTCGACCAAGAAAGGATTCCCTTTTGTCAAGCTCTTAAGAAAGAGAAATAAATTTGAATGGACCCCCGAAGCACAAGTAGTGTTTTGACAAATTAAAAGAATATCTAGCTGAACTACCCCTTCTCATCAAACCAGTACCAGGAGAGGAGCTAGTACTATACTTATCCGTTGGAAAGGGGCCGATTAGCTCGATCCTATTAAGAGAAGAAGCGAACCAGCAAAAGTCTATCTATTACACCATCCGAATTTTACAAGAAGTAGAACAGAACTATTCTGATTTAGAAAAATGATCCCTAGAACTAGTGGTCACAGCTCAGCGACTGAGACTGTATTTTCTTGCCTAGCGCGTAAAGCTACAAACTAACTTGCCCTTGAGAGAAACGCTAGGGCAACCCAATGCATCAGGTCGCCTGGTAAAATAGGCGATAGAAATGGGGTAATATGACATGGAGTACGAACCAAGAACAGCGATCAAAGCCCAAGCTTTGGCAGATTTCATTCAAGAAGGGGCTAGACCATCACTGCCGAAAAGTCAGTGGCTTTTATATGTTGATGGATCAGCCACGACAGGTGGCTCCGGAGCAGGGATAATTCTCACTACCCCGATGGGGAACAGTTGGAATATGCTGTGAAGTTTGATTTTAAGGCCTCCAACAATGAGGCCGAGTATGAAGTTCTAGTTAATGGAATGCAGCTAGGGATAGATTTAGGTGCGCGACGACTTATAGCCTACTCCGACTATCAACTGGTTACACTACAAGTAGGAGGAAAATTTGAAATAAATGAAGAACGAATGAAGATGTACGTCGATGAGGTGAAAGAGGCTGCCAAGAAGTTGGGAGAGTGGAAATTGATCCATATTCCCAGGGCAGAGAATGTAAGAGCCGACTATTTAGCAAAAATGGGAAGTTCCTTGGTAGATTGTCGCTCGCGAATAGTAATAATTTTGGGAGTAACTCGGAGTAGCATCACGATGCAGGCGATGGAAATAAACGAAGTAGTGGAATGGCGAGATCCCTTATTAGCATACCTGAACAGAGCAGATCTGCCAAATGACAAGCAGGAGAAAGCAAAAATTGTGCGCAGGCAGCTAGATTTTGTTGCATTAATGGTGAGCTATACAAAAGATTCTACCTCGGACCATACCTGAGGTGTGTCTCGAAAGAATAAGGAGGGGGCATACTAGAGAAAATTCATGAAGGGTACTGCGGTGATCACACCAAAGAAAGGGCATTAATCAACAAAACATTAAGGGCTGGTTTTTTCTAGACGGCGATGAGCAAGAAGGCGGTCGAGATGGTTGAATATTGCCAAAAGTGTCAAATTCACGCGCCGCTAATACACATCCCAGCAGAGAACATGATCACTATGGGGGCACCCTGCCCATGCGCTAAATGGGGGATTGACATCATAGGACAATTAACAGCTGGATCAGGAAGAAGGAAGTTTTTGGTGGTGGCCATCGATTACTTCAGTAAATGGGCGGAGGCCGAGCCAGTAACCACCATCACCGAGCAAAGGATCATAAGTTTTTTATTTAATAAAATCAACTGCATGTATGGGGCACCCCAAATACTCATCTCGGATAATGTGATGCAATTCAATGGGAAAAGAACTCAATCCTGGTGCGAAGTAATGCACATCAGACATTGATTCGCTGCGGTTGCCCATCCACAGACCAACGGACAGGTGGAAGTCACAAATCGAAAAATCTTACAAGGGATAAAAATACGCCTGCAGAAAGCAGGGGGAGGATGGGTTGATGAACTAAGCTCGGTGATATGGTCTTATAGAACCACACCTAGATCGTCAACAGGGGAAACACATTTTAGTATGGTGTATGGTTCCAAAGCAGTAATTCCAGCAGAGGTTGGGGAAATGTCACACCGAGTTCGATGGTTCAATGAGGAAGAAAACAAAGAAATGATGAAGGAAGCACTTAATACCATGGAAGAAATAAGGGATATAGCTGCGGCACGAATGGAGAGATACAAGAATTTGACAAAAGCAGTTCAAGATAAGAAGGTAAAGAAAAGACAGTTCCAGGTCGGCGACTTGGTACTCAGGTGAGCTGATGCTCTCAAAAAATAGGAAAGCTGGAACCAAACTGGGAAGGCCTTTACAAGGTAATCCGAATCTATGCAGGGGGAGCTTACGAACTCGAGGATATGGAAAGACACCCCATTAAGAGAGCTTGGAACATATGGCATTTGAAAAAATATTTAATGTGAACAAATGTCAAGAAAAGTTTGTAATGTTTTAATAAAAGTCCATTACCAAATAAATCCAGATGTGCATCAAATGAACTAAAAATTTGACCAGGTGAAACGCCCTCAGATTCAAACAAGGGCGCACCGCCCTAAAAAATCTGACTAGGTGAAATGCCCTCAGATTCAAACAAGGGTGAACTACCCTTAAAAAATCTAACCGGGTGAAAAGCTCTCAGAATCAAACAAGGGGGAACTGCCCTTAAAAATCTGAACGGGTGAAACGCCCTCAAATTCAAACAAGGGCGAACTGCCTTAAAATATGATTGAGTGAAACATCCTCAGATTCAAACAAGGGTGAACTGCCCGTAAAAATATGAACGAGTGAAACATCCTCAGATTCAAATCAAAGGAAAACTGTCTTCATAACTGGATCGAGCTATATTAACTTTTAAAAAGGTTGTTGTTAAAGCTAAGCTACGTTAACTTCAAAGAGTTGTTTGAAGTAGCCGAGTCATATTAACTATTAAAAAGGTATTTGTTAAAGCCGAGCTACATTAACTTCAAAGAGTTGTTTGAAGTACCCGAGCTATATTAACTATTAAAAAGGTTGTTGTTAAAACTGAGCTACGTTAACTTCAAAGAGTTGTTTGAAGTAGCCGAGCTATATTAACTATTAAAAAGGTTGTTGTTAAAGCTGAGCTACATTAACTTTAAAGAGTTGTTTGAAATAGCCGAGCTATATTAACTTCAAAAGGTGGTTTTTAAGGTCGAGCCATATTAAAAAGAGGTTGTTTTCATAGCCGACTTACATTAACTATCATACCAGTATCGTACATATCCGAGCTACATTCACATTAAAAGGTCTTCATTAAAAACGAACATCTGTGCCAATATAAAGACAAAGAATTGAATAAATACACATACAAACAAAACTAAACTACGGGCTCAGGAGATCGGGGAGAAGATGAGGGGGAGGCCTCAGAGTCAGCCCCCCTGGGTCGGAACATCAGGATCATCAACCCTGCTTAATGAGCCAAAATGAGCTGCAGAGATAAGGGGGATAGCTGGCCACTCCAAATCCAGACCGAATCCGGCTATGGATTTCCCAAGAGCGGCTTCGCACCAGGTACCATCTGGGGATTCATTCACATTGCCCGATCAACCCAAAGGGTAGACCTGTAAAAATGGACTAGGCCCGCGGGCCAGGCCAGCCCGCCCGTTTTTGGACGGGCATTGGGCTTCCGATTTTTTGCCCAAAAAAAAATGGGCCTTTTTGGCCAGGCCCAAATTTGGCCCGCCCAGCCCATTTTTTTTTTATGTTTTTTATTTTTATTTTTATTTATTTATGTTATATGTAATTATAATATTTAAAAAAATTTCCCTATTTGTTAGATTATATTACATCTATATGTTAATTATTGATAATATGTTGAATAATATAATAATTAATTATTGATAGTATAATGAATAATATAATAATTAGGGGTAGAAAAGTATTTATATATTTATTCAGAAAAGTAGGAGACAATACAGAATTGAAGCAATGAAAAGAAGGGATAGACTTTGCAGGGCTTTACCTACCTTCTTGCATAGATAGATTTCTCATTCCATCCCGCTATTTGAAATTATTAGAAAGTCTTCTTTCGGGCTCTCCAACCTTGAGGAACGTTGTTATTAAGATAGTCGCTCTTTACTTACATATGGCATTTCACCTTGGGAGCAGGTGAGTCAGAAAAATGCTTTAGCATTGCTTCAGTTCGTGAGTTCTCGAGCGGTGAAGAGGCTGAGCTTTGACCACGGCGCTTGGTCGACTGCTAAGCCAATGCCAGGGTTTGAATATTTCAAAAAAAAAAATTGAGGCCCGAGAGCTGGGCCGAGCCCGCTCGGGGCGGGCCACGGGCCAAATAATTTTGGCCCAGAAAAAGAGGGCCTTTTTAGCCCGGCCCAAAAAGGCCCGCTCGTTTTTTTCTCGGCCCATTTGGGCCGAGCCCGCCCGTTTTCCAGGTCTACCGAGGGGACAGGGGCTCCCTCCAAAGCAGCCTCCCTATTCAGCTCGCCCTCAAAACCCAAAGCTGCTAGCTGCTCCCATGCATGGGATAAAGCAAAATCAAGGTACTGCATCGCAGCCGGAGCAAGTCGGACCAGGTGGACAGTTGAATTATGATAGCGAGCAAGGAGGGCTGAGCGATAGGCTCCCAGGAAGGATTTCCCAATGTCGGTGGTTAGAAAGCCTGGCCATCCAAAACTCCTCGATCATTGGTCGACGACCCCTCAGATCTAGCCTCCGCAAGTTGAGCTTCGAGCTACACAATCCTTTCAGACGCGGCCTTGGCCTCTGCAAGCTGAGCCTCGAGATGGAGAACTTTCTCAGATTCAATCTGAGCCTGAGTCTTCGTAAGTTTTATCTCTTTGTTCAGCTGAACATTAGCCATCTGGGATCGCTCCAAGATCGTTTCCCGCTCGGAAATCTTCATTCGGGCAATATCCAGATGATATTCCCTCTCAGCTAGCCTCCACTCAAGATCTTCTTTCGGCCCCAGGGCAGCCTTAAGTTCGGCCAACATATGAGCCATTTGAGATGAAGAGGAATCTTCGCTCTTCTACTCTTCCACCAGACACACCAGGATAGAGTAGAGCTAAAAATAAAAAGGAGGGGAAAAAGAAAAATAAGCAAAGATAAAAATAATACAGAAGAGATAGAAAAAATAAATAAAGGTAATTACCTTCCCAAAATACATCATTATCAAGTCTAGACGGGTATCCTTTAGAGAATTACGTAGTATCTCCTGTCCTTATCAGGGACCACCGAGTTGAAGAAAGGAAGGAATTTCTCAAACTCCTTACAACGCAGCAGGGTATCCATACCCGAACTGGAAGAACTCGCAGCCTTGGGCCACTTAACGGGACCTGAGGAGCTCGGAAAACGGCCTCGCTTAGTGACCTGCAGCTGTAGAGAAGAGCTCGCTAGATCCCACCCAGTGGTTAAAGGGGAGCCAGGTCAGAAGGTAGGGTTACCCCGACCTTGGCCACCTTGGTCGAAGCCGGCCTATGCTTCAATTAGATGAGCCCTCCGCCCTCTCTTTAGGAGGATTTACCGATTTAGGAACCTTGTCCTTCGCAGGCTCGGTAGTCTTGGTAGCATCAGATTGACATGTCTGCATAAAACGATATACAAAAATAATATAACAGGTCTTCAAATCATCCTCACACCCCAACATACGCCAAAATAAAAATGGCAGAAATACAATAAACCAAAACGGGAAGACCTACCAATATCCGAAATACCCAGATAAGGATTCGAACTCAACCCACAATGAAATAGCAGGTCGTGAAAATGCGTCAGCTGGAAGGCATTATAGGAAACGACACTTCATTCCTGAACCTTACTAACCCACCCAGCTCGGATAGAGTTGCGTCTAGGGATCGGAGCCTGAGTTGGGGTGGCTTGCACCCATTCTGTGGGAAAGCCCAAGATTCGCCAGAAGGAAGACGAAATAAGAAGAAGCGTGTCCTTCAATCCTTCACGTTGGAAGAGAGGTGGATAAAGAAATGGGTGTCATTCCGAGAATTCAAATAAAAAGAGCCTTTAAAGCTCTTCAGCCCGAAGCAAAAATAAAAGAAATCTAGGTCGGGTTCCTTGTTCTTATAATGACAAAGCACAAGAAAACCGAACATATAACAAAAAGAGTTCGGGGAAAATTGATTGAGAGGAAGATTGTATTTTGTGGAAATAAAAACAAGGAAAGGGTGAAGAGGAAAACGAAGGCCACTGTTCACCTGATCTACAAACCAAGTGATGTGGCCTGGAGGAGGGTGATCAGGGACGTCAATAGACTGGGGGTAACAAAATCCCACCGGGGGGGGGGGGGGGGGGCTAAGAAATCGTACAAGCTCTATAGTGCGGTCGGGATCGTCCTAGATAAAGGATGGGGAGGAAGGACGCGAGTAGCCCCTGCGCTTGCTTCATAAGGGTCGACTAACAAGCCGATAATAGTCACCTCACCACAAGGAGGAGGGGACGGGTGATCTACAATATTAAAGGGATTCCAGAAGGAAGATTAAGGGGTATATCACCTAGCTCTGACCAAACTACATTACTGATAAGGCTCGTATACAAGACAAATGGAGGAGCCTACATCTCGCTCCGACCTACCACCTGAATCCCCATCGGAAGAAGATAAACCTTCCAAAAGAGAATCTACGGCTGATTGACCGGAGATATTTTGAGAGTCAGAAGCAGATGGCGTCGTAAAAAGGAAAAAAGGGAGGGAGAGGGAAGAAAATTATATATGTGTGCGTGTATAACCAGCTCTAAAACACCAAATATAAAAGAGAGGAAGAGGCGAGAAGAAAAGCAGGGTACTCAGATAAACATACCCATCATCTGGGCAGGAAGAAGACCGCCGGAGATGGAGAGGGAGGACGTCGCCAGAAACGGCAGCTATGATCGAAAATCTTCGAAAAATCTGTGCGTTCTAAATGTGAGAAAAACAAAGAGGCGGAAATGAGCGAGAAGCAGAAAGCCCTCTTTTTATAGGAAAGAAGGACGGAAACCGAGAAGGGAATGGATGATCTGGAGCGTCCGATGACCTTTCCAAAGGAACGGCCCAGATCCAACATCGCCCTAGCAGACCTATAATAGGTTGACACCTGGACCTAGGTATAAAGGAGCGACGGTTGAGGAGCGAGATTTGAGAAGAAGCGGTGCGGTCATAAATGCGCACGAATTCCGAGACGAATCATCATTACCTAGGAACCAGACCCCAATGGATTATCATATCAAGGTCACTTGTATGAAATAAGTCTTACTCTACTCGGTCTTACAGCTCGGCTAGGGTAGGGGGGACCGGTTGATAGGATGATAAATGTAACCTCCCAAAAACCCAGTCTAAGGAGCCAAGAAACTAGTAGACCTACCGACCTTTTGTCAAAAAGGGAGGCCCTGACAAAAGGAGTCCGACCTGACTGACCTTATCCCGAGCTCGGTAGACATTATGCAAATGTCAGCAAAGACTGGCAGACCTACCGACCTATTGTCAAGAAATGGATGCCCCGACAAAGGGAGTCCTCTCATGAAAGAGTCCGACCGATATGACCATATCCCAAGCGGGAAAGGGTCCGAGCTCATAAAGATAAAACCCCTGGAAAGCTGAGATTTGACCTTTCTGACAAAATCCCAGATATCCTGGGACTGACAGCTGCAGCACAAATCCCAGATATCCAGGGACTGACAGCTGTAGCCGAAATCTTAGATATACAGGGGATTGACGGTCACAGCTCGAATCCCCGAATATCATGGATTTCCCCTAAAACTAGGAACAAGGTCTCAGGGAGAGGCTTCTCCTCCCTTCTATAAATAAAGGAGAAGCTTTTCTTCCAGAGGCTAGGCAATCAGAAGCACTTTGAGAGATTTTTCGTCACATATTTGGGTTTTCTTAGATAAACTTTTGAGATTGACCCGGTTCTTAGTGATCGATCAGCTCGGTTTCACCAACATAACTTCCATAGAATCCATCCCAAATGAAAAGCTAGATACAAACACAAATACAAACATATCACTAGAGAGAAGTGAACAGATCTTGTTGAGAAACTTGAGATCATCCAAACTGTAGAAACTTAAGCATGAGTCGTAGTTGATGTTCCATCTATTCCATTACTAAAATCATCATTTTAAATAAACATCAACAAGTAATTAATGTATATAAGGTAAAGAAGTCAACATTCATATATTTGATATTTCACTTCAATAATCAACATCAAGTTGGCACATATAATATCTATATGTCTATATACCTATATATATATATATATATATATATATATACCATTAAGAACTTTAGTTAATAATAGAATTTAAGATATGAAAAGCCAAGTGGATTACCATTTTGAAGTTCCTCCAACATACTGTCTCCATTTCATCAGTTGTGGGATCTTTATAGACATTAAATGTGGCAATTGGACTCCTCAACCAATCTGATGTGCAAACGAGGGCTTATGCCATATTACATTTTAAAGAGGCGCTAAAAGGATCAAGCATCCTCGATCCTACTTTTGCTAGCTTTGGGAGTACCAAATAATCACCTTCACTGACTTTCCACCACACATGAATCTTAAAATCCTTCGTGAACAAGCTAACAGACCTATCAGCAAGGTAATGGTCCACTTCATTTGTAATGCCTTCATTTTGCTCTGCCATCCTCTGCATTGCAATATATTCTGAAACTTCATCAAGATCAACCAAATTAGCCCCTCTAAGTCTAATATCAAAGACCCGCACGTCTATTGTTTGTTCCAAGGTGTTGCTACTATCATTCTCATCCCATTTATATTCTGTTAGGAATATAATTTTAAGATTTTGATGATGTTATACCTGTATTCAAATATTACTTCAAATGTATGTACTTGGCATTGTAAAGAAGAACCAATTGAGTATCTTCTATAGGCCTTTAAAACTTAGGCCAAGTATTGATCATGTTAATCAAGTAGAAATTTGGCTAAGTATAGAATAGGCATATATCAGTAGGGTTTTGGTCAACGCAATATATCAGCCAGGTTTGACCGATAAAACAGCAGTCGGGTTATGGTCAAAGGAAAATATCAGTCGGATTTGACCAAGTCAGAAGCACAACTGAATATCTCTAAAGACAATTTTGGCTAAGTACAAAACAGCTACAATATCAGTCGGGTTTGGTCAAAGTGAAATATCAATTAAGGTTAACCAGACAGACATCACCCGTGTTCGGTCAGAACATAATATCAGTCGAGGTTGACTAAGGGAAATAGCAGCTAACTTTCATAACCGGATATCAGCCAGCTTTTGTCCAGGCAGAACATCAGCCAGGTTTGACCAACATATCAGCCAGGTTTGACCAAAAGGAAATATCAGCTGAGCTTTACTGAAGACGAAATATCAGCCAAGTTTCGACATTAACTAAGTCCAAATCAGTAAATGTTGGAAACTCAACAATGATGGAAAGTCACGTGCAGACTAAATTAAAGCAATGGGACAAAGTGATTGATTCCTGAAAGTTAAGGAATATTTAATTCCTTAAAGATTTGCGTCCAGAAGTCTTACTAATTTAGTAATCGGAGAAAAGTGGCACAACAGCAACATACATCTTCAAATGGTCAGATTTGTAGAAAGAGAGCATTGCAAAGAAATGATAGATAAATAATGAAGTCCACTCTCCAACGACGGATTTGTTACAAGATGCAACAGCTATGAAGAGCTCAAAGATCGTATAAATATCTAAAGAACACTTGAGCAGAAGTATAATGCGAACAATACTTACAAACAATCAAAGCAATCAAAGCAAACACAAAGCAAATCTATAGCATCATGAACAGCAAGATCTTAAAGCTAATACTGAGAAGCTCTTAAAGTTGGAGAAGACAAAGCACTTTTGTCTTTAAGTTTGAGTATGGGGTCACTTTCTTGAACAAGGTTCTTGAAAGTGTGAGGTTGTAAGACATCCATGGGTTCTTGATTGGAAGGTGATATGCAGCTTGCGAGTTGTTGAGGCATCCCACAGGTTTTCGATCAAGAGATGTTAAGCAACCAAGGGAAGGAGTTTCAAAGGCCATGGGTTTCCACTGTTTGGAAGCTGTTGTAACTCAATTCATTATAACATTAATTTCACTGGTTGCAAGTTATAGCGAAGTTATCTTCAACTGGTTTGGAGGGAAGTGGACTAGTAGAGGATTACCCCACCTCTGAAACCACTATAAAAGTATTGTGTGATTTATTGTTTTAATCATCATACTTAACTGTTTCATTCATTTTAACTGTTGCCTTCAAAGTCAGCTGTCATTCCGCATAACCATTTTACATAAGGTTGCATTCATATCAGTCGAGTAACCTTAGCTGCACTTACTATAGTTGTGTTTATCTAACAGTTATTTAAAAAATATTTTATAAATCTATTCACCCCCCTCTAGACTTATACCTGACGCCTTGTGACCTACAGGTGGTATCAGAGATGTTGGTTCAATTTTACTGAACTAGATCCATATACTTGAGTATATATATTTAAATCTCTCATTAAAATGGAACACATTGCACTCTATATTACCTGTCTTCTCTATTGTTGAATATGACTTATGGAAAATAATAATGCAGGAACATCTTCCATCTATTCATGATGATATGTGGTGTATAATTGAGGATGGACTCTTCACCTTCCTGAAGGACAATATAGATGAGGAAATTGCAGCAGGAAAACCAAAGCAGATTCCCAAAAGAAGAACAGAGATGACCATAGAAGAAAGAAAGCTGGCAAACCTTAACAACCGGGCCAGAGACATATTGTATCAAGCTCTTGATAAAGCCACTATGGTAAAAATTAAGAACTGCAAGAATGCCAAGGAAATATGGTGTAATACCCGGTTGTAATTCAGTCATTATCATTCAGTAATTTCATTCGGTGATTGTCACCCAGTGTATATTCACTCGATTATAATCATTCACCAATCATATTCATTCACCGTGTTCACCGTTCGGAAAAACTTCGAGTGGTGTATCATTATTGTTCATTGTTTCAACTTTCCTCATATGAGTTCGACTTTGTTAGATCACCATTAATTTTTGGTAACTCCAAAAATTCTAAATCTTTGCAATATTATAGAGCATCGAGTTAGCTTTCCAATGGTTCAAACGGTGAGTCAATCGGAGTCCGGACGAGAGAGTTATGGTCGTTTTAGCTCAACCGCTCATTGCCGATCATCGCCGAGCGAACTCGGCCGTGTCGTCCGACACGGCCCGTGCCGTACTCTTCCGGAGAGTGCGAAGTGTACCGCCTCAGGACCCGACCGTGTCGTGCAGCACGGCCGAGTCGAACCCTTCCGGATAAGCGTAACCGATCGCTGAGCACGCCCGACCGTGTCGCACAGCACGGTCGAGTCATGCCGAGTCATTGTCGGACAGTCATCGTCGGGAGGCCCTCCGCGCCGCGACCGTGTCAAGCGAGGACACGGTCGAGTCCACTGTCGCCACCGTCGGCCAGTATGCGACACGGCCGTGCCGATCGGCACGGCCGTGTCCGCAGCGATCAACTCCCTTAAATTCGCTTTTTTCAAAGATTTCTTCCATTCCTTTCCCATTTTTTCACTTGCAACCGAGAGAGGAGGCTTGAGGGAGGGTTTTTCCTTCACAAATCATTTGGGTGTTTGATTTTCTTCATCTCCTTTCGATCGTGAAGCCCGGATAATCAATCTAACGCGTGTTCTTGATTAAAGCACTTGGATCATCAAGAGGTAATTCCTTCAACACTTTGGGCTTCGATTTTGTGTTGAAATAGGATGTTTTGGACGTTATAATCATGATATATGAAGGGATATGTATATGATTATGAGTTTGTATAAGGATTCATTGGATTATTGAGGGATTATTCAAGAACACCTTGTAAATCGAGTTGGAATTGGGGATTTTCGACTAATTGTTGTTATAATCACATTTTGGATATTCATAACGGATTATTGATCGTATTGGAGATGTTTGTTGGTTTGAAACACTTCTTGGGGATTTTGATATTGGGATATCGAGGTTTGATTGTAAACAATCGGAGTTTGGATACAACGTATTCGATATAATGCCCCAATGAACTTAGTTTAATCGTATCGACGTTTTGAGTTCGTTATATTCGTGTTTAATTCGTATATTGATCGGATTGTCGGTAATTGTATTGAATTAAGGTTGTTCGTATGACCGACACTTCATTTAGGGCGTTGTTCGTGGACGGACATTCTTCATCGGTGTTGTGTAAGTTGATTCTTACTCGGTTAAAAGGATATTCATTCCTTTTGTTGTTGATCATTCATAATCATAACTCATTCATCATTGTATTAATCATCTTGAGACTTGTAATTGTCGGATAATCATTTCATTAGCGAGGAACGGCGGTTCCAATCATTTCATTGAAAACTATCAATCACTTCATTATCACTTTCGTATCGGTGAGTCATTCTTGACTTTGTCGGATTATTATTATTCATTGATATTCATTATGGTCATTCTTGTTCATATGACCTTAAGGTTCATATTGCGTGGCCGGAGTGCGGATGTGTGGAATTTTTAGTCGGGCACGTGATGGCCATGTATTGGGAGTGATACATTGGGTGTGCACACGAACGATTACCTCCGTGAGACTAATTAGGTACAAGGACGGGTGTGTCCGGTCATCCGTCTTGTACACTTGCCTGAGAACACTACGGGCGTACTATGATACTCTTCTTCAGCGTAATTCATAACTAAGGATATTTCATAACTTGATTAAATCATGTTTGTGTATTTTCAACCCTTGAGGATTGTTGTTACATTTAACCGACCATTTGGGATTTTGTTTTTCGGTCATGGCAAGGCAAACGCACGGGAATAGCATGTTGATGTCGAGGAGTCCTAGTGATACTAGTAGGGGCCCCGATCTTTGATTATTCATGTTATTGTCCTTTATTTTTCCAGCTGAGACTTTCATTTGAATACTCCGTTTCATTCGGTGTTGTGTATTTTATCTTCATATAAAATACACTAGTATTCGATATTGTCTGGTGTGTGTAACTAAACTCCTCATCGGAGTAATTATTGTTGTAATGTAGTTCGGTACTACATTTATCTTATGTAATTCATTCATTTTCATTTGCACGGTGGGTCCCGGTTGGGGATCTACGACCGTAATATCCGCCTAGTTTGGGGTGTTACGAGTTGGTATCGGAGCGTGGTTTTGAATACTACCTTCCGAGTCATGTCTTATTTGAAATCATCGTCATCGACTAGTATCATTGGACTTTCGCGTCACGTGTGACTGTGCAAATGCCGAGCCAATCGAATAGGAAGAACTGTAAGATTTCTAACGCCATGGTATAATTTACGCAATAGTCATTCATTCATCATTCATCAATTAACAATCCTCAAACATCATCATTCATTATGATCGGACGATCATATTAACTCATTAATCACTTAATTCATTTCAATACTCGATAATGATCGTGACGATCATATTAACTCATTAATCACTTAATTCATTTCAATACTCGATTAATGATCGACGATCATATTAACTCATTAATCACTTAATTCATTTCAATACTCGATTAATGATCGGGACGATCATATTAACTCACTAATCACTTAATTCATTCCAATACTCAGTTAATGATCAGGACGATCATGTTAACTCATTAATTACTCAATTCATTTCATTACTAAGTTGTCAATCTGGATGATCATATTATCAATCTTGTTAAGTTATTCAAGATAAACATTTCAAGAATTTCATCAGATAATCATGTAACTTCAGTAAATCATTCATATAATCACTAAGTTAGAGCATGTATACTCATTTTCATCATCTCATGACATAATCATAACGTGCTAATCATGCGGGAAATATAATCATTATGCGACCTTCCTACTCCAGTATGGAGAGAACTGTCAAGGGATGCATGGGGAGAGGCCGCGGTGCGAACCGAAACCCGAGAAATAATCACTCGCTGCCGGGAAATCGTGCCCAGGACTCGGTTCGATCAGAAGATGTTCGGGTTGATCCACTCACTTTTATGCAGGCCATGATGACCCATGTGCAGTTGCTCAATCATCATTGCGCCACTCTGGCCGGATTAATCGAGCGAACTCTCCCGTACGAGCCAGCTGCTAAGGAAATTGGCCGGCAAAGAACTGCATATGTCAACAGGGAAATCAACGGCGTAATCTATCCGAAGGTGGTCACCAACCTTCAAGAAGCCTGGTGTGAGTCCTATGGTTTCTTAGGGATCTCCTACGGCGCATAATCGTGCGGGATCTCATTCCCGAGCGGCGTGGTCGGGCATCACCTGTTTCAATTGTGGAACGCCGGGTCATTTCAGCACCGAGTGTCAAACCGTCTATCACGTGCTATAATTGTGGGAATCTTGGGCATAAGGCCCGTTTTTGCCGAAAGGACTCCAAGTCGGCTCCGGTGGCATCTCAGGCCCCGAAGCAACCAGCGTTTCAGAATCAGACTGCTTTGTCATCGTCGTTTAAAATAATGGAAGCAAATAGAGTTGGAGCTCGTATTTATCAAAGTGAGCGTCGGTTCGGGACCGGCAAGTCCTGATTCATATGATGAGGAGGATCGACGATCCGGTGGTCGAATGATTTCGGTATACTCGTAATTTTATTTCAACTTGTGTGTACCTTTTGATCTTTGGTACACCGCATTCATTCATTTTCGAATCATGCTTGAATAGACTTATTTCGGGATAGTCCTATTGTTTGTGGACCTCATACCATCGGTCTACCTGACGATGGAAGAATTTTCGGAATCATACCTAAGTAAGCTTAGTAACCGCGATTGGTTGGTGGACCTAATCGTGGTGAATTTATCTTAGGACGATGTAATTTAGGTATTAGTTGGTTTAACCGTCTTGATACTATCCTCAGTATTTGTTAGCGTTTGGTCGCTATCTTTCCGTCGTTGGTTGTCGAATGTGTGCTTCAGGGAAGTAATCCCCGTTGTTCGGTAGAATTTATCTTATGACGAAAACAGAGAAATTCCGCAATCGAACTATTCAATCATTCATTGTATCATTTCCATCGATTGGCTTTTCTAAGACAATCGATTCATTCGATCATTCATTGTATCATTTTCACCGATTGGCCTTTCTAAGGCAATCGAGTTATTCAATAATTCATTGTATCATTTTCATCGATTGGCCTTTCTAAGGCAATCGAGTTATTCAATCATTCATTCTATTATTTTCGTCGATTGTCCTTTCAAAGGCAATCGAGTTATTCAAACATTCATTGTATCATCTTCATCGATTGGCCTTTCTAAGGCAATCGAGTTATTCAATCATTCATTGTATTATTTTCGTCGATTGTCCTTTCAAAGGCAATCGAGTTATTCAAACATTCATTGTATCATCTTCATCGATTGGCCTTTCTAAGGCAATCGAGTTGTTCAATCATTATTGGTATCTCTTTTTATCGATTGACCATTCTAGGGCAATCGAAATGTTCAATCATTCGTGGTATCATTGTCATCGATTGACGATGTATTTCAAGACGAGTTATCTAGTTGCCTTCACATAGAGTAAGGAATTCGGGGAGTGAGTTGGAGCAGTCGTCCCCTTTATCGAAGGCACCGTATCGGATGGCCCCGACTGGCGAATGCAGGAGTTGAAGATTCAACTTGAGGAGTAGTTCGAGAAAGGTCATCTCCGACCGATTGCGTCCGTGAGGAGCACCGGTGTGATCTGTCAAGGAGAAGGATGGCTCGTCTCGTGTGTGTATTAATTACCAAGAGTTGAGCAGGCGATGATCAAGAGTAGTACCCTTTACCTCGTATTGATGATCTTTTAGATCAACTTCGGGAGCTTCAGTATTTTCCAAGATCGACTTAAGATCCGTATATCACCGATTGCGGATGGATTCGAGAGTCGGATATCGCGAGGACAGCGTTTCATACACGCTATGGTCATTGTGAGCTCGTAGTTATGCCGTTCGGGCTAACTATTGCACTGTGGTATTCATGGAGTTAATGAATCGGGTTTTCATCGACTTTTTAGATCGGTTGTTATTGTCTTCATCGGCGACATTTTGATTTATTCTCTTAGCCGAGAGGAACACGAGGTTCATTTTCTTCAGGTTCTCGACGTGTTGAGGCGAGAGCAACTTTATGGAAAAGTTTTCCAAATGTGAGTTACGAGGTCGAAATGATTTTCTCGGGCATGTAATTTCATCTGCCGGAGTTCGTGTCGACCCTCGAAGACGGAGGCTATCCGAGATTTGCAACCTCCATAAGATATTAAGTAAATCCGATGTTTCCTCGGATTAGTGGTTAATTATCCAACCCACGTAGGAGCTAGTAACCGTGGTTTTCGCGTTGGAATTTTGGCGTCGTTACCTTTATGGAATCACTTGTCGATCTTCACCAATCACAAGAGTTGAAGTATATATTTACTCACAAGGAGTTAAATATGCGGCAGAGGGCGGTGGTTGGAACTAATCAAAGATTTTGATATCGAGATCCTTTACCACCCGGCAAGGCGAACGTTGTCGCCGACGCCTTGAGTCGTAAGTCCGTTCGGGAGCAGATGCATGCTCGTTTAACTTGATTCGAAGGAGCTTCAACAGAATTCCTTAGACCCGAGATCGAGGTCCGTGAAGTTCAGGGACAGCTTTGTATGTTAGAGATTTCATCATCTCTGAGGATGCAATCAGGGAGAATCAGGGTTCAGACCCAGCATTGTTGCGCATTCGTGAAGATGTGGCTCAGGGGAAAGCCCCTGGATTCGTGGTCCACGAGGGTGGACTTTTGAGGTTTAAGAACCGGTTGTGCGTACCGGCGAATGACGAGTTGAAAAATTCTATTTTGAGAGAAGCTCATGCTACCCCTTATTCTGTTCATCCGGGGTCCAGCAAGACTTACAAGGACTTGAAACAAAATTACTGGTGGAGTAATATGAAGCGAGAAGTCGCAGAATTTGTTTCGAGATGCTTAACTCACAACAAGTCAAGATGGAACCTCGGCGACGGCGAGTATGTTGATACCGCTCCCTATTAGGAATGGAAGTGGGAAGACATTTCTATGGATTTCATCACGAGTTTGCCGACGAGTCGTCGTGGCATGAATGCGATCTGGGTGATTGTGGACCGCTCAACTAAATCAGCTCATTTCCTTGAGGTCAAGGATACGTGGGGTCCCGAGAGACTGGATCAGTTGTTCATCAAGGAGATAGTGAGACTGCACGGTACTCCTAAGAGTATCGTTTCCGATCGTGACGGACGATTTGTTTCCCATTTTGGAAATCAGTTCATCGTGCTATGGGAACTCAGCTTAATCTCAGTACTGCCTTTCATCCTCAGTCCGACGGACAATCAGAGAGGACTATTCAGACATTAGAGGACATGTTGAGGGCATGCGTCCTCGATTAGTAGACGATGGGGAAGCCCAATTACTGTTGTTTAAGTCCACGTACAGTATAGTTGGCATGCCTCCATTAAGATGGCACCTTACGAGGCCTTGTGCGGTCGTCTTTGTCGATCTCCTTTGTGTTAGGATGACTTGTTAGAATCAATCGGCACCGAGCCCGATATGCTTATAGCCGTCCGGGAGAAGGTAGCTTTGATCAAGAGTCGTATGTTGACAGCTCAGAGTCGACAGAAAACGTATGCGGATAATCGTCGTCGACCACTAGAGTTCGAGACGGGTGACCATGTTTTGGTCAAGATTTCCCCGAGTCGAGGTATTTTTCCGTTTCGGAAAACGGGGGAAGTTGAGCCCAAGATTCATTGGACCGTTTGAAATTCTGGATCGAGTAGGCGAGTTAGCTTATCGATTGGCGTTACCTCGGCTTTGAGCGGGATTCATAATGTGTTTCACGTCTCTCGATTGCGGAAGTATGTTGCCGACCCGATTCACATACTTGATTCGACGAAATCGAGATCGCGGATGATCATTCGTACGAGGAGCGTCTGTACGAGTGTTAGAGCGGCGAATCAAACAGTTGAGGAACAAGACGATCCCTTTGGTCAAGATTCAGTGGTCTAGACACGGAGTCGAAGAGGCCACTTGGGAAACCGAGGAGAATATGCGGGAGTGTTATCCCGAGTTGTTTGACCCTTAGTTTCGGGGACGAAACTCTTTTAAGGGGGGGTGTATGTAATACCGGTTGTAATTGATCATTATCATTCAGTAATTTCATTCGGTGATTGTCACCCAGTGTATATTCACTCGATTATAATCATTCACCAATCATATTCATTCACCGTGTTCACCGTTCGGAAAAACTTCGAGTGGTGTATCATTATTGTTCATTGTTTCAACTTTCCTCATATGAGTTCGACTTTGTTAGATCACCATTAATTTTTGGTAACTCCAAAAATTCTAAATCTTGCAATATTATAGAGCATCGAGTTAGCTTTCCAATGGTTCAAGCGGTGAGTCAATCGGAGTCGGACGAGAGAGTTATGGTCGCTTTAGCTCAACCGCTCATTGGCCGATCACGCTGAGCGAACTTCGGCCGTGTCGTCCGACACGGCCCGTGCCGTACTCGTCCGGAGAGTGCCGAAGTGTCGCCTCGAGACCCGACCGTGTCGCCTGCACGGCCGAGTCGAACCCTTCCGGATAAGCTGTAACCGATCGCTGAGCACGCCCGACCGTGTCGCACGCACGGTCGAGTCATGCCGAAGTCGCCGGACGGAGTCATTGTCGGGAGGCCCTCCGCGCCGCGACCGTGTCAAGCGAGACACGGTCGAGTCGCTGTCGGCGGTATCGGCCGGTATGCGACACGGCCGTGCCGATCGGCACGGCCGTGTCGGCAGCACCAACTCCCTTAAATTCGCTTTTTTCAAAGATTTCTTCCATTCCTTTCCCATTTTTTCACTTGCAACCGAGAGAGGAGGCTTGAGGAGGGTTTTTCCTTCACAAATCATTTGGGTGTTTGATTTTCTTCATCTCCTTTCGATCGTGAAGCTTGGATAATCAATCTAACGCGTGTTCTTGATTAAAGCACTTGGATCATCAAGAGGTAATTCCTTCAACACTTTGGACTTCGATTTTGTGTTGAAATAGGATGTTTGGACGTTATAATCATGATATATGAAGGGATATGTATATGATTATGAGTTTGTATAAGGATTCATTGGATTATTGAGGGATTATTCAAGAACACCTTGTAAATCGAGTTGGAATTGGGGATTTTCGACTAATTGTTGTTATAATCACATTTTTGGATATTCATAACGGATTATTGATCGTATTGGAGATGTTTGTTGGTTTGAAACACTTCTTGGGGATTTTGATATTGGGATATCGAGGTTTGATTGTAAACAATCGGAGTTTGGATACAACGTATTCGATATAATGCCCCAATGAACTTAGTTTAATCGTATCGACGTTTTGAGTTCGTTATATTCGTGTTTAATTCGTATATTGATCGGATTGTCGGTAATTGTATTGAATTAAGGTTGTTCGTGCGACCGACACTTCATTTAGGACGTTGTTCGTGGACGGACATTCTTCATCGGTGTTGTGTAAGTTGATTCTTACTCGGTTAAAAGGATATTCATTCCTTTTGTTGTTGATCATTCATAATCATAACTCATTCATCATTGTATTAATCATCTTGAGACTTGTAATTGTCGGATAATCATTTCATTAGCGAGGAACGGCGGTTCCAATCATTTCATTGAAAACTATCAATCACTTCATTATCACTTTCGTATCGGTGAGTCATTCTTGACTTTGTCGGATTATTATTATTCATTGATATTCATTATGGTCATTCTTGTTCATATGACCTTCAGGTTCATATTGCGTGGCCGGGTGCGGATGTGTGGAATTTTTAGTCGGGCACGTGATGGCCATGTATTGGGAGTGATACATTGGGTGTGCACACGGTAACGATTACCTCCGTGAGACTAATTAGGTACAAGGACGGGTGTGTCCGGTCATCCGTCTTGTACACTTGCACAGAACACTACGGGCGTACTATGATACTCTTCTTCAGTGTAATTCATAACTAAGGATATTTCATAACTTGATTAAATCATGTTTGTGTATTTTCAACCCTTGAGGATTGTTGTTACATTTAATCGACCCGGTGGGATTTTGTTTTTCAGGTCATGGCAAGGCAAACGCACGGGAATAGCATGTTGATGTCGAGGAGTCCTAGTGATACTAGTAGGGGGCCCCGATCTTTCAGTTATTCATGTTATTGTCCTTTATTTTTCCGCTGCAGACTTTCATTTGAATACTCCGTTTCATTCAGTGTTGTGTATTTTATCTTCATATAAAATACACTAGTATTCGGTATTGTCCTGGTGTGTGTAACTAAACTCCTCATCGGAGTAATTATTGTTGTAATGTAGTTCGGTACTACATTTATCTTATGTAATTCATTCATTTTCATTTGCCTGGTGGGTCCCAGTTGGGGATCTACGACACTGTAATATCCGCCTAGTTTGGGGTGTTACATATGGGACACATTATGTAATATCCGTACCATTCTATTTCTAGTAGTTTCTATTTTTGGTGCCCATCTATTTTTATCGACGCACTTGTAACCGTTTCGACATTTTGAATCTATTTTGTTCTTGGTGTTTTTCCATTTGGACGAGTTTCGGAGGTGTTTTTACGTAATTTCACTTTATGTCATGTTTTGTCGCATGTATGTTCGATTCTCGTAAAACTCGTTCGATTTTGTTGTTTTTTTGTTTCTATGCGTCCGTATGGTTGAGTTATTCATGTTGTGAGTTTCGGTTTGATAACCCGATGTTGTATCGTGATTTTCGGACGTTTGGGCCGTTTTGTAATTTCCTATAAGTTTAGGGAATGTTATCTCCTTTGTCGTATTTCAAATCTCCCGGTAGTCAAAATTGTACTTTCTTTCAGCACTTAGCTTCGTCGTCGCGAATACTTCGTATTTATATTCTGGATCATATCTTTGGTTGCATTTCGACTTCGTATTTCCCTGAGCAACGAACTGCATTCAGCAGTGTTGAATTGCTGCGTGAATAACGTACGTTATTCCTGCTTTCTTGCGTGCGCTATCGATACACGTATAACGTACGTTAAACCTTAGTGTTAACGTATGTTATGGTCCTCAGCGTTTTGGACAGTAGGTTCTGCCGAGTTTCTGCCGAGTACGTTAACTCATGGATGTTACGTACGTAAGCTTCCTTATAGCGCACGCTAACTGTCTGATGTAGCGTACGCTATCGGCCTCAGCAAATTAGGCAGATTGTTCTGCCGAACTCTTACGTACGTTAACCTTATGAGTGTTACGTACGTAAGAGTCTTAACGTACGTTAACCTCCCCATGGTAATGTACGTAACGAATAGTCAGGTATTTAATACCTGCATAGATCCACTCGAGTTATTTTTCTGCTTTCTTCCTTCCTTGTCCGCGGTTGGAGTTCTTCCAGGCAATTTCAAGCGATTCTTCAAGATAAATCAGTGGGGTCTGTAATAGATTGTTTGTGGTGCTCCCAACGAAGTTTATCATCATCGTAATCATCTTCCTCCATCCGAAATCCGAGGTACTACGACTAGAACCCTAACTTTGTCCATTTAGGGTTTTTTCAGGTTTTGTCTTCCTAAACTCGTATCATTCGTTTGTGTTGAAATATTTCCTATAGATTGATGTTATCGGATGATTTCCAATCCATTTCCGTCGTGTTTAATCCGTGCATTGTTGATTCAGGGACGTTTTGTGAAAACCCTCGCCCGTAGTGAACGTACACATATTATTATGGTTGTAATCGGGGTTGTGGGCGTATTGTTATGGTTGTAATCGCTATCTTTTAAGACTGAGTTGGGTTAACTCTGCATTTATGAGCAAACTTGGTCACTCCAGGTCATTCATAACCGTCGTTCCTTTCCGTTTCGTGAAAGATGTCTCAAAGGCATGTACTTTACATTTGTGTGCATATTATAGTATTTGAATTATTGCTTCTCGTATATGTTGTGGATGTGATTGCGTATGTTCACCCAGGGATGGTCTGACGGGGTCTCTGGAGATACGTAGTGCCGTGTGTATGCGTTCACGAACTGGGGTTAACCACCCAGGGATGGTCCGACGGGGCCTCTGCGGGCTGCGGTGGTCGTGAGTCTTGTATCAACGGTTAACCTTTGAAATGTTTTGTTGGAGAATTGTGTTTTGTGCATGTGCACCATAATATTCCGGAATATAAATATTTTTTTAAAATGATTTTGGCGCATATTTCATATGATTAGAATGGTAGTTCAAATGGATTGTACTTTCACTAGCTATTGTTGCTAACCCCTTAAATGGGGGAAATACTTTTGTATTTCAGGTACAGGTCTTGAAGGAAAACGACCATGCAAGACAGTACAAGGATGATGGGCAAGGGTGATTCTGTTCAATGGTCGTACGTTGATGTCATGTCTTTTAAATTTTATTAATCATGTCGTTTGTTTCAGTACTCGGAGTACTTCTTTCTTTTGAACATTGTAATTGTTGTGTACCCGATTTGGGGTTGGTTTTGATGTTGAATTGCACTGTTGGGTTCGATCTACTTATTTTATATGTCTTGAATTGAGAAGTCATTCGTGTGTTGACGATGTTTATCACCGTCGTAATGTCGAGTTTGTGTGTTAGCCTGGTGAATTCAAAAGGGTGGGGTCCACAGCGCTGTAATATGCCCTGAACATCTTGGGGGTGTTACAGAATATGGTATATCGAAGCCTAAGGTTGTATTGATACCTAGGCTGTCGGTTATTTGGGTCTAGTCAAGTGTCATTTCTGAACAGTATCACTACTACGCCATCATCTCAGTACGCCGGTGCTCGTAAGTTCTTACTAACTTGACTCGTTGCGTTATCCTGTGTTGTTCCTTTCTTAATATCATGATGTGTTTTGCGTTTGAATTGTACTCACTAGTTATTTCTTCAGAGTGCCTGCTGGTAGAGGATGCGGACGTGGTAAGGGACGTGGCGCAGCCGGTGGGGTGGCCATGTACGATAGCTCTGGGGCTGGTTCGGCAACGCCTTCTTTGTCGAACAGCGTCTAGCCTAGCACCGAAGGTCAGCAGGATCAGTTTTCTAGCTTCGGTAATACTAATGATAACGCCGGGATAGCGAACATTCTGCAGCAAATAGCGAATCAGATGGCGCTACTAACCCAGACGGTCCTGGTTAATCAAGCCAATGCTAATACGGTTCCGCCTACTAGGTCTGGTGCTGACAAGTTACATCAGGACGTTGCCCGTATGCATCCTCCACAGTTCGACGATACTTCTGACCTTTCTAGATGGGAGAGTTGGTTATTCGAGATGGAGAAAGTGTTCTAGGCGGTAAACTGCTCTGAGGAGAGGAAAGTACCAATCGCTCAGTACTTCCTCGCGAAGGAGGCGGCAATGTGGTGGCAAGCAGTGAAACTGCGTGACCGGGCAGCTTCGTGGGACGAGTTCCGAGAATTGATGGAGGCCGAATATTGTCCGTGGCTAGTGAAAGAGGGAAGGATTCGAGCCTTCTTTGAAGCAAAACCCCAGGATGTTCCCATCTCACAGGCGATCAAGGACTACAATCAGCAATTACATTATGTGAGGAATCAGGTCCGAGATGAGCAAGATAAGATCCGCTACTTCGACATGCGGATGAAGCCTAGGGTTCACCACTACATCTAAGGTCTTGGGTTTACAACTTTGAAAGACTATCAGAACAGGGCGATGGCCTATGAGATGTCTTTTTCGGCGATAGAGGCGCCAGTAGAGGGCAAGAAGAAGAAGACTTCGGTCAGTTTTCAGGAGGTAAGTCTGGCGGGCATCAGAAGACTCAGTCTGGTTCGCGAGCCTTCGGGAATAAGTCCCCGTTATTTGGGCAAGGCAATGGTTCCAAGTCTGCTCTGGCTATTCCTGCCCGTGGACATACTTGTTTTAATTGTGGTCGTTCAGGACATATGATGAATGAGTGTGATAGGCTGCCGCTACAGTGTCTTCTTGTGGTCGTATGGGACATCGTGGTATGTATTGTGGAGATGCGAGTCGGGCACCAGTTACTCAGGTGTCAGTCCTGGCTATGAGAGAACTGAGTGTGAATCAGGTGCCGACAGCTAGTCAGCCTCAGCAGAGTTTCGGTAGAGGTCGAGGACGTAGGCAGTCTTCTAGATGGGGAGCTTCTAGTGCGGGGTCTGTTCCGCCCCGTGTGTATGAGATGAGTGGAGATCATGACGCGACAGTGGCTACAGGTACCGTTCACATACTTGACCATCCTGTTTTCGTGCTATTCGATTCTGGTGCTACGCATTCTTTCATCTCGTTAGATTATGTGCTCGTCTGCATGTTGATTGTCTAGTTGCATGTGAACCGTCTGTTGTTAAACTGCCTAGTGGAGATAGTATTGTAGGGGATCGTGAGATTAGAGATTTTCCTGTGAGTATCGCGGGGAGGACTTGGTCTTCTAATCTGATTGTGGTAGACATTAAGGATGAGAATTTTATTCTTGGTGAGGATTGGATGGATCGACATGGGGCGATCATGAACTATAGAGCGAGAACAGTTTCGATGTTAGGCGATGACGGTACTGAACACTCCTTTGTGGGACGCAAATGGGGTAATCAAAGATTCATGATCAGAGTTATGAAAGTGGTGAAACTTCTTCGAGGAGGTTGCACTGGTTATTGGTGTTATGCTTTGAAATTGGAAGAAGGGAGAGTCGAGCTCTCGGCTATTCCAGCAGTAAACGAGTATCCTGACATTTTTCCAGATCAGTTGCCTGGTTTACCACCAGACCATGAGGTTGAGTTCACCGTTGATTTAGAGCCAGGTGCGGCTCTGATTTCTAAAATGCCATACCGCATGGCGCCTTCCGAGCTGCTTGAGTTGAAGAAATAGTTGGGAGAGTTGCTAGACATGGGTTACATTCGACCGAGCGCTTTGCCTTGGGGCGCACCAGTCTTGTTCGTAAGGAAGAAGGATGGGTCACTATGTTTATGCATCGACTACCGAGAGCTGAACAAGGTGACCATCAAAAACAAGTATCCGCTTCCGAGGATTGACGACTTGTTTGACCAATTGCAAGGAGTTACTCTGTTCTCGAAGATTAATTTGAAACCGGGGTATTACCAACTCCGAGTGAAGGATTCCGATATTTCGAAGACGACCTTTTGGATGAGATACAGCCACTACGAGTTTGTAGTTATACCGTTCGGTCTAACTAACACCCCAACCGATGAGAGACAAAAGTGTTTCGAGGAGTTGAAAAAGCGGTTGACTACCGCTCCCGTCTTGGCCCTACCGTGTGGTAATGAGGGCTTTTCAGTTTATAGCGATGCCTCAGGCCAAGGACTGGGATGTGTACTTATGCAGCACGGAAAGACGATCGCCTATGCTTCCCGTCAGTTGAAACCGTACGAGTTGAATTATCCTATGCACGATCTTGAGTTGGCCGCAGTTGTGTTTGTGTTGAAGATTTGGCGTCATTACTTGTACGTCTCGTCGTGTCAGATTTTTACCGATTACAAGAGCCTGAAATATATTTTCACAAAGAAAGAACTGAATATGAGACAGAGGAGGTGGCTGGAGTTAATCAAGGATTATGATATCGAGATCCTTTATCATTTGGGCAACACAAATGTGGTGGCAGATGCCTTGAGTCGGAAATCAGTATCGCTTCGGGTACTTGAGTTACTCACGGCTCAGCCAGGGATCCAGCGAGAGTTGATGGGGTTGAGTATTGAAGTTATGTTCCCAAGGAATGCCGGACAGTTGTGCGCCCTTGAGATCTCTTCGTCTCTGGTCGACGACATTAAATCGAGACAGTTAGAAGATCCGATGTTTATTCAACTCTGTGAGAATGTGGTGAAAGGGAAACCCCCGGGATTCGTGATTCATGAAGATGGTGTTTTGAGATTCCAAGGTCAGCTGTGTGTTCCGAACGACTTGGAATTGAGACAGGGCATTATGCGGGAGGCTCATGCATCGCCTTACTCAGTCCATCCGGGCTCGAGCAGAATGTATAAGGATTTGAGGAAGAATTTCTGGTGGAATGACATGAATAACAAGGTAGTGCAGTTTGTGGCTAAGTGTTTGACTTGTCAGCAAGTCAAAATCGAGCATCAGCGGCCAGCCGGCTTGTTGAAACCACTTTCCATTCTGGAATGGAAGTGGGAGGATGTTTCTACGGATTTCGTCATGAATTTGCCGAGGATAAAAATGGGAATGAACATGGTGTGGGTGATCGTGGATCGACTAACTAAGTTGGGATATTTTCTAGGCATCATGGACACTTGGGGTCCAGAAAAATTGGCTCGTATTTTTATTTCGCAGATCGTGAGACTTCATGGTACGCCGAAGACTATTTTTTCGGACAAAGATGGTCGGTTTGTATCGCATTTTTAGCAGGCGGTACATAAGGCACTGGGGACATGTTTGCGTTTGAGTACATCTTTCCATCCTCAGACCGATGGACAGTCCGAGCATACCATTCAGATATTCGAGGATATGTTGCGCGCGTGTGCGTTAGACTGGAGTAGTGATTGAGAGGAACATCTGACCCTAATCGAGTTCACTTATAATAATAGCTGGCATGGGTCGATTAAGATGGCACCATATGAGGCGCTTTATGGCCGATGATGTCGATCACCTATATGTTGGAATGAACCATCCGATTTAGTTGGCACCGAGCCGGATCTTGTGTTGGAGACTAGGAAGAAAGTCGAGTTGATTCGAGAGAGAGTGTTGGTGGCTCAGAGTCGACGAAAGTCTTATACGGATGTTTGGCATCGACCCGTGGAGTTTGAGATAGGGGATCATGTCTTGTTGAGAGTGTCTCCATCGAAAGGAGTTTTCCGTTTTGGGAGAAAGAGGAAGCTTAGTCCAAGGTATATTGGACCTTTCGAGATATTGGAAAGAGTTGGAGAGTTGGCCTACCGTTTGGCATTACCCCCGTCTTTGAGCCATGTACATAGTGTTTTTCATGTTTCCCAGTTGAGGAAGTATGTTCCAGACCCGACTCATGTAATCGACTTCGGGGATGTGGAGGTCGAGAAGAATGTTACGTTTGAGGAGAGGCCAGTTAGAATTTTAGAACGTTGGGATAAACAGTTAAGGCAGAAAATCATCCCCTTGGTTAAGGTGCAATGGTCGAGGCATGGATTGGAGGAAGCGACGTGGAAATTATAGGAGGATATGCGTGCGAGATACCCCGAGCTTTTTGATCCTTAAGTTTCGGGACGAAACTTCTTTCTAGAGGGGGAGAATGTAATACCCGTACTTTTCTATTTCTAGCAGTTTCTATTTTTGGTGCCCGTCTATTTTCATCATCTCGCTTGTAACCATTTCGAAGTTTTGAATCTATTTTGTTCTTGGTGTTTTTCCATTTGCACGAGTTTCGGAGGTGTTTTTATGTAATTTCGCTTTATGTCTTGTCGCTTGTATGTTCGATTCTCGTAAAACTCGTTCAATTTCGTTGTTTCTTTGTTTCCATGAGTCCGTACGGTTGAGTTTTTCATGTTGTGAGTTTCAGTTTGATAATCCGACGTTGTATCGTGATTCTCGGATGTTTGGACCGTTTTGTAATTTCCTATAAGTTTAGGGAATTTTATCTCCTTTTTCGTATTTCAAATCTCTCGGTAGTCAGAATCGTACTTTCTTTCAGCACTTAGCTTCGTCGTTGCAAATACTTTGTATTTATGTTCTGGATCCTATCTTTGGTTTCGTTCGACTTCGTATTTCCCTGAGCAACGAACTGCATTCAGCAGTGTTGAACTGCTGCATGAATAACGTATGTTATTCATGCTTTCTTGCGTGCGCTATCGATACACGTATAACGTACGTTAAACCATAGTGTTAACATACGTTATGGTCCTCAGCGTTATGGACAGTAGGTTCTGCCGAGTTTCTTCCGAGTCCTTACGCTCGTTAACTCAGGGGTGTTACGTACGTAAGCTTCCTTATAGCATACGCTAACTCTCTGATGTAGCGTACGCTATTGGCCTCAGCAAATTGGGCAGATTGTTCTGCCGAACTCTTATGTACATTAACTGTATGAGTGTTACGTACGTAAGAGGCTTAACGTACGTAAACCTCCCCATGGTAATGTACGTAATGAATATTCAGGTATTTAATACCTGAACAGATCCAATCGCATCATTTTTCTCCTTTCTTCCTTCCTTGTCCGCAGTTGGAGTTCTTCCAGGCGATTTCAAGCGATTCTTCAAGATAAATCAGTGGGGTCCATAATAGATTGTTTGTGGTGCTCCCAACGAAGTTTATCATTATCGTAATCATCTTCCTCTATCCGAAATCCGAGGTATTTCGACTAGAACCCTAACTTTGTCCATTTTAGGGGTTATTCAGGTTTTGTCTTCCTAAACTCGTATCGTTCATTTATGTTACAATACTTCCTATCGATTTATGTTATCGGATGATTTCCAATCCATCTCCGTCATGTTTAATACGTGGATTGTTGATTCAGGGAGGTTTTGTGAAAATCCTCGCCCGTAGTGAACGTACACATATTGTTATGGTTGTAATCGGGGTTGTGGGCATATTCCGTTCGATTATCATTATAGTTTAGGACTGATTTGGGTTAACTTTGCGTTTAGGAGCGGACATGGTCACTCCAGGTCATTCATAACCGTCGTTCACTTTCCGTTTTGTCGAAGATGTCTCAAAGGTAAGTACTTTACATTTGTTTGCATATTCTAGTATTTGAATTATAACTTCCCGTGTATGTTGTGGATGTGATTGCGTATGTTCACCCAGGGATGGTCTGACAGAGCCTCTGGGGATACGTAGTGCCATGTGTATGCGTATCACGAAATGGGGTTAACCACCCAGGGATGGTCCGGCGGGGCCTTTGCGGGGTACAATGGCCGTGAGTCTCGTATCAATGGTTAACCTTTGAAATTTTTTGTTGGAGAATTGTGTTTTGTGCATGTGCGCCTTAATATTCCGAAATATAAATGTTTTTTTTAAAATGATTTTGGCTCATATTTCATCTGATTAGAATTGTAGTTCAAATGGATTGTACTTGCACTAGCTGTTGTCGCTAACCCCTTAAATGGGGGAAATACTTTTGTATTTTAGGTACAGGTCTTGGAGGCGAACGAGCATGCGGACAGTACGAGGATGATAGGCAAGGGTGATTCTGTTAAATGGTCGTTTGTTGATGTCATGTCTTTTAAATTTTATTAATCATGTCGTTTGTTTCAATACTCGAGTACTTCTTTCTTTTAAACATTGTAATTATTGTGTACCCGATTTGGGGTTGGTTTTGACGTTGAATTGCACTGTTGGGTTTGGTATACTTATTTTGTATGTCTTGAATTGAGAATTCGTTCGTATGTTGATGATGTTTATCACCGTCGTAATGTCGAGTTTGTGTGTTAGCCTGGTGGATTCCAAAGGGTGGGGTCCACGGCGCTGTAATATGCCCTGAACGTCTTGGGGGTGTTACACATTACCTGTAATGTGTGAGGAAACTGATCTAATCAAAGAAAAAAATTATCAATTGCTACACAAAAGTTTGACAACTTCAAAATGAAGAATGGAGAAACAATTGACAAAGTTGGTACCAGATTCACTGAGATCATCAATGAAATAAATTCTCTTTGGTAAAACCTATGGAAACCGAGAGATGGCCCTAAAAGTACGAAGGTCTCTTACCCCAGAATGGAGCATGAAGGCCGTTTCCATGAGGGAATATAAGGGTCTTAACAAGATAAAGATCCAAGAAATATTCTCAGACCTCAAGGCATTTGAGTTTGAGCTGCCCTGGTCATCATCTAGTGAGCAAGCTGAAAAAGGAATAGCTTTTGCAGCAAAGTCATCTGCAAAAAGCCAAGCTGAAGTTAATCCTCCAAGTCCTCTAAACTTTGAGGAAGAAATGGCATTCATCATGCAAAGGGAGAAACACTTGTCCAGACTGCTAATCCTCCAAGTCCTCTAAACTTTCGTAAAGGGAGAAACACTTGTCCAGACTGCTAATCCTACAAACAAACCTGTATTTGAAAATAGGCAACATCTCAGTCAACAGTATAGGCAACAACCAATGTTTACAAGGCAGCCACCTAGACAAAAGACTAGACAATGGCCAAAACAGCATCAACAGTCAAGGCATTATTCTGCTTATTACCAAAGACTCCCACAAAATAGATTTCACAATGGGAGAGGTAAATGGAAACCTCAAGATAATCCAAATTTTCAAAATTACTAGGTGTGGAGACCCCAAAACTTTAATAACTGGTCTCAGCCTATAATATCCGGATTAATTATTAAGTATTTCGTCTGTAATTGAACCCTGTATTATTTGGATTTATGATATAATAATCGAAGTATGATCTTTCTCGTATTCGTATCCATATGCATGATTATATCAACATATAAATCTTCACATGCAATTACGTAATAGCGTACGCTAAGAAGTGAGCATAGCGTACGTTATGTGCCAAGGTTAGCGTACGCTATGAATGAAGCAAGCGTACATAAGGCAGCTAATAATTGAGCAAGGAAGCTAGCACATGATCCTGATGGTGGTGGGCTCGGCCATATCCTCACCAGATTCTCACAGCATGAACCTGGACAGTTTTTAAGTCAACGGGTGTTAACGTACGCTATGGTATGTATATAGCGTACACTAATTGGTATTGAGTACGTATGTGACTTCATGGTGTAACATACGTAAGCGAGTACAGAACAAGACAGTAATCTATCATTGGTTGATAGCGTACGCTATGCACAAGGGCTAACGTATATTAAGGTCAGAAAATTATAAATGGGACAGCACCCCATTTCATTTCATTTCATTTCCTTCACTTGTTCTTCACCTCCCTTCATTACCAGAGAGTTCCCAGCCACCTAAAACACACATAGACCATATATACTTGATCATTGGAGATTGGATATCACTTATACTTGATCATTAAAGTTTAGAATCATCTTGGATTGGCACACAAGCAACCGGAGTTGGACTCTACCTATTATCTCGGTGTTTTCTTCATCTTAAGGTATATTAATGCTATCTCCAACCTTGGATTCGTGTTCTTAAGGATGTTATGACCATACTACCGAGAATATTAGGTTCCATAAAAGATTTATTCAACCAAACATCATGTTTAGGAAGTTGGGATGATTATGCTTAAGCTACCATTGTTGAGAACATTATAGTTGGAATCTTGATACGTCTAATAATAAGAGTAGTGTTCTGAGATTGATAATCCGTATTGAATGGTGCTTCCATAATGATCGTGGACTTGGTATTGAAATCACCTTTGCTAAATGGAATTAGATAAAGGATCACCGAAGGTTGTATCATTTCTTATGAGTTAGATTGATTAATTAATCTTCATGACGAAGTTGAATGCAATGATGATATTGGTAATAAGCGTATCAACCTTAGATCACCCGAACTTCATATGAGAAATTTTAATCAAGATTGAGTATGACGTTGTGATGTTATGTGAATCCTTGAATTCAAAGATGTCTATAAACCGTAAGATCATTCAAGTTGCTTGAGTAATGTATGCGTGGAGTATAACGTACGTTAAGCACTGAGAATTACATATGTTATACCATCAGGTAAGATAGTCGTCTTGTCATGAAAGAAACTGTCAAATGCATGCTTAGCGTGCGCTAGGTTTCGTAGCTTACATACGCTAATGAGGAGACGTACGTTAGGCAGATCAGACAGGATACGTTTGTTGAACTTTCGGCCGTAATTTAGAATGATAGATGTTCATTCGTTTGTTATTCGACGTAAGATGAACTCTATATTATTTCTTTTGTTTAAGGTCCGAGTTTTACTAAGTGACTGATCGAAGGAGCGACCTTCGAGCGTATTGATACCAGATGAAGTATTATTTTTGTCGTTAATCGAGGCAAGTAATTGAATTTTATTTGTGCGTATTAATGTCGACTATGTTGTTGTTGTATTGTTGCGTACTTGTTAATTATCCACCATGCGTTGGTCAGACGGGATCATCATGGGAATCTTTAGCTGTTTGCGCTGGATCGTTGGTATTTCCACCATGCATTGGTCCGACGGGATCATCATGGGAATCTATAGCTGTGTGCACTGGATCGCTGGAATACCACGAGTATGTTGAGATTGTTATGATGTGCTATGTGTTGATATTATTTCTCGTTGGAGAAACTTGACATGATTATGGTTGACAATGTTGATGTCATTGTTTAAGAATTGATGAATAAATCCTTGTTGTTTAATTATCGTACTTGTAATAGCATCATTATGCTAACCCCTTCGGGGATGAACATTTGTTTATATTCAAGATCCAGGAGAGCGGGAAAACAACCACTGAAGCTGCATGACAACGAGGGTGCAGAGGGATGTTCCAGCCGGATTTAATTGTCAGATGTCTGTGTTGTTTTAATAAGCACTCGAGTATGTTATCTTTTGTGATGTTGGAATTGGTTATGTATTAATAATATGTTGTTGGATGCTTGTAATTTTATTATTGATTTGGATTCGTTGTATTTTATTTATGTTTCCATAAATTGTTGGTGTCTTTTATTGTCGTTCTGTTCATTCAGCCTTGTAAATTCTTACGTAAAGGATTTACGGCACTGTAATATTCCTGAATATATCGAGGGTGTTACAGAATACAATATCGGAGCTAAGATTATGGATATCTTGTCCGTTGGGTTAAAATAGTGGTCGTATATGTCTTTTGAGGTAACCGGCCGTGCATAACATCACTGTACTTCCTACGCAGAAAGAAGCGAGTGTTCAGCAGACGCAGTAGAGTGTCCAGCTACCCCAGAGCTTTGGTCGTGGATGGGGCAGAGGACAGTTCGACCGAAAGGGGACATCGAGTACCGGATCCATTCCTCCACGCCTGTATGAGATGAGGAGGGTAGACGATCAGGATGCTGTTGTCGTATCAGGTACTGTTCAGATCCTTTCACAACCAGTTAGCGTTTTATTCGATACAGGAGCTACACATTCATTTATATCATTGTCTTGTGTAAATCGTTTGAACATTTCTGGTTTTTATTATTGTGAGCCTTATGTTGTGGGTTTACCGAGTGGGGAGAGAATTGTGGGAAACTTGGAAACTAGAGATTTTCCTATATCAATTGGAGGCAGAGAGTGTCCCTCAAATCTGATTATGATAGAAATGCAAGGAGAAGACCTGATTCTCGGAGATGATTGGCTTAATCGATATGGAGCTATTGTAAACTACCAAAAGAGGAATATCTTGATGATAGCTGAAGATGGTTCCGAAATATTGTTCGAGGGATGGAGACCAGGAAGCTCAAGAAAGGTGATCAAAGCAATGAGAGCTATTAAACTGCTAAAACAAGGCTGTACCGGGTACTGGTGCTATGCAATGAAAAAGGAAGGCAGAAGAGTAGAGCTTTCATTCATTCCTGTTGTGGACGAATTTCGGGATGTGTTTCCTGACGAATTACCTGAACTACCTCCACGACGAGATGTGGAGTTCACCATTGAGTTGGAACTAGGAGCTACACTGATTTCTAAGTCGCCGTACCGTATGGCACCCACTGAGATGTACGAATTAAAGAAACAACTGGAGTAGTTACTGTACAAAGGCTATATTCAGCCAAGCGTTTCGCCCTGGGGTGCACCAGTTCTTTTTGTCCGTAAGAAAGATGGATCGCTTCGATTGTGTATTGACTATCGATAGCTGAACAAGATGACGATTAAGAACAGGTATCCATTGCCATGGATTGATAATTTGTTTGACCAGTTACAAGGAGCAACAGTGTTTTCTAAGATTGATTTGAGATCGGGATATCATCATTTGAGGATTAAGGAATCCGATGTTCCAAAATTAGCGTTCAGAACTCGCTACGGACACTATGAGTTTGTAGTGATGCCGTTTGGTCTCACTAATGCACCTGCTGTGTTCATGCAATTGATGAATCCAGTGTTCATAGAGTATTTGGGCAAATTCGTAGTCCTATTTATTGATGACATTCTGGTTTATTTCAAGAGCCCGGAAGAGCATGCGCAACATTTGCGGATCGTTTTAGACCTTTTGAGAAGCGAGCAATTGTACGCCAAGCTTTCTAAGTGTGAATTCTGACTAAAGGAAGTGATGTTCCTCGGTCACGTGGTATCAGCAGAAGGAGTCCGAGTAGACCCCCAGAAAGTCGAAGCAATTATGGATTGGAAGTCTCCTAAAAATGTGAAGGAAGTCAAAAGTTTCTTAGGACTTGCTGGGTATTATTGTCGATTCATGGAAGGATTTTCCAAAATTACCCGCCCACTTACTCGATTACTTCAGAAGACCTAAAAGTTTGAGTGGAACGAGATATGCTAGGCCAGCTTTGATGAACTGAAGAAGAGATTGACGACGACACCAATTTTATCACTACCACAGGGAATTGAAGGATTCAAAGTTTACACTAACGCTTCAAACCAAGATCTCGGATGTGTATTGATGCAAAATGATAAGGTGATTTCCTATGCGTCACGACAGTTGAAGCCTTATGAAGTAACTTACCTAACGCATGATTTGGAACTAGCAGCAGTGGTTTTCGCTTTGAAAATCTAGAGATATTATCTGTACGGGACTCACTGTCAGATCTTCACCGATCATAAGAGTCTCAAATACATCTTTAGTCAGAAAGAGTTAAACATGCGATAGAGAAGATGGCTGGAATTGATTAAAGATTACGACTTGGAGATTCTTTACCATCCAGGCAAAGCAAATGTGGTGGCTGATGCACTAAGCCGCAAACCCGTTTCTCTTCGAATGCTGGAAACTCTTACCTCCCAACCCAAAATTCAACGAGAATTTATTCGTGAAGGAATTGAAGTATGATTTCAAAGAGTCCAAGGACAACTGTGTGTGATGGAACTAACTTCATCATTAACCGAAGAAATCAAAGCTAAGCAATTGGATGATCCTCTGATGATTCGGTTACGTGATGAAGTGAGCAGGGGAAAGGCCCTGAGATTCGTAATTCATGATGTTGGAGTTTTGAGATTTCAGAGCCGACTTTGTGTTTCTAATGTCTATGTTTTGAAACAGACAATCATGAAGGAATCTCACAGCACACCCTATTCTATCCACCCAGGCACCAGTAAGATGTATAAGGACCTGACGCAGAATTTCTGGTGGGGCAACATGAAGAAAGATGTAGCGGATTATGTCTCGAAATGTTTGATTTTTCAGCAGGTTAAGATCGAACATCAAAGACCCGCCGGAATGCTGATGCCGCTCCCGATTCCTGAATGGAAATGGGAAGATATATCCATGGACTTTATCACTAGTATGCCAGAGGTCTAGTACAGGAATGAACATGATTTGGCTAATAGTTGATCGTTTAACTAAATCGACTCATTTTTTGGGCATTAAGGACACTTGGGGACCAGAGAAGTTGGCACATGTTTATTGCAAAGATAGTCCAATTGCATGGTACTCCAAAGACCATTATTTCTGATCGAGACAGTCGTTTCGTGTCACATTTTTGGAAAGAAGTACATAAGGCCTTGGGAACCGAATTGAACTTCAGCACAGCTTATCATCCATAGACAGACGGACAATCCGAGAGGGCTATTCAAACAGTGGAAGACATGCTGAGAGCTTGTGCCTTAGATTGGTCGACTGATTGGGAAATTCATCTACCGTTTATTGAATTCACCTACAACAATAGTTGGCATGCTTCCATTAAGATGGACCTTTTGAAGCATTATATGGAAGGAGATGCATATTGCCCCTATGTTGGGATGATTCATCAGACTTGATCGGGACGGAACTGGAATTGATCGTATAGTGACGAGAGAAGATAGCCTTGATCTGCGAAAGACTGTTGACCACACAGAGTCGACAGAAATCTTATGCAGACGTACGCCGTTGCCCATTAGAGTTCAGTATTGGAGATCACGTGCTTTTAAAGGTTTCCCCTACTCGGGGAATCATTCATTTTGGGAGAAAGGAAAAGCTGAGTTCGAGATATATTGGACCATTCGATATTCTTGAGAGAGTTGGAGAGTTGGCATAGAGGTTGGCACTACCGTCGTCATTAAGCCATGTTAATAACGTATACCACGTATCCCAGTTACAGAAGTATATACCAGATTCCAGTCATGTCATTGATTTCGGCGAGATCGAAGTCTCTAAAGATGGTACATTTGAAGAGAGACGGATCAGGATACTCGAAAGTCGAGTCAAACAATTGAGAAATAAACCGATCGCTTTGGTTAAAGTTCAGTGGTCGCGCCACAGAGTGGAAGAAGCCACTTGGGAGACAGGAGATAACATGAAGTCCAGATATCCAGAGTTATTTTCATCTTGAGTTTCGGGACGAAACTCCTTTTTAGAAGGAGAGTATGTAATATCCGAATTAATTATTGAGTATTTTGTCTGTAATTGAATCCTGTATTACTTGGATTTGTGATATCAATAATCGAAGTATGATCTTTCTCGTATTCGTATCCATATGCATGATTATATCAACATATTAATCTTCACATGCAATTACGTAATAACATACGCTAAGAAGTGAGCATACCGTACGTTATGTGCCAAGGTTAGCGTGCGCTATGAATGAAGCATACCATATGTATGGCAGCCAATAATTGAGCAAGGCGGCTAGCACATGAGCCAGCTGGTGGTGGGCTCGGCCAGATCCTCACCAGATCCTCACAGCATGAACCTGGACAGTTTTTAAGTCAACGGGTGTTAACGTACGCTAAGGTATGTATATAGCGTACGCTACTTGGTATTGATTTCGTACGTAACTTCATGGTGTAGCATACGTAAGCGAGTACAGAACGAGACAGTAATCTATCATTGGTCGATAACGTACGCTATGCACTAGGGCTAACGTACGTTAAGGTCAGAAAATTATAAATGGGAGAACACCCCATTTCATTTCATTTCGTTTCCTTCACTTGTTCTTCACCTCCCTTCATTCCCAAAGAGTTCCCAGCCAGCTAAAACACCCATAGACCATCTATACTTGATCATTGGAGATTGTATATCACTTATACGTGATCATTAAAGTTCAGAATTATCTTGGATTGGCACATAATCAACCGGAGTTGGACTCTACCTATTATCTCGGTGTTTTCTTCATCTTAGGGTATGTTAATACTATCTCCAACCTTGGATTCATGTTCTTAAGGATGTTATGACCATACTACCTAGAATATTAGGTTCCATAGAAGATTTATTCAACCAAACATCATGTTTAGGAAGTTGGGATGATTATGCTTAAGCTACCATTGTTGAGAACATTATAGTTGGAATCTTGATACGTCTAATAATAAGAGTAGTGTTCTGAGATTGATAATACGTATTGAATGGTGCTTCCATAATGATCGTGGACTTGGTATTGATATCACCTTTGCTAAATGGAATTAGATAAAGGATCACCGAAGGTTGTATCATTTCTTATGAGTTAGATTGATTAATTAATCTTCATGATGAAGTTGAATGCAATGATGATATTGGTAATAAGCGTATCAACCTTAGATCACCCGAACTTCATATGAGAAATTATAATCAAGATTAAGTATGACGTTGTGATGTTATGCGAATCCTTGAATTCAGAGATGTCTATAAACTGTAAGATCATTCAAGTTGCTTGAGTAATGTATGTGTGGAGTATAACGTACGTTACACACTGAGAATTAAGTACGTTATACCATCAGGCAAGACATTCGTATGGTCAGGGAAGAAACTGTCAAATGCATGCTTAGTGTGCGCTAGGTTTCGTAGCATACATACGCTAACTTGGAGACGTAATGTATGCTACATTGGGTATGTAACGTACATTATGCAGATAAGGCAGGATACGTTTGTTGAACTTTCGGCTGTAATTTAGAATGATAGATGTTCATTCGTTTGTTATTCGACGTAAGATGAACTCTATATTATTTCTTTTGTTTAAGGTCCGAGTTTTACTAAGTGATTGATCGAAGGAGCAACCTTCGAGCGTATTTATACCAGACAAAGTATTATTCTTGTCGTCAATCGAGGCAAGTAATTTAATTTTACTTGTGTGTATTAATGTCGATTATGTTGTTGTTGTATTGTTGCGTACTTGTTAATTATCCACCATGAGTTGGTCCGACGGGATCAGCATGGGAATCTATAGCTGTGTGTGCTGGATCGCTGGACATGTATTTCCACCATGCGTTGGTATAACGGGGTCATCATGGGAATCTATAGCTGTGTGCGCTGGATCGCTGGAATACCACGAGTATGTTGAGATTGTTATGATGTGCTATGTGTTGATATTATTTCTCATTAGAGAAACTTGACATGATTATGGTTGATAATGTTGATGTCATTATTTAAGAATTGATCAATAAATCCTTGTTGTTTAATTATCGTACTTGTACTAGCATCGTTGTGCTAACCCCTTCGGGGGTGAAAATTTGTTTATGTTCAGGATCCAGGAGAGCAAGAAAAAACCACTGGAGCTGCATGACGACGAGGGTGCAGAGTGATGTTCCGACCGGATTTAATTGTCAGATGTATGTGTTGTTTTAATAAGTACTCGAGTACGTTGTCTTTCGTGATGTTGGAATTGGTTGTGTATAATAATTTGTCGTTGGATGCTTATAATTTTATTATTGATTCGGATTCGTTGTATTTTATTTATGTTTCCATAAATTGTTGGTGTCTTTTATTGTCGTTCTGTTCCTTCAGCCTTGTAAATTTTTACGTAAAGGATTTACGGTGCTGTAATATTCCTGAATATATTGGGGGTGTTACATCAGCCAAGATTTAGGAATGGATCACATCAAAACCAATATTAGTCATATCCTATATACAATCCAAATCAAGGATATAGACCAAGACACTATGCACCTTATAGAAATAACCAACACCATTTTTAAAACACTAGGAGAAATCAATTCTCCATGAAATCCACTAACCCTAAAGGACCACTCAAATTTGGGTACCTAAATCTCTGCTTGTCTAATTGCAGAAAAGGTGGAAGGACTACCATCAAGTCACCTCAAATTCAACAGTAGGAGGTGATGAATGGTTTGTGGACTCAGGGTGCTCAAGACACATGACAGGAAACAAGAAGGTTCTGTCAAACTACATCAAAGAAAGAGGTCCAGATCTAACCTTTGGGGATAGCTTTTGTGGACAAACAAAGGGCTATGGGGAGTTGCACATAGGGAACATTATCATCTCAAAAGTGCAGTATGTCAAAGGACTCAAGTACAACCTATTGAGCATAAGTCAATTCTGTGATGAAAAGAACATGGTAGTTTTCACTATTTGAAAATGCATGGTAATTGATCTCTCATCTGGATAAGTGAAACTACAAGGATACAGTAGAAGGTTAGAGGGCACAGAAGTTGGTTAGAGGGCTTTCTGAAAAAGTATTAAAGAAGAAGACTCTTTGTGATGCATGTAGAAGGGAAAGCAAACAAAAGCGTCTTTCAAACCAGTTCAACCTACCACTCTTACCAACAGAATTTTGGACCTACTTCACATGAATTTATTTGGCCCTATCAACGCAAGAACTTTGAGTGGAAGAAAGCATGCCTTAGTAGTTGTGGATGACTAATCAAGATACACTTGGATAATGTTCCTCTATAGGAAGAGTGGAACTTTAACCAAGATACCAGAGTTCCTAAGAAAAATCTGAATGAGAAACCCTTATCAATCATAAAGATCAGATCAGACAAAGGAGGAGAATTTCTCAACAAAGCCATAACTGAGTATTGTGATCAAAATGGGATTCAACCCGAAGTATCAGCTGCAAGAACACAACAAAATGGTGTAGCTGAAAGAAGGAATAGAACCCTCAAGAAAGCATCAAGGACAATGATTGCTGAGACTGATCTTCCAAAAAGGTTCTGGGCTGAAGATGTCAACACAGCATGTCATACTCAAAACAGAAGTATGATAGTAGGGAGACACAGTAAAACACCCTATGAGGTTTGGAATGGCAGAATACAAATTGTTTCATATGTCATATCTTTGGTTGTAAATGTTTCATCCACAACAATAGCAAAACCCAACTAAAGGCCTTTGATGCAAAAACTAATGATGGTCTTCTTATGGGATACTCACAGATAAGCAAGGCATATAGAGTCTTAAAAGAACATTAGTTGTGGAAGAAACACCTCATGTTGTCTTTGATGAATATATTGTTGAGTACAGAAAACAGGTGGAACAAATTGAGAAAAGGCTCAAAGCCACCTCCCTAGAAGAAGTTATCATCAATGACATAAGAATGATGGACACAGCTGATGAAGAACCAACTGCAGATCAGCCAGGATTCCCAACCATAGCTGATCCAACCATAGCTGACCCAACTACAGCTGACCAAATTATAGCTGAACCAGATGCAGCTACAGATTGTCAAGACCTAGTTGATGCAGAGACGGACGCATTCCTCCAAAGAAACTCAACAGGGGGAATGAACAATGAAGACCTTCAACCAAAATCATAAAATAAAGATGATACCCCCAAATGGATGATGGACCATCCCATTCAACAAATCATTGGGGACCTAGCTGATGGAGTCAAAACCAAGAAATCAAGAGAACCAACAGGAATGGCAATGTTCTCTTGCTTCATGTCCCAAATAGAGCCCAAAATAACAGAACAAGCTCTGGATGACTACACATGGGTGATTGCAATGCAAGAAGAATGAAACCAAATGGAGAGGAACAATGTATCAGAGCTAATAGACAGACCAAATCACAAGAAGGTCATTGGCACCAAATGGGTTTACAAAAATAAGTTTGATGAAGATGGGGCTGTTGTTAGGAATAAGGCCAGATTGGTTGCAAAAGGATGTGCTCAATGTGAAGGAACAGATTTTGATGAAACATATGCACATATAGAAAGACTAGAAGCAATCAGACTATTCCTTGCATATGCAACCTTCAAAGATTTTAAAGTTTACCAAATGGACGTGAAAAGTGCATTTCTCAATGGAGTACAAGAAGAAGAAGTCTATGTTGAGCAACCCCTGGATTTGTCAAATGAGACAAAGTATGTAAGCTTTTGAAATCTCTTTATGGACTCAAACAGTCACCAAGAGCCTGGTATGACACTTTGTCCATATTTATTGAGAAGAATGGATTTTGCAAAGGAAAAGTGGACAAGACTATATTCAGAATTGAACATGAAGAGCACATACTAGTAGTTCAAGTATATGTGGATGATATCATATTTGTCTCAATCAACCCTGAACTATGTGAAAAATTCTCAACTCTCATGCAAGGAGAATTTGAAAAGAGCATGATGGGCAAACTGAACTTCTTTTTTGGCTTACAAGTCAAACAAGTTGAAACTGGAATATTCATCAACCAAGCAAAATAGACAAGGGAGTTGATCAAAAGATTTGGCATGGGGTCAGCCAAACCCCTAAGAGTACCAATGAGTACATCTCTCTATAGTGATGCAGATGATGGAGGCATTCCAGTATATCCAACACACTATAGAGGACTAATTGGATCATTACTATACCTCACTGCAAGCAGACCTGACATTTCATGTGCAGTAGGAGTGTGTCAAGATTTCAGTCCAATCCAAAGCAGTCTCATCAGGAAACAGCAAAAAGGATAATCGGATACCTAAAATCTACAATCAATGTTGAATTATGGTATCCAAAAGATGACAGCTTTGAACTATCAGGATATTCTGACGCTGACTTTACAGGATGCAAAATCAACAGGAAAAGCACTAGTGGAACGTGTCCTTGGAACCAGACTAATATCTTGGTTCAGTAAGAAGCAGGGTCCAACTCAATATTCACAATTGAGTGAGAATACCTAGCTGCAGGTAGCTGTTGTGCCCAAATCATATGGATCAGATAACAGCTAAGGGACTACAACATCATTGCAAATGAAGTTCGTATTTGGTGTGACAATAATATCGCAATTGCTATAACAAACAATCCAGTGTTACATTCAAGAACAAAGCACATAGATTCAAGCATCATTTCATTAGAGATGTGCTCAACAAAAGAGTAAGGGTGGAAAAAGTCAGCACAGAGTACCAGATTGCTGACATATTCACAAAACTATTACCAGAGGAAAGGTTTCTCAAGCTAAGCAGGGATCTTGGACTTCTAGACTGGGAATCTAGTGCATAGCTGAAAATCTGAAGATGAAGAAAATCAGTGATCCGAAGCACTGATGAGAAACATCAGTTGATCAGAACCACAGACAAAGAAAGTCACATGATCAGAACCAGACAAGAAAATCCACCTGATCAGAAGTACAGACGACGAAAGCTAGGTGATCAAGACCACATCCATGATGCAAAAAGTTAGGTGATGACAATCACAACTAAGATTATACATCTGACACAAAGGAAGCAAGGAATCAAATTTCAACTGTAAAAAAAGTCAAACAATCAACCAGCTAAGTTTCCATTTCCTTTTCATCTATTTAAATATTACACGTGGTTAAAATTCAAGATCACAACAACTCCACGTCTACATCACGCTGTCCAATCATGACACACGAACCACTATTATTGTAATTAATTATTAACCGAATCTCAGAGTAACTATTTAAGACGACTGAAATTCATCAAAAACCCTATCGTCTTCAACCTTCAAGCAAGAACCCTAATTTTTTCCGAAAAGCAAAAACAAGAATTTCACTGCACTAAATATCTTCGAAAATATTGCAGAAATGGATCCAACAACTTACTTAAAGGATATCAACATGAGGATGGTGAAAGAATGAATGATATTCAGCATAATCACGGATTTTCTTGGACTACAGGAGTCAAATAACTCCGTGTTTATGGCGGACCTGATCCAAAAGATGAAGAAGAATGGAATCTATCAATTTCTGGATATCAATCCTTCACAATTGTTCAAGAAGGATGTCATTTGATTCTACAAGGAAGCACATGCAGTGATGATTCAAAGTTCAATTTTTGGAGAACCTATCTTCATAACTCAACAGACTATCGCTAATGCCTTCAACATGGAGAATCGTGGCATAGCAGTCGAAGCTCTAAAGCAGAACCCGGTGGACATTTGACAGTGGATAAACATGCCTGATCAGCCAATGAAGATGAAGTTTACTACCAAGAAGTCAGATCTCCAGAAGAAATTCAGATACATGCTGGACATCACCAACAAAATCGTGATGGGCATGGCAGGAAGTTTTGACCAGTTGTCTTCTTCAAAATACATCGTCATGGGCGCCATGATTCAAAATCAAAGGATTAATTGGCCTGATTAGATCTATAGGCAATTAGTTAGAGAGGTAAAGAAAGTCATCTGGGATGCTGAAAACAAGAAATTTGGTTAGAAACTGGCCTTTGGAACCCAGATAAGTTGGATTTTGGAATTTTTGGGAAAGGACAGAATAAAGGCAGAGAACTTTCACAGCAGCAAGAGACTTGGTCACCTGGACCAAGCTGTCATGGAGAAGTATGCATACAACTAGCCCAGATCTTTGGAATTACTTCAGAGGATGAAGTCTGGAACATCCTCATAAAAAGCAGCCACAGACTCGGAAGAAGTAGAAGTTGAATCTGTTGCAGCTGAGAAAACCACAGCTGAAATCCCGACTGCAGCTGATAAAATCACAGCTGAGATTCTGCCTGCCCCAACCCTAGCTGAAGAAACGACAACTAACATTCCATCAGAAAAGCTAGCTGCAGATGAAGGCACCTCTCCTGCTTCTACACCTACTCCTGCAACCTCACCTGTAACTGCACCTGAAGATAGTGCAGACCGTGACAACATCCCCTCTCCAAGCTTTTAAAAAGAAGGCAGTCACCTCAGAAAGAACAAATTATTCACATCATATCATCTCCAGAATCATCCCCCAAGAGACAGAAGGGACTGGTGGGATACTCATCTGAGTCCTTGGAGGAAATGCAGGAAGTCACCACCACCCTAGCTGTACCTCCACTTATCATACCCGCAGCTCAACCAGCTCAAGGTAATACCCGGTTGTAAATTCATTAATTATCATTTAGTATATTGTCACTCGGTAATTTTTCACTCAGTAATAATCATTCATTATTCACATTCATTCATTAATTGTATTCACCGTTCAGAGTAGATTGTATCGTATATCAGTGATTATTCGTCATTCAACCCGGTTGGAGAATTGGGCCGAGCATATCTTTATTGTCATCTTTGTAGTGGGATGTGTGTGGAGAGTAGCACATGCTACGTACTCTCTTTAGCGCGCATTAATTGGGTACGGGTAGCGCACGCTACCTCTCAGCATTAGCACACGCGAATGTGGTTCAGGCAGACAGTCCAGAAGGCACTGGACTGAATTTGAGTTGTAGTAGCGCACGCTACAAATGGTAAGTAGCGCACACTAGTGGGCATGGATAGCGTACGCTAAGAATCAGTGTTGCGTGCGCTAAGGTCCGAACAGGTAGAGTCCAGTGGGTACTGGACTGTAATAGGATAATTCTTAGCGCACGCCATGAGTGGATATTAGCGTACGCTAATGGTGTTAGTACCGCACGCTATGTAATGAGTGTAGCGCATGCTATCGCGAGCAAGGACAGAGGCCAGTAGGTTCTGGACTCCAGTATTCTGGACTTCAACCATCAGGTAGCGCGTGCTAACACAAGGTTAACACACGCTAAGAAGAGGCACTAGCTCATGCTACCAAGGTACGTAGCGCACGCTAACGATGCAATCAGAGGGTACTGGACTACCCGGTACACCCGTTAGCGCATTCTAAGCATATGAACTAGCGCATGCTAAACTGGAATTACTATAAATAGGACAGTCCGGCCTAGATTCATCCTTTTCACTTCTCACTTCGTTTTTGGGCGATTCCGGGCGATTTTGGACGATTCGGAGAGATCTTTTCGAGCTGCACTCACCTATCATCATCTTCAAGCTTCTTAGTCAGATTAATCATCATTCCATCCTCTACTTCACATCAAATCAAGGTAAACATTTCTTGATGTTTGACTTTGGTTATTTTGGGTGTTTTCCTTCCGATCTCTTCGAGTTAGCTTGATATTATGTTGGAATATGTTAAATATGGATTATATACCTTGAATACATGTATTCCTACAGATTTATTGGTGTATATTTCGGATTTGACGAATTTTAGTAATTTATTCAAGAACCCTTGAATGGTTGACTTTGGTTATTTTGGGGGTTTCCGATTGATGTTGTCGTAACCTTGAGTTGTGGTTTCCTATTGGATTATTGATATCATTGAAGGTATTTTGTTGGATCGTATTATTCATTTGGAGTTTGGTATCGATATAATCGGGGTTGGTTGTAAACTATGGGGAGAATGTTTACAACGTATCCGTTTGAATGCCCCAATGAGTTGGATTATTGTTGTATCAACTTTGAATTGGTTATAATCGTACTTGATATGTACATTGAGCATTTGTTGGTAATTTTTATTCAAGGTTGTTCGAGTGACCAACATTCCATTAAGGACGTTTATTCAAGAGAGGATATTTCATCACTGGTATTGAGTAAGTTAATTCTTACTCGGTTAAAAGGATATTCATTCCTTTCGTTGTTGTTCATTCATATTCATAATTAATTCATAGTATATTAATCATGTTGAGAATTGTAATTATCAAACTAATCATTCATTTCATGAGGAACGACGGTTCCAATCACTTTCGTGAATTATCATTCATTTCATTATTAATTCATCTCGGTGAGTCACTCTTGACCCTTGTCGATTTACTATTCACTGATATTCGTCATGGTCACTTTTGTTCTTGTGGCCCTCTGGGTTCATATTGCATGGCCGGGTGGGGATGTGTGGAATTTTTAGTCGGGCACACGATAGTCATGTGATTGGGTTCACCGACACAATGGACTGTGCACACGATAACGTTTTCCTCCGTGAGACTAATTAGGTACAAGGACGGGTGTGTCCCGACACTTGTCTTGTGCACTTGCACATACCATTACGGGCGTACTATGATACCTCTCTTCAGCTTAATTTCATAATTAAAGGATATATCATGTTTGTGTTTATTCAACTCTTGCGGATTGTTGTTCTGTGTAACTGACCCCGTTGGGGGATGTTGTTTTCAGGTCATGGCAAGGCAAAGGCACGGGAAGAGAATGTTGACGGAAAGGAGTCCCAGTGATACTAGTAGGGGCCCCCAGTCTTTTCAGTCTTTCATGTCTTCTTCATTTTTATTTCCGCTGCAGATTTCCGGTTGAATGTTCATTTTATTTAGTGTTGTATATTTTATCTTCATATAAAATATACAAGTATTCTGTATCTCCTGGGTGTATTGTACTTAAGCTCCTCATCGGAGTAATTGGTAATATAATGTGGTTCGGTACTACAATTATATTATTTAATTCATTATATTTCATTCGCCTGGTGGGTCCCAGTTGGGGGTTCACGACACTGTAATAGCCGCCTAGTTTGGGGTGTTACAGAGTTGGTATCGGAGTGTGGTTTTGAATACTACCTTCCGAGTCATGTCTCATTTGAAATTATCATTCACCGGATTAGTATCATTGGACTTTCGCGTCGCGTGTGACCTGTGCAAATGCAAAGCCCCTCAGACCGAAAGAACTGTAATATTTCTGACGCCATGGTATAATTTCTGGTAGTAAGAATCACTCATTCATCTTTCATCAGTCAACATTCCTCAAACATCATTTTCATTTTGATCATGTCGATTATGTTAGCTCATTAATCACTCATTTCATTTCATTTCTCAGTTATCGACCTTGCGGGTCATATTATCAATCTTGTTAACTTGTTTAAGATAATCATTTCAATAATTTCATCAGATAATCATGTCGCCTCAGTTGATCCTTCATGTAATCATTGTATTAGAGCGCGCATGCTCATTATTATCATTTCATAATGTAGTCATAACGTGGTAGTCATGCGAGAGCTATAATTATCATGCGACCTTCCTACTTCAGTATGTAGGGAGCGGTCAGAGGACGCAGGGGGAGAGACCGCAGTGCGGGCCGAAACCCGGGAATTAATCACTCACGGTCAGGAAGTCGTACCCAGGACACAACTCAATCGGAAGGTGTTCGGGTTGATCCACTCACTTTTATGCAGGGCATGATGGCCCAGATGCAACTGCTTAATCATCATTGCGCCACTCTGGCCGAATTAATCGAGAAAGCTCTTACTTATGAGCTTACTGCTAAGGAAATTGCTAAGCAACAACCTTCATATGCTGGCAAGAAATCTAAGAATCGTATTCAGTCCGAAGGCGGTCAGGCAACCTTCAAGAAGCCTCGTGTGGGCCCAACTTCTTCCGAGCGACCTCCTATGGCACCTAAACCTGCAGGGTCTCACTCCCGAGCAGCCAGTTCGGCCATCACCTGTTTCAATTGTGGAACACCGGGTCATTTTAGCACTAAGTGTCTGAGGCAGACTGTCACATGTTATAACTGTGGACTTACCGGGCATAAGGCCCGTTTCTGCCGAAGAGACTCCAAGCATACTCCAGCGGTATCTCAGGCCCCGAAGCAGTCATCTGTTCAGAATCAGGCTACTCAGTCAGCGTCGTTTAAGATGACGGGAGCAACTACAGGCAAGACTCATACTTATCAGACAGGAGCATCCGGTTCGGGGGCCGGGAAGCCCCAAATTCATGAGATGAAGAGGAGCGATGATCCGGAGGCCCGAATTATTTCAGGTACACTCAAAATTTTATCTCAACCTGCGTGCACCCTTTTGATACTGGCGCATCACATTCATTCATTTTCGAGTCATGCTTGGGTAGACTTCACCTGGATAGTACTAGTTATGAACCTTATATCATTGGTCTACCTGACGGTAGGTGAATTAATGGAGATCGTGAGATTAAGAATTGCCCGATTCAGCTTATGGCCGTGTTTGGTTGGAAGACCTGATCGTGGTAGATTTACTTATAGATGATGTTGTTTTAGGTATTGATTGGATGGATCGTCGTGATGCCATACTTAGTGTCCGTAAGCATATGGTCGCTATCATTTCAGACGATGGAGTCGAGTATGTATTTTAAAATGTCTTTCCGGTATTTTTACCAACTTGTGTTTAACTTTAAAATGGCCCTTTTGGGTATGTTGCGAACTTGGGTTATCCTGTTGAATTTTTTTTCCTAAAATATTTTGTCGGTACGTTTAAGTGGTGGCTTAGCGTACATTTTGAAATTGTCGAGATTTGGGATTTCGCCTTGCATTTTCAAATGGTATTTTATGACGGTATTTGAGAACTATGTTTCTGAAAATATTTGAGTACTTTGCAAAATATTACCGTCGTCGGTCTTTTGGCGTTTTTTAAACATTTTTGAAAATGAATTTTAGCCTGGTGGGTTTCGGCACGGGGCCCACGGCGCTGTAATATTCCCTACCCCGTATAGTTGATCTCTTAGATCAACTTCAGGGAGCTTCAATATTTTCCAAGATCGATTTAAGATCTGGGTATCGTCAGTTGCGAATTCGAGAGTCGGATATCGCTAGATCGGCATTTCGAACACGCTATGGTCATTATGAGTTTGTGGTAATGCCGTTTGGGTTAACTAATGCACCTGTGGTATTCATGTAATTAATGAATCGGGTTTTCATCGACTGTCTGGATCAGTTCGTGGTTGTTTTCATAGACGACACTTTGATTTATTTTCATGATCGAGAGGAGCACGAAGTTCACCTTCATCAGGTTCTCGACGTGTTGAGACGAGAGAAACTATATGGAAAGTTTTCCAAATGTGAGTTCTGGATGTCCGAAGTGACGTTTCTTGGACATGTAATTTCATCAGACGGAGTATGTGTCGACCCTCAGAAGACGGAGGCTATCCGAGATTGGCAGCCTCCGAAGAATGTTAAGAAAATCCGAAGCTTTCTCAGATTAGCAGGTTATTACCAGCGGTTTGTGGAAGGACTTTCTAAAATCGCTCAACCTATGACAAACCATTTTGCGGAAGGATAAGAAATACACGTGGTCTGATGCATGTCAACAGAGTTTTGAAGAACTAAAGAGCCGTCTAATTTCAGCACCTGTCCTTTCCTTGCCGCAAGGGACGGAAGGATTCATGGTTTATAGTGATGCGTCCAGACACGGTCTCGGATGTGTACTATGCAGAACGAGAAAGTTATTGCCTATGCTTCGCAGCAACTGAGACCTTACGAGGTCAATTATCCGACCCATGACTTGGAGCTAGCAGCAGTGGTATTCGCATTGAAGATTTGGCATCATTATCTTTATGGCGTCACCTGTCAGATATTCACCGATCATAAGAGTTTGAAGTATATATTTACTCAGAAAGAGTTAAATATGCGACAGAGGCGGTGGTTGGAATTAATCAAAGATTAAGAATATTGAGATATTATACCACCTGGGCAAGGCGAACGTTGTCGCCAACGTCTTGAGTCGTAAGACCGTTCAAGAGCAAATGCTTGCTCGTTTAATTGTTCAGAAGTAGCTTCATCAGGAATTCCTAAGACCCGAGATTGAGGTCTGGTTATAGCGAGTGCAAGGGAAACTTTGCATGTTAGAGATTTCATTGCCACTTGAGGAGGCGATCAAAACGGGTCAGGGTTCAGACCCATTTTTATTGCACATTCGAGATGATGTGGCTCAGGGGAAAGCCCCTGGATTTGTGGTCCACGAGGATGGACTTTTGCGATTTAAGAATCGGTTATGCATACCGGCGAATGACGAGTTGAAAAACTCGATTTTGAGAGAAGCTCATGCTGCCCCTTATTCCATTCATCCAGGGTCTAGCAAGATATACAAAGACTTGAAACAGAATTACTGGTGGAGTAATATGAAGCGAGAAGTCGCAGAATTTGTTTCGAGGTGTTTAACCTGTCAGCAAGTCAAAATAGAAGATCAGCGACCGGCGGGTATGCTGAAACCGCTCCCTATTCCAGAGTGGAAGTGGGAGGATATTTCTATGGACTTCATCATGAGTTTGCCGACGAGTCGTCGTGGCATGAATACAATTTGGGTAATTGTGGACCATTTAACTAAGTCAGCTCATTTCCTTGAGATTAAGGATACGTGGGGTCCCGAGAGACTTGCCCAGTTGTTCATTAAAGAGATAGTGAGAATGCACGGTACTCCTAAGAGTATCATTGCTGATTGTGAAGCACGATTCGTGTCACATTTTTGGAAATCAATTTATCGTGCTATGGGAACTCGGTTTGATCTCAGCACATCTTTTCATCCTCAGTCAGACGAACAATCAGAGCGAACTATTCGGATGTTGGAGGACATGTTGAGAGCATGTGTCCTCGACTGGAAAGATTATTGGGAAGCCCAACTACCGTTGATCGAGTTCACGTATAACAACAGTTGGCATGCTTCGATTAAGATGGCACCTTATGAGTCCTTGTACGGTCGTCGTTGTAGATCTCCTTTGTGTTGGGATGACTTATGAGGATCAATCGGCACCAAGCCCGATATGCTTATAGCCGCCCACGAGAAGGTAGCTTTGATCAAGAGTCGTTTATTGACCGCTCAGAGTCGACAAAAATCATATGAAGATGATCGTCGTCGACCATTAGAGTTCGAGGCAGGTGACCAAGTTTTTGTCAAGGTATCCCCGAGTCGAGGTATTTTTCATTTCGAGAAGCGGGGAAAGTTGAGTCCGAGATTCATTAGACCGTTTGAGATAGTGGATCGAGTAGGCAGTCTGGCTTATCGATTGGCCTTACCTCCGGCATTGAACCAAATTCATAATGTGTTTCACGTCTCTCAGCTGAGGAAGTATGTTTCCGACCCGAGTCACATACTTTAGTTCGATGAAATCGAGATCGTGGATGATCATTCGTATGAGGAGCGTCTTGTGCGAGTCTTAGAGCGGCATATCAAACAGTTGAGGAACAAGACGATTCCTTTGGTTAAGATTCAGTGGTCTAGACACGGAGTCGAAGAGGCTACTTGGGAAACCGAGGACGAAACTCTTTCTAAGGGGGGAGTATGTAATACCCGGTTGTAAATTCATTAATTATCATTCAGTGTATTGTCACTCAGTAATTTTTCACTCAGTAATAATCATTCATTATTCACATTCATTCATTTATTGTATTCACCGTTCAGAGTAGATTGTATCGTATATCAGTGATTATTCGTCATTCAACCCGGTTGGAGAATCGGGCCGAGCATATCTTCATTGTCATCTTTGTAGTGGTCTGTGTGTGGGGAGTAGCGCACGCTACATACTCTCTTTAGCGCGCGCTAATTGGGTACGGGTAGCGCACGCTACCTCTCAGGATTAACGCACGCTAATGTGGTTCAGGCAGACAGTCCAGATGGCACTGGACTGAATTTGAGTTGTTGTAGCGCACGCTACGAATGGTAAGTAGCGGACGCTAGTGGGCATGAATAGCGCATGCTAAGAATCAGTGTTGCGTGCGCTAAGGTCCGAACAGGTAGAGTCCAGTGGGTACTGGACTAGAATAGGATAATTCTTAGCACACGCTATGACGAGATATTAGCGTACGCTAATGGTGTTAGTAGCGCACGCTATGTAATGGGTGTAGCGCACGCTATCGCGAGCAAGGCCAGAGGCCATTAGGTTCTGGACTCCGGTATTCCGGACATCAACCATCAGGTAGCGCGGGCTAACACAAGGTTAACGCGCGCTAAGAAGAGGCATTGGTGCACGCTACCAAGGTACGTAGCGCACGCTAACGATGCAATCAGAGGGTACTGGACTACCCGGTACACCCGTTAGCGCACGCTAAGCACAGGAACTAGCGCACGCTAAACTGGAATTACTATAAATAGGACAGTCCGGCCCAGATTCATCATTTTCACTTCTCACATCGTGTTTGGGCGATTCCAGGCGATTTTGGACGATTCGGAGAGATCTTTTCGAGCTTCACTCACCTATCATCATCTTCAAGCTTTTTAGTTGGATTAATCATCATTCCATCCTCTCATTCTCATCAAATCAAGGTAAACATTTCTTGATGTTTGACTTTGGTTATTTTGGGTGTTTTCCTTCCGATCTCTTCGAGTTAGCTTGATATTATGTTGGAATATGTTAGATATGGATTATATACCTTGAATACATGTATTCCTATGGATTTATTGGTGTATATTTCGGATTTGACAAATTTTAGGAATTTATTCAAGAACCCTTGAATGGTTGATTTTGTTTATTTTGGGGGTTTTCGATTGATGTTGTCGTAACCTTGAGTTGTGGTTTCCTATTGGATTATTGATATCATTGAAGGTGTTTTGTTGGATCGTATTAATCATTTGGAGTTTGGTATCGATATAATCGGGCTTGGTTGTAAACTAGGGGGAGAATGTTTACAACGTATCCATTTGAATGTCCCAATGAGTTGTATTATTGTTGTATCGACTTTGAATTGGTTATAATCGTACTTGATACCTATATTGAGCATTTTTTGGTAATTGTTATTCATGGTTGTTCGAGCGACCGACATTCCATTAAGGACGTTTGTTCAAGAGAGGATATTTCATCAACGGTATTGAGTAAGTTAATTCTTACTCGGTTAACAGGATATTCATTCCTTTTGTTGTTGTTCATTCATATTCATAAGTCATTCATAGTATATTAATCATGTTGAGAATTGTAATTATCAAACTAATCATCTATTTCACGAAGAACGATGGTTCCAATCACTTCCGTGAATTATCATTTATTTCATCATTAATTCATCTCGGTGAGTCACTCTTGACCCTTGTCGATTTACTATTCACTGATATTCGTCATGGTCACTTTTGTTCTTGTTGCCTTCTGGGTTCATATTGCGTGGCCGGGTGGGGATTTGTGGAATTTTTAGTGGGGCACACGATAGTCATGCGATTGGGTTCACCAACACAATGGATTGTGCACACGGTAACGTTTTCCTCCGTGAGACTAATTAGGTACAAGGACGGGTGTGCCCAGGCACTCGTCTTGTGAACTTGCACATACTATTACGGGCGTACTATGATGCTCCTCTTCAGCTTAATTTCATAATTAAAGGATATATCATGTTTGTGTTTATTCAACTCTTGAGGATTGTTGTTCTGTGTAACTGACCCCGTTGGGGGATGTTGTTTTCAGGTCATGGCAAGGCAAAGGCACGGGAAGAGAACGTTGATGGCGAGGAGTCCCAGTGATACTAGTAGGGGCCCCCAGTCTTTTCAGTCTTTCATGTCTTCTTCATTTTTATTTCGGCTGCAGATTTCCGGTTGAATGTTCATTTTATTCAGTGTTGTATATTTCATCTTCATATAAAATATACAAGTATTCTGTATATCCTGGGTGTATTGTACTTAAAGCTCCTCATCGGAGTAATTGGTAATATAATTTGGTTCGGTACTGCAATTATATTATTTAATTCATTTAATTTCATTCGCCTAGTGGGTCCCAGTTGGGGGTTCATGGCACTGTAATAGCCGCCTAGTTTGGGGTGTTACACTCAATCTACCGAGCTGATACCAGAAGAAGATCATGCTAAAAATCATCTTCCTGCAGTTCCACTCCTGACACTCCCAAGTGTCCCTGAAGAAGAACAAGCCAAGGAACTCCTTGAGGAACACAAGATTAGATATGCTTTCAACCTCAGGGAGAACAATCCACTATATTCTACCAAGGTGCAATTGCAAATGGTAAGAAAACAAGCACTTAAGTTTTCCTTTGTAAATATCTACAAAAGAATGGAATGGTCTAAAGAATCATAGCTTCTCTGAGCGAAAGGAGTTGGTAGAGAGAAAAAGATGGGACTACCCCATAGCCACAGAACACCTGATCAAAGTGTTCTCCATGAGTCTGGTATGAACCTACTTCTCGATGAGAACTGGTTCATATTCAACTTCAAACAAAACATGGATCAGTTCATATTTTACATAATGGAAGGAGTAGCCCAAGGAAAATCATTTGATGATGAAGTCAGAGAAGGAGGAGAAGAGAAGGAAAATGAAGAAGTAGAAGAAAAAGAAAAGGATGACGAAAATGAAGTAGAAAAAGAAAAAGATGAAGAGAATGAAAAAGGAGGAGAAAAACGAAAAAAATGAGAAAAAATATGATGAAGATCATGATCAGGATGTACCTGATCAAGGTTCCAGCTCAACTCAGCCCTCACAAGAGAAATCTGGGAAGCAGGGGAACAGTCTGCAAAATCCCCCTCTGATCAAAAGTCAGCTGACATAAGAATTTTCACTAAAAAATCTATTACTCAGAAGTCAGCTGCACAAGAAGACACAGCTGAAAACAACCCTCAGGCAGAGGCACCTGAGTATTAGCTACCCACAAACTTCAATGAGATGATCCGAGCCATGGTAGAAGAAACTGTTGCAAAGCTTCTGGCAACAAGAGTAGAACCTTATCTGCTGTCCCTTAACAGCAAAATGGACTCCCTGTTGAACAAAAAAGAACCCTCTCCACCACCAACATCTTCAAGGATGTCATTTGGCATGCAAAACTTCATGCACACGGTGGAAGAGCAGCTGACATAAATTACTGATGCTGGCAAAAAGGGGGAAAAATGAGATCCAAATGGAAGCATGAGGCATTATCCTTAGTCCCCAGAAGCTCACCTGCACCTCAAATCATCCATTATCTTGAAGCTGGAACCTCACATTCCCAAAAAATAAAATGTATAATTGCACCTTCACAAGCACCTGCAACTAAGAAGAAGAGAACTTGGAAAGAACCGGTTGTGCCATTGTGCTGGGAAAATAAAGAGCTATACTATGTTGAGGAGTTTATTCCAGAGGAAGCTGGACATAAATGGGGGCTTGCCAAGAAGGAAATCATTGAAAAATATTATCTTTGGGAAATCCTTCAAGACCCTGAATGCACCCTCAACAAATCTTCATTGACTACATGGAGATGAACTGGCTAAATATGTGGGAAGTTCTGACATGGGTTGCTAAAGAAACCTTCAATGCTTTTCCTAGAATCCCTGATTTCAGACCATAGGACCCTCCAATTGACATAAACGGAAAGTTGGATCATGAAGCACTTTAGAGGGAAATAAAGAATCTTTGTATAAAGAACAAGTAAACCTCCCATGAAGATCAGACATTTGCATCCATCATAGTCAAGAAGAAGTATGGGCTAATCCCAACAGTTCATAGGCCCATTGAAGCAAAGCCATTGAAGTCTCTCCTTCCAGCAAGGATCATAGGAACAGGGAGAACTTAATCTTTTTGTTAATCACTTGTAATATTTACTTGTATTTTTTTTGTAATCTTTCATTAAGGACTGCATTGTAATCTCAAATATTGAAAATTTATTACAGTCGATTTGAATGACAACCTCTACTTGTCTCAAACACACTAAGTCTTTACATTTCAATTATTTTACTTGTTTGTGTGATTATTTTACTATACTTAACATTAAGTTTTGCCATAATCAGAATAGGGGGAATTTGTTAGGAATATAATTTTAAGATTTTGATGATGTCATACATGTAAAGAAGATTACTTCAAATGTATGTACTTGCCATTTTAAAGAAGAACCAAATGAGTATCTTCTACATGCCTTTATAAATTAGGCTAAGTATTGATCATGTTGATCAAGTAGAAATTTGGGTAAGTGTAGAACATGCATATATCAGCCTGGTTTTGGTCAATGCAAGATATCAACCAGGTTTAACCGATAAAACATCAGTCGGGTTACGATCAAAGGAAAAATCAGCCGGGTTTGACCAAGTCAGAAGTACAACTGAATATCTCTGAAAACGATTTTGGCTAAGTACAAAACAACTACAATATCATTCGGGTTGGGTCAAAGCGAAATATCAGTTAAGTTTGACCAGACAAACATCAGCCTTGTTCGGTCAAAACATAATATCAGTTGAGGTTGACCAAGAGAAATATCAGCCAACTTTCATGATCGGATATCAGCCAGCTTTTGCCCAAGCAGAACATCAGCCAGGTTTGACCTATCAGCTAAGTTTGACCAAAGGGAAATATCAGCTAAGCTTTACTGAAGACGAAATATCAGCCAAGTTTCAACATCAACTAAGTCCACGTCAGCAAATGTTGAAAAGTGAACAATGGTGGAAAGTCACGTGGAGACTTAATTAAAGCAAGGGGACAAAGTGATTAATTCCCAGAAGTTAAGGAATATTTAATTCCTTAAAGATTCGCGCCCAGAAATCTTACTAATTATAGTAATCGAAGAAAAGCGGCGCAACGGCAACATACATCTTCAAACGGTCAGATTTGAAGAAAAAAGTAGTGCTGCAAAGAAATGATAAGATAAACAATGAAGTCCACTCTCCAACGGACGGATTTGTTACAAGATGCAACGGCTATGAGGAGCTCAAAGATCGTACTATAAATATCTGATGAACACTTGAGCATAAGTACGATGCGAACAATACTTACAAGCAATCAAAGCAACCAAAGCAAATACAAAGCAAATCTACAGCATCGTGAAGAGCAAGATCTTAAAGCTAATACTGAGAAGCTCTTAAAGTTGGAGAAGACAAAACACTATTGACTTTTAGTTTGAGTACGAGGTTATTTTCTTGAGCGAGATTCCTGAAAGTGTGAGGTTGTAAGACATCCACGGGTTCTTGATTGGAATGTGATAGGCAGCTTGCAAGTTATTAAGGCATCCACGGGTTTTCGATCAAGAGGTGTTAAGCAACCAAGGGAAGGAGTTGAAACGGCCATGGGTTTCCACTGGTTGGAAGCTGTTGTAACTAAATTCATTGTAACATTAATTTAACTGGTTGAAAGTTATGGTGAATTTATCTCCAACTAGTTTGGAAAGAAGTGGACTAGTAGAGGATTACCCCACCTCTGAAACCATTATAAAAGTGTTGTGTGATTTACTATTTTAATCATCATACCTAACTGTTGCATTCAAAGACAACTGTCATTTCACAGAACAATTTACATCTGAAAAGGTTAACTGCATTAATATCAGTCGGGTAACCTTAGTTGTGTAAAACCCCCAATCCACTCAGGGATATTACACAATGTAGACCCCTTTCCTCAAGGATCTACCAGGCAGGAGATTACAAAATAAAACAAAGACATGGTCAATTCGACCAAAACATAAACCGTAGACCGATTAGGTATCTCAAAACACAACATAGCAGTACAACTGATAAACCAAAATACAACTCGATCACAATATACACAACATGTCCATCCACTTAAGGATGAGAAAGAAACTAGAAATAAACACTCGAACCGACAGATCACTGACGGACAACCGACTACAACTATGACTAGTATTGCTGCTTTACATCATCCTCCAAGTCGATCCTGTGGTTGCTCTCTCTCAAAACGGAATACCTGAAAAGTATAACATAATCCCCAACGAGGGGTTAGCGATGGAAATCGCTCGTAAGTAACTAAGCTATACAATTAAACATCAAGAATACAACCGTTATGAAAATAACATTTCGCCAAGATAGTAATACGATCCCCGAGTCTAAATTCTTTTCAAAACAGTTTCCTTTAGGAAGGATCATAAGGATGACTCCAAAACACATTTAAGAGAATAATTGAAGACTTTGGGGGTCTCAGTGTAAAATCGTGAAAGATTTATAATTCTTCTTTTCGAAAGGGTTTTCTTTCAAAATCATATAAATGACTCAATTCTCAACCAAACCTCGAAAACAAACGATATTCACCAATATAACCGGGATCCAGGATCCAAACATTCACAATTCAAAGATATTGAATCAAACAGTCAAATTGCCTCCGTGGCCTCAAAGGGTTCCACCCGGATTAGCTATCGAAAACAAGTTTGAACACACCCAAAAGGTATCTTGACATCTTGAGATATTCATTTATAATCAAGCACATGGGTAAACCAATCGAAACACTCAACACACGCCCAAGGCATTAAGCGCAGCTATCACTGCATATACGACAATATCATTCAAGTTTCGACCATTCTCAACACCTACCACCGTTTTTGAAACAAAACTGATCTCTCATAAAATAGTCGCAAACTCCCATACTTAAGTTGACAAACTCGTAGAATTTTAAATAACCAAGAACATCTCAATTCAGTTGAACTCTTGAAGATCTCAAGTCAAAATTTTGAGTTAAAGAACTGAATTTTCCGAAGTTTATCAAAGTTTTTAACAAGAGTCACGAAAAAATAGTTTAACGACCACAAACTCGAGCATCATCAACACGAGTAATGATAATAGCAAGCACACGTATCTTTCAAACAAGATTACCAGATGCATATATTAAAAAAAATTGAATTTCATTCTCAAACAACAAAAATGCTTGTAATTATCAATTCTTCGTGAAACGAATCAAGAATTTCTTATTTTGAAAAATTTGAAAAAGTATGAAAAATATTTTAGAAGACTTGTCGTTCCTCATAAAGCGGAAAGAACTCAGTCTTAAAAAAAGAGAAATTTTAAATCATCAACATCTCATTCCGTTTCGAAGCAAAACTTTCGAATCTTGGCAGAAATTTTTCAAAACCCTTCGATCTTAACCAAAATGACGGTAACATTTTACAATGTCCAAAATACTTTAAAACGCCTACTTCAGATACCGTCTGAAGGTATCATTTCAAAATACATGACTAACTCGTCAAAGTTCAACTGATTTTAAAATCCATACAAAACTGTTGATTAACCGCACCATCTAAATATTTTCAAAAATCGGTTCTTTACAAACATACTCAAGTTCATAATTATAATTAAGAAAACCGCTTTCAAACCTACACACAACGGACAAAATTATAACTATCAAAAAATAATCGAACTTGAAACCACATGACCAATCGGCAAGCGAGATTACAAATTCAATCAAACATGATTCGTGAACACCAAGTTCAAACATACGTCAAAACCATCCATCCGAGTTCCTCACGAACTCTACCGTCGAAACATTATCTGGGACACATTAAGGTTCACAGTTTTCACATCGTATTGCACCATTCGGTGTCTAACCATCAATACATTCAACTCAAACACAAACGTTATGCCACGAATATCAAACACGGATTCCATTTCACAACACTATACAAATAAAATTATGCACAACAATCATCGCACATAAATGAAGTCATCAAATACTGATACCTCGCATAAAAGATGAGACTTACGTTCACAAGCTGCACGGAGATGATGGCTGCACCACGATACTAATCACAAGGAATCACAATTGATCACAACGGATCACGATCATCACACTTGTTCACAATTGCTCACTCGGGTGACACGACAAGACACGACTCAACAAGACCCAACTAGACCCAACTGCCTAGGTTTCCGCAAACCTAAGATCTGATACCATTTATGTAACACCCCCAATCCACTCAGGGATATTACACGTCGTAGGCCCCTTTCCTCAAGGATCTACCAGGCAGGAGATTACGAAACAAAACCAACACTTGGTCAATTCGACCAAAACATAAACTGTAGACCGATTAGGTCTCTCAAAACACAACATAGCAATACATCTGATAAACCAAAATACAACTCGATCACAATATACGCAACATATCTATCCTCTTAAGAATGACAAAGAAACTAGAAATAAACACTCGAACCGACAGATCACTTACAGAGAACCGACTACAACTGTGACTAGTATCGCTGTTTTACATCATCCTACAAATTGATCCTGTGGTTGCTCTCTCTCAAAACGGAGTACCTGAAAAGTATAACATAATCCCCAACGAGGGGTCAGCGATGGAAATCGCTCGTAGGTAACCAAGCTATACAATTATACACCAAGAATACAATCGTTATGAAAATAACCTTTCGACAAGGTAGTAACACGATCCCCGAGTTTAAATTCATTTCAAAATAGTTTCCTTTAGGAAGGATCATAAGGATGACTCCAAAACACATTTAAGAGAATAATTGAAGACTATGGGGGTCTCAGTGTAAAATCGTGAAAGATTTATAATTCTTCCTTTCGAAAAGGTTTTCTTTCAAAATCATATAAATGACTCAATTCTCAACCAAACCTCGAAGACAAACCATATTCACCAATATAACCGGGATTTAGGATCCATGCATTCACAATTCAAAGATATCAAATCAAATAGTCAAATCACCTCCGTGGCCTCGAAGGGTCCCACCCGGATTAGCTATCGAAAACAAGTTCGAACACACCCATAAGTTATCTTGACATCACACTCACAAGTAAAGATTCTCGAAGCCCTCTCTAGACCTACCCGATTATATAACGTTATGGTCAAATCATGACAACTGGCCATACTTGCAAGCACGCGCCGCCGGAGGCCTCACGGGTCCCTACCCGGGTAACATCACTCAAACACGCCTATAAGTTATCGTGACATCGCACTCCCAAGTGACGATTCTCGGAGTCTTCTCCAGACGTACCCGATTTTATAACCTTATGGTCATAGCATAACAACTGTCCATACTCGAAAGCACACGCCGCCGGAGGCCCCAAGGGTCCTTACTCGGGTATAATCTCAATTCACCAAGGTACACAACAACAAAGGTACAATATTCAACACAATCGCAACCGCATAAAATATAAGTTAATGCATCATACACCTCAACAAAGGCACATCATTCACACAACACTAACATTCACCGAAAAGCTAACAAGCGAATAATACAAATGTTCCGCGATCCTACAATCCCTCGGATAACTACTCATTTCTAAATATCCATCTTAAGCACAATACAACATGAAATGGTTGTTATCATTCTTCATGAAACTCAAGTTTACGTTCGTATTTACTTTCATAGAATCAAATATTCATTTAGAAGTAAGTTACGGTTAAGTATACAATCACTAACAAGTCCACGTTAAATTAACCACACATCACATTCTCAAAGTATAAAGAATATAGACGAGATACTCGCCTCAAGTCCAATGCACGCGAAGCAATGGGAAAGCTCGACCGGAAACCCTTTAATCCTCCAACTAGGTCGAAAACACAAGAACAACTTAATTACGACAAGATTGATCGCAAGGAAGATGGAAAACATACGAAATTCTCGACGAGAATTCATAGAAACAACGGGTCGAATACTTGGGGTTCAATAATTCCCCATGAACAACAAGAACATCAACCGAACCCGAATTCGATAAGAAATATGAATCATACCATAGGGATAGAATCAATACAACCGATTAATGATATACAACAACACGATTCATGAAGAACAACTCGAATCTTTAAGAATCTCAAAATATATAGAAAAGGGTTTCAAGAAAGTTACCTCGAATCAAAGACGAAGAACACGGATTGATGATGTTAATCAACACCATGAACTCAAGGAAGATGCAAGCTTGGAGTTACAAGACTCCAAAATCTCCCCCAAATCGGCCACGAATCGCCACAACCGCGGAGGAATGAAGAGAGGATGAAAATGACGAATACGGTCAACCCCTGGGTATATATATACCTGCGCCATCTTAACGTACGTTAGGGGAGAAGCTTAACGTATGTTAGCAGTCTTACGTACGTAAGGCAAGCAAGATTACGCACGTAATCGATGGGCAGAACTCACTGTCCGAAACTGTGAAGACACTTACGTACGTTATGAGTAGGGCTTAACGTACGTAAGGCACATGAAGTTAACGTACATTATGCTCATCGCATAGTGTACGTAAGGCACTTAATAGTTAAGTTCAGCTCGTCGAGTACGAGCGCGACGAAACTGCAAAACGACAACAACACAAGACGAAGACATGCACATGAAGAGTGCGCAACGACGAACTCAAGCGCTAAAAGAAAACATGATTCCGACTACCCGAAGGTTCAGAATACGACAACGGAAGTAATTACCCCCAACTTTGCGAAATTACAAAATGGCCCAAAACGTCCAAAAATCACAATACGAAATCAAACAACCAATCCGAAGTTCACAACATGTCTAACAAAGTTAAACAGACTTACAGGAAACACGAAATCATAGTTTCGAACCACCATCACACGAATTGAACCGAATAGCGGAAAAAGGTCGCTCAAAACACGGATTTGGGTAAAACACCCCCGAAAAAAACTCGGATGACCAAATACGCAGAACAAAACATTATCAAAATGTCAAAACGCTTGGAAGCGAGTTCTGGAAATCAGAAAAATGCCAAGAATGAAAATTTACCGAAAGAAAAAATCACGGGTATTACATTCTACCCCTTTCAAAAGAAATTTCGTCCCAAAACTTAAAAAAAGGGTGTAACAGACAACAAAGTGAACGAACAATTAAACCTCACCGATCTACACGAGCCGATCCTGATAATGGTACCGAAGCTCGATTCTGGGAAACTTCATGGAATAGTTCACAATACTGAACTCTGTGGCCCTCGAGTCCACAATTATAACAAGTAATCGGCTGTGAAGGATAATTACCTTGCACACGACCCACAAAGCTACAACTGAAACACATCCCAGTCTGATTAGGAGTCAAAGAAGATGACTTGGAACTCTTGGTTCCACCAAACGAAGAAAGGGAAGGTTTCGCCGTAGGACTACGCAAAACTCGATGAGAAAAAGTTCTGACTCTCACGTTATCCGAAAAATCTCGAGACGTCCTATGCCTCATGCAAAGGCCCAGTAGATAACGATGCCATCTCGTACGTCATGGCTCGATTCTGATACTCTCTCAAAATAGCATAAATGAAACCCGACATGTACTGTCGAATCTCTAGTCTCATCCGCATATCAAAATGACGAATTTTGTCTTCCTCGGTCCTCACTTGCCTCTTCACGTAAGCGATCTGTCGACTATAATCGATAATAGCCTGCGACACTGGTATATCCTGCGGCTATGCTCAATAAAAATCCCGGATCCTCTACTCTCGAATCAGCTGCGGACAGAGCTCCATTTCAATCAACTTATTGAACTCTTCCCAAGTAACAGCATGATCCTGAGGCTCAACGGCCCCCCACCAATTAGCAGCGTCACTATCGAGGAGGAACTGAGCGATAGGAATCTTCCGTTACTCTGGACAACCAACCGCCTTGAAAATCTTCTCCAACTGGAGAAGCCAACCGTCCCAGTCCAAGTATCACCTACGCCCGCAAAACGGGGAGGATTCATACGAACCACTTCTCTAAGCCACTGAGTCGACCCGACGTTCTCAGTCACAGCAGTGTTACATTGAACCGCCTGGGTCAAATGAGTCATCTGGTCTTCCACCTGCTGAAGTATACATGATCCTAATCGTGCAACTGATTGCCATGGCCCCGACCTCTGGCCCTCGACATACTAAACTGAACAACCGTTCGCTAAAGCTAGACATAACAACACATAACATCACTCACAAAAGGAGGTCCATACAAGACACACTGCAAAGCACATAAATATTCTTGCTAATAAGAGTTATCATAGAGCGTTCACACAATAAACTCATCTGATAGTTCTCATAGACTCAGAAATGAATATCTCCGACAACAACATTTATCAAGTCATCACACATTAGAATCAAGCACATGGGTAAACCAATCGAAACATTCAACACTTGACCAAGGCATTAAGCGCAGCTATCACTGCATATACGACAATATCATTCAAGTTTCGAACCATTCTCAACGGCTACCACCGTTTTTGAAACAAAACTGAACTCATAAAACAGTCGCAAACTCCCATACTTAAGTTGACAAACTCGTAGAATTTCCAATAACCAAGAACATCTCAATTCAGTTGAACTCTTGAAGATCTCAAGTCAAAATTTTGAGTTAAAGAACTAAATTTTCCGAAGTTTATCAAAGTTCAAACTTTTCAACAAGAGTCGCGGAAAAATAGTTTAACGACCACAAACTCGAGCATTATCAACACGAGTAATGATATTAGCAAGCACATGTATCTTTCAAACAAGATTACCAGATGCACATATTAAAAAAAATGGAATTTCATTCTCAAACAACAAAAATGCTTTTAATTATCTATTCTTCGTGAAACAGATCAAGGATTTCTTATTTTGAAAATTTTGAAAAAGTGCGAAAAATATTTTAGGAGACTTGTTGTTCCTCATAAAGCGTAAAGAACTCAGTCTTAAAAAAAAGAAATTTTGAATCATCAGCATCCCATTCCGTTTCGAAGCAAAACTTTCGAATCTTAGCAAAAATTTTCCAAAACCCTTTCGATCATAACCAAAATGACGGTAACATTTTACAATGTCCAAAATACTTTAAAACGCCTACTTCAGATACCGTCAGAAGATGTCATTTGAGAATACATGACTAACTCGTCAAAGTTCAACTGATTTTAAAATCCATACAAAACTGTTGATTAACCGCACCATCGAAATATTTTCAAAAATCGGTTCTTTTACAAACATACTCAAGTTCATAATTATAATTAAGAAAACCGTTTTCAAACCTACACACAATAGACATAATTACAACTATCCAAAAATAATCGAACTTGAAAGCACGTGCCCAATCGACATGCGAGATTACAAATTCAATCAAACATGATTCGTGAACACCAAGTTCAAACATACGTCAAAACCATCCATCTGAGTTCCTCACGAACTCTACCGTCGAAACATTCTCTGGGACACATTAAGGTTCACAGTTTTCACATCGTATTGCACCATTCGGTGTCTAACCATCAATACATTCAACTCAAACACAAACGTTGTGCCACGAATATCAAACACGGATTCCATTTCACAACACTATATAAATAAAATTATGCACCACAATCATCGCACATAAATGAAGTCATGAAATACCGATACCTCGCATAAAAGATGAGACTTACGTCCACACGCCGCACGGATATGATGGATGAACCACGATACTAATCACAAGGAATCACAATTGATCACAACGGATCATGATGATCACACTTGTTCATAATTGCTCACTCGGGTGACACGACAAGACACGACTCGACAAGACACAACTTGACCCAACTGCCTAGGTTTTTCCAAACCAAAGCTCTGATACCATTTATGTAACACCCCCAATCCACTCAGGGATATTACACATCGTAGACCCCTCTCCTCAAGGATCTACCAGGCAGGAGATTACAAAACAAAACCAACACGTGGTCAATTCGACCAAAACATAAACCATAGACCGATTAGGTTTCTCAAAACACAACATAGCAATACATCTGATAAACCAAAATACAACTCGATCACAATATACACAACATATACATCCTCTTAAAGATGACAAAGAAACTAGAAATAAGCACTCGAACCGACAGATCACTTATGGAGAACCGACTACAAATGTGATTAGTATTGCTATTTTACATCATCCTCCAAGTCGATCCTGTGGTTGCTCTCTCTCAAAACGGAGTACCTGAAAAGTATAACATAATCCCCAATGAGGGGTTCGTGATGGAAATCGCTCGCAAGTAACCAAGCTATACAATTATACATCAAGAATACAACCATTATGAAAATAACCTTTCGACAAGGTAGTAACACGATCCCCGAGTTTAAATTCTTTTCAAAATAGTTTCCTTTAGGAAGGATCATAAGGATGACTTCAAAACACATTTAAGAGAATAATTGAAGACTTTGGGGGTCTCAGTTTAAAATCATGAAAGATTTATAATTCTTCTTTTCGAAAGGGTTTTCTTTCAAAATCATATAAATGGCTCAATTCTCAACCAAACCTCGAAGACAAACCATATTCACCAATATAACTGGGATCCGAGATCCAAGCATTCACAATTCAAAGATATCAAATCAAACTGTCAAATTGCCTCCGTGGCCTCGAAGGGTCCCACCCGGATTAGCTATCGAAAACAAGTTCGAACACACCCATAAGTTATCTTGACATCGTACTTACAAGTAAAGATTCTCGGAGCCCTCTCCAGACCTACCCGATTATATAACATTATGGTCAAATAATGACAACTGGCCGTACTCGCAAGCACGCGCCGCCGGAGGCCTCACGGGTCCCTACCCGGGTAACATCACTCAAACATGCCCATAAGTTATCGTGACATCGCACTCGCAAGTGACGATTCTCGGAGCCCTCTCTAGACGTACCCGATTTTATAACCTTATGGTCATAGCATAACAACTCCCGTACTCGCAAGCACACGCCGCCGGAGGCCCCAAGGGTCCTTACCCGGTAACATCTCAATTCACCAAGGTACATAACAACAAAGGTACAATATTCACCACAATCGCAACCGCGTAAAATATAAGTTAATGCATCATACACCTCAACAAAGGCACAACATTCACACAACATTAATATTCAGGAAAAAGCTAACAATCGAATAATACAAATGTTCCGCGATCCTACAATTCCTTGGATAACTACTCATTTCTAAATATCCGTCTTAAGCACAATACAACATGAAATGGTTGTTATCATTCTTCATGAAACTCAAGTTTACATTCGTATTTACTTTCATAGAATCACATATTCATTTAGAAGTAAGTTATTGTTAAGTATAAAATCACTAACAAGTCCACGTTAAATTAACGACACATCACATTCTCAAAGTATAAAGAATATAGATGAGATACTCGCCTCAAGTCCAATGCACGCGAAGCAACAGGAAAGCTCGACCGGAAACCCTTTAATCCTCCAACTAGGTCGAAAACACAAGAACTACTTAATTACTATAAGATCAATCGCAAGGAAGATGGAAAACATACGAAATTCTCGACGAGAATTCGTAGAAACAACGGGTCGAATACTTGGGGTTCAATAATTCCCCATGAACAACAAGAACATCAACCGAACCCGAATACGATAAGAAAAATGAATCATACCATAGGGATAGAATCAATACAACCGATTAATGATATACAACAACATGATTCATGAAGAACAACTCGAATCTTTAAGAATCTCAAAATACATAGAAAAGGGTTTCAAGAAAGTTACCTCGAATCAAAGACGAAGAACACGGATTGATGATGTTAATCAACACCAAGAACTCAAGGAAGATGTAAGCCTGGAGTTACAAGACTCCAAAATCTCCCCCTCATTGCCCACGAATCGCCACAACCGCGGAGGAATGAAGAGAGGATGAAAATGACGAATACGGTCAACCCCTGGGTATATATACCTGCGCCATCTTAACGTACGTTAGGGGAGAAGCTTAACGTACGCTAGCAGTCTTACATACGTAAGGCAAGCAAGATTACGTACGTAATCGATAGGCAGAACTCACTGTCCGAAACTTTGAAGACACTTACGTACGTTGAGTAGGGCTTAACATACGTAAGGCACATGAAGTTAACGTATGTTATGCTCATCGCATAGTGTACGTAAGGCACTTAGCAGTTTCAAACTGCTAAGTTCAGCTCGTCGAGTACGAGCGGGATTAAACCACGAAACGACGACAACAACACAAGACGAAGTCATGCTCACGAAGAGTGCGCAATGACGAACTCAAGCGCTAAAAGAAAACACGATTCCAACTACCCGAAGGTTCGGAATATGACAACGGAAGTAATTACCCCCAACTTTAGAAAATTACAAAACGGCCCAAAACGTCCGAAAATCACAATATGAAATTAAAAAACCAATCCGAAGTTCTTAACATGTCTAACAAAGTAAAATGGACTTACAGGAAACACGAAACCGTAGTTTCGAACCACCATCACACGAATTGAACCGAATAGCGGGAAAAAGTCGCTCAAAACACGGATTCGGGTAAAATAGCCCCCAAACAAACTCGGATGACCAAATACACAGAACAAAACATTATCAAAATGTCAAAACGCTCGGAAGCGAGTTCTGGAAATAATAAAATGCCAAAAATGAAAAATTGCCGAAAGAAAAAATCACGGGTATTACATTCTACCCCTTTAAAAAGAAATTTCGTCCCGAAACTTTAAAAAAAAGGGTCTAATAGACAACAAAGTGAACGAACAATTAAACCTCAGCGATCTAGACGAGTCGATCCTGATAATGGAGCCGAAGTTCGATTCTGGGAATCTTCATGGAATAGTTCACAATACTGAACTCTGTGGCCCTCGAGTCCACATTTATAACAAGTAATCGGCTGTGAAGGACAATTAGCTTGCACATGACCCACAACGCTGCAACTAAAATACCTCCCAGTCTGACTAGGAGTCAAAGAAGATGACTTGGAACTCTTGGTTCCACCAAACGAAGGAAGGGAAGGTTTCGCCGTAGGACTACACGAAACTCGATGAGAAGAAGTTCCGACTCTCACGTTATCCGAAAAATCTCGAGACGTCCTATGCCTCTTCGACTCATGCAAAGGCCCAGTAGATAACGATGCTATCTCATACACCATGGCTCGATTCTGGCACTCTCTCAAAATAGCACACATGAAACCCGACGTGTACTGTCGAATCTCTGGTCTCATCCGCATATCAAAATGACATATTTTGTCTTCCTCGGTCCTCACTTGCCTCTTCACGTAAGTGAGCTGTCGACTATAATAGATAATAGCCTGTGACACAGGTATATCCTGCGGATCGGCTAGATAAAAATCTCGGATCCTCTGCTCTCGGATCGGCTCCGGATAGAACTCCGCTTCCATCAACTTATTGAACTCTTCCCAAGTAACAGCATGCTCCGGAGGCTCAACAGCCTTCCACCAATTAGCAGCATCACTATCGAGGAGGAACTGAGCGATAGGAATCTTCCGTTCCTCTGGACAACCAACCGCCTTGAAAATCTTCTCCAACTGGAAAAGCCAACTGTCCCAGCCCAAGTAGCACCTACGCCCGCAAAACGGGGAGGACTCATACGAACCACTTCTCTAAGCCACTGAGTCGACCCGACGTTCTCAGTCACAGCAGTGTTACATTGAACCGCCTGGGTCAAATGAGTCATCTGGTCTGCCACCTAGTGAAGAATAATAGCAACACCAATACCAACGCCATCACCGGCAGTATGATCCTGATCGTGCGACTGATTGCCACGGCCCCAACCTCTGGCCCTCGACATACTAAATTGAACAACCGTTCGCTAAAACTATACATAACAACACATAACATCACTCACAAAAGGAGGTCCATACAAGACAATGTGAAGCACAGAAATATTCTTGCTAACAAGAGTTATCATAGTGCGTTCACACAATAAACTCATATCTCATAGTTCTCATAGACTCAGAAATGAATATCTCCGACAACAACATTTATGAAGTTATCACACATTATAATCAAGCACATAGGTAAACCAATCGAAACATTCAACACATGCCCAAGGCATTAAGTGCAGTTATCACTGCATATACGACAATATCATTCAAGTTTCGAACCATTCTCAACAGCTACCACTATTTTTGAAACAAAACTGAACTCTCATAAAATAGTCGCAAACTCCCATACTAAGTTGACAAATTTGTCGATTTTCCATTAACCAAGAACATCTCAATTTAGTTGAACTCTTGAAGATCTCAAGTCAAAATTTTGAGTTAAAGAACTGAATTTTCCAAACTTATCAAAGTTCAAACTTTTTAACAAGAGTCACGGAAAAATAGTTTAACGACCACAAACTCGAGCATCATCAACACGAGTAATGATATTAGCAAGCACATGTATCTTTCAAACATGATTACCGGATGCACATATTAAAAAAATGGAATTTCATTCTCAAACAACAAAAATGCTTGTAATTGTCGATTCTTCGTGAAACGGATCAAGGAGTTGAAGAAGCGGTTGACTAACGCTCCCGTCTTGGCCCCACCGTGTGGTAATGAGGGCTTTTCAGTTTATAGCGATGCCTCAGGCCAAGGACTGGGATGTGTACTCATGCAGCACGGAAAGACGATTGCCTATGCTTCTCGTCAGTTGAAACCGTACGAGTTGAATTATCCTATGCATGATCTTGAGTTGGCTGCAGTTGTGTTTGCATTGAAGATTTGGCGTCATAACTTGTACGGCTCGTCATGTCAGATTTTCACCGATTACAAGTGCCTGAAATATATTTTCACACAGAAAGAACTGAATATGAGACAGAGGAGGTGGCTGGAGTTAATCAAGGATTATGATATCGAGATCCTTTATCATCCGGGCAACGTAAATGTGGTGGCAGATGCCTTGAGTCGGAAATCAGTATCGCTTCGGGCACTTGAGTTACTCATGGCTTAGCCAGGGCTCTAGCGAGAGTTGATGGGGTTGAGTATTGAAGTTGCGTTACCAGGGAATGTCGGACAGTTGTGCGCCCTTGAGATCTCTTCGTCTCTGGTCGACGAGATTAAATCGAGACAGTTAGAAGATCCGATGTTTATTCAACTCTGTGTGAATGTGGTGAAAGGGAAAGCCCCGGGATTCGTGATTCATGAAGATGGTGTGTTGAGATTCCAAGGTCGGCTGTGTGTTCCGAACGACTTGGAATTGAGACAGGGCACTATGCGGGAGGCTCATGCATCGCCTTACTCAGTCCATTAGGGCTCGAGCAGAATGTATAAGGATTTGAGGAAGAATTTTTGGTGGAATGACATGAATAATAAGGTAGTGCAGTTTGTGGCTAAGTGTTTGACTTGTCAGCAAGTCAAAATCGAGCATCACCGGCCAGCCGGCTTGTTGAAACCACTTTCCATTCCGGAATGGAAGTGGGAGGATGTTTCTACGGATTTCGTCACGAATTTGCGAGGATAAAAATGGGAATGAAAATGGTGTGGGTGATCGTGGATCGACTAACTAAGTTGGTACATTTTCTGGGCATCATGGAAACTTGGGGTCCAGAAAAGTTGGCTCGTATTTTTATTTCGCAGATCGTGAGACTTCATGGTACGCTGAAGACTATTTTTCCGGACAGATATGGTCGGTTTGTATCGCATTATTAGTAGGCGGTACATAAGGCACTGGGGACACGTTTGCGTTTGAGTACATCTTTCCATCCTCAGACCTATGGACAGTCCGAGCATACCATTCAGATATTCGAGTATATGTTGCGTGTGTGCACGCTAGACTGGAGTAGTGATTGAGAGGAACATCTGACCCTGATCGAATTCACTTATAATAATAGCTGGCATGCATCGATTAAGATGGCACCGTATGAGGCGCTTTGTGGCCGATGATGTCGATCACCTATATGTTAGAATGAACCGTCCGATTTAGTTGGCACCGAGCCGGATCTTGTGTTGGAGACTAGGAAGAAAGTCGAGTTGATTCGAGAGAGAGTGTTGGTGGCTCAGAGTCGACAAAAGTCTTATGCGGATGTTAGGCGTTGACCCTTGGAGTTTGAGGTAGGGGATCATGTCTTGTTGAGAGTGTCTACATCGAAAGGAGTTTTCCGTTTTGGGAGAAATAGAAAGCTTAGTCCAAGGTATATTGGACCTTTCGAGATATTGGAAAGAGTTGGAGAGTTGGAGAGTTGGCCTACCGTTTGGCATTACCCCCGTCTTTGAGCCATGTGCATAGTGTTTTTCATGTTTCCCAGTTGAGGAAGTATGTTCCAGACCCGACTCATGTTATCGACTTCGGGGATGTGGAGGTCGAAAAGGATGTTACGTTTGAGGAGAGGCCAGTTAGAATTTTGAAACGTCGGGATAAACAGTTAAGGCACAAAACCATCCCCTTGGTTAAGGTGCAATGGTCGAGGCATGGAGTGGAGGAAGCGACGTGGGAATTATAGGAGGATATGCGTGGGAGATACCCCGAGCTTTTTGATCCTTAAGTTTCGGGACGAAACATCTTTCTAGAGGGGGAGAATGTAATACCCGTACTTTTCTATTTCTAGCAGTTTCTATTTTTGGTGCCCGTCTATTTTTATCGACTCGCTTGTAACCATTTCGAAGTTTTGAATCTATTTTGTTCTTGGTGTTTTTCCATTTGGACGAGTTTCAGAGGTGTTTTTACGTAATTTCGCTTTATGTCATGTTTTGTCGCATGTATGTTCGATTCTCGTAAAACTCGTTCAATTTCGTTGTTTCTTTGTTTCCATGAGTCCGTATGGTTTAGTTTTTCATGTTGTGAGTTTCAGTTTGATAATCCGACGTTGTATCGTGATTCTCGGATGTTTGGACCATTTTGTAATTTCCTATAAGTATAGGGAATTTTATCTCCTTTGTCGTATTTCAAATCTCTCGGTAGTCAGAATCGTACTTTCTTTCAGCACTTAGCTTCGTCGTTGCAAATACTTTGTATTTATGTTCTGGATCCTATCTTTGGTTGCGTTCGACTTCGTATTTCCCTGAGCAACGAACTGCATTCAGCCGTGTTGAACTGCTGCATGAATAACATATGTTATTCATGCTTTCTTGCGTGCGCTATCGATACACGTATAACGTACGTTAAACCTTAGTGTTAACGTATGTTATGGTCCTCAGCGTTATGGACAGTAGGTTCTGCTGAGTTTCTTCTGAGTCCTTACGCACGTTAACTCATGGGTGTTACGTACGTAAGCTTCCTTATAGCATACGCTAACTCTCTGATGTAGCGTTCGCTATTGGCCTCAGCAAATTAGGCAGATTGTTTTGGTGACCTCGTACATTAACTGTATGAGTATTACGTATGTAAGAGTCTTAACGTACGTAAACCTCCCCATGGTAATATACGTAATGAATAGTCAGGTATTTAATACCTGAACAGATCCAGTCGCGTCATTTTTCTCCTTTCTCCCTTCCTTGTCCGCGGTTGGAGTTCTTCCAGGCGATTTCAAGCGATTCTTAAAGAAAAATCAGTGGGGTCCATAATATATTGATTGTGGTGCTCCCAACGAAGTTTATCATTATCGTAATCATCTTCCTCTATCCGAAATCCGAGGTATTTCGACTAGAACCCTAACTTTGTCCATTTTAGGGGTTATCAGGTTTTGTCTTCCTAAACTCGTATCGTTCGTTTGTGTTACAATATTTCCTATTGATTGATGTTATCAGATGATTTCTAATCCATCTTCGTCATGTTTAATCCGTGGATTGTTAATTCAAGGAGGTTTTGTGAAAATCCTCGCCCGTAGTGAACGTACATGTATTGTTATGGTTGTAATCGGGGTTGTGGGCGTATTCCGTTCGATTATCATTATCGTTTAGGACTGAGTTGGGTTAACTTTGCATTTAGTAGCGGACATGGTCACTCCAAGTTATTCATAACTGTCGTTCACTTTCCGTTTTGTCGAAGATGTCTCAAAGGCAAGTAATTTACATTTGTGTGCATATTCTAGTATTTGAATTATGGCTTCCCGTGTATGTTGTGGATGTGATTGCATATGTTCACCCAGGGATGGTCTGACAGGGCCTCTGGGAATACGTAGTGCCATGTGTATGCGTATCACAAAATGGGGTTAACCACCCAGGGATTGTCCGGCGGGGCCTCTGCGGGGTACGATGGCCGTGAGTCTCGTATCAACGGTTAACCTTTGAAATGTTTTGTTGGAGAATTGTGTTTTGTGCATGTGCGCCTTAATATTCCGGAATATAATTTTTTTTTAAAATGATTTTGGCCCACATTTCATCTGATTAGAATGATAGTTCAAATGGATTGTACTTGCACTAGCTGTTGTCGCTAACCCCTTAAATGGGGGAAATACTTTTGTATTTCAGGTACAGGTCTTGGAGGCGAACGAGCATACAGACAGTATGAGGATGATAGGCAAGGGTGATTCTGTTAAATGGTCGTTCGTTGATGTCATGTCTTTTAAATTTTATTAATCATGTCGTTTGTTTCAATACTTGAGTATTTCTTTCTTTTGAACATTGTAATTGTTGTGTACCCGATTTGGGATTGGTTTTGACGTTGAATTGCACTGTTGGGTTCGGTATACTTATTTTGTATGTCTTGAATTGAGAAGTCGTTCGTATGTTGATGATGTTTATCTCCGTCGTAATGTCGAGTTTGTGTGTTAGCCTGGTGGATTCCAAAGGGTGGGGTCCACGGCGCTGTAATATGCCCTGAACGTCTTGGAGGTGTTACACATTACCTGTAATGTGTGAGGAAACTGAGCTAATCAAAGAAAAAAATTGTCAATTGCTACACAAAAGTTTGACAACTTCAAAATGAAGAATGGAGAAACAATTGACAAAGTTGGTATCAGATTCAGTGAGATCATCAATGAAATAAATTCTCTTGGTAAAACCTATGGCAACTGAGAGATGGCCCTAAAAGTATGAAGGTCTCTTACCCCAGAATGGAGCATGAAGGTCGTTGCCATGAGGGAATATAAGGGTATTAACAAGATAAAGATCCAAGAAATATTCTCAGACCTCAAGGCATTTGAGTCTGAGCTGCCCTGGTCATCATCTAGTGAGCAAGCTGAAAAAGGAATAGCTTTTGCAACAAAGTCACCTGCAAAAAGCGAAGCTGAAGTTAATCCTCCAAGTCCTCTAAACTTTGAAGAAGAAATGGCATTCATCATGCAAAGGTTCAACAACTTTAGGAAGAATTACTCAAAATATAAAAAGAACTACAAGGAGAACCCAAAGAGGAACTAAAAAGCTGGAAACTGGAAAGTAGAATGTTACAACTGTCATAAGACAAGACATATCCAGTTTGATTGCCCTGATATCAAGAAAGATGAAGATAAGAAGGACATGGACAGAAAGGAATACAAGAGAAAAGCTTTCATTGGTGTAGATCAAATCCAAGAGAGAGTAGAATCACGCAGTGGATTCTTTTCAGATGATGATGACCACAACTGCTTGATGGCCAACCTAGCTGATGAAGAGGTAACATCAAAACGTCCAACTTTAGGATATGTCAGCTCGGACATGTCTGAAGATACTGATCTTCACAAATATGTAAATCATCTTTTAAAAGATTTTGAAACATTAAAAACTGCACACCTAACTGTGACAGTTGAGAATACACAGCTGAAGGATGAGAATAGGCAGCTGAAAATGATTTGGACAAACTCAGCCTAGAGTCAGCAAACATCATACCTGAGTTTGAAAAACCGACTGATAATAATTTGAAAAACTGAGCTGAAATGACCACATCTGGGATTAAGAGGCTAACTACTTTAAACAGTGAATAATCAGCAGCACTTGCGCATATAAAATTTGAGTTTTCTAAATAGACACAACTGAGTAATACACAGGCTAAAGAAATAACATCATTAAAAGCATTTATAACCTTAGATGATTTGTGTATAAACAAGAGGCCACTTTATTTAAAATCAGGCCTTGGATATGATCGAAATACTGCCTCAAGTTCAAAAACCACTTTCGTAAAGGGAGAAACACTTGTCCAGACTGCTAATCCTACAAACAAACCTGTATTTAAAAATAGGCAAGATCCCAGTCAACAGTATAAGCAACAGCCAATGTTTACAAGGCAGCCACCTAGACAAAAGACTAGACAATGGCCAAAACAATATCAGCAGTCAAAGCATTAATTTGCTTATTATCAAAGACTCCCACAAAATGGATTTCACAATGGGAGAGGTAAATGGAAACCTCAAGGTAATCCAAATTTTCAAAATTACCAGGTGTGGAGACCCCAAAACTTTAATAACTGGTCTCAGCCTGTAATATCCGGATTAATTATTAAGTATTTCATCTGTAATTAAACCCTGTATTATTTGGATTTGTGATATCAATAATCGAAGTATGATCTTTCTCGTATTCGTATCCATATGCATGATTATATCAACATATAAATCTTCACATGCAATTACGTAATAACGTACGCTAAGAAGTGAGCATAGCGTATGTTATGTGCCAAGGTTAGCGTACGCTATGAATGAAGCAAGCGTACGTAAGGCAGCCAATAATTGAGCAAGGCAGCTAGCACATGATCCAGATGGTGGTGGGCTCGGCCAGATCCTCACCAGATCCTCACAGCATGAACCGGGATAGTTTTTAAGTCAACGGGTGTTAACGTACGCTAAGGTATTTATATAGCGTACACTAATTGGTATTGATTATGTACGTAACTTCATGGTGTAGCGTACGTAAGCGAGTATAGAACGAGATAGTAATCTATCATTGGTCGATAGCGTACGCTATGCACAAGGTCTAACATACGTTAAGGTCAGAAAATTATAAATGGGACAGCACCCCATTTCATTTCATTTCGTTTCCTTCACTTGTTCTTCACCTCCCTTCATTCCCAGAGAGTTCCCAGTCACCTAAAACACCCATAGACCATCTATACTTGATCATTGGAGATTGGATATCACTTATACGTGATCATTAAAGTTCAGAATTATCTTGGATTGGCACATAAGCAACCGGAGTTGGACTCTACCTATTATCTCGGTGTTTTCTTCATCTTAGGGTATGTTAATACTATCTCCAACCTTGGATTCGTGTTCTTAAGGATGTTATGACCATACTACCTAGAATATTAGGTTCCATAGAAGATTTATTCAACCAAACATCATGTTTAGGAAGTTGGGATGATTATGCTTAAGCTACCATTGTTGAGAACATTATAGTTGGAATCTTGATACGTCTAATAATAAGAGTAGTGTTCTGAGATTGATAATACGTATTGAATGGTGCTTCCATAATGATCGTGGACTTGGTATTGATATCACCTTTGCTAAATGGAATTAGATAAAGGATCACCGAAGGTTGTATCATTTCTTATGATTTAGATTGGTTAATTAATCTTCATGGCGAAGTTGAATGCAATGATGATATTGGTAATAAGCGTATCAACCTTAGATCACCCGAACTTCATATGAGAAATTGTAATCAAGATTGAGTATGACGTTGTGATGTTATGTGAATCCTTGAATTCAAAGATGTCTAAAAACCGTAAGATCATTCAAGTTGCTTGAGTAATGTATGTGTGGAGTATAACGTACGTTAAGCACTGAGAATTACATACGTTATACCATCAGGTAAGACAGTCGTCTGGTCAGGAAAGAAATTGTCAAATGCATGCTTAGTGTGCGCTAGGTTTTACGTACGCTAATGAGGAGACGTACGTTATACAGATCAGGCAAGATACATTTGTTGAACTTTCGGCCGTAATTTAGAATGATAGATGTTCATTCGTTTGTTATTCGACGTAAGATGAACTCTATATTATTTCTTTTGTTTAAGGTCCGAGTTTTACTAAGTGATGGATCGAAGGAGCGACCTTCAAGCGTATTGATACCAGATGAAGTATTATTCTTGTCGTTAATCGAGGCAAGTACTTTAATTTTATTTGTGCGTATTAATGTCAACTATGTTGTTGTTGTATTGTTGCGTACTTGTTAATTATCTACCATGCGTTGGTCCGACGGAATCATAAGTGGAATCTATAGCTGTGTGCGCTGGATCGCTGGAATACCACGAGTATGTTGATATTGTTATGGTGCTATGTGTTGATATTATTTCTCGTTGGAGAAACTTGACATGATTATGGTTGACAATGTTGATGTCAGTGTTTAAGAATTAATGAATAAATCCTTGTTGTTTAATTATCGTACTTGTACTAGCATCGTTGTGCTAATCCCTTCGGGGGTGAACATTTGTTTATGTTCAAGATCCAGGAGAGTGGGAAAACAACCACTGAAGCTGCATGACAACGAGGGTGCAGAGTGATGTTCCAGCCGAATTTAATTGTCAGATGTCTGTGTTGTTTTAATAAGTACTCGAGTACGTTATCTTTTGTGATATTGGAATTGGTTGTGTATTAATAATTTGTCGTTGGATGCTTGCAATTTTATTATTGATTCGGATTCGTTGTATTTTATTTATGTTTCCATAAATTGTTGGTGTCTTTTATTGTCGTTCTATTCCTTCAGCCTTGTAAATTCTTACGTAAAGGATTTAAGGCGCTGTAATATTCCTGAATATATCGAGGGTGTTACAGAATACGGTGTAGGAGCTAAGATTATGGATATCTTGGCTATTGGGTTAAAATAGGGGTAATATATGTCTTTTGAGGTAATAGGCCGTGCATAACATCACTGTACTGCCTACGTCCTCGTGCAAGCGGTGGTTGTAAGTTCCTAAACTATTTTTCATCCTTTTTATGTTGTACCTCCTTATACTTGAAGGTTAGAACAATATTGTTCCCCGTATATTGAGTAATTATGCTTACAGTATGTTGAGAAGAGGACGTGGACGTGGTCGCGGTCGCGGACGCGGACGAAGGAATGCTGAAAGAGAAGCTTCACCTTCAAATCAGGCTAGTCACAGCTCAGGCGAGCCACAGGAATCCACTAACAACGAACCAGAACCTGCCGTTCCCGACATCTTTCGTCAGGTGGTTAACCAGATGACTCAGTTTGCTCAGGTTGTGGACCGAATGCAGGTGGCAGTAGGATTACAACAGGAAGGGCATCATGCGATGTTCTGCAAGGATGCCACTAAGTTAAATGGAGCTCGTACTTCACAGCCGGCTCAGAAAGAAGTGAGTGTTCAGCAGACGCAGTAGAGTGTCCAGCTACCCCAAAGCTTTGGTCATGGATGGGGCAGAAGACAGTTCGACTGAAAGTGTACATCGAGTGCCGGATCCATTCCTCCACGCCTGTATGAGATGAGGAGGGTAGACGATCAGGATGCTGCTATCGTATCAGGTACTGTTCAGATCCTTTCACAACCAGTTAGCGTTTTATTCGATACAGGAGCTACACATTCATTTATATCATTGTCTTGTGTAAATCGTTTGAACATTTCTGGTTTTTATTATTGTGAGCCTTATGTTGTGGGTTTACCGAGTGGGGAGAGAATTGTGGGAAACTTGGAAACTAGAGATTTTCCTATATCCATTGGAGGCAGAGTGTGGCCCTCAAATATGATTGTGATAGAAATGCAAGGAGAAGACCTGATTCTCGGAGATGATTGGCTTAATCGATATGGAGCTATTGTAAACTACCGGAAGAGGAATATTTCGATGATAGCTGAAGATGGTTCCGAAATATTGTTCAAGGGATGGAGACCAGGAAGCTCAAAAAAGGTGATCAAAGTAATGAGAGCTATTAAACTGCTAAAACAAGGCTGTACCGGGTATTGATGCTATGCAATGAAAAAGGAAGACGGAAGAGTAGAGCTTTCATCCATTCCTATTGTGGACGAATTCCCGGATGTGTTTCCTGACGAATTACCTGAACTACCTCCACGACGAGATGTGGAGTTCACCATTGAGCTGGAACCAGGAGATACACTGATTGCTAAGGCGCCATACCGTATGGCACCCACTGAGATGTACGAATTAAAGAAACAACTGGAGGAGTTACTGGACAAATGCTATATTCAGCCAAGCGTTTCGCCCTGGTGTGTACCAGTTCTTTTTGTCCGTAAAAAAGATGGATCGCTTCGATTGTGTATTGACTATCGAGAGCTGAACAAGATGACGATTAAGAACAAGTATCCATTGCCACAGATTGATGATTTGTTTGACCAGTTACAAGGAGCAACAGTGTTTTCTAAGATTGATCTGAGATCGGGATATCATCAGTTGAGGATTAAGGAATCCGATGTTCTAAAATCAGCGTTCAGAACTCGCTACGGACACTATGAGTTTGCAGTGATGCCGTTTGGTCTCACTAATGCACCTACTGTGTTCATGCAATTGATGAATCCAGTGTTCATAGAGTATTTGGACAAATTCGTAGTCCTATTTATTGATGACATTATGGTTTTTTTTAAGAGCCCGAAAGAGCATGTGCAGCATTTACGGATCATTTTAGACCTTTTGAGAAGCGAGTAATTGTACGCCAAACTTTCTTAGTGTGAATTCTGGCTAAAGGAAGTGATGTTCCCTGGTCACGTGGTATCAGCAGAAGGAGTCCGAGTAGACCCCCAGAAAGTCGAAGCAATTATGAATTGTAAGTCTCCTAAGAACGTGAAGGAAGTCAGAAGTTTCTTAGGACTTGCTGGGTATTATCGTCGATTTGTGGAAGGGTTTTCCAAAATAACCCGCCCACTTACTCGATTACTTCAGAAGACCCAAAAGTTTGAGTGGAACGAGATCTGCCAGGCCAACTTTGAAGAACTGAAGAAGAGATTGATGACGGCACCAATTTTATCACTACCACAGGGAACTGAAGGATTCACAGTTTACACTGACGCTTCAAACCAAGGTCTCGGATGTGTATTGATGCAAAATGATAAGGTGATCGCCTATGCGTCACGACAGTTGAAGCCTTATGAAGTAACTTACCCAAATGCATGATTTGGAACTAGCAGCGGTGGTTTTCGCTTTGAAAATCTGGAGATATTATCTGTACAGGACTCACTGTCAGATCTTCACGGATCATAAGAGTCTCAAATACATCTTCAGTCAGAAAGAGTTAAACATGCGACAAAGGAGATGGCTGGAATTGATTAAAGATTATGACTTGGAGATTCTTTACCATCCAGGCAAAGCAAATTGTAATACCACCAGTATTACATGCTTTTTCACTTTGGGCGCTCACGTCCATTTCTCCTGTTTGATAAATAAATGTACTCCATTGCAATAAAACATATTTTGTATAATATGGTTGTACGGTATCGCATCTATTATTCGTGTATTGTGATGATATGATGATTGACGAACTTTCAGTGACATACCTCGATGTCGTTAGGTAATTATCGGTGCGAATATGACGGTGGCCAACGTCTTGTTCCCCGAGAGATTTCCAGACGACATGGAGAGGGAGTCGTGTCATAAGAAATTAATGTGATAATAATTTGGCAAATAAAACTGTCCTTTACGTACGTTATACTCCGACTCATTACGCACGCTATATCTGAGCCATTACGTACGTTAAATATCGGCCCTTACGTACGTAACATCGGTCTTCGGTCTTCGGACAGGAATCTTCGTCTGGTAGTACGCGTGCCGACCAACTTTCGGCGTGATTGCGACAGGCAAGTCAACGAGGTGTTACGTACGTTAACCCGCTTTCGTTACGTACGTAACGATGTGAGTGAATCGTTCCAGCGAGTTCCTTACGTACGTTAAGTATTTTGCCATAACGTACGTAAAGCCTCTTACGTACGTAAACCGTAAGGCATAACGTACGTAAGGGCAATCTGAGTTTATAAAAGAACACTTTGCCTTTCATTTCTTCCGTCCCAAATATCATTCTTCTTCCTTGTACACTACTCTCCACCATCATTGAACCAATTCTAACCTCCCAATTCAAGTGTTATCTTATTAGAGTACGATAATCAAGCTTCGGGGAAGGTCTTGAAGGTGTTATCCTCTCGTTCTCCTTCGTCCACCGTCGTTCTTCATCATCTTTTGTCAGTAAAGGTAAGTTTATCCAACCTTGAACTCATTTAAGTATTGTTTAGTAAGTTTTAGTAAACCTCGGATGCCTTGGGTAGCTTAAAACCCTCAGTAATAATCGAACCGGTATATAACTATCGCAATTGTTAATCGATATCCATCTAAGCTAGAAATTGGAATGAATAATGGTAGAACTCATAATCATATTGCTAATCACCAACTTCTCGGAATCATCTTGAAGGATTTCATGTATAACCGTATTATCATGTTGAATAAAACCGTTAATGAATCCTTGATGAAGTTACCAACAATATCTAGCCGAATAGATACCGAAACATGTTAAGATGATGGATTAATCATTCTAGACTTGCATATTGAGACAACGATGAAATCTTGGTGATTGTTGGTTATCATTAACTAGGAATGTTGTGTTAGAACACTATTGTTTAGCGGAAGGATAACATATAAAGATGTTGCCGAACCTAAGAAATTAATGGCACGCATTATGGATAAAAATGGAGAAATTCGATTCCGACATCATAAGCAACTAGGATAGGGTTCTAACAAAGTGAGGGGGAGGAACGTCGTTGATCATCATTATTATCATAAGATGTTAATCGACAAACATGTAATAGGTCGGATTTCCAAGTGCGATCGTCGCCGTTGCCTTGTCAAGAAATAACTCGCGGATTTGAGGCAAGTGAATCTTGCTCGGACTTTACGTCTTATAATTTTAGACATAGTAAATGTTACTATTGTGGAATGGTGCTCTTACGATTATCTTGTACGGAGTATTCCGAGTAGATACTACCGTGACCCTTGGGCCGCGGCCTTGGGAGTTTTCTTGTTGGACCGTGTTGGATAAAACCCGAATGGTACCCACGTCCGGAGTAGTCCTGTGTAGATACTTCCGTGACCCTTGGTTGCGACCTTGGGAGTTTATGTGCTGATAAGAGGAATAACATGGAACATTCGGTGACAACTTTATTCCTTGAAATTATTAGATTTTACCTGTGAGTGTGGTTTGGATTGTTTCGACCTAGTTCTCGGCACGACATGTCGTGCAGTAAACTTGTTGAATTTGTGCAGAGACCCCGAAGGTTACGGCCAGGCATGAGCTGTGTTGGGAGAAGGCCTGTTAATTTCTTAAATAAATTTGAACATTCCACGTTGTGTAATAACCGTATGTACGGACACTATTTGCTTTTGGTACTTTGGGTTGTACGAAGACTTTCTTAATTACTTCCGTATATTACCACTTTTAAATAAAATATTTTAGAAAATATTTTCAAAAACTTGCCTTGTGGGTCCCTCATGGGATCTACGGACCGTGGCGTCCGGTTCATTTTGGGCGTTACGTAAAATGGTATCAGAGCCTAAACACTCACGTGGAAAGTTTTACCAAAAATATTTTGAAAACGTTTTGCCTTCAAAATCCAACACTTCTGACGACCGTAACTCCTCGAGGGATGTCGAGGTAAAATACATGTAAATTCTTAAGGATCAAGTATGATGTTTGGATTCGGTAAGAACTCAGAGAATGTTTGCATTAAACTAACCTGTTAGATTAAACGAACATCACCAATGGCACGTCGAGGAGCTAGAAGAAACGTAAATGACGCACAAGGTTCCGCTATGAACCAGCAGGAAGACAGAAACACCGGGGAAACTAATCCGGTCGGAAATCAACCACCACCTGTTAATCAGAACGAACAGGAAGCGGAAAACCAGAACAACGGGGGATTTGATCCAGCCTTCGTTCAGACTCTCGCCCAGGCCATTGCTATGGGAATCGCTCAGGTCAACCGGGCAGAACAAGTACCAGTCATTAACATAGAAGAGAACACCGGAAAGGACCGTTGGCTGGGAGAAATGCTGAAGGCCAGACCGCCATTATTCGACGGGTCAGGGGATAAGCACGTGGACGATTGGATCTCGGAAATGGAGACTGCCTTCGAGGTGATCGGCTGCCCAGGAAACCGAAAAGTGCCACTCGGGATCAACCAGCTCCGTGACACCGCAGCCCGATGGTGGAGGACCTATAAGCCAGAGGACAGAATAGTCGGATGGCCCGAGTTTTCCAAACTATTGAGAGACGAGTACTGTCCCCGATCAGTTCAAACTGCACGAGCGCGGAGTTTCTTCAGCGCAGGGCCTCAGAATTTGCCAGTACCAGAAATCATTCGGGCATACAGGACCGAGCTAAGCTATGTCGCACAGATGGTTCCATCCGAAGACCAGCGAATTTGTCACCTTGCTCAACGGTTGCCGGAGGATGTTCAACGCTACGCGGCGGGGTTTCATTGCACCACGTTGAGGGCATATGAGGACGTAGTCACAAAGATACTGGGTACGGTTGTCGATTCGGATGCCGGGCACAACCAAAAGAAGCGAAGACCGCAAATCGGTCAGGAGCACCGCAGAGTGAATTTGGGAATTGGGTTCCCCTCCAAATCAGCAGCTTCGTCCCAACAGAAAGGAACATCTGACGGGCCTTCTCGCCGTAGCTGTTTCAATTGTGGCATAGCAGGGCATACCATGAGTCAGTGTCGTAAAGCATCGACAAAGTGCTTTTCATGCGGAAGGGGTGGGCACATGTCTCGCTACTGTTCTCGGATCAAACCTACACCAAACCCAGCTCCTCAGAGCCAACAAGGCTCGGTACAGACATCCAGAGCATCTGCCATGTCCGACTACCGATCTCCACCTCACCAGTCTCCTCTACACGGTGCCGGAAGAGGACATGGTCGCGGGGGAGGTACTGCACCCTCCTCGGGGACACTACCGTCCCGCGTGTTCGAACTAAGGGCTACTGACGACCAGACTACTCCTGCTGTCTCAGGTACACTCCTTATTAAATCTCAGCCTGTTCATGCACTGTTTGATACTGGAGCAACCCACTCGTTTATATCCGTAGAATGTGTTAACCGTTTGCATCTCTCTTGTGTACCCTGTGAGTCCTTTACTGTTAAACTACCCGAGGGCAGCAGGGTGGAGGGTAACTTGGAAGTTCGAAACTGTCCGATTCGTATCAATAATCTGGGCTGGACAGCCAATCTCATGGTCTTTCCACTCCAAAACGAAGATGTGATTTTAGGTATGGACTGGATGACGATGCACGAGACGGTATTGGATACCTATCACCTGACCGTTTCTATTTCGACCCATGACGGTGCCACTCACACAATTAGAGGCCGAGAGCACTTCAGCACAAAAGGGTCCCTCAGTCTCCTTTCAGCAGTAGCATCTCATGATGATCGAGGAGTGTATTACTGGTGCTATATTCTTCAGGAGGGCACGTCACAATTGTCGGTTGCTAATATTCCTGTAGTGAACGAATTTCCAGACATATTCCCTGACGAACTACCTGGATTGCCACCACAAAGGGAGGTCGATCTCTCAATCGAACTTGAGCCAGGAATGACGCCTATCTCCAAGGCACCATACAGGATGGCACCGGTCGAAATGAAGGAACTAAAGTCACAACTCGAAGAATTTCTAAGGAAGGGGCTCATTCGTCCAAGTACTTCGCCATGGGGTGCGCCAGTTCTTTTTGTGAAGAAAAAGGACCGCTCTCTGCGCCTGTGTATCGATTACAGGGAACTTAATAAGGTCACTATTAAGAACCGTTACCCACTTCCAAGGATTGATGATTTACTGGACCAACTGCAAGGGGCGACTGTGTTTTCAAAGATCGACTTACGTTCGGGATATCACCAATTGAGAATTCGAGAGGAGGATATTCCTAAGACCGCATTTCGATCGAGATATGGACACTACGAGTACATGGTGGTGTCGTTTGGCCTGACTAATGCTCCAGCTGTTTTTATGGAATTGATGAACAGGGTTCACGGAGTTTCTCGATAAGTGTGTGGTGGTTTTCATTGACGATATTTTAATTTATTCCCGAAGGCGATGGGAGCATGAGGAACACTTGAGGCGAGTGTTGAGCGTTTTAAGGCAACATCAACTGTATGCTAAACTTTCTAAATGCGAGTTACGGATGCCGAGGTAACCTTTTTGGGGCATGTGATTTCAGCAGGAGGCGTTAAAGTAGACCCCAGAAGATCGAGACAGGTTATGAATTGGGAACCACCTAGAAATGTCAAAGAGGTGAGAAGTTTCACGGGGTTGGCGGGATATTATCGACGGTTCGTCGAGGCCTTCTCTGTGTCGCTCGGCCATTAACAAATATGCTTAGGAAGAACACCAAGTTTGTCCGGACAACAGTTGTCGGGAGAGTTTCGGCAGCTAAAAAGGAAGCTTACTCGCCGGTGTTGGTACTACCGCAGGGTACGGAGGGATTCGTAATATGCACCGATGCGTCTAAGCATGGGCTGGGATGTGTGTTCATGCAAAATGATAGGGTTATCGCTTACGCCTCTCGTCAACTTAAACCTTATGAGGTGAACTACCCGACACATGACTTGGAACTAGCTGCAGTGGTCCACGCTCTTAAGATTTGGAGACATTACCTATATGAGGTTACCTGTAAGATCTTTACGGACCACAAGAGTTTAAAGTACATTTTCACGCAGAAAGAGTTAAATATGAGACAGAGGCGTTGGCTGGAGTTAATCAAGGATTACGATGTAGAGATTCTATATCACCCTGGGAAGGCCAACGTCGTAGCAGACGCACTGAGTCGGAAAACTGCGTAGGAGGTGACACTATCTGGTTTGACAGTACAGCTGGAGTTGCAACAAAATCTCAGGAGAAATGACATTGAAGTGTGGATACAACACCGCCAGGGACAGTTGTGCTCGATTGATATTCGCTCGTCCCTACTGGACGAGATACGCCTAGCATAGATGGAGGATCCAGAACTTCGTGCGATCGGCGCAAAGGCCGAAGGGGGAGTTATTTCAGACTACAGGATCCAAGGGGGCTTAGTTAGATTCAAGAACAGGATTTGGATTCCACCTAAAGACGAGCTTAAGCAAACTATACTCAAGAAATCTCATTCTACTCCCTATTCGATACATCCCGGGGCGAGAAAAATGTACAAAGACCTGCGAAAGAGTTTCTGGTGGAAGAATATGAAGCAAGAGGTAGCAAGGTTTGTTGCTCGATGTATGATATGTCAACAGGTGAAGATTGAACACCGTAGACCGGCCGGAATCATGCAGCCCTTACCCATTCCGGAATGGAAATGGGAGAGCATATCAATGGACTTTGTCACCAAGTTACCAGTGACGGCGGGGGGAAAGGACACGATATGGGTTATTGTAGACCGACTGACAAAGTCGGCACACTTCATTCCAATTCAGGAGGCCATCGGAACAGAACAGCTGGCTACCATCTTTGTTCGGGAAATCGTGAGGTTATATGGCGTTCCCTCGGGGATTATTTCGGATAGAGACACTAGATATGTGTCCCGCTTCTGGAAGGTCATCCCACTGTGCCATGGGTACTCAATCGCATTTCAGCCTTGCCTATCATCCTCAAACGGATGGACAAGCGAACGCACCATACGGACCACGGAAGATATGTTGAGAGCATGTGTACTCGATTGGGGCAAGGACTGGGCTAAACACCTATGCTTAGCGGAATTTTCGTACAACAACAGCTGGCATGCAAGCATAGGCATGGCCCCCTTTGAGGCCTTGTATGGTAGAAGGTGCAAGTCTCCCCTATGTTGGGACGATGCATCCGATGTCATCGCCACCGAGTTGGATCTAATCCAGGAATCTATTAAGAAGATATCCATTGTTCGAAAACACATGTTGGCGTAGTGAGTCGCCAAAAGTCTTATGCTATGGACCGGCAGCGACCGTTGGAATTTATGGTTGGGGATCATGTTTGGGTTAAAGAATCGCCAATGCGGGGCATTTGACGCTTCGGCCAGAAGGGCAAGCTAAGCCCGAGATTTATTGGCCCGTTCGAAATACTGGACCGAGTCGGTAGACTCGCTTATCGGCTAGCATTACCACCATCGTTAGACGGAGTGCATAATGTCTTCCACATCTCCCAGCTGAGAAAGTACGTGTACGATCCTAGCCACAAGATCAACTTCGAGGAAGTAGAGATTTCCAATGATGCTACCTTTAGGGAAGTTCCAACAGCGATTTTGGATCGACGCGTAAAGACACTAAGGAACAAGAACATACCCCTTGTTAAAGTTCAGTGGTCGCACCACGGTACGGAAGAAGCGACTTGGGAGACCGAGGCGAGCATGAGAGAGAATCATCCCGAGTTATTTTCTTAGTTTCGGGACGAAACTATTTTTAAGGGGGTGGTATGTAATACCACCAGTATTACATGCTTTTTCACTTTGGGCGCTCACGTCCATTTCTCCTGTTTGATAAATAAATGTACTCCATTGCAATAAAACATATTTTGTATAATATGGTTGTACGGTATCGCATCTATTATTCGTGTATTGTGATGGTATGATGATTGACGAACTTTCAGTGACATACCTCGATGTCGTTAGGTAATTATCGGTGCGAATATGACGGTGGCCAACGTCTTGTTCCCCGAGAGATTTCCAGACGACATGGAGAGGGAGTCGTGTCATAAGAAATTAATGTGATAATAATTTGGCAAACAAAACTGTCCTTTACGTACGTTATACTCCGACTCATTACGCAGGCTATATCTGAGCCATTACGTACGTTAAATATCGGCCCTTATGTATGTAACATCGGTCTTCGGTCTTCGGACAGGAATCTTCGTCTGGTAGTACGCGTGCCGACCAACTTTCGGCGTGATTGCGACAGGCAAGTCAACGAGGTGTTACGTACGTTAACCCGCTTTCGTTACGTACGTAACGATGTGAGTGAATCGTTCCAGCGAGTTCCTTACGTACGTTAAGTATTTTTCCATAACGTACGTAAAGCCTCTTACGTACGTAAACCGTAAGGCATAACGTACGTAAGGGCAATCTGAGTTTATAAAAGAACACTTTGCCTTTCATTTCTTCCGTCCCAAAAATCATTCTTCTTCCTTGTACACTACTCTCCACCATCATTGAACCAATTCTAACCTCCCAATTCAAGTGCTATCCTATTAGAGTACGATAATCAAGCTTCGGGGAAGGTCTTGAAGGTGTTATCCTCTCGTTCTCCTTCGTCCACCGTCGTTCTTCATCATCTTTTGTCAGTAAAGGTAAGTTTATCCAACCTTGAACTCATTTCAGTATTGTTTAGTAAGTTTTAGTAAACCTCGGATGCCTTGGGTAGCTTAGAACCCTCAGTAATAATCGAACCGGTATATAACTATCGCAATTGTTAATCGATATCCATCAAAGCTAGAAATTGGAATGAATAATGGTAGAACTCATAATCATATTGCTAATCACCAACTTCTCGGAATCATCTTGAAGGATTTCATGTATAACCGTATTATCATGTTGAATAAAACCGTTAATGAATCCTTGATGAAGTTACCAATAATTTCTAACCGAATAGATACCGAAACATGTTAAGATGATGGATTAATCGTTCTAGACTTGCATATTGAGACAACGATGAAATCTTGATGATTGTTGGTTATCATTAACTAGGAATGTTGTGTTAGAACACTATTGTTTAGCGGAAGGATAACCTATAAAGATGTTGCCGAACCTAAGAAATTAATGGCACGCATTATGGATAAAAATGGAGAAATTCGATTCCGACATCATAAGCAACTAGGATAGGGTTCTAACAGGCGGGAGGGGGAGGAACGTCGTTGATCATCATTATTATCATAAGATGTTAATCGACAAACATGTAATAGGTCGGATTTCCAAGTGCGATCGTTCAAGCCGTTGCCTTGTCAAGAAATAACTCGCGTCGGATTTGAGGCAAGTGAATCTTGCTCAGACTTTACGTCTTATAATTTTAGACATAGTAAATGTTACTATTGTGGAATGGTGCTCTTACGATTATCTTGTCCGGAGTATTCCCGAGTAGATACTACCGTGACCCTTGGCCGCGGCCTTGGGAGTTTTCTTGTTGGACCGTGTTGCGGGATAAAACCTGAATGGTACCCACGTCCGGAGTAGTCCTGTGTAGATACTTCCGTGACCCTTGGTTGCGACCTTGGGAGTTTATGTGCTGATAAGAGGAATAACATGGAACATTCGGTGACAACTTTATTCCTTGAAATTATTAGATTTTACCTTTGAGTTTGGTTTGGATTGTTTCTGACCTAGGTTACTGGCACGACATGTCGTGCCAGGTAAACTTGTTGAATTTGTGCAGGACACCCCCGAAGGTTACGGCCAGGCATGAGCTGTGTTGGGAGAAGGCCTGTTAATTTCTTAAATAAATTTGAACATTCCACGTTGTGTAATAACCGTATGTACGGACACTATTTGCTTTTGGTACTTTGGGTTGTACGAAGACTTTCTTAATTACTTCCGTATATTACCACTTTTAAATAAAATATTTTAGAAAATATTTTCAAAAACTTGCCTTGTGGGTCCCTCATGGGATCTACGGCACTGTGGCGTCCCGGTTCATTTTGGGGGCGTTACACAAATGTCGTGGCTGATGCACTAAGCCGCAAACCCGTTTCTCTTCGAATGCTGGAAACTCTTACCTCCCAGCCCAACATTCAACGAGATTTGATTCGTGAAGGAATTGAAGTATGGTTGCAAAGAGTCCAAGGACAACTGTGTGTGATGGAACTAACTTCATCATTAACCGAAGAAATCAAATCTAAGCAATTGGATGATCCTCTAATGATTCGGTTACGTGATGAAGTGAGCAGGGGAAAGGCCCCGGGATTCGTAATTCATGATGATGGAGTTTTGAGAATTCAGAGCCGACTTTGTGTACCTAATGTCGATGTTTTGAAACAGACAATCATGAAGGAATCTCACAGCACGCCCTATTCTATCCACCCGGGCACCAGTAAGATGTATAAGGATCTGAAGCAGAATTTCTGGTGGGGTAACATGAAGAAAGATGTAGCGGATTATGTCTCGAAATGTTTGATTTGTCAGCAGGTTAAGATCGAACATCAAAGACCTGCCGGAATGCTGAAGTCGCTCCTGATTCCTGAATGGAAATGGGAAGATATATCCATGGACTTTATCACTAGTATGCCAGAGGTCCAGGATAGCAATGAACATGATTTGGGTAATAGTTGATCGTTTAACTAAATCGGCTCATTTTCTGGGCATTAAGGACACTTAGGGACCAGAGAAGTTGGCACGAGTGTTTATTGCAGAGATAGTCCAATTGCATGGTACTCTGAAGACTATTATTTCTGATCGAGACGGTCGTTTTGTGTCACATTTTTGGAAAGCAGTACATAAGGCCTTGGGAACCGAATTGAACTTCAGCACAGCTTATCATCCACAGATAGACGGACAGTCCGAGAGGACTATTCAAACAGTGAAAGACATGCTGAGAGCTTGTGCCCTAGATTGGTCGACTGATTGGGAAATTCATCTACCGTTGATTGCATTCACCTACAAGAATAGTTGGCATGATTCCATTAAGATGGCACCTTTTGAAGCATTATATGGGAGGAGATGAAGATTGCCCCTATGTTGGGATGATTCATCAGACTTGATCGGGACGGAACCGGAATTGATCGTACAGACATGAGAGAAGATAGCCTTGATCCGCGAAAGACTGTTGATCACCTAGAGTCGACATAAATCTTATGCAGATGTACGCCGTCGCCCATTAGAGTTCAGTATTGGGTATCACGTGCTTTTAAAGGTTTCTCCTACTCGGGGAATCTTTTGTTTTGGGAGAAAGGAAAAGCTGAGTCTGAGATATATCGCACCGTTCGATATTCTCGAGAGAGTTGGAGAGTTGGCATACAGGTTGGCACTACCGCCGTCATTAAGCCATGTTCATAACGTATTCCACGTATCCCAGTTTTAGAAGTATATACCAGATCCCAGTCATGTCATTGATTTCGGCGAGATCGAAGTCGCTAAAGATGGTACGTTTGAAGAGAGACCGATCAGGATAATCGAAATTCGAGTCAAACAACTGAGAAATAAACTGATCGCTTTGGTTAAAGTTTAGTGGTCGCGCCACAGAGTGGAAGAAGCCACTTGGGAGACAGAATATAGCATGAAGTCTAGATATCCATAATTATTTTCGTCTTGAGTTTCGGGACAAAACTCCTTTTTAGAAGGAGAGTATGTAATATCCGGATTAATTATTGAGTATTTCGTCTGTAATTGAACCCTGTATTACTTGAATTTGTGATATCAACAATCGAAGTATGATCTTTCTCGTATTCGTATCCATATGCATGATTATATCAACATATAAATCTTCACATGCAATTACGTAATAACGTACGCTAAGAAGTGAGCATAGCGTACGTTATGTGTTAAGGTTAGCGTGCGCTATGAATGAAGCATAACATACGTAAGGCAGCCAATAATTGAGCAAGGCGGCTAGCACATGAACCAGCTGGTGGTGGGCTCGGCCAGATCCTCACAGCATGAACCTGGATAGTTTTTAAGTCAGCGGGTGTTAACATACGCTAAGATATGTATATAGCGTACGCTAATTGGTATTGGTTACGTACGTAACTTCATGATGTAGCGTACGTAAGAGAGTACATAACGAGACAGTAATCTATCATTGGTCGATAACGTACGCTATGCACAAGGGCTAACGTACGTTAAGGTCAGAAAATTATAAATGGGAAAGCACTCCATTTCATTTCATTTCGTTTCCTTCACTTGTTCTTCACCTCCCTTCATTCCCAGAGAGTTCCCAGCCACCTAAAACACCCATAGACCATCTATACTTGATCATTGGAGATTGGATATCACTTATACTTGATCATTGAAGTTGAGAAAAATCTTAGATTGGCACACAAGCAACTGGAGTTGGACTCTACCTATTGTCTCGGTGTTTTATTCATCTTAAGGTATGCTAATGCTATCTCCAATATTGGATTCGTGTTCTTAAGGATGTTATGACCATACTACCGAGAATATTAGGTTCCATAGAAGATTTATTCAACCAAACATCATGATTAGGAAGTTGGGATGATTATGCTTAAGTTACCATTGTTGAGAACATTATAGTTGGAATCTTGATAGGTCTAATAATAAGAGTAGTGTTCTGAGATTGATAATCCATATTGAATGGTGCTTCCATAATGATCATAGACTTGGTATTGATATCACTTTTGCTAAACGGAATTAGATAAAGGATCACCGAAGGTCGTATCATTTCTTATGAGTTAGATTGGTTAATTAATCTTCATGATGAAGTTGAATGCAATGATGATATTGGTAATAAGCGTATCAACCTTAGATGACCCGAACTTCATATGAGAAATTGTAATCAAGATTGAGTATGACATTGTGATGTTATACGAATCCTTGAGTTCAAAGATGTCTATAAACTGTAAGATCAGTCAAGTTGCTTGAGTAATGTATGTGTGGAGTATAACGTACGCTAAGGACTGAGAATTACGTACATTATACCATCAGGCAACTCAGTCGTATGGTCAGGGAAGAAACTGTCAAATGCATGCTTAGTGTGCGCTAGGTTTCGTAGCTTACGTACGCTAACAAGGAGACGTAACGTACGCTACATTGGGTATGTAACGTACATTATGCAGATCAGGCAGGATACGTTTGTTGAACTTTCGGCTGTAATTTAGAATGATAGATTTTCATTCGTTTGTTATTAGGCGTAAGATGAACTCTATATTATTTCTTTTGTTTAAGGTCCGAGTTTTACTAAGTGATTGATCGAAGGAGCGACCTTCGAACTTATTGATACCAGACAAAGTATTATTCTTGTCGTCAATCAAGGCAAGTAATTTAATTTTATTTGTGTGTATTAATGTCGACTTTGTTGTTGTATTGTTGCGTACTTGTTAATTATCCACCATGCGTTGGTCCGACGGGATCATCATGGGAATCTATAGCTGTGTGCGCTGGATCGCTGGACATGTATTTCCACCATGCGTTGGTATAACGGGGTCATCATAGGAATCTATAGCTGTGTGCGCTGGATCGCTGGAATACCACGAGTATGTTGAGATTGTTATGATGTGCTATGTGTTGATATTATTTCTCATTAGAGAAACTTGACATGATTATGGTTGATAATGTTGATGTCATTATTTAAGAATTGATCAATAAATCCTTGTTGTTTAATTATCGTACTTGTACTAGCATCGTTGTGCTAACCCCTTCGGGGGTGAAAATTTGTTTATGTTCAGGATCTAGGAGAGCGGGAAAACAACCACTGGAGATGCATGACGATGAGGGTGCAGAGTGATGTTCCGGCCGGATTTAATTGTCAGATGTATGTGTTGTTTTAATAAGTACTCGAGTACGTTGTCTTTCGTGATGTTGGAATTGGTTGTGTATAATAATTTGTCGTTGGATGCTTATAATTTTATTATTGATTCGGATTCGTTGTATTTTATTTATGTTTCCATAAATTGTTGGTGTCTTTTATTGTCGTTCTGTTCCTTCAGCCTTGTAAATTTTTACGTAAAGGATTTACGGAGCTGTAATATTCCTGAATATATTGGGGGTGTTATATCAGCCAAGATTTAGGAATGGCTCACATCAAAACCAATATCAGTCATATCCTATATATAATCCAAATCAAGGATATAGACCAAGACACTATGCACCTTATAGAAATAACCAACACCATTTTTAAAACACCAGGAGAAATCAATTCTCCATGAAATCCACTAACCCTAAAGGACCACTCAAATTTGGGTACCTAAATCTCTGCTTGTCTAATTGCAGAAAAAGTGGAAGGACTACCATCAAGTCACCTCAAATTCAACAGTAGGAGGTGATGAATGGTTTGTGGACTCAGGGTGCTCAAGACACATGATAGGAAACAAGAAGGTTCTGTCAAACTACATCAAAGAAAGAGGTCCAGATCTAACCTTTGGGGATAGATTTTGTGGACAAAAGGGCTAGGGGGAGCTGCACAGAGGGAACATTATCATCTCAAAAGTGCAGTATGTCAAAGGACTCAAGTACAACCTATTGAGCATAAGTCAGTTCTGTGATGAAAAGAACATGGTAGTTTTCACTATTTGAAAATACATGGTAATTGATCTCTCATATGGATAAGTGAAACTACAAGGATACAGTAGAAGGTTAAAGGGCACAGAAGTTGGCTAGAGGGCTTTCTGAAGAAGTAGTAAAGAAGGAGACTCTCTGTGATGCATGCAGAAGGGAAAGCAAACAAAAGTGTCTTTCAAACCAGTTCAACCTACCACTCTTACCAACAAAATTTTGGACCTACTTCACATGAATTTATTTGGCCCTATCAAGGCAAGAACTTTGAGTGTAAGGAAGCATGCCTTAGTAGTTGTGGATGACTACTCAAGATACACATGGATAGTGTTCCTCTACAAGAAGAGTGGAAATCTAACCGAGCTACCAGAGTTCCTAAGAAAAATATGAATGAGAAATCCTTATCAATCATAAAGAGCAGATTAGACAAAGGAGGAGAATTTCTCAACAAAGCCATAACTGAGTATTGTGATCAAAATGGGATTCAGCACGAAGTATCAGCTGCAAGAACTCCACAACAAAATGGTGTAGCTGAAAGAAGGAACAGAATCCTCAAGAAAGCATCAAGGACAATGATTGATGAGACTGATCTTTCAAAAAGGTTCTGGGCTGAAGCTGTCAACACAACATGTCATACTCAAAACAGAAGTATGATAGTAGGGAGACACAGTAAAACACCCTATGAGGTTTGGAATGGCAGAATACAAATTGTTTCATATGTCATATCTTTGGTTGTAAATATTTCATCCACAACAATAGCAAAACCCAATTAAAGGCCTTTAATGCAAAAACTAATGATGGTCTCCTTATGGGATACTCACAGATAAGCAAGGCATATAGAGTCTTAAAAGAACATTAGTTGTGGAAGAAACACCTCATGTTGTCTTTGATGAATATATTGTTGAGTACAGAAAACAGGTGGAACAAATTGAGAAAAGGCTCAAAGCCACCTCCCTAGAAGAAGTTATCATCAATGACACAAGAATGATGGACACAGCTGATGAAAAACCAACTGCAGATCAGCCAGGATCCTCAACCATAGCTAATCTAACCATAGCTGACCCAACTGCAGCTGACCAAATTATAGCTGAACCAGATGCAGCTACAGATTGTCAAAACCTATTTGATGCAGAAATGGACGCATTCCTCCAAAGAAACTCAACAGGGGGAATGAACAATGAAGACCTTCAACCAAAATCATAAAATAAAGATGATACCCCCAAATGGATGATGGACCATCCCATTCAACAAATCATTGGGGACCTAGCTGATGGAGTCAAAACCAAGAAATCAAGAGAACCAACAGGAATGGCAATGTTCTCTTGCTTCATGTCCCAAATGGAGCCCAAAATAACAGAACAAGCTCTCGATGACTACACATGGGTGATTTCAATGCAAGAAGAATGAAATCAAATGGAGAGGAACAATGTATCAGAGCTAATAGACAGACCAAATCACAAGAAGGTCATTGGCACCAAATGGGTTTACAAAAACAAGTTTGATGAAGATGGGGCTGTTGTTAAGAATAAGGCCAGATTGGTTGCAAAAGGATATGCTCAATGTGAAGGAACATATTTTGATGAAACATATGCACCTGTAGAAAGACTAGAAGCAATCAGACTATTCCTTGCATATGTAACCTTCAAAGATTTTAAAGTTTACCAAATGGACGTGAAAAGTGCATTTCTCAATGGAGTACTAGAAGAAGAAGTCTATGTTGAGCAACCCCCTGGATTTGTCAAAGGAGAAAGTATATAAGCTTTTGAAAGCTCTTTATGGACTCAAACAGTCACCAAGAGCCTGGTATGACACTTTGTCCATATTTATTGAGAAGAATGGATTTTGCAAAGGAAAAGTAGACAAGACTCTATTCAGAATTAAACATGAAGAGCACATACTAGTAGTTCAAGTATATATGGATGATATCATATTTGGCTCAACCAACCCTGAGCTATGTGAAAAATTCTCAACTCTCATGCAAGGAGAATTTGAAAAGAGCATGATGGGCAAACTGAACTTCTTTTTTGGCTTACAAGTCAAACAAGTTGAAACTGGAATATTCATCAACCAAGCAAAATAGACAAGGGAGATGATCAAAAGATTTGGCATGGGGTCAGCCAAACCCCTAAGAGTACCAATGAGTACATCTCTCCATAGTGATGCAGATGATGGAGGCATTCCAGTATATCCAACACACTATATAAGACTAATTGGATAATTACTATACCTCACTGCAAGCAGACCTGACATTTCATGTGCAGTAGGAGTGTGTAAATATTTCAGTCCGATTCAAAGCAGTCTCATCAGGAAGCAGCAAAAAGGATAATCAGATACCTAAAATCTACAATCAATGTTGAATTATGGATTCCAAAAGATGACATCTTTGAACTATCAGGATATTCTGACACTGACTTTACAGGATGCAAAATCAACAGGAAAAGCACTAGTGGAACGTGTCCTTGGAACCAGACTAATATCTTGGTTCAGTAAAAAGCAGGTGTCTAACTCAATATCCAAAATTGAGTCAGAATACCTAGCTGCAGGTAGCTGTTGTGCCCAAATCATATGGATTAGATAACAGCTAAGGGACTACACCATCATTACAAATGAATTCCGTATTTGGTGTGACAATAATATCACAATTGCTATAACAAACAATCCAGTGTTACATTCGAGAACAAAGCACATAGATTCAAGCATCATTTCATTAGAGATGTGCTCAACAAAATAGTAAGGGTGGAAAAAGTCAGCACAGAGTACCAGATTGCTGACATATTCACAAAACTATTACCAGAGGAAAGGTTTCTCGAGCTAAGCAGGGATCTTGGACTTCTAGACTGGGAATTTAGTGCCTAGCTGAAAATCTGAAGATGAAGAAAATCAGCGATCCGAAGCACTGATGAGAAACATCAGTCGATCAGAACCACAGACGAAGAAAGTCACATGATCAGAACCAGACAAGAAAATCCACCTGATCAGAAGTACAGACGACGAAAGATAGCTGATCAAGACCACATCCATGATGCAAAAAGTTAGGTGATGACAATCACAACTAAGATTATACATCTGACACAAAGGAAGCAAGGAATCAAATTTCAGCTGTAAAAAAAAGTCAAACAATCAACCAGCTAAGTTTCCATTTCCTTTTCATCTATTTAAATATTACATGTGGTTAAAATTCAAGATCACAACAACTCCACGTCTACATCACATTGTCCAATCATGACACACGAACCGCTATTATTGCAATTAATTATTAACCGACTCTTAGAGTAACTATTTAAGACAACTGAAATTCATCAAAAACCCTATCGTCTTCAACCTTCAAGCAAGAACCCTAATTTTTTCCGAAAAGCAAAAACAAGAATTTCACTGCACTAAATATCTTCGAAAATATTGCAGAAATGGATCCAACAACTTACTTCAAGGATATCAACATGAGGATGGTAAAAGAACGAATAATATTCAACATAATCGTGGATTTTCTCAGACTACATGAGTCAAATAACTCCGTGTTTATGGCGGACCTGATCCAAAAAATGAAGAAGAATGGAATCTATCAATTTCTGGATATCAATCCTTCACAATTGTTCAAGGAGGATATCATTTGATTCTACAAGGAAGCACATGCAGTGATGATTCAAAGTTCAATTTTTGGAGAACCTATCTTCATAGCTCAACAGACTATCGCTAATGCCTTCAACATGGAGAATCGTGGCATAGCAGTCGAAGCTCTAAAGCAGAACCCGGTGGACATTTGGCAGTGGATAAACATGCCTGATCAGCCGATGAAGATGGATTTTACTACCAAGAAGTCAGATCTCCATAAGGAATTCAGATACATGCTGGACATCACCAACAAAATCGTGAGGAAGTTTTGACCAGTTGTCTTCTCAAAATACATCATCATGGGCGCCATGATTCAAAATCAAAGGATTAATTGGCCTGATTAGATCTATAGGCAATTAGTTAAAAAGGTAAAGAAAGCCATCTGGAATGCTGAAAACAAGAAATTTGGTTAGAAACTGGCCTTTGGAACCCAGATAAGTTGGATTTTGGAATTTTTCGGAAAGGACAGAGGAAAGGTAGAGAACTTTCACAGCAGCAAGAGACTTGGTCACATGGACCAAGCTGTCATGGAGAAGTATGCAGAAAACTAGCCCAGAGCTTTGGAATTACTTTAGAGGATGAAGTCTGGAACATCCTCATAAAAAGCAGCCACAGACTCGGAAAAAGTAGAAGTTGAATATGTTGCAGCTGAGAAAACCACAGCTGAAATCCCAACTGCAGCTGATAAAATCACAGCTGAGATTCTGCCTACCCCAACCCTAGCTGAAGAAACGACAGCTAACATTCCATCAGAAAAGCTAGCTGCAGACGAAGGCACCTCTCCTACTCCTACACCTACTCCTGCAACCGCACCTGTAAATGCACCTGAAGATAGTGCAGACCGTAACAACATCCCCCTCCCCAAGCTTTTAAAAAGAAGGCAGTCACCTGAGAAAGAACAAATTATTCACATCATATCATCTCCAGAATCATCCCCAAGAGACAGAAGGGACTGGTGGGATACTCATCTGAGTCCTTGGAGGAAATGCAGGAACTCACCACCACCCTGGCTATACCTCCACTTATCATACCCGCAGCTCAACCAGCTCAAGGTAATACCCGGTTGTAAATTCATTAATTATCATTCAGTATATTGTCACTCAGTGATTTTTCACTCAGTAATAATCATTCATTATTCACATTAATTCATTCATTGTATTCACCGTTCAGAGTAGATTGTTTCGTATATCGGTGATTATTCGTCATTCAACCCGGTTGGAGAATCGGGCCGAGCATATCTTCATTGTCATCTTTGTAGTGGGCTGTGTGTGGAGAGTAGCACACGCTACGTACTCTCTTTAGCGCGCGCTAATTGGGTACGGGTAGCGCACGCTAACTCTTAGCATTAGCGCACGCTAATGTGGTTCAGGCAGACAGTCCAGAAGGTACTGGACTGAATTTGAGTTGTAGTAGCACACACTACAAATGGTAAGTAGCGCACGCTAGTGGGCATGGATAGCGCACGCTAAGAATCAGTGTTGCGTGTGCTAAGTTCCGAACAGGTAGAGTCCAGTGGGTACTGGACTGGAATAGGATAATTCTTAGCGCACGCTATGAGTGGATATTAGCGTACACTAATGGTGTTAGTAGCGCACGCTATGTAATGGGTGTAGCGCACGCTATCGCGAGCAAGGCCAGAAGCCAGTAGGTTCTGTACTCCAGTATTCTGGACTTCAACCATCAGGTAGCACGCGCCAACACAAGGTTAACGCACGCTAAGAAGAGGCATTAGCGCATGCTACCAAGGTACGTAGCGCACGCTAACGATGCAGTCAGAGGGTACTCGACTACCCGGTACACCCGTTAGCGCATGCTAAGCACAGGAATTAGCGCACGCTAAACTGGAATTACTATAAATAGGACAGTCTGGCCCAGATTCATCATTTTCACTTCTCACTTTGTTTTTGGGAGATTCCGGGCGATTTTGGACGATTCGGAGAGATATTTTCGAGCTGCACTCACCTATCATCATCTTCAAGCTTCTAAGTTGGATTAATCATCATTCCATCCTCTCCTTCACATCAAATAAAGGTAAACATTTCTTAATGTTTGACTTTGGTTATTTTGGGTGTTTTCCTTCCGATCTCTTCGAGTTAGCTTGATATTATGTTGGAATATGTTAGATATGGATTATCTACCTTGAATACATGTATTCCTACGGATTTATTGGTGTATATTTTTGATTTGACGAAATTTAGGAATTTATTCAAAAACCCTTGAATGGTTGATTTTGGTTATTTTGGGGGTTTCCGATTGATGTTGTCGTAACCTTGAGTTGTGGTTTACTATTGGATTATTGATATCATTGAAGGTGTTTTGTTGGATCGTATTACTCATTTGGAGTTTGGTATCGATATAATCGGGGTTGGTTGTAAAATAGGGGGAGAATGTTTACAATGTATCCGTTTGAATGCCCCAATGAGTTGGATTATTGTTGTATCGACTTTGAATTGGTTATAATCGTACTTGATACGTATATTGAGAATTTGTTGGTAATTGTTATTCAAGGTTGTTCGAGAGACCGACATTCTATTAAGGATGTTTGTTCAAGAGAGGATATTTCATCACCGGTATTGAGTAAGTTAATTCTTACTCGGTTAAAAGGATATTCATTCCTTTGGTTGTTTTTCATTTATATTCATAATTCATTCATAGTATATTAATCATGTTGAGAATTGTAATTATCAAACTAATCATTCATTTCACGAGGAACGACGGTTCCAATCACTTCCGTGAATTATCATTCATTTCATCATTAATTCATCTCGGTGAGTCACTCTTGACCCTTGTCGATTTACTATTCACTGATATTCGTCATGGTCACTTTTGTTCTTGTGTCCTTCTGGGTTCATATTGCATGGCCGGGTGGGGATGTGTGGAATTTTTAGTCGGGCACACGATAGTCATGTGATTGGGTTCACCGACACAATGGACTGTGCACACGGTAACGTTTTCCTCCGTGAGACTAATTAGGTACAAGGAAGGGTGTGTCCGGGCACTCGTCTTGTGCACTTGCACATACCATTACGGGCGTATTATGATGCCCCTCTTCAGCTTAATTTCATAATTAAAGGATATATCATGTTTGTGCCTATTCAACTCTTGAGGATGGTTGTTCTGTGTAACTGACTCCGTTGGGGGGTGTTGTTTTCAGGTCATGGCAAGGCAAAGGCACGGGAAGATAATGTTGACGACGAGGAGTCCCAGTGATACTAGTAGGGGGGCCCAGTCTTTTCAGTCTTTCATGCCTTCTTCATTTTTATTTCCGCTGCAGATTTCAGGTTGAATGTTCATTTTATTCAGTGTTGTATATTTTATCTTCATATCAAATATACAAGTATTCTTATCTCCTGGATGTATTGTACTTAAAGCTCCTCATCGAATTAATTGGTAATATAATGTGGTTCGGTAGTGCAATTATATTATTTAATTCATTAAATTTCATTCGCCTGGTGGGTCCCAGTTAGGGGTTTACGGCACTGTAATAGCCGCCTAGTTTGGAGTGTTACAGAGTTGGTATCGGAGCGTGGTTTTGAATACTACCTTCCGAGTAATGTCTGATTTGAAATCATCATTCACCAGATTAATATCATTGGACTTTCGCGTCGCGTGTGACCTATGCAAATGCCAAGCCCCTCAGACCGAAAGAACTGTAAGATTTCTGACACCATGGTATAATTTCTGGCAGTAAGAATCACTCATTCATCATTCATCAGTCAACAATCCTCAAACATCATTTTCATTTTGATCATGTCGATCATGTTAGCTCATTAATCACTCATTTCATTTCATTTCTCAGTTATCGACCTTGCGGGTCGTATTATCAATCTTGTTAACTTGTTCAAGATAATCATTTCAAGAATTTCATCAGATAATCATGTCGTCTCAGTTGATCCTTCATGTAATCATTGTATTAGAGCGCGTATGCTCATTATTATCATTTCATAACGTAATCATAATGCGGTACTCATGCGAGAGCTATAACTATCATGCGACCTTCCTACTTCAGTATGGAGGGAGCTGTCAAAGGACGCATGGGGAGAGGCCGCGGTGCGGGCCGAAACCCGAAAATTATTCAATCATGGTCAGGAAGTCGTACCCAGGACATAGCTCAATCAGAAGGTGTTCGGGCTGATCCACTCACTTTTATGTAGGGCATGATGGCCCAGATGCAACTGCTTAATCATCATTGCGCCACTCTGGCCGAATTAATCGAGAAAGCTCTTACTTATGAGCTTACTGCTAAGGAAATTGCTAAGCAACAACCTTCATCTGCTGGCAAGAAATTTAAGAATCGTATTCAGTCCTAAGGTAGTCAGGAAACCTTCAAGAAGCCTCGTGCGGGCCCTACTTCTTCCGAGCGACCTCCTATGGCACCTAAACCTGTGGGTCTCACTCCCGAGCGGCCAGTTCGGCCATCACCTGTTTCAACTATGGAACACCGGGTCATTTCAGCACTAAGTGTCTAAGGCAGACTGTCACATGTTATAACTTTGGAATTACCGGGCATAAGGCCCGTTTCTGCCGAAGAGACTCCAAGCATACTTCGGCGGTATCTCAGGCCCCGAAGCAGTCAGCTGTTCAGAATTAGGCTACTCAGTCATCATCGTTTAAGATGACGGGAGGAACTATAGGCGGGACTCATACTTATCAGACAGGAGCATCCGGTTCGGGGGCCGGCAAGCCCCGAATTCACGAGATGAAGAGGAGCGATGATCTGGAGGCCCGAATTATTTCAGGTACACTCAAAATTTTATCTCAATCTGCATGCACCCTTTTGATACTGGCGCATCACATTCATTCACTTTCGAGTCATGCTTGGGTAGACTTCATCTGGATAGTACTAGTTATGAACCTTATATCATTGGTCTACCTGATGGTAGGAGAATCAACGGAGATCGTGAGATTAAGAATTATCCGATTCAGCTCATGGCCGTGTTTGGTTGGCAGACCTGATCGTGGTAGATTTACTTAGAGATGATGTTATTTTGGGTATTGATTGGATGGATCGTCGTGATGCCATACTTAGTGTCCGTAAGCGTATGGTCGCTATCATTTCAGACGATGGAGTCGAATGTGTATTTTAAAATGGATTTCCGGTTTTTTTACCAACTTGTGTTTAACTTTCAAATGGCCCTTTTGGGTATGTTGCGAACTTGGGTTATCCCGTTGAATTTTTTTTCCTAAAATATTTTGTCGGTACGTTTAAGTGGTGGCTTAGCGTACATTTTCAAACTCTCGAGATTTGCTATTTCGCCTTGTATTTTCAAATGGTATTTTATGGCGGTATTTGAGAACTATGTTTCTGAAAATATTTGAGTACTTTGCAAAGTATTACCGTCATCGGTCTTTTGGCGTTTTTTTAAACGTTTTTGAAAATGAATTTTAGCCTGGTGAGTTCCGGCGCGGGGCCCACGGCACTGTAATATTCCCTACCCCGTATAGTTGATTTCTTAGATCAACTTCAGGGAGCTTCAGTATTTTCCAAGATCGATTTAAGATCTGGGTATCGTCAATTGCGAATTCGAGAGTCGGATATCGCTAAATCGGCGTTTCGAACACGCTATAGTCATTATGAGTTTGTGGTAATGCCGTTTAGGTTAACTAATGCACCTTCGGTATTCATGGAATTAATGAATCAGGTTTTCATCGACTGTCTGGATCAGTTCGTGGTTGTTTTCATAGACGACACTTTGATTTATTCTCGTGACCGAGAGGAGCACGAAGTTCACCTTCATCAGGTTCTCGACGTGTTGAGACGAGAGAAACTCTATGGAAAGTTTTCCAAATGTGAGTTCTGGATGTCCGAAGTGACATTTCTCGGACATGTAATTTCATCAGACGGAGTACGTGTCGACCCTCAGAAGACGGAGGCTATCCGAGATTGGCAACCTCCGAAGAATGTTAAGGAAATCTAAAGCATTCTCGAATTAGCAGGTTATTACCGCCGATTTGTGGAAGGACTTTCTAAAATCGCTCAACCTATGACAAACCTTTTTGCGGAAGGATAAGAAATGCACGTGGTCTGATGCGTGTCAATAGAGTTTTGAATAACTCAAGAGCCGTCTAATTTCAGCTCATGTCCTTTCTTTGCCGCAAGGGACAGAAGGATTCGTGGTTTATAGTGACGCGTCCGGACACGGTCTCAGATGTGTACTATGCAAAATGGGAAAGTTATTGCATATGCTTCGTGGCAACTGAGACCTTACGAGGTCAATTATCCGACCCACGACTTGGAGCTAGCAGCCGTGGTATTCGCGTTGAAGATTTGGCGTCATTATCTTTATGGCGTCACCTGTCATATTTTCACCGATCATAAGAGTTTGAAGTATATATTTACTCAGAAAGAGTTAAATATGCGACAGAGGCGGTGGTTGGAATTAATCAAAGATTAAGAATATTGAGATATTATACCACCCAGGCAAGGCGAACGTTGTCGCCGACGTCTTGAGTCGTAAGACTGTTCAGGAGCAAATGCTTGCTCGTTTAACAGCTCAGAAGGAGCTTCATCAGGAATTCCTAAGACCCGAGTAAGAATATTGAGATATTATACCACCCAGGCAAGGCGAACGTTGTCGCCGACGTCTTGAGTCGTAAGACTGTTCAGGAGCAAATGCTTGCTCGTTTAACAGCTCAGAAGGAGCTTCATCAGGAATTCCTAAGACCCGAGATCGAGGTCTGGTTACAGCGAGTGCAAGGGCAACTTTGCATGTTAGAGATTTCATCGCCACTTGAGGAGGCGATCAAAACGGGTCAGGGTTCAGAACCATTTTTGTTGCACATTCGAGATGATGTGGCTCAGGGGAAAGCCCCTGGATTTGTGGTCCATGAGGATTTACTTTTGTGATTTAAGAATTGGTTATGCGTACCGGCAAATGACGAGTTGAAAAACTCGATTTCGAGAGAAGCTTATGCTGCCCATTATTCCATTCATCCAGGGTCTAGCAAGATATACAAAGACTTGAAACATAATTACTGGTGGAGTAATATGAAGCGAGAAGTCGCAGAATTTGTTTCGAGGTGTTTAACCTGTCAGCAAGTCAAGATAGAACGTCAGCGACCGGCGGGTATGCTGAAACCGCTCCCTATTCCAGAGTGGAAGTGGGAGGATATTTCTATGGACTTCATCACGAGTTTGCCGACGAGTCGTCGTGGCATGAATATAATTTGGGTAATTGTGGACCATTTAACTAAGTCAGCTCATTTCCTTGAGATTAAGGATATGTGGGGTCCCGAGAGACTTGCCCAGTTGTTCATTAAAGAGATAGTGAGATTGCACGGTACTCCTAAGAGTATCGTTGCTGATCGTGAAGGACGATTCATGTCACATTTTTGGAAATCAGTTCATCATGCTATGGGAACTCGGCTTGATCTCAGCACAGCTTTTCATCCTCAGTCAGACGGACAATCAGAGCGAACTATTCAGATGTTGGAGGACATGTTGAGAGCATGTGTCCTCGACTGGAAAGATTATTGGGAAGCCCAACTACTGTTGATCGAGTTCACGTATAACAACAGTTGGCATGCTTCGATTAAGATGGCACCTTACGAGGCCTTGTACGGTCATCGTTGTAGATCTCCTTTGTGTTGGGATGACTTATGAGGATCAATCGGCACAAAGCCCGATATGCTTATAGCCGCCCACGAGAAGGTAGCTTTGATCAAGAGTCGTTTATTGACCGCTCAGAGTCGACAAAAATCATATGCAGATGATCGTCGTCGACCATTAGAATTCGAGATAGGTGACCACGTTTTGGTCAAGGTATCCCCGAGTCAAGGTATTTTCCATTTCGGGAAGCGAAGAAAGTTGAGTCCGAGATTTATTGGACCGTTTGAGATTGTGGATCGAGTAGGCAGTCTGGCTTATCGATTGCCCTTACCTACGGCGTTGAACCGAATTCATAATGTGTTTCATGTCTCTCAGCTGAGGAAGTATGTTTCCGACCCGAGTCACATACTTCAGTTCGATGAAATTGAGATCGCGGATGATCATTCGTATGAGGAGCGTCCTGTGCGAGTCTTAGAGCGGCGTAACAAACAGTTGAGGAACAAGACGATTCCTTTGGTTAAAGATTCAGTGGTCTAGACACGGAGTCAAAGAGGCTACTTGGGAAACCGAGGATAGTATGCGGGAGAGTTATCCCGAATTGTTTGACCCTTAGTTTCGAGGACGAAACTCTTTCTAAGGGGGGAGTATGTAATACCCGGTTGTAAATTCATTAATTATCACAGTGTATTGTCACTCAGTAATTTTTCACTCAGTAATAATCATTCATTATTCACATTCATTCATTCATTGTATTCACCGTTCAGAGTAGATTGTATCGTATATCAGTGATTATTCGTCATTCAACCCGGTTGGAGAATCGGGCCGAGCATATCTTCATTATCATCTTTGTAGTGGGCTGTGTGTGGGGAGTAGCGCACGCTACATACTCTCTTTAGCACGCGCTAATTGGGTTCGGGTAGCGCACGCTACCTCTCAGCATTAACGCACGCTAATGTGGTTCAGGCAGACAGTCCAAAAGGCAGTGGACTGAATTTGAGTTGTAGTAGCGCACGCTACGAATGGTAAGTAGCGGACGCTAGTGGGCATGGATAGCGCACGCTAAGAATCAGTGTTGCGTGCGCTAAGGTCCGAACAGGTAGAGTCCAGTGGGTACTGGACTGGAATAGGATAATTCTTAGCACATGCTATGAGTAGATATTAGCGTACACTAATGGTGTTTGTAGCGCACGCTATGTAATGGGTGTAGCGCACGCTATCGCGATCAAGGCCAGAGGCTAGTAGGTTCTGGACTCCAGTATTCTGGACTTCAACCATCAGGTAGCGCGCGCTAACACAAGGTTAACGCGCGCTAAGAAGAGGCGTTAGCGCACGCTACCAAGGTACGTAGTGCACGCTAACGATGCAGTCAGAGGGTACTGGACTACCCGGTACACCCGTTAGCGCACGCTAAGCACAGGAACTAGCGCACGCTAAACTGGAATTACTATACATAGGATAGTCCGTTCCAGATTCATCATTTTCACTTCTCACTTCGTTTTTGGGCGATTCCGGGCGATTTTGGACGATTCGGAGAGATTTTTTCAAGCTGCACTCACCTATCATCATCTTCAATCTTCTCAGTCGGACAAATCATCATTACATCCTCTCCTTCACATCAAATCAAGGTAAACATTTCTTGATGTTTGACTTTGGTTATTTTGGGTGTTTTCCTTCCGATCCCTTCGAGTTAGCTTGATATCATATTGGAATATGTTAGATATGGATTATCTACCTTGAATACATGTATTCCTATATATTTATAGGTGTATATTTTGAATTTGACGAATTTTAGGAATTTATTCAAGAACCCTTGAATGGTTGACTTTGGTTATTTTGGGGGTTTCCGATTGATGTTGTCGTAACCTTGAGTTGTGGTTTCCTATTAGATTATTGATATCATTGAAGGTGTTTTGTTGGATCGTATTACTCATTTGGAGTTTGGTATCGATATAATCGGGGTTGGCTGTAAAATAGGGGGAGAATGTTTGCAACGTATCCGTTTGAATGCCCCAATGAGTTGGATTATTGTTGTATCGACTTGAATTGGTTTTAATCGTACTTGATACGTATATTGAGCATTTGTTGGTAATTGTTATTCAAGGTTGTTCGAGCGACCGACATTCTATTAAGGACTTTTGTTCAAGAGAGGATATTTCATCACCGGTATTGAGTAAGTTAATTCTTACTCGGTTAAAAGGATATTCATTCCTTTCGTTGTTGTTCATTCATATTCATAATTCATTCATAGTATATTAATCATGTTGAGAATTGTAATTATCAAACTAATCATTCATTTCACGAGGAAAGACGGTTCCAATCACTTCCGTGAATTATCATTCATTTCATCATTATTTCATCTCGGTGAGTCACTCTTGACCCTTTTCGATTTACTATTCACTAATATTCGTCATGGTCACTTTTGTTCTTGTGGCCTTCTGGGTTCATATTGCGTGGCCGGGTGGGGATGTGTGGAATTTTTAGTCGGGCACATGATAGTCATGTGATTGGGTTCACCGACACAATGGACTGTGCACACGGTAATGTTTTCCTCCGTGAGACTAATTAGGTACAAGGACGGGTGTGTCCGGGCACTCGTCTTGTGCACTTTCACATACCATTACGGGCGTACTATGATGCCCCTCTTCAGCTTAATTTCATAATTAAAGGATATATCATGTTTGTGTTTATTCAACTCTTGAGGATTGTTGTTCTGTGTAACTGACCCCGTTGGGGGATGTTGTTTTCAGGTCATGGCAAGGCAAAGGCACGGGAAGAGAACGTTGACGGCGAGGAGTCCCAGTGATACTAGTAGGGGGGCTACTCTTTTCAGTCTTTCATGTCTTCTTCATTTTTATTTCCGCTGCAGATTTCCGGTTGAATGTTCATTTTATTCAATGTTGTATATTTTATCTTCATATAAAATATACAAGTATTCTATATCTCCTAGGTGTATTGTACTCAAAGCTCCTCATAGGAGTAATTGGTAATATAATGTGGTTCGGTACTGCAATTATATTATTTAATTCATTAAATTTCATTCGCCTGGTGGGTCCCAGTTGGGGGTTCACGGCACTGTAATAGCCGCCTAGTTTGGGGTGTTACACTGAATCTACCGAGCTGATACCAGAAGAAGATCATGCTAAAAATCCTCTTTCTGTAGTTCCACTCCTGACACTCCCAAGTGTCCCTGAAGAAGAACAAGCCAAGGAACTCCTTGAGGAACACAAGACCAGATACTCTTTCAACCTCAGGGAGAACAATCCACTATATTTTACCAAGGTGCAATTGCAAATGGTAAGAAAACAAGCACTTAAGTTTTCCTTTGTAAATATCTACAAAATAATGGAAAGGTATAAAGAATATTAGCTTCTCTGAGCTAAAGGAGTTGGTAGAGAGAAATGGATGGGACTAGCCCATAGCCACAGAACACCTGATAAAAGTGTTCTCCATGAGTCTGGTATGAACCTACTTCTCGATGAGAACTGGTTCATATTCAACTTCAAACAGAACATGGATAAGTTCATATTTAACATAATGGAAGGAGTAGCCCAAGGAAAATCATTTGATAATGAAGTCAGAGAAGGAGGAGAGGAAAGGAAAATGAAGAAGTAGAAGAAAAAGAAAAGGATGACGAAAATGAAGAAGTAGAAAAAGAAAAAGATGAAGAGAATGAAAAAGGAGGAGAAGAAGGAAAAAATGAGAAAAAAGATGATGAAGATCATGATCAGGATGTACCTGATCAAGGTTCCAGCTCAACTCAGCCCTCACAAGAGAAATCTGGGAAGCAGGGGAACAGTCTGCAAAATCCCCCTCTGATCAAAAGTCAGCTGACAGAAGAATCTTCACTAAAAAATCTATTACTCAGAAGTCAGCTGCACAAGAAGACACAGCTGAAAACAGCCCTCAGGCAGAGGCACCTGAGTATCAGCTACCCACAAACTTCAATGAGATGATCCAATCCATGGTAGAAGAAACTGTTGCAAAGCTTTTGGCAACAAGAGTAGAACCTCATCTGCTGTCCCTTAACAGCAAAATAGACTCCCTGGTGAACAAATTGGAATCCTCTACACCACCAACATCTTCAAGGATGCCACTTGGCATGCAAAACTTCATGCACACGGTGGAAGAGCAGCTGACATAAATTACTAATGCTGGCAAAAAAGGGGAAAAATGAGATCCAAATGGAAGCATGAGGCATTATCCTTAGTCCCCAGAAGCTCACCTGCACCTCAAATCATCCATTATCCTGAAGCTGGAACCTCAAGTTCCCAAAAAATAAAAAGTATAACTGCACCTTCACAAGCACCTGCAACTAAGAAGAAGAGAACTTGGAAAGAACCGGTTGTGCCATTGTGCTGGGAAAATAAAGAACTATACTATGTTAAGGAGTTTATTCCAGAGGAAGCTGGACATAAATGGGGGCTTGCCAAGAAGGAAATCATTGAAAAATATTATCTTTGGGAAATCCTCCAAGACCCTGACTGCACTCCTCAACAAATCTTCATTGACTACATGGAGATGAACTGGCCAAATATGCGGGAAGTTCTGAAATAGGTTGCTGAAGAAACCTTCAATGCTTGTCCTAGAATCCCTGATTTCAGACCATAGGACCCTCCAATTGACATAAACGGAAATTTGGATCATGAAGCACTTTAGAGGGAAATAAAGAATCTTTGTATAAAGAACAAGTAAACCTCCCCTAAAGATCAGACATTTGCATCCATCATAGTCAAGAAGAAGTATGGGCTAATCCCAGTAGTTCATAAGCCCATTGAAGCAAAGCCATTGAAGTATCTCCTCCCAGCAAGGATCAGAGGAAGAGTGAGAACTTAATCTTTTTGTTAATCATTTGTACTCTTTACTTGTATTTTTTTTGTAATCTTTCATTAAGGACTGCATTGTAATCTCAAATATTGAAAATTTATTACAGTCGATTTGAATGACAACCTCTACTTGTCTCAAACACACTAAGTATTTACATTTCAATTATTTTACTTGTTTGTGTGATTATTTTACTATATTTTAACATTAAGTTTTGCCATAATCAGAATAGGGGGAATTTGTTAGGAATATAATTTTAAGATTTTGATGATATCATACATGTAAAGAAAGATTACTTCAAATGTATGTACTTGGCATTTTAAAGAAGAACCAAATGAGTATCTTCTACATGCCTTTATAAATTAAGCTAAGTATTGATCATGTTGATCAAGTAGAAATTTGGGTAAGTGTAGAACATGCATATATCAGCCTGGTTTTGGTCAATGCAACATATCAACCAGGTTTAACCGATAAAACATCAGTTGGGTTAGGGTCAAAGGAAAAATCAGCCAGGTTTGACCAAGTTAGCAATACAACTGAATATCTCTGAAAACGATTTTGGCTAAGTACAAAACAGCTACAATATCATCCGAGTTTGGTCAAAGCGAAATATCAGTTAAGTTTGACCAGAAAAACATCAGCCTTGTTCGGTCAAAACATAATATCAGTTAAGGTTGACCAAGAGAAATAGCAGCCAACTTTCAAGACCGGATATCAGCCAGCTTTTGCCCAAGCAGAACATCAGCCAGGTTTGACCTATCAGCTAAGTTTGACCAAAAGTAAATATCAGCTAAGCTTTACTGAAGACGAAATATCAGCCAAGTTTCAACATCAACTAAGTCCACGTCAGCAAACGTTGAAAAGTCAACAATGATAGAAAGTCACGTGGAGACTTAATTAAAGCAAGGGGACAAAGTGATTAATTCCCAGAAGTTAAGGAATATTTAATTCCTTAAAGATTCGCGCCCAGAAATCTTACTAATTATAGTAATCGAAGAAAAGCGGCGCAACGGCAACATACATCTTCAAACAGTCAGATTTGAAGAAAAAGGCAGTGCTGCAAAGAAATGATAAGATAAACAATAAAGTCCACTCTCCAATGGACGGATTTGTTACAAGATGCAACGGCTATGAGGAGCTCAAAGATCGTACTATAAATATCTGATGAACACTTGAGCATAAGTATGATGCGAACAGTACTTCAAGCAATCAAAGCAATCAAAGCAAATACAAAGCAAATCTACAGCATCATGAAGAGCAAGATCTTAAAGCTAATACTGTGAAGCTCTTAAAGTTAAAGAAGACAAAACACTCTTGTCTTTTAGTTTGAGTACGAGGTTATTTTCTTGATCTAGGTTCCTGAAAGTGTGAGGTTGTAAGACATCCACAGGTTCTTGATTGGAATGTGATAGGCAGCTTGCAAGTTATTAAGGCATCCACGGGTTTTCGATCTAGAGGTGTTAAGCAACCAAGGGAAGGAGTTGAAACGTCCATGGGTTTCCACTTGTTGGAAGCTGTTGTAACTGAATTCATTGTAACATTAATTTCACTGGGTGAAAGTTATGGTGAATTTATCTCCAACTAGTTTGGAAAGAAGTGGACTAGTAGAGGATTACTCCACCTCTGAAACCACTATAAAAGTGTTGTGTGATTTACTGTTTTAATCATCATACTTAACTGTTGCATTCAAAGACAACTGTCATTTCGCAGAACAATTTTACATCTGAAAAAGGTTAACTGCATTAATATCAGTCGAGTAACCTTAGCTGTGTAACACCCCCAATCCACTCAGGGATATTACACAATGTAGACCCCTTTCCTCAAGGATCTACCAGGCAGGAGATTACAAAATAAAACAAACACATGGTCAATTCGACCAAAACACAAATCGTAGACTGATTCGGTCTCTGAAAACACAACATAGCAGTACAACTGATAAACCAAAATACAACTCGATCACAATATACACAACATGTCCATCCTCTTAAGGATGAGAAAGAAACTAAAAATAAACACTCGAACCGACAGATCACTTACGGACAACCGACTACAACTGTGACTAGTATTACTGCTTTACATCATCCTCCAAGTCGATCCTGTGGTTGCTCTCTCTCAAAACGGAATACCTGAAAAGTATAACATAATCCCCAACGAGGGGTTAGCGATGGAAATCACTCGTAAGTAACCAAGCTATACAATTAAACATCAAGAATACAATCGTTATAAAAATAACCTTTCGACAAGGTAGTAATACGATCCCCGAGTCTAAATTCTTTTCAAAACAGTTTCCTTTAGGAAGGATCATAAGGATGACTCCAAAACACATTTAAGAGAATAATTGAAGACTTTGGGGGTCTCAGTGTAAAATCGTGAAAGATTTATAATTCTTCTTTTCGGTTTCCTTTCAAAATCATATAGATGACTCAATTCTCAACCAAACCTCGAAGACAAATGATATTCACCAATATAACCGGGATCCAGGATCCAAGCATTCACAATTCAAAGATATTGAATCGAACAGTTGCCTCCGTGGCCTCGAAGGGTCCCACCCGAATTAGCTATCGAAAACAAGTTTGAACACACCCAAAAAGTATCTTGACATCTTGACATATTCATTTATAATCAAGCATATGGGTAAACCAATCAAAACATTCAACACATGCCCAAGGCATTAAGCGCAGCTATCACTGCATATACGACAATATCATTCAAGTTTCGAACCATTCTCAACAGCTACCACCATTTTTGAAACAAAACTGAACTCTCATAAAATAGTCGCAAACTCCCATACTTAAGTTAACAAACTCGTCGAATTTCCAATAACCAAGAACATCTCAATTCAGTTGAACTCTTGAAGATCTCAAGTCAAAATTTTGAGTTAAAGAACTGAATTTTCCGAAGTTTATCAAAGTTTTTAACAAGAGTCACGGAAAAATAGTTTAACGACCACAAACTTGAGCATCATCAACACGAGTAATGATATTAGCAAGCACACGTATCTTTCAAACAAGATTACCAGATGCACATATTAAAAAAAATTGAATTTCATTCTCAAACAACAAAAATGCTTGTAATTATCAATTCTTCGTGAAACGGATCAAGGATTTCTTATTTTGAAAATTTTGAAAAAGTGTGAAAAATATTTTAGAAGACTTGTCGTTCCTCATAAAGTGGAAAGAACTCAGTCTTAAAAAAAGAGAAATTTTAAATCATCAACATCCCATTCCGTTTCGAAGCAAAACTTTCGAATCTTAGCAGAAATTTTCCAAAACCCTTTCGATCTTAACCAAAATGACGGTAACATTTTACAATGTCCAAAATACTTTAAAACGCCTACTTCAGATACCGTCTGAAGGTGTCATACAAAACTGATTTTAAAATCCATACAAAACTGTTGATTAACCGCACCATCGAAATATTTTCAAAAATCGGTTCTTTACAAACATACTCAAGTTCATAATTATAATTAAGAAAACCGCTTTCAAACCTACACACAACGGACAAAATTACAACTATCCAAAAATAATCGAACTTGAAACCACATGCCCAATCGGCAAGGGAGATTACAAATTCAATCAAACATGATTCGTGAACACCAAGTTCAAACATACGTCAAAACCATCCATTTGAGTTCCTCACGAACTCTACCGTCGAAACATTCTCTGGGACACATTAAGGTTCACAGTTTTTACATCGTATTGCACCATTCGGTGTCTAACCATCAATACATTCAACTCAAACACAAACGTTGTGCCACGAATATCAAGCACGGATTCCATTTCACAACACTATACAAATAAAATTATGCACCACAATCATCGCACATAAATGAAGTCATGAAATACCGATACCTCGCATAAAAGATGAGACATCCACAGGCTGCACGGAGATGATGGCTGCACCACTATACTAATCACAAGGAATCACAATTGATCACAACGGATCACGATGATCACACTTGTTCACAATAGCTCACTCGGGTAACACGACAAGACACGACTCGACAAGACCCAACTAGACCCAACTGCCTAGGTTTCCGCAAACCTAAGCTCTGATACCATTTATGTAACACCCCCAATCTACTCAGGGATATTACACGTCGTAGACCCCTTTCCTCAAGGATCTACCAGACAGGAGATTACGAAACAAAACCAACATGTGGTCAATTCGACCAAACGATAAACCGTAGACCGATTAGGTCTCTCAAAAAACAACATAGCAATACATCTGATAAATCAAAATACAACTCGATCACAATATACACAACATATCCATCCTCTTAAGGATGACAAAGAAACTAGAAATAAGCACTCGAACCGACAAATCACTTACGGAGAACCGACTACAACTGTCACTAGTATCGCTGTTTTACATCATCCTCCAAGTTGATCATGTGGTTGCTCTCTCTCAAAATGGAGTACCTGAAAAGTATAACATAATCCCCAACGAGGGGTCGGCGATGGAAATCGCTCACAAGTAACCAAGCTATACAATTATACATCAAGAGTACAACCGTTATGAAAATAACCTTTCGACAAGGTAGTAACACGATCCCCGAGTTTAAATTCTTTTTAAAATAGTTTCCTTTAGAAAGGATCATAAGGATGACTCCAAAACACATTTAAGAGAATAATTGAAGACTTTGGGGGTCTCAGTGTAAAATCATAAAAGATTTATAATTCTTCTTTTCGAAAGGGTTTTCTTTCAAAATCATATGAATGACTCAATTCTCAACCAAACCTCGAAGACAAACCATATTCACCAATATAACCGGGATCCAGGATCCATGCATTCACAATTCAAAGATATCAAATTAAACAGTCAAATCGCCTCCGTGGCCTCGAAGGGTCCCACCAGGATTATCTATCGAAAATAAGTTCAAACACACCCATAAGTTATCTTGACATCGCACTCACAAGTAAAGATTCTCGGAGCCCTCTCCAGACCTACCCGATTATATAACCTTATGGTCAAATCATGACAACTGGCCGTACTCGCAAGCACGCGCCTCCGGAGGCCTCATGGGTCCCTACCCGGGTAACATCACTCAAACACGCCCAAAAGTTATCGTGACATCGCACTCGCAAGTGACGATTCTCAGAGCCCTCTCCAAACGTACCCGATTTTATAACCTTATGGTCGTAGCATAACAACTGTCTATACTCGCAAGCACACGCCGCCGGAGGCCCCAAGGGTCCTTAACCGGGTAACATCTCAATTCACTAAGGTACACAACAACAAAGGTACAATATTCACCCCAATCGCAACCGCGTAAAATATAAGTTAACGCATCATACACCTCAACAAAAGCACAACATTCACACAACACTAACATTCAGGAAAAAGCTAACAAGCGAATAATACAAATGTTCCACGATCTTACAATTCCTCGGATAACTACTCATTTCTAAATATCCATCTTAAGCACAATACAAGATGAAATGGTTGTTATCATTCTTCATGAAACTCAAGTTTACGTTCGTATTTACTTTCATAGAATCACATATTCATTTAGAAGTAAGTTACGGTTAAGTATACAATCACTAACAAGTCCACGTTAAATTAACGACACATCACATTCTCAAAGTATAAAGAATATAGACGAGATACTCGCCTCAAGTCCAATGCACGCGAAGCAACGGGAAAGCTCGACCGGAAACCCTTTAATCCTCCAACTAGGTCGAAAACACAAGAACAACTTAATTACTATAAGATCGATCGCAAGGAAGATGGAAAACATACGAAATTCTCGACGAGAATTCGTAGAGACAACGGGTCGAATACTTAGGGTTCAATAATTCCCCATGAACAACAACAACATCAACCGAACCCGAATACGATAAGAAATATGAATCATACCTTAGGGATAGAATCAATACAACCGATTAATGATATACAACAACACGATTCATGAAGAACAACTCGAATCTTTAAGAATCTCAAAATACATAGAAAAGGGTTTCAAGAAAGTTACCTCGAATCAAAGACGAAGAACATGGATTGATGATGTTAATCAACACCAAGAACTCAAGGAAGATGCAAGCTTGGAGTTACAAGACTCCAAAAACTCCCCCAAATCGCCCACGAATCGTCACAACCGTGGAGGAATGAAGAAAGGATGGAAATGACGCATACGGTCAACCCCTGGGTATATATACCTGCTCCATCTTAACGTACGTTAGGAGAGAACCTTAACGTACGTTAGCAGTCTTACGTACATAACGCAAGCAAAATTACGTACATAATCGATGGGCAGAACTCACTATCCGAAACTGTGAAGACACTTACGTACGTTATGAGTAGGGCTTAACGTACGTAAGGCACATGAAGTTAACGTACGTTATGATCATCGCATAGTGTACGTAAGGCACTTAGCAGTTCCAAACTGCTAAGTTCATCTCGTCGAGTACGAGCGCGATGAAACCATGAAACGACAACAACAACACAAGACGAAGACATGCACACGAAGAGTGCGCAACGAAGAACTCAAGCGCTAAAAGAAAACACGATTCCGACTACCCGAAGGTTTGGAATAAGACAACGGAAGTAATTACCCCCAACTTTGAGAAATTACAAAATGGCCCAAAACGTCCGAAAATCACAATACGAAATCAAACAACCAATTCGAAGTTCACAACATGTCTAACAAAGTTAAACAGACTTACAGGTCGAAACCGTAGTTTCGAACCACCATCACACGAATTGAACCGAATAGCGGAAAAAGGTCGCTCAAAACACGGATTCGGGTAAAACAGCCCCGAAACAAACTCAGATGACCAAATACGCAGAACAAAACATTATCAAAATGTCAAAACGCTCGGAAGCGAGTTCTGGAAATCAGAAAAATGCCAAAAATGAAAATCTACCGAAAGAAAAAATCACGGGTATTACATTCTACCCCTTTAAAAAGAAATTTCGTCCCGAAACTTAAAAAAAAGGGTGTAACAGACAACAAAGTGAACAAACAATTAAAACTCAGCGATCTACACGAGCCGATCCTGATAATGGTGCCGAAGATCGATTCTGGGAAACTTCATGGAATAGTTCACAATACTGAACTCTGTGGCCCTCGAGTCCACAGTTATAACAAGTAATCAGCTGTGAAGGACAATTAGCTTGCACATGACCCACAACGCTGCAACTTAAACACCTCTCAGTCTGACTAGGATTCAAAGAAGATGACTTGGAACTCTTGGTTCCACCAAACGAAGAAAGGGAAGGTTTTGCCGTAGGACTATGCAAAACTCGATGAGAAGAAGTTCTAACTCTCACGTTATCCGAAAAATCTCGAGACGTCCTATGCCTCTTCCACTCATGCAAAGGCCCAGTAGATAACGATGCCATCTCGTACGCCATGGCTCGATTCTGATACTCTCTCAAAATAGCATAAATGAAACCCGACATGTACTGTCGAATATCTGGTCTCATCCGCATATCAAAATGACGAATTTTGTCTTCCTCGGTCCTCACTTGCCTCTTCACGTAAGCGAGCTGTCGACTATAATCGATAATAGCCTGCGACACGGGTATATCCTCTGGCTAGGCTAGATAAAAATCTCGGATCCTCTGCTCTCTGATCGACTACAGACAGAACTCCGCTTCCATCAACTTATTGAACTCTTCCCAAGTAACAACATGATTCTGAGGCTCAACGGCCTCCCACCAATTAGCAACGTCACTATCGAGGAGGAACTGAGCGATAGGAATCTTCCGTTCCCCTGGACAACCAACCGCCTTGAAAATATTCTCCAACTGGAAAAGCCAACCATCCCAGCCCAAGTATCACCTACGCCCGCAAAACGGGGAGGACTCATACGAACCATTTCTCTAAGCCACTCAGTCGACCTGACGTTCTCAGTCACAGCAGTGTTACATTGAACTGCCTGGGTCAAATGAGTCATCTGATCGTGCGACTGATTGCCACAGCCCCGACCTCTGGCCCTCGACATGCTAAACTGAACAACCGTTCCCTAAAACTAAACATAACAACACATAACATCACTCACAAAAGGAGGTCCATACAAGACAATGCGAAGCATAGAAATATTCTTGCTAACAAGAGTTATCATAGAGCGTTCACACAATAAACTCATATCTGATGGTTCTCATAGACTCAAAAATGAATATCTCCGACAACAACATTTATCAAGTCATCACACATTAGAATCAAGCACATGAGTAAACCAATCGAAACATTCAACACTTGCCCAAGGCATTAAGCGCGGCTATCACTGCATATACGACAATATCATTCAAGTTTCGAACCATTCTCAACAGCTACCACCGTTTTTGAAACAAAACTGAACTCATAAAATAGTCGCAAACTCCCATACTTAAGTTGACAAACTCGTCGAATTTACAATAACCAAGAACATCTCAATTCAGTTGAACTCTTGAAGATCTCAAGTCAAAATTTTGAGTTAAAGAACTGGATTTTCCGAAGTTTATCAAAGTTCAAACTTTTTAACAGGAGTCACGGAAAAATAGTTTAACGACCACAAACTCGAGCATCATCAACACGAGTAATGATATTAGCAAGCACATGTATCTTTCAAACAAGATTACCAGATGCACATATTAAAAAAATGGAATTTCATTCTCAAACAACAAAAATGCTTGTAATTATCAATTCTTCGTGAAACAGATCAAGGATTTCTTATTTTGAAAATTTTGAAAAAGTGTGAAAAATATTTTAGAAGACTTGTCATTCCTCATAAAGCGGAAATAACTCAGTCTTAAAAAAGAGAAATTTTAAATCATCAACATCCCATTCCGTTTCGAAGCAAAACTTTCGAATCTTAGCAAAAAAATTCCTAAACCCTTTCGATCATAACCAAAATGACGGTAACATTTTACAATGTCCAAAATACTTTAAAACGCCTACTTCAGATACCGTTTGAAGGTGTCATTTGAAAATACATGACTAACTCGTCAAAGTTCAACTGATTTTAATATCCATACAAAAGTGTTGATTAACCGCACCATCGAAATATTTTCAAAAATCGGTTCTTTTACAAACATACTCAAGTTCATAATTATAATTAAGAAAACCATTTTCAAACCTACACACAACGGACATAATTACAACTATCCAAAAATAATCGAACTTGAAACCACATGCCCAATCGGCAAGCGAGATTACAAATTCAATCAAACATGATTCGTGAACACCAAGTTTAAACATACGCCAAAACCATCCATCTGAGTTCCTCACGAACTCTACCGTCGAAACATTCTCTGGGACACATTAAGGTTCACAGTTTCACATCGTATTGCACCATTCAGTGTCTAACCATCAATACATTCAACTCAAACACAAACGTTGTGCCACGAATATCAAACACGGATTCCATTTCACAACACTATACAAATAAAATTATGCACCACAATCATCGCACATAAATGAAGTCATGAAATACTGATACCTCGCATAAAAGATGAGACTTACGTCTATAGGCCGCATGGAGATGATGGCTGCACCACGATACTAATCACAAGAAATCATAATTGATCACAACGGATCACGATGATCACACTTGTTCACAATTGCTCACTCGGGTGACACGACAAGACACGACTCGACAAGACCCAACTAGACCCAACTGCCTAGGTTTTCGCAAACCTAAGCTCTGATACCATTTATGTAACACCCCCAATCCACTCAGGGATATTACACGTCGTTGACCCCTTTACTCAAGGATCTACCAGGCAGGAGATTACAAAACAAAACCAAAACGTGGTCAATTCGACCAAAACATAAACCGTAGACCGATTAGGTCTCTCAAAACACAACATAGCAATACATATGATAAACCAAAATATAACTCGATCACAATATACACAACATATCCATCCTCTTAAGGATGACAAAGAAACTAGAAATAAGCACTCGAACCGACAGATCACTTACGGAGAACCGACTACAACTGTGACTAGTATCGCTGTTTTACATCATCCTCCAAGTCGATCCTGTGGTTGCTCTCTCTCAAAACGGAATAACATAATCCCCAACGAGGGGTTAGCGATGGAAATCACTCGTAAGTAACCAAGCTATACAATTAAACATCAAGAATACAAACGTTATAAAAATAACCTTTCGACAAGGTAGTAATACGATCCCCGAGTCTAAATTCTTTTCAAAATAGTTTCCTTTAGGAAGGATCATAAGGATGACTCCAAAACACATTTAAGAGAATAATTGAAGACTTTGGGGGTCTCAGTGTAAAATTGTGAAAGATTTATAATTCTTCTTTTCGAAAGGGTTTTCTTTCAAAATCATATAAATGACTCAATTCTCAACCAAACCTCGAAGACGAACCATATTCACCAATATAACCAGGATCCAGGATCCAAGCATTCACAATTCAGAGATATCAAATCAAATAGTCAAATTGTCTCTGTGGCCTCGAAAGGTCCCACCCGGATTAGCTATCGAAAACAAGTTCGAACACACCCATAAGTTATCTTGACATCGCACTCGGAAGTAAGATTCTTAGAGCCCTCTCCAGACCTACCCGCATAACCTTATGGTCAAATCATGACAACTGGCCGTGCTCACAAGCACGCCCCGCCGAAGGCCTTAAGGGTCCCTACCCGGGTAGCATCACTCAAACGCACCCATAAGTTACCGTGACATCGCACTCGCAAGTGACGATTCTTGGAGCCCTCTACAGACCTACCCGATTTGATAACCTTATGGTCATAGCATAACAACTGTCTGTACTCGCAAGCACACGCCGTAGGAGGCCCCAAGGGTCCCTACCCAGGTAACATCTCAATTCACCAAGGTACACAACAACAAAGGTACAGTATTCACCACAATCACAACCGCGTAAAATATAAGTTAACGCATCATACACCTCAACAAAGGCACAACATTCACACAACACTAACATTCAGGAAAAAGCTAACAAGCGAATAATAAAAATGTTCCGCGATCCTACAATTCCTCAGATAACTACTCATCTCTAAATATATGTCTTAAGCACAATACAACATGAAATGTGTTATCATTCTTCATGAAATTAAAGTTTACATTTGTATTTACTTTCACAGAATCTCATATTCATTTAGAAGTAAGTTACGGTTAAGTATACAATCACTATCAAGTCTACGTTAAATTCATGAAACATCACATCCTCAAAGTATAAAGAATATAGACGAGATACTTCCAACAAGTCCAAAGCACGCGAAGCAATGAGAAAACTCGATCGAAAAACCTCGAATCCTCCAATTAGGTCGAAAACACAAGAACAACTTAATTACTACAATTTCGATCGCAAGGAAGATGGAAAACATACGAAATTCTCGATGAGAATTCGTAGAAACAAAGGGTCGAATACTTGGGGTTCAATAATTCCCTAAGAACAACAAGAACATCAACCGAACCCGATTACGATAAGAAATATGAATCATACCATATTGGATAGAATCAATACAATTGGCTAATGACATACAACAACACGATTCATGAAGAACAACTCGAATCTTAAAGAATCTCAAAATATATTGAAAAGGGTTTCAAGAGAGTTACCTCGAATCAAAGATGAAGAACACGGATTAATGATGTTAATCAACACCAAGAACTTAAGGAAGATGCAAGCTTGGAGTTACGAGACTCCAAAATCGCCCCCAAATCACCCACGAATCGCCACAGCCATGGAGGAATGAAGAAAGGATGAAAATGACGAATACGGTCAACCCCTGGGTATATATACCTGCGTCATCTTAACGTACGTTAGGGGAGAAGCTTAACGTACATTAGCAGTCTTACGTACGTAAGGCAAGCAAGATTACGTACGTAATCGATGGGCAGAACTCACTGTCTGAAACTGTGAAGACCTATACCTACGTTATGAGTAGGGCTTAACGTACGTAAGGCATATGAAGTTAACGTATGTTATGCTCATCTCATAGCTTACGTAAGGCACTTAGCAGTTCCAAACTGCTAAGTTCAGCTCGTCGAGTACGAGCGCGATGAAACCACGAAACGACGACAACAACATAAGACGAAGACATGCACACGAAGAGTGTGCAACGACGAACTCAAGCGCTAAACGAAAACACGATTCCGACTACCCGAAGGTTCAGAAATACGACAACGAAAGTAATTGCCCCCAACTTTGGGAAATTACAAAACGGTCCAAAACGTCTGAAATTCACAATACGAAATCAAACAACCAATCCGAAGTTCACAACATGTCTAACAAAGTTAAACGGACTTACAGGAAACACAAAACCATAGTTTTTAACCACCATCACACGAATTGAATCGAATAGCGGAAAAAGTCGCGAAAAACATGGATTCGGATAAAACAGCCCCGAAACAAACTCGGATGACCAAATACGTAGAACAAAACATTATAAAAATGTCAAAATGCTTGTAAGAGAGTTTTGAAAATCATAAAAATGCCAAAAATGAAAACCATCAAGAATGTGGACCATTCAAGTAAATTATGGTTCTGGTGGATGATTTGGCATGTGATGTCCAGACAAAATGGTTCCGCACGTCCAAAATAATTTATAAGTGCTCACTTTTCTTATCTCATCTAAAGAATTTGATGATTTTGGGGAGTTCATATAAAAAAGGATCGGATCTTTACTGCATGATAGAGGTCAATGTAAATAATCTTGTTCCCATGTGCTTTTTCAAAGAGTCAAATAAACCAATGTAAAAAAAATATGTGGTTATTATTCGTTGGTTATGCACACCAATTTCCATATTTTTACCTGGGGTTATTCAATATGGCATGCAAATCTATTTGCTTGTCTCATATTCACTGCTGTCCAACCAATTTATGTGTACTAGTTAGTAACTGGAGCCCGATATCTCACATTTATGTATATTTGTTAGTGCAACTTTTTGCCGATTGGGCCCCCACAATGCAATAAATGGGTCCCCATATATGGCTAGGTATTTATGTTGGATATGAATCCCCAATAATTATCCGCTACTTAGAACCTTTGACAAGTAATCTCTTTGCTGCACATTTACTGATTGCCAATTCGATGAGATAGTCTTCTCGGAGAGAAAAATAAATGTTTCAAGAAACAATAATTATTGTAGTGGTCGGTTCCCTTTATGTCTCATTGTGGTCCTTATCATATTGTGATAGTCAAATGTAAAGAATACCATATCTTTCGAATTTAGCACCTAGCAGCACGACACTTTTATTGCAGTTCTTCATTCTCTTCTTGGTTTAGCTGCCAGCTAGCCAAATTTGATGCCTGAAGTGTTTGCTGGCTAAAGTAATAATATGTTATATCCCAACTGCAGATGCGTCCAAGGTTAGAAGTTCCTGCTAAGGGGCATATAATCAATAAATTGAGTGATGCAATCGCACCCAATGTAGGTTCATTGAGGCCGTAGCACCCAAAAGAAGTGGTGGTAGCCACTTGTTTTGATAGGTGAGACACAAATTGATCATTTAATCATCAATATTGGGAACTCCTCCTATGAGATTATGTCTGACAATACCTATGTTCATGAATCATTCCAGGGGGATGCCCCAAAGCCCGATTCAACATTAGAGGACAAAAAATCTCGATAAACTATGAAAGTGTGTAAGATTTGATGAAATGATTAATCATTATATTGATGATGTGTTTTCATAAACAGTTGCTCAAGAAATAATAGAGCAACACGATATCGAACCACACTTAGTTGAAGAATGTAAACAGAGCTGATTGACCAAAATAGAAATCTAGGTAGAACTTGATTCTTTGACAAAACGATAGGTATTTGACCTGGTAGTACTAAGCCCGCCAAGTATAAAACTTGTAGGACATAAATGAGTTTTGTTCAGAAAGCGTAATGAGAAGAATGAATTCCTCAGGTACAAGGATTGAGTTGCTGCACAAGGCTTATCACAATTCTTTACTATTGATTATGAGGAAATGTACTTCCCTGTAATAGGCGTTATTATGGTCCGCTATTTAATTAGCCTAATAATTTTTGAGGGACTAAAAATGCAGCTCATGGATGTGGTTACTGTGTGTCTCTATCGGGATCTAGATCTTGAGATATATATGAAAGCACTCGATGGTATTTCATTACAAATCAAGTGACTCTGGACCACGTGTGATCGTAATTTGCTTCAAAAACTTGCTTTATGGAAGCAACCTGATAGGATGTCTTATAGGTGTTTTAGTGACTACTTGATTGGGGAAGAATATAAGAATGATTAACTTTGTCCCAGTATCTTCAAAAAACAAAGTTTTGGATTTTCGATCCTCACACTATACATTAGTGACATGAACATAAATGGTACTCTTAATGAAATAAGAGAAACTACTGAATACTTGAAATCTGCATTTGAGATGAAAGATCTTGAAAAAACTCGGCTCTGTATAAGCATTTGTATAGAACATAGAGTTTGTGGAATTCTTGTCCACCAGTCTACTATGTCAAGAAGATACTCAAACGCTTAACATGGACATGGTACACCAAGCTAGCACTCCATGATAGGTCGACGTTTGGATGCAAATGAACATCCATTTCACCCAAATGAAGGTGACAAAGAGCATTTGGAAGCTAAAATTCCAAATTGAAGTCAATATGATCGTTACTGTACTTTGACTCAATTTACACGAAATGATATTGCTTCCTGAGTTAATTTTTTGGCTAGATTTAGTTCAGCATAAACACAGCATCATTGTATGTATGAAGAATATCATTTAATACCTAAAGAGAACCATTGACTTATGATTATTTTTTTTGTATAAGCAGGTGAAGAAAGCTGCTTATGAAAGGCAAATGCTGAAGTAAATGCTCTAGTTGAAGCAACTATCTCGAAGAACGTGTTGGTGAGATTTGCTTATATTGGGTATGTCTCTGACCCACACAAAGGTTGCTTCCAGACTGGTTATGTATTCAACGTTGGGAACACCACTAAATCTTGTAAATAGACTAAGCAAACCCTTGTGGCTTTCTCCTCGAATCATGACGAGATTATTGCTTTGCATGAAGTGGATCGTAATGTATATGATCAAGAACTATCATTATGCACTTTTGAGGAACACCTGGTTTCAGTATTACCGATGATGAGCCTATTTACTTAAAGTAAATTCAGGCAACTTGTAAATTTCATAGATTGATGTAAGGATCATATACGGAAGTATGTGAGATATAAGGAAATATATTCACATATGTTACACTATTTTCTTTAGATCAAGGTTTTTTCTTCCCACTGGATTTTATTACTTGTCAAGATTTTTAACCAGGCAACGCTATGTAAGGATTAGGGGTAGGGAGAGTTGTAGATTTTTCCAACTTTCGACATTGTTGTAAAAGTCACAATGAATGGGTGATTTGTAGAGAAACTTAATCATTTATGTTGTACTCTTTTAATTCAACTAATATTTGATAAAGTTTTTAACGAGACATCAGATTTACTCCTTGATGGATGTAAACTTCAAGGTGGTATAGACTTCAGGGTGAATATTACATCCGCATAAACATTTTCCTTAACCGAGGATTGTTTCCAACTAGGATTTTATCACTTAGAAATATTTTTGACGAGGTAAAGAGACGTAAGAATCTCATTGACAAAAGGAATAATCATCTTTTGAGTGTATTGGTCAAAGTAAATATAATAAGGTAGACACTTGATGCAAAAAGGTCTAATATAGTCGTATTGATCGAGGTAAATATCATATGAAAGTGTAGTTGTATTGATAGATGTTAGGATAATATATAAGTATGAACTTGACGAAATAAGTCTAAATATAACTGTCATAAGGTTGCACTCTTTTCCATCAGGTCAAGGTTATTTTCCCGCGGAGTTTTTGTTACCTGGTGAGGTTTAAATGAGACAACTAGACATATAGAATTACATCTTCACTACGCCATAAGTGCTTATATGCAACGCTTCCTATTGTTGCATTATGCCCTATTTTCTGTTGCCTTAGGCCAGAAATTGATATATCCAACACTTTGTGGGTGTTGCATCTGATCGAGTGGCATTTGACCTCTAATCCAACACTTTTCCTTTCTAATTCAACAGAGGGAAAGTATTGCATTATGTACATAGTGCAACACAAAATAAAATATATGCAACAGAAAATAGTGTTGGCTTAGAGGAGAATACAGTTTAGAAAAGTGGGGCCCAAAACCAATGACACATCAACAGTGGGCCCTTTTGCCACATCTGCAGTGGGTCCCACTTCATCCACATAAGTAATGGGTCCCACTTCATCCGCGTCAGCCGTGGGTCCCACCAGACATAATACAACACTATTCCTATATCCAACAGTAACATGGTTGTTATATGCAACACTAATTTAAAAATATGCAACACTAATTTGAGAATATACAACAATAACTGAAAGATAAATGCAACACTTTAAATAAAAATTTCGCAATAACCATTTCGTATGTACATCATTCCATACAAATAAAGTACCATCCAATATTCACCATGCCATTCAATACCAAATACCAACATCCCAACAAACGGTCGACGCAAAATACCAACTTATACTAACAATTCAACACGCAACACCATAACTAGAGTCTAACTTAAGACCAAATTATCAAGTATAATTCAAGAGTACCAAGTGACCAAAGTTCTAAATACTAGACATAATTAAATATTTCGATTTCTATGTAGAAGTGCCACTTTGTGTCACAGGTGTACCGTTGTTATCTTGTTCACTTGACAAGGCTGGACAAAAGTCTCCGATGTCCACTCCAGTTTTAGATCGGGATTAGCATCTTCCAATCTTTTCAAGACTCATGTGATATTCTCCTGCACTTTCTTGTTTACCTTGGCTTCTAATTCAATTTCCAAGTAACGCTTTATTTTTGTGGTCAAGTCCTGCACATAGGGGTTTGAAGGAGCAGGAGTAGGAGCTTGTTCTCCAGACCTTTTACCTCCCATTACCACTAGCCAGTTGTTGCCATGTTCCTTGTCTTTAGTGACCATCCCATCTGCCTCAACTTGATGTCCAGAATTAAGCATCTGCTGAATATTGGTCTACAGGAAAATTAAATATATCAATATTTGAAATGAAATATGGAGCCGGGTTTATTTTTAATTACTAAATAATACTTACTAAATATCGTATGTCTTATCCATACCATATATAACCAAGTGTGAGACTACATCATCACTAGTCTGGTAATCCAAATTTCTGCATCGAGTACAAGGACATCGAGTTTTAGAGGGATTTCCTAGGCTTTCCAAACTTACTGCTATAAAATTTCTTACTCCTTACCTGAAAGGAGCAGTTGGCCTACAAACAAAATTATACATATTACAAAGCTGGCATAAGACAACATGCAACTATGAAACTACTATTTAAGCTTAGAGTGAAAACCTTGGCAGATTCACCCACGCTTTATCCATCGAATATGAATTATGAGTACACCGAGAAAACTACAAGAGTTAATAATATTAGCACAGTTTGAAGAGTCAATAATTCAGTACATCTCATTGTACCTTAACTGCTAGCCCAAAGCATTGAACTAGAAGGTCCTGAGATTAAAAGGAGAGTACTAAAGGTAATGCTTGGGGTCATAAGTGCTATGAACTAGAAGGTCCTGATCAATGCATGAATAGGAATCTCCCAGTATTTCTAAAGCAATCTTATGACTGTATAAACATATTAATATTTGCCATAAATATATTTATTAACACACTTAAAGAGTAGGGGACAATAAAACAAGCCTCAACAAGAGTAAGTGTAAAGACCAAAGATCCATATACGAGTAAGATGGAGCATATTTACATACATTCAAACCTGTTCAACATATGCCAAAAGCTGATGTTGAAGCAGAACAGGTTGTGCCCTCTGCAAATGCGTATAATCGGGAATGGTAAGTCCTTCATTCTTTTTAGAAAAAAAAATTAAAACTATCGAGATTCTTTCCTATATGAGCCATGCATATTGTCTTTGCCATTTCAATGAAACTTTGAGTTTATGGGGAAAAGAACATATTAATTGATTGCCCGAAAAGAAAAAAAAGAAAAGAAACACACACATACACTCACAGCAGTACACTACTACTATTGTGTGGGTGATTTATTACAACAACAACTACTACTACTACTACTACTAATAATAATAATAATAATAATAATAAAGATAATAATAATAGTAACCTCCAGTTTGTGGACAGGCTCTTTGGCATTAGGGGCAGAAACGAAGATGTGACGCTGAGAAGGCTTTATAAAGCCATCATCCACTGCTCTGTCAATGAAGGTCAGGAAGTAGTTGTAGTAACCATCAACAATCAGCAACCCCACCTAATAACAACATATCTTGTAGAAGTAGTAGTAGTAATAATAATTAATATTTATTATATAATTTCCATAAGAATACAATACAATACAATTAGGCTTTAATGAAACAACAATGGTAAGTACTAATAATATTTTACTCAAACAAAAAAATCTTACAGGCGTGTCATGGATGCCAAGTTGAGCCCATGTTATGACCTCCAATAACTCCTCCATAGTGCCATAACCACCTGATAATTGTAAACAATACTATATGAACAATAAGAAACAAAGTCTAGAGAGAGATTGTACAAACCTGGCAAAGCAATGAAGCAATCAGAATGGCTGGCCATCTCAGCCTTCCTCTGGTGCACTCAACACAAGAGCGTTGTTGTTGGGTACGACCACTTGAACCCAGCAAGTAAAATCTGTAGAGGCTAAAGAACATGTAAATGAAGGGCATGATGAGAGGTAGCCTCCCCATTCCTTCTAGGTCCTTGACCATGAAAAATTAATAAATCCACACAATAATCAAATACTAATATTAGTCTCGAAACTGCATCATGTTTTCCATCTCTATTAAAGAAGGGTACCCGAATCAAAACAGCCATACAAATTGAACCACATCCTTTCCCATTCCAGTACAATAGATGAAATATAATACTAAAATTAATCAAATAAACCATCAAATTAAATTGAATTAGATCTGAACAAGAAGAAAAAGAAAAAGGGGAAATGTAAATAGACCAATTTCGACCACAGCAATCTCTTAAACTAGGATTTTTGCTCAACAGGTGGATGGTCATTTTGCTATAGGATAAATTTTATGTATTATATCATTTCTCAACTGCTAGTGCTTAGTAATTTCGTATTGCAGATGGTTATCAGCATGAAAATGTCGTCTCTAATACACAATTACTAGATGATGAATCTGGCAGAGAATAAGCTAATGTTTGAAATCATCGACTGGAATACTCACTTAGAAAGGTTGATGGACGGCGTCGAGTTGATGAGACGTGCGACGGTGACTGGAATACTCACTTAGCAGGGCAGTGGACGGCGGCGAGTTGATGAGGTGCGCGACGGAAACTCTGCAAGGGATATAAGGGCAACCGTGAACCAAGTGTGAATCATCTCTGCCAGGCAAGGTCAAGGTGGCGATTGTGTGAATCAGGCAAGCAGCGACGAAGATGAATGATGATTGACGATGGCATGAGGGAGAGGAAGTTTTTTTTTACCTATAAATATAATTTCCACCCCAACAATAATTCATCTTCTCCAACATACACATCACGACAGAAAAAAATAAAAATAAAATTCTACACTCTAAACATCATCTCACGGCACAAGAAATCTACAGCAGAAGTCTGCTCTACAAAAAAAAAAAAAAAAAAGTTAACACTGGGAAGCATTCAAAGCAAATCATCATCAAAAAATGTACAGACCTCCCAGTATTTTCTTTTGCAAACTAAAGAGCAGAGAACACGGATCAGATAAGGTTCATCATCCGATCAACATTCTAATAGCATTTCATCCGATCTCCATTCAATGTTACGAGGTAAAACTCATAGTTCTTCTTCTCCTGCTTTTAATCCGAGTATTATTCCAACTTAAACTTTTGTCTGCAATATTATCGGAACCTAACACCATGTCCGACCATAACCGCTGGTACCAACAACACCATATTTAGGGACTGAATCCTTTTGAAAGCTAAAACAATAATCAATATACATTAGATAATAACTAAAAAATACAACAACTAAAGCACTTCAATTTTATGTAGCCCAAACAGTCCCGCCTTTCAACCATCCGGCTGTCGTCGAGCCTTATTTTCACTGCCAAAATCTGAGATCGGAACTTGACACCGGCTCAAACCTGCCTGAGTCAAGAACTCTAGCCCAGCCAGTTCACCTCAACACAACACCAAGATTGACAAAAAAATTAGGAATTCTTACTCGAGTCTTGGAATTTAAACCTCAATTTCGACCCGAATTCATGTAACCCACCTGAACCAGAACCTCTGCCATAACCCAGCCGCCGATGCCATATGCCCGCCGGAAATTAGGACAGAAACCCTAACCCGCGCCGCGCACCACGCTCTGCTCACAATTGCCGTTTTTCATTGTTCATCTTTCACTATATGTGTATGTGTGTGAATTTTGTGAGTGTGTGTGAGGATATTCGTTCTTACAGAAGAGGATAGAGGAAGAGTCGAGAAGGGAGAATCAGAAAGAAGAAGAAGAAGAAGAAGAAGAAGAAGAAGAAGAAGAAGAAAAAAATAAAATGAGTTCTGCAGGGAGAGGAAGTTAGGGAGATGAGCGGCCGATGGAAAGAGGAGAAACAGAAAATAGGTTAAGTAATAATATAAATAAATTTCAATTTTTAAGACTGGCCCGGCGGGCCAACCCGGTAGTCCGGGCAACCTGCCCATTAGGCCCGCGGACTAATCGGTCCAGGTCAAAAAGGCCCGGATTTAAAAGGGCTGTGATATTTTGGCCCTAACTGTGTTTTTTAGTGGGTTAAACGGGCTGGTCCGGCGGGCCCGGGCCCGATTAACATCTCTAATGTCCAGTTTTAGATCGGGATTAGCATCTCCCAATCTTTTCAAGACCCATGTTTTCAATGTCCAGTTTTAAATCGAGATTTGGCCATCTTAGCGTGCCGTTGTCCAAATGTTTTGATGATAAATTCATTTTTATTTATAATATTGATATAAATAAATTTTAATTTATATTTCTTATTATATTTTAAAAGAGTTGAATGTATAAATTCATTTTTTATTTTAATTTTAGAATATAATTTTCAAAATAAAAATATTTGTATTCATATAATATATTTTATTTATTATAATTTTAAGGAATTATTTTCTTTTTTTAATATTTTTTAAATTTATTAGTTTAGTCCGAAATTTTTTAAGTAAAAAACTATATGTGCTCTTATAAAAAAATCCATTATAAAATGATTAGACAAATTCAAATAATTTACTTTATTTTAGTGTAAAAATTTTAAATTTGATGATATTTTTTTAAAAATATTTAATATATTTTTCATAATATATTATTAACGTCTTTTGCAACAGTGCATTAAGGTATTTTTTTTTAAAAATAATTTACTTTATTTTAGGTTGTTGTTGCATTAACGTCTTTTGCAACAGTGCATTAAGGTCTAATGCAACACTAATTGAGTAGTATTGCAAAAGACAAAAGATCAGAGGGCTATTGCAATACTTTTCCTTGCAACACTGGAGATATGCATTGCATATGAGCACTTATGGCGTAGTGCTTTAACTCGACTCCATAGAGTGTTGAAACAATTCGAACGAGATACATTGACCAAAGCACAGATCAAATTGGCTTAATAAAAGTAGTCCAACGTAGCAATATATATGTTGTACTCTTTTTTCTACGATCAAGATTTTTATCATTGTGTCTTTACTTGATGGGACAACAAAAGATACACTGCCGACTTGGCACAAGGGAATGTATAAGAAATTACACTTTAAGGACTTGGTCTAGCCAATTGAACTTTTACTTATTTATTTTTATTTTGAGTAAGCTAGGTTGGAAAGAAATATTCTACAATTGACCGATCTTTTACCCTAATTTTTATTTTCTACGATTTTTCTTAAACATAATGTTCTTTAGGTAAGAATAAAACATGACTGTCTAAAAACTCTTTCTTTTTTTCACTTTAAAAACAAAAATTGACCGCTTCAAACCTTTTTGTTTTAACAAAACAATAAAACAAAAGTAAAACGGAAAGACTTGGGCCCTGTTCTTTTGGACTTATTTTTCAGATTCGATTCAATTGATTCAATTCGCCTAATTCGCCTACCAGTCGATTCAGTCCATTCGATTCACTTGATTCGCCACTTCCGTTCTTCTTCTTCTTATTTTTATTATTAATCTTAATTATTATAATATAATAATTTATTAAAAACTCAAAGAGTTTACAAAAACTTAGTGGGAAGCCGAGAAACCAACTGGGCCCCCACACCTCTAGCAATAGCAAAACTAATCCTATTAAAAATATGAACCGCAGCACGTGCCCCAATGTATTGAGTCATAGAGAATCGACGAATACGCTTTAGTAAGGTTACTGCATCCTTCTCAAGTTCTCCAAAAGTTGAAAATGAAAACGGGAGAAACCCATATCCAATATCCGCACATTTAGCATCGTACTTGACACGTTTACATTGTGCGGCATCAATGACCGCACGCCCTGGCATAAAATCAGTCATCCCAGATTGCGTCAAGGGCGACGATCCCGTAAGATTAACACATACATCACGCCCACTATCCCAAGAGTAAAGTAATATATCAGCCGGTCGTAAGGATCTGTCCCTATCTCCATAAAGCCCAATATCCACCTCCTTACGAGCTGAAATTTCGGACCGAGAACATATATCAACAAGAACATCACGCACAAGGTTATGCGGATGTTTAATGCCAACAATACCCGCACGCGAAACAGCGTGATCACCATAAATATCTCCAGTAAATACCTTAGAACAGGCTGAACACGGTACCTGAACAGTGAAAAGAGGAACACCCAACCGATAGCACAACACACAACGATAAGCCCTGGCATTCATAGTTTGTCCCAGTTCAGATATCGGAGCCACCCTAAGCCAATCTGAAGTATGATCTTCCTTTAGTGAACTCCATAACGCCATCTGTTGGGGAGAAAGATGGAATGTAGATTCAACAGTTTGGGTAACCCGATCGAAATATATATCTGCCAATTTCTCCATAAGTTTGGGGGCAGCGACCTTGCTAGGGTTACTCAAAAGGTCAATATACATATTCACATTAAAAGTACATAGAGCATCATCAAAAGAGGGACCAGCAGCTACAATACCAGAACTATGGAGAAGCTTAGTTTGTAGGTTAGCAGATTGAAGTCTAGAAGCAAGGAAGGCATAGCTCAAGACGTCACCTGCAGAATATACACCAAGCCCCCCAAAAGCAAAGGGTAGGGTGGCGAGTCTCCACTGCCAATCACCAAAACCGGGCCCAGAAGCAGTGACAATGTGCTCCAAAGAAGAACGAAGTGCCGCATCAAAAGAAACCTGAGCACACTCAAAGACCCGAGGGGAACATGTGCGCATAGAAAAATACAACTTGGAAATACCAGCATATGTACGGAGTAGCAACAACTCGCATTGAGGGTCATTAAGCTTGGCAACAGCACCCATAAGGGACGAGAAATATTGGGGGAAAAACACCGTCATATCTGCTTTTGGGGTCTTCCTGTGGCCAAAAAACTTCAGTTTTATCAACATTGAGGTGTAAGCCACGACAAGGTCCATCCATCATAATCAACTCTAAAACCTTACCCACAACCAAGATATCACCAATAATAGTGCCATCATCCATCCATCTTAATTATTATTATTGTTATTCTTACTAATAATATTACTATTATCGTTGTTGTTATTAATTACTATTATTATTATTATTTACCATTATTATTATTTACCCTTAATATATTTGATTTAGTTTAGTTCGATTCTGGGCCATTCGATTCGATTCGAGACAGATCCATTCGGCCTGATTCAATTCGACGCATTATTGTAAGACCATCTTCGATAGCAACTGTAATATGGTGCTGGGTATTATTTTTGTGTTAATCCTTCTCCAACAACTACTATAAAATTTTTTGTATTTTTGGGATATCTACAGTATTTCTCTATATATACTGTTACACTGTTCATTACTCCATATCTTAATTTACTACTTTTTATTTGTATTAACAATTTTATTTCAAAACTTTGATTGTTTTTTAAATTTTTAATTATATTTCAATGTTGATTTACGCCAACAACAATTTTTCGTAATGTGAATTAATTATTATATGTTTGTTTTCTTGTTATATTTCGGCTTTTGTCAATTTCCAACAATTGTGCCAAAATTATCCAAAATTATAAATTTCAATAATCCACACTAAAATGATAAGTTGAAAATTTAACCATTGGTTGATTTTATTGGTTGATTGATATTCTCTCTCTGCAGTATTTTTGTGTAAACTATTGGAGATGCGTTACTGATTTATGTATTTTTGTGTAAGTTGTTGATGCATTATTCATTTTCTGTAATTTTGTGTTTGAAGCTGTAGTATTTTTGTATAAACTATTGAAAATGGTCTAATTCGTATTATTCCTTTTAAGAGAGTTTGGTCTTGTTTCAATTTTTAAAAAAATATTGTTATAATTTAAAAACAAATAAATTGCTACATGTGTAATATGAAAATAATCAATTGTGGACTTAAACACATTTGTGTTTGATAAATATTATTTTTTAAAATACTTTTAAGATGTAAAATACTCTTTTGCAGTATTTTTTCTAACAACAGCTTGCAAAATAAATTCCGATGTTGCTTTCAAAATCTGCTGCCAATGACTTGTAAATTCTAAAAGGTATTGCTTTATTTCATCTATCATATACTATCAAGTTTAAAATTCACCAAAAAGTTAATTATTTTTAAGTTAAGCAATACCAAACGGGGCCTAAACTTAGTGGGAATCAATTTTTTAATACCAAATCATAAAATTGATAAGTTTTATATCCTCATTTTATAAAAATCACAAGATTATTCGAAAAGAAAAGTTGACGTTCAAATAGGACTTCATTTGTCGTGCTTCTGGGTTCATAAAGAATGTATGCATCAGTATTTGACCGCTGAAAAAAAAAATTCCCGACCAGTTCTTGTAACACCCCCAAATCCGCTCAGGGATATTACACGCCGTAGACCCTCTCCTCGAGGATCTACCAGGCTGATAACTAAAATCAACATCTAAACCTCGCCTTTAAGGCTAAAATGACTCAGTAGACCGATTTGGTCTTACAACAAATACATACAGCTCAAATACAACTCATGCCCACGCAGGGGTCAAAATACAACCACACCCGTACAACGGGAAACAAATCTGCAAATGAAAAAGAAAATACAACTAGACCAATACGACAAAGAACGGATCCTCGTGGTGATTAGTATCGCTTCATCATTCATCATCCTTCGTGCCGACTCCGTGCTATGCTCCAAAACCCGAATGCAAAATAGACATCCACCCCGAATACTGGGGTTAGCAAAACTCCACCGCTTTGCTAGTGCAAGTACAAGTGCAAAAATACGAGCCATACAATACAAGTTCCAAGAACAATAATAATCGGGAATCCTCAATGATCCAAACGTAAAGAAAAGTACTTCCCGAGGCAAGAGTTTGAGTAAACATTTCCAAAACCTAAAGATAGCTAATAAGGGAAACAATTTACAAAACAGCTTTAAAATGCCATCGAGAGTTTTAATAGAAAACAATTTAGGATTATAAAATCCTTCTCTTTCCAAAATCAATAGGTCACGGCCCAAATGTTTTGTTTTCGCAAATAGAAACCACCAACAATTTACGGTCAAAGCCCAACATCACGTGTCCTCAACGGACGTAAAATCAACGAAACATAATCACGCACGCGCATCGCCAGACCGGACGCTACCACCGACATCCCACTCGAGGCCTCGAAGGACCCTCCCGAGTGGCTAGCGAAACAAATCACACACATCTCACGGTTGGATCAATCGCTTGTTGCATCCTGGCCACATGATCACATGCCATGTGCCACCGTAGATTATCTCAGGCTCTCACGGTTGGATCAATCACTTGTTGCATCCTGGCCACATGATCACATGCCATGTGCCACCGTAGACCTTCAACCATATCCACACATTCACACAAATAACATATCACATCAAGGATATTCAAACAATTCGCAGAGGCATCAAACACTTAGCAAAACACCACGTCAATTCACAACGCACCGAAATGAAATATTATACGTCCACACACAATACCAAGTGCAACATGAACACCAAGCATATACATAGAATTCACATGGTTATTCACGAACCACACCAATCACAAAACACACACGGTTTTGAAAGAGGCCTTTAACGAGGCTAACCAAAACTTTTGAAAACTCATTTCAAACAAACAAGCAAACCAAGACGATCACCAATCATCATATCCGCGAAACAAGAAATGTATGGACAAGGTACTTGCCTCGAATAAGAACAACGCGGAGAATCGACCAAGTAGGTTGGCCCGAACCGACTACGAACCCGCCGACTCCACCGAACGCCAACTCACGATGATAAACTACGGAGGACAATAACAACAATGAAAATGAATTCCAAAGTACGACCCAAAGCCGCTGAATTCAAAGAACAAATGACGAAGGTTCAAGGATTTCCCAAAACGGTCAAGAACACGATTCGTCCGTCAAAACCCGAAAACGGAATTCCAAGTTGAAATATGGATATACAATCCATAGAATATGTTTAACAACATCATTTAACCATAATCGATCCATCGAAAACGGATGAAAACGAGATCGGGACAAATCCCCAAAAAGTCAATTCAAGGAAATCAAGAAATATACTTCGATTCGACGAAGAACAATGGATTAAATGATGTTAAACACAAGAATACTATCAAGATTAATCATACCCATCATGAATTAATCAACAACACGGAACGAATCGGACGAAAATGCAAAAATCCCCAAATTCACGAAATTAGGGTTCTAAGGAAGATTACCTTGATTCGCTGAATCAAAGGTTGATAACGGACGATCGATTGATGTTATGAACTCAAGGACTTCATGGATTTGTTGTTAAACAACATGGCTTCGCCCATGAATCGCCACTCGCGGATGGAGAAGGAAGGAAATGAAAAACGAAGTGAAATGTGATCGCCACCATATATATATCGCTGACTAGCGTGCGCTAGCCTTTCCGGACTAGCGTGCGCTTATCGGCCCAGATCGCCGAGCACCTCGGCCAGTGGCCCACACGAGCCGGCATCACCGACCAACCCCGCCGACCAAACTCGCCGACCCGACTCCCGCTAGCGCTACGGCCGAAGCTCGCGACGCTAATCGACTGGCCCAAAGAGCCATCGGATCGAATCGCCCGCCAGTAACGACGCTAGCCGGCCGACGCTGCGGCGCTACGCCGCCGACTAGCGCGCTACGCCGGGCGTAGCGTGCGCTACTCGCCGATCATGACCGAGTCCGTAACCTCGAAACCCCATCGCCCAGTGCCCGAGAACAGACGCAGTTACCTGCAACAGACGCTACACCTACCGGTTAGAAGGCAGCCTTCCGGCCAGAAGCGTGCGCTTACGCCGGTTCGCGCACCTGTCCGGCCGGTGCCCGCAATCGTCCGGCTCCTCGCAACCGTCCGGCCAGCCCCGCAACCGCCAGGTGGCTCGACGACGATTAACAAAAACGCATTTAACGAACACGATTTAAAAGTTCCTGACGACATCAACGACCCGAAATGAAAACATAATACCATATTCAATCATACGCGACCAAGAAACGGGTCGAGACGACAATTACAGATACGGACACCCGTAACTTTCAAGAAATTACAAAACGGCCCAAAACACCCGGAAATCACGATACGTGATCGAATAACCAAACGGGAGTTCACAACACGTCTAACAAAGTTAACCGGACTTACGGGGAACTCGAAACAGCAGTTTCGAACGAGATTCGCAAGAACCGAACTCAAGTGCGGAAAAGTCGTTAAAAAGCACGGAACTCAACAAAACGACTCCAAAACAAACTCGGATGTCAAAAAGTGTAGAATTAATCATTCTCAGAATGACGAAACGGACATGAGCGAGTCGTCAAAACAGACTACCGCCGAAAAAAAGAAATTACCGGAAATCGAAAACTGCGGATATTACATTCTACCCTCCTTAAAAGAAGTTTCGTCCCGAAACTTAAAACAAGTAGGGAGAAGAAATATTCCGCCAGGAAAAACTCAACGAGATACACAAGAATGCGTAACTAGCGCCCAACGGCGAAATGTTACAAACAACGCAAAGGAGTATACGGCGTGTAAACACGCTCCACGACGACCAACACAACGTCGCCGGTAGAGACATAATAACACCAACAAGTGACAAGCGTCATCAAACAGATAATACAATCAAATCAATTATCCAAACAATCACAAAACACAAAGTACTTGTTACAAGAAACACGCACAGCGAGAAAACAGGGAATAAACACAAAACGATCCACAAGGGTAATCATAAATAATTCGGACTACGCCGAAATCCTCAAAACCACCCTAGGCATCTCCGTGTCCTTTCGGAGCAGAGACGCAACCTCGATCCCCAAACCTCTCACCACCGTCTCGCAATGTACGGATCGGTGACCCACCCGGCCGCACTCAAACAAATTGACTAACGGTGAACGACAATTCTTCGCAGATGGCCCGCTCGACTACGCTTATAACATATCTTGAAGTGCTCACATTACTTACCGCAGGGGTACTACTCCTCCGATCACGCGATCTAGGAACCATTTTGGGATGACGAGACGAAGTCCCAACCTCAAGGGGCCCACTCCGATTTCCCGAAGAGTTCCCAACGGTTTTCTGCTTCTTCGAGTCGACATACTCTGGCCGATAACTGGATAGCTCATAGGCTAACGCCCTATTCTCGATAATCTCTCAAGGAAGTACAAGCGAGACCCGCCATGTACTGGCGAATCTCCGGCTTCATCCGCCTACTAAAATGACAAATCTTGTCCTCCTCTGTCCTTACTTGATTTTGCACATAGCCGAGCCGCTTGCTAAAATCAATAATAGCTTGAGACAATGGTACATCCTCGCGGTTTCGCGAAAAGAATTCATTAATCCTCTGATTTCTGATCGGTTCGGACAAAACTCATCTCTCATGAATTCCTGGAACTCGCCCACGTGACAACGCGATCTCGAGGCTTAATAGCCTCCCACCGCCTAGCGGCATCTTTGTCGAAAAGATACTGAGCTACCGGAACCTTACGTTCTTCTCGACAATCAACTATCTCAAAATCTTTTCCAACTGAAAAGCCAACCATCCCACCTAAAGCATCCGCAGCACGGGCCAAACGAGGGGGATTCATACGAACCACTTCTCAAGCCACCGATTTGCACTCAGCAGGCCGGGTCACATCTCGTAACACGCCGAATCGCCCGAGTCAATCGAGTCATCCGAGTGGCTACTGTTGTAAAATAGTAGCAACACCAATACCAATACTATCACCGAAGCATGCTCGACCACGCGTCCGATCACCACGACCACGACCTCGGCCCCTCGGCATACCGAATAAGTAACCACCAAAGACAATGTAAAATCATAACACATAACACATACAACGATTACCATCGTAAGGCAACACACACATGAATATCACAATAACGATGGCATCGCTCGGTGACATCCACGACTCGAATGATAACCAAAGACGTAATTACAAACATCATGAAACAATCACACATGTACACCAACGTACAAACCCAAGTTTCAACATCTCACACTCGTGTGACACACGCAATCCACCACGAGGCGACAACCATTAAATACCCTCACACCTCTCACAGAGGGCTAGTGTAACAATTACGTGGCAACGCCTCAACGTTCATGCCACCAACTCGATCATATTCGGGAGTTAACACCGTAACGAAAGTTCGAAAACCATACACGCATTTCCGGTCCGCAAACAGGAATGATAGGTTTTAAAAACGAGAACCACCTTTTGAAAACAGTTTGGAAACAACAGTTGATCTTGAGTATCATTTTACAAAAAGTAGTACAAACACCATTATCGAGACTTTGAAAATCATCTTGCGTTTGAACAAAAATGAGGACACCTTTCCTTTAGTGAAAAATTTTCAAAAATATTCGACCCTTGGGTCTAAGCAACTGCATTTGAAAATATCTCAAAGAAAATATTTTTGGTCCTCAACCGGAAAATTTTTGAAATGTATTGCGGCATTTGAAAACACCTTGAAAACACCGCAAGAAAATAATTCGCTTTAAAAGTACGTCTCGAATTTCAATTTTCTAAGATACTCAAGGTTTTCAAAAATAATTCAATGGGTTAGAATGCCCAAAAAGGTCGATGACGGTAGTACTTATCAAAACTCACAAAATCATTTGAAAACACCCAATTACCGCCAAACGGTCAAGGCCAACAACTCGGTTAAAGGAATCGATTTTCAAATAAAATTCACTTCAGAAGATACCGAAAGCCATTACAAAGGAACTCACGCAATAAAAAAGAAATACAGTCCAACATGCACAATCCAGCAACTACTCCTCACATGAAAGAAATATGAGAGTCAAATAGTCGCGTATCAAGAAATCAAAATCCATAAGAGGATTCCGTCACTTAGCAAATAAATCATAAAAATAGCTCGTGTCACACGAGGCACAACACAAAGAAGGGAGACTTACAGCCACAGGTCGCACGAAGATGATGATCGCCCCACGATACTAATCACGACCAACAAACTCAGACGACGCGTCGCGACACGACTCAGTCAGATAAAATCCGACGAAACAAAACTCGATAGACACCACTGACCCGACAGCCTAGGTTTCCACAACCTAAGCTCTGATACCATTTATGTAACACCCCCAAATCCGCTCAGGGATATTACATGCCGTAGACCCTCTCCTCGAGGATCTACCAGGCTGATAACTAAAATCAACATCTAAACCTCGCCTTTAAGGCTAAAATGACTCAGTAGACCGATTTGGTCTTACAACAAATACATACAGCTCAAATACAACTCATGCCCACGCAGGGGTCAAAATACAACCACACCCGTACAACGGGAAACAAATACTGCAGCGGAAAAAGAAAATACAACTAGACCAATACGACAGCAACGGATCCTCGTGTGATTAGTATCGTTCATCATTCATCATCCTTCGTGCCGACCCTGTGCTATGCTCCAAAACCTGAATGCAAAAATAGACATCCACCCCCCGAATACTCGGGGGTTAGCAAAACTCCACTGTTTTGCTAGTGCAAGTACAAGTGCAAAAATACGAGCCATACAATACAAGTTCCAAGAACAATAATCGGGAATCCTCAAAGATCCAAATGTAAAGAAAAGTACTTCCCGAGGCAAGAGTTTGAGTAAACATTTCCAAAACCGAAAGATCGCAAATAAGGGAAACAATTTACAAAACAGTTTAAAATGCCATCGAGAGTTTTAATAGAAAACAATTTAGGATTATAAAATCCTTCTCTTTCCAAAAATCAATAGGGTCACGGCCCAAATGTTTTGTTTTCGCAAATAGGAAACCACCAACAATTTACAGGGTCAAAGCCCAACATCACGTGTCCTCAACGGACGTAAAATCAACGAAACATAATCACGCACGCGCATCGCCTAGGACCGGGACGCTACCACCGACATCCCACTCGAGGCCTCGAAGGACCCTCCCGAGCTGGCTAGCGAAACAAATCACACACATCTCACGGTTGGATCAATCGCTTGTTGCATCCTGGCCACATGATCACATGCCATGTGCCACCGTAGATTATCTCAGGCTCTCACGGTTGGATCAATCACTTGTTGCATCCTTGCCACATGATCACATGCCATGTGCCACCGTAGACCTTCAACCATATCCACACATTCACACAAATAACATATCACATCAAGGATATTCAAACAATTCGCCCAGAGGCATCAAACACTTAGCAAAACACCACGTCAATTCACAACGCACCGAAATGAAATATTATACGTCCACACACAATACCAAGTGCAACATGAACACCAAGCATATACATAGAATTCACATGGTTATTCACGAACCACACCAATCACAAAACACACACGGTTTTGAAAGAGGCCTTTAACGAGGCTAACCAAAACTTTTGAAAACTCATTTCAAACAAACAAGCAAACCAAGACGATCACCAATCATCATATCCGCGAAACAAGAAATGTATGGACAAGGTACTTGCCTCGAATAAGAACAACGCGGAGAATCGACCGAAGTAGGTTGGCCCGAACCGACTACGAACCCGCCGACTCCACCGTAAGCCAACTCACTATGATAAACTTCGGAGGACAATAACAATAAAAATGAATTCCAAAGTACGACCCAAAGCCGAATTCAAAGAACAAATGACGAAGGTTCAAGGATTTCCAAAACGGTCAAGAACACGATTCGTCCGTCCACAAAACCCGAAAACGGAATTCCAAGTTGAAATATGGATATACAATCCATAGAATATGTTTAACAACATCATTTAACCATAATCGATCCATCAAAACGGATGAAAACGAGATCGGGACAAATCCCCCAAAAAGTCAATTCAAGGAAATCAAGAAATATACTTCGATTCGACGAAGAACAATGGATTAAATGATGTTAAACACAAGAATACTATCAAGATTAATCATACCCATCATGAATTAATCAACAACACGGAATGAATCGGATTTAAAAATGCAAAAATCCCCAAATTCACGAAATTAGGGTTCTAAGAAGATTACCTTGATTATTTGAATCAAAGGTTGATAACGGACGATCGATTGATGTTATGAACTCAAGGACTTCATGGATTTGTTGTTAAACAACATGGCTTCGCCGCCCATGAATCGCCACTCGCGGATGGAGAAGGAAGGAAATGAAAACGAAGTGAAATGTGACTGCCACCATATATATATCGCTGACTAGCGTGGCGCTAGCCTTCCGGACTAGCGTGGCGCTATCGGCCAGATCGGCCGAGCACCTCGGCCAGTGGCCCACACGAGCCGCATCACCGACCAACCCCGCCGACCAAACTGCCGACTGAGCCCGCTAGCGTGCGGCGCTACGGCCGGAAGCTCGCGACGCTAGCCGACTCCGCCCAAAGAGCCACTGGATCGAATCGCCGGCCAGTAACGACGCTAGCCGGCCGACAGCCGCGGCGCTACGCCGCCGACTAGCGCGCGCTACGCCGCGTAGCGTGCGCTACTCGCCGATCATGACCGAGTCCAACCTCGAAACCCCATCGCCAGTGCCCGAGAACAGACGCTAGCCACCCGGCACAGACGCTACACTGCCCGGTTAGCGCGCAGCACTTTTCCGGCCAGAAGGCGCTTACGCCGGTTCTCGCGCACCTGGCCCCGGCCGGTGCCTGCAATCGTCCGGCCCCCCGCAACCGTCCGGCTGGGCCCCAAGAACCGCTGTGGCTCGACGACCCGATTACAAAACGCATTTTAACGAACACGATTTAAAAGTTCCTGACGACATCAACGACCGAAATGAAAACATAATACCATATTCAATCATACGCGACCAAGAAACGGGTCGAGACGACAATTACAGATACGGACACCCGTAACTTTCAAGAAATTACAAAACGGCCCAAAACACCCGGAAATCACGATACGTGATCGAATAACCAAACGGGAGTTCACAACACGTCTAACAAAGTTAACCGGACTTACGGGGAACTCGAAACAGCAGTTTCGAACGAGATTCGCAAGAACCGAACTCAAGTGCGGAAAAGTCGTTAAAAAGCACGGAACTCAACAAAACGACTCCGAAACGAACTCGGATGTCAAAAAGTGTAGAATTAATCATTCTCAGAATGACGAAACGGACATGAGCGAGTCGTCAAAACAGACTACCGCCGAAAAAAAGAAATTACCGGAAATCGAAAACTGCGGATATTACAGTTCTTACGGACACGATCGCTGCACACGATGGGAAGCCAACGTGTGCAACAATCGTGTGCAACGGTCGTGTCCAACGACCTTGACATCGTGCGCACAACTAACGTGTTCACGATCGTTTAACACGATCGTCTACATTCGTGTGCAGCGATCATGTTCATGGCCAGAAACTTGCACACGATCACTACACACGGTAGTATACGACCATGTGCATCGGTCGTGTCCAAGGCAGACCATTTTATAATATTGTTCGCTCATTTTTCTGAATAGTTATTCATCTTTTTGTAATCAAATGTCGTGGCAGTGTATTTTGATACATCACGGTGGTCATTGGGAGCGATCGACATATGCAGAAGGGGACTCCTTTTTTGTCTATATCGACACGAGCAAAGTTAGTCATGCAAACCTCGTGGGAGTTATCAGAGAGGGTTTGGGTGGTCCAAATGAGTCTGATTACAAATTATGGTACTTGACACACATGGCCAAGGGAAACAAAGTAAAAGTCCTATTATGGGGCGATACCGATATACTTCGATTACTAATAGAATACAAGGAGGATCCTGAGGTCTATGTTGAGAACAGCAGCTCCTCCACTCCCGAAGTTAATATGGGATGTAGCAGCTCGAGAGTAGAGCCCGACAACATAAATTATGACATGCCTTCCAAAGATTATCAATACGAGGAAGACGAGGAAGATGAGGAGGTGCATACATCCGAAGATGAAGATTGTTGTAAAGACTTGCTTGAGTCACTATCTGCGGAATTTCTTGCTTGGGTTCACCAACCGGCCCAAATGGATAGGATTATGAGTCGTTGGAACTTCTCATCCGACCATCAATCTGCGAGCGAGCATGAGCATCTACAATCAATGCGTAACTGGATCATTCCATTTCCGGACCCCGGTAGTGCCGGGACTTTGGGTTGGGTCGAGCAGCCTCCACCGGTTACCGATCAGCTAGAGGTGGGGTCCACCTTTCGTTCCAAGACAGAGTTGAGGATAACTGTAGGAATGTATCATTTGGAAAACATGCTATAGTGTATCACTGATCGTTCCGCCGATAAACGTATAGTGTTTGTATGTAAGAGTGGGCGAAAAAATTGTCAGTTTAGGTTGTGTGCTATTGAGGGTGCAACTATTTGGAGAATTACTAAGTTGACATTAGAGCATAGCTATCACCCTGATTTGAACCGTGCTGCCACACGATCGGTCACTTATGAGGTTGCCGCCCATTATTTTGCTAAAAGATTGACCGGTGAGGGGGTCACTTTGAGGCCAAAGGAGACGATTGCAGAGATGTGTAGGGAGTACGACATTGACATGCTATACAGTTTTGCTCTCCGGACGAGGAATATAGCGATAGAGAATACATATGGCGGCTTTGATGAGTCGTATCAGAGGCTCCCATCTTATCTGTATTTGTTAAAACAGCATAATCCAGGGACAATTTATGATTTGCAGATGACTCGTGAGGGAGTGTTTTGCCACATGTTCGTTGCACTCGGACAGAGTATTAGGGCATTTGATACGTGCCTTCGACCGGTGATTATAGTTGATGGGACCCACCGGAAGGGAAGGAATAAAGGAACTCTATTTGTGGCCGTCACATTTGATGGGAACGAGCAAGTATTTTCTCTTGCAGTTGGTCTCGGTCCGATAGAGAACGACGAGTCATGGACTTATTTTCTGTATAACCTGCGCAGATGCTACAATCCGATGGAAGACTTACTGATTGTGAGTGACCAACATAAGAGCATTCAGAATGCTGTTCGAGCCTTCTATCCGAATGCATTCCACGGGTTGTGATATCACCATCTTGCAAAAAATCTGACCTCCTACGGTGCGCATGCTATAGGACTCTTTAGAACTGCTGCCTACACGCATCGTGAAGAAGTTTTTGAAAACTACTTTTCGAAACTACATATCGAAAGCCCTAATGGGGCTCACAGGCGCCTTTCTGAAATTGGGCCAGAGAGGTGGGCTAGGTCGAAGTGTCCGGTACGACGCTATAACTTCTTGACATCCAATGCTGTTGAATGCTTTAATAATCGTATGTTGTGGGAGAGGCGTTTACCTGTTTGCCCGTTACTTGAAATAATTTGCCTAATTTTAGAGAATTGGTTTGATGAGAAGCGGGGAAAAGCTACATCAAGAGACCATGAGTTGACAATGCACACTTTTGAAAAGCTTTCTAACTCTGTGCAAGCCAGACTGACTCTTACCGTTCGAGCTACCACCCCACTTGTTTATAAAGTCGAAGAAAACAAAGTTTCTTATGGGGTCGACCTTCGAACCTGGACATGTTGTTGTCGTGAGTTTGATTTGGATCAGATTCCATGTCGTCATGTCGTTGCCTCTATAAGATAATTGTCTATGATGTCGTGTGCACACGGTCATGGCCATTCAATGTTTTTGTATATGCTGTCGTGTGCACACGGTCATGGCCGTGGGCATGCGGGTGCTGTCGGACGCTCACGGTCGTGCCCACGATGGGACTAGCCATCGTGCGCCCACGGTCATGGCAGAATGCACACGATCATAACCCACGATCGGCACGATCATAACCCACTATGGACACGATCGTAACCCACGATTGGCACGATCGTAACCCACGATGGGCACGATCGTAACCCACGATGGGCACGATCATGTTCTGCCATTGTGTGCAACACAGGGCTGGTCTGGATTTATCCTACACCTCATCAATATCAAAAATATATTATCCTATACAACATCCTTCACATAATTGCTTATTGTAACAGGCGCGCCGGCAATGGTTTATCTGTGTATGATTTTGTTAGTCGTTATTTCAAGAAACAAGGCCTTAGAGAGACTTATAAGGAGCATATTAGTCCTATCCCACATCCTGATGAGTGGAATGTCCCACCGAAGATCTCATCCATCGTTTGCGTACCTCCATAGGGGGTACGACAAGCCGGCCGACCAAGGATGAGTCGCGCACGGTCCGCTGTTGAAAATTTGCCCGCAGGTGGACGGCCTCAGGTGTGCGGTAGGTGTAAAGGAACCGGCCACAATAGAAAATCTTGCAAAGCATTCATTCCCATACGTGGTGTGGATTTAAATATCCCTGAAGAAACTCAAGGAATGGATGAACAAACGAGGCAAAGGCGCCGGCAAAAGAAGAGGTGTAGCATTTGTCGTAATGATGACCATGACATTAGGGGATGTCCATACGATGAAACTTAAATTGCTTATGTATTTTTATATTTTGTGACTTACTAGCAACAATCATGTGCTGTTATTTTGATCCTCGATGGACCATGTATTGATTCAGTATTCTGATTATTAGTTGAAATGCATAATTTTGTGTCTATTTTCTTTATCTTTGAATTGAAATTTAAGTGTTCAGTGATGTAAAGCAAATAAAGGTGATTATGGAGGCATTAACCATAACAAAGTAGCTCACTTTAAAGAGCAATAGTTTACAGCAAAAGCATATCCAAAGCATATAACTTTACAAAATAAAAGTTCATCACCATTACACCAAAATTTCTAATAATAACTTAAAAACCACAATCACTTGGATCCCTTTTCCCCCATCTGCTGTTGTTTCTTTAGTCTTGTATCACCATCTTCATGAACTTCTTCTTCTAAAATAACTTCTTTACTTGTCTTCTCAGAAATCTCTAAATCATCATCATCACCATCTAGTATGACTGGAGTGCTCGCAGTGTTTTTAAATAGGCCCTGTTTCATGAAACGCATTAATTCGCAATACACACTACACATACAACAAAATCAAAAAACTTACTCTGAGCATTGAGTATCTTCCTCTCGGACTAGTTCTGTATGGTGGGTTGGGAGGAGGTATCCTCCTTCTTTTTAGTGGAGGTGCTTCGATTCCTCCTAAATCGCTTTCTCGTAATCGGCCGCTCATTTCGCGTATTTGATTTTAATGGATTTTAACTGATTTTAATTGATTAGGGTTTGTAGTGAAAAGGGGGGCTACGGTTCATGTATTTCACTCTCAATCAAGGAAGATGGGCTTATATTAAAAAAGGAGGGCGACCCACGATGGGATTTTATAATAAAATAATTTGATGTTGCTCTTTGCAGTACACACGATGGTGCACACGATGGGCACGATCGTGTGCTCTGATCGTGTGACACGTTGGCAACCAGGTGTCACGGTGTATATGGTGTCAAATTGGCACTGTATCCACGTGTGCACACGATGGTGCACACGTCCGTGGCCACGATGGGACACACGGTCGTGTGCACAAGAACATCAACAATTTTCACCAGTTTCTCAAATTACTCGTCAATTTAGGTGTTGTTACTTATATATTAACAAGTATTTGTTAACGATACACTTATTTAAAAAGTTATTAATTGAATTAACATAATATATTGCATATCATGTGTAGTATATATGTTCTCAGTGTATTAGTTCGTACGGATAAGTTCATCATCTGGATGAAATATCTCATATACTAATGAATTACAACGAAATGACAAATACGAGTTTGTATAAGAAGCTATATAGTAACTAATATTTGAACAAGCAATTTTTGAATCACAAAACATCCTTCTAGATAACACAATAAATCAAATTGGCAAAAGTACCAAAAGTTTATATGCACACGATGGTGCACACGGTCGTGGCCACGATGGGACACACGGTCATGTGCACAAGAACATCAACAATTTTCACTAATTTCTCAAATTACTCGTCAATTTAGGTGTTGTTACTTATATATTAACAAGTATTTGTTAACGATACACTTATTTAAAAAGTAATTGATTGAATTAACATAATATATTGCATATCATGTGTAGTCTATATGTTCTCAGTGTATTAGTTTGTACGGATAAGTTCATCATCTGGATGAAATATCTCATATACTAATGAATTACAACGAAGTGACAAATACGAGTTTGTATAAGAAGCTATATAGTAATTAATGTTTGAACAAGCAATTTTTGAATCACAAAACATCCTTCTAGATAACACAATAAATCAAATTGGCAAAAATACCAAAAGTTTATATGCACACGATGGGACACACGGTCGTGCCCACGATGGGACACACGGTCGTGTGCACAAGAACATCAACAATTTTCACCAATTTCTCAAATTACTCGTCAATTTAGGTGTTGTTACTTATATATTAACAAGTATTTGTTAACGATACACTTATTTAAAAAGTTATTGATTGAATTAACATAATATATTGCATATCATGTGTAGTCCATATGTTCTCAGTATATTAGTTCGTACGGATAAGTTCATCATCTGGATGAAATATCTCATATACTAATGAATTACAATGAAATGACAAATACGAGTTTGTATAAGAAGCTATATAGTAATTAATGTTTGAACAAGCAATTTTTTAATCACAAAACATCCTTCTAGATAACACAATAAATCAAATTGGCAAAAATACCAAAAGTTTATATGCACACGATGGGACACACGGTCGTGCCCACGATGGGACACACAGTCGTGTACACGGCCGTGCCCACGATGGGACCCACGGTCGTGTGCACATGATGGTGCACACGACCGTGCCCACAATGGGACACACGGTCGTGTGCACACGGTCATGGCAGCTATCGTGGGCACACGACAGCAGCAACCCATGACCGTGAGCAGGTTGCACACGATCGTGACCCATGATGGCCACGATCGTGTGCATCCATCGTGTGTAACACAGAGCCAAAACATAAAGATTTAACAACACAACAAATTAATATTGCCAAAACTGTCTAACGACAATATAAATATTTAACAACACGACACATTAATCTTGCCACAACACAAGACACCATAAACCATTTTACATGTCTAAAGACAACATAAATATTTTAGCAGCTAAACCATATCGATATTTCTTAATATATTTCTCATTAAGTTCCTTGATTTGGTGCCTTGCTCCTGGGTTTGCAGAGACGAGTTGATCCAAGTACATGCACGCGAAGGGGCCACAATTGTGATTGTCGTTTTGTATGAATTGTAGCTCTCGTGGCATAATTTTGAAACTCATCTCCGTGTCATACTTCTTCTTCAATTGGTTGTTCAGCCAATACCCGGATTGAGCTAGCACACGAGGCATCAGACGCATAATCGATCGCAGTTGGTTGAATCGGTATCGACCATCTTCGTGGTGGTGTGACAAGGATTCGTACAACTCCACGGTATGATGTCAATCTTGATAGTCACCCAGTGGCTCTGGTCAAGGCAACAAATGGCAATGATCTGTTGAAACAAAATATGTAATCATATAAGATCATCACATCAAATATAGCGAATCATTTATAAATATAAATTTCAAACTTACTTCGTTGCATTTTAACCATAGAACCGCATGTTGTGTATCAAGACCTGTCATGTAGTCCTCAATGCATTTAGGAATTTTCCAATCCCTGTAAACCGGCTTCCCTGTCACCTTGATACCAAGTGGATTATCTGGATGGAGTCTTGCAAACTCGTTGGTCATAACTAACTACAAAAAGCCAAACCACAAAATAAAAAAAATCGACATCACACCAATGATATACAAGCGAGTAGGTTATAGAACTTACGTAAAATTGGGAGCCGGCAAGTACAGTGCCAACTCTACCGACACCAAAACTACGGACTCCCCTCCGAAGCCTCGCTCGAGTCGCAAGCACATAACAATCTATCACCTCGGCATCAAAGTCTTCACGGCTAGACTCTATCCGGTCAAATAACGCCTGGGTGAGAGCATGACCAGTCTCCAAACACCGGACAATAGCATCACGTGGCTGCTCCCTCCTAAAGTGTAGGTACAACTTCTTCAGAGCCTCGCTATCTCTTGGAGGCGCCACCACAAAAGGCTCCCGAAGAGCAGTAGATGGTCGACTCACTCGCGGTGGAAGACTACGCTCACCCAAATGCTGCGTTCTGGCACTCTCACCATCTTCATCACCCCCAGTATCCCTCTCACTACTATAACGATCAGAGAGTTGTACAGCTGGCTACTCGATCTGAAATGGAGGCTGCTGTTGAGGACCACCACCTTCACATTGAAACATCGCACTATAATAATTCTCGTCCTGAAACCAGTCGAACATCGTCCCATACTGCTGAAACGGCGCGTCAAATGGCTCATACTGATGCTCGTAATCAAGGGGTTGCTGAGTCCGCTCAAAAGAATGATGAATCTGAGAATGATGACTGTGCTGGATTTCAGAATGGTGACTGTGCTGGACCTCAGAATGGTGGGTAGGCGGACGCTGAGAATGGTGACTAGGCTGACGTTAAGAATGATGACTAGGCTGACGCTGAGAATGGTGACTGTGGGCTGCACCAGAGACTGAGTGACATGGAGGGTCAGGAATCCTCCGATGGGCGCTTCTAACAGATGCACAATGACGAGGCCTATCGGGAAACCTATCATGGCTCCCATCTGAGTAGTGCACCGGGCTCCTAGAACGTCTATGCGTAGGTCCGAAGAAATCCACGATCCCAGAAAGCACCCGGCGAGAAACTCGAGCAATAAATCCTATCTCAAACTCGTCGTACAAGATCGCCTTCAAACGGCGATCGAAGTACTGATCCCTGCTCGTGTCATGGGTGTGGTCCGGACAAGGAAGTCTGTGGACACAACACACCCTCTCTGGTTGTCTCTCCCGGCCCGATGTCTCTGCACCATCTACTGGTAGGGTACTCTGCCGGCGTCGCTTCGACACTTTATGTGCCGACTCATATGTAATCAATTTCCCAGCAGCCTTCTTCAACCTATCCATAACTTTCTTTCTCGGGATCGGCGCAGGCTCATCCTCCTTGTTCTTCACAGCTATTCTTACAGGATTAATGAACTTAACGTCATGTGGCGAGCCATTCTCAAAACTCAGGTAGTAGTACTCAGCCTCATCCTCCTCCAGATGCGGTAAAGAGGGAAGTACTCTGTGCTGCAAAATTAGTCATTAAAACATACCATTAGACGGGCAATCACATAACGTTGAAGAGATGAAGTCAAGAGAAAATACATTTACAAATTTCTGTACCTTATCGTCGAAGAAATGAGTGAAATCACAGAACATCTTTCTCGTAGTCCACTGTTGCGATTTTTCGTTAACGCAAGTGCACGTTATCGTATACAAGTAATAAAGTGATGAGTGAGTATGGTTCCCACGAGGACTGAATCACTAATTACCGATTTTTGTGTATTCCAGTTTTATTTGAACAATCGAACTTTGGGTAGCAATTAATTACTAAAGAAAATTAATAAAAGAACTAACAATAAAAACGATTGCTTGAAGAAAGAGAATCAAATGATAAATAAGTCTAGGATTCTGAATCCACCTCGGTTTATCCGAATTTACTCTCGATTATCTGTAGTTAGTGATTTTCCAAATTTATTGAAGGCGAAGATTGCTAATATACTCTACCGCCTCTCCCGAGGTCAATAGATTTTTCTAAAGTCGAATAACGCACTCTATCCCTAGGTGAATTAATTCGTCAATAGGCAAAAAGCATAAAATATCCAAAAGGCCACGTAGTTCCTATGAGTATATTCCTATCTCACAGAATAAAATGGTCCTCACCAATAGTTCCTCACCAACTCTCCTCTCCCGATTCGAATTGAATGATTAAAACAATACAACTATTGGCCAGATAATTGAAAGCATTAAACACGATTGGAAAAACTCAACAAAAAGGGAATTAAATAGATAATCTCAAGCAAATCCGTCAAAACATAGGTTTCATCAAAATCCTAGATCCAAGGTTTTAGCCTGACATGCTAAATAATGACAATACAGAATAAATAAATAAAAGCATGAAAATCAAACGCAGATAAAGAGCTCGGATTCCTCCGTTCTTCTGGCTTCCGCCCTCTGCCTTTTGTCTCTTCTGCTTCTCTCGTCTGCGATAATCTTCTGTCTTCCTCCTTTTTCCAAGCTTCCAAGATTTCCCAGATTCAAAGATCAAAAGATGATTAATTAGGGTCTTAAACCCTTATTTATAGCTCCCTACATCCTCCAAATCGCGTCCGTGTGAGTAGGTCAAGAACTGGCTTCAAAACGGCTCAAATCCGCGCGGAGCACACCAAAACTGCCTTGTGTGCCGCGGCTCACTTAAACGGTGCTGCGGCACATGGCGTCCAGGTTAAAACCTGGGCGCTGTGATTTTCTTCTGGGCCGCGGCTCACCAAAGCTGTGCCGCGGCTCAGAGTACAGTCTACTCTGGTGCCTGCTGGCCCTCTGCGTGTGTCGCGGCTCACTTGCCCTGTGCCGCGGCCGACGGCCAAAATTCGCCGTTTTCGCCCGTTTGCCTCGTTTAGCTTCCGGACTCAATTTTCCTGCAAAACATAAAATAATAGGGCATTAAAGCTCATTTATGCAGATTTAATCAGAAAAAGAATATAAAATAATGATAAATAAACGTATAAAACTACGCCTAACAAATACCCGCAAACTTAAGCCTTTGCTTGTCCTCAAGCAAAAAGAATTAATTTCAACAAAAGAATATCGTGAATAATCGTGCAACTCATAGTGCTCAACCTAATCAATACTATCCTGAAATTCTCTCTGAATAATACGAGTATCGTAATAGCGAGCTACACTCAGAACACTGATTCCACAAAGTAACCAAGTTCAGTCCTAATCACTCGTTCATGAAGAAAATCCAGCTCAAAGATTAACAAACATGAATATAATCGACCGTCAATATGAAAGGTTAAAATAAACAAGCTAACTCGCCCAATCCCACAGTCTAGTGGCACAAATTTCAAGAGTTTCAAAAAAAAAAAAAATAACCCTCGGACAGTGTTCCCTTATATATATGCTCAAGAAATTGATTCGAGTTGACCACTAGGTTCGGATCTCGGAATGTTTCATCGGGATAATCCTAGGGTGGAAATTCCATTCTCATGTATTGGGAAACCGTTTGACGTAAAAGACACTCATGGGGCACATGGATGCTTCTAGTTACTAAGTTTCCCTCCACATCGGAGAAATGCTCGAATAGCTATTCCCGCAAGTCCGATTCAAGGTCGCTGTTTTACGCGAGAGTAAACAGCGGGTCACGCGAATACCCCCGGTTACTAGGCTCCCTATCATTGGCACATGCGAAATTTCTAAATCACTAGTCTAATCAGGGTCGTCGTTTTACGTGAGAGTAAACAACGGGTCACGTGAATACCCCCGGTTACTAGACTTCCCATCAGAGAACAAATATTATCTCGACTTTTGGGAAAAAGTTGTCCGACTCTAAACTCAAGTGCCAACACGACTTGTAACTGGACGACTAGCTAACCGAAAAATGTAACCAAACGTATCAACAGTGATTTTAAAACACGTATGCATCCTCTCTTATCCGCTAAGACTTCTACAATTACGAAAAAAACTTCGGACCTAAATGAGGACTTAGCAGAAACAGAAATCACTGACTACACTCGACTAAAACTCGACCGTTTCTTCAGAGAGAAAAAACATTTTCGTAACATCAGTATTACACAAATAAAAGCACGAAAAATTCACGAATAGAGTAAAATCAAGACAAGCAAGGCTATCGACAAAAATAACAAAAAGTAATGAAAAGTGCAACGAAATAAGTACAGCAGTAAATGTAGCAACAGAAATAGACCCCCCCCAAACTTAGGACGTACATTGACCTCAATGGACAAAATATAATATGCAATAAAATAAGAAGGTCAAGTACTCCCATCCAAACAGCTCACGAGCTGGTGCCGGCATCATCCGGTGAGGAGGGTGGTGTGGCTGGCCGAGCAGGTGCAATAAATGGCCCGTCTGGGTGCATGATATGGGTTGTCCATGCAGCTAGGTGCTCCTGGTGGTAGGCATCCCTCGCTGCTAGACGCCTCGCCTCTCGTCGATTGGCCCGGCGGGCCTGCTCTCGCATCTCACCCCTGACGGCAGCAATAATGCTCTCTCTCTCCGTCCACTGCTCCTCTCTCATGGCAGCCAGCATACTCTCCCTCTCTCTCCTCATCTCCCCTCTCTCTCTCCTCATATCCTCTATCTCTCTCCTCGTCTCCTCTCTCTCTCCTCATATCCTCCCTCAGCCCGTCGAACATCGCCTGCAATCTCTCTCTGTCGGGCGGCGGGCCGGCATCTGCCTGCCCCTGTGTCAGCAACAGAGGCTCGGGGGACCCCTCGTGGGCCTCATCCAGTAGAAATCCTATCCCCCGAGCGTGCGCCGGCGCTCCTCCCCACTGGTCAAAATGTGAGATGATGCGGTGGTCGATCGGGGCCTGGGGAGCTAGCATCGGCTCGTCGTCCGACCACGTCAGCCCCGACTGCCGGCACAGAGCGCAGATAAGAGAGGGGTGCTTCAACCCCGTCTTGGCCCCTCCCTGAATACACTGGAATATAGAACGGGCCAAGAGAGGGGCCACATCGAATCGCAGCCCGGATGTGATAGCATATAGTGTCCGGGCGCGGGAGAGAAAAACAGTGCGGATCTGAGATGTGGGGTCTATACGAGCGCAAATAAAATATAGACAGGCACGCCCGAGCCGACTGAGGCGCGAGATCTTGAAGTGGAAAGTGGAAGAACCCGGTGCGCGCCGCTCCCAGTCGGAGTCGGGCTGCGTAATAGTCTCGAGCAGAGCCTCCTTCACGAGGCTAGCTATAACTCGGTCATACGCTGTCTCATCTATCACCGGCAGCCCAAACAACCTCCGAATAGCAGATACAGAAAAGTCAACCGTAATACCTCGGACATCGACCTGAGTCCGAGTGTCTGACTGCTGCAACATCTGGCCTGCCTGAATATACTTTAATAACGCGCTGGCATAGAACTCCTGCACTATCGATATCACCACTGGCTCGGGGGGTGCAACAAATCGGGCCCACCCCATCTCGTCTATCATAGCAATCAGTTCCCCGTCTTGGGGGGCTGGAGTGAATCCCCTCTCCGGGATAATAGGTCGCGGCCGAATCTTCTCATTGAAGATTTTGTGGATCTCCGGGTCAGAAAACTGGTGCGCCTCCGACTCGGCGCGACTACGAGAAGTCTCCCCTCGAGTGGGGGACGACTGAGTCTTGGCCCTCTTGCTCAACTTCTTAGTCCTAGCCATAGCAAGTCCTGAAAAAATTAAACACCGGAGTTCACGTACTCAAACAATAATGAGAATAATCATCACTCGGCTCAGGAAATCCAGCCGTAATTCACGAATTTAACGAGATAGCACAGTCATGGGATAAAAATAAAATTTTTGAGCTTTAACGTTTAAACTAGACGTAAAGGTTGGGGTGCTGTAATTCCAGAAATGTCTTCGTTGCACATAGCTTAAAAACATTGACATAACAAAGAAAAAATTTCGCTCAGGCAATTCATCAAGCACCTTGAGTGCATCCTTTTAATTGAAGAACAAATATGACTAAAGCTTCATTCAATCCCCAAAAATAATCAACACGAATCATTCCTCATGACAAACGACATTTTCAATTCATTCATAATCACAAATAATCATTAAACATCTATCAAAACTTCATATTCCCCACTTAACCATCATAGAACTATTGAAAGAAATAAATAAACATATTCAACCATCAATTGCATAACACAACTTCACTTTCAAATTCATAGAACAATTTGAGATTCGAAATTAGACATACCTTGCTTGGATTGTGAAAAGTGCAAGAAAATTTGCAAGAAGAAGAAGGGGGATGGAGGTCGGCCGATCGTGCGCGCAAGGGAGAGGAAAGGGAAGGGAAACGCACCTGGTTAGTCGGCCGAATGAGGGTTATAAGGTACCTGGGCTGTTCAAATTCCGCATGGTGTGCCACGGCACAGCTCAAGTGAGTCGCGGCACCGAGTACAGTCCCTTTTACCTCCTCGTTTGTTTTGTTGTGGGCCGCGGCTCAGCTTTCGTGTGCCGCGGCTCAGGGCTCAAGTGTGCCACGGCTCAGTAATGTTGTGCCACGGCACAGAGTACAGAAAGTTTAGCTCTCCCTTTTGATTTGTGTGTGCCGCGGCTCACAATACTTGTGTCGCGGCTCAGGCATCAGTTTCTCCCCTGGGACTTTTCTTGCACAGAATTTTAACAGGAAGATGTCAAGAACGAGAGGTAAAAGCAAATCAAAGCACAAAATGATGAAAAATAAAAATACAAGAATGTAAGAAAAAAATAGAAACGCAAAAATCTACAACTACGAACTCGGGTTGCCTCCCGAGAAGCGCTAAGTTTATAGTCTTCAGCCGGACCTATTTAAAAATTAGTTCACTTTTCGCAAACTCCATTTGATCTCCGCTCCGTTCATCGAACCGTTAATATGGTTTTTAAAATTTTGACCATCGGTCATTAACGATTTGATTTTCGGTTCGGATACCCAGTGTTGGTTGCGGAAAGGTTTTGACGAGAACAACTTTCCGAAACATCCGTTTTTCTCATGACTAGATGTCCGTTTGATTTCCGGCTTATTTCCCTCTTTCAAAGATGATTTTACGACAGCAGCAGACTTGTCCGAGTGTGGCTGGTCGGATGGCGATGATGGCATGTCCACATGCTTGAGATATGCGACTCGTTCTACATCTTTCTTAGAAGTCGGACCATCTGAAAATGAGTCTTTCGACCGATGATTCTTCCGGTGTCTTTCTTTAGCAACGGCCTTCACACTTTCACTCTATGAGCTCTTATCAACACCTCCCGGACATGGAAAGGATTTGAACACTTGGAATGTAACATGCTCGTCTTGAACTCGCAGAGTTAATTCCCCTTTTTCCACGTCTATAAGAGTTCTGTCGGTCGCTAAAAATGGTCGTCCCAAGATAATCGGGATATCTTGATCTTCCTTCATGTCGAGAACAATAAAATCCGCTGGAAAGATAAATTTATCTACTTTCACTAACACGTCTTCAATCACTCCCCTCGGATACTTAATAGATCGATCCGCTAATTGCAAGGAGACCGTTGTCGGCTTTGCTTCTCCAATTCCCAGCTTTTTGAAAATAGACAGAGGCATGAGGTTAATACTAGCACCGAGATCGCACAACGCCTTATTAAAAGAGAGATTCCCCATGGTGCAAGGTATGTTGAAACTTCCCGTATCTTTCAATTTTGGTGGAAGCTTCTTCTGAAGAATCGCGCTGCACTCCTCCGTCAAGGCTACTGTCTCAAACTCCTCGAGTTTTCTTTTCTTTGCCAAGATCTCTTTCATGAATTTACCGTAGCTTGGCATTTGTTCCAACGCGTCGGCAAATGGAATGTTAATATGAAGCTTCTTGAACACGTCGAGGAACTTAGAGAATTGCTTGTCTGCCTTTTTCTGCTGTAATCTCTACGGAAACGGGACGGGTGGCACATATGCCTTCGGGTTATCCAGAAATGTAATCGAGGGTCTCCAACCTTGTGATTCCTCCGTCGCTAAATTTTTCTTCTCCTCAATTTCACTCCTCTTTTCACTTCTCTCGGGCTGGTCACACACCTCCTTCCCGCTTCTCAAACTGATTGCATTTAGACTTTCTCTAGGATTTGTCTCGGTTGTACTTGGCAATGCTCCCTCCGGGCGGGCTGTCAACACATTAGCAATCTGGCCCAGCTGGACTTCCAAGTTTTGAATGGAAGCGGAATGATTTTGCAATGTCGCTTCAGTACGGGTCATGAATTGACTCGTATTCGCTGCCAATTTCGCAATTGCTTCCTCGAGAGAAACTTTTGGAGCGGGAGGAGGCTGTTGTTGGTTTTGAGTGAACGGAGGCTGGTTCGAGTTCTGTCCGTTTCTCCACGAGAAGTTGGGATGATTACGCCACCCCGGATTATACGTGTTGGAGTACGGATTATTTTGCCGGTTTCCGTTTCCTACAAACTGGGCTTGTTCAATTTGGGGCTGCTCGAACGGGTTCCCGACTTGGCACTCCGCGCTGGGGTGGGATCCATTACACCAATTACACGACTCAATGGTAACGGTGGAAGGAGTATGTGAGAATGCCTGAAGTTGCTGAGTCAAGGCGGCGACTTGAGCTGACAATGTAGATATCAGGTCATTACTCGAAATTTCCATAACTCGCTTCGGCGTTATTCGTTTGGATGGCCATTGATAAGCATTAGTGGCCATAGCTTCCAACAAAGAGTGTGCTTCAGCCATCGTCTTTCCCATCAAAGCTCCACCAGCGGCTGCATCCACGAGAGTGCGTGTAGAGGCACTCAAACCATTGTAGAACGTCTGAATCTGAAGCCAGTCCGGAAGGCCGTGATGTGGGCATCTCCGTAACAAATCTTTGTATCGCTCCCACGCCTAGTGGAGCGATTCCATGTCATACTGACCAAAAGTAGTGATCTCGTTCCGTAACCTCGCCGTCTTTGAAGGTGGGAAGAACTTGGCAAGGAAGGCTTGCGCTAACTCTGCCCATGTCGTGATCGAGCCCGGCGGTAAGGAATTCGGCCAAAATTTCACTTTATCCCTCAAAGAGAAAGGGAAAAGCCGTAATCGGATAGCATCGTCGGTGACACCATTGTTCTTGAACATGTCACAAATCTCGAGAAAAGAAGCAATATGTGCGTTGGGGTCATCATTCGGCAATCTACAGAATTGGCTCGTCTGCACCATCTGAATAATAGCAGGCTTGATTTCGAAATTGTTCGCGTGGATAGTGGGACGCCGAATCCCCGAAGAGTTTGCGTTAATCTGCGGCATAGCATAATCTCGAAGTGCCATTTCCGGTTGAGCTTGCTGCACAATATTATTTCCTCCTGTGATTTTCGATATTTTCGGCCATGGTCACTGTCGTTTGTAACTCTCGTTTCTCCTTCTTGTTTCTTCGAAGAGTGCGCTCGAGTTCGGTATCCAAAGGTAGTAGGCCTTCGTTACCGAATTTTCTCATGCACTACGCGAAAGATCCTGAAGGGAAAAACAAATAAATAAATAAAATTAAATACACGAAAATAAGTAAATAAAAACGTTCAAACTAAGACTAGAAATACTGAAATCGATATTAGCAAAATTTCAGTCCCCGGCAACGGCGCCAAAAACTTGTTGCGATTTTTCGTTAACGCAAGGGCACGTTATCGTATACAAGTAATAAAGTGATGAGTGAGTATCGTTCCCACGAGGACTGAATCACTAATTACCGATTTTTGTGTATTCCAGTTTTATTTGAACAATCGAACTTTGGGTAGCAATTAATTACTAAAGAAAATTAATAAAAGAACTAACAATAAAAACGATTGCTTGAAGAAAGAGAATCAAATGATAAATAAGTCTAGGATTCTGAATCCACCTCGGTTTATCCGAATTTACTCTCGATTATCTGTAGTTAGTGATTTTCCAAATTTATTGAAGGCGAAGATTGCTAATATACTCTACCGCCTCTCCCGAGGTCAATAGATTTTTCTAAAGTCGAATAACGCACTCTATCCCTAGGTGAATTAATTCGTCAATAGGCAAAAAGCATAAAATCTCCAAAAGGCCACGTAGTTCCTATGAGTATATTCCTATCTCACAGAATAAAATGGTCCTCACCAATAGTTCCTCACCAACTCTCCTCTCCCGATTCGAATTGAATGATTAAAACAATACAACTATTGGCCAGATAATTGAAAGCATTAAACACGATTGGAAAAACTCAACAAAAAGGGAATTAAATAGATAATCTCAAGCAAATCCGTCAAAACATAGGTTTCATCAAAATCCTAGATCCAAGGTTTTAGCCTGACATGCTAAATAATGATAATACATAATAAATAAATAAAAGCATGAAAATCAAACGCAGATGAAGAGCTCGGATTCCTCCGTTCTTCTGGCTTCCGCCCTCTGCCTTTTGTCTCTTCTGCTTCTCTCGTCTGCGATAATCTTCTGTCTTCCTCCTTTTTCCAAGCTTCCAAGATTTCCCAGATTCAAAGATCAAAAGATGATTAATTAGGGTCTTAAACCCTTATTTATAGCTCCCTACATCCTCCAAATCGCGTCCGTGTGAGTAGGTCAAGAACTGGCTTCAAAACGGCCCAAATCCGCGCGGAGCACACCAAAACCGCCTTGTGTGCCGTGGCTCACTTAAACTGTGCCGCGGCACATGGCTTCCAGGTTAAAACCTGGGCGCTGTGATTTTCTTCTGGGCCGCGGCTCACCAAAGCTGTGCCGCGGCTCAGAGTACGCCTACTCGGTGCCTCGGCCCTCTGCGTGTGCCGCGGCTCACTTGCCCTGTGCCGCGGCCCACGGCCAAAATTCGCCGTTTTCGCCCGTTTTGCCTCGTTTTAGCTTCCGGACTCAATTTTCCTGCAAAACATAAAATAATAGGGCATTAAAGGCTCATTTATGCAGATTTAATCAGAAAAAAATATAAAATAATGATAAATAAACGTATAAAACTACGCCTAACATCCACATCAAATACCGGGGGACTTGGACAGATTTATCTCGAATACCACACAATGCTCCCAATGAAGGAATCATCTCATACGACCATATCTGTAAAGCCCAAACAGGACCATAGAAGTGATAGTCCTTGTGTTCTTGTCCCTCCTTCATGGCAACGTTGCCTATGTAGTAAGATAAAATCCCAAAGGCATAAGAACCCCAAGGAAACATATCTCACTGCTCGAAATCCTCAACTAATGCCCATGCCCATGTCTCGACCATCATGTCGTCACGGCATAGGATAAAGTAGTAGTATATAAGCAAATTGGCAACCTTCACATAATCTCTTATGTCTCTACCAAAATCTCGAGCATTGAACCTCTTCGGCAGAACACTAACCTTAATATTTTTGCCATGGAGTATTCTGTGGAAAATACCGTCAGACCGAAAGAGATGGTCGTCCTGTGGATGGAAGGTAGAGTTTCCAAAATGCAGTCCAGTGATCATGGCAAAATCACGGGCCGTAAAACGAATGGTCCTCCCATAAACCTGGAACCACGGCTCATCCGGGGGGATTTGATCACCCTCCAATTGACGGGCAATCAAGTGATGTAGGGTAGTATTTGAACTCTCATTTCTCCTAACTTTAATCAAGCGCCCCAGGACCCCCTCGGTCAAGCTCTCGATAGCTCGATCAGCAACTGTGGAATTGCGGCCCATACTTCTTAGTGTCTCAATGATCTCTTTAAATACCGCCTCCCGTATGTAAAGATTCACTTGACGTGTAACAAAGCACAATGTAGGTCTCTTCCATACGCAACCAGTCTGCAATATAGACATACAACTCATAAGAATATGATAGAATGCTTAAGAGAACAAAAAAAAATTCTGCCTTGCACACGATGGCATGCACACGATCGATGTCTGTCGTGTGAAGACCATCGTGTGCCACACGACGGCTCACACGACGGGCGTCGATCGTGTGCATGCCATCGTGTGCAGGGCAGGAGCCTTTGATCTTCTAGCACACGACGGCACACATGATCGACGATCGTCGTGTGTAAACCATCGTGCCCACGAAAGACCATCGTGTACACGATGGTGTCATCTTCTTCAGCACCATCGTGGGACGATGAACAACCGTCGTGGCACGATCGTGTGTGAATGAAAATACACTAACCGGCGGCTCATTGACGAATTCCTCTTTAGATGGAGTGTCACTAGCGTGTGAGGAACTTCTAGCGTCTTCAGATTCTCTGTGGTAGTCGGAGTTCGACATTTTCTGTCCGGCGAAAGGGTTTCACGACGGGAGAGTTTTTTTGCAGAGAGATACAGCGGAGAGTTTTTTTGCAGAGGAAAATATTGAGTTGTGAGACCGTATAGATTATTGTTGTTTGCTTTTAATAATTTTTTATTTTTTATTGTTGTTTGCTTTTAATAATCTTCTATTTTTTTATGTTTTTTTATCTTTTAGTGGTAGACTTTAAGGGTAATAAAGTCTTTTAACACATTTTGGTATCAAAAACTTATAGTTTTATGAATGGGGATATATAACTTATTACTTTTATGATTTGGTACTAAAAAAGAGAGATCCCCTAAACTTAATATTATTAGTAGTAGTAGTATTGATATTATTTTTATTTTGTTGAAGTAAAAGTAGTAATAGACAAGTAGGAAAATAGTATGTATTATTCTCATTAATGATATCCCTCATCATACTTTCTACGTATGAATATAAATTTAGAAAAGTGCACGAACAACTAATTATGTAATGCAGCTCGTATTGCCATTCGAGTTCATATCCCAACAATTTCAAATGACAAATGATTTGAGTTTGTTCATTTGCCTATAGGGCCCGTTCGGTTGCCAAAATAATATAGTATAGGATTCAATTTGGGGTAATTCAAGATTGTATTTTGGGATAAAAATGTTGTTCGGTTGGTTTTATACAATTAAAAATGTATTTAATTTTTTTTATTTTTTTAAAATTAAATTAAAGCAAAATGACTTATTTCCCTTGTATCTCCCAAAGATGCCCTCTCTCTCCCTCTCTCTCTCTCTCTCTCTCACACACACACACATATCACGGCCTCCGGCGTCTCTGCCTCAAATTCCCGCGAGCAACCACAACAGCTCTATCTCTTTCTCACTCATCACACAAGCAAATCCAATTTATCGATCCCTACATCTCCTTCTCTGAAATTGCCGCCTCCACCATCTTCCCCCAAAAAAATACAAAGATACGGATCCCTCTTCTCGCTCTTTTTCACTCATCTCTGTGAAATCACCGACTCGTCATCTCCCCTCAAATTCTGGCGAGCCGCCACAGTGGTCCATCGACTCACTTTCTCTCTCTTTCTCTACATTAGTTGTCTTCGTCTTCAATTGAGGAATGGCTTTTATGAATTACAGAGATAAGAAAAGAAATTTGCAAAATAAAAGGGTAAAATGGTGTAAACTCCTCATTTGAGCTCAAGATGGAATTTGTCGAAGGGGTAATGCTCCGATTGATAGTCATGGGTTTAGCCATCCTAGATACTATCATGGACTGAGTCTTTCATTTCATCTTATCAACGAAACATATGCAACAAGCATATATGGGATACAATATGGGCAACCGAACGGGCCCTATGTAGATATGGCTGGTAAGCTTTTGAAGCTTCCCATGAAATTTATCGAGATAGCATGGTTATCACGACGCCAAATCGAGCCAAGTTGCTCATACACTGTCAAAACACAAATCGACAAGTCGTCCAACTAATCGTGTCAAGTCGGCAAGAATTTCATCTACGTATATGATTATAAGATTCAACACATAATATTTGTAGTGTGTAGTGAAAAACATTCGCTGGCTATTGGTATCAACAATCATCCACCTATTTATGTCTAAGACCATCTCCAATAATTTACATAAAAATACTGCAGCTTCAAACACAAGAATACAGAAAATCAGTAATACATCTCCAATAGGTTACACGAAAATTACAGTAAAAGAAAAATATTCTATAATATTTATGTCTAAGACCATCTCCAATAATTAACGCATTGTTGGAGATGCTTTACGCACAAAATTATATATTTTCAGCAGACTTAATATTTAAATAGTAGTTCGGTTTAATTTATGATTTGGGTCATTTTTTTCCATGATGTACACCTCCAGGGTCGGAGAAAGAGTCCCTCCGAGACAGCTCCCTTACCTATAGTAGCTAACCACCTTGTAGTCTAAGACCACATAGGTGAATGCTAAGCCCCAACACAAGCGGTAGTTAGACCAAGACCCGAAGCAACAGCAGTCTATTATCTATAGAGCTAGTTGTCACGCCCCACCTTAAGGCATCAAGCAACTCGCTGCATCCGGCCGAAGCTGTGCGGACGGATGGGCAGCAGGACCGCGCGCGTGCAGGGACCGTGTAAGCTCACAGAGGACTACCCTCCCTATAATAGGCTTAGACGGAAAAAGCCTTGTGACAGCACTAGACACTGAAAATTCGAGGAGCACACTCTTCCGAAAGAAGACCCTAGAAGTTTCAAAATGGAGACCAATCAGTTCCAGAAGGTCAAAGAGGATTCCAGAAGCTCAGAAAGCGGGTCGGATTGCTACGGGCCGAAGCGGGCCTTGGTCGGGCCGGGTCGGGACACTTTGGGTCGGGTCGGGCCGGACGTTCCAAAGAAGTCTGGGGACTCCAAGGAGTCTTCTTAGAGTTACCTATAATTGTATAGAATAATATAGATGATGGCATTCTTGTAAATACTTGGAATAGTAGTGTGATGATGGTAATTTATAGGCTTGGAGGTTTAGTATAAATACCCCCTTGAGGCTCATTTGTAACACATCTTGAGAAATCTGATTTGCTACAGTAATACAAGAGATTTTCCCCAAGCATTCCCCTTACTTTCCTTCCTAGCAATCTTACTTGTTGAGAGGCTTACTACTTAGACTCGTGACAATCTAAGATAGTGCCGCACGGTGAAGTAACTTAGCGAGATGCAAGTATAACCCCGTGACAGTTGGTATCGGAGCCAAGGTTGAGACAACCAGGGCTGATTTTCGAAGATTGCTAGCTGATCGTGCAAGGAGGAAGATGGCACAATCATCCGACGTTACCCAACCAAACACCAGGCCGAGAAGACCAAGAAAGGCAGAGACAAGTCTGTCGACCGGATTGCTGCCATGGACAGCCAAGTGACTCGACTGGAGGAGGTATATGATGAGGTTGCGAAGAGGGTGGATGACTTAGAAGAAGCTGGTGAAGAGCTGTACAACCAGGCAATTTCTACTATCAATGCTTGTGATGGGGACATGAAGCAAGAGTTGGCCGATTTTCGGGCCATGATCTTTGCCATGCAAGAAAGCATGGAGGTTCTCAAGACGGAGATGGCAACAGTGAAGAGGGCGATTGCCAATGGAGAAGGACATGAGGGTGCGACACCCGCACGAATTGACATCCCAAGGCCTGGGAAGTTCAACGGATCGAGAAACGCCAAGGAGATTGACAATTTCTTATGGAACCTGGAACAGTACTTTGGTGCATCGAACATTCGAGATGATGACACCAAGTTGCGAACGGCGCCCTTGTACTTAGATGACACAGTCGTACTATGGTGGCGGACCAAGCAGGCTGACATTGAGAGCGGGACGTGCAGAATGGCTTCCTAGGAAGACTTCAAGGCAGAATTGAAGAAGCAATTCTATCCCGAAAATGTGGAGTTCGAGGCTCGAGGCAGGCTGAAGAGGCTTAGCCACACTCGCACTATCAAAGACTATGTCAAGGAGTTCCAAGAAATTGTGCTGGAGATACCAAGCTTGACGGCGACCGACAAGCTGTTTGCATTTATGGACGGACTCAAGCCTTTTGCGAGGCAAGAGTTGGAAAGGCGCAATGTTCAGGACGTGGCGACTGCCATTGCTGTGGCCGAGGGCCTAAGGGAATTGAATCCCAGCGATAAGCCAAGGACTTCCCGCACGGATAAAGGCAAAGGTGGGGGAGATCGCCCATCAAGATTCAGGCCAAACAAATACTCGGGCAAACAACCAGTGGACGAGACCGATAAGCCGAGAGGTTGTCACATTTGTCATAGTACCTTTCACATGAAGTATGATTGCCCATTTCGTAGAAAGAAGGTCGCAGCAAGAGACCACGGAGACCGAGGTTGCGGATGGTGCGCACATGGGCTCATTGAGTTTACTCAATGCTGTCAAATCCGTCGTAGAGCCGGCGAAGGGACCCAGAAAAGGGTCTATGTTCGTGGATGCGTTGATCGGAGGTACACACATTAAAGCCTTGGTGGATACAGGAGCTATGCACAACTTCATGCGGGACGGCGTAGCCAAAGCATTACGACTTACCATCACTCCAACAAACGGATCGATCAAGTCAGTGAACACACATGCTAAACCGGTGACCTGCGAAGCAAGAGGAGTGAAAGCAACGATAGGTGATTGGCAGGGAATGATCACCTTTGTCGTAGTGACCATCGATGACTATGATTTGGTTCTTGGGTTACAATGGTTCGATCAAGTTCGGGCTTGCATTCTTCCATTTTCATATTCCTTAGTCATTTTGGACTCTGACAAGACACAGGCTATTCTGGCCAAGAGGGAAGCAAAGGGGACGAGCACCCTTTCAGCCATACAACTTAGTCGAGGACTTCAGAAGCAGGAAGAGACCTTCGCTGCATTTTACGTTTCTGATGATGGAAACGACACTGAAGGGAAAGATGTACCAAAGGAAGTTCAAGACGTTTTGGAGGAGTTCCAAGATGTGATGCTCGCGGAACTACCTAAGAAGTTGCCGCCTATTGTGTCGAGAATTATACGTCTCAACAGGCGATCGCCTCAGAGACCGGGCGACCGAGCCAGAGCCCAGCAGCCAAGGCAGATTGGCCGACCGAAGGTCCCAGGACAAGTCCCGATGCCGAGCGATCGACATCTAAGGCGATCGTCTCTCGGTACTTGGCGATCGACTCCTGGTGACCGACCAAAAGACGACCGCCTCATGCCACGCGAAGCCATCACCCGTCCGGTCGGCGAAGGCCGAAGCTCGAAGCAGGAACCCACATGCAGATCCGGAAAAGGTGCCGCAAGACATGGATCGTTGACCACAGCCTGTCAGCATCTTTCCACCAACCGACAGACCCGCCGAAAGTTGTACAGTGGGACCGCCCGTGACAGCAACTCAGGACGCATGCCGGCTCTTCATTGGACCGCACAGCTGGCTGCCAGCAGCAGCCGCGGACTTTAAGGCAGACAACCCGTGTGACATAAAGACGATCGCCCCTTATTATATTACATAAAAGGCAATCGCCCGCCAGTAAACAGGGAATCTCAGCCCCTATAAATAGAAGGCTCCCTGCACTTTTACAACTCTCGGATTTTTTCTCGGCTTTCCAGCAGAAACTAGGCTCCGATTTTCTCTCTCTCTACTCAGAACTTGGCTTTCTCACTCTTGGCAACAGCTATCTCTCGGCTTAACAAGAACACGCAAAGCTTCGCCCAAGAGCTAGATAAATAGGATCTTTTACACTCATTGTAATCGCATTCTTACATTAATACTTGTATCCCCGAATATTTATATTAATAACATCTCGCGAGAGCATTCAAGCCCGGGCCTAACAAACCCGATAAATCTTGTGTTATTTCCATTACCTCGGACGTGCTCTCGCACTTTGTTTGTTGCTCGACCATTCCAGCAATATTCATCTCCGGATAATATTTCGGGCAACAACAATTAGCGCTAGAAGGAGGGCATCTACCCTCAATTTTTATTCATATCATCTCGAAGAACACTCACTGTTCTCTGGGGCATATACCTGAAGAAACAATCACTGTTCTTCAGAGAAAAGCTTTCAGAATCATGACTTCTGCCTCTGCATCGAAGAAAGCCGCTGGTCGATCCGCCAGACGCCTCATTCCGTCTCAATCCGAGCCACAACCTATGGCGGAGGGTAGCCGCCGCGGTACGAGACTCTCGATCCCGCCCCCGAGGGACGGCCCAAGCCTCTCGCTCGATCAGTTCCAAACCACAGAATAGATCGAAGGAGCCCTGGCCATCCTACGGGAGCAACGGAGAGCTTTCGACGCGCCGCCCGCTCTAACCCCCTCGGCCATCCGCCGCGTGAGCAAACGGAAGTTCAAAGGGATACTGACCGAGCGATCGCCAGGAGTCTCCCATTCGCAAGAAGAGGCGCTCGCAAGCCGGGGTACCTCTGTTTTCAGCCGCCTAGGCAGCGACCCATCATGGCGACCGGGGCAGTCCGGCCCCAGCCACGAGATGACGGAGCCCGAGTCCGTCACTAGGAGTTCGGCGTATCCGACTCCCAGAAAGCAGGCCAGCCATCTGGCTCCTCCTCGCCAAAGAACCGAGGTCGGCGACCGCGGAGTCAGGAGATCGGTACACGATCGCCTCGGCTCCCACTCCGGAAGCCGAACCACGAGCGACCATGCTACAGTGATGGCCGCGATGCAACGCCAGCTCGACGACATGAAGGCGCTCCTAGAATCTGGGGCAGGCGCCAAAAGAGAGATCACCGGGACAAGCGAGCCACTCGCGATCCACATCGAGCTCGCTCCCGTGCAGCGCAGGATCGCTCCTCCCAAAACACCTCTGTACGAGGGGAGGTCGGATCCCGAGACTCACCTGAGCAAGTTCCGGATCTACATGACCGGGTGCGGGGCATCAGACGCGACCAGGTGCCGAATGTTCCCGCTGACGCTGGGCGACCTGGCCCATAGGTGGTACATCTCACTGCCACCAAGATCTATCAATTCCTTTGACCAACTGGCGAACAACTTCACAGCGTACTTCGCCACCAAGGTCGCTCGACCAGAAGGTCCCCATCGCATGATGCAGATCAAGCAAGGGGAAGAAGAGTCCAACTCGGACTACATCAACCGGGTAGACGAGATCATCCTCAATGGCGAGCCCGTAAGCGATGAGATCGCCCTCTACTCAGTCCTAGGGGGATTCCATGGTCTTTCTCCTATGTTCAGGCATCTTACGAAGGACCTCCCCCTGACCTACGCGATCTTCCGCGCCAAAGCCGCAGACTTTCTGTCCAGGCAAAGGTTACTTTTCAACCTATGAGCAACGCGATCGGCAACCGAACGACGATCACCAGTCTTCCAGCTCGATCGCCATTATCAAGCAACATCATCAAAATCGGAGGTCTCGTTCGCCATCCACAGTTCCTCATTTAACATGGTGAACTACGGCACGAGATCACCTCCACCGCACAACGTACACCGTCGAAGGTCGGCATCTAACATGACAATCCGAGGTGGAAGAGTGCAGCCATGGTCCTGGTAGTCGATGGAACCGACTGATTAGGCCATGCAAGGTCCCTTTGGGCCAAGATCGTCCGCCCTTCGTTTAAATACGAGGCCGGCGTAGTCTGAGGGGCCTCCAAAACTAATCAGTGGACACGATCGCCCGCCCTCAAAGGTTCAACATCTAACATGATGGACCCGGACAATGCGACGCGTCACTACCCCCGTCTCAACGTACACTGTCGAGGGTCGCCATCTTCATGGCGGGCCGAGGTGGAAGCAGAGCTAACAAGCCGCGGAAGTGGAGTTGATTAATCCGACGACGCCCCGCGCAAGGACTCCTCTAGACCAAGACCGCACGCCCTTCGTTTAAATACGAGGCGAGGCGCAGCCTAACAGAGGACCCTCACAATAAAATGAGTCACGAGACAGACAATGTCGCTCGCGCACAAGACACGATCATGGAGTCGGTCCATCGAACTCCGCGACTGTGCACGATTCCTCAGCGACGAAACAATCAGCTTTCTACGAGGGATCGGCCAAAATTGTTTATTGCAGGTACAAGACCGAAGATAGCTAGCCAATCGACCAGATCGCCCAAGTCCGAACCCAAAGTCCGCTCAAAGGATCGCCCGTCTTCATCCTACGCGATCGCCAGCAAGAACCACCTCACCCCATGTCTTCAACATTGGAGTAAGCTGGAGGGCAATTGTTGTGTCGAGAATTATACGTCTCAACAAGCGATCGCCTCAGAGACCGGGCGACCGAGCCAGAGCCCATCAACCAAGGCAGATTGGCCGACCGAAGGTCTCAGGACAAGTCCTGATGCCGAGCGATAGACATCTAAGACGATCGTATCTCGGTACTTGGCGATCGACTCCTGGTGACCGACCAAAATACGACCGCCTCATGCCACGCGAAGCCATCGCCCGTCCGGTCGGCGAAGGCCGAAGCTCGAAGCAGGAACCCACATGCAGATCCGGAAAAGGTGCCGCAAGACATGGATCGTTGACCACACCACAAGATCTTTCCACCAACCGGCTGCACTCCGCCGAAAGTTGTACAGTGGGACCGCCGTGATAAAGAATCTCCAGACGCGTGCCGGCTCCTCATTGATCCGCACATTGGCCGCCAAGCAGCTCGCGACTTTAAGGCAGATAAATGTGACATAAAGACGATCGCCCCTTATTATATTACATAAAAGGCGATCGCCCGCCAGTAAATAGGGAATCTCAGCCCCTATAAATAGAAGGCTCCCTGCACTTGTACAACTCTCGGGTTTTTTCCTGGCTTTCGAGCAGAAACTGGGCTCCAATTTTCTCTCTCTACTCAGAACTTGGCTTTCTCACTCTTGGCAACAGCTATCTCTCGGCTTAACAAGAACACGCAAAGCTTCGCCCAAGAGCTAGATAAATAGGATCTTTTAGACTCATTGTAATCGCATTCTTACATTAATACTTGTATCCCCGAATATTTGTATTAATAACATCTCGCGAGAGCATTCAAGCCCGGGCCTAACAAACCCGGCAAATCTTGTGTTATTTCCATTCCCTCGGACGTGCTCTCGCACTTTGTTTGTTGCTCGACCATTCCAGCAATATTCATCTCCGGATAATATTTCGGGCAACAACACCGCCCAGACGGGATGTGGACCACAAAATCGAACTGATTTCCGATGCGAAACCACCTTCAAGGACACCCTATCGGATGTCACCACCTGAACTGAAGGAGTTGCAGAAACAATTGAAAGAATTGTTTGATTCCAAGATGATCCAACCATCCAAATCTCCTTATGGATCCCCCGTTCTGTTTCAGAAGAAACATGATGGATCCTTACGTATGTGCGTGAACTATAGGGCACTCAATAAGCTAACGGTTTGCAACAAGTATCCCATTCCACTCAGAGGAGGATTGTTTGACCAACTGGGAGGTGCCAAATACTTTTCGAAGATCGATCTAAGATCCGAATATTGGCAGGCCCGGATAGCCTGTTGTTACCCAAAATAATATTCGGAATGATTTGCTGGATATGGCTACGGGTGAGTAACAAATCAAATGCAAGAGCACGAGCGATGGAATGCAAATAACACAAGATTTGCCGGGGTTGTTAATCCCGGGCTTGAATGCTCTCGCGAGATATTATTAATAATAAGGGGAAATTACAGCCAAGGACAAAAAATCTGAATTGGTGTTGACTTCTATTAAAAAGACGAAAATGCCCCTCTATTTACTTGAATAAAATATTTTTTTTAAAATACATTTCATATTAAACAAATAGCTTATAAGTTATTAAAGTGTTTGGCTAATACATTTCTTTTAAAAAATATTCTTTTTTCAGAAAATAAACTTTTTTTCAAAATATAATTTTTTTCCAGAAAATATATTTTTTTCGCAAAAATATTTTATTTTATTTTTTTCCAGAAAATAATTTTATTTTTTTGAAAAAATAATATTTTTTTCAAGAAAATAATTTTATTTCGAAAAAATATTATTTTGCCAAAAAATATTTTTTCCTCCAGAAAATATTTTTCTAATTTTTTCGAAAAAATATTTTTTTTATTTTTTTCCAGAAAATAATTTTATTTTTTCGAAAAAAATAATATTTTTTTTCCAGAAAATAATTTAATTTCGAAAAAATATTATTTTGCCAAAAAATACCTTTTTCCCCAGAAAATATTTTTAAATTTTTTCGAAAAAATATTTTTTTTCCAGAAAATAGTTTTATTTTTTCGAAAAATAATATTTTTTCCATAAAATAATATTTTTTTCGAAAAGATAAATTTTTTCCCAGAAAATAATTTTATTTTTATTTTTTCGAAAAATAATTTTTTTTTTCAGAAAATACTTTCTTTTTTGGAAAAAATATTTTTTTCTAGAAAGCTTGAAAATTTATTACACTGAAGTCCAAAAGTGTTATATATATTACAATGAGGTCCAGCATGTGCCACCCACGTGAGGCGAAAAATAAATGGGTAAACAAGAAAAGAAAAAATAAGGGCAAATTCGGAATATCGATTTCTCTCCAAATGACATCATCTGAAAATTTGACTTTTGTCCTTCGTTGTAAATATAGTTTCTGGACAGTGCAAAGTTTGTCCTTCATTGTAATATCTGAAGCAATAGGGACCAAACTGTAATTAGACCATCTAAAAAGGTAGTCAGATGTAAATCGCCCTAAATAATAATACTGCTTTGGAGTACAACTATTAATGTTAGAGTACGATTACAATGAGTATAATGACCCTAGTTGGCTATCTCTTGAATGCTGATGATTGCCGGAAGAGCCAGAGTTAATGCTCTGTGAGTTCTTGTTACAAAGATTAAATGTAGTGGGAGCTCGTTTCTGTCGAGCGTCTTTCTTGTTTCTGGGAATTCTGTTAAGATAAAGAATGCTCTGTATTGAGAGGAATTCGGATATAAAATGTTGATCCATTTCCAGATGCTGGAAGTCTCCTATTTATAGAAGAGGAGGTAGTTGGGATGTCTTAATCCCAAATGGGCGATCGCCTTTCTTGCATTAAATGCTCATTTAATGCTTCTGACACGCCATTAAGGGCGACCGGGGCGATCGTCCCAACAGGTGGGTCTGTTTCCTTAAAGTCCGCAGCTGCTACATGAGGGCACCGTCTGCGGGAACCAATGAGGAAATAATACGTGCCTCCTGTCGCAGTCTTGGGAGGTCCCACCTAGGGCGCCTTTTGCGGGTATGTCGGTAGGTGGAAGGCTGTCCTTGTCACAAACAGCTGGTGAAGGGCTGGAGTCAAAAAGCCTTCTCTTGCGGCGCCGTTTGCGGATCTGCACGTGGGCCTTCTTCTCGAGATTCGGTCTTCGCAGACTCGACGGATGTTGGCTCCATACGTTGAATAAGGCGGTCGTCCTTGGTCGAGCACTAGAGACGATCGATAGGTGCCACCAGACAATCGCCTTGGACGTCGATCGCTTGGTACTTGATCTTGATCTGGCATCTTCGTTTGGTCGTTCGGCCCTTGTGTCGATCGCCGTTGAGGCGTATTAATCGCCGCACAACAATTGCCCCCCAGCTCGCTCCGATGTTAACGGCATGGGGTGAGGTGGTTCCACTGGCGATCACTTGAATGGGCTACGAGCGTCCTATCACTTTTTGGAGCAGGCGATCGACCTCTCGAGCGGGTTTCGATCTTGAATTCGGACGACCTACTCAGTCGCTGAAAAGAGCGGGAAGTGAAATCTGACTCGAAACGTCACTGGGGCACATGTCGCATTCCTGTTGGGGGAGTCCGACGGTTTGTCAGACTTATCGTCTGGCATGCCCTCGAAACGACGGGTACGCGGGACTCGAGGGCGGTATTTAATGTCTATCCTTTCTGACCTTTGCGCTTCGACCCTCGGGATTGTGTTTATTTGCCCAAAAGCCCCTGCCTTCGCCTATAAAAAGGGGGCTAGGGTTTCTGAGTTCATTCTACTTGCATTTTTTGCCCGAGAAGAAGACAAAGCCAGACTCCTTTGAAGCTTTGTGTCTGCCGATCGTCGTTCGACTCAGACTCTTTTAGGTATGACAAAGTCCTTTTTCTTCCCTTTCTTCTTGAGGATGTCTGGAGGAGTACCAAAGGTGTATGAGGCGGGTAGAACTTCCGCCGCCGGGACTTCGACTGCCAGGTATGAAGTCTCCGCAGATTTCCACGTGGAGACCTCCGTCGAGGCTATCCGCGCCGGGATTGAACCCGCAGAGGTCGAAGAACTTTTCAATGAAGCCGCCGCGGCCAAGGGGGCGGAGGCCGAGCGAAAGCGTTCGCTGGCCGAAGGAGAAATAGCGGTGAGGGCGTATTGGGAGCGACACAGCGCGTTCAGCAAAGCCTTTTCAGCCTTTGCCGAAATTATGGAGAGATTGGCCGGCCCACTTCCCAAGTTCGACTTTCGGGACTACTCGATCGCCCATCCCTATCAACCCCAGAGGCAAATGTTGTTCCGGGCCACGCAACGCTCCCCGTGGTCCCTTGGCCAGATCAGGAGCTCGGCGAATAGGAAAGACTTCGCCCTCTGGAGGGCGAGGTTCCATGTCCCTTCTGATGTTAGCCTCTATGTGCCCGCCGAAAACGAGCGTGCCGACCAACCTCCTGAGGGCATGGTCGCGGTTAATGAGGCGATAATGGAGGCCGGGCTGCGGTTTCCACTGCCGTTCGCCATTTCTTACTTGTTGGTCGCCTGGAACGTCGCGCCGCTTCAACTGACGCCGAAAGCCTGGCTCCAGATCATCTGCGCCCTCACTTTGTTCGGCGGTCACCGGCTGTACCGTCTTCCTTCGCCATTGGAGATGAACTATCTTTTCAAACTGACGGCTCAGAGGGGGTCCGTCGGCGGCTGCCACATCCAAGGTCGCTCTGGATGGGTGATTCTTGGGGTCCCGAACAAAGTCCGGGGCGATCTGTCGAAATGGTTCTGGGTCGGCGGTGCATGGAAGTCGGTCGCGATCGACCACACCACTGACGAGCTGGATAGCCCCACCGGCTTCCGGGAGAGGAGTCCGAGTAAGGGTTTTAACTTTCTCTTCGTTCGGATACATTCTGAACTATCTGATTTTGGTCTTCCTTTTGCAGGTGCCCTTATACCAGAGGCAGGCGAGCTAGCTTTCGACTTTGCGATCGTTTGGGAGCAGATACGCAGTCTTCCTGACGACGATATATATGCTCGCCGGATTAACAACGAAGACTGCTGGTTGGCTGCTCGGCTGTTTCGCTTTCCGCGCCACCTTTTGGTTCCAGGTATGAACTTTCATGATCTCTCTTTGCTTGGCGATCGTCTTGTTTTGAGGAAGGTGACTAACCTTTGTCGATTGTTTTCTTCGCAGAGATCCCCTTCCCTCGCTTCCTAGAACCCCCGCTCGAGATCGCCATGTCGAACCCCGGGATCATGAGTCGCCTGCGCCAAGGGAAGAAAACGAGTCGAGCTCCCCCTACGGCGCTCCCAGTTATCCCGAAGGTGAGGCCTCACGTGGAGCCGATCGCTGAGGAAAGAGAAGTTCGGGAGGAGGGACTTCGGCTGAACCGCAAGCGATGGAGGATGGAGGAGCCCCTGGCCTCTACCACTGTTGGTGAGCAGCCGATCGCCGTGCCTCCGCTCACCGCGATTCCCCCAGTAGAGGGGTCCACGCCCTCATTGGCTTTCCAGCAGGCCATGGCGACCGCCGAGGCCGAGACCCCGCGCGGGAAGCCATTCTTCGGTCGCGATCCAGAGAAGGTCGAGAGGTAAGCTTGGTCGCTTTGCCGAGTTATGTCACTTGTGTAGGAAATGTACTAACTCTTTTCTTCTTAGCACAGGATCCGTCACAGTGATCCAAACTGCCGCCGCTGGTGCTGGATTTCCTCGCGAGCAGAGGTCCTCGTGAGGCTTGTGACATCCACCACTACGTCGCTCGGGCTGTCAGCTCTCTGCCGAAGGCCTGGAAGACCGATTTAGATGTGATCACCCGCCGGCGGTCTTCGGATGCGATGCAGGCGACCTTCGCTCTGGCCCTTCAGACGGCGACGATGGCCGCCCAAGATGTGAAGGACTATGAAGGGAGACCCTCTACTGCTCGTTTCCAGGCGGATCTCGAGGCTGCTCGGAAACATAACTCCGAGTTTGCCGACAGGATCGTGGCGATGGAGAAAAGTTCCTTGGAGGCGGCAAGCAGGCGAGCCAAGACCTCGAACGGGCCCGGGCGGCATGGACCGGATCAGGGACCAGATGACGAATGCCCGCAGGTCGTACGCGGCCGTGCAGAAGGAGGCAGACGAGCTGAAAGCGGTTGTTGACCGGTTGACCGGTGAGTTGGCGTCGTCGAAGGACGAGGTGGCAGCCAAGGTTGCCGAGCTCGAGGGGGCGAACCAAACGATCGCGAGACTGAGGGGGAAGTTGGAGGCGACCGAGGCCGATCCCTATCTCAATGTGGAGTACGTCAGCGAATTTGCCTATTATATGGCTTATGTTGACGCAATCCGCGCTGCCAAGAAGGGAGGGCTCGAGGTCGGCCCTTTGGTTGATAACTTCAAGGCCTATGTGCTTGAACACCCCTTGCAGCCCACTTTCATCGTGCCGATCCTCGACCTCTCTGCGGATCACTGGGTCGACTTGAGCTGGTATCCGATGCCGGACAACCTTGCCCACCCGGGTGCCCTGGAGGATGGGGGTTCATAGCCTCCTGCTAGCGAGGGAGCGAACGCCGATCCCTGAGTGTAACACCCCAAACTAGGCGGATATTACAGTGCCGTAGACCCCCAACTGGGACCCACCAGGCGAATGAAAACTGATGGATTAAATAATATAATTGTAGTACCGAACCACATTATATTACCATTACTCAGATGAGGAGCTTAAGTACAATACACCAGGACAATGCAGAATACTAGTATATTTTATATGAAGATAAAATATACCACCCTGAATAAATAACATCTCAAACGGAATTTTGCAGCGGAAAAACAAATGAAGAGAAATAAGAATGACTGAAATGACTGAAATATGCGGAATGACTGGGGCCCCCTACTAGTATCACTGGGACTCCTCGCCGTCAGCATGCTCTTTCTGTGCCTTTGCCTTGTCGTGACCTGAAAACAAAATCCCCAAACGGGGTCAGTTACACAGAACAACAATACTCAAGGGTTAAAAATACACAATCATGATATATCTGAAGTTATGAATATCCTTAGTTATGAATTACGCTGAAGAGGAGTATCATAGTACGCCCGTAGTGTTCTGTGCAAGTGTACAAGATGGATGACCGGACACACCCGTCCTTGTACCTAATTAGTCTCACGAAGGTACGTTACCGTGTGCACAGTCCAATGTATCACTCCCAATACATGGCCATCGCGTGCCCGACTAAAAATTCTACACATCCGCACCCGGCCACGCAATATGAACCCAGAAGGTCATATGAACGAGAATGACCATAATGAATATCAATAAATAATAATAATCTGACAAAGTCAAGAATGACTCACCGAGATGAAAGTGATAATGAAGTGATTGATAGTTTCAATGAAATAATTGGAACCACCGTTCCTCGTTAATGAAGTGATTATTCGACAATTACAAGTCTCAATATGATTAATACAATGATGAATGAGTTATGATTATGAATGATCAACAACAAAAGGAATGAATATCCTTTTAACCGAGTAAGAATTAACTTACTCAATACCGATGACAATGTCCTTCCACGAACAACGTCCTAATCGAGATACCGGTCGCTCGAAAAACCTTGAATAACAATAATTACCAACAACCGTTCAGTACACGTATCAAGCAACGAAACACGACTAACCCAAAAGTCGATACAACGATAATCAAACTCATTGGGGCATTCTAACGAATACGTAAAAAACCACACAACTTCGAAAATATCCAATCCCGAATATATCGAAACCAACACCAAAATGAGTATTTCGGACCATCAAAACACTTCAATGATATCAATAATCCCATAGGAATCCACAATTCGAGTTAACGACAACATCTAATCGAAAACCCCCAAAAACATCAAAGACAACCCCAAGGTGTTCTTGAATCAAACCTCAAAATTTATGAAATCCGAAATATACACTGAATAATCCGTAGGGAAACATTTAACCAAGGTAGATAATCCATATCTAACATATTCCATCAACAATCCAATCTTACACGAAGAAATCGAAAGGAAAAACCCAAAATTCGAAATTCTAGATCCAAGAAGATTATTACCTTGATTAGATGTGATGAGGATGATGAAATGATGATTAATACAAAAGATAAGTTGAAGATGATGATTGATGATTACACCTCGAAGAACACTCTCCAAATCGCTCGGAATCGCCCGAAACCGCCGAAGAAACGAAGAGAAATGACAAATGACGAAGTAAGGGCTGAACTGTCCTATTTATAGTAATCCCAGTTTAGCGCGCGCTAGCCCCAGTTCTTAGCGTGCGCTATCGGGTGTTTTGGGTAGTCCAGTACCCACTGTCCGAACACGGTAGCGTGCGCTACGTACCTTTTGTAGCGTGCGCTACAACCATGCCATTAGCGTGCGTTAACACCCATGGTTAGCGTGCGCTAACGAATTATTTGATGCCCAGTACTGGAGTCCAGAACCTCTTGTTCTCTGATCTGATCTCGGTAGCGCGCGCTACACACAATATTTAGCGTGCGCTACTACACCGTTTGCGTACACTAAAAACCACTCATAGCGTACGTTAGGCATTTATCCAATGCAGTCCAGTAGCCACTGGACTCTGCCTGATTCATCCTTAGCGCGCGCTACACCGACTGTATAGCGTGCGCTACTTCGGCCTACTAGCGCGTGCTACTTACCATTCGTAGTGTGCGCTACTTACAACCCAACTGCAGTCCAGTGCCTTCTGGACTGCCTGCTTGAAACATACTAGCGTGCGCTAGTGTTGAGAGGTAGCGTGCGCTACTCGTACTCAATTAGCGCACGCTAAAGAGAGTACGTAGCGTGCGCTACTCCTCACACACAGCACACTAAGAAAATGGCAACGATGATAACAACCACACGATTCTCCAACTAGATTGATGATGAATGATGATTGATATACGATACAATTACATCCGAACGGTGGAAACAATGAACGAAAATGAATGATGAATGATCATTAATGAGTGAAAATTACTGAGTGACAATTACAGAATGATATTACTGAATGATAATGACTGAATTACAACTGGGTATTACATACACCCCCCCTTAAAAGAGTTTCGTCCCCGAAACTAAGGGTCAAACAACTCGGGATGATTCTCCCGCATACCCTCCTCGGTTTCCCAAGTAGCCTCTTCGACTCCGTGTCTAGACCACTGAATCTTGACCAAAGGAATTGTCTTGTTCCTCAACTGTTTGATTCGCCACTCTAAAACTCGTACAGGACGCTACTCGTATGAATGATCATCCGCGATCTCGATTTCGTCGAACTGAAGTATGTGACTCGGGTCGGCAACATACTTCCGCAACTGAGAGACGTAAAACACATTATGAATTCGGCTCAACGCCGGAGGTAAATCCAGTCGATAAGCTAACTCGCCTACTCGATCCAAAATCTCAAACGGTCCAATGAATCTCGGACTCAACTTTCCCCTCTTCCCGAAACGGAAGATACCACGACTCGGGGATACCTTGACCAAAACATGGTCACCTGATTCGAACTCTAAAGGTCGACGACGGTTATCTGCATATGATTTCTGTCGACTCTGAGCGGTCAACAAACGGCTCCTGATCAAAGCTACCTTCTCACGGGCGGCTATAAACATATCGGGCTCGGTGCCGATTGATTCTGATAGGTCGTCCCAACACAACGGAGATCGACAACGACGACCATACAAGGCCTCGTAAGGTGCCATCTTAATCGAAGCATGCCAACTATTATTATACGTGAACTCGATCAATGGTAGTTGGGCTTCCCAATCGTCTTTCCAATCGAGGACGCATGCCCTCAACATGTCCTCTAGTGTCTGAATAGTCCTCTCTGATTGCCCGTCGGACTGAGGATGAAAAGCGGTACTGAGATTAATCTGAGTTCCCATAGCACGATTGACTGATTTCCAAAAATGAGACACAAACCGTCCGTCACGATCGGAAACGATACTTTTAGGAGTACCGTGCAGTCTCACTATCTCTTTGATGAATAACTGGGCAAGTCTCTCGGGATCCCAAGTATCCTTAATCTCAAGGAAATGAGCGTATTTAGTTAAGCGGTCCATAATCACCCAGATCGTATTCATGCCACGACGACTCGTCGGCAAACTCGTGATGAAATCCATAGAAATGTCCTCCCACTTCCACTCTGGAATAGGTAAAGGTTTCAGCATACCCGCCGGTCGCTGATGTTCAATCTTAACTTGCTGACAGGTTAAGCATCTCGAAACAAATTCCGCGACTTCTCGCTTCATATTACTCCACCAGTAATTTTGTTTCAAGTCCTTGTACATCTTGCTGGACCCCGGATGAACAGAATAAGGGGTAGCATGAGCTTCTCTCAAAATCGAGTCTTTCAACTCATCATTCGCCGGTACGCACAACCGATTCTTAAACCTCAAAAGTCCATCCTCGTGGACCACGAATCCAAGGGCTTTCCCTTGAGCCACATCCTCACGGATGCGCATCAATGATGGGTCTGAACCCTGATTCTGTCTGATTGCCTCCTCAAGTGACGATGAAATCTCTAACATACAAAGCTGTCCCTGAACTCGCTGAAGCCAGACCTCGATCTCGGGTCTAAGAAATTCCTGCTGAAGCTCCTTCTAAACTGTTAAACGAGCAAGCATCTGCTCCTGAACGGACTTACGACTCAAGGCGTCGGCGACAACGTTCGCCTTGCCCGGGTGGTAAAGGATCTCGATATCGTAATCTTTGATTAGTTCCAACCACCGTCTCTGTCGCATATTTAACTCCTTCTGAGTAAATATATACTTTAAACTCTTATGATCGGTGAATATCTGACAAGTAACGCCATAAAGGTAATGACGCCAAATTTTCAAAGCGAACACCACGGCTGCTAGATCCAAGTCGTGGGTCGGATAATTAACCTCGTAAGGTCTCAATTGCCGTGAAGCATAGGCAATAACCTTCCCGTTCTGCATGAGTACACATCCGAGACCCTGCCTGGACGCATCACTATAAACCACAAATCCTTCCGTCCCTTGCGGCAAGGAAAGTACAGGTGCTGACATTAACCGGCTCTTGAGTTCCTCAAAACTCCGTTGACACGCGTCAGACCACATGTATTTATTGTCATTCCGCAACAAGTTCGTCAAGGGTTGAGCGATTTTAGAAAATCCTTCCACAAACCGCCGATAATAACCGGCTAATCCGAGAAAGCTTCGGATTTCCTTAACATTCTTCGGAGGTAACCAATCTTGGATAGCCTCCGTCTTCTGAGGATCAACACGCACTCCATCTGATGAAATTACATGCTCGAGGAAAGTTACTTCGGACATCCAGAACTCACATTTGGAAAACTTTCCATAAAGTTGCTCTCGTCTCAACACGTCGAGAACCTGATGAAGGTGAACCTCGTGCTCCTCTCGGTCACGAGAATAAATCAAGATGTCATCAATGAAGACAACCACAAACCGATCCAAAAAGTCGATGAAAACCCGATTCATTAGCTCCATGAATACCGTAGGTGCGTTAGTTAGCCCGAACGGCATAACTACGAACTCATAATGACCATAGCGCGTACGAAACGATGTCCTCGCGATATCCGACTCTCGAATCCGTAACTGATGATATCCAGATCTTAAGTCGATCTTGGAAAATACTGAAACTCCCTGAAGTTGATCCAAAAGATCTTCGATACGGGGTAGAGGATACTTATTCTTGATCGTCACCCTGTTCAACTCCCGATAATCAATACATAAGAGAAATGAACCATCCTTCTTCTTGACAAACAACACTGGTGCTCCCCACGGGGACGCACTCGATCGGATATAACCCTTCTCGAATAACTCCTCAAGTTGATTCTTCAACTCCCGCATTTCGGTCGGGGCCATTCGGTACGGTGCCTTCGATATCGGGGACGTACCGGGCTCCAACTCAATCGTGAATTCTACATCTCTCTGTGGAGGCAAACCAGGTAACTCGTCTGGAAAAACATCGGCATATTCCCTCACTACTGGAATATCCGTCAACATTACTGATGATTTCTCGGTTTTGGTCATATAGCACCAATAACCAACACACCCCTGATTGAGTAATCTCACCGCTTTCATCAAATTAATAACTCTTCCAGAACAGCCGGGATTACCTCCCTGAAACACACATTCGACCCCATCGTCTGAAATAATAGTGACCATACGCTTACGGACACTAATGATGGCATCATGACGATCCATCCAATCAATACCCAAGATGACGTCGTCTCTCGGCAAATCTACCACGATTAGGTCCGTTGGCCATACACGTCCATGAAGCTGAATCGGACAGTTCTGAATCTCATGATTTCCGATAATTCGTCTACCATCAGGTAGACCAATGACATAAGGCTCACAACTAGTAGCACTACCCAGACGTAGTCTACTCAAACATGACTCGGAAATGAATGAATGTGATGCACCAGTATCAAAAAGGGTACACACAAGTTGAGATAGAATATCGAGTATACCTGAGATCATTCGGGCCTATGGATCATCGGCCTTCTTCATCTCATAAATCTGGGGCTTGCTAGTCCCGGCACCGGATGCTCCCGTCTGATGGCTAAAGGATCCACCCTTGTTCGCTCCTGTCGTCTTAAACGACGCTGACTGAGTAGCTTGATTCTGGACAGCTGATTGCTTCGGGACCTGAGATGACGTCGGAGTAGGTTTGGAGTCCCTACGGCAAAAACGGGCCTTATGCCAAACAATTCCGCAATTATGGCACGTGACAGACTGTCTCGGACACTTGGTGCTGACATGACCAAGATCCCCACAGTTAAAATAGGTGATGGCCGAATTGGCCGCTCGTGATTGAGATTCCGCGGGCTTAAGCGTCACAGGAGGTCGCTCCGAAAAAGCAGAGCCCGCACGAGGTTTCTTGAAAGTGGCCTGACTGCCGTCAGACTGGTTACGGTTCTTGGACTTCTTGCTAGCAGATGAAGGTTGCTGCTTAGCAATCTCCTTAGTAGTAAGCTCATAGGTAAGAGCTTTCTCAATGAATTCGGCCAACGTGGTACAATGATGATTAAGCAACTGCAGTCTCATACGGGGTTTCAGCCTCTTGCTGAAATACTTAATCTTATCTGCCTCGGAATGAATGATAGATGAGGCGAACGGAAGAAGTTCCTGAAATTTTTCGGCAATGGCGAGAACATCCTCGTCTGCTGAGGGGTCGGGAGTGAGTAATTCCGACAATTTAGCTTCCCTGAGTGGGGCTGGATAATACCTCTCCATCATGAGAGTTTTGAACTGATCCCAAGTACATGATCCTTCGGTGGGCTTCAACGACAACCACCAAGAATGTGCGCTCTTACCCAGGTAGTAATCCGCAACTGAAACTTTGTGTCCTTCGGGACACTCTACCATAGCAAACAACTTCTCGAAATGTTCGAGCCAATGAATAATATCCGCCGGCTCAGACGAGCCTTCAAAAGTAGGTGGCCTTTGGCGAGAGATGTCGCCGATGATACTGCTCACATTCCTCTCTTGCCTCTGAGGTGGCGGCGGAGGAGCCTGTTGATTTTGATTGACTGAGTTATGCATCGGCTCCATCAGCTGTGCCATCTGGGTCATTTGGGTCATCATGCCCTGCATAAAAGCGAGTGGGTCAACCCGGACACCTTCTGACTGAGCCGTGTCCCGGGTACGACTCCCCGATAGTGAATGATCACGTCCAGGTGAATGAGTGGCAGCGTCGCTACCCGATGAATTAGCATTATTTCTCGCGTTCGCACGTGTATTCATACGAGTTATCGGGATTCGGCCCGCTCCAGGGCTTCGTCCTCCACGTCCTCTTCTTGCCCTCTCCATACTGAAGTAGGAAAGTCACATGATGATTATATTTCCCGCATGAATATCACGTTATGATTATGACATGAGATGATGAAAATGAGCATACACGCTCTAACACAGTGATTACATGAATGATTAACTGAGGTGACATGATTATCTGATGAAATTATTGAAATGATTATCTTGTACATGTTAACAAGATTAATGATATGATCTTCCTGATCAACAACTGAGTAATGAAATGAATTGAGTGATTAACGAGTTAACATGACCGTCCTGGACAAAATGAAAATGATGATTGGGGATTGTTAACTGGTGAATTATGAATGAATGATTCTTGCCAGAAATTATACCATGGCGTTAGAAATCTTACAGTTCTTGGTCTGATTGGCTCGGCATTTGCACAGGTCACACGTGACACAAAAGTCCAATGATACTAGTCTGATGACGATGATTTCAAATGAGACATGACTCGGAAGGTAGTATTCAAAACCACGCTCCGATACCAACTCTGTAACACCCCAAACTGGGCGGATATTACAGTGCCGTGGACCCCCGACTGGGACCCACCAGGCGAATGAAAACTGATGGATTAAATAATATAATTGTAGTACCGAACCACATTATATTACCAAATAATCCGATGAGGAGCTTAAGTACAATACACCAGGACAATACAGAATACTAGTATATTTTATATGAAGATAAAATATACCACCCTGAATAAATAACATCTCAAACGGAATTTTGCAGCGGAAAAACAAATGAAGAGAAATAAGAATGACTGAAATGACTGAAATATGCGGAATGACTGGGGCCCCTACTAGTATCACTGGGACTCCTCGCCGTCAGCATGCTCTTCCCGTGCCTTTGCCTTGCCGTGACCTGAAAACAAAATCCCCCAACGGGGTCAGTTACACAGAACAACAATCCTCAAGGGTTGAAAATACACAATCATGATATATCTGAAGTTATGAATATCCTTAGTTATGAATTACGCTGAAGAGGGGTATCATAGTACGCCCGTAGTGTTCTGTGCAAGTGTACAAGACGGATGACCGGACACACCCGTCCTTGTACCTAATTAGTCTCACGGAGGTACGTTACAGTGTGCACAGTCCAATGTATCACTCCCAATACATGGCCATCGCGTGCCCGACTAAAAATTCCACACCTACGCGCCCGGCCACGCAATATGAACCCAGAAGGTCATATGAACGAGAATGACCATAATGAATATCAATGAATAATAATAATCTGACAAAGTCAAGAATGACTCACCGAGATGAAAGTGATAATGAAGTGATTGATAGTTTCAATGAAATGATTGGAACCGCCGTTCCTCGTTAATGAAGTGATTATTCGATAATTACAAGTCTCAATATGATTAATACAATGATGAATGAGTTATGATTATGAATGACCAACAACAAAAGGAATGAATATCCTTTTAACCGAGTAAGAATTAACTTACTCAATACCGATGACAATGTCCTTCCACGAACAACGTCCTAATCGAGATACCGGTCGCTCGAACAACCTTGAATAACAATAATTACCAACAACCGTTCAATACACGTATCAAGCAACGAAACACGACTAACCCAAAAGTCGATACAACGATAATCAAACTCATTGGGGCATTCTAACGAATACGTAACAAACCACACAACTTCGAAAATATCCAATCCCGAATATATCGAAACCAACACCAAAATGAGTATTTCGGACCATCAAAACACTTCAGTGATATCAATAATCCCATAGGAATCCACAATTCGAGTTAACGACAACATCTAATCGAAAACCCCCAAAAACATCAAAGTCAACCCCAAGGGGTTCTTGAATCAAACCTCAAAATTTATGTAATCCGAAATATACACTGAATAATCCGTAGGGAAACATTTAACCAAGGTAGATAATCCATATCTAACATATTCCATCAACAATCCAAGCTTACACGAAGAAATCGGAAGGAAAAACCCAAAATTCGAAATTCTAGATCCAAGAAGATTATTACCTTGATTAGATGTGATGAGGATGATGAAATGATGATTGATCCAAAAGATAAGTTTGAAGATGATGATTGATGATTACACCTCGAAGAACACTCTCCAAATCGCCCGGAATCGCCCGAAACTGCCGAAGAAACGAAGAGAAATGATAAATGACGAAGTAAGGGCTGAACTGTCCTATTTATAGTAATCCCAGTTTAGCGCGCGCTAGCCCCAGTTATTAGCGTGCGCTAACGGGTGTTTTGGGTAGTCCAGTACCCACTGTCCGAACACGGTAGCGTGCGCTACGTACCTTTTGTAGCGTGTGCTACAACCATGCCATTAGCGTTCGTTAACATCCATGGTTAGCGTGCGCTAACGAATTATTTGATGCCCAGTACTGGAGTCCAAAACCTCCTGTTCTCTGATCTGATCTCGGTAGCGCGCGCTACACACAATATTTAGCGTGCGCTACTACATCGTTTGCGTACGCTAAAAACCACTCATAGCGTACGTTAGGCATTTATCCAATGCAGTCCAGTAGCCACTAGACTCTGCCTGATTCGTCCTTAGCGCGCGCTACACCGACTCTATAGCGTGCGCTACTTCGGCCTACTAGCGCGCGCTACTTACCATTCGTAGCGTGTGCTACTTACAACCCAATTGCAGTCCAGTGCCTTCTGGACTGCCTGCTTGAAACATACTAGCGTGCGCTAGTGTTGAGAGGTAGCGTGCGCTACTCTTACTCAATTAGCGCACGCTAAAGAGAGTACGTAGCGTGCGCTACTCCTCACACACAACACACTAAGAAAATGGCAACGATGATAACCACCACACAATTCTCCAACTAGATTGATGATGAATGATGATTGATATATGATACAATTACATCCAAACGGTGGAAACAATGAACGAAAATGAATGATGAATGATCATTAATGAGTGAAAATTACTGAGTGACAATTACAGAATGATATTACTGAATGATAATGACTGAATTACAACCGGGTATTACACTAAGCTCTTCTTTGCTTTTACTTTTTACTTGTAATTTTTCATCTTTCGTTGTATTTCGCCTTCAGGCGACCGTGCTTGTAAATCTCTTCAAATGAAATGAAATGAGTATTTCCTTATTTGATTTCTTGTTTGTATGTTCGTCTTTCCGATATTGGAAATTTTCAGAACAAAGTCGATCGTCGTATGTATATTCCGCTATCCCCTTGTTTTTGTTTACTTGGTGAAAGTGAGGGAACGAAAATAAATCGTTTAGCGTGCGATCTTTGGACTAGTTCTTGAGATCTTCAATTTTGCAGATTCCTCGAGGAAGGCCGACCATCTCGGCCTAGAGGAACCGTGCACGGTCGTGGAGTTCGATGGAACCGACCTTCGCGACCATGTCTTGTGCGCGAGCGACATTCCGTCTGATGGTCTACGTCTCGCGACTCACTTAATTGTTTCCTCCGTAGGCTACATTTTGCCTCACAATGAAGCGATGGGGAGAACGATCTCAGCCTGGAGGAGTCCTTGCATGGGGCGTCGTCGGATTAATCGACTTCGCGACCGTGGCTTGTTAGCACTTTTCTGCCTGGGACCGACATGTTAGATGATGGACCTTAGAGGGCATACGTTGTGACGTGGGGAGGGGAGGGGAGCATTGTCCGGGTTCACCACTTTAGATGATGGACCTTTGAGGGCGGGCGGGCGTGTCCACATATCTGTTTTGGAGGGTCATTCGGCTACGCCCGCCTCGTATTTAAACGAAAGGGCGAGCGATCTCTGCCCGAAGGAACCTTGCATGGGCGGGCGGGCGGTTTCATCGATTTACACGACCATGGCGGCACTTTTCTACCTCGGATCGTCATGTTATATGGCGATCCTCGACGGTATACGTTGTGCTAGGGGAGGCGATCGCTTGCCTAGGTCCATCAGGTTAGATGACGACCTTTTGAGGGCATGCGAGTCATCCTCTATTTGGAGGCGTTGCTCAGGAAATAGCCTTTGGTTTGTTTTGCCGAGGCGAATCACTTGGAGAGAATTGGAAAATCTCATTAAGCACTTTGTACATTTAAGTAAATGAATACAGTGTTTCTACTGGTAGTATTTCTTCAGATGAACGGCGTTCTAAGGATATTGGTCCGGCGTGTCGTCTGGGTGTTGGAGCTCGGAGGCCCCTTTGGTTAGCCACTTGGATATCCGAAACGGACCCTTCCAGTTCGGACCAAACACTCCCGCGTGGGTCTGGATCTTCTTGAGGACTAGGTCGCCCACTTGGAATCGCCTCTCTTTGACCTTCGAATTGAAGAACTTTTCGGATTTCCTTTTGTGGATCGTGTTCTTCATTTCCGAGGTTAGTTGCCGTTCTTCGAGCATGTCCAAGTCCATTCGCCGAGCGACATCGTTGTCCGCCGTCCGTTGCTGTGCAGTTCGGTGGCTGAGGACGGCGATCTCCGACGGGATCACTGCTTCTGTTCTGAAAGCGAGGGCGAACGGGGTTTCGCCGGTTGAATTTCTTGTAGTCGTTCGGTAGGACCACAAAACATTCGGGAGCTCGCTCGCCTATCGCCCTTGCTTGGATTCGAGTCTGGCTTTGATCGTGTGCTTGAGGGTCTTGTTTACAGCCTCTACCTGCCCGTTTGTTTGAGGGTGGTAAGGGGCTGAGAACAACTTTTTTATTCCCCATTTCTCGCAGAACTGCATAACTTTCAGACCGTCGAACTGCTTTCCGTTGTCGGAGATGATAGCCTGAGGTAGACCGAATCGGCAGATGATGTTTTTCCAAATGAACTTGATCACTTGCTCTTGGCCGATCTTGTTGAGTGGTTCGGCCTCTGCCCATTTTGTGAAGTAATCGACCCTGACGATAGCGAATTTGCATCCCCCCGGCACTGTTGGCAAGGGACCGATGAGGTCGATGCCCCATTGGGCGAACGGCCATGGACTATACATAAAGGTGAGCTGCTCGGGGGAGAGCTTGATGTTTGGGCCCATTATCTGACACCGGTGACAAGATCGAGCGTAGGCGATCGCGTCCTTTCACAGGGTAGGCCAGAAAAAGCCTTGCCTGGTCGTTTTGTGGATGAGGGCTCTTCCTCCCGCGTGGTTTCCGTAGATCCCGTCATGGATTTCGGCTAGAACAAGTTGGCCATCCTCCGGCGTAATGCACTTGAGGAGAGGGAGGCTGAAAGCTCGTTTGTAAAGCCGATCGTCCAAGAGGGTGTATCTGGTCGCCCAGAGCTGAAGCTGCCAAGCCTTGATTCGATCGGCGGGGACCGTTCCGTCCTTCAAGTATTCAATGAATGGAGTCATCCAGTTCTCTCCGGCGACAGCAACTGTGGCGACCAGGCTTTTGTCGATCGCCGATCTTGCCAATTTGGTGATTTGGATGTTAGAGAAGTCCGCTGCCCTATCCGAAGATGCGAGTTTGGAAAGGGCATCGGCCTGGGAGTTGTGCTCTCTCGAGATTTGCTCGATCATCACTTCTTCGAAATTTGTGCATGTTTCGGCGACGAACTCGTGATATTTGATCATGTGTTCACCGCGCGCATCATATTCTCCCTTGACTTGGTTCACGACCAAGAGGGAGTCCATGAAGACGTGGAGGCGATGAACGCCTATGGCGAGCGCTAGATCGAGCCCGCCTACTAAGGCTTCGTACTCGGCTTCATTGTTGGTCGCTCGGAAATCGAAACTTACAGCATTTGTAAAACTCTGGTCGTCGGGGCTGATGAGAACAATCCCCGCCCTGCTCGGGAGCTGGTCGACGAGCCATCTACGAACAATTTCCAGGCGGGACGGCCGACTTGGGTTGGGTTAGGCGGGAAAGTTAATTCCACCACAAAATCTGCCAGCGCTTGGCCCTTGATCGTCGTGCGAGGTGCATACGTGACACCGTACTGGGCGATATCCAGCGACCACTTGAGGAGTCGGCCGTTGGTGTCTGGCCGATGCAGAACTTGTCTTAGAGGGAGAGTCGTCAGAACCTCCACTTGGTGTTCGAAGAAATAGGCTCTCAACTTGCGAACACTCATGACAAGTGCGTAGGCGAGCTTCTCCAGAGGCGTGTAGCGTGTCTCCGCGTCTTGTAGTGCTTGACTGACGAAGTAGATCGGCAGGTGGGTTTGTCCCTCTGCTCGCACTACCGCGCTCAGTGTGACCTCCGAGACTGCCAAGTAAAGGAACAACTTCTCACCGGGGATTGGTTTTGCCAAAATTTGGGGGTCGGAAAGATACTCTTTGATTTTGGCGAACGCCATTTGACTTTCTTTCGTCCACGAGAATTTTTTATTCTTTATGTTGGCGAAGAAAGGTTTGCTCTTGTCTCCGAGCCGCGAGATGAAACGATTGAGGGTGGCCAAACACCCCGTGAGGCGTTGCACTTATTTGACGTTCCGTGGTTCTTGCATGTCAAGGATCGCCTTGATCTTTGTGGGGTTCGCTTTGATCCCCTTTTGGCTCACGATGTGCCCCAGGAATTTTCCGGAGCTTACTCCGAAGTTGCATTTCTTGCGGTTCAACTTCATGCTGAATCTCTTGAGGATGGCGAACGTCTCGGCGAGGTCCTTGAGGTGATTTTCCTTTTTGATGCTCTTGACCACAATGTCGTCAATGTAAACCTCCATGGTTTTGCCGATTTGATCGGCGAACATCCCGTTGACTAGGCATTGGTAGGTCGCCCCCGAATTTTTCAGACCGAACGGCATTATGACCCAAAAGAACACGTCTTTTTTCGTGTGGAATGATGTGTGTTTTATGTCTTTCTCCGCCATCGGGATCTGATGGTATCCGGCGAAGGCGTCCATAAACGACAACATCTCACAACCTGCCGTGCTATCGACCAAGGCGTCCACAATGTCTTTCGGACAAGCCGCATTGATGTCGGTGAAATCGATGCATAGCCTCCAGGAGTCGTTCGCCTTCTTGACGAGCACCGCGTTGGCCACCCACTGCGACTCGTCGGTAGCTACACCGATCAGTTTAGTAGCTTTTTGACTTCTGCATCTAGTGCAGCATATTTTTCTGGACCGAATTTCCTACGTTTTTGGTGAACAGGCTTCCTTGCCGGGTCGATCTTCAGATAGTGGCAAGCATGTTCTGGATTAATGCTGACCATATCTTGATGCGACCAGGCAAAGATTCCGATGTTCTTTCGTAGCAAACTGATCAAATCGTCTTTTAGCTCGGGGTCGACGCTCGAGCCGATCTGCACTTCTCGCTCCGATCGAGCCGGATCGATTGTTATACCTTCCAACTCTTCGGTGGGGACGGTCGCTTCTCGTTTGGATCGATCGCCGGACTCGATCCTTGGATCAACATCGATGCTTAGCTCAAAGCCGATCCTTGGTTCGATGTCATCCGACGATCGATGTGAGATGCCGTCTTCTGAGTTAGGCTGGTATGAGGTGCTTGGCTCGTCGATCTCCATAGGTTGGTTATCGATCGTCCCAGTGTTACAAACAGGACAAGAAACGTTTAAAGGAAAAGCTACCACACAGGAGTAATTCAAACACTTCTTTGCCATTAGTTGGTCTCCTTTTACAGTACCGACTATCCCTTCGGTAGTGGGGAACTTGATACAATAAAAGAAAGATGAGGCGACCGCCTCAAAGGTTTCAAAAAAGGGGCGACCTAGGAACCCATTATAGATGGCATGTCTATAATTACAAAGTCCAGGTTCCTAGTGATCTTAACCTTAGGATCATAATAGCAGATTAGCTCGACGGGGAGCTTGATCCTTCCGTAGACTTTGACCGTGTTGTCGCCGAACTCTTGAAGCACGGTTTCGAATGGCTTGATAAATTTGGTCAGGTTGCCGAGCTGGTCCAGAGCAGATTTGTATATGATGTTGCAAAAGCTCCCGTTGTCAACCAGCACGCGGTCGACCGTTTTCCCAACGATACATGCAGAGATCACCAAGGCATCCCCCTTGGGGCACTGCACCCCCTCCCTGTCCTTGTTGGAGAAGGATATGAGCGCGTCTTTGGAGATGGTCGGTTCCGGGGGCGCCACGACATGGACTCCGGTGAATGCCCTCAGCTCGGCCTTCCGCTCTTTATTTGACATGGTGGAAACCAGGGAAAGACCTCCGAGGTTTCCACCTCCTGACTGTAGCATATTGACCCGGCCGCCGGGGTTGATTGGAGGGATCGACTCATCTTAGTCCTTTGACTCGTTTAGTTCAATTCTGGCGACCGGATTGGGAGGTTAACGGTCGTCATTAAGTCACCGGTCGCGGCCCCCAGCCTTTTCGGCCCGGGGCTCCGGCTTGGTTACTAAGCTGTCCAGCTTGCCTTCCTCAAACAATCTCCAGAGTTGTCTGAGGAGGTTGCAGCATTGGCTGGTGTTGTGGCCGGGATTTTGTGGTAGGCACAAAATTTATTGTGGTCCAGATGACCGTTGTCCCTCATCGGTTTTGGCTTGCTCAGCCACTCGCGCCCCTTGATGGCGTTGAAGATATGGGCCGGAGATAGATTGAGGTTGCGGAGATGGACTTCCACATCCTCGAAGGCTTTGAACTCACCGGGTGGCTTTACGACCGCCTTTCTGGGCTTAGCGATCGCCTTCTTTGGGATGGGTGATAGCGCCCTCCTCTCTTCGGATGCCCCCTCGCCTAGGCGAAGGGTGAGCAACCTCTGCCTGGACAGAAAGTCAGCGGCCTTGGAGCGGAAGATCGCGTAGGTCGGGGGATGTCCTTCATGAGGTGCCTGAACATGGGCGAAAGACCATCAAATCCCCCCAAGACCGAGTAGAGGGCGAGCTCGTCGCTTATGGGCTCGCCGGTGAGGACTATTTCATCCATCCGGTCGATGTAATCTTCATCTGACTCGGATTTCCCCTGCCTGATTTTCATCATGCAGTGGGGGCCTTCAGGCCGAGCGACTTTGGCGGCAAAATATGTTGTGAAGTCGTTCGCCAACTTTTCAAAGGAGTTTATCGAGCGCGGTGGCAATGAGATGTACAACCTATGGGCGAGATTGCCCAATGTTAATGGGAACATTCGGCATCTTGTCGCGTCTTATGCCCCGCACCCGGACAATAGATCCGGAACTTGCTTAAATGAGTCTCGGGGTCCGATGTCCCCTCATATAAAGGTGCTTGGGGAGGAGCGATCTTTGGTTGCACGGGGGCAAGCTCGATCTGGACCGCGAGCGGCTCACTTGGTCTGGCGATCTTTCTTTTGCCGCCTGCCCTAGTTTCTAGGAGCGCATTCATATCGTCGAGTTAGCGTTGCATCGCGGCCATCGCCATAGCCTGGCTGCTCGCGGACTGGCTCTCGGAGCGGGAGCCGAGGCGATCATGTACTGATCTCCTGGCTTCGTCGTAAGCGACGAGGTCTCTGCCGCCGAGCCCGATTCTTCGGCGAGTGGGAGCCAGATGGCTGACTTGTTTGTTGGGAGTTGGGTATGCCTAACTCCTGGTGACGGATTCGGACTCCGACGTCTCATGGCTGGGGCCAGAATGCCCAGGTTGCCATGAAGGATCGCTTCCTAGGCGGCTAAAGACGGAACTCTCCCGCCTCGCGAGCGCATTTTCTCGCGATTTGGGGCTTTCTGACGATGGCTCGACATATAGCTCCTTGAGCTTTCACTGCCCGCGCGGTGGATGGCTGAGGGGGTAATAGCGGGCGCATCGCATGCTCTCCGTCGCTCCCTTAGGATGGCCATGGCCTCCTCGATTTGTTACGTGGTTTGGAACTGATCGAGTGAGAGGCTAGGGCCGTCCCTCGGGGGCGGGAGTGAGAGTTTGGCGTCGCCGCGGCTGCCCTCCGCCGTAGGTTGGGACTCAGTTTGTACCGGAATAAGGCGTCCGGCAGACCGTATGGTGGCTCTCTTCGAGGTGGTGGCAGACGTCATTATCTGAAGGGTTTTTCTTTGAAGAACAGTGAGTGTTTCTTCAAGTATATGCTCCGGAGAACAGTGAGTGTTCTTTGAAACGGTCGGAATGAAAATAAGGGTTCAACGCGTCCATTCCTCTAGCGCCAATTGTTGTTACCCAATATAATATTCGGAATGATTTGATGGATATGGCAACGGGTGAGTAACAAACAAAATGCAAGAGCACGAGCGATGGAATGTAAGTAACACAATATTTGATGGGGTTGTTAATCCCGGGATTGAATGCTCTCGCGAGATATTATTAATAATAATACTGCTTTGGAGTACAACTATTAATGTTAGAGTACGATTACAATGAGTGTAATGACCCTAGTTGGCTATCTCTTGAATGCTGATGATTGCCGGAAGAATGCTCTGTGAGTTCTTGTTACAAAGATTAAATGTAGTGGGCACTCATTTCTGCCGAGCATCTTTCTTGTTTCTGGGAATTCTGTTGAGAGAAAGAATGCTATGTATTGAGAGGAATTTGGATATAAAATGCTGATCCATTTCCAGATGCTGGAAGTCTCCTATTTATAGAAGATGAGGTAATTGGGATGTCTTAATCCCAAATGGGCGATCATCTTTCTTGCATTAAATGCTCATTTAATACTTCTGACACGCCGTTAAGGGCGACCGGGGCGATCGTCCCAGCACATGGGTCTGTTTCCTTAAAGTCCGCAGCTGCTACAGGAGGGCGCCGTCTGCGGGAACCAATGAGGAAATAACACGTGCCTCATGTCGCAGTCTTGGGAGGTCCCACCTAGGGCGCCTTTTGCGGGTCTGTCGGTAGGTGGAAGACTGTCCTTGTCACAAACAGTTGGTGAAGGGCTGGAGTCAAAAAGTCTTCTCTTGCGGCGCCGTTTGCGGATCTGCACGTGGGCCTTCTTCCCGATATTCGGTCTTCGCAGACTCGACGGATGTTGGCTCTATACATGGAATAAGGCGGTCATCCTTGGTCGAGCACTAGAGACGATCGCTAGGTGCCACAAGACGATCGCCTTGGACATCGATCGCTTGGTACTTGATCTTGATCTGGTATCTTCGTTTGGTCGCTCGGCCCTTGTGCCGATCGCCGTTGAGGCGTATTAATTGCCGCACAACATAGCCGAAGGAGACGAACCCAAGACCGCTATGGCAACGAGGTGTGGATTGTTCGATTTTCTTGTGATGCCGTTCGGGCTTACAAACGCCCCGGCGACCTTTTGCACATTGATGAACAAGGTGTTTCAACCATACATAGACAAGTTTGTGGTCGTATATCTAGACGATATAATCATTTACTCATCATCGATGGAGGAGCATGTAGAACACTCGCGACAGGTGTTCCAGGCACTACGACAAAATGAACTTTATGCAAAGTTGGAGAAGTGCACATTTGCCCAACAGGAAGTGACTTTTCTGGGGCATCATATCAAGGATGGCCGAATAATGATGGACGAGGCCAAAGTGAACGCCGTTCGAGATTGGGAACCGCTGACCAGCGTAACCCAACTCCGATCTTTTCTGGGACTAGTGAACTACTACCGGAAGTTCATCGAGGGATACTCCCGGATAGCAGCACCACTTACGAACCTATTGAAGAAGGACCACAAATGGGAGTGGATGGATAAATGCCGAGAGGCCTTTGAGCGACTCAAAGGTAAAGTGACGGAGCAACTAGTTCTTGCCTTGCCAGATCATGCCAAGGCATACGAGGTTCAGACCGATGCATCAGATTATGCCATCGGAGGAGTATTGATGCAGCTAGTACATCTCGTTGCCTACGAGAGCAAAAAATTGAATGACACCGAGAGAAGGTACTCGGTACACGAGAAGGAGATGACTGCCGTGGTGTATTGCCTCAGGGCCTGGAGGCACTATTTATTTGGGAGGAAGTTTGTGGTACGAACAGACAACGTAGCCACAAGTTATTTTCAAACTCAAAAGAAGCTCACGCCGAAGCAAGCAAGATGGCAGGAATTCCTAGCCGAGTTCGATTATAGCCTGGAGTATAAGCCAGGAGTGCTTAACTGAGTAGCTGATGCATTAAGCCGGAAGGCCGAGCTTGCAGCCTTGACCAAAGCCGAGGGAAGCATCAAGGACCGCATACGTGACACGCTTTTAGTGTAACTATCGCAAGTGCACGATATCGTATCAAGTAGTAAAGTAGACTTTTTGAGTCCGGTTTATCGATCCCACAAGGAAGTTTGGTTATAATTTGAATTATACACTATTAGTCTATTTTTATAGATACTAAGATTAGTGAAACACACAATTAAAGAGTTTGGTTTAATAATAGCGAAGATAATGCAATAATAGTTCTAATATTGTAAGAAAATAAAAAGATAGCAATAATAATAGATTGATTAACGATAAAATAAAATAGTTGGGATTACAAACTTAGTTCGTCATTAGTTATAAAAGATGTATAGGAGATCATAAGATGAATTTACTTATTATGTTGTGTAGATTCGATTTTCCTTTAAAAGACGGTTTCTCTTTCGAACTATAAAACGCCCCTTACATATTGAATCAATCCACTATATTTCTATGTTGATTGGCTTCAATACATAGCATTAGGATTTATGAAAATAACTCAAAGAATCATCTAAGGACTAGAGGTATATTTCTATCCCGTAGAACAACTTAGAGTGAAGATCGTTTGATCTAATCAAACATATTTTCTTTGAAACATATGAAGACCATAAATATCTTCATGAATTGGCCAAATAAATAAAGATTGTTAAAACAATGAAAATCACACACAATAATAAGTAATTCACAATAGATCTCTTATACAAACATAAATAACATGACTAACCTTGTTTATAATCCCAACTAAAGGTTACTTAGCCCATGAAGAGTTTATTACACATAATACAAGCTTTGGTTGTCATTATTAGTTGAATCAAGAGAAAGAATTGATCCTAACTCCCTTAGTAGATAAAGGAGATAGAAGCAATAAACTCTCTGAACAACATATGCTATACCACACTTACAAATATCACTCAAGAACACAAGTGTGTTCTTCACACAAAAAAGAAAAGTTTACAAAAAGTGAAAAATTATATGATGAATGATGAATGATGAAGGATCTAAGGGGTCTATTTATACACCTAAAGTCATCTAATAGCTCCAAAACTCCAGCATTATTACATTAGATCGGATCAATGCCAGCCATCCCCTCAATAATACACAAAAAGTATAAAAAATTAGACAAATCATAGCAATCTGTCAAGAGTTACGGCCGTAACATTCAGGAGTTACGGCCGTAACAAGGGTGACTTACTACCGTAACTCCCGAATGTTACGTCCGTAACGTGGCTTCGTAAATTTGTTCACTTGAAGCTTTGATAGTTACGTTTCAGCCTGAATTTCTCGGACTTTGCGTTTTTGCCCTGCATCTTTTCGGATGATAACTTTTGATATATAACTCGATTTTGAATCCTAAAGATCTAGAATTCATCTCGGAAAGCCCTACAACATGAATATATCAAAATTCAATAAAGAGAATATTTATTAAACATGTTGTTTCTTGAGTAATTCAGTTATTTAATCCGATCATCATCCGATAAAAATAAAATTATTAAAACTAATTAATTAAAAGCAAAAAACGAGTAGACTAGCTCAATTATGGGTGAATTTTCTCGATACAAACCATGGATAAGTGTACAAAACTGACACTTATCACACCCCCAAACTTGAATTCTTGCTAGTCCCGAGCAAGACTCTTTATTATTCACACTCCAAAAATAAAAATAAAAATAAAATAAGAAAATTAATACACACATAAATTAAAATATAAAAAGAGAAAAGGAGATCAAAATGCCATAAATACACAACAACTAGCTTTATACAGTAGATAGAAATGAATCAAGATTCAAAATAAATCTACTAATGTTTTTGAAGTTAAAACACGGTTTTTATTTTGTAATTCCAAAATCAAGGTTTTCCCCCCAAAAGGTTGATTATTTCTTTCCCACTTGTGATACACACGACTCCCTTTAATGGTTGCTCTCGATCACTCGTTTATTTTTCGACTCAATATGAAGAAGAATTTCATTGGCGTCATCAAATATTGTGATTTTCACAAAATTGAGTGTATTGAAATTCAGCTGCTAATTAATTCAAATCTGCTCATAAACTACATCCCTTTTAATGACAGCTTTCACACCGTTATTTGCTAACGTGTAGCTCTTTTCACTAACACAATTACTATCTCATTATTTTTTTTTTTGTAAAAAGGTGATAGCTTTCACACAGTTATTTGCTAACGTGTAGCTCTTTTCACCAATTTTTCTGAGACGGCAGCTACGCACCAACAATGGTTAGTCCTTTATTTTTCGCAAAATTTAAGACTTCCAAAATTAGGCATTATTCTTTGCTCAACACTTCTCCTTTTCGTCATTTATTTTTTTAGGTGATAGCTTTCACACCGTTATTTGCTAACGTGTAGCTCTTTTCACCAATGACTCCTTTTTTTTTTAGGGAATAGAATTTTGAGAAAATCATTTTTAGTTAAGCATGAAAAATCAAAAACTCCACAAATTAAGTAAATTTCAGTTTTATTTTTCATCAACCAATTGATTCTTCTTTTCTCAAGGTAACGAATGACTCGATTTTATATGATAATTACAAGGCTCGGAAAGAGAGATTAAGGCTTCAAAAATTTTGGAATATACAAAAAAAATTTTACCGATTAAAACGATTTTAGAAGCTTGTATATAGCTAATTTATTGGTGTTTTGGCCAGATCTAGAAATCTCAAAAATCAAAATACTATAAATATATATATATATATATATTCACTAAACCTAATCAATGCCAAATAATAAAAACACACCAAAAACCAAATCAATCAAAACACACCAAAATTACAACACACAAAAATACTAAAACAAACCACCCCCAAACTTGAAAATAAAACTGTCCTCAGTTTAAAAATAAAAAAAAATAAATCAATGCAAAAGCGTAATACTCCTGTTAAGAAAGTTGATGTCCGAGCTAACGCCTTTTAGAACTGCAAGAGAATAAATATACGAGGCACACAACAAAAGAAAATAAAATATACTCGTAAGTATAACACAATTTTTAAGATGCGCATCAAGAAAGTCCAAGAGTCATCAAAGTTTTTATAAAAAAAAAAAAAAAAAAAAAAAAACATTACAGTAATAAAATAACAATACATAAATCGCGAATAGATGCGCGTCAAGAGATCAAGAAGAAACTCCTTAAGCTGCCATCATTTAGCACGATTATTACACACGACAGAAAGTAAAAATACAAGAGGTCCGACATGGGTTATCAAAGGGAGAGGAATGAATCCACTTTTCGTTTTTTCACGGTAAAATCTTCTACCTGCACAATTTTAGCTAGATTTGGATCTGGTTGAGAAACAAATTCATTGAGTTTTTGATTAGTTCTTCTGGTATTGTTGCAACGACTATGATTTGTTTTGCACGCTCGGAAATAAAGCCCTTTTCAGCAGAGTAGTCGATGAAAGACAGTAAACCATCAAAGAAACCATTGACATTAAGCACACCTATTGGTTTTTGATGAACATTTAGCTGGGCTCTGGTAACCACATGAAAAAGTTCCTCAAGGGTGCCAAAGCCACCGGGAAGGGTGATAAAGGCACCAGAATTATTTATCATGTGAGTTATGCGATCTTGCATATTTACAGATCTAAACTCATCTCCAATAGTTGACCCGGTGATTTTACTTTCGGCCAGAGGTTTTGGGATTATTCCCAACACTCTTACTCCTTCCATATAGGCAGAAGCAGCAGCTCGTCCCATTAATCCTAGACTTCCTCCTCCGTAAACTACATGAATGCATTTTTCTCCTAAGGTACGACCCAAGTTGTGGGCTGCTTCAGTAAAGCATGCCTCTTTTCCAGAACTAGCTCCACCAAAAATGCAGACTGTGTTAAATTTTTTTGTGGAAGATGATGACTCCATTTTTTGAAAAGAAATTATTTAGAGAGAAACATAGAAAAGTGCAAGTTTGAGGGATGAATGAAAAAAACCAGTAGAAAGTTTATTTATAGAAGAAAAAGAAGGTAAAAATTGTTTAACAAGATTGTGATTGCATTAATTGCGCTTCAACTACTCAATAGAATAATGAATGCATTTATCGCGTATCACATTTTTTATTCAAAAAAAATCTCACCACACGACAAAAATAAAAGATACTCACGCGTATGTACAGTAGTTGTAATTGTCGCTCACATCTTCCTCTGATTTTACGTTCAGAAACGGCCTAAACGCCTTCTATGAGTCGGGGAGAAGCTTCCCATCCAATTTTCTTACAAATTGGCAAACAGGGTCTTTTAACGTCAGATTCCCAAGACGTTGTTCATATTCTGGTTTGAATTTATTCCACAAACATTGAATTCCGTAATATACAAGTCCACTAGGATGCGTGTCAAGAGAAATTTCGATATTATCTAAATTCTCTTTATTCAGACCATCATTAATGAACTGAATTTTATCTTCTCTGTTTGTAGATGGAATTCCTAAAGATCGACATTTTACATTACAGTTCCATTTAGCACATTTATAGCAAACGGCTAGCATCTTTGCTCGTCGTTTCTTGGCATATGAACTTTTTCCAAGCCCTGGTAAAAATCTAGTCGGTGTTTCTGTGAATTCACCTTCTATTCTTACTTTGGCTTCGATAATGAATCTTATGTCAAAAGGTATGCTTTTATTCATAAACAACTTCATCCTTTCAAGCCTTGTCTTGTAAATTTTTAAAATTGCATTTTTGCTTAGAAAGGGAAATCTTTTTTCGATTTTATACAATGTTTCTTCCATAAAAAAAAAAATGACAATGAAAATAATTGAAGAAAATATCTACAAATATCAGTTGTTGTGGGAAACTGAAAAATCCGACTTTAATAGTCACGGAGTACCGTTATCCGCCACTTGACCGGACAAACACAATTGAGTACTAAGTTACAACGTCGAGAAATTTGTACCTATAAAAATAGTTTACAATGTAAGATTTGAAATATAACTTATACTTCCCCGGCAACGGCGCCAAAAACTTGACACGCTTTTAGTGTAACTATCGCAAGTGCACGATATCGTATCAAGTAGTAAAGTGGACTTTTTGAGTCCGGTTTATCGATCTCACAAGGAAGTTTGGTTATAATTTGAATTATACACTATTAGTCTATTTTTATAGATACTAAGATTAGTGAAACACACAATTAAAGAGTTTGGTTTAATAATAGCGAAGATAATGCAATAATAGTTCTAATATTATAAGAAAATAAAAAGATAGCAATAATAATAGATTGATTAACGATAAAATGAAATAGTTGGGATTACAAACTTAGTTCGTCATTAGTTATAAAAGATGTATAGGAGATCATAAGATGAATTTACTTATTATGTTGTGTAGATTCGATTTTCCTTAAAAAGACGGTTTCTCTTTCGAACTATAAAACGCCCTTACATATCAATCAATCCACTATATTTCTATGTTGATTGGCTTCAATACATAGCATTAGGATTTATGAAAATAACTCAAAGAATCATCTAAGGACTAGAGGTATATTTCTATCCCCTAGAACAACTTAGAGTGAAGATCATTTGATCTAATCAAACATATTTTCTTTCGAAACATATGAAGACCATAAATATCTTCATGAATTGGCCAAATAAATAAAGATTGTTAAAACAATGAAAATCACACACAATAATAAGTCATTCACAATAGATCTCTTATACAAACATAAATAACATGACTAACCTTGTTTATAATCCCAACTAAAGGTTACTTAGCCCATGAAGGGTTTATTACACATAATACAAGCTTTGGTTGTCATTATTAGTTGAATCAAGAGAAAGAATTGATCCTAACTCCCTTAGCAGATAAAGGAGATAGAAGCAATAAACTCTCTGAACAACATATGCTATACCACACTTACAAATATCACTCAAGAACACAAGTGTGTTCTTCACACAAAAAAGAAAAGTTTACAAAAAGTGAAAAATTATATGATGAATGATGAATGATGAAGGATCTAAGGGGTCTATTTATACACCTAAAGTCATCTAATAGCTCCAAAACTCCAAAGATTATTATATTAGATCGGATCAATGCCACCATCCCCTCAATAATACACAAAAAGTATAAAAATTAGACAAATCATAGCAATTGTCAAGAGTTACGGCCGTAACATCTGGAGTTACTAGTAACAAAGGTGACTTACTACCGTAACTCCCGAATGTTACTACCGTAACGTGGCTTCGTAAATTTGTTCACTTGAAGCTTTGATAGTTACGTTTTCAAATTTTGCACTTCTCGACTTTGCGTTTTTGCCCTGCATCTTTTCGGATGATAACTTTTGATATATAACTCGATTTTGAATCCTGAAAGACCGCTAATTCATCTCGGAAAGCCCTACAACATGAATATATCAAAATTCAATAAAGAGAATATTTATTAAACATGTTGTTTCTTGAGTAATTCAGTTATTTAATCCGATCATCATCCGATAAAAATAAAATTATTAAACTAATTAATTAAAAGCAAAAAACGAGTAGACTAGCTCAATTATGGGTGAATTTTCTCGATACAAACCATAGATAAGTGTACAAAACTGACACTTATCAATACGCGAGGGACAGAGGCAGGACCCTTTCGCAGGAAACATCATGGAACTTGCCAGGAGCGGTAAGACAAGACGGTTCTGGGAACGAGACGAGCTACTCTTTACCAAAGGCAACCGTTTGTACGTGCCCAAACGGGGAACTTACGGAGGGACATCATGAATGAATGCCACGATTCACTATATATGAACCGTACAATGGCTTTAATTGACAATTCTTACTTTTGGCCCAGGATGCGTGAGGACGTAGAGGCATACGTCCGGACATGTCTTGTATGCCAACAAGACAAGGTGGAGCAACAACAACCTGGTGGACTACTTCAACCCTTACCCATACCGGAACATCCCTTTGAAAGCGTTTCAATGGACTTTATTACGGCATTACCTAAATCGGAGGGGTACGGGTCAATCATAGTTGTGGTGGACAGGTTCTCAAAATACGCAACCTTTATTCCAGCACCGGCAGACGTAACGGCTCTGGAGACGGCCAAGTTGTTCTTAAAACATGTGGTAAAACATTGGGGCATTCCAAGGACAATCGCGAGTGACCGAGACCCACGTTTCACATGGAAGTTTTGGTCCGAACTTTTCAAGCTATTGGGCTCGAGTTTAGCATTCTCAACAAGTTTCCACCCACAGACGGACGGGCAGACGGAAAGAGTTAACGCACTGCTTGAGTGCTACTTGCGGCACTATGTGAGTGCCAATCAGCGGGATGGGGCCAAACTCTTGGACACGACCCAGTTCTCATACAATTTGCAGAAGAGTGAATCAACGGGACGAAGTCCATTCGAGCTTGCCACAGGGAGACAACCGAGTATAATGAACAACATTGCCACCGGATACACGGGACAGAGTCCCGCAGCATACACCTTTGCTAAGTCATTACAGGAGGAATCGGACTTGGCCCGAGCATTATTGGACAAGGCGGCCAAGAAGATGAAGAAGTGGGCCGATCTCAAGCGACGAGCGGTTGAATTCAATGAAGGGGACTTGGTTATGGTGAAACTTCTCCCGCAGCAATTTAAAGCATTTCGGGTTGTGCACAGGGGACTTATCCGGAGATACGAGGGACCCTACAGGATCGAGCGGCGTGTTGGGACAGTTTCATATCGAGTGGAACTACCGCCGAAGATAAAGATACACCCGGTCTTTCATGTAAGTCAATTGAAACCATATCATCAAGACATGGAGGATCCGGACCGAGCTCAGTCACATCGAGCACCTACTGCCGTGATAACTTCCTTCGACAAAGAAGCAGCCGAGATCATTTCGCATCGAGAGGTTCGACGGAGGGGCGTGGCCCCATATACAGAATACTTTGTGCAATGGAAGGGACTCCCGGACGCTGAGAATAGCTGGGAACATGAGGATCACCTATGGCAATTTCGGCAGAAGGTCGAAGAGTATCGGGACAGCATCGTGCCGAGGACGGTCACGACTTTGGTGGGGGAGAATGTCACGCGCCACCTTAAGGCATCAAGCAACTCGCAAAGATCCTACCAAGCCGTGCTGACGTGGGCAGAGGGATCACGCGGCGGCAGGACCGTGTCAAGCTCACAGAGGACTACCCTCCCTATAATAGGTTTAGACGGAAAAAGCCTTGTGACAGCACTAGACACTGAAAAGCCGAGGAGCACACTCTTCCGAAAGAAGACCCTAGAAGCTTCAAACTGGAGACCAGTCAGTTCCAGAAGGTCAAAGAGGATTCCAGAAGCTCGAAATCGAGTCGGATTGCTACGGGCCGAATCGGGCCTTGGTCGGGCCGGGACACTTCGGGCCGGGTCGGGCCGGACGTTCCAGAGAAGTCTGGGGACTCCAAGGAGTCTTCTTAGAGTTACCTAGAATTGTATATAATAATCTAGATGATGGCATTCTTGTAAATACTTGGAATAGTAGTGTGATGATGGTAATTTATAGGCTTGGAGGTTTAGTATAAATACCCCCCTTGGGACTCATTTGTAACACATCTTGAGAAATCTGATTTGCTACAGTAATACAATAGATTTTTCCCCAAGCATTCCCCTTACTTTCCTTCCTAGCAATCTTACTTGTTGAAAGGCTTACTACTTAGACTCGTGACAATCTAAGATAGTGCCGCACGGCGAAGTAACATAGCGAGACGCAAGTATAACCCCGTGACATACTGCAGCTAATGAGCCCACTCCCAGACTGTCAGAGGATGTTGATTTTATAATGTCAATCGCGTAATGTGATATGACTAGAACAATCATCATCTCATGATATTTTCCATGTAACTAGAAGAACCTATAAAGTTGATAGTTTTGAAATTCCATCTCGTTTCTCCTTCGTATGGTTGCGATAGGAAGAGCATCTGGTAGCGTAAAATTTTACCACTTTATTTTTCACATAAATAGAATTAATTATAATCTTTATGCCATCGATTCCAAATATATTGAGATTAATGTGCAATTGATGATGATTTAGTTTTTGGTTACAAGTTTGTTGGTATCTTGAGGACATTTAGTTATTTCATTAGGATAAACCACTCCTCCACATCTTAGAAAATAAAAAATTTAAAGGGATGTCATTAAGATGTTGCAGCCCTTAGAGAATAACACTTAATTTGGAAAGCATTTGTGTTTTCTTTTTCCAAAAATAATAATTGAGATTTCGAGTGAGTTTGGAATTTCTACTAAGATGTTTGATGCGAATACAAAGATAATATTGCATCTATTTTTTGATAAATACATAGGGTATGTTGGGATGACACAAAAAGTTAGATTGTAATCCACAGCAGTGCAGTCTCCGAAGAAGAAGAAGACGAAGACGATGACGAGTTACAGCAGTGCAGTCTCCACAACCAAAAAGTGGATAAGAACTTTCGAGAAATGGACAAGACAATGTTGTCTACTATCCGAAGTACGTAGAGATAAAAAAGAAATAGTTCAGGGGACTGGCATCTCATGGTGAGATCATTATACTTCATTCGTTCAGATTTAACTGCAGCATTCGATTTTCCACAGAGCTCAATATATAAAAGAATAAAGCAGCGCCCCGCAATAAGTAGAGAAATTTGATTTCCTTACAGCTATTGGCTAGGAGTTTCCGACTCTACAGCCCACAGCGGAGGACGGATATTGTACTGTGGGCCCGGTTTTCCATCCTCCTTCACGTCTTTATCCTCCAAGACGTCTTCAGGAAACGCATCTGGGTTTGCTTTTATGCAGTTCTGCAGAGCCACAAAAGGATGCACGCAGTCGGACCCTTTTTCTTCAGCCGTGCTCTTGAGAAAACAAACGAAAGCCTCGGAGAACCGGACGCCACATGGACCATTTCGCAAGTGGGCGATGCAAGGGCAATCTAATGCTTTTTGGGCCTTGACTTCAAGAGACTCACTCTCATACCCATCACCGTATGCAGCAGCTTCAGCAATTAATGAATCGAGCGAAGGCCGTTCAGAATTATCCATAGGAGGGGAAGTTGAGGTTGTCGGGCTGCTTTGATCCTCTACCCGTGCAACACTTTGCTCTTGCCCCATTACTAACCTGGAATAAGGTTTCGTTTTTTATTAGGGTGTCTATAGAGAAGTAGTAATACTCAAATGCTGATCAGATATATAGTAGTGTAGATTGCGTATTATGATGGTTTAAATCCTTCGAAACAAGCTGGCCTAGCTTATCCTGTGTTCAAGAATCCCAAAGATCAAAATCACTGTTCTAAAAATCCCCAACCCCAGGTGCTAGGCACCCTTTGGCCGTCTACGTTTTTTTTCTTCGATTAGGCTCCCATCCATACCCAACTTGCCACAAATTGGGGAAGAACGCTAATTCATAGAACGTGAAGACACGTTCTAGTACACAGCCCTACATTTTCTTGTCTTTTAGCTAGCAATTAATATCTCAGTCAAAATTATCGCAGCATTCCTCAATGAACTACTAACCACTCATCTCCAGCAACTTATAAAAGGATTCTCACTAAGCATTTTACCGAACACCTGATGGCCATGGCCCGTCCATTTCATATAAAAATCATTGGATATCTTATAATTCCTCCCAAATGAATGATTGCACCGAATTAACGAAGCGTTTCCCTACTAATGATCAGTATATGTTTCAAAACTCCTATTTCGCACGAATAAATTAACAATATAAGTATTTTCATCAGTAAAAAGGAGATATCTCGGTAGCAAAAGAACGATTAGAACCCTAAAGAAATCGCCAGATATCTCCAGTCAAATGAAAAGAAAAATAATTTTTTTACATGTATATGGGTACCTGATGCAATTGGTGAAACTGTTGATGTGATTCTTCGAGCCGGATAAAATTGTTATTCGAAATTCTTAAAGAGCTTTGCCCATTGATTGCGGGTTTGTTTAGTCTCGTCGCCCGCAGTTATTTTGTTCATTCTTTGCAGACATCCTGTTACCTAGAAAACTACTCCCTCCTCCGTCCCTCGAGTATATGTAATTAGGATCACCAGATTTAATAAAGAGTGTGTTGGGCGGTAGGGGTGAGCAGAAAAATCGACAAAAATCGATAATACTGAAAATACCGAAAAAATCGAAATCGAAAAACCGAACCAATAAGATATTGGTATAGTACGGTTCAAAAAATTTTGAAAACCGAATTATACGGTTCGGTTTCGGTTTTAGATATGGATCCCGACTTTAAAAACCGAACCGAACCGATAAAACAGATGACTATTCTGCAGATTTTGTTTTTTCTTTGTGCATGTTGTTATGAATTGATGGACCTGTGCTAAGGAGGAAATTCAAGATTTTTGTTTAATCTGATATTGAACTTTTTGAATCCTTAGTTATTATCATGTTATTGAAGTAGATTTTATTTTTATTCAAGCTTTGAAGTGGATTAATTATGTATAAATCCTTCTATTTGAACTTACAATTGTCTGATTTAGCCCAAATAGTTCAATTTGGGCCTGGTGCAAGCCCAACTTAAGTGGCCCATTTAATCAGTCCATTGACACCGAACCGCTACCGAACCGACACCGAAACTGATCACACCGAGCCGATTAAAAATCGAATCATTTCGGTACTCAAATGCTAGATACCGATAAGATACGATTCGGTATCGATTTTAGCTAGAAACCGTATCAAACCGAACCGAGCTCACCTCTATTGGGCGGAGAGAATATAATTTTATATAAAGAAGTGGTGTATTGAGTGGAGAGAGAGTATGACTTAATATAAAGAAATGGAGTGTGTCTCTTCTTTGGGAACAAACGAAAATAATAAAAAATATCTATAGACGGAAGGATTATTATTCTATTATTATTATTATTATTATTATATCTTCAAAATTGTTCACAAATTATGGGATTCATATATTTTATTTAATATAATATATAAGATTATTCTATTATTATTATTAGGGTGTTGTATAAGTTAGTAAATTAGGGTGTTGTATAAGTTTTATTGATAATGAATAAGGATATTCTTGATTATTATTCTATTACTATTAGCCATTTTCAGTTTTGTAAAGTGAAAAGATAAATCATGGAGTTTCAAAACTTTTATTTAGTACGATAAATAAGATTATTTTGGATTACTAATATTACTATTGCTAATACTACTACTATTATGGATATCGTATTTTGGACTTTCATATAAATTATTAAATAAAAAATGAAAATTGATAGGGTGATTCATAAAATAAAAGATTTAAAAATTAATTGAGTAGAATATATAAAATTTATTTATTATTATTATTATTATTATTGTTATTATTTACGATCTCGCTATATGCAGCCCTACTCGAATTCTATATTAATTATTATTTGTAGTTTCAGTGCAATGAAACTTTAAAGAAGATGACTCTTATTCCCAATACATTTAAATTATAAATAATATTCCCTCCATTTTTCTTTAGATGTCGTTTGACTTTTTGATACATATTTTTAGGCCTTTTGACCGTATAGTTAAAATTATTATCTTTAAATATTTTTTTTTGTGAATTAAAATTTAGATTGTATATTTTTATTCAAAAAAAATAAAAAATTTAAAAAAATGATAAATTTAACTACCCGATCAAAGCACCTAAAAATGTGTGTCAAAAAGTCAAACGACATCTAAAGAAAAATAGAGAGAGTATAAAATTCGATACAATTAATACACGTAATTAATACTTATATGCAATCCTAATCCTAAGGACTGCATATATCATTGCCATATTATTGTTATTCATGTATCACAGATTTAGAAATTGAAAGGATCGATCATAAATTTACTACGAGATTCCAAAAGTTCTATTTTAATACAATATAAGATATTATTAATATTATTATATTAAATTATATAAAATTATTGTTATTGTTGTATTACATCAGAATTGGTATGACATGAAATCCACTCTAATTCAATATTAGAGAAGAGATAGGAATAATTATAATTTAATATTTTAATACACCCGGTCTTTCATGTAAGTCAATTGAAACCATATCATCAAGACATGGAGGATCCGGACCGAGCTCAGTCACATCGAGCACCTACTGCCGTGATAACTTCCTTCGACAAAGAAGCAGCCGAGATCATTTCGCATCGAGAGGTTCGACGGAGGGGCGTGGCCCCATATACAGAATACTTTGTGCAATGGAAGGGACTCCCGGACGCTGAGAATAGCTGGGAACATGAGGATCACCTATGGCAATTTCGGCAGAAGATCGAAGAGTATCGGGACAGCATCGTGCCGAGGACGGTCACGACTTTGGTGGGGGAGAATGTCACGCGCCACCTTAAGGCATCAAGCAACTCGCAGCATCCGGCCGAAGCCGTGCGGACGGGCGGGCAGTAGGACCGCGCGCGTGCAGGGACCGTGTCAAGCTCACAGAGGACTACCCTCCCTATAATAGGTTTAGACGGAAAAAGCCTTGTGACAGCACTAGACACTGAAAAGCCGAGGAGCACACTCTTCCGAAAGAAGACCCTAGAAGCTTCAAAATGGAGACCAGTCAGTTCCAGAAGGTCAAAGAGGATTCCAGAAGCTCAGAAATCGAGTCGGATTGCTACGGGCCGAATCGGGCCTTGGTCGGGCCGGGCCGGGACACTTCAGGCCGGGTCGGGCCGGACGTTCCAGAGAAGTCTGGGGACTCCAAGGAGTCTTCTTAGAGTTACCTAGAATTGTATATAATAATCTAGATGATGGCATTCTTGTAAATACTTGGAATAGTAGTGTGATGATGGTAATTTATAGGCTTGGAGGTTTAGTATAAATACCCCCCTTGGGACTCATTTGTAACACATCTTGAGAAATCTGATTTGCTACAGTAATACAAGAGATTTTTTCCCAAGCATTCCCCTTACTTTCCTTCCTAGCAATCTTACTTGTTGAAAGGCTTACTACTTAGACTCGTGACAATCTAAGATAGTGCCGCACGGCGAAGTAACATAGCGAGACGCAAGTATAACCCCGTGACATACTGCAGCTAATGAGCCCACTCCCAGACTGTCAGAGGATGTTGATTTTGTAATGTCAATCGCGTAATGTGATATGACTAGAACAATCACCATCTCATGATATTTTCCATGTAACTAGAAGAACCTATAAAGTTGATAGTTTTGAAATTCCATCTCGTTTCTCCTTCGTATGGTTGCGATAGGAAGAGCATCTGGTAGCGTAAAATTTTACCACTTTATTTTTCACATAAATAGAATTAATTATAATCTTTATGCCATCGATTCCAAATATATTGAGATTAATGTGCAATTGGTGATGATTTAGTTTTTGGTTACAAGTTTGTTGGTATCTTAGAGGACATTTAGTTATTTCATTAGGATAAACCACTCCTCCACATCTTAGAAAATAAAAAATTTAAAGGGATGTCATTAAGATGTTGCAGCCCTTAGAGAATAACACTTAATTTGGAAAGCATTTGTGTTTTCTTTTTCCAAAAATAATAATTGAGATTTCGAGTGAGTTTGGAATTTCTACTAAGATGTTTGATGCGAATACAAAGATAATATTGCATCTATTTTTTGATAAATACATAGGGTATGTTGGGATGACACAAAAAGTTAGATTGTAATCCACAGCAGTGCAGTCTCCGAAGAAGAAGAAGAAGAAGACGATGACGAGTTACAGCAGTGCAGTCTCCACAACCAAAAAAGTGGATAAGAACTTTCGAGAAATGGACAAGACAATGTTGTCTACTATCCGAAGTACGTAGAGATAAAAAAGAAATAGTTCAGGGGACTGGCATCTCATGGTGAGATCATTATACTTCATTCGTTCAGATTTAACTGCAGCATTCGATTTTCCACAGAGCTCAATATATAAAAGAATAAAGCAGCGCCCCGCAATAAGTAGAGAAATTTGATTTCCTTACAGCTATTGGCTAGGAGTTTCCGACTCTACAGCCCACAGCGGAGGACGGATATTGTACTGTGGGCCCGGTTTTCCATCCTCCTTCACGTCTTTATCCTCCAAGACGTCTTCAGGAAACGCATCTGGGTTTGCTTTTATGCAGTTCTGCAGAGCCACAAAAGGATGCACGCAGTCGGACCCTTTTTCTTCAGCCGTGCTCTTGAGAAAACAAACGAAAGCCTCGGAGAACCGGACGCCACATGGACCATTTCGCAAGTGGGCGATGCAAGGGCAATCTAATGCTTTTGGGCCTTGACTTCAAGAGACTCACTCTCATACCCATCACCGTATGCAGCAGCTTCAGCAATTAATGAATCGAGCGAAGGCCGTTCAGAATTATCCATAGGAGGGGAAGTTGAGGTTGTCGGGCTGCTTTGATCCTCTACCCGTGCAACACTTTGCTCTTGCCCCATTACTAACCTGGAATAAGGTTTCGTTTTTATTAGGGTGTCTATAGAGAAGTAGTAATACTCAAATGCTGATCAGATATATAGTAGTGTAGATTGCGTATTATGATGGTTTAAATCCTTGAAACAAGCTGGCCTAGCTTATCCTGTGTTCAAGAATCCCAAAGATCAAAATCACTGTTCTAAAATCCCCAACCCCAGGTGCTAGGCACCCTTTGGCCGTCTACGTTTTTTTCTTCGATTAGGCTCCCATCCATACCCAACTTGCCACAAATTGGGGAAGAACGCTAATTCATAGAACGTGAAGACACGTTCTAGTACACAGCCCTACATTTTCTTGTCTTTTAGCTAGCAATTAATATCTCAGTCAAAATTATCGCAGCATTCCTCAATGAACTACTAACCACTCATCTCCAGCAACTTATAAAAGGATTCTCACTAAGCATTTTACCGAACACCTGATGGCCATGGCCCGTCCATTTCATATAAAAATCATTGGATATCTTATAATTCCTCCCAAATGAATGATTGCACCGAATTAACGAAGCGTTTCCCTACTAATGATCAGTATATGTTTCAAAACTCCTATTTCGCACGAATAAATTAACAATATAAGTATTTTCATCAGTAAAAGGAGATATCTCGGTAGCAAAAGAACGATTAGAACCCTAAAGAAATCGCCAGATATCTCCAGTCAAATGAAAAGAAAAATAATTTTTTTACATGTATATGGGTACCTGATGCAATTGGTGAAACTGTTGATGTGATTCTTCGAGCCGGATAAAATTGTTATTCGAAATTCTTAAAGAGCTTTGCCCATTGATTGCGGGTTTGTTTAGTCTCGTCGCCCGCAGTTATTTTGTTCATTCTTTGCAGACATCCTGTTACCTAGAAAACTACTCCCTCCTCCGTCCCTCGAGTATATGTAATTAGGATCACCAGATTTAATAAAGAGTGTGTTGGGCGGTAGGGGTGAGCAGAAAAATCGACAAAATCGATATCTTGAAAATACGAAAAAATCGAAATCGAAAAACCAACCAATAAGATATTGGTATAGTGCAGTTCAAAAAATTTTGAAAACGAATTATACGGTTCGGTTTCGGTTTTAGATATGGATCCCGACTTTAAAAACCGAACCGAACCGATAAAGCAGATGTACTATTCCAGATTTTGTTTTTTCTTTGTGCATGTTGTTATGAATTGATGGACCTGTGCTAAGGAGGAAATTCAAGATTTTTGTTTAATCTGATATTGAACTTTTTGAATCCTTAGTTATTATCATGTTATTGAAGTAGATTTTATTTTTATTCAAGCTTTGAAGTGGATTAATTATGTATAAATCCTTCTATTTGAACTTACTGATTATGCGATTTAGCCCAAATAGTTCAATTTGGGCACGGTGGCCAACTTAAGTGGCCCATTTAATCGGTCCATTGACACCGAACCGCCAGGCGAAACCGGCCCAGTCACAGAGCCGATTAAAAATCGAATCATTTCAGTACTCAAATGCTAGATACCGATAAGATACGGTTCGGTATCGATTTTAGCTAGAAACCGTACCAAACCGAACCGAGCTCACCTCTATTGGGCGAAGAGAATATAATTTTATATAAAAGGTGTACAGATTGTTTAGAGAGTATGACTTAATATAAAGAAATGGAGTGTGTCTCTTCTTTGAGAACAAACGAAAATAATAAAAAATATCTATAGATGGAAGGATTATTATTCTATTATTATTATTATTATTATTATTATTATATCTTCAAAATTGTTCACAAATTACGGGATTCATATATTTTATTTAATATAATATATAAGATTATTCTATTATTATTATTATTATTAGGGTGTTGTATAAGTTAGTAAATTAGGGTGTTGTATAAGTTTTATTGATAATGAATAAGGATATTCTTGAATATTATTCTATTACTATTAGCCATTTTCAGTTTTGTAAAGTGAAAAGATAAATCATGGAGTTTCAAAACTTTTATTTAGTACGATAAATAAGATTATTTTGGATTACTAATATTACTATTGCTAATACTACTACTATTATGGATATCGTATTTTGGACTTTCATATAAATTATTAAATAAAAAATGAAAATTTATAGGGTGATTCATAAAATAAAAGATTTAAAAATTAATTGAGTAGAATATATAAAATTTATTTATTATTATTATTGTTATTATTTACGATCTCGCTATATGCAGCCCTACTCGAATTCTATATTAATTATTATTTGTAGTTTCAGTGCAATGAAACTTTAAAGAAGATGACTCTTATTCCCAATAAATTTAAATTATAAATAATATTATCCATTTTTCTTTAGATGTCGTTTGACTTTTTGATACATATTTTTAGGTCTTTTGACCGTATAGTTAAAATTATTATCTTTAAATAATTTTTTTTGTGAATTAAAATTTAGATTGTATATTTTTATTCAAAAAAATAAAATTTAAAAAAATGATAAATTTAACTACCCGATCAAAGCACCTAAAAATGTACACAAAAATCAAACGACATCTAAAGAAAAATAGAGAGAGTATAAAATTCGATACAATTAATACACGTAATTAATACTTATATGCAATCCTAATCCTAAGGACTGCATATATCATTGCCATATTATTGTTATTCATGTATCACAGATTTAGAAATTGAAAGGATCGATCATAAATTTACTACGAGATTCCAAAAGTTCTATTTTAATACAATACTATTCGTCAGACTTCGTGCTTGTAATTTCTATCTAATTCCATAACAGAATGTGTGGTATTTATTTTCGTCATTAGGTTTGTAAGTTGTGATGGTATCACAACTTTTGTAAAGATCGCATGAGTTTAAGATGAATGAGTTTAATTAGTTGTTTGGTGACTTTTATATTTAGATCGAAGTCATTCGGACCGTGCGATGCACCTGCTTAATCTACATGTTCATAGTGTATTGTTCAACACTAATTTTCGTCATTACGTAAATTTGTATATAAGTGTTCATAGCGTAATCTTTGGCACTTATTTTCGTCATTATATATTTAAGTTGTGATGGTATCACACCTTTTCTAAGCATGACACACATTTAAAATAGTTTATTGACATTAAAAGAGTATATGTGAAGAGAGTTTTTTCAAGATGCTACATTTAAAAGAGTCTCTTCACATGTAACTTTTTAATATGTATAAGTTACATACTAAATGTCAAAGGGAGGTTAAACGCATACGGTTCTTCAAAATAAATGTAATCCTTATATAAAATCGTAACAAAGTGGATATTCGCTATATTTTGAGATCTAGCTTGTGAGAATTAATTATCCTTTTGGTTTATCATATCAAATACGGTAGTTCCACATTACTACGCTTAATTAATCGAACTTTATTTATGCACAAAAACCATTTAAGTTTCAATATTTTTTATTGTTGTGAAAATCGGTCCAATATTGTTAGTATATTTAATTTGTACCAAGTTGCATATATAAATATATTTGAAGACATCAATCTCAACATATAATTTTTCTACTCTTAATAACTAATATAACAATTTCATTTTGCCAAATTTGTTTGTCATTCTACAAATGAAACTAAAATTATATTAAGATAATCAATTAATCTCCATAGTGATATTACTTATTGAGTAAGATTTAAATTTAATTTATAATAGATTATATAAATGGTATATCTATATTGTTTAAATTACATAAATTGTCAAAATGAAATTATTTATTATGTAAGATTTAAACTACAGTAAAATTATATAAATGATAAATTCTCAAAATAACATAATCGCTTAATTGCCGATACTAATTGTGGATATGATTACCCGAATCATTAATACATATTTGTTTTATCTATAGTATCATTGCACCATTTATTGCGTTTATGGATAAAGATGACAGTGAGAAGATATTTTTATTACATACTACCATTTTCAATATGTAACATCGACATAACTTACACAATCATATCAAGTATCAAAGTCACGCAATATTTCAAGACGTTTAATTAAGAAAGTGACATTAACACACCGCAAGACAAAAAACTACATTAAGAGCAAAAATATGAAAATGCACCAACAAAGTGTAGTAATAATTATTGACTAAAAATTGAACTCCTCACATTATTTTCAATAAACTTACTTGCTAACGAATCAATAGTATTAGCCCATTTATCGGTATTACATGAAGCAAAATATTGCATGTTTAATTTGTAACATATATTAATATGAATGCTAAGTATTCATCCCACCGATGGCCATGGCGTCGTTCTTGTTTTTGTTGTTGTTCTTCTTGTTGTTGTCTTTGTCGTTGTTGTTCATTGGCCTTTTTCATGTTTTGTTCTTGATACAATTTTTGTGACTTCTCGATATCTTTCTTTAATGCTTCTTGACGCTACAAAAACAATTAGATATAGTTGATCGTTAAGAACTTAAATACGCTTAATCAATATATTGCATTTTCGATCAAAATAAAAATGTTCGTGCATGTACCACATAATTGATAAGACAACGATGTGTAGGATCTCTTAAACCATGAGAGAAGATGATGTTACTACCAAACCTCCTAAGACCATCTTTACGTCTACACATTGTTACACACACAAAACACACGTGAAATTTACATAAAACAATATAAATCAATATGCTAAATAAGCTAGACAATATGACGCTTACTTTACCACCATAATAAGTTGTAGAATGTAACGCGCACGCGGTGTGGAAGTTGTGTTTTGTTGTGTGTGATTTTTGACACATTATATAGTTGATAAAATATTTGTAACTCATGGACGGGAATATAAAAAGACTAACACTAATTGGTGTGTTTAATTATTTCATGGCACCAAACACTTCATCTCCACATTTCACTTTATGTGAATATTCATTGTACACTTAACGAAAGTTCGCTTGATACGCCTTGAAATCAATGTGAAATAACAAATATGATACAATCAATTCATCAAGCATTAATCATGACCACTTACATTTATAAGGCTTCTTAAGCTTTATATATATAAGATAAGATATTATTAATATTATTATATTAAATTATATAAAATTATTGTTATTGTTGTATTACATCAGAATTGGTATGACATGAAATTCACTCTAATTCAATATTAGAGAAGAGATAGGAATAATTATAATTTAATATTTTAATATATTCTAATATTCATATAGTGGTATACCAAAATATGTGTTACACTTAAATATAAAACCACTAACATACAGATAAGTAATTAAGTGTATAATTAACTAATTAGAACTCTATTTTGTTTTTTAATTTGATATAAGTAAGTAAAATTCCAATGTATTAACAATTCAATGAATGTAGAATGTAATCAATTAAAATTTACTATTCAATTTAGGAAAAAGAATAGTATATATATAATTTAATATTTAAATATTATAATATTAATATGGTGTTACACCAAAATGAGTGTGATACCAAAACTAGTACAATTATATATTAATAATGTTGCCAATGTGTAATTTAAATCCCAGTTCTCATTCCTTTTGAATTTTGACCAATTTTCAAGTATTTACTTCACTCTAGACTTGTACTTACAACCAAGGACCTAAGGCGGATTAAACGAACCATTATGAAGGTCCTAAAAGCCTAGAGAAAGTCGTGATATATTCCCCCCCCCCCCCCCTCTCTGGAATATTCAGTATCATTTACCTTTTTAATAAGCACCAACATAAATATCATATAATGTCTTCCATTTATGGTGTCGGTTTACAAGTTTCCATTTAGGGATCACCAGGGTAGCTGCTGAAAATGTAAACCTCGTCAAAACCCCTCCTGCAAACATGGAAACAAATTTATTAATGATTTTTCCCCTTGTATAAAATAATCCACCTCAGCAAAGGAAAAGAAAAGAAAAGAAAAAAAAAAAAAAGGAGAGAGAGGGAGAGAGAGTCACCCAGCCTTTCCGCAATATGTGGGGATGTAATTATAAATGAGGTTGTCAAGTACTTCCCACGCAGGTGGTCTGTTCATCGACATCCTAGCCTCTCTGGCAGATTGGATACAAGGGAAGACAGTATTAAAACTTCAAAGATTCAAATATAGATACTGTGTGGATCCAAACAGCTAATACAAATTCAAGCACATAATAAAGAACGAGTCACAGTACGATTTAACGAATTGGATTGAATGTACTGCTTGATTCTTGATCAAGGTGAATATTGGCAAAAACATTTTCTTTCGGAGCTACGTTTTTTTCTCCATTTGAAGGATATGACAACAGTGCACTTGTCCACTCTAAGGGTCCCAAGAATATTACCTCACAATAAAGTTAGCAACATGTTGAGTGACTTGAACTGCATCTTCCGAGTGTGGAATCCCTGATAAGCCCCACTCGAAAGCATTTTTCTGGACTTTCAAACAAAAAGGTTTAACCGACTTCTAACATGTAAGTTTATTTGTATCGAGAATTCAAGATAATACCTAAACCAAACAGATATAGACTCCTCCATGGAAATGAAAATTCGAATACATTAATAAAGATGATACCTCTGGGTGCCACTGAACAGCAGTCACCGGGTAACTGTGTGCCTGAATTGTCGAAACATAGACCTAATACAAATTGATCATACGGAAGGCGATAAGAGCAAATCTCACATGCCAAGAAATGTACTGAAGATAAACCCAAGGTAGCACTAATGGAAGTAAGACTAGTACCACAGTCGTGGTACCTGAGATACCTTGTCATTTCGATCAGAACTAGTTGTTAAGATCTCAAAGAATGTACAAAGATTCTTGCTCGTTTGGAACTTTTCAGGTGAAACACCATACTGTCGCACAGTGCACAGAGGAAATGAAATGGTCATAGGAGGAAGAAATTATAGAAGGAAAAAATATGCTACATAATTATCAGCTGGCAAAATAGCTGCATATCTGCAGAAATATTACATGGGAATTTAAACAGGTTGTTTGCCTGAAAGAATCAACTGATCAAAGACCTTGAGCATACGAGGCAAAAAAAAATGATACAAGGAAACAAAACTTGTTTGGTATGTCCTCAGCTGAGTACACTGAGGCTTCTAAGGTAAATCGTCTCATTCATTTTGTACTAATCATTCTCTCTATAATTGCCTTCAGCAGTCCTCTAATGGATATGTTTGATCCGATCAGCATTTGCATATCTGCTTTACTAGATAGATCTACCCACACCAGATAATGAGGCATTTAATAATTTGAATTATATCAGCATATGTGTATTCACTGCTGCCTCCGGAGATGCAGATGCCCATGTTCAGGGTGGAATGGTCGAACTCGAAAATGCATCTTTTATGCATCCTAAACCCATGCAGGTAACATTTCCAATTAAATTTGTTTTTGCTATTCAACAAAAATCAAATCAGTATGTTTATTCTTTTACTTGGCTTTTTTGCTGGGTTGGCTGCATTGGAAACTCACTTCTGGTTGGTTGACAGTCGTGACAAAAATTCAGCAACAAGTGCAAGCCATTGGATAACAAAAGGGGATGAGATGACTGGCTTAGGCCAGATCAGGACTCCAAAGAGGTATACAGTGATTCCAAGCCGCAATTTAAGACCTTGGACAGGAAATCAACATACAAGCTGCTTAAAAGAAGTGAACTTGTCTTAAAAGGTATAGAAGGATGGACATAAGACATTTAGTTATATATTTTCTCCACTAGAATCCAGCCAATGGGAAAAAGGCAAAGAAGAAGCTTGCCACTAGAACTGTCAGATACTACTTCATATTTCAGCAAACCATATTGACGCAACACTTCCTGATTGGCAGGCATAAGACTGCAATTCAAAGCCATAGTTGCTTTACACAATAGAAAATTCCAATGAATATACCTAATATATTACTGTCAAAGCACAACACAAGTATATGCCACTATTTTTTCTTCTATTGGGGACAGGGGGTGTGCAGTAAATGTGTCATTTTTTAGTGCTTGAAGGGAATTACTCTAGAGCACTTTATTCTAATGCATAACCACATTGCTGGTCGTCCAGATTTTTTCTACAGTCATCCAGCAGGATATAGACAACATAAGACAAACTTCATAGAACAACAGATATGGAACTGCACTTACACGATGAGTTTGCATCACAAGGCATTCTGTACTCAGCTTCTTTAGCAAAGCCGGAGGAAACCTGCAAAGGGAATTACCAAATGTTCACTATCAAATACTTCCAATCAGTGATGGCAACAGATACAATCAACACATCTCTCAAAATGGTTTAGTACGCATCTAGGTAGAACAATATTCACCTTCCCAGAGGAGCATTGGGAAACTAGTACCTCTGAAAATATAATAAAAAACAATGATACAAATAAAAGCAAAAGTGAATCACACGAGGGCTTATTGGTATATCAGTTGAAAAATAATTATTTGCATCCTAATCTCCAAAATCTAGATAGTAAGTGCCACCATTTGTTTAATAAAAGGTGAAGCATATATAGATAAGATCCAGCAGATATCCAAAGATTAAAAAGGTAAGTTAGGTAAGACAGGCCCTGCGAACATATAGAGATGAAGTAATAGAAGTTTTTTATAGTCGTCCACTTCCAGTCTAACAGTCAAAGATTCACACTCCAATAGAAAATAATACATGAAAACAACATAGATGAAGAGAGGAAGAGATTAAAAGCTCATAAAGCTGCATACATCAGCTTACAACTACTGCAGCAATTTGAACTCACGTGAGACATGATTTGTTTGTTATGAGGCAACTGGAACTACGGCCATTTGATCTTGTTATATTATTAGACCAGCACAAGCAAACTAAATAAGAATTAGGGCTTAATATCTGAATGGTCCTTATCATAAAGGGCCATGACCTTGCTATGAATTCAGTCTATCCAGAAACATGCAGAAATCTGGCTTGCAGTAATGATTCCTGAGCACTCAACTCAGAAACATGGTTGCCTGGAAATTTATTCAGAAATTGACAATTCACACATGGGACCCAAAAATTACTGCAATGGGGTTCTTTCATCACTCAAAACCAACAATAGTTTTTTTTTTCATCTGCTTGAACTAAAGTTCATTAAAATTTCCAGTCGGACATCTAATTTCAGCATTATAGAGCCTGGATTTTATACTTCTGTTTGTCGTCAGTACATTAAAACCCCAAAGAGTAAGATGTTAACACTACTGGGCTGCGAACAGAGGTAATGGGAGTCATACTTGCATCAATAAAAAAATTAACCAATTTCAGGGTAACAACTATAAACCAAATAGACTAAAGTGGTGACATGTCACGGACAATATAAGCAATTCATTTTCATGGAAGTCTAGCATGTCAAAAAATCATTACTCGAGTGAACTGCAATTATAATGTCAGGCTACGGTCGAAATGATTACATACCAAAAACAAACTGAAACTTGCTTGTCAAATTAACTGCAGGTACTACCTTTGGAACATGGATCCATTTATCTTTATGTTTTTCATGAATTGCAATGTAGAAGCTTGATTTTTTGCATTGAATTCCTCGAGGATGCTTCTGTCCTGTAACCAATAATGGAAATGTAAAACTTACATTGAGTAACAAGTCGAAGCTAATTAAACTAATCCACGGTTGTGAAGATGAAATATAAACTAAAGGCTCAATCAGCCGAAATATATAAGAAACAAGCTTCAAGACAGGAACTGCTGTAAGTCAAATTGGCATGTGTTGGAAGCATATAATGAGGAACTTTAAACCACAATGATAAGCAGTTCACAAATCATCTCATGTATAGCAGAACGCAGGCAGGAGACAGGAGAACACATGCATTGCCCAATTACTTAATACAAGTGAAAATTACCAGCCTTCTCCTAATCCAAATTCCAAAGTCTTCATTATACACTCCAATCATGGATTTCTTGAAAGTTAAAAAATAGAATAAAAGTTGGAAGCTAATGCTTGCAATTCCATACCCATAAGAAACTGAAATTCATCATGACTCTCTTTTTGAGTTTTTTCTCTCCACCCAGAGGGAGGGGACGTACATGGGGTGGTAGGAGGGTCTCATTTTTAAGTGTTGTTAATATGTGTGCATATTTCCAGACAGCTTACCTCGCTGACTATCATAGTTAACAGTTCAAAACCTAAGCATATGGCGAGCAACGGGAAATGATCTCCAGCATCGTTCTTTTTCAGAACACTCTGCACAAAAGAGATAAAGAAACAGTCATAATTTAAATATGCCATTTCCCTCTGGCATCTATTTTTCTTTGAATAAGAACATTCATTGACAACTTTACATGATAAATTACCCCGCTCAATAACATTTACTAAAGCCTTATGTTTCAACATAGCATGCAAGATCAGATCAGATAAAACTTACTGTTCGGTCATCTAGAAAATAACTAAACACGTCTTCAACTTCAAACTTGAAAAATTCTTGCACAAATTAATCACTACCATCAACAAAAGAACCAACAATTAATCAGACTCAGCAGTTCATTACATTTGTGATAGGATAAACAAAAGCACCTTAAATTCTTGATTGCTATACGATTTGAGAAGCATTGATGTGGCATTCATTCATTTATTGCAACAAAGGCATTCTTAGCTACTTCAGCATCAAGTGAGAACAAAAATATATGACCACAAGTTCAGAAAACTAAAAAATACAGGATGTTTATCATTTCATTTCCCATTGGATCAGGAAGAGAAAAATGTTGTTTCTATTTTAGAGCAAGTCATAGAGATGGTCAAGTACCTTAAATATCGACTGAACAACCTCATAGTAGAGACCACTTTTGGCCCGCCCGCCTGTGAAGATTACTCCATTAACCAAATTGAGTTTCTGAAACAAAAAATTACAAGTTAACTCTGGCAATTTAGGGTTACATGAATCTATGTTTACTTAACAAATTATAAAATTTAGTCAGCAGCAATTATTTTGCTAATGATCCTTGTTGAAGCAATATAAAAAGATTGTGTGAAGCAAAATTTCACCAATATGAAATGAAATGATCACCTTTTATACATTGCATTGGAACACCTTTGAGGACAAAGGCTATCCATATCTGGCAGAATCAACACATTTCAACTGAAAGATGTGATTGACTAGACAATGCTGAAAAGCACCAATGAAGCAGAACTTTAGCAACTATGAGATGAGCTAGATCATAAAAGCAAATGTAACCTCCAGGTTGATACATACGAGACACCACTTTTCTCCATGTTTTGTTTGTTTAATGTGTGATTGAGTGGCAGAAAACAGAATTTCATAATTTATTTCAGTATAGTTTCTTCCTCAGAAGCGAATAAAGCAAGAAACTAAACTCTCACTAAAGACAAGTCTATTGCATGTTCCTTTTATGACTATACGAACTGGAAATTCTGATGAAGCTATAGAGATGGAAAATGACTCTCCAGACCGATGTTACCTGGTTCGCGGTACGTTTCGGTACGCGGAACACGTACCAGGACATGGTACGCTACATATACCGGAACGCGGTACGTTGGGGGTAGGCTTAGTCGGGAAGTTTTTTTAGGATGCGGTACACGAATTCATTCTTCACAGTACGCTAGTATTTTATTTTTTATAATTTTTATTATATATATTTGATCACTTATATATTTTAATTTATATCATGTTATAATTATATATATTTTCTTATATTCATATCAATATCATCCAACGTTTACAAAAAAATACACAGTAAGTGTAAGTTTATTAAAAATTATGAGAAGATAAACCACAATATATAAAAGGAATAGGTTAAGAAAAGGGAAATAGTTAAATAAAAAGGTACAAAAATAAACTGTTTTATTCTGGAAATTGAGCAGTTAGTCAGATGCGTTCTCTTTTTCCTCCCACTGTTGTCTTCCTTCTCCAAGTCCAGTTCACCGAATATGGAGAAAGCCTACATATTTGGGGTCGCCGGATATGGAGATCCAATACGCGAATGCACCGCGTTCTGGTACGTGCGTTCCGGTTCGTGGAACGAGGGGGGTGGTAGAGAATTAGGTAACACTGCTCCAGACACCTTTTACATGTTATTCATCGTCTAATTTTTGAGGCACACTCTTGTCACACCGTACACCGTCTAATGGATCTTGAACCATCAGACGGTCCCCTTCAACAAAATTTAAGAAGAAAAAAGATAACTAAGAATCCAAAAAATGAAAAAAAAAAAAAAAACACTGAAACCTTAAAAAATCATATTAAAAGCTAAAAGAACTAAAAAAACGAAAAAAAAAATCTGAAAAACTGATATTTGTACAACCTCTGACGGACCTGACACAACTATTACCGTAGTTTTTATTAGAAGTAAAAACCTGGAACAGTTGGGTGTTGCCTCTCTCCTTGCAATAGCAAAATAATAATAGTGACAAAAAGATACGTAGAATCCTCGTTCAGATTTTCCTTAATCATGAGAATAGTTGTATTATACAATATCAACATCATTAATCCCTTATTCAGTAGCCGTACAGGCACGACCAACTGACTCAAGTTCACCACTATATACTCTCACTGCACAATAGAGTGCGGGTGAAGGTGCTTGCCATAAATTTACTATTGGATGCTATAATAATTTTCATGAGCAGAGGCGTAGATCAACAACCATTTTAATCAGTAATATAAAAAAATACATATCCATAATAACACCAAATCAGCAGCATGAGAATAGTTGTATTATACAATATCAACATCATTAATCCCTTATTCAGTAGCCGTACAGGCACGACCAACTGACTCAAGTTCACCACTATATACTCTCACTGCACAATAGAGTGCGGGTGAAGGTGCTTGCCATAAATTTACTATTGGATGCTATAATAATTTTCATGAGCAGAGGCGTAGATCAACAACCATTTTAATCAGTAATATAAAAAAATACATATCCATAATAACACCAAATCAGCAGCATGAGAATAGTTGTATTATACAATATCAACATCATTAATCCCTTATTCAGTAGCCGTACAGGCACGACCAACTGACTCAAGTTCACCACTATATACTCTCACTGCACAATAGAGTGCGGGTGAAGGTGCTTGCCATAAATGTACTATTGGATGCTATAATAATTTTCATGAGCAGAGGCGTAGATCAACAACCATTTTAATCAGTAATATAAAAAAATACATATCCATAATAACACCAAATCAGCAGCAGGAAACATAGAAAGCAAGAGGTGAATTACTTCGTAAAGAACCTCAGTAGGTTCATTGAAGATAAGAGGAATAACCCTAGCACCAGCAGACTCAACAAACTTCACATAAGAAGCAGCGACGTACGAGACATTAGAAGCGTTGTTGAGGCGGCCGGAGGCGCCATCCCCAGGGTGGCTAAGGATTCCGATCACAGGGCGGAAGTTGAGATTAGGGTCCCCGGCGGGGCACCGTGGAACCGTACCGAAAGCATCGATCTCACTGGGCAATAGAAGCGGTGATTCGGTAGAGTTGGCGTTGGCGGAAGCAGTGAGCTCCTTGGAAAGAGCTATGAGGAGTGGGATCCATAGAAAATTCATGCTGGAAGAGGATGCAGCGGCAGCGGCGACGGAGGAGAAGGGAATCGGCTGGAGAGAGGATGAGGAAGTGGAGTTGGAGTTACTGGCGGCGGAGGCTGACGTAGACGGCTGAGACGGAGGAGGAAGTGGCGCCATTGATGCAGGTAGTAATGGTGGTTGTGAGTAGGGCTATCAAAAATCGTTTTTTTTTTTTTTTTCAGAAACCAAATTCGAACCGAATGTATTTCGGGTTCAGTTACATATTTTTTTCATTCGGAATCGAACACAACTCGAACCGAAATTTTCGGTTCGATTCCGATAATATTTCGGTTTTATTTTTTCGTATACATATGAATCTATTAAATGTTCAATCTAAAAATTTAATTTTAAACAACAATAGTCTTTAAAAACAAAGTTTGACTCCAATTTAAATTTCTAAACAACAATAATTCAATTAAAAATAAGGCGGTGAAGATCTGATATTGAATGTTTAGTTGATACAATCAAAATATCAAACAAAATGAAAGAACAAAAGAAAGAACAACTTCAATAAATTAAGTAAGACGGTATACTTCTAGGATTTTTTTTATTTTTCTTTATAAATTAACTAATGTTAATAAAAAAAAAGGTAAATAGGTAATTTCGGGTTTTTGTGAATTTTTTTTGCAGGAACCGAACCCGAATCGAATTTCTAAATTCGGGTTCGGTTCCAAAAAATTAAATAATTTCAACACTCAGGAACCGAACCGAACCGAGAATTTCAGTTCGGTTCCGGTCGGTTTCACGGGTTTCGGGTTTGAAAATTTCCAACCCTAGTTTTGAGGAGGAAAATTGTTGATTTACGGAAGAGAAGTGATTTCGACATGGAAGATGAATTGGGTTGGGGATTTCAAATATTCAATTTCTCTCTTTCTTTCACTTTGTTACTAAGCTTTAGTAGCTTCACGACTTTGTACTGTAATGGGATATTATGTCATTGTTACAAGGTAGAATATATCAAAGCTTAAATATGTCAATTCTGAAGGTCAAAGGACGGGAGTTGACTATTTTTTGGCAGCTTAACTATCTCCACCGCCTCAACCTCAACGACCTTTAAATACTCATTTTACCTTCATTTGTCATTTTTTATCATCTTGATTTGTAACTGAATTTCTCTCTAGAATCTTTTTTGTTCATTCCATTGTAACAAACTTCATCTATCCAATAACAAGCCTTTTTCGGATACTGTTTCTCATTGCTACGGATTCCTAATAGTGTTTGTTGCTAATTGATTGAGCGTTTCATTTCTTCATTGATTTCTAAACGTTTGTATCAATTGGTATCAGAGCACTTTCCTGGTGCTCAGAATACGATTCCGGCGAGTTGCTATTGTTACGATTCCGACGAGTTTGTTACGATTCCAGCGAGTTTTTTTATGATTCCGGCGAGTTTGTTGCGATTCCGGCGCGTTTGTTACGATTCCGGTGTAGTTGTTAGATTCTCCGGTGACGGTTATTCACTTTCCGATTAGTTATGGCACCACAAACGCGTACATCTCAGATAGAATCTCCGCCTAATTCAATGGAGATTATGATGGCGCAGCTATTGAAAAACTTACGAAGGATATGACTGTTATGTCTACTGATATAGCTGATTTGAAGAATAGAGGAGGTGCTAGTACAAGGGGAGGTCAAAATAGTCATGGAGATAATCCAAAGGGATGCTGCTAGTGGAGGTCACTATGGCAGGTTGACTAAAGTTGACTTTCCAAAGTTCTCTGGAGAAGATGTTCAAGGCTGGTTGTATAGAGTGAATCAGTTTTTTGAGATGGATCATATTGACAGTGATGCTCAGAAGTTCAAACTTGTGGCAATGCATGTTTTTGACAAGGCTTTGAATTGGCATCAGCAGTTTATGAAAATGCATGGTACTGTGATTAATTGGAGTGGATATGAGGAGAATATACTTAAGAGATTTGCTCCAATTTTTGAGGATCCAATGGTAGAACTTAAAAATCTCAAACATACAACTTCAGTTCAGGTATATCAGGACTCCTTTGAAGTTTTACTTAATAAAGTTGAATTGAGTGAAAAGCATGCTATTAGTTTGTTTATTGGTGGATTGAAAGATGAAGTAGGAGTGGCAGTTAGAATGTTTAAACCTGCAACTTTGGCAGAAGTATATTGCTATGCTAAAATGCAAGAGGCTAACCTAATTGCTACTAAGAGTAGATATTCACCAATTTTGCCAACTCCTAGGAGTAGTGTGGTCAGTAATGGAGCAAATAGGAGTCATGTGGCAAATGCTAGATATACTACTCCTATGACTACCAATCCAAACAATGCTACTTCCAATAGGTTCTATAAGAAACTCACTCAAAAGGAGTTGGAAGAAAAAAGGGCCAAACACTTGTGCTTTTACTGTGATGAAAAATACACACTTGGACACAAGTGCAGTGGTCAAGTGTTTTCATTGGAAGTAATTGGAAGTGGTGTAGTGTTGGGAGAGGAGGATGGTGATTTGATATTGGCTGAGGAAGGAGTAGTTAATATGAGTCCTAACCTCATGGATGAACCTCCATCGATATCTCTCAATGCTTTATCTGGTGTAAGCACCTATAGAACCATGAGAGTGAGAGGATTTGTGGGAAGGACTATACTCCATGTGTTGGTTGATTCTGGAAGTACCCACAATTTCCTGGATTTGCACACTGCCAAGCAAATTGGTTGCAAACTCAGGAGAATTTGTCCTATGGAAGTATCTGTAGCTAATGGGACTGTGATGAATTGTTTGCATGAGTGTAAGAATTTCACATGGAAGTTCCAAGGAATCACTTATACTACTGATGTGTTGATACTACCATTGGGAGGTTGTGACCTGGTTTTGGGCATCCAGTGGTTATCTACTCTAGGTGTTATTAAATGTGACTTCAAACACCTGACTATGGAGTACACTTATAACCAAAGAAGAGTAGTTTTTAGAGGTACACATCAAGCTACACTTAAATGGATGAGTGGCAAGAAAAAAGGGGGTGATAAACAGGCAAAATCAGCTGAGTTGTCAATGATGTCAGTATGTGTTTATCCTACCACATTGTTGCAAGTAACAGTGGAAGATGATAACTGCCCTGCACCAATCAAAGCTGTGTTGGATGAGTTTCAGTCAGTCTTTGAGGAGCCAAAAGGAATTACCTCCTAAAAGGGCACATGACCATCACATACCACTTGTCCCAAACACTCCTCCTATCAACATAAGACCTTATAAACACCCTCCAAACCAAAATGATGCAATTGAAAGAATGGTACAGGAATTGCTTGAATCAGGAGTTATAAGAAACAGTCAAAGTTCTTTCTCTTCTCCTATAGTCGTGGTGAAGAAGAAAGATGGTACATGGAGAATGTGTGTGGACTACAAGCAGTTGAACAAGTTCACATTCAAAGACAAGTTCCCTATTCCTGTTGTGGAAGAGTTGATTGATGAGTTGCATGGTTCTCAGTACTTTTCCAAGTTGGATCTCAGGTCTGGGTATCATCAAATTAGAATGAAGGAGGAAGATTTACACAAAACTGCTTTCAGAACACATGAGGGTCACTATGAGTTTCTTGTGATGCCTTTTGGTCTCACCAATGCACCCTCAACTTTTCAATCTTTGATGAATACTATGTTCAAGGAGTTTTTGAGGAAGTTCACTTTGGTGTTTTTTGATGACATACTGATATACAGCAGTACTTTGGATGCACATGTGGAACATCTCAAACAAGTGTTGACTGTGATGAAAGCTAATTCATTGTGTGCTAAAAGAAGCAAGTGTACTTTTGCTGCTACTAGTGTTGAGTATCTTGGCCATGTTATATCTAGAGAAGGAGTTGCAACTGATCCTTATAAGATACAAGCAATGCAGCAGTGGCCTGTTCCAAACACCATTAAACAGCTCAGAGGTTTCATGGGGTTAATAGGCTACTACAGGAAGTTTGTAAAGAATTATGCTATTATAAGTCAGCCTCTTACTGCTTTGATGAAGAAGAATGCATTCCAGTGGAATGAGTCTGCACAAAAGGCTTTTTAGACTTTGAAACAAGCAATGATACAAGCCCCAGTCTTGGCTTTGCCGAACTTTAACAAAGTATTTACAGTTGAAACAGATGCTTCAGGCATGGGAATTGGAGCAGTGTTACAACAAGAAGGGCATCCAATTGCTTATTTGAGTAAAACCTTATCTACCAAGCATCAAGCACTTTCAACCTATGAAAGGAATTCTTTGCTGTACTGATGGCCTTGGAAAAATGGAGGGGATACTTATTGGATAGACACTTTAAAATCAAAACAGATCACTTCAGTTTGAAGTATCTGTTGGATCAAAGTGTCACCACTCCTTTTCAAGCCAAATGGTTGCCTAACTGCTTGGTTATGATTATGATATTTCTTATAAAAAGGGGAATGAAAATGTTGTAGCAGATGCATTGTCCAGAGTATCAAGTGGTACTGAGTTGAACAATGTGGTTTTGGCTCCCATAGCATCTGATCTACTACAACAGGTTAAAGACAGCTGTGTCAATGATGTTGCTTTACACAAGATCATTCAACAGCTACAAAATAAGACATACAAGAAGGACAAGTATAGCTTGGAGAATGGATTGTTGAGAGGGAAAGGGAAGATTGTGGTGGGTGATAATTCACAACTGAGAAGTACTATCATTGGGCATTATCACTCAGATGCAATGGGTGGCCACTCAGGAACAACAGTAACTGTACACAGGCTTGGAAATTTGTTCTATTGGAAAGGAATGCATAAGATGGTGAAGCAGTTTATAAGAGAATGTGACATATGCCAGAGACAAAAGCCTGATTTGGCAGCCTGTCCAGGGTTGTTACAACCCTTGCCCATTCCAGAGAAAGTATGGAATTCCATATCCATGGATTTTGTGGAAAAGATGCCTAATTCACATGGTTATACAGTCATCTTTGTGGTGGTGGATAGGTTGAGCAAGTATGCACACTTTATGGCTATGAAGCACCCTTTCACAGCAAGTACAGTGGCTCAAGTGTTCTTGGACAATGTATATAAGCTTCATGGGTGTCCTGAATCTATCATAAGTGACAGAGATAAAGTGTTTTTGAGTCACTTTTGGCAATCCATGTTCAAAACTTTGGGGGTTCAGTTGAAACTATCTACTGCCTACCATCCTCAAACAGATGGTCAGACATAAATAGTTAATAAGTGCTTGGAATGTTATTTGAGGTGTATGTGTGGAGAAAGGCCAAAAGAGTGGACAACTTGGCTTCCCATGGCCGAGTTTTGGTATAACACCAATTATCACTCAGCAATAAACACCACACCCTATGAAGTAGTGTATGGCCAAACACCCCCATTGCACATTCCTTATGTGGCAGGAGAGAGTGTAGTGGAAGCTGTTGATAGATCAATGATGGCCAGGGAAGAAGCTATAAAATTGTGCAAATTTCACTTGAAAAGAGCTCAAGACAGAATGGTCAATCAAGCAAACAAGCACAGGAGTGACAGAACTTTTGATGTGGGTATGTGGGTCTACTTAAAGCTGCAACCTCACAGGCAAGTGACTCTAAGGAAGGAGCAGCAACATAAGTTGTCATCAAAGTATTATGGGCCTTTCTTAATTGTTGAGAAGATTGGAGCAGTTGCATATAAGCTGGATTTGCCTCAAGATAGCCAAGTGCATCCCATTTTTCATGTATCACAATTGAAGATGTGCAAAGGAAGTTCTAATAAAATGGGCATGTTACCTCATTGTGGACCCAATGGACTACTGGAAGCTGAACCAATTGCTATTTTGGACAGAAAACTTGCCAAAATTAACAACAAACCAGTGGTATATGTGCTTGTGAAATGGAGTAACCACACTGATGAGGATGCTACTTGGGAATCTTATTCAGATTTGCTTCAAAGGTACCCTACCTTTGAAGAACATTCTTGAGGGCAAGAATGATTTGAAGGAGTAGGGATTGTTACAAGGCAGAATACATCAAGGGTTAAATATGTCAATTCTGAAGGTCAAAGGACGGGAGTTGACTATTTTTTGGCAGCTTAACTATCTCCACCGCCTCAACCTCAACGACCTTTAAATACTCATTTTACCTTCATTTGTCATTTTTTATCATCTTGATTTGTAACTGAATTTCTCTCTAGAATCTTCTTTGTTCATTCCATTGTAACAAACTTCATCTATCCAATAACAAGCCTTTTTCGGATCCTGTTTCTCATTGCTACGGATTCCTAATAGTGTTTGTTGCTAATTGATTGAGCGTTTTCATTTCTTCGTTGATTTCTAAATGTTTGTATCAGTAATGAATTGTGTGTTTTTCCAGATCGGAGAAGACGTGAGATCATTGAGATCAGTGGCTGACCCACGATTTTTTTTGCCGCCCGAGCTATTTTTTTATTTTGTAGTGTTTTGATATCAAGAATAAAATATTCATCAATATATTTATTTATTAGTCTTCTCATATATTGATATTTCCATCAATATACTCATATTTTTATTAATTTTTCGTATATATATGAATTATCGTGTTAACTAATTTTAGACAATTAATTAACATTATAATCTTCATAGCACAAATTCCGATATTGAAATTAAGATGCAGTTGATGATATATATTATATAAGTTATGTGGATGCGCCGTGGATAATTGTCTGAAACGACAACCATTTCAAAAACAACAAAATAAATTTTACAGTTCCATATAATTATCAAAAAAATATATCAAACAACCATACAATTCTCATTCAAAAACCACCAAACTCTAAACATAATTTTCATTAAGATTTTAATTTTTCAGCAAACTTCAAAATTACATCCTATTTTAATTTCAGCAAAACATGATTTTGTCCTATTTGAAGACAGTACTTTCAAAATAAAATCTATTATATAAATTTATATAATAATCCTTAAAATTAAAGTTCTCCAATTACATAATTATAATATTAGTTGCTTGGAAAAATAAATGAGAATAGATGGTGTAAAACGAATTGTACATTCGTAAAAATGACTAAAATTAGTAAGTAATCAAAAGTATATTTAGAAGATCTTAAAAATTAAGGGTGAATATATTCATGAGACAATAAAGTATAATGAAGTGGGCTAAACTTCAAACAAAAAAGAATGAGACCGGTCGCAATCATACGTGTATTAAAAACTTTACAAAAATGCAATATAAAAACTAAAAAGAAATAAAAGTCCCCGGCTATAGCCCGGGGAGGGCGGGCCTTGGCTCCGCCCTTGATTGAGATGACGTGTAAAACTCACGCGTAATCTAAAAACAACAATGCTACATGCACAACTAATTTACACAACCAAACTTTACAACACACCATCTCACCACACATTTATCATTGTTGGAATATTTTATTCCAAATATTCATTATCGAGTTTTGATGATTATTTGTTAAACAAAGGAAAACAAGGAAGCAAAACAAAACAATGAAGAAGTCGAAGATGCTCGGAACGAGCAAAGTTACCTGATCAGTCAAGAAAGAAAGTTACCTGATCAGACAAGAAGGAAAGTCACCTGACCTGAACTTACCTGATGAATAACGCACGCTGGCAGGAAACACTAGTGTATGCTAAGAAATCTATCTGCAGATCAGATGAGCTACAAAGTTACCTGAAGACAAAGTTGCCTGATGAAGATAGCGCACGCTATAGTTGAAGCATAACGCACGCTATCGTGGAACATGACCGTTGTGAAGACTTTCAGACACGGAATGACATATGCAGTGACGAAATCATAGCGCACGCTACAGTTGAGGAATAGCGCACACTAAAGTGTTTGAATTCAAGATAATCAATCCGTTGGAAGATTCGGTGGAAAGTCAGAAGTCAAAAGGCGGCAACGGATATATGACGCAAGTAATGACACAATATTAACACACGCTATAAGGAGATGTTAGCGCACGCTAACTGATAGAGGCAGTAGCCACTGGACTGAAGTTGCAAGCGGATAACATATGTAATCAGGAAATATTAACATACGCAACAGGCAATAGCACGCGCTAAAGGAAGGCTAGCGCACGCTAATAAGTCAGCTGGCAGTAACGGCTAGTTGAAAGAAAAAGGCTATAAATACCAAACCATTTGGTATCAAACCACACAACAACCTTGAGAAAATCATCTATACTTGTGGTATCATTGTAAATATTCTTGTTGTTGTACTTGAGCTTATATTGACAAGTCTTTGAGTGTTATACACGAAAACATACATGAGAGGAAAAAGAAAGGATAAGATTGTATTCGGTGTTATTAGGATCAAGGATCCGGCATTATTAGAATCGTAATCTATATCCACGTGAGGTTTGTCTAGTACCCATAGAAAGCTAGATAGGTTGATTCCTTGTCCGATAGAAAAGAAAAACGGTTTAACTTGGACCGACAAAAAAACAAGTGTGTACGGTTTATCTCGGACCGATAGAAGACGAGAATTGTAACGGTAATCCCTCGACCGATAGAAGAGAGGTGCAGAGGTTGATCTTTAGCCTATAGAAAAAGATACGAAGAGAGGACGTAGGAACGTTTGACCGAACCTCTATAAATCCTGTGTCGATTTATTTTCCACACATTTTATTTACGCTTCCGCACAATAGCGCATATACGAATATTGCTCCAACAATTGGTATCAGAGTGGTACTCCTAGAAGCGGTTTAACATTCGAGGAGAAAAGATCCAATAGCGTTTCAACTTGCCCCGGTTGAAGGTCTTGCTCTAAATCGACCTCCATTCTTTGATGGATCGAACTTCATGACATGGAAAAACAAGATGTCGATATTCATTCGAGTATGATATTCCAATGAATTCCAACGGTACGTTTAAAACTTTCAAAGAGTATGATGATTCCGATTGGAAAAATGACCATTATAATTGCAAAGCAACACAATTATTATATTATGCTTTAAATCTAGAAGAACACAACCGGATATCATCGTGTGATAGTGCCAAAAAAATATGGAAGATTCTAGAAGTCACACACGAAGGCACAAATCAAGTCAAGGAGACGAAGATCAATATGCTTCTCCATGACTACGAATTATTCATTGTAATACCCGGTTGTAATTCAGTCATTATCATTCAGTAATTATCAGTCTGTAATTGTCACTCAGTGTATTTTCACTCAATTATAATCATTCATCAATCATGTTCTTTCACCGTGTTCACCGTTCGGAAAAACTTCGAGTTGTGTATCGTTATTGTTCATTGTTTCAACTTTCCTCATATGAGTTCGACTTTGTTAGATCACCATTAATTTTTGGTAATTCCAAAAATTCTAAATCTTTGCAATATTATAGATCATCGAGTTAGCTTTCCAATGGTTCAAACGGTGAGTCAATCGGACTCCGGACGAGAGAGTTATGGTCGTTTTAGCTCAACTGCTCATTTTTCAGTATTGGCCGATCACTGCCGAACGAACTCGGCCGTGTCGTCCGACACGGCCCGTGCCGTACTCGTCCGGAAAATGCCGAAGTGTCTGCCTCAGGACCCGACCGTGTAAATGCAGCGCGGCAGTCGAACCCTTCGGATAAGCGAGAATCGTCGCCCGAAGACGCCCGACCGTGTCGTCTGGCACGGTCGAGTCATGCCGAGTCGCTGTCGGACGGGTCACTGTCGGAAGGCCCTCCGCACCGCGACCGTGTCAAGCAGGACACGGTCGAGTCCCTGTCGGCCAGCTGTCGGCCAACTGTGCAACACGACCGTTCCGATCGGCACGGGCCGTGTCCGGCAGGGTAGTCAACCCCTATAAATTCATTTTTTGAGCATTTCAGCTCATTCCTTCCAGTTTTTTCCACCTTTTACGAGAGAGAGAAGCTTGAGGGAGGGTTTTTCCTTCACAAATCATTTGGGTGTTTGATTTTCTTCATCTCCTTTCGATCGTGAAGCCCGGATAATCAATCTAATGCGTGTTCTTCGGATTAAAGTACTTGGATCTTCAAGAGGTAATTCCTTCAACACTTTGGACTTCGATTTTGTGTTGAGATATGATATTTTGGATGTTATAATCATGTTATATGAAGGGATATGTATATGATTATGAGTTTGTATAAGGATTCATTGGATTATTGAGGAATTATTCGAGAACACCTTGAAAATCGAGTTGGAATTGGGGATTTTCGACTAATTGTTGCTATAATCACATTTTTGGATATTCATAACGGATTATTGATCGTATTGGAGATGTTTTGTTGGTTTGAAACACTTCTTGGGGATTTTGATATTGGTATATCGAGGTTTGATTGTAAACAATCGGAGTTTGGATACAACGTGTTTGATTTAATGCCTCTATGGACTTGGTTTAGTCGTATCGACGTTTTGAGTTCGTTATATTCGTGTTTGATTCGTATATTGAACGGATTGTTGGTAATTCTATTATTTAAGGTTGTTCGAGCGACCGATATCTCAATTAGGACGTTGTTCGTGGAAGGATAATTGTCACCGGTATTGTGTAAGTTAATTCTTACTCGGTTAAAAGGATATTCATCCCTTTTGTTGTTGTTCATTCATAATCATAACTCATTCATCATTATATTAATCGTATCAAAATTTGTTGTTATCAATTAATCGTTTCAGTCATAAGGAACGACGGTTCCAATCTTTTCATTGAGCTGTCATTTATTTCGTTACCATTCCACCTCGGTGAGTCATTATTCATTTTCGATGTCACTTTTGTTATATCGTGGCATTCCGGGTCATACTGGCGTGCCGGTTGGTATGTGTAGGATTTTCATGTCGGGCACGTGATGGTCATGTATTGGGAGTGATACATTGGACTGTGCACACGGGTCATATTGTCTCGTGAGACTGATTAGGTACAAGACCACACGTGTATTTGATCGATACTCGTTGGTGGCTTGTGCACGGACACATTTCCATCCCGGGCGTAGTGTGGCGCCACCCTTTGAGCCGTACTGTTAGTTGATTCATATAGCATGTTTGATTGCGTATGTTTCGACAGGATATTTCATAATTTCAGATATAATCATGATTGTGTATTTTCAACTCTTGAGGATTGTTGTTCTGTTTAACTGACCCCGTTTGGGGATTTTGTTTTTCAGGTCATGGCAAGGCAAACGCACGGGAATAGCATGTTGATGTCGAGGAGTCCTAGTGATACTAGTAGGGGGCCCCGATCTTTCAGTTATCCATGTTATTGTCCTTTATTTTCCGCTGCAGACTTTCATTTGAATACTCCGTTTCATTCAGTGTTGTGTATTTTATCTTCATATAAAATACACTAGTATTCGGTATTGTCCTGGTATGTTGTAACTAAACTCCTCATCGGAGTAATTATGGTTGTAATGTAGTTCGGTACTACATTTATCTTGTGTAATTCATTCATTTTCATTTGCACGGTGGGTCCCGGTTGGGGATCTACGACCGTAATATCCGCCTAGTTTGGGGTGTTACGAGTTGGTATCGGAGAGTGGTTTTGAATACTACCTTCCGAGTCATGTCTCATTTGAAATCATCGTCATCGACTAGTATCATTGGACTTTCGCGTCACGTGTGACTGTGCAAATGCCGAGCCAATCGAAAGAAAGAAGCGTAAGACTTCTAACGCCATGGTATAATTTCGGCAATAGTCATTCATTCATCATTCATCATTTAACAATCCTCAAACATCATCATTCATTATGATCGGACGATCATATTAACTCATCAATCACTTAATTCATTTCATTACTCGATTAATAATCGGGACGATCATGTTAACTCATTAATTACTCAATTCATTTCATTACTCGGTTGTCAATCTGGATGATCATATTATCAATCTTGTTAAGTTATTCAAGATAATCATTTCAAGAATTTCATCGAGATAATCATGTAACTTCATAAATCATTCATATAATCACTAAGTTAGAGCATGTATACTCATTTTCATCATCTCATGACATAATCATAACGTGCTAATCATGCGGAAATATAATCATTATGCGACCTTCCTACTTCGGTATGGAGAGAGGCTGTCGAGGATGCACGGGGAGAGGCCGCAGTGCGGACCGAAACCAGAAATAATCACTCGCCGGAAATCGTGCCCGGGACTCGCTCGATCAGAAGATGTTCGGGTTGATCCACTCACTTTTATGCAGGCCATGATGACCCATGTGCAGTTGCTCAATCATCATTGCGCCACTCTGACCGGATTAATCGAGAGAACTCTCCCGTATGAGACGGCTGCTAAGGAAAGTGCTAAACAACAACCTTCATCTTTCAGCAAGAAATCAACGAAGCGTGATCAACCCAAAGGCGGTCAGTCAACCTTCAAGAAGCCTCGTGTGAGCCCTATCGTTTCTGAGCGACCTTCTACGACGCATAATCGTGCGGGATCTCATTCCCGAGCGGCCAGTTCGGCATCACCTGTTTCAATTGTGGAACGCCGGGTCATTTCAGCACTGAGTGTTTGAAACCGTCTATCACGTACTATAATTGTAGGAATTTTGGGCATAAGGCCCGCTTTTGCCGAAAGGACTCCAAGTCGGCTCCGGCGGCATCTCAGGCCCCGAAGCAACCAGCGTTTCAGAATCAGACTGCTTTGTCATCGTCGTTTAAGACAATGGAAGCAAATAGAGTTGGAGCTCGTATTTATCAGACGGGAGCGTCCGGTTCGGGGACCAGCAAGTCCCAGATTCATATGATGAGGAGGATCGACGATCCGGTGGCCCGAATGATTTCAGGTATACTCGTAATTTTATTCCAACTTGTGTGTACCTTTTGATGTTGGTACACCGCATTCATTCATTTTCGAATCATGCTTGAATAGACTTATTTCGGGATAGTCCTATTGCTTGTGGACCTCATACCATCGGTATACCTGACGATGGAAGAATTTTTGGAATCATACCTAAGTAAGCTTAGTAACCGCGATTGGTTGGTGGACCTAATCGTGGTGAATTTATCTTAGGACGATGTAATTTCGGTATTAGCTGGTTTAACCGTCTTAATACTATCCTCAGTGTTTGTTAGCGTTTGGTCGCTATCTTTCCGTCGTTAGTTGTCGAATGTGTGCTTCAGGGAAGTAATCCCCGTTGTTCCAGTAGAATTTCTATTATGGCGGAAGCAGAGAAATTCCGCAATCGAACTATCCAATCATTCATTGTATCATTTTCATCGATTGGCCTTTCTAAGGCAATCGAGTTATTCAATCATTCCTTGTATCATTTCCATCGATTGGCTTTTTTTAAGACAATCGAGTCATTCAATCATTCATTGTATCATTTTCATCGATTGGCCTTTCTAAGGCAATCGAGTTATTCAATCATTCATTGTATTATTTTCATCGATTGTCCTTTCAAAGACAATCGAGTTATTCAAACATTCATTGTATCATCTTCATCGATTGGCCTTTCTAAGGCAATCGAGTTGTTCAATCATTATTGGTATCTCTTTTTATCGATTGACCATTCTAGGGCAATCGAAATGTTCAATCATTCGTGGTATCATTGTCATCGATTGACGATGTATTTGCCTTCACATAGAGTAGGGGAATTCAGGAGTGAGTGGGAGCCAGACGTCCCATTTATCGAAGGCACCGTATCGGATGGCCCGACCGAAATGCGGGGAGTTGAAGATTCAACTTGAGGAGTAGTTCGAGAAAGGTCATCTCCGACCGATTGCGTCCCCGTGAGGAGCACTAGTGTGATCTGTCAAGGAGAAGGATGGCTCGTCTCGTGTGTGTATTAATTACCAGGAGTTGAACAGGGTGATGATCAAGAGTAGTATCCTTTACCCGTATTGATGATCTTTTAGATCAACTTGAGGGAGCCTCGGTATTTTCGGGATCGACTTAAGATCTGGATATCACCGATTGCGGATTCGAGAGTCGGATATCGCGAGACGGCGTTTCATACAGGCTATGGTCATAATTAGTTCGTAGTTATGCAGTTCGGGCAAACTATTACAACTTTGGTATTCATGGGGGTAATGAATCGGGTTTTCATCGATTTTTTTGGGATCAGTTTGTTGTTGTCTTCATCGAAGACATTTTGATTTATTCTCGTAGCCGAGAGGAATACGAGGTTCATCTTCATCAGGTTCTCGACGTGTTGAGACGAGAGCAACTTTATGGAAAGTTTTCCAAATATGAGTTCTGGAGGTCCGAAGTGACTTTCTCGGACATATAATTTCATCTGACAGAGTTCGTGTCGACCCTCAGAAGTCAGAGACTATCCGATATTGGCAACCTCCGAAAGATATTAATTAAATCCGATGTTTCCTCGGATTAGCTGGTTAATTATCCAACCCACAGACGGAGCTAGCAACCGTGGTTTTCACGTTGGAAATTTGTCGTCGTTACCTTTATGGCATCACCTGTCAGATCTTCACCAATCACAAGAGTTGAAGTATATATTTACTCACAAGGAGTTAAATATGCGATAGAGACGGTGGTTGGAACTACTCAAAGATTATGATATCGAAATCCTTTACCACCCGGGCAAGGCGAGCATTGTCGCCGACGCCTTGAGTCGTAAGTCCGTTCAGGAGCAGATGCTTGCTCGTTTCACAATTCAGAAGGAGCTCCAACAGGAATTCCTTAGACCCGAGATCGAGTGCAGCCCGGAGTCGGGGACGACTTTGTATGTTAGAGATTTCATCATATCTTGAGGATGCAATCGGGGAGAATCGTGGTTCGGACCCGGCATTGTTGCGCATTCTTGAGGATGTGGCTCGGAAAGCCCTGGATTCGTGATCCACGAGGATGGACTTTTGAGATTTAAGAATCGGATGTGTGTACCGGCGAATGACGAGTTGAAAAACTCTATTTTGAGAGAAGCTCATGCTACCCCTTATTCTGTTCATCCGGGGTCCAGAAGATGTACAAGGACTTGAAACAAAATTACCGGTGGAGTAATATGAAGCGAGAAGTCGCAGAATTTGTTTCGAGATGCTTAACTGTCAACAAGTCAAGATGGAACCTCGGCGGCCGCGAGTATGCGATACCGCTCCTATTCCGTAATGGAAGTGGGAAGACATTTCTATGGAATTCATCACGAATTGACGACGAGTCGTCGTGGCTTAAATACGATCCGAGTGATCGCGGACCGCTTAACTAAATCAACTCATTTCCTTGAGATCAAGGATACGTGGGGTCTGAGAGATCGCCCGATTGTTCATCAAGGAGATAGTGAGACCGCACTGCAGTACTCCTAAGAGTATCGTTTCCGATCGTGACGGACGATTGGTTTCCCATTTTAGAAATCGATTCATCGTGCTATGGGAACTCGGCTTAATCTCAGTATTGCCTTTCATCCTCAGTCCGACGGACAATCAGAGAGAACTATTCAGACATCAGAGGACATATTGAGGGCATGCGTCCTCGATTAGTAGACGATGGGGAAGCCCAATTACTATTGTTTAAGTCCACGTACAGTATAGTTGGCATGCCTCCATTAAGATGGCACCTTACGAGGCCTTGTACGGTCGTCTTTGTCGATCTCCTTTGTGTTAGGATGACTTGTCAGAATCAATCGGCACCGAGCCCGATATGCTTATAGCCGTCGGGAGAAGGTAGCTATGATCAAGAGTCGTATGTTGACAATTTCAGTCGACAGAAATCGTATGCGGATAATCATCATCGACCACTAGAGTTCGAGACGGGTGACCATGTTTTGGTCAAGGTATCCCCAAGTCGAAGTATTTTTCCGTTTCGGAAAACGGGGGAAGTTGAGCCCAAGATTCATTGGACCGTTTGAAATTTTGGATCGAGTAGGCGTGTTAGCTTATCGATTGGCTTTACCTCCGGCTTTGAGCCAAATTCATAATGTGTTTCATGTCTCTCAGTTGCGGAAGTTTGTTGCCGACCCGAGTCACATACTTCAGTTCGAAGAAATCGAGATCGCGGATGAGCATTCGTACGAGGAGCGTCCTGTACGAGTGTTGGAGCGGCGAATCAAACAGTTGAGGGATAAGACGATCCCTTTGGTCAAGATTCAGTGGTCTAGACACGGAGTCGAAGAGGCCACTTGGGAAACCGAGAAGAATATGCGGGAGAGTTATCCCGAGTTGTTTGACCCTTTAGTTTCGGGACGAAACTCTTTGGGGGTGTATGTAATACCGGTTGTAATTGATCATTATCATTCAGTAATTATCAGTCTGTAATTGTCACTCAGTGTATTTTCACTCAATTATAATCATTCATCAATCATGTTCTTTCACCATGTTCACCGTTCGGAAAAACTTCGAGTTGTGTATCGTTATTGTTCATTGTTTCAACTTTCCTCATATGAGTTCGACTCTCTTAGATCACCATTAATTTTTGGTAATTCCAAAAATTCTAAATCTTTGCAATATTATAGAGCATCGAGTTAGCTTTCCAATGGTTCAAACGGTGAGTCAATCGGAGTCCGGACGAGAGAGTTATGGTCGTTTTAGCTCAACCGCTCATTTTTCAAGATTGCCGATCACGCCAACGAACTCGGCCGTGTCGTCCGACACGCCCGTGGCTGCACTCGTCCGAAAATGCCGAAGTGTATGCCTCAGGACCCGACCGTGTCGCTCGCACGGCCGAAGTCGAACCCTTCCGGATAAGCGATAATCGCTCGCCAAAGACGCCCGACCGTGTCGCCTGCACGGCCGAGTCATGCCGAAGTCGCCGCTTGACGGAGTCATCGCTTTGGAAGGCCCTTCGCGCCGCGACCGTGTCAAGCAGACACGGTCGAGTCCTGTCGCCACCGTCGGCCAATCAGTGCGACGACCGTGCCGATCGGCACGGCCGTGTCCCAGGTAGTCAACCCTATAAATTCATTTTTGAGCATTTCACTCATTCCTTCGATTTTTTCCACCTTTTACGAGAGAGAGAAGCTTGAGGAGGGTTTTTCCTTCACAAATCATTTGGGTGTTTGATTTTCTTCATCTCCTTTCGATCGTGAAGCCCGGATAATCAATCTAACGCGTGTTCTTCGGATTAAAGTACTTGGATCTTCAAGAGGTAATTCCTTCAACACTTTGGACTTCGATTTTGTGTTGAGATATGATATTTTGGACGTTATAATCATGTTATATGAAGGGATATGTATATGATTATGAGTTTGTATAAGGATTCATTGGATTATTGAGGAATTATTCGAGAACACCTTGAAAATCGAGTTGGAATTGGGGATTTTCGACTAATTGTTGCTATAATCACATTTTTGGATATTCATAACGGATTATTGATCGTATTGGAGATGTTTTGTTGGTTTGAAACACTTCTTGGGGATTTTGATATTGGTATATCGAGGTTTGATTGTAAACAATCGGAGTTTGGATACAACGTGTTTGATTTAATGCCTCTATGGACTTGGTTTAGTCGTATCGACGTTTTGAGTTCGTTATATTCGTGTTTGATTCGTATATTGAATGGATTGTTGGTAATTGTATTATTTAAGGTTGTTCGAGCGACCGATATCTCAATTAGGACGTTGTTCGTGGAAGGATAATTGTCACCGGTATTGTGTAAGTTAATTCTTACTCGGTTAAAAGGATATTCATCCCTTTTGTTGTTGTTCATTCATAATCATAACTCATTCATCATTATATTAATCGTATCAAAATTTGTTGTTATCAATTAATCGTTTACCATAAGGAACAGCGGTTCCAATCTTTTCATTGAGCTGTCATTTATTTCGTTACCATTCCACCTCGGTGAGTCATTATTCATTTTCGATGTCACTTTTGTTATATCGTGGCATTCCGGGTCATACTGGCGTGCCGGTTGGTATGTGTAGGATTTTCATGTCGGGCACGTGATGGTCATGTATTGGGAGTGATACATTGGACTGTGCACACGGGTCATATTGTCTCGTGAGACTGATTAGGTACAAGACCACACGTGTATTTGATCGATACTCGTTGGTGGCTTGTGCACGGACATATTTCCATCCCGGGCGTAGTGTGGCGCCACCCTTTGAGCCGTACTGTTAGTTGATTCATATAGCATGTTTGATTGCGTATGTTTCGACAGGATATTTCATAATTTCAGATATAATCATGATTGTGTATTTTCAACTCTTGAGGATTGTTGTTCTGTTTAACTGACCCCATTTGGGGATTTTGTTTTTCAGGTCATGTCAAGGCAAACGCACGGGAATAGCATGTTGATGTCGAGGAGTCCTAGTGATACTAGTAGGGGGCCCCGATCTTTCAGTTATTCATGTTATTGTCCTTTATTTTCCGCTGCAGACTTTCATTTGAATACTCCGTTTCATTCAGTGTTGTGTATTTTATCTTCATATAAAATACACTAGTATTCGGTATTGTCCTGGTATGTTGTAACTAAACTCCTCATCGGAGTAATTATGGTTGTAATGTAGTTCGGTACTACATTTATCTTGTGTAATTCATTCATTTTCATTTGCCTGGTGGGTCCCAGTTGGGGATCTACGGCACTGTAATATCCGCCTAGTTTGGGGTGTTACATTCATGATGAAGGGTGACGAGTCCATCACCAACATGCTCGACCATTTTTCGGTCATCACCAATGGACTATCTTCATTCGAAAAATCGCTATCAAGTAGTGAGAAAGTCAAGAAGATCTTACGATCACTACCTAGCGAATTGGATGGCACTGTGACGGTGATCATGGTATCTAAAGATCTTAACACGCTCGACTTTAGCACCCTCGTTGGTTCACTAATTAATTATGAGATTGTTCTAAAATCACGAAACAACAAGTTGAAGCCGAAGGAAAGAACAATAACTATGAAAGCTAAGATGTCTCGCAAAGAAGAATTCCTGGTAGATGAAAGTGATGAAGAATAGGCATATTATGCCAAGAATATTAATAAGTTTCAAAACTTATTAAACTGGAGAAATAAAGACATCAAGACGGGCGAATCTAAGAAATTCGACAACAACTGTCGAATCTGTGGTAAACCAGGCCACTTCGCAAAGAATTGCCGAGCAAATCCAAAGAGGGAAGTCTTAATTGTCATGTGGAGTGATGAAGACGAAGATGATGAATATATCCAAAATAATCTCGCACTCATGGCAAGAAGTACATTCGACTTAAGCAACGTCAAAAGCCAGGTTAGTGCATCGTCTCAAGACGAATTATTTGAAGCATTCGAATTACTGCATACTGATTTTCAAAATGCTTTATCCGAAATAAAATCCCTCCAATTTAAAAATAAATCATTGGAAATCGAAATTTCTAAAATTCATGAAAAAGGGAAACTTATCGAGACCGATCATTCAAAATGTCTTGAAATAGAAAATAATTTAAAGAATGATCTTTTGAAAGTTCAAGACGAACTTAAAAGTTTAACGAACAAATTTTCTCTCGAAAATGAGAAATTTGAATATATGCTTTCGGTTCAAAAATATACTTTGAATAAACAGGGGTTAGGATTCAAACCGAATATTAAAAACGAATCCTTAAATTTGAAAATACCCCATTGTGATAAATATTTAAAAATTGGGCATCATATTTCAAATTGTAAAATCCCACATCGGACGATTAAAATTAAAAAGATTTGGATTCCTAAAGGAAACACTATTCCGAACATCGTCTACATAAATGAAAAACGACCGACTTTCGGTTGGATCCCCAAAAACAAAAATTAATTTTCATCAATTAATATTTCACTCAAGGGGGGTTTATATTTTTTAACAGGAGACATTTGTCAGAGGGAGTTTACCCTTTATGCATATTTATCATGATTTTATTCTATTATCATTTATATACACTTTTTGCTGATAACAAAAAGGGGGAGAAGAATGGAATAAAATAAGAACGGTATAAGGGGAGAAAAACGAGAAAAGCATCACGAGAAAAATAAAAATATATACGAATGATGAAACAAGGAGAAAATATGAAGAAGTTGAAAAATAAAAGGAAAAAGTCGAAAAGGAGAAAAGAAAAGATGGGAGATGGAAACTAACGAAACAGACAAAGTCGATACTTTGATCTGTATGCATATATATATATATATATATATATATATATATATATATATATATTGCAGGTTTTATCTCATTCAAGGTGTTGTTTTATAATCATCAAAAAGGGGGAGATTGTTGGAGTATTTTATTCCAAATATTCATTATTGAGTTTGATGATTAGTTGTTAAACAAAGAAAAACAACAAGGAAGCAAAACAAAACAACAAAGAAGTCGAAGACGCTCGGAGCGAGCAAAGTTACCAGATCAGTCAAGAAGAAAAGTTACCTGATGAAAGTTACCTGATCTGACAAGAAGGAAAGTCACCTGGCCTGAACTTACCTGGTGAATAACGCACGCTAGCAGGAAACAATAGCGCATGTTAAGAAAGCTATCTGCAGACCAGATGAGCTACAAAGTTACCTAAAGACAAAGTTACCTGATGAAGATAGCGCATGCTACAGTTGAAGCATAACGCACGCTACCGTAGAACATGACCGTTGTGAAGACTTTCAGACATGGAATGACATCTGCAGTGACGAAATCATAGCGCGCGCTACGGTTGATGAATAGCGCATGCTAAAGTGTTTGAATTCAATATAATCAATCCATTGGAAGATTTGGTGGAAAGTCAGAAGTCAAAAGGCGATAAAGGATATATGATGCAAGCAATGACACAATATTAACGCACGCTATAAGGAGATGTTAGCGCACGCTAACTGATAGAGGCAGTAGCCACTGGACTGAAGTTATAAGCAGATAACGTACGTAATCAGCAAATATTAATGTATGCAATAGGCAATAGCGCACGCTGAAGGAAGGCTAGCGCACACTAATAAGTCAGCTGGCAGTAACGGCTAGTTGAAAGAAAATGGCTATAAATACCAAACCATTTAGTGTCAAACCACACAACAACCTTGAGCAAATCATCTATACTTGTGATATCATTGTAAACATTTTTGTTGTTGTACTTGAGCTTAAATTGATAAGTGTTTGAGTGTTATACACGAAAACATACACGAGAGGAAAAAAGGATAAGATTGGATTCGGTGTTATTAGGATCAAGGATCCGACATTATTAGAATCGAAATCTATATCCACGTGAGGTTTGTATAGTACCTATAGAAAGTTAGATAGGTTGATTTCTTATCCGATAGAAAAGGAAAATGGTTTAACTTGGACCGACAAAAAGACAAGTGTGTACGGTTTATATCGGACCGATAGAAGACGAGAATTGTAATGGTAATCCCTCGACCAATAGAAGAGACATACAGAGGTTGATCTTTAGACTATAGAAAAAGATACGAAGAGAGGACGTAGGTATGTTTGGCTGGACCTCAATAAATCCTGTGTCGATTTATTTTTCGCACATTTTATTTACGCTTCCGCACAATAGCACATATACCGAATATTGCTCCAACAATCATTACATTCATTATTTATTTCATCACCTACTCCACCACTCATATAATCAATGGTCCAAACAACCACAACCATTGTATTACAACAGTTGTGATTGTACCATTTTTCATCTGGAAATTAAAAAGTGGTGATTGGCCAGACTTGGGTTGGGACTAAAAGTACAGAAAATGCTACATATACACACTTTCATACGCACTAACTTGTAGATGGAAAAGTGACGGAAAAGAGAAAAGTAACACTAACAGAAAAAGAGAAGGAAAAAAAGTGCTAATAGAAAAAAGAAATAAAATAACTCTAATAAATCGAAAAAACTTACTTACCTCATTAAGCAAAACACTGTTGGAAGTCATTTCCCTCCCACTCGTGAGTAAAAATTCTCCCTCCTCAACCCTAATCTCCAACGTTGTTGGAAGCCATTTCCCTCCTAAAAATTGAGTATTGATTGTCGATTATCGTACTCCTTACGAATCGTTAAGGGTTGGAAGTGCGTTCTTGGATCAACCTTGCTTGAATACCATTTTCCTCCAACTCAAATATGTCACAAAGGTAAGTATATGTTTATGATTATATGTTCTTAACTTTGAAAGTGAAGTATATGAGCTTTGTGAATATATATGTTCACTCTGGAATGGACTGACGGGTCCTTAGAGGGTTCCATTGCTTTTGGTGCGGTTCCGCGAATATTTTTGGGTTAACCACGATGGGAGGGTCCCACAGGGCCTCAGAGAATTCCGTTGCTTCCGATGTGGTTCCGCGGTTAATCACGCATATATTTGAAATGTGATGTATTATGGGATTTAGTTATTCTGCATTATTAGTCTTAAATTTTGTGAAGTGATGTTATGCTTACTTTATTGTTCAAGAAATATTATTTCGTAATTGATATACTTGTACTAGTTATTCCATGGCTAACCTATTCGCAAGAAATGCGTTTCATGTATTTCAGGTTCCAAATGAGGAGACGAGCGGGTACCGGTCATCACGAAGATAATGGACAAGAGTGATATTATGTCATTTCTTTAGTCTCCATTGTTTAAGTCTTTCCTTTGTGATGTCGTACTTTGGATAGTTTTGGTACTCGAGTACTATAGGATGTTTCGTTGATGTCATGATATTTCCTTGCGTGGGTCAAAGCCCCATTGATTGCGTTGATTTTGCATATTTTCCTGAAGGTTACTTTTTATTTTCTTTCTCATTGGTTATGTTTAGTCTTTGTCGGTCGAATGTTAGAATGTATATCTGTATAGCCTTGTGGGTCCTATGGTAGGGGTTCACGATACTGTAATATATCCCATATATCTTGGGGGTGTTACACATTATGGTATCAGAGTTTAGGTTTATGGATACCTATGCTGTCGGTCTTTTTGGGTCGAATTGAGTCATCATTTGTATACAATAATCACTATATTGCCATCATCTCGGTACGATCGGTGCTCGTGAGTTCTCTCTTACTCCTCTTTTATTTTCTTAACCGCTTTGTCTTTAAGTTCGTATATCTGGGGATCGATTGCCTCGATGAGATATGATATGAACTGTGCTCATTTATTATCTACGTGTTCCTCAGAATGTCTGCTAATAGAGGAGGCGGATGCAGTCATGGATGCATACGGGGACGTGGCGCAACCGGTGGGCAGCCTTTTCTTTCAGTTCTGATGCTGGTTCGACTACCCCTACCTTGTCAAACTCAGTGCAGCCAAGTACCGGTGGTAATTAGGACCAGTCTGTAACACCCTCAAGATATTCGAGGTATATTACAGCGCCGTGAATCCCTATATGGGACCCACCAGGCTGAACAGCATCATACTCATCGACTCACATAAACGACAAACCAACACCATGTCATAAAGACGCAAAACAGAATAATCCACCCGGTTCAACCGGTCAAACATAACATTATCAATCAACACAAACATATAGGCAACAATACAATCCGGACGAACAAGGACCCTTAAGTACTCGAGTACAACCATTAGTTCAAAAGCCACAAAAGATGAAAAGACAAAAAGACATTGAGACGTCACTTATGCACAATCATCACGCATGGCCATCATCCGTGTACTGGTCCAGCGCCCGCTCGTCCCGATGAACCTGACCTGAAATTCATAAAACGAATTTCCCCAAAACGGGTCCCCAGAGGGGTTAGCAAGTAAGCTAGTACAATTAACCTTATGAACGACTTACATCTTACACATATAGTAATGCATGCAATCCAAGAAAACATAGTTCCAAAATGCTCATTTCCGGAAATGCCAATGATCAAACCACATTTGTGAAAATGCACCACAATTAACCGCGGACCCACAGCTTCGTGGATCCCTGCCGAGACCCCGTCGGATCTAACCCACAGTGGTTAAAAGCAAGCTCGCGGTCCCACAGCTTCGTGGAACCCTACCGAGACCCCGTCGAGTCTAACCCGCAGTGAGCATACACACACACAATTTCTCATACAAACTACTATGTCAAGATCGTAAGTTCATAAGGATACTTGCCTCGATTAAATAGACGATGACACGAACGGAACGGAAGGATCAAGCACAACCACGAGGAACCGACGAAAATGAACCTAACGATTCGAATAGCACAATCACAACCACTTCTAAACGATTATGGAAATGGAATACACCCGGAAACCCGCCTACGATTCATGTATATTCGTACCAAAATAACAACGAGGGCGGGCCACAACCAAACCCTCTCGATTCCGTAAAAATCCACAAAATATCCATGAATCCGTAGGAAAACAAAAGATACTAACAATATTAATCGTATACATCATGAATCCACCAACAAAACGGAACTAATCGGAAGAAAATCCCAAAAACCCCCAAATTAATCGAAGATAGGGTTTTAGAATATTACCTTGGAAGATTCGAGTACTAAGATCCGTAGAACACGCGTTAGATTGATTTCCCGGGCTTCACTACCGAAGAAAAATGATGAAAATCGGCCCCCCAAGTTAAGAAATCTGAGCAGTTCTCCCCCTCTCTCTCACTTTCTCTCGCGAAGCAGGTGAAAATGGGGGAGGAGACGACCGATCTCGTCTAATAAGGACGAGACTGCGCAAATACCGCTTCGTGTGCCGCGGCACAGCCGAAGTGTGCCGCGGCACAGGCCGAAAATTTACTCCCAGGTTTTAGCATTGTGCCGCGGCACAGCCTGCGTGTGCCGCGGCACACGGTACAGTTGGGTTTTGGTCGCGGAAGACACACGAGTGTGCCGCGGCACCGGACAGGTGTGCCGCGGCACTGGCCTGGCACTGTGCCGCGGCACCGGATGGGTGTGCCGCGCACACGCATGCATCGCTCGACCACATTTGGAGAAATTTGTGTGCCGCGGCGCACGCATCTTGTGCCGCGGCCCACACCCCATTTTGGGTCCCAAAATGATAAAAATGATCCGGAAAGAGAATAAAACGATAGGAATCAATATTTGGGAACCAACAACACGAAATGGATCCACGGCAACCCCGAAACGGCGGTTCCGCACAACAATAACGAGAATACAGTTCAACAGTTTGACAGGAAGGACACGCTGGAAAGTACACGAGGGTCACTACGATCGAGAAATACACCAAAAACGAAAATACAAGGGAAAGAAAAATACGGATATTACATTCTACCCCTCTAAAAATAAGTTTCATCCCGAAACTTAAGAAACAAACAACTCGGGGTACCTAGCACGCATGCTATCCTCGGTTTCCCAAGTTGCCTCCTCGACACCGTGTCTCGACCACTGCACCTTGACCAAAGGGATGGTTTTATGCCTCAGTCGTTTCTCACGATGCTCCAAAATCTTCAAAGGATGCTCCTCAAAAGTAATATCTTCAGCAATATCAATCTCGCCATAATCGATGACGTGACTAGGATCCGGGACATATTTCCTCAACTGGGAAACATGGAAAACGCTATGAACATGACTCAAAGCCGGAGGTAACGCCAAACGGTACGCCAACCCACCTACTCGCTCGAGGATCTCAAAGGGGCCGATAAATCTCGGACTGAACTTCCTTTTCTTCCCGAAACGAAAAACTCCCTTCGTCGGCGACACCTTTAGCAAAACGTGATCTCCCACCTCGAATTCCAAAGGTCGACGACGGACGTCGGCATACGACTTCTGTCGACTCTGGGCAGTCAACATCCGTTCCCGAATTACTTCTATCTTCCGCCTCGTCTCTAAAACGACATCCGGCTCGGTCCCGACCAAATCGGACGCCTCATTCCAACAAATAGGTGATCGGCATCGCCGCCCATAAAGTGCCTCATACGGTGCCATCCGAATCGACGCGTGCCAACTGTTGTTGTACGTGAATTCGATCAGCGGCAAATGTTCCTCCCAGTCACTACTCCAGTCGAGAGCACAGGCACGCAGCAAGTCCTCGAACGTCTGGATAGTGCGTTCCGACTGTCCATCTGACTGGGGATGAAAAGAGGTACTCAAACGCAACCGGGTACCCAACGCCTTATGCACCGCCTGCCAGAAGTGCGATACAAAACGGCCGTCACGATCCGAGACAATAGACTTCGGAGTACCGTGAAGTCTCACAATCTGCGCGATAAACACACGAGCTAACTTCTCCGGGCCCCAAGTGTCCTTGATGCCCAGAAAGTGTGCCGACTTGGTCAGACAATCGACAATCACCCAAACCATATTCATGCCCGACCTCGATCTCGGCAGACTCGTAATGAAATCCATCGATATATCTTCCCATTTCCATTCTGGAATGGGAAGTGACTGCAAAAGCCCAGCCGGTCGCTGATGCTCGATTTTGACCTGCTGACAAGTCAAACATCTCGCTACAAACTGTGCGACCTCATCCTTCATGTCATTCCACCAGAAGTTCCTTCTCAAGTCCTTGTACATCTTATTCGAACCAGGATGAACGGAGTAAGGTGTAGCATGGGCCTCCCGCAAAATAATCTGTCTCAACTCTGAGTCGTTCGGCACACAAAGCCGACTCTGGAATCTCAAAACACCATCCTCGTGAATCACAAACCCAAGGGACTTTCCCTTAAGAACGTTCTCTCGGATTTGAGTAATCATCGGATCCTCTAACTGCTTCAGCTTAATTTCATCGATCAAAGATGATGAAATTTCTAAAGCACAAAGTTGCCCGACAGCTCCCGGCAACGAGACCTCAACGTCTAATTCGATCAAAGCCCTCCGAAGCTCAGACTGAGACGTAAGGATCTCAAGCGTTCGCAACGCAACTGGTTTCCGACTCAAGGCGTCGGCCACGACGTTCGCCTTACCCGGATGATAAAGGATTTCGAGGTCATAATCCTTAATCAGCTCTAACCACCTCCTCTGTCTCATATTCAACTCCCGCTGAGTAAATATGTATTTCAGACTTTTATGATCGGTAAAAATCTGACATGTAGAGCCGAAAAGATAGTGACGCCAAATCTTGAGCGCAAATACGACTGCCGCTAACTCCAAATCATGAGTAGGATAGTTAAGTTCATACGGCCTCAACTGTCTCGACGCAAAGGCAATGGTCTTGCCGTGCTGCATTAACACGCACCCCAGACCCTGACCCGAAGCATCGCTATAAACGGCGAATCCCTCGTTGCCACATGGCAACGCCAAAACTGGAGCTGAAGTCAAACGCTTCTTCAGCTCCTCAAAACTGAACTGCCTCTCGTCATTCCAGACGAACTTCTCGGATTTCTGGAGCAACTGTGTAAGTGGTCGAGCCAGTTTCGAAAAACCCTCGACGAACCTACGGTAGTAGCCGGCCAAACCCAAGAAACTTCGGAGCTCCCTCACGTTTTTGGGCGGTGCCCAATCCAATACCGCCTCGATCTTCTGCGGATCTACACGAACCCCCTCGGCTGAAATCACGTGACCCAAAAACATCACTTCCTTCAGCCAGAACTCACATTTCGAGAACTTCGCATAGAGTTGCTCGGCTCTCAAAATGTCTAACACTATCCGCAAATGATGGGCATGCTCTTCCTCGTCCCTCGAATAAATAAGAATATCGTCGATGAAGACGACGACACACCTATCCAAATACTCGATAAATACTTTGTTCATCAACTGCATGAACACCTCCGGCGCATTAGTTAACCCGAAAGGCATAACTACAAACTCATAATGTCCGTATCTCGTCCGAAAAGCTGTCTTCGGCACATCGGACTCTCTCACCCGGAGCTGATAGTACCCCGATTTCAAATCAATTTTCGAGAATACCGCAGCTCCCTGCAACTGATCGAACAAGTCATCAATTCTCGGCAAAGGATACTTGTTCTTGATGGTCACCTTGTTTAGTTCGCGATAGTCGATACACAAACGTAGTGAGCCATCCTTCTTCCGCACAAACAGGACCGGTGCGCCCCAAGGCGAGGTGCTCGGTCGAACATACCCCGACTCAAGAAGCTCACTCAACTGCTTCTTCAACTCGGACATCTCTGAAGGTGCCATGCGATAGGGCGCCCTCGAAATAGGAGCCGCGCCCGGCTCTAACTCTATGGCAAACTCAACCTCACGATCCGGTGGCAATCCCGGTAACTCGTTAGGAAAAACATCAGGAAATTCATTAACGATTGGAATCGACGAAAGCTCGACTCCACCACTCTCCGTCTTCAAGGCGTAGCACCAATAGCCGGTACACCCCTTTCGCAGGAGTCTCATCGCCTTCAAGGCGTTAATGACGAATTTCTGGTTCCCCCTCTTTCGCCCGGCGAAAGAGTGCTCGGTGCCATCATCGGCTAACATGGTGATGATTCTCGTGCGGTAGTTCATGATTGCACCATGCCGCTCGAGCCAATCATCCCCGAGAATTAAGTCCTCACCCTCAATACCCACAACAATAAGATTAGAGGGCCAAGCCCTCTCGCAAATAAACACAGAACAGTCTCGAACCTCCTGATCACCAACGATCCTATCACCGCTAGGAAGCTTAACGATGAAGGGCTCACAAGGCGTCAAACGGTCGAGACTCAAACGGCGCACACAATCCAGAGATATGAACGAATGCGTAGCACCGGAATCGAAAAGCACACTGACAGGGTGAGAAAGAATATAAACGGTACCTGTCGCCACGGTAGCCGCTGGGTCATCGGCTCTCCGCATCTCATAGACACGCGGGTGGGCGGAGCCAACACTGGAAGCTCCCCCTCTTGAGGGCTGACCCCGACCTCTCCCCCGACTAGCACTCGGCAGAGATTGAGGAGCAAACGACCCCTGATTCACACTTGGTTCCCTAGGCACTGGAATGGAAGCCCGGGCACCAAGGATCTTCTCCCTCTCAGCACAGAAAGCAGCTTTGTGACCCGACTGGCCACACTGATTACACGTCAGCAAAGGGTTCGGACAAACACGACTGATGTGGCCCTGCTGGCCACAGTTAAAGCATTTCACCTCTCGAGAAGGGGCACTGGCAGCCCTACGGGGAAACCCAATAGATCGAGTTGGGCCACCACCAGCGGAAAAGTTAGCGGATCAAATTTCGCTGACCCCCATCTTTGTGGCCCGAAAATTCCGTGGACTTGTTTCTTACTCTCGCGGCCGCCTCACTCGCCGTCACCGACATATCGTAAGCAAGGGCCCCGCCTCGTAATCTTTCAAGGTAGTGCATACAAGCCCGACATATAGTCCCGAATCGGCAACTTCATCCGTCTGGAGAAATGGAAAATTTTGTCGCTCTCTCGACAACTGGGTCTTCACATAACCCAACTCCTTATTAAAATCGGCAATAGCTTGAGATACGGGATATCCCGCGGTTGAGCATCATAAAAGCATGTACCCGAGCCTGGCACCGATCGCCACGGCAATATTCACCTCCATCAACTCTTGAAACTCGGCCACGGCAAAGATGGTCTTTGGGCCCAACGGCCTCCCACCAGTCCGTAGCGTCCCCAGTGAGGAAATATTGAGCAATATGGACTTTACGGTCCTCGGGACAGTTAGTGGCAACGAAGACCTTAGATATCTCCTTGATCCACCCTTCCCAGCCAATCGGGACTGAAGCTCCCGAGAACTGAGGAGGATGCATCTTGATAACATCTTGGAGCCAACGATCCGCTCCGCCCCGATTTGCATGGGCCTGATCCGGGTTCTGAACCGCTTGAGCTATTGCTGCCATTTGGTTCACCATTTGTTGCATAACGGCCGCAATACCAAGATCGGCACGCTCCTGAGAAGAAGCATGACTATGACGGTCGCCGGTACTGCCGGCTCCCGAAGACTGTGACGTGGCAGCCCCACCGGCTGCCCCACGTCCCCGGCCGCGTCCACGACCACGACCGCGACCACGACCTCTTCCAGCATCCATACTGGAGTTAAATAAGTAGCAAAAGCCATACGAGGATCAGTACAAGAAAAGAACAATTACAAGTCGAGAATCAAGGGTACGATACAAGGAATTAATGAACAGAGGAAGGAAAACTTACGTACACTGGTAGTACCGGAATCATGGCAGCGTGACGATGATGTGCAAAACAAAACACCACAAGACCCAATAAACCGACAAGCCTCGGTATCCATAAACCTAGTGCTCCGATACCATTTTCTGTAACACCCTCAAGATATTCGAGGTATATTACAGCGCCGTGAATCCCTATATGGGACCCACCAGTGAAACGACATCATACTCATCGACTCACATAAACGACAAACCAACACCATGTCATAAAGACGCAAAACAGAATAATCCACCCGGTTCAACCGGTCAAACATAACATTATCAATCAACACAAACATATAGGCAACAATACAATCCGGACGAACAAGGACCCTTAAGTACTCGAGTACAACCATTAGTTCAAAAGCCACAAAAGATGAAAAGACAAAAAGACATTGAGACGTCACTTATGCACAATCATCACGCATGGCCATCATCCGTGTACTGGTCCAGCGCCCGCTCGTCCCGATGAACCTGACCTGAAATTCATAAAACGAATTTCCCCAAAACGGGTCCCCAGAGGGGTTAGCAATTACGCTAGTACAAGTAACCAGATGAACGACTTACATCTTACACATATAGTAATGCATGCAATCCAAGAAAACATAGTTCCAAAATGCTCATTTCCGGAAATGCCAATGATCAAACCACATTTGTGAAAATGCACCACAATTAACCGCGGACCCACAGCTTCGTGGATCCCTGCCGAGACCCCGTCGGATCTAACCCACAGTGGTTAAAAGCAAGCTCGCGGTCCCACAGCTTCGTGGAACCCTACCGAGACCCCGTCGAGTCTAACCCGCAGTGAGCATACACACACACACACAATTTCTCATACAAACTACTATGTCAAGATCGTAAGTTCATAAGGATACTTGCCTCGATTAAATAGACGATGACACGAACGGAACGGAAGGATCAAGCACAACCACGAGGAACCGACGAAAATGAACCTAACAATTCGAATAGCACAATCACAACCACTTCTAAACGATTATGGAAATGGAATACACCCGGAAACCCGCCTACGATTCATGTATATTCGTACCAAAATAACAACGAGGGCGGGCCACAACCAAACCCTCTCGATTCCGTAAAAATCCACAAAATATCCATGAATCCGTAGGAAAACAAAAGATACTAACAATATTAATCGTATACATCATGAATCCACCAACAAAACGGAACTAATCGAAAGAAAATCCCAAAAACCCCCAAATTAATCGAAGATAGGGTTTTAGAATATTACCTTGGAAGATTCGAGTACTAAGATCCGTAGAACACGCGTTAGATTGATTTCCCGGGCTTCACTACCGAAGAAAAATGATGAAAATCGGCCCCCCAAGTTAAGAAATCTGAGCAGTTCTCCCCCTCTCTCTCACTTTCTCTCGCGAAGCAGGTGAAAATGGGGGAGGAGACGACCGATCTCGTCTAATAAGGACGAGACTGCGCAAATACCGCTTCGTGTGCCGCGGCCTGGCCAAGTGTGCCGCGCACAGCCGAAAATTTACTCCTGTGTTTTAGCATTGTGCCGCGGCACAACTGCGTGCAGCGGCACACAGTCTGATTGGGTTTTGGTCGCGGAGACACACGAGTGTGCCGCGGCACGGACAGTGTGCCGCGGCCTTTGGCTCGCACCGTGTGCCGCGGCACCGGATGGGTGTGCCGCGGCACACAGTACAGATCGCTCGACCACATTTGGAGAAATTTGTGTGCCGCGGCGCACGCATCTTGTGCCGCGGCCCACACCCCATTTTGGGTCCCAAAATGATAAAAATGATCCGGAAAGAGAATAAAACGATAGGAATCAATATTTGGGAACCAACAACACGAAATGGATCCACGGCAACCCCGAAACGGCGGTTCCGCACAACAATAACGAGAATACAGTTCAACAGTTTGACAGGAAGGACACGCTGGAAAGTACACGAGGGTCACTACGATCGAGAAATACACCAAAAACGAAAATACAAGGGAAAGAAAAATACGGATATTACACAGTCGGTTGGTCAAGGGAACAATACGGATGTCTGTGTTGCGAACATTCTTCAACATGTGGCGAATCAAATGGCTCTCCTGACCCAAGCCGTTCAGCTGAACAATCCCAACCCGACGGCTGATACATGGCTCCAAGATGTGGTCCGTATGCATCCCCCACAGTTTATTGGTGCTACTGACCCGGCTGGTTGGGAGAGTTGGCTGTTTGAGTTAGAGAAATTTTTCGAGGTCGTTGGCTGTCCATAAATGAGGAAGGTACCAATTGCTCAGTACTTTCTCGCTACGGAAGCCACTATAGGTCACAAGTCGCCAAGAATAAGTCTAGAGGGGGGGTGAACTCAGCTGATATAATATGCATCTAACAAAACATAGCTGCAGATGAGTAATGCGGAAGCTCAGCTGATGACAATGCCGATGACTAATTGTCGACTGCAGATGACTTATGCCAACTTTAAAACTAAGTTATGCGAACGACAGCTGACTTCTAAATGGAACAGTAAAAATGAATGCAGCAGATAAGAATGATGAATGCAGTAAAACACGCAAGCACTTATAGTAGTTTCAGAGGTTGGGTAATCATCTACTAGTCCACTTTTCTCTAAACCAATTGGAGATGAATTCACTATAACTTTCAACCAGTGATAAACGTTACAATGATTCACACAGTTACAATAGCTTCCAACTAGTGGAAACCCGTGGCCATTGTAACTCCCTTTGGCTGCCTTGCACCTCTTGATCGAAAACCCATGGATGCCTCAACAACTCGCAAGCTGTCTATCACCTTCCAACCAAGAACACGTGGATGCATTTACAACCTCTTTACTTTTAAGAACCTTGTTTAATAAAGCAACCCCATACTCAAACTTTTAAGACAAGAGTTTTTATCTACTTCAACTTAAGAGCTTCTCAGAATATGACTGTTAAGCTTGCTCTTCACGATGCTATTATTCGTTTTGATTTCTTTGATTGCTTAGATCGCTTGTACGTATTGTTCGCATCGTACTTTGCTCAATCTGTTCTTTAGATATTTATAGCACGAATCTTGAGCTTCTTCATAGCCGTTGCATCACTGTAACAAACCCGTCCATTGGAGAATAAACTTCTTTGTTTATTCATTTATCTCTTTACACGACTCGATTCCCTTTTCAATTCTGACCGTTTGAAAGAATTCCTTTGTCCATGCCGTTTTTCTTGATTTGTATATCCATAAGTCTTCAGAGTATGGATCTCCAGGAATATTTTATTCCTAACTTTCCGGGAATCATTCAGTTTGTCCCCTTAAAATCACGTCCGCATGTCTTTCCATTATTGTTGACTTTCAACGCTTTGCTGACGTGGACTGAAAGACTTGGCTGCAGTAATAGTTAGGTCAACCTCCTCTGATGTTTGGTTTGACTGGAAACCTCGGCTAATAAATAATTTGTCTGTGGTCAACTCTCATATGATATATTTGCTTGACCGAAGACTTGTCTACTTTCAGTTGGAGTAATACACGCCTGATATGTTCGTTGTCTGATAACTCGCCTGAGGTCAAACTTCTCTGATATATTTGTTTGACCTAAACTCGCCTGATATGCTACCTTCTTTAGAACTCGGCTGCAGCTGAGTTTTGGTCAAACCTCATCTGATATTTCTTTTGACCAAAACTCGCCTGATATAGAATTCGTCTGAAAACTTATCTGATATGTTAACTTTTCTATACTTAGCCTATTTTCTACTGAATAACTCTAGAATCAAACTTAGCCTATTCAATGGCTTATAGAAGATACTCATTTGGTTCTTCTTTACAATGCCAAGTACTTAGTGCATACATTTGGATAAATCATTAATATAGAGCATCAAAATCTAATCAGTATTCCTAACAAATTTTCCGTATTTTGATTATGGAAAAACTTCAGCATTTCAAATGTAAGCAAGTCTGCGCAAAAGTAAAGTGCAAGATAAAAATCAAACTCAGTCTTTTTGAGACAACTAGTGGTTGTCATTCAAGTTAACTGTTATAAAACTTTCTTAGTTTGTTACATTACAGTGCAGTTCTTGAATGAAATAAAATACAAGTAAAAATAAAAAATTACAAGTACCATAAGAAAATTACAAGTAAATGACAAGTAATTATAAACTATTATCTCCCTCTTCCTCTTCCTCTGATTCTGGCTGGAGGGAGTGACTTTAATGGTTTAGCTCCAATGGGTCTTTTTGTAACTGGATCTAACCTATAATTCTTCCTCACAATATCTGAGGCAAACTTCTATTGTTCTAGAGATGAAAAGTTGTTTTCAATGCATACCTTTTTAATTTCTTCCTAAAGAGCCATCTCATCTAGTTCTTCATTCATGAGAGTAGGTGCTTCTTCAGGTTTGAAGTTTGGAATCATGGGATATGCATCGAATTTCCTTTCTACATACTTCTTCAAAATCTCCCAAAGGTTGGGGAAGTTTATCTCCATGAAGTTTATGAAAATTTCTTGTGAGGAACAGTCCTTGTCTTGAAGTACTTCCCAAAGGTAGTACTTCTCTATGAATTATTTTCTTGCACTTCCCCACATTGGTTCTGCTTTAACATGTAAGAATTCCTCAACATATTGTAGTTCTTTACCTTCCCATTGGAGCCTCACTTCTAGATCTTGCCTGTTTCTCTTTACTTAGCTGCTGGGTCTTCAGATGGTGCAACTGCATTCTTTCTTTTCAAGGTTGAAGGTCCAGCTTGGATCAAAGGAAGGTCCTGCTGCCTTTTTGGTCCTGCCTCTTCTTTTTCTTCCCCCTTGTTCTTATCTTCTCCCTTTTTGCGAGCATCAATAATCTTGGCTAGCTGTTCCTCCACCCTAGTCATAAAGTCAGACATGCCAAGAGACATTCTGGAGTTTGAGGGTGGTGGGGAAGGTTCCTTCATGTTGAAAAGTGTGTCCACTTTGGTATGAAGGGACTGGAGGTTAGGTTTAACCTCGATTGACAGAAGCTTTGCAACCATTTCTTCCACTAATCTTCTGATCAGGTCAGTGACTTCAGGTTGCAGTTGGACTTCAGGTGACAGTTGAGCATTGTTTTCACCTGAGCCTTCCCGTGATGATTTCCTAGCTGTAGATCTTTGATGGTAAGCTCCTATCAACTGCTCTCTGATCAGATGGGGTTTTATCAGGGGTGCCTGATTTGTCATCTGATGTGGACTGATGAGAGCTAGATACTTGATCAAGTGCATCATGGTCATCAGCCTCATCATCTCTCCTTTCCTCGTCTTTTTTTTTCTCCTTCTTCTTTTTCATCTTCTTTTTCTTCTTTTTTTTCTTCTTCTCTGATCTCCTCTTATTTTCCTTTTCCTTCTTTTTTTTCCTTATTTTTCTCATCATCCTTCTTTTCAACTCCATCTTCTTTTTCAACTTTTACTATTTCTTTTTATTTTTATTTTTCAACTTCCTCTTGTTTCTTTTCTTCTTCTCTATCCTCCTTTTCAACTTCTGCAATTATAATTTTTTTTCTTTCTCTCCATATTCTTCTCTTTTCTTTTCTACTTTTACCTCCTCACCAAGGGTTTCACCTTGCGATACACCTTTTATAACCTGAAGGACGAACAGGTCCATGTTTTGTTTAAAGTGAGAAAGGAACCAGTTCTCCTGTAACAATAAGCCTACATCTGTCTCTTGACAGCAGAAAATTATGAGCTGTTCAGTAGCCGTGGGGTGTTCCCAGGTACTCCTTTCAACAAACTCTCTCAATTGAGATATTGAAACTCTCTCAATTGAGTGAAGGTAAGTGTTTTATATTCCTTCCACTCTTCATAGATACTGACAAAGGAAAATTTAAGAGATTGTTGTTTTACCAGCTTTAATTGCTCCGTGGTGAGGTTCAGAGTATTGTGCTCCCTGTGGTTGACAGTGTATCCGGCTTTTGGTATTTCAATGGTTTCCTCTGCCTCTTCTTCCTATGTTATGCTTGGAAGAGTCAGGAGGGGATCATTTCTGCCGCCAGCTCTGAGGAGTGAACAGGTTGATCTTCGAGTGAAGCTGATGCAAGTGAAATGATTAGCTACAGTTGAGCTGAGGGTTATTCAACCGGTGCAGGTGCAGGTGATACCACATTCTGCGCCTCTTCTTCTGATGATGATGAATAGTCCACCAGACCTTTTTGTCTCTTGGGGGACTGATCAGGTGAATATATGATGGATACAACTTCCTCTGGTTCAGGTAACTTTCTCTTGAATAACTTGGTCAGATGAATGTTGTTGCTGTCTGCAGATGACTTATTAGGAATGTTGTCTGCAGGTGACATTCCAGGTGCAAGTGACTTTTGTATCGTCTCACCTGCAGAGGGAGCTGACATCCTCTCAGATAGGTTTTGAGCGGCTGCATCAGATTAGAACTCGTTTGAGTCCGAAGTTCCTATGTAAGGAGAAGTGCCACTAGTCATTCCTTTTAGAATTTCAGCTGCTTTGGGCTTATCAGTCAGCTTATCGATTGCGGATTGGTCCAAATGCCAAAGTCTTTTGCTGATGAAGAATGTTTCAGCTGTCCCTTTAGCTTTACCCAGGAACTCCAGAATATAACTTATCTGGGTTCCATGAGCTTACTTTTGCTTAAACTTGTTATTGTCATTGTCCCAGCTCGCTTTATTGACTTCCCTGACTAGTTGTCTGTAATTGAAGTCAGGCCAATTTATTCTTTGACTTTGCATCATAGCTCCCAGAATGATGTACTTCGAGGACAATAATTGGTCAAAACTTCCAGCCATCCCCATCACTATTTTGTTAGTGATATCTAACATATATCGAAACTCCTTCTCCAGATCTGATTTCTTTGCAGTGACCTTCATCTTCATCGGTTGCTCAGGTAACATAATATCATACCACGTGTCGACTGGGTTTTGCTTCAGGGCCTTGACTGCAATGCCCTGATTTTGCATCTTGAATGCATCGGTGATGGTTTGTGTGGTGATGATTATTTGTTCTCTAAAAATCGAACTCTCGATGCCCATTTATGTCACTTTGGCTTCCTTATAGAAACAAACTACGACTTCCTTGAATAGCTGCCTTGGATTGATGTCCAGGAAGTGATATATGCCATTTTTCTTCATCTTCCTAATTAGCTGCACCATCGTCGCCGTATTGTTAGATTCCAGCAGTCCTTCAAAATCGACGACTATGCTGAAGATGATTTGTTCTTTCACCACCTTCAGTTGACTCCTTTGAAGTAAGTAGTTGAGTCCATTTCTGCAAAAAAATAGTGTTTCGATTTAGTGTAGTGAAGATTGTAGGGTTTTACCACTTTTGAAAAATCTAGGGTTCTTTGAACTTGAAGACGATAGAGTTTTGCTGAAATGATTTCCGCCGTCGTATATACCCAGTTGAAAAGATATTTTTGAGTTTTTATAATTAAATAAGCAAGCAGTGGTACGAATTTTGACAACTAAAGAATGATGGTTGGAGTTGATTGCGTAATATCCGCACTTTTTATTTTTAGTAATATCTACTTTTAGTGTATTTTTATTTCGGACGACTCGCTTGTTATTGTTTTGGAATTCTAAAACTATTTTGTTCTGTATCCATGACCATCCGGACGAGTTTCGGAGTTGTTTTGATGAGATTTTACTTATTATGTAACTTTTCCGCATTGAGGCTCGATTCTCGTAAATCTCGTTCCATGCCGACGTTTCATTACTTCTTCGAGTTCCTTTAATGATCCTGGATATGTTTCAACTTTATGTATTGTCGTTCAGGCCTCGAGTTTAGATTTCCGAATGTTTGGGCTATTTTTGTAAATTCTTATTATCTTGGGCGTTGATGCTAATATTCGTTTATTCCGGCCTTCGGACGACCGGAGACTTGTGATGGTTTTTATGTTTATCTCGTCTATAAGATATTCGTATATCTGTAGTTTCTTTCCTCGTACTTTCATTTCCGGTTGTTGGCAAACCGTTGTTTCAGGCCATTCTGGTCTGCTGCCAGGCAGACATTACGGCCGTAAGGTGGTGTGCATTACGGCCGTAAGGCTTCATACATTACGGCCATAATGTCCCTTTCATAGCGGCCGTAATGGGTCTGAGCAGATTGGTCTGTCAGGTCATAAACACCATTACGGCCATAATGGTGACGGTGTTACGGCCGTAATGGCTGCCAGTATTTAAACCTGGCAGCGGATGATTTTCAGCATTTTTCATTTTTTCTTCTTCCTTCCACGATGAAACGTTCCTTTGAGATAGGGCCCGGCGAATCTTCATCCATACTTCAGTTGGGAAGCAATTTAGGGCATCATATCATCACTCTAACCCCATCTCATCCGTGATTCGCTTTCAAATCGAGGTATATTTCTTTAGAACCCTAGTTTTTGGGGATTTCGGGATCTTGGCTGTAATATCCGGTTGTGAATTCATTTATTATCACTCAGTATCTGTCACTCAGAATTTTTTTTCACTCAGTAATAATCATTCATCATTCATATTCAGTCAACTATGTTCACCATTCGGCGTATTTTGGGATCATCACTGTTTGAGATCGAGCCGAGATTATTGTCATCATCATCATCATGTTTTGATTTTCAGTTTGAGAGGTAGCGCACGCTACCCATTGTAGTTAGCGCGCGCTAATGAGGTGCATGTAACGCACGCAATGATTCAGTATTAGCGCACGCTAGCGCAAGTGAGGCAGACAGTCCAGAAGGTACTGGGCTGATTTGGGAAATTCGTAGCGCACGCTACGAGTGGTAAGTAGCGTACGCTAACTATCCGGTAACGCACGCTAAGACTTGAGTAGCGCACGCTAGCGCGCTCGCATCGAGGGCGATGAGGTTCTGGACTCCAGGATTTTGGATATCAACTATCAGGTAGCGCACGCTAACATAAGGTTAACGTACGCTAAGGACAGGCTGTTAGCGCACGCTACCAAAGGTACTCAGCGCACGCTAACGATTCAGTCAGGGGGTACTGGACCACCCGGTACACGTGTTAGCGCACGCTAACATTAGGAGTTAGCGCGCGCTAAGCTGGGACAGTATAAATAGGACAGTTCGGTCCAACCTTCGTCATTTTCTTCATTTCTCAATCATTTCAGACGAGCTCGGGCGTTTCGGAAAGGTCTTTTTGAGCTGCAATCATCTAACATCATCTTCAAGCTCCTAAGTTGGATTAATCATCATCTAAATTAGTTTCATCACTCCAAATCAAGGTAATGATTCTTGGATCTAGAATTTCGGATCTTGGGTGTTTTGCTTTCGATCTCTTCGTGTAAATCGATATTATGTTGGAATATGTTAGATATGGATTATCTATCTTGGATACATGTATTTCTACGGATTCATTGGAGTAATTTTCGGAATTTGTGATTAATTGAGGAATTGTTCAAGAACCTTTACGGGTTGACCTTGGAATTTTGGGGGTTTTCGACCAAATGTTGTTGAATTGTCGTTCTAAGTATTCCTATTGGATTATTGATAGTATTCATGAGGTTTTGTGGGTTTGAATCATTCATTGGGAGTTGGTTTCGGATGTAATTGAGTTTTGGTTGTAAACAATTGGAGATTGTTTACAACGCGTTTGTTTAAATGCCCCAATGAGTTTCGGGTATTGTTGTACCGACTTTTGAGTTGGTTGTGATCATGCTTGATTCGTGTATTAAGAGAATTGTTGGTTTTTGTGTTGTTTAAGGTTGTTCGAGCGGCCGGTAATTTCATTAAGGACGTTGATCGTGGAAGTACCTTCTCGCCTTCGGTTTGAGGCAAGTTTTATACTTGTACTAGTCAATGAGCTAATGTCATCATGTATATGTATGAATGTGTTGTATCATTCCGAGACTTAGTCTCTTCATGAATTCATTGATATCAAGAGATCGTTCGATACGATACCTTTCGGCAATTTTGCCAAATGTTTATTGTTGTTCGTTAACGGCCGATTCAAGGAATTGTGATAATCATTATTAATGTCATTGTCGATAGCCGGTTCGCGGTATCGATGTATCGATTGTTGTTAATATAGATGTCAAATTAAGACATCGTTGAGATCATTGTTATTCCTGTTTGGATTGTCATTAAAACTGTACAGGCCGATTAAAGGCATTGGCTTATTCACTTCTCACCTTCGTCGTCGGTAACCGATTAAAGGTGCCGATGCATCCTTCATATCATTGTTATCGATTGGCCATTCTCAGGCAAATCGAAATGTTCAATCATTCACTGCATCATTGTTATCGATTGACCTTTCTAAGGCAATCGAGGTATTCACTCATTCATCGTGTCATTGTTATCGATTGGCCGTTTTCAGGCAAATCGAAGTGTTCAATCATTTATGGTGTCATTGTTGTCGATTGACCGTTTTAGGCAATCGAGGTATTGAATCATCCGCTGCATCATTGTTGTCGGTTGGCCATTCTAAGGCAATCGAGGTGTTAATTTGGGACTGTCAAGGACGGTGTCTATCCGTGTGTTACTATCATCGTGTTGGCCGACTCAAGTCAGCACACTATAATTCATTGTGATACGGCTTCGTGCCGTGGCTTCGGCCCTAATTGTGATATGGCTGGATGCCGTGGCTTCGGCCCTCATTGTGATACGGCTTCGTGCCGTGGCTTCGGCCCTCATTGTGATACGGCTTCGTGCCGTGGCTTCGGCCCTCATTGATACAGCTTCGGGCTGTTTTGACTTCAGGTGTTTGTGATATTTGTTAATTTCCGCTGAACGGCTTTCAAGCCTTTATTATTGTCCTGGTAATTTCATTGGAGCCTTCGGGCATTGTGATTCATAATTAATTCGATCTGGTTTGGTTCATGTCTTGTAATTCATTGTGGTATTCGTGATTTTGATTCGCCGTCGGGCACATATGTTCTAACACTCGAGCGGTGTATTAATGGTATGCCGTGGGCATAGTATTTCACGAATGCTCGGTTCTTACCTTGGTTTGTGAGCATCTTGAATTATTATCATCATTGCACCGTTTCATTCTGCCTTTGGATGCATATCATGTTATACATGTATTTGATGTTCATTATCTGGATGACTGACCCCGTGGGGGCGGAACATGTTTTTCATGTTTTAGGTGCTTGCGAGGAGAGAGTTGGGACACAGGGGCATGATGATGGCGACGAGGCATTCAAGCGATACTAGTCCGAGTTGTTCATGTTGGTCAGTCGGTTGGAGTGTTCTCCATTTTGTCAGTCATTGTCATTTTGTATTACCCGAGCAGATGCTCGTGGATGTTGTATTTTACTCTTGGCCATGTAGGCCCATCGTTGTCGTTGAAATTCCTTATCGGAATATTTTGTCGGATATCATGGTAGGGACTATGATTTTTCCCTTGTTGTTTAAATTAATGTATTTTAGTCATGTTCGCCTGGTGGATCTACTGGCGTGGGGTCCACGGACCTTGTAATAACTTGATAGGATTTGGGGTGTTACAGAAATGGTATCAGAGCTTTGGGTTGTGAAATACCCTGAGATGTGAGTTATGTGGTCCTACCGACGCGGTAGTAGTGGGATTGTCAGGTTATGACAATCTAGTCAGTCAGGTTTTGTGAGTCGTAATATTAGTGCGACTGCACGAGTCATTCATTCATCGAGTCGTCGTCAGTGAAGACTAGTATCGCGAGACCTCGAAGCTTCGTATGACCTGTGTAAGGACTCGATCCTCTTTATGTTCATACATTCATCATGTCATTAATTGTTCATGCCTTGTTGAAACCTATATGCGATATTAGTGTTATGATTGATTCATGACTAATTGTTTGGGACACGTGTGGCTTGTGTAAGCATTAAGGATCAACTCATTCATCAGTTAATAATCCTCAATCATCATTCTGATCTTGTCGATCATGTTAATTCATTTATCACTCAGTCAATATCATTACTCAGTTAATTCATCACTCAGATTATTCATTCATCACTCAGTCAGTATCATTTCTCAGTTAATTCATCACTCAGTTAACTCATTCATCACTCAGTTAATTCATTCATCATTCAGTCAATATCATTGCTCAGTTGCTTCGTTCATCACTCAATTAACCTCATTGTTCAGCTAATTCATTCATCACTCAATTAATCTCATCGTTTAGCTAATTCACTCGTCACTCAGTCAACCTCATTGTTCAGTTAATTCATTAATCGTTCAACCCATCTCACGGTTCAGTTGTTGATCTTGAGGATCGAATTTTCAACCTTGTTAACTTGTTCAAGGTAATCATTTCAGGAATTTCATCAGGCAATCATGTTACCTCATTTGATGTTTCATACGATCTTATCATACTCTGACGTAATGTCGACGATCATTTCATTAAATCATTAATGCATTCATTGTACGAGGGCGTGTATGCTCATTATTGTCACTCTGTAGCGTAATCATAATGCGATATTCATGCGGAATCTATAATCATCATGTGACTTTCCTACTTCAGTATGGATAGAGCTGTCAGAGGACGCAGGGGAAGAGGTCGCGGTGCGGGCCGGAACCCGGGATCTCGTGTGCATGCCCACACGAACGCGAGGGATATCATTAATTCATCAAATAGCGAGGCTACTCATTCATCAGCAGATAATCATTCACTGTCAGGGGGTCGTACCCGAGAGGCATCTCACTCGGAAGGTGTTCGGGTTGATCCATTCATATTTATGCAGGGCATGATGGCGGATGACTCGAGATGACGCGGATAGTGGAGACCATGCGGACCTCGATGGTTCGTGGTCCACCGCAATGAGGATGCAGTGCCATTTCATGGACAGACTGGAGGAGTGAATCAGATTGTTGGCGATATCTCTCGTCAGATGCCGCCTACTTTTGAGGGTTCGTCGGAACCAGCTGATATTGTTCATTGGCTCGAGCATTTTGATAAACTCTTCGACATGGTTCAGTGTCCGGAAGAGAGTAAAGTGGCAGTAGCGGCTTATTACTTGAGTAAGGGCGCTTATTCGTGGTGGCTTTCTGTGAAACCCATCGATCGTGATTGTATTTGGAGCGAGTTCAAGACTCTCATGTTAGAGAGGTATTACCCGGCTCCACTTCGTGAAGCCAAGTTGTCAGAAGTTTTGAACCCCGAATCCGTCGAGGACGAGGGTGTTATTGTCATTGCTGAGAAGTTTCAGGGACTACTTCAGTTTGCTTCGTCAATTATCCGTACTGAGGCGGATAAAATTAAGTATTTTAGCAAGAGGCTAAATCCACAGTTGAGGATGCAGTTGTTCAATCACAATTGTAATTCACTTAGTGAGTTCATCGGGAAGGCTCTTGGAGCAGAGCTTTTAATCAAGGAGCTTACTCAGAAGCATCCTTCAGTTTCTTCAGGTGAGAGGACTAGAATGCCGGCTCGTTCAGAGGGACATCGGGCTCCGACATCCAAGGGGTCATTTTCTAGTCGTCTTCGTCTTTGGGACAACATCTTCCTCTCAGCGACGAGTTATTTGTTGTTTGCTTTAAGCGTGATTCAAGAGTCACGTTAGTACCGGTGTACAATGCCGGCTATTGTTTGTTTTACGTGTGGGAGGCGGGGACACCGGCGGAAATCTGCGGGGTTCTAGCGCCAAAATCTCAAGAGAGCTCAAGAGCCTCGAGGGATTTTGTTACTCCAGCCCGTACTTCATTCAAGGGGCCCTATCAGGCTTCGAGAGCCCGAGGTAAGGACATTCATCACCAGTTTTGAGTAAGTTAATTCTTGCTCGGTAGGAGGATAATCATTCATTTCATTGTCGTTCATTCATTCATATAATTCATTCATCATGTATATCAATCATGTTGGGACTCATAATTATCGATTAATCATTCAATTCACGAGGAACGGCAGTTCCAATCACTTCAAGGAACTATCACTCATAACGTTATTAATTCACCTTGGTGAGTCATTCTAAATCCTTGTCGGATTTGTAGTCATTTATCATTCATCATTCATTTTTGTCACTTTCATTCTCGTGACCTTCTGAGATCTTAGTTAGCGGCGAGTTCATCGTCGGATATACCTTAAATCGATGATATGGAAGGATATCGATGTTGGGTACATTTGAGATGCAACCTTGTTTTGGATGACTGTGTAAATCTATCCGTAATAATGTATCGTGACTGTGAATCATTTATTGTTGGTCTATCTTATTATGATCATTTTCGAGAATCTTGAGATTTGGGTCATTTGTTGGGAGTTCATCCCTTCGACGTTGTGCTCGAGATTTCGTGATAATTTGGGAAATCGTTCACTGTGTTCCGAGACGTCAAGTCTTTGGGGCTTGGGCTTGCGGTTTATTTGGTCCCGAGGACTATTTGGGCGTTATTGTTTTCAGATCGTGATGGATAGTTCATATCCCGAGTTGTTTACCCTCAGTTTCGAGGACGAAACTCTTTTTAAGGGGGGGAGTATGTAATATCCGGTTGTGAATTCATTTATTATCACTCAGTATCTGTCACTCAGAATTTTTTTTCACTCAGTAATAATCATTCATCATTCATATTCAGTCAACTATGTTCACCATTCGGCGTATTTTAGGATCATCACTGTTTGAGATCGAGCCGAGATTATTGTCATCATCATCATCATGTTTTGATTTTCAGTTTGAGAGGTAGCGCACGCTACCCATTGTAGTTAGCGCGCGCTAATGAGGTGCATGTAACGCACGCAATGATTCAGTATTAGCGCACGCTAGCGCAAGTGAGGCGCAGTCCCGAAGGTACCGGCTGATTTGGGAAATTCGTAGCGCACGCTACGAGTGGTAAGCAGCGTACGCTAACTATGCCGGTAACGCACGCTAAGACTTGAGTAGCGCACGCTAGCGCTCGAATCGAGGACATGAGGTTACGGACTCCGTGATTTTGGATATCAACTATCGGTAGCGCACGCTAACATAAGGTTAACGACGCTAAGGACAGTGTTAGCGCACGCTACCAAAGGTACTCGGCGCACGCTAACGATTGATCGAAGTCTGGACCACCCGGTACACGCGTTAGCGCACGCTAACATCAGGAGTTAGCGCGCGCTAAGCTGGGACAGTATAAATAGGACAGTTCGGTCCAACCTTCGTCATTTTCTTCATTTCTCAATCATTTCAGACGAGCTCGGGCGTTTCGGAAAGGTCTTTTTGAGATGCAATCATCTAACATCATCTTCAAGCTCCTAAGTTGGATTAATCATCATCTAAATCAGTTTCATCACTCCAAATCAAGGTAATGATTCTTGGATCTAGAATTTCGGATCTTGGGTGTTTTGCTTTCGATCTCTTCGTGTAAATCGATATTATGTTGGAATATGTTAGATATGGATTATCTATCTTGGATACATGTATTTCTACGGATTCATTGGAGTAATTTTCGGAATTTGTGATTAATTGAGGAATTGTTCAAGAACCTTTACGGGTTGACCTTGGAATTTTGGGGGTTTTCGACCAAATGTTGTTGAATTGTCGTTCTAAGTATTCCTATTGGATTATTGATAGTATTCATAAGGTTTTGTGGGTTTGAATCATTCATTGGGAGTTGGTTTCGGATGTAATTGAGTTTTGGTTGTAAACAATTGGAGATTGTTTACAACGCGTTTGTTTAAATGCCCCAATGAGTTTCGGGTATTGTTGTACCAACTTTTGAGTTGGTTGTGATCATGCTTGATTCGTGTATTAAGAGAATTGTTGGTTTTTGTGTTGTTTAAGGTTGTTCGAGCGGCCGGTAATTTCATTAAGGACGTTGATCGTGGAAGTACCTTCTCGCCTTCGGTTTGAGGCAAGTTTTATACTTGTACTAGTCAATGAGCTAATGTCATCATGTATATGTATGAATGTGTTGTATCATTCCGAGACTTAGTCTCTTCATGAATTCATTGATATCAAGAGATCGTTCGATACGATACCTTTCGGCAATTTTGCCAAATGTTTATTGTTGTTCGTTAACGGCCGATTCAAGGCATTGTGATAATCATTATTAATGTCATTGTCGATAGCCGGTTCGAGGTATCGATGTATCGATTGTTGTTAATATAGATGTCAAATTAAGACATCGTTGAGATCATTGTTATTCCTGTTTGGATTGTCATTAAAACTATACAGGCCGATTAAAGGCATTGGCTTATTCACTTCTCACCTTCGTCGTCGGTAACCGATTAAAGGTGCCGATGCATCCTTCATATCATTGTTATCGATTGGCCATTCTTAGGCAAATCGAAATGTTCAATCATTCACTGCATCATTGTTATCGATTGACCTTTCTAAGGCAATCGAGGTATTCACTCATTCATCGTGTCATTGTTATCGATTGGCCATTTTCAGGCAAATCGAAGTGTTCAATCATTTATGGTGTCATTGTTGTCGATTGACCGTTTTAGGCAATCGAGGTATTGAATCATCCGCTGCATCATTGTTGTCGGTTGGCCATTCTAAGGCAATCGAGGTGTTAATTTGGGACTGTCAAGGACGGTGTCTATCCGTGTGTTACTATCATCGTGTTGGCCGACTCAAGGCAGCACACTATCATTCATTGTGATACGGCTTCGTGCCGTGGCTTCGGCCCTAATTGTGATACGGCTGGATGCCGTGGCTTCGGCCCTAATTGTGATACGGCTGGATGCCGTGACTTCGGCCCTCATTGTGATACGGCTTCGTGCTGTGGCTTCGGCCCTCATTGTGATACGGCTTCGTGCCGTGGCTTTGGCCCTCATTGATACAGCTTCGGGCTGTTTTGACTTCAGGTGTTTGTGATATTTGTTAATTTCCGCTGAACGGCTTTCAAGCCTTTATTATTGTCCTGGTAATTTCATTGGAGCCTTCGGGCATTGTGATTCATAATTAATTCAGTCCTGGTTTGGTTCATGTCTTGTAATTCATTGTGGTATTCTGTGATTTTGATTCGCCGTCGGGCACATATGTTCTAACCTGTCGAACAGGTATTAATGGTATGCCGTGGGCATAGTATTTCACGAATGCTCGGTTCTTACCTTGGTTTGTGAGCATCTCGAATTATTATCATCATTGCACCGTTTCATTCTGCCTTTGGATGCATATCATGTTATACATGTATTTGATGTTCATTATCTGGATGACTGACCCCGTGGGGGCGGAACATGTTTTTCATGTTTTAGGTGCTTGCGAGGAGAGAGTTGGGACACAGGGGCATGATGATGGCGACGAGGCATTCAAGCGATACTAGTCCGAGTTGTTCATGTTGGTCAGTCGGTTGGAGTGTTCTCCATTTTGTCAGTCATTGTCATTTTGTATTACCCGAGCAGATGCTCGTGGATGTTGTATTTTACTCTTGGCCATGTAGGCCCATCGTTGTCGTTGAAATTCCTTATCGGAATATTTTGTCGGATATCATGGTAGGGACTATGATTTTTCCCTTGTTGTTTAAATTAATGTATTTTAGTCATGTTCGCCTGGTGGATCTACTGGCGTGGGGTCCACGGCACTGTAATAACCCAATAGGATTTGGGGGTGTTACATTGGCTTCGATAAGTTGTTAGATTACCATTGTGTATTTGTAATCCCTCACTTTCATTATAGTTTAATGAATTATACTTCGAGGTTTTCACCTTTAAATAGATTAGGATCGACTATGACTTCGTAGTGACCGATGAATTATCCCAACGGGTAGAACTAGGATGAATCCCTACATTTCCGCAATATTGAGATTATTTGTATATCGTTATTGTGTTAGGAGCAGATTTGTGAAGAGTATTCGGACCGAAACCTTTCCTTTCGCCGTTCCCTTCACGTCGTTTTATTCAAGGCAAGTACATGTATTACATTTCGTTATGTATGTTACGGTTGTGATACGAATGTTGAATTATGATATTGTGTGTGTGAGTTGTTGTACTTCCGTCCGGAGCATTCAACGGGGCGTCTAGGGTCCGATACTAAGGGGTACGGCGGCAGAAGTGGTTTCCCACCCAGAGCGTTCGACGGGGCGTCTGGGGGTCGATACTAAGGGGTACGGCCATAGGTTACCAAGTGTGGATGGTTGTGATATTGATATGTGATGATTTACGATTTGTAATCAATAGAATATTCCGGAATATGATTTTCAAATGTTTTCCAAATGAGATGACCGTGTTGAATCGTATCTGTATATAATGTAGTGTAATTGTGTACTTGCACTAGCTATTCGAATGCTAACCCCTTAAATGGGGAAATGCGTTTATGCATTTCAGGTATCGGTCGAGCTGAGGAGATGGCACGGGATACGCATGCAAAGGATGGCCCAGCATGATGATGAGGCTCGAGTCTGTATTATATGTTTTGTTATTATGTTTACTTGGTGTTGTGTTGGTCTGGTTGTCTTTCAAATATTGTTAAAGTACCCTGCGTGGGAAATTGATTACATGTCATTTTTGTTTTGTTGGTGCTGAATTAAACTGTTTTGGCTGAGGCCGCGGCCCTACCTATTATTGCTTAAGATGTCTTATGGATTTATCATGTGGATTATGTATCATGTGTTAGCCTGGAAGACCTTGTGAAGGTTCTACGGCGTGTAATGTCCCTTTTGATAATTGGGGTGTTACATTTATGGTATCAGAGCCTTAGGTTATGAATGCCTAGGCTGTTGGTTAATTTTGGGTCTGTCAGTCATGTCGTTAGAGTCAGTCGTTGAGCCTAATATCATCGTGATACCATCTCTTCGTGCGACCCGTGGCTGTAAGTCTCCTTGAACTCTTATATTTCTGTAATTCATTTCCCTTGTGTAGATTGGAAATGTGAATTGTGGTACCAACTTTGTAAACTGTGAATTTTTCTGATCTTGTTCCTTTCAATTATTTTCTTCAGTATGTTGATAGGTCGCGGTAGACTAGCTAAGGGGCGCGGCCGAGGCCGTGGTCGTGGTGCTAATTGTGAGGAAGTCCCGCTTTCTCAATCTTCTGCTAATTCGGCCTCTCATTCAGTGCCGAATACTCTACTTCTGAGTTCAGATGGGCAGCAGAATTTGTTAGTCAGTCAAGATCAGCCGTCGGGTATTAATGCGGACATTGGATCTACTGCTGTGCTTCAGCAGTTGGTAGCTCAGCTTGCCCAGATCGCTCTGGGTGGATGTCAGAATCTGCCCCCGACTCCAGAAGATGAAGCTGCTAAATGGCTTCAGAAAGTAACCAAGATGCACTCCCCTCGCTTCGCTGGTTCTACTGACTCCCTGAGTTGGGAGAATTGGCTTTTTCAGATGGGTAGGACATTCGATGTCGTGGCTTGTCCTGACGACAGAAGGGTACCTATTGCTCAGTACCTCTTGGATAAGGAAGTTGCAGAGTGGTGGGAAGCTGTGATGCTCAGGGACCGTTAAGCTACCTGGGAGGAGTTTAAGACCGCTATGGAAGCGGAGTACTGCCCACCTACAGTTCGAGAGCGTAGGATTGTGGAGTTCTTTACTGCTACGCCTTAGGATGTACCGATCTCTCAGGCCATCATCACTTACAACCAGCATTTGGGATATGTGATAGAGCAAATGAGGACCGATGCTGATAAGATTTGCTACTTTAATATGCACATGAAGCCGCATATCAGATAGAGCATGGCACCACTCATGTGTGCCACATTGAAGGAGTACCAGGATCGCGCTCTAGCAATTGAGATGGCAGTCCCGGAGTCAGAGTTGGATTCCGAGGCCAAAAAACAGAAGATAGTTGGCAATTTTTCAGCAGGTAAGGGTGGTCGATTTTCGAAATCACAATCTGCTCCTACATTTGAGAAGAGGCCGTTTCATCAGGACGGAGGATCTCAGAGTAACCGTTCAGTCCAGTCCGTTGCATCCAGCGGCAGAGTTTGTTTTAACTGCAACCAATACGAGCATTTGGTGAAGGATTGTCCATTTCCTTTAGTTGCTTGCTTTACTTGCGGACAGACCGGGCACCAGGCAGCTCATTGCGAGAGGGCTACCAGAGCCGCCAGAGCTCCGACTACCACTGCCGTTCAGAAAGAGCTCAATATTGACCAGAGGACACCAGTTACTCAGACCCCCCAGAGTACAGGCCGTGGTAGGGGCCGGGGCCAGCCGGACCGCTGATTAGTATCTAGTTTGGGCTCATTACACCCCCGGTTATATCAGATGAGACGTGCTAAGGAGACAGACATCACAGTGGCATCAGGTACCACTCAGATCCTTTCTCATCCAGTTTCGATGCTTTTTGATTCGGGTGCTACTCACTCTTTTATTTCTTCAGATTGTATATGTCGTATAGGTATTGACTGCTTGTTCGAGTGTGAACCGTTTGTAGTGGATATGACTACTGGGGATCGTATAGTTGGGAACCGGGAAGTTAGAGATTACCCAGTAAGGATCGGGAGCTGAAATTGGCCCTCGAACCTCATTGTTGTAGACCTTAAGGGTGAGGATTTGATCCTAGGGGACGATTAGTTGGATCGTCATGGTGCCATCATGAACTATCGGACTCGTACTATCTCGATAGTGGCCGAGAATGGCACAGAGCATACACTCGCCGGTTGTAAGCCGGGTAGATCGGGAAATGTGATTAGTGCATTGAAGGCGATGAAGCTTCTGAACCAGGGTTGTGTAGGCTACTGGTGTTACGCCTTAAGATCAGAAGATGGTGAAGTTGACATGTCGTCGATTCCAGTTGTGAACGAGTATTCCGACGTATTTCCAGACGACTTGCCGGGATTACCATCGCAGTGGGAAGTTGAGTTGCCTATTGATCTAGAGCCGAACGCGGCTCCTATTTCTTGAGTGCCGTACTGTATGGCACCGTCGGAGATGTTAGAGTTGAAGAAGTAGTTGGGGGAGTTGTTAGATAAAGGGTATATTCGATCGTGCGCATCGCCTTGGGGTGCGCCTATGCTTTTTATTAAGAAGAAGGATGGATCACTTCATTTATGCACCGACTATCGAGAATTAAATAAGTTGACCATAAAAAACAAGTACCCTTTGCCCCGGATCGATGATTTGTTTGATCACATTCAGGGGGCGACAGTCTTTTCGAAGATTGATTTACGATCGGGCTACTACCAGTTGAGGATTCGGGATAGTGATATACCGAATGCTGCTTTTCGGATGAGATATGGCCATTACGAGTTTGTAGTTATGCCTTTAGGGCTAACCAATGCCCCATCAGTGTTCATGCAGCTGATGAACAAAGTTTTTATTGAGTATCTGGACAAATTCGTAGTCGTCTTTATCGACAATATTCTTATCTACTCCCAGAGTCAGGAGGAGCACGCTTTACATCTCCGGAGTGTGTTAGACATTTTGAAAGCTGAACAGTTGTACGCGAAGTTCTCCAAGTGTGAGTTTTGGATCAAGGAAGTAATATTCCTCGGGTACGTGATTTCAGCGGAGGGAGTTCGGGTAGATCCGCAGAAGATAGAGGCAGTGATGGCATGGGAACCGCCGAGAAATGTGAAGGAAGTGAGGAGTTTTCTGGGACTTGCAGGATATTACCGTAGATGTGTTGAAGGATTTTCTAACATCGCTAGACCACTCACTCAGTTACTTTAGAAGACTCAGAAGTTCGAGTGGGATGCAGATAGACATGATAGCTTTGATGAGTTGAAGAGACGATTGACTACCGCACCAGTTTTAGCTTTGCCTCAGGGGAACGAGGATTTTGTGGTGTACAGTGATGCTTCGGGCTACGGGCACGGATGTGTTTTAATGCAGAGAAATAGGGTTATTGCTTATGCATCTCGTCAGTTAAAACCTTACGAAGCAAATTACCCTACGCATGATTTAGAGTTAGCTGCAGTCGTTTTGGCTTTAAAAATCTGGAGGCATTATCTTTATGGGTCGTTGTGTAAGATTTACATGGATCATAAGAGTCTGAAGTATATCTTCAGTCAGAAAGAAATGAACATGAGACAGCGTAGGTGGTTGGATCTAACTAAATATTACGATCTTGAGATTCTTTATCATCCAGGCAAGGCCAATGTTGTGGCAGATGCGTTGAGTCATAAGCCAATGGCGCTACAGATGTTAGAGGTAATTACGCCTCAGAGAAGGATCCAATGAGATTTTATTTGTCAGGATATCGAGGTTTGGGTTCATAGAGTTCAGGGTCAGTTATGTACGTTAGAAATCACTTCATTTTTGGTTGATGATATCAAGGCGGGACAGTATGATGATCTATTTTTAGTCCAGTTGAGGAAGGACATGAAGAAAGGGAAAGCACTTGGATTTGTGGTTCAAGATGATGGAATTTTGAGATTTCGCAGTAGGTTATGTGTACCAAGTGATGTTGAGTTGAGACAGGAGATTTTGTGTGAAGCTCATACTACGCCTTATTCCATACATCCTGGTATGAGCAAAATGTACAAGGATGTAAGGAGTAACTACTGGTGGAGCAATTTGAAGATGGACGTTAGCGAGTTTGTGGCGAAGTGATTGACCTGTCAGCATGTTAAGATTTAGCATCTACGACCCGCGGGGTTATTACGAACACTTCCCGTTCTGGAGTGGAAGTGGGAGGACATTTCTATGGATTTCGTTACCAGTATGCCTAAGACTCGGACTGGAATGAACATGATTTGGGTTATTGTCGATCGACTAACCAAACAACTCATTTTCTGGGTATTAAGGATACTTGGGGACCGGGGAGACTAGCCTGAGTGTTTATTGTAGAGATCGTGAGGTTACATGGGACTCCTAAGAGTATTGTTTCGGATCGAGATGGTCAGTTTATATTACATTTTTGGCAGGCTGTCCATCGGGCTTTGGGGACTGAGTTGAGACTCATCACATCCTACCAACCTCAGACAGATGGACAGTCAGAGCGGACGATACAGACGCTGGAGGATACATTGAGAGCCTATGTTTTAGACTGGAAAGATGATTGGGAGTCGCACTTACTGTTGATTAAGTTCACGTACAACAATAGTTGGCACACCTCGATCAAAATGGCACCATTTGAGGCATTGTATGGAAAAAGGTGCAGATCGCCATTGTGTTGGGATGATGCATCCGAGTTGACTGGCACTAAACCAGATATGATAGTTGAGACGAGAGAGAAGTTTGCCTTGATTCGTGATAGGTTGCTAACGGCCCAGAGTCGACAGAAGTCTTATGCCGACACGCGTCGAAGGCTGTTGGAGTTTGAGGTGGGAGACCATGTTTTGCTGAAGGTATCGCCGACTCGGGGAGTTTATCGCTTCGGCCGGGAGGGTAAACTTAGTCCGAGATATATTGGACCGTTCGAGATTTTAGAGAGAGTTGGGGAACTTGCGTATCGTTTAGGATTGTCGCCATCCTCGAGTCACGTGCATAACGTGTTTCATGTTTCCCAGCTTAGGAAGTATGCACCAGACCCTAGCCATATTATTGATTTTGGAGAGATTGAGTTGGGCCCCGACATTACCTTTTAAGAGAGACCATTCCGGATTTTGGAGCATCATGTGAAGCAACTTAAGCACAAAACCATTCATTTGGTTAAAGTGCAATGGTCGAGACATGGGTCAGAAGAGGCCACATGGGAGACGGAAGAGAATATGAAGTCGAGATACCTTTTGAGTTATTCGCTGCACTTTCTATTTTTAGTAATTTGTACTTTTAGTGTTTTTTTATTTCGGACGACTCGCTTGTTATAGTTTTGGAATTCTAAAACTATTTTGTTCTGTATCCATGACCACCCGGACGAGTTTCGGAGTTGTTTTGATGAGATTTTACTTATTGTGTAACATTTCTGCATTGAGGCTCGATTCTCATAAATCTCGTTCCATGCCGACGTTTCATTACTTCTTCGAGTTCCTTTAATGATCCTGGATATGTTTTTCAACTTTATGTATTGTCGTTCAGGACCCGAGTTTAGATTTCTGAATGTTTGGGCCATTTTTGTAAATTCCTATTATCTTGGGCGTTGATGCTAATATTTGTTTATTCCGGCCTTCGGATGACCGGAGACTTATGATGGTTTTTATGTTTATCTCGTCTGTAAGATCTTCATATATATGTGGCTTCTTTCCTCGTACTTTCATTTCCGGTTGTTGGTAAACCGTTGTTTCAGGCCATTCTGGTCTGCTGCCAGGCAGACATTACGGTCGTAAGGTGGTGTGCATTACCGCCGTAAGGCTTCATACATTACGGCGGTAATGTCCCTTTCATAGCGGCCGTAATGGGTCTGAGCAGATTGGTCAGTCAGGTCGTAAACACCATTACGGCCGTAATGGTGAGGGTGTTACGGCTGTAACGACTACCAGTATTTAAACCTGGCAGCGGACGATTTTCAGCATTTTTCATTTTTTTTCTCCCCTCCGTGAAGAAACGTTCCTTTGAGCTAGGGCTCGGTGAATATTCATCCATACTTCAGTTGGGAAGCAATTTAGGGCATCATATCATCACTCTAACCCCATCTCATCCGTGATTCGCCTTCAAATCGAGGTATATTTCTTTAGAACCCTAGTTTTTGGGGATTTCGGGATCTTGGCTTGATTTCACCCTTGAATCCTATTTAGCTTCGATAAGTTGTTAGATTACGATAGTGTATTTGTAATCCCTCACTTTCATTATAGTTTAATGAATTATACTTCGAGGTTTTCACCGTTAAATAGATTAGGATCGACTATGACTTCGTAGTGACCGATGAATTGTCCAAACGGGTAGAACTAGGTTGAATTCCTACGTTTCCACAATATTGAGATAGTTTTTATATCGTTATTGTGTTAGGAGCGGATTTGTGAAGATTATTCGGACCGAAACCTTTCCTTTCACCGTTCCCTTTACGTCGTTTTATTCAAGGCAAGTACATGTATTATATTTTGTTATGTGTGTTACGGTTGTGATACGAATGTTGAATTATGATATTATGTGGGAGTTGTTGTTCTTCCACCCGGAGCGTTCGACGAGGCGTCTGGAAGCCGATACTAATGGGTATGGCCGTGGAAGTGGTTTACCACCCAGAGCATTCGATGGGGCATCTGGGGGTCGATACTAAGGGGTACGGCCACGGGTTACCAAGTTTGGATGGTTGTGATATTGATATGTGATTATTTATGATTTGAAATCAATAGAATATTCTGGAATATGATTTTCAAATGTTTTCCAAATGAGATGACCGTGTTGAATTCGAGTGTTAACCCCTTCAATGGGGGAAATGCATTTTATGCATTTCAGGTATCGGTCGAGCTGAGGAGCTGGCACGGGATACGCATGCAAAGAATGTCCCAGCATGATGATGAGGCTCGAGTCTGTATTAGATGTTCTGTTATTATGTTTACTTGGTGTCATGTTGGTCTGGTTGTCTTTCAAATATTGTTAAAGTCCCCTGCGTGGGAAATTGATTACATGGCATTTTTGTTTTGTTGGTGTTGAATTACACTGTTTTGGCCGAGGCCGCGGCCCTACATATTATTGCTTAAGGTGTCTTATGGGATTTACATGTAGATTATGTATCATGTGTTAGCCTGGTAGACCTTGTGAAGGTTCTACGGCGTGTAATGTTCCTTTTGATAATTGGGGTGTTACAGATTGGACATAGTGGAGGTAGACGTGGAGGTAGTAGGGTCGTGTATTTTTAGCCATGTGTAATAAAATTAAGTATTTAAAGAGACAGAAAACTTAACTGGTTGATTTTTTGATTTCTTGTGTGCTCTGCATCAGGTGAGGTATGTCGCATGTGGTTGATGTCAGCTAACTTTTCCGCCTTAGGTGATGTTTCTTGACTGATATGACCAGGTGACTTTTCTTCACTGGTCTGATCAGGTGGCTCTCTCGTCTGGTCTTTTGGTCAGGTGACTTTTCTTCACTCTTGTCTGCTTCAGGTCAGATGACTTTTCTCATCCGTTTTTTCAACTAAGCACTAGATTCCCAATCTAGTAATCCAAGATTCCTGCTAACTTCGAGAAACCTTTTTTCTGGTAGAGGCTTAGTGAATATGTCAGCAATTTGATACTCTGTGCTGACCCTTTCCACTCTTACTCTTATGTTAAGCACATGATCTCTGATAAAGTGATGTTTTACATCTATGTGCTTTGTTATTGAGTGCAAAACTGGATTATTTGTTATTGCAATTGCACTATTGTTGTCACACCGTATTGGAACTTCATTTGCTATGATGTTGTAGTCCCTTAGCTGTTGTCTGATCCATAGAATTTGAGCGCAACAGCTACCTGCAACTAGGTCTTCTGACTCAGTTGTGGATATTGAGTTGGATACCTGTTTCTTGCTGAACCATGATATAAGTCTGGTTCCAAGGAACTGACATGTTACACTGGTGCTCTTCCTGTCAATCTTGCATATTGCAAAGTTTGCATCTGAATATCCTGAAAGCTCGAAGTTGTCATCATTTGGATACTATAAACCAACATTAATTGTGGACTTAAGGTATCTGATTATCCTTTTAGCTGCTTCCTGGTGAGACTGCTTCGGCTTGGATTGAAATCTTGCACACACTCCTACTGCATATGAAATATCTGGTCTGCTTGCAGTGAGATATAGAAGTGATCCAATTAGTCCTCTGTTAGTGTGTTGGATCCACTGGAATGCCTCCTTCATCTGCATCTAGGTGTAGGAATGTGCTCATAGGAACTCTTAGTGATTTGGCTGAGTCCATGCCAAATATTTTGATTGAATCCCTTGTATACTTTGCTTGGTTGATGAAAATTTCATTGTCAGCTTGTTTGACTTGCAAACCAAGAAAGAAATTAAGCTTTCTCATCATACTGATATCAAATTCTCCTTGCATGAGGTTTGAGAATTTTTCACATAGCTCAGGGTTGATTGAGCCAAATATGATGTCATACACATATATTTGAACAAGTAATATGTACATAATATCACAACATACACATGGTAATTCCGACGATCCAGCGTTCACTGCCTAGAACCCACAATGATCCCGTCAGACCAACCCGTGGTACCCGTCCGATGATCCAGCGCACGCTAGATCCCGTCGGACCGACACGAGATGGACATACAACAACGACATATATGCACAACGATATGTATAACATTAATACATAGAACAATTTAAAGTACTTGCCTCAATTAGATGACAAGAATAATACTTCCACGAATATCAAAACACTCGAAGGTCGCCCCTTCGATCAATCACGTAGCAAAGCTCGAACCTTTAAACAGAAGAAATAATATAGAGTTCATCTCACATCGAATAACTCCCGTATGAACATCTAATATGTAATATCCGCATTTTTCTTCCCCCTTGTATTTTCTTTTTCGGCATATTTCACAATAGTAGTGACCCTCGTGTATCTTTCAGCGTATCTTTCCTACTATCTATTGATTTGATTTCCGTTATTGTTGTGCGGAACCGCCGTTTTGGGGTTGCCATGGATCCATTCGTTATGATGCCTGTTGAGATGTTCCGTTTAACGTTTCGTTCATATTCCGGTGTTTTGGACCGTCTATATCTCGTACCTAGCGCACGCTATATTTTCGGCATAGCGCACGCTAGGGGTCGCTTGGTAGCGCACGCTACGACCGTTTCGTAGCGCGCGCTAAAGGGCAAGCCCTGGGAGTGGCAGTGCTATTTTCCAGCCTTCTGGACTGGCGTAGTAGCGTACGCTACTTAGACTAGCGCACGCTAATGTCGGGAGGCTAGCGCACGCTGATGATACCTGGTAGCGTGCGCTAGCGTGAGTGTCCAGTACTGGACAGTTTTCTACTGAACTCGGTCAGGTGCCAGGTAGCGCACGCTACGCTCGTGCGTTAGCGCACGCTAGCGGATCAGGTGAGTTCTGGACAGTTTGTCACTGGACTCGACTGATGCCCAGGTAGCGCACGCTATTGGTCGATAGCGCGCGCTACCGATAGGTTGTTAGCGCACGCTAACGGCCAGAAGTCTGGCTTCTGGACTGGATGCTAACTATTTTGGCCTATAATTTTATCCCGTTAGCGCACGCTAACCTTGAGGATTAGCGCGCACTAACACTCCCTGGCTATATAAACCAGGGAGTTGACCCAGATGAGCAGATTAGTTTCATTTCATTTCCTCTCCGCGACGCAGAGCTCTTCCGGGCGATTTCCGAGCGATTCTTCCCTTCGATTATCTCAGGCATCCTCTACCTTGAGTTTTTGAAGTAGATTAACAACACCTACTTGTGTTCTTCATCATCAATCCAAGGTAAACCTCTTAGAACCCTACTTTTCGATAAATTGGGGGTTTTGGGATTTTCTTCCGATCCGTTCCGTTTTGTTGATGGATTCATGATGAATATGATTAATCTTGTTGGTATTCTTAGTTTCCCTACGGATTCATGGTATATTTCGTGGTTTTACGGAATCGAGAGGGTTTGGTTGTGGTCCGCCCTCGTTGTTGTTTATATACGAATATACATGAATCGTAGGCGGGTTTTCGGGTGTATTCCAATTCCGTATTCATTTAGAAATGGTGGTGATTGTATTCTTCGAATCGTTAGGTTCGGTTTCATTGGTTCCTAGCGTCCGTCGGTGACTCTCCTTTCCGTTCATCGCGTCGTCAATAATTCAAGGCAAGTATTTTTTGGAAACCTTTATGCTTAACGTGGAATGGTAATGTATTTTGTGTGTGATTTGCTCACCTCGTGTTGGTCCGACGGGATCAAGGAGGGAATCCAAAGGTTTGCGTCCCGGATTCATGAGTTTGTTTAGCTAGCCAGTGCGGGAGGGTCCTTAGAGGCCTCGTGCGGGAATTTATGATATGACTCTGTTCCCAAGGAGATGCATGTGCGTGTTTTGCTTTATAATATAGCCAGTGCGGGAGGGTCCATAGAGGCCTCGTGCGGGAATTTATGATATGACTCTGTTCCCAAGGCAAATTGTTTGACTGTTTATTTCCGGAAAAGACATGTCTAGTTTTGGTTTTTGAAATGATATTGGTGCATGAACTATGAAATGTGTAAGTGATTGGTTTTCCTTGATTACTTGTACTAGCGTAATTGCTAACCCCTTTGGGGGACCCGTTTCGGGGAAATTCTTGTTATGGATTTCAGGTTATGATTATCCGGACGAGCGAGCACCGGGACAGTATGAGGATGTCGGCCAGGGTCGTTGACATGTGCATTTGGGTCGTCTTATTTCCTTTGTCTAATTCGATATGGTTGTTTCCTGTATTTCTAAACTTATAGATTGTACTCGCGAGTACTTAGGTTTTTCCTTTCGGATTGTGTTTGGATTTCGTTGGAGTTACTGTATTTGTCGGTTGATGTTTATTGTGCCGGTTATCTGCGGACGTGTTGTTTTATGTTACATTGTTATGATTGTTTCCTCGCTAACCGAGACGGTTAGTCGAGAGGTGTTTTCTTGTGTTAGCCTGGTGGATCCCATGTAGGGGTCCACGACACTGTAATACACCTCGAATATCTTGGGGGTGTTACAGAAAATGGTATCAGAGCGCTAGGTTTATGGATACCTAGGCTTATCGGTTATTTGGGTCTAGTCGTGTTTTGTTTTGCACATCGTCACACCGCTGCCGGCATCTCAGTACTTCCAGTGTTCGTAAGTTCCCTTACTCGATTCTTTATTTTTTTTTTACTGTATTCCGTTTCCTGAACTATGGTTATTCTCTCTCCATTGCTTATCATCGTGGTTGCTTTTTCCTTCCTTACTCATCCTCGATATACTCCTGTTATCTCTTAACACCAGTATGGATGCCGGAGGAAACCGTGGTCGTGGTCGTGGCCGTGGACGCGGACGAGGACGTGCGGCAGCCGGTGGGGCGGCCACATCGCACTCTTCAGGAGCCGGTAGTACCGGCGACCGTCACAGTCATGCTTCTTCTCAGGAGCGCGCCGATCTTGGTATTGCGGCTGTTATGCAGCAAATGGTTAACCAAATGGCGGCTATAGCTCAGGTGGTCCAGAACCCCGACCAGGCCCATGCTAATCGGGGCGGAGCGGATCGCTGGCTTCAGGATGTCATCAAGATGCATCCTCCTCAGTTTTCGGGAGCTTCGGACCCGATCGGCTGGGAAGGGTGGATCAAGGAGATATCCAAAGTCTTCACTGCTACCAACTGCCCCGAGGACCGTAAGGTCCCTATTGCTCAATACTTTCTCACGGGAGATGCTACAGATTGGTGGGAGGCCGTTGGTCCCAAAGATCATGTTGCTTCGTGGGCCGAATTTCAAGAATTGATGGAGACCGAATATTGTCCGTGGCCGGTCAGACAGGCTCGAGTGCATGCTTTCTATGATGCTCAACCACGGGATATTCCCATATCCCAAGCTATTGCCGAATTTAACAGGGAGTTGGGTTATGTGAAGACCCAAGTTGTCGCTGAGAGCGACAAAATTTTCCATTTTTCCAGGAGGATGAAACTGTCCATTCGGGACTACATGTCGGGACTCATCTGCACTACCTTGAAGGACTATCAGAGTAGGGCCCTCGCTTATGATATGTCAGTGACGGCTAGTGATTTAGCTCGTGAAAGCAAGAAACAGAAGTCGGTCGGAAATTTTTCTGGTCCCAAGAGTGGAGGCCAGCAGAAATCTCAAGCTGCAAATATTTCAACGGGCGGTTCGGCTCGTTTCTCTGGGAGCTTTCGGGGTGCCGCCGGAACCTCCGCTCGTGAACCCACATGTTTTAACTGTGGTGTGCAGGGCCATAGGAGCCGGCAGTGTTCTCGTCCGAAGTTTACTTGTCATACTTGTGGACAGCTGGGCCACAAGGCCCCTTTTTGTGAGCAGGTCAAACAGCTTCGCGGCGCCCGTTCTTCTCAACCAGTACCGTTGGAGCCGAGTGTGAACCAGGGCTCATTTGCTCCGCCGCCTCCACCGAGTGCCGGCCGAGGTAGGGGTCGGGGTCAGCCCGCTAGGGGAGAAGCTTCTAGTGTCGGCTCTGCCCAACCGCGTATCTATGAGATGAGGAGGGCCGATGACCCAGCAGCCACTGTGGCGACAAGTACCGTTCATATCCATTCTCATCCTATCGGTGTGATTTTTGATTCGGGTGCTACGCATTCATTAATTTCTCTAGAGTGTGTACGCCGTCTGAGTCTCGACTGCTTGTCACCTTGCGAGCCTTTCATTGTTAAACTCCCTAGCGGTGACAAAATTGTCGGTGATCGAGAAGTCCGAGACTGCTCTGTGTTTATTTGTGAGAGAGCTTGGCTCTCTATTCTTATTGTCGTTAGTATTGTGGGTGAGGATTTGATTCTCGGGAATGATTGGCTCGAGCGGTATGGTGCAATCATGAACTACCGCACGAGAATCATCACTATGTTAGCCGAGGACGGCACCGAACACTCTTTCGCAGGGCGAAAGAGGGGAAACCAGAAGTTCGTTATTAATGCCTTGAAGGCGATGAGCCTCCTGCGAAAGGGGTGTACTGGTTATTGGTGCTATGCCTTGAAGGCGGAGAATGGTGGAGTCGAGCTTTCGTCGATTCCAGTCGTTAGTGAGTTTCCTGATGTTTTTCCTGATGAGTTACCGGGATTGCCACCAGATCGTGAGGTTGAGTTTGCTATAGAGTTAGAGCCGGGTGCGGCTCCGATTTCGAAGGCGCCATATCGCATGGCACCTTCAGAGATGTCTGAATTGAAGAAGCAGTTGAGCGAGCTTCTTGAGTCGAATACGTTCGACCGGCGCCTCGCCTTGGGGCGCACCGGTCTGTTTGTGCGGAAGAAGGATGGTTCACTACGTTTGTGTATCGACTATCGCGAACTAAACAAGGTGACCATCAAGAACAAGTATCCTTTGCCGAGAATCGATGACTTGTTTGACCGATTGCAGGGAGTGCGGTATTCTCGAAGATTGATTTGAAATCGGGGTACTATCGGCTTCGGGTGAGAGAGTCCGACGTGCAAAAACGACTTTCGGACGAGATACGGACATTACGAGTTTGTAGTTATGCCTTTCGGGTTAACTAATGCGCCAGCGGTGTTCATGAAATTGATGAACAAAGTCTTTATCGAGTATTTGGACAAGTGTGTCATCGTCTTCATTGACGATATTCTTATCTATTCGAGGAATGAGGAAGAGCATGCCCATCATCTGCGGATAGTGTTAGACATTTTGAGGACCGAGCAACTCTATGCGAAGTTCTCGAAATGTGAGTTCTCGCTGAAGGAAGTGATGTTTTTGGGTCACGTGATTTGGTAGAGGAGTCCGTGTGGATCCGCAGAAAATTGAGGCAGTGTTGGATTGGGCACCGCCCACAAATGTAAAGGAGGTCCGTAGTTTCTTGGGTTTGGCTGGCTACTACCGTAGGTTCGTCGAGGGTTTCTCAAAACTAGCTCGGCCACTTACACAGTTGCTCCAGAAATCCGAGAAGTTCGTCTGGAATGACGAGAGACAGTCAAGTTTTGAGGAACTGAAGAAGCGTTTAACTTCAGCCCCGGTTTTGGCGTTGCCATGTGGCAACGATGGATTCTCCGTTTATAGCGATGCTTCGGGTCAGGGTCTTGGGTGCGTATTGATGCAGCACGGCAAGACCATTGCCTTTGCGTCGAGACAGTTGAGGCCGTATGAGCTTAACTACCCTACTCATGATTTGGAGTTAGCGGCAGTCGTTTTTGTGCTCAAGATTTGGCGTCACTATCTTTTCGGCTCTGCATGTCAGATTTTTACCGATCATAAAAGTCTGAAATACATATTTACTCAGCGGGAGTTGAATATGAGGCAGAGGAGGTGGTTAGAACTGATTAAGGATTATGACCTCGAAATCCTTTATCATCCGGGCAAGGCGAACGTCGTGGCCGACGCCTTGATTCGGAAACCGATCGCATTGCGAACGCTTGAGATCCTTACGCCCCAGTCCGAGCTTCGGTGGGCTTTGATCGAGTTAGATGTTGAGGTTTTGTTGCCTGGAACTGTCGGGCAACTTTGTGCTTTAGAGATTTCGTCGTCTTTGATCGATGAAATTAAGCTGAAGCAATTAGAGGATCCGATGATTACTCAAATCCGAGAGAACGTTCTTAAGGGAAAGTCTCCTGGGTTTGTGATTCACGAGGATGGTGTTTTGAGATTCCAGAGTCGGCTCTGTGTGCCGAACGATCCAGAGTTGCGACAGAGTATTTTGCGTGAGGCCCATTCTACACCCTATTTCGTTCATCCTGGTTCGAGTAAGATGTACAAGGACCTGAGGAGGAACTTATGGTGGAATGATATGAAGGAGGAGGTCGCACAGTTTGTGGCGAGATGTTTGACTTGCCAGCAGGTCAAAATCGAGCATCAGCGACCGGCTGGGTTATTGCAGTCACTTCCCATTCCGGAATGGAAATGGGAAGATATATCGATGGATTTCATTACGAGTTTGCCGAGATCGAGGTCGGGCATGAATATGGTATGGGTGGTTGTTGATCGTCTGACCAAGTCGGCACATTTTCTGGGCATCAAGGACACTTGGGGCCCGGAGAAGTTGGCTCGTGTGTTTATCGCGCAGATTGTGAGACTTCACGGTACTCCGAAGTCTATTGTTTCGGATCGTGATGGCCATTTTGTATCGCACTTTTGGCAGGCGGTGCATAAGGCGTTGGGTACCCGTTTGCATTTGAGTACCTCTTTTCATCCCGATCGGATGGGCGGAACGCACTATCCAGACATTCGAGGACATGTTGCGTGCTTGTGCTCTTGACTGGAGTAGTGACTGGGAGGAGCATTTGCCATTGATCGAATTCACGTACAACAATAGTTGGCACGCGTCGATTCGGATGGCACCGTATGAGGTACTTTATGGGCGGTGATGTCGATCACCGATTTGTTGGAATGAGGCGTCCGATTTAGTCGGGATCGAGCCGGATGTCGTTTTAGAGACGAGGCGGAAGATAGAATTAATTTGGGAACGAATGTTGACTGCCCAGAGTCGACAGAAGTCATATGCCGATGTCTGTCGTCGACCTTTAGAATTCGAGGTGGGAGACCACGTTTTGCTGAAGGTGTCGCCGACGAGAGGAGTTTTCCGTTTCGGAAAGAAGGGGAAGTTGAGTCTGAGATTTATTGGACCCTTCGAGATTCTCGAGCGAGTCGGTGGGTTAGCATACCGTTTGGCGTTACCCCCGGCCTTGAGTCATGTTCATAGCGTTTTTCATGTTTCCCAGCTGAGGAAATATGTCCCAGATCCTAGTCACGTCATCGATTATGGGGAGATCGATGTCGCCGATGATGTTACTTTTGAGGAGCGTCCTTTGAAGATTTTAGAGCATCGGGAGAAACGACTGAGGCATAAGACCATCCCTTTGGTCAAGGTGCAGTGGTCGAGACACGGTGTCGAGGAGGCAACTTGGGAAACCGAGGATAGCATGCGTGCTAGGTACCCTGAGTTGTTTGTTTCTTAAGTTTCGGGACGAAACTTGTTTTTAGAGGGGTAGAATGTAATATCCGCATTTTTCTTCCCCCTTGTATTTTCTTTTTCGGCATATTTCACAATAGTAGTGACCCTCGTGTATCTTTCAGCGTATCTTTCCTACTATCTATTGATTTGATTTCCGTTATTGTTGTGCGGAACCGCCGTTTCGGGGTTGCCGTGGATCCATTCTACGTTATGATGCCTGTTGAGATGTTCCGTTTAACGTTTCGTTCATATTCCGGTGTTTTGGACCGTCTATATCTCGTACCTAGCGCACGCTATATTTTCGGCATAGCGCACGCTAGGGGTCGCTTGGTAGCGCACGCTACGACCGTTTCGTAGCGCGCGCTAAAGGGCAAGCCCTGGGAGTGGCAGTGCTATTTTCCAGCCTTCTGGACTGGTGTAGTAGCGTACGCTACTTAGACTAGCGCACGCTAATGTCGGGAGGCTAGCGCACGCTGATGATACCTGGTAGCGTGCGCTAGCGTGAGTGTCGATCGATGCCGGTTTTCACCGAACTCGGTCAAAGCCGTGTAGCGCACGCTACGCTCGTGCGTTAGCGCACGCTAGCGGATCAGGTGAGTTCTGGACACTTTGTCACTGGACTCGACTGATGCCCAGGTAGCGCACGCTATTGGTCGATAGCGCACGCTACCGATAGGTTGTTAGCGCACGCTACGCTGAGTAAGACGCTAATGGCCGTAAGTCTCAAGCCTGACCGACGCTAACTATTTTGGCCTATAATTTTATCCCGTTAGCGCACGCTAACCTTGAGGATTAGCGCGCACTAACACTCCCTGGCTATATAAACCAGGGAGTTGACCCAGATGAGCAGATTAGTTTCATTTCATTTCCTCTCCGCGACGCAGAGCTCTTCCGGGCGATTTCCGAGCGATTCTTCCCTTCGATTATCTCAGGCATCCTCTACCTTGAGTTTTTGAAGTAGATTAACAACACCTACTTGTGTTCTTCATCATCAATCCAAGGTAAACCTCTTAGAACCCTACTTTTCGATAAATTGGGGGTTTTGGGATTTTCTTCCGATCCGTTCCGTTTTGTTGATGGATTCATGATGAATATGATTAATCTTGTTGGTATTCTTAGTTTCCCTACGGATTCATGGTATATTTCGTGGTTTTTACGGAATCGAGAGGGTTTGGTTGTGGTCCGCCCTCGTTGTTGTTTATATACGAATATACATGAATCGTAGGCGGGTTTTCGGGTGTATTCCAATTCCGTATTCATTTAGAAATGGTGGTGATTGTATTCTTCGAATCGTTAGGTTCGGTTTCATTGGTTCCTAGCGTCCGTCGGTGACTCTCCTTTCCGTTCATCGCGTCGTCAATAATTCAAGGCAAGTATTTTTTGGAAACCTTTATGCTTAACGTGGAATGGTAATGTATTTTGTGTGTGATTTGCTCACCTCGTGTTGGTCCGACGGGATCAAGGAGGGAATCCAAAGGTTTGCGTCCCGGATTCATGAGTTTGTTTAGCTAGCTTGATGCGGGAGGGTCCTTAGAGGCCTCGTGCGGGAATTTATGATATGACTCTGTTCCCAAGGCGATGCATGTGCGTGTTTTGCTTTATAATATAGCCGGTGCGGGAGGGTCCATAGAGGCCTCGTGCGGGAATTTATGATATGACTGTTCCCAAGGCAAATTGTTTGTTGTTTATTTAGGAAAAGACATGTCTAGTTTTGGTTTTTGAAATGATATTGGTGCATGTACTATGAAATGTGTAAGTGATTGGTTTGCCTTGATTACTTGTACTAGCGTAATTGCTAACCCCTTTGGGGGACCCTTTTCGGGGAAATTCTTGTTATGGATTTCAGGTTATGATTATCCGGACGAGCGAGCAAGGACGATGCGAGGATGTCGGCCAGGGTCGTTGACATGTGCATTTGGGTCGTCTTATTTCCTTTGTCTAATTCGATATGGTTGTTTCCTGTATTTCTAAACTTATAGATTGTACTCGCGAGTACTTAGGTTTTTCCTTTCGGATTGTGTTTGGATTTCATTGGAGTTACTGTATTTGTCGGTTGATGTTTATTGTGCCGGTTGTACCGGACGTGTTGTTTTATGTTCTGTTGTTAACAGTTGTTTCCTCGCTAACCGATATGGTTAGTCGAGAGGTGTTTTCTTGTGTTAGCCTGGTGGATCCCATGTAGGGGTCCACGGCGCTGTAATACACCTCGAATATCTTGGGGGTGTTACATAATAATCCAACTAAGGTCGAAATTTCAACAAAACGTAACCTGTCTGGTCTGCATAACGTACGTTATGTATCAACCGTAGCATACGTTAAGTTTGCTCGTTAGAGTACGTAAGCTGCAAAGCCTAGCGTACGCTAATCATGTACCAGACAGCTCCTGTCTGCTCAGACGACTGACTCGTCTGATGATGTAACATACGTTACGTACTAAACGTAGCATACGTTAATCCTGCTCGTTAGCGTACGTAAGCCACAAAGCATAGCATACGCTAATCATGTACCAGACAACTCCCGCCTGCTCAGACGACTGACTCGTCTGATGATATAACGTACATTACCTACCAAACATATCGTACGTTAATCCTAACCGTTAGCATACGTAAGCTGCAGAGCCTAGCGCACGCTAAACATGCGTCTGACAGTATCCTCCCTAATCAGACGACTGACTTCGTCGTACGAAATTCTCAGTGCTAACGTACAACAACTCCATACATGTTACGATCATGTAAACTTGAACGATCTACTGATGTTCCATGTCTTCCAACTTCAAGGATGAGCATATTATCATGGTGTTTATAATCCAATCTTTGATTACAATTTCTCTTTCGTAATTTGGTTAATGTGAGTTTGATACACTAGTTACCAATATCATCAATATATTCCAACTTCATCATAAAGATTAATTTATCAATTCAATTTCAACTTCAACCTTTGGTGATACTTCCTCTAATTCCGTTTTGCAAAAGATACAAATACTTAGTCTATGATCATTATGGCAACACTAATCAACACGGATTATTACTCTTACCCTTTGACGTAACACAGGATTCCAACTATGATGTTCTCAATAATGATATCTCAAGCATAATCATCCCAACTTGTAAACATGATGATTGGTTGAATAAGTCATCTATGGAACTTAATATCTTGATAGCATGATTATCATATCTTTAAGAAAACTAATCCAAGGTTGGAGATCGTATTAACATACCTTAAGATGAAGAAGACACCAAGAAAATAGGTAGAATCCAACTTCGGTTGCTTGTGTGCCACTCCAAAATGATTCTCCTCTTCAATGATCAAGTATAAGTCATCTCCAATCTTCAATGATCAATAACAAGGTGTTCTAACGGTGTTTAAGGCGGTTGGGAACTCTCTGGGGATGAAATATGTTGAAAACCAAGTGAAAGAAACGAATGAAATGAAATGGGGTGATGTCCTTTTTATAAGTTTATGACCTTAACGTACGTTAGCATTCATGCATAACGTACGTTAGCCTCTTAGCGTACGCTATTATCTAAACTTAGCGTACGCTATCTTCACTGATAGCTAACTGTTCTCATTCTGTACTCGATTACGTACGCTACGCCTTCAGGTTACATACGTAAGTAACACACATTAGCGTACGCTATACACATTCCTTAGCGTATATTAACAATCGTTGACTTCAAAACTGTCCAGGTTCATCCGCGGGAATCTTATCCGGACCCATTGTCCGGCTGGAACATATGCTAGCTGCCCAGCACCATTATTGACCTCTTTACGTACACTATGCTTCATTCGTAGCGTATGCTAATTTTGACAGATAATGTATGTTAAGCTTCCTTCTTAGCGTACGTTATCATGTACTTGCATGAGAAAATTTACATGTTGCCATAATCATGCACAAGGATACAAATACGAGAAATATCATACTTCGATTATCGATATCACAAATCCTAATAATACAGGGTTCAATTACAGATGAAATACTCAATAATTAATCCGGATATTACATACTCTCCTTCTAAAAAGGAGTTTTCATCCCGAAACTCAAGATGAAAATAGCTCTAGATATCTGGACCTCATGTTATCTTCCGTTTCCCAAGTGGCTTCTTACACTCCGTGGCGCGACCACTGAACCTTAACCAAAGTGATCGGTTTGTTTCTCAATTGATTAACTCGACTCTCGAGTATCCTGATTGGTCTCTCTTCAAATGTGCCATCCTGAGCGACTTCGATCTCACCTTAGTCAATGACATGACTAGGATCTGGCATATACTTCCGTAACTGGGATACGTGAAATACATTATGAACATGGCTCAATGACGGAAGTAATGCCAACCTGTATGCCAACTCTCCAACTCTCTCAAGAATCTCGAATGGTCCGATATATCTCGGACTCAGCTTTCCTTTTCTCCCAAAACAAAAGATTCCTCGAGTAGGAGAAACTTTTAAAATCACGTGATCCCCAATATTGAACTCTAATAGGCGACGGCGCACGTTTGCATAAGATTTCTGTCGACTCTGGGCGGTCAACAGCCTTTCGTGAATCAAGGCTATCTTCTCTCGTGTCTGCATGACAATTCCGGTTCTATCTCGATCAAGTCTGATGAATCATCCCAACATAGGGGTGATCTGCATCTCCTCCCGTATAATGCCTCAAATGGTGCCATCTTAATGGAAGCATGCCAACTATTGTTGTAGGTGAATTCAATCAACGATAGATGAACTTCCCAATCAGTTGACCAATCTAAGGCACAAGCCCTCAGCATATCTTCCACCGTTTGAATAGTCCTCTCGGATTGTCCGTCTGTCTGTGGATGATAAGTTGTGCTGAAGTTCAATTCGGTCCCCAAGGCTTTATGAACTGCTTTCCAAAAATGAGACACAAAGCGACCGTCTCGGTCAGAAATAATGGTCTTCGGCGTACCATGCAATCGGACTATCTGTAAAATAAATACTCATGCCAACTTCTCGGGTCCCCAAGCGTCCTTAATGCCTAGAAAATGAGCTGATTTGGTTAAACGGTCAACTATCACCCAAATCATGTTCATCCCTGTTCTGGTCTTTGACATGTTAGTGATAAAGTCCATCGATATGTCCTCCCACTTCCATTCAGGAATCGGGAGCGGCTTCAGCATCCCAGCAAGTCGTTGATGCTCGATCTTAACCTGCTGACAAACCAAACATCTTGAGACGTGGTCCTTATATATCTTACTGGTGCCCAGATGGATAGAACAGGGTGTGCTGTGAGCTTCTTTCATAATTGTCTGCTTCAGAACATCAACATCAGGAACACAAAGTCGGTTCTGAAATCTCAAGACTCCATCATCATGAATTATAAATCCTGGGGCCTTTCCCTTGATCACTTCATCATGTAACTGAATCATCAGAAGATCATCTATTTGCTTAGATTTGATTTCTTCGGTTAACGATGAAGTTAATTCCATCACACACAGTTGTCCTTGGACTCTTTGTAACCATACTTCAATTCCTTCATGAATCAATTCCCGTTGAATGCTGGGCTGGGAAGTCAGAGTCTCCAACATCTGAATAGAAACGGGCTTGCGGCTAAGTGCATCAGCCACTACATTTGCTTTGCCTGGATGATAAAGAATCACCAAGTCGTAGTCCTTAATCAGTTCCAGCCATCTCCTTTGCCGCATGTTCAACTCTTTCTGACTGATGATATATTTGAGACTCTTGTGATCCATAAAGATTTAACAGTGAGTCCCATACAGGTAATGTCTCCAGATTTTCAAAGTAAAAACTACCGCTGCCAACTCCAAATCATGCGTTAGATAGTTTACTTCATACGGTTTTAGCTGTCGTGATGCATATGTGATCACCTTCTCATTTTGCATCAATACACACCCGAGACCTTGGTTCGAGGCGTCACTGTAAACTATGAATCCTCCAGTTCCCTGTGGGAGTGCTAAAATCGGTGTCGTCGTCAATCTCTTCTTCAATTCATCAAAGCTAGTCTGGCACATCTCGTTCCATTCAAACTTTTGAGTTTTCTGCAGTAGTCGAGTAAGTGGGTGGGTAATTTTGGAAAAACCCTTCCACGAACCGACGATAATACCCAGCAAGTCCTAAGAAACTCCGGAATTCTTTCACGTTCTTAGGAGACTTCCAAGCCATAACTGCTTCGATTTTCTGGGGGTCTACTCAGACTCCTTCCGCTGATACCACATGGCCGAGGAACATTACTTCCTTTAGCCAGAATTCACACTTAGAAAGCTTGGCGTACAATTGCTCGTTTCTCAGAAGGTCTAAAACAATCCGCAAATGTTGTGCATGTGCTTCTGGGCTCTTGGAATAAACCAGAATGTTATCAATAAATACGACCACGAATTCATCCAAATATTCTATGAACACTCGATTCATCAATTTCATGAATACAACAGGTGCGTTAGTGAGACCAAATGGCATCACTACAAATTCATAGTGTCCGTAGCGAGTTCTGAACGCTGATTTTGGAAATCGGTTTCCTTAATCCTCAACTGATGATATCCCGACCTCAGATCGATCTTAGAAAACACTATTGCTCCTTGAAGCTGGTCAAACAAATCATCAATCCGTGGCAACGTATACTTGTTCTTAATCATCATCTTGTTCAGCTTTCGGACAAAAAGAACTGGTGCACCCCAGGGCAAAACGCTTGGCTGGATATAGCCATTGTCTAGTAACTCTCCCAGTTGCTTCTTCAATTCATACATCTCAGTAGTTGCCATACGATACGGTGCCTTAGAAATTGGTGTAGCTCCTGGTTCCAGCTCGATGGTAAACGTCGTGGAGGTAGTCCAGGTAATTCGTCAGGAAACACATCCGAAAATTCGTTCACAACAGGAATGGATGAGAGTCCTACTTTCCCATCTTCTTTCTTCATTGCGTAGCACCAGTATCCAGTACAACTCTGTTTCAACAATTTGACAGCTTTCATCGCCTTGATCATCTTTCCTAAGCTTCCTAGTCTCCATCCTTCAAACAGTATTTCGGAACCATCATCAGTTATCATTGAGATATTTCTCTTTCGGTAGTTTACAATATCTCCATATCGATTAAGCCAATCATCTTTGAGTATTAGGCCCACTCTCTGCCTCCAATTGATACAGGGAAATCTCTAGTTTCTATGTTTCCCACAATCCTCTCTCCACTCAGTAAACCCACAACATAAGGTTCACAATTACAAAAAACATAAATGTTCAAACGATTTACACAAGACAAGGATATAAATGAATGCGTAGCTCCTGTATCGAATAAAACGCTAACTGGCTGTGAAAGGATCTGAATAGTACCTGATGCGACAGCACCATCCCGATCGTCTGCCTTCCTCATCTCGTATAGGCATGGAGGAACGAACCCAACACTTGATGTCCCCTTTCGGTCGCACTGTCCTCTGCCTCGTCCGCGACCGAAATTTTGGGGCAGCTGAACACTTTGTTGCGTCTACTGAATACTTGCTTCCATCTGAGCTGGCTGTGATGTACGAGCTCTAAAAGATTTTGCAACCTCTTCACAAAACACCGCACGATGTCACTCTCGACCACAATCAAAACAAGTCGTGGCAGGAAGGGGGCAATTTCGCCGATAGTGTCCCGTCTGACTACAGTTGGCTTCCCACCACTCGGACGCTTCCCCTATCAGAAAGTACTGAGCAATAGAGGTTTTCCGATCGTTTGGGCAATTAATCCCGGCAAAAGTTTTCTCTAGTTCTTTTAACCATTGATCCCACGTCGGTGTCTCAGAAAAACTATCGAATTTGGGTGGTTGCATCTTCGCCACCTCTTGCAGCCATCGGTCGCCTCGATTTCCCATGTCTGGGATACCTTGTTGTCTATCTCCCTGCTGTAATCCTACCGCCACCTGAATTCGGTCCACAACCTGGGCAAACTGAGTCATCTGGTTAACCACCTGACAAAAGATTTCGGGCACAGCACGTTCTGGTTCATTATTGATAGATCTTTGTGGCTCGCCTGAGCTGTGGCTGGCCTGATTAGAAGGCGAAGCTTATCTTTCAGCATTCCTTCGTCCGCGTCCGCGACCACGTCCACGTCCACCTCTCAACATACTGTAAGCATAAACACTCAATATACTGGAAATAATATCGATCAAATGTTTAAGTATAAAGAGGTATAATATGTAAAGGACAAGATAGAGTTTAAGAACTTATAACCACTGTTCGCACGAAGACGTAGGCAGTACAGTGATGTTATTCACGACCGGTTACCTAAAAAGACATATATGACCCCTATTTTAACCCAATGGCCAAGATATCCATAATCTCAGCTCTGATACCTTATTATGTAACACCCCCGATATATTCAGGAATATTACAGCGCCATAAATCCTTTACATAAGAATTTACAAGGCTGGAGAAATGAAAAGACAATAACAGATACCAACATATGAAAGTAACTGAAATAAAATATAACTGTTCGGATATAGTACTGGGAAAATACAAATGTCCCACAAGGAATATTATTACATGACCAAATCCAACATCACGAATGACGACGTACTCGAGTACTTATTAAAATAACCAAACAACAGATAATTAAACCCAGCCGGAACATCACTCTGCACCCTCGTCATCATGCAGCTCCAGTGGTTGTTTCCCTGCTCTCCTGGATCCTGAACATAAACAAATGTTCACCCCCAAAGAGGTTAGCACAATAATGCTAGTACAAGTACTACAACATATTATTCAACATCTCACAAAGAATAATAATAATAACGTAAAAGATAAAATACCAATGAGTCTCCTCCTACGAGAAACTCATAAATAACATACACAAATAATAATCACAACATGATATAACAACATACACATGGTAATTCCGACGATCCATCGTTCACTGCCTAGAACCCACGATGATCCCTTCAGACCAACCCGTGGTGGAAAAACCTGTCCGATGATCCAGAGCACGCTAGCATAAATCCCCCGATAATCCCGTCGGACCAACACAAGGTGGACATACAACAACGACATATATGCACAATGATATGTATAACATTAATACATAGAACAATTTAAAGTACTTGCCTTGATTCGATGACAAGAATAATACTTCCACGAATATCAAAACACTCGAAGGTCGCCTCTTCGATCAATCACGTAGCAAAGCTCGAACCTTTAAACAGAAGAAATAATATAGAGTTCATCTCACGTCGAATAACTCCCGTATGAACATCTAATAATCCAACTAAGGTCAAAAGTTCAAAAAAACATAACTTGTCTGGTCGGCATAACATACGTTATGTATCAACCGTAGCGTACGTTAAGCATGCTCGTTAGTGTACGTAAGCCGTAAAGCCTAGGGTATGGTAATCATGTACCAGACAGCTCCTGTCTGATCAGACGAATGACTCGTCTGATAATGTAATGTACGTTACGTACCAAACGTAGCGTACATTAATCCTGATCGTTAGCGTATGTAAGCCGCAAAGCGTATGCTAATCATGTGCCAGATAGCTCATGTCTGCTCAGACGACTGGCTCGTCTGATGATGTAATGTACGTTACGTACCAAACGTAGCGTACGTTAATCCTGCCCATTAGCGTACGTAAGCTGCAGAGCCTAGTGCACGCTAAACATGCGTCTGACAGTATCCTCCCTAATCAGATGACTGACTTCGTCGTACGAAATTCTCAATGCTAACGTACAACAACTCCATACATGTTACGATCATGTAAACTTGAACGATATACTGATGTTCCATGTCTTCCAACTTCAAGGATAAGCATATTATCATGGTGTTTATAATCCAATCTTTGATTACAATTTCTCTTTCGTAATTTGGTTAATCTGAGTTTGATACACTAGTTACCAATATCATCAATATATTCCAACTTCATCATGAAGATTAATTTATCAATTCAATTTCAACTTCAACCTTTGGTGATACTTCCTCTAATTCCGTTTTGCAAAAGATATAAATATTTAGTCTACGATCATTATAGCAACACCAATCAACACAGATTATTACTCTTACCCTTTGATGTAACACAGGATTCCAACTATGATGTTCTCAACCATGATAGCTTAAGCATAATCATCCCAACTTTTAAACATGATGATTGGTTGAATAAGTTATCTATGGAACTTAATATCTTGATAGCATGATTATCATATCTTTAAGAACACGAATCCAAGGTTGGAGATAGTATTAACATACTTTAAGATGAAGAAGACACCGAGACAATAGGTAGAATCCAACTTCGGTTGCTTGTGTGCCACTCCAAAATGATTCTCCACTTCAATGATCAAGTATAAGTCATCTATAATCTTCAATGATCAATAACAAGGTGTTCTAACGGTGTTTAAGCGGTTGGGAACTCTCTGGGGATGAAGTATGTTGAAAACCAAGTGAAAGAAACGAATGAAATGAAATGGGGTGATGTCCTTTTTATAACTTTATGACCTTGACGTACGTTAGCCTTCATGCATAACGTACGTTAGCCTCATAGCGTATGCTATTATCTAACCTTAGCATACGCTATCGTCACTGATAGCTAACTGTTCTCATTCTGTACTCGATTATGTATGCTACACCTCAAGGTTACGTACGTAATTAACACCCATTAGCGTACGCTAGACATATTCCTTAGCGTACGTTAATAATCGTTGACTTCAAAACTGTCCAGGTTCATCCGCGGGAATCTTATCCGGACCCATTGTCCGGCTGGCGCATGTGCTAGCCGCCCAGCTCCATTATTGACCTCTTTACATACGCTACACTTCATTCGTAGCGTATGCTAATTTTGACCGATAACGCACGTTAAGCTTCCTTCTTAGCGTACGTTATCACGTACTTGCATGAGAAAATTTACATGTTGCCATAATCATGCACAAGGATACAAATACGAGAAATATCATACTTCGATTATCGATATCACAAATCCGAATGATACAGGGTTCAATTACAGATGAAATACTCAATAATTAATCCGGATAGTACAGTCACCTCCTCCAGTTGAACTTGAGGTGACATAATGGTAGTCCTTCCACCTTTTCTGCAAGCAGAGATTTTAGGTACCCAAATTTGTGTGGGTCCTTTGGGATTCGTGGGTTTCCTGGAGAATTGACTTCTCCTGGTGTTTTGGAAATTATGTTGGCTATTCCTATGGGGTGCATAGTGTCTAGGTCTATATCCTTGGTTAGGATTGTATACTAGATATGCCTCATAATATCTCTAGTGTGGGCTATTTCTAAATTTTGGCTGAGACCATTTATTATATCTTTGGGGTTTCCACATCTGTTCATTTTGAAAATTTGGATGACATTGAGGTTTACATTTACCTCTCCCATTTTGAAATCTGTTTTTGAGGAGTCTTTGATAATAAGCAGAATAATATTTTGACTGTTGCTTCTGCCTTGGCCATTGCCTAGTCTCCTATCTAGGTGACTGCCTTGTAAACTTTGGCTGCTGCCTAAACTTTTGACTGGGCTGCTGCCTATTTTGAAATATAAGTTTGTTTATAGGCTCAGCAGTCTGGACATAAGTTTTGTTGTAATATTTTATTTCAAATATTCATTATCGAGTTTTGATGATTAGTTGATAAACAAAGGAATACAACAAGGAAGCAAAACAAAACAACGAATAAGTCAAAGACGCTCGTAACTGGAAAAGTCACCTGATCAGATCAGAGAGCAAAGTTACCTGATCAATCAAGAAGGAAAGTTACCTGATGAAAGTTACCTGATCAGACAAGAAGGAAAGTCACCTAACCTGAACTTACCTGATGAATAACACACGCAAGCGGGAAACACTAGCGCATGCTAAGAAAGCTATCTGCAGATCAGATGAGCTACAAAGTTACTTGAAGAAAAAGTTACCTCATGAAGATAGCGCACGCTACAGTTGAAGCATAATGGACGCTATCGTAGAACATGACCGTTGTGAAGACTTTCAGACACGGAATGACATGCAGTGACGAAATCATAGCGCACGCTACTATTGAGGAATAGTGCACGCTAAAGTGTTTGAATTCAAAATAATCAATCCGTTGGAAGATTCGGTGGAAAGTCAGAAGTCAAAAGGCGGAAACGGATATATGCGCAAGTAATGACGCAATATTATTGTTGTTACCCAAAATATTATCTGGAGATGATATGCTGGAATGGTCGAGTAACAAACAAAATCCGAGAGCACATCCGTGGGGGAGTAAATAACACAAGATTTGCCGGGGTTGTTAGTCCCGGACTTGAATGCTCTCGCGAGATATTATTAATACGAATATTTGGGAGTACAAATATTAATGTTAGAGTACAATTACACTGAGTGTAAATACCCTAGTTATCTTAGCTCTTGAGTGCTAAATATTGCTGGAAGAACCAGAGTTGATGCTCTGTGAGTTCTTGTAACAACGATGGAGTGCTGTGCTGACTGTGAGAAATCGACGGTCTCTCACTGTGTGAATTAGCTGGATTCTCGTATGGAAGTAGTTTCTGAACTTGTGAATCTCTTCAAATCTGAACTGTAGGGAGTTCTCGTTTCTACCGACCGTCTTTTGGTTAAGAGGTTCTGAGAGAGAAATTCTAGATAGATTCAAGAGAAAGCCGAGAAAAACCGACAGGCGAGAGCTTTCCAAGTGCTGGAGGCTCTCTATTTATAGGACTGGGAGTCGCTGGGCGATCTCCTCTGCTGTATTATAATATGCGGGCGATCGTCTTTAGCACATGGGTTGGTCTCCTTAAAGTCTGCGGCAGCTGCTGGCAGCCGGATAGGCGAACCAATGAGAAGCCAACACGCATCTATGTCACTGTCCTGGGAGGACCCACCTAGGACCTTTCGGCGGGTCTGTCGGTAGGTGTGGCCGTCCTTGTCACTGACAGCTGCTGATGGGCTGGAGTCAACGATCCTTATTTTGTGGCGCCATTCGCGGATCTGCACATGGGTCCTTGCTTCGTGATCCAGTCTTCATAGACTTGACGAACGATGGCCTTATACGTGGCATAGGACGGTCGTTCTTGGTTGGGCACCAGAGTCGATCGCTAGGTGCCAAAAAGCGATCGCCCTAGACGTTGATCGCTCGGTACCTGATTTCGGTCTGGACTCTTTGCTTTGGCAAGTCTGCCTTGGATTTATTTGACTCTAGTTTGGTCGCCCGGTCTTTGTACCGATCACCGTCGAGGCGTATAAATCACCGCACAACAATTAACACACGCTATAAGGAGATGTTAGCGCACGCTAACTGATAGAGGCAGTAACCACTTGATTGAAGTTGCAAGCAGATAACATACGTAATCAGCAGATATTATCATATGCAACAAGCAGTAGTGCACGCTAAAGGAAGGCTAGCCCACGCTAATAAGTCAGCTGGCAGTAACGGCTAGTTGAAGGAAAATGGCTATAAATACCAAACCATTTGGTATCAAACCACACAACAACCTTGAGCAAATCATTTATACTTATGATATCATTGTAAACATTCGTGTTGTTCTATTTGAGCTTATATTGATAAGTGTTTGAGTGTTATAGAAGAAAAGATACACGAGAGGAAAAACAAAGGATAAGATTGGATTCAGTGTTATTAGGATCAAGGATCCGGTATTGTTAGAATCGCAATCTATATCCACGTGAGGTTTATTTAGTACCCATAGAAAGCTAGATAGGTTGATTCCTTGTCCGATATAAAAGGAAAAAGATTTCACTTGGACCGACAAAAAGACAAGTGAGTTGCGGTTTATCTTGGACTGATAGAAGACAAGATTGTAACAGTAATCCCTCGACCGATAGAAGAGAAGTGCAGAGGTTGATCTTCATCCTATAGAAAAAGATACAGAGAGAGGACGTAGGCATGTTTGGACGAACCTCTATAAATCTTGTGTTGTTTATTTTCCACACCTTTAAATAAGCTTCCGCACAATAGCGTGTATACCGAATATTGCTCCAACAATTGGTATCGGAGCGGTACTCCTAGAAGAGGCTTAACATCCGAGGAGAGAAGATTTAATGGCATTTCAAATTGCACCTGTTGAAGGTCTGGCTCTAAATCTACCACCATTCTTTGATGGATCGAACTACATGACATGGAAAAATAAGATGTCGATATTCATTCGAGCCTACGACATCGAGCTATGGAAAGTAATATGTCTTGGTCCGAAAATTCCAATGAATTCCAACGGTACGCTTAAAACTTTCGAAGAGTATGATGATTCCGATTGGAAAAATGACCATTATAATTGCAAAGCAATGCAATTATTATATTGTGCTTTAAATCCAGAAGAACACAACCGGATATCATCGTGTGATAGTGCCAAAGAAATATGGAAGATGTTAGAAGTCACACACGAAGGCACAAATCAAGTCAAGGAGAGGAAGATTAACATGCTTCTCCACCACTACGAGCTATTCCAAATGAAAGACGACAAATCCATTACAATCATGCTCGACCGATTTTCGATCATCACCAATGGACTAGCTTCGTTCAGAAAACCGCTATCAAGTAGTGAGAAAGTCAAGAAAATATTGCGATCACTACCTAGCGAATGGGACGGCACCGTGACGGCGATCATGGAATCTAAAAATCTCGACACGCTCGACTTTAGCGCCCTCGTTGGTTCGCTAATTAATTATGAGATTGTTCTAAAATCATGGAACAACAAGCCAAAGCCGAAGGAAATAACGATAGCTATGAAAGCTAAGATGTCTCGCAAAGAAGAAATTCCGGTGGATGAAAGTGATGAAGAATCGGCATATTATGCCAAGAATATTAATAAGTTTCAAAATTTGTTAAACCGGAGAAAGAAAGACATCAAGACGGGCGGATCTAAAAAGTTCGACAACAATTGTCGAATCTGTGGTAAACCAGGCCACTTCGCAAAGAATTGCCGAGCAAATCCACAGAAGGAAGTCTTAATTGCCACAAGGACTAACGAAGATGACGATGATGAATATATCCAAAATAATCTCGCACTTATGGCAATAAGTACATTCGACGTAAGCGACGTTGAAAGCCAGGTTAGTACATCGTCTCAAGACGAATTATTTGAAGCATTCGAATTACTGCATACTGATTTTCAAATTACTTTATCTGAAATAAAACCCCTCCAATCTAAAAATATATCATTGGAAATCAAAATTTCTAAAATTCTTGAAAAAGGGAAATTTATCGAAACCGATCATTCTAAATGCCTTGAAAATGAGAATAATTTAAAGAATGATCTTTTGAAAGTTCAAGACAAACTTAAAGGTTTAACAAAGAAATTTTCATGCGGAAATGATAAATATGAACATATGCTTTCTGTGCAAAAATATACGTTAAACAAACAGGTGTTAGGATTCAAACCTCGTATTAAAACCGAATTCTTAAACTTGAAAATACCTGTTGCGATAAATGCTTAAAAATTGGGCATCATATTTCAAATTGTGAAAGCCCACGTCGGACGATTATAATTAAAAAGATTTGGATTCCAAAAGGAACCGTTATTCCGAACATCGTCCATATTAATGAAAAACGACCAACTTTCGATTGGATCCCCATGAACAAAAATTAATTTTCATCAATTGATATTTTACTCAGGGGGAGTTTATATTTTTTAACAGGAGATATTTGTCAGGGGGTTTACCCTTTATGAATTTTTATCATTATCGATTTTATTGTTTATATTTATAATTTTTGCTGATAACAAAAAGGGGGAGAAGAATGGAATAAAAGAAGAATGATATAAGGGGATATATACGAGAAAACTGTCATGGAAGAATGACGAGAAAACTAAAAATATATCAGAATCATGAAAGGAGGAGAAAAGACGAAAAAAGTAAAAAAAGATGAAAAAGAAAAGAAGGAGTTGAAAAATGAGAAGTAGTTGAAAAGGAGAGAAAGAAAGGATGGGAGAAAAAATTAACGAAACGGATAAAGTCAAAAACTTTGATCTGTAGAATATATATATATATATATGTATATTGCAGGTTTTTATCCCATTCAATGTGTTGTTTTGTAATAATCAAAAGGGGGAGATTGTTAGAATATTTTATTCCAAATATTCATTATCGAGTTTTGATGATTACACTCTTAGAAAACTAACATTAAGTAGCACACATAAAGTGCTACCTAAATGCCCGAAAATGTTACTATAGCTCATAGGTAATAGTTTTGTGGGTGATACTCCTGCTCGTGTTCCCTATGCTCTTAAGTATCACTTTTGACCATTTTTGGTAACAGTTTAACAAGTGTTCTATTAAGTCATCTTATGTATCACTTTTCGTAACACTTTCAAAGTGTTCTCTAAATTTCTTAAGTAACACTATTTTACTTTTAGTAACATTTCTAAAGTGTTCTCCAAATTTTATTAGGTAACACTATTTCACTATTAGTAATATTTCTAAAGTGTTCTCCAAATTTATTAGGTAACACTATTTCACTATTAGTAACATTTTTAAAGTGTTCTTCAAATTTCTTAAGTAACACTATTTCACTATTAGTAACATTTTTAAGATACATTAAGAACACTATTCCAACTTATATGTATCATTTTGTACCAACTCATGTAACACATTGATTATTATAAAGTAACACTTATTATTACTATTACTATTATTATTATTTTTATCATATATAATAAATAAGAAGTACATTAATAAAATTAATAAACGCAAACAAAAATATTTCATAACAAAAAATATTATTTCAATAGATGAAAATAATTCAATGACATAATCCATATTTTGTAAACAATATATAAATAAAAAATGCAAATATACATTGAATAAATACAACTAAAGGACCAAACCAAACCAAACATATCCACTATATCCCGCTCAGAGCAGGGTCTGGGGAGGGTAAGATGTACACAGACCATGCCCATACATTTTACGGTAGGGAGGCTGTTTCCGTGAAGACCCCCAGCTTAGTGCACAACAAAATATTGAGTGATATATACAAAGAATCATATGATACGAAAAAGCTCAGGAGCTCAAAACCATACCTGAGCCCATGACTTAATTCACATGAGACTTACCCAAGGAGACTTTGGCTACTACACTCTCGACGAACGCTGCTCTAACAGAAGAGAGGTTAACTCTGCGCACAGCTCCCTGTAAAAAAAAATGAAATGCATAACTCTAGGTCAAAGCTAACTGAGACAACCCAACCCTGAGCCTCTCTACTACTACACTGATCCCTAAAAAGGAATCCACAACTCTGATTTGGCGCCTCCAAGAGAACCTATCAATAGTCATGGTCTCGGATAAGTTTTGTAATGCCCAGATAATTATTGTGTATTTCATCTGTATTTGAGCATTTTGGCATTAGCATGTTGTACTTCGATTTGAGTAGAAACCTCCGTATTCTGGATCCTGTATTGATAAGCATATAATTTCACAGATACTGTCTCACGATTGTAATTTTACACATATAGCGCACGCTAACGATGAAGTGTAGCGCGCGCTAATTATGTGAACTAGCGCACGCTACTTTTGAGGCCTAGCGCGCGCTATACGTGGTCAACCTGATTGAGACAGGTTGGTAGGTGAGATCAGACTGCGGATTTTGTTGAGGATATGTCGGGATGAATCTGGACGGTTTTTTGAAAAGTCGAGTCAACGGTACTTAGCGCACGCTAAGGGTTTGAGGATAGCGCACGCTAAGTCGAGAACAGTGAGGTCAGTGAACTTTCGTTCAATCGTTAGCGCATGCTGAAAAGTCTTTAGCGTATGCTAATCGTTGGTTTTAACGCACGTAAAGCTGTTTAGCATACACTAACCCGAGATCAGTCAGAGTCAGTAGGCTGCAAGACCGTTAGCGCATGCTAGGGATAGAGCCGTAGCGCGCGCTAATAACCTTTTTCTATAAATAGGACAACACCCATCTTCATTTTTTCAGTTTACACCACTTCCCATACTCGATTTCTGAGACTTAGAGAGTCACTCTCTCCATCCCAAACCTTCATATCAGCCTCCTAACACATCATTGAAGGCAAGGAGCTTTGAGGATTGGTGTTCAAGCGTTCTACGTTGAGTTCATCAAGAGTTTTCGTCTTTTCTTTCCATACAAGGTATCTGTTGCTGCCCGAACTTAGAATTCGTGTTCTTATTCGAATTATAACTTTCTCCAGGAATTTATCAAGGTTATGGATTAATCTTTAGGTTGAGCACCATACCATGTAAACTTGAAGTAATATTATTAGAACTCCTTTGAGTAAGAAGATTGTAACCGAACCCTTTTTGAGTTGAATCCAGGATTTGTGATTTCTGAGATTTTGGTATATTTTAGGATGTCTTATCCGAATCACTTGCATGTCGGTGTACTATTATTATCATCACTTTGTATGGGATTTTTACAAGAAGATGAATTATTAGAGTGGTCTAGAAATAATCCTTGGATAGTATGAGGTGACCTTCAACGTAATTCATAACTCATAGTGATTTCTGGATATGGTTATCTTCATGTTGATAATTCGAACAAAAGGGTGTTGATGGGTAACCATTGCTATGAACGTAAATTTCGGCAAGGAAGATAAATTGTGGAAGAACGAAGTGTAGTGATGATTAAACCTTAAACTAGGATTGAAACGTGATTTATAACCAAACTCGGTGATGGAATCGATAATCTGGAATCGAAGTACGAATTTATGATGATTTGAATATCGCTAGCTCAATCGATCGTTTGTCGGGTGAGTTGAACCGTGAGCCGGCTAGCTTAGAGTGTTAACCTGACCGTAGGAGACGTTAGATGTTCATACGTTTAAACTTGTTTTGAGTTGCCATTATTTTTCCGGTTTGTTCAAGGGCCGAGCATTGCGAACATTTGATCGAAGGAGGCGGCCTTCGAGTGTGTTGAGATCATTGGAGTAATTAGTTCTTGCCATCTTTGAGGCAAGTATCGTATTTTGAAGTTGTTAATGTTGGGATTTTGAGCATGAATATGATTTATTCATGTTGTTGAACATGGGATTTATTTCGTTGAATTGTCATGATAATTCGTTATCGAGTATTTGTATGTTCATGTTGATGGACATAGCGATTTTGCATATATGTATGTATAAGTTGTGTTTGTGTATGTTGCGTGATCTATGCTGAGGGCGCTGGATCGGATGTCCACCTCGTGTTGGTCCAACGGGATCATCTTGGGATCTATGCTGAGGGCGCTGGATCATTGGACGGGTTTTTCCACCTCGTGTTGGTCCGACGGGATCATCTTGGGATCTATGCTGAGGGCGCTTGATCATTGGAATACCCATGTTGTGTTAATAGAATCTTATGGATTCGCATTATTGGATTCCGGTAGCGGAAGTCCGTGTTGTGTATTTTGTTATGCATTGTTGTTGCATATTCGATTTGTTTAATTTGGTACTTGTACTAGCATCGATTTGCTAACCCCTTCGGGGTGGACATTTGTTTTGATGTTCAGGTAGACGAGGAGCGGGAAAACAGCCACAGTACCGACATGACGATGAAAGGGCTCAGTGATGTTTTTGTGACTTGTCTTTCTGGTTCATTTTTAGTACTCGAGTACGCGTGTCTTATTAATATTTTGAGATGGTTGTAATAATGGACCCATTTGATCTGTTTGAACCGGTTTTGTATTTGAACTTTAATGGTACTATTGTATTATTTTTACATTTCTTCAAATTAGTCTTGTAAATTCTTACTTAAAGGGTTTACCGCGCTTTAATTATTCCGAATATCTCGGGGTGTTACAGATTTTGGTATCGGAGCTAAGATTCATGGATATCTTGGCAGTCGGGTTTAGTTGGGTCTGTTTACATTATTTGATTTACGGGTCGTTTGTAACATCACTGCTCAGCCAGCGTCGTCATGTGGCCGTGGTTGTAAGTCTCCTAATCTCTTATACTACCAATTTACTTAAATTCTGTTTTGTGAATATTGACGGACTTTATTTTTCGAAAATTTTGCCCTGGCTATTAAGTATTCGTGTTTACAGTATGTTGAGGGGAGGTCGTAGACGCGGACGCGGATGTGGTAATGCGAGACAGGAGGATTCAGCGACTACCCCAAAATTATCAACTAGTCGAACCGATTCCCATTCTGGAGGACAACAGGGATCAGAGAATGACAACGCAAATCCTAACATGCCGGGAGTGCTTCAACAGGTGGTTTCCCATATAACCCAGTTTTCTCAAGTGGTCGACCGCATGCAGACGGCGATGGGACAGCAGCATAACGAGGATAATCGGGGAGACAAATGGCTTACCGAGGTGGTCAAATTGCACCCTCCAAAATTTGACGGTTCTGCTGAGGTAATTACTTGGGATCACTGGCTGAAGGAGTTAGAGAAGATATTAGCGGGGATTAACTGTCCCGAGGACCGAAAAGTTCCTATTTCCCAGTATTTTCTGACTGGGGAGGCTTTTGACTGGTGGGAAGCTATTCGACCTGAGGATCATAATGTTGACTGGATGGAATTCAAACTAATGATGGAAGCATAATATTGTCCTCGTCCAGTTAGAGAGGCTAGAGTCCGAGAGTTTTTCTCACCGCAGAGTTCGGAGGCATCTGTGACAGATATAATCAAGACTTTTAATCATCAGCTATCATGTGTACGACATTTGGTTAGAACCGAGGCAGAAAAGATTTTCCACTTCGATATGCGGGTGAAGCCGGAGATTCAATAGTACATGTCCGGATTCGAGTGTACTACGTTGCGATAGTATCAAGACAAAGCGCTGGCCTACGACATGAAAGAGGCAGCGGTGGAGAAATCGGTGGAGGCAAAGAAGCAGAAAGTGTCCGGCAACTTCTCGGAGAACAAGAGTAGTGGGCCCCGCAAGGGCCAGTCTTCATTTTATTCATCTAGGAAACCTCTGCATCCTTCTCGAGGTGGAAAGAAGTTCCGGACAACATCAACAGTTTCGGACGCATCGAAGAAGTGTTATAATTATGGTCGAGCAGGGCATATTCGACGTGATTGTCCCGTTCCATCTGTGACTGGTTTTGAATGTGGGAAAGAAGGGCACCGTGCGAATTTTTGCGGAAATGTGACTAGATCATTTGGTACTCGCACTCCAGCACCAGGCCCGAAAGAGACAAGTGCGAACTAGCAGCAGAGTGGGTTTCAGCATCAGAATGTTGGGAAAAGAGAGGCGTCCAGTGCTGGGTCCGTTCCTCCGCGCCTGTATGAGATGAGGAAGTCAGACGATCAGAACACTGCTGTTGCATCAGGTACGATTCAGATCCTTTTGCAACCAGTTAGTGTCTTATTCGATTCAGGAGCTACGCATTCTTTCATATCTTTGAACTGTGTTAATCGTTTGAAAATATCATGCTTGTATGATTGTGAACCTTATGTTGTGGGATTACCGAGCGGAGAGAAAATTGTGGGAACCCTAGAAACTAGAGATTTTCCAGTGTCTATAGGAGGGAGAGATTAGCCATCAAATCTTATTGTAGTCGACATCCATGGTGACGATCTAATTCTCAGAGATGATTGGCTCAACCGTTATGGGGCTATTTTAAATTACCAAAAGAGAGTCATTTCTATCATCGCTGATGAGGGATCTGAACATTTATTCAAAGGATGGATACCGAGAAGCTCGGGAAAATTGATCAAAGCTATGAAAGCAGTGAAATTACTGAAGCTGTGTTGTCACGGATTTTGGTGCTATGCCATGAAGAAAGAAGAAGGAGTAGAGCTCTCATCTATTCGAGTTGTGAACGAATTCTCAGATGTATTCCCTGACGAACTACCTGGGTTACCTCTGCGGAGAGAAGTAGAGTTTAATATCGAATTAGAGCCTGGAGCCGCTCCTATTTCCAGAGCACCATACCGTATGGCGCCAACAGAGATGTATGAACTAAAGAAGCAGCTGGAGGAATTATTGCAGAAGGGTTACATTCAACCTAGCGTTTCTCCTTAGGGAGCGCCCATTCTTTTTGTCCGGAAGAAAGATGGATCCCTCCGATTATGTATTGATTACAGGGAGCTAAACAAGGTGACGATTAAGAACAAGTATCCAATACCTCTAATAGACGACTTGTTTGATCAACTGCAAGGGTCAAAGGTATTCTCGAAGATTGACTTGCGATCAGGATACCATCAGTTAATAATTAAGGAATCGGATATACCGAAATCTGCTTTCAGAACCCGGTATGGGCACTATGAATTTGTGGTGATGCCATTCAGACTCACCAATGCTCCTGTGGTATTTACGCAATTGATGAATCGGGTCTTCCTAGAATACTTGGATAAATTTGTGTTAGTCTTCATCGATGACATCTTGATCTATTCGATAGACACAGAGGAACATGCAGAGCATTTGCGTATCATTTTGAGCACTTTGAGAAAGGAACAGCTTTATGTGAAACTTTCTAAATGCGAGTTCTAGCTTAGGGAAGTAACCTTCCTTGGGCATGTGATATCAGCTGACGGAGTTCAGGTGGACTTGAAGAAAGTCGAAGCAATCTTGGAATGGGAATCTCCTAATAACGTGAAAGAAGTCCGTAGTTTCTTAGGACTTGCTGGATATTATCGCCATTTTGTAGAGGGATTTTCCAAAATTGCTCGTCCTCTCACTCAGCTGTAGCAGAAGACGCATAAATTCGTGTGGAATGAGAAATGCCAGGCGAGTTTTGATGAACTTAAGAGAAGACTGACGACAGCACCTATACTAGCATTACCAGATGGAACCGAGGGATTCATGGTATACAGCGATGCTTCAAATCAGGGTCTGGGATATGTGTTGATGCAAAAGGAGAGGGTGATTGCCTATACCTTTCGACAGTTAAAACCATACGAAGTTAATTACCCGACTCATGATCTAGAGTTAGCAGTTGTGGTCTTTGCTTTGAAAATTTGGCGACATTATTTATACGACACTCATTGTCATATCTTTACAGATCATAAGAGCCTCAAATATATTTTCAGTCAGAAGGAATTAAACATGAGGCAGAGAAGGTGGCTAGAACTAATTAAGGATTACAACCTGGAAATTCTCTATCATCCAGGCAAAGCGAACGTGGTAGCCGATGTACTGAGCCGCAAACCGGTTTCTCTTCGAATGTTGGAAATGCTTACGTCCCAAACCAGCATTCAACAAGAACTGGTCTGTGAAGGGATTGAAGTATGGTCACCAGGAATCCAAGGGCAATTATACGTGATGGAACTAACTTTATCACTAATCGAGGAAATCAAATCTAAGTAGTTGAACGATTCTATGATTCTTCGGTTATGTGACGAAGTAAAGAAAGGGAAGCCCCCAGGATTCGTGATACAAGATGATGGAGTTCTGAGATTTCAGGGTCGAATTTGCGTTCCTAATGATGATGTTTTGAGGCAGGCGATTCTGAAGGAAGCTCACAGCGCGCCCTATTCTATTCACCCGGGCACCAGTAAGATTATAAGGATCTAAAACAAAACTTCTGGTGGGGGAATATGAAGAAGGACGTAGCAGAATACGTTTCGAAGTGTTTGACTTGTCAACAGGTTAATATTAAACATTAGCGACCTGCCGGAATGTTGAATCCACTTCCGATCCCTGAGTGGAAGTGGGAGGATATATCGATAGATTTCATCACCAATATGCCAATGACCAAGACGGGAATGAACATGATTTGGGTTATAGTTGATCGACTAACCAAGTCAGCTCATTTCCTGGGTATTAAAGACACTTGGGGACCCGAGAAATTGGCACGAGTATTTATTGCGGAGATAGTCCGATTACATGGTACACCGAAGACCATTATTTCGGATCGAGATGGTCGCTTTGTGTCGCACTTTTGGAAGGCGGTTCACAAGGCTTTCGGAACCGAACTGAACTTTACCACGGCTTATCATCCTCAGATGGATGGCCAGTCCGAACGGACGATACAAACAGTAGAGGATATGCTTAGAGCTTGTGCCTTAGATTGGTCAACCGATTGGGAGGTTCATTTGCCATTGATTGAATTCACCTACAATAATAGTTGGCATGCTTCCATTAGGATGGCACCGTTCGAAGCACTGTATGGGAGAAGATGCAGATATCTCCTGTGTTGGGATGATTTTTTGGACTTGATTGGGACGAAACCGGAATTGATAGTTCAGACTCAAGAGAAGATAGCTCTGATTCGTGAAAGGTTGTTGACTGCCCAGAGTCGACAGAAGTCTTATGCAGATGTGCGTCGTCGCCCGCTGGAATTTGAGATTGGGGACCATGTATTATTAAAGGTTTCTCCTACCCGGGGAATTTTCCGTTTTGGGAGGAAAGGGAAGCTGAGTCCGAGATATATTGGACCATTCGAGATCCTTGAAAGAGTTGGGGAGTTAGCATACAGGTTGGCCTTACCGCCATCGTTGAGTCACGTTCACAATGTGTTTCACGTATCCCAGTTATGGAAGTATGTACCAGATCCCAGTTATATCATTGATTTCGGCGAGATCGAGATAGCTAATGACGGCACCTTCGAAGAGAAGCCAATCAGGATACTTGAGAGTCGGATCAAGCAACTGAGAAATAAATCGATATCCTTGGTAAAAGTTCAGTGGTCACGACATGGAGTCGAAGAAGCAACTTGGGAGACTGAAGATAGTATGAAGTCGAGATACCCAAATTTTTTTTTTTTAAGTTTCGGGCCGAAACTTCTTTTTAGAGGGGTAGTATGTAATGCCCAGATAATTATTGTGTATTTCATCTGTATTTGAGCATTTTGGCATTAGCATATTGTACTTCGATTTGAGTAGAAACCTCCGTATTCTGGATCCTATATTGATAAGCGTATAATTTCATAGATGCTGTCTCACGATTGTAATTTTACACATATAGCACATGCTAACGATGAAGTGTAGCGCGCGCTAATTGTGTGAACTAGCGCACGCTACTTTTGAGCCCTAGTGCGCGCTATACGTGGTTAACCTGATTGAGACAGGTTGATAGGTGAGATCAGACTGGGGATTTTGTTGAGGATATGGCGGAATGAATCTGGATGGTTTTTTTGAAAAGTCGAGTCAACGGTACTTAGCGCACACTAAGGGTTTGAGGCTAGCGCACGCCAAGTCCAGAACAGTGAGGTCAGTGAACTTTCGTTCAATCGTTAGCGCATGCTGAAAATAGTCTTTAGCGTACGCTAATCGTTGGTTTTAACGCACGTAAAGCTGTTTAGTGTATGCTAACCCGAGATCAGTCAGAGTCAGTAGGCTGCAAGACCGTTAGCGCACACTAGGGATAGAGCCGTAGCGCGCACTAATAACCCTTTTCTATAAATAGGACTACACCCATCTTCATTTTTTCAGTTTACACCACTTCCCATACTCGATTTCTGAGACTTAGAGAGTCACTCTCTCCATCCTAAACCTTCATATCAGCCTCCTAACACATCATTGAAGGCGAGGAGCTTTGAGGATTGGTGTTCAAGCGTCCTACCTTGAGTTCATCAAGAGTTTTCGTCTTTTCTTTCCATACAAGGTATGTGTCGCTGCCCGAACTTAGAATTCGTGTTCTTATTCGAATTATAACTTTCTCCTGGAATTTATCAAGGTTATGGATTAATCTTTAGGTTGAGCACCATACCATGTAAACTTGAAGTAATATTATTAGAACTCCTTTGAGTAAGAAGATTGTAACCGAACCCTTTTTGAGTTGAATCCAGGATTTGTGATTTCTGAGATTTTGCTATATTTTAGGATGTCTTATCCGAATCACTTGCATATCGGTGTACTGTTATTATCATCACTTTGTATGGGATTTTTACAAGAAGATGAATTATTAGAGTGGTCTAGAAATAATCCTTGGATAGTATGAGGTGACCTTCAACGTAATTCATAACTCATAGTGATTTCTGGATATGGTTATCTTCATGTTGATAATTCGAACAAAAGGGTGTTGATGGGTAACCATTGCTATGAACGTAAATTTTGGCAAGGAAGATAAATTGTGGAAGAACGAGGTGTAGTGATGATTAAACCTTAAACTCGGATTTAAACGTGATTTATAACCGAACTTGGTGATGGAATCGATAATCCGGAATCAAAGTACGAATTTATGATGATTTGAATATCGCTAGCTCAACCGATCGTTCATCGGGTGAGTTGAACCGTGAGCCGGCTAGATTAGAGTGTTAACCCGACCGTAGGAGACGTTAGATGTTCGTACGTTTAAACTTTTCTTGAGTTGCCGTTATTTTTCCTGTTTGTTCAAGGTCCGAGCATTGCGAACATTTGATCGAAGGAGGCGGCCTTCGAGTGTGTTGAGATCATTGGAGTAATTAGTTCTTTCCATCTTTGAGGCAAGTATCGTATTTTGAAATTGTTAATGTTGGGATTTTGAGCATGCATATGATTTATTCATGTTGTTGAACATGGGATTTATTTCGTTGAATTGTCATGATAATTCGTTATCGAGTATTTGTATATTCATGTTGATGGACATAGCGATTTTGCATATATGTATGTATAAGTTGTGTTTGTGTATGTTGTGCGATCTATGCTGAGGGCGCTGGATCGGATGTCCACCTCGTGTTGGTCCGACGGGATCATCTTGGGATCTATGCTCAGGGCGCTGGATCATTGGATGGGTTTTTCCACCTCGTGTTGGTCCGACGGGATCATCTTGGGATCTATGGTGAGGGAGCTGGATCATTGGAATACCCATGTTGTGTTAATGGAATCTTGTGGATTCGCATTGTTGGATTCCAGTAGCGTAAGTCCGTGTTGTGTATTTTGTTATGCATTGTTGTTGCATATTCGATTTGTTTAATTTGGCACTTGTACTAGCATCGTTTTGCTAACCCCTTCGGGGGTGGACATTTGTTTTGATGTTTAGGTAGCCGAGGAGCGGGAAAACAGCCACAGTACTGACATGACGACGAAAGGGCTCAGTGATGTTTTTGTGACTTGTCTTTCTGGTTTATTTTTAGTACTCGAGTACGCGTGTCTTATTAATATTTTGTGATGGTTGTAATAATGGACCCATTTGATCTGTTTGAACCGGTTTTGTATTTGAACTTTAATAGTACTGTTGTATTATTTTTACATTTCTTCAAATTAGCCTTGTAAATTCTTACTTAAAGGGTTTACGGCGCTGTAATTATTCCGAATATCTCGGGGTGTTACAAGTTTAAGGCCTTCAAACCTAATCTCAGCTGTTCCTCCCACGTCCTCCTCGGTCTGCCTCTCCTCCTACCCCCTATAACCAATAAAAAATCGACCCTCCTCACAGGAGCATAGGCCTACCTCCCGCGGACGTGGCCAAACCATCTCAATCTCCCTTCCCTAACTTTCGCTGAAATGGGCGCCACTTCCAGTGTGTTCCTGAAAACCCCGTTCCGGATTCTATCCAACATTGTGCGACCACATGACAAACATAACATTCTCATTTCCGCATCTTCCAACTTGATCTCGAGCGACTTCTTCATCGCCCAACATTCGGAGCCATACAACATTGTAGGTCTGATTGCCAAATAAATACAACTAAAGTCCAAAGATTATTATAATTGTATTATTTCTATGCCACGAATTTTCAATTTTCTATCATACGCCATCTCTTTCCCTCCAAGATGCATTACTCCACCTCATCGTCTTGATCCTACAAGAGAAAAATAAACACATGATGAATATTTGTTTTTGTTAAATTAGTGATCTTATAATACTAAAAAATAAGGCTACAATACAAATGGTTGTAAATAAGTCAATAAAACCAGGAAAAATAAAATGAAAAAAATATTTTGTCTATAAAAGAAACACACACCTGAACATGATCTCCAGAAGGATTTTTGGCATTATCGCGTTCTTGATCAGTTTTTAATTCTGGAACATATGATAAACCACCGAGTGTTCGACTCAAATTAGCAAAGGTTTCCGGGTGGAGTTGTTGCTTGAACATCTTTATTACTTCTCCAAAAGTGTCTTTCATAATTTGCTCTTTAATTGGCTATTGAAACCCTCTTACTCTGTCCGTTGATGATAGAGCACTTCCTCAATTGCATTTGACTTTTTGACTTATCGGACTCCATTACTTCACAATATGCACTATCTCCATTAACTTTCCTTTCTAATTGGACTTCATCCATCTTGTCCTACATTGAAACTAAAGAATTAACAAGATGAAACATAAGTGCAGAATAAAACCTGCAACTTACCACAATTCTTGTAGAGGAACAGAGGAAGGCAGTATAATGATGCAACTAAAATGATGCTACTTAAATCTGTAACTTATCAGAATTCTTGGACAGAAACAGCAAGTATAAACAACATAATCAGAAGTACAAACTGATAAGTTATATAAGTACAAATGACATCATTTAAACTACAAATTTCAGATTCATTGGTTTGATCAGGAGGTTCATCATACAACCATACTCAGCGAAACAAAGATAACCAACACTATTGTCAAGATTCAAGATTCTACCTATGAAATCCTCATCCTATAGCTCTAGAAACGAGATCCTGACAAGAATTCATAATCATAATGTGCTCATAAGATTTTAAGGAAACACCATAATGACAACACCTCTTACTGTGGTCGTCATGGATTAATTTCTGACAATAATTCATTTGAGAAGCTAGATGTGCATAGTTAAGTAATTAGAGACAATGGCACTTACTATGTTACTTTGAATAGCCTCATATGGCGTTTTGTATTTGTTACCGGCTTTTCTTTTTCAGGTTTCTTTGTACATACAAGCTTGGGATGGTGGCCTCTTCTCTGCATCTTGTTGTTGATATCACAAAATTTCAAATTACAAAAATAGTTTACATTGGGATAAAAGGATAAAATAGTGTTATAGTAACTAAAGCGAATCATTAACAGTTCATTCACCAATTCATATTGCTTCCTCGCAAAGCTCATAGGACCCATGGTGTGCCTATCTATTTGGTTCGTACTTCTTTCCTATTTCTTTTCGCTTTCTGCCTGTTTTTTCAGAATAGAACAACCCATAAGAAAAGGTCGAATCTGTGTCTCTAATGATATAGGTTAAAATTACAGTGTGAGTTTCAGTTTGAACCACTTAGTCGAGTTACTCGACTTTATTGTAGTTCCCAGATACATTTCAATATCATTTCTTTACATGCAATGAACTCGAGAACTAATGCTTCAAAGTAACACGTCTATCCCCAACTTTAGCTTATTAAATCCACAAAATGGTCCTACATTCTTAATGAATGTCTAGAAGCATGACTTTATTATAAATCTCACAACAATTTTCCAAGATCTCATCACATGTCACATTATACAAATAGTTATCCACATATACTACTACTGCATATTCCTTGGAAAATGGTTGGAACTAAATCTTATACTATAATTTATATCCTGGTACTGTTCATGCCTTTTGTTGTGCGAGGGGGTCTAGTCCTATTATTATGCAATAACAAACTCCAGCAATTCAACCGATTAAAAAATGCTTGTTACCATATACCCAGGCCTAGCATAAGACTACCACGTCCAGCATATTTTTGCTCCACAGAGTGACAGTTCTAAGGAAAACAATAGCATACCTGCACTATTTCCAAATTCCAATACTCTAACAAGTATGTAAAATGCTTTCCTGGAATTGTATCTGGATCATGTTCTAGCCTATCATCATCATTGTCAAAGGCAAAATAGTGCTTTGCCTTGACATTGGATTTGTGTTTACACCAGAGTCTTCCAACGCTCCCAAGCACATGTCTTTTACCTTCTTCAGATATAATATACTTCTTCTACATCAAATATTATTCATAGTTAAGTTTTCATCTGAGTTCATACTATATATAATTGAACCAACTCTAACAGTATAAAGTATTTTAACAACTTAAAAAAAGCATGTCATGATGTAATTCCAAATGTTATCCTTATCTAGAACATAATGCCAACTGATCTTGTTCAATGGTGCAAGCGTAGAATTACGAGCTAACGTACCTAGGAAACTAGAAAATTTATCTAAAGTCTCCTTATCAGAACCAATAGGCTCCCCCTTTCATTTAGAATGATAGGTTTATGCTGATCGAATGTCCATTCATGGATATCTTTGCACAGAGTTGGTCCTCTAGTTTGCTTTATATTTGGTCTTGAAGGCTCTGCAATTAGGTTACAAACCTTGATTACTAAATATAAATGTGTGGTTTAAAGTGCACCAGAATTATATATTAATATTTGATGCATAAATAATTAGCAATGTAGTTGTTTACCTTCCTGGTATTGGTCAATTACTGGATCAAATTCCATCTCCAGTTGATCATCATTACCAATATGCACTCCATCACTGCAATCAACACCTTCTCCTGTTTCTACTACTAAACCACATTCACTTAAGCTCATAGGATTGTCGTACTCTTCCCCTGATACATGTCCAAGTGGTTGTGAATCACTTCTATGTATATATTTTGCAGTTAGCAATTCCTGATTCTGGAGACAAAGTTTCTGTACCAATGCATCACTTTGTTTCCCTCTCAATTCTTTTTCTCTTAACTTTGCTTTAAGATGCAAATAAGTGCTCATTGACCCTGGGGCAATGGTTACCTTACGCTGTTGTGCATTATGTTGGACATCAGCCTCTTTCTCTTGTTGTCTTTGTAAGGATAACTTTCTTTGTGTAGAAGACTTTCCTAATCTCATTTGATCAGATATGGGCAAACCCCCCTTTGTTTTGTCCAGATTGCAGTAGTGGTGTACCTTGCTGGAGATTTGCTTCACTAGAAACCATTCTCTTTTGTTTAATTTGATATGATGAACTCTGCTGTTTGGTTTGTGCTAAAACTTCTGTTTGTGGCTCATTATCCAAGCATCTTTTCTTGTTATTTGAATGGCGCATCTTCAATAAATCATACATTGCTATGGAAGAAGTATTTGAAACCTTAAAACAATTAACGATGAAAATTATTACACATTATACACAAATAAGTAGCAATTAAGTGGGGAAGCAAAGAGGAAAAAAGTTTCACAAATGCCATAACATAAAGAACTACCTTCTTTGAGCGAGAGTGCAACTGTACAGTGTTAATCATTGGCTCATTTTCGTCTTCACTTGAGTTGAGTTCAGCATTTCCAGTCGGTGTGTACTCGTCATTATCGTTCTTTGAATTAGGCTTTGAATACATCTTACCTATCTTCTTATTGGAAGTCTTGTTTAACTAGCTCAACACATTAGCCGCTTTTTTGCGCCCATATTCTTCCATTTTCAGTCTATTTTCTTCTATCCTTTTTTGCTTTATTTTATCGTAAGATGCCATCTAAATACCTGTAATAGAAAAAAAAGCCACACAATCAGAGGAAATAATCAGAGCCACACAATCAGGATCAACAAACAATAGCATATAAAAGACATTTAATATGGGATGATGTCACCGAGTTACCACGCCTTGTGACTAAAATCAGGAGAATAAACAAAGAAAGCTGGAGATTCATGATCCAAAGTAGAAAGTAGATTAAAGTACGATATTTCCTAGTAATGACATCTACCACACAAACATAAGAATATTAAGGTACTTGAAGCTATAACAATAAATGTAACCGTACACTCCTTGTGACTAAAGACGGGAGAATAAAAAAGAAAGATAGATGGAGATCATGATCCAAAGTAGAAAATAGATTAAAGTACGATATTTCACAGTAAGAACATATACCACACAAACATAAGAATAAATTACTAAAGTATTTGAAGCTATAACAATAGATGTAACCATAGCACGCCAGTTCGTTGGTTCTATCCAATCCCAGTCTGTTTCATCAACATCGGAACTGTTTTCATTCCTCTCAGTGTTTTGATGCACGTCAACTCTTTTGGAAACACCTTCTCTGCACAACCTTATATCATCATCATTAACCGTAGCTTTATTTTGGATCTCGACACGTTCACGAAGTCTATTTATATATGCATCTTCATATTGCCCCTCAGCATATTCAAAATCTCGTGGCAACATTTGATTCACATGGTGCCAATCTGTGTCAACACCATCTTCCATATAGAAAACTTGATGAACTTGTGATGCCAAGACGAATCGGTCATCTTTAGAACAAAATTTACTAAAATTCACACGACTTAGACGAAGATCAACTATTTTTGTATGAAACCAATCACACTTAAATAACACGACACTAAATACGCTCCAATAATATATCTCAATTATTGATCTTATAACCCCGTAGTAAGTGACATTACCAAGAACAAGATTAAGATCCTTACTACTAGCAAAGCTTGGAGTTAAAGCTGATAATGAAACCCCACTACTCTGCGTTTTGCATTTCTCATCGTGCTCTTTTATGTACAGCTTGTAACCATTACAGAAATATCCAGTATATCTCCTTGCAATACTAGAAGTACCTAATGCTAACCACTTAATGTAGTCAGGGGCATTATCCAAATCAACCTTTTCTTTGAACCAACTCATAAATTCATTGCTATGTTTTTGCACCTCCGTCCACCTTCTCTTCCTTTTACTTCTCGACTTTTTTTTTTACAAACTGTTCATGTTCCCTACATTTAAAACAACAGTAAAATAATTATGTAAAACATAAAACTAGTCAGTTGATCATATACAAAAAAAAATACAAAAAACTTACTTGATGTAATTCTCAACCGGCTCATTGTCACAATTGAACAGAACATATCGATGCGCTAAAACCTTTATGTCTGAATCCAGAGTATATGCCTTCCCTTGCTTTCTTCCTTTCTTCTTCATCCCAAGAGGATAGCCTATCTTAGGAAACAAAGGTGATTCCTTGGCAACTGTGTCGGTCTGGACAGTTTCAGTACTCCGATTGAGATTTTTGGATCGCTTCCTTGCACCATCATGCAACTATCTAGAGCAGAATAGCAAGCACTCTTCCGCTAAATAACCTTCTGCAATGGAAGCCTCTGGACGGCATCTATTTTTAACATATTTCAGATTTACGAGGTATCTCTCTATAGGGTACATCCACCAATCACAGACAGGGCCACCAAGTTTTATTTCATTGACCAAATGTATCGGGAGGTGGACCATGATGTCAAAAAATGACGGTGGAAATATTCTTTCAAGCTCACAAACAATCTCAGAAATTTCAACTTGGAGACGATCCAAATCATTTCGATTGGTGACTCTTTTACAAATAGATCGAAAGAAGGCACTCAGTCTAATAAGAGGTAAATCGACATGTTTTGGCAGAGTGTTTCTAACAGCAATTGGAAGTAAATACTGCATCATAATATGCGCATCATGGCTCTTATACCCTGATATTTTTCCCTCCTTCACTTGCACACACCTTGATATATTAGATGCACAACCTTTGGTAACTTCACCTTTTTAATAACACTGCAAAATATACTCTTGTCCTCTTTTAACATCGAAAACGATGCCTTGGGTAGCAACACATACCGATTCACCTGAAGCTTGAGGATGTAATTCTGGATGAATCCCCATTTGTTTCAAATCTAAACGAGCATTATGATAATCTTTGGATTTTCCAGGAATACTTAACAAAGTTTCAAGCACACTATCGCATATATTTTTTTCTATATGTATGACATCCAAATGATGGCGACACCTGATATCTTTCCAGTATGGCAAATAGTGAAAGATGGAAGACTTTCTCCACGGACACTCATCAAGTTTCTTCTTTTGTTGTAACTTCCCAAAACTATTTCCCCAATTCTTCAGCAACTCTAAAATCTCGGACCCTGTTAAAGGTTCCGGAGCAGCCCCCTCATCTGTCTCTCCATCAAAAAGCCTTAGTATCATAGCGCCAAGGATGATCTGCTTCTAAAAACCGATGATTACCCAGATAACATGACTTGTTACTATTACTCAACGATCGATGGTCAGTTTCATAATGACAATGGGGACAAGCAAATTTCCCTTTGGTACTCCAACCAGACAACATTGCATATCCTGGAAAATCGCTTGTCGTTGATCTTAATTCTGCATGCATTCTCTGGTTCTTCGATGAGTCATAGGTGCCTAACCCATTAAACCATAGATATTTTATCTCTTCTACTAATGGTTGAAGGTAGACATTAATGTCATTACCGGGAGAGTCGGGCCCTGAAATAAGTAAAGAAAGCATCAGGAACTCTGACTTCATGAACAACCAGGGTGGTAAGTTATTAATCATTAAAATAACAGGCCATGTACTGTGTTGTGTGCTTATAGTTCGAAAGGGATTAAATCTATCACTTGCAAGCCCCAAACGAACATTGCGTGCTTCACTTCGAAAGTTTAGGTATAGTTGATCAAATTCTTGCCAATCGTCACCATCAGCAGTATGCCTCAGTAGCCCATCTTTTTCTCTTTTTTCATCATGCCACCTCATTAGCTCTGCTATTTCAGAGCACATGCACATCCTCCGAAGCCTAGTTTTAAGAGGAAAGTGCCAAACAACTTTAGCAGGAAGTGGACGACCACTTTCAGTTTGTTGTTTTTCATTATTTCCTGGGTTTCTGACCTTTTCTCTTTCCACCTTGGTACATGATACACATGACATAATGTATCATCAGAATGTTCCTTCCAATATAACATACAATCATTACGGCATGCATCGATTTTGACGTAATGAAGGCCTAAATATTTCACTACTTTCTTTGCTTCATAAAAAGATCTTGGCAACTTAGCTTCTGGCAACAGCTCCCGAATCAACTCCAACAAATCTGAAAATGTAGTATTACTAATTCCATGAGTGCACTTCAATAGGTACATGCGAATGATGAATGACATCTTTGAAAATATTTTGCAACCAGGGAACAGTTCATATTTCCCATCTTTAAACAACTTACAAAACCTTTGGCCTCTGTATTTGCTTGATCTCCAACTCCTTCATGGTTGTTCGGTAACCTTTCTGCCACATCTCTATGAATGTCGTACAATAACCGACCAATATCATCATGGGTGTCATGTGTATTATCTTTAGCCAACCCCTTTAAAACTAACGTCGAGGGTATACCATCGTCATTGCAATACCAGTCTTCGGTGCCCGACTCAATCCCATTAGCTATCAAATGATTGAAAACTGTCTCTCTACGATGCCGTAAACGATGATAACATTCCTTACAAGGTCAAGTAATTTGATCTCCTATTGCTCGTGTTGCAAATGCTTTATTTAAATAAGTTTCCACACCTTTTTCATACTCATTACTAGATTGTAGGAAATTGGTCCAACTACTCATTTCGTCACCTTTATCAAGGTTTAAGAAATTTGTTCTTAGAGATTAAAAACATCAAGATATAATTATATGACATGTGTAAAATAAGAAATAAAAGTATAAATAACTATGTACAGTTTTGTTAGAAGAATTTTATTATACGTCAGTTGGGAAAAAAATTATCATTATTATAAGTCAGTTGGGAAAAAAAAATTTCATTTTCACATACAAATTTCAGATTTATTCGACAATGTAAATATACCTTAACAAATAAATTGTTCACATATTTCAGACACAAAAAGAGTGCAGCAATTAGTTTTACGATGCACTGTATATAAGTAACATAAATGTACTACAAATCATGACAACTATTTTAAAACAAGATATTAAAGGTAGGACGACAACTAAAAAACAAAAGCGGAACGACTTTGTATATAAAATATAACAAATTTCATTACAACTTAAACATATTCCTCAACTATACCTTACATAAATCTAAACCAGATTAGGTCATATCAATTTCTCAGTCTAATAAGCATCAAACTATTAAGAGCAGTTCATTAAACCAAATTTCTAAATTTAAACAAGTCCAACAACAGAATTAATTTCTACACAAGAATAAAAACCAAAACTGATAAAAAATGAGCAACAGGAACATAAGTTACATAACATAACATACCTAACTAATGTGTGGATTCAACAACCGCAACAATGACCGAGCTATTGAATCCTAAATATTTGTGTGAATTGCAGCAATTACCTTGAACTGGCAAAAAAAATAGAAAATTAACCAACCAGATTAAACTGGCAAATAACAATCCATAAAAACCAATCCATTCACCCCAAAAATTAATTGCTTGATTTCTATACCTATTCTTTACTTACATGCAAACTTACTATTATGAAAAAATTTAAATGATTGAAGTATACACTTTATAATTAATATCTAATTTACTATATGCAATTGAATTATGATCATTATAACACATAACCTGCGATATTTAGGAGTAGGGCAAACCATACTGCAGCAATTTCAATCGATACCAAAAACAACAATTAACAAAACACTAATAATAATACCAATATTAATAACAACATCAACTCAGGTTTACAATTTCAATCGAATGTTCATAATTAGTGTTAAAAATTAAAACATAAATTCATACAAATTGAAAAGGTATGAAAAAGAGGATGAGGATTAGGCAAAAAAATTAGAACTTACAAAGATAGTGTCGATTAACAAAAGGAATTCACTTAATCCCCATTTTTTTCTTCAGAGGTCAGGAGGAGTTCACCGGGGGGACTAGGTGCGGCACTGCGGCTGCGAGATACTAGGGAACTGGCAGACTATAGGTAGAAGAGGGGTATTAATTTTATTCTTTTTGTTTTTATTTCTTTTGTTTTAGAAGAGGGGTTGTTGTTATTCCTTTTGTTTTAGAAGAGGGGTATTTTTTTTATTCCTTTTGTTTTTGTATATCTAGCTAATATGGGGTGGTTTTTATTATTAATTTGATATACTAAAGCAATTAATTAGATGGACTAAATTTCACTAAAGTTTTTACCGCCTAAAATTCTTATCAATCCTTAATTAATTAGTTTTTGTACCAATCAATTACCGCCAAAATCTCACTAAAATATTTAAACCTTCATTATTAGAGCTAAAATAAGTAAAAATGAAATAATTTAAATTCCTATGAATTATATCGAATAAAAGTGATACCTTAAAATTTTACTATTCTTAATATGTTACATTAAGTGATACACAAAGGTAAATCGAATTTCAATATAAACGATGTAACACAAAAAAGTGATACTTTTAAATGTTACTAATTTTTAAAGTATTATGTTAAGTGATACATACAAGTAAATTGAATATGTAATACAAAAAAATGACACCCTTAAATGTTACCTATTTTTAAAGTGTTACATTAAGTGATACATAAAGGTAAACTGAATATGGAACACAAAAAATTGATACCTTAAAATGTTACATATTCTAAAAGTATTACATTAAGTGATACATAATAATAAAGTGCTACATAATTGTTACCTATACATTCGCCAATTTTTAATTATTAAAAGTGGTACCTTTGGGTGTTACATATTCTCACTTTTCTACTAGTTGGTTTTTAAATAAAGGAAAACAACAAGGAAGCAAAACAAAACAATAAAGAAGTCGAAGACGCTCGGAACGGAAAAAGTTACCTGATCAGATCAGAGAGCAAAGTTACCTGATCAGTCAAGAAGGAAAGTTACCTGATCAGACAAGAAGGAAAGTCGTCTGACCTGAACTTACCTGATGAATAACGCACGCTAGCAGGAAACACTAGCGCACACTAAGAAAGCTATCTACAGATCAGATGAGCTACAAAGTTACCTAAAGACAAAGTTACTTGATGAAGATAGCGCACGCTAAAGATCAAGCATAACACTCGCTATCGTGGAACATGACCGTTGTGAAGACTTTCAGACACGGAATGACATATGCAGTGACGAAATCATAGCGCACGCTACGGTTGAGGAATAGCACACGCTAAAGTGTTTGAATTCAAGATAATCAATTCGTTGGAAGATTCGGTGGAAGGTCAGAAGTCAAAAGGCACGAACGGATATATGATGCAAGCAATGACACAATGTTAATGCACGCTTTAAGGAGATGTTAGCGCACGCTAACTGATAGAGACAGTAGCCACTGGACTGAAGTTGCAAGCAGATAACGTACGTAATCAGCAAATATTAACGTACGCAACAGGCAATAGCGCACGCTAAAGGAAGGATAGCGCACGCTAATAAGTCAGCTGGCAGTAACGGCCTGTTGAAGGGAAATGGCTATAAATACCAAACCATTTGGTATCAAATCACACAAAAACCTTGAGCAAATCATCTATACTTGTGATATCATTGTAAATATTCTTGTTGTTGTATTTGAGCTTATATTGATAAGTGTTTGAGTGTTATACACGATAGGAAAAAGAAAGGATAAGATTGGATTCAGTGTTCTTAGGATCAAGGATCCGACATTGTTAGAATCGCCATCTATATCCACGTGAGGTTTATCTAGTACCCATAGAAAGCTAGATAGGTTGATTCCTTGTCCGATAGAAAAGAAAAATGGTTTAACTTGGACCGACAAAAAGACAAGTGAGTTGCGGTTTATCTCGGACCGATAGAAGACGAGATTGTAACGGTAATCCCTCGACCGATAGAAGAGAGGTGAAGAGGTTGATCTTCATCTTATAGAAAAAGATACAGAGAGAGGACGTAGGCACATTTGGCCGAACCTCTAGAAATATTGTGTCGTTTATTTTCCGCACCTTTAAATACGCTTCCGCACAATAGCGCATATACCGAATATTGCTCCAGCAAGTTTCTCCCTTGATGAAAGTAGTTTTTGAACTAGAGGGGAGTGTTGGGGTCATATCCAAGGCCTGATTTGAAATAAAGTGGCCTTTTATTTATACACAATTCATCTAAGGTTTTAGATGCCTTCAAAGATGTTATTTTCTTAGCTTGTGTATTACTCAGTTGTGTCAGTTTAGAGAATTTAGACTTGAAATGAGCAAGTGCAGTTGATTTCTCACTGTTTAAAATAGTTAGCCTTTTAATCTCAGCTATGGTATTTTCAGCTGAGTTTTTCAATTTATTTTCAGCCTATTTTTCAAATTCAGATTTAATTTTTCTTAACTCTAGGCTGAGTTTTTCCAAAGTATTTTTCAGCTGCCTATTCTCATCTTGCAGCTATGTTTTCTCAACTTTCACAGTCAAGTGTGTATTTTTTTAATTTTTCAAAGTCTTTGAGGAGCTGATTGATAGATTCATGTAAATCAACCTATCATCAGAGAAGAATCCACTGCTTGATTCGACTCTTTCTTGGTCTTCTCCAATGAGAGCTTTTCTTTTGTCTTCTTTATTGCTCATATCCTTCTTATCTTCATCTCTCTTGAGATCACGGCAGTCAAACTGGATGTGTCCTGTCTTATGACAGTTGTAGCATTCAATATTTTAGTTTCCAGATTTTTGGTTCCTCCTTGGATTCTTTTTGTAATTCTTCTTGTACTTCGAATAGTTTTTCCTAAATTTGCTGAATCTTTGCATGATGAATGCCATATCTTCCTCAAAATCTAGAGGATTTGGAGGCTTAACTTCATACAGGTTCTTTGTAGGGGACTCAGCTGCAAATGCTAATCCTTTCTCAGCTGGTTCAGTTGATGATGAGCAGGGCAGCTCAAACTCATATGCCTTTAGGTCAAAGAACAACTCTTGGATCTTTATTTTGGTAAGATATTTTGATTCCCTCATGGCTACGGCTTTCATGCTCCATTCTGGGCTAAGAGACCATAGAACTTTTAGGGCCATCTCCCTGTTGCCATATGTTTTTTCAAGAGAGTTTATTTCATTTATAATATCTGTGAATCTTCCATCCACCTGATCAATTGTTTCTCCACTTTTCATCTTGAAGTTGTCAAACTTGTGGGTGGCTATTGACAACTTGTTTTCTTTAATTAGCTCGGTTCCTTCACACATTACAGCTAATGTGTCCCAAATTTTCTTAGCATTCTTGCAGTTTTTTATTTTGACCATGGTTGCCTTGTCAAGGGTCTGATATAATACATCTCTGGCCCGATTGTCAAGATTGTCCAGCTTCCCTTCTTCAGGTGACATTTCAGTCCTCTTTTTGGGTATCATCTCTGGCTTCCCAGCTGCAATTTCTTATGGTGTGTTGTCCTTCAGGAAGATTAATGGTCCATCTTCTATGATACACCACATGTCATCATGGATAGATGAAAGATGTGCCTGCATTCTTATTTTCCAGAGGTCATATTCATCAACAGAAAATATGGGTAATCTAGAGTGCATGTGCTGCATGTGTTCCATTATAATGAGAGATTTATATATGCTGAGATATATGGATCTGGTTTTGTGAAATTATACCAACCTCTCTGATAACACTTGTAGGTCACAAGTCGTCAGGAATAACTCTATAGAGGGGGTGAATAGACTTATTAAACTCTTTTCCTGAATCTCAGGTGAGTGAACTCAACTGATATAATATGCAGCTAACAAAACTTAGTTGCGGATGAGTAATGCGGAAGCTCAACTGATGACAATGCAGGTGACTAATTGTCGACTGCAGGTGACTTATGTCAACTGTAAAACTAAGTTATGCGGAAGACAGTTGACTTCTAAATGGAACAGTAAAAATGAATGCAACATATAAGAATGATGAATGCAGTAAAACACGCAAGCACTTATAGTGGTTTCAGAGGTGGGGTAATCCTCTACTAGTCCACTTGTCTCCAAACCAGTTGGAGATGAATTCACTACAACTTTCAACCAGTGATAAACGTTACAATGACGCACATAGTTACAACAGCTTCCAACCAGTGGAAACCCGTAGCCGTTGCAGCTCCCTATGGCTGCCTTGCACCTCTTGATCGAAAACTCGTGGATTCCTCAACAACTCGCAAGCTGTCTATCACCTTCCAATCAAGAACCCGTGGATACATTTACAACCTCTTTACTTTTAAGAACCTTGTTCAAGAAAGCAACCCCATACTAAAACTTTTAAGACAAGAGTTTTTGTCTTCTCCAACTTAAGAGCTTCTCAGAATATGACTGTTAAGCTTGCTCTTCATGATGATATTGTTCGCTTCGATTTCTCTGATTGCTTAGATCGCTTGTATGTATTGTTCACATCATACTTTGCTCAATCTATTCTTCATATATTTATAGTACGAATCTTGAGCTTCTTCATAGCCATTGCATCACTATAACAAATCCGTCCGTTGGATAATAGACTTCTTTGTTTATTCATTTATCTCTTTGCACGGCTTGATTCCCTTTTCAATTACGCCCATTTGAAAGAATTATTTTGTCCACGCCGCTTTTCTTGATTTGTATATCCATAAGCCTTCAGAGCATGGATCTCCAGGAATATTTTATTCCTAACTTTCCGGGTATCATTCAATTTGTCTCCTTAAAATCACGTCCGCATGTCTTTCCGTTATTGATTACTTTCAACGCTTTGCTGACATGGACTCAAAGACTTGGCTGAACTAATGGTTAGGTCAACCTCCTCTGATGTTTGGTTTGACTGAAAACCACGGCTAATAAATAATTCATCTGTGGTCAACTCTCATCTGATATATTTGCTTGACCGAAGACTTGTCTACTTTCAGTTGGAGTAATACTCGCCTGATGTGTTCGTTGTCTAAAAGCACAGGTGATAACTCGCTTGAGGTCAAACTTCTTTGATATATTTGTTTGACCTGAACTCGCCTAATATACTGCCTTCTTCAGAACTCGGCTGCAGCTGAGTTTTGGTCAAACCTCGTCTGATATTTCTGTTGACCAAAACTCACCTGATATAGAACTCGCCTGAAAACTTATCTGATATGTTAGCCGTTCTATACTTAGCCGATTTTCTACTGAATAACTCTATAATCAAACTTAGCCTATTCAATGGCTTAAAGAAGATACTCATTTGGTTCTTCTTTACAATGCTAAGTACTTAGTGCATACATTTGAATAAATCATTAATACAGAGATGACATCATCAAAATCTATTAAGTATTCCTAACAGCCGCTACTTGGTGGCAAGCTGTTAAACCCATGGATCATGCTGCTTCATGGGACGAATTCAAGAATTTGTTGGAGGCCGAGTTTTGTCCTTGGCCAGTACATGAGAGAATGATTTGAGCCTTTTTTAGGCTAAACCATAGAATATTCCATTCTCTCAAGTGATAGTGGAGTGCAACCATCAACTGATTCACGTGAAGAATCAGGTGTGAGATGAGCGAGATTAGGTCCGTCACTTCGACCTAAGAATATAGTCGGGTTTGCTAGCACTACCCTGAAAGAATACCAAGACAAGGCTATGGCATATGATCTATTGTGTTCTAAAAACCGATACCACTACTGAGTTGAAGAAGCAGAAGACCACCGACAACTTTTCTGGCAGTAACGGTGGCAACTTTCAAAGATCTCAATCAGTTAATTGTTATGTCGGGCAGTCTTCACTTTCTTTTAGGGGCGGAAAGAGTTCTCGTTCAACTCTAGGCACCTCAATTCATGAGGTGACATGTTTTAGTTATGGTCATCCAGGCCACATCAATCGCGAGTGCAACTTCCCACTTCTGAAATGTAACACTTGTGCTCAGATGGGGCATAAGGTGATTTATTGTCCCAAGCGAGATCAAACCTTTGATACTCAGGCAACTGCCTCAGCACATAGAGAACAAAGAGCATGGTCAGCCTGTTAGAGGGAAAGCTTCTAGTGCTGGTTCGGCACGTCCATGAGTTTACAAGATGTGCCGAGCGGATGATTCTGATGTGGCGGTGGCCCCAGGTACCGTTAACATCTTATCTCATCCAGTTAGAATACTGTTTAATTCTGGTGCTATGCATTCTTTCATCTCCTTAGATTATGTATGTCGTTTGAGTATTGATTGTATGACTGTTTGTGAGCCTTCTAATGTGAAACTACCTAGTGGGGATAGAATCGTGTGTGATCGGGAGATTAGAGATTATCTAGTGCACATAGCGGTATTGATTGGTCATCAAGTTTGATTGTGGTTGATATCGAGGGCAAGAATTTGATTCTCAATGATGATTGGCTTGAGAGTTACGGAGCGATATGAACTATCGCACTAAGGTTATCACTATGATGACTGATGATGGTTCTGGGTACTCTTTTGTGGGTCGTAAACTAGGTAAGCATAAATGTAATATCCGGAGTAATTACCGAGTATTTCACCTGTATTTGAACTCTGTATTAGTTGGAATTGTGATATCAATAAGTGGAATATGGTATTTACCGTATTTGTTTTTTCGTGCATGAGTATGGCAGCATATTACTTGTCTCATACAAATACTCAATAATACAAATTATTGAGTATGGCTGCATATTATAAGTAAAGTAATCAATTATGGAGTTGGGTGGAGGCCAGCACATAGTCCTGGACAATTTTTAATTATTAAGCCTGGACAGCTTTGGAATCTAGCGTAGGAAATTATTGAGCACAGGGGTCCAGAAACATTTTATAAAGGACAGCACCTCATTCCATTTGGTTTTCATCTCCCTTCACCTATTCTTAGTTCCCTGAAAGTCCAGAGGGTTTTCCCTACCTCTTAAACACATTTAGACCACCCCTTTTGTGATCTTTGAAGATTGGGTGTCATTGGTGATTGATCATTGAAGTGGAGAAACATCTTGATCTGGAAAGCAAGCAACCGGAGTTGGATTCTACTTATTGTCTCGGTGTTTTATTCATCTTAAGGTATGTTAATACTAATTCCTACTTGGATTCGTGTTATCAAGGATATGATAGAAGTATGCTGTCAAGATATTGAGTTCCACTGATAAAAATCATCCAAGCATCATCATGTTTTAGAAATTGGGATGTTTATACTTCTGAATAAATCATCAGAGGTTATATCCTTCCATATAAGTTGGATTAGTTAGATGTTTTCTGGATATAATGATGATATTGGAATCTCATACATCAATCTTGGATCACCCAACTTCACCTGAGAATTTCGTATGTTCAGTTTTCTACCCAGTACCCTACTGTCATCAACTAGGCGAGTCAAGTAGGCTGATCAGCGAGGTTGACTTCTGACTCGGCTGATCAGCGAGGTTGACTTCTGACTCGGCTGATCAGCGAGATTGAATTTCCGGTCCAATCGGGTGTTGACACGTGGCACAATATGATCCGTCTATTTAATTGTCCTTCGAACGGTCATAACTTCTTCATACGAACTCGGATTCAGATGAATTTTGTTTAAAACGATCGTCTCGACGGGACGAATAAATTAGACTTAGCTGATCAGCGAGGTTGACTTCTGACTCGGCTAATCAGCGATGTTGACTTTTGACTCGGCTGATCAGCGAGGTGACTTTTGACTCGACTGATTAGGTTACATTTTATGAACTTCCGACCGTGATTTGGATTGTTAGATGTTCGTATGACTGTAAATGAAATCTATATTACTTATTTTGTTAAGGTCCGAGCTTAGCAACGTGATTGATTGAAGGGGCGACCTTCGAGTGTTTTGTTTTCGTGGAAGTTTCGTTCTTCTCTTCGAATCGAGGCAAGTACCTTATTTGTTTTATGTATTGTTGTTATACATATTGTCGTGCATGTATGTCGTTATTGTATGTCCACCTCGTGTTGGTCCGACGGGATCATCGGGGGATCTATGCTAGCGTGCGCTGGATCATCGGACGGGTTTTTCCACCACGGGTTGGTCTGACGGGATCATCGTGGGTTCTAGGCAGTGAACGCTGGATCGTCGGAATTACCATGTGTATGTTATGATATCATGTTGTGATTATCAGTTGTGTATGTTATTTATTGAGTTTCGTAGGAGAAGACTCGTTGGTATTTTTGTCAATTACGTATTATTCCGTGTGAGATGTTGAATAAAACGTTGTGGTACTTCTACTACCATCGTAGAGCTAACCCTTCCGGGGTTAAGATATTGTTTCTGTTCAGGATCCAGAGAGCGGGAAACAACCACTGGAGCTGCATGACGACGGGGGTGCAGAGTGATGTTCTGGCCGGGTTTACTTGTCTGATGTTTGTTAGTTATTTCAATAAGTACTCGAGTACGTAGTCGCTTTTGATGAATTTGAATTTGATGATGTATTAATAATTTCTGTTGAACATTTGTATTTTCAGTATTTGGTCAGAACTGTTGTATCTTAATTTCGTTATTTTCATTCGTTGGTACCTGTTAATGCCTTTTCAACTCTTTAGCCTTGTAAATCCTGATGTAAAGGATTTACGGCGCTGTAATATTCCTGAATATATCAGTGGTGTTACAGAATATGGTATCGGAGCTAATATTATGGATATCTTGGCCGTTGGGTTAAAATAGGGGTTGTTTATGTCTTTTGAGGTAACCGGCCGCGAATAACATCACTGTACTGCCTACGTCGTCGTGCGGGCGGTGGTTGTAAGTTCTTAAACTCTATCTCGTCCTTTGCATGTTACATTTCCTTATACTTGAGCATTTGAACGATATTACTTCCTGTATATTGAGTAATTATGCTTACAGTATGTTGAGAGGCGGAGGTGGACGTGGTCGTGGTCGCGGACGCGGACGAAGGAATGCTGAAAGGGAAGCGTCGCCTTCTAATCAGGCCAGTCATAGCTCAGGCAAGCCACAAAGATCTATTAATAACGAACCGGAACCTGCTGTACCAGAAATCCTTCGTCAGGTGGTGAACCAGATGACTCAGTTCGCCCAGGTCGTGGACCGAATGCAAGTGGCGGTGGGACTACAGCAGGGAGAGAGACAGCAAGGAATCCCGAACATGGGAAATCGAGGTGACCGGTGGCTGCAAGAGGTGGCGAAGATGCAACCACCCAAATTCGACGGTATTTCTGAGACTCCCACCTGGGACCATTGGTTGAAGGAACTGGAGAAAATCTTTGCCGGAATTAACTGCCCAGATGACCGGAGAGCCTCTATCGCTCAATACTTTCTGATAGGGGAAGCGTCCGAATGGTGGGAATCCATCCGGCCTATAGACCATGATGCTGATTGGACAGAGTTTAAATTGATGATGGAAGCTCAGTACTGCCCTTGTCCTGTGAAGGAAGCTAAGGTTCAGGAGTTTTTCTCCGCTCAGCCTTCAGATGTGCCAGTTTCTCAGGCAATTAAGACGTTTAACGGAATGGCATTTGTTCGACATCTGGTCAGAACAGATGCAGAAATGATGATCCATTTTGATATGAGGATGAAACCAGAAATCCAGAGGTACATGTCCGGTTTTGAATGTACCACACTCCGTCAATACCAGGATAAGGCATTGGTGTATGAGATCAAGGAAGCAGCTATGGAGAAATTTTCAGAATCCAAGAAGCAGAAAGTCTCTGGTACTTTTACAGAGCACAAGAACAGCGGGCCCGGCAAGGCCCAATCATCTTTTCATTCTTTCAATAAACCTCCGCACCCAGTTAGGAGCGGAAAGAACTTCGGAGCGACATCAACTATGACTGATGTTATCAGGAAATGCTTTAACTGCGCCCAGACGGGGCACTATCGACGGAATTGCCCCCTACCTGCCGTGACTTGTTTTGATTGTGGTCGAGAGGGACATCGTGCGATGTTCTGTGAAGAGGCTGCAAAGTCTTTTAGAGCCCGTACACCACGGCCACCCGCATGGAAGCCGATTCCAACAAACGCAGCAAAGTGTTCAGATGCCTCAGAATTTTGGCCGCGGGCGAGGCAGAGGACAGTGGGACGGAAAGGGTACATCGAGTGCCGGATCTGTTCCCCCATGTCTGTACGAGATGAGGAGAACCGACGATCAAGATGCTGCTGTTGCATCAGGTACTGTCCGGATCCTTTCCCAGCCAGTTAGCGTTTTATTCGATACAGGAGCTACGCATTCTTTTATATCCTTGTCTTGTGTAAATCGTTTGAATGTTTCTGGTTTTCATAATTGTGAACCTTATGTTGTTGGTTTACCGAGTGGAGAGAGGATTGTTGGAAACTTAGAAACTAGAGATTTCCCTGTATCATTTGGAGGCAGAGAGTGGCTCTCAAATATGATTGTAATAGAAATGCAAGGGGACGATCTGATACTCGGAGACGATTGGATTAATCGATATAGAGCTATTGTAAACTACCGAAGGAGGAATATCTCGCTGATCACTGACGATGGTTCCGAAATACTGTTTGAGGGATGGAAACCGGGAAGCTCAGGAAAGTTGATCAAAGCGATGAAAGCTGTCAAATTGTTGAATCAGGGCTGTAACGGATACTGGTGTTATGCAATGAAGAAAGAAGACGAAATTGTGGAACTTACATCCATTCCTGTTGTGAACGAATTTACAGATGTATTTCCTGACGAGTTACCTAGACTACCTCCATGAAGGGATGTAGAATTTACCATTGAACTGGAACCCAGAGCTACACCAATTTCTAAGGCGCCGTATCGTATGGCACCTACTGAGATGTATGAACTGAAAAAGCAACTGGAGGAGTTACTGGACAAAGGATATATTCAGCCAAGCGTTTCGCCCTGGGGAGCACCGGTTTTTTTTGTCCGAAAGAAGGATGGATCACTTCGACTGTGTATCGACTATTGAGAGCTGAACAAGATGACGATTAAGAACAAATATCCGTTGCCACGGATTGATGATTTATTTGCCCAGTTGCAAGGAGCAACAGTATTCTCTAAAATTGATCTGAGATCAGGATATCATCAGCTAAGGATTAAAGAATCAGATGTTCCAAAATCAGCATTCAGAACTCGCTACGGACACTATGAGTTTGTAGTGATGCCGTTTGGTCTCACTAATGCACCTGCTGTATTCATGCAGTTGATGAACCGAGTGTTCATTGAATATTTGGATAAATTTGTGGTCGTGTTCATTGATGACATTCTAGTGTATTCTAAGAACCCGGAAGAGCATGCACAGCATTTGCGGATTGTATTAGAACTTTTAAGAAGCGAGCAACTGTACGCCAAACTCTCTAAGTGTGAATTCTGGCTAAAGGAAGTAATGTTCCTTGGTCATGTGGTATCAGCTAAAGGAGTCCGAGTAGATCCTCAGAAGATTGAAGCGGTTTTGGATTGGAAGCCTCCTAAGAACGTGAAAGAAGTCCGAAGTTTCTTAGGACTTGCTGGGTATTATCGTCGGTTCGTGGAAGGGTTTTCCAAAATTTCCCGCCCACTTACTCGACTCCTGCAGAAAACTCAAAAGTTTGAGTGGAATGAGTTGTGTCAGGTTAGCTTTGATGAATTGAAGAAGAGATTGACGACGGCACCGATTCTATCACTTCCACAGGGAACAGGAGGATTTATAGTTTACAGTGATGCTTCGAACCAAGGACTCGGATGCGTATTAATGCAGAATGACAAGGTGATCGCTTACGCGTCGCGACAGCTGAAACCTTATGAAGTTAATTACCCAACACATGATTTGGAGCTAGCGGCAGTAGTTTTTGCTTTGAAGATCTGGAGGCATTATCTGTACGGGACTCACTGTCAGATCTTTACAGATCACAAGAGTCTCAAATACATCTTGATCGAAAGAGTTGAACATGCGGCAAAGGAGATGGTTAGAGCTGATTAAGGACTACGACTTGGAGATTTTGTATCATCCAGCAAAGCGAATGTAGTGGCCGACGCACTTTCGGCCATAAGCTGTTTCTATTCGAGATCCGGAGACTCGACCTCCCAACTTAGCCTTCAATGAGAGATTATTCGAGAAGGAATTGAAGTATGGTTACAAAGAGTCCAAGGACAATCTGTGCATGATGGAGATAACTTCATCATTAACCGAAGAAATCAAATCTAGGCAGGCGGATGATCCTCCGATGATTCGGTTACGTGATGAAGTGATCAAGGGAAAGCCCTGATTTGTAATTCATGATGATGGAGTTTTGAAATTTCGTAACCGACTGCTCCCGATGTCGATGTTCAAAGCAGACGATTCTCAAGGAAGCTCACGATTCGCCACTATTCTATCCACCCGGCACCAGTAAGATGTATAAGGACTTGAAGCAGAATTTCTGGTGGGGCAACATGAAGAAAGATGTAGCGGACTACGTTTCGAAATGCTTGACTTGTCAGCAGGTTAAGATCGAGCATCAACGACCTGCCGGAATGTTGAAACCACTCCCGATTCCTGAATGGAAGTGGGAGGACATATCGATGTACTTTATCACTAGTATGCCGAGAACCAAGACAGGAATGAACATGATTTGGGTGATAGTTGATCGTTTAACCAAATCAGCTCATTTTCTAAGCATTAAGGACACGTGGGGATTAGAAAGGTTGGCACGAGTATTTATTTCGGAGATAGTTCGATTGCATAGAACGCCGAAGACCATTGTTTCTGATCGAGACGGCCGTTTTATGTCTCATTTTTGGAAAGCAGTTCATAAAGACTTGGGGACAGAATTGAACTTCAGTACAGCTTATCACCCGCAGACTGACGGACAATCCGAGAGGACCATTCAAACGGTGGAAGACATGCTAAGGGCCTGTGCCTTAGATTAGTCAAACGATTGGGAAATTCATCTACCGTTGATTGAATTTACCTACAACAATAGTTGGCATGCTTCCATTAAGATGGCACCATTTGAGGCATTATACGGGAGGAGATGTAGATCGCCCTTGTGTTGGGACGATTCATCAGACTTAATCGGGACAGAACCAGAGTTGATCGTACAGACTCGAGAGAAGATAGCCTTGATTCGTGAAAGGCTGTTGACCGCCCAGAGTTGCCAGAAATCTTACGCAGACATACGTCGCCGCCCTTTGGAGTTCAGTACTGGAGACCACGTACTTTTAAAGGTTTCTCCTACTCGGGGAATTTTCCGTTTTGGAAGAAGGGGAAAACTGAGTCCGAGATATATCGGACCGTTCGAAATCCTTGAGAGAGTTGGAGAGTTGGCATACAGATTGGCATTACCACCGTCATTGAGCCATGTTCATAACGTGTTCCACGTATCCCACCACGTAAGTATATACCAGATCCTAGTCATGTCATTGATTTCGGCGAGATCGAAGTCGCTCAAGATGGCACGTTTGAAGAGAAACCGATCAGGATACTCGAGAGTCGAGTTAAACAGTTGAGAAACAAACCGATCACATTGGTCAAGGTTCAGTGGTCGCGCCACGGAGTGGAAGAAGCTACTTGGGAAACAGAAGAAAGTATGAAGTCCATATATCAGGGATTATTTTCGTCTTGAGTTTCGGGACGAAACTCCTTTTTAGTAGGGGAGTATGTAATATCCGGATTAATTACCGAGTATTTCACCTGTATTTGAACCCTGTATTAGTTGGAATTGTGATATCAATAAGTGGAATATGGCATTTACCGTATTTGTATTTTCATGCATGAGTATGGCAGCATATTACTTGTCTCATACAAATACTCAATATACAAATTATTGAGTATGGCTGCATATTATAAGTAAAGTAATCAATTATGGAGTTGGGTGGAGGCCAGCACATAGTCCTGGACAGTTTTTAATTATTAAGCCTGGACATCTTTGGAATCTAGCGTAGGAAATTATTGAGCACAGGGGTCCAGAAACATTTTATAAAGGACAGCACCTCATTTCATTTGGTTTTCATCTTCCTTCACCTGTTCTTAGTTCCCTGAAAGTCCAGAGGGTTTTCCTTACCTCTTAAACACATTTAGACCACCTCTTTTGTGATCTTTGAAGATTGGGTGTCACTGGTGATTGATCATTGAAGTGGAGAAACATCTTGATCTGGCAAGCAAGCAACCGGAGTTGGATTCTACTTATTGTCTCGGTGTTTTCTTCATCTTAAGGTATGTCAATACTAATTCCTACTTGGATTCATGTTATCAAGGATATGATAGAAGTATGATGTCAAGATATTGAGTTCCACTGATAAAAATCATCCAAGCATCATCATGTTTTAGAAATTGGGATGTTTATACTTATGAATAAATCGTCAGAGGTTATATCCTTCCATATAAGTTGGATTTGTTAGATGTTTTCTGGATATAATGATGATATTGGAATCTAACACATCAATCTTGGATCACCCAACTTCACCTGAGAATTTCGTATGTTCAGTTTTCTACCCAGTACCCTACTGTCATCAACTAGGCGAGTCAGGTAGGCTGATCAGCGAGGTTGACTTCTGACTCGGCTGATCAGAGAGGGTGACTTCTGACTCAGCTGATCAGAGAGGTTGAATTTCCGGTCCAATCGGGTGTTGACACGTGGCACAATATGATCCGTCTATTTAATTGTCCTTCGAACGGTCATAACTTCTTCATACGAACTCGGATTCAGATGAATTTTTTTTTAAAACGATTGTCTCGACGGGATGAATAAATTAGACTCGGCTGATCAGCGAGATGACTTTTGACTAGACTGATTAGGTTACATTTTATGAACTTCTGACCGTGATTTGGATTGTTAGATGTTCGTACGACTGTAAATGAAATCTATATTACTTATTTTGTTAAGGTCCGAGCTTAGCAACGTGATTGATTGAAGGGGCGACCTTCGAGTCTACCGTTTTAGTGGAAGTTTCGTTCTTCTCTTCGAATCGAGGCAAGTACCTTATTTGTTTTATGTATTGTTGTTATACATATTGTCGTGCATGTATGTCGTTATTGTATGTCCACCTCGTGTTGGTCCGACGGGATCATCGGGGGATCTATGCTAGCGTGCGCTGGATCATCGGACGGGTTTTTCCACCACGGGTTGGTCTGACGGGATCATCGTGGGTTCTAGGCAGTGAACGCTGGATCGTCGTAATTACCATGTGTATGTTATGATATCATGTTGTGATTATCAGTTGTGTATGTTATTTATTGAGTTTCTCGTAGGAGAAGACTCATTGGTATTTTTGTCAATTACGTATTATTATTCTGCGTGAGATGTTGAATAATACGTTGTGGTACTTGTACTAGCATCGTTGTGCTAACCCCTTCGGGGGTGAACATTTTGTTTATGTTCAGGATCCAGGAGAGCGGGGAAACAATCACTGGAGCTGCATGGCGACGGGGGTGCAGAGTGATGTTCTGGCCGGGTTTACTTGTCTGTTGTTTGTTAGTTATTTCAATAAGTACTCGAGTACGTAGTCGCTTTTGATGAATTTGAATTTGATTATGTATTAATAATTTCTGTTGAACATTTGTATTTTCAGTATTTGGTCAGAACTGTTGTATCTTAATTTCGTTATTTTCATTCGTTGGTACCTGTTAATGCCTTTTCAACTCTTTAGCCTTGTAAATCCTGATGTAAAGGATTTACGGCGCTGTAATATTCCTGAATATATCAGGGGTGTTACAATAAATTGCTTATCAGTGCAATGAAGGCCGTGAAACTCCTGAATAAGGGTTACACGGTCTATTGGTGTAATGCTTTGAAGCAGTGGAAGGGCGGAGTCGAGCTTTCTTTGATTCTAATTGTTAATGAGTATTCAGATATTTTTCCAGACGATCTTCCGGGATTACCTCCAGATCGAGAGAGAGAATTTTCTTTTGATTTAGAGCCTGATGCTGCTCCAATTTCTAAGGCGACTTATCACATGGCACCTTTGAAAATGCAGGAATTGTAGAATCAATTGGGAGAGTTGTTGGAGAAGGGGTAAATTTGACCGAGCGCTTCGCCTTGGGATGCACCGGTCCTATTTGGAAGGAAAAAATATGGTTCATTGCATTTATGCATCGATTACCATGATCTAAACAAAGTGACCATAAAGAACAAGTATTTGTTACCTCGTATAGATGACTTGTTTGATCAGTTACAGAGATCTACAGTATTCTCGAAGATTGATTTGAGATTGGGATATTATCAGCTTCAAGCGAAAGAGTCTGACATTTCGAAGACCACCTTTCGGATGAGATACGATAATTATGAATTTGTTGTGATGCCTTTCGGTCTAACCAATGCACCGACAGCATTCATGCAGTTTATGAACAAGAAGTTTATCGAGTACCTTGATAACTCTGTAGTCATCTTCATTGATGATATTTTGATCTATTCTCGAGATGAGGATAAGCATGCCCAACACTTGCATTTAGTTTTAGACATTTTGAGAGCTCAGCACATATATGCGAAGTTCTCTCAAAATTGAATTCTGGTTTAAGGATGTTATGTTTCTCGATGATCTAGGTCGAAGGGGTTCGTGTAGACCCCCAGAAGATTGAAGCAGTGTTAGTTTGGGCACCACCTAAAAATATGAAGGAACTTCGAAGCTTTTTGGGTCTTGCTGGGTACTATCGTTGGTTCGTTTAGGGGTTCTCCAAACTCGCTCGGTTACTCCAGAAGCAAAGAAGTTTGATAGGACTGTTTAGAGACAGAATGGTTTTTAGAAACTGAAGAGGCATTTGACATCAGCATCGATTTTGGCTTTATCGCCAGGTAACGAGGGGTTTGCAGTATATAGTGACGTTTAGAGTCACAGACTCAGGTGTGTGCTTATGCAGCACGATAAAATGATAGCCTTTGCATCACGATAGTTGAATCCGTATGAGATGAATTATCCTACTCACGACTTGGAGTTGGCCGCAGTCGTGGTCGCACTAAAGATTTGGCGACATTATTTATATGGGTCCTTATGTCGGATCTATATAGATCACAAGAGTTTGAAATACATTTTCAGTCATAAAGTGTTCAATATGAGGCATCGCCAGTGATTGGAATTGATAAAGGATTACAACTTAGAAATCCTTTACCATCCGGGAAAGGCCAACATCATTGTATATGCGTTGAGCCGAAAACCGGCATCACTCCAGATGCTTGAGGTCCTTACACCTCAAGCAAAGATTCGACAATAATTGACCGAGCAGGGAATAGAAGTTTGTCTTTAGAGAGTGTAAAGACAGTTGTGTACACTCGAAATTACTTCATCTTTCGTTGATGACATCAAAGGGAAGTAGTGGAGTGACCCGGTGATTACTCAACTAAAAGAGGATGTAATTAAAGTAAAAGCCCCTGGTTTTATGGTTCATGAGGACAGTATTTTGAGATTTCAGGACACACTCTGTGTTCCGAATGATTTGGAGTTGAGGAGAAGATACTCCGAGAGGCCCATGTAGGGTTGTAAATGAATCGAATCAAAGCGAATACCACTGTATTCGATTCGTATTCGTGAAACTATTCGAACTATTCGATTCAATTCGATTTTTTTTTTCAAATATTAAAAGTTGATTCGAGTTCGATTCGATATGGATATTCGAATTATTCGATTCGATTCGAGTATTCGATTTGATTTTATTTTTTTAGAATTGAATGAAAGATTCAGAATTTTATCACAAAAAAGTTGCAATACAACCTAAAAATAATAATACAATTCACCAAAAAAATAATACAAGCCAAAAACCACCATAATGTGATATGAAAACAGGACCAGCAGTAGAAGAAGGCATAGAAATGAAATGAAACCCTTTTGATTAAATATAATATACTAAATATATAAATAATTAATTCGAATCGAATATTCATGAACAAAACGAATCGAATACCATCAGATTTGTATTCTGATTCATTATGTCAGCGAATATAAAGTAGAATTCGAATTTGAATTCGAATTCGAAAAAAATGAATACGAATCGGCCTAAACGAATTCGAATCATGAATCGAATAAAAAAAATTCGATTCACTAACAACCCTAGGCCCATGCTACGCCCTACTCGATCAATCCCGAAACGAGTAAAATGTAAAAAGAATTGGAATGAAATTTTTGGTGGAATAATATGAAGAAGGATATCACATAGTTTATATTATGGTGTTTGACTTGTCAACAAGTCAAAATCGAGCATCAGCGACCAACCGTTTTGTTGAAGCCGCTTCCCATTCCCGAGTGGAAGTGGGAAGACATATTCATGGACTTTATCACGGGAATGCCGAAGATGAAAACTGGGATGAATATGATTTGGGTGATCCTATCGGTTATCCAAGTCGGCACACTTCTTAGATATCAAACATACTTGGGGTGCAGAGAGTCTGGCTTGAGTATTTATAGCAGAGGTTGTGAGACTACATGGTACGCCTAAGATTATCATTTCTGATCGGGTTGGCCGCTTTGTATCGCATTTTGGCAGGTGGTCCATCAGGCCTTGGGTACCGAGTTGAGGTTGAGTATATCTTTTCATCCACAGTCAGACAGTCAGACCGAGCATACAATTCAGATATTAGAAGATATGTTGCGGGCATGCGCCTTAGACTGGAGTAGCAATTGGGAATTCCATTTGCCTTTGATCGAGTTTATGTACAACAATAGTTGTCATGCGTCATTCAAAATAGCACCTTTCGAGGCACTTTATGGTAGGCGGTTCACATCACCATTATGTTGGGATGAGGCCTCAGAGTTAGTTGGGACGGAGCCAGATATGTTGATGGAAACTAAGGAGAAGATTTCTATCATTCAAGACAGATTGTTGACTGCCCAGAGTCGACAAAAATCATATGATGATATTAGTCATTGACCCTTGGAGTTCGAGGTGGGAGACAACGTTCTACTCAAGGTGTCGCTGATGAAGGGAGTCTTCCACTTCTAGAAGAATGGGAAACTTAGCCTGGCGTATATCGGACTGTTTGAAATTTTAAACAGGGTTGGAGAATTAGCTTATCGCTTGGCGTTACCTCTAGATCTAAGTCATGTCTATAACGTTTTTGATATCTCTGATATGAGAACATATGTACCCTATCCGACTCATATTATCTACTACGGTGAGATTGATGTAGTCGAGGATATTACCTTTTGAAGAGAGACCCGTGAAGATCCTTGAACGTTGTGAGAAACAACTTCGGCATAAAATCAATCCATTGGTTAAAGTACGATGGTCGAGGTATGGAGTTGAAGAGGCCACTTGGGAGACAGAAGAGAAGATGTGTGTGAATTACCTCAGACTTTTTGTTTCTCAAGTTTCGGGATGAAACTTTTAGAGAGGAAGAATGTAATATCCGTACTTTCTGTTTCCATAGTTCTTGATATTTGTTGGATTATGTTGTTTTGATGATTTTAAACCAAGTAATGTTAACTGAACATGGTTATGAATCAACTTATGTTCTTGAATAAGTTCTTGATGTTAGGGTTGTATATTGCAAAGCTTATTTTATACTTGTATTATCTTATTTTCCTATAATACCTATGAGAATATTAATTACATTTAATCACATATTTGCATATTTATTCACGCTATGGTTATGTAAGTATATAGTATAATTATTTTATATTGTAGAAAATATGGTGTGTTGGTGTCACACGGAAGATCATATCATCGGTGCCTTATAAAATTATATTATAGTTCACAACCTATATAATTACTAGACAAATTATATGAATGGTTGTGACATATGCTCTTGACTATTAGTATGAATTAGTGTATTTGCATATGCGGAACTGGATCGCAGTGAGATAGTGTCTTCTGTACTGACTGTAAGAAGAACGTAAATCTCGGACAATTATTATTTCTTAATTCTAAGTATATAATATTAATTCATATATTTATAATATTTATTACTTTGATTTACCATGAGTGAGAGTCACAGTGATTGACTCAATGTGCTTCGTATCTTAGGCAATAATATTATTTATATGACAATTAATATTATAACTAGAAAGCATGTCCCGACTCGTGCGGGTTGATGATGTCCTCTTGAGGAGCTCGATAATGGTTATTATATTAAACCCTGCAGGTGGATTTAATTCCGATATAATAATAAGGTTCGAGTGGTACTACTCTTGGATATGAAATTAATTAATTAAATCTGTCTGTAGCTTAAATCAATTAATGGACATTCGATATCTTAAACACGAGAAATAATATATTTAAATAAGGAGCCCGATTTTGTAAATTGGGATTTGAGTTGGAAGTGCAATATTAATTCTTTAGTGGATTGAATTGATATTAGTGAACTCAACCATATTAGGAAGGGCTTAATATGGAAGGTTGGGGTTTTTTGGGTTGCACTAAGAGTCCTAACCCTAATCCTCCTTCAGATCCATAGATTAGTCCAAAAGCCTAAAAATAGGGACATAACGGGGTTCGGCCGTGAGCATCATCACAGACCACAAGAGTTTCGATTTTTTCTTCTAAGTGTTTAATTATGGATCTTGACTTGTGTCTTAGATTCCATATATGAGATAACACTTTAATGCTTTCTATCAGTCAGAGTTACTTGAATAAAAAAGAAAATCAAGAGTTGTGATGAACATAATTTCGGCCGATCCCTCTTTGAAGTCCAAGCAAGATTCGGTAGCTCGTTGCCCACACAACGTCCGGATTAAGGTGAGATCATACTCTATAAGATTTTGAGGAAGAGATCAAGATGGCAACCACTACGCTTCAAAAGGTAAATATCCTATGATCTATGAACTAGATTAGGATATTGAATTTACCAACAAGATTATTTAATAAATAATAAATATTATTTATATTGCTTATTAATATTAGTAATTAATTAATTAACATGCCTAAATAGGTTTTGTGCTCGTGGATGCGTAAAACGCTTTTATCAAATATTCTTAAACTTCACTTTCGCTGCATTTTATTTCCAGAAATTGGTATCAGAGCCAGATTTATTGGCCTTTGCTGTTTTAATTCATTTTGGTGATTAATTGATAACAATTTAAATATTCAAGTAATTTGATGTTGGGATATTTTGCTAGATGTGTTCTTGCATGGAATATGATCCAATTATCATAGTTATATGAATTGTTAATTTGTTATTTTTTATGCAATTGTTGGTTTGCCCTGCTTTTTTAGGCATGTAATGGTTTTTCCCGTAAGAAAATCTAAGGATAGATCTATGATCTTAATTTTCGTGTATTTTTGTTGGAAGTTTATGTACTTTATATTCTTATAAAATTGTAATTGAATTTGGAGAAGACAAAATCACGAAGAAAAATAGCAGAACCATGACACTGGCTGGGACGATCGTGGCGGCGGCAAGACGCGGCAGTCGCTGAGCGATGTTAGTCTGTCGGGGGCCGTGGGCAGCCTATTCCGGGCTGGTTCGCCGGTTCAGGTCGGGTCGCCCAGTTGTTGGTCCGGTCCGTTTCACCACCATTCGTTGCGTCCGCTGAGAGTCGGGATTCTAAAATTGAATTTTTTTGTGATTAATTTTACACAAAGTGAAAATTGTAATTTTGAAAATCCACGGCACGATCGGGGAGGAGTGACGAGATGCTTGATCCAGTGGAGATATGGATTCGAAGATTTTCTAGGGTTCAATTCAAGGAAGAAGACCATGATAATTGGATAATTTAATTATTCATGGATTTATTTTTGGTTTTTACTGTTTTGAATGAATGGCATGTATGAATTATACGTGATATATTTTTTTGCATGCTAGGACGAGAAAATTAAAAATTTTAAGGCTAAAATAACTAAGTGATTAAATTGCTTAATTATTTTTTAAAATAAAAGTAAATTGGCCTCCATAATTAGTTTAAATTGTGAAGTAATTAGCATGCGCGTTGACATTAGGGTCTTCCTCCATATCGGATGTGCTAATTATAGGTTCACCGGTTTTAAATTTTAAATGATAACAAAAGGTAAATATTATTTTATATGATATGATCTCTCCATCCGTAGGACTATTATTTAAAAGCTAATTTTTTTAAGGTTGTTAAATTAGTATTTACTTAGGTGTATTAATATATAAGCTCCCGATCGGAGTCTATGTTAATTAATACATATCAAGAGGAACCAACTATTAATTTTACTTGTCATAACGTAATTTACTAGATAATAAAATTAAAGACGTAAAATTCTACTTGAAATATGTGTGTAAACGTCCACACGATCATGGCTTGCATATGCGTATTTTTCGAGGTGTTGGTTGTTAGCATATATATTATGTTTTGAGGTTTTTCAATATATTTTGCTATGCATTATGTGATGAATGTTTTAATTTTATCGCATATGTCTTTCAATCCACTTGTTGTCATTCTCAAAGAAAACAAACTTGATCGCACTAACTTTGCTGATTGGAAACGTAATTTAAATATTGTCCTGACTGCTGAACAACACAAGTTTGTTCTAACTGAGGAATGCCCATTGGAACCAGATGCAGATTCGACACCTGATGAGGTGAAAGAATACCGCAAATGAAAGAAATCTGATGAGATGGCTCACTGTTACATCTTGGCTTCTTTAGCAAATGTATTGCAGCATCAGCATCAGAATATGGGCACGGCCGTAGAAATGATGAAAAATATCGGCAAGAATATTGGTCATCAGAACCGAGCGGCAAAGAAAAATGCTATGACGATCTTGATGATGACCCAAATGCCTGAATGAACCCCAATAATAGATCATGTTCTAAAGATGATTTCTCATCTAAACGAACTTGATATCTTCCATGGGGACACACTAGGTCGAATATAACCCTTCTCGGTCAAATCCTCAAGCTGATTCTTCAGCTCCTGCATCTCAGTCCGAGCCATATGACACGATGCTTTTGAAAGCGGGGAAGTACTTGGCCTAACTCAATGGTAAACTCCATCTTTCGATGTGGAGGTAAACCTGACAATTCATCCGGAAAAACATCGGGGTAGTCTCGAACCACCTGAATTTTGATCAATTCAACTGGTCGATCCTCGGTCTTGGTCATGTAGCACCAATAACCAACACATCCCTAATTAAGTAGTTTCACTGCTTTCATTGTGCTGATGATTCTCCTGGAACGGCTGGGATTATCACCCCGAAAAACACATTCAAAACCATCATCATAAGTGACGGTCACCATCCTCTTACGGACGCTAAGTACAGGATCATGACGATCCATTCAGTCAATACCTAAGATTACATCATTAGGTAAATCAACCACAATCAAATATGACAACCACTCGCGATCGTTCAATCGAATTGGACAGTTCTGAACTTCATGATTCCCAATGATTCTTCCACCATCAGGTAGACCAATCACATAAGGCTCGCACTCAATAACATTATCTAGATGCAATCGGCTTAAGCAAGATGCAGATATAAAACAATTCGATGCACCAGTATAAAAAAAAGTACACACGGGATGAGGAAAGATCTCGAGTGTACCTGCAATCATGCTAGCCTCGGGACCATCGACCTTCTTCATCTTATAAATTATGGGCTTTGAAGCCCCGATACCAGGCATACCAGCTTCACCTCCACATTCTACTCTCTGTTCGCCCTATAGTTTGGTGGGAAGTGATGGAGGGGTACGATCCTGGACTGCAGACTGAACTGGAGCATATGAGGCCATCAGAGTACGTCTTGATCCACCTCTAAGAAAATGAGCACGATGTACAACACCTCCATAGGTAAGGCATGAAACATCCGTTTTAGAAATTTGGAGCTGATATGACCCTGGCCGAACTGGCCGCTCGGGACTGTGATCCCACTGGTTTAGGCGTCAAAGGTGGCCGCTCGGAGTAAGTCGGTCCTGTTTGGGGTTTTTTGAACATTCCCCGTCTACCATAAGTTTGGCTCTGGTTCCTTGATCTGTTATTAGTAGATGGTGGCTCATTCGTAGTAAGCTCATACTCGAGTGCTTTCTTAATAAACTCGAGTAGAGTCGTGCAGGGATGATTGAGTAACTGTATTCTCATCCGAGGTTTGAACCTCTTAAGGAAGTACTTGATCTAATCAGCCTCTGTTTGAACAATCAACAAGGCAAAAGGGAGAAGCCCTTGAAACTTCTCGGCAATAGATAACACATCATCGTCATCGGACGGGTAGAGATTCAGCAACTCTGATAACTTAACCTCACGAAGTGGGTCTGGGTAATAACGATCCAACATGATATTTTTGAATTCATCCCAGTTGCACAAGCCATCAGCCAGTTTCATGAAAAGCCACCATCTTCGATAACACCCCAAAAATGGCGGCTATTACAGTGCCTTATAGTGCCATGGACACCATGATGGGATCCACTAGGCAATACCAATACACAAATCAATAGTAATATAATTGTAGTACCAAACCACAAAATATTAGACATCACTACGACGAGGAGTTTATACATGATGCGACTATAATTGCCACGACACACAGGATCCAAATACAAGATGGAGTATTACCCAGAGTAATGCAAATGAAAAGAAATACAACGAGGCGGAAAAAAAATACACGGTTAATTATAACCGGAGAAAAGATGACTTGGGCCCACCAAACTAGTATCCTTAAAACCCTTCGCCGTCATAATGCTCTTCCCGTGCCTTTGTAATATCCGCAATTTTCGATTTTCGGTAAATTTCTTTTTTTGGTCGGAGTCTGTTTTGACGACTCGCTCATGACCGTTTCGTCATTCTGAGAATGATTAATTCTGCACTTTTTGTCATCCGAGTTCGTTTCGGTGTTGTTTTGTTGAGTTCCGTGCTTTTTAGCGACTTTTCCGCACTTGAGTTCGATTCTTGCGAATCTCGTTAAGCTTCTTGTTTCGAGTTTCCCGTAAGTCCGTTTAACTTTGTTAGACGTGTTGTGAACTTCGGTTTGGTTATTCGATCACGTATCGTGATTTCCGGGTGTTTTGGGCCATTTTGTAATTTCTTGAAAGTTACGGGTATCTGTATCTGTAATTGTTGTCTCGACCCGTTTCTTGGTCGCGTATGATTAATTATTGCATTATGTTTTCATTTCGGGTCGTTGATGTCGTCCGCGAACTTTTCGTCGTGTTCGTTCGTGCGTTTTGGAAATCGAGTCGTCGAGCCACAGCGGCCAGGCCGGCCGGACGGTTGCGGGAGGAACCGCACGGTTCTTGGGCTCGCAGGCTGGGCCAGGCGCGCGAGGACCGGCATAGCGTACGCTCTTGCCGGGAGGCTGCGCGCGCTAACCGCGATCGTAGCGCACGCTATGCGGCACCAGCGCCACGCTACTGGCCGGCGGTGAGGCCCCGGTGGTTACGGACTCGAGAGAGTTGGCCGTGGCGCACGCTTCTGGCCGGTCATTCTGCGCGCTAACCGCAGACATAGCGCACGCTGCTCGGCATCTAGCGCGCGATACTGGCGAGGATCAGTCCAGAGCCTCAGGATGGACCATGGTCGGCCGCTAGCGCACGCGGCACGCTTAGCGCACGCTAGGCGATCTGCCTATATAATTGGCCAGCACTGTTTCTTCAACCCATTTTTCATTTCAATCTTTTCTTTCCGCGGCCAGAGGTTTTGAGATCAAGGAGGCATGTTATTGAAGAACAAATCCACGAAGTTCTTGAGTTCATAACATCAATAAATCATCCGTTATCATCCTTTGATCCAGCGAATCAAGGTAATCTTCCTTAGAACCCTGATTTCGTGAATTTGGGGGTTTTCGCATTTTTGTCCGATTCGTTCCGTGTTTTTGATTAATTCATGATGGGTATGATTAATCTTGATAGTATTCTTGTGTTTAACATCATTTAATCCATTGTTCTTCGTCGAATCGAAGTATAATTCTTGATTTCCTTCGAATTGACTTTTTGGGTGATTTGTCCCCGATCTCGTTTTTCATCCATTTTCGATGGATCGATTATGGTTAAATGATGTTGTTAAACATATTCTATGGATTGTATATCCATATTTCAACTTGAAATTCCATTTTCGTGATTTGACGGAACGAATCGTGTTCTTGGCCGTTTTGGGGGAAATCCTTGAACTTTCGTCATTCGTTCTTTGAATTCAACGGCTTTGAGTCGTGTTATGGAATTCATTTCATTGTTATTATTGTCCTTCGTAGTTTATGACGTGAGTTGGCGATCGGTGGAGTCGGCGGGTTCGTAATCGGTTCGTGTCAACCTACTTTGGTCGATTCTCCGCGTTGTTCTTATTCGAGGCAAGTACCTTGTCCATACTTTTCTTGTTTCGTGATTATGATGATTGGTGATCGTCTTGATTTGTTTGTTTGTTTGAAATGAGTTTTCAAAAGATTTGGTTAGCCTCGTTAAAGGCCCTCTTTCAAAACCGTGTGTGTTTTGTGATTGGTGTGGTTCGTGAATAACTATGTGAATTCTATGTATATGCTTGGTGTTCATGTTGCACTTGGTATTGTGTGTGGACGTATATTATTTCATTTCGGTGCGTTGTGGATTGACGTGGTGTTTTGCTAAGTGTTTGATGCCTCGGGGCGAATTGTTTGAATATCCTTGATATGATATGTTATTTGTGTGAATGTGTGGATATGGTTGAAGGTCTACGGTGACACATGGCACGTGATCATGTGGTCAGGATGCAACAAGTGATTGATCCAACCGTGAGAGCCTGAGATAATCTATGGTGGCACATGGCATGTGATCATGTGGCCAGGATGCAACAAGCGATTGATCCAACCGTGAGATGTGTGTGATTTGTTTCGCTAGCCAGCTCGGGAGGGTCCTTCGAGGCCTCGGGTGGGATGTCGGTGGTAGCGTCCGGTCCTAGGCGATGCGCGTGCGTGATTATGTTTAAATCGATTTTACGTCCGTTGAGGACACGTGATGTTGGGCTCGACCTGTAAATTGTTGGTGGTTTCCTATTTGCGAAAACAAAACATTTGGTGTGACCTATTGATTTTGGAAAGAGAAGGATTTTATAATCCTAAATTGTTTTCTATTAAAACTCTCCATGGCATTTTAAACTGTTTTGTAAATTGTTTCCCTTATTCGCGATCTTTCGGTTTTGGAAATGTTTACCCAAACTCTTGCCTCGGGAAGTACTTTTCTTTACGTTTGGATCTTTGAGGATTCCTGATTATTATTGTTCTTGGAACTTGTATTGTATGGCTCGTATTTTTGCACTTGTACTTGCACTAGCAAAACAGTGGAGATAAGATAACCCCACAGTATTCGGGGGGTGGATGTCTATTTTTGCATTCAGGTTTTGGAGCATAACACAGGGTCGGCACGAAGGATGATGAAAGATGAACGATATTAATCACACGAGGATCCGTTGATGTCGTATTGGTCTAGTTGTATTTTCTTTTCCGCTGCAGTATCTTTTCCCCGTTGTACGGGAGTTTATTGTATTTTGACCCCTGCGTGGGTATGTGTTTGTAATCGAGTTGTATATTTTATTGAAAGACCAAATCGGTCTACTGAGTCATTTTAGCCTTGAAGGCATTGTCGAGATGTTAAATGTTGTTACCAGCCTGGTAGATCCTCGAGGAGAGGGTCTACGGCGTGTAATATCCCTGAGTGGATTGGGGGTGTTACATAAATGGTAGCGTCCCGGTCCTAGGCGATGCGCGTGCGTGATTATGTTTCGTCAATTTTACGTCCGTTGAGGACACGTGATGTTGGGCTCTGGCCCTGTAAATTGTTGGTGGTTTCCTATTTGCGAAAACAAAACATTTGGGCTGTGACCCTATTGATTTTTGGAAAGAGAAGGATTTTATAATCCTAAATTGTTTTCTATTAAAACTCTCGATGGCATTTTAAACTGTTTTGTAAATTGTTTCCCTTATTCGCGATCTTTCGGTTTTGGAAATGTTTACCCAAACTCTTGCCTCGGGAAGTACTTTTCTTTACGTTTGGATCTTTGAGGATTCCTGATTATTATTGTTCTTGGAACTTGTATTGTATGGCTCGTATTTTTGCACTTGTACTTGCACTAGCAAAACAGTGGAGTTTTGCTAACCCAGAGTATTCGGGAGTGGATGTCTATTTTGCATTCGGGTTTTGGAGCATAACACGAGTCGGCACGAAGGATGATGAAAGATGAACGATACTAATCACACGAGTATCAGTTGATTTCGTATTGGTCTAGTTGTATTTTCTGTTCGGCTGCATTATCTTTTCCCCGTTGTTCGGGAGTTTATTGTATTTTGACCCCTGCGTGGGTTGGTGTTTGTTATCGAGTTGTATATTTTATTGAAAGACCAAATCGGTCTCTCGAGTCATTTTAGCCTTGAAGGCATTGTCGAGATGTTAAATGTTGTTACCAGCCTGGTAGATCCTCGAGGAGAGGGTCTACGGCGTGTAATATCCCTGAGTGGATTGGGGGTGTTACATAAATGGTATCCGAGCTTAGGTTGTGAAAACCTAGGCTGTCGGGTCAGTGGTGTCTGTTGAGTTTTGTTTCGTCGGATTTTATCTGACTGAGTCGTGTCGCGACGCGTCGTCTGAGTTTGTTGGTCGTGATTAGTATCGTGGGGCGATCATCATCTTCGTGCGACCTGTGGCTGTAAGTCTCCCTTCTTTGTGTTGTGCCTCGTGTGACACGAGCTATTTTTATGATTTATTTGTTAAGTGACGGAATCCTCTTATGGATTTTGATTTCTTGATATGTGGTTATTTGACCCTCATATTTCGTTTATGTGTGGAGTAGTGTTGCTGGATTGTGCATGTTTGACTTTATTTCTTTTATCCGCTGCGTGAGTTCTTTTGTAATGGCTTTCGGTATTTTACCGACTGAGTTTTATTTCGAAAATCAATTCCATTAACCGAGTTTTTGATATTATGGTCTTGATCATTTTAGCGAAATTCTTATGACGGTATTTAACATTTTGTAAATGGATTTTGTAAGTTTTGAAACATTACCGTCATCGGCCTTTTTGGCGTTTTTGTAAATGGTTTTTAGCACAGTGGGTTCCGACGCGGGATCCAGCGCTATAAAGTTTTGTGTAATTACGAAATTTTTTGGGCATTCTAGCCCATTGAATTATTTTGAAAACCTTGAGTATCTTAGAAAATAAATTTCGAGACGTACTTTTAAAATGAATTATTTTCTCGTGGTACTTCCAAGGTGCCACAACATGTTTCAAAATTCTTCTACCTCGAGGACCAAAATGTTTTGAGATATTTTCAATGTTTTATAAACACTTTTACTTAGACCCGAAGGTCGAATATTCTGAAAGCTTTTCACTAAAAGAAAGTGTCCTCATTTTTATCAAATGCGAAATGGTTTTTCAAAGTCTCGATAATGATGTTTCACGTTTTTACTTTTTTTTTGGAAATGTGATACTCAAGATCAATTGGTGTTTTCCAAATTGTTTTTCAAAATGTGGTTTCGTTTTCTTTAAAACCTATCAATTCCCGTTTGCGGTCTGGGAATGTATGTATGATGTTCGCATTGTCGTTATGATGTTAGCTTCCGAATATGATCGAATTGGTGGCATGAACGTTGAGGCGTTGCCACGTATTTGTAGTACTAGCCCTCTGTGAGAGGTGTGAACTGGTATTTACTAATTGTCGCCTCGTGGTGATTTGCGTGTTGTCGCACGAGTGTGAGTTGTTAAAGCTTGGATTTTTGTGCGTTTATGCACATGGGTGATTGTTTCATGGGGTTTTTAATTATGTGCTGGTTATTGTTCGGGCCGTTAATGTCGCCGAACGATACCATCGTCGCTGTAGTGTTTGTGTGCGTATTACTTTACGAAGGTAATCGTTGTATATGATATGTGTTATGATTCTTTGTTGTGCTTAGTTGGCATCTCCGCTATGTTGTTTTGCGGTGTTATGTTCAATTGTATCTAGCATTTATATTTTCGGTATGCCGAGCCGAGGCATTTCAACCGTGATGTACCGGGGCATGCACGTGTAAATTGTCCTTCTCGTCGGTAACACATTTCAAGTGTGGACTCGAGGGACACCGAATTCAGTTTTGCGAATTGGCCATCGAGACTTTCGGAGTTCGCGCTTCAGCACAGTCATCGGAATCGGCTTTGAGAGGCCTTTGAAAGATGTTTCTGTCAGTTGCTTGTTGTGTTGTCACCTTGATTTCGTGTTGTGAGTTTCGGGAACGACACTTCTTTTAGAAGGGGTCGAATATAATACCCATATTATTTTTGGACTCCTGCATTTCCTCTTTCTCAGGTCTATCGACTCGCTCGTGTTCGTTGACACTTTCTGAACTTGTTCTGTATTTCGGTTTCATCGTTCGAACGAGCTGTGATCTTGTTTTGGGTCGATCTGGTTATCGCTGTGACTTTTCCGAGTTCGGTTCGATACTTGTGAACCTTGTTCGGATGTAACATCTTTTGGTTCTACTAGTTCTTTTATTCAAAGTGGATCAGATATTGAACTTCTATATTTTCGACTCTGTCGACTCGTTTATGTTCGTTAACATTTTCTGAGCTTGCCCTATCCCTTGCTTTTATTGATCGAACGAGTGTGGTGTTTCGAAATTACTCGTTTGTCGTTGTGACTTTTCAATTGTTATTCCCTTTCCTGTGGATCTTATGCGAGTGTGCATCTTGTTGTTTTCACCGGATCGTGTTTTGTCTCGAGTCGAGATGTGAACCTCGGAGTTGTCGGTTGAACCTTATTGTTCTTCGTGATCCGAACATGATCGTTCGATTTTTGTTGTCTCGATCGTTTGTTTGTTTGGTTTTGTTCTCGTTTCGTGATTGTTGAGCGTTCAGGCTCCTTCCTAATTCCCTTAAGTTCGGGAAGTTAGTCTCGTTTTCAATCTTCCAACCCTTGGGCGGTGGAATTCCGTATTTGTTCAGCGGTTGGCTCGCGTTTTGATTGATGTACCATTGGGTTAGTCAATCCTATTGATTTTCGTTCGTTGTGTTTTGTGATTGTCGGATAATTGACTCGATTGTATTATGCATTTGATGACGCTTGTCACTTGTTGATTTTATTATGTTTCTACCGTGGCGTTGTGTTGGTCATCGTGGGCGTGTTTTCACGCCGTATGTCTCTTTGCATTGCTTGTGGCGTCCGTCGTTGGCGCGAGTTTCGGTTCTTGTGTATCTCGTTGAGTATTTTACGGCGGGATGTTGCTCCTCCTACTTATTTTAAGTTTGGGACGAAACTTCTTTTAGGAGGGTAGAATGTAATATCTGCAATTTTTGATTTTCGGTAAATTTCTTTTTTGGTGGATCTGTTTTGACGACTCGCTCATGACCGTTTCGTCATTACGAGAATGATTAATTCTGCACTTTTTGTCATCCGAGTTCGTTTCGGTGTCGTTTTGTTGAGTTCCGTGCTTTTAGCGACTTTTCCGCACTTGAGTTCGATTCTTGCGAATCTCATTGAAGCTATGTTTGAGTTTCCGTAAGTCCGTTTAACTTTGTTAGGCGTGTTGTGAACCGGTTTGGTTATTCGATCACGTATCGTGATTTAGGCGTTTGGGCCATTTTGTCATTTCTTGAAAGTTACGGGTATCCGTATACGTAATTGTTGTCTCGACCCGTTTCTTGGTCGCGTATGATTAATTATTGCATTATGTTTTCATTTCGGTCGTTGATGTCGTCCGCGAACTTTTCGTCGTGTTCGTTCGTGCGTTTCGGAAATCGAGTCGTCGAGCCATGGCAATGGCCGCCGGACGGTTGCGGGAGGAACTGCACGGTTCTTTGAGCTCTGGCCGGACGGCGCGCGAGGGACCGGCATAGCGTACGCTCTGCCGGGAAGGCTGCGCGCTAACCGCGATCGTAAGCGCACGCTATCGGCACCAGCGCCGCTATGCGGCACCAGCGCCACGCTACTGGCGGCGGTGAGGCCCAGTGGTTACAGACTCCAGAGAGTTGGCCGGTAGCGCACGCTGCGGCCGGTCGATGCGCGCGCTAACCGGCAGACGTAGCGCACGCTGCTCGGCATCTAGCGCGCGCTACCTGGGCGAGGGATCAGTCCAGGAGCCTCTGGACTGGACCATGGTCGGCCCGCTAGCGCACGCTGCCGGCACGCTAGCGCACGCTAGGGCAGTCTGCCTATATAATTGACCGAGCAGCCCTGTTTCAACCCATTTTTTCATTTCAATCTTTTCTTTCCGCGGCCAGAGGTTTTGAGATCAAGGAGGCATGTTATTGAAGAACAAATCCACGAAGTTCTTGAGTTCATAACATCAATAAATCATCCGTTATCATCCTTTGATCCAGCGAATCAAGGTAATCTTCCTTAGAACCCTGATTTCGTGAATTTGGGGGTTTTCGCATTTTTGTCCGATTCGTTTCGTGTTTTTGATTAATTCATGATGGGTATGATTAATCTTGATAGTATTCTTGTGTTTAACATCATTTAATCCATTGTTCTTCGTCGAATCGAAGTATAATTCTTGATTTCCTTCGAATCGACTTTTTGGGTGATTTGTCCCCGATCTCGTTTTTCATCCATTTTCGATGGATCGATTATGGTTAAATGATGTTGTTAAACATATTCTATGGATTGTATATCCATATTTCAACTTGAAATTCCGTTTTCGTGATTTGACGGAACGAATCGTGTTCTTGGCCGTTTTGGGGGAAATCCTTGAACTTTCGTCATTCGTTCTTTGAATTCAACGGCTTTGAGTCGTGTTATGGAATTCATTTCATTGTTATTATTGTCCTTCGTAGTTTATGACGTGAGTTGGCGATCGGTGGAGTCGGCGGGTTCGTAATCGGTTCGTGTCAACCTACTTTGGTCGATTCTCCGCGTTGTTCTTATTCGAGGCAAGTTCCTTGTCCATACTTTTCTTGTTTCGTGATTATGATGATTGGTGATCGTCTTGATTTGTTTGTTTGTTTGAAATGAGTTTTCAAAAGATTTGGTTAGCCTCGTTAAAGGCCCTCTTTCAAAACCGTGTGTGTTGTGATTGGTGTGGTTCGTGAATAACTATGTGAATTCTATGTATATGCTTGGTGTTCATGTTGCACTTGGTATTGTGTTTGGACGTATATTATTTCATTTCGGTGCGTTGTGGATTGACGTGGTGTTTTGCTAAGTGTTTGATGCCTCGGGGCGAATTGTTTGAATATCCTTGATATGATATGTTATTTGTGTGAATGTGTGGATATGGTTGAAGGTCTACGGTGACACATGGCACGTGATCATGTGGTCAGGATGCAACAAGTGATTGATCCAACCGTGAGAGCCTGAGATAATCTACGGTGGCACATAGCATGTGATCATGTGGCCAGGATGCAACAAGCGATTGATCCAACCATGAGATGTGTGTGATTTGTTTCGCTAGCCAGCTCGGGAGGGTTCTTCGAGGCCTCGGGTGGGATGTCGGTGGTAGCGTCCCGGTCCTAGGCGATGCGCGTGCGTGATTATGTTTCGTCGATTTTACGTCCGTTGAGGACACGTGATGTTGGGCTCTGACCCTGTAAATTGTTGGTGGTTTCCTATTTGCGAAAACAAAACATTTGGGTCATGACCACTATTGATTTTGGAAAGAGAAGGATTTTATAATCCTAAATTGTTTTCTATTAAAACTCTCGATGGCATTTTAAACTGTTTTGTAAATTGTTTCCCTTATTCGCGATCTTTCGGTTTTGGAAATGTTTACCCAAACTCTTGCCTCGGGAAGTACTTTTCTTTACGTTTGGATCTTTGAGGATTCCCGATTATTATTGTTCTTGGAACTTGTATTGTATGGCTCGTATTTTTGCACTTGTACTTGCACTAGCAAAACGGTGGAGTTTTGCTAACCCCAGTATTCGGGGTGGATGTCTATTTTGCATTCAGGTTTTGGAGCATAACACAGGGTCGGCACGAAGGATGATGAAAGATGAACGATACTAATCACACGAGGATCCGTTGATGTCGTATTGGTCTAGTTGTATTTTCTTTTCCGCCGCAAGTATCTTTTCCCGTTATGCGGGAGTTTATTGTATTTTGACCCCTGCGTGGGTATGTGTTTGTAATCGAGTTGTATATTTTATTGAAAGACCAAATCGGTCTACTGAGTCATTTTAGCCTTGAAGGCATTGTCGAGATGTTAAATGTTGTTACCAGCCTGGTAGATCCTCGAGGAGAGGGTCTACGGCGTGTAATATCCCTGAGTGGATTGGGGGTGTTACAGCCTTGGCCTTCCCTCGATCTAAAATACAAACAACAAGTATTTCGACCAAAACCACAGGGTCTGATATATATGATAATAATTCTCAATATGTTATACAAATCACATACAATAGATCTCAATGAAAAAACCCCGATTGTTGTATATACCCATCGATGTACGAACAACCAATTACAGACCGTTGAACATACCCAATCACACATGGTGTATGAACGACCAATCAATAATGTGTCTATGCACATGTCCACTCCGTATACGGTCGCAAACCGTTGATCATACCCAATCGCACATGATGTATGAACGACCAATCAATAATGTGTCTATGCACATGTCCACTCCATACACGGAATCCAGGATATACATGGTATAATGTACCTAATTAGTCTCACGAACTAATCATATCGTGCGCATAGTCCAATGTGGAAACATCAACACATGACCATATGTGCCCGACAAAAAATCCTGCACATGACCAATCGTCACGCAGATATGATTCCAGAAATATCACGATACAACATGACAACGAAACTCAAGTAATTAATATATCTAACGAAGATCAAGGAACTTCACTGAAGTGAAAATGATGACTAACAAAATCAACTATATCAGAGGTAACGAATTTAGGATTTCAGTACACAATGAAACGATCGACAAGATCGACAACAATTTCTCAATATGAATCATAGATTCATAAAGCATACACATAAATGAAATATGTAACATTCACAAGAATCATTTATCATTATAACTAAGCAAGATAACTTGCCTCAATTCCCTATATAAAAAGTAGACTTGTTCGAACGAGCGAACAAACAACATCCTCAACAACACTCAATTAGGCAAGCAACCTTGAATGAAATACAATTCATTTAATAACACAATTTCATAATATCAGTAGTATCAAATTCATCAAAATCGATATCCACAATTCAACATGATTAGTTCAAACTATTATAATGAACACCAAAGTCCTAATTTGAATCTCAACATCCTCAATTCAGCTAATCAAGCTACATGTTCATAATGTTCTTCAACATTCATGATAATCTATTTTACAAGGATTATCAAGAACAACATTCAAATAATTATCCTATTGTGAAAGTATCATAATAATCTTCTCAAGAACATTACCAATACTTAAATATGATGTCTTTAAACAATCATCAATCACCAATTCATCAAGAATTCTGGATTTAACATCAAGTTTAGTTTAACCATTTGAAAACCATGATACTTATCTCATAACTCATCGTACTCCTTCATTTAATGGTTAGACCATCCCAAGGTTATCATTTATATTTACAATCACCTCCCAACTATGTTAATCATCTAACAAACTTAACATAATCCTTCCAAAACATGATTATAACATCTAAGTATTTCTAAACATCAAGAACATACTCATTTCGAATTTATAATCATCATATTTTTCATCATGTGTTCATAAAAGCAAATGATAAACTTGATATCTTCTAACAATCCAGCAGCATATGAAGTAATCCTCAATAATATCATCATCATTTCGGAATTAATCACAAGATAAGACAACGTACCTCTTGAATATGAAGAACAAGCGTCTCCTTGATGAAATGGATGGAAACCCAAGGTTGAATCTGCTTCCAATTGCTTCATAAATGTTAAGAATGATTAATCCCTCGGACAATCAGGTGTTTGGGTCTCAGAAATCACTCTAAGAACTTTTCCTCACGGATAAAATGAAAGAATGACCGAAGTGACCACAAACTTCTGTTCTGCAGGTATATATAGTATACATTACTAGCGTGCACTAAGAGTGCATTAGCGCGAGCCAGCAAACTTTGGCAGAAGATTGGGTTTTTCGACCCTATTAGCGTATGCTAAAGACATGTCTTAAAATGTGCGAATCACCCATATCATACGTGTAGAAACATCCATTGACTACGCTCATGCATGCACCGAAAACATCCAGAACCACACGGTAGATTCCCTTGGATTGATCCTCATTTGACATGCACTAGTCCACAGCATTAGCACGTGCTAAACACCTGTTGACTCACCCGTCCACATGAACGCCGGAGGCTGTTGGTCGCCGGACCCACCCGTCGGCCACTGCCAGGATCCTTGTTTGATTAAGCCTAACATGCGTTAATATTGGACATTAGCGTACACTATATTTGCATGCTAGCATGCGTTAGCTCTCTACATAATGCGGGCTAGTAAGGCTTAACTAAGCCAAAACATGCAACTCACCAAGTAACATCCAACAAAAAAAACTATACAAACGCCAAATACGAATAGTTTGATTCCGAAATATCTCAATACAACAAACGTTGAATAAATCCAAATACAATACAAGACAATGATACTTATACAATACGTACAATATAGAAATATAAAAATAAAAAATTATAGCCGGACATTACACCAAATATATTATGGGCGAGTTAAAGGATGAAGATGGATTAATAATATTTGGAGATGTCATCACTTTTTATACTACACTCATATTTGGAGAGGTCATCACTTTTGATACTACATATAGAAGAAATAAGGCATACATGCCATTAGGTATAATTTTACATATATATCAACTTTTATTTCAATGATCAAAAACCTTGTTGAAAACAAAATAACAGATTCAGTAAAAAGTGTAAATTAGTAAGTAGAAACATGTTCTTTGAAGGGATAAAGTGTGATGTGAAGCAGGCATGTCTTTTAGCTTGAAAATTATGATTTAAAGGCCGAAACGTGTGAATTGGCTTTAATAATGTGCTCCTTCTATAGCTAGTTTCGTAGGTTTCGACCATCACATGAGTTATATCTTTTCAGTGTAGCTTTGCTCTTCAATGAAACAAAGGAGTTGTTCGTTTGCATGTTTGAAAAATTTTTAAGATGCATGAATGGAAGTACTAGATTGGGTGGGACAGTCCAAAAAATGAGTTATGAGAGTTCCGGATGCGAGAACCCTACCTCAAGAAAAGTATTTCCACTATCATTCAAAAAAAGTGTATAGTAAAGAAAGCCCATTGCCGTGACGAAACAGCAGCAGGCGACGCCCCTCAGCCAGTGTCCTATCGAGAAACACTATCACCATAAGCAATGATATAGATATGCATTAAAATGATGATTGGGAAATTGAAACAGGAGATGTTGAGGAGGATTTTACGGGCCCTATTCCGTCGCTTACTTTCTCTACTAGGGTGAACGAGAAATTAAGTGCTAAGTGGAAGAAATCGATGGTGGTGAAATTACTTGGCCGTAATATCAGCTTTAGGGCATTATCTAGTTCGATTTGAATTCTTTATGGAGAAAGCTTATGAGTTTCACTATAGTCGACCTTGAGCATAATTATTTCCTTGTGAAGTTTGGTTCGGAGAAGGGTGCAAAGTATGTTTTGACTGAGGGTCCTTGGTTGGTAATGACTGAGGGTCCTTGGTTGGTAATGGTGCATTATTTAACGGTGCATCCATGGGATTATGATCTGGATTTATCTAAGAGTGTGGACAAGGTGAATGTATGGATTAGGGTTCCTGGTTTGGCGTTTCAATTGTATGATGAGAAGACCTTACCGTATATTGGATGAATGGTTGGATCGGCACTGAAGGTCGATCATGCTACTTATGCCTCTATGCGTGGAATATTCACATGCATAGCCGTGAGTGTTGAGATATCGAAGCCTTTGGTGTCTCTGATCGAAGTTAATGGGAGAATTTTGAGAGTAGAGTATGAGGGGATCCCTTTGATTTACTTCTAATGCGGTAGATACGGACACAATAATTCTGGATGTAGATTCACTAAGACCTCGGATAAGACTGCTTCGATTTTGGATACAAATACTCCGCATACACCAACGGAGGCCATGCCTGGGAACGATGCTCCTCAAGAGACTCCAGCTAGTGACGGTGCTATTGGAGATAGAGTTGTGATGTATCCCAACAGGATCCGATAAATCCTCAAGATTCGGCCTCTGGGCCTGAGATGATTGGTCAGAGAAGGGTGTTGCTACCCAAAATATTATCCGGAGATAGATATTGCTGGAATGGATGGATAGCAAACAAATGCAAGAGCACTTCCGTGAGAAAGATAAATAACACAAGATTTGCCGGGGTTGTTAGTCCCGGGCTTGAATGCTCTCGCGAGATATTATTAATACTAATATTCGGGGATACAAGTACTAATGTAAGAATACAATTACAATGAGTGTAAAGATTCTTGTTATCTTAGCTAGTGAGCGTCTAGATTGCCGGAAGAACCAGATTTCATGCTCTGTGAGTTCTTGTAACATAGGAGATGAACAGTCGCGGCGGTGAGAGATCGACAGTCTCTCACGGCGAGTATTTAGCTGGATGCTTGGGCTCCTGGGCTTATGAATCTCTTGGAATCTGTCTAGTGGAGGCTTGCTGCCTCTGCCGATCATCTTCTGGACGAGAGATTCGGAGAGAGAAGTCCTGAGATGGATTCCGGCGAGAAAGCAGGGAGCTTGATGGTATGTATGTTCTACTGTATTTCCGTGAATGAATTCGGAATGTAGGTAAATGAGTTGTGAACGTAAGTAAAATGAGTTCTGAACCTTTTTCCAGTAGGAGGAGGCTCTCTATTTATAGGACTTGGATATGCCGGGCGATCGCCTTTTCTGTATTATAATAATCGGGCGATCGTCTTTTAGCACATGGGCTTGTTCCCTTAAAGTCCGCGCTTCTTTGGCGATCGGTATGCGGTCCAATGGGAGAACTGCACGCGTCTGAGTTCTTTATGGTGGTCCCACTGACAACTTTCGGCGCGCCTTCCGGTAGGTGAGGTAGGTGACAGGCTGTGGTCAAAGGTCTTGTCTGTCAGCAAAAGATCTTGTCTGCAAAAGATCTTGTCTGTCAGTGAAGATCTTGTCTGTCAGCGCCTTTCGTGGATCTGCACGTGGGTGCTGTTCTGAGATCCAGTCCTCGATGACTTTGACGGGCGATCATCTCCTCTCGGGGCGTAGGTCGATTGCCCTTAGCCGGTCACTAGAGTCGATCTCCAGCTGCTAAAGGGCGATCGCCATGGGAGTCGATCGCCAGGTACCTTATGGTGGTCTGGAATCTTCGATTGGGCGAGCTAAACATAGTTTGACTGGTGTTGACTTGGTCGCTCGGCCTTATAGTCGATCGCCTGTCGGGATGGATAAATCTTGACACAACAATTTCCCCCCAGCTCGCTCCTATGTTGGAAACGTGGGGTGAGGTGGTTCTCTGGCGATCGCTGAACTTTTGACGAGCGACTCTGCGTTTAACTGAACTGGCAATCGTCTTTGAGCCGATATACTCTGAGTTTGGACGACCTGGTTGGCCGCTAAACTGCGCGGGAAAAGGCAATGGGCGTGGAAAAGTCTCCGCGCACGTGTCGGGCTTCTGTTGGAGGATATCAACGGTCATTAATGACTCCTCGGTTGACGCATCCTTGAAAAGACGCGTACGCGGGTCTCGAGGGAGTCAATAAATGCGTCGTTTGAGATCCGACCCCTGAGATTTTCCCTTATTGCAAACGAGTCCCTGCCATCTCCTATAAAAGGGCGCAGTGTTGCAGTCTTCGTCCTCACGCGCACTTACTGGAGAAAGAAGGACTTGCTGAAGATTTTTCTGAAGATCTTAGTGCCGATCGTTGTTCGATTTCACCTTCGGGTAAGAAAAATCCTTTTCCCCTTTCTTTCTTTGAGAATGGCCGGAACGTCATCATCACATGGAGTGGGTACCAGTTCTGCCGCCGAGACATCGACTGTCCGGGGAGGACCTTCTTCCGACTTCCACCTGGAGACGGCCGTTGAGGCTATTCGGGTCGGAATCGACACTGCTGAAATCGAGGCTTTATTTAATGAAGCCGACATCGCTAAGGAGGCGGCTGCCGAAGTGGTTCTGGGTCGCCGGCAAGTGGTGGGCTTCTGCGAGCGACAATCCTTCGGGCGAGCTGGAGATCCCTTCTGAGTTTCGGGAGAGGAATCCCGGTAAGGGTTTAGACTCTCCCTTCGTTCGGATGCGTTTTGGACTGATCTAATTTGATTTCGGTTTTGCAGGTTTTCACATTCCGGCGGTCGAGGAGCTGCCTTTTGATTTCCTGGTTGTCTGGGAGCGGATAAGGAGCTTGTCGGACGACAACCTTGACGCCAACTGGATCAATAAGGAGAGTCTTTGCTTGTCGGCTCGGCTATTCCGTTTCCCGAGACATCTCTCGGTACCAGGTATGAGTTTCTGCGACCTTAACTTTCTAGGCGATCGCCTTACTTGAGGAAAGTGTCTGACTGTTGGTCGATCGTCTTAACTGTAGAGGTTCGTTTTCCTCGCTTTTTGGAGCCCCTGCCGGAGATCGCCATGTCAAATCCTGGAGTTCTAGGACGTCTCCGCCATAGGAAGTCGTCTCGGGCCCCACCTGTTGCGTTGCCAATTGTTCCGGAGGCGGAACCTAGCGTGGAGCCGATCGTGGCTGAGGAGGGAGAGGGGCTTCGAACGAATCACAAGAGGCCGAGGCCGGAAGAAACTCCGGTTCCTGCCCCCGCCAATGAGGTGCCGATCGCCGCGCCTCCGATCACCGTTCTCTCTCCGGAGAATGAGCCGCCCTCTGCGGCTTTCATGCGGGAGATGGCGATCGCGGACGCTGAGACTCCTCGAGGGAAATCGTATTTCGGTCGGGACCCCGAGAAGGCTGAGAGGTAGATTACATTTTTGTGTTGAAACTTGCAATTGCGTAGGAGTTGTATTAACTTTGTTGTATTGATGTAGGATCCGTCGCACAGATCCGTCTTGCCCGCCGATGGTCGTGGATTTCCTAGCGAGCCGATCTCCTCGCCAGTCTTGCGACATCCCTCAATACGTCAGCAAGGCCGCTGCTGCTCTGCCGAAGGCCTGGACGACCGATCTGGATGCGATCGCTCGTCAGCGATCGGGGAGTACGATGCAGGCTGTTCTCGCCCTTTCTCTCCAGACGGCGACCATGGCTGTCCAGGCTGCTCAGGAGTTCGAGGGGCGACCTTCCACTATTCGCCTGCAGGCGGATCTCGAGGCGGCTCAGAAAGAGAACGCCGAGTTTGCTGATAAGATCGTGGCGATGGAGAAGGACTCTCTAGAGGCGGCCAAGCGGGCGAGCCATGAGCTTGAGCTGGCGAAGAAGGAAACCGAGTTGTCTCGTCTGGCGGTTGACCGATTTCGGGACCAGATGCTGAATGCCGTCCGGGCGCAGAAGGTTGCTGAGGATGAGGCCGATCGCCAGAAGGTGACGATCGCTCGGTTGACCAGCGAGCTGGCGGAGTCTAAAGAGAAGGTTGCTGCGAGGGAGGCCGAGCTCGAGGGGTTGCAACAGGCGATGGCGGAGCTGAAAGGAGAGGTAGAGGCGACCAGGGCTGATCCCTTTCAAAACTTGGAGTTTGTCAGCGAGTTCGCCTATTATTTGGCGTTCGCCGACTCGATCCGAGCAGCTAAGAAGGGAGGTTTGGAGGTCGGGCCTCTTGCTGAGAACTTCAAGGCGTATGCGTTGGAGCATCCTCTCCATCCAGCTTTCTCCTTGCCGATCTTGGATCTTGCGGACATCGGCGTGGATTTGAGCTGGTATCCGTCTCCGGCCAATCTTGCTCATCCCGACGCTCCGGAAGATGAGGGGACCGCACCGGATGCTGATGGCGAAGGCCAGGCAGGGGCCTGAGGCACTTCATTTTTGATGTTTTAGCTTATTTCCTTGTAATTTGTAGCTTTCTTTTGTAGCATTTAGGCCTTCGGGCGACCATGTACTCTGATCTTTTCAAGTAATGAAATGAACGTTTGAATTTCTGACTTATCACTTGAATGATTGTTATTTTTGAGTCTTTGTTTGACTTTGTACAAATGTGTGAGGAGAGATCGTTGCGAGGGTAGTTCCAAATGAATTGATAAACTCATAAATATAACTTTTACAACAATTTCGATCGCTGCACAAATTCTGAAAAAATGACGATCTCTGTATGTGGTTGAATAGCGACGATCGTCGTATAGGTAGTCCGCACTCTTCCCCCTTGGTTTATTCACTTAGTGGAAGTAAGGGGATGAAAATAATTCGTTGAGTGAGCGGTCTTCAACTTTGTCGAATCCTCGAGGACGGTCATCTGTCTTGAGGAACCGTGCACGATCGCGGAGTTCGATGGACCGACTCCTTGATCATGTCTTGATGCGCGAAGACATTGAGTGTCTCGTGACTCACTTTATTATGAGGGTCCTCTGTTAGGCTGCGCCTCGCCTCGTATTTAAATGAAGGGCGTGCGGTCTCAGTCTAGAGGAGTCCTTGCGCGGGGCAGCGTCGGATGATTCAACTCCACGCCCGTGGCTTGTTTAGCTCTGCTTCCACCTCGGCCCACCATGAAGATGGCGAACCTCGACGGTGTACGTTGAGACGGGGGTTGTGGCACGTCGCATTGTCCGGGTTCATCATGTTAGATGATGAACCTTTGAGGGCGAGCGACCGTGTCCACTGATTAACTTTGGAGGGCCCTCAGACTACGCCGGCCTCGTATTTAAACGAAGGGCGGGCGATCTTGGCCCAAAGGGACCTTGCATGGCCTAAGCAGTCGGTTCCATCGACCACCAGGACCATGGCTGCACTCTTCCACCTTGGATCGTCATGTAGATGCCGACCTTCGACGGTGTACGTTGTGTGGGGGAGGCGATCTCGTGCCTTAGTCCATCATGTTAGATGGCGAACTGTAGATGGCGAGCGAGTCCTCCAGTTTCTTAAATAAGGAGGGAGATCGGGGAGACTTCCGAGGTCCCCTTCTCTTGATTGAAGCATGTAGAGACGGTCGCCGAGGTTGATCCAGGGGTCGGCTCGTATGAGCTTTCCAGCCTGTTTTGTGTTCGACTCGGACGATCGTGTATAGAGATTGGTAGGGGCTTTGGCTAAGCCAATAAGCTGTCCAACTTGCCTTCCTCGAACAATCTCCAGAGCTATTTGAGGAGGTCGCGGCAATGGTTGGTGGCCGGGACTCTTATGGTAGGCACAATATTGATTGTTGTCCAGGTGACCGTGGTCCCTTATCACCTTTGGCTTTTTGAGCTTTTCGTGCCCCTTGATGGCATAAAAAATATGTTCTGGAGTTCGGTTGAACGTATGGAGGAGATGGGTTTCCATGTCCTCGAAGGCCTTGAGATCTCCGGGTGGCTTGGCGATCGCCTTCTTTACTTTGGCGATCGTCTTCTTCTGGACAGGAGGTGCGTTTCCTCTCCTAGGTGGAGGGTGAGTAGCCTTTGTCTGGCCAGAAAGTTGGCAGCCTTAGCGCGGAAGATCGTGTAGGTTGGGGGAATATCCTTGGTGAGATGTCTAAACATGAGTGAATGACCGTAGAATCCCCCCATGACCGAATAGAGAGCGAGCTCGTCACTGACGGGTTCGCCGGTGAGGATGATTTCGTCTACTCGGTCGATGTAATCTGCGTCGGTCTCGTCTTTCCCCTGCCTGATTTTCATCACGCGGTGGGGGCCTTCTGGTCTGGCGACCTTGTTGGCGAAGTATGACGTGAAGTCATTCGCCAGTTTCTTAAAGGAGGTGATTGATCGTGGTGGTAGTGAGGCGTACCACCTATGGGCCAGCTCGCCCAATGTTAACGGGAAGATCCGGCACTTGGTTGCATCAGATGCCCCACACCCAGTCATGTAGATTCGGAATTTACTCAAGTGAGTTTTGGGGTCCGATCTCCCCTCATACAGAGGTGTTTTTGGAGGATCGATCGTTGGTTGTATGGGGGCAAGATCGATGTGGACCGCGAGTGGCTCGGTCGGCCCGGTGATCTTTTTGCTAGCGCTTGCCCCAGTGTCCAAGAGTGCTTTCATCTCGTCGACCTGGCGTTGTATAGCGGCCATCGCCGTGGCCTGGCTTCTCGCGGCTCGGCGCTTGGAGCGGGTGCCGAGGCGATTGAGTACTGATCCCCTGGAGATCGGAACGGGAGTCAGATGGCTGACCTGCGTTCGGCTGTGAGGTGGGTAGGCCGAACTCCTGGTGACGGATTCGGATTCCGTCTTTTCGTGGTTGGAAACAGAATGCCCCGGTCGCCAGGATGGGTTGCGCCCCAAACGATTGAATATTGATCCGTCCGGTCGTGCGAGAGCCTTTTCTCGCGAATTGGGGCTCTCTGACGATCGCTTGCTCAGTAGCCCGTTGAATTTCCGTTTTCCCATGCGGCGGACGATCGAGGGAGTTATTGCAGGCGACGCGCATGCTCTCCGTCGCTCCTCTAGGATGGCCATAGCCTCCTCGATCTGTTCCTCGGTTTGGAACTGGTCGAGTGAGAGGTTGGGGCCATTCCTCAGGTGCGGGATCGAGAGTCTCGCGTTGCCGCGGCTTCCCCCGGTCGTCGGCTGGGGTTCGGATTGAGCTGGGATATGGTGTCCGGCAGTTCGGAGAGCGGCTCTCTTCGATGTACCGGCGGATGTCATGATTCTGAAGATTTTCTTTGAAGCGCAGTGAGTGTCACTTCAAGTATATGCCCCGAGAACAGTGAGTGTTCTTCGGGACGGTAGGAATAAAAATTTGAGGGTTAGATGCCCTTCTTCTAGCGCCAATTGTTGCTACCCAAAATATTATCCGGAGATAGATATTGTTGGAATGGATGGATAGCAAACAAATGCAAGAGCACTTCCGTGAGAAAGATAAATAACACAAGATTTGCCGGGGTTGTTAGTCCCGGGCTTGAATGCTCTCGCGAGATATTATTAATACTAATATTCGGGGATACAAGTACTAATGTAAGAATACAATTACAATGAGTGTAAAGATTCTTGTTATCTTAGCTAGTGAGCGTGTAGATTGCCGGAAGAACCAGATTTGATGCTCTGTGAGTTCTTGTAACAAAGGAGATGAACAGTCGCGGCGGTGAGAGATCGACAGTCTCTCACGGCGAGTATTTAGCTGGATGCTTGGGCTCCTGGGCTTATGAATCTCTTGGAATCTGTCTAGTGGAGGCTTGCTGCCTCTGCCGATCGTCTTCTGGACAAGAGATTCGGAGAGAGAAGTCCTGAGATGGATTCCGGCGAGAAAGCAGGGAGCTTGATGGTATGTATGTTCTACTGTATTTCCGTGAATGAATTCGGAATGTAGGTGAATGAGTTGTGAACGTAAGTAAAATGAGTTCTTAACCTTTTTCCAGTAGGACGAGTCTCTCTATTTATAGGACTTGGATATGCCGGGCGATCGCCTTTTCTATATTATAATAATCGGGCGATCGTCTTTTAGCACATGGGCTTGTTCTCTTAAAGTCCGCGGCTGCTTGGCGATCAGGTATGCGGTCGATGGGGAGCCTGCACGCGTCCTGAGTTGCTGTCACGGGTGGTCCCACTGACAACTTTCGGCGCGCCTGCCGGTAGGTGAGGTAGGTGACAGGCTGTGGTCAAAGGTCTTGTCTGTCAGCAAAAGATCTTGTCTGCAAAAGATCTTGTCTGTCAGCGAAGATCTTGTCTGTCAGCGCCTTTCGTGGATCTGCACGTGGGTGCTGTTCTGAGATCCAGTCCTCGATGACTTTGACGGGCGATCATCTCCTCTCGGGGCGTAGGTCGATTGCCCTTAGCCGGTCACTAGAGTCGATCGCCAGCTGCCAAAGGGCGATCGCCATGGGAGTCGATCGCCAGGTACCTTATGGTGGTCTGGAATCTTCGATTGGGCGAGCTAAACATAGTTTGACTGGTGTTGACTTGGTCGCTCGGCCTTATAGTCGATTGCCTGTCGGGATGGATAAATCTTGACACAACAAAGGGGACGCCGTCCGATTGCAGGTTAGGAGAACAATAACAATGTGAATCGAAAGATTTCGGCAGCTTTTAATGGCTCCCATTTTCTTGCTATTGAGAATGCGCAAGATGATGACCCATCTTGATCTACTAAAGATCAATCTGATACAGTTAATTCAGTAGCTCCTAGTGCTTTGCACATTCAGCCTGAGGCTTCTTCTCCTTCTCATGCTCCTCTCTAGAACATTACCAATATGGTATTTATGGCGGGCAGTTATGCAAGCCATACGGTTGCTCCCACTCAACGACATAAGGGCAAGGGTATTGATTCTTCCTCGAAGACTATTTCAGCTTCGGGGAAGTGAATTTTGAATCAAAAATATGTACCAGTGAATCGGGAAGGACCAGCCAAGATGAAGGGGTTGAGTAGCAGTGTGACGGTTCTTAATCTAGTGAATTAGAAGGTGGTTCCCATGTAGACTACACTTGATACCAGTAAGCATTTGGTGGTTGTTTGCTCTCCTCGCAATGCTAATGTTACTCCGAATGCTAGTGAGACACAAATGTAAGATGATATGGATGTGGCAGTGAGCCCCACATCAATTCAGCCTGAACCTCCAAACCCGGGTGCCAGTGGGTCAGACCAGATTGAAGTTCTTCCTGATGCAGAGAGTGGTGGTATGAGTATTGATGTTGATTCTGAGATTGTTGAGGCATCTAGTACGCCGATGGATATTAATGCTGCTCAGCAGTAGGTTTACCTCCTATATTTTTTATGATTATTATGTCAATTAGTATTCTCTTTTGGAATGTTCAGGGAGCTGGTTCTGGTGGTTTTTGAAGATCTTTTAAAACTATTGTGAAGAGTTATAAGCCTTCTATGATGGTTCTTATGGAACCACGCATTAATGGGGTGAAAGCTGATGGTTTTGTTAAGCGGAGTGGTTTTTCGAACTCACATCGAGTGGAAGCGATTGGTTTTTCTGGTGGAATATGGTTATTGTGGCATAATTCCATGGATTTGCATATTGAGATCAATAATCGTTAATTTATTCATTTTCGTGTTTGTGTAAATGGTGGTTTTGTCTCCTAGGTGATGACAGTGTATGCTAGCCTTAACCCTGTACTATGATGATTATTATGGGTGCATTTGGATACTTAGGCTGCTACCATCTCTGGTACTTGGGTGCTTGGGGGAGATTTCAATTCAATCTTATATACTTCTGAGAACTCAGGTGGTAGTAATCGGACTTCGAGGATTTGATATACTTTCAAGAAATGGTTTGATGGCCATGAGTATGTTTGATTTAGCCTTTAAAGGCCCAAGTTTTACTTAGGCTAGGGGAATGATTTTGAGAATATTGGATCGGGTCATGTGTAATGAGGAGTGGTTTTTAAATTTTTTGGCAACTCTGTTATTCATCTTCCAAAAATCTCTTCTGATCATCGTCCTATTTTAGCCCGATTTGATGATAGGTTGGTGCAACGTGGGAGTAAGCAGTTTTGGTTTTTGGCAGCCTGGCTATCACACTCGGACTTTGCAGACTTTATTAGGTCCTTTGACAAGTGTAGGGAGCCGTGTATTTATAGTGGCAGCCGAGTCTTGTCCTCTGGCGGGCGATCGCCTTCCGGCCATTATAATAATGGGGCGATCGCCTACTGGCCAATATTATAATGGGGCGATCACACGGGCTGTCGGGCTAAAGTCCAAGGTAGGTCTTTGGCGCCACTGGCGGTCCAATGAGGAGCCAGCACGCGTCCAGAGTCACTGTCACATGCGGCCCTACTGACAACTTTCGGCGGGCCTGTCGGCTGGTGGAAAGATTCTGCCAGGCTGTGGTCAACGATCCGTGATATGCGGATCTTGTCTCGGATTTTGCACGTGGTGTCTGTCCTGAGGCTCGGTCTTTGCCGACTGGATGACTATCGGCATGATGCGGTCGTATCTAGCTGGCCCCTGAGGGTCGTCATCGGCCAGTCGTTGAGGGTCGGCATCAGTCTGTAATATCCGCAATTTCGAATTTCGGTAATTTTCTTTTTTCGTAGGAAGTTCGTTTTGACAACTCTATCATGACCGTTTCGTCATTCCGAGAATGATTAATTCTTCTCTTTTTGTCATCCGAGTTCGTTTCGGTGTCGTTTTGTTGAGTTCCGTGTCCTTAATCGACTTTTTCACGTGGGAGTTCGACTTTGTAAAGTCACCATTAATTCTTGGAAACTCCAAAAATTCTGAATCTTTGCAACATTATAGAGCATCAAGTTAGCTTTCCAATGGTTCAAACGGTGAGTCAATCGGAGTCCAGACGAAGGAGTTATGGTCGAAATAGCCGAGACTGCACGGTGTGCCTTTTTGGTGTTGAAGGGGGTGACCGTGTGCCGCGGCACACTCGAGCTGTGCCGCGGCACTAAGCTAATTCTGGGCGTTTTCTTGGCCCCGGCGCGGCACACTCATCTGTGCCGCGGCACACGGGCTTTTTTCTGCGTTTTTAGCAGATTTGTGAGGAGAAAAACTTCATTTTTTCTCCTCTCTTCTTCCTCCTTCATCTTAGGCGATTTGATGGCGATTTTGGGCGATTTGAATGCTCCAAAACTTGTAGAGATCATCCTCCTCAAGTCTTGTTGAAGATTTTCGACCTCTACTTGAATCCTTCATCCGAATCAAGGTATATTTCTTGATTATCCTTCAAGTTGACTTTTTGGAGAAATTGTTCTTGATTTCGTTTCTAATCCGATTTTGATACATCGATTGGTGTAGTATGATGTTATTAATCATGTTCTATGGGTTGTATATCCATATATCAAGTTTGTTTAACTCGATTGACGATTCGAGTGTTCTTGGGAATTATTGAACATTTAGTGTTCGATTAAATGTCCCAATGAGTTTTCCCTTCGATAGTTTGTTGGGATTTCTGTTGTTTTGGCCTTGATTCTCGTCGTAACCATGTGTTATTGTTCCTTCCGGAGGTTTATAGGTGTTCGAGGATTCCGATGTTGAATCCCGTTGGTGATTGATGATTCGTGTAGTGTTATTCTCGTAATATTCGTGGTGCTATCGCGTTCTTGATGGTGTTCGAGCGTTCGGGGCTATTCGACCGCGTCCTATTCGTCGTCTCGTTGCGATTGTGATTTTGAGGCAAGTACCTTGTCCATACTATTCTTGTTTTGGGATTATGATTAATCTTGTCGGTATTCTTAGTTTCCCTACGGATTCATGGTATATTTCGTGGTTTTTACGGAATCGAGAGGGTTTGGTTGTGATCCGCCCTCATTGTTGTTTATATACGAATATACATGAATCGTAGGCAGGTTTTCGGGTGTATTCCAATTCCATATTCATTTAGAAATGGTTGTGATTGTATTCTTCGAATCGTTAGGTTCGGTTTCATTGGTTCCTAGCGTTCGTCGGTGACCTTTCTTTCCGTTCGTTGCGTCGTCAATAATTCAAGGCAAGTATTTTTGGAAACCTTTATGCTTAACGTGAAATGGTAATGTATATTGTTTGTAATTTGCTCACCTTGTGTTGGCCCGACGGGGTCAAGGAGGGAAATCTATCTTTGCCATCTGGATTTCACGAGTTTCGTACGCTAGCCAACTCGTTAGGGTCCTTGCAAGGCCTCGAGTGAGAATGTATGCTGCCGCCCTGTTCTCACGGCATAGCGTGTGCGTGGTTTTGATTTTCTGTAATTGTAGCCAACTCGTTAGGGTCCCTATGAGGCCTCGAGTGAGAATGTATGCTGCCGCCCTGTTCTCAAGGCTAATTGTTTGACTGTTTGTTTCCGGAAAAGACATGTCTAGTTTTGGTTTTTGAAATGATTTTGGTGCATGTACTATGAAATGTGTAAGCAATTGGTTTGCCTTGAATACTTGTACTAGCGTAATTGCTAACCCCTCTGGGGACCCGTTGTCGGGGAAATTCTTGTTATGGATTTCAGGTTATGTTCAGTCAGACAGGCGTATTTGGGATGGTACGAGGATGTCGGCCAAGGTTGTTGACATGTGCAATTGAGTCTTGTTATTTCCTACTGTCTCTTTTGATGTGGATGTTTTCCAAATTGTAAACTTATAGATTGTACTCGCGAGTACTTAGACTTTTCCTCTCAGATTGTGATTGGTCTTTGTTGGAGTTACTGTATTTGTCGGTTGATGTTGATTATGCCGGTTGTGCCGGACGTGTTGTTTTATGTTCTTGTTGTTAATAATTGTTTCCTTGCTAACCGAGATGGTTAGTCGAGTGGTGTTTTTCTTTTGTTAGCCTGGTGGGTCCCATGTCGGGGTCCACGGCGCTGTAATACACCTCGAATATCTTGGGGGTGTTACAGAAAATGGTATCAGAGCTCTAGGTTTATGGATACCTAGGCTTGTCGGTTAATTTGGGTCTATTTGCGTTTTGTTTTGCACATTGTCACACCGCTACCGACATCTCAGTACATCCAGCGCTTGTAAGTTTTCCTTACTCGATCCTCTTGTTTTCTCGTATTGTATTTCCACTTCTTGAACTGTGATTGTCTCTCTCGTACTTATCGTCGAGTTGTTTTTCGATCCATCCGGTTCGTGTACTTTTGATTCTAGTATTGCGCAGTCCTTTATCTCTCTGGAGTGTGTGCTCCGTTCTGGGCTTGACCGTTTGTCGTTTTGCGAGCCTTCCGTCACCAAACTTCCAAATGTTGGTGGGATCATTGGTAATCGAAAGATCCGAGATTTGCTCCGTGGTATATTGTGAGAGGGCTTGACTCTCTAGTCTCTTGTTGTATGATAGAATCTGTGTTTGATAATTGCGATATACTAAATGTATGTTGAGCCGAACATACTGATTGTTTGGACACCGAGGGGTGCAGTATGATGTGAATGTTTTGAACATTGATATGTTCCGGGAAAGGTGTCGATGGCAGCGTTTGTTGAGAAACTCACATAGATGGTTTCGACATGTGTTCGAATCGGTGTTCATCAGTTATGCTGTTAAACTTGAAGAGATAAGTTTGACATATGCTTAGAATTAGTGTTTCCGAGTTGCGCTTGTTGAACTGGTGATTTTTGAATGCCGTATATGCGTGTGTTCGGGAATTGTTAGTACTTGGCTAATTATTATTATTTACAACCAATGTGTTTCTATTAATAATAATACATGCGGCGTGCATGCTTGAAAATTTCTTAGACTTGATCGTATTGTGGGTTTTTGAAAAGTGGCATGAATTTGGGCGAGCCAGCCTGGTATTTTCAAATAAAACCTTGTGTCGTATTTAAAGGTCGTGTATAAAAGTGTTTTAGGACATTTTATAAAATGCTACCGTTGTTAAGCCCTTGTCGTGTTTGAAAGGGTCTTGAAAACGATTTTTAACTTATCGGTTTTATTTTCGAATAACTAGAGTATACGATTTTAAAATCAGATTAGCCTGGGGAAACCTAGGCTGTCGAGTCAAGTTGTGTTTGTTGAGTTTCGTCTCGTCGGATTTTGTCTGACTTAGTCGCATCGCGACGCGTTGTTTGGGATCATTGGTTGTGATTAGTATCGAGGGGCGGTCGTCACTTACGTGCGACCTATGGATGTAAAACTCCCTTCCTTGTGTTGTGCCTCGCGTGACACGAGTTATTTGTATGATTAGTCGTTGAATGATGGAATCCTTCTGTGGATTTTGATTTCACGATATGTGTTTATTAGACTCTCGTATTTGGTTTATATGAGGAGTGTCGTCACTGCTGATGTATTTTCGAACCGCATTTTATCCGCCGTGTGAGTTCTTTCAAAACGGCTTTCGGCATTTTGCAAACTGAGTTTTATTTCGTAAAACCGATTCCCTGAATTAAGTTTTGGCATTTTGGCCTTGAACATTTCATGATGGTTTGACAAATGATTTTGTGAGCTTTGGAAAATATCACCGTCATTGGTCTTTTTAGCATTTTCGAAATGACATGGAGATTGTGCTTAGCCTGGTAAATCCTTGTGAGAAAGGTTTACGGCATGTAATTTTTCTGATATGTTCTATTGTTGTCTCTGTGGGTCGTTAGCGCACGCTACGCTTTACAGCTAACGCGCGCAAGAGTGCGTTGGTAGCACGCTAAGGGGAGGATAGCGCACGCTACAGTAGTTCGGGCGATCCAGAGCTCTTGGGGTGGTCTGAAATTCTCGTTAGCGCACGCTAACACTTGGGGTTAGCACACGCTAACAGTGTATTTTTGGTCAGGAGTTTTGTTCTTGATATCGTTTTCCATCCAGTTTTGATAAACCGATTGTTGTTTTAACGATGTTGTTAAACATATCCTGAGGATTGTATATCACTGTCGTGATTTTGAGCGATTTGATGCGTGTGACATGATGTGTTTAAGTAAGTGTTGATACGTGCGAATTTTGGGCATTTTGGCCTATTGTACTTCTGAAAAACCTTGAGTATCTTAGGAAATAAACCTCGAGACGTACTTTTAAAATAAATTATTTTCTCACAGTGCTCTCAAGATGCCTACTAGTGCCACGCTATGTTTCAAAATTATTCTACTTTGAGGATCAAAATATTTTGAGATATTTCTAATGATTTAGAAACGTATTCGCTTAGACCCAAAGGTCGAATATAACTGAAAAGTTTTAATTTAACGAAAGGTGTCTTCATTTTTATCAAACGCAAGATGATTTTTTTTTAAGTCTCGATGACGATGTTTGTACTACTTTTTGATATATGATACTCAAGATCAACTGGTGCCTGCAAATTATTTTCAAAAGATGGTTTTTGTTTTCAAAACCTATCATTCCTAATTGTGGTCCGGGAAGATATGTGTGATGTTCGTGCTCTCGTTAGGGTGTTAACCCCCGAGTTGTTGTTGAGTTGGTGGTGTGAGCGTTGAGTCGTTCGCCACACAGTTGTCGTGGTAGCCTCTGCGAGGGGTGTGATATTGGTATTGGATGTTGTCGCCTCGTAGCGGTTTATGCGTTATCGCATATATGCGAGCTGTTAGAGATCGGGTTGGTATGATTGTGTGCATCGGTGATTGTTCCGCGTCGTGTCGATTGCTTGTTATATTGTTACCTTGGTTCCGTTGTTGTGAGTTTCGGAGCGAGGTCAAAGGTAATACCGTACTATTTTGACTTCTATATCTTCTCTTTCTCCAGTCTATCGATTCGCTCGTGTTCATTGATACCTTACGGACTTGTTACGTATCTTGGTTTCATCGTTCGAGCGAGTAATGTCGATTTTGAGTCGATCTGGTTATCGCTGTGACTTTTCCGAATTCGGTTCGATTCTTGTGAACCTTGTTCGGAAGTAACATCATTTGGTTCTACTAGTCCTTTTATTCGAAGGGATCGGATTTTGAACTTCTGTATATTCTACTTTGTCGACTCATTTATGTTCGTTGACATTTCTGAGCTTGTCCTGCCCTTGTTTTTGTTTATCGAACGAGTGTGGCATCATTTCAGAATAACTTGTTTGTCGTTGTAACTTTTCAATTTCTATTCCCTTTCATGTGGATCTTATGTAAATGCATACGTTGTTGCTTTCACCGGATCATATATTGTCTCGAGTCGAGATGTGAACCTTGGAGTTGTTGTTTGAATTTTATTGTTCTTCGTGATTCGAACATGATTGTTCGCTTTTTGTTGTCTCGACCGTTGTGGTTCGGTCGTTTGTTTGTTCGGTTTTTTGTCCTCGTTTCGTGATCGTTGAGCATTCAGGCTCCTTCCTAATTCCCTTAAGTTTGGGAAATTAGTCTCGTTTTTGATCTTCCAACCCTTGGGCGGTGGAATTCCATATTAGTTCAGCGATTGGCTCGCGTTTCGATTGATGTACCGTTGGGCCGGTCAATCATACTGACTTTCGTTCGTTGTGTTTTGTGATTGTCGGATAATTGACTTGGCTATATTATCCGTTTGATGACGCTTGTCATTTGTTGGTTTTATTGTATCCCTAACGGCGACGTTGTGTTGGTCGTCGTGGAGCGTGTTTTCACTCCGTATGTCTCTTTGCGTTTCTTGCAGCGTTTCGCCGTTTAGCGCGAGTTTTCTATTTTTGTGTATCTCGTCGAGTTTTCCTGGCGGGTATATTGCTCCCCCTACTTGTTTTAAGTTTCGGGACGAAACTTCTTTTAAGGAGGATAGAATGTAATATCCGCAATTTCGAATTTCGGTAATTTTCTTTTTTCGTAGGAAGTTCGTTTTGACAACTCTATCATGACCGTTTCGTCATTCCGAGAATGATTAATTCTGCTCTTTTTGTCATCCGAGTTCGTTTCGGTGTCGTTTTGTTGAGTTCCGTGTCCTTAATCGACTTTTTCACGTGGGAGTTCGACTTTGTAAAGTCACCATTAATTCTTGGAAACTCCAAAAATTCTGAATCTTTGCAACATTATAGAGCATCAAGTTAGCTTTCCAATGGTTCAAACGGTGAGTCAATCGGAGTCCAGACGAAGGAGTTATGGTCGAAATAGCCGAGACTGCACGGTGTGCCTTTTTGGTGTTGAAGGGGGCTGTACCGTGTGCCGCGGCACACTCAGGCTGTGCCGCGGCACTAAGCTAATTCCTGGGCGTTTTCTTGGCCCTGGGCCGCGGCACACTCATCCTGTGCCGCGGCACACGGGTTTTTTTCTGCGTTTTTAGCAGATTTGTGAGGAGAAAAACTTCATTTTTTCTCCTCTCTTCTTCCTCCTTCATCTTAGGCGATTTGATGGCGATTTTGGGCGATTTGAATGCTCCAAAACTTGTAGAGATCCTCCTCCTCAAGTCTTGTTGAATATTTTCGACCTCTACTTGAATCCTTCATCCGAATCAAGGTATATTTCTTGATTATCCTTCAAGTTGACTTTTTGGAGAAATTGTTCTTGATTTCGTTTCTAATCCGATTTTGATACATCGATTGGTGTAGTATGATGTTATTAATCATGTTCTATGGGTTGTATATCCATATATCAAGTTTGTTTAACTCGATTGACGATTCGAGTGTTCTTGGGAATTATTGAACATTTAGTGTTCGATTAAATGTCCCAATGAGTTTTCCCTTCGATAGTTTGTTGGGATTTCCGTTGTTTTGGCCTTGATTCTCGTCGTAACCATGTGTTATTGTTCCTTCCGGAGGTTTATAGGTGTTCGAGGATTCCGATGTTGAATCCCGTTGGTGATTGATGATTCGTGTAGTGTTATTCTCGTAATATTCGTGGTGCTATCGCGTTCTTGATGGTGTTCGAGCGTTCGGGGCTATTCGACCGCGTCCTATTCGTCGTCTCGTTGCGATTGTGATTTCGAGGCAAGTACCTTGTCCATACTATTCTTGTTTTGGGATTATGATTAATCTTTTCGGTATTCTTAGTTTCCCTACGGATTCATGGTATATTTCGTGGTTTTTATGGAATCGAGAGGGTTTGGTTGTGATCCGCCCTCATTGTTGTTTATATACGAATATACATGAATCGTAGGCGGGTTTTCGGGTGTATTCCAATTCCGTATTCATTTAGAAATGGTTGTGATTGTATTCTTCGAATCGTTAGGTTCGGTTTCATTGGTTCCTAGCGTTCGTCGGTGACCTTTCTTTCCGTTCGTTGCGTCGTCAATAATTCAAGGCAAGTATTTTTGGAAACCTTTATGCTTAACGTGAAATGGTAATGTATATTGTTTGTAATTTGCTCACCTTGTGTTGGCCCGACGGGGTCAAGGAGGGAAATCTATGCTGCCGCCCTGGATTTCACGAGTTTCGTACCGCTAGCCAACTCGTTAGGGTCCTTGCAAGGCCTCGAGTGAGAATGTATGCTGCCGCCCTGTTCTCACGGCATAGCGTGTGCGTGGTTTTGATTTTCTGTAATTGTAGCCAACTCGTTAGGGTCCCTATGAGGCCTCGAGTGAGAATATATGCTGCCGCCCTGTTCTCAAGGCTAATTGTTTGACTGTTTGTTTCCGGAAAAGACATGTCTAGTTTTGGTTTTTGAAATGATTTTGGTGCATGTACTATGAAATGTGTAAGCGATTGGTTTGCCTTGAATACTTGTACTAGCGTAATTGCTAACCCCTCTGGGGACCCGTTGTCGGGGAAATTCTTGTTATGGATTTCAGGTTATGTTAGTCAGACGAGCGGGCGCTGGGATGGTACGAGGATGTCGGCCAAGGTTGTTGACATGTGCAATTGAGTCTTGTTATTTCCTACTGTCTCTTTTGATGTGGATGTTTTCCAAATTGTAAACTTATATATTGTACTCGCGAGTACTTAGGCTTTTCCTCTCAGATTGTGATTCGTCTTTGTTGGAGTTACTGTATTTGTCGGTTGATGTTGATTATGCCGGTTGTGCCGGACGTGTTGTTTTATGTTCTTGTTGTTAATAATTGTTTCCTTGCTAACCGAGATGGTTAGTCGAGTGGTGTTTTTCTTTTGTTAGCCTGGTGGGTCCCATGTAGGGGTCCACGGCGCTGTAATACACCTCGAATATCTTGGGGGTGTTACACAGTCGGTCACTAAGGGTGGGTCGGCAGATGCCGAGAGAGGATCGCCCGCTTGTCGGTCGCCAGTAGTCGGTCGCCGAGTACCGAGTGACGATCGTATCTGAGGTCGATCGCTCGGCACCGGGACTTGTCCTGGGACCTTCGGTTGGCCGATTTAGCTCGTCCGCTGGGTTGAGGCTCGGCCGCCTGGTCGCTGGTCGGCAGTTCTGCCTCGGCTGCTCGGCAGTGACTAGGTTGCCCGATCTCCGAGGCGATCGCCAGTCGGAGAGTATAATTCTCGACACAACAATTGCCCCCCAGCTTGCTCCTATGTTGAAGACATGGGGCGAGGTGGTTCTTGCTGGCGATCGTGTAAGATGAGGATGGGCGATCTTGCTGAGCTGACTTAGGATTCGGACTTGGGCTATCATGGTCGATTGGCTAGCTATCTTTCGGTCTTGTACCTACAAAAAACAATATTGGCCGATCCCCCTCGGAAACTTGATGGTTTCGCTTGTTTGAGGAATCGTGCACAGTCGCGGAATTCGATGGACCGACTCCATGACCGTGTCTTGGTGCGCGAAGACATTGAGTGTCTCGTGACTCACTTTATTATGAGGGTCCTCTGTTAGGCTGCGCCTCGCCTCGTATTTAAACGAAGGGCGTGCGGTCTCGGTCTAGAGGAGTCCTTGCGCGGGGCAGCGTCGGATGAATCAACTCCACCTCCGCGGCTTGTTTGGCTCTGCTTCCACCTCGGCCTGCCATGGAGATGGCCGACCTCGACGGTGTACGTTGAGACGGGGGTTGTGGCACGTGTCGCTTTGTCCGGGTTCACCAAGTTAGATGATGATCCTTGAGGGCGGGCGATCGCGTCCACTGATTAATTTTGGAGAGCCCTCAGACTACGCCGGCCTCGTATTTAAACGAAGGGCGGGCGATCTCGGCCGAAAGGGACCTTGCATGGTCGAAGCAGCCGGTTCCATCGACTACCAGGACCATGGCTTTACGATGTGCGGTGGAGGTGATCGCGAGCCTTAGTCCCTCATGTTAAATGCTGGACTATAGATGGCGATCGTGTCCTCCGGGTTGATGATGATGTAGCGTGATGATCGGCGATCGGGCCGGAAAACTGTCGATCGTCACTCGGCTGACGATCGCTTTATTCGTAGGTCGATATCGGCGATCGGGCGGGAGATCGTCGTCCGGGCGCCGATCGCGCTGCTCACAGGCTAAGAAGAAACCTCTGCCTGACCAGAAAATCTGCGGCTCTAGCCCGGAAGGCTGCGTAGGTCGTAGGTTGGTTTTTCGTGAGATGCCTGAACATAGGCGAAAAGCCCTGAAATCCTCCCAGGACCGCGTAGAGGGCGCTTTCATCGCTTACGGGCTCGCCGTTGAGGATGATTACATCTACCCGGTCGATGTAGTTCGAGTCGGACTCTTCTTCTCCCTGCTTGATTTGCATCATGCGAAAGGGACCTTCTAGCCGGACGACCCTGGTGGCGAAATACTCCGTGAAGACGTGCGCCAGCTGGTTAAAGGAGCCAATGGACCGAGGTGGCAATAAGGTGTACCACCGGTGGGCGAGATCGTCCAGCGTCAGAGGGAACATTCGGCACCGGGTCGCGTCTGATGCCCCACACCCGGTCATGTAGATGTTGAACTTGCTCAGGTGTGTTTGGGGGTCCGATCGCCCCTCGTACAAAGGAGTTTGCGGAGGAGCGATCTTGTGCTGCACGGGGGCGAGCTCGATGTAGATCGTGAGCGGCTCGCTTGGCTCGGCGATCGTCTTCTTGGCGCCTGCCCTAGATTCCAGGAGCGCCTTCATCTCGTCGAGTTGACGTTGCAATGCGGCAATCGTCGTGGCTCGGTTGCTTGTGGATCGGCTTTAGGAGCGGGAGCCGAGGCGATCGTGTACCGATCTCCGGACTCCGCTGCTGCCGACCTCGGCAATTTGACGAGGGGGAGCCAGACGGCTGGGCTGCCTTCTGGGATCCGGGTAGGGCGAGCTCCTGGTGACGGACTCAAGCTCCGTCGTCTCGTATCTAGGGCCGGACTGCTCCGGTCACCAGGTCGGGTCACTGCCCCGGCGATCGAAGACAGAGGTGCCCCGGCTGGCGAGCGCCTTTTCTTGCGGACGAGAGCCTCCTGGTGATCGCTCGGCCAGTAATGCCTTGAGCTTCCACTTGGACTTCCGGCGGACGGCCGAGGGGGTGATAGCGGGAGGCGCGTTGAGAGCACTCCGTCGCCCCTGAAGGGCGGCTATGGCCTCTTTGATCTGTTCATTGGTTCGGAACTGATCGAGCGAGAGGCTTGGGCCGCCGTCCAGGGACGGGATCGAGCGTCTCTGACCGCGGTGGCTACCTTCCATCGTTGGCTGCGGTTCGGGGCCGGGACGGGCAGGGTGCAGCCGGGCAGTCGGCTTTCTTCGACGCGGAGGCGGAAGACATGATTTCTGAGAGATTTCTTTGAAGTGCAGTGAGTGTCACTTCAAGTATATACTCCGAGAACAGTGAGTGTTCTTCGGGACGGTAGGTGTAAAAATTTGAGGGTTAGAAGCCCTTCTTCTAGCGCCAATTGTTGTTGCCCAAAATATTTATCCGAAGATTAATACTGCTGGAAGACGGACAACAAACAACAATTGCGGGAGCATTTCCGAGAGAAGATAAATAATACAAGATTTGCCGGGTTTGTTAGGCCCGGGCTTGAATGCTCTCGCGAGATGTTATTAATACGAATATTCGTGGATACAAGTATTAATGTGAGAAATCTAGATACAATGAGTGTAAAAAGACTCTGTTAATCCGGCTCTTGAGCGAAGCTCGGTGTTCTTCGTCCCTACCGATCGTCTTCTTGATGAGAGAGGCCGGGAGAAGTAAGAACCGAATGATAGCTGTTGCCAAGAGTTGGAGATAGCCAAGTGCTGGGTGTTGATTCAGTATGCTGAAATTGCGATAATGCAGAGTGTTTAGAGAGTCAGAATCTCGGTCCTTTGAAAAGTGTAGGGAGCCGTGTATTTATAGTGGCAGCCGAGTCTTGTCCTCTGGCGGGCAATCGCCTTCCGGCCATTATAATAATGGCGCGATCGCCTACCGGCCAATATTATAATGGGGCGATCACACGGGCTGTCGGGCTAAAGTCCAAGGTAGGTGCTGGCGCCAGCTGGGCGGTCCAATGAGGAGCCAGCACGCGTCCAGAGTCACTGTCACATGCGGCCTTACTGACAACTTTCGGTGGGCCTGTCGGCTGGTGGAAAGATTCTGCCAGGCTGTGGTCAACGATCCATGATATGCGGATCTTGTCTCGGATTTTGCACGTGGTGTCTGTCCTGAGGCTCGGTCTTTGCCGACTGGATGACTATCGGCATGATGCGGTCGTATATAGCTGGCCCCTGAGGGTCGTCATCGGCCAATCGCTGAGGGTCGGCATCAGTCGGTCACCAAGGGTCGGTCGGCAGATGCCGAGAGAGGATCGCCCGCTTGTCGGTCGCCAGTAGTCGGTCGTCGAGTACCGAATGACGATCGTATCTGAGGTCGATCGCTCGTCACCGGGACTTGTCCTGGGACCTTCGGTTGGCCGATTTAGCTCGTCCGCTGGGTTAAGGCTCGGCCGCCTGGTCGCTGGTCGGAAGTTCTGCCTCGGCTGCTCGGCAGTGACTAGGTCGCCCGATCTCCGAGGCGATCGCCAGTCGGAGAGTATAATTCTCGACACAACACCCGGTACAGTCGGTTTGGCCGAAAAATGCCACAGAGTGTGCCGCGGCCCTGCCGGTATGTGCCGCGGCCCCACGGTACGGCCTGCTCGGCCAGAAGCTGCCGAGTACTACCGGCCGTGACTCGGCCAGAAGCTGCCGAGCACTACCGGCCGTGACTCGTCCAGTGCCGGCCTGGGCCCAGATTGCCCGGCCATGACTCGGCCGGGGCCAACTCCGACGGCCCGAACGACCCCGAAACCCAAACCTGAATACGAATCGATGATACGGTTACGACGTACTCACAAAGACGAATCTAAGAGCTAAGAGAACACACAATTCCGACCATCCGAAGGCTCGGAATTCGACAACGGAAGTAATTACCCAAAACTTTGGGAAATTACGAAAATGGCCCAAAACGTCCGAAAATCACGATACGCGATCGAAACACCAAACCAAAGCTCGCAACATGAATAATAATATTAAATGAACTTACGAGAAACTCGAAACAACAGTTTCGGACGAGATTCGCAAGAATCGAACTCAAGTGCGGAAAAGTCGCTAAAAAGCTCGGAACTCAAGAAAATGATACCGAAACGAACTCGGATGACAAAAAGTGCAGAATTAATCATTCTCGAAATGACGAAATGGTCATGTGCGAGTCGTCAAAATGGACTCTGGCCGAAAAAGAAATTTACCGAAAATCAAAAATTGCCGATATTACAAGAAAGATATATGTGAGCATGTTGTTGACTACTTTTATCATTTATTCACCTTGGATTGCAGTTCTTTTAGTTCCTATTTGGTACCGAATTTTTTCCACAGTGTTGATGTAAGCTTGCTTGCTGATTTGGTTTCTCCAATCACTCATGATGATATTAAACATGCTGTTTTTAGTATGAAGCCTTTGCAAGCTCTGGGTTTAGATGGACTACATGCTTTGTTTTATCAATCTCATTGGAGAGTCATTTTGTAATTATGTTAGTGACATATTTGAACAGGGCTGAATGTTTGTGGCACTCTTTTTGCTTTAATCCCTAAAGTTGCTAATCCTGCTACGTTGAAGATGTTCCGACCTATTAGTTTATGTACAGTTACTTATAAGATAGTGATGAATATTATTTTGCATAAATTACAGGCTCTCCTACCTGACTTGATTGGCCCTCATCGGACTAGTTTTTTGCCTAGTAGGCACAATACAGATAATATTGTTATTGCGCAGGAAGTTGTTCACATAATGCAAGACCATGTGATGGACGTATACTTGTAGGTTTCATAATATCTATTTCCCATTGATAATCATAATATGTGCATGTTTTAATATTATAATAATTGAAATAATAGTTACTCAAGAACAATAAATTGATCGAACACCCCTAGTTCAATCATGAAGAGCGGAGAATCAAGGGATTAGTATACTGATGTAAGTTTGATAGATGGTCATTGGATGATTATGCGTATGGTACATGTCGAACTTATTGATATTGGCTGGAGAATACAATATTGTATATACCCATATTGACATCACTACATGAAACTATCATAAGTGAATCTCAGTATATCAGTATGTCAACAAATTCTAGAATCTAAGATTATTGTCCAAAATGATAATTACTATGTTTTGACATAATCTAACTTCATCCAGGAAAGGGTGATTATAAGATTAGCGAATAGGATAATGGAAGTCACGTAGAGGGCAATGCATAATCAAGATGAAAATTTATCCCTCTATTTTGAGAGAGAGATATCTGTTAGGCCGCTCGATGAGAAGGATGGAAGGAAATATATGGTCATGCTCAAATGAAAGTCATTTGATTCAATCTGCATACTTGAGATTGGTAAATCATTAGAACATAAATAAGTGTGACAGTTTTAGTTCAAATATAGTACTACTACATAAAGGGATTTGACACGTTAAATGTTTGGTGGACTATGAACTTATATTATCTTTGTAGTCATAATGTCTTGCTAGAGTCCGATTGTGATTTATTATTTAATAAGATATTAAATCCAGTTCAGTGGCGACCAAACTGGTTGCATTATCCCAGCACAATGGTGATTTACACTGTCTTACATACATTACCTCGAAAGGTGCCATACCGATACTCGCATGCCAGCTGTTGGTACACGAAAATTCAACTAGTCCTAAATGTTGAATCCAGTCTTTGCCCTACTTGGGCACACAAGCTCTCCTTTTATAACATTTGGATAGTATGCTCTCCTTTTATCTGCAGATGATATGCCGTACTGAAATCCAGTTATGTCGCCATAGCCTTATGAATGGCATTTCAGAAATGGGATATAAATCGAATGTCTCTATGAGATATGATTGATGTAGGCACACCACGCAACCAAACCGCTTCATGGATAAAAATATTGGCTAACTGTTCTGTCCCGGTCGTTTCTTGGATCAGTATAATATGACCAAATTTCGTCAATCGATTGATGATGACCCAAATCGTATCCTTTCCTCCTTGAGCAGTTGCTAGGTTAGTAAGAAAAATCCATGAAAATCTACTTGGAAATGGATAACAGTTGCATGATCCCAGCTGGAGTATGAAGTTTGATCTTGGCCTGTTGGTATGTCATACACCATACAACAAAATCTGGCACATCACAATTCATATTCATCCACCAAAACCTCTTACAAAAATCCTTGTAAATTATACTCGCTCCAGGATGAACGAAGTAAGGAGTAGAATGAACTTCTGTCAATATCATATGCTGCAATCCATCATCGGGCGGTATGCATATCCTGCCCTTAAATCTCACCAAGTGGCCATGGATCATAAAATCTGAAACGAAACCCTCTTCCACCTTTGCAGCGATTGCTTATAACTCAGGATCTTCTATCTGAGCCCCACGAATCTCGTGTAATAAGGATGAATGGATGTTGATCGAGCAGAGTTGACCTTGATGTCGTTGCATCCATACTTCAATACTATTCTTCACTATGTCTAATTGTAGCTTTGATTGAATAGTTAAGCTGGACGTCATAGTCTCTTGTCCCATCTTACGAATCAATGAATCAGCCAAGAGATATGTCCTAAATTTTGCACATAACCCCATATAAGTAGTGAAATTATGACAATAGTCTTCGGAAATAATTATACGGTTCGAGTTATCTAAACGAATTCATAATTGAATACTACCTCAGCTCTAAAAGCTTGAAATAAACATTATAACATTAATAAAAACTATAGAAGACTCAAAGCATGGTCAAACTTACTTCAAACGATGAAGAACAAAAAAAAACGGCAAAGAACGAACTTGAAATGTTCGAGAACTCCCCTAATAAGTTTGAACAACCCAACACCACGAGAATACACAAGCTAAGTTGATCTTAAACTCACTCAAAACTGAAGGAAAGATGAATTTTGGGGAGAAAATACTGAAGGAGTTCGCGAAAATTGAAGAGGGAAGGCTCGTCTATATCGACTGCATGATTATTAACGTATGTTACATCCCTCTTTTAAGCGTAAGTAAGGTGCTTAGCGTATGTTATAGTTTGCAAGAGGCTACTGCCTCAATCTGGAGTTATATAGCGTACATAACGCATGTATAACATATGCTAATAACTCAAAGGTAGCATATGCAATACATTACAGGTTGCGCAAAAGAAAAAACTCGAAGGTAGTATATGAAATACATTACAGGTTGCGTACGTTAGAGGGGTTGACTTGCTTTAACCACGAGCGCCGATTGCTAGGCCCCACGTGGTTGAAAGTTGTTGGATCAAGATTACTCTTGTTCGATTCCACCATAGCATACATTACATCACATGCATAACATAGGCTACTTGCATCAAGTACGTTAGTCCCTCATGCGATATAAGCTACACCCTCTACACGAACCATTTTTCGTTCTTAACATCCGTATTTTCCTACACGTCCAACCATAACATGGATAACCTCTCTAACCTTCTTCTAACAATTTATCGGGGAACATGATGTTGGCCACTGCCGTATCCGCACTAATAACTATCCGATGAATTTCAAAGGGTATTATCCGACCTTTTAATTTTGCTAACACAATTACCAAAATACGATGACACAATATCGTAATGTTGTAATATAGCCAACCATCATAGTATGCATATAATAATATGATTGGAATAGTACATTATTCACGTGCAAAATAAGAATATAGTCAAAATACATCACAAAAAGCATGTAGATACCAGTTGTATTACATTCTTGGTCTACGTATTTAATCTTTTTCATTTAATCTAGTAGTTGGAGACATAATTTATATAAATGTGTACAGTGATAGTGATATAGAAAGTGTGATAGATTCTGAGGTTCCATTCCTTCGAGGCTTCAATCGGGTAGAGTTTCGGTGAAGATATTAGTTGTTATAGCATATGCAATATACTCCACCAGAACATATGTGTGCTTGTATTGTTTATAAGGCAGGCAAAAAGGCCAGCATGTAGAAGTTTCCGGTCTACTGTCACTCCCTAAATATAGTACTAATTCACCTGATACATAAGTAGTTGTAGCCTGTATTAGTATATGTGGTGGATACAAATAAAAGTACAATTGGATAAATATGGGGAACAAGACCATTTTCAAAAAATAAAGGTGAATGTTCAAATATCGGAGTTATATAATTTTTGTCGCATACACATTCCATTCAATTTGAAAGTACTTCAAGCCACCAGAAGTCTCCTTACTGCTCAATCGGCATTCGTCTCTCGTCCAATCTTCACCATGTCATCACCATATGATATCTTGTGGCATTTTTGTAACCTTATGTGTTTTTTTTACTAAGTTTTAGGACTGAACCTAATTTTACAAATATATATATAACCAATGTAGTCTCAACTACAGAATTCTGAGTTGAATTTTGGGACCTATTCTGCAAAATTAGAAAGTTAAAATGTGTTGTTGATAACTGATTTGGTAATTTAAAAATTACAAATGAAAAACGAAATCCACTGAACAATGCTACTATTCTTACAAGTCGATTATAAATAATAAAACTGGAAAATAAAAACTAAAATTATAGTAAATATGTCTCGTAAAAGTAGAAAAGTCGAGGCGGTTGTGATCTTTCCACAAGACAATTACGTCATGTATAGTGCTGATGGATTAGACGTATTATCCCGAAAGATAAATGGCTAACCTCTTTGATAACTGTTGCACACCAGAATCAAAGCTTCGACGAACTGGAGAAGTGCTAGAACTGAGCAAAGTGCTCCTCCCTGCGTGAGGCTATGCTGAATATTGATGTATTTTTTAGTGGGTTTAAAAATGCATCATGAATGCTCCTCTTTACACTAATCTCCACCAGGTGGGGATTTAATTCTGGGAATCAATGATAGATTCAATATGCTTTGATGCCACGAAATTGCCACATTAAGACACACTTAAGACACATAATTAGTGTCTAGTAACTACTAACCATTTCATTTTAACAGTTAGAAAACCAGAAGAGGCATTACAATGTTCACCATATAACAAGAACTTAGGCCAAGCCCAAGTAAATTTAGTCCACCCAAGACCGTCCAAGTCCAGCCCAAGATCCAATTACCAAGAAATAAGGTCAAGGACCACGACCCAGGCCAAGTCCGAGACCAAGATCAAGAGCCCAACTAAGCCAGCTAGACGGGCGAGAAGGCGCGCATGTGCGTGCATGTGGTCGAGCTACCTCCAAGCTAGGGGCATAATCTTGATCATGTTTTATGGGTTGTTGAACAGAATAAAACCACACCACACTCTCCAACCCTGTTTGTTGGTCACCCTATACTTTACTTACAACTTAGAAAGGGGGGTTGAGTAAACTGTACTCTTTTTTAAATTTTATTATGCATAGCGGAAGTCTTAAACTAAGTTGTTGTAAATACAGCAACTAGACAGTGTCATATAGCTTATTGCTTACAAAGTTTTTAGAGTAAGTATAAAATAAATCACAGGCAATATGAAAACAGTAAATACAGGAAGTAATAACACACGGGTTTAATGTGGTTCGAGATAAACCCCTCTACGTCCACAGGTCCTCCACATATGAGTAAATAGTTTATTAAAATCACGGCATACACAACTGTATGATTTTAACTAAATCGTTGCTGTATCATTCACACATTTTGATACACACGATTGTAGCTTGAGCTTTTCACACATATTGGCAGTAGGCTTCTTCGAGTTGCTTCTTCTCACACAGATTGAAGCTTTTCTCTGAACTCTCTTCATCCCACACAGGTCGGAATAGTCCAACTTAGTCCAAACAGGGCTAATGATCTCAATAGTAAGGTTTTGAATCACACGAATCAGAACAGTAGTTGTAGGCTATGAAAGTCTTGGCTATAGTGTGATGTTCTCAGTTGAGGACTTAGTATTTCTTCACTCAAGAATATATGATGTATGCTTGAAGAAACCGATTGCTCTTAGATAATGAATACTTCGGATTCTTGATCAATTAGTAAGTGAGGAATGTCCTCTTCCTTGGGCTATTTATAATCCTGGAAATAGATACGTTATAAATATATCCATTTGCCGGTTGGTGAGATGTAGACATATCTTGAATTAAAGATATTCATACTTAATGCTTCATACATTCTATTTGATCCGTATTAAATGCTTTTCAGTCTACAGTCTTTTTATCCGCATTAAATATTGTCATGTCGGCATTAAATACTCCTTTGAAACTGTGAATACGTTGTGAATAAAGAAAAACTTATTTCACAATGATTTAAAGGTCTAAGTCCAAATCCGGTTGGATTGTATTTTATTTTTCCTGAGTAAAGTACTTACAGCTTCTTTGATGTAGCCAACAGTCTTTCTTGATGTACTCTTTGGAATCTCCATTTGGCTGTAGGATATATATTTAGGTGTTATATGAACTTTCATTTAGGGACAGACTGTACGATACATTTATCAAAATATTTGGGGTATTTTTCTCAATACTCTTCACTTTATTAAGTGTCTTAAACTTTATTACATATTCAATATGGGGTGGGACTTTTCATATTCTCATTCATCTCAAATTGCCTTTTCAAATGGCTTACTTTAATCATTAATTTCTCACTGAAAATCAGTTTTAAGAAATTAGATATGTTATGATTATCTACGAATGTAGACTAATCCTGGATCATTTTTTTTTGCATAAATTAATTTTTAGCCATTAAAAATTATTAAAAATTAATTTTTCTAACAAAATGCAAATAAAAAACTAATAAGAATGGCATTAAAAAAGGATGATCAAATCCTAAAAATATTTAATCAAGGTCGACATGTCTATATAAAACTAATAGGGAACGAATTAATATTCAAATGTTTTTGATCAAATGTTACTAGTTGTTTAAAGTGCATTCACATGTTATAATCGTAATCTGTATGCAACAAACTGTCCTTCGATTTACCATTTTATTAAAGAAAAGAATTTTTTTTACTTAAAAGAGCGGGAAAAAACTCCTCATTCTCAATATAAACCAAACCCCCTGTCTTTCTCACGGTTACAATAAAGACTTTTTCAAAGACCACCTAAGCATTAAATAAAAAGAATCGTAAAATTGACGAAACTTCTGTTCTTCCATCTCATCCTTGTAGTCGTCATAAACTCCATCACCTCAATCTCCATCTAGTCTCCGACAGCTTCCCCTTCCTAATTCAAAAATAAAAAAAACATAAAATATATACTGAAAATAATAGATTGTGTGGAACAATTGATGGAAGTCGATCATCATACAGATTTCAAGAATCTCTTGAGCGGCTCCAAAGGAATTAGAGAGAGAAAGAGAGACAAAGAGAAAGTGGGAAAAAAAAGGAAGGACGGACAAGATGGGATTTCGAACATGGGAGGAGAAAGGATCACGAGAGAAGTTTGAAAGATACCAGAAGTGTCAAAATAAAAATAAATTACCAAAAAAGAATGGTGAAAAACTCTTGTAGGTTGACTTATATTTAGTGAATGACTAATATGCCCTTGAAATCATAGATTTGTACTTATAAATATAGGCTTGTGGCCTTCATAATGAATACACAATTTCATTAGCATCTCTCATCCCCTCTCATACTTCTCTCTTTCTCCCAATGTTTATAACCCATTATCAGCACGATGCTCTACCAGTAGAATTTTTCTCCCTCTGATTTTCGTAAGTAAAAAAAAACATTTGCCGCGATCAAATCTTCTACACTACGTGGCCGCGGGAGAATCGCATTGCCTGCTTCGTTAACCGTTGGATCAGGATGAAATTTTTACAGTGTAATTCTGACAAACAAATCTATAAATTCAATGGTGAAGATCGGATTCTGAGAGATATTAGTGAAGAAATAAGGCCCGAACAGAAGTAGTTTTTACATCGGTGAACGATATTAATTCTATTTACTCATTCGAAAACTTTTTTCCATACGATGATTTCGAGAAAAAAAAATATTCTTTAGTTATTAAGTTTCACGTTTCTATATGTATCATATATAAATAATATTTATGATGATCTAGAAATTTAGTATCAAATCATATTCCTCTTCCGGAAGAAACAGGATTCAAAAAATACTTAATAATTCAGAAGATTATTAAGATAAAATATTCGGTGTAGTTCTTGAAGAAGCACAACTTTATCTCATCATATTCTAGTTGAATATGATGTGTTCATGAAGAACACTATGAGATCTAAGGATTTGTGTAAACTCTTAATAAAAAAATACAAAATAATGTTCCTGAATAATATTGTAAGTGCGCTTGAAGGGGCAATTATCTTAATTTAGTTATTTCAAGTCTTACTTAATTTTCGTACTATTTTACTTCCCTACGTATATTTAGTTATATCTCTTAAAATTGTTGCGCCTAAAGTGGCTCAATTAATTATAATATTCTTGAAGACGTATTAACATGAATAGTGTACTTTTTTCCCCTCAATAGGATATTTCCCACTTGCTTTTTCCTAATAAGGTTTTAATAAGGCATATTCATGGCATAATGTGTTGGAGCACTATTGGTCGGTATCGCCGTTTGGAGATAGAGTTGTGAAACTCTTTCGCGTTGCGGAAGCAATTTAAGTGAAGTGCAGAAAATAAATCGACACAAGGATTTATAAAGGTTTGGCTATTAACGAAGCCTACATCCTCTCTCGGTATCTTTTTTAATAGGATGAAGATCAAACTCTGCACCTCTCTTATATCGGTCGAGGGATAACCGTTACAAACTTGTCTTCTATCGGTCCAAGTTAAACCGTACAATCTCTCTTCTATCAGTCGAGATATTACCGCTTATACTTGTCTTTGTGTCGGTCCAAGTTAAACTGTTTTCCTTTTCTATTGGACAAGGAATCAACCACTCTAGCTTTCTATGGGTACTAGATAAACCTCACTTAGATATCGATTGCGATTCTAACAATGCAGGATCCTTGATCCTAATAACACCGAATCCAATCGTATCTTTTCTTTTACATCTCATGTATATGTTGAATGTATAAACACTCAAACTATCAATATAAGTACAGTTACAATCAATATCTGATGAATGTATCGTTTGCTTGAAGTTGTTGTTGGATGAATACCATTGGAAGTGGTATTTATAGGCATTGGAGCCTCAACTAGCCGTTAGCCTTCTGCAGCCTCATTACGTACGTTAACTCCCCATCTTTACATACATTAGCTTCATTACGTACGTTAATATCTTCCAGTTTCAGTCCAGTAGCCTCTGTCTCGATCTTTATGTACGTTAGAAACTCCCATTATGTACGTTATATATAGTCAATATGTCCGTTGCATGCTAACCTACGCCATGACATCATCTCCAACGTTCATCTCATTTGAACTCAGAAACATTCTATTACGTACGTTAAGTAACATGTGTTACGTATGTCAATCTTTCACTATTACGTACGTTAAGATATCTGAATAGTGTACGTTATCTTCCTTCAGACCAGCTTTTTGCGACTTCGATTTCTTCGATGGTTTGCTTCGCCTCTTTGTTGTTTTGTTTTGTTTATCAACTTAATCATCAAAACTCTAATAATGAATGTATGGAATAAAATATTCCAACAATCTCCCCCTTTTGATGATTACAAAACAACACTTCGTCAATGGGATTTACCTGCAAAATATAAATATATGGATATGTGTACAGACTAAAGTTTTCGATTTTGTCTGTTTCGTTAGTTTCTTCTCCCATTTATTTTTCGACTCCTTCTTTCCTTTTCTTTCTATTTTTGAATTTTTTTTTTTAATTTCTCATCATCTTTTCGACGTCTCCTCATTTTTCATATCAACTTCCTTTTCGACTTTTCTTCGATTTCTCCCCCTTCCAGGGTTAATCCCATTCTTCTTTTTTTCTCCTTTCTCCCCCTTTTTGTCTTCATCAAAAAGTGTAATAAATGATAATAAAATGATAATAAACGCATAAAAGGGTAAAACCCCCCTGAAAAATACATCTCCCCATTAAAATATCAATTTGATAAAAATCAATTCTTGGGGATCCAACCGAGAATTGGTTTTTCATTCGAAACATAAACGATATTTGAAATAATTATTCCTTTAGGAACCCAAATCATTTTAACTTTTATCGTCCGTCTTGGGCTTTTGCAATTTGAAATGTGGTGCCCAATTTTCAAACATTTTTCGCATCGGGGTATTTTCAAATTTACGGATTCGTTTTTGAAATTTTGTTTGAATCCTATCCCCTGTTTATTCAACGTGTATTTTTCAACACAAAGCATTTGTTCAAATTTATCATTTCCGCACGAAAATTTCTTCGTCAAAGTTTTAAGTTCATCTTGAACTTTTAAAAGATCATTCTTTAAAATATTTTCATTTTCAACGCATTTAGAATGATCGGCCTCGATAAATTTTCCCTTTTCAAGAATTTTGGAATTTTCAATTTCCATTGATTTATTTTTAGATTTAAGGGATTTAATCTCGGATAAAGTATTTTGAAAATCGGTATGCAGTAATTCAAATGCTTCAAATAACTCGTCATGAGAGGATGTACTTACTTGACTTTTGACGTCACTATCTTCGAATGAGCTTCATGCCATGAGAGCGAGATTATTTTGATTGATAAAATCATCATCTTCGTCTTCATCGCTCCATGTTGCAACTAGAACCTCTTGTTGTTACCCAAAATATTATCCGGAGATGATATTGCTGGAATGGTCGAGTAACAAACAAATGCGAGAGCAAGTCCGTGGGGAAAGTAAATAACACAAGATTTACTGTGGTTGTTAGTCCCGGGCTTGAATGCTCTCGCGAGATATTATTAATACAAATACTTGGGAGTACAAATATTAATGTTAGAGTACAATTACAATGAGGGTAAAGACCCTAGTTATCTTAGCTAATGAGTGCTGAAGATTGCCGAAAGAACCAGAGATGATGCTCTGTGAGTTCTTGTAACAACGATGGAGTGCTGTGACGACTGTGAGAAATCGACGGTCTCTCACAGTGTGTGTTAGCTGAATATCTGAGCTCCTAGACTTGTGAATCTCTTCGAATCTGAACTGTAGGGAGTTCTTGCCTCTACCGACCATCTTTTGGTTGAGAGGTACTGAGATATAAATCCTAAGATAGATTCGAGAGAGAAAGCCGAGAGGAGATCCTTTTCTGAACTTTTTGTGAACGTATTTGGGAACGTATTTGGGAACGTCTTTTCGGAGCCTTTTTGTATGTTTTCGTGAACCTCTCTCCAGTTGCTGGAGGTTCTCTATTTATAGGACTAGGAGTCGCTGGGCGATCACCTCTGCCGTATTATAATAAGCGGGCAATCGTCTTTAGCACATGGGTTGGTCTCCTTAAAGTCCGCAGAAGTTGCTGGCTGCCAGAAGTGCGAACCAATGAGAGGCCAACACGCGTCTGTGTCACTGTCTTGGGAGTCCCTACTTAGGACCTTTCGGCGGGTCTGTCGGTAGGTGAGGCCGTCCTTGTCACTAACAACTGTTGATGGGATGGAGTCAACGATCCATGTTCTGCGGTGCCTTTCGCGGATCTGCACATGGGTCCTTGCTTCGTGATCCATTCTTCGTAGACTTTGACGGACGATGGCCTTGTTCGTGGCACAGGTCGGTCGTCCTTGGTCGGGAACCAGAGTCGATCGCTAGGTGCCAAAAGGAGATCGCCTTGGGAGTCGATCGCTAGATGCTCAAAGGTGGACTGTCACCTCCGTTTTGACAAGTTCGTCGTAGATCATTTGGTCGTGAACTCGGTCGTTCGGTCCTTATACCGATCACCTTCGAGGCGTATAAATCGCCGCACAACACCTCTTTCTTGGGTTTTGCTCGGTAATTCTTTGCAAAGTGGCCTGGTTTACCACATAATCGACAACTATTGTCAAATTTCTTAGATTCGCCTGAGATGTCTTTCTTTCTCCGGTTTAATAAGGTTTGAAACTTATTAATATTCTTGGCATAATATGCCGATTCTTCGTCGCTTTCATCAACCGGGATTTCTTCTCTTTTTGACATCTTAGCCTTTAAGGCTATCGATCTTTCCTTTGGCTTCGGTTTAGCATTCTGAGATTTTAGAACAATCTCGTAGTTTATAAGTGAACCAACGAGAGCCCTAAAATCAAGATTATTTAAATCTTTAGATTCCATTATCGCCGTAACCGTGCCGTCCCATTCAACAGGTAGTGATCTTAAGATTTTCTTGACTTTCTCATTACTTGATAATGGTTTACCGAACGAAGTAAGTCCATTTGTGATGACCGCAAATCGGTCGAGCATGTTGGTGATGGACTCGTCACCCTTCATCATGAATAGCTCGTAGTCATGGAGAAGCATATTGATCTTTGTCTCCTTGACTTGAGTTGTCCCTTCGTGTGTTATTTCAAGAATTTTCCATATTTCTTTAGCACTTTCACACGATGAGATATGATTGACCTCTTCTGGATTTAAGGCACAAAATAGAAATTGAGTAGCCTTACAATTTAGATGGTCGTTCTTCCAATCTTCGTCATTATATTCTTCGAAACTCTTAAGAGATCCGTCAGATTTGATTGGAACTTTAGGGCCAAGGCATATAATTTTCCATAGCTCGATGTCGTAGGCTCGAATGAATATCGACATCTTCTTCTTCCATATCATGAAGTTAGATCCGTCAAAGAATGGTGGTCGATTGAGAGCAAGACCTTCGACCGGGGCAAGTTGAAACGCCATTTGGATCGACTCCTCGGATGTAAAGCCGTTTATTAGAGGTACCTATCCGATACCAATTGTTGGAGCACTATTGATCGGTATCGCCGTTTGGAGATAGAGTTGTGAAACTCTTTCGCATAGCGGATGTAACACCCCCAAAACCGTATGGGAATATTACACGCCGTAGACCCTTTCCACAAGGATCTACCAGGCTAAACATCCATAAACAACCAAATGCTTGCCCGGCCAGGGTCAAACAATATAATAATACAAACCGTTAAGGTCACTTACACATGAATACACGGAACGATGAGGTCACACAACTCCATCAACAGAACTGACTAAAACAACATTACCCACACAAGGGTCGAAACACAATACAGTGGAAGACTAAAATCAACTCTAACAATACAACCAAACTCTACCAACTCTCGACTCTTGATTAGTATCGCAGCTCGTCATTCTCTTGTGCCAATCCTGTGCCTGCTCCCCTGAACCTGCATGTACCTGGACGCAAAACAGACATCCACCCCCCGATTACTCGGAGGTTAGTAAAACTCCACTGTTTTACTAGTACAAGTATAATACGATACGAAATGCAACAAGTAAATAGCAACTACGAATTTAATACGAAAAGCAATTATTAAAATGTTCCCGAGAAGTTTTAGAATTTCGAACTCAAGCAAGAGGTATTTGAAAAGGAACACATCATCTCGGGGATTTTTAAAGCAGAAATTCTTTTGGACCACGAGTCCCAATTTACAAAACCTTTTTGTAAACATTAGGGCCTTAGCCCAATTCTCGTTTCAAAACACACTAGATAAGATATCATTATGAATCCGAGACCCATATTTAAAATGTTACCCAAACAATTACTGTTATATGATTGTTGTTCGTACACATCATGTACCGAATTCCGGAGACCTCGACGGACCTTACCCGGACCACACACACTGTTCGTACACATCATGTACCGAACTCCGGAGGCCTCGACGGACCCTACCCGGCCACAAACATCGTTCGTACACATCATGTACCGAACTCCAGAGGCCTCGTCAGACCCTACCTGGATCACACACCTTGTTCGTACACATCATGTACCGAACTCCAGAGGCCTCGTCAGACCCTACCTGGATCACACACCTTGTTCGTGTAATATCCGGAATTTCTACTACTGTTGTTTGATATTATTTTATCCGAGTTATATTGTACAGCGTGGAATCTGTACAGTAGGGATAAAATAAATAAAGGACTGAGATGTCAGTATCGGTATAATTATCGTAGCTGGTCGACAGTTGCATTTGAGGATATCATGTATCAGGTTATCGTACTTTCGATATAGAGTATATCGTATAAGAATATTATTGGATTCAGTGTTTGTGTTCAGTGTGTCTTATGTTCGTTTTTGGTATGTCGAGACGTTGGACAAGAATAGCTGAAATTGGCTAAGTGTAACATTATTAGCGCACGCTAATAATCATGAGTAGCGCACGCTATCGTGCAGGTTTTGCGCACGCTACAGATATAAGATAACGCACGCTAATGCAGTCAGATCGGAAGGAATCTGCGTGTGTACTAGGCCACTTTCGGCGCACGTTCTGATAAGTCAACGGATGTTGTAATGTAGTGTTAGCGCACGCTAATGCATGTTGATTAGCGCACGCTAACTATATATTGGACAAAAAGGAATCTTATCCTCGTCAGCACTTTCGGCGTGTGGACCGGTCTTCAGAGCATACAGACAAACGAGTCAACTGATATTAGCACACGCTAAACGCAAGGACTAGCATATGCTAGAAAGTGTAAATTACGTACGCTAATGCATGGGCATTACGTACGTAAGCGCATGTACGAATCCAGACTGTAGCCTCTGAACTGCGATAGCGCATGCTAACAAAGTCAGTTAGCGCACGCTAAGGCCGTAGCGCACGCTAAACATAAGGTTTAGCGCACGCTAGTAATATACTCTATAAAAAGGGACAGATTTAGTGCTATGAAGCATTTCCTCCATTTCTTTCCTTTCACCCGATAGAGAGAACCTTGGGAGGACATTTGGAGCTCCTAAACACTGAGGGATGATCCTCTTTAACAAGATTAAAGATGGAAATCATGGATTAAAGCTTTGTTCTTAAAATCATTGGTGATTCTTGGAAATGGATTCAACCTTGGAAATCAATCCATTCCTTCATAAAGGTAATCACTCTTCATCTTTGGATTTCATTTTGGATTGAATGTTGATGTTCTTGAGTTGATGATTATTGCATAAACAAGTTGATAAGCATGATTATGGGATGGATTATCGGATTATGATGATGTTATTGTTGATATGAAGATATTGATATGATTCTTGTAGTTTGAATTATGTAGTTCGTTTTCTTGAGATAAGTTGATGAATCCTTCTCCTCAGTTTCAGATGTTGATGTTATTGTCTATGATTACTCTCTGTAATGGAAGATTAAGGAAGTGTTGTTACGTTCTTGATGTTTCATGTATTGATATTAAGGTAGATGATATATGGGTATAGAACTTGGATTATAAGTTGGATGATTGTTTATATGTTAAAGGATATCGGATTTCGTTGTTTTGATATATATGAGCATGATTTAGAATCACTTAGTGTTCTTGATAATCGCCATATGTTGATCGGTATCTGAAAAACATGCATCTGTACAGCATTAGCGCATGCTAAGCTTACTGCCTAGCGCACGCTAACGGGAGCTACTTAGCGCACGCTACGTTAAGTGATTAACGTGCGCTAAGTAGGCAGACAGTGCAGTACATCGTATTATGGTTATGAATTTGTGATCGTTTAAGTTGGATTGTTCAGACTAGTGGTTAACCGAGATATTGTTGAGCCGTTGGGTTTGTGAATTGGTTTTATCGATTGTTGATTGTTGTCGAACTTGTTGTTTATCGATTACTATAATAGGTTGAGAATATTGATCGGTGATTATAACTGTGTGTTGCGGTCGAGTTCGAGGATGTTCGTGAATTGCTTTGGTCGGGACCGAGGAACTTGTAGATGACGGCAATGGATTTGGTAATAGCTTCCTCGTCGTTCTATCGGTATCGAGGTAAGTTATTACTTGCTCAGTTTATAGTATTTAATGAATGGTTTCTGTTTCATTCGTGTATAATTCGTATAGCAATGTTTATAATCGTAATCACAGGAGATTTGGGATTATAAATCGTATTCGAGTTTTGAGAATCTAAATCATAATGTATATGATTTACTTTTGTTATTGGTATACTTGTATATCGAGGATATATTGTGATAAAGACGAAGATATGAATTATCTGCAATCCATGATACTTTGGACCGGCGAGTATTGAGGATAATGGTTCGTGATGGTTTAGACATTGAGGTCGTTCTCGAAGGACTCGGGGCAAGTACTCTAATCATTTTTGTCATTTTGTGTCAATCATGTTGTGATACATTCGTGTATCGTTGTTGTCATGCATTTGTGCACGGTTGTTGTCGTGCATTGTGTTGTTGCCCAAAATATTTATCCGAAGATTAATACTGCTGGAAGACGGACAACAAACAACAATTGCGGGAGCACTTCCGAGAGAAGATAAATAATACAAGATTTGCCGGGTTTGTTAGGCCCGGGCTTGAATGCTCTCGCGAGATGTTATTAATACTAATATTCGTAGATACAAGTATTAATGAGAGAAATCTAAATACAATGAGTGTAAAAAGACTCTGTTAATCCGGCTCTTGAGCGAAGCTCGGTGTTCTTCGTCCCCGCCGATAATCTGCTGGATGAGATAGGCCGGGAGAAGTAAGACCGAATGATAGCTGTTGCCAAGAGTTGGAGATTAGCCAAGTGCTGTATATTGTTTCTGTATTGAGTGCTTGAATCGCGATATTGCAGAAGAAGTGGCCGAGAGCAGGGTGCCTTGTTTATATAGGGACAGCCGGGTCTTGTCCTTAGGCGGGCGATCGCCTTCCGGCCAATATTATAATGTGCCGATCGCCTGCCGGCCAATATAATAATGTGCCGATCTCCTGGGCTGTCGGGCTAAAGTCCAAGGTAGTGGCTGGCAGTCCGTAAAAAGTCCAAAGCAGTGGCTGGCGCCAGCTGGGCGGTCCAATAAGGAGCCAGAACGTGTCCGGAGCCAGTCAACATGCGGCCCTACTGACAGCTTTCGGCGGCTTGTCGGCTGGTGGAGAGATTCTGCCAGGCTGTGGTCAATGGCCCGTGATTCGCGGATCTTGTCTCGGCCTTTGCACGTGGTGCCAGTCTTGAGGTTCGGCCCTCGCCGACTGGATGGCCATCGGTGCTGATCGACATGAGGCGATCGTCTCTAGCTGATCATCCGAGGTCGCCATCGGCCAGTGGATGAGGGTCGGCAATGGTCGGTCACCAAGGGTCGGTCGGCAGGTGCCGAAGGATGGTCGTCCGGTTGCCGTTCGCTAGGAGTCGGTCGCCGAGTATCGGGTGATGGGCGTCCGCTTGTCGATCGCCAAGGGTCGGTCGCCGAGTACCGAGAGGCGATCGTCTTGATGTCGATCGCTCGGCACCGGGATTCGTCCTGGGACCTTCGGTTGGCCGATATAGCTTGTCTGCTGGGTTAAGGCCCGGTCGCCTGGTCGCTGGTCGGCAGATCTGCCTTGGCCGCTCGGCAGTGACTCGATCGCCCGACCTCCGAGGCGATCGCCGGTCGGAAGGTGTTTAATTCTTGACACAACAATTGCCCCCCAGCTTGCTCCTATGTTGAAGACATGGGGCGAGGTGGTTCTTTGCCGGTGATCGTGTATGGATGAGGACGGGCGATCTTCCTGAGCCGACTTAGGATTCGGTCTTGGGCTATCATGGTCGATTGGCTAGCTATCTTTCGGTCTTGTACCTGCAAAAACAACATTGGCCGATCCCCCACGGAAACTTGGTGGTTTCGCTTGTTTGAGGAATCGTGCACAGTCGCGGAGATCGATGGACCGACTCCATGACCGTGTCTTGGTGCGCGAAGACATTGAGTGTCTCGTGACTCACTTTATTATGAGGGTCCTCTGTTAGGCTGCGCCTCGCCTCGTATTTAAACGAAGGGCGTGCGGTCTCGGTCTAGAGGAGTCCTTGCGCGGGGCAGCGTTGGATGAATCAACTCCACGCCCGCGGCTTGTTAGCTCTGCTTCCACCTCGGCCAGCCATGGAGATGGCCGACCTCGACGGTGTATGTTGAGATGGGGTTGTGGCATGTGTCCACTGATTAATGTTGGAGAGCCCTTAGACTACGCCGGCCTCGTATTTAAACGAAGGGCGGGCGATCTCGGCCGAAAGGGACCTTGCATGGCCGAAGCAGCCGGTTCCATCGACTGCCAGGACCATGGATTTATGATGTGCGGTGGAGGCGATCTTATGCCTTAGTCCGTCATGTTATATGCTGGACTGTAGATGGCGATCGTGTCCACCGGTTTGCTGATGATGTAGCGTGATGATCGGCGATCGGGCCGGAAGACTGGCGATCGTCGCTCGGCAGCCGATCGCTTCATTCGTAGGTCGATATCGGCGATCGGGCGGTAGCTAGTCCCTCATTTAGAATGGACTGTAGGCGGGGATCGAGTCCTCCGGCTCTGCTGGGTAGTAGCGATCGGGCTGGGAGACTGGAGGTCGTCGTACGGGCGCCGATCGCTCTACTCCTAGGCTGAGAAGAAGCCTTTGCCTGGACAGAAAATCTACTGCTCTAGCCCGGAAGGCTGCGTAGGTCGTCGGTAGGGTCTTCGTGAGATGCCTGAACATAGGCGAGAAGCCCTGAAAACCTCCTAGAACCGCGTAGAGGGCGGTCTCGTCGCTTACGGGCTCGCCGTTGAGGATGATCACGTCTACCCGGTCGATGTAGTCCGAGTCGGACTCTTCTTCTCCCTGCCTGATTTGCATCATGCGATGGCGACCTTCTGGCCGGGCGACCCTGGTGGCGAAGTGTTCCGTGAAGACGTGTGCCAGCTCGTTAAAGGAGCCAATGGACCGAGGTGGCAATGAGGTGTACCACCGGTGGGCGAGGTCGTCCAGCGTCAGAGGGAACATTCGGCACCGGGTCGCGTCTGATGCCCCACACCCGGTCATGTAGATGTTGAACTTGTGCAGGTGTGTTTCGGGGTCCGATCGCCCCTCGTACATGGGTGTCTGAGGAGGAGCGATCTTGTGCTGCACGGGGGCGAGCTCGATGTCGATCGCGAGCGGCTCGCTCGGCCCGGCGATCGTCTTCGTGGCGCCTGCCCCGGATTGCAGGAGCGCCTTCACGTCGTCGAGCTGACGTTGCAATGCGGCAATCTCCGCGGCTCGGCTGCTTGCGGATCGGCTTTGGGAGCGGGGGCCGAGGCGATCGTGTACCGACCTCCGGACTCCGCTGCTGCCGACCTCGGGAATTTGGCGAGCGGGAGCCAGGCGGCTGGATCGCCTTGTGGGAGCCGGGTAGGCCGAGCTCCTGGTGACGGACTCCACCCGCTGCCTCGTAGCCGGGGTCGGATCGCCCGGCCGCTGTGTCGGATCACTGCCCAGGCGATCGAAGACAGAGGTGCCCCGGCTGCCGAGCACCTCTTCTTGCGGGCGAGAGCCTCCTGGCGATCGCTCGGCCAGCAATGCCTTGAGCTTCCGCTTGGACTTCCGGCGGGAGACCGAGGGGGTGATAGCAGGAGGTGCGTCGAGAGCACTCCGTCGCTCTTGAAAGGCGGCTATGGCCTCTTCGATCTGCTCATTGGTTCGGAACTGATCGAGCGAGAGGCTCGGGCAGCCGTCCAAGGACGGTATCGAGCGTCTCTGACCGCGGCGGCTACCTTCCACCATCGGCTGCGGCTCGGACTGGGACGGAACAGGGGTCCGCCGGTCGGGCCGCTTTCTTCGACGCGGAGGCGGAAGACATGATTTCTGAAGGATTTCTTTGAAGTGCAGTGAGTGTCACTTCAAGTATATGCCCCGAGAACAGTGAGTGTTCTTCGGGACGGTAGGTATAAAAAATCGAGGGTTGGATTTTCCCCTCCTTCTAGCGCCAATTGTTGTTGCCCAAAATATTTATCCGAAGATTACTACTGCTCGAAGACGGACAACAAACAACAATTGCGGGAGCACTTCCGAGAGAAGATAAATAATACAAGATTTGCCGGGTTTGTTAGGCCCGGGCTTGAATGCTCTCGCGAGATGTTATTAATACTAATATTCGTGGATACAAGTATTAATGAGAGAAATCTAAATACAATGAGTGTAAAAAGACTGTTAATCCGGCTCTTGAGCGAAGCTCGGTGTTCTTCGTCCCCGCCGATAATCTGCTGGATGAGATAGGCCGGGAGAAGTAAGACCGAATGATAGCTGTTGCCAAGAGTTGGAGATTAGCCAAGTGCTGTATATTGTTTCTGTATTGAGTGCTTGAATCGCGATATTGTAGAAGAAGTGGCCGAGAGCAGGGTGCCTTGTTTATATAGGGACAGCCGGGTCTTGTCCTTAGGCGGGCGATCGCCTTCCGGCCAATATTATAATGTGCCGATCGCCTGCCGGCCAATATAATAATGTGCCGATCTCCTGGGCTGTCGGGCTAAAGTCCAAGGTAGTGGCCGGGCACCGTAAAAGTCCAAAGTGGGTTGGCGCCAGCTGGGCGGTCCAATAAGGAGCCAGCACGTGTCCGGAGCCAGTCAACATGCGGCCCTACTGATAGCTTTCGGCGGCTTGTCGGCTGGTGGAGAGATTCTGCCAGGCTGTGGTCAATGGCCCGTGATTCGCGGATCTTGTCTCGGCCTTTGCATGTGGTGCCAGTCTTGAGGTTCGGCCCTCGCCGACTGGATGGCCATCGGTGCTGATCGACATGAGGCGATCGTCTCTAGCTGATCATCCGAGGTCGCCATCGGCCAGTGGATGAGGGTCGGCAATGGTCGGTCACCAAGGGTCGGTCGGCAGGTGCCGAAGGATGGTCGTCCGGTTGCCAGTCGCTAGGAGTCGGTCGCCGAGTACCGGGTGATGGGCGTCCGCTTGTCGATCGCCAAGGGTCGGTCGCCGAGTACCGAGAGGCGATCGTCTCGATGTCGATCGCTCGGCACCGGGATTCATCCTGGGACCTTCGGTTGGCCGATATAGCTTGTCTGCTGGGTTAAGGCCCGGTCGCCTGGTCGCTGGTCGGCAGATCTGCCTTGGCCGCTCGGCAGTGACTCGATCGCCCGACCTCCGAGGCGATCGCCGGTCGGAAGGTGTTTAATTCTTGACACAACACATTGTGTACTATTGTCTTGTGCAGTCGTGCATTGTTGTCGTATGTCCACCATGTGTTGGTCCGACGGGATCATCATGGGAATCTATAGCTGTGTGCGCTGGATCGCTGGACAGGTAATGCCACCATGCGTTGGTCCGACGGGATCATCATGGGAATCTATAGTTGTGTGTGCTGGATCGTTGGATTACCATATGTGTTGTTCTTGTTGTGCATATGTATATTATGGGCTTGCCATAAGTATACATTGTCGTTATTGTTGTGATCATATTGACATTGTCATATGAGTATGTATTTGTAGGTCTTGTGTTAGGACCATGTCCGTATGTTGTGTTGATCTGATCTCGGATTAGACTGACGTGATGGTAATGGTATTTCGTATCTTGAGGTATGTTCCGTATTTTCTTGATACTTGTCTTTGATGGACAATCGATTATCGTATTGGAATTGTCGACGTTATCCGAAGGATTGAATTGGCCAGAGTTGGTATAATTTCCGTATCGCGAGTTATGATAATGTTTTGAGAATCTTGGGTATTGTTGAGATACCGTATAGATATTTCGGTATTATCTTATTGTGTTGTTAAGGATACGCATCGTAGATTTTCGTAAAGTTATGACGGTAAGATTACATTGGTCGTATTCTTACTCAGTATTTCCATTGATATGTAATTATTGACGTGATGTGATGGTTATCATTGTTGGATATTATGGCTGACCCCGTCGTGGGCTTTCTTTTTAGGTTCTTGGATTATCAAGCTTGTAGCGGTCGTGGAGAGATGAACTTCCTGGAGGATACTGGCTAGGACATGTATTTGTGTATTGAGCTTCTGATCTGTTGTTGTATTCCGCTGTTAGAGTGTTTTGAACTGTTTGTCTTTTCCGCTGCATGAGTAAATTTAAAGGGCCTTTTGGTATCTGGTAACTTAGGTTAGTTTGGCAATCATTTTCTAAACTATTATGTCGATACGTGTAAGCGATAGCTTAACATACGTTTTTAAACTGTTGAGTCTTGGCATTTCGGGCCTTATGGTTTCAAATGAGTTTTTACGACGGTTTGATAAACGAGTTTTATAAATCTTCGAATGTTTTAATAAATAATACCGTCGTTAGACTCTTGGGCGTTTTGTATATGTTTGCGAAAATTTCCTTCAGCCTTGTGGGTTCCATCTCGGGGCCCACGACGCTGTAATATTCCCGGTTAAATCTGGGGGTGTTACAGAATATGGTATCGGAGCTTAGGTTGAGAAAACCTAGGCATTAGGGTCGAGTTGGGTCGTGTTTTGGTCGCGTCATTCGAGTTGTCGATTGACTAATACTAGAGCCGTGAGTTTTTTTGTTGTTCACTCGGGCTTGTGCGTTATGTGATTTACCAGCGTGGTGCTGGGTTTGTTGTAAACTTTTCCAAATGGTGTTAACGAGATTCTCTGGAATGAGATATATTGTGTTCTTGAGTCGAACTGATTTGGCAAAACGTGTGTTTTGAAAATATCTGTATCGAGTATTTCCTTGAGTCGAGACATGTGCCAGTATCACGGGTAATCGTCGGCTTCACGATCTGTAAGTATTTAGATTTTTGAATTTCATTGAGATTTATTGCCGTTCTAAGTTGATATGTTTTGAGATTCAGCAGATATCATGCGTTACAGTATGAGATGTCAGAATTGGGACAGGATTGATGATTTGGGAAACTATGATTTTGGAAATCAATATGTTGGTTAGATTTTGGAACGGAATTGTGCATTTGGGAGAAATATTGTGCATGGTTGAGAAGAACATGTAGTCATTTAGTTCATTTTGTGATATATGAACTACTTTTGAGCATTTGAAAATATACTTTTCAAAATGAACGTTTCACGAATGTTTTACGGAAAAAGATTTTTGTGCCGAGACCCAATTGAATTTGAAATAGTTTTACAACTCAGGACTTAGGGTCCGAAAAGAGTTTTCTACTTTTTAAACTTCTTGTGATGCGGAACAAGATACGGGCTGAGACCCTAATGTTTCAAAGGAAAGCTTTTCTGTTTTCTAAAACTCCCGAGATTTGTAAAACTCTTTATCAATCGTTTATTTATTTTGTTCCTACCTTTTGAGGTTTTGGTTTACTTGTTCAAATGAAACTTCTCGGGTAGTCTTTATTGTATTTGATTTGTCGATTATTCAATGTTTTGTCATAGCATATTTGAGGTGATCCAGGATGGATTAATAATTGACGTTGCGAGTCATATGTGAGGAAAAAGGAGTTTTAACAGAATTTTTATATATTGAGATTTTGGAACTCTATCGTGTGGTTTTCCCGATGGAATATCGGTGGATATTGGTGACGAGCTGAACTGATAAACAGGAGTATGGATATGGTCAAGCATTTGCATAAATCCCATTTTATTTAATTGTGTGTATTTGAAAAGAATTTTTATCGAGAACTTGACACGAGCGAGCCGGTGGGTTCGAAAATTTATTTCGTGGTCTTACCAAAATTTATGTTTTGAGTTTTGAAAATTTTGGAAGAACTTTTAAAAATTTGTCTTCTTGACGAGGCTGTATGATTTCATACTGGTTTTGAAAGTATGATTGATATACATACGCATTTGATGCATAGTACATAACATAGTGAAGTTGCGAGTGTGACTCACGAACTGGTTATGACATTCCTATGGTACGATGAATAGAGGTCCGAACTTTGGTATGGTAGTAGCTCGACTTTACCATAGTGATCTTCGAATAATTTCTTTGTAAGTGCAGATTTGGGGTTGTTGACCTCATGCTGGTTGTTTTGAGTATCGATTGGTCGTTTCCACTCCATGTATAATTTGGATATGTTCGACGGGTTGTGATTGGTTGTTCGTACGCCGAGGGGTATGCTCACCAGTCGGGTATGTTTATTGAGATACACTGTATGTGATTGGTGTGTCATTTTAAGAATGTTATTCTTTCGTATATTTATTTCTGTGGTTCTGTGTTGATCGTGTTGGAGTTTATCACGTTGATGATATTCTCGATTGCGTTTTGACCTTTGGATTGGTCATATTAGAGTTTATCATGTCAATGATATTCTCGATTAATTTATGGGTTGATCATTGCTGGTGATCATTTGAGCGTACCGATTTTGTGTCGATATTTTGGGATTTGTTGCTATTGTGTTGGGCAGTTGTTTCACAGATGTATCGTGTATTATCGGTTTTATCAGAATTGGGACTTAATTGTGCGATCAGGCAGACAGGTTTTGACACGGATAGATTATTTCATCCGAAGATGATATATTTTGTTGAAACTCATGGAATTGTGATCGTAAGCGTGTTGAAGCTTTACAGTGAAGTCACTTGCTAGTATCTCAAGAGATCGTCGACTTGGCGCATATGTAAGTATGCTATTTTGGTTATTCGTTAATAATGATGATTGATCGTTGTCGTGATGGTTTCGGGATATTTTGGTTGAACGGTTTGTTTGTTTTTATGACGGATTGCAAGTTTCGAGGACGAAACTTATTTTAAGTGGTGTAGAATGTAATATCCGGAATTTCTACTACTGTTGTTTGATATTATTTTATCCGAGTTATATTGTACAGCGTGGAATCTGTACAGTAGGGATAAAATAAATAAAGGACTGAGATGTCAGTATCGGTATAATTGTCGTATCTGGTCGACAGTTGCATTTGAGGATATCATGTATCAGGTTATCGTACTTTCGATATAGAGTATATCGTATAAGAATATTATTGGATTCAGTGTTTGTGTTCAGTGTGTCTTATGTTCGTTTTTGGTATGTCGAGACGTTGGACAAGAATAGCTGAAATTGGCTAAGTGTAACATTATTAGCGCACGCTAATAATCATGAGTAGCGCACGCTATCGTGCAGGTTTAGCGCACGCTACAGATATAAGATAACGCACGCTAATGCAGTCAGATCGGAAGGAATCTGCGTGTGGACTAGGCCACTTTCGGCGCACGTTCTGATAAGTCAACGGATGTTGTAATGTAGTGTTAGCGCACGCTAATGCATGTTGATTAGCGCACGCTAACTATATATTGGACAAAAAGGAATCTTATCCTCGTCAGCACTTTCGGCTTGTGGACCGGTCTTCAGAGCATACAGACAAACGAGTCAACTGATATTAGCACACGCTAAATGCAAGGACTAGCATATGCTAGAAAGTGTAAATTACGTACGCTAATGCATGGGCATTACGTACGTAAGCGCATGTACGAATCCAGACTGTAGCCTCTGAACTGCGATAGCGCATGCTAACAAAGTCAGTTAGCGCACGCTAAGGCCGTAGCGCACGCTAAACATAAGGTTTAGCGCACGCTAGTAATATACTCTATAAAAATGGACAGACGAGTGCTATGAAGCATTTCCTCCATTTCTTTCCTTTCACCCGATAGAGAGAACCTTGGGAGGACATTTGGAGCTCCTAAACACTGAGGGATGATCCTCTTTAACAAGATTAAAGATGGAAATCATGGATTAAAGCTTTGTTCTTGAAATCATTGGTGATTCTTGGAAATGGATTCAACCTTGGAAATCAATCCATTCCTTCATAAAGGTAATCACTCTTCATCTTTGGATTTCATTTTGGATTGAATGTTGATGTTCTTGAGTTGATGATTATTGCATAAACAAGTTGATAAGCATGATTATGGGATGGATTATCGGATTATGATGATGTTATTGTTGATATGAAGATATTGATATGATTCTTGTGGTTTGAATTATGTAGTTCGTTTTCTTGAGATAAGTTGATGAATCCTTCTCCTCAGTTTCAGATGTTGATGTTATTGTCTATGATTACTCTCTGTAATGGAAGACTAAGGAAGTGTTGTTACGTTCTTGATGTTTCATGTATTGATATTAAGGAAGATGATATGTGGGTATAGAACTTGGATTATAAGTTAGATGATTGTTTATATGTTAAAGGATATCGGATTTCGTTGTTTTGATATCTATGAGCATGATTTAGAATCACTTAGTGTTCTTGATAATCGCCATATGTTGATCGGTATCTGAAAAACATGCATCTGTACAGCATTAGCGCATGCTAAGCTTACTGCCTAGCACACGCTAACGGGAGCTACTTAGCGCACGCTACGTTAAGTGATTAACGTGCGCTAAGTAGGCAGACAGTGCAGTACATCGTATTATGGTTATGAATTCATGATCGTTTAAGTTGGATTGTTCAGACTAGTGGTTAACCGAGATATTATTGAGTCGTTGGGTTTGTGAATTGGTTTTATCGATTGTTGATTGTTGTCGAACTTGTTGTTTATCGATTACTGTAATAGGTTGAGAATATTGATCGGTGATTATAACCGTGTGTTGCGGTCGAGTTCGAGGATGTTCGTGAATTGCTTTGGTCGGGACCGAGGAACTTGTAGATGACGGCAATGGATTTGGTAATAGCTTCCTCGTCGTTCTATCGGTATCGAGGTAAGTTATTACTTGCTCAGTTTATAGTATTTAATGAATAGTTTCTGTTTCATTCGTGTATAATTCGTATAGCAATGTTTATAATCGTAATCATAGGAGATTTGGGATTATAAATCGTATTCGAGTTTTGAGAATCTAAATCATAATGTATATGATTTACTTTTGTTATTGGTATACTTGTATATCGAGGATATATTGTGATAAAGACGAAGATATGAATTATCTGCAATCCCTGATACTTTGGACCGGCGAGTATTGAGGATAATGGTTCGTGATGGTTTAGACATTGAGATCGTTCTCTAAGGACTCGGGGCAAGTACTCTAATCATTTTTGTCATTTTGTGTCAATCATGTTGTGATACATTCGTGTATCGTTGTTGTCATGCATTTGTGCACGGTTGTTGTCGTGCATTGTGTACTATTGTCTTGTGCAGTCGTGCATTGTTGTCGTATGTCCACCATGCGTTGGTCCGACGGGATCATCATGGGAATCTATAGCTGTGTGCATTGATCGCCGGGAGTAATGCCACCATGCGTTGGTCCGGCGGGATCATCATGGGAATCTATAGCTATGTGTGCTGGATCGTTGGATTACCATATGTGTTGTTGTTGTTGTGCATATGTATATTATGGGCTTGCCATAAGTATACATTGTCGTTATTGTTGTGATCATATTGACGTTGTCATATGAGTATGTATTTATAGGTCTTGTGTTAGGACCATGTCCGTATTTTGTGTTGATCTAATCTCGGATTAGACTGACGTGATGGTAATGGTATTTCGTATCTTGAGGTATGTTCCGTATTTCCTTGATACTTGTCTTTGATGGACAATCGATTATCGTATTGGAATTGTCGATGTTATCCGAAGGATTGAATTGGCCAGAGTTGGTATAATTTCCGTATCGCGAGTTATGATAATGTTTTGAGAACCTTGGTTATTGTTGAGATACCGTACAGATATTTCGGTATTATCTTATTGTGTTGTTAAGGATACGCATCGTGGATTTTCGTAAAGTTATGACGGTAAGAGTACATTGGTCGTATTCTTACTCAGTATTTCCATTGATATGTAATTATTGACGTGATGTGATGGTTATCATTGTTGGATATTATGGCTGACCCCGTCGTGGGCTTTCTTTTTAGGTTCTTAGATTATCAAGCTTGTAGCGGTCGTGGAGAGATGAACTTCCCGGAGGATACTGGCTAGGACATCTATTTGTGTATTGAGCTTCTGATCTGTTGTTGTATTCCGCTGTTAGAGTGTTTTGAACTGTTTGTCTTTTCCGCTGCGTGAGTAAATTTAAAGGGCCTTTTGGTATCTGGTAACTTGGGTTACTTTGGCAATCATTTTCTAAACTATTATGTCGATACGTGTAAGCGATGGCTTAACGTACGTTTTTAAACTGTTGAGTCTTGGCATTTCGGGCTTTGTGGTTTCAAATGAGTTTTTACGACGGTTTGATAAACGAGTTTTATAAATCTTCGAATGTTTTTAATAAATAATACCGTCGTTAGCGTCTTGGGCGTTTTGTATATGTTTGCGAAAATTTCCTTCAGCCTTGTGGGTTCCATCTCGGGGCCCACGGCGCTGTAATATTCCCGGTTAAATCTAGGGGTGTTACAGTTCGTACACATCATGTACCGAACTCCAGAGGCCTCGTCAGACCCTACCTGGAACACACACACACACACACACACACACACATCGACACGACACAACTCATAATCATCAAATGTCAAGCCATTCCACATTACACAGAAATGTATAATCAAGTATGTAAACCAAAACAACACAAATATCATAATCATCACAACTACTCAACAATGACCAACCACGCCCGGCACAAACTTAGATGATTTGCACATCCAACATAATTCCACGATGTTAACTAAGTGAAGGTATTATCTTTACCATCAATCGTTCATAATAATCAATTCATACGAAGCATATTCGCTAAGATAAATCAATTCATCATAACCATAACAAGACGTCCCTATTCACAAGACACAATTCGTATAGTAAAATACTTGCCTTAATAACCGCTATCGAATACTCCGAAGAACACGGTTCGACCGAGAAGCTCGGACCCCGAAGGAGACAACGAACGGAAGGGTTCCGACTCGAGTTCTTCACAAGAATTTCGTCTAAGTCATACCAATGATAAATCAACAATCGTATGGTGGATAATAATCACACAACGCCCAATCCCCCCTCTAAGACCTTTTGTCGGACACCTTCAAGGCGTCGACTAAGAACTCAACCAAAAGGACGAATCAATACAATCCAACCGTGGAATAACAATTGAAATGATAGAATACACCTAAATAATCATCAATCCATCACAATTATAAGTGACACGTTCTTAGTGTAACTATCGAAAGTGCACGATATCGTATCAAGTAGTAAGTGGACTATTTGAGTCCGGTTTATCGATCCCACGAGGAAGTTTGGTTATAATTTGAATTATACACTATTAGTCTATTTTTATAGATACTAATATGAGTGAAACACACAATTAAAGAGTTTGGTTTAATAATTGCTAAGAAAATGCAATAATAGTTCTAATATTTTAAGGAAATAAAAAGATTGCAACAATAATAGATTGATTAACGATAAAATGAAATAGTTGGGATTACAAACTTAGCTCATCATTAGTTATAGAAGATGTATAGGAGATCATAAGATGAATTTACTTATTATGTTGTGTAGATTCGATTTTCCTTAAAAAGACGGTTTCTCTTTCGAACTATAAAATGCCCCTTACATATTGAATCAATCTACTATATTTCTATGTTGATTGGCTTCAATACATAGCATTAGGATTTATGAAAATAACTCAAAGAATTATCTAAGGTCTAGAGGTATATTTCTATCCCCTAGAACAACTTAGAGTGAAGATCATTTGATCTAATCAAACATATTTTCTTTCGAAACATATGAAGACCATAAATATCGTCATTTATTGGCCAAATAAATAAAGATTGTTAAAACAATGAAAATCACACACAATAATAAGTAATTCACAATAGATCTTTATACAAACTTAAATAACATGACTAACCTTGTTTATAATCCCAACTAAAGGTAACTTAGCCCATGAAGGGTTTAATATACATAATACAAGCTTGAGTGGTCATTATTAGTTGAATCAAGAGAAAGAATTGATCCTCACTCCCTTAGTAGATGAAGGAGAAAGAAGCAATAAACTCTCTGAACAACATATGCTATACCACACTTACACAAATCACTCAAGAACACAAGTGTGTTCTTCACACAAAAAGAAAATATTACAAAAAGTGAAGAAATTATAAGATGAATGATGAATGATGATGGATCTAAGGGTTCTATTTATACACCTAAAGTCATCTAATAGCTCCAGAACTCCAGCATTATTACAATAGATCGGATCAATGCCAGCCATCCCCTCAATAATACACAAAAAGTATAAAAAATTAGACAAATTATCACAATATGTCAAGAGTTACGGCCGTAACATTAAGGAGTTACGGCCGTAACTTGGATGGCTTACGGCCGTAACATTCAGTAGTTACGGCCGTAACTTGGCTTCGTCAATTTGCTCACTGGTTTCTTTGAGAGTTACGTTTTTAGCCCAGAATTTTTCAAACTTTGCGTTTTTGCCCCAAATCTTCTTCGGATGATAACTTTTGATATATAACTCTGATTTTGAATCCGGAAAGACTGCCGAATTCGTCTCGAAAAGCCCTACAACATGAATATATTAAAATTCAATAAATAGAATATTTTATAAACATGTTATTTCTTGATTAAATCAGTTATTCAATCCGATTAAGACTAGATTTACATCATCATCCGATAAAAATAAAATTATTAAAAACTAATTAATTAAAAGCAAAAAACGAGTAGACTTGCTCAATTATGGGTGATATTTATCGATACAAACCATGGATAAGTGTATAAAACTGACACTTATCACACCCCCAAACTTGAATTCTTGCTAGTCCCGAGCAAGACTTTTTATTATTCACGCTCCAAAAATAAAAATAAGAAAAATTAATACACACATAAATTAAAATATAAAAATAATTATATAAAAAGAGAAAAGGAGATCAAAATGCCATTAATACACAACAACCAACTTTATACAGTAGATAGAAATGAATCAAGATTCAAAATAAATCTACTAATGATTTTGAAGTTAAAACACGGTTTTTATTTTGTAATTCCAAATTCAAGGTTTTCCCCCTAAAAGGTTGATTATTTCTTTCCCACTCATGATACACACGAATCCCTTTAATGGTTGCACTCGATCACTCGTTTATTTTTCGACTCAATATGAAGAAGAATTTCATTGGCGTCATCAAATATTGTGATTGTTCAAGAAATTGAGTGTATTGAAATTCAGCCGCTAATTAATTCAAATCTGCTCATAAACTACATTCCTTTTAGTGATAGCTTTCACACCGTTATTTGCTAACGTGTAGCTCTTTTCACCAACACAATTTCTATCTCATTTTTTTTAAAGGCGATAGCTTTCACACCGTTATTTGCTAACGTGTAGCTCTTTTCACCAATTTTTCTGTGAGACGGCAGCTACGCACCAACAATGGTTAGTCCTTTATTTTTTGCAAAATTTAAGACCCCCAAAATTAGGCAGCTCTTGCTACTCAACACTTCTCCTTTTCGTCATTTTTTTAAGGTGATAGCTTTCACACCGTTATTTGCTAACGTGTAGCTCTTTTCACCAATGACTCCTTTTTTTTTTAGGGAATAGAATTTTTGCAGAAAATCATTTCTTAGTTTAAGCATGAAAAATCAAAAACTCCACAAATTAAGTAAATTTCAGTTCTATTTTTCATCAACCGACTGATTCTTATTTTCTAAGGTAACAAATGACTCGATTATATATGATAACTCCAAGGTTTGGAAAGAGAGATTAAGGCTCAAAAAATTTTGGAATATACAATTTTTTACCAGTTAAAACGATTTTAGAAGTTTGTATATAGCTAATTTATTGTTGTTATGGCCAGATCTAGAAATCTCACAAATCAAAATAATATATATATATATTAATATATATAACTTGAAATAAATATACACTAAACCAAAAAAAAAAAATCAATGCCAAATAATAAACACACACCACACACTACAATAATCAAAACATACCACAATCATAATCAAAATAAACATCATAGTTCAAAAATAAACAAAATAAACACACAAGTTTCAAAACACCCTCAAACTTGAAAGTAAAACTGTCCCGAGTTTTTTTAGAATTTAAAAGCAAGTGAGAAAACAGAAAACTCCCTAAAATTTTAGCTTTTTGATCCTCCAGGTGTGTCGTCAGGGATGTTTAGAAAACGGAAAAGCATTTCAATGCACTTCGCCGTTTCTAATTTTCGGTCGATTATTTCATTCTGATTTCTCAAAATTTCAGCCTGGGATGTTTCTAATCCCCGAACTCTTTCAAGCAAATTTACCTCAAAAGGCGTCAAGTCATCATCGGCATCCTCCTCGTGCTCATATTCCTCCTCGTGGCTACTTTCCTCTTCCGGTTCCAAACGTGCCCGTTTGCTCCTTAACTGAGTACTTCGAAAAATACTACTCCGGTCGTTTAGTCGATCCCCATGCATTAATATATCACCCCCCGCCGAAATTTTTACTCTCTGGCTCCTGCAAATACCGGTGATAAGGCAGGGGTATGGCATCTTCTGCCTAGTCGGGACCATGCCGGCATAGTGATAAATAGTAGTATAAATGTGAGTACCCAAATCCATTTTTACCCCTCGGTGGATAGCAAATAAACCTCGCAGGTGGCCAATGGAAACTGTCGTCAGAGTCGAAGTCGCGTAAATACTCCCGGCTGCCCACATCCATAAGTACCAAGCATCATCAATGAGGTCCGCCTGGTTGTATCGGGGTTTGATCATCCCAATACTGTCATGCAGCTCGCTCACTAATGCCCAGCGTAAAACCCTATCATCCGGCACATCTTCATTAGGTAAGATAGAAATGTCAACCGCGTTAGTACAATTAACCCCCAAATACTTGTTAATGACATCCGGTGAAAAATTAATCGATTTCCCATTCACAGTCGTTTGATGATAAGTAGGCGACCCTACCTGCCCAATGGATTTGTTGAAAGTATTGTAAAAGTTTAGGGTCAAGGTCGGGTTACCATTTGGGAGTTCGGAAACGAATTTTTCCCACCCGTTGTCTATGAATTTTTGGATGAACGGGCTAGTGATAGTGTCTCTATCCAAATCGCCAATGAAATCATCAAGTTTGAACAATCTCTCCTTAATGCACTTTGTGTTTTGATTTCTTTGTGGTGGTGCCGGTTGTTGAGACGACGAACCGACCTTTTCTTTTCCTTTTGACGATTTCTTCGGTGCCATCCCTGAAATTAAATAAAATCAACTTCCTTTTCATCATACGACTATAATCATCAAGCAAAACCAACAAAACATAAAAAAAAATTCAAAGATTTTCGTTGTGGCATTTCGTCGGACACCTTGAGTTCATAGTTTTTTAACAAGTTTTTTTCATTCAAACTCAAATCCACAAAGTCACCACAAATCAATGAATCAAATAACCACACAACAATACTAACAACTAAACATGATTCAATCAACGAATCTTACGAAAATAGTAATCGAAAAAGAAATATGAAGGGAGAAACTAAAACTATAAAATAAAAAAAAATAAATTGAAACTGTAATATCCGAATTTATTACTGTGTATTTCATCTGTATTCAGACCCTGTATTATTCGGATTTGTGGTTTTGATTTGGAGTATGATATTTCTTGCATTGGCATCCTTGCACTTAAGTATACATCATGCAAATTTTCTCATGCAAACTCGTGATAGCACACGCTAAGAATGTAGCTTAACGCGCGCTATCGGCTATTACTAGCGCACGCTACGTATAGGAGTTGCGTGCGCTAGACACTGAATTATTAAGGTAGGTTGATAGCATATGCGCCAGCCGGGACATGGTTCTGGATAAGATTCCCGCGGACGAACCTGGACAGATTTGGAGTCAACGCTCATTAGCGCGCGCTAAGTATGTATTGTAGCGTGCGCTAATTAGCTAAAATGCAGAATATTATAAATGGGACAACAACCCATTTTGGCTTTCATTTCTTTCGCCCATTCTTCATTCTTAAGAGTCCAGAGAGCTTTAATCATCCCTCTAACACACTTAGAACATATATTAGTGATCCTTGAATATTGGTTATCACTTATGAGTGATCATTGAAGAGAAGTAACACCTTAGAGTGGCACATAACCAACCGGAGTCGGATTCTACCTTGTGGTTCAGTGATTTCGGCATATTAAGGTATGTTCAACCTATCACCAGTCTTAGATTTGGATTCCAAGGGATAAGATGATTATGTTAACGAGATATTGAATTTCATTAGTGAATTATTCAACAACATCATGTTTAGAAGATTGGAATGTCTACAATTACGATATTATTGTTGGAACCTTGAAGTCGGAATCCTAGTACTTCAAATGATGAGAGAAACATTCTGAAGTTAACAATCCGTATGATTTATGTTATCTTTGTGATCATGAATTGGAGGTGATATTATAAGAACTTAAAGGAAGAATCATCTTAGGAAATATTCTTTCGTATAAGTTGGAATTGTTAGTTCACCTCAAGATGAAGTCTGAATATGTATAATGATAGTAGAATCTAATACATCAACCGGAGATCACCAACTTCGCATGAGAATTGTAATCGAGATGGATTATGGTGTTATGATGATTATACGTATACTTGCATCTTGAAGTTGTTATTACCCTTGAGATCATTCATAAGGGGTATGAACATAACATGAAGTCGGATAACAAACATCAAATCACTGAGGAATTCGCTTACTTCATCACCATTTGTATAATCTGCTGCCCTCCAGTGAACTGCCATGCACTCTTAGCGTGCGCTAAGCTACGTGAATTAACGTGCGCTATCGTGTATGTTTAGCGTACGCTACATTTGCAACTTAGCGTGCGCTAAGTCATCAGGCGAGTCAGTCGGCTGACCAGTGAGGTACTGACCGTGCATGGTTAGCGTACGCTAGGCTGTGTGTATTGCGTGCGCTAACGAGTAGCATTAACATACGCTACATAGGATGCATAGCGTGCGTTAAGCTATCCAGACAGATTGCATATTAAGGACTTCTTACCGTAATTGTTGAATTGTTAGACGTTCGTACGGCATGAAATGAATTCTGTGCTATTTTTTTTGTTAAGGTTCGAGCTTAACACGTGATTGATCGAAGGGGACGACCTTCGAGTATTTTGATATTCGTGGAAGTTTAGTCTTGTCAACGAACCGAGGCAAGTACTCTAATTAGAATTGTCTATATTATGACAAGTATATTGTGATTGTACTGTGTATTATGTGTTGTTATTATACGTCCACCATGCGTTGATCCGACGGGAATCATCATGGGAATCTATAGCTTTGTGCGCTGGATCGTTGGACAGGTAGTTCCACCATGCTTTGATCCGACGGGATCATCATGGGAATCTATAGCTGTGTGCGCTGGATGGTTGGAATACCATCAGTATGTTGAAACTGTTATGATATGATATCTGTTGTGAATATTTCTAGTTGGAGAAACTTGTTATGATATAATTATTGATTATATCACTGTTGTATGATTATTGTACTTGTACTAGCATCGTTGTGCTAACCCCTTCGGGGGTGAACATTTATTTATGTTCAGGATCCAGGAGAGCGGGGAAACAACCACTGGAGATGCATGATGACGAGGGTACAGAGTGATGTTCCGGCCGGGTTTTATTGTCTGTCGTTTATGGGTTATTTCAATAAGTACTCGAGTACGTTGTCAATTTATGATGTTCGGATTTTGATGATGTATTAATAACCCTTTATTGGATATTTGTAATCTCGGTATTGAACCAGACTGCTGTATTTTATATCAGTGATTTCATAAGTCGGTATCTATTATTGTCATTTCGTTCTTCAGCCTTGTAAATTCTTATGTAAAGAATTTACGGCGCTGTAATATTCCTGAATATATCGGGGGTGTTACAGAATATGGTATCGGAGCTAAGATTGTGGATATCTTGGCCGTTGGGTTAAAATAGGGGTCATTTATGTCTTTCGAGGTAACCGGCCGTGAATGACATCACTGTACTGCCTACGTCTTCATGCGAACGGTGGTTGTAAGTTCCTAAACTCTATCTCGTTCTTTACATGTTGTACTTTTTATACTTGAACATTAGAACAATGTTGTTTCCTGTATATTAAGTACTTGTGCTTACAGTATGTTGAGAGGCGGACGTGGACGTGGTCGCGGTCGTAGACGCGGACGAAGGAATGCTGAAAGGGAGGTGTCGCCTTCTAATCAGGCTAGTCATAGCTCAGGCGAGCCGCAACAATCCATCAATAACGAACCGGAACCTGGTGTACCAGAAATCCTTCGTCAAGTCGTGAACCAGATGACTCAGTTCACTCAGGTCGTGGACCGAATGCAAGTGGCGGCAGGAATTCAGCAGGGAGATGGACAACAAAGGATTCCAGAAATGGGAAATCGAGGTGACCGATGGTTACAAGAGGTGGCAAAGATGCAACCACCCAAATTTGACGGCTTTTCCGAGACTCCCACTTGGGACCATTGGTTGAAGGAACTGGAGAAAAATTTTGCTGGAATTAATTGCCCGGACGATAGGAGAGCTCCTATTGCCCAGTACTTTCTGATAGGGGAAGCATCCGAGTGGTGGGAAGCTATCCGACCTGCAGATCATGATGCCGATTGGACGGAATTTAAAATGATGATGGAAGCTCAGTATTGCCCTCGTCCTGTGAGGGAAGCCAAAATTTTGGAGTTTTTCTCCGCTCAGCCATCAGATGAACCCGCATCCCAGACGATTAAGACGTTTAACCAGCAGTTAGCATTTGTTCGACATCTGGTCAGAACAGATGCGAAGATGATGATTCATTTTGAAATGAGGATGAAACCAGAAATCCAGAGGTACATGTCCGGTTTTGAATGTACCACTCTCCGCCAATACCAGGATAAGGCGTTGGCGTACGAAATAAAAGAAGCAGCAATGGAGAAGTTTATGGAGTCGAAGAAACAGAAAGTCTCTGGTACTTTTACAGAGCACAAGAGCAGTGGGCCCCGCAAGGCCCAGTCTTCTTTTTCTTTCAAGAAACCTCCGCACCCATCTAAGAGCGGAAAGAATTACGGAACAATATCAGCCACGATGGATACAGCTAGGAAGTGCTTTAACTGTGGTCGCCCAGGCCACCTTTGGCGTGATTGTTTGCGCACTCCAGTTACATGTTTTGAGTGAGGACAGGAAGGGCACCGTGCGACGTTTTGTAAGGACGCCACTAAGTACAATGGAACCCGTTCATCACAGCCAGTTCAGAAGGAAGCTAGTATCCAACAGACGCACCAAAGTGTTCAGATGCCTCAAAATTTTAGCCGCGGACGAAGCAGAGGACAATGGGACCGAAAGGGGACATCGAGTGCCGGATCTGTTCCCCCACGTCTGTATGAGATGAGGAGGACAGACGATCAGATCTTTGCCGCATCAGTGCACTGGCCCAAATCCTTTCCCAGCCAGTTAGCGTTTTATTCGATACAGGAGCTATGCATTCTTTTATATCTTTGTCTTGTGTAAATCGTTTGAATATTTCCGGTTTTCATACTTGTGAACCTTATGTTGTTGGTTTACCGAGTGGAGAGAGGATTGTTGGGAACTTAGAGACTAGAGATTTTCCGGTATTATTTGGGGGTAGGGAGTGGCTCTCAAATCTAATTGTGATAGAAATGCAAGGAGATGACCTAATACTCGGAGACGATTGGCTTAATCGATATGGAGCAATTGTAAATTACCGAAGGAGGAATATTTCGCTGATCGCTGATGATGGCTCCGAAGTACTGTTTGAAGGATGGAAACCAGGAAGCTCAGGAAAATTGATCAAAACAATGAAAGCTATCAAATTGTTGAAACAGGGCTGTACAAGGTATTGGTGCTATGCAATGAAGAAAGAAGATGAAATTATGAAACTTTCATCTATTCCTGTTGTGAATGAATTTCCAGATGTATTTCCTGACAAATTACCTGGACTACCTCCACGACGGGATGTGGAATTCACTATTGAGCTGGAACCCGGAGCTACACCAATTTCTAAGGCGCCGTATCGTATGGCACCTACTGAGATGTACGAACTGAAGAAGCAACTGGAGGAGTTACTGGACAAAGGCTATATTGACCAAGCGTTTCACCACGGGAGCGCCGATTCTTTTGTCCGAAAGAAGGATGGATCGCCGATTTGTGTATTGACTATCGAGAGCTGAACAAGATGACGATTAAGAACAAGTATCCGTTGCCACGGATTGATGATCTGTTTGACCAGTTGCAAGGGGCAACAGTATTTTCTAAAATCGATCTGAGATCAGGATACCATCAGCTGAGGATTAAGGAATCTGATGTTGCAAAGTCAGCATTCAGAACTCGCTACGGACACTATGAGTTTGTAGTGATGCCATTTGGTCTCACTAATGCACCTGCTGTATTCATGCAGTTGATGAACCGAGTGTTCATCGAATATTTGGATAAATTTGTGGTCGTGTTCATTGATGATATTCTGGTGTATTCTAAGAATCCAGAAGAGCATGCACAGCATTTGCGGATTGTATTAGAACTTTTGAGAAGCGAGCAACTGTATGCCAAACTCTCTAAGCGTGAATTCTGGCTAAAGGAAGTAATGTTCCTCGTTCATGTGGTATCAGCGGAAGGAGTCCGAGTATATCCGCAGAAAATCGAAGCAATTATGGATTGGAAACCTCCAAAGAACGTGAAAGAAGTCCGAAGTTTCTTAGGACTCGCTGGGTATTATCGTCGGTTCGTGGAAGGGTTTTCCAAAATCTCCCGCCCACTTACTCGACTCCTGCAGAAAACTCAAAAGTTTGAGTGGAACGAGTCGTGTCAGACTAGTTTTGATGAATTGAAGAAGAGATTGACGACAGCACCAATTTTATCACTTCCACAAGGGACTGGAGGATTCATAGTTTACAGTGATGCTTCGAACCAACGACTCAGATGTGTATTGATGCAGAATGATAAGATGATCGCTTATGCTTCACGACAGCTAAAACCTTATGAAGTGAATTACCCAACACATGATTTGGAGCTAGTAGCAGTAGTTTTTGCTTTGAAGATCTGGAGACATTACCTGTACGGGACTCATTGTCAGATCTTTACGGATCACAAGAGTCTCAAATACATCTTCAGTCAGAAAGAGTTGAACATGCGACAAAGAAGATGGTTAGAGCTGATTAAGGACTATGACTTGGAGATTTTGTATCATCCAGGCAAAGCGAATGTAGTAGCCGATGCACTCAGCCGCAAGCCTATTTCTATTCAGATGCTAGAGACACTGACCTCCCAACTTAGCCTTCAACGAGAGATGATTCGAGAAGGAATTGAAGTGTGGTTACAAAGAGTCCAAGGACAACTGTGCGTAATGGAATTAACTTCGTCATTAACCGAAGAAATCAAATCTAGACAGGCGGATGATCCTCTGATGATTCGGTTACGTGATGAAGTAATCAAGGGAAAGGCTCCCGGATTCCTAATTCATGATGATGGAGTTTTGAGATTCCAGAACTGACTCTGCGTTCCTGATATCGGTGTTCTGAAACAGACGATTATGAAGGAAGCTCACAGTTCGCCCTATTCTATCCACCCGGGCACCAGTAAGATGTATAAAGACTTGAAGCAAATTTTCTGGTGGGGCAACATGAAGAAAGATGTAGCGGACTATGTTTCGAAATGCTTGACTTGTCAGCAGGTTAAGATCGAGCATCAACGGCCTGCCGGAATGTTGAAGCCGCTCCCGATTCCTGAATGGAAGTGGGAGGACATATCGATGGACTTTATCACTAGTATGCCGAGGACCAAGACGGGAATGAACATGATTTGGGTGATAGTTGATCGTTTAACCAAATCAGCTCATTTCCTAGGCATTAAGGACACATGGGGACCAGAGAAATTGGCGCGAGTATTTATTTCGGAGATAGTTCGATTGCATGGTACGCCGAAAACCATTGTTTCTGATCGAGACGGCCGTTTTGTGTCTCAATTTTGGAAAGCAGTTCATAAGGCCTTGGGGACCGAATTGAACTTCAAGACAGCCTTATCACCCATGATCGATGGACGAGAGAGGACTATTCAAACAGTGCAAGATATGCTGAGGGCTTGTGCCTTAGATTGGTCAACTAATTGGGAAGTTCACCTACCGTTGATTGAATTTACCTACAATAATAGTTGGCATGCTTCCATTAAGATGGCACCGTTTGAGGCATTATACGGGAGGAGATGTAGATCGCCCCTATGTTGGGATGATTCATCAGACTTGATCGGGACAGAACCAGAGTTGATCGTACAGACTCGAGAGAAGATAGCCTTGATTCGTGAAAGGCTGTTAACCGCCCAAAGTCGCCAGAAATCTTACGCAGACGTACGCCGTCGCCCTTTGGAGTTCAGTACGGAAGACCACGTACTTTTAAAGGTTTCTCCTACTCGGGGAATCTTTCGTTTTGGAAGGAAAGGAAAGCTGAGTCCGAGATATATCGGACCATTTGAGATCCTTGAGAGAGTTGGAGAATTGGCATACATATTAGCATTGCCGCCGTCATTGAGCCATATTCATAACGTGTTCCACGTATCCTAGTTACGAAGGTATATACCAGATCCTAGTCATGTCATTGATTTCGGCGAGATCGAAGTTGCTTAAGATGGGACGTTTGAAGAAAGACCAGTCAAGATACTCGAGAGTCGAGTTAAGCAGTTGAGGAACAAACCAATTATTTTGGTCAAAGTTCAATGGTCATGCCACGGAGTGGAAGAAGCCACATGGGAAACAGAAGATGGTATGAAGTCCAGATATCCCAAATTATTTTCGGCTTGAGTTTCGGGACGAAACTCCCTTTTAGTAGGAGAGAATGTAATATTCGAATTTATTACTGTGTATTTCATCTGTATTCAGACCCTGTATTATTCGGATTTGTGGTTTTGATTATTGGAGTATGATATTTCTTGCATTGGCATCCTTGCACTTAAGTATACATCATGCAAATTTTCTCATGCAAACTCGTGATAGCGCACGCTAAGAATGTAGCTTAACGCGCGCTATCGGCTATTACTAGCGCACGCTACGTATAGGAGTTGCGTGCGCTAGACACTGAATTATTGAGGTAGGTGGCTAGCACATGCACCAGCCGGGACATGGGTCCGGATAAGATTCCCACGGACGAACCTGGACAGATTTGGAGTCAATGCTCATTAGCGCGCGCTAAGTATGTATTGTAGCGTGCGCTAATTAGCTAAAATGCAGAATATTATAAATGGGACAACAACCCGTTTTGGCTTTCATTTCTTTCGCCCATTCTTCATTCTTGAGAGGCCAGAGAGCTTTAATCATCCCTCTAACACACTTATAACATATATTAGTGATCCTTGAATATTGGTTATCACTTGTGAGTGATCATTGAAGAGAAGTAACACCTTAGAGTGGCACATAACCAACCAGAGTCGGATTCTACCTTGTGGTTCAGTGATTTCGGCATATTAAGGTATGTTCAACCTATCACCAGTCTTAGATTTGGATTCCAAGGGATAAGATGATCATGTTAACGAGATATTGAATTTCATTAGTGAATTATTCAACAACATCATGTTTAGAAGATTGGAATGTCTACAATTACGATATTATTGTTGGAACCTTGAAGTCGGAATCCTAGTACTTCAAATGATGAGAGAAACATTCTGAAGTTAACAATCCGTATGATTTATGTTATCTTTGTGATCATGAATTGGAGGTGATATTATAAGAACTTAAAGGAAGAATCATCTTAGGAAATATTCTTTCGTATAAGTTGGAATTGTTAGTTCACCTCAAGATGAAGTCTGAATATGTATAATGATAGTAGAATCTAATACATCAACCGGAGATCACCAACTTCGCATCAAGATGGATTATGGTGTTATGATGATTATACGTATACTTGCATCTTGAAGTTGTTATTATCCTTGAGATCATTCATAAGGGTTATGAACATAACATGAAGTCGGATAACAAACATCAAATCACTGAGGAATTCGCTTACTTCATCACCATTTGTATAATCTGCTGCCCTCCAGTGAACTGCCATGCACTCTTAGCGTGCGCTAAGCTACGTGAATTAACGTGCGCTATCGTGTATGTTTAGCGTACGCCACATTTGCAACTTAGCGTGCGCTAAGTCATCAGGCGAGTCAGTCGGCTGACCAGTGAGGTACTGACCGTGCATGGTTAGCGTATGCTAGGCTGTGTGTATTGCGTGCGCTAACGAGTAGCATTAACGTACGCTACATAGGATGCGTAGCGTGCGTTAAGCTATCCAGACATATTGCATATTAAGGACTTCCTACCGTAATTGTTGAATTGTTAGACGTTCGTACGGCATGAAATGAATTCTGTGCTATTTCTTTTGTTAAGGTTCGAGCTTAACACGTGATTGATTGAAGGGGACGACCTTCGAGTATTTTGATATTCGTGGAAGTTTATTCTTGTCAACGAACCGAGGCAAGTACTCTAATTAGAATTATCTATATTATGACAAGTATATTGTGATTGTACTGTGTATTATGTGTTATTATTATACGTCCACCATGCGTTGATCCGACGGGAATCATCATGGGAATCTATAGCTGTGTGCGCTGGATCGTTGGACAGGTAGTTCCACCATGCTTTGATCCGATGGGATCATCATGGGAATCTATAGCTGTGTGCGCTGGATCGTTGGAATACCATCAGTATGTTGAAACTGTTATGATATGATATCTGTTGTGAATATTTCTCGTTGGAGAAACTTGTTATGATATAATTATTGATTATATCACTGTTGTATGATTATTGTACTTGTACTAGCATCGTTGTGCTAACCCCTTCGGGGGTGAACATTTGTTTATGTTCGTGGATCCAGAGAGCGGGAAACAACCACCGGAGATGCATGATGACGAGGTGCAGAGTGATGTTCCTACCGGGTTTTATTATGCATCGTTTATGGGTTATTTCAATAAGTACTCGAGTACGTTGTCAATTTATGATGTTCGGATTTTGATGATGTATTAATAACCCTTTATTGGATATTTGTAATCTCGGTATTGAACCAGACTGCTGTATTTTATATCAGTGATTTCATAAGTCGGTATCTATTATTGTCATTTCGTTCTTCAGCCTTGTAAATTCTTATGTAAAGGATTTAAGGCGCTGTAATATTCCTGAATATATCGGGGGTGAGGATTGAAAGAAAAAACTGATGATTTAGGTGTTAATGTTGATAGGAGAATGAATTGTATTGGAGAATTTTTGTTTTTGAAAGTATGGATTCAGAGGGGGGAAAATTTTTTCGCACTGCTGGTCAATGTCTCTCGTCCGGTTTGTGAATGTGTTGCCAAGTCCGTTTTTTTATACAGATGTGTAGTTACGACCGTAACATACCCAAGTTATGGCCGTATGATGCATTCGTTTTTTTGATAGGATTATAAGGTTACGGCCGTAACATACCCAAGTTACGGTCGTATGATGCATTCGTTTTTTCGACCTTGTTTTAAGATACGGCCGTAACATGCAAGACTTACGGCCGTATAAAGCATTCGTTAAAAATAATTAACATGAAACTATTTACGGCCGTATGATTTTGGATACGGCCGTATATATATATATATATATATATATATTTATTATTTTTTTTTATTTTTTTTTAAGTTTTTTATTTGGATTTTTAAAAAATTATATTTATTATATGTGTGAGAATAATGAAAGAAAGACTCCCTGGATTTTATGAACGATATGATCCTTGCTATTGTTGTTGAATCTTTCTGTGTTACCCCCAAACTTATTTTGCGAAATAATAGAGATTGGGTTGCCTCCCAATAAGCGCTTTGTTTAACGTCCTTAGCTTGACTTCTTGTCTGATCAATTAGGTATTTCTAGCATTATGATTGACTTTGCTATCGAGAATTCTCCTCCCAGATATGGCTTTAACCGTTGGCCGTTTACTTTGAAACTCCCGTCGGTTGTATTATAAATCTCCACAGCTCTATGAGAAAACACCTCTTTGATCGTGTAAGGGCCCATCCATCGTGATCGCACTTACCCGCAAAGCGCAGTCGTGCATTAAAAAGGAGAACTTGGTCTCCTGCTTTAAAATCTCTTCTTAGAATTCTGCTGTCATACCATCTTTTTGTTTTTTCTTTGTAGATTTTGGCATTTTCATATGAGTCTAGTCGGATTTCATCCAACTCATTAAACTGCAGCAACCTTTTCTTTCCAGCCAACTGTTCGTCAAAGTTTTATAGCCCAAAAGGCTCGATGTTCAAGTTCTACTGGCAGGTGACAGGCTTTTCCAAAAATCAAACAAAATGGAGACATGCCTATCGGTGTCTTATAAGCTGTTCTGTAAGCCCAGAGCGCATCATCCAGCTTTTTCGACCAATCTTTCCGAGATGAGTCGACTGTCATCTCAAGTATACGTTTCAATTCACGATTGGAGACCTCGACTTGTCCACTGGTTTGTGGGTGATAAGAGGTAGCGACACGGTGTTTTACTCCAAATTTGGTCAATAGAGACTTAACCTGGTGATTGCAGAAATTAGATCCGCCATCACTAATAATAACTCTCGGAGTTCCGAAGCGAGTGAATATATTTTTCTTTAGAAAATTTACCACGACCTTAGCTTCGTTTGTTGGTAATGCAACAGCCTTCACCCATTTAGATACGTAATCCACAGCTACAAGGATGTATTCATTAGAGAACGATGATGGAAAGGGTCCCATGAAATCAATTCCCCAAACGTCGAAGATTTCAACTTCAAGGATGAAATTCATTGGCATTTCATTTCTTTTTGACATGTTTCCATGTCTTTGGCACCGGTCACACTTAGAGACAAGTGTATGTGCATCTTTGAACAGAGTGGGCCAATAGAATCCTGCTTCAAGAATTTTTGCTGCTGTTTTTAAACCCCCAAAATGTCCTCCATAGTGAGAGGAATGACATATTTCTAATACCTTCTCCATTTTTTCTTCCGGTATGCATCTCCGGATGATTTGATCAGGCCCTCGTCTGAACAATAGAGGATCTTCCCAGTAATAGTATTTCAACTCGGAGAAGAATTTTTTCTTTTGATGATGGGAAAAAATTGGGTGAATTATTCCACGTACAAGGAAATTAACGATGTCTGCATACCATGGTGCATTTTGTTTTTCCTGCATATTAGAGATTTGGAACAGTTGTTCATCCGGAAATACTTCATTTATTTCCTTCTCTTGAGCATTGTTTTGGTCTAGTCTAGAGAGATGATCTGCCACTTGGTTTTCTGTTCCCTTTCTGTCTCTGATTTCTATGTTGAATTCTTGCATAAGTAGAACCCATCGGATTAGCCTTGACTTTGCATCTTGCTTTGTCATTAAATATTTCAAAGCAATGATCAGTGTAGACAATGACCTTCGATCCCAATAAGTAGGATCGAAATTTATCAAAGGCATAAACCACTGCAAGCATCTCTTTTTCAGTTGTTGTGTAGTTCAGCTGAGCATCATTCATAGTCCTGCTAGCATAATGGATCACTTGCATCATTTTGTCCTTCTTCTGGCACAGCACGGCCCCCACGGCATAATCACTTGCATCGCACATCAGAATGAATGGAATAGTCCAATCTGGAGAAATGATGATTAGAGCTGATGTAAGCTTATCCTTCAAAGTTGCAAAGGCCACGTGGCATTCATTTGTGAAAAGGAATGGTGTATGTTTCTCAAGCAAAGAACAGAGAGGTTTTGCTATTTTTGAGAAATCTTTTATGAACCTCCGATAGAATCCTGCATGCCCGAGAAAACTCCTTACTCCTTTCACCGAAATTGGTGGAGGAAGTTTTGCAATCACTTGGATCTTTGCCTTATTGACTTCAATTCCATGTTGTGAGATTCTATGGCCAAGTACGATTCCTTCCTGGACCATGAAGTGACATTTATCCCAATTGAGAACTAGATTTGTGTCTTCACATCTTTCCAAGACCATGCCTAAGTGATTTAGGCATTTATCAAATAAATCTCCGAAAACCGAGAAATCGTCCATGAAAACTTCAATGAATTTTTCAACCATGTCTGAGAATATTGACATCATGCATCTCTAAAATGTGGCTGGAGCATTGCACAATCCGAATGGGATTCTTCTATAGGCAAATGTTCCATAAGGGCATGTGAATGTTGTTTTCTCTTGGTCTTCTGGGGCTATTACAATTTGGTTGTACCCTGAATAGCCGTCGAGAAAACAGTAGTAAGAATGTTCTGCCAATCTATCGAGCATTTGATCAATAAATGGGAGTGGAAAATGATCTTTTCTGGTCGTCTTGTTGAGCTTCCTGTAATCAATGCACATTCTCCATCCTGTGATGGGTCGTGTTGGTATAAGTGTAATATCCGGAATTTCTACTACTGTTGTTTGATATTATTTTATCCGAGTTATATTGTACAGCGTGGAATCTGTACAGTATGGATAAAATAAATAAAGGACTGAGATGTCAGTATCGGTATAATTGTCGTATCTGGTCGACAGTTGCATTTGAGGATATCGTGAATCAGGTTATCGTACTTTCGATATAGAGTATATCGTATAAGAATATTATTAGATTCAGTGTTTGTGTTCAGTGTGTCTTATGTTCATTTTTGGTATGTCGAGATGTTGGACAAGAATAGCTGAAAATGGCCAAGTGTAACATTATTAGCGCACGCTAATAATCATGAGTAGCGCACGCTATCGTGCAGGTTTAGCGCACGCTACGGATATAAGATAACGCACGCTAATGCAGTCCGATCGTAAGGAATATACGCATGGACCAGGCCACTTTCGGCGCACGTTCTGATAAGTCAACGGATATTGTAATATAGTGTTAGCGCACGCTAATGCATGTTGATTAGGGCACGCTAACTATATATCGGTTAACAGGGAATCTTGGCTTTATTGGTTGCTTTCGGCATGTGGGGTCACGAGCATCTTCGTGGTAGGTGTAGACTGTAGCAAGTTAACTGGTATTAGCGCACGCTAAATGTAAGGACTTGCATATGCTAGATAGTGTAAGTTACGTACGCTAATGCATGGGCATTACGTACGTAAGCATATGTACGAAGCCAGACAAAAGCCTCTGGACTGCGATAGCGCACGCTAACAAAGTCAGTTAGCGCACGCTAAACATAAGGTTTAGCGCACGCTAGTAATATACTTTATAAAAAGGGACAGAAGGGTGTTATGAAGTATTTCGTCCATTCCTTCCTTGCAACCGAGAGAGAGTTTTTAGAGAGAAGTTTGAGGTCCCAAACACTAAGAGATGATAATCTTTAACAAGGATTAAGCTGAGGAACATGGATTAAAGTCTTGTTCTTGAAATTATTGATGATTCTTGGAATGAAGTTGATTGTTCTCCTTCATGGTTCGTCTATACAAGGTAATAGTTCTTCACTTTTGAATGTCGTTTGGGTTGATTATTGATGTTCTTGAGTCGATGATTATCATATATTCGAGTGATGAGCATGATAACGAGTTGGATTACCGTACTAAGTTAGTGTTGTTATCAATATATGAGTATTGATATGTTTCGTATGGTTTTGGATGGAATTCAAGAGATATGTTTATGTAATTCCCTTCTTCAATTCGGATTTTTGATGTTTTGTCGTTGGTTACTTCGTATGGAAACGATTATGGTGGTGCTATTGTGATTCTTGAAGTTATATGAATTATATGTCGAAGAACATGATGAATAAGGATTTTTAGATGTTAGAACACATCGGATTTTGTCATTTTATGGATCATGAACGTGAATTCGGATAATTCGTGTTCTTGAAGAACTATTGAATTATATATGTCATGATTGTTATGAATAAGAACTGGAAATTGGAAAGGTTACGGATGACTTTGGAATATGATTATTCATGATAATAACCGGTAAATTGTTCTATGAGGTTACCAAATATGAACAAGAAAGAATCTTGTTGATTCGTGTTTAAAGATAAAAGTTGGAATCGAATATGTTATGAAATCCTTAAAATCGAGATGAGTTGATCATTGACATGATGGAAGTGTTAGACGATGCTTGAAATGCATGCCACTGCACAGCATTAGCGCACGCTAAGCTTACTGGCTAGCGCACGCTAACGGGAGCAACTTAGCGCACGCTACGTTATGTGTTTAACGTGCGCTAAGTAGGCAGACAGTGCATTATTTTTGTGTTTTGATTATGAATTCGTGATGGCTTGATTTGGTTTGTTCTGACTGTGTTTATTCGAGGTTGTGTTGAACCGTTGAGTTCGATTGGTTAGTTTTGTCGGTGGTTGATTGTTATCGGATATGTGTTATTTGATTACTTCGATAGGTTGAGATTATTGATCGGTGATTATAACCGGATGTTGCGGTCGTGTTCGAGTATGTTCATTGTATTGCTTTTGATCGGGGCTGAGGAGCTCGTAGACAAAGGCAATGTGTTCGGTAGCAGCTTCGTGGTATCGGTATCGAGGCAAGTTATTACTTGCTCAGTTATAATATTTAATGAATGGTTTCAGTTTCATTTCGTTTATAATGCATATAGCGATGATTATTATTGTGAACTCTGGGTATTCGGATCGCATATCGTTCTTTCGATTCTGGGAGGCAAATCATAATGTATATGCTTTATCTCAGTTATTGGTATGTTCGAGTATCGAGGTTACATTATGGTAAAGACGAAGATATGAGTATCTATAGTTCATTGTACGTTTGGATTGCCGAGCATTGAGGATAATTGCCGGTGATGATTTGACATCGAGATTGCTCCTAAAGGACTCGGGACAAGTATCTTAGTTTGATTCGGTTTAGTGTTAATGATGTTGATCATGCAGGTTGTCATTCATGTTGATGAACATGAAGTCGTCTTAGTTGTGTCATCATAGTGTCGTTCATGTTTTGATCCATATGTCGTTCATGTTGATGAACATATTGAGTTGCATATGTGTATGCATGATTGTATTGTTTATGTTGTAAATGATCCGATGGGATCATGAAGATCTATGCTGAGGGCGCTGGATCGGGTGTCCACCATGCGTTGGTTCGACGGGATCGTCATGGGATCTATGCTGAGGGCGCTGGATCGCTGGACAGGTTTTCCACCATGCGTTGGTCCGACGGGATCATCATGGGGATCTATGCTGAGGGCGCTGGATCGTGAGATTACCCAGTATTGTGTTATTGTTGTGCATATGTATATTGTTGGTTATCCACCTCGTGTTGATCTTGTAGGATCATCTTAGGATCTATGCTGAGGGCGCTGGATCATGGGATTTCCATTGAGTATACATAGTTGTTATTGTTTTTGAGCATATTGACGTTGTCATATGAGTATGCATTTGTAGGTCTTGTGTTAGGACCTTGTCTGTATTGTATTGATCTGATCTCGGATTAGACTGATATTATTGTCGTGGCACATCATATCTCGAGGTATGTTCCGTATTTCCTTGGTATTTGTTTTTGATGGACAATCGGTTATCATCTTGGGATTTGATGATGTTATTCGTTGGATCGTATTAATCAAAACTGGTATATTTCCGTATTGTGAGTTGGTGATGATAGTTCGAGAATCTTTAGTATTGTTTGAGGTATAATACAGATATTATGTTCGAGTTTATTGGTTAATCGAGTACGAGATGTGAAATGTGATAATGGTTATTCTGATGAGAACTACTTGAGTAAGTAAAGTTATGGCGGTAAGAGTATGTTGGTCGTATTCTTAGGTTGTATCCTCATTGGTATGTAATTATTAATGTGATCTGATTGATATCATTATTGGATATTATGGCTGACCCCGTCGTGGGATTTCTTTTTAGGTTCTTGGAGTATCGAGCTTGTAGCGGTCGTGAAGAGATGAGCTTCCCGGAGGATACTGGCTAGGACATGTTTGTGCATTGAGTTTCTTGATTGGTTCTTGTATTCCGCTGCTAGAGTATCTTTATGGTTGGTCTTTTTTCGCTGCGTGAGTATTTTGAGATGCTCTCTTGGTATCTGGTAACTGAGGTTACATTGAAAATCGTTTTCTAAACTTTTGAGTGTCGGCCGTTTGGCCTTGCAATTTCAAATGAGTTTTTACGACGGTTTTTGATAAATGAATTTTATAAGTCTTTGTGCATTTTTAAAGATAGTACTGTCGTTGGCCTCTTGGGCATTTGAAAATGTTTACGAGAATTTCCTTCAGCCTTGTGGGTTCCATCTCGGGGCCCACGGCGCTGTAATATTTCCGGTTAAATATGGGGGTATTACAGAATATAGTATCGGAGCTTAGGTTGAGAAAACCTAGGCATTTGGGTCGAGTTGGTTCTGTTTTATCGTGTCATTTGAGTTTTCGATTTGACTAATGTTAGAGCCGTGAGTTTTTGTGTTCACTCAGGCTTGTGCGTTATGTGATTTACCAGTGTGGTACTGGATTGTCGTAAACTTTTCCAAATGGTATTAACATATTTCTTCGGATACAAATGTGTCGTGTTCTCGAGTTGAACTGATTTGGCAAAACGTGTGTTTTGAAAATATCAGTGTCGAGTATTTTCTAGAGTCGAGACATGTGCTAGTATCACGGGGAATCGTCGGCATCACGATCTGTAAGTATTGGATTTTTGAATTGCATTGAAATTTATAGCCGTTCTAAGCTGATATGTTTTGAGATTCAGAAAGATATTATGCTTCACAGTATGAGATGACAGAATTGGAACATGATTGATGATCTTGAGAAGCTATGATTTTGGAAATCAATATATCGGTTAGATTTCGAAACGGAATTGTGCATTTGGGAGAAATGTTGTGCATGGTTGAGAAAGAACATGTAGTCATGTTAGTTCATTTTGTGATATATGAAACTGCTTTTGAGCATTTGAAAACGATACTTTTCAAAATGAACGTTTTACGGATGTTTCACGGAAAATGATTTTTGGGTCAAGACCCAATCGATTTTGAAGTAGTTTCGTAACTCAGGACTTGGGGTCCAAAAGATTTTTCTACTTTTTAAACTTCTTGTAATGTGGGATGAGATACGGGCTGAGACCCTAATGTTTCAAAAGACTTTTCTGTTTTCTAAAACTCCCGAGATTTGTAAAACACTCTACCAATTGTTTACCTATTTTATTACTACTGAGGTTTTGATTTACTTGTTCAAATGAAACCTCTCGGGAAGTCTTTCGCTATGTTGATTTGTTTCAATGTTTTGTCATAGCATAATTGAGGTGATCCAGGATGGATTAATGATTGATGTTGTGAGCCATATGTGGAAAAAGGAGTTTTTATCGGAGCCTATGCGTTGAGATTTTGGATTCTATCGTGTAGTTTTCCGACCGAATGTCAGTGGAATTTATGACGAGCTGGACTGGTATACAGGGGTATAGATGTGGTCAATCATTTGCATAGTTTTCATTTTTAAACTTCGAAATCGTGTGGATTCGGAGGACACTGTTATTGAATACTTGGCATTAGCGAGCCAGTTAATTTTACGAAAATTGATTTCGTGATCTTACGAAAAATTTATGTTTTGAGTTTTGGAATTTTTGAAAAGAACTTTCGAAAATTGTCTTCGTGACAAGATTATATGATTTCAAACTGGTTTTGAAAATGGGATTGATGTACATACGCATTTAGTGCATGATGCTTATAGTGGTGAAGCTCTGAGTGAGACTCACCAACTCGATAGCACACTAATGGTATTATGAAAGGAGATTCGAACTTTAGTATGGTAGTTTGGTTATCCAGGAATGATCGGTTGATTTTTCGGATAAGAGGATATGCTGCGTGATGTAGAATTTATGCACAGGATGTAATTTTAGAACTTCGGGTTTTGTGAAACTGGGACGTATGTGCTACCGTAATGTTTTTGAATGGTTTCGTTGTAAGTATAGATTTGGGGATGGTGCCCCCATGCTGGTTGTTTTGTGTAACACCCCCAAGACATTCAGGGTATATTACAGCGCCGTGGTCCCCACACTGTGGATTCCACCAGGCTAACGTACCAAATAAGACATTCGACAACGACAACAATCACCAATAATACGACAATTCAAATAAGATTACAATCCAACAATAAAATCCAACATTAATCCACTTCCCAAAACAGGAACACCACATTAACAATTTTGTAAAAGAAGTACTCGAGTACTTAAACCAATTTTATAACACAAAAGTCCCGGCACAAGACATCAAAAGTAGTGGATTGAAATGAACACCAATAAATGACTACTGATCAGTTTCATGCTTGCCCATCATCCTCATACGGATCGAGTGCTCGTTTGTCCCCACGATCGATTCCTGAAATACAAAAAAAGTATTTCCCCCATTTAAGGGGTTAGCGACAACTGCTAGTGCAAGTACAATCCATTTGAACTACATTCTAATCAGATGAATAATGCGCCAAAAATCATTTTTGAAAACGTTTTATATTTCGGAATATTTAAGATGTACAAAACACAGAACACATTATCTCCAACAAATCATAATTCAAAGTTAACCGTTGGCACGAGACTCACGGCCACCGTACCCCGCAGAGCCCCGTCGGACATCCCTGGGTGGCTAACCACAGTTCGCGATACGCACACTCACGGCAATACGTATCCCTAGAGGCCCCGTCGGACCGTCCCTAGGTGAACAAACACATAACCATCCACAACAACCACGATACAGCCATAATTCAAATACTAGAACATGTAAACAAATGTAAAGTACTTGCCTTTGAGACATCTTCAAAGAATCGGAAGTGAAAAATGACTACGGATGATCCGAATGGAAAACGACGGTTCCTAAACGAAGAATTAGCATAACTCAGTCCCAACGGACATCAATAATCGAAAGGAATACTCCCAAAACCCCGATTACAAAACACGACAATAGACGTTCAATCGATACGGACGAGGGTTTGTGCAAAATCTCCCCGTATCAACAATACATGGATTAATTCGAGGAAAAACGAATTGGGAATCACCCAATAACAATAATTGATAATAAGTTTCGCAATATACACGAACAATTCGGAGTCAATCACGAAAAACCCGAAAAACCCCCAATTTATACAAGTTAGGGTTCCTGAAGAAGATACCTCGGATTCGGACGATGGAGGATGATTACGCTGATGGTGATATGCTACTATGATTCTACGGTGATGGAATACGAAAGATTCTTCGATCAAAATCAAGGAATTGCCTCGGAGTCGCCCGTGAAGAAAAAAAAACGAGAGAAGGGATAGAAAATGAGGTATTGACCTCCGCCCGCTTTTTAAAAATAACATTTACGGCCAGAATAATGGACACTTACGGCCGTAACATGGCCAACTTACGGTCAGAACTCGGGTGTTACGGCCGTAACACCTCTTGGACAGCAGATTGGCATTGGCCCAAACGAGTCCGACGACCCCGAAACCCGACCGCTTATCGAACCAAAAATACGACTACGAAGAATATTCGATGACGAGTCTAACCATCACAAGAAAATATCAATCCGACTACCCGAATCCAAATACGACAACGAATATGAAATTCCCTAAACTTATAGAAATTACGTAAATGACCCAAGTGACCGAAAGTCACGAAACGATGTCGGATTTACAAACCGAAAGTCTCAACATGACCAACTCAACCATACGAACTTGTACAAACCAAGAAACAACAAAACGAACGAGTTTTACAAGAATCGAACGTTCATACGCAAAACATGTCATAAAATGAAATTACGTGAAAACATCATCAAAACTCGTCCCAAATGGAAAAACTCCAAGAACAAAATAGATTCAAAATGTCGAAACAGTTACAAGCGAGTCGATAAAAATGGACATACACCAAAAATGGAAATTAAAAATGGAAAATTACGGATATTACATTCTCCCCCTCTAAAATAAAGTTTCGTCCCGAAACTTAAGAATCAAAAAGCTCGGGGTATCTCGAACGCATATCCTCCTCTAGCTCCCACGTCGCTTCTTCTACTCCGTGTCTCGACCATTGCACCTTAACCAAAGGAATGGTTTTGTGCCTTAACCGTTTGTCACGACGCTCCAAAATTCTCGACGCCTCTCTTCAAACGTAACATCCTTCTCGATCTCCACGCCCCCAAAGTCAATAATGTGGACGGGTCCTAACGCACTTCCTCAATCGGGAAACGTGAAATACGCTATGTACATGACTCAGCGACGGAGGTAAAGCCAAACGGTACGCTAACTCACCGACTCTCTCCAATACCTCGAAAGGTCCAATATATCTCGGGCTGAGTTTCCCCTTCTTCCCAAAACGGAAAACTCCTTTCGTCGGAGATACTCTCAACAGAACGTGATCTCCCACCTCAAACTCCAAAGGTCTACGCCTAACATCCGCATAAGATTTTTGTCGACTCTGAGCAGCCAACATCCTCTTTCTAATCAATTCGACTTTCTCCCTCGTCTCCAACACAAGGTCCGGCTCGGTGCCAACCAAATCGGACGGCTCATCCCAACATATCGGTGATCGGCAACGTCGGCCATAAAGTGCCTCATACGGTGCCATCTGAATCGACGCGTGCCAGCTATTATTATAAGTAAACTCAATTAAGGCCAAATGCTCCTCCCAATTACTACTCCAGTCTAACGCACACGCGCGCAACAAATCCTCGAACGTCTGAATGGTACGTTCGGACTGCCCATCGGTCTGGGGATGGAACGAAGTGCTCAAACGTAGCTGAGGCCCCAATGCCTTATGTACCGCCTGCCAAAAATGCGATACAAATCGGCCATCTCTGTCTGAAATAATGGTCCTCGGCGTACCATGAAGCCTCACTATCTGAGTGATAAAAATACGAGCCAACTTTTCTGGACCCCAAGTATCCTTGATGCCCGGAAATGTGCCGACTTAGTCATCGGTCTACAATCACCCATACCATATTCATACTAGTCTTCGTCCTCGGTAAACTCGTGACAAAATCCATAGAGATGTCCTCCCACTTCCATTCCTAACGGGAAGTGGTTTCAATAATCCTACTGGCCGCTGATGCTCAATCTTGACTTGCCGACAAGTCAAACACTTAGCTACAAACTAAACTACCTCCTTCTTCATATCGCTCCACCGTAAATTTTTCCTCAGATCTTTATACATTTTACTCGAGCCCGGATGGATCGAGTATGGTGACGCATGAGCCTCTCGCATAATGCTCTGTCAATTCCGAGTCGCTCGAACACACAACCGACCTCGGAATCTCAACACACCGTCCTCATGAATAACGAATCCCGGGCTTTCCCTTTCCTACACTCTCTCGAAGCCGAATAAACATCCGATCCTCTAACTGTCCCGACTTAATGTCCTCGACCGAGATGAAGAAATCTCAAGAGTACGAATCGTCCAGGAACTCCCCGCGATAATCTCAATGCTCAACCTCATAAACTCTCGCTGAAGTCCCGACTGGGCCGTGAGTAACTCAAGCGCCCGAAACGATACCGATTTCCGGCTCAAGGCATCTGCTACCACATTAGCCTTGCCCGGATGATAAAGGATCTCAAGATCGTAATCCTTAATCAATTCCAACCATCTCCTCTGTCTCATATTAAGCTCCTTCTGCGTGAAGATGTACTTCAGGCTCTTGTGATCGGTGAAAATATGACACGACGAGCCATACAAATAATGACGCCAGATCTTCAATGCAAACACAACTGCGGCCAACTCAAGATCGTGCGTAGGGTAATTCAATTCATACGGTTTCAACTGACGGGAAGCATAGGCAATCGTCCTCCCGTGCTGCATAAGTACACATCCGAGCCCTTGGCCCGAGGCATCACTATAAACGGAGAAACCATCATTACCACTCGGTAAATCCAACACGGGAGCGGTCGTCAACCGCTTCTTCAACTCCTCGAAACTATTCTGCCTCTCATCGGTCCACACAAACTTCTCCGACTTCAGAATAATCGAGTCGGCCGAGCGAGATTAGAGAAACCCGCGACGAATCAACGGTAATACCCACTAATCCCGTAAAGCTGCGGACCTCTTTCACGTTCTTGGGCGGCGCCCAATCCAACACTGCCTCTACCTTATGTGGGTCCACACGAACACCCTCGGCCGAGATCACATGACCGAGAAACATAACCTCCCGTAACCAAAACTCGCACTTTGAGAACTTCGCAAAAAGATGCTGAGTTCTCAAAATATCTAACACAATATGCAAATGACGGGCGTGCTCCTCCTCGCTCCTCGAGTAAATCAGGATGTCGTCGATAAATACAACTACACACTTATCGAGGTACTCGATAAAGACTTTGTTCATAAGCTGCATGAACACGGCTGGTGCGTTGGTTAGCCCAAAAGGCATAACCACAAACTCGTAGTGACCGTATCTCGTCCGAAAGGCCGTCTTCGGAATATCGGTATCCTTCACTCGGAGCTGATAATACCCCGATCTCAAATCAATCTTCGAAAACACGGTTGCCCCTTGCAACTGATCAAACAAGTCATCAATCCTTGGGAGCGGATACTTGTTTTTGATGGTCACTTTGTTCAACTCTCGGTAGTCGATACACAAACGAAGTGACCCATCCTTCTTCTTTACGAATAGGACCGGTGCGCCCCAAGGCGAAGCGCTCGGTCGAATATATCCCATGTCTAGCAACTCTCCCAATTGTTTCTTCAACTCAAGCATCTCGGCAGGCGCCATCCGTATGGCGTCTTAGAGATAGGTGCCGCACCCGGCTCTAAATCGATCAGAATTCAACCTCTCGGTCGGCGGCAAACCCGCAACTCATCCGAAAATGTCGATACTCACATACTACCTAATAGACGAGAGCTTGACTCCCTTCTTCCGATCTCAAAGCGTAACACCAATAACCCGTGCAACCTCCTCGAAGAAGTCTCACCGCCTTTAAGGCACCGATCGCAATCTCGGCTACTCCGCTTACGCCCCACAAAGGAATGCTCTGCACCGTCAGAGGCTAACATCGAAACCGTCCCTCGTTCTATAATTCATGATCACCCCATGACGGTCCAAACAATCCTCACCCATAATCAAATCCTCATCTCTAATATCTACCGCAATCGATTAGAAGGCCAAACCTCCCCGCGATACTCACCGGAAAATCTCTAACCTCACGATCCCCACGATGCTATCCCCACTAGGAAGTTTAACAACAAAAGGCTCACAAGCAACAAGGCAATCAACATGCGGCGACGCACACAATCCATAGATATAAAAGAATGCATAGCACGAGAATCTAACAATACTAAACAGATGATCAAGGATGTGGACGCACTGTGGCCACCATCGCGTCAGATCTCCCGCCGTCACATCTCGTACACACGGGCGGAATGCACTCGCACTAGAAGCTCCTCTAGAAGGCCGACTCACGACCTCGACCTCTACCAAAACTCTGCTGCGGCCGAGGAACCGCTTGTCCGATTCACACTCGCTCTCCCGCGGCCGGGCCGATATCTCGAGTAATCGGGGCCCAAGCCGCATCCGTACAAAACTTAGCACGATGACCCATACGACCACAAGCAAGACACCGAATCGAGGCCTATCACACTCACTCATCATGTGGCCGGGCAGCGGTTGAAGCACGTAGGACCACGAACTAACGGAACAGGAGCAGAGACCTAGAACTGCTTCCTCGACCAACCGATGGCGATCGACTCAAGACTCGCGAACTGCACCGAGTCTTCGGATACCCTCTGACTTGCCTCCAAAACCGACCGCGGTTTTCTGCTTTCTTTCCTTCGCTTGCCGTCTCAGCAGAAACGACATCTCATAAGCCATCGCCTTATTCTCGATATTCTTTCAAAGTCGTGCACCCTGCACTGACATGTAGTGGCGCACTCTCGGTTTCATCCGCATGTCAAAGTGGCGGATCTTATCGAGCTCATCGCGGACTTGGTTTCTTACATAATGTAATCACGATTGTAGTCTTTGATAGCTTGAGAAATAGGAACATCTTGGGGCTTAGCCTCAAAGAAGGCTCGGATCCTCCTCTTTCACCGGCCAAGGATGTATTCATCTTCCATCGATCTCGAAACTCGCCCACGTAGCTGCCCTGGCCACGCGGTTTCACCGCTTGCCACCACGTTCTCGCTTCCTTGGCGAGGAAGTACTGAGCGATGGGTACCTTCCTCTCCTCAGAGCAGTTAGCAGCCTCAAACACCTTTTCCATCTCAAACAACCAACTCTCCCAACCGGAAGGGTCGGAAGCACCATCAAACTACGAAGGACGCATACGAATCACGTCCTGAAGTAGCTTATCATTACCGGATCCAGTAGGCGGAACCGGGTTGGCATTAGCATGGCCGACTGTAACGGCTCGAGCCGCAACGTCATCCGGTTCGCTACTCGTAAAATGTTGGCCACTCCAACATTCTCATGAGCATTACCGGAGCTAGCAGATGGTCCTGCTAACCTCCGGAACTAGGGGGAACACTGCTCGACAAGGAAGGCATCGCGAATCGGTTCCCGAGTGATCGGACATGGCCGCCCACCATTGCGCCACGCCCCTACTGCGCCCGCGACCGCGTCAAGGCCCGCGTCCCTCTACCGCAGGAATTCAAGAAGCAACGGTAAGTACAAATCAAACGCAAAACGCAACAAGATACTAAGACAGAATAGAAACGAACGGTGAAACGAGTCAAGTTAGGAAAACTTACGAGCACCGGCATCGAGATGATGGCATAGCGGTGATACTGCCCCAAAACGACACTTAACTAGACCCAAATAACCGACACCTAGGTATCCATAAACCTAAGCTCGATACCATATTCGTAACACCCCAAGACATTCAGTATATTACGGTAGCCGTGGTCCCCACACTGTGGATTCCACCAGGCTAACGTACCAAACAAGACATTCGACAACGACAACAATCACCAATAATACGACAATTCAAATAAGATTACAATCCAACAATAAAATCCAACATTAATCCACTTCCCAAAACAGGAACACCACATTAACAATTTTGTAAAAGAAGTACTCGAGTACTTAAACCAATTTTATAACACAAAAGTCCCGGCACAAGACATCAAAAGTAGTGGACTGAAATGAACACCAATAAATGACTACTGATCAGTTTCATGCTTGCCCATCATCCTCATATGGCTCGAGTGCTCGTTTGTCCCCACGATCGATTCCTGAAATACAAAAAAAGTATTTCCCCTATTTAAGGGGTTAGCGACAACTGCTAGTGCAAGTACAATCCATTTGAACTACATTCTAATCAGATGAATAATGCGCCAAAAATCATTTTTGAAAACGTTTTATATTCCGGAATATTTAAGATGTACAAAACACAGAACACATTATCTCCAACAAATCATAATTCAAAGTTAACCGTTGGCACGAGACTCACGGCCACCGTACCCCGCAGAGCCCCGTCGGACATCCCTGGGTGGCTAACCACAGTTCGCGATACGCACACTCACGGCAATACGTATCCCTAGAGGCCCCGTCGGACCGTCCCTAGGTGAACATACACATAACCATCCACAACAACCACGATACAGCCATAATTCAAATACTAGAACATGTAAACAAATGTAAAGTACTTGCCTTTGAGACATCTTCGAAGAATCGGAAGTGAAAAATGACTACGGATGATCCAAATGGAAAACGACGGTTCCTAAACGAAGAATTAGCATAACTCAGTCCCAACGGACATCAATAATCGAAAGGAATACTCCCAAAACCCCGATTACAAAACACGACAATAGACGTTCAATCGATACGGGCGAGGGTTTGTGCAAAATCTCCCCGTATCAACAATACATGGATTAATTCGAGGAAAAACGAATTGGGAATCACCCAATAACAACAATTGATAATAAGTTTCGCAATATACATGAACAATTCGAGTCAATCACGAAAAACCCGAAAACCCCCAATTTATACAAGTTAGGGTTCTGAAGAAGATACCTCGGATTCGGACGATGGAGGATGATTACGCTGATGGTGATATGCTACTATGATTCTACGGTGATGGAATACGAAAGATTCTTCGATCAAATCGAAGGAATTGCCTCAGAGTCGCCCGTGAAGAAAAAACGAGAGAAGGGATAGAAAATGAGGTATTGGACCTCCGCCCTGCTTTAAAATAAACATTCTACGGCCGTAACAGGACACTTACGGCCGTAACATGGCCAACTTATGGTCAGACCGGGTGTTACGGCAAGAACACCCTACCGGACACAGATTGGCACCGTTGTCCAAACGAGTCCGGACGACCCCGAAACCCGGACCTCCTATCGAACCAAAAATACGACTACGAAGAATATTCGATGACGAGTCTAACCATCACAAGAAAATATCAATCCGACTACCCGGGAATCCGAAATACGACAACGAATATGAAATTCCCTAAACTTATAGGAAATTACGGAAATGACCCAAGTGACCGAAAGTCACGAAACGATGTCGGATTTACAAACCGAAAGTCTCAACATGACCAACTCAACCATACGAACTTGTACAAACCAAGAAACAACAAAAACGAACGAGTTTTACAAGAATCGAACGTTCATACGGCAAAACATGTCATAAAATGAAATTACGTGAAAACATCATCAAAACTCGTCCAAATGGAAAAACTCCAAGAACAAAATAGATTCAAAATGTCGAAACGGTTACAAGCGAGTCGATAAAAATGGACATACACCAAAAATGGAAACTGCTAAAAATGGAAAATTACGGATATTACATTTTGGATATTGAGTGGTCGTTTCCACTCCATGTATGATTGGATATGTTCGACGGGTTGTGATTGGTTCTTCATACGCCGAGGGGTATGCTCACCAATCGGGTATGTTTATTGAGATACACTGTATGTGATTGGTGTGTCATTTTGAGAATATTATTCTTTCGTATATCTGTTTCTGTGGTTCTGTGTTGATCGTATTGGAGTTTATCACGTTGATGATATTCTCGATTGTGTTTTGACCTCTGGTTGGTCATATTGGAATTTATCATGTCGATGATAAATTCGGTTGATTGTTGATCATTGTTGGTGATCATCTGAGCGTTCGGATTTTGTGTAAATGTTTCGGGATTCGTATCGTTGTTCTGGGCAGTTGTTTCGCAGATGTATTGTATATTATTCGTCCTATCGGAATTGAGACTTGATTATGTAATCAGGCAGACAGGATTTGATTCGGATAGAGTATTTCATCTGACGATGATATATTTTGTTGAGACTCAAGGAATTATGATTGTAAAGTGTATTGAGGCTTTATAGTGAGGTCACTAGCTAGTATCTCAGGAGACCCTCGACTTTGTGCATTGGTAAGTATGCTGTTGTGGTTATTCTATAGTGATGATGATTGATCATTGTCGTGATGGTTTTGGGATATTTTGGGTTGAATGGTATGTTTGTTTGTTTTATGACGGATTGCAAGTTTCGAGGACGAAACTTATTTTAAGTGGTGTAGAATGTAATATTCGAAATTTCTACTACTGTTGTTTGATATTATTTTATCCGAGTTATATTGTACAGCGTGGAATCTGTACAATATGGATAAAATAAATAAAGGACTGAGATGTCAGTATCGGTATAATTGTCATATCTGGTTGACAGTTGCATTTGAGGATATCGTGTATCAGGTTATCGTACTTTCGATATAGAGTATAGCGTATAAGAATATTATTGGATTCAGTGTTTGTGTTCAGTGTGTCTTATGTTCGTTTTTGGTATGTCGAGACGTTGGACAAGAATAGCTGAAAATGGCCAAGTGTAACATTATTAGCGCAGGCTAATAATCATGAGTAGCGCACGCTATCGTGCAGGTTTAGCGCACGCTACGGATATAAGATAACGCACGCTAATGCAGTCCGATCGTAAGGAATATACGCATGGACCAGGCCACTTTCGGCGCACGTTCTGATAAGTCAACGGATATTATAATATAGTGTTAGCGCACGCTAATGCATGTTGATTAGCGCACGCTAACTGTATATCGGTCAACAGGGAATCTTGGCTTTATTGGTTGCTTTCGGCATGTGGGGTCACGAGCATCTTCGTGGTAGGTGTAGACTGTAGCAAGTCAACTGGTATTAATTAGCGCACGCTAAATGTAAGGACTTGCGTACGCTAGACAATGTAAGTTACGTACGCTAATGCATGGGCATTACGTACGTAAGCACATGTACGAAGCCAGACAGAAGCCTCTGGCCTGCGATAGCGCACGCTAACAAAATCAGTTAACGCACGCTAAGGCTGTTGCGCACGCTAAACATAAGGTTTAGCGCACGCTAGTAATATACTTTATAAAAAGGGACAGAAGGGTGTTATGAAGTATTTCGTCCATTCCTTCCTTGCAACCGAGAGAGAGAGTTTTTAGAGAGAAGTTTGAGGTCCCAAACACTGAGAGATGATAATCTTTAACAAAGATTAAGCTGAGGAACATGGATTAAAGTCTTGTTCTTGAAATTATTGATGATTCTTGGAATGAAGTTGATTGTTATCCTTCATGGTTTGTCTATACAAGGTAATAGTTCTTCAGTTTTGGATGTCGTTTGGATTGATTATTGATGTTCTTGAGTCGATGATTATCATATATTCGAGTGATGAGCATGATAACGAGTTGGATTACCGTACTAAGTTAGTGTTGTTATCAATATATGAGTATTGATATGTTTCGTATGGTTTTAGATGGAATTCAAGAGATATGTTGATGTAATTCCCTTCTTCAATTCGGATTTTTGATGTTTTATCATTGGTTACTTTGTATGGTAACGATTATGGTGGTGCTATTGTGATTCTTGAAGTTATATGAATTTTATGTTGAAGAACATGATGAATAAGGATTTTTAGATGTTAGAACACATCGGATTTTGTCATTTTATGGATCATGAACGTGAATTCGGATAATTCGTGTTCTTGAAGAACTATTGAATTATATATGTCATGATTGTTATGAATAAGAACTGGAAATTGGAAAGGTTACGGATGACTTTGGAATATGATTATTCATGATAATAACCAGTAAATTGTTCTATGAAGTTACCAAATATGAACAAGAAAGAATCTTGTTGATTCGTGTTTAAAGATAAAAGTTGGAATCGAATATGTTATGAAATCCTTAAAATCGAGATGAGTTGATCATTGACATGATGGAAGTGTTAGACGATGCTTGAAATGCATGCCACTGCACAGCATTAGCGCACGCTAAGCTTACTGGCTAGCGCACGCTAACGGGAGCAACTTAGCGCACGCTACGTTATGTGTTTAACGTGCGCTAAGTAGGCAGACAGTGCAGTATTTTTGTGTTTTGATTATGAATTCGTGATGGTTTGATTTGGTTTGTTCTGACTGCGTTTATTCGAGGTTGTGTTGAACCGTTGAGTTCAATTGGTTAGTTTTGTCGGTTGTTGATTGTTATCGGATATGTGTTATTTGATTACTTCGATAGGTTGAGATTATTGATCGGTGATTATAACCGGATGTTGCGGTCGTGTTCGAGTATGTCCATTGTATTGCTTTTGATCGGGGCTGAGGAGCACGTAGACAAAGGCAATGTGTTCGGTAGCAGCTTCGTGGTATCGGTATCGATGCAAGTTATTACTTGCTCAGTTATAATATTTAATGAATGGTTTCAGTTTCATTTCGTTTATAATGCATATAGCGATGATTATTATTGTGAACTCTGGGTATTCGGATCGCATATCGTTCTTTCGATTCTAGGAGGCAAATCATAATGTATATGCTTTATCTCAGTTATTGGTATGTTCGAGTATCGAGGTTACATTATGGTAAAGACGAGGATATGAGTATCTATAGTTCATTGTACGTTTGGATTTCCGAGCATTGAGGATAATTGCCGGTGATGATTTGACATCGAGACTGCTCCTAAAGTACTCGGGACAAGTATCTTAGTTTGATTCGGTTTAGTGTTAATGATGTTGATCATGCAGGTTGTCATTCATGTTGCTGAACATGAAGTCGTCTTAGTTGTGTCATCATAGTGTCGTTCATGTTTTGATCCATATGTCGTTCATGTTGATGAACATATTGAGTTGCATGATTGTATTGTTTATGTTGTAAATGATCCGATGGGATCATGAAGATCTATGTTGAGGGCGCTGGATCGGATGTCCACCATGCGTTGGTTCGACGGGATCATCATGGGATCTATGCTGAGGGCGGTGGATCGCTGGGCAGGTTTTCCACCATGCGTTGGTCCGACGGGATCATCATGGGGATCTATGCTGAGGGCGCTGGATCGTGGGATTACCCAGTATTGTGTTATTGTTGTGCATATGTATATTGTTGGTTATCCACCTCGTGTTGATCTTGTAGGATCATCTTGGGATCTATGCTGAGGGCGCTGGATCATGGGATTTCCATTGAGTATACATAGTTGTTATTGTTTTTGAGCATATTGACGTTGTCATATGAGTATGCATTTGTAGGTCTTGTGTTAGGACCTTGTCCGTATTGCATTGATCTGATCTCGGATTAGACTGATATTATTGTCGTGGCACATCATATCTCGAGGTATGTTCCGTATTTCCTTGGTATTTGTCTTTGATGGACAATCGGTTATCGTCTTGGGATTTGATGATGTTATTCGTTGGATCGTATTGATCAAAACTGGTATATTTCCGTATCGTGAGTTGGTGATGATAGTTCGAGAATCTTTAGTATTGTTTGAGGTACAATATAGATATTATGTTCGAGTTTATTGGTTAATCGAGTACGAGATGTGAAATGTGATAATGGTTATTCTGATGAGAACTACTTGAGTAAGTAAAGTTATGGCGGTAAGAGTACGTTGGTCGTATTCTTAGGTTGTATCCTCATTGGTATGTAATTATTAATGTGATGTGATTGATATCATTATTGGATATAATGGCTGACCCCGTTGTGGGATTTCTTTTTAGGTTCTTGGAGTATCGAGCTTGTAGCAGTCGTGAAGAGATGAGCTTCCCGAAGGATACTGGCTAGGACATGTTTGTGCATTGAGTTTCTTGATTGGTTCTTGTATTCCGCTGCTAGAGTATCTTTATGGTTGGTCTTTTTCCGCTGCGTGAGTATTTTTAGATGCTCTCTTGGTATCTAGTAACTGAGGTTACTTTGAAAATCGTTTTCTAAACTTTTGAGTGTCGGACGTTTGGCCTTGCAATTTCAAATGAGTTTTTACGACGGTTTTTGATAAATGAATTTTATAAGTCTTTGTGCATTTTTAAAGATAGTACTGTTGTTGGCCTCTTGGGCATTTGCAAATGTTTACGAGAATTTCCTTCAGCCTTGTGGGTTCCATCTCGGGGCCCACGGCGCTGTAATATTTCCGGTTAAATCTGGGGGTGTTACAATAAGTTCATTGTGCTCGTTCTCTATGATTGTGATTCCACTCTTTTTGGACACCATATGTACAGGGCTCACCCATGGACTATCTGAGATTAGATAAATGATTCCTGCGTCAAGTAATTTAAGAATCTCTGCTTTCACAATTTCCTTCATGTTTGGATTCAAACGTCGTTGATGCTCAATTGAAGGTTTGCAGTCATCTTCCATCAAAATTTTGTGTGTGCATATAGAGGGGCTTATTCCTCTAATGTCCGCAATAGTCCATCCAATTGCTCTTTTGTGATTCCTTAATACCCTTAGTAATTTCCCTTCTTCAAGTTCGGTCAATATGTTAGATATGATGACCGGAAGTGTAGAGGAAATGCCCAAGTAAGCGTATCTCAAATGTGTGGGTAGAGGTTTGAGATCAAGTATTGGAGCTTCTTGTAAAGAAGGGAGGGGTTTAGCGGAGCTTGTCCACACTTCTTCAAAATGTGAATGCCTTCTTAAGGGTGGTAGTGTTTCTAGATAGTTAACTGTTTCGGCCAAGTGATATTCTTCTTCCATGCTGGTTAAAGAATTTGCTATACATGTCTCAAGAGGATCTTTAGATAGAATTTTCTCCAAAGACTTGTTTACCATGGCTTCAATTGCATCTATTCTTAGACAATACTCATCTGTGGAGGATTGATTCAAAGTTTTTAGGACATCGAAGATGACATGTTCGTCTTCCACTCTGAGAATTAGCTTTCCTTCATAGACGTCAATAAGAGCACGTCCGGTTGCGAGAAACGGTCGTCCCAAAATAATATCCTGGTCTTCTTCCAAGTCAAGGATGATAAAATCTGCTGGAAATATGAATTTATCAACCTTGACGAGCACATCTTCTATTATCCCATGTGGATATTTGATTGACCGATTGGCTAATTGTAGTGAAACTGTTGTTGCTTTTGCTTCTCCCAAGTTCAGTTTGTTGAAAATTGACAGGGGCATCAAGTTGATACTTGCCCCTAAATCACAAAGAGCTTTGCCAAAATTCACTTCACCAATTGTACACGGGATTGTGAAAGTTCCCGGATCTTTTAGCTTGGGTGGCAACTTCTTTTGTAGTATTGCGCTACATTCCTCTGTTAGTATGACAGTTTCGTATTCTTCATGCCTTCGTTTGTTGGAAAGAATATCTTTCATAAATTTGGCATAGCTTGGCATTTGTGCTAGAGCATCGGCAAAAGGAATGTTGATGTGTAGCTTTTTGAAAATTTCCAAGAATTTCCCGAATTGAGCATCGAGCTTGTGATTCTTCAACCGTTGAGGAAATGAGATATGTGGAACATAAGATTTTGTAGCAACTGGACCTTTTTGAGATGTAGGTCCTGATTCAGATTCTTTTTCTGATTCTTGATTTTGTTTATCTTTTTGTTTTTCCATAGAAATTTCTGGCAGCTGCACTCCACTTCTTGTTGTGACAGCTTGGACATTTTCTCTTGGATTTACCTCAGTATTGCTAGGTAATATGCCATGAGATCTTTCTGAAAGTATTTTGGCCATTTGGCCAACTTGTGTCTCCATATTTTTAATTGAAGCATCATTGCGTTGTTGATACTTCAATTGTTGTTCAGCTAGCTTCGTGATTGCTTCTTCCCACCCGGGATTCTTTTCTTGATGCATTGGATTCAACACATTGTTGTTGTTTGCATAAGAAAAATTTGGATGATTTTTGTACCCTGGATCGTATGTTGGCCCGTAAGGATTGTATGTTTGCCTTTGGAAATTCTGAGCATACGCCACTTGTTCTGGTGGTGGTGACTGCTCCTGTTGCACTAAGGGACAGATAGTGCTGTTGTGAGTTGCTCAACAAATTTCATATGAAAAATCTGAAACTTGTGGAGTTTGCACCGTCTTCACAAATTGAGGAATTGAAAAAGACATTTCCTCGACTTTCTTTGATAGAGCTTCAATTTTTGCCAACATAAGTGAATAAGAATCCACTTCAAAAACACCATTTGGTTTCTTTTGGATATTTCTGTCTGGCCATCTTGAACTTTGTTCACTTATAACCTCAAAAAGATTATAAGCCTCTTTCATAGTTTTGTTGCCAAGTGAGCCATTTGATGATGAATCGACATTGGCTCGGCATGTAGGTAAAATTCCAGAATAGAAGTAATTGACTTGTGCTCCTAAATTGAAACCATGGTTAGGACATTTTCGTAGCATATCTTTGTATCTCTCCCATGCTTCGTGGAATGATTCTGAATCTTGTTGACGAAATGTAGAGATTTCGTATTTGAGTTTCGCCACTTTTATTGGTGGAAAGTATTTAGTGGTGAATTTTTGGACAAATTCGGGCCAATTTGTTATGCTTCGTGGTGGCAAAGTATCTAGCCATTCTCTTGCTCTGTCCTTCAAAGTGTGCACGAAAAGTCTCATTTTGATCGCCTCGTCATTTACATTTGGATATTTGAAATTTCCACAAATCTCCACAAAACGGTTAATATGGAGATATGGATTCTCGTCGGTTCTTCCATAGAATGAGTTGTTGTTGGAGAAAAGATTGATGACATCAGGGCGAATTTGAAAATTGTCCACTCCAAATGGTGGATAGATCACACTTGATTGCACGCTCAAAGATGGGGGGTTCATGAATTCCCCAAAGAGCATGTTGTCTTCATCTATTTCCGGCACAATAGGATATTGTTGATGTTGAATGTTTTGAACATTAGGTATTCCCCCTACCAGAGGAATTCTCTCGTTATCGTTTCCTAGGGGGAGACGTGGGTTTAGTTCGTCCGCCATTGATGGTGAAGAAATAATGTTTTTCTTTTGTTCTCTTCGCCTTCTTTTGAATGTGGCTTCGATCTCGGGATCTAGTGAAACTAAATCGCGATTGTACGTCCTTCGCATAGACAAGAGAATCTACAACAAAGAAAAAGTTGTATTTATAACAATAGTTAATAATGTAATATTTCAAATATAACACTTATACTTCCCCGGCAACGGCGCCAAAAACTTGACACGTTCTTAGTGTAACTATCGAAAGTGCACAATATCATATCAAGTAGTAAGTGGACTTTTTGAGTCCGGTTTATCGATCCCACGAGGAAGTTTGGTTATAATTTGAATTATACACTATTAGTCTATTTTTATAGATACTAAGATGACTGAAACACACAATTAAAGAGTTTGGTTTAATAATTGCTAAGAAAATGCAATAATAGTTCTAATATTTTAAGGAAATAAAAAGATTGCAACAATAATAGATTGATTAACGATAAAATGAAATAGTTGGGATTACAAACTTAGCTCGTCATTAGTTATAGAAGATGTATAGGAGATCATAAGATGAATTTACTTATTATGTTGTGTAGATTCGATTTTCCTTAAAAAGATGGTTTCTCTTTCGAACTATAAAACGCCCCTTACATATTGAATCAATCTACTATATTTCTATGTTGATTGGCTTCAATACATAGCATTAGGATTTATGAAAATAACTCAAAGAATCATCTAAGGTCTAGAGGTATATTTCTATCCCCTAGAACAACTTAGAGTGAAGATCATTTGATCTAATCAAACATATTTTCTTTCGAAACATATGAAGACCATAAATATCGTCATTTATTGGCCAAATAAATAAAGATTGTTAAAACAATGAAAATCACACACAATAATAAGTAATTCACAATAGATCTTTATACAAACTTAAATAACATAACTAACCTTGTTTATAATCCCAACTAAAGGTAACTTAGCCCATGAAGGGTTTAATATACATAATACAAGCTTGAGTGGTCATTATTAGTTGAATCAAGAGAAAGAATTGATCCTCACTCCCTTAGTAGATAAAGGAGAAAGAAGCAATAAACTCTCTGAACAACATATGCTATACCACACTTACACAAATCACTCAAGAACACAAGTGTGTTCTTCACACAAAAAGAAAATATTACAAAAAGTGGAGAAATTATAAGATGAATGATGAATGATGATGGATCTAAGGGGTCTATTTATACACCTAAAGTCATCTAATAGCTCCAAAACTCCAGCATTATTACAATAGATCGGATCAATGCCAGCCATCCCCTCAATAATACACAAAAAGTATAAAAAATTAGATAAATTATCACAATCTGTCAAGAGTTACGGCCGTAATATTCAGTAGTTACGGCCGTAACTTGGCTTCATCAATTTGCTCACTGGTTGCTTTGAGAGTTACGTTTTCAGCCCAGAATTTCTCAGACTTTGCGTTTTTGCCCCAAATCTTCTTCGGATGATAACTTTTGATATATAACTCTGATTTTGAATCCGGAAAGACTGCCGAATTCATCTCGGAAAGCCCTACAACATGAATATATTAAAATTCAACAAAGAGAATATTTTATAAACATGTTATTTCTTGAGTAAATCAGTTATTCAATCCGATTAAAACTAAATTTACATCATCATCCGATAAAAATAAAATTATTAAAAACTAATTAATTAAAAGCAAAAAACGAGTAGACTTGCTCAATTATGGGTGATATTTATCGATACAAACCATGGATAAGTGTATAAAACTGACACTTATCAATAAGTTATTATGGTTAAATCGGACGAAAACGAACAAAACCCCCAATTTACCCAAACTATGATTTCCAGGAAATCTTACGTGATTCGCTCGATCAAAGGATGTTATAGGATGGATAATCGATGATATGAACTCCAAGACTTCATGAATTTATTGTATGGCAACATGCCTCTACGCCCAACAAGTCCCCAGCCGCGGTAGAGAAGAAAACGAAGTGAGAAAATGGGTGAAAACCCGTCTGCTGGGCCTTATATAGGTCGCTGCCGGCCGCATTACGTACGTAATCGGCTATGGCTTACGGCCGTAACCGGCCATGGCCGAGTTCTCTGCCCAACACTTCCGGCAACGCTACGTACGTGACCGGATAAGGCTTACATACGTAGCAGGCCTTACGGCCGTAGCTGCCGGGCCATTACGGCCGTTACTCGGCCAGGTCCTGCCAGCCAGGACTCGGTCGATCCGATGGTCCGGAAAATCCCGAAACCCAGACCTAAATATAATCCGAAGATACAGTTACGAAGTAATCGCAAAGACGAATCTAAACGCTAAGAGAACACACGATTCCGACCACCCGAGGGCTCGAAATTCGACAACGGAAGTAATTACCCCAAACTTTGGGAAATTACGAAAACGGCCCAAAACGTCCGAAATACACGATATGCGATCGAAACACTAAACCAAAGCTCGCAACATGAATAATAACATTAAATTAACTTACGAGAAACTCGAAACAACAGTTTTGAATGAGATTCGCAAGAATCGAACTCAAGTGCGGAAAAGTCGTTTAAGAATACGGAACTCAACAAAACGATACTGAAACGAACTCGGATGACAAAAAGTGCAGAATTAATCATTCTCGAAATGATGAAAAGGTCACAACAGAGTCGTTATGGTGGACTTTCTCCAAAATAGAAATTTACTGGAAATCGAAATTGCGGATATTACAACGGAAGCGATTTAAGTAAAGTGCAGAAAATAAATCGACACAAGGATTTATAGAGGTTTGACTATTAACGAAGCCTACGTCCTCTCTCGGTATCTTTTTCAATAGGATGAAGATCAACCTCTGCACCTCTCTTCTATCGGTCGAGGGATAACCGTTACAAACTTGTCTTCTATCGGTCCAAGTTAAACCGTAAAATCTCTTCTATCGGTCGAGATATTACCGCTTGTACTTGTATTTGTGTCGGTCCAAGTTAAACCGTTTTCCTTTTCTATTGGACAAGGAATCAACCACTCTAGCTTTCTATGGGTACTAGATAAACCTCACTTAGATATCGATTGTGATTCTAACAATGCCGGATCCTTGATCCTAATAACACCGAATCCAATCGTATCTTTTCTTTTACTTCTCGTGTATGTGTTGAATATATAAACACTCAAACTATCAATATAAGCACAGTTACAACAACAATAGTAAGTATATCAATATCTGATGAATGTATCGTTTGCTTGAAGTTGTTGTTGGATGAATATCATTGGAAGTGGTATTTATAGGCATTGGAGCCTCAACTAGCCGTTAGCCTTATGCAGCCTCATTACGTACGTTAACTCCCCATCTTTACGTACATTAGCTTCATTACGTATGTTAACATCTTCCAGTTTCAGTCCAGTAGCCTCTCTCTCGATCATTACGTACGTTAGCAACTCCCATTACGTACATTATATATAGTCAATATGTATGTTGCATGCTGACCTACGCCACGACATCATCTCCAATGTTCATCTTGTTTGAACTCAGTAATATTTCATTACATACGTTAAGTAACACATTCCATTCAATTTGAAAGTTATTTCACAATTTAAATTAATAATGGATGCCAATTTGTCGCATACACATTCCATTCAATTTGAAAGTACTTCAAGCCACCAAAAGTCTCCTTACTACTCAATCGGCATTCGTCTCTCGCCCAACCTTCACCATGTCACCACCACATGATATCTTGTGGCATTTTTGTAACCTTATGTATTTTTTTACTGAATTTTAGGACTGAACCTAATTTTACAAATATATATATAACTAATGTAGCTCAACTACAGAATTCTGAGTTGAATTTTGGGACCTATTCTGCAAAATTAGAAAGTTAAAATGTGTTGTTGATAACTGATTTGGTAATTTAAAAATTATAAACGAAAAAAGAAATCCACTGAACAGTACTACTACTATTACAAGTTGATTATAAATAATAAAACTGGAAAATAAAAGGTAGAATTTTAGTAAATACGTCTCGTAAATGTAGAAAAGTCGAGGCGGTTGTGATCTTTCCGTAAGATAATTACGTCATGTATAGTGCTGACGGATCAGATGTATTATCCCTAAAGATAAATGGCTAACATCTTTGATAACTGTAGCACACCAGAATCGAAACTTCGACGAACTGGAGCTAGAATTGAGCAAAGTGCTTTCTGCGTGAGGCTATGCTGAATACTGATGTATTTTGTAGTGTGTTTAAAAATGCATCATGAATGCTCCTCTTTACACTAATCTCCATCAGATGGGGATTTAAATGATACACACGAAATTGCCACATTAGGACACACTTAAGACACATAATTAGTGTCTAGTAACTACTGACCGTTTCATTTCAACAGTTAGAAAACCAGAAGAGGCATTACAATGTTCACCAGATAACAAGAACTTAGGCCAAGCCCAAGTAAATTTAGTCCACCCAAGACCGTCCAAGGCCAGCCCAAGATCCAATTACCAAGAAACAAGGTCAATGACCACGACCCAGGCCAAGGCCGAGACCAAGATTGAGAGACCAACTGAGCCAGCTAGACGGGCGAGAAGGCGCGCGTGTGCGTGCATGTGGCCGAGCTACCTCCAAGATAGGGGCATAATCTTGATCATGTTCTATGGGCTATTGAACAGAATCAAACCACACCACACTCTCCAACCCTGTTTGTTGGTCACCGTATACTTCACTTACAGCTTAAAAAGTGGGGGTTGAGTAAGCTATACTCTTTTTTAAAGTTTGTTATGCGTAGCGGAAGTCTTAAACTAAGTTGTTGTAAAAAAAAGCAACTAGACAGTGTCATATAGCTTATTACTTACAAAGTTTCCAGAGTAAGTATAAAATAAATCACAGACAGTAAATACAGGAAGTCATAACACATAGTTTTAATGTGGTTCAAGCTAAACCCCTCTATGTCCACAGATCCTCTACACATGAGTAAATAGTTTATTAAAATCACGGCATACCCAACTATATGATTTTAACTAAATCGGTCATTGTATCATTCACAAAAAATGATACACACAACTGTAGCTTGAGTTGTTCACACATATTGGTTGTAGGATTCTTCAACTTGCTTCTTCTCACACAGATTGAAGCTTCGTCTCTGAACTCTCTTCGTCCCAGACAGGTCGGAATAGTCCAACTTAGTCCAGACAAGGCTAATGATCTCAACAGTGAGGTTTTGAATCACACGAATCAGAACAACAGTTGTAGGCTATGAAAGTCTTGGCTGTAGTGTGCTGTTCTCAGTTGAGGACTTAATATTTCTTCACTCAAGAATATACGATGTATGCTTGAAGAAACCGATTGCTCTTAGATAATGAATACTTTGGATTCTTGATCAATCAGTAAGTGAGGAATGTCCTCTTCCTTGGGATATTTATAATATTGGAAATAGCTACGTTATAAATGTATCCATTTGTCGGTTGGTGAGATGTGGACATATCTTGAATTAAAGATATTCGTACTTAATGCTTCAGACATTCTATTTGATCCGCATTAAATGGTCTTCAGTCTATAGTCTTTTCAGCCGCATTAAATGTTGTCCTATCGGCATTAAATGCTCCTTTGAAACTGTGAATACTTTGTGAATAAGGAAAAACTTATCTCACAACGATTTAAAGGTCTAAATCGAACCCCTGTTAGACTGTGTTTTACTTTTCCTAAGTAAAATACTTCCAGCTTCTTTGCTGTAGCCAATAGTCTTTCTTGTTGTACTCTTTGGAATCTCCATTTGGCTGTAGGATACATATTTAGGTGTTATATGAAGTTTCGTTGTAGGGATAGACTGTACGCTACATTTATCAAAATATTTGGGGTATTTATTTTTCCCAACACTCTTCACTTTATTAAGTGTCTTAAACTTCATCACATATTCAATGTGGGGTGGGATTTTTCATATTCTCATCATCTCAAATTGCCCTTTCAAATGACTTATTTTAATCATTAATTTCCCACTCACTCAAAACCAGTTTTAAGAAAATAGATATACTATGATTATCTACGAACGTAGACTAATCCTCGATCATTTATTTTTGCATAAATTATTTTTTAGCCATTAAATAATTATTGAAAACTAATTTTTCTAACAAAACGCAAATACAAAAACTAATAAGAGTGGCATTAAAAAAGGATGATCCAATCCTAAAAATATTTAATCAAGGTCGACATGTCTATATAAAACTAATAGGCAACAAACTAATATTCAAATGTTTCTGATCAAATGTTACTAGTTGTTTAAATTGCATTCACATGTTATAATCGTAATCCGTATGCAACAAACTCTCCTCTGATTTACCATTTTATTAAAAAAAAGAATTTTTTTTCTTACTTAAAAGAGCGGAAAAAAACTCCTCCATTTTCAATATGAACCAAACCCCCTGTCTTTCTCATTATTACAATAAAGGCGTCTTCAAAAACCGCCTAAATATTAAATAAAAAGAATCGCAAAAATGACGAAATTTCTGTTCTTCCATCTCATCCTCATCGTCGTCATAAACTCCATCACCTCAATCTCCATCTAGTCTCCGACAGCTTCCCCTTCCTAACTCTACCCCCACCAACTTAACAGCCATCCTCGAGAAGGCCGGCCAATTCACCAAATCAACACCAAAGATAAATGTGGTATCCAATTCTTGTAAAAGCAATAGAAATATTTGGAAGTAATTTAACAACACAACATTGATTATGATAATATTCATTTTTTGCTACCCTAGAAAACACTGCTCCAATTTTTGTTATTCATTTTCATTTTTGACAAAACTAAATGAAGTTCCCGCCAACTAACATTTAATGTCAAACAATCAATACAAAAATAGATTAACCAAAGCTAAGTTTTTTCTATACCATTACTTCCCGAATAGAGGCCAATAAACAACTGAGTCAATGTTAGGAATACTTGTTAGATTTTGATGATGTCATCAGTATAAATTCAAATGCTTATTACTTGGCAAAAATGTAAGGAAGAACCAAATGAGTATCTCCCATAGGCCAAATATGTTAAGTGTAAAACTTGGCAAAATGTAAAGAAGAACCAAATGAGTATATTCTATAGGCCAAAAATAAGTTAGGCTGAAAATCGGCTAAGTACTAAAGATCAGCTGAGTTCATCAGAGAGGAACAGCCGAGTCAAGTCAGAGTAGTTCTGGTCAACAAAAATTTATCAGAGATGTTTGACCAGACTGCAGTCAAGATACCTCAGACAAGTCATCTGATCAGACAAGTCCTAAACAGTGAACATCATAGAGGTCCAGACTGCAGAGAAGTTAACTGCATATCAGCCTAGTCAAGATCATCCAAGTACTCCAAGTCCACGTCAGCATGCGTTGAAAAGTCAAATATTACGGAAAGTCACATGCAACGTGAAGAGACAAATTGGAGTGATTCCCGCAATGGATATGAATTAAATAAGCTATCCAGACCCACCTTGAAGACTTTAATCGTATTATATTCAAAAGATTCGGCGCTTCACATGCAGAGTCTTCACAACAGTCGGAAGATAGATTAAAATAATGGGAATCCAGCCTTGCAACTTTCAGAAAAGAATAAACAAAGAAGTCTCCCTCCAACGGACTGATTTGTTACATATTTGCAACTGCTATGAAGAAATGCTCATGGATCAACACCTATATATATCCGAAGATTTGAAGTTGAGCAAAACACGGTGCGAACATACTTTCAAGCGATCAAAGCATTCAAGCAATCTAAAAGCGAAATACAGCATCGTGAAAAGAGCGGTTCTAAAAAGTTCACACTTGAAGAAGCTCTTAGTTGGAGAAGACAAAAACTCGTGTCTTAAATCCTGAGTTCGGGGTACTTCACTGGTTGAAGTTCGAGACTGTAAAGGCATCCAAGGATCGAGGATTAAGAGGTGCAAGGCAGTCAAGTGTGTTACAACGGCACGGATTTCCACTGGTTGGAAGCTGTTGTAGTTTGGTTGAATCACTGTAATATTTATCACTGGTTGAGAATTATAGTGAATTCATCTCCAACTGGTTTGGAGAAAAGTGGATTAGTAGAGGATTACCCCACCTGTGAGACCACTATAATTGCCTGCGTACTTTACTGTTTTAGAGCATCATACTTTAACTGCTGCATTCATTGTTAAGTGTTTCATTAGTTGTTTTATATTCGTCATCAGCTGACTTCCGCACGTATTAAGAACAAACGACTCCAAGTCATTTGTTTACCTATCAGCTGACGAAACTCACTCTTTGAGCAAAAGAGTTTAAGAGTTTCAATAAGTCTATTCACCCCCCCCCCCCTCTAGACTTATTCCTGGACGACTTGTGACCTACAGTCAACACTAAGCCAAATCAGCATGAACGACTGCCTCAATCCTGCAAATTCAATCAAAAAAATAGAAAAATATAAATATAAAAATTAAAAACTAAATTTTAAACGAAAAAAGAAGTAAAAAATAACGAAAAAAGTGAATTGCATAATTCAATCCCCAATAACCTAAGTTGATCAGGATCCAATATCAAAGTTTTTTTTAAGAAAAATTGAGAACAAAACAACAGCCCAACATTAAAGTTTTTTTTTTAAGGAAAATCCAGAACAAAACAACAACCCTACATTAAAGTTTTTTTTAAGAAAAATCCAGAACTAGACAGTAGCCCAACATTAAGTTGATAGAACATTGATGTTTATTCATCTAAATCTAACTCAACCCTGCAAATTCGATCTAAAATCAGGAAGAATTCATGATTATAAAATTCAAAATCAGGAAGAATTCATGATTATAAAATTCGATCTAAAATCAGGAAGAATTCATGATTATAAATCCAGTCATAACGAATATTTATAAGACGGGATTAATATGCCCTTGAAACCCTAGATTTGTACTTATAAATATAGGCTTATGGCCTTCATAACGAATACATAATTTCTTTAGTATCTGTCATCCCGTCTCATACTTCTCTTTTTCTCTCAATGTTTATAACACGTTGTAAGTATGATGCTCTACCAGTATAATTTTTCTCTCTCTCTGATTTTCGTAAAAAAAAATAGCATTTTCCGCGAGTAAATTTTCTGCAGTGTGAGGCTGTGGGAAAATCGCATTGTCCGCTTCGTTAACCGTTGGATCAGGATGAAATTTTTACAGTGTATTTCTGACTAACAAATCTATAAATTCAACGGTGAAGATCGGATTCTGATAGATATTGTTGAATAAATAAGGCCCGAACAGAAGTAGTTTTTACATCGGTGAACAATATCTATTTACTCATTCGAAGACTTTCTTCCATACGATGATTTCGAGAAAAAAAGAATATTCTTAGTTATTAAGTTTCATGTTTCCATATGTATCATATATAAATAATATATATGATGATCTAGAAATTTAATCAAATCATATTCCTCTTTGTTTTCAGAAGAAACACGATTCAAAAAATACTTAATAATCCAAAAAATTATTAAGATAAAATATTCGTTGTAGTTCTTGAAGAATCACAACGTTATCTCGTCATATTCTAGTTGAATATGATGTGTTCATGAAGAACACTATGAGATCTAAGGATTTGCGTAAATTCTTAATAAAAAATACAAAATAATATTCCTGAAGAATATTGTAAGTGCGCTTGAAGGAGTAATTATCTTAATTTAGTTATTTCGAGTCTTGCTTAATTTTCCTACTATTTTATTTCCCTACGTATATTCAGTTATATATATTAAAATTGTTGCTCCTGAAGTAGCTCAATTAATTGTATATATTCTTGAAGACATATTAACGTGAATAGTGTACTCTTTTTTCCTCAATAGGATATTTCCCACTGGCTTTTTCCTAATAAGGTTTTAATGAGGCATATTCATGGCACAATGAGGACATTACAGAGGTCAATATTAGATCTCAAGATTTAACGTCGGAAGGAGTATTTGTACTCTTTTTCCTTCAATCACGTTTTCCCCCATATGGTTTTCTTGACAATGTTTTGATGAGGCAACATATGGATACTCCTATAAAAATATTTTGGATACGGAGAAACTTATACTCTTATGATCACTCAGTTTTTGTCCCATGATGTTTTACTGAGGCGGCACATGAATATTCATACAAGAATGATCGATATGAGGTGGAGCAAATTCATTTATTATATATTGCTCAGAACTTTTCCTAACAGCAGTATGATGCAACAAGTTATGCGTGTTACAAGCTTCACTCCAAATAGTTTGGAAGTTTTTCTCCAGTTGAGTTTTCTTCAAACTAGTCCAGCAAACATTTATGTAAGTAGTCATTCAAGGGGAGTGTTGTAAATAAGTCATGTATTTAGTGAATAACTAATATGTCTTTGAACCCTAGATTTGTACTTATAAATAGAGTCTTATGACCTTCATAATAAATACACAATTTCATTAGTATCTTTCATCTCTCTCATACTTCTCTCTTTCTATTATACTATATATAAAAATATTGTTATATTTGTTCCGGGAAATCCTTCCTGTATTGGTGTCTTACCTAATACTAGTTGTAGGGGGATAAGAGTTATGGAAGGTTCTAGACTTTTCCATAAGTAGTAGGATCCTGTTAGATGTCTTACCTTAGGAATCACATGTATGGTAAGACTCTCTTTGTAATGCCTATATAAAGGCCCCTCTATTCGATGTTATCAATCTGATTGATTTCTTGTCTTTTACTTTCTCCTCAAACATGTTATCGCACGTAGCTCGAATGAAAAAAATCGGCGCCTCCGCCGCCGAGCACACCGCCGCCGCCCAGGCGCGCCGCCGCCGCCCAGAGCCGCCCGGCCCCACCGCTGCACCACACTTGCCGCCCGCCCAGAGCCTTGACTCACTTTGCTGCCACTGTTGCCGGCCACTTGGCCGTTCTTGCCAGCGCCCGCCATTGCCGACCACGCTGGCCACTGCTACGACCTACCGCCCGCCAGCGCAGTAATCGCCACTTGCCGCCTTACCACCATGCCAATAATCGCCGCCGCAGCCATCGCCATTGCCGCCAGCCGCGCCATACTTGAAGCCGCCAACCTGGCCGTCGCCCAGAAGCCGCGCAATGCGCCAAGACCACCGTCGGCCCAGCGGATGCAAATCGATCAATGGGAACATCACCGCCGAGGCCGCCGCCCGACCGCCGTGACTGCCGCCGCCGGCCAGCTCCAGCCCAGCCAAGTCCGACCTGGTTCTGAATCTCGGACCAAAACCCGAACATCAACTTATCTTCGGAAGCCGCCAAAATTGCGCCTCCGGTTTCACATCGTCGCATCGAGTACCAACCAGTAGATCGAAGCACACCACAAATTCAGCACTTGCCTAATTTTATAATCGAGATAATTATCTGACTTTTCCCTATTTCAATTCTCTCCTTTTGGGAATTTTTCTTTTGGGGACACGGGTTTTGGGTTCTTTATCTCCCACGCTACTTTGCGGTGGATGAGACCGCGAGAGAAGTCGGTATCTCTGCGTGTCGAAGAAAACTGTGTGACGGTCCTGGGGAAGTCACGGAATTGTTGAAAGTCGATACTTGTTGTTGTTGCATACACCACGTATCTGGGTGCGATCTGATATCGCCGTTTTTTGTCGACTTTACTAAACAACAATTAAGGGAAGTAAATCGAGTAACGATTATGTTACACGCTTTTAAAAGCATCTATTGTGACCGTTTACATTGTCACTGAAAATCCAACAAGACTAACTTCCTCTTGTTTATATCTTGTAGATGACACAAAGCTCCAATGTTCATCCGGAGTTCGACATCCTTGACCATGCTGGTAAGGAGTACCATAGGTGGGTCTCAGACGTTCGCTTGGCGTTCGTCGGTAAGAGATTTACCACCACCATCTTTCCCTCTAACGAGCCTACCGCTCAAGAACCGAGCGAGGAAACCAAGGCTAATGTACTGATGTACTTGCGTAGACATATACATCCGTTGTTGAAAAAGTGTTATATGAATTTTCAAACCCCCAAAGAACTATGGGATACACTCGAACAACGATTTAATAATGTACATGATCAGCGCTTCCCCGAATTGCAACTTCAGTGGGAGCAAATCCGATTTCTGGATTATGCGAATGTGGAAGCCTATAATCAAGCTATCCTCGATCTTCGCGCTGATCTTGGTTTTTGTGGTGTCAAGAAGTCTGATCAAGATTTGATCGAGAAGACTCTTAACACGTTTCCCGTGGGAGCAAGTGTGATTGCTCATCAGTTGCGCGTTGCCTATGAGGAAGGGAGAATTAAAAATTTTAGTGACCTTATCTCCCACGTCGCGAAAAAAGAAAGGCACCATGAGATTATTCTCAATAGCAATGCGCGCCCAGCTGGTACGAAGCCGATTGCGGAAGTGAATCAGGCTACCCACAGGAAAGCACCACGACAAAATAGAAAAGGCAACGCTACTCAGTTTTTGCAAGCACCACGGGTGCATGACTCGAGCAAGCGAGGGAAGAGACAAGGTCGTCGTTCCAAGGTGTGGAAGAGGCAAGATGGCTCGGCCACGGGACCTACTGGAACCCAACCACGTGGACCGCCTCCTGCTGCCGGGAATGGAACCACTCCAAAGGAAGGCCGGAATTGCTATACTTGCGGATCGAAGAAGCATACTTACCGCAATTGCAAGGCGCCAAAGAACATCCAAGCTTACTACAAGCACTATAAACAATATTTGACTCAAGAGTTGAATTACATGGAAGAAGATAATGAGAATACGGAGGTGAACCATATTGAGATCCAGACTGAGATCCCTCCTCTCACCATTGCGGACAAAGACCAACATATGGATGTTGCCGACTTTGACTAGATCATTGTATTTTGACTAGTTTTACGCTTTGGTTATGTTTTGCCTTGTTTCTAGTTTTCGAGAACTACTTTGGATTTTCATGAATGTAATAAAGTTGGCCATGATGAATAAAATTCTTTTAATTGCTGTGATTGTGCAAAGACGAATTTTATTTTTCCCTTCGAAAGCATGTTTGGTTTATCACAAAACAATTGCTCAGTAAATGAATTGCTTGGTTAAATTTGATACATTGGTGGATTTCATCAAAACTTTTGATCAAGACTAGGCGCATCCTCCTTGGTATTTGTTTATGCTTTGAAAGTTCAAACGGAATCAGTGGTTTTAAATGGCCTTTATGCAGACTGACATTCCTACTTTCTCTGCAAGTCTACCAAGTTGGAGTTACCGAAAGGATCATTAGCCGAGATACAAATCGAACACCAAGATGCATTTTGAAGTATTTAAACGCTCCTATGGCCATATTACCATAGTATTGTATCAATAATAATGCCTTTGAAAAAGGCTTCAACCTTGCTCTATCACTCAACAATAGGGAAATACCAAAATAGCAACTTGAAACGAGCACTGAGATCTGAGTTTAATGATCCATAAAGTGCACGACCTACGGACAGAAAGATACGGAAGTCTAGTTTTCAGAACAACTGACCGTTCGTCCATAGAAATCTTAACGAAGAAGTTATTGCTGTTTTTTGTGAACAAAGGTCAAGCTGCGCGGAAATTATTTCCAGCGATTGTGCTAACTTTGATCCTAACCAACTTGGTCGAATTTCCCCAAACTCAAAGTTAATGAGTTTTTGCTATGTCTTTAATCACAAGACTAATCAAATTTTATGTCTTATTGTAGATGTCTCGTGGTGAAATTGAGTGCCTTGCTGATAGTGGAACAACCCACACTATTCTTCGGAATAGGCAATTATTCAAGGATATTGTGCCATACATATCCTCAGTGACAATAATGATTGGTTCCTCCCAAGTAATTCAAGGGAGGGGACCTGCTCATTTCTTGCTACCTAATGGTATGCATATTAATGTCACAAATGCTCTCTATGCCCCAAGAGCAAACCGAACCTTGCTAAGTTTTAGGGACATCCGTGCCAACGGTTATCACCTTGATACACATTGTGAGAATGGGACAGAATTTTTGTGTGTTACTCTGGCAGAATGCGGAAGACGCCGCGTTCTCGAGAAACTAATGAGTCTAAATAGTGGTTTATACCAGACTACAATAAGGGTTATTGAATCCTATGCTGTGAGTCACGAACTGTGTGATTCCGAAGCATACCAACTATGGCATGACCGACTCGGTCACCCTGGACGCGACATGATGATTCGCATTTTGAAAAACTCACATGGTCATCCATTTTTCAAGTCCAGAAAACGATTGGAAGCACCACTCGATATCGGCATTGATGTGAGTGAGCTTGATACCGTATCACCGGGATTAAAGATCGCACGCCCAGATAAGGTTGATGGTGCATCTCTCGTAAATCCCGAGGCTTCCGTGGCAATTTCTAATGCCCACAAATTGTTTTGCAAAGCCTGTTCACTAGCAAAGTTGATACCCTCTCCGTCCTTTGCAAAAGACTCAACACAAAACATTCGTTTCTTACAAAGAATTCAAGGGGACATATGTGGACCTATTTAGCCAGAGTGCGGACCATTCAGATATTTTATGGTTCTGGTTGACGCATCGACGCGATGGTCACACGTCGCTCTGCTATCCACGAGAAACGCTGCATTTGCTAAACTCCTAGCACAAATCATCAAGTTACGAGCTAACCACCCCGACTTCCCAATCTCGTCATTAAGATTGGACAATGCTGGAGAGTTTACGTCAAAGTCTTTTGACGACTATTGCATGTCGATTGGGATTGAAGTTGAACATCTTGTCCCCCATGTTCATTCTCAGAACGGCCTTGCCGAGGCTATGATTAAGCGGTTACAGCTTATCGCCCGAGCATTGGTATTGCGCACCAACTTGCCGATTTCTGCCTGGGGTTATGCAATTTTGCATGCTGCTATACTTATTCGCTTTCGACCCACTGCCAATCAACCGTTTAGTGCGTACCAGTTGGTAACTGGATATGAGCCTGATATTTCACACTTACGCATTTTTATTGTGCAGTCTATGTGCCAATTACGCCTCCACAACGTACTAAAATGGGTCCGCAAAGACGATTAGGTATATATGTTGGCTATGAATCGCCTAAAATTGTCCGCTATTTGGAACCTTTGACAGGAGATCTGTTTACTGCAAGATTTGCAGATTGTCACTTTGATGAGACAAACTTCCCATCATTAGGAGGAGAGAGGAATCGAACGATTCCAGTTGAACGCCAGGAAATTATCTGGTGTGCTCCCTCCTTGCCTCATCAAGATCCCCGCACAGCTCAATCCGAGCTAGAAGTGCAACGTATTCTCAGTCTTCAGAAAGTTGCGGATTCGATGCCCGCGGCTTTGCGTCTGCGAAAGTGACAAGATCTATCATTCCCGCTGCGAATGTTCCTGCAAGGTTAGAAGTCCCAGTTATAGGGCAAGGTTCAGCCGCCCAAAGGAATGATGCCCCCGACGTCAACCTTAGTGGTGGGACGGCTACTTCGGCTGCTCTTATCCCTGCTCGAAAAAGGGGGAGGCCAGTGGGTAGAAAGGATACTGAACCTCGAAAGAGAAGAGGAACGGAGGCACAAAATCCTCTCGTCATCGACACAGTGGCTCCGTCACACGAGATTATCTCTGACTACGGATATGTCCTCGAATCAACAATGGAACAATCGATAGACGCGTCGGAAACTTTGTTGATGTCAGAAAATAAAGAAATCTCGATGCAATGTACGAGTGAATACGTACTATTGGACAGGTCGTCCACGCTAGTCGATGATGCTTTTGCCTACTCCGTCGCTCAAGATATTATTGAAGACGACGATGCTGAGCCGCGCTCGGTTGCTGAGTGTCAACAACGAGCCGATTGGCCGAAATGGAAAGATGCAATGTAGGCTGAACTAGACTCAATGGCTAAACGTGAGGTATTTGGCCGTATCGAGCCAATACCCGTGGGCGTTAAACCAGTTGGACATAAGTGGGTCTTTGTTCGTAAACGCAATGATAAGGATGAGGTCATGTGTTACAAAGCGAGACTAGTTTCCCAAGGCTTCTCACAGCGCCCTGGCATTGACTACGAGGAGACGTATTCTCCCGTTATGGACATCATCACTTTCCGCTACTTAGTCAGTTTGGTAGTGTCCGAAAAAATGAACATGCAGCTTATGGATGTGGTTACAGCGTATCTTTATGGGGATCTAGATACGGATATCTATATGAAAGTCCCCGAAGGGATTTCATTGCCCAAATCAAGTAGCTCTAAACCACGGAGCGCTTACGCTGTGAAATTGCGTCGTTCACTGTATGGATTGAAACAATCCGGAAGGATGTGGTACAACCGCCTAAGTGAATACTTGGTTGGGAAGGGATACGAGAACAGTGACATCTGTCCATGCATTTTCGTGAAAAGAACAGATGCAGGATTCGTGATTGTAGCCGTCTATGTAGATGACATGAATGTTATCGGTACCATAGATGAGGTCAATGAAACGGCCTGCTACCTTAAATCCGAATTCGAGATGAAAAATCTGGGGAGGACTCGATTCTGCTTGGGCTTAGAGCTAGAACATCGAGATGATGGCATACTCATTCATCAGTCTGCCTATGTCCACAAAATGCTCAGGCGATTTAGTATGGACAAAGCACATCCTCTTGCTACCCCCATGATTGGTCGAAGTCTGGAAATGAACAAGGATCCGTTTCGTCCCAAAGAGGAGGATGAAGAGGTCCTTGGAGCAGAAACACCGTACCTTAGCGCAATCGGTGCGTTGCTGTATCTGGCTCAATGTACTCGTCCAGACATCACATTCTCTGTGAATCTGTTAGCGAGATTTAGCTCCGCTCCCACGATAAGGCATTGGAATGGAGTAAAACACATCTTTCGATACTTGAAAGGCTCCAGTGACCTTGGATTGTTCTTTCCCTATGCAAGAGAGAGCGATATTCCGAAAGGAATTGTTGAGGTTAAGACGATGCATACCGACCGTCGATCTTCCTCTGATATTGCAGCTAAGCATGGTAGCTTGACTACCAGAAGTGCTAATGGAGCAAGCTTATACCCCTTATGCAGAGAATCCTAACGACACGTTAGTTGGATTTGTTGATGCCGGTTAACTCTCTGACACGCATAAAGGACGTTCCCAAACTGGTTATGTGTTCACCATTGGGAATACGGCGATATCTTGGCGATCTACCAAGCAGACCCTGGTTGCTACTTCCTCGAACCATGCAGAGATAATTGCATTGCACGAATCCGTAAGGGAGTGCATTTGGCTACGGTCAGTCATAGACCATATACGAGAAACGTGTGGATTAGATCCCACTACAACAACCCCTACTTGCATCTTTGAGGACAATGCGGCATGCGTTGAGCAGATGATGTTAGGTTTCATAAAGGGTGACAATACCAAGCATATTGCGCCGAAGTTCTTTTATAATCAGCAGCAGCAGAAATTGCTGAATATCGAAGTGAAACAAGTGAGTTTCGATGAGAATATCGCAGACTTGTTCACTAAGTCTCTGCCAAATTCTACATTTGAGAAACATATGAGAAGCATCGGCATGTGTCGATTATCCGAGCTCAACTAATGATAGCTCGACGGAATGAGCTGTCATGTATACCTCAGAGGGAGTATACTTCACATGATTCTGACATTTGTAGTTGGTGCGTTGCGCTCTTTTTCCTCACCAAAGTCTTTGTTTTTCCCACGGGGTTTTATTTGACTTGGAAAGGTATTTTACCGAGGCAACACCTTGTGCACCATGTTAGTATTAGCGTTCGACACAGTGGGAGTGTTCCGGAAAATCCTTCCCGTATTGGTGTCTTACCTAATACTAGTTGTAGGGGATAAGAGTTATGGAAGGTTCTAGACTTTTCCATAAGTAGTAGGATCCTGTTAGATGTCTTACCTTAGGAATCACATGTATGGAAGAAGCTGACTTTGTAATCTTATATAAAGTACTCTATTCATTGTTATCAATACAATTGATTTGTTATCTTTTACTTTCTCCTCAAACAATATTATAATAATAATATAAATGGATGTTTTTATAATATGTTTTTATGTATTTAAATTGTGTAAGAAAATCGAACAAATAATTTATTTAAAGAAGTCGTACAACGTCCACGCAAGGATATTTAAAACAATTTGAAGTTGAAGTTGGACAAACTAGAACTGTCGGATACTTGTTCATGCGTTTCACTTGGAGTTGGACTTGGATTTCTTAATCGGAGTAACAAGTTAGCAATGTCGGACGTCCCACCGGAAGTAATCGACCAGATCATCACACGCTTACCGGTGAAATCACTTCTCCGGTTCAGGTGCGTATCGAAACCATTTTGTGACCTAATCGACTCTCCTGATTTTATCAAATCGCACCTAGATCGGACTCTCAACTCCACCTCTCAACGAAATATAATAGTCAATAGTTATAGTGACCTCTACGCCCTAGACTTTGACTCACTAGACAATCCCAATTTACTGAATCAGCCAGGCAAATCACAGTACGTTGGAACTCAAGTTCTGGGTCATTCCAATGGTTTGCTGTGCTTATTAGCAGATGAAGATGTTTTTCTTTGGAATCCATCGACCCGAATGCACAAAAAACTACCTGTTACTGAGATTGAGTTTCCCGACACTCCTAATTTTACTGGTTGTGAGAGGATCATTTACGGCTTTGGGTATGACTGTGTTAGTGATGATTATAAAGTGGTCCGGATCATTCACTTTTTTGGTGAGGTTGAAAATGAAGTTAAGGTTTACAGTATGAAATCGGATTCATGGAGAAGAATTGAGGATTTTCCTTATTTTCTTCGCTACAAGCATGCCCATGGTGTACTTGTTGGTGGTGCCTTGCATTGGGCAGTGACCATGGATGATGACTTGGATGATCCCGAAAGATGGATTGCCTCGTTTGATATTGCAACTGAGGAATATCACTTGATTCCACGGCCTGAATACGTTGAGATGGGCTTTCACATGAATGTTGGAGAAGTGGGTGGGAAACTTGCGGTTCACTGCAATTATGACATGATTTATATGGATATATGGGTGATGAATAGTTATGGTGCAAGGGAATCGTGGACCAAGTTGTTTTCTGTTGCACAACCTATTGATCTTCCCAGGTTTGAGTACCTGAGACCCTTTGCATATTCCAAGGACGGTAAGAAAGTGCTTTTGGAGCAAGATGGTGGAAAGCTTCTTTGGTATGACCTTGAGCTTAAAGTTTTGAAGACTATCCGGATTGCAAACGTTCCTCAGTTTTTGGAGGCATTTATTTGTATGCAAAGCCTTGTTAAGCTCACTGGAGGGGCAAAAACTGTTGTTGCATCTCAGGAGAAAAAGAAAAAGAAGAAACAAAAGAAAACTCAGCAGAAGAGGTAGGTACAACTAGTTCATTTATTCACCATTTTACTTCTTTTATCTTTTTAACCGAGTCTGGCTTGGCATGTATTGTATGTATATATTTTTTTCAGATTGATCTGAGTGCTTAGTAAATTGTACAGATTCAAAGTAAATAGTAGTCTAATTATAAGATACTCACTCAGCTGTCGAATTATTTAAGTTGGAATTTTATTGGGTTGCTATCTGATTCTAATATTTACATATAACTGTGGTATATATGGTACTTGTACTGGCTAGTGATGTACTCAACCTTAATGGTCTACAGAACCGCCTGCAGATAGTTGAATAGCCGCTACCTCTTTATTGATTTACTTGGTGACGAATTGTATTGTTTTTCGTAGACATGATTTTCTTTCGAAGGGATTCAACTTGAAGCTTTAGTCGGCTGGATAAAGATACAAGGACACGGGTGTTTGAAGATGATGTGTAAGTTTATGAAAATCTTTCTGTTCTTAGACTCCAGTTCCACAAATGATTCTCACATCAATTCAACATTGATGTGAGCCAATTTACGAGCAACACACTTACAAATACAGTCCAGGTCTCAAGAATTACTATCGACTATACATCTGCTCCGTATTCTTTATTGACTAGTTAAATAAGTTTCATTTAAATTACAAGATTTTGCTGATTGGCTTTAAAAGGTCTGGCTCTTTCTTGTGGAACTGAAGGAGTATTTGTTTTATATACTTCCTCCGTTTCAAAAAGATTGTCCAGTTTTGAGTCTTTTGACTTTTTCAAATATTTAAGGAGTTAGGCTCTGTTATTTTGGACTGAATGAAACTGAACTGAACTGAACTATATATTAAGGGTAAATAATAATAATAATAATAATAAATATAATAAAATAATAATAAAAATAATAATATAATAAAATATAAATGATAAGTTGAGATCTATATGATAAGGGTAAATTATAATAATATTAATGATACTAATAACAATAACGATAATAACTATAATAATAATAACAATAATAATAATAACAATACTGATAATAATGGTAAATAATAATAGTAATCAATAACAACAACGATAATAATAAATATTATTAATAATAATAGTAAATATTATTAGTAATAATAACAATAATAATTAAGATTAATAATAATAATAATAATAATAATAACAACATTGATAATAATGGTAAATAATAATAATAGTAATCAACAACGATAATAGTAAATATTGTTAGTAATAATAACAATAATAATAATTAAGATTATTATTATTAATATTAATAATAATAAGAAGAAGAATCGAATCGACCGATCCGACTGACTCGAATCGAATAGACTGACTGAATCAGGCCGAACCAGAAATCGAATCAACTGAATGGACTCAATCAATCGAATCAAAATCAAAAATAAGTCCAAGAGAATAGGGCCCTTAGTGTAGTATTTCAATTTTACTGTATTATTCGATGTAAAAATGGTCAAATGTGACTAGTTTTGAAAAATTAGAAAATAGTCAATGTGGATAATCCTTTTGAAATGGAGGGAGTATTTGGTAAAATTGATTTGCATCTAAATTTGGTCATGGTGGTAAGTTTATTTTTGCTTATGGTGTATGGATTATATGTTGAAGTTCAAAGTAGAGACCGAGTTAACTCAGTTGTTAAGACTTGTTGGTAGATGATTAGAGGACGGACAAGCATATATATGAAAACTTGTGAATTATTTTAGTTACTTTGTATGTATGCTCATATAATACATAGTCTTGCACAGTTAAGATTATTACAATAAGGTCATCTTGGCTTTGACATGTGAATCATTTTAAGTCAATTATAGAAGACATGTAATATTTCTATAATGACTTGTTGTTTGTGTGACATAATTTTATTTGGACCATTAAGCCCCTGTTCTTTTGGACTTATTTTTCAGTTCAGTTCAGTTCAGGTCCATTCAGTTCAATTCAGTTCAGTTCAGTTCAGGTCCATTCAGTTTAGTTCAGTTAACTTATTATTATTATTATTATTATTATAAATCTTAATTTGTTTCGGGAAATCTTTCCCGTATTGGTGTCTTACCTAATACTAGTTGTAGGGGGATAAGAGTTATGGTAGGTTCTAGACTCTTCCATAAGTAGTTGGATCCTGTTAGATGTCTTACCTTAACTAGGAATCCTATGTATGGAAAGACTCTCTTTGTAATGCCTATATAAAGGCCCCTCTATTCATTGTTATCAATACAATTGATTGCTGTCTTTACTTTTCTCCTCAAACACGTTATCAGCACGTAGCTCGAACGAAAGAAAAAAAAAAAATCGGCCAAAAGCCTACCGCCGAGCTCCGCCGCCAGCGCCGTCGACCTCCGCCGCGGCCGACACCGCCGCCAGATCGCTCCAGCCACCACCGGACCAACCGGCCATCGCCGCTAACCCAGCCACCGCCATGCCGCCGCGCCATCAGCCGCGCCACCGCCATCGCCACGCCATTGCCACAACCGCCATGCCGCCGCCGCCCAAGCGCCGTCCCAGTACTCGCCGCCGGGCGTCAGCGCCTCATAGCCGGACCACCCGCCGGACCGCCTCCGTCGCCGGACCTCGCCACCAGGCAGCCGGACCGCCGCCACTAACCGCCGCCAAAGACGCCCAGCCAGCCTTCGCCGCCGCCGCCGCCCGCCGCTGCCACACCGCCGCGCCGCCGAACCCGACTCAGTCCGACCTGGCCCGACTCTCGGACCAAAACCGAACATCAACTTATCTTCTAGCCGTCAAAATTGCGCCTCGGTTTCACGTCGCCGCCAGTACCAACGTAGATCGAAGCACAACACGTGCCTAATTTTATAATCGAGGTAACTATCGACTTGTCCCTTTTCAATTCTCTCCTTTTGGGAATTTTTCTTTTGGGGACACGGGTTTTGGGTTCTTTATCTCCCACGCTACTTTGCGGTGGATGAGACCGCGAGAGAAGTCGGTATCTCTGCGTGTCGAAGAAAGCGTGTGACGGTCTGGGGAGTCACGGAATTGTTGAAAAGTCGATACTTGTGGTTGTTGCATACACCACGTATCTGGGTGCGATCGATATCGCCGTTTTTGTCGACTTTACTAAACAACAATTAAGGGAAGTAAATCGAGTAACGGTTATGTTACACGCTTTTAAAAGCATCGATTGTGACCGTTTACATTGTCACTGAAAATCCAACAAGACTAACTTCCTCTTGTTTATATCTTGTAGATGGCACAAAGCTCCAATGTTCATCCGGAGTTCGACATCCTTGACCATGCTGGTAAGGAGTACCATAGGTGGGTCTCAGACGTTCGCTTGGCGTTCGTCGGTAAGAGATTTACTACCACCATCTTTCCCTCTAACGAGCCTACCGCTCAAGAACCGAGCGAGGAAACCAAAGCTAATGCACTGATGTACTTGCGTAGACATATACATCCGTTGTTGAAAAAGTGTTATATGAACTTACAAACCCCTAAAGAACTATGGGACACACTCGAACAACGATTTAATAATGTGCATGATCAGCGCTTCCCCGAATTGCAACTTCGGTGGGAGCAAATCCGATTTTGGATTATGCGAATGTGGAAGCCTATAATCAAGTTGTCCTCGATCTTCGCGATCTTGGTTTTGTGGTGTCGAAGTCGATCAAGATTTGATCGAGAAGACTCTTAACACGTTTCCGTGGGAGCAAGTGTAATTGCTCATCACCGCGTGTTCTATGAGGAAGGGAGAATTAAGAACTTTAGTGACCTTATCTCCCACCTCACGAAAAAGAAAGGCACCATGAGATTATTCTCAATAGCAATGCGCGCCACTGGGTACGAAGCCGATTCCTAAGTAAATCAAAGCTACCGGGAAAGCACCACGACAAAATAGAAAAGGCAACGCTACTCAGTTTTTGCAAGCACCACGGATGCATGACTCGAGTAAGCGAGGGAAAAGACGAGGTTGTCGTTCCAACGTGTGGAAGAGGCAAGGTGGCTCGGCCACGGGACCTAGTGGAACCCAACCACGTGGGCCGCCTCCTGCCGCCGGGAATGGAACCACTCCAAAGGAAGGCCGGAATTGCTATACTTGCGGATCGAAAAAGCATACTTACCGCAATTGCAAAGCGCCAAAGAACATCCAAGCTTACTACAAGCACTATAAACAATATTTGACTCAAGAGTCGAATTACATGGAAGTAGATAATGAGAATACGGAGGTGAACCATATTGAGATCCAGACTGAGATCCCTCCTCTCACCATTGCGGACAAAGACCAACATATGGATATTGCCGACTTTGACTAGTTTTACGCTTTGGTTATGTTTTGTCTTGTTTCTAGTTTCCGAGAACTACTTTGGATTTTCATGAATGTAATAAAGTTGGCTATGATGAATAAAATTCTTTTAATTGCTGTGATTGTGCAAAGATGAATTTTATTTTTCCTTCGAAAGCATGTTTGGTTTATCACAAAATAATTGCTAGCAACGAATTGCTTGGTTAAAAATTTGATACATTGGTAGGATTTCATCAAAACTTTTGATCAAGACTAGGCGCATCCTCCTTGGTATTTGTTTATGCTTTGAGAGTTCAAACGGAATCAGTGGTTTTAAACGGCCTTATTGTACTGACATTCCTACTTTCTCTGCAAGTCTACCAAGTTGGAGTTAGAAAGGATCATTAGTAGAGATATAAATCGTAAACCAAGATGCGTTTTAAAGTATCTAAACGCTCCTATGGCCATATTTCCATAGTATTGTATCAAAAATAATGCCTTTGAAAAAGGCTTAAACCTTGCTCTTTCACTCAACAATAGGGAAATACCAAAATAGCAAATTAAAACGAGCTTTGAGATCGAGTTTAATGATCCGAGAAAGTGCACGACCTATGGATAGAAAGATACGAAGTCTAGTTTCGGAACAAGTGACCGTTCGTCCATAGCCTTTCTTAACGAAGAAGTTATTCTTTGTTTTAGTGAACAAAGGTCAAGCTGCGGAAATTATTTCAGTGATTGTGCTAACTTTGATCCTAACCAACATGGTCGAATTTCCCCAAACTCGATGTAAATGAGTTTTCGCTATGTCTCTAAACATAAGACTAATCGAGTTTCATGTCTTATTGTAGATGTCTCGTGGCGAAATTGAGTGCCTTGCGATAGTGGAACAACCCACACTATTCTTCTAATAGGCAATTATTCAAGGATATTGTGCCATACATATCCTCGGTGACAACAATGATTGGTTCCTCCCAAGTAATTCAGGAGGGGACTGCTCATTTCTTGCTACCTAGCAGTGCATATTAATGTCACAAATGCTCTCTATGCCCCAAGAGCAAACCGAACCTTGCTAAGTTTTAGGGACATCCGTGCCAACGGTTATCACCTTGATACACATTGTGAGAATGGAGCAGAATTTTTGTGTGTTACTCGCGGAATGCGGAAGACGCCGCGTTCTCGAGAAACTTATGAGTCTAAGTAGTGGTTTATACCGGACTACAATAAGGGTTATTGAATCTATCTTTGTGAGTCACGAACTGTGTGATTAAAGCATACCAACTATGGCATGACCGACTCGGTCACCACAGACGCGACATGATGATTCGCATTTTGAAAAACTCACATGGTCATCCGTTTTCAAGTCAGAAAAGCGATTGGAAGCACCACTCGATATCGGCATTGATGTGAGTGAGCTTGATACCGTATCACCGGGACTAAAGATCGCACGCCCTAATAAGGTTGACGGTGCATCTCTCGTAAATCCCGAGGCTTCCGTGGCAATTTCTAATGCCCATAAATCGTTTTGTAAAGCCTGTTCACTAGCAAAGTTGATACCCTCTCCGTCCTTTGCTAAAGACTCAACACAAAATATTCGCTTCTTACAAAGAATTCAAGGGGACATATGTGGACCTATTCAACCAGAGTGCGGACCATTTAGATATTTTATGGTTCTGGTTGATGCATCGACGCGATGGTCACACGTCGCTCTGCTATCCACAAGAAATGCTGCATTTGCTAAACTCCTAGCTAGGGTTGCAAACAAATCGAATAATTTTGATTCGATTTGATATTCGTATTCGTATTGTTCGATTCGTATTCGGAAAAATCGAATTCGAATTTGAATAAGAATAATTTTTTGTATTCGTAGATTTTTCGAATACAAATACAAATATGCCAATATTCGATTCGATGTATTCGAATATTCGATTCGTTTATTTATGTAATATTTGTAATATATAATATATATATATTAGTTATATAGTTTTCTAATACATAATATATGCTAGTCAATATAGTTTAATTATATAAAATAAATATATAGAGAATATATATGTTATGTATTTATTAAATATAATTTTATTTTATAATATAGTTTTTATATTTATTTTTAGTTAAATAATTTATTTGGAATATACATATATATAAATAATTTCGAATTTCGAATCGAATCGAATATTCGAATATTCGAATTTTTTTAACGAATCGAATACGAATCGCATTTTGAATTCGACTAAATATCGAATTCGAATTCGAATATTCGTCAACTTGATCCAATTCGAATAAAATGTCTCAGTATTCGGTTCGATTCGATTCGTTTGCAACCCTACACCTAGCACAAATCATCAAGTTACGGGCTAACCACCCCGACTTCCCCATCTCGTCATTAAGATTGGACAATGCTGGAGAGTTTACGTCAAAGTCTTTTGACGACTATTGCATGTCGATTGGGATTGATGTTGAACATCCCGTCCCCCACGTTCATTCGCAGAATGGCCTTGCCGAGGCTATGATTAAGCGGTTACAGCTTATCGCCCGAGCATTGGTATTGCGCACCAACTTGCCGATTTCTGCATGGGGTTATGCAATTTTTCATGCGGCTATACTTATTCGCTTTCGACCCACTGCCAATCAACCGTTTAGTGCGTACCAGTTGGTAACTGGATATGAGCCTGATATTTCACACTTACGCATTTTTGGTTGTGCGGTATTTGTGCCAATTACGCATCCACATCGTACTAATATGGGTCCGCATAGTCGATTTGGTATATATGTTGGCTATGAATCGCGTAAAATTATCCGCTATTTGGAACCTTTGTGGAGATCATTCCTTTGCAAGATTTGCAGTTGTCACTTTGATGAGACAAACTTCCCGTCGTTAGGGGAGAGAGGAATCGAGCGATTCCGGTTGAACGCCAGAAATTATGCAGTGTGCTCCTCCTTGCCTCATCAAGATCCCCGCATGCCTCAATCCGAGCTAGAAGTGCAACGTATTCTCGATCTTGAAAGTTACGGATTTGATGCCCGGCTTTGCGTCTGCGAAAGTGACAAGATCTACCATTCATTGCGAATGTTCCCGCAAGGTTGGAAGTCGAGTTATAGGGCAAGGTTCGGCCCAAAGGAATGATGCCACCGCGTCAACCTTAGTGGTGGAGCAGGCCGCTTTGCTCTTATCCTGCTCGAAAGAGGGGGAGGCCGGTGGGTAGAAAGGATACCGAACCTCGAAAGAGAAGAGGAACGGAGGCACAAAATCCTCTCATCATCGACACGGTGACTCCGTCACACGAGATTATCTCGACTACGGATATGTCCTCGAATCAACAATGGAACAATCGACGACGCGTCGGAAACTTTGTTGATGTCGGAAAATAAAGAAATCTCGATCTGATATGCGAGTGAATGCGTCTTATTGGGCCAGTCGTCCACGCTAGTCGACGATGCTTTTGCCTACTCGTCGCTCAAGAAATTATTGAAGACGACGACGCCGAGCGCTCGGTTCTTTGAGTGTCAACAACGAGCCGATTGGCGAAATGGAAAGATGCAATGCGGTGAACTAGACTCAATGGCTAAACGTGAGGTATTTGGCCGTATCGAGCCAATACCCGTGGGCGTTAAACGATTGGACATAAATGGGTCTTTGTTCGTAACGCAATGATAAGGATGAGGTCATGCGTTACAAAGCGAGACTAGTTGCCCAAGGCTTCTCGCAGCGCCACTGGCATTGACTACGAGGAGACGTATTCTCCGTTATGGACATCATCACTTTCCGCTACTTAGTCGGTTTGGTAGTGTCAGAAAATCGAACATGCAGCTTATGGATGTGGTTACAGCGTATCTTTATGGGGATCTAGATACGGATATCTATATGAAAGTCCCCGAAGGGATTTCATGGCCCAAATCAAGTAGCTCTAAACCACGGAGCGCGTACGCTGTGAAATTGCGTCGTTCACTGTATGGCTTGAAACAATCCGGAAGGATATGGTACAACCGTCTAAGTGAATACTTGGTTGGGAAGGGATACAAGAACAGTGACATCTGTCCATGCATATTCGTGAAAAGAACAGATGCAGGATTCGTGATTGTAGCCGTCTATGTAGATGACATGAATGTCATCGGTACCATAGATGAGGTCAATGAAATGGCCCGCTACCTCAAATCCGAATTCGAGATGAAAGATCTGGGGAGGACTCGATTCTGCTTGGGCTTAGAGCTAGAACATCGAGATGATGGTATACTCATTCATCAGTCTGCCTATGTCCACAAAATGCTCAGGCAATTTAGCATGGACAAAGCACATCCTCTTGCTACCCCCATGATTGGTCGAAGTCTGGAAATGAACAAGGATCCGTTTCGTCCTAAAGAGGAGGATGAAGAGGTCCTTGGAGCAGCAACACCGTACCTTAGCGCAATCGGTGCGTTGTTGTATCTGGCTCAATGTACTCGTCCAGACATCGCATTCTCTGTGAATCTGTTAGTGAGATTTAGCTCCGCTCCCACGATAAGGCATTGGAATGGAGTAAAACACATCTTTCGATACTTGAAAGGCTCCAGTGACCTTGGATTGTTCTTTCCTTACGCAAAAGAGAGTGATATTCCGAAAGGAATTGTTGAGGTAAAGACGACGCATACCGACCGTCGATCTTCCTCTGATATTGCAGCTAAGCATGGTAGCTTGACTACCAGAAGTGCTAATGCGAGCAAGCTTACCCCTTATGCAGAGAATCCTAACGACACGTTAGTTGGATTTCTTGATGCGGTTATCTCTCCGACCGCATAAAGGACGTTCCCAAACCGGTTACGTGTTCACCATCGGGAATACGGCGATATCTTGGCGATCTACCAAGCGGACCACTAGTTGCTACTTCCTCGAACCATGCAGAGATAATTGCATTGCGAATCCGTAAGGGAGTGCATTTGGCTCGATCGGTCATAGACCATATACGAGGAACGTGTGGATTAGATCCCACTACAAAGAACTCCTACTTGCATCTTTGAGGACAATGCGGCATGCATTGAGCGGATGAAGTTAGGTTTCATAAAGGGTGACAATACCAAGCATATTGCGCGAAGTTCTTCTATAATCAGCGCAGCAGAAATTGTCAATATCGAAGTGAAACAAGTGAGTTCCGATGAGAATATCGCAGACTTGTTCACTAAGTCTCTGCCGAAATCTACATTTGAGAAACATGTGAGAAGCATCGGAATGTATCGATTATCCGAGCTCAACTAAAGATGGCTCGATGGAATGAGTATCATGTATACCTCGGGGAGTATACTTCACATGATTCTCGACATTTGTAGTTGGTGCGTTGCGCTCTTTTCCTCACCAAAGTCTTTGTTTTTCCCACGGGGTTTTATTTGACTTGGAAAGGTTTTTTAGAGGCAACACATTGTGCACCATGTTAGTATTAGCGTTCGACACTGGGGAGTGTTAGGAAATCCTTCCCGTATTGGTGTCTTACCTAATACTAGTTGTAGGGGATAAGAGTTATGGTAGGTTCTGACTCTTCCATAAGTAGTTGGATCTCATTAGATGTCTTACCTTAACTAGGAATCCTATGTATGGAAAGACTCTCTTTGTAATGCCTATATAAAGGCCCCTCTATTCATTGTTATCAATACAATTGATTGCTGTCTTTACTTTTCTCCTCAAACATAATTATTATTATTGTTATTATTACTAATAATATTACTATTATCGTTGTTGTTGATTACTATTATTATTATTATTATTATTTACCATTATTATTATTATTATTATTTACCCTTAATATATATTTGATTCGATTCGTCAGTCCATTCGATTCGATTCGATTGATTCGAATCCATTCAGTTGATTCGAATCCATTCGATTCGATTGATTCATTCATTGGTAAAGAACAGAGCCTAAGCCATCTTAATCATATTTTGTATAAGCGGATGTCTTTGGTATAAAAATCATCCAAAACTAGATGAACTAGGGTGCTGGTCGGTAAACAAAGCTGAAAGAAGATGAAGTTGTTTTATCGGCGTTGTATTGATGATGAATGTGTGGTTGAGATTAAAAAGTAAAAGATGATTGTTTGATTTCTTGTGAAAAGTGATATATGTAAACTTACTAAAATGATAACTTTTTGAAAGAAATATAAACTTTTGGACGGGATATACTTATGCATTTTTCTATTGAATAAATTAGCAGTAAAATATGAAAATCGTTCTTATTTGCAGGATCGGTCGCAACTTCTTCTTTGGTAGCTTTTGCGAGGGCAAAGTTGGGGTGATCTGACTTCTCTAAGGCTGTCTTTATATTTTTCCTCTTCCTTTTCGTTTTTGTTATGTTCCTCTCGTTTTGTCTCTTGGCTGCATGTTGTGTTTCTCTTCCCTCCCTTTCAGTTTTTTACTAGTTTTTAGTGCAAGCAGATACTATATATTTGCGATTATGGCACGTAAAAAATTTGAAACTAAAGTGTATTTGATGCTATTACGTATGAAAAGCTTGGAGGCTTGGACTTGTCTAATGGTGAATGAAAGCTTTGATAATACAATAGGAGGCTTTCCTACCGCCAGGCCACGTTAGGTCGGTACTAAGTTTACATATTTTCGTTTTTATATCTGTTGATTCCAATTTGTATATTATTCTGGTTAGGATTGATTGTACGGATTGAAATAAAAAAATATGAAAAGTATGCATTTTTTTTATCTGCCTAATATGAGATCAAGTTTTCCTGACCTAACGATTAAAAAATATATTTTAATTATACTAATTTGGTATTATTGAAATTGCATAATTCAATCCTAACAAGAATAATATACAAATTGAAACAATAAATATAAAAAATATATGTGATTTTAGTATCGACTTAACGTCTGGCTAGGAAAAGACAGTAGAAAAGCCCTACAATATGCTTCAAACTTGTTTAGTAACTAAGTAATTAGCTCCGTCTGGTAGGAAGCAATGGAACGAAAGGCGAGCGTAATGAAATTTAAACTAATTTTATAAATGTTTATGCCATTTATTCATTCTTCCACCATTTTTGTGTCCATGTAGCATTGTCTTTTTTTTTTTTTCATTTCATTCATGCAAACCAAATGAAACCTAACGTTTTATAAGTGATTTCCGAAATCAAGCATTCACTTTTTGCACTTTTTTCTTGGGTTAATTTTCAATCGGTTTGGAACTTCGAAAAAAATGGATTGAATTATTAAATTTCTTGCACGATAGGTGTTGAACAGAGGAAGATCCTAATGTTAACGTGCATGTTAATTATTTTATAATTTAAATTAATTATGGATGCCAATTTAATTTTTATTTAATAAATTAATTTAATCACTTGTGTATTTTGTCTTGAAGTTTTTAATTTTCTCGTCCTAACATGCAAGAAACATATCACACATTCATTTATACATGTCATATATCCAATCCTATAAAACAATAAAGACGGATAAACATGGCCGGTCCTCAGTTTTGTGATGCCCTGGGCGAACCGACTCAAAAATGCCCCTTGTAATATTTTTTTTAAAGCACGTATTCTATAATCGTATAATTTAAAATGTAAATGTTGTGATACATTGTTCAAAAGAAAATGTTGCAACACGTACCGGTTGATGGTAAAGAGTTAGGAAAAGGAAAAGCACTTTAGTGCTATAAATCGTTGTATCCAAGGGAAAAATTTGCTACAACGGAAAAAGGAAATGATTTTTTTTACCTTTTAATATTAACTTATTTTGCTAAAACAACCATAGAAGAAAAGATAATAAAACTCTTGTCCATAACAGATTCAACATAAGAAATAATTATACTCTCTCCCTCCCATATATATATAGGGCACATTTGACTTTTTCGGTCAACTAACTTCGACTTTGACTGCGAATTAATTCTAAACCGTAAATGTAAAATATTCGACTGAATTATATAATAAAAGTTTAGGGACTAAAGTTTCATTATATAATTTAATTGAAGATTTTATATTTGCAGTTTAAGATTAATTTTTAGTCAAAGTCGGAGACGGTTGACCAAAAAAATCAAACGTGGCCTTTATATATGGGACAGAGGGAGTACAATTTTTGAGTTTTAACTTTTAATTTTAACTATTTCATTGACTATTTAACTTTATCTACCACGTGGTCCTTACTCTGTGCAGTTATTAGCCAACACAACTTTTTATGTCACTTTCTCCCTCATCCGATAAAAAAACTTCAACTTGTCACCCTTTTACAAAGCTTTTAAACATTCATCTTCTTCACAGGTTTTCCGACGTGTTTAGCACGATTTTTTTAGTTTCTTCTTTCTTTCTTACTATATATTGATATAACATATTCAATATTTACAGTGGTTCTCGAGCAAAGCTTCCGATACTCTAAACTCTAGGTCGCACCCCCTGCTTGATGCCCCCCCTAAAATTGGATGCCCTGGGACGTCGCCCACCTCGCCCGGTACCAGGGCCGGCCCTGTAGATAAAGCAATTATATCTGATTATCATGGTCTTGATTCCCAATTTGAATTCGAGAAGATCTTCGGCTCGATATCTTCTACTAGACCAAGCATCTCATCACATTTTTCCTAGTTGAGCCATGAATTTTCAAATTTAGAATCTTCATTTTTATGCAAGATTAATTATATAAAAAGATTTCGTATTAAAAACCTAGTCGGTGGATGCAATAAACGACCATAAAGCGGATACCGCTATATATAGGACGACCCGACCCAAAACGAAAATTTAGCCTGGAACAGTCCAACCTACAACCTGGCAAGAAGCAGCGCTGCTAGGCAGCGATGCCGCGGACTACTGCCTCAGCCGGTCATGCCGGTAGTTCCAGTTTCTTCAGGAAATTTTTCGTTGTGTTTTGTCTTCTCTAACTCGATTACAATATTATACAAAAATAAGATATATCGAATTTACAAACAAATTATATAGAAAAATAAATCATATTTTACGGATGGATTTTTCTATTGGAAAAACCAAGTCATGCCTCAAATGGACAAAACCAAGAAATATGTAAATAATAGTAATATCATTCATATAACCATGATAATTGAATTATATTTTCCTTAAGACAATTCTAGCAAAATCTCCAATCATAAAAGATAAAATTTTTAAATTGCAAGCAGTTAGTCATTAAAATTAAATACATAACAAAAGCTTAATACCCGGCTTCGGTACATATTGTTGGAATTAAAACACAATGGAATTGTGGTTTGAGCGTTTATGAAAATCGGCCATAGCCAAAAGGATCTATTCGCGCTTCTTAATTAATTAATTATCTAGATTAATTAGCAATTTAAATAATCTATTCCTTACGTAGTACATATTGGTAATATGAAATATTCTAACCTAAATAATGAGATCATATAATATTTACCCTTGAAGCGTAGGGGTTGGGTTCGTTCTCTACACCATGACCTTCTAGAGTATTCTCTGCCTTAATCCGGGTGTAGTATGTGCAACAAGCTACCGAATCTACTTGAATAGTTTGGATCAGCATGTATATCACAACAGATAGCCGCTCGACTTTTCTATCTATTTTTCTGAATATTTTTTGGTACTTTAGAACAATTGATGTGTTATCTAAATTATGGAATCAAAGACACAAGTCTGTATCCACAATTTAACACGAAAGAAACAAACACTACTTGTACTATTGATATATTCGGCCGACCACATATATCCTTTACATAGGATTGGGAGATCCTTGAAATCTTGAAGAGGATTGGGCAAGGACTCCTAATAGAACTCAATCTTCCATATTAAATCCTCCATAATATAGTTGAGTCTATTAATTCTAACTCCGTCCAATAAAGATTTGATAATGCAATGCCCGCTAAATCCCAATTTATAGAATCAAGCTCATTTTTGAAAATTATTTTGGGCGTTTAAGATCTCGAATGTCCGTTAATTAATTTTTATATTTATTATTAGATAGTTATAGTATTTATTATATAGATAGAATTAATATATTTATTTATATGTTTTATATATGAGGATAGGTACTTGGTAGATGTTTAATTAGGTTATTGATAATAAGCTCGGTTAAGATAGACTTGACTGATTATTGAATTACTAATTTGAGTCTCTCTCCATGAGTTGTGATCCATCATTTTTTCTCCCTTATGCGGATGGAAAACCATATGGGTAGTGGTTCTTCAGCAGTTGAATCATCATAGTTTTCTCTTTTTATTCCACACATCCTTTGTTTCAATTCTTGTCCTGCATTGATTGGTATCGAGAGCTCATGTTTCTCCATCAATTTCATAATTGTTAGGAGATCTAGAATTCGAAAAAATAATCACTATTCATCATCGTAGTTTACTGTTCACCGCCCAAAATTACTGTTCCCCACCGAATTACTGTTCACCAACAAATTTACTGTTTATCAGCAAAAATAATAATAAAAAGAAGTTCACGTGCATCACTGTTCATCGTCACTGTTCAACCGACTGTTCATCGTCACTGTTCAACCGTAATGTTCATTATCACTATTCAACCGCACTATTCATCGTCAGTTTCTACAATTCTTGTTTGTTTGGGGGCTCAATTGTACTTTTTGTACAAAGTAGTACTTAATGATTTTTGTGCGTATTTAATTTAATGTGCTTGTGTTATCGAAATTTTGTGATTTATGAGTGGTTCTGGAGCTCGTATTTCAATAACGAGATATTGGATTAGTTTAGGATCGCCGGGATTGATTATATTGCCTCAGTACCGAAGAACCGTGCAGAAGGGTTGACTCTGAACGAGTGTCGCCGTTAGTCAATGTATCCAAAAAGTATGAAACATTACCTTTCCAATGGTTCAAACGGTGGGTCAATCGTAGTCCAAACAAATGAGTTATGACCAAAGTCGTGAGGACTGCACAGTCAGCAAACCTGTACAGTAGTACGACCGTAACTTGTAAAAATACGACCATAACTCTCCCTGGACAGTATATAACGTCCAGGGGTCACGATTTTCACTTTCCAACCCTTCCTACCCGATCCCCTTTCGTCCCTAAGCCCCCCAAAATCAGTTTCTACCCCCTAGAACTCATATTTTGGAGTCTCTAAACGGTCAAGACTCGAATCTAAACACATGTTAGATGTATTATTGGAGAAAGGATCAACAAGTTCTCGACTAATTTGAGATAATTGGTTAAATTCTCCTTTTGAGAACTTTGAAGATTTGTAATTTTGAGTCGGATTATGATGTTTTGGATGTTATAATCACGATGTATGAAATGATATGAATATGATTATGGGATACCTTATTGAGGGTATTAGGTGATTATGGGATACCTTATTCTAGGTGATTTTAGTTGATAATACTTCATCATCGGTTTGTACATTGATATATTATGCTTTCGTTCAAGGATTGAGCAATATTGGTTAGCCCGTTCGAGGCGTGAATGGAGATCATTGATTGAGTTGCTTGGTATAAGGCAAGTACTTAATTATATGTAATGTATTTTGTGCATTTATACATGTTGAATCATGCATATGAGTGGGAAAGGTTGTATTGTTCATAAAGGGATGCCCGAGGGGACGTATGAGGATCCATGATAAGGGCGATGGATCATGAACAGGGTTATTCCAACTAGGGATATTCGATGGGACATATGGATCTAAGCTAAGGGCGCTGGATCATAGATACCATGAGTGATATGTTTTATTTTGGGATGAGGACCCTTGAGTATTATGAGCTGTTAATTGATAATATTCCGGAATATTATACTGTACTTATTTAAGTTATATTTTCATTATAAATAGCTTAGCATGTTTCATATGGTTATTTACTCACACTAGCGAATTCCAATCGCTAACCCCCATTCGGGTGTTTATACTTTTTATGTATGTAGATTTAGGTGGTTCGTGAAAGTGATCATAGGGTCGGCATGAAGATGGCAAGCAACAGTGATACGATGTATTGTCGGTTTCATTTTTCTTTTCTTTGTGTATTGTCAGTCGACATTGTAAAAGTATTTGAAATTTGTTGTTCTTTATCTTGTCGTACTAAGTCCCTTGCTAGGATGTATACGCTCAGAAATCTACAATTGATGTTTGAGTGAGGAGGGGGCACCAGCAACTTGGAAGACAACACAAGAGTAAGATCTAGAATGTACAGATCCAAGGTGACACCAGTGTGGTGCCGGCCGTATGGACTCCGGCACTCAAGTTAGTAAATTTGTAGAAATCAGAGGTACATGAAAATAAAATAAATAAAGTGGGACTTATTCTTTTCACGGGGATTGACCAAGAGGGACGTAGATCCATCTGCTTGATCTAAAGAACCGTGAGTTTGATCACCTCGAAACCACAAGTCACCGGGTTTATAGAGGTACGATGATCTTCTGGGAGCGTCAGTAGATATTAGAGTCAGCCAGAATATAGAACTCAACATAGAGAGAGAAAGTAAGAGTAGATGGATAAGGAAAAGAAGATAAGAAATAGAGGGTTATCATTTTGATTGCTTGATGTCTTTGGATCTTGGACTCCCCTACTTATAGGTGAGGTGGGATGAGTTCCGTTTGAGTGTATCCCGCAACTCTTCTCCATATTTGAGGGTTTTTTGAGGTTTTTGAGAGGACTTAGTCTCACTTATCTCCACGTGCATGTTGACCAAGACGGCCCAATTCGTGCTCCACGTGTAGAATCCGTTGAGAGATTTACTCTCAACTTTTGGGATTAGGAAGGCTCGACTCAGGTTGACCAAGACTAACATCATTATTTATTGGGTTCGTGTTGACTCTATCAATCAGGTGGAGCCTCTCAGATGGATTGGGCCGTCTGTGGCTAACTAGGCATGTCAGACTTGGGCTTGGTCTGTAGACAAGGGTTATTTGTAGGTTTAGGTCGCATCTTGAATTGGACCAACTCGATCCAATTGAAGCGACTAGATTTGTATTCTTAGACTGCCTTTAGAATCTTCGGGAGATGATTGTTTGCTGTTTGGGCCCACTGACTATGTCTTATGGCAACGACTTCAGTCTTAGGATTGGGCCGACCCTCTTGGGCCTCAATAAAACTTGGGCTTCTTTAATAGACCAGCGTCTATTTTTTGCCAATACCAAGGGCGTTGTCTCTTTTGTGTTGAATTTATATACGTGTCGTTGGTATTTTGAGATTGTATTTTATGTTGTTCGACCTTCCAATCGATGTTTAATGCTTCGTTTGGTGTGTTTAGCCTGTGAGTCTTTGTGGAAGGATTCACGAAGTTGTAATATCCCTGAATGAATTTGGGTGTTAGTTGTTACACATCTCGCGAGGTACTGTTCAGAAAAAAAATCTGAAATTTTTTTGTATCTTAATTTTCTTGTTATTGCGCCGCCATGTTTAGAGTCATGTCTGCGTATATAGATTTTGAATTTGAGAGAGTAAAGAATGCTATTTGTTTTCTCTAAGATGAATGTAATTTCTTATACTATGAAGCTTATGTTCGTTACCTTTGAAGCAAGTTATCCAAATATGAATGTATATTGGATAAGTTAAATGACGCTACACAGCGTATTTATTGTTATGTCCTGTCAATGGATGTTAATCATATATTGCTTGGGAAGTGTTGGATGTATGATTTAAAGGTACAATATTTTGAGGTCAACAACATTTTTAGATTTGGCTTTCCATGATAAACGATAGTGTGTCATCTACCAAACCATATTTGAAACTAGCAAAACTCAGACCTTAGCTAGGGTTGCAAAGAGAGATCAAACTGACGAGGTTAAGCAAGTTGAAAATACAGAGATCGTTGTTGTGGATTAAGTCAAGGAAACCAAGCCACAATCTAATTATTTTTGGAGCTTTGAAGAATATAAAGTGGTTGGTGATATTACTGAGGCTAATGATATCAAGTTTATTATTTTGAAAATCTATTGAAGCCTCGTTCACTTATAAGTTAGTTTTCAAAGTTCTTCGCACCTGAGACGTTCTTGAAGAAGTGCAAAAAAATTTTCTTTGTTCTATTTCATTATTACATGGTTGTCGCTTTTCATAAAACTTGTGGTCGAATTTTTTCTAACAAGGGGAGAATGATGGGAACACAAGCGAAGATAATAATGAATTTGTATCTTTATTATTAAATAGTTTGAGTATTACTGGTGTAAATATGATTAATGTATTTATTTATATGTTTTATATGTAGAGCTAGGTATGTGTTAGATGTTTATTAGGTTATTGATAATAAATCCAGTTGTTATGGGCCTTAGTCTATTAAGTTATATTATTGAGGATTTTATTCTCTATATGTGATACAATCCCCAAATATTTGGATAGACTTGACTTATTATTGAATTATTGATTTGATCTTTGTCCATGAGTTGCCATCCATTATCATTTTTCTCTTGTGAAGATGGAGAACTTGTGAAGATGGAGAACTCTAGAAGTAGTTGTTCTTTTGCGGTTGAATCACTCTTAGTTTTATTTTTTATCTACAAATTGTTTGTTTCAATTCTTGTCCTACGTAAGCTTCTTTTCACAAGCTATGTAGCATAACTATTCACTTTGTATTTATTTAGGGCGATAAGATCCAGGACTCTATCAAAAAATATCATATCACAAAAAAGTCCGAAAACAAGATCAAAGAAGGTGGCTTCTTCCGTCTTACGAATTTTGACATAGAGCAAAACTGCGATATAGGTTGTTTTTTTATGACTATACATCCTACCAGGCCTTTAGATAGTTTACCAATACCAATATACAAATTTAATTTCATCAAATTTACAGACTTTGAATCGGATACGTGCAACACTAAGGTCTTAGTTGGTATGAATATCTCTCTCTCTCTCTCTCTATATATATATATATATATATATATTCTTTCTGATAAATACATAGTAACGTTTTTCCTACTGCATATATTGATTTTGTGAATTTTAAACAATGTAATTACAATAAAATTACAAATAAAGGCAACATATTACAATTCTAATAAAATAAAAAACTGAATAAAAATATAATTTAGCAGAGGCGATTAGAACTCTTTTCGTAAGACAATTTCGCCCACGTATAAAAGCAGACGGCTCTGGCAAGATATCATCAAGATACAACTGATACATTTCTGAGTTAGGTGCTCTTTAAAACTCAGAACTCCGACGAACTTTCAACTGCTGGAAACTGGGCATGAAAAACAAGAAGGAAATATGCTGCGATATGTTGTATGCTTGTATTTCGTTGTATGTTCTTATGTTCATGTGTATGTAATGAAATGCATAAGACCCTTTTTATATGGTCCAAAACCATTCCATCAAGTGGGAAGTTACTGCAAATTAAAGTGCCATTAATTCTTTTTAATCCTTCAGCTGAAAGGTTACCTCCATAAATAATCTCATTTAATTCAGATGTTACACTATGGAGTGTGAAGAGTCATATACCAGAAGCTGGGTTCTTAACCTGGCTTATTTCAGCTGGGTCAAAATATCAGCTAAGTTCTCAACTTGGCTTTTTCAGCTGGGTTAAAATATCAGCTAGGTTCTCAACCTGGCTTATCTCAGCTGGGTCAAAATATTAGTTAGGTTCTGAACCTGGCTTATTTCAGCTGGGTTCAAATATCATCTAGGTTCTCAACCTGGGTTCAAATATCAGTTGGTTTCTCAATCAGCTCAGTATAATCAACTGGGTTCGAACCTAGCTAATATCAGCTGGGTTCTCAACCTGGCTGATGACGTTGGACTTGGCTGCAAAAAATTTAATATAGTTACAACCCAAGCTCCCAAGGCCAAAGTCGTCCAAGTCCAGCCCAAGTCGTCTAAGAATCAAGCCCGTGCACGTGCCCGAGCCCGAGCCGAGCGGGCGGGCGGCGGCAGCGCACGTGTGGGCTTTGCACCATTGGCCCACTAGTGTATCCTACTAGCTTGTTGAAATACTCATGCATCTTTTGGCTAATAAGCTAGTCAAAAAGACTTTAATTTCCAATGTGGGATGACTTTTCATACTCACTTTAACTCTTCACCATTTTAATTAAATGACCAACTTTAATCATTTATTTCTCACTCACCGGAAATCAGTTTTGAAAAAAAATAAAATCCTGCGTTTATCTCCTCGAAATGTAGATTCACAATTTAATATTTAATTTTCAAGAGTTATATATTTTATTATCATTAAATTAGTTTAAATTGAGTCAAAACTCATTTTTCTTAAAAACTAATTTCCCAACAGCATATTTATAGTTTTGTTTGATTTTCGATTTGTCTGGAAATATAATATATATATATATATATATGAGGATTTTACACTCAACCACCTTATTAGAATGCCTACTAAACGTTTGGGTTCCTATATTTTCAAAAATAACGATGAGGTCCAATTTCAGGCAAATGGTTGACTTTCCGCGTAAAGTTCATTTTACCCCTGGAGTAAAACATTTCTTTGAAATTGGTTATTCAAAATTACTGAATAAAATATTTCTTTTAAAACAAAAAAATAAAAAATGGGTCGTTTATTCCGTCTTCTCCCGTTAACAGAAAAAACGGGTGGATTATTCAATATGTTGAGGAAGCAACGTTTCTCCGATGAATTGAACATCAGGAACGCAGATTCCTACAACTTAGGCGAGGATGTCCTTCACGGCGGAATGAGTCGAATCCGTCAGTTTGCGGCCAGATGAACGACTCATCCCGGGTCAACTGCTTCCGGGAGAGGATGGTTGCCATGGCGCGCGAATCGAGATGGACAGACGAGGAGAGCAGATGGGCGAGTTAGGATCGTTCTGCTTCAGCAAATTGAAGATCGACTCGGAACGCTGCTCGTTGGCGGATGACATCAAATGCGAGATTAGGGTTTCGAAGAAGTCTACCTATGAATCTGTATGATTCTTGTCTACCTAGGAATCTATATGAAGTCTACCGCAGATGGTAGATCTGTGAAGAAGGCTCAGATCTGGTGGAGGGCGGTGGCTAGGGTTGCTGCCAGCGGCGGAGGCAAGGGAATAAGGTTCTGATCTGTTGTGGTTCGACTTCAATGCTGCGCTGTGGGGAAGATGATGGGTGGTCGGCGACTAATCCAGAAATTAGGATTTATGAATATCTTTTCTTCTTTTTCCGAAAGAATTTTCTAGGGAGGGTGGAAAAAATCTCTTGTCTTTTTTGAGAGCAATAACATGTTGATTATGTGTTGAGAAAAAGGGGAAAGTTCGCTCGAGTCTGCATTCAGGCCGATCTGTCGAGGGAGTATAGTGTGGTGTATAAGAATGGAGTTACAGCCTCACCATCATCCTCTTCTCTGAACTTCATCTTGCATACTTTATTTTGAAATCTCAAACGACGAACACTTGAGGATGATGATGAAACATTAAAATTTTTGATTCTATGATACCACAATTGTTTCCAAATAAAAAACAAAAAAACGGTCACAAACGATAACTAACGGCTAGTTAAAACTTTTACAAAAATATTACAATGAAGTCCATAAAAGTTAAACAATATTAGAGTCCAGTTAGGTATACACTAAAACAATATTACAACAAAGGACGACATGTGCGGTTCACGTGACATTTCGTTTAAAAGAAAAGAAAAAATAAAAGGCAGGAAGGGGTGAAAAGGGAAAAGAAAATGGATTTTCCTCTCTCTCTCTCTCCTATGACATCAGCATTAAAGTTGGCTTTTGTCCTTAACCGTAAATACAAGCTTTCAGTAGTTCAAGTTTTGTCCTTCGTTGTAAAATATGAAAATATAGGGTGCCAAATGTTTATATACATCTAAAAAGGTTGTTAGATGTAAATCACCTCTCTCTCTCTCTCTCTATATATATATATATATATATATATATATATATATATAATATTTTGATTGTTTACTTTATATATCTAGTGAAGTTTGAACTGTTCACTAGTAGAAAAGTACCATTTTACATCGGATATTTTAGATCGGTTCTATAATAACCGATTTAGAAAAGTGATACGGCCATTTTCTAAGTCGGTTCTAAAATAACCGATCTAGAATCGATCTAGAAAGTGACATGATCACTTTCTAAATCGGTTGTTTTAGAACCGATCTAGAAAGTGGACTTTCTAAATCGGTTATTTTAGAACCGATTTAAAACCACTCGAGAAATTATATTTAAATTTAATATAAATGCTAGTTTTTCAAACAACTCACCTTAGCCTAGTGGTTGTGACTTCACTCCCCAACCACAAACTCAAAGGTTCAAACCCTCATGACAACAAATTAAAATACATTAATATTTCAAGACTGGGTCGAGCCCGGTATCGGGTCCGGACTGTGGTCGGGTCGGACCCGAGCTGGGCTAGGGTCATTTTTTTTGGAAAAAGATAAGACTTTCTAGATCGGTTCAAATAGACATTCTAGATCGGTTAAATAACTGATGTAGAAAGCAGACTTTCTAGATCGGTTCTGAAAATCCAGACTTTCTACATCGGCTGAATCTATAACGGTTATTTAATCGATTCAGAATATCTATTTTACCGATTTAAAAAGTGTTTTTTCTAGCCTTGGTTGTTCTTTGGACGGATGCACAACCTAAATCTCATGGTGGCATGTGCTTTTAATAAACCTTAAAATTAAGATTTTAACGTATCATCAAGCCTTCAGTCTTCTATTAAATTTAAATTGACTACGATTCCACAGGCTTCTCATAATATCCGTGTTTATATTTCAATTATGCAGATGCCATTGCAGAAGTGTTGAACGTTGGAGCTACTATTGAAATTAATAAAAAATGCCCAACGACCAAGCGAGTTACTGCTCATCTTCTTGACTCAAGGTATAAAAATACCCAACGTTGGAGCTATTTCAATTATGCAGATGTCATTGCAGAAGTGTTTGTTGTGCGGCGATTTGTACGTCTCGACGGCGATCGATATAAGGGCCGAGCGACCGAGTCCACAACCAAACATGCTACAGCGAACTTGTCGAAACGAAGGTAGCAGTCCACCTTCGAGTGTCCAACGATCGACTCCCAAGGCGATCGCCCTTTGGCACCTAGCGATCGACTCTGGTGCCTGACCTAGGACGACAGTCCTATGCCGCGAACAAGACATTCGTCCATCAAAGTCTACGAAGACTGGATCTCAAAGCAGCGCCCATGTGCAGATCCGCGAAAGGCGCCGCATAACATGGATCGTTGACCACAGCCTGTCACCACCTTATCACCTACCGACAGACCCTCTGAAAGGTATAAGTTGGGACCGCCCGTGACAGCGACTCAGACGCGTGCAGACTTCTCATTGGACCGCACAGCTGACTGCTAGCAACTCCTGCAGACTTTAAGGAGACCAACCCATGTGCTAAAGACGATCGCCCGCTTATTATAATATAGCAAAGGCGATCGCCCAACATCTCCCAGTGCTATAAATAGAGAACTTCCAGCAACTGAAAAAAAGTTCGAAAATTAACTCCCTTGAGTTCCGAAATCCATTCAGGAATACATACACTCTTTCAGGCTCTCGGCTTCCTCTCTTGGATCTACCTCAGGATTTCTCTCTCAGCACCTCTCATCCAGAAGACGGTCGGCGGAGGCAAGAACTCCTTGCAGTACAGATTCAACGAGACTCACAAGCCCAGGAGCTCAAACATACACCTAATACACACCGTGAGAGACTGTCGATTTCTCACGGTCGTCACAGCTCATCAACGTTGTTACAAGAACTCACAGAGCATCATATCTGGTTCTTCCAGCAATCTTCACGCTCAATAGCTAAGATAACTAGGGTCTTTATACTCATTGTAATTGTACTCTAACATTAATACTTGTACCCCAGAATATTTGTATTAATAAATCTCGCGAGAGCATTCAAGCCAGGGACTAACAATCCCGGCAAATCTTGTGTTATTTATTTTCCCACGGAAGTGTTCTCGCACTTTGTTTGCTACTCGACCATTCCAGCAATATCTATCTCTGGATAATATTTTGGGTAGCAACAATTGGCGCTAGAAGGAGGGGCATCTTTACCTTCATTTTTATTCCTACCGTCCCGAAGTACACTCACTGTTCTCGGGGCATATACTTGAAGTGACACTCACTGCGCTTCAAAGAAAGCCTTCAGAACCATGACGTCCGCCACTACGTCGAAGAGAGCCGCTCTCCGAACCGCCGTACACCATATCCCGGCTCGATCTGAGCCCCAGCCGACGGCAGAGGGAAGTCGCGGCAACGCGAGACTCTCGATCCCGCACCTGAGGGGTGGCCCCAGACTCTCACTCGACCAATTCCAAACCGCGGAACAGATCGATGAGGCTATGACCATCCTAAAGGAGCGACGGAGAGCATGCGCGGTGCCCGCTATAACTCCTTCGGCCATCCGCCGCGTGGGCAAATGGAAGTTCAAGGGGCTACTGGGCGAGCGATCGTCAGAAAGCCCCGATTCGCGAGAAAAGGCTCTCGCAAGGTCGGACGGTTCCGTATTCAATCGCTTGGGAAGCGATCCATCATGGCGACCGGGGCATTCTAGCCCCAACCACGAGACGACGGAATCCGATTCCGTCACCAGGAGTTCGGCCTACCCAACTCCCAGCCAAATTCAGGTCAGCCGTCTGGCTCCAGCTCCGAACGCCAGGGGGTCAGTACTTGATCGCCTCGGCCCCCGCTCCGAGCGCCTAGCCGCGTGCAGCCAGGCCGCGACGATGGCCGCTATGCAACGCCAGCTCGACGAGATGAAAGCACTCTTGGATACTGGGGCAAGCACCAGTAGAAAGATCATCGGACCGACCGAGCCACTTGCGGTCCACATCGAGCTTGCCCCCGTGCAACCGAGGATCGCTCCTCCCAAAACACCTCTGTATGAAGGGAGATCGGACCCCGAGACTGTAACACCCCAAACTAGGCGGATATTACAGTGCCGTGGACCCCCGACTGGGACCCACCAGGCGAATGAAAATGAATGAATTACACAGGTAAATGTAGTACCGAACCACATTACAACATCAATTACGCCGATGAGGAGTTTTATACAACACACCCAGGATAAAATAGAATACATGTGTATCTTATGTGACGATAAAATACACAACACTGAATAAAATGAGCATTCAAACGGAATGTCTGCAGCGGAATAAATAAAGGAAACACAAATGACTGAATAAATGACGAATCGGCAGGGCCCCCTACTAGTATCACGGGACTCGTCGCCGTCAACATGCTCTTCCGTACCTTTGCCTTGCCGTGACACGAAAACAAAATCCCCAACGAATCGATTACAGAACAACAATCCTCAAGAGTTGAAATTACACAATCATGAATTAATCAAGCGATGAAATATTCTTAATTATGAATTACGCTGAAGAGGAGCATCATAGTACGCCCGTAATGTCCTGTGCAAGTGTACAAGACGAATGTCCGGACACACCCGTCCTTGTACCTAATTAGTCTCACGGAGGTAAGCGTTACCGTGTGCACGGTCCAATGTATCGGTGAACCCAATACATGACCATCGTGTGCCCGACTAAAAATTCCACACAGCCACACCCGGCCACGTAATATGAACCCGGAAGGTCACATGAACGAGAATGACCGTGATGAATATCAATGAATAATAATTAAACAAGGCCAAGATGACTCACCGATATGATAGTGATAGTGACGTGATTGATAATCCAATGAAATGATTTGGAACCGTCGTTCCTCGTGAATGAAATGATTACTCGACAATTACAAGTCTCGAAATGATTAATATTATGATGAATGAATTATGATTATGAGCAATCAACAACAAAAGGAATGAGTATCCTTTTAACCGAGTAAGATTTAACTTACTCAATACCGATGAAGAATGTCCGTCCACGAACAACGTCCTAACCAAGATACCGATCGCTCGAACAACCTTGAATAACAATAATTACCAACAATCGTTCAATACACGTATCAAACAACAAAACACGACTAACCCAAAGGTCGAAACAACGATAATCAAACTCATAGGCATTCCAACGAATACATAACCGACCGCACAACTACGAAAATATCCAATCCCGAATATGTCGAAACCCACACCAAAATGAGTATTTCGAACTAACAAAACACTTCAATGATATCAATAATCCATTAGGAATCCACAATTCATGATTACAACGACATCAATCGGAAAATCCTCAATTAACCGAAGTCAACCCCAAGGGTTCTTGAAAACAATTCCGAAAATAACCATTAAATCCGTAGGAATATATTTATCCAAGTAGATAATCCATAACTTAATATATCCCAATGATAATCCAAGCTTACACGAAGAAATCGGAAGGAAAACCCAAAAATCCGAAATTCTAGATCCAAGAGATTAATACCTTTGATTCGACGTTTCGGAGATGATGAAGTGATGATGAATTCAACTCAAAGACTTGAAGATGATGATTGATGATTACACCTCAAAGAATCCCCTCTGGATCGCTCGGAATCGCCCAAAAATACCGAAGGAATGAAATGCGATGAAAAATGACGAACTCTGACTAAACTGTCCAATTTATACTCAGTCCAGGTTAGCGTAAGCTAGCCCTTGTGCATAGCGTGCGCTAACGAGTAGTTTGGGTAGTCCAGTACCCACTGTCCGAACACGGTAGCGCGCGCTACGTACCTCTTTGTAGCGTGCGCTACGGCCATACTACTAGCGTGCGCTAATATCCATTGTTAGCGTGCGCTAGCGAAATATTTGACGCCTTGATCGGGAGTCCAGAAAACCATCTGCCCTCTGATCTAACCTCGATAGCGTGCGCTACAACCATTATTTAGCGTGCGCTAATATGTCGGTTGCGTACGCTAACAACAATGCATAGCGTGCGCTATGAATAAACCCGGTGCGATCCGGAGCCCTGGACTCAACCGATCCGCCTAGCGCGCTACTCCACACATATAGCGTGCGCTACTACGACCCGTTAGCGCGCATTTACCACTCGTAGCGTGCGCTACAATTATTCTCACCGCGATCCGGTACCTTCGGTGCGGATCAATAAGCCTTAGCGTGCGCTAAGTCGAGCGGTAGCGTGCGCTACCTATACCCAATTAGCGTACGCTAAAAGGAGTATGTAGCGTGCGCTACTCCTCAAGCACAGCTTGCAACGAAAATGACAATGATGATAAACACGACGAAACTCCAATCGATTAATGATGAATGACGATCGATACTCGATACAATTACTCGAATGATGAATACCATGACCGAACTGAGTGACAAATGATCAATAATGAATGAAATTAATGAGTGATAATTCTTGAATGATAATTAATGAGTGATAATTCTTGAATGATAATTATTGAATTACAACCGGTATTACATACACCCCTTAAAAGAGTTTCGCCCCGAAACTAAGGGTCAAACAACTCGGGATAACTCTCCCGCATACTATCCTCGATTTCCCAAGTAGCCTCTTCGACTCCGTGTCTAGACCACTGAATTTTAACCAAAGGAATCGTCTTATTCCTCAACTGCTTGATTCGCCGCTCTAAAACTCGTATAGGACGTTCCTCATATGAATGATCATCGGCGATCTCGATTTCATCGAATCAAGTATGTGACTCGGGTCGGCAACATACTTCCGCAACTGAGAGACATGAAACACATTATGAATTCGGCTCAACGCCGGAGGTAAAGCCAATCGATAAGCTAACCCGCCCACTCGATCTAAAATCTCAAACGGTCCAATGAATCTCGGACTCAACTTTCCCCTCTTCCCAAAACGGAAGATACCACGACTCGGGGATACCTTGACCAACACATGGTCACCAAATTTCGAACTCTAATGGTCGACGACGATTATCTCGCATATGATTTCTGGCCGACTCGAGCGGTCAACAAACGACTTCGATCAAAGCTACCTTCTCACGGCGGCTATAAGCATATCGGGCTCGGTGCCGATTGATTACGATAAGTCGTCCCAACACAACGGAGATCGACAACGACGACCATACAAGGCCTCGTAAGGTGCCATCTTGATCAAGCATGCCAACTATTATTATACGTGAACTCGATCAATGGTAGTTGGGCTTCCCAATCGTCTTCCAATCGAGGACGCATGCCCTCAACATGTCCTCTAATGTCCGAATGGTCCTTTCCGATTGTCCGTTGACCGAGGATGAAAAGCGATCGAGATTAAGCCGAGTTCCCATAGACGATGAACTCGATTTCCAAAATGCGACACAAACCGTCCGTCACGATCGGAACGATACTTTTAGGAGTACCGTGCGATCGACTATCTCTTTGATGAACAGTTGAGCAAGTCTCTCGGGACCCCACGTCTCCTTGATCTCAAGGAAATGAGCTGATTTAGTTAAGCGGTCCACGATCACCCAGATCGTATTCATGCCACGACGACTCGTCGGCAAACTCGTGATGAAATCCATAGAAATGTCTTCCCACTTCCATTCGGGAATAGGAAGAGGTTTCGCATACCCGCCGTCGCCGATGTTCAATCTTAACTTGTTGACAGGTTAAGCATCTCGAAACAAATTCTGCGACTTCTCGCTTCATATTACTCCACCGGTAATTTTGTTTCAAGTCCTTGTACATCTTGCTAGACCGGATGGACGGAATAAGGGGTAGCATGAGCTTCTTTCAAAATCGAGTTTTTCAACTCGTCATTTGCCAGACGCACAACCGATTCTTAAACCTCAAAAGTCCATCCTCGTGGACCACAAATCGAGGGCTTTCCTGAGCCACATCCTCTCGGATGCGCAACAATGATGGGTCCGAACCACGATTCTCTCGAATTTCCTCCTCGAGTGACGATGAAATCTCTAACATACAAAGTTGCCCCGAACTCGCCGGCTGCACTCGATCTCGGTCTAAGGAATTCCCGCCAAGCTCCTTCGAATCAAGTAAACGGCAAGCATCCGCTCCCGAACGGACTTACGACTCAAGGCGCGGCGACAACGTCGCCTTGCCCGGTGGTAGAGGATCTCGATATCATAATCCTTGATTAATTCCAACCACCGTCTCGACGCATATTTAACTCCTACGAGTAAATATATACTTTAAGCTCTTATGATCGGTGAATATCCGTGTGACGCCATAAAGGTAATGACGCCAAATCTTCAAAGCGAACACCACTACCGCTAGCTCTGTGTCGTGGGTCGGATAATTAATCTCGTAAGGTCTCAATTGCCGTGAAGCATAGGCAATAACCTTCCCGTTCTGCATGAGCACACATCCGAGACCCTGTCCGGACGCATCACTATAGACCACAAATCCTTCCGTCCCCTGCGGCAAGGAAAGTACAGGTGCTGACATTAACCGACTCTTGAGTTCCTCAAAACTCCGTTGACACGCGTCGGACCACGTGTATTTCTTATCCTTCCTCAAAAGGTTCGTTAAGGGTTGAGCGATTCTAGAAAATCCTTCTACAAATCGCCGATAATAACCCGCTAATCCGAGGAAACTTCGGATTTCCTTGACGTTCTTCGGAGGTAGCCAATCTCGAATAGCCTCCGTCTTCTGAGGATCGACACGAACTCCGTCTGATGAAATTACATGTCCGAGAAAAGTCACTTCGGACATCCAGAACTCACATTTAGAAAACTTCCCATAAAGTTGTTCTCGTCTCAACACGTCGAGCACTTGATGAAGGTGAAACTCGTGCTCCTCCCGCCACGAATAAATCAAAATGTCATCGATGAAGACAACAACAAACCGATCCAAAAAGTCGATAAAGACCCGATTCATTAACTCCATGAATACCGCAGGTGCATTAGTCAATCCGAACGGCATAACCACAAACTCATAATGACCATAGCGTGTGCGAAACGCTGTTCTCGCGATATCCGACTCTCGAATCCGCAACTGATGATATCCAGATCTTAAGTCGATCTTGGAGAATACTGAAGCTCCCTGAAGTTGATCTAAGAGATCATCAATACGGGGTAAGGGATACTTATTCTTGATCGTCACTCTGTTCAACTCCCGATAATCAATACATAAGCGGAATGAACCATCCTTCTTCTTGACAAATAACACTGGTGCTCCCCACGGGACGCACTTGGCCGAATATAACCCTTCTCGAACAACTCTTCAAGTTGGTTCTTTAATTCGCATTTCGGTCGGGCCATCCGCACGGTGCCTTCGATATCGGGGACGTACCGTGCTCCAACTCAATCGTGAATTCCACATCCCTCTGTGGAGGCAACCTGTAACTCGTCTGGAAAACATCGGCATATTCCTCACCACCGGAATATCCGTTAACATTATCGATGACTTCTCGGTTTGGCCATATAGCACCAATAACCGACACATCCCCGATTGAGTAACCTTACCGCTTTCATTGAATTAATGACCTTACTGAGCAAATGGGATTACCTCCGAAACACACATTCAACTCCATCGTGCGAAATGATAGTGACCATGCGCTACGGAAACTAAAGAAGCAATCATGACGATCCATCCAATCAATACCCAAGATGATGTCGTCCCTCGGCAAATCTACCACGATTAGGTCCGCCGGCCATACACGACCATGAAATGAATCGGACAATTACGAATCTCACGATTACCGATAATTCGTCTACCATCGGGTAGGCCAATGACATAAGGCTCACAACTAGTAGCACTACCCGGATGTAGTCTACTCAAACATGACTCGGAAATGAATGAATGCGATGCACCGGTATCAAAAAGGGTACACACAGGTTGAGATAGAATATCGAGTGTACACGAGATCATTCGGGCCTCTGGATCATCGGTCTTCTTCATCTCATAAATCCGGGGCTTGCTAGTCCGACCAGGACACTCCGTCTGGCGGCTAAAAGCTCCACCTTTAGTCGCTCCGTCATTTTAAACGACGCGATTGAGTGGCTCGATTACGCACGGCCGATCGCTTAGGGGCCTGAGATGACGTCTGAGTAGGTTTGGAGTCCCTACGGCAAAAACGGGCCTTATGCCCAGCAATCCCACAATTATGACATGTGATAGTCTGTCTCGGACACTTGGTACTGAGGTGACCAAGTTCCCCACAGTTAAAAGAGGTGATGGCCGAACTGGCCGCTCGAGATTGAGATTCCGCGGGTTTAGACGACACCGAAGGTCGCTCAGAAAAAGCAGAGCCCGCACGGGGTTTCTTGAAGGTTGTCTGACCGCCTTCAGACTGATTTCGATTCTTCGATTTCTTGCTAGCAGACGAAGGTTGCTGCTTAGCAATTTCCTTAGTAGTAAGCTCATAAGTGAGAGCCTTCTCAATGAACTCGGCCAACGTGGTGCAATTATGATTAAGTAACTGAAGTCTCATACGGGGTTTCAGCCTCTTGCTGAAATACTTGATCTTGTCCGCTTCTGAGTGAATGATAGATGAGGCGAACGGAAGAAGTTCCTGAAATTTCTCGGCAATGGCGAGAACATCCTCGTCTGCTGAGGGGTCGGGGGTGAGCAATTCCGACAGCTTGGCCTCCCTGAGTGGGGCCGGATAGTACCTCTCCATTATGAGAGTCTTGAACTGATCCCAAGTACAAGATCCTTCGGTGGGCTTCAACGACAACCACCAAGAATGTGCGCTCTTACCAAGGTAGTAAGCCGCAACAGAAACTTTGTGTCCCTCGGGACACTCTACCATAGCAAACGGCTTCTCAAATGCTCGAGCCAATGAATGATATCTGCCGGCTCGGACGAGCCCTCAAAAGTAGGTGGCCTTCGGCGAGAGATATCGCCGATGATGTTACTCACATTCCTCTCTTGCCTCGAGGTGGCGGCGAGGAGCTCGCCGATTCTCGATTGACGGAGTTATGCATCGTCTCCATCAACCGAGCCATTCGAGTCATTTGGGCCATCATGCCTCGCATAAATGCGAGTGGATCAACCCGGACACCCTCGATCGAGCCGTGTCCCGGTACGACTCCGATAATGAATGATCGCGTCCTGTGTGAATGAGTGGCGGCGTCGCCGCCGAATTAGCATTATTCCCGGCATTTGCACGGTATTCGCACGAGTTCTCGGATTCGCCCGCTCCACGGCCTCGTCCTCCACGCCCTTCCGCCACCCTTTCCATATCAAGTGGAAAGTCATATGATGATTATACATCTCGCATGAGTATCACATTATGATTATATTATGAAATGATGAAAATGAGCATACGCGCTCAAATACAGCGATTACATGAATGATTGATTGACGTGACATGATTATCTCGATGAAGTTATCAAATGATTATCTTGGATGAGTTAACAAGATTAATGATCCGATCTTCACGATCAACAACTGAACAATGAAATGAATTTACTGATTAATGAGTTAACCTGACCGTCCCGGTCAAAATGACAATGATGATTGAGGATTGTTAACTGATGAATTATGAATGAATGATTAATGCCAGAAATTATAGCATGGCATTAGAAATCTTACAGTTCTTGGTCTGATTGGCTCGGCATTTGCACAGGTCACACGTGACGCGAAAGTCCAATGATACTAGTCTGATGACGATGATTTCAAATGAGACATGACTTGGAGGGTAGTATTCAAAACCACGCTCCGATACCAACTCTGTAACACCCCAAACTAGGCGGATATTACAGTGCCGTGGACCCCCGACTGGGACCCACCAGGCGAATGAAAATGAATGAATTACACAGGTAAATGTAGTACCGAACCACATTACAACATCAATTACTCCGATGAGGAGTTTTATACAACACACCCAGGATAAAATAGAATACATGTGTATCTTATGTGACGATAAAATACACAACACTGAATAAAATGAGCATTCAAACGGAATGTCTGCAGCGGAATAAATAAAGGAAACACAAATGACTGAATAAATGACTGAGCAGACTGGGGGCCCCTACTAGTATCACTGGGACTCGTCGCCGTCAACATGCTCTTCCCGTACCTTTGCCTTGCCGTGACCTGAAAACAAAATCCCCCAACGGGCCGTTATACGTAACAACAATCCTCAAGAGTTGAAATTACACAATCATGAATTAACTGAAGCGATGAAATATTCTTAATTATGAATTACGCTGAAGAGGAGCATCATAGTACGCCCGTAATGTCTTGTGCAAGTGTACAAGACGAATGTCCGGACACACCCGTCCTTGTACCTAATTAGTCTCACGGAGGTAAGCGTTACCGTGTGCACGGTCCAATGTATCGGTGAACCCAATACATGACCATCGTGTGCCCAACTAAAAATTCCACACAGCCACACCCGGCCACGCAATATGAACCCGGAAGGTCACATGAACGAGAATGACCGTGATGAATATCAATGAATAATAATTAAACAAGGCCAAGATGACTCACCGATATGATAGTGATAGTGACGTGATTGATAATCCAATGAAATGATTTGGAACCGCTGCTCCTCGTGAATGAAATGATTACTCGACAATTACAAGTCTCGAAATGATTAATATTATGATGAATGAATTATGATTATGAGCAATCAACAACAAAAGGAATGAGTATCCTTTTAACCGAGTAAGATTTAACTTACTCAATACCGATGAAGAATGTCCGTCCCACGAACAACGCCCTAACCAAGATACCGATCGCTCGAACAACCTTGAATAACAATAATTACCAACAATCGTTCAATACACGTATCAAACAACAAAACACGACTAACCCAAAGGTCGAAACAACGATAATCAAACTCATAGGCATTCCAACGAATACATAACCGACCGCACAACTACGAAAATATCCAATCCCGAATATGTCGAAACCCACACCAAAATGAGTATTTCGAACTAACAAAACACTTCAATGATATCAATAATCCATTAGGAATCCACAATTCATGATTACAACGACATCAATCGGAAAATCCTCAATTAACCGAAGTCAACCCCAAGGGTTCTTGAAAACAATTCCGAAAATAACCATTAAATCCGTAGGAATATATTTATCCAAGTAGATAATCCATAACTTAATATATCCCAATGATAATCCAAGCTTACACGAAGAAATCGGAAGGAAAACCCAAAAATCCAAAATTCTAGATCCAAGAGATTAATACCTTTGATTCGACGTTTCGGAGATGATGAAGTGATGATGAATTCAACTCAAAGACTTGAAGATGATGATTGATGATTACACCTCGAAGAATCCCCTCTGGATCGCTCGGAATCGCCCAAAAATACCGAAGGAATGAAATGAGATGAAAAATGACGAACTCTGACTAAACTGTCCAATTTATACTCAGTCCAAAGTTAGCGTGCGCTAGCCTTGTGCATAGCGTGCGCTAACGAGTAGTTTGGGTAGTCCGGTACCCATCCGAACACGGTAGCGCGCTACGTACCTCTTTGTAGCGTGCGCTACGGCCCATACTACTAGCGTGCGCTAATATCCATTGTTAGCGTGCGCTAGCGAAATATTTGACGCCCGATCGAGTCGAGAAAACCATCGCCTCGATCTAACCTCGATAGCGTGCGCTACAACCATTATTTAGCGTGCGCTAATATGTCGGTTAAATGCGCTAACAACAATGCATAGCGTGCGCTATGAATAAACCGGTGCGATCCGGTAGCCATGGACTCAACACGATCCGCCCCTAGCGCGCTACTCCACACATATAGCGTGCGCTACTACGACCGTTAGCGCGCTACTTACCACTCGTAGCGTGCGCTACAATTATTCTCACTGCCGATCCGGTACCTTACGGATCGGCCAAGTAGCCTTAGCGTGCGCTAAGTCGAGCGGTAGCGTGCGCTACCTATACCCGATTATCGTGCGCTAAAGGAGTATGTAGCGTGCGCTACTCCTCAAGCACGACTTGCGAAAATGACAATGATGATAAACACGGCACGAAACTCCAATCGATTAATGATGAATGACGATCGATACTCGATACAATTACTCGAATGATGAATACCATGGGAATCTGAGTGACAAATGATCAATAATGAATGAAATTACTGAGTATCAAATACTGAATGATAATTACTGAGTGATAATTACTGAATGATAATTACTGAGTGATAATTACTGAATGATAATTACTGAATTACAACTGGGTATTACAGAGACCCACCTAAGTAAATTCCGGATTTATATGACCGGGTGTGGAGCATCAGATGCGACCAAGTGCCGAATCTTCCTATTAACACTGGGCGAGCTGGCCCATAGGTGGTTTGTCTCTCTACCACCGCGATCGATCATCTCCTTTAAGAAACTGGCAAGTGACTTCACGTCATACTTCGCCCCCAAGGTCGCTAGACCAGAAGGCCCCCACCGCATGGTGAAAATCAGGCAGGGGGAATGTAACACGTCCAGATCAAATCGGGAATATTACACGCCGCAGACCCTCTCCGTGAGGATCCACCAGGCTAGACATCAAAACAACACATTACATTACATACCGACGAATCAAAATAACGGACCAACAGACCGATTTGGTCTTTCGTCACTGACTTACAAATCAAAATACATAAACTCATCCAGACTCATACCCACGCAAGGGTAAAATACTTGCAACAACGAACAATAAGACAGCGGAAAAGACAATACAATGGACTCCGACTAACTGAACCCAAAACTGGCCTTCGTGTGATTAGTATCATTCGTATTCCATCATCCCTCGCACCGATCCTGTGTCTTGCTCCCGAAAACCTGCATGTACCTGGACACAATACAGATATCCACCCTCCGATTACTCGGGGGTTAGCAAAACTCCACTGTTTCGCTAGTGCAAGTATAAAGTGCAAATACGAGCCATACACAACACATTCCGAGAATACAACGAAAGACTTCCCGAGGTATATTTAGTTAAAAATAGTTCAAGTCTTGAAAGTAGAAACGAAGTAAGCACTTTGAAAATACTTCCAAATCTCGGGAGTTTTGAAAACATTTGAAATTGAAAAGTTCTTAATTCCTCGAAAGTCATTTAGGGTCACAGCCCCAAAGTTCTTTTTCCAAAATATAAATCCGTTAACAAAATACGGGGTCCACGGCCCAACCATTTCGATCACAAAACACAGGGCCAACGACCCGATCATCCACTGCAATTCACTAACTAGGACACATTACACATAACACATTATTCTTATGCCATTCTAGCCAAGCACCAAGACTCGATATATAATGTCTCTCGACCCCGAGCACAAAGCATTGTGATACTCCGGACAATATCACAATTAACGAAAACATCAACGTCATCCTCAAGATGAAAACCTGGCCCAGTAACGCGGCCGTACCCCTTAGTATCGACCCCGGACATCCGTCGGACACTCGGGTGGGAAACCACTTCCGCGGCCGTACCCCTTAGTATCGACCCCGGACATCCCGTCGGACACTCCGGTGGAAGTTCATCCACACACGCACCCAAGTCCACTTCCGTGGCCGTACCCCTTAGTATCGACCCCGGACATCCCGGACACTCGGGTGGAAGGAACAACACACACACACGTTTCAAAATCACAGTTGCAAACCACAAGCCTCGAAGGTCAATCACAGTATATATAGTCGAGGTACCTTACTAGAATGGCCAGTTCATCCAACATATACTCGCGACCAAGTAATGATACGATTCACAAGGAAGCACAAGATTTCAACAGCACCGAACGACACAACTAATATCACACAAACTCACATATTCATCCATAAACACGTGACTCCAAGCACATAATTTGACAAAAGAATTACACTTTACATTTACCAACGACATAATCATACGCAATGACATCACAAGAAAGTAAGGTGATTCTATACTCGACACTAGCACACATATTCAACTAAGCACATTAATTCCCGACACACACGGTGTTGTGTCAAGATTTATCCATCCCGACAGGCGATCGACTAAAGGGCCGAGCGACCAAGTCAACTACAGTCAAACTATGGCTAGCTCGCCTAATCGAAGATATCAGACCACCGTAAGGTACCTAGCGATCGACTCCCAAGGCGATCGCCCTTTGGCAGTTGGCGATCTACTCTAGTGACCGGCTAAGGGCAATCGACCTACGCCCCGATTAGAGATGATCGCCCGTCAAAGTCATCGAAGACTGGATCTCAGAACAGCACCCGCGTGCAGATCCACAAAAGGCGCTGACAAGATCTTCGCTGACAGACAAGATCTTTTGCTGACAGACAAGACCTTTGACCACAGCCTGTCACCTACCTCACCTACCGGCATGCGCGCCGAAAGTTGTCAGTGGGACCACCCGCGACAGCAACTCAGGACGCGTGTAGGCTTCTCATTGGACCGCGCGGTTGACTGCCAGCAACTCCTACAGACTTTAAGGAGACAAGCCCATGTGCTAAAAGGCGATCGCCCGATTATTATAATACGGAAAAGGCGATCGCCCGGCGTATCCAAGTCCTATAAATAGAGAACCTCCTCCTACTAGAAAAAGGTTCGGAATTCATTTCACCAACAACAGAAATACAGTAGAACATACATACCACCAAGCTCCCTGCTTTCTCGCCGGAATCCATCTCAGGACTTCTCTCTCCGAATCTCTCGTCCAGAAGACGATCGGCAGAGGCAGCAAGTCTCCACTAGACAGATTCCAAGAGATTCATAAGCCCAGGAGCCCAAGCATCCAGCTAAATACTCGTCGTGAGAGACTGTCGATCTCTCACCGCCGCGACTGTTCATCTCATTTGTTACAAGAACTCACAGAGCATCAAATCTGGTTCTTCCGGCAATCTACACGCTCACTATCTAAGATAACAAGAATCTTTACACTCATTGTAATTGTATTCTTATATTAGTACTTATATCCCCGAATATTAGTATTAATAATATCTCGCGAGAGCATTCAAGCCCGGGACTAACAACCCCGACAAATCTTGTGTTATTTATCTTTCTCACGGAAGTGCTCTTGCATTTGTTTGCTATCCATCCATTCCAGCAATATCTATCTCCGGATAATATTTTGGGTAGCAACAATTGGCGCTAGAGGAAGGGGATCTAACCCTCAAATTTTTATTTCTACCTTCCCGAAGAACACTCACTGTTCCCGGGGCATATACTTGAAGTGACACTCACTACACTTCAAAGAAAACCTTCAGAATCATGACATCCGCCGGTACATCGAAGAAAGCCGCTCTCCGAACCGCCGGACACCATATCCCGGTTCAGTCCGAACCCCAGCCAACGATAGGGGGAAGCCGCAGCAACGCGAGACTCTCGATCCCGCACCCGAGAGATGGCCCCAACCTCTCAATCGATCGGTTCCAAACCAAGAAACAGATCGAGGAGGCTATGGCCATCCTAGAGGAGCGACGGAGAGCATGCGCGTCGCCCGCGATAACTCCCTCGATCATCCGCCACATGGGAAAACGGAAATTCAACGGGCTACTGAACGAGCGATCGTCAGAAAGCCCCAATTCGCGAGGAAAGGCTCTCACACGACCGGACGGATCCATATTCAATCGCTTGGGGCGCGACCCATCCTGGCGACCGGGGCATTCAGTTTCCAACCACGAAAAGACGGAACTCGAATCCGTCACCAGGAGTTCGGCCTACCCACCTCACAGCCGAACGCAGGTCAGCCATCTGACTTCCGCCCCGATCGCCAGGGGATCAGCACTCAATCGCCTCGGCTCCCGCTCCGAGCGCCGAGCCGCTAGCAGTCAGGCCACGGCGATGGCCGCCATACAACGCCAGCTCGACGAGATGAAAGCACTCTTGGACACTGGGGCAAGCGCCAGCAAAAAGATCACCGGGCCGACCGAGCCACTCGCGGTCCACATCGAGCTCGCCCCCATACAACCAACGATCGCTCCTCCCAAAACACCTCTGTATGAGGGGAGATCGGACCCCGAAACCCACCTGAGTAAATTCCGAATCTACATGACTGGGTGTGGGGCATCTGATGCAACCAAGTGTCGGATCTTCCCGTTAACATTGGCGAGCTGTCCCATAGGTGGTACGTCTCACTACCACCACGATCAATCACCTCCTTTAAGAAACTGGCGAATGACTTCACATCATACTTCGCCAGCAAGGTCGCCAGACTAGAAGGCCCCCACCGCGTGATGAAAATCAAGCAGGGGAAGGACGAAACCGACGCAGATTACATTGACCGAGTAGACGAAATCATCCTCACCGGCGAACCCGTCAGTGACGAGCTCGCTCTCTATTCGGTCATGGGGGGATTCTACGGTCATTCTCCCATGTTTAGACATCTCTCCAAGGATATTCCCCCAACTTACGCGATCTTCCGCGCTAAAGCTGCCAACTTTCTGGCCAGGCAAAGGCTACTCACCCTCCACCTAGGCGAGGAAACGCCACCTCCTGCCCAGAAGATAGCGATCGCCAAAGCAAAGAAGGCGATCGCCAAGCCACCCGGAGATCTCAAGGCCTTCGAGGACATGGAAGCCCATCTCCTCCATACGTTCAACCGAACTCCGACACATATTTTCTATGCCATCAAGGGGCACGAAAAGCTCAAAAAGCCAAAGGCGATAAGGGACCACGGTCACCTGGACAACAATCAATATTGTGCCTACCATAAGAGTCCTGGCCACAGCACCAACCAATGCCGCGACCTCCTCAAACAGCTCTGGAGATTGTTCGTGGAGGGCAAGTTGGACAGCTTATTGGCTTAGCCGAAGCCCCTATCAATCTCTATACACGATCGTCCGACCTCTGGATCAACCTCGGCGACCACTCTACATGCTTTAATCAAGAGAAGGGAACCTCGGAAGTCTCCCCGATCTCCATCCTTATTTAGGAAACAGGAGGACTCGATCGCCATCTATAGTTCACCGTCTAACATGATGGACTAAGGCACGAGATCGCCTCCCCCGCACAACGTACACCGTCGAAGGTCGGAATCTACATGACGATCCAAGGTGGAAGAGTGCAACCATGGTCCTGGTGGTCGATGGAACCGACTGCTTAGGCCATGCAAGGTCCCTTTGGGCCAAGATCGCCCGCCCTTTGTTTAAATACGAGGCCGGCGTAGTCTGAGGGCCCTCCAAAATTAATCAGTGGACACGATCGCTCGCCCTCAAAGGTTCATCATTTAACATGGTGAACCCGGACAATGCGACGTGCCACAACCCCCATCTCAACGTACACCGTCGAGGTTCGCCATATTCATGGTGGGCCGAGGTGGAAGCAGAGCTAAACAAGCCGCGGGCGTGGAGTTGAATCATCCGACGCTGCCCCGCGCAAGGACTCCTCTAGACCGAGACCGCACGCCCTTCATTTAAATATGAGGCGGCGCGGCTATGAGAGGACCCTCATAATAAAGTGAGTCACGAGACACTCAATGTCTTCACGCATCAAGACATGATCAAGGAGTCGGTCCATCGAACTCCGCGATCGTGCACGGTTCCTCAAGACGGACGACCGTCCCCGAGGATTCGACAAAGTTGAAGACCGCTCACTCAACGAATTATTTTCATCCCCTTACTTCCGCTAAGTGAATAAAAACAAGGGGCAATGAGAGTGCGGACTACCTATACGAAGATCGTCGCTATTCAACCACATACGGAGATCGTCACTTTTTCAGATGTTGTGCAGCGATCGAATTTGTTGTAAAAGTTATCTTTATGAGTTTATCAATTCATTCGGAACTACCCTCGCAACGATCTCTCCTCACAAATTTGTACAAAGTCAAACAAAGACTCAAAAATAACAATCATTCAAGTAATCGAAGATAATCAAACATTCAGTTCATTGCTTGAAAAGATTAGAGTACATGGTCGCCCGAAGGCCTAAATGCTACAAAAGAAAGCTACAAATTACAAGGAAGTAAGCTGAAACGTCAAAAATGAAGTGCCTCAGGCCCCTGCCTGGCCTTCGCCATCAGCATCCGGTGCGGTCCCCTCATCTTTCGGAGCATCGGGATGAGCAAGATTGGCCGGAGATGGATACCAGCTCAAATCCACGCCGATGTCCGCAAGATCCAAGATCGGCAAGGAGAAAGCTGAATGGAGAGGATGCTCCAACGCATACGCCTTGAAGTTCTCAGCAAGAGGCCCGACCTCCAAACCTCATTTCTTAGCTGCTCGGATCGAGTCGGCGAACGCCAAATAATAGGCGAACTCGCTGACAAACTCCAAGTTTTGAAAGGGATCAGCCTTGGTCGCCTCTATCTCTCCTTTCAGCTCCGCCATCGCCTGTTGCGACCCCTGGAGCTCGGCCTCCCTCGCAGCAACCTTCTCTTTCGACTCCGCTCATTGTCAACCGAGCGATCGTCACCTTCTGGCGATCGGCCTCATCCTCAGCAACCTTCTGCGCCCGGACGGCATTCAGCATCTGGTCCCGAAATCGGTCGACCGCCAGACGAGACAACTCGGTTTCCTTCTTCGCCAGCTCAAGCTCGCGGCTCGCCCGCTTGGCCGCCTCCAGAGAGTCCTTCTCCATCGCCACGATCTTATCAGCAAACTCGGCGTTCTCTTTCCGAGCCGCCTCGAGATCCGCCTGCAGGCGAATAGTGGAAGGTCGCCCCTCGAACTCCTGAGCAGCCTGGACAGCCATGGTCGCCGTCTGTAGAGAAAGGGCGAGAACAGCCTGCATCGAACTCCCCGATCGCTGACGTGCGATCACATCCAGATCGGTCGTCCAGGCCTTCGGCAGAGCAGAAGCGGCCTTGCTAACGTATGGAGGGATGTCGCAGGACTGGCGAGGAGATCGGCTCGCTAGGAAATCCACGACCATCGGCGGGCAAGACGGATCTGCGCGACGGATCCTGCATCAAAACAACAAAGTTAGCACAACTCCTACGCAATTGCAAGTTTCATCACAAAAATGCAATCTACCTCTCAGCCTTCTCGGGGTCCCGACCGAAATACGGTTTCCCTCGAGGGGTCTCAGCATCCGCGATCGCCATCTCCCGCATGAAAGCCGTAGAGGGCGGCTCATTCTCCGGAGCGACAATGGTGATCGGAGGCGCGGCGATCGGCACTTCATTGCCAGGGGCAGGAACCGAAGTTTCTTCCGGCCTCGGCCTTTTACGATTCGCTCGAAGCCCCTCCTCCGGAACTCCCTCCTCAGCCACGATCGGCTCCACGCGAGGTTCCGCCTCCGGAACAATTGGCAGCGCAATAGGTGGGGCCCGAGACGACCTCTTGTGGCGGAGACGGCCTAGAACTCCAGGATTCGACATGGCGATCTCCGGCGAAGGCTCCAAAAAGCGAGGAAAGCGAACCTCTGCAGTTAAGACGATCGATCAACAGTCAGATACTGTCCCCAAGTAAGGCGATCGCCTAGAAATTGAAGGTCGCAGAAACCCATACCTGGCACCGCGAGATGTCTCGGGAAACAGAATAGTCGAGCCGACAACCAACGACTCTCCTTATTGATCCGGTTGGCATCAAGGTCGTCGTCCGACAAGCTCCTTATCCGCTCCCAGACAACCAAGAAGTCAAAAGGCAGCTCCTCGACCGCCGGAATGTGGAAACCTGCAAAACCGAAATCAAATTAGATCAGTCCAAAACGCATCCGAACGAAGGGAGAGTCTAAACCCTTACCGGGATTCCTCTCCCGAAACTCAGTAGGGATCTCCAGCTCGCCCGAGGGATTGTCGCTCGCAGAAGCCCTCCACTTGCCGGCGACCCAGAACCACTTCGTCTGATCGCCCCGCATCTTATTCGGGACTCTGTGAATTACCCGACCAGATCGGCCCTGAATATGGTAACCGCCGACCGACCCTTTCTGAGCCGTCAGCTTGAACAAATGATTCATCTCCAACGGCGATGGGAGGCGGTACAGGCGGTGACCGCCGAAAAGGGTGAGAGTGCAGATAATTTGGAGCCAAGCGTTCGGCGTCAGCTGAAGTGGTGCCACGTTCCAAGCGGCCAGCAGATGGGAGACAGCAAAGGATAGAGGGAAGCGCAGCCCGGCCTCCATAATCGCCTCATTCACGGCAACCATACCCATCGGAGGTTGATCGGCTCGCTCATTCTCCGCTGGCGCGAACATATCCACATCTGAAGGAACATGGAACCTTGTCCTCCAGACGGCCAGATCTTTGCTGGTCGTCGAACTCCGTATTTGGCCAAGCGACCACCCAGATCGCTGCGCAACCCGGTACTGCGACCGTTTGGGAAGCTGATAAGGGTAGGCGACCGAGTATCCCTGGAAATCGAATACTCGGAGTCGTACCGGCCAACTTCTCCATTATCTCAGCAAAGGCCTTATAGGCCCGGCCGAAAGCGCTATGCTGCTCCCAGTAAGCCCTAATCGCCAGATCTCTCTCTATCTGCGATCGTCTTTATTCAGCAGCCGCCTCCTTAGCAACATCGGCCTCATTGAATAAAGCCTCGACTTCAACAGGGTCGATTCCGGCCCGAATAGCTTCAGCCGCCGTCTCCAGGTGGAAGACGGAAGAAGGTTCTCCCCAGACAGTCGATGTCCCGGCGGCAAAACTGGTACCCGCTCCACGTGATGATGAGGTTCCGGCCATTCTCAGAGACAGAAAAGGAGAAAAGGATTTTTTCTTACCCGAAGGTGAAATCGAACGACGATCGGCACTAAGATCTTCAGAAAAATCTTCAGCAGGTCCTTCTTTCTCCAGTAGGTGCGCGTGAGTATAAGACTGCATCACTACGCCCTTTTATAGGAGAAGGCAGGGACTCGTTTGCAATAAGGGAAAACCTCAGGGGTCGGACCCCAAACGTCGCATTAATTGACTCCCTCGAGACCCGTGTACGCATCTTTTCAAGGACGCGTCAGCCGAGGAGTCATTAATGACCGTTGGCATCCTCCAATAGAAACCCGATACGTGCGCGGAGACTTTTCAACGCCCATTGCCTTTTCCCGCGCAGGTTAGCGGCCAACTAGGTCGTCCGAACCCAGAGTATATCAGCTCAAAGACGATCGCCAGTTCAATGAAACGCAAAGTCGCTCGTCAAAAGTTCAGCGATCGCCAAGAGAACCACCTCACCCCACGTTTCCAACATAGGAGCAAGCTGGGGGGCAATTGTTGTGTCAAGATTTATCCATCCCGACAGGCGATCGACTAAAGGGCCGAGCGACCAAGTCAACTACAGTCAAACTATGGCTAGATCGCCTAATCGAAGATATCAGACCACCGTAAGCTACCTAGCGATCGACTCCCAAGGCGATCGCCCTTTGGCAGCTGGCGATCTACTCTAGTGACCGGCTAAGGGTAATCGACCTACGCCCCGAGCAGAGATGATCGCCCGTCAAAGTCATCGAAGACTGGATCTCAGAACAGCACCCACGTGCAGATCCACAAAAGGCGCTGACAAGATCTTCGCTGACAGACAAGATCTTTTGCTGACAGACAAGACCTTTGACCACAGCTTGTCACCTACCTCACCTACCGGCATGCGCGCCGAAAGTTGTCAGTGGGACCACCCGCGACAGCAACTCAGGACGCGTGTAGGCTTCTCGTTGGACCGCGCGGTTGACTGCCAGCAACTCCTGCAGACTTTAAGGAGACAAGCCCATGTGCTAAAAGGCGATCGCCCGATTATTATAATACGGAAAAGGCGATCGCCCGGCGTATCCAAGTCCTATAAATAGAGAACCTCCTCCTACTGGAAAAAGGTTCGGAATTCATTTCACCAACAACAGAAATACTGTAGAACATACATACCACCAAGCTCCCTGCTTTCTCGCCGGAATCCATCTCAGGACTTCTCTCTCCGAATCTCTCGTCCAGAAGACGATCAGCAGAGGCAGCAAGTCTCCACTAGACAGATTCCAAGAGATTCATAAGCCCAGGAGCCCAAGCATCCAGCTAAATACTCGTCGTGAGAGACTGTCGATCTCTCACCGCCGCGACTGTTCATCTCCTTTGTTACAAGAACTCACAGAGCATCAAATCTGGTTCTTCCGGCAATCTACACGCTCACTAGCTAAGATAAAAAGAATCTTTACACTCATTGTAATTGTATTCTTACATTAGTACTTATATCCCCGAATATTAGTATTAATAATATCTCGCGAGAGCATTCAAGCCCGGGACTAACAACCCCGGCAAATCTTGTGTTATTTATCTTTCTCACGGAAGTGCTCTTGCATTTGTTTGCTATCCATCCATTCCAGCAATATCTATCTCCGGATAATATTTTGGGTAGCAACACACGGGTCACCTTTACAAAAACCATGATGGTAAATATACCGATTCTTTTGAAAAATGGTTATTAATATTTATTTAGCACATATCGACGATTAACAACCATAATATCCACAAAACACGTAATGTATGGGCAAGATACTTGCCTCGATAATCGATACCGGACACTCCCACAATCACGGATCAGTCGGGACACCTCGAACACCTACGATTCTCCGGCGAAGACAATGAATACACCCACGATCGAAAAGCTTGAAGAAAACGACGAAAGGAAGGGTTCCGACTCAAATTCTTTGCGAGAAATCTGACCCTAACATCATACCATCAATAAATTAACGAACGAACGAGGAAGAATAATCGTAGAACGCTCGAATCCTCTTTGCGACATTTTATCGAACACCTTCAAGGCGTCGATAAGATACTCAATAAAACGATGAATCCTCGGCGATTCAACCGAGGAACAGCAAGGAATTCGACATAATATTGTTTAACAATCATAAATACATCACTATTCTGAGTTAGAACGGATTAAACGGACAAATCGAACAAAATCCCCAAAACTAGATTTTAAGAAAACTTGCTTTGATTCGCTGGATTGAAGGATGTTACGTGATGATCAATTGATGTTATGAACTCCAAAACTTCGTGGATTCATAGTATAACAAAGATGTCTTCGACTTCCCAAAGACTCCGGCCGCGGACGGGAAGGATAGGAAATGAAATGAGTGAAAAAAAAGATTGCTCGGCCATATTTATAGGCTGCTGGACACGGCGGCAAGAAACGAGCAGCGCCGTGTGTCTCGGCCGTGTCTCGGCAGTTGCGATCTGGCCGACCGCGCAGACACGGTGCTCAGCGGCGCCGTTTTGAGGCCGTGTCGCCGCAGTGCAGGCGGCCACTTCCAGACAGACCGAAAATTTCGTCCGAACCACAACGACGATCCGAACGACCCCGAAACCCGAACCTGAATACGAATCGAAGTTACGGTTACGAAGTACTCGCAAAGACGAATCTAAGAGCTAATAGAACACACGATTCCGACCACCCGAAGGCTCAGAATTCGACAACGGAAGTAATTACCGAAAACTTTGGGAAATTACGAAAATGGCCCAAAACGTCCGAAAATCACGATACGCGATCGAAACACCAAACCAAAGCTCGCAACATGAATAATAACATTAAATGAACTTACGAGAAACTCGAAACAACAGTTTCGGACGAGATTCGCAAGAATCGAACTCAAGTGCGGAAAAGTCGCTAAAAATCTCGGAACTCAACAAAACGATACCGAAACGAACTCGGATGACAAAAAGTGCAGAATTAATCATTCTCGAAATGAGGAAACGTCATGAGCGAGTCGTCAAAACGGACTCTGGCCAAAAATAAATTTACCGAAAATCGAAAATTGCGGATATTACATTCTACCCTCCTTAAAAGAAGTTTCGTCCCGAAACTTAAAACAAGTAGGGAGAAGCAATATCCCGCTAGGAAAACTCAACAAGATACGCAAGGAAACGCGTAACTTACGCCCATCGGCGAAACGTTACAAGCAACGCAAAGGAATATACGGCGTGAAAACACGCTCCACGACGACCAACACAACGTCGCCGTTAGGGATATAACAAAACCAACAAGTGACAAGCGTCATCAAATGGATAATACAATCAAGTCAATTATCCGAACAATCACAAAACACAACGGACGAAAATCAATACGATTGACCAAACCAACGGTACATCAATCAAAACGCGAGCCAATCGCTGAAGAAATACGGAATTCCACCGCCCAAGGGTTGGAAGATCGAAAACGAGACTAATTTTCCGAACTTGGAAAGGTCACAACGATATATAGATCAATTTGGGACAATATCAGAACTCGCTCGAATGACAAAGGTGAGAAACATCACCAGGTTAGAAGCATCAACGAACACAGTCGAGTCGTTTTGGTTGGACGAAACAGAAGAGAAAGAAAGAAAAATGTGGGTATTACATCATATCACCTTTAAAAGAGGTTTCGTCCCGAAACTTAAACAACGAGAACGAAGTGCTGGAATAGCAACCTTCCCGACCATATCCTCTTGGTCCACATCCGATCTTCATGGCCATTAGTATCGTGGTCACGACTGTATCCTCTGCCCATCGGCATACTAAGCGGATTCCCACTCAATACGATTGCACAACTTCGCAAAATATTATACTAAAGTACCAACTCAGCACGACATATCACATAAGGTAACCAATAACAACTCGAAAAGAAAATCCACGAGGTATCATTTTAAAGGAAATCTTTTGAAAATCCTTGGATTTGTATGCTATTTAAAATAAACTTTAAAAGTACTTTTGGTACCTCGGGTTGTTTCATCAAAACTTGTAAACAACATACTTTAACCGTCTCATTTGAAATCATCATACCTCTACGTATCATCATCACCGTTAACAACTAACAAGTTAACCATGCAAGATCATCAGATCATTCTTACATACTCTAACATTTCCAAATCCGAGTTTGAACTTTACATCGAGTGAGATTTTTCATCTTTCACTATATTTTTTTTTAAAATAAAAATCGCATTGGTTTTTGAAATAAAATATTTTTATGGTGTGAAATATTTTTGAAAATCATTCACTCGAATTATTTGAAAATACAACAATACGTTAAAAATCATTTACGAAAATTCTCCCAACACTTCACAAACATCAACGACGGTAATATTTTACAAAATGTCTACCTGTACTTTAAAACAACTCTTTCAAATACCATCGAGGTTTTATTTGAGAATCCAAGGCCGGCTTGCCAATTCCAAATAATTTTCAAAGTATACACGGAGCCGCCGATTAATCGAACCGTCAAAACTTTGTGAAGTTTCCAGGAAAGTGTTTTTGAACACACACAGCAGACATAATTTATCAATTCATCAAACACAATCAAATATCACCTAGCAATACGAAAAGTCTTAACACACATTCACGCACAACAGTTGTTATCACTAGACACCACGTAGAGAATACAACTACAGGTGATTGGCCGCAAAAGTTAGACCTAACGGCTATAATGCGGTTCCATAGCCTATGCCCAGGTTGATTAGCGCGCGCTACAACAAAGATTAACGTGCGCTAAACACGCCACGTTAGCGCGCGTTAGGCTCGTATTAAGCCTGTGCTAATTGCTCTAATCACCAACACGATTGCAAACATATATTAGGTAATACTAGACTCGAAGGTTACAAATAAGCAACAACATACGAGTCTAAATGTCATCGATTCACATAATTATAACATCTCACAAGCAACCATCAAAAGAAAATCATCCTACAAAAACGAAAATTTTACTTCTCAATAAATAGGACTATCTCAACACATACATACCGATGGACTCAACATTCACGTTACTATTTTAATCATAAAACTGGCACCACTGCTCAACAACGAGAGCATCATCAATACGCATCTTCTGACCAACATTCATGAAACCGAAAAGTTACAGACGAGAGTCACGTCTTGAGTATATTTTGAAGACCTTATTTGAGTTAAAAACTCGAGTTTTGAAAACTTATAGTATGAGATGAGAATGAAATATCGGTAGTTTGAAGTCTAAAAATTTTCGACCTTGAGGTCATCATACAAAAATCAAAATTTTTCCTCCCTTGGAGAATATTTTAAAAATTTACGTGGCTCCCTAAGCCTTGAAACTAAAAATTCCAAGGTTGTTTCTCTTGCAAGAAAAACAGTTCATACAAGGATACATTTGGCCATATCATTCTTCATTCTAGCACAAAACGGGAATTAACAAATATATGTCACTTACTCACGATGCACCTTCAAATACTACTACATAACACAGAATCATACAGGCTCGTATAGCTCGTGGTACAACATGTAGTAGGGAGACTTACATCCACAGATCGCACGAAGATGATGGCTGCACCTTGATACTAATCACGGCCGACATCCTGCACGACGCGCCGCGACACGACTCGATCGGACAAAATCGACAATACAAGACTCAACAACACATAACTCGACCCGGCTGACCTAGGTTTCCTCAACCTAAGCTCGATACCATAAATGTAACACCCCGCATCAAACCGGGAATATTACACGCCGTAGACCCTCTCCGTGAGGATCCACCAGGCTAGACATCAAAACAACACATTACATTACATACCGACGAATCAAAATAACGGACCAACAGACCGATTTGGTCTTTCGTCACTGACTTACAAATCAAAATACATAAACTCATCCAGACTCATACCCACGCAATGGTAAAATACTTGCAACAACGAACAATAAGACAAATGGAAAAGACAATACAATGGACTCGACTAATCGAACCCAAAGCGGCCTTCGTGTGATTAGTATCATTCGTCTTTCATCATCCTCGCACCGATCCCGTGTCTTGCTCCCGAAAACTCGCATGTACTGGACACAATACTGAGATATCCACCCCCGGTGCTCGGGAGTTAGCAAAACTCCACTGTTTCGCTAGTGCAAGTATAAAGTGCAAATACGAGCCATACACAACACATTCCGAGAATACAACGAAAGACTTCGAGGTATATTGAGTGAAAAATAGTTCAAGTCTTGAATGTAGAAACGAAGTAAGTAAGCAATTTGAAAAAAATTCCTAATCTCGGGAGTTTTTAAAAAATTTGAAATTTAAAAGTTATTAATTCCTCGAAAGTCATTTAGTGTCACAGCACCATAGTTCTTTTTCACAAATATAAATCCGTTAACAAAATACTGGGTCCACGGCCCAACCATTTCGATCACAAAACACGGGGCCAACGACCCGATCATCCACCGCAATTCACTAACAAGGACACATTACACATAACACATTATTCTTATGCCATTCTAGCCAAGCACCAAGACTCGATATATAATGTCTCTCGACCCGAGCACAAAGCATTGTGATACTCGGACAATATCACAATTAACGAAAACATCAACGTCATCCTCAAGATGAAAACCACAACGTAACCCGCGTGTACCCCTTAGTATCGACCCCGGACATCCCGTCGGACACTCGGGTGGGAAACCACTTCGCGGCCGTACCCCTTAGTATCGACCCCCAGACATCCCGTCGGACACTCCGGGTGGAAGTTCATCCACACACGCACCCAAGTCCACTTCCGTGGCCGTACCCCTTAGTATCGACCCCCAGACATCCCGTCGGACACTCCGGGTGGAAGGAACAACACACACACACACGTTTCAAAATCACAGTTGCAAACCACAAGCCTCGAAGGTCAATCACAGTATATATAGTCGAGGTACCTTACTAGAATGGCCAGTTCATCCAACATATACTCGCGACCAAGTAATGATACGATTCACAAGGAAGCACAAGATTTCAACAGCACCGAACGACACAACTAATATCACATAAACTCACATATTCATCCATAAACACGTGACTCCAAGCACATAATTTGACAAAAGAATTACACTTTACATTTACCAACGACATAATCATACGCAATGCCATCACAAGAAAGTAAGGTGATTCTATACTCGACACTAGCACACATATTCAACTAAGCACATTAATTCCTGACACACACGGGTCACCTTTACAAAAACCATGATGGTAAATATACCGATTCTTTTGAAAAATGGTTATTAATATTTATTTAGCACATATCGACGATTAACAACCATAATATCTATAAAATGTAATATCCGCGTTTTCTATTTTTAATAATTTCTATTTTTGGTGTATATTCATTTCGGACAACTCGCTTGGCGCTGTTTTGAAATTCTGAACCTGTGTTGTTCTTGGAGTTCTCCGCTTGGACGGGTCTCGATGATGTTTTTGCGTAATTTCATCTTGTGGTATATTTTGTCTCATGTGTATTCGATTCTCATTAAACTCGTTCGATTTCATCATTTTCTTACTTCCATGAGCTCGTATGTTTGAATAGAGCATGTTGTGAGTTTCGGATTGTTAATACGACATTGTATCGTGATTTTCGGATGTTTGGGCCGTTTTTGTAATTTCCTAGAAGTTTAGGGAATTTGTTCCTTGTTCGACTTTGGTTGTGTACCTCAGATCGTTTGGGGTTCCGTACTTCCATTTCGTGTTATTGTTGCCCAAATATCGATTCCTATTGCTTTCATTCTCTTTCCGGATCATTTTTCGTCATTTTGGGACCCGAGGGGTGTGGGCGCGGCACGTGGATTGTGCGCGCGGCACACATCACCCAGTTGGCCGAGAAAAGCAGACCGTGCCGCGGCACAAGGATTGTACGCCGCGACACAGTAGAGTCGGTGCGCGGCACACTTGTCCGGCCGCAAGACACACCGTGTGGCACTTGCCGCCAAAAACCGATGATCAGCGTGCGCGGCACATGCGAATCTGCGCATGCGGCACTTCGAATGAGCCGCGGCACAACGGTCGGCCGACCACCTGGCGCAATTTTTGGCCTGCCGCGGCTTTCGATTTAGCCGCGGCACATAACGCTGATCGGCGCTATATCTGCGTTTTTATTCACAAAAGTCACTCATTTCCCTTCCTTCTTCAACCGTATGAGAGAGAGGGGCTTGAGAGGGAGATTTCCTCCATCTATCACTTGATTGTGTAAATTTCTTCATCTCTTTTCGATCGGGTGGCTCGGATTGCGGATCTAACACGTGGTTTTCGGATTAGAGTGCTTGATTCTTCAAGAGGTAAGAACTCCTTTGACCCTAGTATGATTTTGGGGAGGATTTGGTGGTGATCTTGTGTTTTAATCCGAATTAACCGATGTTGTTGTTAGATTTTGATAGTATACTCGTGACCCTTGGTTTTCTTGTTATTGGTTGGGATGAAATCCGTTATTACACCGTTGACCGATTTCATTTCCTTATGCGCTCGTGGTGTCCGATGAATTGTCCCAACGGGTAGAACTAGGATGAATTTCTTCGTATTCATGATGTTGAGATTGTTTGTATATCATTATTGTGTTAGGGTCGGATTTGAGAGGATTGTTCGGATCGTAACCTATTCCTTCGCTGCTTCCTTGGCCGTATTATCCAAGGCAAGTACATGTATTATATTTCATTATGTGTGCACGGTTTTGATGCGAATGATGTGACTGGTTTATTGAACGATTGTGTTGGTTACTCTTCCACCTGGGGATGGCATGGGGCCTCTGGGGGCCGATACTAATGGGTACGGCCGCAGAAGTGGACTTGGGTGCGTGAGTTGATGTTCTTCCACCTGGGGATGGTTCGACGGGACCTCTGGGGGACGATACTATTGGGTATGGCCGCGGAAGTGGTTTCTCACCTGGGGACGGTCCGACGGAACCTCTGGGGGCCGATACTAATGGGTACGGTCGCGAGTTACCAAGCGTGGATAATTGTGATGTGGAAAACTTGTTGATATACTGTTTTGGTGTTAATGTGATATTCCGGAATATTGATTTTCAAAACGATTTTTCTAACGATTTGTTTGCGTTGAATCGTGTATGTATATAATGTTGTGTAATTGTGTACTTGCACTAGCTATTCGAATGCTAACCCCTTAAATGGGGGAAATGCGTCTTATGCATTTCAGTGCAGGAGGGTCGAGGAGCAAGCACGGGACATGCATGCAAAGGATGGGCTGGCTTGATGATGTGGCTCGAGTCTGCATTTCTATGTTTTGTCATTGCATTGTCGAGTATTGAAGTCAGACTGTTTACTTTGAAACTTGGTTTAAGTCCCCTGCGTGGGCAATGAATTGGTTTTTATCTTATGTTCATATACCCCGTTAAAATGTTTTGGCCGAGGCCACGGCCTTACTTGTTTTTTTTTGGAGTGCACCATTTGGGATCATATTGTGGTTTATGTTCCATGTGTTAGCCTGGTAGACCTCACGAGGGTTCTACGGCGTGTAATGTCCCATTTGTGAATTGGGGTGTTACATTTATGGTATCAGAGCCTAGGTTTTGAATACCTAGGCTGTCAGTTAATATTGGGTCTGTTAGTGGCGTCATTTAGAGTCAGTCGTTGAGCCTAATATCATCATGCTACCGTCTTTTCGTGCGACCCGTGGCTGTAAGTCTCCTCGAACTCTTATATTCCTGTAATTCGTTTTCTTGCGTTGTTCGGGATTGTGAAATGTGATACCAACTTTGTCAATTGTGAATCTTTCTGATTTTGTCCTTTTCATTTCTTCCTCTAGTATGTTGAGAGGTCGTGGTGGTAGACCAGCTAGGGGACGCGGCCGAGGCCATGGTCGGGGTGCTGATAATGAAGAGGGCTCACTTTCTCAGTCCTCTGCGGACTCAGCCTCTCACTCAGTGCCGTCGGGTAATAATGCCGACGCCGGGGCTACTGCCGTACTTCAGCAGTTAGTAGCTCAGCTTGCTCAGATAGCTCAGGGCGGACGCCAGAATCCGCCCCCGACACCTGAAGAGGAGGCTAGTAAATGGCTTCAGACGGTGACTAAGATGCACCCTCCTCATTTCTCCGGAGCTTCTGACTCCCTCGGTTGGGAGAATTGGCTCTTTCAGTTGTCCAGGACCTTTGATGCCATAGCTTGTCCTGAAGACAGGAGGGTACATATCGCCCAGTACCTCCTGGATAAGGAAGCTGCGGAATGGTGGGAGGCCGTTGTGCCCAGAGACCGTCGAGCTACTTGGGAGGAATTCAAGGCTGCTATGGAAGCAGAGTATTGTCCGCCGCTACCAAGGAGCGCAGAATTGTTGAATTCTTCACCGCTACACCTCGGATGTGCCTATTTCTCGTGCCATCATTTCTTACAATCGTGATTGGGTTTCGTAAGAGATCAAGTGAGAACGGAGGCCGATAAAATCCGTTACTTCAATATGCGCATTAAGCCGCATATCGTGCAGTATGGCACCGCTCATGTGTGCCACTTTGAAGGAATACTGTGATCGTGCTCGCGATCGAAATGGCCGTCCGGAATCGAGTCGGTTTCGAAGCTAAGAAGTCAAGACTACCGGCGGTTCTCGGCAGTAAGGTGGTCGATTTCGAGGTCTCGTTCGCTCCTACACTGTGGAAGAGGCCGTTTCATCAGCCGGTGGATCTCGTGGTAACCGTCGGTCCAGTAGCACCTTTGGCAGAGAGTTTGTTTTAATTGCAGTCACCAACACGTTATGAAGGATTGCCCATTTCCGTTAGTTGCTTGCTTTACTTGCGATGCACTGGACATCGGGCAGCTCATTGTGAGAGGGCCACCAGGGCCGCTAGAGTTCCGACTACCACTACCGATCAGAAGGATCACAGTATTCCAGCCACTCATGTTCCGCAGGGTTCGGGTCGTGGTAGGGGTCGGGGCCAGCCGGATCGCCGTGCAGCCTCGAGTTCGGGTTCAGTTCACCCCCGATTGTACCAGATGAGGCGCACAGAGGAGGCAGACATTCCGGTGGTGTCAGGTACCACTCAGATCCTTACTCATCCAGTTTCCGTGCTTTTTGGTTCGGGTGCTACCCATTCCTTTATTGCATCGGATTGTGTGAATCGTATTGGCTTTAACTGCTTGTTTGAGTGTGAACCGTTTGTGGTGGGTATGCCTAGCGGGGATCGTATGGTTGGGGACCGGGAAGTTAGGGATTGCCCCGTGAGGATCGGGAGCCGAGATTGGCCCTCGAATCTCATTGTTATAAACCTTAAGGGTGAGGATTTAATCCTCGGGGACGATTGGTTAGAGCGTCACGGTGCTATCATGAACTATCGGACTCGTACCATCTCGATAGTAGCCGAGGACGGCACCGATCATACCCTCATCGGTCGAAAGCTGGGGAGATCGGGGAGTGTGATTAGCGCCTTAAAGGCGATGAAACTTCTGAACCAGGGTTGTGTCGGTTATTGGTGTTACGCTCTGCAGGCGGAGGGTGGTGGAATTGACATGTCGTCAATTCCAGTTGTTTGTGAGTATCCCGATGTTTTCCCAGACGACTTGCCGGGATTACCACCGCAGCGAGAGGTGGAGTTTCCTATCAATCTTGAGCCGAATGCAGCCCCTATTTCTCGAGCACCGTACCGTATGGCACCGTCGGAGATGTTAGAGTTGAAGAATCAGTTGGTAGAATTGTTAGATAAAGGGTATATTCGACCGAGCGCATCGCCTTGGGGTGCGCCCGTACTCTTTGTTAAGAAGAAGGATGGGTCGCTTCGTTTATGCATCGATTATCGAGAATTAAACAAGTTGACCATCAAAAATAAATACCCTTTGCCCCGGATCGACGACTTGTTCGATCAGCTTCAGGGGGCGACGGTCTTTTTGAAGATCGATTTGCGATCGGGTTACTACCAGTTGAGGATTCGGGACATCGATATACCGAAAGCTGCCTTTCGGACGAGATATGGCCATTATGAGTTTGTGGTTATGCCCTTCGGGCTAACTAATGCCCCGGCAGTGTTCATGCAGTTAATGAACAAAGTTTTTATTGAGTATCTAGATAAATTCGTAGTCGTCTTTATTGATGACATTCTGATCTACTCACGGAGTCATGAGGAGCACGCCTTACACCTCCAGATTATATTAGACATCTTGAGAGCGGAGCAGTTGTATGCGAAGTTCTCTAAATGTGAGTTTTGGCTCAAGGAGGTTATGTTCCTCGGGCATGTGATTTCAGCAGAAGGAGTTCGGGTGGATCCACAGAAAATAGAGGCAGTGATGACTTGGGAACCGCCCAAAACGTGAAGGAAGTGAGGAGTTTTCTGGGTCTTGCCGGTTATTACCGTAGATTTGTTGAGGGATTTTCTAAGATCGCTAGACCACTCACTCAGTTGCTCCAGAAAACTCAGAAGTTCGAGTGGACCGCAGATGTGCAGAGGGGCTTTGACGAGTTAAAGAGACGTTTGACCACCGCACCTGTTTTAGCACTGCCTCAGGGGAATGAGGATTTCGTAGTGTATAGTGATGCTTCGGGCCTTGGTCTAGGGTGTGTTTTGATGCAGAGAGACAGAGTGATTGCTTATGCGTCCCGCCAATTGAAACCTTATGAGGTAAATTATCCCACGCACGATTTGGAGTTAGCTGCGGTCGTTTTCGCCTTAAAGATATGGAGGCATTATCTCTATGGATCGTCTTGTAAGATTTTTATGGACCACAAGAGTCTGAAGTATATCTTCAGTCAGAAAGAGTTGAATATGAGACAGCGCAGGTGGTTGGAGCTAATTAAAGATTACGACCTCGAGATACTTTACCATCCGGGTAAGGCTAACGTAGTGGCTGATGCGTTGAGCCGGAAGCCGATGGCATTACAGATGTTAGAGGTACTTACACCACAGAGTAGGATCCAGCGGGATTTTATTTGCCAAAATATTGAGGTTTGGGTTCAGAGAGTCCAGGCCGATTATGTGCGTTAGAGATCACTTCGCCCTCGATCGATGATATCAAGGCGAAACAATATGATGATCCGTTTTTAGTCCAAATGAGGGAGGATGTGAGGAAGGGGAAAGCCCTGGATTTGTGGTTCACGATGATGGAGTTTTGAGGTTTCGCGGCAGACTTTGTGTACCGAGTGTTGTTGAGCCGAGACAGAAGATCTTGAGTGAAGCTCATGCTACACTTACTCCATACATCCTGGTACGAGTAAAATGTACAAGGATGTGAGGAGCAACTACCGGTGGAGTAATTTGAAAACGGATGTTAGCGAGTTTGTGGCGAAGTGTTTGACTGACAAAGAGTTAAGATTGAGCATCAGCGACCCGCGGGGATGCTACGACCACTTCCCATTCCGGAATGGAAATGGGAAGACATCTCTATGGACTTCATTACCGGGATGCCTAGGACTCGGACTGGGATGAACATGATTTGGGTTATTGTTGATCGACTAACCAAATCAGCTCACTTTTTGAGTATTAAGGATACTTGGGGACCGGAGAAGCTTGCACGAGTGTCTATTGCGGAGATCGTGAGATTACATGGGACCCCTAAGAGTATTGTTTCGGATCGTGATGGCCAATTCATATCACATTTTTGGCAGGCCGTTCATCGAGCTTTGGGGACTGAGTTGAGACTCAGTACGTCTTACCACCCTCAGACTGACGGACAGTCGGAGCGGACAATCCAGACGTTGGAGGATATGTTGAGAGCCTGTGCCTTAGATTGGATGGATGATTGGGAGACACACTTGTCGTTGATCGAGTTCACGTACAACAATAGTTGGCATGCCTCGATCAAAATGGCACCATTCGAAGCGTTGTATGGGAGGAGGTGTAGATCGCCGTTGTGTTGGGATGATACGTCCGAGCTAATCGGTACCGAGCCCGACCTGATAGTTGAGATGAGGGAGAAGATTACCCTGATTCGTGGTAGATTGTTGACGACCCAGAGTCAGCAGAAGTCTTATGCCGATACACGTCGCCGACCGTTGGAGTTTGAGGTGGGAGATCACGTCTTGCTTAAGGTGTCACCGACACGGGGAGTTTACCGCTTCGGTCGGAAGGGTAAACTTAGTCCGAGATATATCGGGCCATTTGAGATTTTAGATAGAGTTGGAGAACTCGCGTATCGGTTAGGCTTGCCTCCGTCCCTGAGCCACGTGCATAACGTATTTCATGTTTCCCAGCTTAGGAAGTACGTATCGGACCCTAGCCATATTATTGATTTTGGAGAGATCGAGTTGGGGCCCGACATTACCTTCGAGGAGAGGCCGATTCAGATCTTAGAGCGTCGAGTTAAGCAACTCAGGCACAAAACCATCCCTTTGGTCAAAGTGCAGTGGTCGAGGCATGGATCCGAGGAAGCCACGTGGGCAACGGAGGAAAGTATGAGGTCGAGATACCCCGAGTTATTCGTGTTGTAAGTTTCGGGACGAAACTTATTTTTAGGGGGAGATAATGTAATATCCGCGTTTTCTATTTTTAGTAATTTCTATTTTTGGTGTATATTCGTTTCAGACAACTCGCTTGACGCTGTTTTGGAATTCTGAACCTGTGTTGTTCTTGGAGTTCTCCGCTTGGACGGGTCTCGATGATGTTTTTGCGTAATTTCATCTTGTGGTATATTTTGTCTCATGTGTATTCAATTCTCGTTAAACTCGTTCGATTTCATCATTTTCTTACTTCGATGAGCTCGTATGTTTGAGTAGAGCATGTTGTGAGTTTCGGATTGTTAATACGACGTTGTATCGTGATTTTCGGATGTTTGGGCCGTTTTTGTAATTTCCTAGAAGTTTAGGGAATTTGTTCCTTGTTCGACTTTGGTTGTGTACCTCAGATCGTTTTGGGGTTCCGTACTTCCATTTCGTGTTATTGTTGCCCAAATATCGATTCCTATTGCTTTCATTCTCTTTCCGGATCATTTTTCGTCATTTTGGGACCCGAGGGGGGGTGTGGGCCGCGGCACAGGGATTGTGCGCCGCGGCACACACATCACCCAGTTGTTGGCCGAGCAAACTGTACCGTGTGCCGCGGCACAAGGATTGTGCGCCGCGGCACACAGCCGAGTCAGTGCCGCGGCACACTTGTCCGGGCCGCGGCACACCCGTGTGGCACTTGCCGGCCAAAACCGACTGTACCGCGTGCCGCGGCACAGTCCGGCAGTGCCGCGGCACATGCCGAATCTGCGCCGCGGCACACTTCGAATGAGCCGCGGCACAACGAGCGGTCAGCCGACCACTGGGCGCAATTTTTGGCCCTGTGCCGCGGCACAGTTTAGCTGAACCGCGGCACATAACGCGGTCAGCGCTATATCTGCGTTTTTATTCAGCAAAAGTCACTCATTTCCCTTCCCTTCTTCAACCGTATGAGAGAGAGTGGCTTGAGAGGGAGATTTCCTCCATCTATCACTTGATTGTGTAAATTTCTTCATCTCTTTTCGATCGGGTGGCTCGGATTGCGGATCTAACACGTGGTTTTCGGATTAGAGTGCTTGATTCTTCAAGAGGTAAGAACTCCTTTGACCCTAGTATGATTTTGGGGAGGATTTGGTGGTGATCTTGTGTTTTAATCCGAATTAACCGATGTTGTTGTTAGATTTTGATAGTATACTCGTGACCCTTGGTTTTCTTGTTATTGGTTGGGATGAAATCCCGTTATTACACCGTTGACCGATTTCATTTCCTTATGCGCTCGTGGTGTCCGATGAATTGTCCCAACGGGTAGAACTAGGATGAATTTCTTCGTATTCATGATGTTGAGATTGGTTGTATATCATTATTGTGTTAGGGTCGGATTTGAGAGGATTGTTCGGATCGTAACCTATTCCTTCGTCGTTTCCTTCGTGTCGTATTATCCAAGGCAAGTACATGTATTATATTTCATTATGTGTGCACGGTTTTGATGCGAATGATGTGACTGGTTTATTGAACGATTGTGTTGGTTACTCTTCCACCTGGGGATGGCATGGGGCCTCTGGGGGCCGATACTAATGGGTACGGCCGCGGAAGTGGACTTGGGTGCGTGAGTTGATGTTCTTCCACCTGGGGACGGTTCGACGGGACCTCTGGGGGCCGATACTAATGGGTACGGCCGCGGAAGTGGTTTCTCACCTGGGGACGGTCCGACGGGACCTCTGGGGGCCGATACTAATGGGTACGGTCGCGAGTTACCAAGCGTGGATAATTGTGATGTGGAAAACTTGTTGATATACTGTTTTGGTGTTAATGTGATATTCCGGAATATTGATTTTCAAAACGATTTTTCTAACGATTTGTTTGCGTTGAATCGTGTATGTATATAATGTTGTGTAATTGTGTACTTGCACTAGCTATTCGAATGCTAACCCCTTAAATGGGGGAAATGCGTCTTATGCATTTCAGGTACCGGGAGGGCTGAGGAGCAAGCACGGGACATGCATGCAAAGGATGGGCTGGCTTGATGATGTGGCTCGAGTCTGCATTTCTATGTTTTGTCATTGCATTGTCGAGTATTGAAGTCAGACTGTTTACTTTGAAACTTGGTTTAAGTCCCCTGCGTGGCCAATGAATTGGTTTTTATCTTATGTTCATATACCCCGTTAAAATGTTTTGGCCGAGGCCACGGCCTTACTTATTTTTTTTTGGAGTGCATCATTTGGGATCATATTGTGGTTTATGTGCCATGTGTTAGCCTGGTAGACCTCACGAGGGTTCTACGGCGTGTAATGTCCCATTTGTGAATTGGGGTGTTACACAAAACACGTAATGTATGGGCAATATACTTGCCTCGATAATCGATACCGGACACTCCCATAATCACGGATCAGTCGGGACACCTCGAACACCTACGATTCTCCGGCGAAGACAATGAATACACCCACGATCGAAAAGCTTGAAGAAAACGACGAACGGAAGGGTTCCGACTCGAATTTTTTGTGAGAAATCTGACCCTAACATCATACCATCAATAAATTAACGAACAAACGAGGAAGAATAATCGTAGAACGCTCGAATCCTCTTTGCGACATTTTATCGAACACCTTCAAGGCGTCGATAAGATACTTAATAAAACGACGAATCCTCGGCGATTCAACCGAGGAACAGCAAGGAATTCGACATTATATTGTTTAACAATCATAAATACATCACTATTCTGAGTTAAAACGGATTAAACGGACAAATCGAACAAAATCCCCAAAACTAGATTTTAAGAAAACTTGCCTTGATTCGCTGGATTGAAGGATGTTACGTGATGATCAATTGATGTTATGAACTCCAAAACTTCGTGGATTCATAGTATAACAACATGTATTCGACTTCCCAAAGACTCCACCACAACAGAAGGATAGGAAATGAAATGAGTGAAAAAACGATCGCTCGGCCATATTTATAGTTCACGGACACGGCGCAAAAGAAACGGCCTGCACAACGCCGTGTGTCTCGGCCGTGTCTCGCAGTCCGCGCCCTGGCCGACCTGGCAGGACACGGCGCTCCAGCCGCCGTTTCAGGCCGTGTCGCATGTGTCCGGGCGGCCACTTCAGCATGCATCAAAATTTCGTCCGAACCACAACGACGATCCGAACGACCCCGAAACCCAAACCTGAATACGAATCGAAGTTACGGTTACGAATTACTCGCAAAGACGAATCTAAGAGCTAATAGAACACACGATTCCGACCACCCGAAGGCTCGGAATTCGACAACGGAAGTAATTACCCAAAACTTTGGGAAATTACGAAAATAGCCCAAAACGTCCGAAAATCACGATACGCGATCGAAACACCAAACCAAAGCTCGCAACATGAATAATAACATTAAATGAACTTACGAGAAACTCGAAACAACAGTTTCGGATGAGATTCGCAAGAATCGAACTCAAGTGCGGAAAAGTCGCTAAAAAGCTCGGAACTCAACAAAACGATACCGAAACGAACTCGGATGACAAAAAGTGCAGAATTAATCATTCTCAAAATGACGAAACGGTCATGAGAGAGTCGTCAAAAGGGACTCCGGCCAAAAATAAATTTACCGAAAATCAAAAATTGCGGATATTACAGGGAAGACGAATCCGACGCGGATTACATCGACCGGATGGATGAAATAGTCCTCACCGGCGAGCCCATCAGAGACGAGCTCGCTCTCTATTCGGTCCTGGGGAGATTCTACGGTCACTCACCCATGTTTAGACATCTGACGAAGGACATCCCCCCAACCTACGCGATATTCCGCGCTAAAGCTGCCGACTTTCTGGCCAGGCGAAGGCTACTCATGAAGAGATAAATTTACCACTAGAAGGGGGGTTGAATAGTGGTAATGCGTAATAACGAAATTTCTTGCGAATAAATGAAAGATAGTGCGGAATTTAAAGACTCAAGGATTTATAGAGGTTTGGCAACTTGCCTACGTCCTCTCTCCGACTTTCTTTTTCTATTGGCTCAAGAACAACCACAATCTTGACTCGTCTTCGATCAGTCCGAGTTCACAACCATTACAACCGCTTGTCTTCTATTCGTCCAAGCTCAACCTCTCTCTCAATATAAACTTTTGTTTATCTAGTATTCTATAGGAACTAGATAATCCTCACTATACGAATATGGGAGTATAATCCTAACAATGCCGGATCAAAGATCCTAATAACACCGGATTAGTGACTCTTGATTCGTTTCTTTTACGCTCAAGTGTAAGTGATGCAACACTTACAATCAAATGAAAGAATACAAAGTATAATAGATATTACAAAGAAAATCACTCTTGTATCTTTCCTTCTTACAACTTATAATATAGTAATCAGTAGCAATTTGATCTCAAGAATGCTTGTATGCTTGTATGCTTGTATGCTTGAAGTTGTATATTTTTGATACCCAAGTCCCATGGGTATTTATAGGTGAGAGCCATTCTTCAAATGCTGAAAATCATATTATTAGCGTGCGCTAATAACGTCTTCTAGCGTGCGCTGTCAATTCTGACTTGGCTTTCCTGAACGGTCACAAGACTGTTCCAACGGTAAAATTGTATGGCTAGCGTGCGCTAGTCATGTACTCGTAGCGTGCGTTATCGTCTGGTCAACAGGTCTTCAATCTTGACTTTGAAAATGTTGGTTTGTCTCCCCAACGACTCTTTATCCAACGGCTAAATTTGAACTTAGCGTGCGCTAGCAAACATGCATAGCGTGCGCTAGTATTAACTAATTCGAGCTTTTCCAGATTTCACGGATCTTCATTGACTCTTGCTTTCTAACGGCAGAAATTCCAACGGTAAGCTTGTTGACTGATTTTAGCGTGCGCTAATAATATATCGTAGCGTGCGCTAAATGTATTCTTTAGTTACGTACGTAACCCTGTGTAGCGTACGTAAAGCCCTTCTTACTTTGAGTCCAGTAGCTACTGGACTACTGACCATATTAGGTAGCGTGCGCAAGTAATGTAGAATAACGTGCGCTAACTCCTTGTATTAGCGTACGTAAATAATTATTCATAGCTTGCGCAAGATCGTTTCCATTTTCTTTCCAAACCTCACTGTCCTCTGACTGAATGATGCGATAGCGTGCGTTAATATTGATTGTATAGCGTGCGCTAACTAAAGTAATTTAGCGTGCGCTAATGTTGATAGACTTGCGTGCGCTATCCATCAGGTGACTTCACTGGACTGCAGCTGACTGACTAGGCTGATACATACAATCCTCGATAGCGTGCACTACGCTGGTATAGGTAGCGTGCGCTAACATTGTTTTGCTCCTTCAATATAACAACGATATGAGATTGATTTAATTAAATGTTTTTGAATGAAATTATCATCAAAATCCTTTTTGAGTCAACAATCTCCCCCTTTTTGACGATGTCAAAACATTTAATTTATACCTGCAAAAACATTTTAAATGATTCGAATCAAGGTAACTTGTTCGATATATTAGTGCGTTTTGGTTTTTGGAGTATTCTCCACCTTTTTGACATAAACAAAAAAGGAACTCCCCCTGAATTGTTGCCTTATTAACAAATATCATGAACCCAAATGAAATCACATAGACAATAATACAACAAATACTAAATGAAGCGAAATGCAAGTATCATTAAAACAAAGTTCAATGCAATACATAGAATTTCAAGACATAAAACATAAAGACCATTCGAATGTTAAGCTTCTACAATCAAACATCAAATTCCTAGATTCTAGGGTGCTGCATCGGAAGAGGAGGATGATAATGGGAACGGCGGATGTGTGTAACGAATGAAATCGGAGATCAGCCCACGAACTTCCCCGACTTCTGAACGAAGAGAACCGATCTCCGTGCGAAGAGACCGAACATCCTCTCGAATTTCCAGCTGAGAGGTCTCGATGCTCCGCATCCGGGCGCAAAGATCGCTTTCTTCTTCCTCCGTGATGGCGTCTCACATCGGTCGCTTCCCTTTCGTCTTCGGATGGCGAACAAATTCCCTGGTTTGTATCTCCCTAAGCGTATGGGGTCCTCAGTGCATCACACGTTCGACCGGTGTTGGCATTCGCGTCCCCTTCGGTACTTGATCATCTTCTCGGAGGTACGGAAACAACACCCACCCTCTGTTGTATGTTTCAACATAATGCATAGCTTTGAGGGTTAGGTCGCTTATTTCATGTCCCCGAGACACCGGGACGAGTGCCTCACTCGACAAGTCAACGTGAAAATGCCGGAAGATCACCGTGAGAATAGAGCCAAAAGGAAGTCCAGATTTCCGAGTCCTCGACATGTAATTCTTTGAACGAAATGAATCCCCTTTCGCCTTCATCTAGTTTAGCACAATACCGGTAAAGTTCACCCGGTCATCCTTTAACACATGATACACCACATTCTTGTCGACGCCTACTAGTTTGTGTTGGGTATTAACTTTTGGCATCAAACACTTGGTTAGGGCAGCCAACAACAATCGAATCTGAATGCCGAAATCATTATTCTCGAAAACTTCATCCGTAACTTCGATGACTGTTTTTGAGCACAAAAAGTCAGCAACATCTCTTTCGGACACAAGAGACTCTTCGACAATAGTTTTCCCAACGCAATCGTATCCATCCTTCGATAAACCAAATAGCTCGTGAAGTATTTTCGAGGAAATCTTCACCACAGTTCCATTCACCAGGCTACCAAGCACTAATCCACCATTACCATCACTCTCACCCAAGTGCAAATTTGCATAAAACTCACGGACACATGCAGGGTATATGATTTCTTTGCATTTCACAAATCGAGCTATCCCTAATGATTCAAAGAACTCACGAATACTAACCTTAACCCGTTCAAGACTGCTGAAATTAAAGAAATAGCAATCGGTAAGATTCTCCTACGGGAGGATATCGAAGAACACCTTCGATGCGCCGTAGGAAACAAATCGGGTTGCGTCATATTCGGTATCGCGAGGGCGTTTGTAGGTTTTCCCCATGGTTTTTCGTCCCTTGCTAGACATGGTGAAGGAATTGGAAGTTTTGAAGATTCGGATTTGCGGCTAGGGTTTTTCTGAGAGAGGGTTTTCTTGCGTTTGCGTGCGTTAGAAAAGGGTGAAAGTGTTACTGGGTCGTACGGACTATATATAGTCAACTAAGTTTTTAGTTAGCGTACGCTAGGAACATAGAGTTAGCGTACGTTAGGTAAAAATGAAAAGCTTACTGGACTGTCCAGTAGCTAATTTGGAATACGAAAGATTTTAGTAGCGTACGCAAGACAGATATGGTTGACGTACGCTATCGAAAGCAGTAATTAGCGCGCGTTAAGGAAGTGAAGCTAGCGCGCGCTAGCGAATGAAGCGAATCAAGGATATTGATATCTTGAGTAGAAAGCTTATTTCAAAAATTGTCTATATGTCCCATACCGAGTTGTAAACGAATAGAATTAAACGATTCTTCGGGAAGAGGTTTTGTAAAAATATCAGCGAGTTGATCCTTCGTCCCGACAAAAATTAAGCAGATATCCTTTTTCTGAACATGATCGCGTAGAAAATGATGTCTAATGTCTATATGTTTAGTTCTACTATGCAACACATGATTTTTACTCAGATTTATTGCATTGGTATTATCACATAGAATAGGGGTATTTTCAAAATATATGCCGTAGTCGCGGAGTTGATTTTTAATCCATAACACTTGTGCAGAGGCGCTCCCTGCAGCGACATATTCGGCCTCAGCTGTAGACAATGCTACACTGGTTTGCTTTTTACTTCCCCAAGATATTAAGCATGATCCAATAAAATGACAAGTACCACTAGTACTCTTTTTGTCAATTTTACATCCGCCGAAATCGGCGTCACTATGTGCAATTAAATTAAAATCTAAGCAAGAAGGATACAATAGACCTAGTCCAATAGTTCCTTTCAAGTAACGAAAAATGCGTTTGCAAGCAGTTAAATGTGATTCCTTGGGATTAGCTTGGAATCGAGCACATAAACATGTAGCAAAAATTATGTCTAGCCTAGATGCAGTCAAATATAAAAAAGATACGATCATACCTCGATATAATTTTTGATCTACGGATTTGCCATTTTCATCTTTTTCGAGCTTTAATGATGAAGACATTGGAGTAGATATCACCTTGTGTTAGGCGTATTTTTATACGCTTATTTATCATTATTTTGTAGTGTTTTGGAGTGTGAAATCATCTAAATGAGCTTTTAATGCCTTAATTTTGTATGATTGGCAGGAAATTGAAGTCCGGAAGCTAAAACGAGGCAAAACGGACGAAAACGGCAAAACTGGACTATGAGCCGCGGCACAAGGAATCTGAGCCGCGGCACAGGAAGACACCAGCCGGAGGGCAGAGTAAGCTGTACTCTGTGCCGCGGCATAGCCAGGTGAGCCGCGGCACAGAAGAATTATTTAACGCCCAGGCATTCAGCTTTTGGCGATGTGCCGCGGCACAGGTTCAGTGAGCCGCGGCACACTTAGCGGGTTTGGTACGTCTGCGCGGATTTTGGGCCGTTTCGAAGCCAGTTTTCAACCGATTAATACGGACGCGATTTGTGGAGGTGCTGAGCTATAAATAGGGTTTAAGACCCTAATTTAATCATCTTGGAATCATTGAATCTAATACCTTGGAGAGCTTAAGCTTGGAGACGGCAGAAGAGGAGGAAAGCAGAAGAATTCAAGGGCAGAAGGCGGAAGCTGAAGAACGGAGGAATCCAAACTTCATCTGCGTTTGAATTTTATGCTTTCGTTTATTTATTCTGTATTTTCAGTTTTTAGTATGTCAGGCTAAAGCCCTTATCTAGGGTTTTGATGAAACCTTTGTTTTGACGAATTGATTGAGATTATCCAATTTATTACCTTTTTATTGAGTTTTCCCAATTATATTTAATGCTTGCAATTATCTGGCCAATAGTTGTATTGATTTAATCATTCACTTCGAATCGGGAGAGGAGATTTGGTGAGGAACTATTGGTGAGGACCGTTTATTACGTGAGATAGGAATATACTCATAGGAACTACGTGGCCTTTAGGAGATTTCATGCTTTTTGCCTATCGACGAGATAATTCACCTAGGGATATAGTGCGTTAGTCGCCGTTAGATAAATCTATTGACCTCGGGAGAGGCGGTAGAATATATTAGCAATCTCCGCCTTCAGTAAATTGGGAAAATTATTTATTACGGATAATCGAGAGTAAATTCGGATAAACTAAGGTGGATTCAGAACCCTAGACTTATTCATCATTTGATTCCTTTTATTCAAGCTATCGTTTTCTGCTTAGTCTTTTATTAATTCTTTTAGTTATTAATAGCAAAACCAAAATTCGATTGTTCAGATAAAATTGGAATACGAAAACATCGGTAGTTAGAGATTCAATCCTCGTGGGAACGATACTCTACTTATCACTTTATTACTTGTAAACGATGACGTGCACTTGCGTGTAGGAAATATCGCAACAAGTTTTTGGCGCCGTTGCCGGGGATTGAAATTTTTCTAATATCGATTTAAGTATTTCCAGTCTTAATTTGAACGTTTTATTTTTATTTTTTTTTTGTATTTAATTTTGTTTATTTGTTTTTCCCTTTCAGGACCTTTCGTGTAGTGCATGAGAAGACTCGGTAACGAAGGCCTATTACCTTTGGATACCGAGCTCGAGCGCACGCTAAGAAGGAACAAAAAGGAGAAAAGAGAACTGCAGACGACGGTCATCATGGCCGAGAATATCGAAATCCAGGGAGGAGACAACCAAGTGCGGCAAGTTCAACCGGAACTAGCTCTTCGGGATTATGCCATGCCGCAGGTCAACGCTAATTTTTCGGGAATTCGGCGTCCCACTATCCAAGCTAATAATTTTGAGATCAAGCCCGCCATTATTCAGATGGTGCAGGCGAGCCCATTCTGTGGACTGCCGAAGGACGACCCGAATGCCCACATTGCTTCTTTCCTTGAGATATGCGATACTTTCAAAACTAATGGTGTCACCGACGATGCCATCCGATTGAGGCTTTTCCCTTTCTCTTTGAGGGATAAAGCAAAATTCTGGTTAAATTCCTTACCGCCGGGGTCGATTACAACATGGGAGAGGTTAGCGCAAGCCTTCCTTGCCAAATTTTTTCCACCAGCTAAAACGGCGAGGTTGAGAAACGAGATAACCACTTTTGCCCAGTACGATATGGAAACGCTCCACGAGGCGTGGGAGCGATATAAAGAATTGCTACGAAGATGCCCTCATCACGGCATTCCTGATTGGCTTCAGCTTCATACATTCTATAATGGTTTGAGTGCTTCTACACGCACTCTTGTGGATGCGGCCTCCGGTGGGACCTTCATGGGAAAATCTATGGCCAAGGCACACGTGCTTTTGGAAGATATGGCCGAAAACGCATACCAATGGCCATCAGAAAGATTGACACCGAAGAGAGTCATGGAAGTTTCAAGCAATGACCCGATTTCCACCTTGTCAGCTCAAGTCGCCGCTTTGACACAACAGCTCCAGACATTTTCGCACGCACCAGCCCCCGTTACCATTGAGACATGCAATTGGTGTAACGGATCACACTCGAGCGCGGAATGTCAATTTGGAAATCCGTTCGAGCAAAATCAGATGGAGCAGGCTCAATTTGTGGGAAGTGGGAATCGACCGAATAACCCGTACTCCAATACTTATAATCCGGGGTGGCGCAATCATCCCAACTTTTCATGGAGAAACGAACAGAACGCACACCAACCCCCTTTCGCCCAGAATCAACAGCAGCCCTCTTCCGCTCCCAAAGTGTCTCTCGAGGAAGCACTTGCAAAGTTGGCGGCAAATACGAGTCAATTTATGACTCGTACGGAAGCTACATTACAAAATCATTCTGCTTCCATTCGGAATTTGGAGGTCCAGCTGGGCCAAATCGCTAATGTGTTGACAGCTCGTCCGGAGGGAGCATTGCCGAGTACAACAGAGACAAATCCTAGAGAGAGTCTAAATGCAATTAGCTTGAGAAGCGGGAGAGAGGTGCTGGATCAGCCCGAGCGGAGTAAAGAGAAGAAGGAAATTGAGGAGCCGAAGGATTTAAAGCCAGAGGAGTCAAAGGAATTGAAGCCGGATAACTCGAAGACATGTGTCCCTCCTGCCTGCTTTCCACAGAGGCTACAAAAGAAGGGCGGACAAACAATTTTCTAAGTTCCTTGATGTGTTCAAAAGCTTCACATAAATATTCCGTCGCCGACGCATTGGAGCAGATGCCGAGTTATGTCAAGTTCATGAAAGAGATATTATCGAAGAAGAGAAAGCTTGAGGAGTTTGAAACGGTCACCTTGACAGAGGAGTGCAGTGCAATTCTTCAAAAGAAGCTCCCACCTAAATTGAAAGATCCGGGAAGCTTCAACATACCGTGCACCATGGGGAATCTTTCGTTTAATAAGGCACTATGCGATCTTGGTGCAAGTATCAACCTCATGCCTCTGTCGATTTTCCAAAAGCTGAATATTGGGGAAGCCAAGCCAACCACAGTCTCATTACAATTGGCGGATCGATCGATAAAGTATCCGAGGGGAGTGATCGAGGATGTTTTAGTTAAAGTTGATAAGTTCATCTTTCCGGCCGATTTCATCGTACTAGACATGGAGGAAGATGAAAATATTCCAATCATCTTGGGATGACCATTTCTAGCGACGGGACGAACCCTTATAGACGTGGAAAAGGGGGAGTTAACTCTGAGGGTCCAAGACGAGCAAGTGACTTTTCAAGTATTCAAATCGTTCCCATGTCCCGAAAGTGCTGATAAAGGATCACAAATTGAGAATGTGGATGCCGTTGAAAGAGGAAAGCACCGAAAACACCGTCGGTGGAAAAATTCAGATTCTGTGTTAAATGGCCCAAGTTTTAAGAAGGATGTAGAACGAGTGGCGTTCCTCGAGCATGAGGAAAAATCTGCTGCAATCGTGAGTTCGTTTGTGAAGGAGGAGAGTGAGCCGAAATCAAAGCGGAAAATTAGTCATGAAGAAACCGGGTGTTTCGGGAAGTTATTCATGTCGAAACCTTTTCGAAAACAACATTTGATGACCGAACCAAGAGTCGAACCGCTGATGACCAATGGTCATAATTTTAACCAAAATATAAACGGTTCGATGAACGGGGCGGAAGCCAAATGGAGTTTGCGAAAAGCGAACTAATGTTGTCCAATAGGTCCGGCTGAAGACTATAAACTTAGCGCTTCTCGGGAGGCAACCCGAGTTCGTAGTTGTAGATTTTTGCATTTCTTTATTTTTCTTGTATTCGTGATTCTTATTTTTCATCATTTTTGTGCTTCTAATTGCTTCTGCCTCTCGTTTTTAACGTCTTCTTCTAAAAATTCTGTGCAGGAAAGTCCCAGGGAAGAAACTGAAGTATGAGCCGCGGCACAGTTATTGTGAGCCACGGCACACATCAATCGCAGGGGGAGGCTAAGCCAACTGTACCTTGTGCCGCGGCACGGCTTAAATGAGCCGCGGCACACTTGAGCATTGAGCCGCGGCACACGAACTCTGTGCCGCGGCAAACGACAAAACGAAACACAGGTAAAAGGGACTGTACCTTGTGCCGCGGCTCACTTTATCTGTGCCGCAGCACACTATGCGGAATTTGAAAGGCCAGGTAGCATATAACAAGCATTCGGCCGGCATTTCCAGGTACGCCTTCCTATTCCTTTGCCTTCCCTCCCCAGCGCGAACCGGCCGAAGCGATTCTTCAATTTTTTTTCTGCGATTTTTCTTGAAATCTTCAAAAGGTACGTTTCAATTTTTAATCTTGACTTGCTTATAGTTTGTTTTGGAAGTTGTTTTTGCTTTGAATGGATGGAACATGCTTATTTTTTCCTTCAAATAGTTTCATGATTGTTAGAGAATAACATGGTAGTTTCATCGAATTTTCTTGATTAAATTGGAATATCAATGAGTTGAATGTGTTAAGTAGATACTGATTGAATTGTATTTCTGTTTTTGGGGGTTGAATCGAGCTAGAACTATGTTTATTCTTCAAGTAAACATGCGCCCTCAAGGTGTCTGATAAATTGCCCAAATGAAAATTTTCTTTGAAAAAGCAATCGTTTTGAATTCTCGTGCAACATATACGTTTTGAATTTACAGCAAGCCCAATCCTTACATCCAAGTTAAATGTCTAAGTCCAAGTTCATCTTTCTCTCTCGTATGCGCTAGTTTCTTAAATTCGGAATTTCTGGTTTGATGTCCTTAGCCGCGCATAGATCATTGTTATTATTTTTGCGTAAATAAACCCTCGTGTTGTACTTCTCAGGACTGATTATGGCGCGCACAAAGAAGCTGAGCAAGCGTGCTAGGACCGAGTCATCCCCTACTCGAGGGGAGACCTCTCGTGGTCGGGCCGAGGTGGAGGGGCATCAATTTTCGGACCCCGAAATTCACAAAATATTTAATGAAAAGATCCGGCCGCGACCACTTATTCCCGAGAGGGGTTTTACTCCAGCTCCTCAGGACGGGGAGTTGCTCACCATGATTGACGAGATGGGGTGGGCCAGATTTACCGCACCTCCCGAGCCAGCGGTTATTTCGATCGTCCAGGAGTTTTACGCCAGCGCTCTACTGAAGCATATCCGGGCAGGGCATACGTTGCCATCTTTAGAGTCTAGGACTTAGGTTGACGTCCGAGGGGTTACAGTTGATTTCTCTACGACGGCTATTCGGAGGCTTTTTGGGTTTCCGGCGGTTGACGAGTCAGCCTATACCCGAGTGATGACCAGCCTCACTAAGGAGGCCCTGCTTGAGACCATCAGACACCTGCACGGGCCGGGAGCAGCGAGCACAGAGCTCTTCCACTTTTCACTTCAGGAGCTCGCGCCTCAGCCGGCTCGGGCGAGCCTGGCTTTATTTCATCTGCGCACGCATTGACCCCACCTCCCAGATCCGTACAGTTTTTCTCTCCCGCGCCCGGATACTTTTTGCTATCACTTCCGGGCTGCGTTTCGATGTGGCCCCCATTCTGGTCCGATCTATCTTCCAGAGTATCCAGGGGGGGGGGGGGGGGCAAGATGGGGTTGAAGCACCCCTCCCTCATCTGCGCTTTATGCCGGCAGTCGGGGCTGACTTGGTCAGACGACGAGCCGATGTTAGCCCCACAGGCCCCGATCGATCACCGCATCATATCGCACTTTGACCAGTGGGGCGGAGCGCCGGAACACGATCGGGGGCGAGGATTTTTGCTAGAGGAGGCTCACGAGGGATCCCCCGAGCCGCTTTTGTTGACGCACGGAGATGCCGGCCCGCAGCCCGACAGAGCGAGGTTGGAGGAGTTATTTGATGGGCTGCGGGAGGATTTGAGGAGACAGAGAGAAGAGCATAGAGAGGAGTTGAGGAGAGAGAGGGAGGAGTTGAGAGAGGAGACGAGGAGAGAGAGAGATGAGATGAGGAGAGAGAGAGAGAGCTGGATGGCTGCCATGAGGGAGGAGCAGCGGGCGGCGCGGGAGAGTGTTGTTGCTGCCGCCAGAGCCGAGATGAGAGAGCAGGCCCGCCGGGTCAGCCGACGAGCAGCGAGGCGTCTTGCTGCGAGGGATGCTTATCATCAGGAGCACCTCGCCGCATGGACGGCCCACATCATGCATCCCGACGGGCCATTTATTGCGCCCGCCCGGCCAGCCACACCACCCTCCTCACCGGACGATGCCGGCACCAGCTCCTGAGCAGACTGGAGGGGAGTACTTGACCTTTTGCTTTTATTGCATATCATTTTTGTCCATTGAGGTCAATGTACGTCCTAAGTTTGGGGGGGGGGGGTTTACATTCAGTCTACATTCATTGCTGTACCTTATTTTCTTGATGTACATTATATTTTGTTGCACTTTTCTTTTCTTTGCAATTTTTTTTTAAGATAGCCTTGCTTGTCGTAGTTTTTCTTTATTCGTGAATTTTCGTGCTTCTATTTGTGTGATACTGATGTTACGACACTGTTTTTATCTTTGAAGAAACGGTCGAGTTTTAGCCGAGATGTAGTCAGTTATCTCTGTTCTGCTTAGTATTCAATTAGGTCCGAAATTTTTCGTGATTTTAGAGGTCTTGGCAGATAAGAGACGATACATACTTGTTTTTAAATCCCCATCAATACGTTTGGCTACATTTTCCGGATAATGAGTCGTACTGTTTCTTTAGTCGTTTGGCTACATCCCGAGATCCTAACCTAGTGGTCGACTCGAATCAAATTCTTAAGCATATTTATATAAGGGGATACTGTCCGAGGTTTATTTGTTATGAGACTCGTGAAAATTGTGCCTTTAGACTGTGGAACGCGACGAACTAGCTTGTTTATGTTAGCCTTTCATATTGACGGACGATTTGACTCATGTTTTGTTAATCTTTGAGCTGAAATTTTCTTCATGAACGAGTGATTAGGACTGAATTTGATTACTTTGCGGAATCATTATTCTGAGTGCAGCTCGCTTTTATGACACTCGTATTATTTAGAGAGAATTACAGGATAGTATTGATTAGGTTGAATACTATGAGTTGCACGATTATTCACGACATTCTTTTATTGAATTTAATTCGTTTTGCTTGAGGACAAGCAAAGGCTTAAGTTTGGGGGTATTTGTTAGGCGTATTTTTATACGCTTATTTATCATTATTTTGTAGTGTTTTGGAGTGTGAAATCATCTAAATGAGCTTTTAATGCCTGAATTTTGTATGATTGGCAGGAAATTGAAGTCCGGAAGCTAAAACGAGGCAAAACGGGCGAAAACGGCAAAACTGGACTATGAGCCGCGGCACAAGAAGACACCAGCCGGAGGGCAGAGTAAGCTGTACTCTGTGCCGCGGCACAGCCAGGTGAGCCGCGGCACAGAAGAATTATTTAACGCCCAGGCATTCAGCTTTTGGCGATGTGCCGCGGCACAGGTTCAGTGAGCCGCGGCACACTTAGCGGGTTTGGTACGTCTGCGCGGATTTTGGGCCGTTTCGAAGCCAGTTTTCAACCGATTAATACGGACGCGATTTGTGCAGGTGCTGAGCTATAAATAGGGTTTAAGACCCTAATTTAATCATCTTGGAATCATTGAATCTAATACCTTGGAGAGCTTAAGCTTGGAGACGGCAGAAGAGGAGGAAAGCAGAAGAATTCAAGGGCAGAAGGCGGAAGCTGAAGAACGGAGGAATCCGAACTTCATCTGCATTTGAATTTTATGCTTTCGTTTATTTATTCTGTATTTTCAGTTTTTAGTATGTCAGGCTAAAGCCCTAATCTAGGGTTTTGATGAAACCTTTGTTTTGACGAATTGATTGAGATTATCCAATTTATTACCTTTTTATTGAGTTTTCCCAATTTTGTTTAATGCTTGCAATTATCTGGCCAATAGTTGTATTGATTTAATCATTCACTTCGAATCGGGAGAGGAGATTTGGTGAGGAACTATTGGTGAGGACCGTTTTATTCTGTGAGATAGGAATATACTCATAGGAACTACGTGGCCTTTAGGAGATTTCATGCTTTTTGCCTATCGACGAGATAATTCACCTAAGGATATAGTGCGTTAGTCGCCGTTAGATAAATCTATTGACCTCGGGAGAGGCGGTAGAATATATTAGCAATCTCCGCCTTCAGTAAATTGGGAAAATTATTTATTACGGATAATCGAGAGTAAATTTGGATAAACTAAGGTGGATTCAGAACCCTAGACTTATTCATCATTTGATTCCTTTTATTCAAGCTATCGTTTTCTGCTTAGTCTTTTATTAATTCTTTTAGTTATTAATAGCAAAACCAAAATTCGATTGTTCAGATAAAATTGGAATACGAAAACATCGGTAGTTAGAGATTCAATCCTCGTGGGAACGATACTCTACTTCTCACTTTATTACTTGTAAACGATGACGTGCACTTGCGTGTAGGAAATATCGCAACACCTTGCTACTTTCCATTTTGAATTTCTTAAGGAGGTCGTTTAAGTACTTCGTTTGATGGATAAAGATTCCATCTTCGCATTGCTTGATTTGAAGCCCGAGGAAGAATGTTAATTCTCCCATCATACTCATCTCGAACTCTCCTTTCATAAGATTAGAGAAATCTAGGCACAAAGATTCATTAGTAGCTCCAAATACAATGTCATCAATGTAGATTTGGCAAACAAGTATATCACCATTCAATATTTTCACAAACAGGGTATTATCGACTTTGCCTCTTTTATAATCATTTGCAATTAAAAATTGACTTAAACGATCATACCATGCTCGGGGTGCTTGCTTCAACCCGTAGAGTGCCTTGTTGAGCTTGTAGACGTGATCCGGAAATTGATGATCTTCAAAGCCGGGAGGTTGCTTGACACAGACTCCTTCTTGAATGTAACCATTCAAGAATGCACTTTTCACATCCATTTGAAATAGTTTGATCTTTTTATGGGCGGCAAATGCACATAACAAGCAGATGGCTTCAAGTCGAGCCACGGGAGCAAAACTTTCTTCATAATCAAGACCTTCCTCTTGATTATACCCTTGAGCGACCAAACGAGATTTATTTCGAATTGGATAGACGTCTTCGTCACTCTTGATTTTATGCACCCATTTAGTTCCGATAATTGTTTTATCTTTAGGATCGGGAACTAAATTCCATACATTATTGTGCATGAATTGCACAAGCTCCTCCTGCATTGCCATCACCCAGCTTTCATCATCGAGAGCTTCGGATATATTCTTGGGAACTATTTCGGATACAAAAGCACAATGAGCCATAAATTCGGTGGTTCTCCTTCGGGTTTGAACACCGTCTTCAATGTTTCCAATCACGAGATCCTTTGGATGGTCTTTGATGTGCCTCCAATCTTTAGGTAAATCAACGATTGTGTTCGTTTCGATTTCCGAAATTTTCTTCACTTCGGGTGAGGGATCTGGAAAAATACCTGCATCATCAAAATATTCTACCTTTCTCGGGGGTGAGATCATATCATTGAATTTAACATGTATAGACTCTTAAACTTTATTCGTTCTAATATTATAAACACGATATGCTTTGCTATTAGTGCAATAACCAAGAAATATTCCGGGGTCGGATTTAGCATCAAACTTGCCCAAGTTATCCTTACCATTGTTTAAAATAAATACGTTGCAACCGAAAGGATGAAAATAAGCTATGTTGGGCTTTTTGCCCTTCCATAATTCATACGGGGTTTTAAGATGAGTTCTACGAACGTGAACCCGGTTAATCACATAGCATGCCGTAAAGATTGCTTCGACCCAAAAATATCGTGGAAGAGAGTATTCATTAAGCATAGTCCTTGACATTTCTTCCAAAGATCGGTTTTTCATTTCAACGACTCCATTTTGTTGAGGCGTTCTAGGGGCCGAAAAGTTATGATTAATCCCGTATTTATCACATAGGAGTTCAAACGGAGTGCAATCAAATTCACCTCCATGATCGGTGCGAATAGAAATTATGGAGAGATTTTTCTCATTTGATACCAAGCGACACCATTTAGAAAACTCGAAAAATGCATCATCCTTATGTGCTAAATATCTAACCCAACTAAATCGAGAGAAATCATCAACAATAACCAAAGTGTAAAGTTTGCCATTTAAACTAACATGTCTAGATGGTCCAATCAAATCCATATGCACAAGTTCAAGAACTCGACTAGTGGAAACCTCGACTTTTCGTTTAAAAGTTTCTCGAGTGTGTTTCCCTTTTATGCATGATTCACACAAATGCTTTCTATCAAACTTGAGTTTGGGCAATCCACGAACAAGGTCGTGTCTAGATAAAATAGAAATGATAGGTAGAGAAGTATGCCCCAATTTTCGATGCCATAAATATGCATTATTATCCAAAGTAATAAGACATTTTTCATTGAATGAGCTTTTATCATTAAGGTCAACAATATAGATGTTTCCACATCTCAAACCAATGAAAGCAATTTTATTATTTCTAAATGCCGTGCAATGCGTTTGCTCAAATAGAATTTTAAAACCTTCATCGCAAAGTTGCGAAACGCTAAGAAGAGTATGATACAAACCTTCAACAAACAATACTTTGTTGATAGAGGGAGAAGGTTCCTTACCGACTTTGCCGATGCCTTTGATTTTTCCCTTTTGATTATCCCCAAAGGTCACATGTCCTTGTTCTTGATATTCGAGGTCTTCAAATAAGTCCTCGTAGCCGCACATGTGCCTTGAGAATCCGCTATCAATGTACCACTTGCTTTTCCTTGGTGCCGGTACCTACAAAAATAGAGTTTCTCGGTTGTTTTGGTACCCAAGCCCGTTTGGGTCCTTCAAAATTAACTATGCTTATATCATTTGGAACAATTGTCCCTTTAGGAACCCATATTTGCTTAACTTTGATGGTTCTCAACTTTGAACGAACATTAACATCATGAACTCGTTTGGAAGAATCTTTTGAGTTCTCGGTTTCGGTTTTCTTTATTTTGTCAAGGTTGATAAGGGATTATTCCCGTTTAAACGGATCGAAACCAAGACCGTGTTTTAGCAAAGGCAATTTTTAAATTGATAGAAGCCTTTCGAATTTCTCGTTTCCGAGAGTAAATTTGTTCAAAATATATTTTAGCTCCTTTTGAGTTTTCGTCAATTCAATTTTCAAAACATTTTCCTTTTCAAGGCATAAGGTATGGTCGATCTCAATAGTTTTGCCTTTGTTTTGAAGAGAGGAATTTTCGAGTTCTAGAGATTTTATTTTTCTCCTTAAAGATATGTTTAATTTAACCATCTCGTCATACTCCGTATTCAAGGATTCAAACGCACTTAATAACTCATCATCATGATGAACTTCTTGTGAATTACAAAAATTAAAAGAGTCATATTCATCATCATTGAGTTTAGAACTTACCTCGATATTACTTTTGGAGTCGAGTGCCATGAATGCGAGATTTGCGTCTAGAGATCTTTCAATCTCCTCCTCGTCATCACTCCAAGAAGCAATTAAGACCTCCTTTTTGAATCTTTCCATTTGAGGTTTTGAAGAGGATCCTCGGCATTCTTTGGCATAGTGACCGGCTTGACCACATTTCCGACAATTATTATCGAACTTCTTTATAGGAGTATAGCCACTCTTCTTTTGCTCCGGCTTACCATCCCGACCAAGAAAGCTTCGCCTCTTTTGAATTAGGCTTTTATACCTCCTAAAGTTCTTGGCGTAGAGATCAAGTTCCTCGTCGTCTTCATCTTCGGGAACATCTTCCTCAACGTCGCTATCAACATTGAATGCGACTACTCTTTCCCAAGGCTTTGGTTTGGTGCCTCTAGACTTGAGAACGATCTCATAATTTATGAGTGACCCGATGAGGGCACTAAATTCGAGCTTGTTGAGATCTTTGGACTCCATGATTGCGGTGACTGTGGCATCCCATTCTTGTGGCAACGATCGAAGAATTTTCTTGGCTTTCTCGCTGCTCGATATAGGCTTTCCTAAAGATGCAAGGCCATTGGTTATAGCCGAAAATCGATCCAACATATTTGTGATCGTTTTCTCGTCTTTCATGGAGAAAAGTTCGTAGTCATGGAGTAACATGTTGATTTTGGTCTCCTTGACTTGGGTGGTTCCCTCATGAGTGACTTCGAGAATTTCCCAAATTTCCTTTGCCCTTTCATAGGACGATATCCTATTGAGTTCTTCGGGATTAAGAGCGCAATAGAGAAGTTGAGTAGCTCGTGAGTTGACGTGTGTGTTTCTCCAATCCTCGTCATTGAATTCGTCGAATTTTTTCAATGATCCATCCTCCTTCGTTGCAAGCTTCAGACCGAGGACAATAACTTTCCAAATTTCAATATCATAGGCTTGAACGAAGATAGCCATTTTCTTTTTCCATGTCATGAAATTGGAACCGTCGAAGAAGGGAGGACGGTTGAGAGCATTTCCTTCGATTTGGCCAAAAAGTGCCATTTGCGGATCTTTTTCTCTTAGGTGGTTAAACCTTTAAAAAGAGACCCGCTCCGATACCAACTGAAGAGATAAATTTACCACTAGAAGGGGGGTTGAATAGTGGTAATGCGGAATAATGAAATTTCTTGCGAATAAATGAAAGATAGTGCGGAATTTAAAGACTCAAAGATTTATAGAGGTTCGGCAACTTGCCTACGTCCTCTCTCCGACTTTCTTTTTCTATTGGCTCAAGAACAACCACAATCTTGACTCGTCTTCGATCGGTCCGAGTTCACAACCGTTACAACCGCTTGTCTTCTATCGGTCCAAGCTCAACCTCTCTCTCAATATAAACTTTTGTTTATCTAGTATTCTATAGGAACTAGATAATTCTCACTATACGAATATGGGAGTATAATCCTAACAATGCCGGGTCAAAGATCCTAATAACACCGGATTAGTGACTCTTGATTTGTTTCTTTTACGCTCAAGTGTAAGTGATGCAACACTTACAATCAAATGAAAGAATACAAAGTATAATAGATATTACAAAGAAAATCACTCTTGTATCTTTCCTTCTTACAACTTATAATATAGTAATCAGTAGCAATTTGAGCTCAAGAATACTTGTATGCTTGTATGCTTGTATGCTTGTATGCTTGTATGCTTGAAGTTGTATATTTTTGATACCCAAGTCCCATGAGTATTTATAGGTGAGTGCCATTCTTCAAATGCTGAAAATCGTATTATTAGCGTGCGCTAATAACGTCTTCTAGCATGCGCTGTCGATTCTGACTTGGCTTTCCTGAACGGTCACAAGACTGTTCCAACGGTAAAATTGTATGGCTAGCATGCGCTAGTCATGTACTCGTAGCGTGCGTTATCGTCTGGTCAACAGGTCTTCAATCTTGACTTTGAAAATGTTGGTTTGTCTCTCCAACGACTCTTTATCCAACGGCTAAATTTGAACTTAGCGTGCGCTAGCAAACATGCATAGCGTGCGCTAGTATTAATTAATTCCAGCTTTTCCAGATTTCACGGATCTTCATTGACTCTTGCTTTCTAACGGCAGAAATTCCAACGGTAAGCTTGTTGACTGATTTTAGCATGCACTAATAATATATCGTAGCGTGCGCTAAATGTATTCTTCAGTTACATACGTAACCCTGTGTAGCGTACATAAAGCCCTTCTTACTTTGAGTCCAGTAGCTACTGGACAACTGACCATATTAGGTAGCGTGCGCAAGTAATGTAGAATAACGTGCGCTAACTCCTTGTATTAGCGTACGTAAATAATTATTCGTAGCGTGCGCAAGACCATTTCCATTTTCTTTCCAAACCTCACTGTCCTCTGACTGAATGATGCGATAGCGTGCATTAATATTGATTGTATAGCGTGCGCTAACTAAAGTAATTTAGCGTGCGCTAATGTTGAAAGACTTGCGTGCTTTATCTATCAGGTGACTTCACTAGACTGCAGCTGACTGACTAGGCTGAGACATACAATCCTCGATAGCGTGCGCTACGCTGGTATAGGTAGCGTGCGCTAACATTGTTTTGCTCCTTCAATATAACAACGATCTGAGATTGATTTAATTAAATATTTTTGAATGAAATTATCATCAAAACCCTTTTTGAGTCAACAACTCACCCTCCGCCTAGGCGAGGGAACGCCACCTCCTGTTCGAAAGACGACGATCGCTAAAACAAAAAAGGCGGTCGCCAAGCCATCCGACGGTCTCAAGGCCTACGAGGATGTGGAAACCTACCTCCTCCACATATTCAACCGAACTCCGGCCCACATTTTCTACGCCATCAAGGTGCGCGAACCTCTGAACAAGCCAAAGGCAATAAGGGACCACATTCATCTGGACCACAATCAATATTGTGCCTACCACAAGAGTCCCGGCCACAACACCAACCAATTCTGCGACCTCCTCAGACAACTCTGGAGATTGTTCGAAGAAGGCAAGTTGGACAGCTTATTGGCTTAGCCGGAACCCCTCCAATCCCCCAACACGGTCGCTCGAGTCGAACGTGAACAGACTGGAAAGCTCATACGAGCCAACCCCTCGATCAACCTCGGCGACCGTATCTACATGCTTCAATCAAGAGAAGGGAACTTCAGAAGTCTCTCCCCGATTTCCCACCTCATTGAACAAAAGGTTACTGCCTGAGCTAACGCTTCAAAAATGAGGATGACTCGCTTGCCCTCTAAAGTTAGTCATCAACATGATGGACCTAGGCACTGGTCGCCTCCCCTGGCACAACGTATACCATCGAGGATCGTCATCTGACATGATGGTCCGAGGTAGAAGAGTGCCGCCATGGTCGCAAAAATCGATTAAACCTACGATCCGTCCATGCAAGGTTCCTTTGGGCTCCAATCGCTCGCCCTTCGTTTAAATACGAGGCGGGTGTAGCCGAAGGACTCTCCAAAGCAAATCAGAAGATTACTCGCTCGCCCTCTAAAGTTCATCATCTACATGAAGAACCTAGGCAGGCGATCTCCTCCCCTTACACAACGTATACCGTCGAGGATCGTCATCTGACTTGATGGTCCGAGGTAGAAGAGTGTCGCCATTGTCGTGGAGGACGATGGAACCGTTCTCTGTGCCCATGCAAGGTCCCTTTGGGCCACGATCGCCCGCCCTTCGTTTAAATGCGAGGCCGGTGTAGTCTGAGGGCCCTCCAAAACAAATATGTGGACACGTTCGCCCGCCCTCAAAGGTCCATCACTTAACGTGGTGGGTCCTTCTCGGACAATGCGACGCGTCCCTCCCCCCGTCTCAACGTATACCGTCGAGGGTCACCATCTTAATGGCGGCCCGATGTAGAAGAAGATCTAACAAGCCGCGGACGTGGAGTTGATTAATCCGACGACGCCCCGCACAAGGAATCCTCCAGACCGACACCGCACGCCCTTCGTTTAAATACGAGGCGAGGCGCAGCCTTCGGAGGACCCTACCAATTAAGTGAGTCACGAGAACTTAGCCATCAGACGGAATGTCGCTCGCGCATAAGACACAGTCGTGGAGGTCGGTCCATCGAACTCCGCAATCGTGCACGGTTCCTCAAGACCGAGATGGACGGCCTTCCTCGAGGAATCGACAAAATTGAAGACCGCTCACTCAATGATTTATTTTCATCCCCTTATTTTCACTAAGTGAAAAAAAACAAGGGGAAAGAGTGCGGAGCTATATATACCATAGTCCCTATTTAATTACATACGGAGATCGGCATTTTTCAGATGTTTGTGCAGTGATCGAATTTGTTGTAAAAGTTATCTATATGAGTTTATCAATTCACTTGGAGCTACACTCGCAACAATCTCTCCTCACACATTTGTACGAAGTCATGCAAAGACTCAGAAAAGCAATCATTCAAGTACTAAATCGGAGAAACAAATGTTCATTTCATTACTTGAAGCATCACAGTACATACACGGTCACCCGAAGGCCTAAAGTACTACAAGAGAAAGCTACAAAATTACAAGGCAAAAAGCTAAAACAAATAAGAACGAAGAGCCTTAGGCCCCCGCTTGGCCTTCATCTTCAACCTCCGGATCGGTCCGCAACCCTTCGCCAGCTTCCGGAGCGGCCTCCCCATCCTCCGGAGCGTCAGTATGAACAAGGTTCGCCGGAGTCGGGTACCAGCTCAGGTCTACGCCGATGTCCGCGAGATCCATGATTGGCACGGAGAAAGCAGGATGGAGAGGATGCTCCAACGCATACGCCTTGAAGTTTTCGTCTAGAGGGACGACCTCCAACCCTCTCTTCTTAGCAGCTCGGAGCGAGTCAGCGAATGCCATATAATAGGCAAATTCACTGACAAACTCCATGTTAAGAAAGGGGTCGGCCTCGGTCGCCTCTAGCTTCCCTTTCAACTCTGCAACCGCCTGTTGCGCACCTTGAAGCTCGGCTTCCTTAGCGACCGTCTCTCCCCTCGACGCCGCCAGCTCGTTAGTCAGCCGAGCGACAGTCACCTTCAGTTGATCGGCCTCCTTCTCAGCGGCCGCGTACAACCGTCGGGCATCTGTCATCTGGTCCCGAAATAGGTTGATCGTCGCCCGAGCTCGCTCATAAGTCTCCCTCATCAGCTCAAGGTCATGACTCGCCCGCTTAGCTGCATCCAGGGAGTCCTTCTCCATTGCCACAATCCTATCGGCGAACTCGGAGTTCTCTTTCCGAGCGGCCTCGAGATCCGCCTGCAGACGTGTAGTAGGATGCCCCTCGAACTCCTGCACAGCCTGGGCAGCCATCGTCGCCGCCTGGAGAGAGAGAGAGCGAAAGCAGGTTGCGTTGCATTCCCGGATCACTGGCGAGTGATCGCATCTAAATCCGTCGTCTAGGCCTTCGGCAAAGCAGAAACGGCCCAGTTGACATACAGTGGGACATCGTAGGCCGCGCGAGGAGATCGGCTCGCGAGGAAATACAGCACCATCAACGGGCAAGATGGGTTAGTGCTACGGATCCTGCATCAAACAACAAAAAGTTAGCACAGCTCCCACGCAAGTGACGAAACTCAACAAACAGACAAAGTCTACCTGTCGGCTCTCTCGGGGTCATGACCAAAGTATGGTTTCCCGCGAGGTGTCTCTGCCTCGGCGATCGCCATCTCTCGCAAGAAAGCCGCAGCGGGCGTAGGCTCATTCACCGGAGGAACAGCGGTGATCGGAGGCGCGACGATCGGCGCCTCACTGGCAGGGGCAGAAACTGGAGGTTCTCCCAACCTCTGCCGTTTGCGGTTCGTCCGGAGCCCCTCCTCCGCTATGATCTTCTCCACGTTAGGCCTCACCTCCGGAATGAGAGGTAACGCCACCGGTGGAGCTCGAGATGACTTCTTCTAGAGAAGGCGGCTCAAAACTCCGGGGTTCGACATGGCTATCTCCGCTGGAGGCTCCGAGAAACGAGGAAAGCGGACTTCGGCAATAAAGAACAATCAAACAACGATCAGACACACTCTCCAAGCAGGACGATCGCCAAACAATTGGAGATCACATAAACTCATACCTAGGACCGAGAGATGACGTGGAAAACAGAATAGCCGAGCTGACAGCCAATGGCTCTCATTGTTGATCCGGCGAGCGTCTAAGTCGTTGTCCGGCAAACTACGTATGCGCTCCCAGACGACCAAAAAGTCGAAATGAAGCTCGTCGACCGTCGGAATATGGAAACCTGCAAAAGGAAAACCAAATTAGATTAGTTCAGAACATATCCGAACAAAGGGAGAGTCAGAACCCTTACCCGGCGTCCTCTCCCGAAAGCTAGTGGGAATATTCAGCTCGTCGGTGGGATTGTCGCTCGCTAATGCCTTCCATGAACCGCCGACCCAGAACCACTTCTCCGGGTCGCCCCGCACCTTGTTCGGGACTCCAAGGATCACCCGACCGGATCGGCCTTGAATGTGATAGCTTCCGACCGACCCTTTCTGAGCCGTCAGCTTGAACAGGTGGTTCATCTCCAATGGCGAAGGAAGGCGGTACAGTCGGTGACCGCCGAACAAGGTGAGCGCGCAAATGATCTGGAGCCAGGCATTCAGCATCAACTGGAGCGGCGCTACGTTCCAAGCAGCCAGCAGATGGGAGACGTAGAACGACAAAGGAAACCGCAGCCCAGCCTCCATGATTGCTTCGTTCACGGCGACCATGCCCTCCGGAGGCTGATCGGTTCGTTCATTCTCGGCCGGCACAAAAAGATCCACATCTGAAGGGACATGAAACCTCGTCCTCTAAACGGCTAGGTCCTTCCTAGTCGCTGAGCTCCTTATCTGGCCAAGGGACCATGGAGATCGCTGCGTAGCCCGAAACAGCGACTGCTTAGCAGGTTGATAAGGATGAGCGATCGAGTACTCCCGGTAATTGAATTTAGGAGACGGACCGGCCAACCTATCCATGATTTCAGCGAAGGCCAAATAGGCCTGGCCAAAGGCACTATGCTGCTCCCAGTAGGCTTTCACCGCCAAGTCTCTCTCCATCTACGAGCGTCTTTGCTCAACCGCCACCTCCCTAGCAACGTCGGCTTCATTGAACAGCGCCTCGACTTCCGTGGGGTCAATACCGGCCTGGATAGCCTAGGCGGCCGTCTCCAAATGGAATTCTACGGAGGATCCTCCCCAGGTAGTCGAAGCCCCGGCGGCGGAGGTGGTGCCCATTCCGTGCGAAGAAGATGTTCCAGACATTCTCGAAACAAGAAGAGGAGAAAAGGAGTGTTTTCTTACCAAGGATTGAATCGATCGACGATCGGCAGTCAGATCTTCAAAAAATTCTTCGGCGATATTATCCTTCTTCTCCGATAAAACTGCGTAAGGGTCTTAACCCTGCAACCCGGCGCCCTTTTATAGGAGATGGCAGGGACTTCGATGCAATTAAGGAGAATCTCAGAGGTCGGAGTGCAACCTTCGCAATTAATGACTCCCTTGAAACCCGCGACGCGTCTTTTCGAGGGCACGCCAGAGGAGGAGTCATAACTAACCGTCGGTCTTTCCCAACAGGAACCCGACACGTGCCCCGGAGACTTTTTCCATGACCGCTGTCATTTCCCGCTCATTTCAGCGACCGACCAGGTCGTCCAAAGTTTAAAATCAATCCGCTCAAAGACGATCGCCAGTTCCGTAAAATGCAGAGTCACTCGTCATAATTCAGCGATCGCCAACAGAACCACCTCACCCCACGTTTCCAACATCGGAGTGAGCTGGGGGGCAATTGTTGTGTGGCGATTTATACGCCTCGATGGCGATCGATATAAGGGTCGAGCAACCAAGTCCACAACCAAACATGCTACGGCGAACTTGTCGAAACGAAGGTAGCAGTCCACCTTCGAGTGTCCAACGATCGACTCCCAAGGCGATCGCCCTTTGGCACCTAGCGATCGACTCTAGTGCCTGACCTAGGACGACCGTCCTATGCCGCGAACAAGACCTTCGTCCATCAAAGTCTACGAAGACTGGATCTCAAAGCAGCGCCCATGTACAGATCCGCGAAAGGCGCCGCATAACATGGATCGTTGACCACAGCCTGTCACCATCTTATCACCTACCGACAGAACCTCCGAAAGGTATAAGTTGGGACCGCCCGTGACAGCGACTCAGACACGTGCAGAATTCTCATTGGACCGCACAGCTGACTGCTAGCAACTCCTGCAGACTTTAAGGAGACCAGCCCATGTGCTAAAGACGATCGCCCGCTTATTATAATATATAAAAGGCGATCGCCCAGCATCTCCCAGTGCTATAAATAGAGAACTTCCAGCAACTAAAAAAAAGTTCGAAAATTAACTCCCTTGAGTTCCGAAATCCATTCAAGAATACATACACTCTTTCAGGCTCTCGACTTCCTCTCTTGGATCTACCTCAGGATTTCTCTGTCAACACCTCTCATACAGAAGACGGTCGGCAGAGGCAAAAACTCCTTGCAGTACAGATTCAACGAGACTTATAAGCCCAGGAGCTCAAACATACAGCTAATACACACCGTGAGAGACTGTCGATTTCTCACGGTCGTCACAACTCATCAACGTTGTTACAAGAACTCACAGAGTATCATATCTGGTTCTTCCGGCAATCTTCACGCTCAATAGCTAAGATAACTAGGGTCTTTACACTTATTATAATTATACTCTACCATTAATACTTGTACCCCAGAATATTTGTATTAATAACATCTCGCGAGAACATTCAAGCCTAGGACTAACAACCCCGGCAAATCATGTGTTATTTACTTTCCCACGGAAGTGTTCTCACACTTTGTTTGCTACTCGACCATTCCAGCAATATCTATCTCCGAATAATATTTTGGGTAGCAACAGTTTTGAACGTTGGAGCTACTATTGATTGTACTTCTTGGAACGATTATGCGGATGGAATGGTTAAAAACTGAAGAGCAAAAGGATGGACTTTTTGTTATAAGAGGAGCTGGAATAAGTTGATGTCTGTGATTTCAGGAGACTAGCAGACGTATCTCTGTTCTGACGCTACATGCTAAATTTTTACGACCTCGAAATACAAATCAAATCTATCCAACGGATTTCCTGAATAGTATCAAGTGTTCCAGAATTTCAAATCACATCTTGAAACCAAAGGTTGAAGTTCGAGTTATGTTAATTCGAAGTATGGATATTATTGAAGCGAAAATTCTTTTGGAGAATGATATTGGGAGTAATGTATTTATTCCATGAATGATATTAAGTCCTTCACACATTACATTACCATTTAAATTCCAAAGCGGTAGTTTCCTAGTATTGTGTGCTTCGCCATGACTATGAATAAGATGTTGTAGAATGATGTAGAAAATGATGAATAATGCAAAACCGAGGCAAGAGTTGGACTCTCTCTCCGTAAGACGAAATTGACCCGCACAGTACATACGGCTCAACGGTAAACGTCCCCAAGATACAACGGTTTTCTATGAACTCGATACCTTGTACTAAGAATCGAATTCCGGGCAAACTACTGAATAATCGGGACTTGTAGTATGAATTCCATGCTAGTATGAGTGTATTAATTATCTTGATTAATTATGTGTATATAACCATCACCTGCAGGGGGCTATATATAGCTATAAAGGACCCTGTCCGAATCAATGCGACCTTCTGGCTGAACAGACACCTTGTGGTCTGGTGGGAAGGGCTGCATTGGTTCAGGCGAACCAAACCATTGTGCTGGTTCAGATTGCACAGAATGGTCCGAACCATTGCAGCAGTTCGGTCGTGAACCGCCGCACGTGTTCCACACCCGCCAAATCATCTATTTGACATGTCACTGCCATGTGTCATCCTAGTCACCTTCCACGTCATCTGAGCCACTATCTCAGTTGTCAAAACGAAAGGCTCCTCATAGATCCTCGCTCCGAGGTGTACGAGCAAAGTGCAAAGTGCGCCTACGAAGCGCCCGTTGCGACAAGTGTGACGTGCATGTGCTCGGACTCAGACTCAGACTCGGACTCGGACTCGGATGGAGCACACTTGATTGCTTCTTTATGGTGGAAAGTCCTTTATAAATAGCTCCACACTTCCTTGTTTTTTCAATGTGGGATGGAATTCCACATTCCCATCTATTAAATGACTTATCTTTGTGCATTAATTACTCATTCATTCCTTAATGAAATTGAATAAGTAAATACACTAAATTAATCTACACAAAATGTAGATTCCAAATATACCATTTAATGTCATTAATTACCATAATTAATTATGGTATCAATTTAAGCTATTTTTTCTAACAATCCCCCACATTGTAACACCCCAAATCTCGTAAAGGACATTACACGCCGTAGAACCTTCAAAAGGTCTACCAGGCTATCACATGACACATAATTCACCAATGAAAAGCCATAGGACACAATAATAATAATAAGATAGGTCCGTGGCCTTGGCCAAAACATTTTAATCCGACATCAGTATAGGTCAACACGAGTTCATTGCCCACGCAGGGGACTTTAACCAAATTGTAAAACAACCAGTTTGACTCCAATATCCAAGTAAATATAATAACAAAACATTTAACAATGACTCGAGCCTCATCATCATGTCGGGGCATCTTTTGCATGCGTATCCCATGTCAGCTCCTCGGCTCGACCAATAATTGAAATGCATAAGACGCATTTCCCCCATTTAAGGGGTTAGCATTCGAATAGTTAGTGCAAATACACAATTATATTACATTATATACAGATACGATTCTATACAGTCATCTCGTTCAGAAAACATTTTAAAAATCATATTCCGGAATATCCAGACGCCCCGTCGAACGCTCCGGGTGGGAAACCACTTCTGCGGCCGTACATCTTAATATCGGCCCCCATACGCCCCGTAGAACGCTACGGGTGGAAGAGCAACAACTCACACACACAATATCATAATTCAACATTCGTATCACAACCGTAACACACATAACAAAATGTAATACGTGTACTTGCCTTGAATAAAATGACACGAAGGGAAATGGCGAAAAAAAAGGTTTCGGTCTGGACAATCTTCACAAATCCATTCCTAACACAATAACGATATACAAACAATCTCAATATTGCGGAAACATAAGAATTCGTCCTAATTCTACCCGTTGGGACATTTCATCGGAAAATACAAGGTCATAACCGGTTCCAATCTATCAACGGAGAAAAACATCGAATTTAATCCGCAAAACCACAAGAGAAGTAAGGGATGGTGATTACGCTATCGTAATCTAACAATCATATGAGGCAAATCGGACTAGAAGGGTGAAAACCAAAACAAAACCACAAAATCCCCAAATGCTAGGGTTCTAAAGAAATATACCTCGATTCGGATGGAGAAAGATGATTACGATGATGATAAACCTCACTTAGAACACAATAATCGATCTCTCAAGGAACTCTACGGACAAAAATCTCAAAAGCCGCTTGAAATCGCCTGGGGAACCCTCACCGCGGACGAAAGGAAGGAAAAGAAAGAATGGCGCGACGAAGGGTCTGTTCAGGTTTTTAAAACCTGATTGCTCGTTACGTACGTTAACATACTGAGGTTAACGTATGTTATGCCCCTTACGTACGTAACACTCAGGCGTTAGCGTACGTAAGGGTTTGGCAGAACAATCTGCCCGAAAATCTGAAGTCGATTATGTACGTTATGGCCGACGGATTATGTACGTTAACAATGTGAGTAGCGTACGTAACAGGACATGCATAACATACGTTACTCACAGAACAGTTCAGTACTGCATAATGCAGTCCGCTGTTCTAGAAAGTACAAAAACGAAACGCCATGAAAGATGGGATTTCAAAAGCACATAAACGAAGTATTCGCCATGAAGAGTTCAAGCGCTAAAAGGAAACACCATTACGACTAGCCATAGATTCGAAATACGACAAAGAAGGTGGAATTCCTTAAACTTATAGGAATTACAAAACGGCCCAAACGTCCGAAAAATAACGATATGACGTCGTACTAACAATCCGAAACTCACAACATGAATAACTCAACCATACAAACTCATGGAAACAAAGAAACAGCGAAATCGAACGAGTTTTACCAGAATCGAACGTACATGCGACAAAACATAACTCAAAAACAATAATACGTAAAAACATCTTCGAAACTCGTCCAAATGGAAAAACTCCAAGAACAAAATAGATTCAGAATTCCAAGACAGTAACAAGCGAGTCGTCCGAAATGAACATACACCAAAAATAGAAATTACCAAAAATAGAAAGTACGGATATTACATTCTCTCCCCCTAAAAATAAGTTTCGTCCCGAAACTTACAACGCGAATAACTCGGGATATCTCGACTTCATATTCTCTTCCGTCTCCCACGTAGCTTCCTCGGATCTATGTCTCGACCATTGCACTTTAACCAAAGGAATGGTTTTGTGCCTAAGTTGCTTCACCCGACGCTCTAAAATCTGAGTCGGCCTCTCTTCAATGGTAATGTCGGGCCCCAACTCAATCTCTCCAAAATCAATAATATGGCTAGGGTTCGGTACATACCTCCTAAGTTGGGAAACATGAAACACGTTATGCATGTGACTCAAGGACGGTGGCAAGCCTAACCGATATGCAAGCTCTCCAACTCTCTCTAAAATCTCAAACGGTCCAATATATCTCGGACTAAGTTTACCCTTCCGGTCGAAGCGTTAAACTCCCCGTGTCGGCGATACCTTAAGCAAAACATGGTCTTCCACCTCAAACTCTAATGGCCGGCGACGCGTGTCGGCATAAGACTTCTGTCGACTCTGGGCTGTTAACAACCTATCACGAATCAAAGCAATCTTGTCTCTCGTCTCAACTAGTATATCTGGTTCGGTACCAATCAAATCGGATGCATCATCCCAACACAACGGTGATCTGAACCTCCTCACATACAATGCATCAAATGGTGCCATTTTGATCGAGGCGTGCCAACTATTATTGTACGTGAACTCGATCAATGGCAAGTGTGACTCCCAATCATCCTTCCAGTTTAAAGCACAGGCTCTCAACATATCCTCCAGCGTTTGTATCATCCGCTCCGACTGTCCGTCTGTCTGAGGGTGGTAGGATGTACTGAGTCTCAACTCAGTCCCCAAAGCTCGATGAATAGCCTACCAAAAATGTGATACAAACCGTCCATCTCAATCCGAAACAATACTCTTAGGAGTCCCATGCAACCTCACGATCTCTGCAATAAACACTCGTGCTAGTCTCTCCGGCCCCCAAGTATCCTTAATACCCAGAAAATGAGCTGATTTGTTTAGTCGATTGACAATAACCCAAATAATGTTCATTCCAGTCCGAGTCCTAGGCATACCGGTAATGAAATATATAGAAATGTCCTCCCACTTCCACTCCAGAATGGGAAGTGGTCGTAATAACCCCGCAGGTCGCTAATGCTCAATCCTAACTTGCTGACAGGTCAAATACTTCGCCACAAACTCGCTAACGTCCATCTTCAAATTGCTCCACCAGTAGTTACTACTTACATCCTTGTACATTTTGCTCATACCGGGATGTATGGAATAAGGCGTAGTGTGAGCTTCAATCAAGATCTTCTGTCTCAACTCAACATCACTCGGTACACATAACCTGCCGTGAAATCTCATAATCCCATCATCCTGAACCACAAATCCAGGGGCTTTACCCTTTTTCACGTCCTCTCTCAGCTGGACTAAAAACGGATCATCATATTGCCTCGCCTTGATATCATCAACCAAGGACGAAGTTATTTCTAACGCACATAACTGACCCTGAACTCTCTAAACACAAACCTCGATGTCCTGACAAATCAAATCCCACTGGATTCTGCTCTGAGGTCTAAGTACCTCTAACATCTGTAGCACCATCGGCTTACGACTCAACGCATCTGCCACAACATTGGCCTTGCCCGGATGATAAAGAATCTCGAGATCGTAATCTTTAATTAGCTTCAACCACCTACGCTATCTCATGTTCAACTCCTTTTGACTGAAGATGTACTTCAGACTCTTGTGATCCGTGTAAATCTTACACGACGACCCATAGAGATAATGCCTCCACATTTTTAAAGCGAAGACAACAACAGCTAACTCTAAATCATGCGTAGGGTTATTTGCTTCATAAGGTTTCAACTGACGGGACGCATAAGCAATAACCCTATCTCTCTGCATCAAAACACATCCAAGCCCTAGGCCCGAAGCATCACTATACACCACAAAATCCTCGTTACCCTGAGGTAAAGCTAAAACTAGTGCGGTAGTCAACCGTCTCTTCAACTCATCAAAGCTATCCTGTCTAACTGCATCCCACTCGAACTTCTGAGTCTTCTGGAGTAACTGAGTGAGTGGTCTAGCGATCTTAGAAAATCCTTCAACAAATCGACGGTAATAGCCTGCAAGTCCCAGAAAACTCCTCACTTCCTTCACATTTCTCGGCGGTTCCCAAGCCAACACTGCCTCTATCTTCTGCAGATCTACTCGAACTCCCTCCATTGAAATTACATGCCCGAGGAATATCACTTCCTTGAGCCAAAAATCACACTTGGAGAACTTCGCGTACAACTGCTCAGCTCTCAAAATGTCTAACATAATCCAGAGATGTAAGGCGTGCTCCTCCTGACTCCGGGAATAGATAAGAATATCGTCTATAAAGACGACTACGAATTTGTCCAGATACTCAATAAAAACCTTGTTCATAAACTGTATGAACACTATTGGGGCATTGGTTATCCCGAATGGCATAACCACAAACTCGTAATGGCCATATCTCGTCCGAAAAGCAGCTTTCGGTATATCACTATCCCGAATCCTCAACTGGTAGTAGCCTGATCATAAATTAATCTTCGAGAAGACTAAGTCGTCAATCCGGGGAAAAGGGTATTTGTTTTTGATGGTCAACTTGTTTAATTCCCGAGAGTTGGTGCATAAACGAAGCGGCCCATCCTTCTTCTTAACAAAAAGCACAGGCGCACCCCAAGGCGATGCGCTCGGTCGAATATACTCTTTATCTAGCAATTCTCCCAACCGTTTCTTCAACTCTAACATCTCCGATGGTGCCATACGGTACGACGCTCGAGAAACAGGAGCCGCGTTCGGCTCTAGATCAATAGGGAACTAAACTTCCCGCTATGGTGGTAATCTCGGAAAGTCATCCGGAAACACGTCAGGATACTCGTTCACAACTGGAATCGACGACATGTCAACTTCACCATTTTTCGTCTTCAAAGCGTAACAACAGTAGCCTACACAACCCTAGTTCAGAAGTTTCATCACCTTCAAGGCGCTAATCACATTTCCCGATCTACCCAGCTTACAACCGACGAGAGTATGCTCTGTGTCATCCTAGGCCACTATCGAGATGGTACGAGTCCGATAGTACATGATAGCACCATGAAGATCCAACCAATCGTCCCCGAGGATCAAATCCTCGCCCTTAAGGTCTACAACAATGAGATTCGAGGGCCAATCCCGGCTCCCAATCCTCACTGGGCAATTCCTAACTTCCCGGTTCCCAACCATACAATCCCTACTAGGCATACCCACTACGAACGGTTCACACTCATACAAGCAGTCAATACCGATACGAAATACACAATCCGAAGCAATAAAAGAGTGAGTAGCACCCAAATCAAAAAGCACCGAAACTGGATGAGAAAGGATCTGAGTGGTACCTGATGCCACCGGAACATCTGCCTCCTCCGTGCATCTCATCTTATACAAACAAGGGTGGACTGAGTCCGAACTAGATACAGCTTGGTGGTCCGGCTGACCCCGACCCCTATCACGGCTCGAACTCTGAGGAATCTGAGTGACTGGAGTCTTCTGATCGACCTAAGATCCTTATGAACGGCAGTGGTAGTCGGAGCTTAGCGGCTATGGTATCCCTCTCGCAATGAGCTTCCCCGTGCCTGGTCTGTCCGCAAGTAAAGCAAGAAACTAAAGGAAATGGACAATCCTTCACCAAATGCTCATATTGGTTGCAGTTAAAACAAAATCTGTCGCCAGATGCAACGGACTGGACTGAACGGTTACTCTGAGATCCTCCGGACTGATAAAATGGCCTCTTCCCAGATGTAGGAGCAGACTGAGATTTTGAAAATCGACACCCTTACCGGCTGAAAAACTGCCAACTGTTTTCTGTTTCTTAGCCTCAGAACCCAATTCTGACTCCGGGACAGCCATCTCAATCGCTATGGCGCGATCCTGTATTACTTCAAGGTGGCACACATGAGCGGTGCCATACTCTACTTGTTATACGGATTCATGCGCATATTAATGTAGCGAATTTTATTAGCCTCGGTCCTCACCTGCTCTTTCACATATGCCAACTGCTGGTTATAAGTGATGATGAACTGAGAGATCGGTACATCCTGAGGCGTAGCAGTAAATAACTCCATAATCCTACGCTTTCGAACTAGAGGTGGGCAATACTCCGCTTCCATAGCGGTCTTAAACTTCTCCCAGGTAGCTAAATGGTCCCTGGGCATCACAGTTTCCAACCACTCCACAGCTTCCTTATCCAGGAGGTATTGAGCAATAGGTACACTCCTGTCGTCAGAACAAGCCATGGCATAGAACGTCCTACCCATCTGAAAAAGCTAATTCTCCCAACCCAAGGAGTCAGTATAACCATCAAAGTGATGGGGTGCATCTTGGTTACTTTCTGAAGCCATTTACTAGCTTCATCTTCTGGAGTCGGGGGTGGATTCTGACGTCCACCCTGAGCTATCTGGACAAGCTGGGCTACCAACTGCTGAAGCACAGCAGTAGCTCCAGTGTCGGCATTAATACCCGACTGCTGATCCTGACTGAATGACAAATTCTGCTGCCCGTCAGAACTTAGAGGTAGAGTACTCGGCACTGAATGAGAGGCCGAATCTGTGGAGGACTGAGAAAGTGGAACTTCCTCACTATTGCCACCACGACCATGGCCTCGGCCGCGCCCCCTAGCTGGTCTACCGCGACCTCTCAACATACTGAGGAAAAGAAATGAAAGGAACAAGATCAGAAAAATTCACTATTTACAAGGTTGGTACCACAATTCACAATTTCAATCTACACAAGGGAAAAGAATTACAGAAATATAAGAGTTCGAGGAGACTTATAGCCACGGGTCGCACGAAGGGATGGTAGCATGATGATATTAGGCTCAACGACTGACTCTAACGACACAACTGACAGACCTAAAATTATCCGACAGCCTAGACATTCATAACCTAAGGCTTCAATACCATAAATGTAACACCCCAAATCTAGTAAGGGACATTACACGTCGTAGAACCTTCAACAGGTCTACAGGCTATTACATGACACATAATTCACCAATGAAAACCCATAGGACACAATAATAATAAGAGAGGGCCGTGGCCTCGGACAAAACATTTTAATCCGACATCATAAAGTATATAATAACAAAACATGGGACTTTAATCAAATTGTAAAACAACCAGTTTGACTCCAACATCCAAGTAAATATAATAACAAAACATTTAACAATGACTCGAGCCTCATCATGTCGGGCCATCCTTTGCATGCGTATCCCGTGCCAGCTCCTCGGTTCGACCAATAAATGAAATGCCTAAGACGCATTTCCCACATTTAATGGGTTAGCATTCGAATAGTTAGTGCAAATACACAATTATACTACATTATATACAGATATGATTCTATACAGTCATCTCGTTCAGAAAACATTTTAAAAATCATATTCCGGAATATTCAATCTACATCAAATGGTAAATCATTTCATATCAATATCACAACCATCCACACTTGGTAACCCATGGCCGTACCCCTTAGTATCGACCCCCAGACGCCCCGTCGAACGCTCCGGGTGGGAAACCACTTCTGTGGCCGTACCTCTTAATATCGGCCCCCAAACGCCCCGTCGAACGCTCTGGGTGGAAGAGCAACAACTCACACACACAATATCATAATTCAACATTCATATCACAACCGTAACACACATAACGAAATGTAATACGTGTACTTGCCTTGAATAAAATGACGCGAAGGGAAATGTCGAAAAGAAAGGTTTCGGTTTGAACAATCTTCACAAATCCGTTCCTAACACAATAACGATATACAAACAATCTCAATATTGCGAAAACGTAAGAATTCGTCCTAATTCTACCCGTTGGGACATTTCATCGGACAATACAAGGTCATAACCGGTTCCAATCTATCAACGGAGAAAAACATCGAATTTAATCCGCAAGACCACAAGAGAAGTAAGGGATGGTGATTACGCTATCGTAATCTAACAGTCATATGAGGCAAATCGGACTAGAAGGGTGAAAACCAAAACAAAACCCCAAAATCTCCAAAAGCTAGGGTTCTAAAGAAATATACCTCGATTCGGATGGAGGAAGATGATTACGATGATGATAAACCTCACTTGGAACACAATAATCGATCTCTCAAGGAACTCTACGGACAAAAATCTCAAAAGCCGCTTGAAATCGCCTGGGGAACCCTCACCGCGGACGAAAAGAAGGAAAAGAAAGAATGGCGCGACGAAGGGTTTGTTCAGGTTTTTAAAACCTGATTGCTCGTTACGTACGTTAACATACTGAGGTTAACGTATGTTATGCCCCCTTACGTACGTAACACTCAGGCGTTAGCGTATGTAAGGGTTTGGCAGAACAATCTGCCCGAAAATCTGAAGTCGATTACGTACGTTATGGCCGACGGATTATGTACGTTAACAATGTGAGTAGCGTACGTAACAGGACATGCATAACGTACGTTACTCACAGAACAGTTCAGTATTGCATAATGCATTCCGCTGTTCTAGAAAGTACAAAAACGAAACGCCATGAAAGATGGGATTTCAAAAGCACATAAATGAAGTATTCGCGATGAAGAGTTCAAGCGCTAAAAGGAAACACCATTCCAACTAGCCATAGATTCGAAATACGACAAAGAAGGTGGAATTCCCTAAACTTATAGGAATTACAAAACGGCCCAAACGTCCGAAAAATCACGATACGACGTCGGACTAACAATCCGAAACTCACAACATGAACAACTCAACCATACAAACTCATGGAAACAAAGAAACAGTGAAATCGAATGAGTTTTATGAGAATCGAACGTACATGCGATAAAACATAACTCAAAACGAAAATACCTAAAAACATCTCCGAAACTCGTCCAAATAGAAAAACTCCAAGAACGAAATAGATTCAAAATTTCAAAACAGTAACAAGCGAGTCGTCCGAAATGAACATACACCAAAAATAGAAATTACCAAAAATAGAAAGTACGGATATTACACACATGAATGATGATTAATGCAAATGCAATATGCACTAAGTCCCGATGACCTATTATTGCATCAGGATAGGTAGTAGCTAACCTTGAACCTTCCTTAGTGTAATACTATCGGATTTACTCGTTGCTCAGTGAACGTGCTGTCTTGAACCGGTCAACTTTTATGTAAACCAAGACAACAATATACACACAATAATAGATCTAATATCTTTCGTTCTCACGTTGTGTCCATTTTGGCCTTGGACCATTTCTTGGATTCATAAGTGTTAGTAATTTTATGAAGCGGCCTTACTTCTTCACTTATATAGGTGATCTCCTACAAAGAGTATCCTGCCATACTCCACCTATAAGGCTATAGGAATCATTAAAAGCTTTAAGAAGCTTACCCTTTACCACAAGCTGCAGGCTTGCACTTGAGCAGCTACGATAATGGATTTTCAAGTGCTTAACTTGAACTTTCACAACTCAGTTGTCTCATTGAACAAAGTTCTTGGGATCTCCAATCATCCTGGTTGAGTTACCATTATGAAAATTCTCAATGTGTGGATTTCAATCCCATTCCCCTTGCTGTATTATATAATTGATCACGGTTAATACCTTTCATAAACAGATCCGCTATATTGTCTTTTGACTTTACATAGTCAATACACATTATTCCTGTAGTGATCAATTGTATAATGGTATTGTGTCTTCGATGAATATGTCGAGACTTACCATTATATATACTGTTTTATAGGTGGAGTATGGCAGGATACTCTTCATAATGGGAGGCAAAGGTTTTTCCCAAAAGGGAATATCTTCTAAGAATTTTCTTAACCATTCGGCTTCTTTGCCGGCTCTGTCTAAAGCAATAAACTCCTATTCCATTGTAGATTGGGCTATGCACGTTTTCTTATAAGATTTCCATGATATTGCTCCTCCACTGGTAAATACAAAACCGCTTGTGGACTTAGAGTCTTTAGTATCGGATATCCAATTGGCATCACAATATCCTTCCAAAATAGCTGGATATCTCGAATAGTGTATACCATGATTGATGGTGTGTTTTAAGTATCTCAACACTCTTGTCAATGCGGTCCAGTGATCTTTTCCGGGGTTACTCGTAAACCGACTCAATTTACTAATAGAATATGCTATGTCTGGCCTTGTACAATTTGCTAAGTACATTAGGCTTCCAATTATCCTAGAATATTCTGTATGTGATATGGGTTCTCCTCGATTTTTGGCTAAATGTAAACTTAAGTCAACAGGTGTCTTAGCCGGAGATAGATCGTATGCCTTGAATTTATTAAGCACATTCTCAACATAGTGAGATTGTGATAAGACTATTCCATCGGGTTTTCTGGAGATCTTGATTCCTAGAATCACATCGGCTAATCCCATATCCTTTATGTCGAAGTTCTTCTTTAACATTTCCTTAGTGCCTATGATGATTTTATTATTGCTACCCATAATTAGCATATCATCAACGTATAGACACATAATCACAAAATTGTCAGATGTACCTTTGATGTACACACATTTATCACATTCATTGATTTTGAAATCATTTGACATCATTACTTGGTCAAATTTCTCATGCCATTGTTTGGGTGCTTGCTTAAGTCTATATAGAGACTTGTCAAGTTTATAAACTTTGTTTTCTTGGCCGGGAACCACGAACCCTTCGGGTGGTTCCATATAAATTTCATCTTCTAAATCTCTATTTAGAAAGGCCGTTTTTACATCCATTTGGTGTATCTCAAGATTGTATAATGCTACTATTGCAAGTAGCGTTCCAATGGATGCAATCCGAGTAACTAGTGAGTATGTGTAATACCCGAGATTTTCGTTTTCGGTTATTTTTTAATTTTTGTCGGTTGTGCCGGTTATTTTGCTCTGTTGGCGATTACTTGAGTTTCCCCTATGTTGGGTACGGCATGATGTACAGTGTTGTGGTGCTCGTCGGGTAAGACTTATTGTTGCATAAGATGAGCTAATAGTATGTCGTGCTTTGTTATTTGTTTGTTATCGATTTGGATCGTTGGTGTTGTTCGTTAGTGTTTCTTTGTATGTTGAATAATCATTATTTTGTCGAGGAGTATCGTTGTTGTGCATTTGGTCGACTTTGTGAGATCACCACCGGCACTTATAAAGTCTAAAAATTCTGAAACTTTACAATGTGATATAACATCAAATTATCTTTCCAATGGTTCAAATGGCGAGTCAATCGGAGTCCGGACGAAGGAGTTATGGTCGTAATGGCAAAGTCTACACTGTCAGAATACGGCCCTGGAACACGGCGATGTTTGCACCATTTTGCTGTGCCGTTTATAAATACGGCACTGGAACATGGCGCTGTTTTCACTGTTTTGGCTGAGCCATTTATAATACGGCGCTATTTGCGCCGTTTTCTGAGCCGTTTTGTCCAGGTGTATAAATAGGACAGTCGCGTTTTCAGCCCCATTTTATTTTTCTCTCTCGGTTTTTGGGCGATTTGATGGGGATTTCAATCCTTGAGTAGATTATCATCATATTGTTGAAGTCTTGATCATGTTTAGCATCATCTAATCCATTGTTCTTCGTCAGATTGAGGTAATTCTTCGAAAATCCATTTTCAACTATTTTGGGATTTTCCTCTTGATTTCAATTCTGGGCTGATTATGATGAATTGGTCATGTAATTCTCATTGTATTGGTTGTAATCTACAGACTAGAAACTCATTTATCGATTTCATTTCACCCAGAACATGATTTTGGCTTTCTTGGAACAAACCCTTGAACACTTGTAGTTTCTTAGTGTCGATCGGGATTTCGCTTAGTGTTTTTGATTCGTAGCGGTGTTATTCTCGTAGTGATTGTGTTGTTATTGATTTCTCGTGAAGGTGGTCGGTTTTTGGGGCTGTTTTGGGGCTGTTTTGTCCGAGCTGCATTCGTCGGAGTATTCACAAATTGATTTCGAGGCAAGTATCTTGCTCATACATTACGTGTTTTGCGGATATAATGGTTGGTAATCGATGATATGTGCTAAATGAATGTTTATAACCATTTTTTTCAAAAGAATCGGTATATTTACCATCAAGGTTTCTTGAAAGACGACTCGTGTGTTCCGTGAATTAATGTGCTTAATTGGATATGTGTATTAGTGTTTAGTATAGGATCGCATTACTTTCGGGTGATGCTATTATGTTTGATTTCGTCGTCGGTAAGTTTCGAAGTTTAATCCTTTATTTTAAGTTGTACGTGGAGACATGTGGCTATCGATGAATATGTGAATTTATTTGATATTGGTTGTGCCGTTTAGTGCTGTTGAGATAATGTGCTTCCTTGTTGATAGTATTAGCTATGGGTCATGAGCATGTGTTGGACATTTTGGTCACCCTAGAAAAGTACCTCGACTATATATTGTGTGATTGACCCTCGGGAATTATGGTTTGGAAATGTGAACTGATGAGAGTTGTAAGGATGTTCTCGGGGTACTCTCACCTGGGGTTGCTCGACGGGGCACACAGGGACTTGGCCGTGTGGTCTTGCGCGAGGGTTGCTTTCGAGTGGGGTATTCTCACCTGGGGTTGCTCGATGGGGCACACGGGTACTTGGTGGCTTGACGGCCGGACCGGGTCGCGAGAATTGCCAGAGTGTTTTTACTGATTGTTGTGATATGTCCGGAGTATCACAATGCTTTGTGCTCGGGGTCGAGAGACATTATATATCGAGTCCCGGTGTTTGGCTAGAATGACATAGGAGTGATGTGTTATGTGTAATGTGTCCTTAGAAGTGAATTGGAACGGATGGTTGGGTCATGGACCTCGTGTTTCCTGAACGGATTTGTCTTTTGGAAAATAAAACTTTGGGTTGTGACCCTAAGTGGTTTTCGATCAACTGAGGATTATTCAATCCCAAATATTTTCAAATCTCCCAAGATTTAAATTGATTTCCTAAATGACCACTTGTTTCATTTAGACCTTTTTTATTTGAACTGTTTTATTCGAGTATGAAAACTCGGGAAAGCTTTTGTTGTGACTGAGCTTTAGATGATTCTAATTATTGTATTCTCGGAATGTATTGTGTGTGGATCGTATTTGTATTTTATAATTGTACTAGCAAAATAGTGGAGTTTTGCTAACCCCCGAGTATTCGGGGGGTGGATGTCTGTTCTGCGTCCACGTACATGTAGGTTTTGGGAGCAATACACAGGATCGGTGCGAAGGATGATGGAAGACGAATGATACTAATCACATGAAGGCCAGTTTTGGGTGCAGTTAGTCTGAGTTCGTTGTATGGTCTTCTCCGTTGTCGTACTTTTGTTTGTGAGTGTATTTTACCCTTGCAGACAGAGTTACGTATATTAGAGTTGTATGATAATGATGTAAGACCAAATCGGTCTATTGGTTCGTTATTTTGTTACGTCGGCATGTAATGTATTATGTTGTTTTGGTGTCTAGCCTGGCAGATCTTCATGGAGAGGGTATGCGGCGTGTAATATTCCCGACCAGATTCTGGGGGTGTTATATTTATGGTATCGAATCCAAGGCTGCGGAAACCTAGGCTGTCGGGTCGAGTTGTGTGTTGTTGAGTCTTGTCTTGTCAGATTTTGTCTGACTGAGTCGTGTCGCGACACGTCATCTGGGATGTCGGTCGTAATTAGTATCATGGTCTAGCCATCATCTTCGTGCGATATGTGGATGTAAGTCTCCCTACTACATGTTGTGCCTCGAGCTGCACGAGCTAGTTGTGTGATTCAGTATTTCAGGGTACAATTTTAAATGTGATTTATGATTATGTGGTCTATGCTTGTTCGATTCTCGTATTGTACTAGAATGAAAAGTGGTGTCGGTGTGTGTATATATATATATATATATATATATATATATATATATATATATATACCGTTGCATAAATTGTTTTTACAAGAGTAATGGCCTTGGCGTGGTTACGCAAGAAAAATTTGACAATGTGATATCTTAAAGCTTTAAACATTTTTTGGAGTCACGTAATTGTAATTTAAAACATCCTCCAAAGGAGAAAAAAAAGTTTGATTTTCGTGTGATGACCTCAAGGTCGAATTTTTTTTGGGAATTCAAACTATCGATATTTCATTTTCATCTTGTATTATAAGTTTTCAAAACACGATTTTTAAACTCAAATGAGGTCTACAAGATGTACTCAAGACGTGACTCTCGATTTCAACTTTTGACGTGATGATGTTCTTATTGTTTGGGCACTAGTGCCTAGTTTTATGATTAAAATAGTGATGTGAATGCTAAGTCGTTCGATATGTATACGTTGAGATAGCTCTCTTTATCGTAAGGTGAAATTTCGGTTTTGAATGACATTTGTCCTTTGATGGTTCCCCGTGAGGTGTTGCAATTATGTGAATTGGTGGCATTTAGATTCATATGTTGTTGTTGTCTATTTGTAACCTTCGGTTCTAGTAATGACGTATATATGTTCGCAAACATGTTGCTGAATTAGTTAGCGCATGCTAAGTACGAGGCTAGTGCGCGTTAATTTGGCAGGAGTAATGCACGCTAATCTTTGTTGTAACACGCGCTAATCAGCCTGGGCAGAGGATATGGAACCGCATTTTTAGCCGTCAGGTTTATCTTTTGCAGTCGATCATCTGTGACTGTATTCTCTGTGTGTTTTCTAGTGATGACAATTGTTGTGTGTGGATATGTGTAAGACTCTTCGTAGTGCTAGGTGATAATCGATTGTGTTTACTGAATTGATAAATTATGTTTGATACGTGTGTTTTCGAAAAAGCTTTCCTGAAAATTTCATAAACTTGTGCAAGTTGCAGAAAAAGCAACTTCAAAAAATTTTGACGGTACATTAAATCGGCGACTTTGTGTGGACTTTGAAAATTATTTGAAATTGGCGAGTCGGCCTAGGATTATCTAATAAAACCTCGACGGTATTTGAAAGGGTTGTTTAAAGTACCTTTAGACATTTTGTAAAATGTTACCGTCGTTGATTTTTGTGTAGTGTTGAGAGGATTTTGGAAAACAATTTTTTTTACATATTGTTGTATTTTCAAAAAATTCGAGTACATGATTTTCAAAAATCTTTCACACCATATAATTTTTTATATTTCAAAGTCCAATACGATTTTTATTTTTCAAAAATATATAGTGAAAGGTGAAAAATCTTACTCGATTTAAACTTCAAAATCGGATTTAGAAAAGTTTGACTCACTCCAAAATGATTGATGATTGGTGGAAATGTTTAGTGCATGTACTAATGGTTTGATGGTAATATGTGGTTACCTTGTTTGATGTTAATGATAATTATGATACGGATTACAAGGGAAATTTATATTCCGGAATATTGTTTTGCAAATGATTTCAACATGAGACGGTTAATGTCTTTTGTTTACAAGTTTTGGTAAAACAGCCCGAGGTACCAAAAGTACTTTAAAAAATTTTATTTCGAGTAAACATACAAATCCAAGGATTTTCAAATGATAGCATTTAAAAGGATACCCCGCGGATCTTCTTATCAAGTTGCTATTAGTTGTTTTATGTGACATGTCGTGCTGAGTTGGCACTTTAGTATATTATTTCGCTAGGTTGTGCCATCGTATGGAGTGAGTATCCGCTTAGTATGCCGAGGGACAGAGGACGAAGTCGTGACCGCGGTACAGATGGTCATGGAGATCGGATGCGGAACCAAGAGAATAATACCGGGAAGGTTGCTATTCTAGTTCTTCGTTCTCGTTGTTTAGGTTTCGGGGACGAAACCTCTTTTGAAGGTGATATGGTGTAATACCCACAGTTTTTGTCGCTTCTGTTTTGTTTGACTCTATCGACTCGTTTGTGTTCACTGATGCTTCTGACCTTGTGTTGTTTTTCGCTATTGTCATTCGAGCGAGTTTTGATGTTGTTCCGGATTAATTAGTTTATCATTATGACCTTTTCGAGTTCGGTGTGAATCCCATGAACCCTATGCATATGAGCATCTTGTAGTAAACTTCGGCGTTTTGGTCCAATTGTTGTTGTTCGATCGTTGTTGCTCGATCGCTGTTGTTCGATCGTTGTTGTCCGATTTTTATTGTCCGATCCTGAACCGTGATTACTGAGCATCTGGGCCACTTCGTGATTTCCTTAAAATTTGGGTAATTGTTCTCGTATGTGATCTTTCAAACCTTTGAGGTTATTGGAATTACAATCCTGATTCAGCGTTGGACTTGTGTTTTGATTGTTGTACTGCTCGTATTTATCAACTGTAGTGATTCATGTTCGTTTCTTTTTGTAAACATTCTTGCGTATTGAATCGGACCGCATTAGCTCTGTACTGCATGGAGCTCTTGTGTGCTGTCAATATCAGATAACGCGAGTTATCTAGAGTCGCCTTGCTCTTGTTTTAAGTTTCGGGACAAAACTTATTTTTAGTAGGGTAGAATGTAATATCCGAGATATTCGTTTTCGGATATTTTTGAATTTTTGTCGGTTGTGCCGGTTATTTTGCTCTGTTGGCGATTACTTGAGTTTTCCCCTATGTTGGGTACGGCATGATGTACCGTGTTGTGGTGTTCATCGGGTATGACTTATCGTTGCGTAAGACGAGCTAATAGTATGTCGTGCTTTGTTATTTTTTTGTTTTCGATTTTGATCGTTGGTGTTGTCCGTTAGTGTTTCGTTGCATGTTGAATAATCATTGTTTTGTCGAGGACTATCATTATTGTGCATTTAGTCGACTTTGTGAGATCACCACCGGCACTTATAAAATCTAAAATTCTGAAACTTTACAATGTCATAGAGCATCAAGTTAGCTTTCTAATGGTTCAAACCGTGAGTCAATCGGAGTCCGGACGAAGGAGTTATGGTCGTAATGGCAAAGTCTACACTGTCAGAATACGGCCCTGGAACACGTCGATGTTTGCACCATTTTGTTGAGCCGTTTATAATACGGCGCTGGAACACGGCGCTGTTTGCACCGTTTTGGCTGAGCCGTTTATAATACGGCGCTGGAACATGGGCGCTGGAACATGGCGCTATTTGCGCCGTTTTCTGAGCCGTTTTGTCTAATGTATAAATAGGACAGTCGCGTTTTCAGCCCCATTTCACTTCTCTCTCTCGGTTTTTGGGCGATTTGATAGGGATTTCAATCCTTGAGTAGATTATCATCATATTGAAGTCTTGATTGTGTTTAACATCATCTAATCCATTGTTCTTCGTCGAATTGAGGTAATTCTTCGAAAATCCATTTTCAACTATTTTTGGGTTTTCCTCTTGATTTCAATTCTGGTCGATTATGATGAATTAGTCATGTAATTCTTGTTGTATTGGTCAAGTGGATTCTCAAAAAGAAATACAAAGGCGATAAATCTATTGACAAATACAAAGCACGTTTGGTAGCCAAAGAATACAAACAAAAGGAAGGATATGATTACTTTGATACATACTGTAACACCCCCAGAATCTGACCAGGAATATTATACACCGAAGACTCTCTCCATGAAGATCTGCCAGGCTAGACACCAAAACAACATAATACATTACATGCCGACATAAAAAAATAACGAACCAATAGATCGATTTGGTCTTACATCATTATCATACAACTCTAATATACGTAACTCTGTCTGGACTCATACCCCTGCAAGGGTAAAATACACTCACAAACAAAGGTACGACAACGGAGAAGACCATACAACGAACTCAGACTGACTGCACCCAAAACTGGTAATAACCAAGAATGATCACTTTATCTTTCTTAGGGAATATAGTTTCAAAAAATATGGCATTTCTTGATTCTATGATCATTCCCTTATTTATATCGGGTACTTCCGATTTGTATATCAAAAATCGGTATGCACTACTATTATTTGCATATCGTATGAAAATGCAACCAACCGTTTTTTGTCCTATTTTTACTTGCTTGGGTTTCGGTACTTCATCTTTTGCTATGCACCCCCACACTTTTAAGTATTTATAGGATGACTTCCTTCCTTTCCATAATTCATATGGAGTTTTAACTTGCTTCGTTTTGGGTAATTTATTCAAAATTTTATTAGCCGAAAGAATAGCTTCTCCCCACATGTTAAGTGATAGGCCCGAGCTTATCAACATAGCATTCATCATTTCCTTCAATGTTCTATTCTTTCGTTCTGCAACACCATTGGATTCGGGTGCATAAGGTGCAGTCATTTGGTGAATAATGCCATTTTCACGACAATATTCTTCAAAAGGTGCAACATATTCACCACCTCGATCACTTCGAATCATTTTGATTTTGGTGTTGACTTGATTTTCAACTTCTGTTTTGTATGTTTTGAAAGCTTTGAATGCTTCATCTTTACTTCTCAAAAGATACACATAACAAAATCTTGTGCAATCATCTATAAAAGTTATAAAATAATTCTTTCCACCTCTTGTTTGCACAAGTTTTAAATCGCATAGATCAGTGTGAATCAATTCAAGAGGTTTTGTCGATCTTTCCACTGAATGAAAGGAGATTTTGCCATTTTCGCTTCAACACAGATTTCACACCTTTTGTGTCGATCGAAAGTCATTTTTGGCAATCAATCTAAATTTACTAAACGACGTAGTATATTTAGATTTGCATGTCCTAATCTATCATGCCATAAATTGGGAGACTCAACCAAATAAACAACTTTATCGTTTATTTCATTATCACCACGTACATTGATAGCATTAAGCTTGAAAAGCCCGTTATCTATGTAGCCTTTTTTCGATAAAGTGATCATTCTGGGTTATTACAACTTTGTCTGCTTCAAACACTAGCCTAAATCCGGCTTTGCTCAATGTTGAGCCAGACACAAGATTCTTACGGATGTACGGAACATGTAGCACATTCTTGAGCGTCATTTTCAATCCCAACATCGTCTTGAGTATAACCTCTCCAGTTCCGACAATATTTGAGGCAGCAGAGTTTCCCATGTACAACTTTCTTTCCTCGGTGACGGGCTCGTAGGAGGAGAACATGGCTTTATCGGCACAAATGTGTTTGGTATCACCGGTGTCCACCCACCATCCGACTGGAATACCGACCATGGTGACTTCATCTACAACTACACACAGATCAGGATTGGACAAATCGATGGGCACATACTTATTTTCAATAACATTTGCTTGATCTCTCTTCTTGTCCTTCTTTGGTTTGCAACAATTTTTCGCCATGCCCGATTTTGCGGCAGTTGTAGCATTCTCCTTTGATCTTCTTTTGATTCTTCGAGTCTTGCCTCTTCCCGTTAAATTTCTGTTTTTTGTTGTGGCTTGACTCGACGAGATTTGCTTTTGCCTCCATAGATGACTTGTTCATCTTAACATCGGTCTTCCGATTGTGTTCTTCGATCCTCAGTCGCACAATAAGATCTTCATGTAGGTCACAAGTCGTCCAGAAACAAGTCTAGAGGGGGGGGGGTGAATAGACTTGTTGAAACTCTTGAACTCTTTTTCTCGAAGAGTGAGTTTCTTCAGCTGATGATCAAACAAATGACTAGGAGTCGTTTGTTCTTAAATAAGTGCGGAAGTCAGCTGATGACGAATATAAATTAACTTAATGAAACACTTAACAATGGATGCAGCAGTTAGAGTATGATGCAGTAAAATAGTAAATAACACAGGCAGTTTATAGTGGTCTCAGAGGTGGGGTAATCCTCTACTAATCCACTTTTCTCCAAACCAGTTGGAGATGAATTCACTATAATTCTCAACCAGTGATAAATATTACAGTGATTCACTACACACTACAAGAGCTTCCAACCAGTGGAATTCCGTGCCGTTGTACACACTTGACTGCCTTGCACCTCTTGATCCTCGATCCTCGGATGCCTTTACAGTCTGCTACTTCAACCAGTGAAGTACCCCTTACTCAAGATTTAAAGACAAGAGTGTTTGTCTTCTCCAACTAAAGAGCTTCCTTGAATATGAACTTTTGGATCTGCTCTTTTTCTCGATGCTATTTGATTGCTTAGGATTGCTTGGTTTGCTTTGATTGCTTAGAGTATATGTTCGCACCGGTAGTTGCTCAGTTTCAAATCTCTGGATATATATAGATCACGATCTCTGAGCTTCTTCCTTGTAGCCGTTGCAAATCTTTGAACAAATCCGTCCGTTGGAGAGAGACTTCATTGTTTAATCTTTTCTGAACGTTGCAAGGCTGGATTCCCATTATTTAATTTCATCTTCCGACCGTTGTGATGACTTCTGCATGTGAGCGCCGAATCTTTTGAATATAAAAGGATTAAAGTCTTCACGGTGGGTTAGGATGATTTAAATAAATCATATCTCTTGCGGGAATCACTCCAATTTGTCTCTTCACGTTGCATGTGAGCTTTCCGTAATATTTGACTTTTCAAAACATGCTGACGTGGACTTGGAGTACTAGGCTGTAGTTGAGTAGACTGATGTGCAGCTTACTTCTCTGCAGGTAGGTCGTCTCGGCTGTATACTGTTTGAGACTTGTCTGATCAGGTGACTTCCCTGAGGTTCCTCGGCTGCAGACTGGTCAAACTTCTCTGACAATTTTTAGTTGACCAGGGCTACTCTGATTGGAGTCGGCTGTACTTCTCTGATGGACTAGACTGTACTTTAGTACTTAGCCGATTTTCAGCCTAACTAACTTTGGCCTATAGAAGACACTCATTTGGTTCTTCTTTACATTTTGCCAATTTTATACTTAACACATTTTGGCCTATGGAAGATACTCATTTGGTTCTTCCTTACATTTCGCCAATTAATAAACATTTGATTTTAAATTAATGACATCATCAAAATCTAACAAGTATTCCTAACAAATTCCCCCTATTTTGATGATGGCAAAACTAAGTAAGAAATCAAATGACCAAGTCTGCACTTAAGTGCGAGACAAAACTGAAATCAGTCTAATATTGAGACAACTGGAAAATTGTCATTCAACAGACTGTTCATAAAATTTTCTGACTTTATCATAGAATTTATACAAGAATGTTTAAGTACAGAAAATAAATTACAAGTAAGAAAGTAGTTAAAATCATCTGCCTTCCTCTGCCTCTTGAGCAGCCGCTTGGTGTCCGAATGGTTTGGCTCCAATGGGTCTTACCTTGACTGGAGCAAGGCCATACTTCCTTTTCACCACTAGAGCTGCGAAGTCCTGCTCCTGCTGCGATCTGAATTTGTTTTCAAGGCAGACTCGCTTGATTTCCTCCTGTAGTTGTAGTTCATCAAGTTCACCATCCATGCGGATTGGTGCTTCTTCAGCTCTGAATTTAGGGATCATGGGAAAATCTTTTTGCTCCTTAGCGTGCTTCTTTAGGATAGCCCAAAGCTTGGGATGAACTGCTTCCATCCAGTTGATGAAAATCTCCTGTGGGGAGAGTTTGTCATCTTGAAGTAGTTCCCAGACATAAAAGTCTCTGATGAACTTCTTCCTAGCAGCTCCCCACATTTCAAGAGCTTCAAGTGGGCAGAAATCTTCCACATACCATAGCTCCAGACCTTCCCATTCAAGAGTAGGTTCGAAGCCGCCTCTGGTCCTTCTGCGCTTCCCTTCAGGCTGGTCAGCCTTGTCTTCTGAATCTACAGGTTCCTTCCTCTTCAGGCTAGAGGGTCCTTCAAGCTGGGGGACATCCTGCTTTTTCTTACTTCGACTCTCTCTTCCCCGAATCCTCTCTTCCCCTTTTGCCAAAGATCAATGAGGGTTGTTAATTGTTGCTCCATGCGGCTCATCCAGTCAGACACGCCAAAAGGCATTCTGTTGTTGTTATGAGGTGGAGGCTGAGGGATCTGTCTCTGCAGCATGGTGTCAAAATTTGCATTAATGGTCGAAGATCGGGAGTGACTGTGTTGACGCAGCCTCCCAATGGTGTCTCGACACCGCTTGATCACCGGGTCATGGTAGGAGATAACCGAGCCGATGGGGAGTGTTCTCCGATCCTTGACAAGGGAGCCACTCAACTGCAGGCTCCTGTCTGCCTCGGCAGGTCGATTGAGTCTTCTCTGGGGTCCCCGACTGAGTCTCTGCGCCTCCGCATCTAGCCGTGTACCGGGGAGGCACAACAATCCTATCTGCAGCTTCGTTGGTAGGCTCTGGCTCCTTCTCTGGCTCCTTTTCTCTTTCTTCCTCTTTCCCTTCTTCTTCTTCAGATTTCTCTTTTTCTTTTTCTCCAGATTTTTCTCTCTCTTCTCCAGATTTCTCTTTTTCTTTTTCAGTAACCACATCTTCTTCTTTTTCTTCTCCAGCCGCCACACCAGCTCCTCCTTCACCTCCATCATCATTATTATCATCATCATCACTAGCATCATCTTTTTCCTTCTCTCCTTCATCATCATCATCATCATCATTTTTCTCATCATCCTTATCCTTTTCTCTTTCATTATCATCATCATCCTCCTTACTTTCTTCTTCTTTTTCTTGCTCCACTTCTTCTCCTTCTTCTTCATCTTCCTCATCTTCCACTTCTTCAGTTTTTTCAATTTCCTCTGTCTCCTTTTCAACTGGTATGTTTTCTTCTTGTTCTTCTTTTGCTTCTTCATCCTCCTCAACCAAATTGATAATTTCATTCTCTTCATCAACTTCTTCTATCCTTATCTCCTTTTCTACTTTCTCTTCCTCCTCTTCTCCAAAAGTACCATCAAAAATACTCAACATTATAGAGTGGATAAAATGGTCCATGTTTGTCTCAAAATGTGACATGAACCAGTTATCCTGGAGGAGTAAAGCCAAATCTGACTCTTTGCAAAAATCAGTCAGAACATCCTCCGTGGCTTGGGGGTATTCCCAACCACTAGTTTCAACAAAAATTTGAAAATTTGTAAAGGACATGGTTTTAAGAGTTTTCCACTCCTTAAAAATATTGACAAAGGAATGTTTTTCTGCTTGTGGCTTGACAAGCTGAAGTTGTTCTATGGAAAGATTAAAAGTGTTATTTTCCAAAAGATTGAATGTGTAATCTGCTTCAGGGATAGATATAACAAGACCTGCTTCCTCTTCTTCGGTCATGTATACTGGAGGAGTAATGACAGTACAATTCTTGTTTCGGTGTGCAGTGCAAAGTCCGGGTGAGCTGGAGATCGAATCGATGGATCGGCATGATGTTCGTGCCGCTCTCCTTCACCGAATGCAGCTTCCTTGGCCTCTTTGGAGAGGGTTCGGTGATGACCGCAGTTGGAAGGTCCTTCGGGCTGGTCCCCTTCTCTTGAAACGGATGGCGATAGGAGTTTCATCGGACCCATTCTCGACTCGATCATTGCTCCGATCTCACCGCAGTTGGTCCGAGTCTGATAGATCGTACCTTGGGCAATAGCTTGAGTCTGGTAAATCCTTCAATATCTGGGCTGCCCTCCCAGTGACTCCAACCTTTTTCTTGTCATGGTCCATATGACCTAACCTCTTGTTTGGGTGGAAAGGGTCAATGTTTCCCTTGGCCACTCCAGTCTGTTCCAAGAACCAACTAAGATGCGTTCCGAACGCCAACTTAGTCTTGAACTTCTTCTCTTCCTCGAGCCATTTGACCTTGTTCACCTCGCGAACAAGTTGCCTAAAAATATAATCGGCCCAATCAACTTCCTCTCGTTGAATTAACGCACCCAACACCATGAATTTTGAGGATGATAGTTGGTCATAGCTTCCTGCCATTCCCATGACTATCTTATTTGTGATATCCAAAGCGACTCGATAAACTCTTTTCAACTCATTTCTCTTCGCCGTAAACTTCAACTTCTCAGGGACATTTTCGAGCTTAATCGTCTTCCATGTTTCGGCGGGTGATTGTTTGAGTGCTTCGACCGCCAAGCCGCGATTTTGCATCCCGAATACAGAGCGAATCTTCTCTGTATCTATGGTGACTGGTACTCCACCGACTGTGCTCTGAATCCCGTCTTTGAATCGTAAGCGTTGCGATAAAATTCAACCACATCTTCCTTGAACAAGTGTTGAGGGTTGATGTCAAGAAACGGGTAGATTCCGTTCAGCTTCATCGCCCGGATTAAGTCGAGCATATCAAAGTCCTCTAGATTTGCTTCCAGTAATCCTTCGAAATCGACGACCATGGAGAAGATAACCTGGTCCTTCATCGCCTTCAAGTTTGCTCCGTCAAAAGATGCCATTTCTGCAAAAAGATTTTAGGATTTAGTGTGTATTTTGCTCTGTAAATTTTAGGGTTTCTGAAAGCGTAAAGAGGAAAGTGAAAGGGTTTTCTTCCTTATAAAGAAGATGAAGGGACGTTTGGATTAGTTTATTATAAGTTTAAACGGTGGTACGCCTTTTCATATTCTTTTGAATTTCAAATTTGAATCGGTGGCCTCATTTAAAATTGACGGTTGATTCTGATTGGCCACCGTAGAGGTTAATTAAATAGGCGTGTGACGCGTGTATTTAAAATTGCCACTTGGCTCATAAAATGTATTTTTAAATGCTATTTCTTAAGCCAAAATAATATTATAAATATGACAGATAATAATTAAAAATTAGAGATCAGTTTAGAGAACTTAGCTGGTCTGATTCGTTGACTGTTGACCGCTCTGCTACAGGTGAGTTTGACTTCTCGCCTGGTGTTCTGTACAGCTAAGTTGCTTCGACTGGCCTTCGTCTTCTCGCCTGCATCAGCTTAGGCTGATTCTGGGGGGTCCGTCCTTCCTTCAACTTGCTTCAGAACTAGATTCCCAATCTAGTAATCCAAGGTCTCTGCTAAGCTCTAGGAATCTTTCTTCTGGCAGGGGTTTTGTGAAGATGTCAGCTATCTGGTAGTCTGTGCTGACTCTTTCAACTCTAACCCTTTTGTTAAGCACGTGGTCTCGAATAAAATGGTGCTTAACGTCAATGTGCTTCGTCCTTGAGTGCAAAACCGGATTGTTGGTTATTGCAATAGCACTATTGTTGTCACACCATATAGGAACTTCGTTGGCAATAATATTGTAGTCCCTTAACTGTTGTCTGATCCATAGAATTTGTGCACAATGACTACTGCAACTAGGTATTCGACTCTGTAGTGGAGATAGAGTTAGAAACACGCTTCTTGCTAAACCAGATATCGACCGGTTCCTAGGAATTGACACGTTCCACTAGTGCTCTTCCTATTGATTTTGCATCCGGCGAAATCCGCATCTGAGTATCCTGATAGCTCGAAGTTGTCATCTTTGGGGTACCATAGTCCAACATTAATTGTAGACTTTAGGTACTTAATTATTCTCTTGGCTGCATCTAGGTGTGATTGCTTCGGCTTGGACTGGAATCTTGCACACACTCCAACTGCATATGATATGTCTGGCCTGCTTGCCGTGAGGTACAGAAGAGATCCGATGAGTCCTCTGTAGTGGGTTGAGTCCACTGATATTCCTGCCTCGTCTGCATCCAGGTGAGTACTTGTGCTCATTGGAATTCTTGCGGGTTTGGCTGATTCCATTCCATATCTCTTGATGAGATCTCGGGTATACTTTGCCTGGTTGATGAAGATTCCTTTTTCCATCTGCTTAACTTGTAATCCGAGAAAGAAGTTAAGCTTTCCCATCATACTCATCTCGAATTCTCCTTGCATGAGGTTGGAGAATTTCTCACATAGTTCTGGATTGGTTGACCCGAATATGATGTCATCCACATAAATCGAACTATTAGAATGTGGCCTTCGTGCTCCACTCGAATAGGGTCTTGTCCACTTTTCCTTTGCAAAATCCATTTTTCTCAAGAAACACAGACAGTGTTTCATACCATGCTCTCGGTGCTTGCTTGAGTCCATACAGAGCTTTCAACGACTTATAGACTTTGTCTCCTTTGACAAAACCACAGGGTTGCTCTACATAGACTTCTTCTTCTAGGATTCCATTCGAAACGCACTTTTTACATCCATTTGGTAGACTTCAAAATCCTTGAATGCGGCATATGCGAGGAATAGTCCGATGGCTTCTAATCTTGCAACAGTGCATAAGTTTCATCAAAATCTATTCCCTCACATTGTGCATATCCTTTTGCTACGAGTCGGCTTTATTCCTAACAACACTCCGTCTTCATCACTCTTGTTTTTATACACCCATTTGGTGCCAATAACTTTCTTGTGATTGGGTGCATGCATTAGTTCCCAAACTTTGTTTCTCTCCATCTGCTCTAATTCCTCTTGCATGGCATTAATCCATGAATAATCTTCCAAGGCTTGTTCTCGTCTTGGGTTCAATTTGCGACATGAAACATGAGAACATCGCCATTCTGCCGGTAGAGTTGGTGTCTTGTCTTGACTCCATCACCAACTTTCCGATAATTTGCTGAATTGGATGATCCTTGAGCCATTTGGGGATCTCGTCCTCTTCGGGTTTGTTCCCCTGTTGGATTGCTCTGGTGGTTGTCTGCATCTGCTTTGGATTCAGTGCCTTTGGATCGGCTACCGCCTTGTCATCTGCAGCTTGGTTACAGGCTGAGATGAGTCTTTATCGACTCACATTTGGTCTTCTTGGCAAGAATGGATCGAGATAGGTTTGATGATCCATCGTCTGCGATTGGGTCTTCATCGGGCTGCGGTTGGGTCATCAGCTGATCTGCAGTCGATCCACCATTCCAGTGTCATGTACAATGACTTCTTCAAGGGTTCTTGACTTGAGCTTGTTCTCAATTTGCTCAAGTTGTTTCTGTACTCAACAGTAGATTCATCAAAAACAACATGGGGTGTTTCCTCCACAACTAAGGTTCTTTTGTTGAAAACTCTATATGCCTTGCTTCTTTGGAAATATCCCATAAATAGACCATCATCGGTTTTAGCATCAAAGGCATTTATTTGTGTTTTACCGTTGTTGTGAATGAAACACTTACAACCAAAAACATGAAAGTAAGCAACGGTAGGAGTTCTATTATTCCAAACCTCATAGGGAGTTTTGCCATGTCTCCCTACTATCATACTCCTGCTGCAGGTATGGCAGTGTGTTTGACTTGACCAGAACCTTTTGGGTAGGTCCGTCGCAATCATGGACCTTGGTGCTTCCTTCGAGTTACATTCCTTCTTTCAAGCAACACCATTCTGTGGGCGTCACGGGTGCAGAGAGCTCATGCTTGGATCCCATTACGATCGGAAATCGATTATCGCCTTGTTGAGAAACTCTCCTCCTCTATCCGATCTGATCTTGATTATGGAGAGGGATTTCTCATTCTGGATCCTTCTCGGCTCGTAACTTGGTCAAGGTTTCACTTTTCTTGAATAGAAAAATGATCCAAGTGTACCTTGAATAATCATCTACAATCACAAGAGCATGCTTTCGCCGCTCAAAGTCCTTGGCTTGATAGGACCAAATAGATCCATGTGGAGTAGATCTAAGATCCTTGTTGTGAGCGTTGTAGTCTGACCGGCTTGAACGACGCCTTGGTCTGCTTTCCCTTCGACATGCATCACGAGTGCTTCCTTCTTGAATGCTTCATTTGGAAGTCCTCGACCCGACTTCCGAGAGCTAATCTTGTTGATGGCTTTGAAGTTCGGGTGACATAGTCTTTTGTGCCTGACCATCCATTCTCATTTCTGAGTCTTGGATAGAAAACAGAGTTAGGTGTTCTGTGTTCCAATCAATCATGTATACATCTCTTCTTGAAACCTTGTAGCTTTATCTCTCCGGATAAGATGTCTATCACCATACACTTCAAGATGGTGAAGACTACTAGATTCTTCTCGTCGCAGGCGGCTTATGCTCGGGAGGTTGTATTTGAGACCTTTGACATAATGAACTTTGGATATTACAATGTTTCCTCGGTGCAGCTCTCCAAAGCCTTTTGTTTGTCCTCTAGAGCTATCTCCAAAGGTTACATCGGGACCTCTTTCTTTGATATATTTGGTCAGCATCTTCTTGTTCCCGGTCATGTGCCTTGAGCATCCAGAGTCTACAAACCACTCTTCACCTCCAAAATTTGAGCTTGAGGAGATGTGGTTGTAGTCCTTCCACCTTTTCTGCAATTAAACAAGCAGAGATTTAGGTACCCAAATTTGTGTGGGTCCTTTGGGGTTAGTGGGTTTCCTGGAGAATTGATTTCTCCTTGGATTATAGGAATTGTTATTATTATTATAACCCTTATACGGTGCCTGTGGTCGAGGTCTAAATCTCCTGGTTGGATTGTATACCGGATATTCCTCAAAATAGTGTGTGCCATTTCTAAATCTAGGTTGAGACCATTTATTAAACCTTTGTGGTCTCCACACTTGTTCGTTTTGGTAATTTGGATAACCTTGAGGTTTCCATCTGCCCCTCCCATTATGAAATCTATTTTTAGGGAGTTGTTGGTAATAGTGGGCATGTTATGCAGAATTTATTGCTTTTGCACGGGCCCTTTGCCTAGTCGCTGTCTAGGTGGTATGCAGTGTAACATTATGCGGCTGAAACGTTTGACTTTCATTGTTGCTGTTTTTGAAAATCGGTTTATACACAGCCGAGCGAGACCACCATTGTTTCTCCCTTGATGAAAGTGGTTTTAGAACTAGAGGGAGTGTGGGGATCATATCCAAGGCACGATCTGGAATATAGTGGCCTCTTGTTAGTACACAATTCGTCCAGAGTTAACGACGCTTTCAGGGAGGTTATTTCCTGCGCTGAGTTTTATTTATACGTGCCGGCTTAGTAAACTCGGCTTTGGCATGAGCAAGTGCGGTGACTTTTCTTTAAGTAAAATATTCAGCCGGTCTATCTCAAATGTATTGGCACTTGCCTGGTTTTTAAAATCACCAGTATTTGTCTCGATCTTATTTAAATCTAGGTGAGTTTTTCAAAATCATTTTTCAAATTTGCCTATTCTCATCTTGCGGCTTAGTCTTCTCTCACGTCTGACTTGATGTGCAGATTTAAGTGTTTCGAAATCTTTGAACAACTGATTTACCGATTCATGTAAATCCATATCTTGCGACATGGCTGAGCTATTATTAGAACCGGTAGGTTTAGAGGTTACCTCTTCATCATCCAAGTTTGCCATCAGGCAATCATATTCCTCGTCGTCATCAGAAAAGAAGCCGCCGCTTGATTCGACATGCTCCTGGTCTTCTCCGATGAGAGCTTTTCTTCTGTCTTCCTTTCTGGCCACCTCCTTTTTGGTTTCATCCTTCTTGAGCTCGGGACAATCCATTTGGATGTGTCCTATCTTGTGGCAGTTGTAACATTCAACTTTCCAGCTTCCAGCCTTCTGGTTTCTTCTGGGATTCTCCTTGTAGTTTTTCTTATACTTGGAGTAGTTCTTCCTGAAGTTACTGAATCTTTGCATAATGAAAGCCATTTCCTCCTCAAAGTCTAGCGGATTTGGAGGTTTCACATCAGACAGGCTCTTAGCAGGGGACTCGGCTGCAAACGCGATTCCCTTCTCTGCAGGCTCAGTTGAGGATGAGCTTGGAAGCTCGAACTCATAAGCCTTTAGATCAGAGAACAGCTCCTGAATCTTTATCTTATTCAGGTCTTTGGACTCTCTCATAGCTACAGCCTTCATGCTCCATTCGGGATTGAGCGATCTGAGGACCTTGAGTGCCATTTCCCTGTTGCCATATGTTTTGCCCAGGGAGTTGATCTCGTTGATAATTTCGGTGAACCTTGTGTCCACTTGGTCTATAGATTCTCCATTCTTCATTTTAAAGTTGTCAAACTTTTGGATGGCTATTGACAACTTGTTCTCCTTGATCAGCTCCGTTCCTTCACACATTAGAGCTAATGTGTCCCATATCTCTTTGGCATTCTTACAATTTTTAATCTTGACCATTGTGGATTTGTCAAGAGTTTGGTAAAGCACATCTCTGGCCCTGTTGTCAAGATTGGCCAGCTTTCTCTCTTCGGGGGTCAGCTCAGTTCTCTTCTTAGGAATCTTTTCGGGCCTCCCAGCTGCGATCTCCTCGGGTGTGTTGTCCTTCTCGAAAATGAATGGACCATCTTCAATGATGCACCACATGTCGTCATGGATTGAAGATAAATGTGCCTGCATTCTTATCTTCGAGAGATCATACTCGTCAACTGAAAAGACAGGTAGTCTAGAGTGCATGTGTTCCATTATAACGTGAGAGATAAGATATATATCTTAATATAGATCTGGTTCGTGGAAAAAATGAACCAACCTCTCTGATACCACTTGTAGGTCACAAGTCGTCCAGAAACAAGTCTAGAGGGGGGGGGTGAATAGACTTGTTGAAACTCTTGAACTCTTTTTCTCGAAGAGTGAGTTTCTTCAGCTGATGATCAAACAAATGACTAGGAGTCGTTTGTTCTTAAATAAGTGCGGAAGTCAGCTGATGACGAATATAAATTAACTTAATGAAACACTTAACAATGGATGCAGCAGTTAGAGTATGATGCAGTAAAATAGTAAATAACACAGGCAGTTTATAGTGGTCTCAGAGGTGGGGTAATCCTCTACTAATCCACTTTTCTCCAAACCAGTTGGAGATGAATTCACTATAATTCTCAACCAGTGATAAATATTACAGTGATTCACTACACACTACAACAGCTTCCAACCAGTGGAATTCCGTGCCGTTGTACACACTTGACTGCCTTGCACCTCTTGATCCTCGATCCTCGGATGCCTTTATAGTCTGCTACTTCAACCAGTGAAGTACCCCTTACTCAAGATTTAAAGACAAGAGTGTTTGTCTTCTCCAACTAAAGAGCTTCCTTGAATATGAACTTTTGGATCTGCTCTTTTTCTCGATGCTATTTGATTGCTTAGGATTGCTTGGTTTGCTTTGATCGCTTAGAGTATATGTTCGCACCGGTAGTTGCTCAGTTTCAAATCTCTGGATATATATAGATCACGATCTCTGAGCTTCTTCCTTGTAGCCGTTGCAAATCTTTGAACAAATCCGTCCGTTGGAGAGAGACTTCATTGTTTAATCTTTTCTGAACGTTGCAAGGCTGGATTCCCATTATTTAATTTCATCTTCCGACCGTTGTGATGACTTCTGCATGTGAGCGCCGAATCTTTTGAATATAAAAGGATTAAAGTCTTCACGGTGGGTCAGGATGATTTAAATAAATCATATCTCTTGCGGGAATCACTCCAATTTGTCTCTTCACGTTGCATGTGAGCTTTCCGTAATATTTGACTTTTCAAAACATGCTGACGTGGACTTGGAGTACTAGGCTGTAGTTGAGTAGACTGATGTGCAGCTTACTTCTCTGCAGGTAGGTCGTCTCGGCTGTATACTGTTTGAGACTTGTCTGATCAGGTGACTTTCCTGAGGTTCCTCGGCTGCAGACTGGTCAAACTTCTCTGACAATTTTTAGTTGACCAGGGCTACTCTGATTGGAGTCGGCTGTACTTCTCTGATGGACTAGACTGTACTTTAGTACTTAGCCGATTTTCAGCCTAACTAACTTTGGCCTATAGAAGACACTCATTTGGTTCTTCTTTACATTTTGCCAATTTTATACTTAACACATTTTGGCCTATGGAAGATACTCATTTGGTTCTTCCTTACATTTCGCCAATTAATAAACATTTGATTTTAAATTAATGACATCATCAAAATCTAACAAGTATTCCTAACACTTCAAGGCCCATCTCCTTGCGCTTGGGCTTGAGGTAGTTTTTCAAATCCTTCCACATCGGGGGCAACTTCTCGATTGTGACAGCAACTTAAAAGGATTCAGACAGACTCATTCCTTCTGCCAAAATGTAGTGCAGGATGAACTGTATTTCCTCCACTTGCTCAAGAACAATTTTGTTATCCACCATCTTGAAGTCGAGGAAACGACCCACGATGAACTTCTTTAAACCGTCATCTTCTATTTTATATTTGTCTCCAATGAGTCCCACAACTCTTTGGACGTTTTGATTGTGGAATAAACACTATAAAGTGTATCATCTAACCTATTCAGAATATAGTTTCGACATTAGAAGTCGCTGTGATGCCATGCATCCAACGCCGTGCGTTTTTGGCAGTTTCATCATCCCTACAACAAGAGAAGATTCGGAAAGAAAGCGACACAGGTTGAGAGTAATAAGGTAGAACAACATTTTTTATTGCCAACGTTTGAAATCAGTACCTGAAAACTTCTCGGGTTTCTCGGCATGGGCAGGAGCATGAACATTGTTGCTTGACGACACCATATTCTACAGAAATTTCGTCTTACGATTGTTGTTGTAAAATGATGTAGAAAATGACGAATAATGCAAAATTGAGGCAAGATTTGGACTCTCTATCCGTAAGACAAAATTGCGCCGCACAGTACCTACAGATCAACGGTAAACGTCCCTAAGATACAACGGTTTTCTATAAACTCGATACCTTGTACTAGGAATCGAATTTCGGGCGAACTACTGAATACTCGGGACTTGTAGTATGAATTCTATGCTGGTATGAGTATATTAATTATCTTGATTAATTCTGTGTATATAACCATCACCTGCAGGGGGCTATATAGCCTGTAAAGGAGCCTGTCCGAATCAATGTGACATTCTGGCTGAACAGACACCCTGTGGTCTGGTGGAAAGGGCTGCATTGGTTCAGGCGAACCAAACCATTTTGCTGGTTCAGATTGCACAGAATGGTCTGAACCATTGCATTGGTTCGGTCGTGAACCGCCGCACGTGTTCCACACCCGCCAAATCATCTATTTGACATGTCACTGCCATGTGTCATCCTAGTCACCCTCCACGTCATCCGAGCCACTATCTCAGTTGTCAAAATGAAAAACTCCTCATAGCTCCTCGCTCCGAGGTGTACGAGCAAAGTGCAAAGTGTGCCTACGAAGCGCCCGTTGCGACAAGTGCGACGTGCACGTGCTTGGACTCGGACTCGGAAGGTGCTTTGCACCTTCCTCATAGGATTCAGATTTTAGCCTTAAAAACTAATCAAAGCCAACTAAGGTGCACCATAATGGAGCACACTGATTGCTCCTTTATGGTGGAAAGTCCTTTATAAATAGCTCCACACTTCCTTGTTTTCCCAATGTGGGATGGAATTCCACACCACATTCTCATCTATTAAATGGCTTATCTTTGTGCATTAATTATTTATTCATTCCTTAATGAAATTGAACAAGTAAATACACTAAATTAATCTACACAAAATGTGGATTCTAAATATACTATTTAATATCATTTAATTACCATAGTTAATTATGGTACTAATTTAAGCTATTTTCCAACATAAGAGTCAATGTCAAACGCTCTCTCATGCTGGGATATATCTGCCAAAACTCTTATTCATATGATCAGCTTTATGTAGCCATATAAAAAATTAAGAGCAGGAAAAGCTTGAAGATTTTTTGTTGCAATGAAAATGGTGTAATCATATATATAACAAATAATATAGTTTATAAAGAAGTATTGCAAAATTTATGATGAAAAGATTTACATATTATATATTTACATAAGAATTTTTTTTGTATATGTTCCGTGTATTACATGAGTGTTATACTGATGCCCTTCTAGCACCAATGTATGGTACCAAATTATGATACCAAACACTCATTTGGCGCCTACATGGTAGCCATATGTATATTAATTGAATAAGATATTTGTAGTAATATATATATATATTATATATATTATATATATATATATAGTCTAGATTGATTTGAAAGATTAAATAACAAATTATAAATTAATAATGATAACCTACGGTGAATGATTATCATAATTATTTTATTTTTGCATTTTTCTAGAGTTCTTTTTCTGGAGATTTTTTTATTTCAATTATCTGCAAATTACAAATTAAAAGTTATAACCTACCGTGAATGATTATTGTAATTCTTTTACTTTTTTAATGCATTTTTCAGTTTTATTCTAGATTTTTCGTTTCAAATATTGCAAAGTATAAATTAATAATTATAACCTATAGGCAATGATTATTACAATCTTTTATTTTTTGTATCTTTTAGATTGTTTTCATATTTTTGTTTCAGATGTTCCGTGATAATTGCATTTTTCAGTTATTTCAATTATATTTTGTTAATTATTTTGTTCACTTTGTTGTACGGCGATTTGTACGCCTCGACGGCGATCGGTATAAGGGTCGAGCGACCGAGTCCACAGCCAAAGGAGCTACGGCGAACTCGCCTAAACGGAGATAATCGTCCTCCTTCGAGTATCTAGCGATCGACTCTCAAAACGATCGCCTTTGACACCTAGCGATCGACTCTGGTGCCCGACCTAGGACGACCGTCCTGTGCCGCGAACAACACCTTCATCCGTCAAAGTCTACGAAGACTGGATCTCAAAGCAGCGCCCATGTGCAGATCCGTGAAAGGCGCCGCAGAACCCGGATCGTTGACCACAGCCTGTCACCACCTTCTCACTTACCGACAGATCCGCCGAAAGGTACGAGGTGGGACCGCCGGTGACAGCGACTCAGACGCGTGCAGACTTCTCATTGGACCGCACAGTTGGCGGCCAGCAACTCCTGCGGACTTTAAGGAGACCAGCCCATATGAAAAAGACGATCGCCTACTTATTATAATACAACAGAGGCGATCGCCCGGCATCTCCCAGTCCTATAAATATAGAGCCTCCAGCAACTGGAAAAAGGTTCCTCTTATGATTCCCTCTCAGTGGATAATCACATTCAGAATACATACATTCCCACAAGCTCTCGGCTTCCTCTCTTGGATCTACCTCAGGATTTCTCTCTCAGCACCTCTCATCCAGAAGACGGTCGGCAGAGACAAGAACTCTTTGCAGTACAGATTCAATGAGACTCACAAGCCCAAGAGCTCAAACATACAGCTAATACACACCGTGAGAGACTGTCGATTTCTCACGGTCGTCACAGCTCATCAACGTTGTTACAAGAACTCACAGAGCATCATATCTGGTTCTTCCGGCAATCTTCACGCTCAATAGCTAAGATAACTATGGTCTTTACACTCATTGTAATTGTACTCTAACATTAATACTTGTACCCCAGAATATTTGCATTAATAACATCTCGCGAGAGCATTCAAGCCCGGGACTAACAACCCCGGCAAATCTTGTGTTATTTACCTTCTCTACGGAAGTGCTCTCGCACTTTGTTTGCTACTCGACCATTCCAACAATATCTATCTCCGGATAATATTTTGGGTAGCAACAATTGGCGCTAGAGGAAGGGGATCTAAACCTTCATTTTATTCATACCGTCTCGAAGAACACTCACTGTTCTCGGGGCATATACTTGAAGTGACACTCACTGCTCTTCAAAGAAAGCCTTCAGAATCATGACGTCCGCCACTACATTGAAGAGGGCTACTCTCCGAACCGCCGGACATCATATCCCGGCTCGATCCGAGCCCCAACCGACGGCAGAGGGAAGTCGCGGCAATGCGAAACTCTTAATCCCGCACCTGAGGGATGGCCCCAGCCTCTCACTCGACTAGTTCCAAACTGCGGAACAAATCGAGGAGGCCATGGCCATCCTGAAGGAACGACGGAGAGCGTGCACGACACCCGCTATAACTCCCTCGGCCATCCGCCGCGTGGGCAAACGGAAGTTCAAGGGGCTACTGGGCGAGCGATCGTCAGAAAGCCCCGATTCGCGAGAAAAGGCTCTCGCAAGGTCGGACGGTTCCGTATTTAATCGCTTGGGAAGCGATCCATCGTGGCGACCAGAGCGTTCTGGCCCCAACCACGAGACGACGGAATCCGTGTCCGTCACCAGGAGTTCGGCCTACCCAACTCCCAGCCGAATTCAGGTCAGCCATCTGGCTCCTGATCCGAACGCCAGGGGGTCGGTACTTGATCGCCTCGGCTCCCGTTCCGAGCGCCTAGCCGCGAGCAGCCAGGTCGCGGCAATGGCCGCTATGAAATGCCAGCTCGACGAGATGAAAGCACTCTTGGATACTGGGGCAAGCACTAGTAGAAAGATCATCGGACCAACCGAACCACTCGCGGTCCACATCGAGCTTGCCCCAGTGCAACCAAGGATCGCTCCTCCCAAAACACCTCTGTACGAAGTGGGACCGGACCCCGAAACCCACCTAAGCAAGTTCCAGATATACATGACTGGGTGTGGGGCAACAGACGCAACCAAATGCCGAATCTTCCCATTAACATTGGGCGAGCTGGCCTATAGGTGGTACGTCTCGCTAACACCGCGATCGATCATCTCCTTTGAGAAACTGGCGAGTGACTTCACGTCATACTTCGCTGCCAAGGTCTCCAGACCAGAAGGCCCCCACCGCATGATAAAAATCAGGCAGGGGGAAGACGAATCCGACGCGGATTACATCGACCGGGTGGATGAAGAAGTCCTCAGCGGCGAGCCCATCAGCGACGAGATCGCTCTCTACTCAGTCCTGGGTGGATTCTACGGTCATTCGCCCATGTTTAGGCATCTCACGAAGGACATCCCACCAACCTACGCGATCTTCCGCGCTAAGGCTGTCGACTTTCTGGCTAGGCAGAAGTTGCTCAACCTCCGCGTAGGCGAGGGAATGCCACCTCCTGTCCGAAAGAGGACGATCGCCAAAGCCAAGAAGGTGGTCACCAAGCCACCGGCGATCTCAGGGCCTTCGAGGATATGGAAGCCCCTCCACCACAGGTTCAACCGAACTCTGGCCCACATTTTTTACGCCATCAAGGGGCGCGAACCACTAAACAAGCCAAAGGTTATAAGGGACCACGGTCATCTGGACCCCAATCAATATTGTGCCTACCATAAGAGTCTTGGCCACAACACCAACCGATGTCGCGACCTCCTCAGACAACTCTAGAAATTGTTCGAGGAGGGCAAGTTGGACATCTTATTGGCTTAGCCGGAGCCTGACCAATCTCCCAACATGGTCGCCCGAGTCGAACGCGAACATGTTGTAAAGATCATACGAGCTGACCCCTCGATCAACCTCGGCGACCATATCTACATGCTTCAATCAAGAGAAGGGAACTTCGGAAGCTTCTCCCCGCTTTCCCACCTCATCAAACCAAAGGCTACTACCTGAGCAAATGCTTCTAAAAAGAGGATGACTCGCTCGCCCTCTAAAGTTCGTTATCAACGTGATGGACCTAGGCAGCGATCGCCTCTGCTAGCACAACGTATACCGTCGAGGACCGTCTTCTGACATGATGGTCCGAGGTAGAAGAGTGCTGCCATGGTCGCAAAAATCGATTAAACCGACGATCCGTCCATGCAAGGTTCCTTTGGGCTTCGATCGCTCGCCCTTCATTTAAATAGGAGGCGGGCGTAGCCGAAGGTCTCTCCAAAACAAATCAGAGGATTACTCGCTCGCCCTCTAAAGTTTGTCATCTACATGAAAAACCTAGGCAGGCGATCTCCTCCCCTTACACAACGTATACCGTCGAGGTTCGTCATCTGACTTGATGATCCGAGGTAGAAGAGTGTCGCCATGGTTGTGGGGGACGATGGAACCGTTCTCTATGCCCATGCAAGATCCCTTTGGGCCACAATTGCCCGCCCTTCGTTTAAATACGAGGCCGGTATAGTCTGAGGGCCCTCCAAAACTAACTTGTGGACACGTTCGACCGCCCTCGGAGGTCCATCACTTAAAGTGGTGGGTCCTTTCTGGGCAATGCAACGCGACCCTCCCCCCGTCTCAACGTATACTGTCGAGGGTCGCCATCTTAATGGCAGCCCGAGGTAGAAGAAGAGCTAACAACCCACGGACGTGGTGTCGATTAATCCGACGCTGCCCTGCGCAAGGAATCCTCCAGGCCAAGACCGCACGCCCGTCGTTTAAATAAGAGGTGAGGCGCAGCCTTCGGAAGACTTTCCCAATTAAGTGAGTCGCGAGAACTTAGCCATCAGATGGAATATCGCTCGCACACAAGACACGGTAGTGGGGTTCGGTCCATCGAACTCCGCGATCGTGCACGGTTCCTCAAGTCCGAGATGGATGGCCTTCCTCGAGGATTCGACAAAATTGAAGACCGCTCACTCAACGATTTATTTTCGTCCCCTTACTTTCACTAAGTGATCAAAAACAAGGGGGAAGAGTGTGGAGCTATTTATACGGCGATCGTCCCTATTTAATTACATACGGAGATCGGTATTTTTCAGATGTTTGTGCAACGATCGAATTTGTTGTAAAAGTTATCTATATGAGTTTATCAATTCACCTGGAGCTATACACACAACAATCTCTCCTCACATATTTGTACAAAGTCATGCAAAGACTCAGAAAAGCAATCATTCAAGTAATAAATCGAAGAAGCAAACAGTCATTTCATTACTTGAAATTTCATAAGTACATACACGGTTGCCCGAAGGCCTAAGTACTACAAAGAAAAGCTACAAATTACAAGCAAAAATCTAAAACAATAAGGACGAAAAGCCTCAGGCCCCTGCCTGGCCTTCGCCTTCAACCACCGTATCGGCGTGCGACCCTTCGCCAGCTTCCGGAGTGGCCTCCCTGTCCTCCAGAGCCTCAGGATGAACAAGGTTCGCCGGAGTCGGGTACCAGCTCATATCTATGCCGATGTCCGCGAGATCCAAGATCGTCACGGAGAAAGCAGGATGGAGAGGATGCTTCAACGCATATGCCTTGAAGTTTTCAGCAAGAGGGCCGACCTCCAGCCCTCCCTTCTTAGCAGCTCGGAGCGAGTCAGCGAACGCCATATAATAGGCAAACTCACTTATGAACTCCACGTTAAGAAAGGGATTGGCCTCGGTCGCCTCTAGCTTCCCTTTCAACTCCGCCATCGCCTGTTGCGCAACTTGAAGCTCGGCCTCCTTAGCGATCGTCTCTCCCCTCGACACCGCAAGCTCTCTAGTCAGCCGAGTAACAGTCACCTTCAGTTGATAGGCCTCCTTCTCAGCGGCCGCGTGCAACCATCGGGCATCTGTCATCTGGTCCCGAAATCGGTCGACCGTCGCCCGAGCTCGCTCATAATTCTCCATCATCAGCTCAAGGTCATGACTCGCCCGCTTAGCTGCATCCAGGGAGTCCTTATCCATTGCCACAATCCTGTCGGCGAACTCGGCGTTCTCTTTCCGAGCGGCCTCGAGATCCGTCTGTAGACGTGTAGTAGAAGGACGCCCCTCGAACTCCTACACTGCCTGGGCAGCCATCGTCTCCGCCTGGAGAGAGAGCGAAAGCTGCTTGCATTGTATTCCCGGATTGCTGACGAGCGATCGCATCTAAGTCGGTCGTCCAGGCCTTCGGCAGAGCGGAAACGGCTCGGTTGACATATAGCGGGACATAGCACGCCTGGCGAGGAGATCGGCTCGCCAGAAAATCCAGCACCATCGGCGGGCATGCTGGGTTAGTACTGCGGATCCTGCATCAAACAAAAGGATTAACACATCTCCCACGCAAGTGACGAGACTCAACAAACAAACAAAGTTTACCTCTCGGCTCTCTCGGGGTCGCGACCAAGATATGGTTTCCCATGAGAGGTCTTAGCCTCGGCGATCGCCATCTCTCGCAAGAAAGCCGCAGAGGGCGTAGGCTCGTCCACCGGGGGGACCTCGGTGATCGGAGGCACGACGATCGGCGTCAGGGGCAGAAACTGGAGTTTCCTCCGACCTTTGCCGCTTGCGGTTCGATCGGAGCCCCTCCTCTCGAACCTCCTCCTCCGCTGTGATCGGCTCTACAATAGGCCTCACCTCCAGAATTAGGGGTAGCGCCACCGGAGGAACCCTACTCGACTTCTTCTGGCGAAGACGGCTCAGAACTCCAGGGTTCGACATAGCTATCTCCGGTGGGGGCTCTAAGAAACGAAGAAAGCGGACCTCTACAATAAGAACAATTGAGCAACGGTTAGACACATTCTCTAAGCAGGTCGATCGCCGAGCCAATGGAGATCGTAGAAATTCATACCTGAGACCAAAAGATGTCTCGGAAAATGGAATAGCCGAGCAGACAGCCAATGACTCTCTTTATTAATCCGGCGAGTATCTAAGTCGTCGTCCGGCAGACTTCGTATCCGCTCCCAGACGACCAGAAAATTGAAAGGCAGCTCGTCGATCGCCGGGATATGGAAACCTGCAAGAAGAAAACCAAATTAGATCAGTTCAGAACATATCCGAACAAGGGGAATGTCTGTACCTTTACCCGGATTCCTCTCCCGAAAGCTAGTGGGAATTTCCAGCTGGCCCGTGGGATTGTCACTCACTGAGGCCTTCCAGGCACCGGCGACCCAGAGCCACTTCGCCGGATCGCCCCGCACCTTGTTCGGGACTTCGAGGATCACCCGACCAGATCGGCCTTGAATTTGATAGCCTCTGACCGACCCCTTCTGAGTCGTCAACTTGAACAGATGGTTCATCTCCAATGGCGAAAGAAGGCGGTACAGTCGATGACCACCGAACAAGGTGAGAGCACATATGACCTAGAGCCAGGCATTCGGCGTCAGCTGAAGCGGCGCCACGTTCCAAGCTGCCAGCAAATGGGAGACGGCGAACGACAGAGGAAACCGCAGCCCGGCCTCCATAATCGCTTTATTTACGGCGAAAATGCCCTTCGGCGGCTGATCGGCCCGTTCATTCTCCACCGGCGCGAAAAGATTCACATCTGAAGGGACGTGATACCTTGTCCTCCAGACGGCCAGGTCCTTCCTGGTCGCTGAGCTCCTTATCTGGCCGAGGGACCATGGAGATCGGCTACGCGGCCAGCAATGGCAGCAGGGTTGATAAGGATGAGCGATCGAGTACTCCTGGTAATCGAATTTAGGATACGGACCGGACAACCTCTCCATGATTTCAGCGAAGGCCAAGTAGGCCTGGCCAAAAGAACTGTGCTGCTCCCAGTAGGCCCTCACCGCCGAGTCTCTCTCCATCTGCGAGCGTCTTTGCTCAACCGCCGCCTCCCTGGCAACGTCGGCTTCATTGAACAGCACCACGACTTCCGCGGGGTCAATACCGGCCCGGATAGCCTCGGCGGCCGTCTCCAAGTGGAATTCTGCAGAGGGTCCTCCCTGGATAGTCGAAGCCCCGGCGCCCTTTTATAGGAGACGGCAAGGACTTCTATGCAATTAAGGAGAATCTCAGGGGTCGGAGTGCAACTGTCACAATTAATGACTCCCTTGAAACCCGCGACGCATCGTTTCGAGGGCACGCCAGATGAGAAGTCATAATTAACCGTCGGTCTCCCCCAACAGGAACCCGACACGTGCCCCGGAGACTTTTCTATGACCGCTGTCATTTCCCGCTCATTTCAGCGACCGACCAGGTCGTCCAAATTCAAAACCAAACCACTCAAAGACGATCGACAGTTCCGTAGAATGATGAGTCGCTCGTCAAGGTTCAGCGATCGCCTGCAGAACCGCCTCACCCCACGTTTCCAACATCGGAGCGAGCTAGGGGGCAATTGTTGTACGGCGATTTGTACGCCTCGACGACGATCGGTATAAGGGCCGAGCGACCGAGTCCACAACCAAAGGAGTTACGGAGAACTCGCCTAAACGGATATAACCATCCTCCTTCGAGTATCTAGCGATCGACTCTCAAGGCGATCACCTTTGACACCTAGTGATCGACTCTGGTGCCCGACCTAGGACGACCGTCCTGTGCCGCGAACAAGACCTTCGTCCGTCAAAGTCTACGAAGACTGGATCTCAAAGCAGCGCCCATGTGCAGATCCGTGAAAGGCGCCGCAGAACCCGGATCGTTGACCACAGCCTGTCACCACCTTCTCACCTACCGACAGATCCGCCGAAAGGTACAAGGTGGGACCGCCCGTGACAGCGACTCAAACGCGTGCAGACTTCTCATTGGACCGTACAGCTGGCGGCCAGCAACTCCTGCGGACTTTAAGGAGACCAGCCCATGTGAAAAAGACGATCGCCCGCTTATTATAATACAGCAGAGGCGATCGCCCGACATCTCCCAGTCCTATAAATATAGAACCTCCAGCAACTGGAAAAAGGTTCCTCTTCTGATTCCCTCTTAGTGGATAATCACATTCAGAATACATACATTCCTTCAGGCTCTCGGCTTCCTCTCTTGGATCTACCTCAGGATTTCTCTCTCAGCACCTCTCATCCAGAAGATGGTCGGCAGAGGCAAGAACTCTTTGCAGTACAGATTCAACGAGACTCACAAGCCCAAGAGCTCAAACATACAGCTAATACACACCGTGAGAGACTGTCGATTTCTCACGGTCGTCACAGCTCATCAACGTTGTTACAAGAACTCACAAAGCATTATATCTGGTTCTTCCGGCAATCTTCACGCTCAATAGCTAAGATAACTAGGGTCTTTACACTCATTGTAATTGTACTCTAACATTAATACTTATACCCCAGAATATTTGTATTAATAACATCTAGCAAGAGCATTCAAGCCCGGGACTAACAACCCCGGCAAATCATGTGTTATTTACCTTCTCTACGGAAGTGCTCTCACACTTTGTTTGCTACTCGACCATTCCAGCAATATCTATCTCCGGATAATATTTTGGGTAGCAACACACTTTATTGCATATTTTGGATTTTAAATTATTTACACATTTTTACTATATTATTGTCATTCATATAATGTTGGCGTGGCAGATATGTGGTTGCCATGCAGGAGCCACATAAGAATCTGACACCATAATTTAGTACCAAACGGAAAATGCTGGTGCTATAAGTCATCGAGTGTTAAACTAGGTAAAGGCTCTTTTTTTTACCAAAAACTTAGTAAAAGATCTAATGATTATGTTTCACATGAAGACTGACCTAATTGTTTAAACTCTTATAAAACTACATATTATACAGAGAGAATTTAGAGATAATAGAGAGAATGATTCTCAGGTATGACCTTCATTAATAACTGAAGTTCTATTTATAACACCCCGAGATATTCGGAATAATTACAGCGCCGTAAACCTTTTAAGTAAGAATTTGCAAGGCTAATTTGAAGAAATGTAAAAATAATACAACAGTACCATTAAAGTTCCAAATACAAAATCGGTTCAAACAGATCAAATGAGTCCATTAATACAACCATCTCAAAATATTAATAAGACACGCGTACTCGAGTACTGAAAATGAACCAGAAAGACAAGTCACAACAACAATAAACGTCACTGAGCCCCTTCGTCGTCATGTCGGTACTGTGGCTGTTTTCCCGCTCCTCGGCTACCTGAACATCAAAACAAATGTCCACCCCCGAAGGGGTTAGCGAAACGATGCTAGTACAAGTATCATATTACACAAATCGAATATGCAACAACAATGCATAACAAAATACACAATACGGACTTCCGCTACCGAAATCCAATAATGCGAATCCACATGATTCCATTAACACAACATGGGTATTCCAATGATCCAACGCCCTCAGCATAGATCCCAAGATGATCCCGGTGACAAGACTATCTGATGAAATTCCTGAAATGATTACCTTGAACAAGTTAACAAGGTTGAAAATTTGATTCACAAGATCAACAACTGAACCGCGAGATGGAATGGATGGTTAATGAATTAATTGAACAATGAGATTGACTGAGTGATAATGAATTAACTGAGCGATGAGATTGACTGAGTGATGAATGAATCAACTGAGCGATGAGATTAACTGAGTGATGAATGAATTGACTGAACAATGAGATTGACTGAGTGATTAATGAATTAATATGAACAATGAGATTGACTAAGTGATGAAGGAGTTGACTAAGTGATGAATGAATTAACTGAGTGATGAATGAATTATCTGAGTAATGATGATCCCGTCGGACCAATACTCCCACGAATGTCACACGTCTCGCCCCTCGATCGATCACCTTGTACAAGGGAATAACAAAGAATTCAATAATCCTCCCGAAACTAACACACGAGTACCGAACTCCTTAAGTTATAATCGAGTTATCAATAATGGACAATCGGTTCTCGGTCCTATTTTCCGACGAGTACCAAGTTTGGAATAAGCCATGCGGATTCAAGAGATCGTAATGGAACACAAAATCGGTGTCTACAATTCTAAAGACCTTCATCATATTATTATATCCCATGTTCCATACTTAATTTCGATTATTAACTCGAAGGCTAGGTTCGGTTGCTACAACGATGCATAACGAGATAATCACGTCCAATCTAGTTCTAGGTTAATTCGTCTCTACGATTCTTGTTCTTCCGCGGTTAATTCTTCTTATCAAATTCTTCATTCAAAATGATTGTTCCAATTATCCTTTCATGGTTCTACTCATACAAGAATATTAACAACGAGTTCATCAAAGGCAAGAATTATAATCGAACACACTCTACGTTCAACTTCACGAATTCATCTTACACAGGGGTAATCGTGAACATTTTGTTCATAAAAAGAGTGTTACGAAGGGATCAACAAGGTGTCTCCATCTCAGAAAATTCCATCCTTAAGGTTGGTAAAGATTATGGCTCAACTATAACAATGGAAACCTTAATTCAACCAATACAATCCTTATATACATGGTATTGGATTCACTACGATGAAACAAACTCAAAATCTCTGGGAAAAGCTCATAATATAACTAAGAACAAAATCCTCATCTTGGTGTAGAGTTAACATACCTTAAAGAGATGTAAGGACAAAGAAAATCTTGAATAAACTCTTCACCGGAAGCTTGATCACCAATCCACACGGTTTAAGTTCCCCAAAATCGGATGTAGATGATGATATGAGGGATATGAGGTGAGGGATAATCTCAAGAACAGAAAAATTGGCCAAGGTAAGAGTTGGAAATGAAATGGGGGTCGAGTCCTATAAATAGATTTTAAACCATTACGTACGTTAACCAAAGTCCATTACATACGTAACACTGTTAGTGTATGGTACACTTGAACATTAGCGTGCATTAACACTCGGACAGAGCTCACTGGACTGTTTAGGCTTACATACGTTAGACTACAGGCGTTACGTACGTAACGTATAGGACCTTAGCGTACGTAAAAATCCCTCCTAGCGTACGTTAAGCCGTTGACTTGCATGGCTGGAAAACCGTCCAGGTTCATGCTGGCGATCTCCATGAATCTTCATCCGGTCCCCACACGCCGACCCTTGTCGGATCTTGAGTTGACTGAGCTTACGTACGTTAAGCTCAACATATAACGTATGTTATACAGCAGACTCAGCGTACGTTATTCGTAATCCGTAGCGTACGTAAACACGTGCAGAACCATGCATGCAAAATGTTGTAGATATAAAAACGTAAGGGTACGAATACGGGAAACCAATCTATGATTAATAATATCTCGAAGTTGAATAATACAAGGTCGAATACAAGATAAATACACCATTATTATCCGGGCATTACATACTACCCCTCTAAAAGAAGTTTCGGCCCGAAACTTAAAATGAAAACAATTCCGGGTATCTCAACTTCATACTGTCCTCCGTCTACCAAGTTGCTTCTTCGACTCCATGTCGAGACCACTGAAGTTTTACCAAGGAGATCGGTTTATTCCTCAACTTTTTTACTCGACTCTCGAGTATCTTGATTGGCTTTTCTTCGAACGAGTCATCATTAGCCATTTCAATCTCGCCAAAATCAATGATATGACTGGGATCCGGTACATATTTTCGCAATTGGGATACGTGGAACACACTATGAACGTGACTCAGTAATGGCGGTAAGGCCAACCTGTACGCCAACTCCCCAACTCTTTCCAGGATCTCGAATGGTCCGATGTATCTCGGACTCAGCTTTCCCTTCCTTCCGAAACGAAAGATTCCCCGGGTAGGAGAAACCTTCAATAGTACATGGTCCCCAGTCTCAAATTCCAGCGGGCGACGGCGCTCATCAGCATAAGACTTTTGTCGACGCTGGGTAGTCAACAGCCTTTCACGAATCAGAGTTATCTTCTCTTGAGTCTGAACTATCAATTCCGGTTCCGTCCCAATCAAGTCAGAAGAGTCATCCCAGTATAGGGGTGATCTGCATCTCCTTCCGTACAATGCTTCAAATGGTGCCATCTTAATGGAAGCATGCCAACTATTGTTATAGGTGAATTCAATCAACGGCAGATGAATCTCCCAATCGGTTGACCAATTTAAGGCACAAGATCTAAGCATATCCTCTACTGTCTGTATTGTAATACCCGTAATTTTGATTTCTGGTAATTTCTTTTTTTCGGCGGAAGTCCGTTTTGAAGACTCTCTCATGACCGTTTCGTCATTCTGAGAATGATTAATTCTACACTTTTTGACATCCGAGTTCGTTTCGGTGTCGTTTTGTTGAGTTCCGTGCTTTTTAGCGACTTTTCCGCACTTGAGTTCGAATCTTGCGAATCTCGGTGGCTAATCATTTGAGTTTCCCGTAAGTCCGTTTAAATTTGTTAGACGTGTTGTGAACTTCGGTTTGGTTATTCGATCACGTATCGTGATTTTCGGGCGTTTTGGGCCATTTTGTAATTTACCCAAAGTTACGGGTATCCGTATCTGTAATTGTTGTCTCGACCCGTTTCTTGGCCGCGTATGATTAATTATGGTATTATGTTTTCGTTTCGGGTCGATGATGTTGTCCGCGAACTTTTCGTCGTGTTCGTTCCGTATGTTTTCGAAAATCGAGTCGTCGAGCCCTGGTGTTCGAGCACTGGCCGGACGGTTGCGGGACTGGCCGGACGATTGCGGGCACCGTCCGGACGGGTGCGGCAGGAACCGGCGTAGCGCACGCTACGGCCGGAAGGCTGCGCGCGCTAACCGGCAGGTGTAGCGCACGCTATCGGCCAGGCGGTGGAGTCCTGGGGTTCTGGACTCGGTCAGGATCGGCAGGTAGCACACGCTACTATCGGTCATAGCGCACGCTAACCGGCACGGGTAGCGCACGCTGTCGGCCGACTAGCGTACGTTACCTGGGCGAGCTTTTTAGTCCAGAGGCTACTGGATAGGTCGGCTAGCGCGCGCAGGCTTCCGGCCGTAGCGCACGCTAGCGGGAGTCGGGTCGGCAGGTTTGGTCGGTGGTGCCGAGTCGTGCGGGCCCTGGCCGAGGGTACTCGGCCGATACCGGCCGATAGCGCACGCTTGTCCGGGAAGGCTAGCGCACGCTAGTTCCGGCCCAGTATAAATGTGACAGAGCAGTCACATTTTCATTCATTTCTCACTTCCTTCCTCTTCTATCCGCGGCTGGCGATTCGATAATGGTGAAGCCATGTTGTTTGACAACAAATCCACGAAGTTCTTGAGTTCATAACATCAATCAATCATCCTATATCATCCTTTGATCCAGCGAATCAAGGTAATCTTTCTTAGAACCCTAATTTCGTGAATTTGGGGGGTTTTGCATTTTTGTCCGATTCGTTCCGTGTTGTTGATTAATTCATGATGGGTATGATTAATCTTTTGTGTTTAACATCATTTAATCCATTGTTCTTCGTCGAATCGAAGTATATTTCTTGATTTCCTTCGAATTGACTTTTTGGGGGATTTGTTCTCGATCTCGTTTTTCATCCATTTTTGATGGATCGATTGTGGTTAAATGATGTTGTTAAACATATTCTATGGATTGTATATCCATATTTCAACTTGGAATTCCGTTTTCGTGTTTTGACGGGACGAATCGTGTTCTTGGCCGTTTTGGGGGAAACACTTGAACTTTCGTCGTTCGTTCTTTGAATTCAATGGCTTTAAGTCGTACTATGGAATTCATTTCATTGTTGCTATTGTCCTTCGTAGTTTATTATCGCGAGTTGGTGATCGGTGGAGTCGGCGGGTTCGTAGTCGGTTCGTGCCAACCTACTTCGGTCGATTCTCCGTGTTGTTCTTATGCGAGGCAAGTACCTTGTCCATACTATTCTTGTTTTGTGGATATGATAATTGGTGATCGTCTTTATATGTTTGTTTGATTGTTTGAAACGAGTTTTCAAAAGATTTGGCTAGCCTTGTTAAAGGCTCACTTTCAAACGCGCGTGTTTTGTAAATTGTGTGGGTTGTAAGTGACTATGTGAATCCTATGGATATGTTTGGTGTTGATGATGCACTTGGTATTTGCTTGTGGACGTATATTATTTCATTTCGGTGCGTTGTGGTTTGACGAGGTGTTTTGCTAAGTGTTTGATACCTCTGAATGAATCGTTTGGATATCCTTGTTGTGACGTGTTAATTGTGTGAATGTATTTCGCTCACCGTGGGTTGGTCCGACGGGGCCATGGCGGGAGTCCAATGGTATAGCCCTGGATTCACGAGTGCGGTTGTTTGTTTGGTGAAGGTATTTTACTCACCGTGGGTTGGTTCGACGGGGCCACGACGGGAGTCCAATGGTATAGCCCTGGATCCACGAGTAAAACTTCACGAGTTGGTGTATATGATTTCGAAAACGCATTCTGCTCACCTTGGGAGGGTCCGACGGGGCCATGACGGGAGTCCAATGGTATAGCCCTGGACTCACGAGTGCGGATGTTTGTTTGGTGAATGTATTTTACTCACCGTGGGTTGGTTCGACGGGGCCACGACGGGAGTCCAATGGTATAGCCCTGGATCCACGAGTAAAACTTCACGAGTTGGTGTATATGATTTCGAAAACGCATTCTGCTCACCTTGGGAGGGTCCGACGGGGCCACGAAGGAAATCCAATGGTATAGCCCTGGATTCACGAGTTGGTGTTATATTTTTGGTGACCAAGGTTTACGTATCTTGGGCGATTATATTGTATTGATTTTATGTCCGTCGAGGACACGTGACTTGGGTTTTGGCCCTGCGAATTGTTGTCGGTTTTCTATTTGCGAAAATAAAACCTTTGGGGCTGTGACCCTGTTGATTTTTGGAAAGATAAGGATTTGATAATCCTAATTTGTTTTCTATTAAAACTCCCGAGGGTATTTAAAACCATTTTGCAAACCGTTCTTGTTAGTTGTGATCTTTCGGATTTGGAAAGTTTTACTCAAATTCTTGCCTCGGGAAGCATTCGTTTCGTTGTATTTTAATCTTTGAGGATTTCTGATTATTGTTATTCTTGGAACTTGAATTGTATGGCTTGTATTTTTGCACGTGTACTTGCACTAGCAAAACAGTGGAGTTTTGCTAACCCCCGAGTATTCGGGGGGTGGATGTCTGTTTTTGCATTCAGGTTTTGGAGCATAACACAGGGTCGACACGAAGGATGATGAAAGATGATCGATACTAATCACATAAGGAACCGTACATCGTGTATTGGTTTCGTTGTATTTTATTTTCCGCTGCAGTATTCTTTTCCCGTTGTACGGGAGTGTGTTGTATTCGACCCCCCTGCCTGGGCTTATATTGTAATCGAGTTGTATGTTTTTATTGAAAGGCCAAATCGGTCTACTGAGTCATTTTAGCCTTAAAGGCATTGTCGATATGTTTCATGTTGTTACTAGCCTGGTAGATCCTTGAGGAAAGGTTCTACGGCGTGTAATATCCCTGAGCGGATTGGGGGTGTTACATAAATGGTATCAGAGCTTAGGTTGAGGAAACCTAGGCTGTCGGGTCAAGTCGTATTGTTTGAGTCTTGTTTCGTCGGATTTTATCTGACTGAGTCGTGTCTCGACGCGTCGTTTGAGTTTGTTGGTCGTGATTAGTATCGTGGGGCGATCATCATCTTCGTGCGACTTGTGGAAGTAAGTCTCCCTTCTTTGTGTTGGGCCTCGTGTGACACGAGCTATTTTATGATTATTTGTTAAGTGGTGGAATCCTTATGTGGATTTTGATTTCACGATATGTATTTAGTCGACTCTCGTATTTGATTTATACGAGGAGTGTCGTCGCTTGTGATGTCTTTTTATTGTTGTTTTTGTCCGTTGCTGATGATTTTCGAATCGATTTGCACGTTTTATAAGTTCTCTTGTGGAAGCTTTGTGCTTATACGCGTTCGACTTGTTCACTAGCCAGGGCGGGAGGGTCCTTAGAGGCCTCGAATGGGGTCAGTGGTTTTGTTCTGAATGTGGTATTTTTCCGTTTATTTCCCGATTAAAGACATGTATTGTCTTGATTTTAAACGTTTTGATGCGTGTACTAGGAGGTGTTTTAGCGTACGTCGACATGTGTAAGTTTTGGGCATTCTGGCCTATTGAATTTTTGAAAACCTTGAGTATCTTAGAAAAATAAATTTCGAGACATACGTTTCAAATGAGTTATTTTCTTGTGGTACATCCTAGGTGCCACAATATATTTCAAAAAATTTCTACTTCGAGGACCAAAATGCTTTGAGATAGTTTTAATGTTTTAGAAACACTTTTATTTAGACCCGAGGGTCGAATATTCTGAAAGTTTTCACTAAGAGAAAGTGTCCCCATTTTTATCAAATGCGAAATGGTTCTCCAAAGTCTCGATAACGATGTTTCACGTTTGTACTTTTTGAAAAAAATGATACTCAAGATCAACTGGTGTTTCCAAACTGTTTTCAAAAGGTTGTTTTCGTTTTTAAAACCTATTATTCCTGTTTGCAGGCCGGAAATGCATGTATGGTTTTCAAACTTTCGCTATGGTGTTAACCCCGATTTGTGATTGAATTGGTGGTGTGAACATTGAGTCATTCGCCACGCATATGTTTTGTTAGCCCTTTGTGGGAGGTGTGATGACAATCTTTAATGTTGTCATTTCGTGGTGACTTGCATGTTATCGCACCTGTGTGAGCTGTTATAGCTTGGGTTTGTACGTTTGTGTGCATGTGTGATTGTTCCATGATGTTTGTAATTATGTGCTGGTTATTGTTCGGGCCGTTAAGGTCCCGAACGATACCGTCGTTGTGTAAATTGTCCTTCTCGTCGGTAACACATTTCAAGTGTGGACTCGAGGGACACCGAATTCAGTTTTACGAATTGGCTACCGAGACTTTCGGAGTTCGCGCTTCAGCACAGTTATCAGAATCGGCTTTGAGAAGCCTTCGAAGGATGTTTCTGTCAGTTGCTTGTTGTGTTGTCACCTTGATTTTGTGTTGTGAGTTTCGGGAACGACACTTCTTTTAGAAGGGGTCGAATGTAATACCCGTATTATTTTTGGCTTCTGCATTTCCTCTTTCTCAGGTCTATAGACTCGCTCATGTTTGTTGATACTTTCTGAACTTGTTCTGTATTTCAGTTTCATCGTTCGAACGAGCTGTAATCTTGTTTTGGGTCGATCTGGTATCGCTGTGACTTTTTCGAGTTCGGTTCGATTCTTGTGAACCTTGTTCGGAAGTAACATCTTTTGGTTCTACTAGTTCTTTTATTCGAAGTGGATCGGATTTGGAACTTCTGTATTTTCGACTCTGTTGACTCGTTTATGTTCATTAACATTTTCTGAGCTTGCCCCGTCCCGTGCTTTTATTGATCGAACGAGTGTGGTATTTCGAAATTACTCGTTTGTCGTTGTGACTTTTCAATTGCTATTCCCTTTCCTATGGATCTTATGTGAATCACATCTTGTTGTTTTCACCGGATCAAATATTGTCTCCAGCCGAGACGTGAACCTGGGAGTTGTTGTTTGAATTTTATTGTTCTTCGTGATTCGAACATGATTGTTCGATTTTTGTTGTCTCGACCGTTGTGGTTCGATCGTTTGATTGTTCGGTTTTTGTTGATCTCGTTTCGTGATTGTTGAGCGTTCAGACTCCTTCCTAATTTCCTTATATTCGGGAAATTTGTCTCGTTTTCGATCTTCCAACCCTTGGGCGGTGGAATTCCGTATTTCTTCAGCGATTGGCTCGCGTTTTGATTGATGTACCGTTGGGGTGGTCGATCATATTGATTTTCGTTCGTTGTGTTTTGTGATTGTTCGGATAATCGACTTGGTTGTATTATCTGTTTGATGACGCTTGTCACTTGTTGGTTTTATTATATCCCTAACGACGACGTTGTGTTGGTCGCCGTGGAGCGTGTTTTCACGCCGTATCTCTCTTTGCGTTTCTTGCAGCGTTTCGCCGTCGGGCGCGAGTTTTCGGTTTTTGTGTATCTCGTCGAGTTTTCCTGGCAGGGGATATTGCTTCTCCTTACTTATTTTAAGTTTCGGGACGAAACTTCTTTTAAGGAGGGTAGAATGTAATACCCGTAATTATGATTTCCGGTAATTTCTTTTTTTCGGCGGAAGTCCGTTTTGACGACTCGCTCATGACCGTTTTGTCATTCTGAGAATGATTAATTCTACACTTTTTGACATCCGAGTTCGTTTCGGTGTCGTTTTGTTGAGTTCCGTGCTTTTTAGCGACTTTTCCGCACTTGAGTTCGAATCTTGCGAATCTCGGTCGAAACTGCTGTTTCGAGTTTCCCGTAAGTCCGTTTAACTTTGTTAGACGTGTTGTGAACTTCGGTTTGGTTATTCGATCACGTATCGTGATTTTCGGGCGTTTTGGGCCATTTTGTAATTTACCCAAAGTTACGGGTATCCGTATCTGTAATTGTTGTCTCGACCCGTTTCTTGGCCGTGTATGATTAATTATGGTATTATGTTTTCGTTTCGGGTCGTTGATGTTGTCTGCGAACTTTTCGTCGTGTTCGTTCCGTACGTTTTCGGAAATCGAGTCGTCGAGCCCTGGTGTTCGAGCACCGCCGACAGTTGCGGGGATGGCCGGACGATGCGGGCACAGCCGGACGGGTGCGGCGAACGGCGTAGCACACGCCTGGCCGGAAGGCTGCGCGCTAACCGGCAGTGTAGCGACGCTACCGGCCGCCTAACGCACGTTATCGGATCGGGCGGTGGAGTCCTTGGGTTGGACTCGGTCAGATCGCGAGTAGCGCACGCTCTTGTCGGTCGTAGCGCACGCTAACCGGCAGGTAGCGACGCCGTCGGCCGACTAGCGACGTTACTGGCGAGCTTTTTAGTCCATAGGAAGCTCTTTGCCGGGCTGCGGCGCGCGGCCCCGGCCGTAGCGCACGCTAGCGGGAGTCGGGTTGGAAGGTTTGGTCGGCAGGTTTGGTCGGTGGTGCCGAGTCGTGTGGGCCCTGGCCGAGGGTACTCGGCCAATACCGGCCGATAGCGCACGCTAGTCCGGGAAGGCTAGCGCACGCTAGTTCCGGCCCAGTATAAATGTGACAGAGCAGTCACATTTTCATTCATTTCTCATTTCCTTCCTCTTCTATCCGCGGCTGGCGATTCGATAGTGGCGAAGCCATGTTGTTTGACAACAAATCCACGAAGTTCTTGAGTTCATAACATCAATCAATCATCCTATATCATCCTTTGATCCAGCGAATCAAGGTAATCTTTCTTAGAACCCTAATTTCGTGAATTTGGGGGTTTTTGCATTTTTGTCCGATTCGTTCCGTGTTGTTGATTAATTCATGATGGGTATGATTAATCTTGGTAGTATTCTTGTGTTTAACATCATTTAATCCATTGTTCTTCGTCGAATCGAAGTATATTTCTTGATTTCCTTCGAATTGACTTTTTGGGGGATTTGTTCTCGATCTCGTTTTTCATCCATTTTTGATGGATCGATTGTGGTTAAATGATGTTGTTAAACATATTCTATGGATTTTATATCCATATTTCAACTTGGAATTCCGTTTTCGTGTTTTGACGGGACGAATCGTGTTCTTGGCCGTTTTGGGGGAAACACTTGAACTTTCGTCGTTCGTTCTTTGAATTCAACGGCTTTAAGTCGTACTATGGAATTCATTTCATTGTTGCTATTGTCCTTCGTAGTTTATTATCGCGAGTTGGCGATCGGTGGAGTCGTCGGGTTCGTAGTCGGTTCGTGCCAACCTACTTCGGTCGATTCTCCGTGTTGTTCTTATGCGAGGCAAGTACCTTGTCCATACTATTCTTGTTTTGTGGATATGATAATTGGTGATTGTCTTTATATGTTTGTTTGATTGTTTGAAACGAGTTTTCAAAAGATTTGGCTAGCCTTGTTAAAGTGACTATGTGCGTGTTTTGTAAATTGTGTGGGTTGTAAGTGACTATGTGAATCCTATGGATATGTTTGGTGTTGATGATGCACTTGGTATTTGCTTGTGGACGTATATTATTTCATTTCGGTGCGTTGTGGTTTGACGAGGTGTTTTGCTAAGTGTTTGATACCTCTGAATGAATCGTTTGGATATCCTTGTTGTGACGTGTTAATTGTGTGAATGTATTTCGCTCACTGTGGGTTGGTCCGACGGGGCCACGGCGGGAGTCCAATGGTATAGCCCTGGATTCACGAGTGCGGTTGTTTGTTTGGTGAATGTATTTTACTCACCGTGGGTTGGTTCGACGGGGCCACGACGGGAGTCCAATGGTATAGCCCTGGATCCACGAGTAAAACTTCACGAGTTGGTGTATATGATTTCGGCGCGTTCGCTCACCTTGGGAGGGTCCGACGGGGCCACGAAGGGAATCCAATGGTATAGCCCTGGATTCACGAGTTGGTGTTGTATTTTTGGTGACCAAGGTTTACGTATCTTGGGCGATTATATTGTATTGATTTTATATTCGTCGAGGACACGTGACTTGGGTTTTGGCCCTGCGAATTGTTGTCGGTTTTCTATTTGCGAAAATAAAACCTTTGGGGCTGTGACCCTGTTGATTTTTTGGAAAGATAAGGATTTTTGAAAATAAAACCTTTGGGGCTGCGATCTATCCTAATTTGTTTTCTATTAAAACTCCCGAGGGTATTTTAAACCATTTTGCAAACCGTTCTCGTTATTTGTGATCTTTCGGATTTGGAAAGTTTTACTCAAATTCTTGCCTCGGGAAGCATTCGTTTCGTTGTATTTTAATCTTTGAGGATTTTTGATTATTGTTATTCTTGGAACTTGAATTGTATGGCTTGTATTTTTGCACTTGTACTTGCACTAGCAAAACAGTGGAGTTTTGCTAACCCCCGAGTATTCGGGGGGTGGATGTTTGTTTTTGCATTCAGGTTTTGGAGCATAACACAGGGTTGACACGAAGGATGATGAAAGATGATCGATACTAATCACATAAGGAACCGTACATCGTATATTGGTTTTGTTGTATTTTATTTTCCGCTGCAGTATTCTTTTCCCGTTGTACGGGAGTGTGTTGTATTCGACCCCCCTGCCTGGGCTTATATTGTAATCGAGTTGTATGTTTTTATTGAAAGGCCAAATCGGTCTACTGAGTCATTTTAGCCTTTAAGGCATTGTCGATATGTTTCATGTTGTTACTAGCCTGGTAGATTCTTGAGGAAAGGTTCTACGGCGTGTAATATCCCTGAGCGGATTGGGGGTGTTACATGTATGGTTCTTTTGGACTGGCCGTCTGTTTGAGGATGATAAGCCGTGCTAAAGTTCAGCTCGGTTCCCAAAGCCCTGTGAACTGCCTTCCAAAAGTGCGACACGAAGCGACCATCTCGATCCGAAATAATGATCTTCGGCGTTCCATGCAATCGGACTATCTCGATAATAAACACTCGTGCTAATTTCTCGGGTCCCCAAGTGTCTTTAATACCCAGGAAATGAGCCGAATCAGTTAGTCGATCAACTATCACCCAAATCATGTTCATTCCCGTCTTGGTCCGTGGCATATTGGTGATGAAGTCCATCGATATATCCTCCCACTTCCACTCAGGGATCGGAAGTGGCTTCAACATTCCGGCAGGCCGCTGATGTTCAATCTTAACCTGCTGACAGGTTAAACATTTCGAAACGTATTGCGCCACGTCCTTCTTCATATTTTTCCACCAGAAATTTTGTTTTAGATCCTTATACATCTTACTGGTGCCCGGGTGAATAGAATAGGGCGCGCTGTGAGCTTCCTTCAGAATTGTCTGTCTCAAAACATCATCATCGGGAACGCAAAGTCGATTCTGAAATCTCAGAACTCCATCGTCTTACATCACGAATCCTGGGGCCTTCCCTTTCTTTACTTCATCACATAACCGAAGAATCAGAGAATCATTCAACTGCTTAGATTTGATTTCCTCGACTAATGACGAAGTTAGTTCCATCACGTATAGTTGCCCTTGGACTCCTTGTGACCATACTTCAATCCCTTCGCGGATCAGTTCTCATTGAATGCTGGTTTGGAACGTGAGCGCTTCCAACACTCGAAGAGAAATAGGTTTTCAGCTCAGTGCATCAGCTACCACGTTCGCTTTGCTTGGATGATAGAGAATTTCCAGGTCGTAATCCTTAATCAGTTCTAGCCACCTTCTCTGCCTCATGTTTAACTCCTTCTGACTGAAAATATACTTGAGGCTCTTATGATCTGTGAAGATCTGACAACGAGTACCGTACAAGTAATGTCGCCAAATTTGTAGAGCAAAGACTACAGCTGCTAACTCCAGATCATGAGTCAGGTAATTAATTTCGTATGGTTTCAACTTTCGAGAGGCATAGGCAATCACCCTATCCTTTTACATCAATACACATCCCAGACCCTGATTTGAAGCATCGCTGTATACCATGAATCCATCAGTTCCATTTAGTAATGCTAGTATAGGCGTTGTCGTCAGTCTTCTCTTAAGTTCATTAAAACTCGCCTGGCATTTGTCATTCCACACGAATTTCTGAGTCTTCTGCAACAGTTGAGTAAGTGGACGAGCGATTTTGGAAAATCCTTCCACAAAACGTCGATAATATCCATCAAGTCCTAAGAAGCTTCAGACTTCTTTCACGTTACTAGGAGATTCCTATTCCAAGATTGCTTCGACTTTCTTCGGGTCCACCTGAACTCCGTCAGCTGATATCACATGCCCAAGGAAGGTTACTTCCCTAAGCCAGAACTCGCATTTAGAAAGTTTCGCATAAAGCTGTTCCTTTCTCAAAGTGCTCAAAACAATACGCAAATGCTCTGCATGTTCCTCTGTGTCTTTCGAATAGATCAAGATCTCATCGATGAAGACTACCACAAATTTATCCAAATATTCTAAGAATACCCAATTCACCAATGGCATAAATACCGCATGAGCATTGGTGAGTCCATGGCATCACCACGAATTCATAGTGCCCGTACCGGGATCTGAAAGCAGATTTCGGTATATCCGATTCCTTAATTCTCAACTGATGGTATCTTGATCGCAAGTCAATCTTCGAGAATACCCTTGCCCCTTATAGTTGATCAAACAAGTCGTCGATTCGAGGTATAGGATACTTGTTCTTGATCATCACCTTGTCTAGCTCCCTGTAATCAATATATAATCGGAGGGATCCATCTTTCTTCCAGACAAAGAGAACGGGTGCTCCCCAAGGAGAAATGCTAGGTTGAATGTAACCCTTCTGCAATAATTCCTCCAGCTGCTTCTTTAGTTCATACATCTCGGTTGGCGCCATACGGTATGGTGCTCTGGAAATAGGAGCGGCTCCAGGTTCTAATTCGATATTGAACTCTGCTTCTCTCCGCGGAGGTAACCTGGGTAGTTCGTCAGGGAATACATCTGAGAATTCGTTCACAACTGGAATAGATGAGAGCTCTACTCCTTCTTCTTTCTTCATGGCATAGCACCAAAATCCGTGACAACCCTGCTTTAGCAATTTAACTGCTTTCATGGCTTTGATCAATTTTCCCGAGCTTCCCGGTCTCCATCCTTTGAATAAATGTTCAGATCCGTCATCAGCAATGATAGAAATGACTCTCTTTCGGTAATTCAAAATAGCTCCATAACGGTTGAGCCAATCGTCTCCGAGAATTAAATCGTCACCATGGATGTCAACTACAATAAGATTTGATGGCCAATCTCTCCCTCCTATAGACACTGGAAAATCTCTAGTTTCTAGGGTTCCCACAATTTTCTCTCCGCTCGGTAATCCCACAACATAAGGCTCACAATCATACAAGCATGAGATTTTCAAACGATTACCACAGTTCAAAGATATGAAAGAATGTGTAGCTCCTTAATCGAATAAGACACTAACTGGTTGCAAAAGGATATGAAGCGTACATGATGCAACAGTAGTGTTCTGATCGTCTGACTTCCTCATCTCATACAGGCGCGTAGGAACGGACCCAGCACTGGATGCCTCTCTTTTCCCAATGTTCTGCTACTGAAAATCACTTTGCTACGTCTGGTTCACACTTGTCTCTTTCGGAACTGGTGCTGGAGTGCGAGTACCAAATGATCTAGTCACATTTATGCAAAAATTCGCACGGTGCCCTTCTTGCCCACATTCAAAACAAGTCACAGAAGGAACGGCACAATCACGTCGAATATGCCCTGCTCGACCACAATTATAGCACTTCTTTGATGCGTCCGAAACTGTTGATGTTTTCCGGAACTTCTTTCCACCTAGAGTAGGATGTGTAGGTTTCCTAGACGAATAAAATGAAGACTGGCCCTTGCGGGGCCCACTACTCTTGTTCTCCGAGAAGTTTCCGGACACTTTTTGCTTCTTTGCCTCCATCGATTTCTCCACCGCCGCCTCTTTCATGTCGTAGGCCAGCGCTTTGTCCTGATACTGTCGCAAGGTAGTACACTCGAATCCGGACATATACTGCTGAATCTCCGACTTCATCCGCGTATCGAAATGAAAAATCTTCTCCGCCTCCGTCCTGACCAAGTGTCGCACACAAGTCAGCTAGTGATTAAAAGTATTGATTATGTCTGTCACAGATGCCTCCGAACTCTGTGGGGAGAAGAACTCTCGGACTCTAGCCTCTCTAACTAGACGAGGACAATACTGTGCTTCCATCATTAATCTGAATTCTGTCCAGTCAGCATTATGATCCCCAGGTCGAACAGCTTCCCACCAGTCAAAAGCCTCCCCAGTCAGAAAATATTGGGCAATAGGAACTTTTCGGTCATTGGGACAGTTGATCCCTGCAAATATCTTTTCCAACTCCTTCAACCAGAGATCCGAAGTAGGCATCTCAGCAGAACCATCAAATTTTGGCGGGTGCAATTTGACCACCTCTGTAAGCCACGTGTCTCCCCGATTATCCTCGTTGCGCTGTTGGTCCATCGCTGTCTGCATGCGGTCAACCACTTGAGCGAACTGGGTCATCTGAGCGACCACCTGCTGAAGCACCCCTGGCATGTTAGGATTTGCGTTGTCATTCGCTGATCCCTGTTGTCCTCCAGAATGGGAATCGGTTAGACTAGCCGATAATTCTGGGGTAGTTGCTGAATCCTCCTGTCTCGCATTACCACGTTTGCGTCCACGACCACGTCCGCATCCACGACCTCTCCTCAACATACTGTAAACACGAATACTCAATATCCATGGCAAAAATTTTCAAAAATAAAGTCCGTTAATATTCACAAAACAGATATTAAGTAAAACGGTAGTATAAGAGATTTGGAAACTTACAACCACGGTCCACATGACGACGTTGGCTGAACAGTGATGTTACAAATGACCCGTAAATAACGTAAACAGACCCAACTAAACCCGACTGCCAAGATATCCATGAATCTTAGCTCCGATACCATATTCTGTAACATCCCGAGATATTCGGAATAATTATAGCGCCGTAAACCCTTTAAGTAAGAATTTACAAGGTTAATTTGAAGAAATGTAAAAATAATACAACAGTACCATTAAAGTTCAAAATACAAAACCGGTTCAAACAGATCAAATGAGTCCATTATTACAACCATCTCAAAATATTAATAAGACACGCATACTCGAGTACTGAAAATGAACTAGAAATACAAGTCACAACAACAATAAACATCACTGAACCCCTTCGTCATCTTGTCGGTACTGTGGCTGTTTTCCCTCTCCTCGGCTACCTGAACATAAAAACAAATGTCCACCCCCGAAGGGGTTAGCGAAACGATGCTAGTACAAGTATCATATTACACAAATCGAATATGCAACAACAATGCATAACAAAATACACAATACGGACTTCCGCTACCGAAATCCAATAATGCGAATCCACATGATTCCATTAACACAACATGGGTATTCCAATGATCCAGCGCCCTCAGCATAGATCCCAAGATGATCATGTCGGACCAACACGAGGTGGAAAACCCGTCCAATGATCCAGCGCCCTCAACATAGATCCCAAGATGATCCCGTCGGACCAACACGAGGTGGACATCCGATCCAGCGCCCTCAGCATAGATCGCACAACATACACAAACACAACTTATGCATACATATATGCAAAATCGCTATGTCCATCAACATGAACATACAAGTAATCGATAATGAATATCATGACAATTCAACGAAATAAATCCCATGTTCAACAACATGAATAAACCATATGCATGCTCAAAATCCCAACATTAACAAATTTCAAAATACGATACTTGCCTCAAATATGGCAAGAGTTAAATACTCCCACGAATGTCACACGTCCGAAGGTCGTTGCCCCTCGATCGATCACCTTGTATAAGGGAATAACAAAGAATTCAATAATCCTCCCGAAACTAACACACGAGTACCGAACTCCTTAAGTTATAATCGAGTTATCAATAACGGACATCGGTTCTCGGTCCTATTTTCCGACGAGTACCAAGTTTGGAAAAAGCCATGCGAATTCAAGAGATCGTAATGGAACACAAAATCGGTGTCTACAATTCCAAAGACCTTCATCATATCATTATATCCCATGTTCTATACTTAATTTCGATTATTAAATCGAAGGCTAGGTTCGGTTGCTACAACGATGCATAACGAGATAATCACGTCCAATCTAGTTCTAGGTTAATCCGTCTCTACGATTTTTGTTCTTCCGCGGGTAATTCTTCTTATCAAATTCTTCATTCAAAATGATTGTTCCAATTATCCTTTCATGGTTCTACTCATCCAAGAAGATTAACAACGAGTTCATCAAAGGCAAGAATTATAATCAAACACACTCTACGTTCAACTTCACGAATTCATCTTACACAGGGGTAATCCTCAACATTTTGTTCATAAAAAGAGTGTTACGAAGGGATCAACAAGGTGTGTTCATCTCAGGAAATTCCATCCTTAAGGTTGGTAAAGATTATGGCTCAACTATAACAATGGAAACCTTAATTCAACCAATACAATCCTTCTATACATGGTATTGGATTCACTACGATGAAACAAACTCAAAATATCTGGGAAAAGCTCATAATATAAATAAGAACAAAATCCTCATCTTGCTGTAGAGTTAACATACCTTAAAGAGATGTAAGGACAAAGAAAATCTTAAATAAACTCTTCACCGGAAGCTTGATCACCAATCCACACGGTCTAAGCTCCCCAAAATCGGATGTAGATGATGATATGAGGGATATGAGGTGAGGGATAATCTCAAGAACACAAAAATCGGCAAAGGTAAGAGTTGTAAATGAAATGGGGGTCGAGTCCTATAAATAGATTTTAAACCATTACGTACGTTAACTAAAGTCCATTATGTACGTAACACTGTTAGCGTACGCTATACTTGAACATTAGCGTGCGTTAACGCTCGGACAGAGCTCACTGGACTGTTTTTGGCTTAGGCTTACATACGTTAGACTACAGGCGTTATGTACATAACGTATAGGACCTTAGCGTACGTAAAAATCCATCCTAGCGTACGTTAAGCCGTTGACTAGCATGGCTGGAAAACCCTCCAGGTTCATTCTGGCGATCTCCACGAATCTTCATCCGGTCCCAACACGCCGACCCTTGTCGGATCTTGAGTTGACTGAGCTTACGTACGTTAAGCTCAACATATAACGTACGTCATACAGCAGACTTAGCGTACGTTATGCGTAATCCGTAGCGTACGTAAACACGTGCAGAACCATGCATGCAAAATGTTGTAGATATAAAAATGTAAGGGTACGAATACGGGAAACCAATCTACGATTAATAATATCCCGAAGTTGAATAATACAAGGTCCAATACAAGATAAATACACCATTATTATCCGGGCATTACAAAAACTACAGATGGCACAATCGTAATTACATAATTATATCAGAGACATAATAGTGATTCACATAAAACAATACATCAATGTCACGAGAATAGTAACTCCTATGACTATATTATTTGTAACGCTCCCCTTGAATGACTACTTATTAATTTGAAGGGAAACCCGATGGGAGAAGAACTTCCAAATTTATTGTAGTCGAGCTTGTGACGATTATATTTTGATGCATCATTAATGTTGCTAGAAAACACTATGGGATAAAACCTTAGCATTAATCTCGTATATTGCTCCCCCTTATCTCGGTCATGAGTATTCATGTGCCATCTCAGTAAAACCTTGTGAGACAAAAACTGAGTGAATAGTATGATTCTCTTTCACATGTATCTCGATTGTAGAAGTATTATCAACTGCCTCAATAAAATTTTATGGGATAAAAACTGAGTTAATATGTCATATATATCATTTGGAGTATCCACGTGTTGCCTCATTAAAACCTTGTCAAGAAAACCTTGTGGGAAAAACTTGATCGAAGGAAGAAGAGTACAATTACTCCTTCTGTTTTCAATCTTTGAGGAATAATCTTGATATTTAAATGTTCCTCATTATCCCATGAATATGCCTCATTAAAACCTTATTAGGAAAAACCCAATAGGAAAAATTCTAATGAAAGAAAAAGAGTAAATTATTCATACTAATACGACATTTGTGTTGTATCATTAAAAATCTTGCTATGAAAACCCAATGGGGCAAAAAACGATTAAGGAAAAAAGAGTACAACGCGTATTTTATACACAAATCCACCATGGATTAATATATTCTGTGTAATTTATAATCACCAAATCATAGTTTTATAATATTGCAATACATGCCAATCCGTTTGGGAGATTCAATATTAGTTGTGATTAACTGCCTCGTTTAAACCCTTGGTAGGAAAACCCAGTGGCATAAAACTTCAGTCGAGGAAAAGAGTGAAGCATATAATTTTTCTTTCACAACACCTTATTTTGAGTGACTGCAAGCACTGATAATATGTTTAAAACCTCCACATGAGTCACTTTCAGTAAGCCCATATGATATAATTTTATTATAAGGGCATATATTTCAATTTCGATTGATTTTAATATCCTCATTTTCACAAATCATGGATTTCAATATCCTCATTTCCAATATCCATATTTCATGGATTTCAATATTCTCATTTCCGATATCCATATTTCACAACCATGGGTGTCAATATCCACATTTCGTGGATTTCAATATTCTCATTTGTTTCATGGATATCCTTATTTCATTCATGGATATATTCATTTCATTGTTATCCCTATTTCATAGATATCCTCATATCATTTATTTATATCCTCTTTTCAAACATCGATATCCACATTTCATTCATAGCGCTATTCATTTATACTATGTCGACACATTTCAATTTCATTTATTTCCCCATAGTGACATAACTTGTCGAGATATCTCATTATTAATTTTTCTATTAGGGTTGCAAATTACAGTTACGTCTATATACTTTCTCAAAAGTATATGTCTCCTTTATCATTTGTTTTGGTTCATATTCACGGTATTATTGTTTATTTATCAAATCAGTTGTAGTCGGTATCAAAGATAAATAATCTATCATGCATCTTTGAACTTCAAGTTCATATTTCAGTTGTGAAAATATAATGTGATGTATTTCATATATTTTCAACTACTAATACCCCATCATCCTAAGAGATTTCTGAGCACCAAACCCATAGGCCAGTATCTCAGTATTCATCTTCAGTCATGAGAGTTTACATATTATTTTCTCGATACTGGATGGAGGACTTTAAATAGTTTGCCAAAATAATATCCCACTTGTATGCGCATATCTGATCCTTTATGGATCTAGTCACGTTTACTTGAGATATATTACTTCCTGTATATGATCTGGAATACATGCTCAAAACGTGAGCAGATCACCTCATAAATTTTCGATAAGTGGATCCATACAATCTTGTAGTTCATATCTGGAGGGAATAGGCTCATACTCCCCTTTAATTCCAAATTTATTAGGGTCATTCCCAATATTGGCTAAGTGTACTCTTAATCGAGAACAAACATTTAAAGACATGATGTGTTTATATCACCGCATAGATATTATACTGATTGTCCTATCATCTTTCGGTGCCATTATTATACATCATTATCAGCACAAAGCCACATATCCTATGCGTAATATCATGATTATTATTCATATATATATATTCGTAGTTCGTACACTTCAGGATACGAATTATTCGAACACCGTGTCAAATCTCATATGCGTAGTTCCAATCTATAAATATGTTATCATTGTAGTCACAAAATTCATCCATACCGAGGGTCTAAATATCATAATGGATTTAATGCTCTCGAATCTTTGTAAATATTACCCATCTCTTCCAGTGAATATCATAAAAAAAATTTATTTAGCTCGACTCGAAAGATTGAGGGTGCTAATGAGAAATGGCATCCCAGAAGATATTCGATGGTTAATCAAAGCACAAGTTCGATTATCTGGCGAATTTTCAAATTCATTTAAGTAAATATCAGGTACAGATATGAGTAGTTTTGCAAAGAAACGAAGAGTAAAATGATTAGGTGGCATCAAGAGTAGATCACAAGTTTATCCCCCAGCCATCAAGAGATATACTTATATGTGCTAACAAAGTTGATGATCTACTTATATAATTTCAAGCATATATTTCAGTTAAGAATTTGGAAGTTAAATCTCATCAGCCACAGACTATTGGTGCAGGGCCAAACAAAAAAGAAGTTTAGATCATTTAGATCTTTCGTTATAAACCCTGATCCCAGTTAGGGGTGGCAGAGTTACGGAGTTTTATACTCTCGAGATGCATCCCCTCTCTTTATTATGGGTTTCATATGTATTTTCTTTTTGCGTTTCATATTGTTGAGTGTTTACTGCCTTTCAGCTAATTTCCATATTTTCCACTTCGACTGTTTTATGCTTCTCTTAGAGCAATAATAGGATAATTTTTGCTTTTATGCAAATATAACATTCTCACGAATATATATCTGTGTCATATACTTCTCCATGAGCATTTTATTGTCATATCAATAAAATTTTGTATGATATCACCATGTTATATCATCAACATGGGATTTATTGATCAATTATTTTCAGTGATAATTTTTCATATCACTTGTCAAATGATCCCACCATGCATTGTAATTTGCATGCAATTTTTAATCAATCGGTGATAGAAGGATTTAATAATCATGGCTATTGGATATTATTTCCACCAATTGCTTCTTCTTCGAGAGCAGGATTTCAACAATTGATCAACTACTTTCTGAGAGTAGGATTTATTTTTATCAACCGCTTTCTGAGAGCAGAATTTATTAACCAGTCATGTGGTATAACCAACCACGATGGTGATATATAATATTTAAATTGCATAAATATGTAAAACCACGCGTCTTGTGATAACTGAACTCATCACATAACAGGTATTGTAATTGCAAAAAGTTAACTGAAGAAATAAGTAATTTTCACCCACCATTTGGAGATAAATAAAAGACGGAAATAAAATTACAAAATAATTAACCGCTTTTACCATAACAGGGTCGTCCATATGTCCATCAAACATATAATTATTATCAAGGAATAATATTATAGGTCGAATTATCGATAGCTATTATCGTTGTCCATTGCCGGCGGTACTATTGCCTGACCGGCACGTGGTATCATATAGACTACTTTATAAAATTTTCACAATGTAAGGGTGTGTATTTAAAAGTCCTATTAATTTTCTATATTTTGGGTACTAATGCGCATGTTTTAATGGATTTGATAATAGTATATATTAGAATAGTTATTAATCCGTACCAATATTAGTGTGAGATTGAAGCTCTCATGAAATGGGTCACGGTGGTATCAAGAAAAATTATTTCTGATAATGTATGTATGTCATATTTAGGGGTGTGCATCGGATCAATCCGATCCAATATGAAATTTGTATTAATCCGAAATTTAGGACTAGGTTTTGCACAATCCAAAATCCGATCAGGAATATCGATTTCCATTGAAACATACATAAAGTATAATTCGATCCAAGAATTTAAGGATGAGCATAAACATACAAACCTTTTTAGTTTCCACAAACTAACAAACATAATCAAACTCCAAATCAAATCCATATCCAACACAACGAGTAGCAACATCTAAATAATCAACAAAACACAAAAGTACTAGAAGTTCGAAGTCCAAGTTCAAATAACGAGTACATTCCATTGAAACTAAAAATTGGATCGATCGGATATTGAATCAACTAACATGTATAATATAGATTTATTTTTTCTATATAATTCGGATTAATCGGATTAATCTGAAAATCCGCGGATTTAATCCAATCCAATCAGAAATCCGAAAATCTAAAAATCCATAATCCGAAATCCGACGAATCTACCAGATAGGATCGGTTCGGATCGGATTTTCGGATCGAATTTTCAGATTCGAACTAAGTGCACATCCCTAGTCATATTTAATAAAAAAAACGAATTCTCGTTTTAAGTAATCAAAAGAATATTTTAATTTTTAGATTTTATTTATCTATTCTTTTTCTTGTTGTATTATTATTATTATTATTATTTATTTTCTCTCTTCTTTCGTCTGTTTCTGTTCCTTTTTTTTTATTTTTTATTTTTATCTGTCATCTTATTCATTCATTTCCCCCTTTTCCCTTTTATTTGTTTGTTTTATTTTATTTCTTCAGTTTTCATTTTCTTTCTCTCACTTTATTCCTATGTAGCACGGACACGGATACGGATATAGATACGGACACGAAGACACGAAAAACTCCAAAAACTCGGACTCGGACACGATATAGGACTCAACAAATTAAATAATATAAAATATATATAATAATAGAATCGATAGAAAATCATCAGAATACTTTCATAAACCATGAGTTCAGACAAACTTTACATTTCCTCCCTTCTCAGTTTTCTTGCATTGTTACATATTTCCATATGGGCGGTTTATTTGTTGTTCCTTCATCTTGATTCATTTTAAAAATTAATTAAAAAAACTAATTAGTAATTAGTGTATTGGCAAAAAATAGATCTCAGTCCAAAAAAAGAAGCCTAAATATTATTGAGGCCCAAGAGGGTCGGCCCAACCCCAAGATTAAAGCAGATGCCATAAGATACTGCGAGTGGGCCCAAATAGCAAACAATCATCTCACGAAGATTCTAAAGGTAGTCCAGGAACACACAAATACAGTCCTTTCAATTGGATCAGGTCGGTCCAATTCCAGAGGCAGCCTCTACCGAAAATAAACCTTGCCTGCAGATCAAGACCAACTCTAACATGCCTAAACGGCCCAATCCATCTGAGGGGTTCCATCTGACTGACAGAGTCAACACAAAACCAATGAATATGATGGTAGACTTGGTAAACTTGAACCAAGCCTCCCCAATACACGTGATGAACGTGCCTTCCGAATGTTGAGAGTAAATCTCTCAACGGATTCCACACGTGGACCAAGAAACGGGCCATCTGGTCAACATGCACATGGAGATAAGTGAGAGTAAGTCCATGATTTCGAAAAAACCTCTAACGACCCCCGAATATGGGGAAGTGTTACGAGATACACTCAAACAAAATGTGTCCCATCTCACCTATAAGTAGGGGGAGTCCAGACTCTAGAGGGCATCGAGCAATCAAACTGATAACCCTCTCTTCGCCATCTCCTCTCTCTTATCCATCTACTCCTAATCTCTCTCTCTCTACGTTGCGCTCTATATTCCGGCTGACTCCATTGCTCATCGACGTTCCCAAAAGATCATCGGACATCTCTAAGTCTGGTGACTTGTGGTTTCCAGGTGATCAAACTCACGGATCTTAAGATCAGGCAGACGGATCTCCAGTCCCTCTTGGTCAATCCCTGAATAGAGGATAAGTCCTACTTATTTATTTTATTTTCCTGTACCTCATATTTTTGCAAATTTACTGACTTGAGCGTCGGAGTCCATACAGCTGGCACCACACCGGTGTCCCATTGGATCCTAACGTTCTAGATCTTGCTCTTGTGTTTTCTTGCAGGTTGCTGGTGCTCCTCTTCACTCAAAAATCAATTGTAGATTTCTGAGCGTCTATAACTTGGCGTCCACCATGGGGACAGCTATCACAAAGACAACGCTAGAGTCACTATTGTCGCAATGGCAAATAACTTGGAGGATGGTAAGATCGATATTGCTGCTCAAGTCGCCGCTCTCATAGACCAAATGAAAGAGAGCGCTAACAAAATCCGACTCCTCGAGGAAGAAAACTCCAAACTAAAATATTCGCTGAATCATGCGGGACGATAATAGAGGCTGACTCCCTTCAGTCAGAATGATGGATCTGTGATAGTAAAGAGCGCCACCCATGGAGATCAGTCGAATTGGTCTACTGGAAGGCCTCTAGTATCACTCTATGATGCGGAAGACGTGATCCCCATAATTCTAATTTCTCCAACGGACGCCTCTGAGCTGCAACCGACAACGGATCGCCTCCTGTGACGAGCGGGCTGAAGAGAAGGGTGTCTTTCGATGCTCTGTCTGGTGCTGTCAACAACGCCAACTCCCAATCTATGATGGACCCAATTATCATTATCGAGCACTCCGACCAAACCAAAACGGCAAATCCGACTGGACCTTCCCATCATGCTACATTGGATGCTCGGGTGGCCCAACACATTCAGGTTCCGGAGCACATACCGAAACTGGGGGACCTTAATCAAGAGCTCGCCTTCAAGTTGTCTCAAATGAAAGCTATGATCCAAAGAATCCGTTGTAATATCCGAAATTTCTACTACTGTTGTTTGATATTATTTTATCCGAGTTATATTGTACAGCGTGGAATCCGTACAGTAGAGATAAAATAAATAAAGGACTGAGATGTCAGTATCAGTATAATTGTCGTATCTGGTCGACAGTTGCATTCGAGGATATCGTGTATCATGTTATCGTACTTTCGATATAGAGTATATCATATAAGAATATTATTGGATTCAGTGTTTGTGTTCAGTGTGTCTTGTGTTCATTTTTCGTATGTCAAGATGTTGGACAGAAATTGCGGAAAATGGCTAAGTGTTCATTAGCGCACGCTACTGGGTACAGGTAGCGCACGCTACGAAGTATTGATAGCGTACGCTAAGAGGTTCGGTTACATACGCTAAGGAGGACCCCTAACGTGGCATTTCGGAACCGAAAATCCAAAACCGAACCGGAAAAACCCGAAAAAATAACCGAAAAACCGAAACCGAAGAAGACCGAACCGAAAAACAAAAAAACAGAACCGAACCGAACTAATTTGGTTCGGTTCTCGGTTCGGGGTAGAGCGGAACCGAACCGGACCGAAATGGACCGAAGTCAAATTTCAACATACTAAAATGACCTTGTTTTTGTAATTTTGGTGTGTTTCGAATTTTAGTATAATTAGTTTTCCTTTTGTAAGACCCTCATGGGTCCTAGAAGGACCGATAATATGCTCATGAATTTGTGATTCAATTAATTTAGGTTGAGAGAATGAGCTACTGTGATTTACGATTGTTATATATATATAACTCTTGTTGGCTTGTTGTTATATATAACTTATTCTATTGCATATAATATTTGAATTTATATTGTAAAGAACCGAAAAAACATCAAACCAAATCGAAACCGAACCGAATATTTATAAAACCGAACTTAACCGAACCAAACTTCAAAAAGAACCGAACCAAACCGAAACTGAATATTTGGTTCGACTCTCGGTTTCGGTCAAAAACCGAACCGAATGGAACCGAGTCCACCCCTACTACGTAACGACTTGCTGGGTTAGTTCCGGAAGGTGGCCGACAGGTAGGCCCAGGTTGATTTTTATATTCAGTTAGCGCACGCTAACGTATGTTGGTTAGCGCACGCTAACATCAGATCGCCAATAACGGAATCTTAGCTTTCGGCGGGTGGACCCGGCCACTTGCGACGCGTGTCCAGATAAGGTCAGCGGGTGTTTGTCATGTAGGGCTAGCGCACGCTAAACCGTATGGTTAGAGCACGCTAATTCCAGATCGGTCAAAGTAATCCCGATAATCGCGGATGCTTTCGGCATGTGGGGGCACGAGTGGTAGGTGTGTACTGTAGCAAGTCAACTTCGGATAGCGCACGCTAAGGTCAGTGACTTGCGTACGCTAGGCAGGACGTTTTACGTACGTTAATGCATGGGCATTACGTACGTAAGCTAGTTTACGAAGCAAAGCAGTAGCCTCTGGGCTGCCATAGCGCACGCTAACAAAGTCAGTTAGCGCACGCTAAGGCTGTAGCGCACGCTAAACATGAGATGTTAGCGCACGCTAATAATGGATATTATAAAAGGGGACAGACGGGTTTTGAGATGCATTTAGTCCATTCCTTCTCCTTCAGTCGATAGAGACAGTTTTGGGAGGTTCTTGAGGTTCCCAAACACGGTGAGATGATGATCTTTAACAAGATTAAGATGGAGAGCATGGATTCAAGCCTTGTTCTTCAAGTTATTCATGATTTTTGGAATGGAGTCAAGTGTTCTTATTCTTGGTTCATCAAATCCAGGTAATTTTCGTATCTCTTTGATGGTGGTTCGTTTTTCTTGGATGATTACATGTAAGGAGCATGTTGGATAATCATATGATGATGTTATATGAGATTCAATGGAATTTTGATAAGAGTTTCGGATGTTAATTAAGATTCTTCATACTTTAAGGATGTTGATTCATTTAACCCGAACTAAGAGGGATTTCTGAATCTTGGTAATTATATTGGTCGATTTAGATGAGATAAATCATGATACTAGGTTGAACTCCAGATTTAGCATGATACCATCCTTGTTATCGAGTCGGTTTGATTGTTGATGTTGTTATTGATATATGGACATTGACATGATCATTGTGATAATTATGGGGTCGTTTATCTTGAAGAGATATGGAGATTTATGTCTTCCTTCATTCGGATTCGTAGTCGCAAGATGTGAGTCGATGTTTGGAATTCATGCCTTTGTCTGACATTAGCGCACGCTAAGCTTGCGGCGGCATGACGCTAACGGGACAACTTAGCGCACGCTACGTTATGCGTTTAACGTGCGCTAAGTCAGCAGTGCAGTATTTTTTGTGTTTTGATTATGAATTCGTGATGGTTTGATTTGGTTTGTTCTGACTGCGTTTATTCGAGGTTGTGTTGAACCGTTGAGTTCGATTGGTTAGTTTTGTCGGTTGTTGATTGTTATCGGATATGTGTTATTTGATTACTTCGATAGGTTGAGATTATTGATCGGTGATTATAACCGGATGTTGCGGTCGTGTTCGAGTATGTCCATTATATTGCTTTTGATCGGGGCTGAGGAGCTCGTAGACAAAGGCAATGTGTTCGGTAGCAGCTTCGTGGTATCGATATCGAGGCAAGTTATTACTTGCTCAGTTATAATATTTAATGAATGATTTCAGTTTCATTTCGTTTATAATGCATATAGCGATGATTATTATTGTGAACTCTGGGTATTTGGATTGGATAATGTTCTTCCGATTCTGTGAATTAAATCATAATGTATATGATTTATTTCGGTTATTGGTATATTTGGGTAACGAGGATACATTGTGATAAAGACGAGGATTCGAGTATTTATGACACGTTTGGATCGTCGAGCATTGCGGACAATCGTCGGTGATGCTTGGACATCGAGGTTGCTCCCGAAGGACTCGGGGCAAGTATTCCATATTGATTATGGTTTAGTGTTATTTATTTTGGTCTTGTACATTTTCTTTCATGTTGTTGAACATGGAGTCGTCCTAGTAAAATTGTCATGTTGTCGTGCATGTTATGTTGTTCATGTTGATGAACATGTTAAATTGCATATGTGAATGCATATTGTGTTGTTGATGTTGTGTCAATAATCCGTTGGGATTATGAGGATCTATGCTGAGGGCGCTGGATCGAACGTCTACCTGATTTTGATCTTGTAGGATCATCACGGGGATCTATGCTGAGGGCGCTGGATCGATGGATAGATCGTCCACCTGATTTTGATCTTGTAGGATCATCACGGGGATCTATGCTGAGGGCGCTGGATCGATGGATAGATCGTTCACCTGATTTTGATCTTGTAGGATCATCACGGGGATCTATGCTAAGGGCGCTGGATCGATGGACAGGTCGTTCACCTGATTTTGATCTTGTAGGATCATCACGGGGATCTATGCTGAGGGCGCTGGATCGTTGGACAGGTTTTCCACCTGATGTTGATCTTGTAGGATCATCACAGGGATCTATGCTCAGGGCGCTGGATCATGGATTTACATTGAGTATACATGATTGTTATTGTTTTTGAACATATTGACGTGGTCATATGAGTATGCATTTGTAGGTCTTGTGTTAGGACCGTGTCCGTATTGCATTGTTCTGATCTCGGATTAGACTGATATGATTGTCGTGGCACTTCATATCTCGAGGTATGTTCCGCATTTCCTTTGGTATTTGTCTTTGATGGACAATCGGTTATCGTCTTGGGATTTGATGATGTTATTCGACGGATCGTATTGGTCAGAACTGGTATATTTTCCGTATCGTGAGTTGGTGATGATAGTTTGAGAATCTTGAGTATTGTTTGAGGTACAATACAGATATTAGGTTCGAGTTTATTGGTTAAGCAAGTACGAGATGTGTAATGTGATAATGGTTATTCTGATGAGAATGACTTGAGTAAGTAAAGTTATGGCGGTAAGATTACGTTGGTCGTATTCTTATGTTGTATTCTCATTGGTATGTAATTATTAATGTGATGTGACGGTTATCATTGTTGGACATTATGGCTGACCCCGTCGTGGGATTTCTTTTTAGGTTCTTGGAGTATCGAGCTTGTAGCGGTCGTGAAGAGATGAGCTTCCCGGAGGATACTGGCTAGGATATATTTTGTACATTGAGTTTCTAATTGGTTCTTGTATTCCGTTGCTAGAGTATCATTATGGTTGGTCTTTTTCCGCTGCTTGAGTATTTTCAAATGCTCTTTTGGTATCTGGTAACTGAGGTTACTTTGGAAATCGTTTTCTAAACTTTTGAGTGTCGGCCGTTTGGCCTTGCGATTTCAAATGAGTTTTTACGACGGTTTTTGATAAATGGATTTTATAAACCTTTGTGCATTTTTAAAGATAGTACCGTCGTTGGCCTCTTGGGCATTTGTAAATGCTTGCGAATATTTCTTTTAGCCTTGTGGGTTCCATCTCGGGGCCCACGGCGCTGTAATATTTCCGGTTAAATCTGGGGGTGTTACAGAATATGGTATCGGAGCTTAGGTTGAGAAAACCTAGGCATTTGGGTCGAGTTGGGTCGTGTCATTCAAGTTGTCGATTGACTAATACTAGAGCTGTGAGTTTTTCTTGTTGTTCACTCGGGCTTGTGCGTTATGTGATTTACCAGCGTGGTGCTGGGTTTGTTGTAAACTTTCCCAAATGGTGTTAACGAGATTCTCTGAAATGAGATATATTGTGTTCTTGAGTCGAACTGATTTGGCAAAACGTGTGTTTTTAAAATATCTATGTCGAGTATCTTCTTGAGTTGAGACATGTGCCAGTATCACGGGGAATCGTCGGCTTCACGATCTGTAAGTATTTGGATTTTTGAATTGCATTGAGGTTTATTGTTGTTCTATAGTTGATATGCTTTGAGATTCAGTAGAATATTATGTGTCACAGTATGAGATGTCAGAGTAGGACAGGATTGATGATTTGAGAAACTATAATTTTGGAAATAAGTATGTTGGATAGATTTTGAAACGGAATTGTGCATTTGGGAGAAATATTATGCATGGTTGAGAAGAACATGCAGTCATGATAGATCATTTTATGATACATGAAACTGCTTTTGAACATTTGAAAATGATACTTTTCAAAATAAATGTCTTACGGAGGTTTTACGAAAAATGATTTTTGGGTCGAGACCCAATCGATTTTGAAATGGTTTTATAACTCAGGACTTGGGGTCCGAAAAGAGTTTTCTACTTTTTAAACTTTTTCTAATGTGGAACGAGATACGGGCTGAGACCCTAATGTTTCAAAATGCTTTTTCTTGTTTTCTAAAACTCCTGAGATTTGTAAAACACTTTACCAATCGTTTACCTATGTTATTTCCGCCTTTCGAGGCTTTGGTTTACTTGTTCAAATGAAACTTCTCGGGAAGTCTTTCGCTGTATTGATTCGTTTCAATGTTTTGTCATATCATATTTGAGGTGATCCAGGATGGATTAAGGATTGACGTTGCGAGTAGTATGTAGAGGAGGAGTTTTTATCAGAGTCTATATATTGAGATTTTGGAATTTCATCGTGTGGTTTTCCGATGGAATATCAGTGAATTTGGTGACGAGCCGAATTGGTATGCAGGAGTATGGATATGGACAAGCATTTGCGTAAATTCCATTTTATTTAATCGTGTGTATTCGAAAAGAATTTTTATCAAGAACTTGGCACCAACGAGCCGATTTAATTTTTAAAATTGATTTCGTGGTCTTATGAAAGTTTATGTTTTGAGTTTTCAAACTCTTGAAAGAATTTTCGAAAATTTGTCTTTTGACAAGACTATGTGATTTGAAACTGGTTTTGAAAATGTGATTGATAACCATATGCATTTTGTGCATAGTGCATATCGTGGTAAAGTTGTGAGTGTGACTCGCGAACTGGTTATGACATTCCTATGGTACGATGAATAGAGATCCGAACTTTGGTATGGCATTTTGGTTATCTAGAGATGACCGGTTGGTTGATCAGATAAGGAAAATATGTCGTGTGTTGTAGAATCATGTACATAATATGACCTTGGAACTTCGGCTTTGGTGAAACTAGAGCATATTGTGCTATGTGAGTTCATTGGTATGATTGGTTATTTTCGTCGGTTTGTGATTGGTTGTTCGTATGCCGAGGAGTATGTTCACCAGTCGGGTATGTTTATTGAGATCCATTGTATGTGATTGGTGTGTCGTTTTGTGAACTTTATTCGCTCATATATCGGTTTCTGTGGTTCTGTGTTGATCATGTTGGAGCTTACCGTGTGAAGGTATTCTCGATTTTCGTTGATCGTTCGTTGGTTGTATTGGAGTTTATCATGTTGATGATATTCTTGATTGTGTTTTGACCCCTGGTTGGTCAGATTGGAATTTATCATGTCTATGATAAATTCGGTTGATTGTTTGATCATTGTTGGTGATCATCTGAGCGTTCAGATTGTCTGTCGATGTTTCGGGATTCGTTGCCATTGTATTGAGCAGTTGTTTCACAGATACATCGGATATTATTCATTTTATCGGAATTAAGACTTGATTATGTAATCAAGCAGACAGGATTTGATTCGGGCAGATTGTTTCATCCGAAGATGATATTTTTGGTTGAGACTTATGGAATTGATATTGTAAGCGTGTTGAGGCTTTACAGTAAGGTCACTAGCTAGTATCTCAGGAGATCCTCGACTTTGCGCATTGATAAGTATGTTGTTGTGGTTATTCTCTAGTGATGATGATTGATCATTGTCGTGATGGTTTTGGGATATTTTGGGTTGAACGGTATGTTTGTTTGTTTGTTTTATGACGGATTGCAAGTTTCGAGGACGAAACTTATTTTAAGTGGTGTAGAATGTAATATCCGAAATTTCTACTACTGTTGTTTGATATTATTTTATCCGAGTTATATTGTACAGCGTGGAATCCGTACAGTAGAGACAAAATAAATAAAGGACTGAGATGTCAGTATCAGTATAATTGTCGTATCTGGTCGACAGTTGCATTCGAGGATATCGTGTATCATGTTATCGTACTTTCGATATAGAGTATATAATATAAGAATATTATTGGATTCAGTGTTTGTGTTCAGTGTGTCTTGTGTTCATTTTTCGTATGTCAAGATGTTGGACAGAAATTGCGGAAAATGGCTAAGTGTTCATTAGCGCACGCTACTGGGTACAGGTAGCGCACGCTACGAAGTATTGATAGCGTACGCTAAGAGGTTCGGTTACATACGCTAAGGAGGACCCCTAACGTACATAACGACTTGCTGGGTTAGTTCCGGAAGCTGGCCGACAGGTAGGCCCAAGTTGATTTTTATATTCAGTTAGCGCACGCTAACGTATGTTGGTTAGCGCACGCTAACATCAGATCGCCAATAATGGAATCTTAGCTTTCGGCGGGTGGACCCGGCCACTTGCGACGCGTGTCCAGATAAGGTCAGCGGGTGTTTGTCATGTAGGGCTAGCGCACGCTAAACCGTATGGTTAGAGCACGCTAATTCCAGATCGGTCAAAGGAATCCCGATAATCGCGGATGCTTTCGGCATGTGGGGGCACGAGTGGTAGGTGTGTACTGTAGCAAGTCAACTTCGGATAGCGCACGCTAAGGTCAGTGACTTGCGTACGCTAGGCAGGACGTTTTACGTACGTTAATGCATGGGCATTACGTACGTAAGCTAGTTTACGAAGCAAGGCAGTAGCCTCTGGGCTGCGATAGCGCACGCTAACAAAGTCAGTTAGCGCACGCTAAACATGAGATGTTAGCGCACGCTAATAATGGATATTATAAAAGGGGACAGACGGGTTTTGAGATGCATTTAGTCCATTCCTTCTCCTTCAGTCGATAGAGAGAGCTTTGGGAGGTTCTTGAGGTTCCCAAACACGGTGAGATGATGATCTTTAACAAGATTAAGATGGAGAGCATGGATTCAAGCCTTGTTCTTCAAGTTATTCATGATTTTTGGAATGGAGTCAAGTGTTCTTATTCTTGGTTCATCAATCCAGGTAATTTCCGTATCTCTTTGATGGTGGTTCGTTTTTCTTGGATGATTACATGTAAGGAGCATGTTGGATAATCATATGATGATGTTATATGAGATTCAATGGAATTTTGATAAGAGTTTCGGATGTTAATTAAGATTCTTCATACTTTAAGGATGTTGATTCATTTAACCCGAACTAAGAGGGATTTCTGAATCTTGGTAATTATATTGGTCGATTTAGATGAGATAAATCATGATACTAGGTTGAACTCCAGATTTAGCATGATACTATCCTTGTTATCGAGTCGGTTTGATTGTTGATGTTGTTATTGATATATGGACATTGACATGATCATTGTGATAATTATGGGGTCGTTTATCTTGAAGAGATATGGAGATTTATGTCTTCCTTCATTCGGATTCGTAGTCGCAAGATGTGAGTCGATGTTTGGAATGCATGCCACTGTACAGCATTAGCGCACGCTAAGCTTCGCGGCGGTATGCGCTAACGGGACAACTTAGCGCACGCTACGTTATGCGTTTAACGTGCGCTAAGTCGCGATCGGATATTTTTGTGTTTTGATTATGAATTCGTGATGGTTTGATTTGGTTTGTTACATTGCGTTTATTCGAGGTTGTGTTGAACCGTTGAGTTCGATTGGTTAGTTTTGTCGGTTGTTGATTGTTATCGGATATGTGTTATTTGATTACTTCGATAGGTTGAGATTATTGATCGGTGATTATAACTGGATGTTGTGGTCGTGTTCGAGTATGTCCATTATATTGCTTTTGATCGGGGCTGAGGAGCTCGTAGACAAAGGCAATGTGTTCGGTAGCAGCTTCGTGGTATCGATATCGAGGCAAGTTATTACTTGCTCAGTTATAATATTTAATGAATGATTTCAGTTTCATTTCGTTTATAATGCATATAGCGATGATTATTATTGTGAACTCTGGGTATTTGGATTGGATACTGTTCTTCCGATTCTGTGAGTTAAATCATAATGTATATGATTTATTTCGGTTATTGGTATATTTGGATAACGAGGATACATTGTGATAAAGACGAGGATTCGAGTATTTATGACACGTTTGGATCGTCGAGCGTTGCGGACAATCGTCGGTGATGATTGGACATCGAGGTTGCTCCCGAAGGACTCGGGGCAAGTATTCCATATTGATTATGGTTTAGTGTTATTTATTTTGGTCTTGTACATTTTCTTTCATGTTGTTGAACATGGAGTCGTCCTAGTAAAATTGTCATGTTGTCGTGCATGTTATGTTGTTCATGTTGATGAACATGTTAAATTGCATATGTGAATGCATATTGTGTTGTTGATGTTGTGTAAATAATCCGTTGGGATTATGAGGATCTATGCTGAGGGCGCTGGATCGAACGTCCACCTGATTTTGATCTTGTAGGATCATCACGGGGATCTATGCTGAGGGCGCTGGATCGATGGATAGATCGTCCACCTGATTTTGATCTTGTAGGATCATCACGGGGATCTATGCTGAGGGCGCTGGATCGATGGATAGATCGTTCACCTGATTTTGATCTTGTAGGATCATCACGGGGATCTATGCTAAGGGCGCTGGATCGATGGACAGGTCGTTCACCTGATTTTGATCTTGTAGGATCATCACGGGGATCTATCTTTGAGGCGGATCGTTGGACAGGTTTTCCACCTGATGTTGATCTTGTAGGATCATCACAGGGATCTATGCTCAGGGCGCTGGATCATGGATTTACATTGAGTATACATGATTGTTATTGTTTTTGAACATATTGACGTGGTCATATGAGTATGCATTTGTAGGTCTTGTGTTAGGACCGTGTCCGTATTGCATTGTTCTGATCTCGGATTAGACTGATATGATTGTCGTGGCACTTCATATCTCGAGGTATGTTCCGCATTTCCTTTGGTATTTGTCTTTGATGGACAATCGGTTATCGTCTTGGGATTTGATGATGTTATTCGACGGATCGTATTGGTCAGAACTGGTATATTTTCCCTATCGTGAGTTGGTGATGATAGTTTGAGAATCTTGAGCATTGTTTGAGGTACAATACAGATATTAGGTTCGAGTTTATTGGTTAAGCAAGTACGAGATGTGTAATGTGATAATGGTTATTCTGATGAGAATGACTTGAGTAAGTAAAGTTATGGCGGTAAGATTACGTTGGTCGTATTCTTATGTTGTATTCTCATTGGTATGTAATTATTAATGTGATGTGACGGTTATCATTGTTGGACATTATGGTGACCCGTCGTGGGATTTCTTTTAGGTTCTTGGAGTATCGAGCTTGTAGCGGTCGTGAAGAGATGAGCTTCCCGGAGGATACTGGCTAGGATATATTTTGTGCATTGAGTTTCTAATTGGTTCTTGTATTCCGCTGCTAGAGTATCTTTATGGTTGGTCTTTTTCCGCTGCTTGAGTATTTTGAAATGCTCTTTTGGTATCTGGTAACTGAGGTTACTTTGGAAATCGTTTTCTAAACTTTTGAGTGTCGGCCGTTTGGCCTTGCGATTTCAAATGAGTTTTTACGACGGTTTTTGATAAATGGATTTTATAAACCTTTGTGCATTTTTAAAGATAGTACCGTCGTTGGCCTCTTGGGCATTTGTAAATGCTTGCGAATATTTCTTTTAGCCTTGTGGGTTCCATCTCAGGACCCACGGCGCTGTAATATTTCCGGTTAAATCTGGGGGTGTTACATCTGTGGGGTACCGATGCCGATCAGAAAGAGTCTACCAAGCAGTTTTACAGATTCACCATTTATAGACGCCATCGCTTTGTGGATATGCCCAAACAATTCAACTTCCCAAACATGAAACTCTACGATGGAATGACTGATCCTGACGATCAACATCTCTCAATACAAACAAAGGATGTTCACGACGGCCATCCCGCGTGACCTGCGGGAAGCATTCATGTGTAAAGGGTTTGGTTCTAGTCTAATGGGACCGGCCCTCCAGTGATATACAAACCTCCCAAATAATTATATATCTTCTTTTGCACAACTAACTGATTATTTTGTAGAGCAATTTGCGAGTATCAGAAAATTAAAGAAACTATCAAACGACCTCTACCGAGTTCGTCAGAGGATGGGTGAGCCACTACAGAATTTTGTTGGCAGGTTCAACAAGAAAAAAGTTCCATTCCACATTGCAACGTCGACACAGCAATCACAGCCTTCAGGAATGGCCTTCTACCCGATTCTGATCTTTATAAGGAGCTGACCAAGTACCCTTGTTGAACCATGAAAGACGTACTCACTAAAGCATGGGCCCAAATCAAGTGGGAGGATGATGATGTAAACAAACCATATGTACCTCGCTTTAATGACCGCATGGAATTCAAAGGAGACAAACATGTGGAATGAAGAAGTTCAGACCATCGTGTCAACCGTTATCCGGTCGACAAAATGAGAAGACTGTTCATGGATTCAAGTCGCCCTACAACCTTCCAAAGGAGGATCGAAAGCAGACCATCGCCTCCATAATATTCACTTAACATTGGGCCAGACGAGTGTGTAGCGGTTCTCAAAGGCATGGGGGATACCGTTCGTTAGCCTGGGAAATTACGGACCCCTACAGAACAAAGGAACACCAACAAATGGTGCGAATTTCATGGAGATCATGGGCATACCACCACGGATTGCATCTCATTAAAGCTGGAAGTGGTTGAACTTCTAAAAAGAGGTCACCTGAAGGAATTCCTCTCTGAAAAAGGCAAAAAGACCCTAGCCAGTCGGTAGGGCGCTGATCCGCCTGAAGCCCCCCTCACTAGGCATGATATTTTGACCCGACCCAGTGGGGAACCCGGTCGACCCATCCCGACCGGGGCCGGGGATTCCCCGCCAAATCGGGTACCGGGACCGGGGACGGGGGATACCCACTTACACGGGGCCGGGGCCGGGATGCCTATCCCCCGACCCGCCCCGGACCCGGTATATATATAATTAAAAATATAATTTTTGTTATAGTTATTAAATATTTAAAGTTAAGTTATGTAATCTTTTATTGTGGACTTTTATGAACTTATGTAATTTTTTACAGTTACTTAATTATTTTTATGTGTTTTGACTGAAAAGACATCATAAAAATAGCTGAAAGTAGCTATAAAAACAACAGCAAATCGGGGGGACCGGGTAAGGACCGGGGATCGGGTTTTGATCGGGTTGACCGGGGGTTGAACCCGACCGGGGCTGGGGCCGGGAGTTGTGAACCCCGCCCTATCCCCGCACCGTTGCCATCGCTACCCCTCACTAACAAGGTAATAAACGTAATCTCGGGGAACTCATAGATCGGTGGCGTCTCTTGTTCCGCTGATAAGGGGAATAGCAGACGTACGGTAAGGCCGGAGCTCAAAACTCACGGCACATCAGACTTTTCATCATCCGGTCTGACTATTAGTTTTATAGATATTGAATCTGAGCAAGTAGTCAACCCCCATGATGATGCACTAGTAATTTCTATTCTTATTGCAAATTGTATTACGAATAGGGTTCTCATTTATAATGGGAGCTCTGCTAACATTTTGTTTATGGATGCTTTGACAGAAATGGGAATAGATGAGACGTCGATCCCCCACCAACCTACGACACTATATGGTTTTAGCGGGGAGAAGAAGTTTACTATAGGGAGTGTCAACCTCCCAGTCTATCATGAGGGAGTCAATTTGACTACCAAATTCTTGATCGTAGAATGTCTATCGAGTTATAATGCTATTCTCGGCAAGACCTGGATCCACGAAATGAAAGCAGTACCTTCAACTTACCACCACGTGATACGTTTTCCAACCAAGTGGGGGTGAAGGAGATCGCTGGCCGACATAAGGTTTCTCGAACTTGCTACATGGAGGCCCTGAAACCGAAGCAGAATGAATTATATCAAGTCCAGAAGTTGGACCCTCCGATAGATCCAAACCAACCATAAATGGAAGAGCTAGACGAAGTTCAGATCCATACCGACTATCCAGACCACAAAGTTCAGATTGTAGCAAGGTTGAACCCGGAGCTAAGGAGCCAATTAATTTATTTTCTTAATTCCAATCACGATTGTTTTGCCTGGTCAAGCACAGACATGACCGGCACCGACCCTGAAATCATCACTCACAAGCTACAAGTCAACCCAAACTATCTACCAGTCAAACAAAAAAGAAGAAAGTTCGCCATTGAACGCAACCGCATTATCAATGAGGAAATCCAGAAGTTGTTGGACATCGGGTCAGTCCGAGAAGTTCACTACCCAGACTGGCTGGCTAATGTCATGGTGGTTAGGAAGATAAATGGCAAATGGAGGGTCTGTATTGACTTTACCGACCCAAATAAGGCCTGCCCCAAAGATTCATTTCCCCTATCTCACATAGATATGTTGGTAGACGCCACGGCAGGCCATGAACTACTAAGTTTCATGGACGTCTTCTCGGGGTACAACCAGATACTTATTCACCCCAAGGACTAGGAGAAGACAGCATTCATCACAGATAAGGGGACATTCTGCTACAAAGCCATGCCCTTCGGGCTCAAAAATGCCAGAGCAACCTACCAGCGTTTGGTCAACCACATGTTCTCAAGCATGTTGGGGAACACAATGGAGGTTTACATTGATGACATGTTGGTCAAATCCCTTGTTGCTGAACAACATCTTGACTACTTGAGACAAGCATTTGAATTCATCTGCAAGTATAACATGAAGCTCAACCCTGCAAAATGCTCATTTGGAGTATCCTCCAGAAAATTCTTAGGCTACCTGGTCACACAACGAGGTATTGAAGCTAACCCTGATCAGATTCATTCAATTCATAACATTCCCTCCCCCAAATGTCTTAAAGATGTGCAGAGGTTGAATGGGAGATTAGCAGCCCTCAATAGATCCATTTCCAAGTCATCAGAGAAGTGCCGTCCATTTTTTTAGGTTCTATTAAAGAGCAAAGACTTTCAATGGACCGAAAGTGCGAAAATGCATTATAACAAATAAAGCAGTACCTCACTTCACCCCCGTTACTCTCAGAGCCGAAAGATGGAGAGACCCTGACACGCTTTTAGTGTAACTATCGCAAGTGCACGATATCGTATCAAGTAGTAAAGTGGACTTTTTGAGTCCGGTTTATCGATCCCACAAGGAAGTTTTGTTATAATTTGAATTATACACTATTAGTCTATTTTTATAGATACTTAAGATGAGTGAAACACACAATTAAAAAGTTTTGTTTAATAATTGCAAAGAAATTGCAATAATAGTTCTAATATTATAAGGAAATAAAAAGATTGCAATAATTATAGATTGATTAAACGATAAAATGAAATAGTTGGGATTACAAACTTAGTTCGTCATTAGTTATAAAATATGTATTGGAGATCATAAGATGAATTTACTTATTATGTTGTGTAGATTCGATTTTCCTTAAAAAGACGGTTTCTCTTTCGAACTATAAAACGTCCCTTACATATTGAATCAATCCACTATATTTCTATGTTGATTGGCTTCAATACATAGCATTAGGATTTATGAAAATAACTCAAAGAATCATCTAAGGACTAGGGGTATATTTCTATCCCCTAGAACAACTTAGAGTGAAGATCATTTGATCTAATCAAACATATTTTCTTTCGAAACATATGAAGACAATAAATATCGTCATTTATTGGCCAAATAAATAAAGATTGTTAAAACAATGAAAATCACACACAATAATAAGTAATTCACAATAGATCTTTTATACAAACATAAATAACATGACTAACCTTGTTTATAATCCCAACTTAAGATTACTTAGCCCATGAAGGGTTTATTATACATGTTACAAGCTTTGGTGGTCATGTTTAGTTGAATCAAGAGAAAGAATTGATCCTAACTCCCTTAGTAGATAAAGGAGATAGAAACAATAAACTCTCTGAACAACATATGTTATACCACACTTACAAAGATCACTCAAGAACACAAGTGTGTTCTTCACACAAAAAGAAAAGTTTACAAGAAAATGGAATATTATAAGATGAATGATGAATGATGAAGGATCTAAGGGGTCTATTTATACACCTAAAGTCATCTAATAGCTCCAAAACTCCATCATTATTACATTAGATCGGATCAATGCCAGCCATCCCCTCAATAATACACAAAAAGTATAAAAAATTAGACAAATCATAGTAATCTATCAAGAGTTACGGCCGTAACATTCAGGAGTTACGGCCGTAACCCCTTAATGTTACGGCCGTAACTCGGCTTCGTAAATTTGCTCATTTGAAGCTTTGAAAGTTACGTTTTTAGCCCAGAATTCCTTAGACTTTGCGTTTTTGCCCCAGATCTTCTTCGGATGATAACTTTTGATATATAACTCTGATTTTGAATCCGGAAAGACTGCCGAATTCGTCTCGGAAAGCCCTACAACATGAATATATCAAAATTCAATAAAGAGAATATTATTAAACATGTTGTTTCTTGAGTAATTCAGTTATTTAATCCGATCATCATTCGATAAAAATAAAATTATTAAAACTAATAAATTAAAAGCAAAAAACGAGTACACTAGCTCAATTATGGGTGAATTTTATCGATACAAATCATGGATAAGTGTACAAAACTGACACTTATCACACCCCCAAACTTGAATTCTTGCTAGTCCCGAGCAAGACTCTTTATTATTCACACTCCAAAAATAAAATAAAAAAATAAAACAAAAATAAGAAAATTAATACACACATAAATTAAAATATAAAAAGAGAAAAGGAGATCAAAATGCCATTAATAAACAACAACTTGACTTTATACAGTAGATAGAAATGAATCAAGATTCAAAATAAATCTACTAATATTTTTGAAGTTAAAACACGGTTTTTATTTTGTAATTCCAAAATGTAAGGTTTCCCCCCAATAGGTTGATTATTTCTTTCCCACTCGTGATACACACGACTCCCTTTAATGGTTGCTCTCAATCACTTGTTTATTTTTCGACTCAATATGAAGAAGAATTTCATTGGCGTCATCAAATATTGTGATTTTCACAAAATTGAGTGTATTGAAATCCAGCCGCTAATTAATTCAAATCTGCTCATAAACTACATCCCTTTTAGTGATAGCTTTCACACTGTTATTTGCTAACGTGTAGCTCTTTTCACTAACACAATTTCTATCTCATTATTTTTCTTTCGTAAAAAGGTGATAGCTTTCACACCGTTATTTGCTAACGTGTAGCTCTTTTCACCAATTTTTCTGAGACGGCAGCTACGCACCAACAATGGTTAGTCCTTTATTTTTCGCAAAATTTAAGACTTCCAAAATTAGGCAGTTGTTGCTGCTCAACACTTCTCCTTTTCGTCATTTATTTTTTTAGGTGATAGCTTTCACACCGTTATTTGCTAACGTGTAGCTCTTTTCACCAATGACTCCTTTTTTTAGGGAATAGAATTTTTGCAGAAAATCATTTTTTAGTTAAGCTTGAAAAATCAAAAACTCCACAAATCAAGTAAATTTCAGTTTTATTTTTCATCAACCAATTGATTCTTCTTTTCTCAAGGTAACGAATGACTCGATTTTATATGATAATTACAAGGCTTGGAAAGAGAGATTAAGGCTCAAAAATTTTTTGGAATATACAATTTTTTTACCGGTTAAAACGATTTTAGAAGCATGTATATAGCTAATTTATTTGTGTTTTGGCCAGATCTAGAAATCTCAAAAATCAAAATACTATAAATATATATATATATATATAATAAAAAAAAAAGGCAAATAACCAAATCAATCAAAATACACCAAAAACCAAATCAATCAAAACACACCAAAATAATTAAACAAACCACACCAAAATTACAACACACCAAAATACTAAAACAAACCACCCCCAAACTTGAAAATAAAACTGTCCTTAGTTTAAAAGTAAAAATCAATGCAGAAAAGCAGAATACTCCCTGTTAAGAAAGTTGATGTCTGAGCTAACGCCTTTTAGAATCTGCAAGAGAATAAATATACTAGGCACACAACAAAAGAAAATAAAATATACTCGTAAGTATAACACAATTTTTAAGATGCGCATCAAGAAAGTCCGAAGAGTCGCCTTACGCTGCCATCAAAGTTTTTATAAAAGCAAAACACGAAATAAACATTACAGTAATAAAAATACATAAATCGCGAATAGATGCGCGTCAAAAGATCAAGAAAAAACTCCTTAAGCTGCCATCATTTAGCACGATTATTACACACGACAGAAAGTAAAAATACAAGAGGTCCGACATGGGTTATCAAAGGGAGAGGAATGAATCCACTTTTCGTTTTCTCACGGTAAAATCTTCTACCCAGATAATTTTAGCTAGAGCTGGATCTGGTTGAGGAACAAATTCATTGAGTTTTTTGATTAGTTCTTCTGGTGTTGTTGCAACGACTATGATTCGTTTTGCACGCTCGGAAATAAAGCCCATTTCAGCAGAGTAGTCGATGAAAGATAGTAAACCATCAAAGAAACCATTGACATTAAGCACACATATTGGTCTTTGATGAACATTTAGCTGGGCTCTGGTAACCACATGAAAAAGTTCCTCAAGGGTGCCAAAACCACCGGGAAGGGCGATAAAGGCGCCAGAATTATTTATCATGTGAGTTATGCGATCTTGCATATTCACAGATCTAAACTCATCTCGAATAGTTGATCCGGTGATTTTACTTTCAGCCAGAGGTTTTGGGATTATTCCCAACACTCTTACTCCTTCCATATAGGCAGAAGCAGCAGCTCGTCCCATTAATCCTAGACTTCCTCCTCTGTAAACTACATGAATGCATTTTTCTCCTAAGGTACGACCCAAGTTGTGGGCTGCTTCAGTAAAGCATGCCTCTTTTCCAGAATTAGCTCCACCAAAAATGCATACTGTGTTAAATTTTTTTGTTGAAGATGATGACTCCATTTTTGAAAAGCAAAAAAAATTTAGAGAGAAACAGAGAAAAGTGCAAGTTTGAGGGATGAATGAAAGAAACCAGTAGAAAGTTTATTTAAAGAAGAAAAAGAAGGTAAAAATTGTTTAACAAGTTTGTGATTGCGTTTGATTGTGCTTCAACTACTCAATAGAATAATGAAAGCTTTTATCGCGTATCACATTTTTATTCGTAAAATCTCACCACACGACAAAAATAAAAGATACTTACGCGTATGTACGGTAGTTGTGATTGTGGCTCACATCTTCCTCGATTTTACGTTCGTAAAGCGGCCTAAACGCCTTCTATGAGTCGGGAGAAGCTTTCCATCTAATTTTCTTACAAATTGGCAAACAGGTCTTTTAACGTCGATTCCCAAGGCGTTGTTCATATTCTGGTTTGAATTTATTCCACAAACATTGAATTCCGTAATACACAAGTCCACTAGGATGCGTGTCAAGAGAAATTTCGATATTATCTAAATTCTCCTTATTCAGACCATCATTAATGAACTGAATTTTATCTTCTCTATTTGTAGATGGAATTCCTAAAGATCGACATTTTGCATTACAGTTCCATCTAGCACATTTATAGCAAACGGCTAGAATCTTTGCTCGTCATTTCTTGGCATATGAACTTTTTCCAAGCCCTGGTAAAAATCTAGTTGGTGTTTCTGTGAATTCACCTTCTATTCTTACTTTGGCTTCGATAATGAATCTTATGTCAAAATGTATGCTTTTATTCGTAAGCAACCTCATCCTTTCAAGACTTGTCATGTAAATTTTTAAAATTGCATTTTTGCTTAGAAAGGGAAATATTTTTTCAATTTTAAACAATGTTTCGTTCATGATAAAAAACAAAAATAAAAAGACAATGAAAATAATTAAAAAAAATATATATACAAATATCAGTTGTTGTGGGAAACTGAAAAATCCGACTTTAATAGTCACGGAGTACCGTTATCCGCCACTTGACCGGACAAACACAATTTAGTACTAAGTTACAACGTCGAGAAATTTGTACCTATAAAAATAGTTTACAATGTAAGATTTCAAATATAACTTATACTTCCCCGGCAACGGCGCCAAAAACTTGACACGCTTTTAGTGTAACTATCGCAAGTGCACGATATCGTATCAAGTAGTAAAGTGGACTTTTTGAGTCCGGTTTATCGATCCCACAAGGAAGTTTTGTTATAATTTGAATTATACACTATTAGTCTATTTTTATAGATACTTAAGATGAGTGAAACACACAATTAAAAAGTTTTGTTTAATAATTGCAAAGAAATTGCAATAATAGTTCTAATATTATAAGGAAATAAAAAGATTGCAATAATTATAGATTGATTAAACGATAAAATGAAATAGTTGGGATTACAAACTTAGTTCGTCATTAGTTATAAAAGATGTATTGGAGATCATAAGATGAATTTACTTATTATGTTGTGTAGATTCGATTTTCCTTAAAAAGACGGTTTCTCTTTCGAACTATAAAACGTCCCTTACATATTGAATCAATCCACTATATTTTTATGTTGATTGGCTTCAATACATAGCAGTAGGATTTATGAAAATAACTCAAAGAATCATCTAAGGACTAGGGGTATATTTCTATCCCCTAGAACAACTTAGAGTGAAGATCATTTGATCTAATCAAACATATTTTCTTTCGAAACATATGAAGACCATAAATATCGTCATTTATTGGCCAAATAAATAAAGATTGTTAAAACAATGAAAATCACACACAATAATAAGTAATTCACAATAGATCTTTTATACAAACATAGATAACATGACTAACCTTGTTTATAATCCCAACTTAAGATTACTTAGCCCATGAAGGGTTTATTATACATGTTACAAGCTTTGGTGGTCATGTTTAGTTGAATCAAGAGAAAGAATTGATCCGAACTCCCTTAGTAGATAAAGGAGATAGAAACAATAAACCCTCTGAACAACATATGTTATACCACACTTACAAAGATCACTCAAGAACACAAGTGTGTTCTTCACACAAAAAGAAAAGTTTACAAGAAAATGAAATATTATAAGATGAATGATGAATGATGAAGAATCTAAGGGGTCTATTTATACACCTAAAGTCATCTAATAGCTCCAAAACTCCAGCATTATTACATTAGATCGGATCAATGCCAGCCATCCCCTCAATAATACACAAAAAGTATAAAAAATTAGACAAATCATAGTAATCTGTCAAGAGTTACGGCCATAACGTTCAGGAGTTACGGCCGTAACTAGGGTGACTTACGGCCGTAACCCCTGAATGTTACGGCCGTAACTCGGCTTCGTAAATTTGCTCATTTGAAGCTTTGAAAGTTATGTTTTTAGCCCAGAATTCCTCAGACTTTGTGTTTTTGCCCCAGATCTTCTTCGGATGATAACTTTTGATATATAACTCTGATTTTGAATCGGAAAGATCGCGAATTCGTCTCGGAAAGCCCTACAACATGAATATATCAAAATTAAATAAAGAGAATATTTATTAAACATGTTGTTTCTTGAGTAATTCAGTTATTTAATCCGATCATCATTCGATAAAAATAAAATTATTAAAACTAATAAATTAAAAGCAAAAAACGAGTACACTAGCTCAATTATGGGTGAATTTTATCGATACAAATCATGGATAAGTGTACAAAGCGACACTTATCACACCCTCAAACTTGAATTCTTGTTAGTCCCGAGCAAGACTCTTTATTATTCACACTCCAAAAATAAAATAAAAAATAAAACAAAAATAAGAAAATTAATACACACATAAATTAAAATATAAAAAGAGAAAAGGAGATCAAAATGCCATTAATAAACAACAACCAGCTTTATACAGTAGATAGAAATGAATCAAGATTCAAAATAAATCTACTAATATTTTTGAAGTTAAAACACGGTTTTTATTTTGTAATTCCAAAATGTAAGGTTTCCCCCCAATAGGTTGATTATTTCTTTCCCACTCGTGATACACACGACTCCCTTTAATGGTTGCTCTCGATCACTCGTTTATTTTTCGACTCAATATGAAGAAGAATTTCATTGGCGTCATCAAATATTGTGATTTTCACAAAATTGAGTGTATTGAAATCCAGCCGCTAATTAATTCAAATCTGCTCATAAACTACATCCCTTTTAGTGATAGCTTTCACACCGTTATTTGCTAACGTGTAGCTCTTTTCACTAACACAATTTCTATCTCATTATTTTTCTTTCGTAAAAAGGTGATAGCTTTCACACCGTTATTTGCTAACGTGTAGCTCTTTTCACCAATTTTTCTGAGACGGCAGCTACGCACCAACAATGGTTAGTCCTTTATTTTTCGCAAAATTTAAGACTTCCAAAATTAGGCATTTATTCTTTGCTCAACACTTCTCCTTTTCGTCATTTATTTTTTTAGGTGATAGCTTTCACACCGTTATTTGCTAACGTGTAGCTCTTTTCACCAATGACTCCTTTTTTTAGGGAATAGAATTTTTGCAGAAAATCATTTTTTAGTTAAGCTTGAAAAATCAAAAACTCCACAAATTAAGTAAATTTCAGTTTTATTTTTCATCAACCAATTGATTCTTCTTTTCTCAAGGTAACGAATGACTCGATTTTATATGATAATTACAAGGCTTGGAAAGAGAGATTAAGGCTCAAAAATTTTTTGGAATATACAATTTTTTTACCGGTTAAAACGATTTTAGAAGCATGTATATAGCTAATTTATTTGTGTTTTGGCCAGATCTAGAAATCTCAAAAATCAAAATACTATAAATATATATATATATATATAATAAAAAAAATTAAGGCAAATAACCAAATCAATCAAAACACACCAAAAACCAAATCAATCAAAACACACCAAAATAATTAAACAAACCACACCAAAATTACAACACACCAAAATACTAAAACAAACCACCCCCAAACTTGAAAATAAAATTGTCCTCAGTTTAAAAGTAAAAATCAATGCAGAAAAGCAGAATACTCCCTGTTAAGAAAGTTGATGTCTGAGCTAACGCCTTTTAGAATCTGTAACACCCTCAAGATATTCGAGGTATATTACAGCGTCGTGAATCCCTATATGGGACCCACCAGGCTGAACAGCATCATACTCATCGACTCACATAAATGACAAACCAACACCATGTCATATAGACGCAAAACAGAATAATCCACCCGGTTCAACCGGTCAATACAACATCATCATCCAACACAACATAATAAGCAACAATACAATCCAAACGAACAAGAACCCCTTAAGTACTCGAGTACAACTATTAGTTCAAAACCACAAAAGACGAAAAGGTAAAAGACACTAAAACATCACTCGTGCACAATCATCACGCACGGCCATCATCCGTGTACTGGTCCAGCGCCCGCTCGTCTCGATGAACCTGACCTGAAATTCATAAAACGAATTTCCCCGAAACGGGTCCCCAGAGGGGTTAGCAATTACGCTAGTACAAGTAACCAGATGAACGACTTACATCTTACACATATAGTAATGCATGCAATTCAAGAAAACATAGTTCCAAAATACTCATTTCCGGAAATGCCAATGATCAAACCACATTTGTAAAAATGCACCACAATTAACCGCGGACCCACGGCCGTGGATCCTGCCGAGACCCGTCGGATCTAACCCGCGATGGTTAAAAGCAAGCTCGCGGTCCCACGGCTTCGTGGAACCCTACCGAGACCCCGTCGAGTCTAACCCGCAGATGAGCATACACACACACAATTTCTCATACAAAACTACTATGTCAAGATCGTAAGTTCATAAGGGTACTTGCCTCGATTAAATAGACGATGACACGACGGAGCGGAAGGATCAAGCACAACCACGAGGAAGCGATAATGAACCTAACGATTGAATAGCACAATCACAACCACTTCTAAGCGATTATGGAAATGGAATACACCGGAAACCCGCCTACGATTCATGTATATTCATACAAAAATAACAACGAGGGCGGACCACAACCAAACCCTCTCGAATCCATAAAAATCCACAAAATATCCATGAATCGTAGGAAACTAACGATACTAACAATATTAATCGTATACATCATGAATCCACCAACGAAACGGAACTAATCGGAAGAAAATCCCAAAACCCCCAAATTAATCGAAATAGGGTTTTAGAACATTACCTTTGGAGATTCAAGAACTAAGATCCGTAGAACACGCGTTAGATTGGTTATCCGAGCCTCACAACCGAAAAGAAATGATGAAAATCGACCCCCGGATGAAGAACTCTCCCCCTCTATATCCTCTCTCTCGCGATGCAGTGGAAAAATGGGGAAGGAGACGACCGATCTCGTCTAATAAGGACGAGTCTGCGCAATTACCGCTTCGTGTGCCGCGGCACAGCCGAAGTGTGCCGCGGCACAGGCCGAAAACTTACTCCCAGGTTTTAGCATTGTGCCGCGGCACAGCCTGCGTGTGCCGCGGCACACGGTACAGTTGGGTTTTGGTCGCGGAAGACACACGAGTGTGCCGCGGCACCGGACAGGTGTGCCGCGGCACTGGCCTGGCGCTGTGCCGCGGCACCGGATGGGTGTGCCGCGGCACCGGATGGGTGTGCCGCGGCACACAGTACAGATTGCCCGACCAACATTTGGAGAAATTTGTGTGCCGCGGCGCACGCACCTTGTGCCGCGGCCCACACCCCTTTTTGGGTCCCAAAATGATAAAAATGATCCGGAAAGAGAATAAAACGATAGGAATCAATATTTGGGGACTAATAACACGAAATGGATCCACGGCAACCCCGAAACGGCGGTTACGCACAACAATAACAAGAATATAGTTCAACAGTTTGACAGGAAGGACACGCTGAAAAGTACACGAGGGTCACTACGATCGAGAAATACACCAAAAACGAAAATACAAGGGAAAGAAAAATACGGATATTACATTCTACCCCTCTAAAAATAAGTTTCGTCCCGAAACTTAAGAAACAAACAACTCCGGGTACCTAGCACGCATGCTATCCTCGGTTTCCCAAGTTGCTTCCTCGACACCGTGTCTCGACCACTGCACCTTGACCAAAGGTATGGTCTTATGCCTCAATCGTTTCTCACGATGTTCCAAAATCTTCAAAGGACGCTCCTCAAAAGTAATATCTTCAGCAATATCAATCTCGCCATAATCGATGACGTGACTAGGATCCGGGACATATTTCCTCAACTGGGAAACATGGAAAACGCTATGAACATGACTCAAGGCCGGAGGTAACGCCAAACGGTACGCCAATTCACCTACTCGCTCGAGGATCTCAAAGGGGCCGATAAATCTCGGACTCAACTTTCCTTTCCTCCCGAAACGAAAAACTCCCTTCGTCGGCGACACCTTTAGCAAAACGTGGTCTCCCACCTCGAATTCCAAAGGTCGACGACGGACGTCGGCATATGACTTCTGTCGACTCTGGGCAGTCAACATCCGTTCTCGAATTAACTCTATCTTCCGCCTCGTCTCTAAAACGACATCCGGCTCGGTCCCGACCAAATCGGACGCCTCATTCCAACAAATCGGTGATCGATATCGCCGCCCGTAATGTGCCTCATACGGTGCCATCCGAATCGACGCGTGCCAACTGTTGTTGTACGTGAATTCAATCAGCGGCAAATGTTCCTCCCAGTCACTACTCCAATCGAGAGCACAGGCACGCAACAAGTCCTCGAACGTCTGGATAGTGCGCTCCGATTGTCCATCTGACTGGGGATGGAAAGAGGTACTCAAATGTAAACGGGTACCCAACGCCTTATGCACCGCCTGCCAGAAGTGCGATACAAAACGGCCGTCACGATCCGAAACAATAGACTTGAGGTACCGTGAAGTCTCACAATCGCGCGATAAACACACGAGCTAACTTCTCCGGGCCCCAAGTGTCCTTGATGCCCAGAAAATGTGCCGACTTGGTCAGACGATCGACAATCACCCACACCATATTCATGCCCGACCTCGATCTCGGCAGACTCGTAATGAAATCCATCGATCTATCTTCCCATTTACATTCGAACGGAAGTGACTGCAATAACCAGGTCACGATGCTCGATTTTGACCTGCTGACAAGTCAAACATCTCGCTACAAACTGTGCGACCTCATCCTTCATATCATTCCACCAGAAATTCCTTCTTAAGTCCTTGTACATCTTACTCGAACCAGGATGAATGGAGTAAGGTGTAGCATGGGCCTCCCGTAAAATATTCTGTCTCAACTCTGAGTCGTTCGGCACACAAAGCCGACTCTGAAATCTCAAAATACCATCCTCGTGAATCACAAATCCAGGAGACTTTCCTTTAAGAACGTTCTCTCGGATTTGAGTAATCATCGGATCCTCTAACTGCTTCAGCTTAATTTCATCGATCAAAGACGACGAAACCTCCAAAGCACGAAGTTGCCCGACGGCTCCTGGCAACAAAACTTCAACATCTAACTCGATTAAAGATCGCCGAAGCTCGAACTGAGACGTAAGGATCTCAAGCGATCGCAATGCAATCGGTTTCCGACTCAAGGCGTCGGCCACGACGTTCGCCTTGCCCGGATGATAAAGGATTTCGAGGTCATAATCCTTAATCAACTCCAACCACCTCCTCTGCCTCATATTCAACTCCCGTGAGTAAATATGTATTTGAGACTTTTATGATCGGTAAAAATCTGACATGCAGAGCCGAAAAGATAATGACGCCAAATCTTGAGCGCAAAACGCATCGCCGCTAACTCCAAATCATGAGTAGGGTAGTTAAGCTCATACGGCCTCAACTGTCTCGACGCAAAGGCAATGGTCTTGCCGTGCTGCATTAATACGCACCCAAGACCCTGACCCGAAGCATCGCTATAAACGGCAAAACCCTCGTTGCCACATGGCAACGCCAAAACCGGGGCTGAAGTCAAACGCTTCTTCAGCTCCTCAAAACTGAACTGCCTCTCGTCATTCCAGACGAACTTCTCGGATTTCTGGAGCAACTGTGTAAGTGGTCGAGCCAGTTTCGAGAAACCCTCGACAAACCTACGGTAGTAGCCAGCTAAACCCAAGAAACTACGGAGCTCCTTCACATTCTTGGGCGGTGCCCAATCCAACACGGCCTCAATCTTCTGCGGGTCCACACGAACCCCCTCGGCTGAAATCACGTGACCTAAAAACATCACTTCCTTCAGCCAGAACTCACATTTCGAGAACTTTGCATAGAGTTGCTCGGTCCTCAAAATGTCTAATACTACCCGCAAATGATGGGCATGCTCTTCCTCATTCTTCGAATAAATAAGAATATCGTCGATGAAGACGACGACACACTTATCCAAATACTCGATAAATACTTTGTTCATCAACTGCATGAACACCGCCGGCGCATTAGTTAACCCGAAAGGCATAACTACAAACTCATAATGTCCGTATCTTGTCCGAAAAGCTGTCTTCGGCACATCGGACTCTCTCACCCGGAGCTGATAGTATCCCGATTTCAGATCAATCTTTGAGAATACTGCAGCTCCCTGCAACTGGTCGAATAAGTCGTCAATTCTCGGCAAAGGATACTTGTTCTTGATGGTCACCTTGTTTAGTTCGCGATAGTCGATACACAAACGTAGTGAACCATCCTTCTTCCGCACAAACAGGACCGGTGCACCCCAAGGCGAGGCGCTCGGTCGAACATACCCCGACTCAAGAAGCTCACTCAACTGCTTCTTCAACTCGGACATCTCTGAAGGTGCCATGCGATAGGGCGCCTTCGAAATAGGAGCCGCACCCGGCTCTAACTCTATAGCGAACTCGACCTCGCGTTCCGGTGGCAATCCCGGCAACTCGTCAGGAAAAACATCAGGAAATTCATTAACGATTGGAATCGACGAAAGCTCGACTCCACCACTCTCCGCCTTCAAGGCGTAACACCAATAACCGGTACACCCCTTTCGCAGGAGTCTCATCGCCTTCAAGGCGTTAATAACGAATTTCTGGCTCCCCCTCTTTCGCCCGGCGAAAGAGTGCTCGGTGCCATCATCGGCTAATATGGTGATGATTCTCGTGCGGTAGTTCATGATTGCACCATGCCGCTCGAGCCAATCATCCCCGAGAATCAAATCCTCACCCTCAATATCCACAACAATAAGATTAGAGGGCCAAGTCCTCTCACAAATAAGTACACAACAGTCTCGAACCTCCTGATCACCAACGATCCTATCACCGCTAGGAAGCTTAACGATGAAGGGTTCACAAGGCATCAAACAGTCGAGACTCAAACGGCATACACAATCCAAAGATATGAACGAATGCGTAGCACCGGAATCGAAAAGCACACTGACAGGATGAGAAAGAATATAAACGGTACCTGTCGCCACGGTAGCCGCTGGATCATCGGCTTTCCGCATCTCATAGACACGCGGGTGGGCGGAGCCGACACTGGAAGCTCCCCCTCTTGAGGGCTGACCCCGACCTCTCCCCCGACTAGCACTCGGCGGAGATTGAGGAGCAAACGACCCCTGATTCACACTTGGTTCCCTAGGCGCCGGAATGGAAGCCCGGGAAACCAAGGATTTTCTCCCTCTCAGCACAGAAAGCAGCTTTGTGACCCGACTGGCCACACTGATTACACGTCAGCAAAGGGTTCGGACAAACACGGCTGATGTGGCCCTGCTGGCCACAGTTAAAGCATTTCACCTCTCGAGAAGGGGCACTAGCAGCCCTACGGGGAATCCCAGTAGATCGAGATGGGCCACCACCAGCGGAAAAGTTAGCAGACTGAAATTTCTGCTGACCCCCACTTTTGTGGCCCGAAAAATTCCCGGCGGACTTCTGCTTCTTACTCTCGCGGGCCGCCTCACTCGCCGTCACAGACATACCGTAAGCAAGGGCCCTGCTCTGGTAATCTTTCAAGGTAGTGCATACAAGCCCCGACATATAGTCCCGAATCGGCAACTTCATCCGTCTGGAGAAATGGAAAATCTTGTCACTCTCCTCGACAACTTGGGTCTTCACATAACCCAACTCCTTATTAAAATCGGCAATAGCTTGAGATACGGGGATATCCCGCGGTTGAGCATCATAAAAAGCATGTACCCGAGCCTGTCTGACTGGCCACGGGCAATATTCAGTCTCCATCAACTCTTGAAACTCAGCCCACGAAGCAGCATGGTCTTTGGGCCCAACGGCCTCCCACCAGTCCGTAGCGTCCCCAGTGAGAAAATATTGAGCAATAGGGACTCTACGTTCCTCGGGACAGTTAGTGGCAACGAAGACCTTTGATATCTCCTTAATCCACCCTTCCCAGCCCATCGGGTCCGAAGCTCCCGAAAACTGAGGAGGATGCATCTTGATGACATCTTGGAGCCAACGGTCCGCTCCGCCCCGATTAGCATGGCCCTGATCCGGGTTCTGAACCGCCTGAGCTATTGCCGCCATTTGGTTCACCATTTGTTGCATAACGGCCGCAATACCAAGGTCGGCACGCTCCTGAGAAGAAGCATGGCTATGACGGTCGCCGGTACTGCCGGCTCCCGAAGACTGTGACGTGGCCGCCCCACCGGCTGCCCCACGTCCCCGGCCGCGTCCACGACCACGACCGCGACCACGACCTCTTCCAGCATCCATACTGGAGTTAAATAAGTAGCAAAAGCCATACGAGGGTAAGTACGAGAGAAGAACAATCACAAGTCGAGAATCAAAGGTACGATACAAGGAAATAATGAACAGAGGAAGGAAAAACTTACGGACACTGGTAGTACCGGAATCATGGCAGCGTGACGATGATGTGCAAAACAAAACACCACAAGACCCAATAAACCGACAAGCCTAGGTATCCATAAACCTGGCGCTCTGATACCATTTTCTGTAACACCCTCAAGATATTCGAGGTATATTACAGCGCCGTGAATCCCTATATGGGACCCACCAGGATGAACAGCATCATACTCATCGACTCACATAAATGACAAACCAACACCATGTCATATAGACGCAAAACAGAATAATCCACCCGGTTCAACCGGTCAATACAACATCATCATCCAACACAACATAATAAGCAACAATACAATCCAAACGAACAAGAACCCCTTAAGTACTCGAGTACAACTATTAGTTCAAAACCACAAAAGACGAAAAGGTAAAAGACACTAAAACATCACTCGTGCACAATCATCACGCACGGCCATCATCCGTGTACTGGTCCAGTACGCTCGTCTCGATGAACCTGACCTGAAATTCATAAAACGAATTTCCCCGAAACGGGTCCCCAGAGGGGTTAGCAATTACGCTAGTACAAGTAACCAGATGAACGACTTACATCTTACACATATAGTAATGCATGCAATTCAAGAAAACATAGTTCCAAAATACTCATTTCCGGAAATGCCAATGATCAAACCACATTTGTAAAAATGCACCACAATTAACCGCGGACCCACAGCTTCGTGGATCCCTGCCGAGACCCCGTCGGATCTAACCCACAGTGGTTAAAAGCAAGCTCGCGGTCCCACAGCTTCGTGGAACCCTGCCGAGACCCCATCGAGTCTAACCCGCAGTGAGCATACACACACACACACACACAATTTCTCATACAAAACTACTATGTCAAGATCGTAAGTTCATAAGGGTACTTGCCTCGATTAAATAGACGATGACACGAACGGAACGGAAGGATCAAGCACAACCACGAGGAACCGACGATAATGAACCTAACGATTCGAATAGCACAATCACAACCACTTCTAAACGATTATGGAAATGGAATACACCCGGAAACCCGCCTACGATTCATGTATATTCATACAAAAATAACAACGAGGGCGGACCACAACCAAACCCTCTCGAATCCATAAAAATCCACAAAATATCCATGAATCCGTAGGAAACTAACGATACTAACAATATTAATCGTATACATCATGAATCCACCAACGAAACGGAACTAATCGGAAGAAAATCCCAAAACCCCCAAATTAATCGAAATAGGGTTTTAGAACATTACCTTTGGAGATTCAAGAACTAAGATACGTAGAACACGCGTTAGATTGGTTATCCGAGCCTCACAACCGAAAAGAAATGATGAAAATCGACCCCCGGATGAAGAACTCTCCCCCTCTATATCCTCTCTCTCGCGATGCAGTGGAAAAATGGGGAAGGAGACGACCGATCTCGTCTAATAAGGACGAGTCTGCAATTACCGCCGTGTGCCGCGGCACGAAGTGTGCCGCGCCTGTGCCGAAAACTTACTCCTGTGTTTTAGCATTGTGCCGCGGCACGGCCTGCGTGTCCGCGGCACACGGCATGATTGGGTTTTGGTCGCGGAAGACACACGAGTGTGCGCACTGCCTCGGCTGTGTGCCGCGGCACCGGATGGGTGTGCCGCGGCACAGATGCATTGCCCGACCAACATTTGGAGAAATTTGTGTGCCGCGGCGCACGCACCTTGTGCCGCGGCCCACACCCCTTTTTGGGTCCCAAAATGATAAAAATGATCCGGAAAGAGAATAAAACGATAGATATCAATATTTGGGGACTAATAACACGAAATGGATCCACGGCAACCCCGAAACGGCGGTTACGCACAACAATAACAAGAATATAGTTCAACAGTTTGACAGGAAGGACACGCTGAAAAGTACACGAGGGTCACTACGATCGAGAAATACACCAAAAACGAAAATACAAGGGAAAGAAAAATACGGATATTACAGAATCTGCAAGAGAATAAATATACTAGGCACACAACAAAAGAAAATAAAATATACTCGTAAGTATAACACAATTTTTAAGATGCGCATCAAGAAAGTCCGAAGAGTCGCCTTACGCTGCCATCAAAGTTTTTATAAAAGCAAAACACGAAATAAACATTACAGTAATAAAAATACATAAATCGCGAATAGATGCGCGTCAAGAGATCAAGAAGAAACTCCTTAAGCTGCCATCATTTAGCACGATTATTACACACGACAGAAAGTAAAAATACAAGAGGTCCGACATGGGTTATCAAATGGAGAGGAATGAATCCACTTTTCATTTTCTTACGGTAAAATCTTCTACCCAGACAATTTTAGCTAGAGCTGGATCTGGTTGAGGAACAAATTCATTGAGTTTTTTGATTAGTTCTTCTGGTGTTGTTGCAACGACTATGATTCGTTTTGCACGCTCGGAAATAAAGCCCATTTCAGCAGAGTAGTCGATGAAAGATAGTAAACCATCAAAGAAACTATTGACATTAAGCACACATATTGGTTTTTGATGAACATTTAGCTGGGCTCTGGTAACCACATGAAAAAGTTCCTCAAGGGTGCCAAAACCACCGGGAAGGGCGATAAAGGCGCCAGAATTATTTATCATGTGAGTTATGCGATCTTGCATATTCACAGATCTAAACTCATCTCCAATAGTTGATCCGGTGATTTTACTTTCAGCCAGAGGGTTTGGGATTATTCCCAACACTCTTACTCCTTCCATATAGGCAGAAGCAGCAGCTCGTCCCATTAATCCTAGACTTCCTCCTCCGTAAACTACATGAATGCATTTTTCTCCTAAGGTACGACCCAAGTTGTGGGCTACTTCAGTAAAGCATGCCTCTTTTCCAGAATTAGCTCCACCAAAAATGCATACTGTGTTAAATTTTTTTGTTGAAGATGATGACTCCATTTTTGAAAAGAAAAAAAAAATTGAGAGAGAAACAGAGAAAAGTGCAAGTTTGAGGGATGAATGAAAGAAACCAGTAGAAAGTTTATTTAAAGAAGAAAAAGAAGGTAAAAATTGTTTAACAAGTTTGTGATTGCGTTTGATTGTGCTTCAACTACTCAATAGAATAATGAAAGCTTTTATCGCGTATCACATTTTTTATTCAGAAAATCTCACCACACGACAAAAATAAAAGATACTTACGCATATGTACAGTAGTTGTGATTGTGGCTCACATCTTCCTCTGATTTTACGTTCAGAAACGGCCTAAACGCCTTCTATGAGTCGGGGAAAAGCTTTCCATCCAATTTTCTTACAAATTGGCAAACAGGGTCTTTTAACGTCAGATTCCCAAGACGTTGTTCATATTCTGGTTTGAATTTATTCCACAAATATTGAATTCCGTAATACACAAGTCCACTAGGATGCGTGTCAAGAGAAATTTCGATATTATCTAAATTCTCCTTATTCAGACCATCATTAATGAACTGAATTTTATCTTCTCTGTTTGTAGATGGAATTCCTAAAGATCGACATTTTGCATTACAGTTCCATCTAGCACATTTATAGCAAACGGCTAGAATCTTTGCTCGTCGTTTCTTGGCATATGAACTTTTTTCAAGCCCTGGTAAAAATCTAGTTGGTGTTTCTGTGAATTCACCTTCTATTCTTACTTTGGCTTCGATAATGAATCTTATGTCAAAAGGTATGCTTTTATTCGTAAGCAACCTCATCCTTTCAAGCCTTGTCTTGTAAATTTTTAAAATTGCATTTTTGCTTAGAAAGGGAAATCTTTTTTCAATTTTAAACAATGTTTCGTCCATGATAAAAAACAAAAATAAAAAGACAATGAAAATAATTAAAAAAATATATATACAAATATCAGTTGTTGTGGGAAACTGAAAAATCCGACTTTAATAGTCACGGAGTACCGTTATCCGCCACTTGACCGGACAAACACAATATAGAACTAATTTACAACGTCGAGAAATATGTACATATAAAAATAGTTTACAATGTAAGATTTCAAATAAAACTTATACTTCCCAAGAACGGCGCCAAAAACTTGACACGCTTTTAGTGTAACTATCGCAAGTGCACGATATCGTATCAAGTAGTAAAGTGGACTTTTTGAGTCCGGTTTATCGATCCCACAAGGAAGTTTTGTTATAATTTGAATTATACACTATTAGTCTATTTTTATAGATACTTAAGATGAGTGAAACACACAATTAAAAAGTTTTGTTTAATAATTGCAAAGAAATTGCAATAATAGTTCTAATATTATAAGGAAATAAAAAGATTGCAATAATTATAGATTGATTAAACGATAAAATGAAATAGTTGGGATTACAAACTTAGTTCGTCATTAGTTATAAAAGATGTATTGCAGATCATAAGATGAATTTACTTATTATGTTGTGTAGATTCGATTTTCCTTACAAAGACGGTTTCTCTTTCGAACTATAAAATGTCCCTTACATATTGAATCAATCCACTATATTTCTATGTTGATTGGCTTCAATACATAGCATTAGGATTTATGAAAATAACTCAAAGAATCATCTAAGGACTAGGGGTATATTTCTATCCCCTAGAACAACTTAGAGTGAAGATCATTTGATCTAATCAAACATATTTTCTTTCGAAACATATGAAGACCATAAATATCGTCATTTATTGGCCAAATAAATAAAGATTGTTAAAACAATGAAAATCACACACAATAATAAGTAATTCACAATAGATCTTTTATACAAACATAGATAACATGACTAACCTTGTTTATAATCCCAACTTAAGATTACTTAGCCCATGAAGGGTTTATTATACATGTTACAAGCTTTGGTGGTCATGTTTAGTTGAATCAAGAGAAAGAATTGATCCTAACTCCCTTAGTAGATAAAGGAGATAGAAACAATAAACTCTCTGAACAACATATGTTATACCACACGTACAAAGATCACTCAAGAACACAAGTGTGTTCTTCACACAAAAAGAAAAGTTTACAAGAAAATGGAATATTATAAGATGAATGATGAATGATGAAGGATCTAAGGGGTCTATTTATACACCTAAAGTCATCTAATAGCTCCAAAACTCCAGAATTATTACATTAGATCGGATCAATGCCAGTCATCCCCTCAATAATACACAAAAAGTATAAAAAATTAGACAAATCATAGTAATCTGTCAAGAGTTACGGCCGTAACATTCAGGAGTTACTGCCGTAACTAGGGTGACTTACGGCCGTAACCCCTGAATGTTACGGCCGTAACCCGGCTTCGTAAATTTGCTCATTTGAAGCTTTGAAAGTTACGTTTTTAGCCCAGAATTCCTCAGACTTTGCATTTTTGCCCCAGATCTTCTTCGGATGATAACTTTTGATATATAACTCTGATTTTGAATCCGGAAAGACTGTCGAATTCGTCTCGGAAAGCCCTACAACATGAATATATAAAAATTCAATAAAGAGAATATTTATTAAACATGTTGTTTCTTGAGTAATTCAGTTATTTAATCCGATCATCATTCGATAAAAATAAAATTATTAAAACTAATAAATTAAAAGCAAAAAACGAGTACACTAGCTCAATTATGGGTGAATTTTATCGATACAAATCATGGATAAGTGTACAAAACTGACACTTATCAGACCCTAATCCTATATCTTGCAGTATCTCACACTACTGTAAGTGGGGTTCTCGTCCGAGAAGAAGAAGGGAGACAACTTCCAGTCTACTATCTAAGAAGATCCCTCCCTGATGCATAGACTCGCTACAGTCAGTTGGATAAGCTAGCACTTGCCCTGATCACCGCAACACGAAAGTTACGCCCATACTTTCAGTGCCACCCTATCACAGTACTCACAAGCTTCCCACTCCGAAATGTTCTGCACAAACCAGCGCTCTTTGGAAGACTCACAAAGTGGGCCATGGAACTTAGCGAATATGACATCTTATTTCAACCACGAAGTGCCATCAAATCACAAGTTCTTGCTGACTTCATTGCAGATTTTACACCAACCGAACTCGCATGAGCAGAGAATGAGCTCCTATGTTTACAAGAGAAGTCCACCCAACAGTGGATGCTATCAGTTGATGGTTCAAGCAGTTCCAAAGGGGCCGGACTTGGAATGGTCCTCATATTACCAGAAGGAAATATCATCCAAATGGATGTTCATTGTGGGTTTAAGGGCACCAACAACGAAACTGAGTACGAAGCGCTCATAGGTGGACTACACCTCACTCAAGAGATGGGCATCAAAAACTTACAAGTACATTCTGACTCACAGTTAGTTGTCAATCAATTGCAGGGGTCATACCAAACCAGAGATCCTAAGATGGCAGCCTACCTCAAATTAGTCAAGGACTTGCAAGCCAAATTTGAAGAATTCTCAATAGCGCAAGTGCCAAGGGCGGAGAACAACCACACAGTTCTTTAGCTAATTTGGGTGCGTCCATCCAAACAACATCGAACCTCAGTATTCCTGTAGTCTACCTTCAGTGGCCAGCAACATGGAAGGTAAAGCCTAGTGAAGGATTCATAATTGAGATGTCGATCGAAGAAGACTGGATGACACTGATTACATTATATCAAAAGTCAGGTCAACCCCCAGAAAATAAAAGTGAGGCAAAAGTGAGAGTCGCCCGCTATGGTTTACACAACAACCAGCTTTATATAAGGTCCTTCTGTGGTCCACTACTGAGGTGTGTCACCCCAGCGGAAACCAAGTACATCTTAATAGATCTACACCAAGGGGAGTGCGACAGCCATTCAGGAGCTAGGAGTCTGTCAAACCGTGCACTCACTGCAGGGTACTACTGGCCAACCATGAGGGCAGACTCGGCCGACCACGTAAAAAAGTGTGACCAATGCCAGAGGCATTCCAAAGTTATCTATCTCCCGGTGGAGAAGCTGCACAATACTATCGCCCTGTGGCCCTTCATGAAATGAGGGATGGATATAGGGGAGAAACTTCATGTGGCACTAGGACAACGAGTATTTATGCTCGCCATCACGGACTACTTCAGAAAATGGGTAGAAGCGGAGGCTTTTAAGCAAATTCGTGATCGAGAGGTAAAAAACTTTATTTGGAAACATGTCATTTGCAGGTTCAGAGTCCCGAAAGAAATTATAACAGACAATGGGTCTCATTTCGTGAGCTACGAGTTCTAAGATTTCTGTAGACAATGGGGCATCAAACTCACATTCTCCACCCTAAAGTACCCTCAGGACGATGGACAAGCCGAATCAACCAACAAGACAATTATCAACTGCCTGAAGAAAAGATTGAGTAAAGCCAAGGGAGATTGGGCGGACCAACGGCCAGGAGTCTTGTGGTCCTACCGAACCACGCTGAGGACCCCCACTGGAGAGACGCCCTTCAGCCTTACTTATGGAACAAAAGCTGTCATTCCTATAGAAGTAGGACTCTAGACAGCTATGTACATGGTGGCAGACGAACAACATAATAACAGTGAGTTAGAACATGAACTCAATGGAATTGAAGAACTTCGGGAGAAAGCCTTGATTCGAAATGCATCTTATCAACAAAAGGCCGCCCAACACTTCAATAAACATGTACGCACTCGTACCTTCAAACAAGACGACTGGGTGCTGCGCAGGGTCTTCCAAAACATAAAAGAGACAGGTGCTAGAAAACTAGGTCCAACATGGGAAGGGCCTTACAAAATTGTCAAGGTCATGGGAAATGGAGCATACAAGTTGCAAGCAGAGTACGGTCGCCCTATCCCCAACAGTTGGAATGCAGTCCATTTGAAATGGTACTTCTTTTAATCTTTGTATTCGAGATTAACCTCTCATTAAAAACAACCGTTCTGACCATGGGCAAGTCGGTTATCTAACCCAACTAGGCAAACTGCTCCCCCTATAATCCAGGGGGTTCACAAAATTCTTTACAGGGTATAAGCTAATATCAAACATCACGAGTAAACCTCGAAATGAAGATAACAATTTAAATTCGAACTTGAGATTAACCTCTTATTAAAAATAACCGGTCTGGCCAGGGGCAATTCGGTTACCTAACCCGGCTAGGCAGGCCGGTAAAATGCCATCTATGATCTAGGGGGTCCGCAATTTTTTTTTACAGAGTACAAATTATGCCGACCATCCTGAGGGCCCCAATCAAGGGGCGAGTCGTTTATCCGACTCGAACAAGTGAACCTCTTATCAAATAGGCGGCCCAAATTTGAACATTCCAAGTACAAATCATTCAGACTAGGCGGCAAACCCCCGTTTGAATTAAAACTTCAACATCGACCATGAACAACTCCAAGTATCTCCAGATAAGTCAAATGCGTAATAAATTATTTTTTCTTGGTTATCCCACTCAGTACTGTTTTACTATTGAAGTTACCTCTATTAGTAGATTGAATTAAGGATTGCCCGCATATTATTTGTTACAAAAATCACGTCTACCGCATGTTTTAAAATTTTACACCAAAAGCGGATACATTAGGTTCGACCAAGTTCTTATAAAATATCCAACCACGCTTGAAAATTCCGCATCTCTTAACATAGAGAGTCACACTCTTTGTAAAAAATTAGTAAAATAACAAACAAATAAAATAATCACAATAGTAACAATATATATAATGATAATAATAATAATAATAGTATTCCAAAAAAAATGGGGAGCCCTCTCATATGAATCACATCTGGAGAAAGAGCCACCTCTCTTGAAAATATAGGAGACCTTTCCAAAAATGAGGGGCAACCTCTCTCACAAAGAAAGTTGTCATTATTTGCAAAAAATGAAGGACAGCCTCTCTCACAAAGAAAGTTGTCACTCTTTGTAAAAAATGAGGCAACCTCTCTTACAAGCTAACAAATATCTTGTAGAGACAACCTCTCCAATAGAAGATCCAATCTTAAAATCAAGGGCCCACCTCTCGCCAAAAAAAAGGCGAGTCGACCCAAATTATTAATAAGAGTCGTCCTCGACACAAAAAGAGAGGCACTCCCTCAAATAGAAGAATGGTCGATCCAATTTAAAAACAAGGGTCGGCCTCTACTAAAATGAGATAACCTTATAAGAGGTGGACATTTTTCCAACATTTCAAGAGGAGAGGCAACCTCTCCACCAAAAACAAAATCAAGTCTTAATTAGAGTCAACCTCTCACTAAGAAGAGATGGACATTTTTCCACATTTCAAGAGGAGAGACAACCTCTCCACCAAGTAACAAAGAGGCAACCCATCAAAAATATATATATATATATATATATATATATATATAGTGACCAAAAATTCCCAATCTGGTCAAGAGCCGACCTCTCACCTTCTCATATAATAAAAATATATAATAGATCATATTGTAACAACAAAGACATCCTCTGCAATTAAGAGGGAATTCAATCCAAAAGACGATGGACTTCCATACAAGTAAATAAGAGTCGACCTCCGACTACAATAGAAAGATTGCTGATAGCCTCAGTCTATCTTTAAGGCAAGCAATACAAGTTCATGATGGTACAACCACAATACATCTAAAATAAGTTTGATGTACAATTAGAGAAGTCCTACCAAATATTCCGGCAAGGTACTCCAAACTACGAAATACATCAAACAAAAGCTAAGTCATAGCTATAACCCAAATCATTAGAAAGAAGCTATCAGGAACAAGAAGTCTTGTTCTCCTGCTCCACATGATCTTGACCGCCCTCTCCTTCCTCGGCATCCTCATCATCATCGGACGCATTTAGTATATCCTCACACATCTGGACCTCCTTCAAAGCAACCCATTTCACGTGTTCCCCATTCATAAATTCCACCATCAAATCACGCCTTGTTTGGGCAATCGCTCTGATTTGAATCTTTTTTGACATGGCCTTCTCAGCTATGACTTGGGTCGTTTGCTCCTCGAGTCGGGCTTCAAGATGAGCCACTCTCGCCTTTAGATATTGGTCAGAATCAGACGACCTCTTCTTCTCCTTATGAAGAGACAACTCAAGCTTCTCTTTCTCTTTGAGAGCGACATCACGAGCAGATTGTAGGGACTCCCTCTCTTCTGAAGTGACAATATTTTGATTAAGAAAGAGCACTGCTTGTGCCGCCTATAAAAATGAAGAACACAAACGTCAGGGAAGTGTCCTCGCAAATATTAAGAAACTCAATGCAATCTTACCTTGATAAGATGAGAAAATGCATAAGTAGAAGCTTCGGCCACCCCTATCTGATGGCCTCATCGTCCAGTGACAATGTGCCAGTATTCCCATTAAAAGCCGGAGGGCCCAGATAGAGGTGAGCCTCCTCACCCATGACAATCTTTGAAACTTCACCCCTAGGATCTCCTAAAAATGCTTTAGGCGCCCTCTCGATTAAATTTAATGCACCTCCAGACACATTACTCGGGTCACCTATTTCAGCATTAGAAGAAGGTCTGATCGACCTCGAATCAAACTTCTTCATCTTCTTTTTCGCCATCGCGTACATCTCCTTGGCAGTGAAAATCTTATATTTTTTCGACCCCTCCATGAATGCTTCGACGAAAGAACTTGTGGTGCCTAGACAAGTGTACAAGACGATTCCTTCAATACCTCATGCTAAAAATAAAGAAATGAAAATTGCCATCACAAGTATAAAAGGTGTTACCTCTTAATTTTTCAATTGCGGTGGACCAAATGCTACACTTCAGCCTTTAATAACTTCTTTGCCTTCTTCTCAAGCCATGACGCCTCATGGATATTCTCGGTACTTGATTCACCTAAAGGATCAATAGAGGGCACTCGATCATGCAAGCCTGTGGTAAAACAAAAAAATGATCCGATTTAGCTCAAATAAATTCAGAAGAAAGAAGAATTTCAAGTAAAGAATACTCACTAAAAATCCCCACCCAGTGAGTGGGAATTCCTCCTGACCCTCCAGATCCAAACACATGTTTGGACTCCACAAAAAAGTATCGACCTTTCCACGAACAAAAATCACTCTTCGAAGGGATATTAATTAGAGGTTGTTTCTCAAGTCGAAGATTTAATTGAAGTCTACCCATCTCACTATCGTGTTGCTTTGGGTAGTACGTGCGCAGGAAGGTCCCCATTGAAATATTTATTCCCTTGATTTCACCAAGAGACTGCAATCGAAGAAGTAACCTCCAAGCATTGGGCATCAACTGGCTAGGGGCACATCCGTAATGGGCTAGCACATCCATAATGAAAGGTATTAGAGGTAGCCTAAGTCATATCTCAAATGCGCTCTCATAAAAGCATATCCATCTATCAACCCTCCAATCCGCCCTTTCACGCTTATATGGTAACCTCACAGACTTCGGAAAACTATATAGAGCTTAATCGCAGACAGGGCTCCCTCACAGAGACTAGAGGGAGAACTAGGGGAAAGCACCCCCGTCGGACAACCTATAGGCTCCACAGGCTCACCTATAAATACATATTTCTTCCCCTTATGCATCACCTCTCGAACAGTACAGTTAACTATACTCACGTCAGACATAGATAAATCATCTTGATCAACGTCAACCTCTCCAGTCATACACCCATCCGACATACTCAAATCACCTCTAATCTTGCCTGAGTTACACTCCATTTCTAAAGAATAAGGAAGAAAATACCAACACCATCACAAATAATAAAACCAAAGGTTACGTTCCAAGGTATCCAATACAATGCATGAAAAGTTGCAACAGAAGACTGCTTGCAAAATAATTGGCGACTTAAGCTCAAAAAAAATGGAGCAACATTATTCCACGCATATCTAACTAGATTTATCGACTAAGTGAACAAGTAGATAACGTCATCGACAATTATGCTCATCCACTATCTCCAACACATATATTAAACTTCCTCTAACAAAAGAATCAAAATTCGAGAAAACAAGAACAATAAACAAACACATATATAGCCCATGTAAGCCTTCTAAGTTTCGACCCAAAATCTCATATTCTCACCAACTTTTTCGATTGAGTCAAACTCAAGGATCAAGTTGAAAGGACTGGATATTTTCTATCGACAACAGTTACATTCAAGATTAAAGTAATGCCCAAAAGCCCAAACAAGCAAATTAGCGGCTACAAATATCTCATCAAATACGAATGTAATATAACCTTGTGGACAAATCCAATAACCACATCAGAAACTCAAATAACTTAGCTGAACCCCAAATTGGCTAATTACACGTTTCTACACTCGAAGACAAGAAAATTTTCAGAAATATAAAAATCACAAGCTGGGCGTTACCGATAAGAACGGACTTTGAAGTTCAAGACGCGTAAAAATCCTGCAGCTTCGGTAATTTTCCTTCACACAGCTTTAGGGGGGAGGGAGTGGGGCTCGGGTAGTGAATCGGGTTGAGGTACCCGATCGGCAACACCGCCCCGTGGGGCTCAGGTAGTGAAAATCGGGTTGAGCTTCGGCTTCCAAGCCCGATCGGTGTGTGTGTTTTGTTTTTTTTCTTTTTTTTCTTTTTGAAAAAAACGGCCGTTTCCAACGGCTATTTGCATTAAATAAAAAAAAATTCCCTTTAAAACCAAACCTTTTCAACTCATTTTTTCAAAATAAAAACACACAAAACACAAATAAAAACACACACTAATCTTTCAAAAACACAAAACCATGGATCCAAGAAGAGGTAAAAAAACTTCTACCTCGCAACCACAACAAACTCCGTTAGGATTTAGCCAATTTTATTCTCAAGCATCCCCGAATCAATTTTACGTTCCACAACCCCCATCTCCACATCTATTTTACCAATATAATATGGGTCCTCCTAAAATGAATCCTCAACACTACAACATCACTACTACAAGCGAGTTCTCCCCGTTCGAAAACATTGATGAAGACGTAGAGTACGTACCCGAAACACAACCACTACCAAACGAAGAAGACGAAGATGAGGAAGTTCAAGAAGTCGATCCGAGAGGGAAGAAAAAAGCATTCGGGGGGAGGAGGCCCCGTGAACTTTGGTCGCCGGCACAAGAGGAGGCTTTGGCGAAAGCATGGATTCAAATCTCCGAATGTGGTGTTGTCGGTAATGAACAAAAGTCCGACGGTTTTTGGAAACGGATTCTCAAGCATTACGAGGGAACTATGGGTTCGAGTTCACGAACTTTTCATGCGTTGAATACCAAGTGGAAAACAATGAACACGGCCATAGGTATTTTCAACGGCTACTACCTTCAAGCGGTACAAACTATATTTTTTATTTTACATAATCTATATTTTTTATTTTACATAATCTATACTTTTTATTTTACATAATCTATATTTTTTATTTTACATAATCTATATTTTTTATTTTTTATATAATGTAGAAACGTGCTAAGGCTAGTGGGTGCAACGACTTGGACGTGGTGAGGCAAGGTGAGTCCGATTACTATACAGCAAAAAAAAAGACAATTTACTCATACCTTGGCGTGGGAGGTTGTCAGAGGTCATGACAAATGGACGGAGCAAGAATGTTTTCAATATATTGCCGGTGCGACAAGCAACTCTTCAAAAAGGAAGTCGGGGGAATATGAATCGGCAAGCAATACCGTTCCCGACATGAATGAAGACCCCACCCCTCCACTTTCATCAAGAAAGATGAAAAAGAAGCAAGGCGCATCCTCGTCGATCTCAAGTGTTGCGGATGAAATCAACTCCTACACACAAAAGAAGACACAATATTTAGAAGAAAAACGCGAGAAGGATGTTTTGGCAAAACAATTATTGGCTACACAAATCGAGGGGGCGAAGTTCAAGAATGCACAACGGGAGATGAAGTTTTTTTTGGAGCCGCATGATCACATTCGCGATCCCGCTATGTTGGAATTCGTTGTTAACCAAAAACGTGAAATTGCGGCCAAACACGGATGGGCTTGCAATTTTTAAGTTGTAGTTTCAACTTGTTTTAATTTCAACTTATGTAATGTTTTTTTTTTAAGTTGTAGTTTCAATTTTTAAGTTGTAGTTTTTTTTAAGTATTATGTAATGTTTTTTTTAATGAAATGGTATGTTTTTATTTTAAATATTGTATGTGATTTTATGTATGAAAAAAAAATCGGGTACTAGGTGACCACTCCCTCTATTTAGGGTAGTGTTAGGGTAAAATTGGGTAGTTTTGAGTTGGAGGGTTTTTATTGGATAGAGGTGATGTGGCACCTAGGGTACTAGGTGACCACTCCCTCCTCCCTTAGGTCTTTAAAGGCCTGAAAATCAGAAAACACGTACTGTTATCAATCAAGAAAAAAAAAAAGAAAGAAGCATGCGGCCATACTCACCAAAGCCATGCCGCTCTGTTTTACAGCCAAATACGACGCCACACCTCATCCACCGCTTGAGATCGCCACCTCGATTCACCCAATGCTCCGCCGATCTCCCTCCACCACAAGTTGCGCCCGTCACCGATAACCCGACCAGAAATTGGAAGTCAGCCACACCTGTCTCCCTCCTCCGCGTTGCCGCCGTTCGTGAAAATCAAGCTGCACCGCCACACCAAAAAAAAAAGAAGAAAAAAATGAAAAAAGAAAGAAAAAGAAGAAGAAGAAGGGACTTAGGGATGGCAACGGGCCGGATCTGGATCGGATCTTGTTGATCCCAGATCCAGATCCATTTTTTTTATTGAGATCCAGAACTGGTCCAGATCCGTCGGTCCCAAAATCTGAGATCCAGATCCAGATCCGTCGGATCTGCGGGTCTACGGATCTGGTTCACGGATCCCTCTTTTAAGTTAAAATAGTACTTGAAATGACGCAATATCAATACAACACAACTATAAAAAATCAAAATAAATTAGCAGCACAAACCACTACAAAAAAATAGTTTTTACCGACGCCATTTACTGACGCCCGTACCCGCCGTTGTTAAACTTATAATTTACCGACGCCATTACTGACGCCCGTTATTTAATTGATTTACCGACGCCATTGCCGACGACCGGTTCGGAGACTTTTTCTTTTCTTTTTTTTTCACAATTACCGACGCCATTTACCGACGCCCTTACCGACGCCACTTCGGCGTTGGTAAGTTTTTATTATTATCTTTTTTTCTTTTTTCACAATTAACGACGCCGTTTTTCGACGCCATTTACCGACGCCAATTTGGCGTTGGTAATTTTTTTTAAATTAACGACGCCGTTTACCGACGTCGGTATCTACCGACGCTATTACCGATGCCGAAATGGCGTCGGTAAATTTTTTATACTATCCCACATCGAAAAAACAGTAGTGTTTTATGTGGTTTATAAACCAAAATCTTTCTCAACCATTTGAAATTGAATTGAGCCCGAACTTGATCCGCCCGGACCCGGACCCGACCTGCCCGGACCTAGACCTGAATGAACCTGACCCGCCTGAGCTCGGACCTAACCCGCCTGAGCCCCGCCTGAGCCCGGACGTGACCCGCCTTAGTCCACCTTTTTAGATTTTTTTTATTTTTAATTTAACAACGCCAAAAATGACGTCGGTAAATAGCGGCGTCGGTAAAAAATTACCGTCGAGCGTTTTTCCAACGGCGGATTGCCGTCGGTAATAGTGTCGGTAAATTTTTTACCAACGCCATTTTCTATTTTACCAACGGCAACATGAAGAAAATCTTCCAATTCGTAATCCAAGTCATGAATCATCGTATTCTTCAGTATACACTCTACATAACCTCAAGGATTGTAGCAACAACTCTCTAATCATCATCATATGGATCAAATACGGATAATAATACCAAGAACATCAAGAACTCTATGATTTCATAATCATAATCAACATATTCAAGGTATAAACCATCATTTGACCATCTTCCTTCAACATATAATTCATATAACCTCAAGAATCGAAACAACAACATCTTAATCCTCTTCATACGAATCATTTACGGATAACAATACCAAAATCCGAAATCAAAGTGAAGAATTCAACAACATACCTCAAGAACATGAATAACCCAATCAAACCCTTCAAGAATAATTGATATCTTCATATCCAAGCTTCTAATCCATGCACATGTTCGCGCCGGCGGAGAATGAGCGAGCCGATCAGCCTCCGATGGGTATGGTCGCCGTGAATGAGGTGATTATGGAGGCCGAACTGCGCTTCCCTCTATCCTTTGTTGTCTCCCATCTGCTGGCCGCTTGGAATGTGGCGCCACTTCAGCTGACGCCGAACGCCTGGCTCCAAATTATCTGCACTCTCACCCTTTTCGGCGGTCACGCGTCGGTAAAAACTGTTTTTTTGTAGTGAACATCATATCACGAGCTACTTTCATGTTCATGAGATAAGTCACATCACATCACAAAAAAATCCAAAACATTACACAAACATATTCGTCCAAAGTCACATCACTTCATATTACAAAATATGTCTTCACGATCAACTAATCTTGAGTCAATGAGAACAAGTCGTCCATGTTACAACTACTTTCAACAACATCGGCATCCTAGAATTAGAGATTCTTTTTTCTTTTATTTTTTATAATAAAGAATTAGGGTTTTTTAAAAATATATATATTTATACTTGAAATATAATATATATATATATAATCTAGATCCGCGGGTCGGATCTGGGTTGAATCCGGATCTGAAAATTTAGGATCCAGATCCGCTTCGCAAATTTTTTTATAGATCCAGATCCGACCCGGATCCGATGGATCTAAAAATTTGAGATTCAGATCCTCAAAAATGGATCCATCTAAGATCCATTGCCATCTCTAAGTACGGTGAAGAGAGGAGAAAGGGAAAAAGCGTTACTGCTCTCACTCGACTCCCAATTGGGTCAATTAGGTTATTCTCAAATTATGAATCATTAATGGGCTGTTAATTCATCCTTGCGGGCTGAAAATTTAATGGGCCATTTGATTTATTTTCGTGGGCTGCAAAATTTAGGCCAAATAATCATGTCACGCTACTTTATGTCCTGTCAATACAAGACGATCCAATAAAGACTCGCTCGAGGTAATTCAAATAAATAATAAATCGAGTGAATGATGAATTTTGCGAGAAATTCTTTTATCCTAGTCCTTTACATCCCCTGTTAGTTTGTGATAAACTAACAAGCCGTCTACAAATAAACAAAAAATAAACTTCATATGAAGATCATCATACTCTATGTTTGGATCATAGGTGGGCACGAACGATGAGTGACATGTGAACTTAAAATCTTTGCAACGCAAATCTACTCTCCAACTCGAAACACTCGACTTGAAGAATGGGAGACAAACAACGAGATGGTCCAATAATGACCAAGTGGAAGAAATGTGGTCCAAATGAATTTTTATTTCCATATTTTTTCTATATTACAAAAGTCAAGAAGTCATACAAATTCCATGAAAGTTATTCATATCTCCAATTATTATATGGAGAAAATAGTTGGAAGAAACAAAAATTATTTTTCGTTTCTAATTTTTGGATAAACGGGTCTAAGACAAATTCATAATAACTCTATTTTTGGAGTAACAATATGATAATTGTTAACTCCCAACTCGAAACACTCAACTTAGAGAGTGGGGGACAAACTGTATTGGCAAAAAATAAATCTCGGTCCAATAAAATAAGCCCAAATATTATTGAGGCCCAAGAGGGTCGACCCAACCCCAAGACTAAAGCAGATGCCATAAGATACTGCGAGTGGGCCCAAATAGAAAACAATCATCTCACGAATATTCTAAAGGCAGTCCAGGAACACATAAATACAATCCTTTCAATTGGATCGGGTCGGTCCAATTCAAGAGGCAACCTCTACCGACTATAAATCCTGCCTGCAGACCAAGACCAAGTCCAATATGCCTAAACGAACCAATCCATCCGAGGGGTTCCATATGACTGATAGAGTCAACACAAAACCAACGAATATGATGGTAGACCTATTCAACTTGAACCGAGCCTCCCCAATACACGTGATGAACATGCCTCCCGAATGTTGAGAGTAAATCTCTCAACGGATTCCACACATGGACCACGAAATGGGGCATCTGGTCAACACGCACATGGAGATAAGTGAGAGTAAGTCTATGATTTCGGAAAAACCTCCAAGGACTCCCGAATATGGGGAAGTGTTATGAGATACACTCAAACAGTGTTGGCCACTTAAGTATACTGGATACAGTTTGGAAAATAGTTTAAACAACAAACTGTACGGAATCTAAATCTGAGTGCGTAGCGGAAGTCTTGGATACAGTTAGTTGCCGTGGATACAGCAATGAAGTATTTGGTGTATACTTAATATATCACAGTAATTTAAAACAGTAAAAGCTGAAGGTAAATAACACAGTAATTTAAGTGGTTCGAGGTAAACCCCTGTACGTCCACTGGTCCTCCACACAGGAGTAAAAAGTTTATTATAATTAATGCGTACACAACTACGTAATTATAAGCAAACCTATCCTTGTATCGTTCACACAGATTGATACAAAGAATGTCACTTTCAACCGTTCACACAGATTGGTTAAAGCTTCCTTCTTGACTAGCTTCTTCACACACAGTTCCAAAGCTTCGTCCTTATTCGTCCCACACAGGTCAGAATAACTTGTTGAGTTCACACAGAGCTCGGTTTTTACACAGAGGTAAAAGGTAGGTAACCAGGTAAGAACAGCAGCTTTGAATATCAAGTTCTTGAGCTGATGATGGTTGTTCTTGATGTTGAGCACTGTATATCTCTTTCGTTCTTAATAGCAGTATGCTTTGGAGATATGTTTGCTCTGATGATAACTTTGATAGCTTGAGTATTAGGTTACTTGATGGCGATCTTCAATGTCTTCATAGGATATATATAGTCTCTGAAGAAAGTATCCGTTGAGATGTATCCGTTTGAATAAGATTTTCTTCAACGGGAATATGACATGATCCGGATTTCGCGGGATTCTGAAGATCTGAAGACTGGCAGTATTTAAATACTTTATCCTTGAGTATTTAAATACTTCTTTGTTCAACGGGACTTGACTTGTGTTCCTTCTTGTCCTTTTGTGAACTGTATGGAAGATGACTGTGTTTAGGGTGTCGAGACAGTTTCCATACTTGGTCTTCTTACAAGTCTTCTTACTGTACTGACGAGCTTCGCTTATGCTGATTCGGGGCATGTCTTCGATACAGGATAAAGCCTTAAAGCCTCGATACAGTTTCCTTTACTGTATTTGGATTGGCATATATGTCAAAACCTCTAAATAACATTCGATACAGGGATTCGAGTATCCCGGCTGTTTCGATACAGGGTCTTTGTTTTCCCAACAATTTCCCCCTTTTTGACAATTTGCCAAGACTAACTTACTTAACTCTTCGAGTCTTCTTGATGATGCCAAAACCTTCTTTATGAAGCATTCTTCTTTGATGACTTCTGGCAGATTTCTTGGTCTTTCGTCAAAAGGTCTGACTTAGTGACTTAGTCTACAATAATGAACTGCTCGCAGGCACGTTCGATACAGTTTGAGATTTATTACAACTTAAGCCTATGATTGGCGCGCAGGCACAATCTTACAATGTATTCTAAGTTTACAACTGAAATTATGAACTGTTCGTAGACTAGTTAGATGCGACTTATTTTTCAATCAAGTTTATCTAACTTGAGATTCCTATCAAACAATTTAAGTAATCATACATAAACACGGTAGATTACGAGTTGTAATCTTTCAAGACAAACAAACGGTTTTTATTGATATTCAAAATGATTGAGTACAAAGTTTGCTGTTTCGAATAGAAATTACAAAAAGAAAAATAATATACATAAATTTCAGCTCTTCATCTATAATCCGCATGCCTCCATGGTCTTTTTCCGGGTTCGTTCTCGGTGCCGCGCCACCAGTTTTGAAGTGAATCATTGCCTCGTTCCTGGTATATCGCTCTTCCTTCATATGAACGATCAAAGGCAAGTATCCAATCTTCTGGATGGGTGACCCGATCTCCTCTTCTATGTTTTGATTTCATTTCGATTTGGAGAGGGAGTTTACCTTCTTCTAGCATCTTTGAAAATTTATCTGCCGCTTCCGCTAACGTTTTATAATTTTTGAAGATGGCGGATTCTCTGATGAGTCTGACAAAATATCTCATCAGTTCATTCTTCCTCCAGTGCTTCACTTCGTCGGCAGTTGGGTTGCGGTTGGTCGGCAGACGAATTTCCGAAGGTCTTTGAATAAGAGTTTGCCAAGGGACATTAGGGTCATGGAATTCCGGTCTGGAGCCTGAAATTTTAAAACTTTGGGATTGAGGTGCTAGCTTGTTCAATTCGGCAGTGATACTGTTCTGAGCAGCCTCAAATTCCCTTTCTTGTTGCAGCCTTATTCTCCTTGCAGCTTCTCGTGCCTCTTCCCCCTTTTTGGCTTCATCAAGACTTTGCAGGATTTCAAGAGCGGCGTCCTGTTTGGTCTCGATGCTGGTTATTCTTTCGACAAGGGAGGAAAGAGTCTGCGACATATCTTGAATGCATTTGTCGTGAGCACGCAGTTGAGAGCTGTTCTCAATCATTGCACAGGCGGTCTTGGCTTCAGCAATCCTTGTCTTTGTAGCTTCCTCCTTGGCGGTTGCTCTGCTTATCTTCCATGATCTTCAAGGCTTGCTTGAAAACTTCTGGCAGAAGAATGAATGCGTCGACAACTCGAGATACTTCGTGTTGAAGAGTGGTCATTTCTTCTACGGCAGAGGTGTGCATCCAATTCAGTGCCTTTTCAACGGAAGATGGAGCGTTTACTGCATCTTGGATAAATACAGTCTGAAGGCCAAGAGCTCGCAGGCGCTCTTTTCATGCAGCAGAGATCGGAGAGTCTGGTTTGGCGAAGTCTGCAGCGCCGTTCAACCTTCTTACATTCACGGATGGACGTGAAGTAAGTTGGACATCATCAGGTTCGGTACCGTCCTCGGATTTCATTGTTGAAGGGGCGGGAGCAGCTTCCTGTGGTTCGGCGGATTGGTTGAAGCGTCTGTGGCGAAGGTTCTTCGGCAGATATGGATGCGGGAGAATTTGAATCCTCTGTTGGTTTTCGGGAATAGCTTCTTTGGTCGCAGCAGCTCGGGTGCTGTTCCAAAACTTCTTGAACTTCCTCATTGGAGGGACCGATTCCTCTTGGTCGGGAATGTTCTCGGCCGTGTGAAGGGGATTGGCTTGGGTAGAAGGCCCTTCGTCATTTCGGGTGGAGAGGCGTCTCGAGCTTGACCTCTTCACGGCTCATTCTCGGACACCTTGTAGAGCATCGTCGCCGTCGTCGAGTCATGATCGTCGTCATCTTTTGGATTAATGGGAGAATCCTCGACTTCTTCTTTCCTTTTCTTCGGCATCGATTTGTGCGGCGGTGGCTTTCAATTAGATCCTTGCAAGAGGCGTTGTCCCATCGAGCGAGGCCTCAATTTGATTGAGTGCATTTACTTGGAGATGAATCTCTCTTCGTGGCTCCATTCGCTCCGGTTATGCAGGTGTATCAAATGCGAGCTAGCCTATAGCCTTTCCATTGCGGGAATCTTTCGTACGCGTGTTCAATTTGAACCGAAAGAAGTGTTTGATTTATGATCGAGTCAGTGGAGGGACTTCGAATAACGTCTGGAGACGCTGATTCGAGGGATTCCTGTATAGGTATGGGATCCTGTACGGAAGATGGACTCCTTGCAGGGGATGGTGCCCCGAAGGAAATTGGATCTGCACGGTGTGGGATCCCGAGAGGAGAAGTAGCTTTTGGCTCGAATGGGCGTAGACTCGCTAAAGTCTTGAGCATTGGCAGATGTCTCTATATCCGTCGTAGCCGCCAAAGGCTCGGGATCTACTGTCGATGCAGTAGGAGACACCTCTTCCACAGGGGTTGGGCCATGGGGTTCTTCATCAGTGGGTTACGCCATGGGCGAGACATCCTTGGAGTGCTTGGCTTTGATTTTTGAGAGCCTCCTGAGTCTCTTTTTGGACTTCTCACCAGCAGAGTGTTTCTTGCTGTGAGATCGCTTTCGCTTCTTTGAAGATTCCATTTCTGGGACCTTCACGGTTTCATCTCTTGGGTTTGCAGAAATTGGCATGTGCCTGGTTCTCGGGTGATTGGCATGCATGGTGCTCTGGTTATAAGCAGTGGGTTTGACACCTCCTAAGTATATCCTTGAGCTATTCTTCTTTGCGTCGGTGGATTGCGTCAGTCCGCACTTCGTCAGAATGTAGTTCAGCATTAAACCAAAGGATTTCTTTTGGGTGGCAGGTTTGCACACCTCTTCTTGAAGACGTTTCAGAATTATTTGGCACCAATTGACCTTTTCACAGGTCAAAATAGCTACCATCATTCTGAACCTTAAGTTCGTGCACATCTCGAACGCACCGGTTCGGTTTTCAATGATCCTGGAGCAAAAGTCATGAAGATAAACGAAATGAAGAAGAAAATTTTTCTTGTGACAAGTGGTTGTCACCATATCAACCACTTTGGACCCTGTAAATAGTCCATAAAACTTGGTAATAAGCTCTTGAGACCCGAACGTCTCAAGTTGGTCCATGGTCAGGCCATCGGCGGGCAGCCAGTAGATTCTCTGAAGTAGATCGCGATTGATACATATTTCCACTCCTTGGACTGTTGCAGTGATGTCAGCAACATGTCCTCCCTGGGCTAGTGACAGAAAACGGACGGCGGCGTTGAGGTAGAATTCCTCAACCAGATGGGCGTCGTATTTGTCGGCAGTCTTGCTCCCGAAGCGATAGAGACCTTGTTGGTCAAGACGAGTAATGATATACTCCATCGGTTCTGAGTCGTTGGTTTCCGAGAGAATACGCTCGTTGATGACAGGTTTGGAGAAGATCCGGCCATCAATGATGTTGGAGGATTTCTTCAGAACAGGGGAAGAAGATTGACTAGCCATTGATGTTTTCTTAAAAAGAAAGGTGGAAGAAAACAGTCGAAATTCGCAGTGAATATGCAGAAAAATATGTAGGCTGTTTGCTTGAGAACTCTTGTAATTGCAGAAAGCGTAAAGAGTCTCTAATGGCAGATACAGTCCTTTTATACTTGGGCGGCGAAATAGGGTTTTGCAGAGTACGAACGGTCAGATTTTAAGGGATGGGAACCGATTTTGAAATCAACGGTCAAGATGGATTGAGGGTAACTGGTACGCTAATCCATTAAAAGGTTTTAAAATACAGCGGGTCCCACTTCTGACATAGATTGATACCCTAAATGCCTATAACGGCGGTTTAAAAATAATAAACAATTTAAAAACATCGCGGCTTTTGAGATTCAGTTGTCCAGATGTCGTGTAAGGCATTTAATGAACATGACGTTTGACATAAAAACAGGGCACGTGGACAAAAATTATTTTAAAAGGAAATAATATTATATTATATACTGAATCGAAATCCTATAGCATGTCTTGTTCTCCGCGTCGTCTGACATTCCCCCTTAAAAAGGTACTAATAGGTTTTAAATTCCATACTGCAATATTTGGATTAATCTTTGTATTCATGGGTCTATAGTATTCCCCCTTAATTATTGCACACACAGTTTGTAGGATTCATATGCCTTCGTTCGCTCTGATCTTGTATTGATGATTACGAGTGTACGGATAATTAATGTTGAATCGTATTCACGGGTCTTCTGACATTCCCCTCAATTGTTGAGTAAAAGCAAGAAATTACTTACAGGAGTCTTTGTAGTATTCCCAGTGCATTACGAGCATGTTGAATCTTGCGTGTCGAGAGGCTTGGTGAAAATGTCGGCCCATTTGGATGTACGTATGGACTTTTTCCAGGCGAACATCCTTGTTCTCGACATGATTCCTGATAAAATGATGCTTCATGTTGATATGTTTAGTGCGCGAGTGCAAAACAGAATTGTGCATGATTGCAATTGCGCTCGTGCTATCACACATGATTGGAGTCTCTCTAGCATCGATTCCATAATCGGCGGTTGTTCTTTGCATCCAAGGATCTGCATCGTGACTACCTGACATAGTACTCTGATTCATTGTGGAAGAGAGTTAGCCAATTGCTTCTTCTTGAACCAAGAAAGCAGTCTAGGTCCGAGAAAGTGACAAGTTCCACTTGTACTCTTCTATCTAGCTTGCGACCTCCGAGATCCGAGTGTTGTATCCTAAATCGAATCCGCCTTCCTTAGGATACCACGATCCTGCATCATTGTTCCTTTAATATATTTCAGGATTCGTTTATTTGTATTGAAGTGTGATTCCTTAGGTGCAACTTGGTATCTCGCACACACTCCAATGACAAGCTGGATATCGGGCCTGCTAGCCGTTAGGTACAGGAGCGAACCAATGAGCTTCCTGTAGAGTGATTGGTCAAACGGCTTTCCGGCTTCATCAACACTAATTTGCACGGAAGTGCTCATGGGGGTTGGCGAGGATTTGGAATTGTTCATTCCAAATTTGTTGAGAAGTTCCTTGTTGTATTTCTCCTGGTTGATGAATATACCTGTAGGCAACTGCTTTACCTGCAAACCTAGGAAATAACTAAGTTCCCCCATCATACTCATTTCAAATTTACTTTGCATGAGATGTGAGAACCTTTGACATAGAGCAAGGTTATTTGAACCAAAAATAATATCATCGACATAGATTTGTACCATTAGAAGGTCATCACCTTTCTGTATCTTGAACAAGGTTTTGTCCACAGCACCTTTCTCAAATCCGTTGTTGGTTAGATACTGGGACAGGGTTTCGTACCAGGCTCTAGGGGCTTGTTTAAGTCCGTACAGCGCTTTCCTTAGCCTGTAAACTAGATCGATACCGTCTGTGTTGGCAAACCCTGGTGGTTGTTCAACATAAACTTCTTCTGCAAGCTCTCCATTCAGGAAAGCACTCTTGACGTCCATTTGGTATACGATAAAACTTTTATGGATGGCAAAGGCTAAAAATATCCTAATGGCTTCTAGTCTCGCTACAGGGGCGAAGGTTTCATCATAGTCGATTCCTTCTTCCTGACAATAGCCTTGTGCTACTAGTCTGGATTTGTTCCTTATGATAAGTCCATTTCGATCCTTTTTGTTTCGAAATACCCATTTGGTTCCTATAACCGATTGGTGTGTCGATGCAGGTACAAGATACCATACATTGTTTCTTTCGAAACCGTTAAGCTCTTCTTCCATAGATGTTATCCAATGAGAATTGTTAAGAGCGTCTATGGTCAAAACAGTTGGTGGGCTAAGAATACGGCGATAGTGCACATATTGAGTCTCCTAAGTTCGGATTGAGATTTCCATTCACGAAAGCGTGAAACTTGACATTAGATTCTTCTTGTGCACAAAGTACATTTCCTTGTGTACTGTATTCTCCTACGAGTAGAAACACTGCATTAATGTTTCCAATGATCAGCTCTTGCGGGTGATCTCTCAACCATCTTCGGTCGGGTTCTAGTTCGGGATCCGTCTTTGTATCGAAAGTTTCCGTGGGTACAGCTTCAGCTTGTACAGCGTCAGCTTCATCCACATCGATTCTTACAGCTGCGGGGTTGATTTCTAAATCAACTACAGGTTCTATGGGTGTAGGTGGATCCAAGATAGATGGTGAATGTCCTGAGTGATATCATCTACTCCTGTAGGGTCATGGTGTGGTTCTTCGAACACTACATGAACTGATTCCTCGATCGTCAGCCTCCTTTTATTAAATATTCTGAAAGCTTTGCTGACGGAGGAGTATCCTACGAATATTCCTTCATCTGATTTTTCATCAAAGGTTCTAAGTTGGTCCTTCCCATTGTTCAAAACATAACACCTGCATCCAAAAATGTGAAAATACGAAACTAATGGAGTTTTGTTATTCCATACCTCATAAGCTGTTTTGTTGTGGTGCTTGTTGAAGATACAGCGGTTTTGAGTGTAGCACCCTGTATTGGTTGCTTCACCCCGAAGCTTATTGTGGCAATTTGCTTGCGGCAATCATTGTCCTTGTTGCTTCTTTCAATGTCCTATTCTTTCGCTCGGCAACACTATTTTGTTGAGGTGTACGGGCGGTGAGTATTCGTGTTGTATTCCATTCTCGACAGTATTGCTCTATAAAGCGGTTAGTAAATTCGGTACCTCTGCCGGAGCAGATGCACACGATACTCGACGCTTTTCATTTTGCAACTTTCTCGGGAGCTCGGGCAGCCTTGATGTTGTTTCCTTCTTCTTGCTAAGAAAGATCGTCCAAGCATACGGAATAATCATCAACAACAACCATGCAATATTTCTTACCTCCCAAACTTACGGGTCTACAGGACCGTAGAGATCCATGTGTAGCATTTCCAACACTCTTTGGGTTGAAAGGTAGGATTTGCTTTTCGGGGTTGACTTGATTTGCTTGCCTTTACGGCATGGTCCGCAGATCCTTCTTGAATGACACATCGGCAAACCTCTAACCATACCTGTCTTGAAAGCTTGTTGATAGTCTTGAAGTTGACGTGAGACATCCTCTTGTGCCATAGACGGCTAAGATCTGCGGTGCCTTTGGCAACAAAACATGGAATTGAGGAGCTCATAGGCTTCCGATCAAGAATGTACATATTACTCGATCTGCTTCTGTAAGCACAACTTCCTTGGTTTGGGTGTTCTTGACTCTCTGACGATCTATATAGAACTTCACCGAGAACTGTTTATCACGTAATCGGCTAATACTAAGTAGATTATACTGTAAGCCTTCAACATATGCAACATCGGTGACCTTGAATTTCCCGACAAGTAGGTTTCCTTTCCTCTTGTTCTTCCTTTAGACTTATCACCGAAGCGAACTTTTGGACCGCGACCTTCTACAAAATCGATAGCTTGCTCCTATCTCGGTCATGTGACGAGAGCATCCACTATCGAAGTACTGTATCCTCCTCTAGAATGTCCTGTAACAAAGAAATTAGGTAGATTTAGGTCCCCTTTGATTTTTGGGTCCATATATGTTAGTTCCTTTAGGTACCCAAACTTTCCCGACAAAGCAATGGTTTATCGTAGGATGTACTCAGACAAGATTGCGATATCTACGGGGCATATCCGTAGTTGTTATAATCATGATAATTACTATGCATGTAAAATTCGTGGTTATTATTATTATTCCAAAGACGAGTGTCTTGTCTAGGAGGTGGAGCCATTTTCCTAGGCCTAATAGCTTGTCTTCTGGGTCTCCGGTTGGATTCCCAATCCGTTGTTGATACCGAATCGGCATCTGCTGTCTTGAGGGGATAACGGGGCTCCTGTATCCAATACCTAGGCGCACTGCATCTTGAAGTGCTGGCATGCGGGCCTTTGGTGGTTGAATCTCGCCTTCTTTCGAATGACTGTCGGCTTTGATGATATGCTTGTGGAGCATCTTTGTAGATTACGCCTTCGAGTGGTTGTTGGTTCCACTATCTCGAATAGTAGAGTTGTGGGGCGGAATCAGCCTTCGGTTTTCTCATGCCTGGTTCCTTTGTGGGACTAGGAGTATCTTCCGATTCTGGAATGTGTTCCACACTCTTGACGAACACAGTACTAGTTTTACCTTTATTCGAACATGAGCTGTATCCTAAGCCACTTTATCATGAGCGTGTTGCCCAGTGCTCAAAATTTCTTCCATTCTTTTGGACGATTTTTCAAAAGACTTCAGAATGGTCTCAAGTTCAGTTTCTCGCTTCTCGAGAGTTGTAATTTTGGTTTGTAGTAGAACCAAATCATTTGTCTTGCTCTCATTATGGGTTTTAACCGCATTTAGTTCATGAGCAAGTTGATGATTGCTCTCCATGAGTTTTTCAAAATCGATCTTGCTGGTTTCACAATCAAGAGACATATTTTCATAATTTATTTTCAGCAAGTCATTTTCATCTTTCAGCTCTAAATTTGTTAATTGAAGCTGTATATTCTCAGTTTTTAGAGTCTCATGGGCCTTTTGAATGTTTTTAAATTCATTCATCATATTTTCGAAAGTATGAGATGCATTTGATGGAATAACTGAGGTTGAACTTACCTCATCGTCGCTATCTTCACCTTCTGGAACATCTTTGGCCATAAAGCACATGTATGCTTTATCATCGAACTCATCGTCAGATGAATCACTTTCAGTGACCACCTGAAGACATTCTGCATATTTGGATGGTGTGGGGGAGGCTTCTGATTCTCCAATCAGGGCCTTGAGCTTGTCTTTCCAAGCACGTCTTCTTTCATCTCTCTCTTGTTGCTCGGCCTCAGGCAACCTTTGGACTTTGGGATGAGGACATTTGTTTGCATAATGGCCTGGTTTCCTGCAGTTATAACACAGGTTAGCATCACCAGATGATGTTTCTGATTTACCTTGTTGATGAGTTTGGGCTGTAGGGAGTCTTTCCGCATCGTTTGATGAACTTTTTGAATTTATGCATTAGAAGCGCCATTTCATCTTGGGACGGGATGTCGTTGCCATCACAAGCATTCTTGTGACCGGCTTCGACGAGCTAGGCATGCCGTGTCGACGGTTCGATACAAGTAGAGCTGTGACCTTTGAAGGAGATTCTTGACTTTCTCTCTCACAATGTCATACTCAAAGGCTTTAAGGTCGAGAAGAGATCAAAGTGGATATTTCATTAAGATTACAGGATACACGCATATTGTGGTCTTAATGTCCCATCGGGCCGAGAGATCTCAAAATTTTTAAGTTCTCCTTTTGGGTGTAAATCTTGCCCAACGCTTCAAGTTCACCAACAATACCAAGAAATGAGGTCAAGTTCCTCAAGTGTTTCCGTTGGTTTCATTTCAAAAGATTCAAATTCCGAGTAAGTTTTGAAATCTTGTTTTCTTTTGAGAGCTCGCCTTCCTCACAAATTAACTTGAGTTTATCCTGATTTCTTTGGGTCGCTTTTGCGGCTCTTTACCTTTGAGAACGTGCCTTTGTCAAGAGTGACAAATAACGCGTTCTTAGCCACGTTGTCGAGATCGCTCGCTTCCTTTCATCGGTTGTCCATTGCTCGCGTTCCTTCTCGAGCATTTCAAAGATGGGCTTGGCCCTCAATCCTTGCGGCCGGATTGACCTTCATGATCTTGATCGGACCATCCTGTATAACAAAATCATCTCTTCGTGCATTCCGCAAGATGAGCTTCCATTCTAATTCTCGATCGTCAAATTCGTTAATAGAGAACATAGGGACTTTGTTAATCATAGAAGTATCCATACCGATAATATAGGAATGAAAGAGACTGCTTTGAAAATAAGTGATTTGAATCGATTCGGTTAAAAGAAATACGACCGATTCTTTTTAGAATCAACCTCTCGATACCACTTGTTGGCCACTTAAGTATACCGGATACGGTTTGGAAAATAGTTTAAACAACAAACCGTACGGAATCTAAATCGAGTGCGTAGCGGAAGTCTTGGATACGATTAGTTGCCGTGGATACAAAGAACGAAGTATTTGGTGTATACTTAATATATCACGTAATTTAAAACAAGAAAAGTCAAGGTAAATAACACAGAATTTAAGTGGTTCGAGGTAAACCCTCTACGTCCACCGGTCCTCCACACAGAGTAAAAGTTTATTATAATTCTCGCATACACAACTACGTAATTATAAACAAACCTATCCTTGTATCGTCACACGATTGATACAAAGAATGTCACTTTCAACCGTTCACACAGATTGGTTAAAGCTTCCTTCTTGACTAGCTTCTTCACACACGCCCAAAGCTTCGTCCTTATTCGTCCCACACAGAATAACTTGTTGAGTTCACAGAGCTCGGTTTTTACACAGAGCTAAAAGGTAGGTAACCAGGTAAGAACAGCAGCTTTGAATATCAAGTTCTTGAGCTGATGATGGCTGTTCTTGATGTTGAGCACTGTATATCTCTTTCGTTCTTAATAGCAGTATGCTTTGGAGATATGTTTGCTCTGATGATAACTTTGATAGCTTGAGTATTAGGTTACTTCGGTAACTGATCTTCAATGTCTTCATAGAATATATATAGTCTCTGAAGAAAGTATCCGTTGAGATGTATCCGTTTGAATAAGATTTCCTTCAACGGGAATATGACATGATCCGGATTTCGCGGGATTCTGAAGATCTGAAGACTGGAAGTATTTAAATACTTTATCCTTGAGTATTTAAATACTTCTTTGTTCAACGGGACTTGACTTGTGTTCCTTCTTGTCCTTTTGTGAACTGTATGGAAGATGACTGTGTTTAGGGTGTCGAGACAGTTTCCATACTTGGTCTTCTTACAAGTCTTCTTGCTATACTGACGAGCTTCGCTTATGCTGATTCGGGGCAGGTCTTCGATACAGGATAAAGCCTTAAAGCCTCGATACAGTTTCCTTTATTGTATTTGGATTGGCATATATGTCAAAACCTCTAAATAACATTCGATACAGGGATTCGAGTATCCCGGCTGTTTCGATACAGGGTCTTTGTTTTCCCAACAAACAGCCACCTCACCTATAAGTAGGGGGAGTCCAGACTCTAAAGGGCATCGCGCAATCGGACTGATAACCCTCTCTTCGCCATATCCTCTCTCTTATCCATCTACTCTTACTTTCTCTCTACTACTCATCAACATTCCCAAAAGATCATCGGACATCTCTAAGTCTCGTGACTTGTGCTTTCCAGGTGATCAAACTCACGAATCTTAAGATCAGGAAGACGGATCTCCGGTCCCTCTTGGTCAATCCTTGATAAGAGGATAAGTCCTACTTATTTATTTTATTTTCCTGTACATCCTATTTCTGCAAATTTACTGACTTGAGCGTCGGAGTCCATACGACTGGCACCACACCGGTGTCCCCTTGGATCCTTACGTTCTAGATTTTGCTCTTGTGTTGTCTTGCAGGTTGCTGGTGCCCCTCTTCACTCAAAAATCAATTATAGATTTCTGAGCGTCTACAATTACTAATTTGATAAATCAGCACTGCAGCAGTTAAGAAGTCACTTGAAGACTTCTTCATTTTTTTTTCATTTATTTGCGAAAAACAAGAAGAGAAGTAGGGAAGGAATTTGAATCACCTGCCACCTAGCTAGCACCGGAAAGCCGCAATTGGAGTTACCTGCTGGAGGTGCATCGTCGTCGGTTCCGTCGCGGTTGGAGGTGCGCAACCTAGGGTCCTGTCGCGGTTGGAGGTGTGTCGCCTCTTCGCCTCTTCTTTTTGGAGGTAGGTCTGTTGCCTCTTCGAAAGCCTAGTTTTATTTTCTTTAATTTAATTTAATTACTGTCCCATTTTTTACAAAAAAAAAGAGGTGACCGCATCCGAAGCCGCGTCCCTCCCGCGTCCATCACGCATCCACAAAGCCACATCATCAGGACGCGGTCCGACCGCATCGGCGGCGAGTCTGAGTCCAAAATGAACTGGACTCGGACACTCTCCCTGTGTAAGAGAGTCCGTGCTTCAGAGCTTTCTTCATTGACTTGTTATGCATAAAAGGTTGGAATTGAAATCTTCAGATTAAGAAATTGCAATTTAGAAACTTACCAGATTCTTCATTCTTTCCTCCTCATATGGTGAGGATGCAGCCCAGAGATCCTTCAACAATACGCCGTCAAAATTTGATCGACCTTGTGAAGGCATTGAATTTTTCATAAAGCATGGGCCATGTTGATTTCGATACAGACCCGTCTCCCTGCATGCCTCGACCATAGAATTCAGTTGACCTTCAATTTCAAGGTCTCGCTGGATGGGGGAGCTGAGGATGGAGGTGTTAAAATCACTAGCAAAGCAATCATGAAATAAGAGGCGGAGGTTGTAATACCCGGTTGTAATTCAGTAATTATCATTCAGTAATTATCAGTCAGTAATTGTCACTCAGTAATTTTTCACTCATTAATAATCACTCATCATTCGTGATTCATTCATTTGGGTTCATCGTTAGCATTTTGTAACCGTATATCAGTTACCGATCATCATTCATCTCCGTTTGTGGATCGATACGAGTGTATCATCATTATCATCGGGAATATAGTCTCGTGTTGGAAGTATCATATATCACGTGTTATTAGACTTATTTACAATCATACTAGTATTGTACGTCGGATCATTCACAGTTTGTAATGAGTAGACGGAGTTGTCGGATTTTTGTCATTTCCAGGAGCGAGTTACGGCCGTAAGGACTGTCGGATACGGCCGTAACAGGCGTTCGGTGATTTCAGGTCAATATGGGAGAACGGAACTTACGGCCGTAAGGATTTCGGCATACGGTCGTAATTGAGCAGGTACGGCCGTAAGGCTTGGTCGGTTACGGCCGTACGTGTCGAGCAGGGTGCCCAGGCGTTTTTGGCCGGAGGCGAGATACGGCCATATGATGGGCAGGCTACGGCCGTAAGGGGTGTTCGTGATTTTCAGGATTTGTCAGACGAGGAGGACTTACGGCCGTAAGGGTTGCGGCATACGGCCGTAAGATGAGGCATGTACGGTCGTAAGGCTTGGCTGGATACGGCCGTACGTTGCAGGCAGGGTGCCTGGTTAGTTTCGACGAAGGTGTCATACGCCCGTAAGTTTGGCCGGATACGGCCATATCGGTCGAGTTACACCCGTAAGGTGTGCGGGTACGGTCGTATGGCTGTCGGCAGGTGTTTTGGACGAGGGCAAGTTACGCCCGTAAGACAGGTGCGGGTACGGCCGTAAGGCTGTCGGCAGGTGTTTGGACAAAGCCGAGTTACGGCCATATGAGTTGGCTGGTTACGACCTTAAGGTCGTTGACCTGGGATGTTACGGCCGTAAGAAGGCTGAGTTACGACCGTAACTTCCGGCAATTTATAAGGGCTTGGACGGGACATTTTCCTCATTTTCCTCATTTCTTCAACTTTGTCCGAGAGAGAGAGCCTGAGGGAGATATTTTTCATCATCAACCATAAGGGTGTTCGGTTTTCATCATCTTCATTCGTTTGGGAAGCTCGGATAGTCGATCTAACGCGTTTTCATCGGATCGAAGTGTTTGGATCTTCAAGAGGTAATTTCTTCAACATCTTGGATTTCGATTTTGTGTTGAGATATGATGTTTTGGACGTTATAATCGTGTTGTATGAAGATATATACATATGATTATGAGTTTGTATAAATATTCATTGGATTATTGAAGGATTATTCAAGAACACTTTGAATATTGAGTTGGATTTGGGGGGTTTTGATTAATTGTTGTTGAAATAACGAATTTGGATATTCATATTGGATTATTGATCGTATTGAAGATGTTTTGTTGGTTTGAAATACTTCTTGGGGATTTGATGTTGGTATAATTGAGGATTGATTGTAATCAATCGAAGATTGGTTACAATGTGTTTGATATAATGCCTCAATGAACTTGGTTAGTCGTATCGACATTTTGAGTTCGTTATATCATGTTTGATTCGTATGTTAATCGGATTGTTGGTAATTATGTTATTCAAGGTTGTTCGAGCGACCGACATCTCATTTAGGACATTTGTTCGTGGAAGGACATTTGTCACCGGTGTTGAGTAAGTTAATTCTTACTCGGTTAAAAGGATATTCATTCCTTTCGTTGTTGTTCATTCATAATCATAATTCACTCATAAAGTACTAACCGTATTGAGGCTTGTAATTGTCACTTAATCACTTCATTCACGAGGAACGACGGTTCCAATCATTTCATTGAGCTGTCATTTATTTCACTATTATTTTCATCTTGGTGAGTCATTATTGATTTTCGATGTCACTTTTGTTATATCGTGGCATTCCGGGTCATACTGGCGTGCCGGTTGGTATGTGTAGGATTTTCATATCGGGCACATATAAAGTCGTGTGTTGGTTGTTGGCCTCACATTGGACTGTGCACACGAGACGATCACTTCGTGAGACTGATTAGGCACAAGACCACACGTGTATTCGATCGATACTCGTTGGTGGCTTGCGCACGGACACATTTCCATCCCGGGTGTAGTGTGGCGCCATTCTTTGAGCCGTACTATTAGTTGATTCATATAGCATGTTTGATTGCATATGTTTTCAACAGGATTGTGATTATTCAACTCTTGAGGATTGTTGTTCTGTGTAACTGACCCCCGTTGGGGGATATTGTTTTTCAGGTCATGGCAAGGCAAAAGCACGGGAAGAGAACGTTGACGGCAAGGAGTCCCAATGATACTAGTAGGGGGCCCCAGTCTTTTCAGTCATTCTTGTTTTTATTCATTTGTATTTCCGTTGCAGAATTCCGTTTGGGATGTTTATTTATTCAGGGTGGTATATTTTATCTTCATATAAAATATACTAGTATTCGGTATTGTCCTGGTGTATTGTACTTAAGCTCCTCATCGGAGTATTTGGTAATATAATGTGGTTCGGTACTGCTATTATATTATTTAATTCATCAATTTTCATTCGCCTGGTGGGTCCTAGTTGGGGTTCCACGGTACTATAATAGCCGCCTAGTTTGGCGTGTTACAGAGTTGGTATCGGAGCGTGGTTTTGAATACTACCTTCCGAGTCATGTCTCATTTCAAATCATCGTCATCGGACTAGTATCATTGGACTTTCGCGTCACGTGTGTCCTGTGCAAATGCCGAGCCCATCAGACCAAAAGAACTGTAAGACTTCTACGCCATGGTATAATTTCTGACACTAATCATTCATTCATAATTCATCAGTTAACAATCCTCAAACATCATTTTCATTTTGATCATGTTGATCATTTTAACTCATTAATCACTCAGTTCATTTCATTAATCAGTTGTTGATCTTGAAGATCATGTCATTAATCTTGTTAACTTGTTCAAGATAATCATTTCAAGAATATCATCAGATAATCATGTCACCTCAGTTAATCATTCATGTAATCACTGTGTTAGAACGCGTATGCTTATTTTCATCATTTCATGACGAAAATCATAATGCGGTACTCATACAAGATCTATGATTATCATGCGACCTTCGTACTTTAGTATGGAGAAAGCTGTCAAGGGACGCACGGGGAGAGGCCGCGGCGCAGGCCGAAATCCGGGGAATAATCACTCACTGTCGGGAAATCGTACCCAGGACTCCGCTAGATCGGAAGATGTTCGGGTTGATCCACTCACTTTTATGCAGGTCATGATGACCCATATGCAATTGCTCAATCATCATTGCGCCACTCTGGCCGAATTAATCGAGAGAACTCTCCCGTATGAGACTGCTGCTAAGAAAATTGCTGAGCAACAGCCTTCATCTGTCAACAAGAAATCAACGAAGCGTAATCAGTCCGAAGGCGGTTAGTCAACCTTCAAGAAGTCTCGAGTGGGCTCTACTTTTTCTGAGCGACCTTCTACGGTGCCTAATCCTGTGGGATCTCAGTCCCGAGCGACCATTTCGGCCATCACCTGTTTCAACTGTGGAGCGCCGGGTCATTACAGCACTAAGTGTCTGAAACCGTCTATCATGTGCCATAATTGTGGGATTGTTGGGCATAAGGCCCGTTTTTGCCGAAAGGAATCTAAGTCGGCTCCGGCGGCATCTCAGGCCCCGAAGCAATCAGCGATTCAGAATCAGGCCACTCAGTCTGCGTCGTTCAAGACGACAAGAACAAATAAAGGCGGAGCTCGTATTTATCAGACGGGAGCGTCCGGTTCGGGGGCCGACAAGTCCCAAATTCACGAGAGGAAGAGGACCGACGGTCCAGTGGCCCGAATGACCTCAGGTATACTCGCAATTTTATCTCAACCTGTGTGTACCCTTTTTGGTACTGGTGCATCGCAGTCATTCATTTCCGAATCATGTTTGAATAGGCTTAATTTAGATACTCCTATTGATTTTGGACCTCATATCATTGGTCTACCTGACGGTAGAAGAATTCTCAGAACTCATGAGGTTAAGAACTGACTGAATTAATCTTTGTGACCGCAATTGGTTGGCGGACCTCATCGTGGTGGATTTACCTAAGGACGATGTAATATTGGGTATTAGTTGGATGGATCGTCATGATACCATCCTCAGTGTTCGTAAGCGTATGGTCACTATCATTTCAGTCGTTGGAGCCGAGTGTGTATTTCAGGGAGGTAATCCCCATTGTTCCAGAAGAATCATTAATATGATGAAAGCAGTGAAACTTCTCAATCAGAGGTGTTCAATCATTCATTGTATCATTTTCATCGATTGGACGTTCTAAGGCAATCGAGGTGTTCAATCATTCATTGTATCATTTTCATCGATTGATCGTTCTAGGGCAATCGAGGTGTACAATCATTTGTGGTATCATTGTTATCGATTAACGATGTACTCCCAGACGAGCTACCTGGTTTACCTCCACCGAAGGATGTGGAATTCACAATAGAGTTGGATCTTGGTACGTCCCTATTATCGAAGGCACCATATCGTATGTCCCCGACCAAAATGCAGGAGTTGAAGATTCAACTTGAGGAATTGTTCGAGAAAGGTTATATTCAACCGAGTGCGTCCTCGTGGGGAGCACCAGTGCTATTTGTCAAGAAGAAGGATGGTTCACTTCGTGTGTGTATTAATTATCGGGAGTTGAACAAGTTGACTGTAACACCCCAAACTAGGCGGATATTACAGTGCCGTGGACCCCCGACTGGGACCCACCAGGCGAATGAAAATGAATGAATTACACAGGTAAATGTAGTACCGAACCACATTACAACATCAATTACTCCGACGAGGAGTTTTATACAACACACCCAGGATAAAATAGAATACATGTGTATTTTATGTGACGATAAAATACACAACACTGAATGAAATGAGCATTCAAACGGAATGTCTGCAGCGGAATAAATAAAGGAAACACAAATGATGAATAAATGATCGAGCATCGGGCCCCTACTAGTATCACTGGACTCCTCGCCGTCACCATGCTCTCCGTGCCTTAGCCTTGCCATGACAAAACAAAGATCCCCAACGGGTCGATACGTAACAACAATCCTCAAGGGTTGAAAATACACAATCATGATATATCGAAATTATGAATTATTCTGTCAAAACATACGCAATCAAACATGCTATATGAATCGACTAATCAAGACGGCTCAAAGGAATGGCGCCACACTACGCCCGGATGGAAATGTGTCCGTGCACAAGCCACCAACGATCAAACACGCGTGGTCTTGTACCTAATCGCCTCACGAGCAATCGACTCGTGTGCACACCCAATGTGAGGCCGCCAACCAACACACGACTATAATGTGCCCGACATGAAAATCCTACACATACCAACCGCACGCCAAGATGACCTTAATGCCACAATATGACAAAAGTGGCAATGAAAATGAATAATGACTCACCAAGATTGAATGATGGTGAAATGAATGATAGCTCAATGAAATGATCGGAACCGCTGCGTTCCTTATGACCGAGGTGATTAATTGACAATGACGAGCTTTGATACGATTAATACAATGATGAATGAGTTATGATTATGAATGAACAACGACAAAAGGAATGAATATCCTTTTAACCGAGTAAGAATTAACTTACTCAATACCGATGATGAATGTCCGTCCACGAACAACGTCCTAAATGAAATATCGGTCCGCTCAACAACCTTGAATAACACAATTACCAATAATCCGATCATTACGCAAATCAAAAGCGATCATAAACGACTCAAACATCGACACAACGATATCCGAGTTCGAATGAATGAAACCAACTCCAAGATGAGTATTTCAAACCATCAAAACACTTTCAAGGATATCAATAATCCATTAGGAATCCATAACTCATGATTACAACAACATCAATCGGAAAATCCCCAATTAACCGAAGTCAACCCCAAGGTTTCTTGGAATAATTCCGAAAATAACCGTTAAAATCCGTAGGAATATATTTATCCAAGTTAGATAATCCATAACTAACATATTCCAATGATAATCCAAGCTTACGAAGAAATCGGAAGGAAAACCCAAAATCCGAAATTCTAGATCCAAGAGTTTAATACCTTTGATTCGATGTGATGAAGATGATGAAATGATGATCAATCCGAAAGATGAGCTTGAAAATGATGATGATGATTACACCTCGAAGAATCCTCTCCAAACGCTCGAAATCGCCCAAAACTACCGAAGGAATGAAATGAGATGGGAAATGACGAACTCGACTAAACTGGCCCAATTTATACTCGATCCATGTTAGCGTGCGCTAGCCCTTGTGCATAGCGTGCGCTAACGTGTAATTGGGTAGTCCAAGAACCCCCTGTCCGAACACGGTAGCGCGCTACGTACCTATTTGTAGCGTGCGCTACGGCCATATTACTAGCGTGCGCTAATATCCATTGTTAGCGTGCGCTAGCGAAATATTCGACGCCCGATCGGAGTCCGTAAAACCGTCGCCTCGATCTAACCTCGATAGCGTGCGCTACAACAACCGATTAGCGTGCGCTATAATATTGATTGCGTACGCTAAATATAACTCATAGCGTGCGCTATGAATTAATCCGGTGCAGTCCAGTAGCCACTGGACTCAACCTGATCCGTCCTTAGCGCGCGCTACTCCACACATATAGCGTGCGCTACTACAACCCGTTAGCGCGCCCTACTCACCACTCGTAGCGTGCGCTACAATTATTCTCACCTGCAGTCCAGTACCTTCTGGACTGCAGCCAAGGTAGCCTTAGCGTGCGCTAAAGCTGAGCGGTAGCGTGCGCTACCTATACCCAATTAGCGTACGCTAAAAGGAGTATGTAGCGTGCGCTACCCTCAAGCACAGCTTGCCACGAAAATGACAATGATGATAAACACGGCACGAAACTCCAATCAGATTAGTGATGAATGACGATTGATACACGATACAATTACTCTGAATGATGAATACCATGACTGAATCTGAGTGATAAATGATCAATAATGAAATTACTGAGTACCAATTCTTGAATGATAAATCTTGAATGATAATTACCGAGTGATAATTCTTGAATGATAATTACTGGGTATTACATACACTTCTTAAAAGAGTTTCGTCCACAAACTAAGGGTCAAACAACTCGGGATAACTCTCCCGCATACTATCCTCGGTTTCCCAAGTAGCCTCTTCGACTCCGTGTCTCGACCACCGAATTTTAACCAAAGGAATCGTCTTATTCCTCAAGCTGTTTGATTCGCCGCTCTAAAACTCGTATAGACGTTCCTCATATGAATGATCGTCGACGATCTCGATTTCGGCCGAATCGAAGTATGTGACTCGGTCGGCAACATACTTCCGCAATCGAGAGACATGAAACACATTATGAATTCGGCTCAACGCCGAGGTAAAGCCAATCGATAAGCTAACTCGCCTACCCGATCCAAAATCTCAAACGGTCCAATGAATCTCGGACTCAATTTCCCCTCTTCCCAAAACGGAAGATACCACGACTGGGATACCTTGACCAACACGTGGTCACTGTCTCGAACTCTAAAGGTCGCATTTACGGTTATCCGCATATGATTTCGTCGACTGAGCGGTCAACAAACGACTCCTCATCAAAGCTACCTTCTCACGGCGCTATAAGCATATCGAGCTCGGTGCCGATTGATTCGATAAGTCGTCCCAACACAACGGAGATCGACAACGGCGACCATACAAGGCCTCGTAAGGTGCCATCTTGATCGAAGCATGCCAACTATTATTATACGTGAACTCGATCAATGGTAGTTGGGCTTCCCAATCGTCTTTCCAATCGAGGACGCATGCCCTCAACATGTCCTCTAATGTCCGAATGGTCCTCTCTCGATTGCCGTCGGATCGAGGATGAAAAGCTGCATCGAGATTAAGCCGAGTTCCCATAGCGCGATGAATCGATTTCCAAAAGTGCGACACAAACCGTCCGTCACGATCGGAAACGATACTTTTAGAGTACCGCATACCGACTATCTCTTTAATGAACAATGGGCAAGTCTCTCGGGACCCCACGTATCCTTGATCTCTAGGATTTGAGCTGATTTGGTTTAGCGGTCCACGATCACCCAGATCGTGTTCATGCCACGACGACTCGTCGGCAAACTTGTGATGAAATCCATAGAAATGTCTTCCCATTTCCACTCGGGAATAGGAAGAGGTTTGACATACCCGCCGGTCGCCGATGTTCAATCTTCACTTGTTGACAGGTTAAGCATCTCGAAACAAATTCTGCGACTTCTCGCTTCATATTACTCCACCGGTAATTTTGTTTCAAGTCCTTGTACATCTTGCTAGACCCGGATGAACGAGAATAAGGGGTAGCATGAGCTTCTCTCAAAATAGAGTTTTTCAACTCGCCGATCGCGGTACGCACAACCGATTCTTAAACCTCAAAAGTCCATCCTCGTGGACCACAAACCAGGGCTTTCCGAGCCACATCCTCTCGGATGCGCAACAATGATGGGTCCGAACTCTGATTCTCTCGGATTTCCTCCTCGAGTGACGATGAAATCTCTAACATACAAAGCCGCCCGAACTTCTGAAGCGGACCTCGATCTCGGGTCTAAGGAATTCCCGTCAAGCTCCTTCGAATCAAGTTAAACGGGCAAGCATCCGCTCTGAACGGACTTACGACTCAAGGCGTCGGCGACAACATTCGCCTTGCCCGGGTGATAAAGGATCTCGATATCATAATCTTTGATTAATTCCAACCACCGCCTCTGGCGCATATTTAACTCCTTCTGAGTAAATATATACTTTAAGCTCTTATGATCGGTGAATATCTGACAGGTAACGCCATAAAGATAATGACGCCAAATTTTCAAAGCGAACACCACGGCTGCTAGCTCCAGGTCGTGGGTCGGATAATTAATCTCGTAAGGTCTCAATTGCCGTGAAGCATAGGCAATAACCTTCCCGTTCTGCATGAGCACACATCCGAGACCCTGTCCGGACGCATCACTATAGACCACAAATCCTTCCGTCCCCTGCGGCAAGGAAAGTACAGGTGCTGACATCAACCGGCTCTTGAGTTCCTCAAAACTCCGTTGACACGCGTCGGACCACGTGTATTTCTTATCCTTCCGCAAAAGGTTCGTTAAGGGTTGAGCGATTCGAGAAAATCCCTCTACAAATCGCCGATAATAACCCGCTAATCCGAGGAAACTTCGGATTCCCTTAACATTCTTCGGAGGTAGCCAATCTCGAATAGCCTCCGTCTTCTGAGGATCCACGCGAACTCCGTCTGATGAAATTACGTGTCCGAGAAACGTCACTTCGGACATCCAAAACTCACATTTGGAAAACTTCCCATAAAGTTGTTCTCGCCTCAACACGTCGAGAACTAGATGAAGGTGAGACTCGTGTTCCTCCCGGTCACGAGAATAAATCAAAATGTCATCGATGAAGACAACAACAAATCGATCCAAAAAGTCGATGAAGACCCGATTCATTAATTCCATGAATACCGCAGGTGCATTAGTCAATCCAAACGGCATAACCACAAACTCATAATGACCATAGCGTGTTCGAAACGCTGTCCTCGCAATGTCCGACTCTCGAATCCGCAACTGATGATATCCAGATCTTAAGTCGATCTTGGAAAATACTGAAGCTCCCTGAAGTTGATCTAATAGATCATCAATAAGGGGTAAGGGATACTTATTCTTGATCGTCACCCTGTTCAACTCCCGATAATCAATACATAAGCGGAATGAACCATCCTTCTTCTTGACAAACAACACTGGTGCTCCCCACGGGGACGCACTCGGTCGGATATAACCTTTCTCGAACAACTCCTCAAGTTGGTTCTTTAATTCCTGCATTTCGCCGGGCCATCCGAAGACGGTGCCTTCGATATCGGGGACGTACGTGCTCCAACTCAATCGTGAATTCCACATCCCTCGTGGAGGCAAACCGTAACTCGCGGAAAAACATCGGCATATTCCCTCACCACCGGAATATCCGTTAACATTCTCGATGATTTCTGGTTTTGGCCATAAAGCACCAATAACCGACACATCCCCGATTGAGTAATCTTCCGCTTTCATCAAATTAATGACTTTGCTGCAGTAGGGATTACCTCCCGAAACACATATTCAACTCCATCGTCAAAATGATAGTGACCAAACGCTTTCGGACACTAATGATGGCATCATGACGATCCATCCAATCAATACCCAAGATGATGTCGTCCCTCGGTATATCTTCTACGATTAGGTCCGCGGGCCATACACGACCATGAAACAGAATCGGACAATGCAATCTCACGGTTACCGATAATGCGTCTACCATCGGGTAGGCCAATGACATATGGCTCACAACTAGTAGCACTACCTGCACGTAGTCTACTCAAACATGACTGGAAATGAATGAATGAGATGCACCAAGATCAAAAAGGGTACACACGTTGAGATAGAATATCGAGTGTACCGAGATCATCCGGCCTCGGATCATCGGTCTTCTTCATCTCATAAATTCGGGCTTGCCCCCGAACCGGATGCTCCTGCCTCGATAGCTCTTGGCTCCGCCTTTAGCTCCTGTCGTTTTGAACGACGCCGAGTGAGTGGCTTGATTACGCACCCTGAATGACACGGGGCTTGAGATGACGCTGGAGTGGGTTTAGAGTCCCTACGGCAAAACGGGCCCTATGCCCGGCAATCCTGATTGTGGCACGTGATGCATCAAGCTTTGGACACTTAGTGCCGAAATGACCTGTTCTCACAGCTTGAAACAAGTGATGGCCGAACCGCCGCCGCGATCGAGATTCCGCGGGTTTAGACGGGGAGGTCGCTCGAAAAAGTAGAGCCCGCACGTGGTTTCTTGAAAGTGGCGACTCCGTCAGACTGATTACGATTCTTGGACTTCTTGCTAGCACGAAGGTTGCCGCTTAGCAATTTCCTTAGCGAAGCTCGTAGGTGAGAGCTTTCTCGATGAACTCGGCGAGTGGTACAGTTATGATTAAGCAAATGAAGTCTCATACGGGGTTTCACCTCTTGTGAAATACTTGATCTTGTCCGCTTCGAGTGAATGATAGATGAGGCGAACGGAAGAAGTTCTGAAATTTTTCGGCGATGGCGAGAACGTCATCATCCGCCGAAAGGTCGGGAGTGAGTAATTCCGACAACTTGGCCTCCCGATCGGGGCCGGATAGTACCTCTCCATCATGAGAGTCTTGAATCGATCCCAAGTACATGTTCCGTCTGTGGGCCTCAACGATAACCACCATGAATGAGCGCTCTTACCGAGATAGTAAGCCGCAATCGAAACTTTATGCCCTTCGGGGCAATCCACCATAGCAAATAACTTCTCAAAATGCTCAAGCCGTGAACAATATCCGGCTCGGATGAGCCCTCAAAAGTAGGTGGTCGGCGAGAGATATCGCCGATGATATTGCTTACACCTCTCTTGCCTCCGAGGTGGCGGCGGAGGAGCTTGCCGATTTTGATTGACGGAGTTATGCATCGTCTCCATCAATCGAGCCATCCGGGTCATTTGGGCCATCATGCCTCGCATAAATGCGAGTGGGTCGACCCGAACACCCTCTGACCGAGTCGTGTCTCGGCACGACTCCTGATGCTGAATGATCACGCCTGGTGAGTGAGTGGCGGCCGCCGCTCGATGAGTTAGCATTATTCTGGCATTTGCACGGTATTCGCACGAGTTCTCGGATTCGGCCCGCTCCACGGCCTCGTCCTCCACGTCCTCTCGCCAAATTTTCCATATCAAGTGGAAAGTCATATGATGATTATATATCTCGCATGAGTATCACATTATGATTATATTATGAAATGATGAAAATGAGCATACGCGCTCAAATACAGCGATTACATGAATGATTGATTGACGTGACATGATTATCTGATGAAGTTACTGAAATGATTATCTTGGATGAGTTAACAAGATTAATGATCCGATCTTCCTGATCAACAACTGAACAATGAAATGAATTGGTGATTAATGAGTTAACTCGATCCCGGCCAAAAATGACAATGATGATTGAGTTTTTTTAATTGATGAATTATGAATGAATGATTTATGCCATATATTTTACCGTGGCATTAGAAATCTTACAGTTCTTGGTCTGATTGGCTCGGCTTTTGCACAGGTCACACGTGGCGCGAGAGTCCAATGATACTAGTCCGATGACGATGATTTCAAATGAGACATGACTTGGAGGGTAGTATTCAAAACCACGCTCGGATACCAACTCTGTAACACCCCAAACTAGGCGGATATTACGGTCTGTGGACCCCGAGGGACCCACCGGGCGAATGAAAATGAATGAATTACACAGTAAATGTAGTACCGAACCACATTACAACATCAATTACTCCGACGAGGAGTTTTATACAACACACCTGTGATAAAATAGAATACATGTGTATTTTATGTGACGATAAAATACACAACATCGAATGAAATGAGCATTCAAACGGAATGTCTCAAGGAATAAATAAAGGAAACACAAATGATGAATAAATGATCGAATGCATCGGGGCCCCTACTAGTATCACTGGGACTCCTCGCCGTCACCATGCTCTCCCGTGCCTTAGCCTTGCCATGACTAAACAAGATCCCCAACGGGCCGCCATACGTAACAACAATCCTCAAGGGTTGAAAATACACAATCATGATATATCCAAATTATGAATTATTCTCAAAACATACGCAATCAAACATGCTATATGAATCGACTAATCAAGACGGCTCAAAGGAATGGCGCCACACTACGCCCGGGATGGAAATGTGTCCGTGCACAAGCCACCAACGATCAAACACGCGTGGTCTTGTACTAATCGCCTCACGAGCAATCGACTCGTGCACACCCAATGTGAGGCCGCCAACCAACACACGACTATAATGTGCCCGACATGAAAATCCTACACATACCAACTCGCACGCCAAGATGACCCTAATGCCACAATATGACAAAAGTGGCAATGAAAATGAATAATGACTCACCAAGATTGAATGATGGTGAAATGAATGATAGCTCAATGAAATGATCGGAACCGTCGTTCCTTATGACTGAGGTGATTAATTGACAATGACGAGCTTTGATACGATTAATACAATGATGAATGAGTTATGATTATGAATGAACAACGACAAAAGGAATGAATATCCTTTTAACCGAGTAAGAATTAACTTACTCAATACCGATGATGAATGTCCGTCCACGAACAACGTCCTAAATGAAATATCGGTCGCTCGAACAACCTTGAATAACACAATTACCAATAATCCGATCATTACGCAAATCAAAAACGATCATAAACGACTCAAACATCGACACAACGATATCCGAGTTCGAATGAATCGAAACCAACTCCAAGATGAGTATTTCAAACCATCAAAACACTTTCAAGGATATCAATAATCCATTAGGAATCCATAACTCATGATTACAACAACATCAATCGGAAAATCCCCAATTAACCGAAGTCAACCCCAAGGTTTCTTGGAATAATTAAAATAACCGTTAAAATCCGTAGGAATATATTTATCCAAGTTAGATAATCCATAACTAACATATTCCAATGATAATCCAAGCTTACACGAAGAAATCGGAAGGAAAACCCAAAATCCAAATTCTAGATCCAAGAGTTTAATACCTTTGATTCGATGTGATGAAGATGATGAAATGATGATCAATCCGAAAGATGAGCTTGAAAATGATGATTGATGATTACACCTCGAAGAATCCTCTCCGAAACGCTCGAAATCGCCCAAAACTACCGAAGGAATGAAATGAGATGGGAAATGACGAACTCGACTAAACCGTCCAATTTATACTCACCATGTTAGCGTGCGCTAGCTCCTTGTGCATAGCGTGCGCTAACGTGTAATTGGGTAGTCCAAGAACCCCTGTCCGAACACGGTAGCGCGCTACGTACCTATTTGTAGCGTGCGCTACGGCCATATTACTAGCGTGCGCTAATATCCATTGTTAGCGTGCGCTAGCGAAATATTCGACGCCAAGATCGAGTCCAAAACCGCCTCGCCTCTCGATCTAACCTCGATAGCGTGCGCTACAACAACCGATTAGCGTGCGCTATAATATTGATTGCGACGCTAAATATAACTCATAGCGTGCGCTATGAATTAATCCGTGCAAAGAGCCACCGGACTCAACTCGATCCGTCCCTAGCGCGCTACTCCACACATATAGCGTGCGCTACTACAACCCGTTAGCGCGCTACTCACCACTCGTAGCGTGCGCTACAATTATTCTCACTGCACCCGGTACCTTGGACTACCCCAAGGTAGCCTTAGCGTGCGCTAAAGCTGAGCGGTAGCGTGCGCTACCTATACCCAATTAGCGTACGCTAAAAGGAGTATGTAGCGTGCGCTACCCTCAAGCACAGCTTGCCACGAAAATGACAATGATGATAAACACGGCACGAAACTCCAATCAGATTAGTGATGAATGAAGATTGATACACGATACAATTACTCTGAATGATGAATACCATGACTGAATCTGAGTGATAAATGATCAATAATGAAATTACTGAGTACCAATTACTGAATGATAAATACTGAATGATAATTACTGAGTGATAATTACTGAATGATAATTACTGGGTATTACATTGACGATCAAGATTAAGTATCCTCTACCCCGGATTGATGATCTCTTAGATCCACTTCAGGGAACTTCAGTATTTTTCCAAGATCGACTTAAGATCTGGATATCATCAGTTGCGAATTCGACAGTCGGATATCGCAAGGACAGCATTTCGTACACGCTATGGTCATTATGAGTTCGTGGTAATGCCGTTTGGGTTGACTAATGCACCTGCGGTATTCATGGAGTTAATGAATCGGGTTTTCATCGACTATTTGGATCAATTCGTGGTTGTCTTTATTGATGACATTCTAATTTATTCTCGTGACCGGGAGGAGCACGAGTTTCACATTCATTAGGTTCTCGACGTATTGAGGCGGGAGCAACTATAAGGAAATTTTTCCATGTGTGAGTTCTGGATGTCCGAAGTGACGTTTCTCGGACATGTAATCTCATCAGACGGAGTTCGTGTCGACCCTCAGAAGATGGAGGCTATCCGATATTGGCTACCTCCGAAGAATGTTAAGGAAATCCGAAGTTTCCTCGGTTTAGCTGGTTATTATCGGCGATTTATTGAAGGATTTTCTAAAATCGCTCAACCCATGACGAACCTTTTATGGAAAGATAAGAAGTACACGTGGTCCGACGCGTGTCAACATAGTTTTGAGGAACTCAAGAGCCGGTTAATTTCAGCACTTGTCCTTTCTTTACCGCAAGGGATGGAAGGATTTGTGGTTTATAGTGATGCATCCGGATAGGGTCTCGGATGTGTACTCATGCAGAACGGGAAAGTTATTGCTTATGCTTCACGACAATTGAGACCTTACGAGGTTAATTATCCGACCCACGACCTGGAGCTTGCAGCCGTGGTTTTCACATTGAAGATTTGGCGTCATTATCTTTATGGCGTCACCTGTCAGATATTCACCGATCATAAGAGTTTGAAGTATATATTTACTCGGAAGGAGTTAAATATGCGACAGAGGCGGTGGTTGGAACTAATCAAAGATTATGATATTGAGATCCTGTACCACCCGGGCAAGGCGACCGTTGTCGCCGATGCTTTGAGTCGTAAGTCCGTTCAAGAGCTAATGCTTGCTCGTCTATCAGTTCAGAAGGAGCTTCAGCAGGAATTTCTCAGACCCGAAATCGAGGTCTGGCTTCAGCGAGTGCAAGGGAAACTTTGCACGTTAGGGATTTCATCACCACGTGAGGAGATAATCAGAGTGAATCAGGGTTCAGACCCATCATTTTTACGCATCCGAGAGGATGTGGTTCAGGGGAAAGCCCCTGGATTCGTTGTTCACGAGGATGAACTATTGCGATTTAAGAATCGGTTATGCGTACCGGCGAATGACGAGTTGAAAAACTCGATTTTGAGAGAAGCTCATGCTACCTCTTACTCCGTTCATCCGGGGTCTAGCAAGATGTGCAAAGACTTGAAACAATATTACTGGTAGAGTAATATGAAGCGAGAAGTCACGGAAATTGTTTGAGATGTTTGACCTGTCAGCAAGTCAAGATAGAACAGCAACAACCGGCAGGTATGCTGGGCCCACTTCCCTATTCCAGAGTGGAAGTGGGAAGATATTTCTATGGATTTCATCACGAGTTTGCCGACGAGTCGTCGTGGCATGAATACAATTTGGGTAGTTGTGGACCGTTTAACTAAGTCAGCTCATTCCTTGAGAGTAAGGATACGAGGTATCCCGAGAGACTTGCCCAGTTGTTCATCAAAGAGATAGTGAGATTGCATGGTACTCCTAAGAGTATCGTTTCCGATCGTGACAGGCGATTTGTGTCACATTTTTGGAAGTCAATTCCTCGTGCTATGGGAACTCAGCTTAATCTCAGCACAGCTTTTCATCCTCAGTCCGACGGACAATCAGAGAGGACTATTCAGACTTCGGAGGACATGTTGAGGGCATGTGTTCTCGATTAGAAAGATAATTGGGAAGCCCAACTACTGTTGATTGAGTTCACATGCTATAATAGTTGGCATGCTTCGGTTAAGATGGCACTTTACGAGGCCTTGTACGGTCGTCGTTGTCGATCTCCTTTGTGTTGTGATGACTTGTCAGAGTCGACAGGAATCACATGCAGATTATCGTCGTCGACCACTAGGGTTCGAGGCAGGTGACCATGTGTTGGTCAAGGTATCCCCTAGTCGAGGTATTTTCCGTTTCGGAAAATGGGGGAAGTTGAGTCCGAGATTCATTGGACCGTTTGAGATTTTGGATCGAGTAGGCAGTCTGGATTATCGATTGGCTTTACCTCTGGTGTTGAGCCGAATTCATATTGTGTCTCACGTCTCTCAGTTGCAGAAGTATGTTTCCGACCCGAGTCACATACTCCAGTTCGATGAAATCGAGATTGCGGATGATCATTCGTATGAGGAGCGTCCTATACGAGTTTTAGAGCGGCGAATCAATCAGTTGAGGAACAAGACGATTCCTTTGGTCAAGATTCAGCGGTCTAGACACGGAGTTCAAGAGGCTACATGGGAAACCAAGGATAGTATGCGGGAGAGTTATCCCGAGTTGTTTGACCCTTAGTTTCGGGGACGAAACTCTTTTAAAGGGGGAGTATGTAATACCCGGTTGTAATTCAGTAATTATCAATCAGTAATTGTCACTCAGTAATTTTTCACTCATTAATAATCACTCATCATTCGTGATTCATTCATTTGGGTTCATCGTTAGCATTTTGTAACCGTGTATCAGTTACCGATCATCATTCATCTCCGTTTGTGGATCGAGACGAGTGTATCATCATTATCATCGGGAATATAGTATCGTCTTGGAAGTATCATCTATCACGTGTTATTGGACTTATTTACAATCATACTAGTATTGTACGTCAGATCATTCACCGTTTGTAATGAGTAGACGGAGTTGTCGGATTTTTGTCATTTCCAGGAGCGAGTTACGACCGTAAGGACTGTCGGATACGGCCGTAACAGGCGTTCGGTCATTTCAGGTCAGTATGGGCTAATGGGACTTACGGCCGTAAGGATTTCGGCATACGGTCGTAAGTTGAGTAGGTACGGCCGTAAGGCTTGGCCGGTTATGGCCGTACGTGTCGTGATTTTCAGGATTTGTCGGACGAGGAGGACTTACGGTCGTAAGGGTTGCGGCATACGGCCGTAAGATGAGGCAGGTACGGTCGTAAGGCTTGGCCGGATACGGCCGTACGTTGCAGGCAGGGTGCCTGGTTAGTTTCGACGAAGGTGTCATACGCCCGTAAGTTTGGCCGGATACGGCCGTATCGGTCGAGTTACACCCGTAAGGTGTGCGGGTACGGCCGTATGGCTGTCGGCAGGTGTTTTGGACGAGGGCGAGTTATGCCCGTAAGACAGGTGCGGGTATGGCCGTAAGGTTGTCGGCAAGTGTTTGGGCGAAGCCGAGTTACGGCCATACAAGTTGGCTGGTTACGGCCTTAAGGCCGTTGACCTGGGATGTTACGGCCGTAAGAAGGCTGAGTTACGGCCGTAACTTCCGGCAGTTTATAAGGGCTTGGACGGGACATTTTCCTCATTTTCCTCATTTCTTCAACTTTGTCCGAGAGAAAGATCTTGAGGGAGATATTTTTCATCATCAACCATAAGGGTGTTCGGTTTTCATCATCTTCATTCGTTTGGGAAGCTCGGATAGTCGATCTAACGCGTTTTCATCGGATCGAAGTATTTGGATCTTCAAGAGGTAATTTCTTCAACATCTTGAATTTCGATTTTGTGTTGAGATATGATGTTTTGGATGTTATAATCGTGTTGTATGAAGAGATATACATATGATTATGAGTTTGTATAAATATTCATTGGAGTATTGAAGGATTATTCAAGAACACTTTTAATATTGAGTTGGATTTGGGGGGTTTCGATTAATTGTTGTTGAAATCACGAATTTGGATATTCATATTGGATTATTGATCGTATTGAAGATGTTTTGTTGGTTTGAAACACTTCTTGGGGATTTGATGTTGGTATAATTGAGGATTGATTGTAATCAATCGAAGATTGGTTACAACGTGTTTGATATAATGCCTCAATGAACTTGGTTAGTCGTATCGACGTTTTGAGTTCGTTATATCGTGTTTGATTCGTATGTTAATCGGATTGTTGGTAATTGTGTTATTCAAGGTTGTTCGAGCGACCGACATCTCATTTAGGACATTTGTTCGTGGAAGGACATTTGTCACCGGTGTTGAGTAAGGTAATTCTTACTCGGTTAAAAGGATATTCATTCCTTTCGTTGTTGTTCATTCATAATCATAATTCACTCATAAAGTACTAATCGTATTGAGACTTGTAATTGTCACTTAATCACTCCATTCACGAGGAACGACGGTTCCAATCATTTCATTGAGTTGTCATTTATTTCACTATCATTTTCATCTTGGTGAGTCATTATTGATTTTCGATGTCACTTTTGTTATATCGTGGCATTCCGGGTCATACTGCGTGTCGGTTGGTATGTGTAGGATTTTTATGTCGGGCACATATAAAGTCGTGTATTGGTTGTTGGCCTCACATTGGACTGTACACACGAGACGATCACTTCGTGAGACTGATTAGGTACAAGACCACACGTGTATTCGATCGATACTCGTTGATGGCTTGTGCACGGACACATTTCCAGCCCGGGCGTAGTGTGGCGCCATTCTTTGAGCCGTACTGTTAGTTGATTCATATAGCATATTTGATTGCGTATGTTTTCAACAGGATTGTGATTATTCAACTCTTGAGGATTGTTGTTACAGAATCGATTCTTGGGGATATTATTTTTCAGGTCATGGCAAGGCAAAAGCACGGGAAGAGCACGTTGACGGCAAGGAGTCCCAATGATACTACTAGGGGGCCCCAGTCTCTTCAGTCATTCTTGTTTTTCTTCATTTGTATTTCCGCTGCAGAATTCCATTTGGGATGTTTATTTATTCAGGGTGGTGTATTTTATCTTCATATAAAATATACTAAGATTGATATTGTCGCAGTGTATTGTACTTAAGCTCCTCATCGGAGTATTTGGTAATATAATGTGGTTCGACATCGCTATTATATTATTTAATTCATCAATTTTCATTTACTCCTACGGCCCCAATGTGCTCTAAGACCGTAATAGCCGCCTACTGTTACAGAGGTCTCCCGTCGACAACAGTGGTAGGTGGAAAATCTGTTTGTTGGTGGTGATGTCTTTGATTATCTCCATTTTTTAATGAATTCTAGAATTAAAAAAAAAAGGTGCTGGCACATGATTACTGGTATGATCGTCATCCCTCTAGGTCGCAGCCTCTTCAGAACCAGATTTGGTATTATCACCAATAACATAATCTCCATCTTCAGAAACAGAGTCAATGCTGGATCCTCCTTTAGTTTTGTCTTTTTGTTGGTGAGTAGACGTGAAAAGAATATGGGGTGAGATATAGTTAATGTTGGTTTGTAATCATTAGATTTTTGATACGAGGATCATCGTCAACTGTAGAGCATATTCTCGTTATATTACTCAAATAATTGGAGTCATGAAAAATAAGCAGAGTCATGTTGATAACGTGTTACAAAACTACATACTATGATTTTCATTAATAACTGGAGTCCTATTTATAGGAAAACTTCAGATAGTACAATCGTAGTTACATAATTATATGAGGGGCATAGTAGTTGTTCACATATAATAAAACAATATATCACTGTCACGTGAATAGTAATTTGCGCTTTTCTAACATCAGGCCAAGAAAATTTAGTCTAACGTAAGGCCGATACTCAAATAGGCAGAGTCATATTAATAACGTGTTACAAAACTACATATTATATAGAGAGAATATAGAGAGAGAATAGACAGAATGACTCTTAGGTAAGATTTCCATTAATAACTGGAGTCCTATTTATAGGATAACTTCAGACGGTACAATCGTTGTTACATAATTATATGAGGGGCATAGTAGTAGTTCACACATAATAAAATAATACATCACTGTCACGTGAATAGTAATTTGTGCTTCTCTAACATCACGCCAGGAAAATTTAGTCTAACGTTAGGCCGATACTAAAATTACTTATTTGTTCATAATTATTGATTCTAATTCGTATATTCTTCTTGTTAGAATTGAACATTTCGATATGGAATAACAAAGTATGAACAAATATGTAATTTTAGTATCGGTCTAACATAAAAGCAAGTCTACCTGGCTAGACGGTAGAAAGTCCATTTATAATTATGATTTGGTATACCGAATTCGCACAATTCGACTGTAGCAAGAAGAATATACAAATTAAAATCAACAATTATAAACCAATAGGTAATTTTAGTGTCGGCCTAATATTAGGCTAAATTTTCCTGGCCCGACCATAGAAAAACCTAAGTAACTCCCACGAGTACATTATTTATAACACAAAGCAATTTTTTATATAATTAAACCAATTAGAATGTCGGTTTATATGATTCCTATCTATACTTCTATTAAAAGAGAGTTGGGACATGTGTCATCTTTAAATACTTTAACTTTTTTTTAAAAAAAATATGATTTATATATAGAGATGTTTTCTAAAAATTTAGAAATATAAAAAGGAAAAAAATCTGGATATGTATTGTGAGAGTTTTATTCCACAACTTACACTCATCTACCAATATTTTTTTCTAGCTGAAAATTCTAAATGTTTATAATTTTTTTGTATCAGGTTTATTCTTAAAAAAAATATGTCAAATTAATTCTTATTTCACGATTTTCATTTAGACATCCATATTGAATATAATAAATTTGATAGATTTATATTAATGACCGATTGCACACAAATTTTATATTAAAAAATATGAATATTAATTTTCAGTAAAATTAATCATTACAGAATAAAAGTAAATTTATTCACTTTAAGAAATTAGATTTAAGATTCGTATTGCCTACATAAAAATAATTTCAGATATTTATTTACTTTTAATAGCTAAAAATAGTAAAACACATGCTCCAAACACACATATATTAAGAGTTAATCACATATTATTTTCGTCCCCAAATTTATTCCTATCTCTTCTTTTCAGTATGTATACCAAATTTATTCATATAATAGACACTAATTAACTTAACATTATGCTAATCTGAGATTTTCTCTCCAATTACATTACACTTTATGATACATTCAATAATTTTTTATTTAGATCCGCATCGGAAATCCTCAAATACAAATTTAAAAGATAGATAGAATATTTTTGTAAGTAAAAAAAAAGTCCGGTCCGGTGCATCTTCCCGGTAAATATCTAGGCTGTGTTTAGCACTAGCTTATCAGCTAGCTTATAAGCTTCAGGAGCTTATTTGACCATTGACTAAAAAAAAGCTCGTTTCGTAAACGACTAGCTTCTCAAACCAGCTAGCTTATCAGCTACCTTATAAGCTAGCTGATTGATAAGCTAATTTTTCAAGCTTATGAAAAAAAAAGCTAGCTTCTCATCTTTATATATTCCATATATATCGTAACCTAAATAGAAATATATTTTCATGACCTAAATAAAAAAAAACTACCGCTATTCCGTCTTCTCTCGCGCCAGTTTATTCATCCCCTGCTGAAACCTTCCTGGCCGTCTGCATTCAAGGTACATCTCTTTAATATTTCAAGTTGTCTTTTCTACTAATTATACCGGGTTGCTCCTTATGGAAGAACTCGGGCCTAGGGATCCGGTTTTTGGATGGGACGGCCTACCGTTCCAGTAAGTGAATACAGGGTCAGTAATGGAAGTAAAGCCCCAACCTCTTTCTTTCTTTCTATACGTTGAGTCATATTCAATCTCTTGTTCACAATCCAGCTGCTATTGAATCAGTGTACCTTCGATCTGGTTGTTAGTCTCGCACCTCTACCTCTAGGTCGATCTCCTTCCGGAAGGTTATAACTCGAAGCTTTTATTGAGTTCAGAAATTACAAAATATTCTTTAAGAATTTAGATGATTGGTTTATTGAATGGTTCTTTTCCTCTTCTGTTGATTACTATTTTACTATTTGGACTTCAGAATGTTTACGCTGATTCTTGAACAATGTTTTAAAATATTCACTTGTAAACTTTATGGTTTTGTTAAACCATTATAACACTAGTCAAAAAATATTTAGTTTGTTCTTTTTTTATCATAATTAAATACAACATCAATCTTTAACTTCCTCACTAGTTTCTGAACTGCATAGTTTCATAGGGTCCTTAAGACCCCTAATATTCCAAGCTAAGAGCATGGGGTCACGTGATAATGATTTGAGAGACATCCTCTTGTGACTGAACAGGAGATTAGGTTCTATTAGAGGATGGGTTGGACTTGGTGTTTTCTTAGTTTTTTTTTGTGGTTTTTATTTTGATTGAGGTTGAGTGGAAGTTTTGGATCTGGTAAGGTGTTGTGTTTGGGGTATAGATGGAAGGTGATTTGTTTGAGTTAATTGATGTTGTTTTTGTGGGGGAAAAGGAGGATGTTGTGTTTGAGACAGTTGTAATTTATTTCTAAGAGGAACACTGATCAATGAATCAGGTGATGGTTGGGAGGTAGAAAGGTATTGCTCTGTAGGGACTTCTAAGATTATCAGTGAGGACTGAAGAAATATTTGCTACAATCGCTTCACTGACAATATCAAAATTAATATCTCTTTCCTGAGTAGGAACACAGGTTTGTACTCCAGCTCCGACTTCTTGTTCAATTTGCTTTAACCTACTGTATCCCCCCCTAGAATTAGCAACACTAACATAGTAAAGTCCTTGATGACCTTTCATAATGATAGATAAAGATTACGCATCTGAAATTAGGACTTAGCTTGTAAGCGTCATCGTTGAATGTGTAAAATGTCTGTCCCTATATGTTTTAAGTTTTCTAGAGTGTGGTTTAACTTGAAATATGATTAATTCCTTGGTTTTTATTTTTTCAGCTTAAGTCTATTATATCATCTGCTTTTTTAATTTTATATGAATATATGCGGGTTGTTATATTGGTTATTAGATGGCATCGAATTATGAGAAAAGAGAAGGAACTTTTAAATGGTCAGATGATGATGTGAAGATCTTGTGTAGTATTTGTATCAACTTCATTAGAAAGAATGGGCGCGGAATGGCATTTAACTGGAAATCAATCACCATTGAGCTAAACCAGAAAATTAACCGAAATTGTACCTCAAAAGTCGTGAAGAATAAGTTTGATACAATGAAGAAAGATTGGTATATCTGGAAGTCGTTGTTGCAGCGAGAAACTGGACTTGGACGCGATCCAATTTCAGGGAAAATTGAAGCTTCAGATGAGTGGTGGACGCGAAAAATTATGGTTAGTCTTCGCACTTGCTAATAAATTACTTTGATATAAATATAATACAATCATTCTTATCATGTTTAATTATTTTTATGTAGGAAAACAAAGATGCTAAAAGGTTCCGCAATAAAGACTTCAGTTTTAGTATGGAAGAGCTATATCATGAGATATTTGAAGGTAAGCGTGCGACCGATGAGAATGTTGTAGCACCAGGTATGGATCCTTCTAGCGTGAATGTTGTTAATGTGGAGGAAGGTGAGTCAACTGGAGATGGTGTCCATAATGCAAGTGGTGTGGATGATGTCTATTCACAATATGTTGCTTATTCTTCTCGGGCTGATGAACTAACAACACAAGAAGATTCCTTTTTTAGGGATTTCCTAAGAGATGCCACCAATCCTCAATTGCATAACCAAACCAGTAGTGGAACCCAATCACATAGCCAAATCGGTGGGGTTGCACTCCAAAACACCAAAGCCAAAACAACAACTACCAAATCTACACAAGTGAAGCGAAAAAGAAGACAATCAGCTGGATCGGCTATGTTATCTAGTCAGATTGCTGGTTTGACAGATACATGTAGTCAGGCATTAGAATTGATGAAATCATATTGTAATTCCCCTAATAAAAATTGTGGTTCCAATGGTGATTTTGCAAATAGTTAGGATGGTCTTGGAGGTACTACTGTAGCTATTGCCATGGATATTGTTAACCGCATGATAGCTGAATGTCACTTGGAAAAGGCTAGTGAATCTTGGTGCTTATTGATGCATTTACTTGAAGATGGCATTAGACGAGAGATATTTATAAACATGGATGATGACATCTCCAGAGTGGCTTGGTTGGAATACATGCATGCACGAGATAAATAAATTGCTTATTCTTTCAGTTCTAATCTATCTATATGTTTGGATTTCTTTTTGTTGCTTGGTTTGATTGATATATTTGTTAAACTCATACATTCATTTATTTTCTTGCCTTGTTGGTTGAATTACTTATACGAATAAGTTATGATGATCTTTTAGATTATATATATGTTTTATTAACTGACATGTTTTTAATATACAACTAATAAATACATTATGGACATCAAAAGAAGAATAAAGAAAAGGCGTAAATTATTTTGGATTATGGAAATATGTACTGGAAGTGTTATAGCTACATACTTTTATAAGTATATCTACAAAAAACCATGCATGATATCACTTCAAAGTGGAGAAAATTGGATAAGAGAGGTCTTGAAAGGACATCCCATTCGATGTGTAAATGCTTTTAGGATGGAGGCAAGAGTGTTTGGACAGTTGTGTGAAGAACTTCAATTTAAATACGGTTTAAAAACAAGTTATAACATGTCTGTTGTTGAGAAAGTTGGTATCTTTGTATATACCCTTGCGCTAGGTATTTCTAATCGAGATGTTGGTGAGCGCTTTCAACGTTCCGGTGGTACTATTAGCCGAGCATTTCATGATGTTCTTGAAGCAATTAGTGGTAGAAGCCAAGGTTATATGTCTGGCACGTGACATCATAAAGCCATCAGATCCAACTTTTCAATTTATACCCCCTCAAATTTCAAACGATGATAGATACATGCTCTACTTTAAGGTACTGAATTCGTTATTATCATGTATTTCTGTTTGAATACAAATTATGCACTATTTGTATACTTCTTTTACTAGTATTCTTATATTATTCTTAATTCAATCGTGTAGGATTGTATTGGATGTATTGATGGTACACATATAAGTGCTTGTATTCCTGAGGCAGATCAGTTGCCCTATAGAGGACGAAAGGGGATACCCACCTTTAATGTCATGACGAGTTGTGACTTTAATATGTGTTTCACATTCATTTCAGTGGGGTGGTCAGGGTCAGCTCATGATACTCGTGTTTTTCTTCATGCAATCAATACACCAGTAATGCACTTCCCAAAGCCACCACCTAATAGGTATTATTTGGTTGACAAAGGATATCCAGAAAAAGACGGATACTTGGTCCCTTACCCAAATACAAGATATCACAAGTCTCAATTTGAGCGAGAACAACCATGTAATGGACAAGAAGCATTTAACAATTCACATTCATCACTTAGAAGCTGCATCGAAAGATCATTTGGTGTGTTGAAGAAAAGATGGAAGATATTGGGTCAAATGCCGAAGTACAGTGTGGAGACTCAAATTGATGTTATTATGGCTGCATTTACATTACATAATTACATTAGGAAGAACTCAGAAGATGATCTAATGTTTCATGTGTAATATCCGGATTTATTACGGTGTATTTCATCTGTATTCAAACCATGTATTATTCGGATTGGTGGTTTTGATTATTGGAGTATAATATTTCGTGCATTGACATCATTGTACATAAGTATAGAAACATGCAAAATTGCTCATGCAACCTCGTGATAGCGCACGCTAAGAATGTATCTTAACGCGCGCTATCGGGCCATTATTAGCGCACGCTATGAAGATAGGAGTTGCGTGCGCTAAGAACTCAATTATTGAGCGGGACGGCTAACACATGCGCCAGCCGGGACATAGGTCCGGATAAGATTCCCGCGGACGCACCCGGACAAATCTGAAGTCAACCATTATTAGCGCACGCTAAGGAATGCTTAGTAGCGTGCGCTAACTTGTTAATAATGCAGAATATTATAAATGGGACAACAACCGTTTTGGCTTTCATTTCTTTCGCCCATTCTTCATCCTTGAGAGTTCAGAGAGCTGTAATAATATTCCTATACACTTAGAACACACCTTGTTGGTGTTTGAATATTGGTTATCACTTGGGAATGTTCATGGAAGTGGAATAGCACCTTGGAGTGGCATACAACCAACCGGAGTTGGATTCTACCCTACGGTTCAGTGATTTTCATCATATTAAGGTATGTTCAATCTATCTCAAGACTGAGAGTTGGATTATAACGATTTGGATGATCATGTTAACAAGATATGGATTTTCATAGATGAATTATCTAATTATATCATGTTTGGAATAGTCAGATGTATAAGCCTTAAATACCTTGATTATAATCATCATGATTCGAATCTTATTACACTGAATATGTGAAGAGAAGCTTCTATCATTGGTAAACCGAATCTAATAGATGATTTCATAGTAATCTTGGACTAGACGTTAACATCCTTATTGTTAGATAAATCTAAAGGTTTGATCATGGAAGGATTTATCTAGTATAGATAGAACGTTTAACAACTTCAGCATGATAATAGGGATTGATATAGAGGTGTTGATATCAACCGTTAAGTTTTTCGAATTGTCGTATGAAGATTTGAAGTCGGAATGGAATATGGTTTTAAATTGGTATGCATATCCTTGAATCCAAAGTTGTCTTTATCCGTAAAATCATTCATAAGGGTATGAACATGGTATTCATGGAAGTAACATGAATTATCACGCAAGATTTCATTGTTTCGATCATGGCAAGAATAGCTTTCGCCAAAGAAATCGCCATGCATAGATAGCGCACGCTATGCTATGAAGTTTAACGTGCGCTATCGAGCACGAGTTAGCGTGCGCTACATTTGGTACGTAACGTACGCTAGACCATCGACGAAGTCATTGGGCCGTCGGTGAAATCGACCATGCCTAGTTAGCGTACGCTAGTCTTTGTTGTTTGCGTGCGCTATCGGGCAGACTTAACGCACGCTACACAGAGTACTTAGCGTGCGCTAAGCAGTTCGAGCAGATTGCATTTTATGAACTTTTGGCCGTGAATCGAATTGTTAAATATTTATACGACGTGAGATAAATCCTATATCATTTCTTTTGTTAAGGTTTGGTCTCGTTACGTGATTGATTGAGGAGGACGATCTTCGAGTGTTCATTTTCGTGGAAGTGTTGTTATTGTCTTCAAATCGAGGCAAGTACTTTATTTGTTTTATGTATTGTTGTTATACATATTGTCGTGCATGTATGTCGTTGTTGTATGTCCACCTCGTGTTGGTCCGACGGGATCATCGGGGGATCTATGCTAGCGCATACCGGATCATCGGACGGGTTTTTCCACCACGGGTTGGTCCGACGGGATCATCGTGGGTTCTAGGCGATGAATCTTTGGATCGATGGAATTACCATGTGTATGTTATGATATCATGTTGTGATTATCAGTTGTGTATGTTATGTTTGAGTTTCTCGTAGGAGAAGACTCGTTGGTACTTTGTCGTTTATGTTATTATTCTTCGTGAGATATGAATAATATGTTGTGGTACTTGTACTAGCATCGTTGTGCTAACTCCTTCGGGGGTGAACATTTTGTTTGTGTTCAGGATCCAGGAGAGCGGGGAAACAACCACTGGAACTGTATGACGAAGAGGGTGCAGAGTGATGTCCCGACCGGGTTTATTTATCTGTTGTTTACTCGTTATTTCAATAAGTACTCGAGTACGAAGTCATTTGTGATGATTTGAATTTGGTGATGTATTATTGAGTTCTGTTGAACAATTGTATTATTTCTGTATTGGGTCAGAACTGTTGTACCGTAATCCCGTCATTTCCATTCGTTAGTACTTTTTAATGCCTGTTCAATTCTCCAGCCTTGTAAATCCTTATGTAAAGGATTTACGGCGCTGTAATATTCCTGAATATATCGGGGGTGTTACAGAATATGGTATCAGAGTTAAGATTATGGATATCTTGGCCGTTGGATTAAAATAGGGGTCATTTATGTCTTTTGGGGTAACCGGCCGTGAATGACATCACTGCACTGCCTACGTCTTCATGCGAACAGTGGTTGTAAGTTCCTAAACTCTATCTTGTTCTTTACATGTTGTGTCTCTTTATACTCGAATATTAGAACGATGTTGTTTCCTGTATATTGAGTATTTATGCTTCTGATGTTGAGAGGCCGACGTGGACGTGGTCGCGGTCGTGGACGCGACGGAGAAATGCCGAAAGGGAAGCGTCGCCCTCTAACCGAGCCATAGCTCAAAGAGCCGCAATAATCTATTAATAATGAACCGATCCTGCTGTACTGGAGATCCTTCGTCAAGTGGTGAACCAGATGACTGGCCGCCTGTGTCGTGGACCGAATGCAAGTGGCGGTGGGACTACGGCAGGGAGAGAGACGGCAAGGAATCCCGGACATGGGAAATCGAGGTGACTAGTGGCCGCAAGAGGTGGCGAAGATGCAACCACCCAAATTCGACGGTATTTACGAGACTCCCACAGGATCATTGGTTGAAAGAACTGGAGAAAATCTTTGTAATTAATCGCCTGCAATAGGAGAGCCTATATCGCTCAATATTTTCTGATAGGGGAAGCGTCCGAATAGTGGGAAGCCATCCGGCCTGTAGACCATGATGCTGATTGGACAGAGTTTAGAATGATGATGGAAGCTCAATATTGCCCTCGTCCTGTGAGGGAAGCCAAAGTTCGGGACCTTTTCTCCGCTCAGCCTTCTGATGTGCCAATATCCCAGGCGATTAAGACGTTTAACCAGCAGCTGGCATTTGTTCGACATCTGATCAGAACAGATGCAGAAATGATGATCCATTTCGATATGAGGATGAAACCAGAAATCCAGAGGTACATGTCCGGATTTGAATGTACCACACTCCGTCAATACCAAGATAAGGCATTGGCGTACGAAATCAAGGAAGCCGCCATGGAGAAATTTTCGGAATCTAAGAAACAGAAAGTCTCTGGTACTTTTACAGAGCACAAGAACAGCGGGCCCCATAAGGCCCAGTCATCTTTTCACTCTTTCAAGAAACCTCCGCACCCAGTTAGGAGCGGAAAGAACTTCGGAGCGACATCGACTATTACTGATGTTACCAGGAAATGCTTTAACTGCGCCCAGACGGGGCACTATCGACGGAATTGCCCCCTTCCTGTCGTGACTTGTTTTGATTGTGGACGAGAGGGACATCGGGCGGTGTTTTGTGAAGAGGCTGCAAAGTCTTTTAGAGCCCGTACACCACAGCCAGTCCAGAAGGAGGCCAGTATTCCACAGACGCAGCAAAGTGTTCAGATGCCTCAGAATTTTGGCCGCGGGCGAGGCAGAGGACAATGGGACCGAAAGGGGACATCGAGTGCCGGATCTGCTCCCCCACGCCTGCATTTATATGACGAGGACAAGATCAAGATGTCTTTGCCGCATCGTGCAATCGCCCAGATCCTTTCCCACCGGGCTAGCGTTTTATTCGATACAGAGCTACACATTCTATCATATCTTTGTCTTGTGTAAATCGTTTGAATATTTCGGTTTTCATGCTTGTGAACCTTATGTTGTTGGTTTACCGAGTGGAGAGAGGATTGTCGGAAATTTAGAAACTAGAAATTTTCTGTATCATTTGGAGGCAGAGAGTGGCTCTCAAATCGATCGTGATAGAAATGCAAGGAGACGACCTGATACTCGGAGACGATTGGCTTAATCGATATGGAGCAATTGTGAACTACCAAAGGAGGAATATCTCACGATCGCGACGATGGTTCCGAGATTCGTTTGAGGATGGAAACCGGGAAGCTCAGAAAATTGATCAAGGCAATGAAAGTCACAAATTGTTGAAACAAGGTCAGATCTGCAATCGTGTTACGCAATGAAGAAAGAAGACGAAATTGTGGAACTTTCATCCATTCCTGTTGTGAACGAATTTCCAGATGTATTTCCTGACGAGTTACCTGGACTACCTCCACGAAGGGATGTGGAATTTACCATTGAGCTGGAACCCGGAGCTACACCGATTTCCAAGGCGCCGTATCGTATGGCACCTACCGAGATGTACGAACTAAAGAAGCAGCTGGAGGAGTTACTGTACAAGGGCTATATTCAGCCAAGCGTTTCACCTTGGGGAGCGCCAGTTCTTTTCGTCCGAAAGAAGGATGGATCGCTTCGACTGTGTATTGACTATCGGGAGCTGAACAAGATGACAATTAAGAACAAGTATCCGTTGCCACGGATTGATGATCTGTTTGACCAGCTGCAAGGGGCAACAGTATTTTCTAAAATCGATCTGAGATCAGGATATCATCAGCTGAGGATTAAGGAATCGATGTTCAAGTCGGCCGTCGTAACTCGCTACGGACATTATGAGTTTGTAGTGATGCCGTTTGGTCTCACTAACGCACTTTGTATTTATGCAATTGATTTACCGTGTGTTCATTGAATTTTGGATAAATTTGTGGTCGTGTTTATTGAAGACATTCTGGTGTATTCTAAGAGTCCGGAAGAACATGCGCAGCATTTGCGGATTGTATTGGAACTTTTGAGAAACGAACAATTGTACGCCAAACTTTCTAAGTGTGAATTCTGGCTAAAGGAAGTAATGTTCCTCGGCCATGTGGTGTCAGCTGAAGGAGTCCGAGTAGATCCTCAGAAGATCGAAGCAATTATGGATTGGGAGCCTCCAAAGAACGTGAAAGAGGTCCGAAGCTTTTTGGGACTTGCTGGATACTATCGTCGATTCGTGGAAGGGTTTTCTAAAGTCTCCCGCCCACTTACTCGACTCCTGCAGAAAACTCAAAAGTTTGAGTGGAATGAGTTGTGTCAGATTAGCTTTGATGAATTGAAGAAGAGATTGACGACGGCACCGATTCTATCACTTCCGCAGGGAACTGGAGGATTTATAGTTTACAGTGATGCTTCGAACCAAGGACTTGGGTGCGTATTGATGCAGAATGATAAGGTGATCGCTTATGCGTCACGACAGCTGAAACCTTATGAAGTGAATTACCCAACACATGATTTGGAGCTTGCAGCAGTAGTTTTTGCTTTGAAGATCTGGAGGCATTATCTGTACGGGACTCACTGTCAGATCTTTACGGATCACAAGAGTCTCAAGTACATATTCAATGTAAAGAATTAAACATGCGGCAAAGAAGATGGTTGGAACTGATTAAGGACTACGACTTGGAGATTTTATATCATCCAGGCAAAGCGAATGTAGTGGCCGATGCACTTAGCCGCAAGCCTGTCTCTATTCAGATGCTGGAGACGCTGACATCCCAACTTAGCCTTCCACGAGAGATGATTCGTGAAGGGATTGAAGTGTGGTTACAAAGAGTCCAAGGACAACTGTGCGTGATGGAGATAACTTCATCTTTAACCGAAGAAATCAAATCTAGACAGGCAGATGGTCCTCTCATGATTCGGTTACATGATGAAGTGATCAAAGGAAAGGCCCCCGGATTCATAATTCATGACGATGGAGTTTTGAGATTTCATAACCGACTCTGCGTTCCCGATGTTGATGTTCTGAAACAGACGATTATGAAGGAAGCTCATAGTTTGCCCTATTCTATCCACCCGGGCACCAGTAAAATGTATAAGGACTTGAAGCAGAATTTCTGGTGGGGCAACATGAAGAAAGACGTAGCGGACTATGTTTCGAAATGCTTGACTTGTCAGCAGGTTAAGATCGAGCATCAACGGCCTGCTGGAATGTTGAAGCCGCTCCCGATTCCTGAATGGAAGTGGGAGGACGTATCGATGGACTTTATCACTAATATGCCGAAAACCAGGACAGGAATGAACATGATTTGGGTGATAGTTGATCGTTTAACCAAATCGGCTCATTTTCTAGGCATTAAGGATACGTGGGGACCAGAGAGGTTGGCACGAGTATTTATTTCGGAGATAGTTCGATTGCATGGTACGCCGAAGACCATTGTTTCTGATCGAGACGGCCGTTTTGTGTCTCACTTTTGGAAAGCAGTTCATAAGGCCTTGGGGACCGAATTGAACTTCAGCACGGCTTATCACCCGCAGACTGACGGACAATCTGAGAGAACTATACAAACGGTGGAAGACATGCTGAGGGCCTGTGCCTTAGATTGGTCAAACGATTGGGAAGTTCACCTACCGTTGATTGAATTTACCTACAACAATAGTTGGCATGCTTCCATTAAGATGGCACCGTTTGAGGCATTATACGGGAGGAGGTGCAGGTCGCCCCTATGCTGGGACGATTCGTCAGACTTGATGGGAACAGAACCAGAGTTGATCGTGCAGACTCGATAGAAGATAGCCTTGATTCGTGAAAGGCTGTTGACCGCCCAGAGTCGCCAGAAATACTATGCGGACGTACGTCGTCGCCCATTGGAGTTCAATACTGGAGACCATGTACTTTTGAAGGTTTCTCCTACTCGGGGAATCTTTCGTTTCGGAAGGAAAGGAAAGCTGAGTCTGAGATATATCGGACCATTTGAGATCCTCGAGAGAGTTGGGGAGTTGGCATACATATTGGCATTGCCGCCGTCATTGTGCCATGTTCATAACATGTTCCACGTATCCCAGTTACGGAGGTATATACCAGATCCCAGTCATATCATTGATTTCGGCGAGATCGAAGTCGCACAGGATGGGACGTTTGAAGAAAGACCGGTCAAGATACTCGAGAGTCGAGTTAAGCAGCTGAGGAACAAACCAATCGCTTTGGTTAAAGTTCAGTGGTCACGTCACGGAATGGAAGAAGCCACCTGGGAAATGGAAGCTGATATGAAGTCTAGATATCCCGAGTTATTTTCGTCTTGAGTTTCGGGACGAAACTCCTTTTTAGTAGGAGAGTATGTAATATCCGGATTTATTACGGTGTATTTCATCTGTATTCAAACCATGTATTATTCGGATTGGTGGTTTTGATTATTGGAGTATGATATTTCGTGCATTGACATCATTGTACATAAGTATAGAAACATGCAAAATTGCTCATGCAACCTCGTGATAGCGCACGCTAAGAATGTATCTTAACGCGCGCTATCGGGCCATTATTAGCGCACGCTATGAAGATAGGAGTTGCGTGCGCTAAGAACTCAATTATTGAGCGGGACGGCTAACACATGCGCCAGCCGGGACATGGGTCCGGATAAGATTCCCGCGGACGCACCCGGACAAATCTGAAGTCAACCATTATTAGCGCACGCTAAGGAATGCTTAGTAGCGTGCACTAACTTGTTAATAATGCAGAATATTATAAATGGGACAACAACCGTTTTGACTTTCATTTCTTTCGCCCATTCTTCATCCTTGAGAGTTCAGAGAGCTGTAATAATACTCCTATACACTTAGAACATACCTTGTTGGTGTTTGAATATTGGTTATCACTTGGGAATGTTCATGGAAGTGGAATAGCACCTTGGAGTGGCATACAACCAACCGGAGTTGGATTCTACCCTACGGTTCAGTGATTTTCATCATATTAAGGTATGTTCAATCTATCTCAAGACTAAGAGTTGGATTCTAACGATTTGGATGATCATGTTAACAAGATATGGATTTTCATAGATGAATTATCCAAGTATATCATGTTTGGAATAGTGAGATGTATAAGCCTTAAATACCTTGATTATAATCATCATGATTCGAATCTTATTACACTGAATATGTGAAGAGAAGCTTCTATCATTGGTAAACCGAATCTAATAGATGATTTCATAGTAATCTTGGACTAGACGTTAACATCCTTATTGTTAGATAAATCTAAAGGTTTGATCATGGAAGGATTTATCTAGTATAGATAGAACGTTTAACAACTTCAGCATGATAATAGGGATTGATATAGAGGTGTTGATATCAACCGTTAAGTTTTTCGAATTGTCATATGAAGATTTGAAGTCGGAATGGAATATGGTTTTAAATTGGTATGCATATCCTTGAATCCGAAGTTGTCTTTATCCGTAAAATCATTCATAAGGGTATGAACATGGTATTCATGGAAGTAACATGAATTATCACGCAAGATTTCATTGTTTCGATCATGGCAAGAACAGCATCGCCGCCAAAGAATCCGCCATGCATAGATAGCGCACGCTATGCTATGAAGTTTAACGTGCGCTATCGAGCACGAGTTAGCGTGCGCTACGTTTGGTACGTAACGTACGCTAGACCATCAGACGAGTCAGTTAGCTGGTCAGTGAAGTACTGACCATGCCTAGTTAGCGTACGCTAGTCTTTGTTGTTTGCGTGCGCTATCGGGCAGACTTAACGCACGCTACACAGAGTACTTAGCGTGCGCTAAGCAGTTCGGGCAGATTGCATTTTATGAACTTTTGGCCGTGAATCGAATTGTTAAACATTTATACGACGTGAGATAAATCCTATATCATTTATTTTGTTAAGGTTTGGTCTCGTTACGTGATTGATTGAGGAGGACGATCTTCGAGTGTTCATTTTCGTGGAAGTGTTGTTATTGTCTTCAAATCGAGGCAAGTACTTTATTTGTTTTATGTATTGTTGTTATACATATTGTCGTGCATGTATGTCGTTGTTGTATGTCCACCTCGTGTTGGTCCGACGATCATCGGGGATCTATGCTAGCGCATACCGGATCATCGGACGGGTTTTTCCACCACGGGTTGGTCTGACGGGATCATCGTGGGTTCTAGGCAGTGAACGCTGGATCGATGGAATTACCATGTGTATGTTATGATATCATGTTGTGATTATCAGTTGTGTATGTTATGTTTGAGTTTCTCGTAGGAGAAGACTCGTTGGTACTTTGTCGTTTATGTTATTATTCTTCGTGAGATATGAATAATATGTTGTGGTACTTGTACTAGCATCGTTGTGTTAACCCCTTCGGGGGTGAACATTTTATTTGTGTTCAGGATCCAGGAGAGCGGGGAAACAACCACTGGAACTGTATGACGACAAGGGTGCAGAGTGATGTCCCGACCGGGTTTATTTATCTGTTGTTTACTCGTTATTTCAATAAGTACTCGAGTACGAAGTCATTTGTGATGATTTGAATTTGGTGATTTATTATTGAGTTCTGTTGAACAATTGTACTATTTCTGTATTGGGTCAGAACTGTTGTACCGTAATCCCGTCATTTCCATTCGTTAGTACTTTTTAATGCCTGTTCAATTCTCCAGCCTTGTAAATCCTTATGTAAAGGATTTACGGCGCTGTAATATTCCTGAATATATCGGGGGTGTTACATCATGTACTTTATAATCATCCGGATTATATACCCTCTGAAGAATTTCCTGACATTGTTATTGGCACCAACAGTGCCAGCAACCGTCAAAATTCAAGAGAAACATCTAATGAGATGAATAAAGTTCGTGACGACATTGCAGCTTTGATATGAGAAAGTGATGATCTAGCTTAGTTTATTCTTTTTTTAGACCACATAGAAGTCATTAAAATTTTGTGTTCGTTTTATCTTTTATATTTTACGAAATCTTTTTATACCTATTGTTGTTGTGAACTTATTCGTAATTAAAATAACTATATTATACACACAAGTCTTATTTAACGGTAATTTTAAACTATCAAGAACAAATTATCAATAGTACATATGTGTAATTTAAAGGTAGTATATATTAAAATAATAATAGACAAAAATATTATTTATTTTATTTTATAACAATTATTGTTAAAATATAATGAGAAAGTTTAAAAAATAGAAAAATAAAAGTGATGTTATTTTATGTAATTTTATAAAAAAAACCAGCTACCTTATCAACTAATTTACTAAATATTTATATTAAAATCAACTAAGTTATCAACTACCTAATCAGCTAACAGCTAGCCAATCAGCTTATAACTTTGCGTAGTCACCCCACAAGGATTTATCAACCAACGTGGCGTGAGACAAATAAGCACCCAAATTCCCCATCCCTTCATCACCCTCCCCCCCGGCGAAGAAGGTACTTCTGGAGTTTTAGTCGCTTCTGGGTGAAAACCTCTCCGAGAACCGCTTCTTTTTCTTTTTCTTTTTTTTTCGTCAGTTTTCCTTTTTGATAATTTCACTTTACCAGTCGACCACTCTCTGGACTGTTAACGGGATTGTGTCTCCGCCAGTCCAATAAGAAATATATGTTTGGTATCGAGATTCTGATTCGGTTCTGCTCTTGGGTTGACGAATCGTAGTCAAACAGTGAATCAGTTAACGAATTGGCTTATCCTGCTAATGATTGGAGTAATCGACTGTCTCCTGGCGTGATCTAATTGTGGTTCCAATGTGGGGGATTGTTTCGTTCGTTGAGGTTACGTGCTGATTGATCGAAGTTTAGGATTACGATTTGAAACAGTGATTTGGCCCGGATGATATCAGTGGAAAGATCATTTGAAGCATGGGAGGAGGTGCAGCGGCATGGGCAGGACTTAGCTGACAGGCTTGCGCAGGGTTTCACGGGTTTAATCCAATCTCATATTGCCCCACCCTCGTTTTCGTGGCCAAATCCTTCGACGCCAAAACTGTTTGAAGTTGAGTTTCCGACTAAGAATTTTACAAAAAAAGACTTTGGGCTTTCGGTTGATAATTCAACTACTGCTATTTTTGATATTGGGAACAGAATAGGACAGGTGGGGGCTGATTTTGGAGCGTGTTTAAATGGTGTAGTTCAGCAGTTTCTTAGGCGTTTGCCTCTGCCTTTCCGTCATGATGTTGGGATATCTATGAGAGCGGCGGATCATGGGACAAGGTCAAACATGGGTATTACTCTGCAGGAGGATTTGGGATCATTGGCAGAGCAATTCAAGGAGTACGGGTTCTCCGAAAATGGTGCTGCAGTTATAGAGGGTTCGACGGAGGATGAGAGTATTGGTGTTGGTGCAAAGGCATTGAAACATTTGGGTCGTTCAAAGGTAAGCATATGAACATTATGAACCTTGATCTATGGATAAAGATCTCATAAGTAGTCGTTCTGAAACAACCATTCTGTTATTTACGAGATACAACAACTGATTATGCTAGAGATTTTGCTCCTTACAATTTCCTGGTGGGTAATAGTGTATGGTTAGTTACTTCTGGATTAGATATCGTGCTTAAGCTATTGTTAGTTGTAATTCAGGATTCGTGAAAAAAGTGATGTGTAGGTAAAATATATCATCAAATGGCCATCTAGATGTTAACGTTGTCACTGGTTTCATGTTCCTTGGTGGGTGTACTCTTTGGTGATTATGTGGAACTGCATAGCCTGCTGCCTAATATGTGAGCTATTGCTAGCTGTGGTATACCTTCTAAATCGCGATTCGCTAATTGGTGCCAGTGCTATAGTAGACTCGTTAGGTAACTTTATCAAAATTTCTGTGGGATACGAGAAATTGGAGGGAAGATCTAAAAAGAATAATACATATGGCTAAATAGAACGTCCTAGATTCCTACTGTATATCAAATTTCAGAATTGCATATTAATTTGCACTCATTAGGTGTGTAATGAATGCTGACCACTCTGGTATGATTTTGCATCTATCTCCACACCGCATACTTACCACAATTGTTTACATCCCTAAATTGTGCAAATTGATTTGTGTGTTTGTTTTGTCCCCTCCTTTTCCCACCAGATTTGCCCATCTCCCTTTATTGTTTAAAACCACATTTTCTCCATGTGCAGGGTACTTTCAATGTGACTTCCACCTATGACAGTAGAACTAGAAATGTTGAAAGTTCTCTGGTTGCAAGAGGAGATCTATGGAGAGTAGAGACATCACAAGGAAGTTCAGTATCTGGGAATGAGAATTCATCCCTTTTCCTTGTCCAGCTTGGGCCCGTACTTTTTGTTCGTGATTCTACACTTCTGTTGCCTGTACATTTATCAAAGCAGCACCTGCTGTGGTATGGTTACGATAGGAAGGTATGAGAATCTCTTCAAGTTATTTTCAAATGCTATTGCAACTGCTAATTTGCTGAGATGCAGTTTCTTTGTGGGCAGCAATGTTTTAAACGGCGCGATGTGGGTTTGAGGCGATTCTCTTTGGCGAATCGAGGCATAAGCCTCGAGGCGCATTGAAGCATAAGCCTAATTCTTATTTCTCCTCAATTATCTTATTCAAATTTAATATAGATAAATTTTATCAATATTTCATGAACTATGTTGCACTATACTGAATATTTTAGAACAATTGTTGGTATAATAATAATGTTTTTAATAATAATTGACGATAATTTTTAATTGTTGAATAAAAAATTACTAAACTATACTACTCACATTAATATGTTATAATTATTTCTTTCCTCAATATTAGAAAACTAGTACTTTAAAATATATATATTTAGTATACACTACTCTATTATACATGTGAACATATTAAATTATTAAATTTTAATTACATAATTCAGTTAAAAAATTAATTAATTAGATATATGTAACTTCAATAAACGTAGAATTATAAACAGAAACTTATGCAAAGTTTAGGGGGAAAAGACAAAAAAATTAAAGATAAATCGGAAGGAAATTTCAATATCATGTAAATTTTAAAAAATTTAAAATCAAATGCATTAGGATAACAATTCCAATTCTATATTAAAATTCAAATATAAATTCTATGTAAGGGACCCAAAGAAGGAAAATAAAATTATAATTAACTAAAAGAAAATATATAATTTAACAAAATAAGATAAATTCTAAAGATAATTAAAAATAATAGCAAAATGAAAAAAAGGAAAAAGAATTACCGCCTGTATAGTAGCCAAGGGCATGCGTGTACATCTCTTCCCCCCCCTCTCTCTACGTCCCTCTCTTTTCCCCTCGCAGCGCCATTGGGTTAGGGTTTGGTAAGAAAAAAAAATCATCTGCATCGACTCAAGGTTACGCCCCCCTCACGTACGCCTTAGCCCAAATAGGCGTAAGCCTCAGATTTGGCCTAAAAATTACCGCCTCAGAACTCTTCTTCTACGCCTCCCCTCGAGGCGGCGTCTTGAGGTGAGCCTCACTCCGCCTTGTAAAATATTGGTGGGCAAAATTCGGAGGTTTTGTGTAGCTCCTGAATGTGTCCGTATGATTATGAAAGTCATGTTTTTGTTGGTCCATCCTCTCTAGGACATTCCATCCTTGTGAGTCGTGACTTGAGGAAATGACGAAATGTTTGGCACTGAATATGGTTTGTCTGTTTAATTAAGAAAAGCCTAATACAACACCAGAAAGATATGTATATGGTCTCTTTACTAAAAGGTGTAAACAAGTTTGTTGGGTTGGTACCGCCACTAGAAGGGGGTTTGAATAGTGCGGTGTAGAGTATTGAACTTTTTTCGCATGCGGAATCGATAGATAAGTGCGGAGTATAAATGACACAGAGATTTATAGAGGTTCGGCAACGTGCCAACGTCTCCTCTCATTCACAATCTTTTTCTATAGGTTCAAGATAAACCTTTCCGCCTTGTCTTCGATCGGTCCGAGGTAAATCATTACAATCTTTTCTTCAATCGGTCCAAGATAAACCGTTACAGTCTTGTCTTTTTGTCGGTCCAAGATAACCGTTTCTCTTTTTCTATCGGACAAGGAAACAACCTTTCTAGTTTTTTATCGGTACTAGAAAAACCTCACTTGGATTTAGATTTTGATTCTAATAATGTCGGATCCACGATCCTAATAACAACCGAATCAAATCTACAATCCTTTCTTTCCTCATGTATGATTGAGTGAATTAAGCACTCAAACTTTTGTCAATTAAGCTCGATTACAACAACAATAATGTATATAATAATCTCATATGTATATAGAAGTTCCTTGAAGTTGTTGTACTGATGAATACCAAATGAAGTGGTATTTATAGGCTTAAAGCCTCAACTAGCCGTTGTTGCCTGCTCCTCCTTAGCGTGCGCTATATACTGTGTTTAGCGTACGTTAAGACTTTAGCGTACGTAAGTATTTATTTCAGTGTTGCGTACTTTATCGTCTGACCAGTGCCGTCCAGTAGCTACGTTTTCTTCCTTTACGTACATTAGATCTTCTTGTAGCGTACGTTAATGTTCATGTGTCTGTTGTATCAGTTGACCTTCTAGAATCAATCCAACAGATTGATTATTTGAATTTGAACAAACATTACGGCCGTTAATCACATCTCATAGCGTACATTAACTACTTCACGTAGCGTGCGTTAACTGTATTGTGACCGTTGTAATAGTTGACCTTCTAGAATCCTCCAACGGGCTGATATTTGAATTTGCACTACAAACTTCATATCGTACGTTAATGTGTGCATATAGTGTGCATTGAGTCATGCTATTTGCGTACACTAGATACTTTCATTGCGTGCGTTAACATGCCCGTGTCATCACCCAGTTTCTTCTGATTTTATATTGCGTACGTTAACCTGAATTGTTAGCGTATGTTAAGCTTGCTTTTGCTTCATGTCTTTGATTTTCAGTCCAGCTCGTGCGTTTTCGACTGCTTGTTGATTAATTGTTGTCTTTCTTTGAGTATCAACACATCATCAAAATTCTTTTAATATATTTGTGTGGAATAAGATGTTCCAACAAAGTTCTCTATTGGAACTGAGATCTATATACGAACAATTCTTTATTTCACTTGTGTTGTTCTTTAAAGTTTAAACATGCCAGTTACTGTTCTTATATTCACCTGGTAGATGTCTCCAACATCTGGGAACCAATATCAGTCAATTGTTCCTTCACTCGTTATTTCCCCTGTTATTCTCATTGGAGCTTTTTTAATTTTATTGGGAGTTGTCATTTTTGTGTTTTCTCTTGATGCAAATCTAATTGTCATCTCTTCAACATGCACAGAATGGAATGCATTCTCTTTGTCCAGCTGTGTGGTCGAAGCATAGAAGGTGGTTGTTGATGTCAATGATCTGCCTCAACCCTTTGGCTTGTGTAAGCTCGGATCCTCAATTTGTACTACTGATGCATCTTAATGTGGAATTTCTTTTGGTTCTAGTGAATTATGTCAATGAAGATGAGTTGTAGCGCTACAGGGCCTCAGCGCGCCATAGCGCAACTTAAATCACGTTTTACAAAAATAGCAAGCAAATAGCGCGCTATTGCGAAAATAGCACGCTCTATTACGCTATTTCTTCAAAAGTTTGCTTTATTTGTTCACAAAATTGAGGGGCCATTTTTTTCAGCAGATTTTTAAGGGTAAAAACTATATATTTTTAAGATTTTTTAGGCAAACATTTGAAGAAAACATCTGCCAACAGCGGAAAAAAAATAGAAACCCTGGAATTTTTCTTGCTGTGTCACTGAAAATTTCCTTGTTGTGCCTCTTGTTGTGTCGAGATTTACACTCTCCGACCGGCGATCGCCTCGGAGATCGGGCGACCTAGACACTGCCGAGCAGCCGAGACAAAACTGCCGACCGGCGACCAGGCGACCTAGCCTTAGCCCCGCAGACAACATGAATCGGCCAACCGAAGGTCCCAGGACAAGTCCCGGTGCCGGACGGTCGACTTCCAATACGATCATCTCTCGGCGCCTGGCGACCGACTCATGGACGATCATTTCTCGGCGCTTTGCCGACCGACCCTTGGTGACCGACCAGTGCCGACCCTCAGTGACTGGCCGATGACGACCCTCGGTGACCAGCTAGAGACGACCGCTTCATGCCGATCAAGGCCGATGGCGATCCAGTCGGCAAAGGCCGAGCCACAGGACAGCACCCACGTGCAGATCCACAAAAGGCGCTGACGGATAAGACCTGTGACCACAACCTGTCACCTACCTCACCTACCAACAGGGCCGCAGACCTGCAAAAGGAGCTGACGGACAAGACCTGTGACCACAGCCTGTCACCTACCTCGCCTACTGACAAGTCCGCCGAAAGTAACGAAGTGGGACCACCTGTGACATTACTTCCGGACGCGTGCTGGCTCCTCATTGGACCACACAGCTGGCTGCCGGCTGTAGCATTGGACTTTTGGCAGGCTGCCCATGTGACCTTTAGGACGATCGCCCCATTATTATAATGGCCGAAAGACGATCGCCCGCTAGGAGACAAGGCACCTCAGCCCCTATATATACAAGCCCCCCTGCACTTGTATTCTGGCCCTGGCATTCTCGCATTTCACACACCATACGGAGAAAAATACTCAAGACTTGCTACCTCCAACTCTTGGCAACAGCCTATCTTTCGGTATTTCTCCGGCCTCTCTCATACAAGAAGACGATCGGCGGACGAAGAACACCGAGCTTCGCTCAAGAGCCGGATTAACAGAGTCTTTTTACACTCATCAGATCTAGATTTCTCACATTAATACTTGTATCCACGAATATTTGTATTAATAACATCTCGCGAGAGCATTTAAGACCGGCCTAACAAACCCTGCAAATCTTGTATTATTTATCTTCTCTCGGAAGTGCTCCCAATTCTTGTTTGTTGTCCGTCTCCAGCAGATTTAATCTCCTGGATAGATACTTTGGGCAACAACAATTGGCGCTAGAGGAAGGGGATCTAACCTCAAATTAATATTCCTAATGTCTCGAAGAACACTCACTGTTCTCGGCGCATATACTTGAAGTGACACTAACTGCACTTCAAAGAAATCTTTCAGAAATCATGTCTTCCGCCTCAGCGTCGAAAAAAGCCGCCGACCACCACTGCACTTCCGTCCCTGGCCCGAGCCACACCCGATGGTGGAGGGTAGCCGCCGCGATCGAGACGCTCGATCCGCCACGGACGGCGGCCCAAGCCTCTCGCTCGATCGGTTCGAACCAAGGAACAGATCGAAGGGCCCCGCCGTCCCACAGAGCGACGGAGTGCTCTCGACGCGCCTCTGCTATCACCCCTCGGCCGTCCGCCGAAGTCCAAGCGAAGCTCAAGGCGCATCGGCCGAGCGGTCGCCAGAGGCTCCTGTCGCAAGAAGAGGCGCCGCGCCCGGGGCACCTCTGTCTTCGATCGCTGGGCGGTGACCCGACACGGCAACCGGGCACTGCCGGCCTACGAGACGACGGAGTTTGAGTCCGTCACCGTGAGCTCGGCTACCCGACTCCTGCAAGGCACCACTGCCGGCTCCCCCTCGCCAAATAGCCGAGGCCGGCAGCAGCGGAGTCCGGAGATCGGTATACGATCGCCTCGGCTCCCGCTCCCAAAGCCGATCTGCAAGCGACCGAGCCACGGCGATGGCTGCGATGCAACGTCAACTCGACGACATGAAGGCGCTCCTGGAATCCAGGGCAGGCGCCAAGAAGACGATCGCCGGGCCAAGCGAGCCGCTCACGATCGACATCGAGCTCGCCCCCGTGCAGCACAAGATCGCTCCCCCGCAAACACCCATGTACGAGGGGCGATCGGACCCCCAGATGCACCTGAGGAAGTTCAACATCTACATGACCGGGTGTGGGGCATCAGACGCGACCAGGTGCCGAATGTTCCCTCTGACGCTGGACGACCTCGCCCACCGGTGGTACACCTTATTGCCACCTCGGTCCATTGGCTCCTTCAACGAACTGGCGCACGTCTTCACGGAGTACTTCGCCACCAGGGTCGTCCGGCCAGAAGGTCCCCTTCCATGATGCAAATCAAGCAGGGAGAAGAAGAGTCCGACTCGGACTACATCGACCGGGTAGACGTGATCATCCTTAACGGCGAGCCCGTAAGCGATGAGACCGCCCTCTATGCGGTCCTAGGAGGATTTCAGGGCTTTTCGCCTATGTTCAGGCATCTCACGAAGACCCAACCTACGACCTACGCAGCCTTCCGGGCTAGAGCCGCAGATTTTCTGGCCAGGCAAAGGTTTCTTCTTAGCCTGTGAGCAGCGCGATCGGCACCCGGACGACGATCTCCCGCCCGATCGCCGTTATCAATCTACGAATAAAGCGATCGGCAGCCGAGCGACGATCGCCAGTCTTCCAGCCCGATCGCCGATCATCACGCTAAATCATCAGAAACCCGGAGGACTCGCTCGCCATCTACTGTCCATCACTTAACATAAGGGACTAAGGCTCGCGATCGCCTCCACCGCACATCATAAAGCCATGGTCCTGGTAGCCGATGGAACCGGCTACTTAGGGCATGCAAGGTCCCTTTCGGTCGAGATCGCCCGCCCTTCGTTTAAATACGAGGCCAGCGTAGTCTGAGGGCTCTCCAAAATTAATCAGTGGCCACGTGCCACTACCTCCGTCTCAACGTACACCGTCAAGGTTCGTCATCTCCATGGCGGGCCGAGGTGGAAGCAGAGCTAAACAAGCCGCGGGCGTGGAGTTGATTCATCTGACGCTGCCCCGCGCAAGGACTCCTCTAGACCGAGACCGCACGCCCTTTGTTTAAATACGAGGCGAGGCGCAGCCTAACAGAGGACCCTCATAATAAAGTGAGTCACGAGACACTCAATGTCTTCGCGCACCAAGACACGGTCATGGAGTCGGTCCATCGAATTCCGCGACTGTGCACGATTCCTCAAACAAGCGAAACCATCAAGTTTCCGAGGGGGATCGGCCAATGTTGTTTTTGCAGGTACAAGACCGAAAGATAGCTAGCCAATCGACCATGATAGCCCAAGTCCGAATCATAAGTCAGCTCAGCAAGATCGCCCGTCCTCATCCTTACACGGTCGCCAGCAAGAGCCACCTCGCCCTATATCTTCAACATAGGAGCAAGCTGGGGGGCAATTGTTGTGTCGAGATTTACACTCTCCGACCGGCGATCGCCTCGGAGATCGGGCGACCTAGCCACTGCCGAGCAGCCGAGACAGAACTGCCGACCGGCGACCAGGCGACCTAGCCTTAGCCCCGCAGACAACATGAATCGGCCAACCGAAGGTCCCAGGACAAGTCCCGGTGCCGGACGGTCGACTTCTAATAGGATCATCTCTCGGCGCCTGTCGACCGACTTCTGGCGACCGACTCATGGACGATCATCTCTCGGCGCTTTGCCGACCGACCCTTGGTGACCGACCAGTGCCGACCCCCAGTGACTGGCCGATGACGACCCTCGGTGACCAGCTAGAGACGATCGCTTCATGCCGATCAAGGCCGATGGCCATCCAGTCGGCAAAGGCCGAGCCACAGGACAGCACCCACGTGCAGATCCACAAAAGGCGCTGACGGATAAGACCTGTGACCACAGCCTGTCACCTACCTCACCTACCAACAGGGCCGCAGACCTGCAAAAGGAGCTGACGGACAAGACCTGTGACCACAGCCTGTCACCTACCTCGCCTACTGACAAGTCCGCCGAAAGTAACGAAGTGGGACCACTGTGATAAGATTTCCTGACGCGTGCGGCTCCTCATCGACCACACACCGGCCGCCATTCAGAAGCTGACTTTTGGCAGGCTGCCCATGTGACCTTTAGGACGATCGCCCCATTATTATAATGGCCGAAAGACGATCGCCCGCTAGGAGACAAGGCACCTCAGCCCCTATATATACAAGCCCCCCTGCACTTGTATTCTGGCCCTGGCATTCTCGCATTTCACACACCATACAGTAGAAAAATACTCAGCACTTGGCTACCTCCAACTCTTGGCAACAGCTATCTTTCGGTACTTCTTCTCCCGGCCTCTCTCATACAAGAAGACGATCGGCGGGGACGAAGAACACCGAGCTTCGCTCAAGAGCCGGATTAACAGAGTCTTTTTACACTCATTGTATCTAGATTTCTCACATTAATACTTGTATCCACGAATATTTGTATTAATAACATCTCGCGAGAGCATTCAAGCCCGGGCCTAACAAACCCGGCAAATCTTGTATTATTTATCTTCTCTCGGAAGTGCTCCCGCAATTCTTGTTTGTTGTCCGTCTCCAGCAGTATTTAATCTCCGGATAGATACTTTGGGCAACAACACCTCTCTTTCTGCTTTGTCTGTGTCGGATCGTTTTCAGTTTTTTTTCCTTAGCGTCAGACGCTAGCTGTTTGTTTAGCCCAATAGTTGATTTTTAGCCCATTATTTTAACCTAGCCCAATATCTGATTGTAGGTATTTAAAAGAAAAAAAACCCAAAAATAGCTGGGTGTTTTTTTATAACTTTTTATTTTGGTATTTTTGGATATTTAGATTGAGTTATTCTAGAATGTAGTGATCAACTAATTTGGTTTTATGACTACCTATTTCGTTTATTTACTGATATAAGTATATTTATATTCTTTAAAAATTAATAATTGCCATGCTCGAATAGCTTACGTTAAACGCTATGCGCTACGCGACGACGGAACAAAAATGCTCTACCTATGAATATTGGTATTTAAAACACTGGAGTTGACACATCAAACTCAAAAAGAATTAGAAATTTGGACAGTGTTTACTTTCTTCCTGGAGAAAATACGTCACTTTGGATCGTAATTTACCATACACCTCAGCTTTCTCATTTGTAGTTTATTTTAATTAAATTGCTCTCTTTTCATTTAATTATGTGCATGTGAACCGAGGTAAAGAAAAAGAGAACTTTGGAGAACTGCTGTCTAGGCGGGTCCTCCATGCAGTTCTTTTGATATCACATCTTGCTAATTTAATTTTGTCTCGCGTCTTTTGTTGGTCAGAATTTCAGATATGCCAACCTTTATTAGCTTCTAAATATTTGTATCCTGTGTGCAGTCTTTCATGGATTTGCAGTTCCCAAATGGGCAGGTGACATATGTTTCTGGTGAGGGTGTATCGACTAGTGCGTTTATGCCCTTCTGCGGGGGTCTACTTCAAGCACAGGGTCAATACCCTGGAGAAATGAAGTTCAGTTTCTCTTGCAAGGTGTCATTAAGATTTCCCAAAAATGGTCTTATCTGAATTCTTCTACTCTGGCTAGGGTTATATAGATAATTTAAAACGGCAACCTGCTTTCTTCTGCTTGAACACTGATGTTGGTGTTAATCTTATGAAGAATAAATGGGGAACACACATAACACCAATGTTGCAGTGGCCAGACAAGTCAGTTGCCCTCGGACTGGAGCAGGCATTGGCTTGGAAGAGATCTGGTCTCATGCTGAGGCCAACTCTCCGATTCAGGTTAGTATTGATTGATTCTCTTGAGGTAGCGTATAGAAGAACTCCACACAAATAGCCCTCTAGAATGTTTTCCTTATTTTATCAAAAAAACCTCGTTCTTTCTTTATTGTATATCTCTTTCTGATGTATTGTTCTCTGTGGAGCTAATAGAATTTTTTTTTTTTTTTTTTGGTTAAGCTGCCTTGTAGAACTAGCCGCCTTCTCACCTTGTTGTACGACCATGGATCTTTTCCACTTCATCCGCCTTTACTTTTTGCTTTGTTGGAAATTTCATTCTCATAATTCTTCTGTTTGTATCACCTTTTTAATCAGTTTATGTCCAACACTTGGTGGAAGCTGTCCTGGGTTGCGAATGGAACTCACCCATTCTGTGAAGGAGGAATTGAGTCTTATATGCGGCTGTGCCCTTGTGACCCATCCTTCTGCATTTGCATCAGTATCTGTAAGTTACTCAGGGCTGATAAACTAAATAGGTTATGTTCTTAATCTTATTTGGGCATTGTCCTTCATGGTATGTGGCAAAACAGTTATGTCACTGGGGTTTTGGAGTCTTAAAATGGTTTGTCATACGTAAAGAATAATACTAAGGAAGTGTTTGCAACCACTAAAAAAAGTGATTCTCTGCTTCTAAGTAGAAAAATGCCTCCTTAACAATTTTATAAGTATGGAGTAGTAAGCAACTACTGTCCTAATTTTCTTTTGTTTCTAAAATTGCTGAACTTTTCTCGCTCTTTGAACACCGGGTGTAGGTTGGCAGGTCCAAGTGGAATGGAAATGTCGGGAGCACAGGAGTAGTAGTAAAAGTTGAAACTCCTCTTGCCAGTTATATCAGGCCTTCCTTCTCTGTTCAGTTGAATAGTGGTATCGAGTTTTAACATCTGATTTTTTCTCTTTCTTTCTCTCTTCCTTTTTCCTCTCTTTTCTTTTCTCGTGTGTTTTTTTTTTCTTTTTTTTTTTGGGGGTGTACTGCATGTGCAGTTAACTGTATAGATATACTTCATCTCAATGTAATTTGCCACTATTGTCTTTCTAGCATGGATTGATTCATTTAGGATCATGAACTTAATAATAGTTCGTGTATATGATTTCGATGTATGTATGTATGTATGTATGTATGTATGTATGTATGTATGTACGCACGCACGCACGCACGCACGCACGTACGTACGTACGTACGTACGCATGCATGCATGCATGCATTGAAGAAAAGTGGTTCTCATCTTCTATGTTTATTTAATTTAGGAATATGGAAAGATTATTTTGATTTGTTCCTTTGGTTAGAAATTGAACAGATATATCGTTATGAAAGCTTGTGATAGTCTACATATAAATCAGGGCCGGTTCTAGGCCAAGGCCACAAAGGCACCGGCCTATGGCCTCCCTTTTTCCCTTTCAGCCTGATAATTTTTTGTACAAAATTTTTCGAGCCCTCTCAGTTTGTGTCCATGTTCCTCTATCATTCATAGACTCCACCATTGCTCAAAATATTTGAGACTCTCGGTCTCCGTCAATGCTCCTCTACCATTCCTCGTCTCCTCCTTCATTGCTCAAAAAATTTGAGGCCTTACATGTATTGTTCGTTGCATATATAACAAAAAAGTCCCGTCTCATGGATGGTCTGCAGCCTCCAATTTTTTGGAACCGTCTCTGATCATACAATAAACTAGCGGCCGAATTCCTCATGTCCTGTTTCTGTTTTGTCTCTGATCATACAATAAACTAGTGGCCGAATTCCTCATGTCCTGTTTCTGTTTTCCTTAAACTCCATCTGCCTTGGTGTTTCGTAGACAGAATTAGGGAATTTAGTTTGGAATTTTCTTAAAGAAAAAACCATTAAAAATAAATTAATTTTAACTTTTAAAACTGAATAACTTCACATAAAAAATAATATTAGATATCCGACCTGAAGGGTTGGTTTCACACAAGACAAAGTGTCAAATTCCAATTCGAATGCTTATTTTTATAGATTCAAACGTAAAAATGCATTTTCAGTATCCAAATATATTCACAATTAATCAACGTCACAACGCCAAGAATTTGTGTTGAAATGTGTGTTATCCAGTTATCCTTGGCGTTTGATAAAAGTGGAGCATGGAGGCTATGGGGTCCCCATTAAATTTTTGGGGCAGGTCGGGACGGTCCACTGACCAGCTCTTATTTTTACTTTTTGAGGGAGACGATACTTTGATTGCAAATAAGATTTTAATTATATTATCAAATAATAAACTATATTCTAAAATTATATTAAAAGTATAAATATAATAACTAAATGTCTATATTTTTCGGTGCAGTATAAAAAAAAGAAATAAATGATCAAATCTTCATATTGAAAAGTCGATGACATATACTAAAAAAAACATACTAAAACCCGTGGGTGACACGTGTTCTAATAAAGAGCGTGTTGGGTGGAGATAGAGTATGACTTTATAGAAAGAAGCGGTCTGTTGAGTGGAGCGAGAGTATGATTTTATAGAAAGAAAATGCAAAGTGATTTTACTAAAAATTGAGGTGTCTGTTCTTTGGGAACATGCGAAAATGGTCAAAAGTGTTATACTTAAATGACGGAGGAGGGAGTACATAGTAGTAAGTACTAGTATAACAAATGTAACTTTTTTTTATTTTAACAAATATCGGTATAACAATAATGGCCTGTTTGGTAGGCATGTTTCGGCAGGTTAGATATATATTAACATGTATGTTATAATTAGCACATGTCCTAGGCACCACACATACATGTGGTGCCATGATTTGGTTTTATTCTGATTAGGTAATGGAAATATTTTTCACGCGCCACCACTGAAAAACCACTCAGATACTGTCGAAAAACATTAAATGGACAAATTAGCACAATAACGGATAATATTTTAAAAACAACTATATTATAGAGCATTAATAGTAGAAGGGAAGGGTACCACAACTAGGATTGTCCACTTGTCTTTAGCATCCCAAGAAAAACACAGGAAAGGCCAATTCAACAACATCATTTCTCCCCCTATAAAAATATGTCACTCACTGGTAAATCTCAGTGAATTTTTCTTCTTGCATAATTTTTCCATTATGTAATCAAATAACCTAATTAATGTGTTGGTGTTCAACTATGGATGACTCTGTAAGTAGTACTACTGATGATAATGGTGAGAACAAGGCTTTGTTGTTAGGTGATGATCACCATAATTTTCTTGCCAACTTAATGAAGCATTATTTACTTTTTGGAGCTGACATGTTGCTAATGGCCCGAAAACCTGCTTTTTCCATATCCGAGCCTCGAATCGATAACGAGTTTCCACTTAACTTCACTGCTTTGATGATAGTAGTATTGCTTAAGCTGGCTGGCATTCATGTAAGCCTATTTATAAGGCTCTTTACTTTTCCGGTTCAGCTTTTGAGCTTATCTCTAATGTTTCTGATGTTTCCATTTCAAATTGCAACACATTTGAAACATCAAATGAAGAAAATGCTGATGAGGGCATGCCACGCCTCTCACATGAGGCTGGCTGCCTTCGTCTGTAGTAGGCTTGAGTCGCGTAATTCGGTGTTAAAGCTGGCTGCAAGATTCGGAATGGCCGTATTTTCTGCGGCCTATGTATTTTTCCTTCTTGTCGGGCTTCTAGTTTCGGGCTTCGCGATTGGGGGTATTGTAATGAGAAATTTGGTACAAGAACCAATACACACAACACAAACTCTGAATTTCGACTACACTAGAACTAGCCCGGCCGCGGTCGTGCCTATTGTTCCATCTCTTGCCAAAGGAATGTTGTTGCCTTATAAATTGAAGCTTACGGTTTCTCTCACACTGCCTGAATCCGAATACAACCGAAAACTCGGTGTTTTTCAGGTACATTCGTCATCTTTCTGTATTTCTTGTTCTATTTTACATAATACTTTCATCTGTCCCATTTGAAGAGTTCTATTTGGCTAATGCATGGTTTTTTACGGATTGCAAGTAAAAAAAATATAAGTTTGTCATTTTTTTCAAATATAATCTTATTTATCAATTGAGAAATAATTTTAGATCATACAACATATTCATATAAGATTATGTATGAGATGTAAAAGGTAGCTATTTTTTTTTTTGTTTGTGTGTGTGTAGGTTAGAGTAGAGAGCTTGTCAGTCAATGGAAAAGTGATTCTTGGATCGAGTTATCCGACGATGCTACGTTTTAAAAGCCAGCCGGTTCGTGCTGTCGAGACATTGTTCAAAAGTGTTCATCTCATCACTGGCTTGAAATCTGAAGTCCAAAATCTGAAGATTGTGATGGAAGAACATAACAGCGAAGGATATGAGCCGACCGCGAGTTTTAAGGTCGTTCTGGAGCAGAGAGCTGAGTTTCAAGGTGGTTTAGGTGTGCCTGAAATATATGGTGGATCACTGGAAATCAAATCTGAGCTTCCAAAATTAAAGAGAGCTCTGTGGAATTGGAGGCGAACGGTGTTCGTGTGGATCGGTTTTGGTTCATTCATGGCTGAGATGATGGTTTTTTTCACCTTCTGTAGAGCTCTATTTCTTCCAGGAAGCAAGTCAAGAAAAGGTTGTTGAGATTTTTTGTGTTGTAAACTTGTAATAAGGTTTTATGTGGTCTCAAATCAGATATAATTTGTGATCACCACTTTCATTGTACTTTTATATTTTGATGTCTATGAATGAGAATTGAGTATGCATTTCTTTGTGCTTTCACATGTTTTTTTTTTTTGAAGAAGATAGATAAATTAATAAACATAATGATTGTTTTCATAGTTAGGTTTGAAAAACAAACTAAAACACCGAGCTCGACTTGATTCGAATTAAAATTATTAGCTGTATATAAAAATATCAAACTATTCAAGCTCGATTCATATTCGGCACGATTAAGGTCGATATGAACCCGGCCCAATTACTAATTAAATCAAACTCAAACATAATATCTAAAAACTCTATAAATATTCAAACAATATTGAACAAACATATATATAACTCGTTTAGATTGGTTTACACACTTATCTATTTATATTATTATATATTAGAAGAAAAGTATAAACTTTTCAAGTTGCACCACATCATTTATCGGAGTCTCTTAGACTGTCCACGTGAATAAATTAAACTATTTTATTTTCTTATATTATGTCTTTTTTGTAAACGTGTGAAACAAACTTTTTTTTATCTTGTTTTATTTAATTTATATATATATATATATATAAATTATTTAAATTAAACTATTTTATTTTCTTATATATATAGGGATCTCTCTTTTTTAGTACCAAACCATAAAAGTAACAAGTTATATATCCCCATTCATAAAACTATAAGTTTTGATACCAAATGTGTTAAAAGACTTTATTACCCTTAAAGTCTACCAATAAGAGGAAAAAAACTAAAAAGAAAAAGGAAGATTATTAAAACTAAACAACAATAAAAAGGTCCCACAACTCAATATTGCAAAAACTCTCCTCCTCTCTCGCAAAAAAGTCTCCGTCGTGAAACCCTTCACGGCCGTAAAATGTCGACCTCCGACTACCACAATGAATCAAGACGCCGAAGTTCCGCTAGTGGCACTCCATCCGAAGAGCAATTCCAATGAGCCGGTTAGTGTATTTCATTCTCACACGATCGTGCCACGATGGTTGTTCATCTTCCCACGATCGTCTTTGAAGAAGATGAGACCATCGTGTACACGATGGTCTTTCGTGGGCACGATGGCTACACACGACGGCCGCCGATCGTGTGTGCCGTCGGTGCTAGAAGTGCAAAAGCTCGCCTTGCACACGATCGGCGGCACACGATCGCTTCCGTCGTGTGAACCGTGGTGGCACACGATGGTCTTCACACGACGGCATCGATCGTGTGCATGCGATCGTGTGCAAGGCGCATTTTTTTTTCGTTCTCTTAAGCATTTTATCATATTCTTATGAGTTGTATGTCCATATTGCAGTGGTTGCGTATGGAAGAGACCTACATTGCGTTTTGTTACACGTCAAGTGAATCTTTACATACGGGAGGCGGTATTTAAAGAGATCATTGAGACATTAAGGAGTATGGGCCGCAATTCCGCTGTTGCCGATCGAGCTATCGAGAGCTTGACCGAGGGGGTCTGGGCGCTTGATTAAAGTTAGGAGGAATGGGAGTTCAAATCGCCCTACATCACTTGATTGCTCGTCAATTGGAGGGTGATCAAATCCCCGGATGAGTCGTGGTTCCGAGTTAGCGGGAGGACCATTCGTTTTACCGCCCGTGATTTCGCCTTGATCACGGGACTCCATTTTGGAAACTCTACCTTCCATCCCCAGGACGACCATCTCCTTCCGTCCGACGGTATTTTCCACAGAATACTCCATGGCAAAAACATTAAGGTTAGTGTTCTGCGGAAGAGGTTCAATGCTTGAGATTTTGGTAGAGACATAAGAGATTATCTCAAGGTTGCCAATTTGCTTATCTACTACTACTTTATCCTATGCCGTGACGACATGATGGTCGAGACATGGGCATGGGCATTAGTGGAGGATTTCGAGCAGTGGGATATGTTTCCTTGGGGTTCTTATGCCTTTGGGGTTTTATCTTACTACATAGGCAACGTTGCCATGAAGGAGGGACAAGAGCACAAGGACTATCACTTCTATGGTCCTGTTTGGGCTTTACAAATACGATCGTGTGTTACGATCACGGGGATCGTGTGTTACGATCGAGCCCATTGTGTTACGATCGTGCACATCGTGTGTCCCATCGTGGTCTACGATAAGGGCGATCGTGGTTACGATAAGGGCGATCGTGGTTACGATCGTGCCCATCGTGGGTTACGATCGTGCCCATCGTGGGTTACGATCGTGCCCATCGTGGGCTACGATCGTGCCCATCGTGGGTTACGATCGTGCCCATCGTGGGTAACGATCGTGCCCATCGTGGGTAACGATCGTGCACACAACAGCAAAGACATGTACCTTATAGCGGCAGCGGCATGACGACATGGAATCTGATCCAAATCAAACTCACGACAACAACATGTCCATGTTCGAAGGTCGACCTCATAAGAAACTTTGTTTTCTTCGATTTTATAAACAAGTGGGGTGGTAGCTCGAACTTTAAGAGTCAGACTGGCTTGCACAGAGTTAGAAAGCTTTTCAAAAGTGTGCATTGTCAACTCATGGTCTCTTGACGTAGCTTCTCCCCGCTTCTCATCAAACCAATTCTCTAAAATTAGGCGAAATATCTCAAGTAACGAGCAAACAGTAAACGTCTAGCCCACAACATACGATTATTAAAGCATTCAACAAAGATTGGATGTCAAGAAGTTATAGCGTGCCAGGACACTTCGACCTAGCCCACCTCTCGGCCCAATTTGAAAGGCGCTGTGCGCCCCATTAGGCTTTCGATATGTAGTTTGAAAAGTAGTTTTCAAAAACTTCTCGATGCGTGTAGGCAGTAGATTCTAAAGAGTCCTATAGCATGCGCACCATAGGAGGTCGATTTTTGCAAGATGGTGATAGCAAAACCCGTGGAATGCATTCGGATAGACGGCTCGAACAAAGATTCCGAATGCTCTTATGTTGGTCACTCACAATCGCAAATCTTCCGTCGGATTGTAGCATCTCGCAGTTATACGTAAAATAAGTCCATGACTCGTCGTTCTCTATCGACCGAGACCAACAAAGAAGAGGAAAAACTTGCTCGTTCCCATCAAATGTGACGGCCGCAAATAGAGTTCCTTTATTCCTTCCCTTTAGGTGGGTCCCATCAACTATAATCACCGGTCGAAGGCACGTATCAAATGCCCTAATACTCGTCCGAGTGCAACGAACATGTGGCGAAACACTCCTCACGAGTCGCTCCGCAATCATAAATTGTCCTCGGATTACGCTGCTTTTAACAAATACAGATAAGATGGGAGCCTACGATACGACTCATCGAAGCCGCCATATGTATTCTCTATCGCTATATTCCTCGTCCGAGAGCAAAGCGTATAGCATGTCAATGCCATACTCCCTACACATCTCTCGCAATCATCTCCTTTGGCCTCAAAGTGACCCCCTCACCGGTCAATCTTTTAGCAAAATAATGGGCGGCAACCTCGAGTGACCGATCGTGCGGCAAAGACGGTTCAAATCGTGGTAACACTGTGCTCCAATGTCAACTTAGTAATTCTCCAAATAGTTGCACCCTCAATAGCACACAACCTAAATCGACAATTTCTTCGCCCACTCTTACAGACAAACACTATACGTTTATCGGCGGAACGATCGGTGATACATCGTAGCATGTTTTCCAAATGATACATTCCTACGCTTATCCTCAACTCGTCTTCGAACGAAAGGTGGACCCCACCTCTAGTGGCCGTGTAACCGGTGGAGGCTTCTCGACCCAACCCAAAGTCCCAGACTACCGGGTCCTAAATGGAATGATCGATTACGCATTGATTGTAGATGCTCATGCTCGCTCAGATTGATGGTCGGATGAGAAGTTCCGACGACTCATAATCCTATCCATTTGGGCGGTTGGCGAACCCAAGCAAGAAATTCCGCAGATAGTGACTCAAGCAAGTCTTTACAACAATCTTCATCTTCGGATGTATGCACCTCTTCATCTTCCTCATCTTCCTCGTCTTCCTCATCTTCCTCGTATTGATACTCTTTGGAAGGCATGTCATAATTTATGTTGCCGGGCTCTACTCTCGAGTGCTACATCCCATATTAACCTCGGGAGTGGAGGAGTCATTGCTCTCAACATAGACCTCAGGATCCTCCTTGTATTCTACTAGTAATCGAAGTATCTCGGTATCGCCCCTTAATAGGACTTTTACTTTGTTTCCTTTGGCCATGTGTGTCAAGTACCATAATTTGTAATCGGACTCATTTGGACCACCCAAACCCTCTCTAGATAACCCCACGAGGTTTGCACGACTAACTTTGCTCGTGTCGATATAGACAAAAAAGGAGTCCCCGTCTACATATGTCGATCGCTCCCAATGACCACCGTGATGTATCAAAATACGCTGCCACGACATCTGATTACAAAAAGATGAATAACTTTTCAGAAAAATGAGCGAACAATATTACGGTCTGCCTTGGACACGACCGATGCACACGGTCGTACACTACCGTGTGCAGTGATCGTGTGCAAGTTTCTGTCCATGAACACGATCGCTGCACACGATTTTATACGATCGTGTTAAATGATCGTGTACACGTTAGTGTTGCGCACGATGTTAAGGTCGTTGCGCACGATCGTTGCACACGATCGTTGCACACGGTGGCTTCCCATCGTGCGCCGATCGTCCGTAAGAACAGATCTGGAATTTTTTTAATCGTTCAAATAATGATACATACCTTCTTTATGAACTCGGAAGACGACAAATGAAGTCCTATTTCAACGTCAACTTTTATTTTCGAACAATCTTGTGATTTCTATAAGATTTTTGAGAGACCCTTTGTCAAAAATAAAATGGTGTGTTGTTTTGATGTATATGTTTGTAGTTAAATTTTGGTTCTGGACATTAATATCGATCGGAGGAGGAAAGTAAAAGGAAAAAGGCAAGAAAAGTAGTTTAAATTAAATATATAAAAAAAGAGAAGTCAACTTTGAACACAAAAAGAGAGGACATTTTAGTCTTTTCAATCAAAATTGCATCAAAACTTATAGTTTTATGAATGAGGATATAGAACTTATCAATTTTATGCTTTGGTATTAAAAAATTGATTTCCACATATATATATATATATATATGTGTATAATTTCAATGGTTATCCACAAGAGAGTCATAGATATCTAAACTACCATTTTCAACTATATTAAATCGAAAATTTGATTCTCTTTCATATGACACTTCAACTATTTTTAATTTGAAAATTCAATTCCCCCGTATGAAGTTATTTATTATCTGTAGAAATTTAATAATCTTTAATTAATTCTTATAAACAATTCTACAAATTATTTTAGTTAGTTTCCTATAAATTAACTACTTGATAACATATTATCTTCCTTCTCAATAAATCTCATAAAATTTGACTAATTATGGAAAATACGAATTTGCCGAAAATTTGGTCATATTCTATTTTTATATCTTGTTTTAATTTCCTATATACCAGAATTATTAAATCCTAAAAGAATTGGTTTCCAAAATTCGAAACTAGTATTTTCTAATAATAATGACCAATATTATGTATTTGATTATTAACATAAAGAATTGTTTTTAAGACAATTATAAAAAAATAGTTATTGATGGGAGTTTTTATTTCATTCTTAATTGATTTCTTATAATATGTATAATTATAGAAAATAAATCAGCAAAAAATGTAGAATATATCTATGTCTTGATATACTGCAACATGTCATGTCATGGTTTCACTGTCTCCCATCAGGCTCCTCTATATTTAAGCAATAAGCTGGGCTATCTCTTGCTTCAATTTGCAGCGGTTGCAAGTCAACTCCACCGTCTATCTTAGTCATTGAGGCTAAAGTGGGCAGAGCATCTGCAAACTTATTTTTCTCACGACTGAGATGAAAGAAAGTGACTTCTTCAAACTTCTCCAATAGCTGGGTTGGATCGAACTAGTTGGTTTGGCATTCGACTTTGGGAAAGAGAATAGAAGGAGTCATTATAGGATCCCTCTGTATTGCATTGGGTTCACTGGAGTTTATATAAAGCGATACGCAGAAGAGAGAGAATCCGTCTGTCTTTATAGTTTTATAGTGCGGATGGACTGACCGCATCAAAGCTTTCTGGTTCTATTCCTTTATGATATGAAGAAAGGCTTTTGTTATCGCCTTCAGTTAGCTCTTTCTACTGCTTTACTCCGCTTAACACAAAAAACAAGCTCCAAAACCCATTCCGGTGTCGGTGTCAGACAATTCACAGAAAAGGAGAAGTAGCTTTACCAAGAGCGGAAAACACTTCAATCGAAGTGAGATACTCAATTCACGAGATTTCTCTATATCATGCAAGCAAGGATCTTTTAAGTCCTTATGAAGCTAGAAGAAAACGAAGGAAAGAGAAAGAGGCTCTTCAAGACCTTCTACAGCGAGCACTGGATCCCCTTTGGCTATGGGTCAATTAGGACACTCCATGTCGATGCATTACTGCCAGCTGAAGTCACTGGCTCATTCCTTTTAATGGACGGCGGGTTTTCGCTTTTGAGGTTAACAGTCCCTTGTCCCCTCTCTGGTTGGTTGAATGTGTTCACAAGCTTCTGGGCTTCTAGTATACCTACTCTCATGGAAGAAGGGCGTAGCTACGTCTCGCAATTCCCTCTGACCCTACCATACTCTAGCTTGGTAGTTTCCACCACCTGTCCCGGGTTGAGCCCTCGGATTTGACGGCGGACTTAAAAAGCCACGGACTAATCCGGATATTAGCTAGTTCTTGGGAGATGGACTGATTCATCCCGTTCTTTGGTTCAGGAGTCTTTCTTTCTCTGGTCAAGGGAAAAGGGAGAATGAGGAATTGACCAAAGCCGCGAACCAATAGACGAAAAGAAGAGGGCGAAGGTCGATTAGCTATTTGGTCGAATACTGACTCTCTATCAATGGAAAACGAGAGAAAGCCATAAGACAGCTAGAAGGTTGATTGCCGTTGTCGGGGGGGCTGTCGGATGGTCAAGAAATGGGTTCAGATAAGTAGGAGCTAACCCAACATAAGCTGCTAGTCAATCGACCAAAAGAGCAAGCTTTCTATTCCCTCTTTATGCCTTCCTTGATTCAATGGACGTGATGCTTTTGATGCTTGTGAATTCAATCGTGATTGCCAGAATCTTCTAAGGGTTATTGGGAGCTAGTGAGGGAGAGAAAGTGTCGACTTCAAGGATTGCTTTCACGAAGCAAAGTCCATAAATGAATCATCTTTCGGTAAAGCATTCGCTCCGTATATAAAGAAAGTTACGGAATTTCAAAGCCTACATTAAATCAATTGATTCGTCATAAACAAACGTATCACAAGAACGAAATAAGGAAGTTGGCTCCACGACATAAGTCTCTTTAGATCATGGACCGGCCTGACCTAATGGATTATTCTGGAGAATGGGGCCAAACTACAATTCCTTTTGAATCCCCCTTATCAATAGGCTATAGAAAGAGGAGAGAGCAAGGGGAAGAAAGAAGGGAAGCTGGTTTTGCGACATACTTGCCAGTCAAGCCACCCGTCACATAGCGCTATCGCGACCCTCAAAAAGAAGACCCTTTGATCCACGGGTGAAAGCAAAGAATGAAGATCAGGCCTAGCAGCGCCTGCGGAGATGCTGCCTCGAGTTTGTGATGAAGAAGCTCTTTCTTTGGCCCCTCCTTGATTTCACCATTCCAATAAGTGCCACGACGGGTTGTTGAGCGAATTCCTTCTAGTCACCAAGGAGCATTTTCCACTGCTTTCTTATCTTAGTAGGCTGTAGCTTTTTCATCATTCCTTATTCCCGAGGAAGGAGTTTCAGTCCATAAAAAGGTTATACGGTCTGGAAGTATGCTAATTTCGTATAAGAAAGAGAACTAGAGCTCAGGGTAATGGCTAGTTTAGAGTCCTGTACCCGTAGTAACAATCCTGCTTTATTTTTTTCTTGATCGTCCTAAAGTGGCTTATGAGAATGAAGAAGGAAAGCTTGTCAAATGATGAACCTGTCGAAGCTGCTGTGAAGCAAACTCAACTAGCCACGGACAGAGAAAGACCTCTTCGATCTTTCTCCTGCGGAGCCTCTCCTTTTAGCTTATGTTAACAATTCAAGTCACAATTGAAGTCCCCCTTTCTTATGAACTTCGCGAATGACACGGGCGAGCCTCTCCAAAGAAAGAAATAGGCCTAGAAAGTCTTAAGTATAGTGTGGGGCCTAGTGATCGAGTGAAAGATTCAGATACCCTATCCAAAGATAAAGATATAACGAGCCTAGACAAAGAAAGGAAATCAAACAATCTACGAGTCTCGGCTCTATGCTGCCATTCGTGACGGCCTGGCAATCAGCTGTCCTGTCCTTTCTTCAGTCATGAAAAGCTTCTCCCACATATAGTCGAGCCCTTCCTTGATTGAAAGTTCCGCTCCAGAATTGACAAGTTACATGCTTTCTTTAGGAAGTAACCTATCTTGCCGAGGCTTGCTTTAAAGAACTTCAGTCCTGGAAGGATAAATGCAGTTGTGTTGGATCTCTTACTCTCGGTAAATAATACGTAAAGGCTCGTAAAGACCTGTGTCGGATGGAAGGACAGTCGGAATGCCAACAAATCTTTGATAGCCGAATTAGCTTGATTGCCTATGCTTCCTTCCTTACCTTTCATGGGATGAGACTGCCCCTATGTCTTTGTGAAGCATTTTCGATCATTTATTTTGTAGAGGGGGGACTGCAACTATGGTGCCCCATTGTCGAGTGGCTAAAAAGGCGATTCTAGATTAGCGATTTGCCTTTCCCTTTCCAGCGGCCTAATCCATTTAATCGATGTGGTCGAAATCATTTAAGGCGCATTTGTTTTTGCTTTCGAATCCGTTTAAGGTGAAAGCGAGGGTTCCAGCTAGAACTAGAGCATGCCAAACTTTGTTTTGTGCTTACTTGATCAGCATGCCCCAAAACAAGTCATTTCATTCCTTCCTTACCGCATTCATGAAATTCATCCGACCAGGAGAAAAGCAAAAAGGGACAGCCTTAGTGCTCTACCTCGAACACAAAAGGCACTCTCTTACCTATGGCATAGCTTCCTATCTCTTAGACTTCAGACTTTTCCCACTTTAACACCGTACTCTATGAAGAAGTTTCTCCCTCGGGCAAGAGTGAATTGATTCACTCAAGGAATAAACTAACCTTTAAGCCTTTTGTCTTTCCGCCCAGCCGCCTGGAGAATCCTCAATCGAACCCTGAAAAGGAAGAGTTTGCCAATGGACAATTTCCTTGGAAGCGAAATACGAGAAGCCATCGGAAAGTTCTACTTCGGGCAAAAGGTTATTCTTACAACTGGACAATATGCCTCTTTCAACTCGGAACCATCGCACCAACTCTTTTGTTTTGAAAGCCTAGGAAAAAAACGATCAATTTGCAGTTAAGAGTTCCAAGTCTAAACTCTTTGTAAGGGCAATTGGCTTGCAGATAACTAAATAACTGGACTGCGAAAGAAAGGATCGCCCACATTGGCTTCCTTTGCTAGAAGTCATTCCGGCCTAAGCTAGCTTGCTTTCGGGGCAGGGACTGCTGCTTTGTGAGAGAATCAGCTTCATCGCCTAAGTCATAGGCCAAGAGAATCTCTTCCTATTGAACTTCTCCACTAAACTAGGCAAGCCAAGATTCCCGAGTTGGAAAGATGTATAGACAGAAAGCATGGAATGGAACAGCGCCTTCTCCACCAAGACTTCTCCGGCTACAGATATTGATTCGTATTCACTATTCCTATTCTATTGATCTTAAGTAGGTCTCTTCAAGTATCTCGGTGAAGAATACAATAAGAGTACATATGGATGCATGCCTACGTGTACAGAAAATGGAGTAGTCTTTTTTTGGAGAATCTAGTAGAAGTCACCTCAAAATCTTTCCACTTCATAACTGTAATATAAGGGTTGTTCACTTTCTTAGAAGACTGATTCTTATATAGTCCTTATATAGTCATGGTTGAGCTGCTTTGACCCATTTGACTCTTTTAAGGAAAGAGAAGTTGAATGGGGCTTGAACTCCTGGAATTTGCTTAGCAACTGAGGTTGAAATCGTGGAAACAAAAGAACCATAAAGTATGGATCCGCTTCATCGGAGTTCTGGAGTGGATTAGTCATCTAATAAAGCCCTATCAGTCAGTGGCGGAAGCAGAGCATTTACTCAGGAGGATCCGAAGCTATAAAAATTACGGAGGTCGGACAACTATATATATAATTTCCCCTATTTTATAGGAGAATTTCCATCCGCCGGAGGGGTCCGTGGACCCCCTTGGACCCCCCCTCCCTCCGCCCCTGCTATCAGTGGAGGCCCTTTCGGTTTCTTATTTCTTCTTATTATTGTTCTTTTTCGTCAGGATCTTCTGCGCCCTCCCTATTTGTAGAAGACCAAGGGGCGGCATTTCTTGTATTCAAGGTTGGATATGAGAAATCATCGAAGGATTCCCCTTCATACCATCTTGTAATTGGATCGTATGGAACTCCGCTTTCTAGCAACTCCCCTTTGCATTTATGGAGCCTTTCTTGAAGTTCTTTATAAGTCTCCACTTCTTCGCTTCGAGGAAAGAAAATCCCCGTCAGTGCTTTTTGACCAAATAGGATAAGGAGGAGTCTCATGTTGAACGAACCGGATCAAGCGCAAGGACACTACCATTAAAGTGGACTTCCGGACTACAGCCGCGTGAAGCAACAAGGAGAAAGGAAGAGAAAGAAGGAATGCTTATCTATTAATGAGGGATGGAAACAAATATGAAAGTCGCTCCTACCCTGACCTCCTTCTACCGATCGAGCTTTTTTTCTCCGTCAACGAGCCTTCAAAAGAAAGAATCCATTTCGTTGGTCATACATGTCCGGGTCAACAAAGAATTCAAAAGACCTCGATTTTCTTACCTTCGAGCAAGTGCTAATAAAAGACGAGTGTTACGCTTGACAAAGACAATAAAACGTAAAGCGCTAGCCAACCTATCATTGGCCATCCATCCCTTACTTATCTGGGCTTTTCTACCGTCAGGCCAGGAAAACTTGACCTGACGTTAGGCCGGTGTTAAAATTACATATTTTTTTATATTTGTCGATTCCAATCCGTAGAGTTCAATCCTAACAAGAAGAATATACAACTTGAATCGACAAATATGAAAAAATATGTAGTGTAATTAAGATGTATTTTCTTATCGTCAGGTCAGGAAAACTTGGTCTTGTATTAGGCTGGTACTAAAATTGCATTTTTTTTCATATTTGTTGATTCCAATCCGCACAGCTCAACTCTAATAAGAAGAATATACAAATTGGAATCGACAAATATGAAAAAAAATATGTAATTTTAATACCGACCTAACGTCAGGCCAAGTTTTCCTGGCCTGACGGTAGAAAAGCCCTACTTATCTTCCTCTATGTATTGAGCAGTCTCCCTCCTCGGGGTCATCGCTCTATTAAAAGCCGTATAAAGATATGTTGGATATTGCGCGGGGTCGAAGCTTGGGTCTGGATCCTTTAAGCATTAAATTGCTTCCTTGTTTGTGGTCCCTTGTCTATCCGAGTGGGAATGACTAGTGGATTAAAGCATTGAAAGAGGTGGAACAGGTCTTGCAGAGCCTGGTTCATAAGACGGAGTGAATCTGGTGCTGCTCAGGCATATTCATGAGTATCTGGAAGCATTTTGTTGCCTTGCGTCCGATTAGCTAATTGGTGAGGGTGGCTACTTTTCTCCACTCACTCTATCTTCGCTTGGTAACGAAGCCTATAGAATGCTAGCTCATGATTGAACGGAAAGAAGCAAGTCCTTTTTTGGTCTGGATAGAATGGAAAGCTTCTTCGTCCCAATTGGCATTTGAGCTTTGAAGTGCACGAGCTTAGAAGTAGAAAGTCGAGGAGCGAAGTTCACAATCAGCATAGAGATCTCTCTCTTCCGATCTAAGCCAGCAAGCAATACTGGCTCAGCTCTGCAAGACCTTCAATGCTTTCTTTCTTCCCATCCTCAGATCAGAGATGAAGTTGAGAGTCAACTGTGAATGGTGCTAGAGTAAAATACTGTAAATACAAGTCAATCAATTATATTCATCACACTGATAGAGGGGCCTTTATATAGGCATTACAATGAGAGTCCTTCCATACATAGGATTCTTAGATAAGGTAAGACATCCAATATGATCCTACTACCTCTAGAAGGATCTAGAACCTTCCATCTATGTATCTTCCTACAACTAGTATTAGGCAAGACACCAATACGGGAAGGATATCCCGGAACACTCCCCCTGTGTCGAGCACTAATACTATCATGGTGCATAAGATGTTGCCTCGGTAAAAAAACTTTCCAAGTCAAACAAAACCCCGTGGGAAAAATAAAGTCTTAGTGAGGAAAAAGAGCACAACGCACCAACTACAGATGCCAGAATCATGTGAAGTATACTCCCCCTGAAGTATACATAACAGCTCATTTCAACGAGCTAACATTAGTTGAGCTCGGATAATCGACGCATGCCGATGCTTCTCATATATTTCTCAAATGTATATTTTAGCAGAGACTTAGTGAACAAGTCTGCGATATTCTCATCGGAACTCACTTGTTTCACGTCGATATTCAGCAATTTCTGCTGTTGCTGATTGTAGAAGAACTTGGTGCGATATGTTTGGTATTGTCACCCTTAATGAAACCTAACTTCATATGCTCAATGCATGCCGCATTGTCCTCAAAGATGCAAGTAGGGGTTGCTGTAGTGGAGTCTAATCCACAAGTTCCGTATATGGTCTATGACTGACCGAAGCCAAATGCATTCCCTTACGAATTCGTGCAATACAATTATCTGTGCATGGTTCGAGGAAGTATCAACCAGGGTCTGCTTGGTAGATCACCAAGATATCGCCATATTCCCAATGGTGAACACATAACCAGTTTGGGAATGACCTTTATGTGGGTCAGAGAGATAACCGGCCTCAGAAAATCCAACTAATATATTGTTAGGATTCTCTGCATAGGGGGTAAGCTTGCTTGCATTAGCACTTCTGGTAGTCAAGCTGCTATGCTTAGCTACAATATCAGAGGAAGATCGACGGTCGGTATGCATCGTCTTAACCTCAACAATTCATTTTGGAATATCGCTCTCTCTTGCATAGAGAAAGAACAATCCAAGATCACTGGAGCCTTTCAAGTATTGAAAAATGTGTTTTACTCCATTCCAATGCCTTATCGTGGGAGCGGAGCTAAATCTCGCTAACATATTTATAGATAATGCGAGTACATTGAGCCAGATACAACAACGCACCGATTGTGCTAAGGTACGGTGTTTCTGCTCCAAAGACCTCTTCATCCTCCTCTTTAGGACAAAACGGATCCTTGTTCATTTTTAGACTTCAACCAACTATGGGGGTAGCAAGAGGATGTGCCTTGTCCATACTAAATCGCCTGAGCATCTTCTGGACATAGGCAGATTGATGAATGATTATACCATCATCTCGATGTTCTAGCTCTAAGCCCAAGTAGAATCGAGTCCTCCCCAGGTCTTTCATCTCGAATTTGAATTTAAGGTAGCGGGCCGTTTCATTGACCTCATCTATGGTACCGATAACATTCATGTCATCTACATAGACAGCTACAATCACGAATCCTGTATTTGTTCTTTCACAAAAATTCATGGACAGATATCACTGTTCTCGTATCCCTTCTCAGTTAAGTTAGTTGTACCACATCCTTCCAGATTGTTTCAACCTGTACAGTGAACGACGCAATTTCACAGCGTAAGTGCTCCATGGCTTAGAGCTACTTGATTTGGGCAACGAAATCCCTTCGGGGACTTCCATATATATATATATATATATATATAGATCCCCATAAAGATACGCTGTGAAATTGATGATGTCCATAACGGGAGAATAGGTCTCCTCGTAATCAATGCCAGGGCGCTGCGAGAAGCCTTGGGTAACTAGTCTCGCTTTGTAACGCATGACCTCATTCTTATCATTGCGTTTATGAACAAAGTCCCACTTATGTCCAACTGGTTTAACGCCCACGGGTACTGGCGCGATACGGCCAAATACCGCATGTTTAGCCATTGAGTCTAGTTCAGCTTGCATTGCATCTTTCTATTTCGGCCAATCGGCTCGTCGTTGACATTCAGAAACTGAGCACGGCTCATCATCGTCGTATTCAATAATTTCTTGAGCTACGGAGTAGGCAAAAGAATCATCGACTAGTGTGGACGACCTGTCCAATAGTACGTATTCATTCGTACATTGCATCGAGATTTCTTTATTTTCCGACATCAACAAAGTTTCCGACGCGTCCGTCGATTGTTCCATTGTTGATTCGCGGACATATCCGTAGTCAGAGATAACCTCGTGTGTGTAATATCCTGAAATTCTACTATGATTGTTTAATATTCTTTTATCCGAGTTATGTTGTACAGTGTGGAATATGTACAGTATGGATAAAATAATTAAAGGACTGAGACATCTGTATTAGTAGTGTTGTCGTACTTGGTCGACAATTGCAATTGAGGATATAGTGTGTCGTGTATACGTATTCGGTATATTGAGACGACGAGCAAGAGCAGTGTAAATGGCTATGTATAGAAGCCATAACGTATGTTAAACGAAGAAGCTTACGTACGTTAAGGTCCAACAGTTACGTACATTAATGTGACTTTGTTACGTACGTTCAGTATCAGGTAAGATACAGTTGGCTGGTCAGAGAAGACTTTGTCGATACAAGCGTAACGTACGTTAAGCATAGGAGCTTACGTACGTTAAGACAAATCCATAACGTACGTTACGTTTATTATGTAACGTACGTCATGAGAGGGATCTGACATGATCCAGATATGATCGATAGGTGGGCCCGTGGTCGACAGCTTTCGGCGCAGAACGTGCATGGGCGAGTTAACTCCTCGATAACGTACGCTATGAGTAGTGTATTACGTACATTAAATAGACATTTAATGTAGCAAGTCAATGTATGTATTACGTACGCTATGGCCTATGCATTACGTACGTAAGCGATTGAACGAAGCGAGGTAGTGAGTTCTGGAATGATGTTACATACGCTATGAAGGACATTTAGCGTACGTTAGGTAGCATTACGTACGTTAATGGTGATTGATAACGTACGTAATGAACGGTGCAGATTATAAAATGGGGTTCGGTCTTTCATTTCTTCACGAGAAGAAACAATGTTTTCCTTCCCTTCTTCATCCCTCTGCGTATGTTAGTGAGATTAAGCCCTTTCCAACTTGGTTATGAGCTTGAAAACATGAATTTGAGGCTTGGATATGAAGATATCGATGATCCTTGAAGTGTTTGATGGTGTTGTAATGTTCTTGAGGTATGTTGATGAACTCTATACCTTGAATTTAGATTTTGATGTTACTGTTGATGAATAATTCGTATGAAGATGATTATGGTATTGTTGTTGAGATTCTTGAGGTTATGTGAATTGTATGTTAAAGGGTACGATGATATATGTCTTCGATTATGTTATTTGATTATGGAATCATGGTGTTCTTGGTATATATATCACATCAAGGAGGGAAATTTGATAAGATATATAATGGTTTTCAAGTTTAATCATGGATTTGATGATTTAAACCAATACTATGTTGATTGTAGTGGTAGAATTCATATGTTCTTGATGAAATACGAATCATGATAACAATTTTAATCTGGAAAGATTATGGTTAATCGTATAACAAGATTATCAATGGTATTAAACTATTAGTTTGGATTGCTGATTATGCCGATAATATTGTTTTACCATGGAAGTTACAATTATGAACAAGGAGGAATATTGTTAATTCATCTAGGAGGTTGAATTCGGAATAGAATATGTTACATCGGGATGAGTTGATTGTTGATAAGATTATCGGATTATGGATTCATGATTTATTGATATGGGTTGTTCAGATTGTGTTTAATCGAGATATTATGAATTCGTTGGGTTTGTTGATCGGTTATATTGATTGTTAATATCGATTATCGGATTTCGGTTCGTATTGTGGATATGAGTTTGTAATGGTTTGAGTTATACTATTTGGTTTTGTATATGATCGAGGTGTCGTTGAACCGTTGAGACTGATTGGTTGGTTATGTCAGTTATTGATTGTTATTGGATTTTTGTTTATTGATTATTGCAATAGGTTGTGATAACTGATCATTGGTTAGAAAAGTGTGTTACGGTTGTGTTCGAGAATGTTCGGGAACTGCTTTGTCCGGGACCGAGGAGCTTGTAGACGAAGGCAAGGAATTGGTAGCGCATCACTATCCTCGTATCGGTATCGAGGCAACTTATTACTTGCACAGTTTATAATATTTAATGAATGGTTTCAGTTTCATTCGTTTATAATTCGTATAGCAATGATTATAATTGTGAACACTGGAGATTTGGGATTGTACGTTGTTTTCGGATTTTGGGAATTTAAATAATAATGTATTTGATTTACTTTTTGTTATTGGTATACAGGGGTATCGAGGATACATTGTGATAAAGACATGAATTATCTACTGTCCGTGACATTTTGGACCGTCGAATATTGAGGATAATGGTTGGTGATGGTTTAGACATCGAGATTGCTCTCGAAGGACTCGGGGCAAGTACTCCTATCATTTTTGTCATTTTGTGTCAATCATGTTGTGATACATTCGTGTATTATTGTTGTCATGCATTTGTGTATTGTTGTTAACATGCATTTGTGCGTTGTTGTCATATGTCCACCATGCGTTGGTCCGACGGGATCATCAAGGGATATCTATAGCTGTGTGCGCTGTATCGTTGGACAAGTATTTCCATCACGCGTTGGTCCAACGGGATCATAATGGGATATCTATGTTGTGTGCGCTGGATCGTTGGATTGCCATGTGTTGTTGTTGTGCATATGTTATTATTGGTTATCCATTTCGTGTTGATCTAGTAAGATCATCTTGGGATCTGTGTGCTGTGTGTGTGCTGGATCATCGAATTTCCATTGAATATACATTGTTGTTATTGTTGTGAGCATATTGACGTTGTCATGTGAGTATGCATTTGTAGGTCTTGTATTAGGGCCATGTCCGTATGTTGTATTGATCTGATCTCGGATTAGACTGACGTGATTCAACATGGCATTGTGTATCCTGAGGTATGACCTGTATTTCCTTTTTGTGGTATTTGTCTTGATGGACAATCGATTTCCGTGTTGAGATTTGATAGTGATATCCGATGAATTGAATTGGTCAGAGTTGGTATAGTTCGTATCAGTGAGTGGTGATATTTTGAGAACCTTGGGTATTGCTTGAGGTACAGTACAGATGTTTGGGTATGATTTCATTGTGTTGTTGAGGATGCGAGATGTGAATTTTGGTAAGGATTACTTTGGTAAGGATTATCATGAGTTGGTAAAGTTACGGCGGTAAGATTACATTGGTAGAATTCTTACTTAGTGTTTTTCATTGGTATGTAATTATTGACATGATGTGACCGTTATCATTGTTGGATATTATGGCTGACCCCGTTGTGGGCTTTCCTTTTAGGTTTTTGGGATATCGAGCTTGTAGCGGTCGTGAAGAGATGAGCTTCCCGAAGGATACTGGCTATGGCCTGTGTTTGTGTATTGAGTACTCTGATTTAATTGTTGTATTCCGCTGCTAGAGTATTTTTAACTATTTGTCTTTTCCACTGCATGAGTATTTTTAAATGACCTTTCGATATCTGGTAACTTTAGTTACTTTGGAAATTGTTTTCTAAACTATTTTTGTCGGTACGTGTAAGCGATAGCTTAACGTATGTTTTTAAGCTGTTGAGTTTTGGCATTCCGGGCCTTGTTGTTTCAAATGAGATTTTACAACGGTTGTGATAAATGGATTTTATAAAGTCTTCAAATTTTTTAAAATATAGTACCATCGTTAGCCTCTTGGGCATTTGTAAATATTTGCGAAAATGTCTTTTAGCCTTGTGGGTTCCATCTCGGGACCCACGACGCTGTAATATTCCTAGATGGCTCTGGGGTGTTACAGAATATGGTATCGGAGCTTAGGTTGAGAAAACCTAGGCAGCTGGGTCGAGTAGAGTCGTGTTTTTGTCACGTCATTCGAGTTATCGATTGACGAATATTAGAGCCTTGGGTTTTGTTGTTCACTCGGGCTTGTGCGTTATGTGATTTACCAGTGTGGTACTGGGGTTGTTGTGAATTTTTCGAAATGGTATTAACGTGTTTCTTCGGATAGAGATGTACTGTGTTCTCGAGTTGAACTGTATTTGCAAAATGTGTGTATTGAAAGTATCTGTGTTGAGTATTTTTCTAGAGTTGAGACATGTGCGAGTATCACGGGGAATCGTCGGCTTCACGATCTGTATGTATTTGGATTTTTGAATTGCATTGAGATTTGTTGCCATTCTAAGTTGATATGCTTTGAGATTCAGAAAGATATTATGCGTCACAGTATGAGGTGACAGAGTTGAGATAGGAATGATGATCTTGAGAAGCTATGATTTTGGAAATCAATATGTCGGATAAACTTGGGAAACGGAGTTGTGTATTTGGGAGAAAGATTGTGAATTGTTGAGAAGAACATGTAGTCATGCTAGTTCATTTTGAGGCACATGAAATTGTTTGTGAATATTTGAAAATGATACTTTTCAAAATGAATATTTTACGAATGTCTTACGGAAAATGATTTTGGGTCGAGACCCAGTCGATTTTGAAATAGTTTTATAACTCAGGACTTTGGGTCCAAAAGGGTTTTCTACCTTATAAACTTATTCTAATGTGGAACGGGGTATGGGCTGAGACCCTAATGTTTCAAAAAGGCTTTTCTGTTTTCTAAAACTCCCGAGATTTGGAAAACACATTACCAATCGTTTATCTATTTTATGACTACCTTTCGGGGTTTTGATTTATTTGTTCAAATGAAACTTCTCGGGTAGTCTCTCGCTGTGTTTGATTCGTTTCAATGCTTTGTCATAGCATAGTTGGGGTTGCGAGTCATATGTGGAAAAGGAGTTTTATCGGAGTCTATATATTAAGATTTTGGAACTCTATCATGTGGTTTTCCGATGGAATGTCAGTGGAATTGGTGACGAGCCGAACTGGTATACAGTAGTATGGATGTAGTCAAGCATTTGCAAAATTCCATTTTATTTAATCATGTGTATTCAAAAAGAATTGTCATCGAGAACTTGACACAAGCAAGCCGGTTTAACTTTTTGAAAATTGATTTCGTAGTCTTACGAAAATTTATGTTTTGAGTTTTGAAATTCTGGAAAGAACTTTCGAAAATTTGTCTTCTTGACAAGATTATATGATTTTAAACTTGTTTTGAAAATATGATTGATATACGTACGAACTTAGTGCATAGTGCATCTCATGGAGAAGTCCTGAGTGAGACTCATGAATTTGATAAAACATCAATGGTACGATGAAAAGAGATTCGAACTTCAGTATGGTACTTTGGTTATCCATGGATATTGACCGGTTGGTTGAGCCAATAAGAGGAATATGATGTGTGTTGTAAATTCAAGTACAATAATATGTTTTTGTAACTTCAGGTTTTGTAGAACTCGAGCATATGTGCTATGTGGCTCTATCGGTGTGGTAGTAGAGTGATTTTACTATAGTGACTTTTGACTTTTGGGCCAACTAATTTTTATTCGCATGTGGTATTTTGACTGATCTCTTAGTAAGTATAGATTTAGGGATGGTGACCCCACGATGGTTGTTTTGGATATCGATTAGTCGTTTCCAATCCATGTATGATTGGGTATGTTCGACGGATTGTGACTGGTTGTTCATATGCCCAAAGGGTATGTTCAACGGTCGGGTGTGTTTCTTTGAGATCCATGATATGTGATTTGTGTAATGTTTTGAGAATTTTATTCTTTCGTGTATCCATCTCTATGGTTTTATTCTTGATTATTGTTGATCGTTCGTTGGTGATATTGGAGTTAATCATGTCAATGGTATCTCGGTTAATTTGTTGGTTGATCATTGTTAATGATCGTATGAGCGTTCGAATTTTGTGTCGATGTTTCAGGATTTGTTTCCATTGTTTTGGACAGTCGTCTCTCAGGTGTATCGTGTATTATTGATTTGTATCAGGATTGGGACTTGATTATGCAATCATGCAGACATGATTTGACACGAATAGATTATTTCCCCCGAAGATGACTCATTTTGTTGAATTCGTGAAATTGTGACTGTACGCGTATTGAGGCTTGAAGTGGAGTCATTTGTTGTATCGTAGGAGATAATTGACTCCATGCATTTGTAACTATACTGTTTTGGGTATTTGTTAATGATGATGATTGGTTGTTGTCGTGATGGTTTAAGGATATTTTGGTTGAACGGTTTTTTATGATGGATTGCAAGTTTCGAGGACGAAACTTATTTTAAGTGGTGTAGTATGTAATATCCTGAAATTCTACTATGATTGTTTAATGTTATTTTATCTAAGTTATGTTGTACAGTGTGGAATATGTACAGTATGGATAACATAATTAAAGGACTGAGACATCTGTATTGGTAGTATTGTCGTACTTGGTCGACAATTGCGTTTGAGGATATAGTATGTCATGTATACGTATTCAGTATATTGAGACGACGAGTAAGAGCAGTGTAAATGGCGAAGTATAGAAGCCATAACGTACATTAAGCAAAGGAGCTTACGTACGTTAAGGTCCAACAGTTACGTACGTTAATGTGACTTTGTTACGCACGTTAAGGATCAGGTAAGATACAGTTGGCTGATGAGAGAGGACTTTATCGATACAAGCGTAACGTACGTTAAGCATAGGAGCTTACGTACGTTAAGACAAACCCATAACGTACGTTACGTTGATTATATAACGGGTGTTATGAGAGGGATCTGACATGATCCAGATATGATCGACAGGTGGGCCCGTGGTCGGCAGCTTTCGGTGCAGAACGTGCATGGGCGAGTCAACTCCTCGATAACATACGCTATGGGTAGTGTAGTACGTACGTTAAATAGACATTTACTGTAGCAAGTCAATGTATGTATTACGTACGCTATGGCCTATGCATTATGTACGCAAGCGATTGAACGAAGCGAGGCAGTGAGTTCTGGAATGATGTTACGTACGCTATGAAGGACATTTAGCGTACGTTAGGTAGCATTACGTACGTTAATGATGACTGATAACGTACGTAATGAGCGGTGCAGATTATAAAATGGGGTTCGGTCTTTCATTTCTTTACGAGAAGAAACAATATTTTTCTTCCCTTCTTCGTCCCTCTGCGTATGTTAGTGAGATTAAGCCTCTTCTAACTTGGTTATGAGCTTGAAAACATTGATTTGAGGCTTAGATATTGTTAGCTATATTTTTAAACAATCCGCAAGTGTACGGAGTAAATGTAGAAAGCGGCGAGCAAGGTCGTATTCCACATAGACTAAATATTCGTATTGTGTTGAGTATTAGATTATAATGTTTCCGGTTTTATCTAGACGATCGAAAGTTGAATGTATAGTTAACGAAATAAAATAAAATAAAATGGTGACAATTAATGAAAATATCCGAATTAAAGAGAATTTCAAGAGTTTAGAAAAATAGATTCCAAGGCTAGGTTTCCGTTGATCACTAAGTTTAGTCGGGATTGATGTCGAAGGGTTCTAAATGCGTCTCCAAAATGATAATCACAACAATATTCTAAAGTTTCTCTCGAGATGCATTAAAATGTAGATTAAACAACCTATAACGTCTCCATCTATTACAAATTATCTAACTCCAAAATGTTCATAAGATTAAAATATCATCATAGCTTATCACCGATTTCTCAATCTCGTAATTTACTACGTCAAATACTCGAAACCTATTAATGCCCTCTTCTCTCGAATTATGAGCAATTAAGTTAAACATGTAAAAACATTGATCAAGTGTTCTAACATGAATTAAAACCAAGTATTTGATAAAGAAATCACACTAAATATATGTAATCATCAATCCCTCAAAACCATAGCAAATCAATGTACTCCATGCCCGGAATCTAACAAGTTTAGCCGGACATGGTAATGAAAGAAAGATTAATAATCATCATGTTCATCATGTTCATGCTAAATAAAATAACAAAATGAATAAAAGATAGGGAGAAGATAAAACTCGGATGGTGTCTTGAGTGGATTTAGGATCAAGCCTTCAAATATTCTTCAAGAGTTCTTCCTTTTCTTTCTCCATGTCTCCTTCTTTTGGTAGGTTTCTTCCTTAATCTTGTGTTTTTCTCTCTCTAATCTCCTCAATATTCAGAATATCCCTTCAAAAGTCGGGTCCAAGGCCTTTTATCAAGCCAAAAATGCCAAGAAATTTCATCCAAACCGTGTAAAATGTCAAAAAAATGGACTTGCACCGAAAAATAAAACGGCCCATGTCAAATGACACGGCCCATGTCATACTGTCCCAGAAAATGCAAAAACTCTCTGGACAGCAGACCCGGCCGTGTCCTGTGACACGGCCCGTGTGCGGTCTGGACTGTGAAGCCGTGGTATAGAAGCCATAATTCCCTCAATACACCTCGAAATTTAGCGTATGATATATCGTTGCGAAGCTGATTTCATGAGGAATCCATACATTTATAGAACACATCCTGATTCGAAGTAATGAATCTGGAAATTAGAAAATACGACAGATAGTGCTTCAATCTTCATCGTTTTTGGCCTCGTTCTCGCTCTTGATCGTCATAAACTCCAATATTGGCCATAAAAGCGCATATTTCACCACAATCTTCGTCCGGATACTCACCAGTGACACGACCCGTGTCAAATGACACGGCCGAGTCCGTGTTGGTCCGTTTTGACTCCGTTTTCGGCTCGATCTCTCGTTTCCACATTGCTTGATATGTATTGGGGATTGAGACTTCGTTCTTGATTGATAATGTCCTTAAAACACCTAAAAAATCAAATAAAATGTACCCAAGCATGATCGAGTCCAACAAACACAATATGAACACAAACGACATAATTCTACACATTTTAGGATCTTAAAATCCAGAAAAACCTTATAAAAATATGTGTAAAAATGAGTGTTATAAAATCCCCCAAACTTAAACGTTGATCGTCCCGAGCAATGCACTTAAAATAACCACTCTTAAGGAAACTCATCCCTCAACACACCTCAAAGGATCATTATGAAAATTCATCAATACGTCTCAAGTAATAAATAAGTCGAGTTCTAAAAAGTATTCAAATCTCTGGGGTGATTCCTTAACATCATAGCCAATATTTGGATAATATGAACCTCATTGGTCAAGTGTATTTACTCACTCTCAAAAGTGTATAATGGGCTAAGTGACGCTCAAAACTCATTCAATGAAATAAGAATCCCCATTGGCTTGCCAATCGTCTACATCTCTACCACTAGTTGTGCATACAAATTTGGTGAATCAAAAAGGACTTTATTGGTTGTAATGTAGGCTTTTTGGTCAGGGTAGGAAAAGTATGGCTTAAAGTGACTTGACTTGAACAAATTAGAACATTATCTCAATAATCACTTCGCTCAATTAGAAGCTCAAAATTTTGTTTTCCTTGGAATTTGCTTCCTTCAACCCCTTGATTTTAATATAATCGCACTAAGCGCTTTTGAAAGTGAAAATCACAACCTTATTCCTCCTTATCGCTCCATTTATTTTATTTCCTCCTTATTGCTCCAATAAATATCGTCTTTCTAGGTTTTTTTTTCTGCCCACTCTTTGTTTTTGCCTTTTCATGTGGTGGACAACATCATCATTATAATCACACCATTCTTCCTTCAAATTTATTTTGATAAATCATTGCAATTGAACCAACAATACTCCCAATCGCACACCTTTTCATTCTTTTGCCAATTTGTTCTAATAAGCTCAAGTATAGGGATAAAAGTTTATAATGGAATGGAAATCTCATAATGTGGCTAACAAGAAATAGGCTTTAATCTCAATCGGGCTAACTAGGGAAATAAATTTTCGGGTTGGCCAAAAGGTTTGAAGGGTTACCAAAAAAATCACCTAAAATCACTTTCACTAATTTGCACACACGTTTGTAGTTTTGAATAAGATATCAAGGCAAGTTCTAGAGTCTTAAAACATGAATGATACACTCGACAATGAAACTAGCATATTTAATAATGCACTAAGGCTCAAAAGCTCACAACTTAGATTTGTTCATATTTCCAAGATATTAAACTATTTATTCAATTTCACACCCTTTTGGTCAAAAATAAATTAGTCCCCGGCAACGGCGCCAAAAACTTGTTCGCTATATTTTTAAACAATTTGCAAGTGTACGGAGTAAATGTAGAAAGCGGCGAGCAAGGTCGTATTCCACAGAGACTAAATATATATTCAACAGTTGCAAAACACTGAAGGAAGCTGCTGAGGATTTTTCCAAGAGGCTGGATGAAGGAAAGCTCCCCTTACAGATGCAGTTAAAGTCTAAACACAGGAAAGGAGATCTGGTTACCCACATGGAAGACTGGATCCTTGCTTTCGATAAATCAGCTGAAGGAAGAGCTATCTACTTGAATCGAAACAGGGACGCCTTGCAAAACTGGTGGAAAGGGACCAAGAATGATCCAAGCAGGCCTTGGAGACATGCTGACTATAGGAGTTAGCTTGCAGGATCCTTCCTGTATTTTATTTCTGAAACAACAAAAATGTTGTATCTTTATTTTTCCCAACCTTGTAATTCTTGATCAAATATCAATAAAATATATTTTTGTCTTGAAAGATTACAACTCGTAATCTACTATGTTCATGTATGATTACAATATTAATTCATTTGCTGAAATCAAACAAGTATGAAAACTTGTTAAAGATGTAAGAACTTGTCTGCGAACAGTTCATAGGTTAAGTTGTATTTCAACTAGACTATACTGTAAGATTGTGCCTGCGCGCCAATCATAAGTATAAAGCTCTAAAACACTTTGCTATTAGATTCTACCTTTTTAGAACTCGCCTGCGAGCAGTTCACATTGCTTTAAATTGCTGAAGGCCAGATCATTCGACATAAGATCAAGAAGACAACCTCTCGAACCAACGATGTTTCAAAGATTTTGGCATCAAGGTTTTGGCATCATCAAGAAAGATTTACGAAGACCTGGCAATTATCAAAAGGGGGGAAATTGTTGGGATATAATCCTGTATCAAGTTTTGATAAAAATCCAACATTTAGCAAAGTCGCTGTTCCGAAGACAAATGATATTGTTTGACTAAACAATCCTGTATCAAAGACTTCTCATAGTGCCAACATACAGCGAAAGTATAAAGTGTCTTCATACAGCAAGTAAAACATCAGTCGATATGACGCTAAGTATGGAAGATGTTCTGAAAGAATCATACAACATCTTTCCATACAGCATCAGTCTAAAGATAGCCTACAACATTATGTCGGATACAGCATCCAGGCTGTAAGTATTGAGATCTTCAATACTTATTGAAACAGGACTGAAGACCGTTGAAACGGAATCTGTTTTATTCACTAAAAGTCAAGTCCCATTTGAAAACAAGTATTTAAATACTGAAGGGATAAAATATTTAAATACAAGCCGACACAGATCTTCAATCAAGGAGCAAAAACCGGATCGTGTTTTATTCAAAATACTCAACACGTTGAAACGGACTATAGGCTCAACGGATCAATTTCCAACGGATCTATTCAGAGGCTATATATCCCAGAGTTTGAAGATCAGAAAATAACAAGAACCCAAGATATACAAGCGTACAAGCAATATACGAACGATCTATCGACTGACTAATCAATATCATCAGATCAAGCTTACAAGAGCAAAGTATATTTCTTCCAAGTATCATTCATATCTGAGAAGAATAAATATACTCAGTCAATCAAGAACAGCCATCATTAGCTCAAGGTCTTCATAGTCAAGCTGTTGTTCTTACCTGGTTAGCTTACTTTTACCTTTGAGTAAAAACCTAGTTCTGTGTGAACTAAAGAAGCTATTCTGACTGTGTGGGACGAATAAGATGAATATTTAGAACTGTGTGTGAAAAAGCAAGTCAAGAGAAAGCTTTGACCAATCTGTGTGAACGGTTGAAAGCGACACTCTTTGTATCAATCTGTGTGAATGATACAAGGATATGTTTGATTATAGACACGTAGTTTGTACGTAGTGTTTATAATAAATATTTTCACTCCTATGTGGAGGACCAGTGGACGTAGAGGGGTTTGCCTCGAACCACTTTAAGTACTGTGTTAATTACCTTCTGCATTTACTGTTTTCATAAGTGTGATTATTTTAAGTATACACTGCATACCGAGTTGCTGTATTTACAGTAACTTACTGTTACAAGACTTCCGCTACGCACTCTAACTTGAAAATCGTACAACTTATTGCTCAAACACTTTCTAAGCTGTATTCTGTATACTTAGTGGCCAACAGGAAACTCATTGGGACATTTAATCGAACACTCAACGTTCGATAACTCCCAAGAACACTCGAATCACTAATCGAGTTAAACAAACTCGAAATATAGATATACAACCCATAGAATATGATTATTAATGTTCAAAAACATCAACCGATTCATCAAAATCGGACGAACAACAAAGATCAAGAAGGAATCCCGAAAGTCAACTCTAGGAGATTTCAAGAATTTACCGCGATTCGACGAAGAAGGATTAGGTGATGATATAATCAACAAGAGACTTCCAAAACGCCTAGAAATCGAGTGGAATCGACCAAAAACTCCACTCCTCATCTTCTCCCGTCGCCAGCCGCCACCAGGATTAAGAAATGGGATAAAATGAGGTCTGGCCCGACACCAGGCCTATATATGGCCGACAGAGTTACGGACGTAACCGTCACCCTTACGGCCGTAACCGGCCTTTATCTGGATGCCGCCCAGTGCCCTTACGGCAGTAGCCGATCACACCTTATGGCCATAACCGGCCTTCGTACGAAAGCTTCCTGGCGCCCGTATGGCCGCAGCCAATCACACCTTACGGACGTAACCGGCCTTCGTCCAACCCGTGCCTGCCGATCACTTACGGCCGTAGCCGATCACTTACGGCCGTAACTCATCCAGGCGAGTCTCTGCCCCAAAACGTGCGGCCGTGACTCGGTCGTGGCCAATTCCGACAGCCCGCTTAGGCATTCGACAATGTCTCGGTCACACTAACGCACCGGTTATGATTCAAAACAATAACGAGCAAAATTACAAAACATAACGTACTAATCATAACATAAAAACGAATCCCACATGATTATAACGACACGAAATAACTGACACCAACCGACAAATAGTTCAAGGCAACCGGAATAATGTCTCGGGTATTATAATAAACACAAAAATCAATCGTCGGGAAAGATAATACCGATACTTGCCAATCGAGAAATATCCGGAAAAAAATCCAAATTAAACGGAACGAAAATCCCAGGTATTACAGTCATATTGGATCCATTCCGAGATCGACCTTACAAAATGACTCGCTAGTCAAATCCCGAGCTCGGGGGGCCATTGTTAGTGACGGGTTTCACATGGGCGATCTGCCAGACCACGTCACTGCAAGGCCAAAGACCAATAGCCGAAAACCTGACTAGATATTATCCGACCTGGATATTCAGTGGAAGAGTGACCGACAGTGCAAAGTGCATTAGATCGCCCATGGCGGGGCAAGCCAGATACTATTTAACCCGGATATTTGGTCTAGACGAGAACCTTAGGCTACGCTGACATTACTCAGATCGCCCAACTCAGGGCATGTCATATATTATCCGACCTGCATATCTGGCCAGGGGATCGAACCCCCCCTCCCCCCACTCAGATCGACCACACTACAATCTAGCTACGTGCCCTAAGAACGGAATCGAGACCCAACAAACTAGATCAAAGAGACGACCAGTCAGGACCGACAAGTACAGGCTGGATGCTAAATGTCCGATCCCACGAACTGTGGGAGTCCCATCCGTGCAGATCGAGCTAGCAGCTATCACAACAACAAAGAGATAAAGTTTAAATCAATGCCACCGACCTTCCTGCCTAACTTGCATGTATATTTAACAGTTAACAGAGAATGACACGTGTCCGAGCAGAATTTCCTATAACTATCCTCAGCTCGTGTCATTAATAAGAATCGAGATGTTTATACCCCAGATCAACACCGTAAAAGGCAAATATTTGAGAATCGATCTAGAATTCAGATCGCCCATTCAATAATATTGTTTTTATTGTTATCACTTCTATCTCTTTTCAGGCAATTTAATATTTTATTGTATTTAGACACTTCTACGTGGAATATTCGTACTTACGCTTACAAAGTATTATAAATGCGTCATTCATAAGTATTTATGTGGATTTATTGACCAACATAGACATCAATAGAATATGCAGAAGAGATACGGAAAAAATATTCCCATGTATGACTTGAAGGAATTAAGTTGAAACATGTCTTGAAAAAAAAAAAGAATCTGTAATGCTTGGTTATTTTCTTTAGATGTGATCTGAAGATCTGTAATGACAAGAGATATGTGATTTTTTTTAAATACGAAATTAGAGATGTGCGCATACTCTATCAATATACTTGTACCAAAAAACATACTACATTAATAGAGAAATCCCTTTTTCTTCTCGACGGCTGATTCCCTCTTTTTGTTATTCATGTTAGGGTCACAATTGAACTTAATATGTTTCTTGTAATCTCCGTATAATTGTTGCTTATTTTATCTATAGTTCTACCAAGACAAATATTGTCTTTAATTTCAGTATGTAACTGGACAAGAGTTTATGAGATTATCATTCAGCGCTCATGTATACGGTGTTGCATTATCAATCTGGTTGCCTTCCTTTAAAGTGGTGTGTAGAAACAATAGTTACATATGTAAATATTGAAGACTAACGTATGTAATAGCATCCATCTTACGTACGTTAAATATATGAGGTTACATTTGTAAGCTGTAAGATGACAAGGCCGAGTTTATATCTAACAGATAAGGCCATGCGTGTGAATACCTTTCGGCTTATAGCTGGAACGCAAGTCTACTAGTTAGGTATGTAATGGATCCAAAATAACATATGCAACTCAGAGTGCATGACATGGGAATGATTGCATATGTGACCTTCAGCAATTTCAGATGAAGGCTATTGTATTGCATTGCGTAAGCAATGGATGAGATATTACATTTGTAAAGGGACTTATGCACTTAACTTGTAGGGAATAACGTATGCAATGAAATGGCAGTCTACATAATGCGTATTATCCCTTTCCATTTGTTAGCCTTTCATTTCGATTCCTTCAGCTCCGAAGTATATTCTCGGTCGTTTTTGAGCTCTAGGGACTTTGAGATGATCAGCTCGGATCATCATATTATGATTGGAGCAAAATTGGAAAGATTATTCTTGATAAAGTTTGTGATTATTGTTCTTTAAAGGTAATAATGGCTAAACTCTTTGTTTTTTCTTGTTGATTAATGGTTGATAATGATGATTATAAGCATGATGATGACTCTTTAATTCATGTTCTTGAAAAAGTTCTTGAAGAAGTTTTTGAAACCACTGACCATATAAGGAAGATTAATGATTATTTTTTGAAGTACATATATTGGTGAAGAATTTTAATATGTATAGCAAACTAATTAGATCATTGCTAAGGATAATCATGTGATGATGATTGTACATTTCATGCGACGTTTAGCCTAGGAAGAACTCAAATTATATATTATTGTAAACCTTAGAAATTGAGTATTATGATTATTACCAGAGAACTCGTCATAGTAATTAATTCGTAGAACTTGAATTTGGGTTCACCTTTGAAGTACTAACATTTTAATGACCATAGTCGTATGAGTATTTTGGGTCAATAATAATTTTAGAACCGTGGAAAAAGTTAATTGTAGCTGTGTTGCTTCCTAGTTTGTTGTGAAATTCTTTAGAATGGTTCATAGAGAATTCAATTATTGTTCGTAAAGATCATAGCACTGATGTTGAGAATGAGTTGATTTGATGATTGGAGTCGCGATGTCGATGTAGTCGAACCGTGTTAATCGAATTAAGATCATATTCATATTTATTGCTTTGACGTGTTAAATTGTTGGAATCATTAGTCATTATTATGTTGTTTTGGTAACTAAAGTTTAGTTACTCAAATTGTAGACCGAGAAAGCCAATTTGATCTGAGTTAATTCATAGTCTTGAGGCAAGTACATTAATTATATGTCTTAAATTTCTTACTTTGGAAATGATAGTGTAATTGGGGATTATATTTTGACCAGATATGTTTGGGATTCACTATGGAGATTATGGTCTAAGAACTGGCTTTGTGGATTATCCAGACTTTATCTAATGGGACTTAGGGGGTGATTGTGCGAGAGGCTTCACCACATGATAAATCCCAACATGAGATGATTATAGAGTTGAGGACTCTTGTATTTGCATTAGTGATTCCAAGCTAACTCCATCCGAAGAAAATATGTTTTGTATATTTCACATAAAAATGATATAATTGGGGCAGTACAGTAGTGACGGTAATCAGCAACGATACTAGTATTTGAGGTCATCAAGTGCGGTATCTTTTGTTTTTATGCTTTGCTTTATTGGTTTGTAACAAGATATTTGGATTATATAATTTTTTGATAATCTTTACGTGATGTTCCGAAGGCCTTACTGGCTTGAATATTATCAGCCCCGGTTCTGGACCTATGCGGTAAGTTCAGCCGCATAGGGCCTCAACTCTTTTGGGGCCCCGACCCAGAATCAAAGCCCAAGTATAATTTGTTTTCCTTTGTTATTTGACCTGTTTTTTAAATAATCGTTATGCTGCCCAAAATTAGAAAATGTGATTTAGGTTTTGAAAAGCGTGAGAAAAAGAAAGAATTAATAAGTAGGTTCATTCGCAAAGAGGAGCTCTTGATTATGAAGAGTTGATCGATAATTTTTCTTTGAAGAACGCTAAAAGAGTTGCAATTTTTAAATGATTTTTTAAAAGTTGATTGTAATGTTCTATTTGGAAAATACTATCGATATTCAATATATAATTTAATTTTCTTGACATGTACTTTATCGATCTTTTTTTTAATAATATTACTGGGGGGCCATTTTCAGAATTTGGCATAGGGCCTCAAATTATTAGAGCCGGGGCTGAATATTATGATTTGCATTTTACATTATTTGGATATCTTAGTTTAACCTAATCGATCATTGTTGTTATACTATTTCTAGCCTCATATGTTAGGGTTGTATACTGCAAATCATACCTTATGCTTGTATTATATTATTTCCCTGTAACTACATATGAGAAAATTAATTACATTAATCACATCTGTTGCATATTTATTCACGTTATGGTTATGCAAATGAAATGTTTAATTATTTTATAGTGTAGATAATATGGTGTGTTGGTGTCACAGGGAATATCATATTACCGGTGCTTTACAAAATAATATAATAGTTCACAACTTATATAATTATTAGAAAAATTATATGAATGATTGTAGTGTATGTTTGAGATTAATTGGTCTTGACTATTAGCATACATTAACATATTTGCATACGTTGAACTGGATCGAAGTGAGATAGTGTCTTCTGTACTGGCTCTAAGAAGAACATAAATCTCGGATAATTATTATTTCTTAATTCTAAGTATATAATATTTAATTGTGTATTTATAATATTTATTGTTTTGATTTACCATGGGTGAGAGTCAAAATGACTGACTTAATAAGCTTCGTATCTTGGGCAATAATATTATTTATATGACAATTATTATTATTACTAGAAATCATGTCCCGACTCGTGCAGGTTAATGATGTCCCCTTGAGGAGCTCGATAGTGACTATTATATTAAATTCTGCAGGTGGATTTAATTCCGATGTAATAATAAGGTGCGAGTGGTACTACTCTTGGATAAGATATTAATTAATTAAAGTTGTCAATAGCTTAAAATTGATTAATGGACATTCAATATCTTAAATATGAGAAATAATATATTTAAATAAGGAGCTCGATTTCGTAAATTGGGTTTTAGGTTGGAAGTGCAATATTAATTCTTTAGTGGACTGGATTGATATTAGTGAACTCAACCATATTAAGAAAGAGATTAATATGGAAAGTTTGGTTGAACTATAAGTCCTCCCTAATCCTCCTTAAGATCACTAGAGTAGTCCAAAGCTTATAAATAGTACTAGTAAGGGGAATTTGGGTTGTAGCATCATATACTCATCACAAGGGTTTCGATTTTTCTTCTTGGTGTTTAATTGTGGATCTTGACTTGTGTATTTGATTCCACAATGGAGATAGCACTTTAATGCTTATTATAAATTAGAATTACTTGAAGAAAAAAATCGAGAGTTGTGAGAGGGAGATTTCAATCGATCCACTTTTGTCCAAGCAAGATTCGGTAGCTTGTTGCCCACACAACGTCCATTTTAAGACGGATCATACTCTAGAAGATCTAAAGGTAGAAATACAAGAAGATCGAGGAGCAAACAATCACTACGCTTCAAAAGATAATATCCTATGATCTTTGATCTAGATTAGGATACTTAATTTACCAACATATTTATTTAATAAATAATAAATAATATTTAAATTGCTTATTAATCTTACTAGTTAATTAATTAGCATGCCTAAATAGATTTTGTGCTCGTGGATGCATAAAACGCTTTTGTTAAATTTTCTCCAACTTCGCTTTCGCTGCGTTTTATTTCCAACAATATGTATCGGAGCTAGTTTTTAGGTTTCTGCTATTTTAATTAATTTTGAGGATTAATTGGTATCAATTTAAATGTAATTTGATGTTGGAGTATTTTGCTAGATGTGTTCTTGCAGGGAATATGATCCAATTATCATGGTTATGTGAATGATTTTATTTATTTATTTTTATTATTTATGCAATTGTTGGTTTGGCCCGATTTTGAGGCATGTAATGGTTTTCTCGTGAGAAAATCTGCGAGTAGATCCAGGATCTTATCTTTTCGTGTAATCTTACTGTAAATTCGATGTATTTTATTTTGTATAAAATTGTAATCGGATTCGGAGAAGACGAAGTCACGAAGAAGTAGAGCAGAACCGGGACATTGGGACTGGCTGATACCATGGTAACAGCGAAGACGCGGTGCCGCCGAGCAAGACCGGTCTCATTGCCGAGGGCCGTGGGCAACCTGTTCCGGGCCGGTTTGCCTGTTCAGGTCGGGTCATCCAGTTTTTGGTCCAGTCCATTTCACCGCCGTTCGTTCCGTCCGTTGGAGAGTCGGGATTTAAGATTGATTTTTTTATGTGATTAATTTTGCATAAAAGTGACACATTAATTTTGGAAATCTACAGTCCGGCCGGGGAGAAGTGACTGGATGCTTGATCTAGTGGTTGAAATCGAGTCGAAGATTTTCTCGGATTCAAATCAAGGAAGAAGACCATGATAATTGGATAATTTAATTATCCATGCTTTATTTTGGTTTTTACTATTTTGATGTATGGCATGTATGAAAGTATGTGTGATATATTTCTTGCATGTTAGGACGAGAAAATTAGAAAAATTTTAAGGCTAAAATAACTAAGTGATTAAATTAATTTATTTTAAAATCAAATTGGCTCCACAATGAATTTAAATTGTGAAGTAATTAGCATGCGCGTTGACATTAGGGTTTTCCTCTATATCGGATGTGCTAATTGTAGGTTCACTAGTTCTAAATTTCAAATGATAACAAGAGGTAAATATTATATTTTATGATAGGACCTCTCCATCTGTAGGACTATTATTTGAAAGATAATATTTTAAGGTTGTTAAATTATGGTGTCCACTTAGGTGTATTAATTAATAAGCTCCCCATCGGAATCTATGTTAATTAATACATGGTCAAGAGGAACCAACTATTAATTTTACTTGTCTAATGGAAATTGACTAGATAGTAAAATTAAAGACGTAAAACTCTACTTGAGAAATATGTCTGTAAACGTCCACACGATCGTGGCTTGCATATGCGGTTTTTTTGAGGTGTTGGTTGCTAGCATATATATTGTGCTTTGAGGTTTTTCAACATATTTTGCTATACATTATGTGATGAATGTTTTTAATTTTTATCTCAGATGTCTTTGAGTCCACTTGCTTTAATTTTCAAAGAAAATAAACTAGATGGCACTAACTTTACTTATTGGAAACGTAATCTTAATATTGTCCTGACTGCTGAGGAACACAAGTTTGTTCTAATTGAGGAATGCCCATTTGATGGAGATTAGATTGTATTTATATTATTATTTATATCATATTGTTTAGGGTTTTAATTATGTTTTAATTAGTTGTTAATGGGTTGGGCTTTTAGGGCCTACACGCCTTAAACCCTAGTTTTATGTTATAAATAAGCGTCTTAGGATCATTTGTAAGGGAGCTTTTGATGAAATAGAAATATATTGGGTTTTATCCCTTTGTTCGTGTTTTTATCGTTATTCTTCCGGTATTCATATTGAATCAACGGAATTAAATGTTAATCACGTTTGTGTATTCTTCCGGATATTCTACGAATCAACGGATTAATACATTTTGCTTCCGCTTGCTGCATCAGTTGGTATCCGGAGTCATAACGATTCTGTGGGTGTAACACCCCAAACTAGGCGGATATTACAGTGCCGTAGATCCCCAACTGGGACCCACCAGGCAAATGAAAATGAATGAATTACACAAGATAAATGTAGTACCGAACTACATTACAACCATAATTACTCCGATGAGGAGTTTAGTTACAACACACCAGGACAATACCGAATACTAGTGTATTTTATATGAAGATAAAATACACAACACTGAATGAAACGGAGTATTCAAATGAAAGTCTGCAGCGGAAAATAAAGGACAATAACATGAATAACTGAAAGATCGGGGCCCCCTACTAGTATCACTGGGAATCCTCGACATCAACATGCTATTCCCGTGCTTTTGCCTTGCCATGACCTGAAAAACAAAATCCCCAAACGGGGTCAGTTACAAAGAACAACAATCCTCAAGGGTTGAAAATACACAATCATGATTATTTAAGAAGTTATGAAATATCCTGTCGAAACATACGCAATCAAACATGCTATATGGATCAACTAACAGTACGGCTCAAAGGGTGGCGCCACACTACGCCCGGGATGGAAATGTGTCCGTGCACAAGCCACCAACGAGTATCGATCAAATACACGTGTGGTCTTGTACCTAATCAGTCTCACGAGACAATATGACCCGTGTGCACAGTCCAATGTATCACTCCCAATACATGACCATCACGTGCCCGACATGAAAATCCGACACATACCAACCGGCACGCCAGTATGACCCGGAATGCCACGATATAACAAAAGTGACATCGAAAATGAATAATGACTCACCGAGGTGGAATGGTAATGAAATAAATGACAGCTCAATGAAAAGATTGGAACCGTCGTTCCTTATGACTGAAGTAATTAATTGACAACAACAAGTTTTGATACGGTTAATATAATGATGAATGAGTTATGATTATGAATGAACAACAACAAAAGGGATGAATATCCTTTTAACCGAGTAAGAATTAACTTACACAACACCGGCGACAATTATCCTTCCACGAACAACGTCCTAATTGAGATATCAGTCGCTCGAACAACCTTAATTCAATACAATATCCAACAACTCGTTCAATATACGAATCAAACACGAATATAACGAACTCAAAACGTCGATACGATTAAACCAAGTCCATAGAGGCATTAAATCAAACACGTTGTATCCAAACTCCGATTGTTTACAATCAAACCTCAATATACCAATATCAAAATCCCCAAGAAGTGTTTCAAACCAACAAAACATCTCCAATACGATCAATAATCCGTTATGAATATCCAAAAACGTGATTATAACAACAATTAGTCGAAAATCCCCAATTCCAACTCGATTTTCAAGGTGTTCTCGAATAATTCCTCAATAATCCAATGAATCCTTATACAAACTCATAATCATATACATATCCCTTCATATAACATGATTATAACGTCCAAAACATCATATCTCAACACAAAATCGAAGTCCAAAGTGTTGAAGGAATTACCTCTTGAAGATCCAAGTGTTTTAATCCGAAGAACACGCGTTAGATTGATTATCCGGGCTTCACGATCGAAAGGAGATGAAGAAAATCAAACACCCAAATGATTTGTGAAGGAAAAACCCTCCCTCAAGCTTACTCTCTCGGTTGAAGGTGAAGAAAAGGGAGAGAAATGGCTGAAATCTTGAAAAAATGAATTTAAGGAGTTGGTACTGCTAGGACCTTTGCCGTGCCGATCGGCACGGTCGTGTCGCCGGTGGCCCGACAGTGGCGGCGAGGACTCGACCGTGTCCCGCTTGACACGGTCTCAGCGCGGAGGGCCTTCCGCGGTGACCCGTCCGGCTGACTTCGGCATGACTCGGCCGTGTCACGGGACACGGTCGGGCGTGTCAGCGATCGGTCGCTTATCCGGAAGAGTTCGACTCGGCCGTGCGAAGACACGGTCGGGTCCTGAGGCGAACACTTCGGAATTTTCCGGACGAGTACGGCCGCAGGCCGTGTCGGACGACACGGCCGAAGTTCGCTCGGCGTTGATCGCCAATAACCGAAAATGAGCGGTTGAGCTAAAACGACCATAACTCTCGTCCGGACTCCGATTGACTCACCGTTTGAACCATTGGAAAGCTAACTCGATGATCTATAATATTGCAAAGATTTAGAATTTTTGGAGTTACCAAAAATTAATGGTGATCTAACAAAGTCGAACTCATATGAGGAAAGTTGAAACAATGAACAATAACGATACACAACTCGAAGTTTTTACGAACGGTGAACACGGGTGAATGAACATGATTGATGAATGATTATAATTGAGTGAAAATCCACTGAGTGACAATCACCGAATGAAATTACTGAATGATAATGACTGAATTACAACCGGGTATTACATACACCCCCCTTAAAAGAGTTTCGTCCCCGAAACTAAGGGTCAAACAACTCGGGATAACTCTCCCGCATACTATCCTCGGTTTCCCAAGTAGCCTCTTCGACTCCGAGTCTGGACCACTGAATCTTGACCAAAGGAATCGACTTATTTCTCAACTGTTTGATTCGCCGCTCCAACACTCGTACAGGACGCTCCTCGTACGAATGATCGTCGGCGATTATCCGCATACGATTTCTGTCGACTCTGAGCTGTCAACATACGACTCTTGATCAAAGCTACCTTCTCCCGGGCGGCTATAAGCATGTCGGGTTCGGTGCCGATTGATTCTGACAAGTCATCCCAACACAAAGGAGATCGACAACGACGACCGTACAAGGCCTCGTAAGGTGCCATCTTAATGGAGGCATGCCAACTATTATTATACGTGAACTCGATCAGTGGTAGTTGGGCTTCCCAATCGTCCTTCCAATCGAGGACGCAAGCTCTCAACATGTCCTCTAATGTCTGAATAGTCCTCTCTGATTGTCCGTCGGACTGAGGATGAAAGGCGATCGAGATTAAGCTGAGTTCCCATAGCACGATGAACTGATTTCCAAAAATGTGACACAAACCGTCCGTCACGATCGGAAACGATACTTTTAGGAGTACCGTGCAGTCTCACTATCTCTTTGATGGATAACTGGGCAAGTCTCTTGGGACTCCACAAATCCTTGATTTCAAGGAAATGAGCTAAATTAGTAAAGCAGTCCGCGATCGCTCAGATCGTATTCATGCCACGACAACTCGTCGGCAAACTCATGATGAAATCCATAGAAATGTCTTCCCACTTCCATTCCGGAATAGGGAGAGGTTTCAGCATACCCGCCGGTCGCTGATGTTCAATCTTGACTTGTTGGCAAGTTAAGCATCTCGAAACAAATTCCGCGACTTCTCGCTTCATATTACTCCACCAGTAATTTTGTTTCAAGTTCTTGTACATCTTGCTGGACCCCGGATGAACAGAATAAGGGGTAGCATGAGCTTCTCTCAAAATAGAGTTTTTTAACTCGTCATTCGCCGGTACGCACAACCGGTTCTTAAACTTCAAAAGTCCATCCTCGTGGACCACGAATCCAGGGGCTTTCCCCTGAGCCACATCTTCACGGATGCGCAACAATGAAGGGTCTGAACTCTGATTCTCTCTGATTACCTCCTCAAGTGACGATGAAATCTCTAACATACAAAGCTGTCCCTGAACTCGCTGGAGCCAGACCTCGATCTCGGGTCTAAGGAATTCCTGTTGAAGCTCCTTCTGAACTGTTAAACGAGCAAGCATCTGCTCCTGAACGGACTTACGACTCAAGGCGTCGGCGACAATGTTCGCCTTGCCCGGGTGATAAAGGATCTCGATATCATAATCTTTGAGTAGTTCCAACCACCGTCTCTGTCGCATATTTAACTCCTTCTGAGTAAATATATACTTTAAACTCTTATGATCGGTGAATATCTGACAGGTAACGCCATAAAGATAATGACGTCAAACCTTCAAAGCGAACACCACGGCTGCTAGCTCTAGGTCGTGGGTTGGATAATTAACCAGCTAATCCGAGGAAACATCGGATTTCCTTAACATCTTTCGGAGGTTGCCAATCTCGGATAGCCTCCGTCTTCTGAGGGTCAACACGAACTCTGTCAGATGAAATTACATGTCCGAGAAAGTCACTTCGGACCTCCAGAACTCATATTTGGAAAACTTTCCATAAAGTTGCTCTCGTCTCAACACGTCGAGAACCTGATGAAGATGAACCTCGTATTCCTCTCGGCTACGAGAATAAATCAAAATGTCGTCGATGAAGAAAACAACAAACTGATCCAAAAATTCGATGAAAACCCGATTCATTAACCCCCATGAATACCACAGGTGCAATAGTTAGCCCGAACGGCATAACTACGAACTCATAATGACCATAGCGTGTATGAAACGCTGCCCTCGCGATATCCAACTTTCGAATCCGCAACTGGTGATATCCAGATCTTAAGTCGATCCTGGAAAATACTGAGGCTCCCTGAAGTTGATCTAAAAGATCATCAATACGGGGTAAAGGATACTACTCTTGATCATCACCCTGTTCAACTCCTGGTAATCGATACACAAGCGAAAAGAACTATCATTCTTCTTGACAAACAGCACTGGTGCTCCCCACGGGGACGTACTCGGTTGGATATAACCTTTCTCGAACTACTCCTCAAGTTGAATCTTCAACTCCTGCATTCTGGTCGGGGCCATCCGATACGGTGCCTTCGATAAATGGGACGTACCGGCTCCCACTCATTCCTGAATTCCCCTACTCTATGTGAAGGTAACTAGATAACTCTTTGAAATACATCGTCAATCGATGACAATGATACCACGAATGATTGAACATTTCGATTGCCCTAGAATGGTCAATCGATAAAAAGAGATACCAATAATGATTGAACAACTCGATTGCCTTAGAAAGGCCAATCGATGAAGATGATACAAGGAATGTTTGAATAACTCGATTGCCTTTGAAAGGCCAATCGATGAAAATGATACAATGAATGATTGAATGATTCGATTGTCTTAGAAAGGCCAATCGATGGAAATGATGCAATGAATGATTGAATAACTCGATTGCCCTAGAAAGGCCAATCGATGAGAATGATACAATGAATGATTGAATAACTCAATTGCCCTAGAAAGGCCAATCGATGAGAATGATACAATGAATGATTGAATAACTCGATTGCCCTAGAAAGGCCAATCGATGAGAATGATACAATGAATGATTGAATAGTTCGATTGCGGAATTTCTCTTCTTCCGCCATAATAAATTTTCTACTGGAACAACGGGGATTACTTCCCTGAAGCACACATTCGACAACCAACGACGGAAAGATAGCGACCAAACGCTAACAAACACTGAGGATAGTATCAAGACGGTTAAGCCAACTAATACCGAAAATTACATCGTCCTACGATAAGTTCACCACGATTAGATCCATCAACCAATCGCGGTCATTAAGCTTAATTCGGTATGATTCCGAAATTTCTTCCATCGTCAGGTAGACCGATGGTATGAGGTCCACAAGCAATAGGACTATCCCGAAATAAGTCTATTCAAGCATGATTCGAAAATGAATGAATGCGGTGTACCAGCATCAAAAGGTACACACAAGTTGAAATAAAGTTACGAGTATACCTGAAATCGTTCGGGCCACCGGATCATCGATCCTCCTCATCATATGAATCTGGGACTTGCCGGCCCCCGAACCGGACGCTCTCGTCTGATAAATACGAGCTCCAACTCTATTTGCTTCCATTGCCTTAAATGACGATGACAAAGCGATCTGATTAAAGCTTTGGTTGCTTGGGGCTCGAGATGCGCGAGCCGACTTGGAGTCCTTTCGGCAAAAACGGGCCTTATGCCCAAAATTCCCACAATTATAGCACGTGATAGACGGTTTCAGACACTCAGTGCTGAAATGACCCGGCGTTCCACAATTGAAACAGGTGATGGCCGAACTGGCCACTCGGGAATGATATCTCGCACGATTGTGCGCCGTAGGAGGTCGCTCAGAAACGATAGGACTCACACGAGGCTTCTTGAAGGTTGACTGTGTAATATCCGCAATTTTCGATTTCGGTAAATTTCTTTTTTTTTGGTCGGAGTCTGTTTTGACGACTCTCTCATGACCGTTTCGTCATTCGGAGAATATTTAATTCTGCACTTTTGTCATCCGAGTTCGTTTCGGTGCTGCTTTGTTGAGTTCCGTGCTTTTTAGCGACTTTTCCGCGCTTGAGTTCGGTTCTTGCGAATCTCGTTCGAAACTGTCGTTTGGGGTTTTTCGTAAGTTCATTTAACGTTGTTATACGTGTTGTGAGCTTCGGTTTGATTATTCGTTGTCGTATGGTGATTTTCGGGCATTTGGGCCATTTTCGTAATTTCCCAAAGTTTGGGGTAATTACCTTCCGTTGTCGAATTTCGAGCCTTCGGGTGGTCGGAATCGTGTGTTCTACTAGCTCTTAGATTCGTCTTTGTGAGTAATTCGTAACCGTATCTTCGGTTCGTATTCAGGTTCGGGTTTCGGTGTCGTTTTGTTGAATTCAGGATTTCTAAACGACTTTTCTAAGTATGAGTTCGACTTTGTTGGATCACCATTAATTTTTGGTAACTCCAAAAATTCTGAATCTTTGCAATATTATAGAGAATCGAGTTAGTTTTCCAATGGTTCGAACGGTGAGTCAATCGGAGTCCGGACGAGAGAGTTATGGTCGTTTTAGCTCACCCGCTCGTTATTGGCCGATCACTGCCGGCCGAACTCGGCCGTGTCGTCCGACACGGCCCGTGCCGTACTCGTCGGATAAGCCGGAAGTCTCGCCTCAGGACCCGACCGTGTCGCTCAGCACGGCCGAGCGAACTCTTAGGATAAGCGGAAGCGATCGCTAGAGGCGGCCGTGTTCCAGACACGGCCGAGTCATTGCCGGCGCCGCGACGGGTCACTATCGGAAGGCGCGGCCGTGTCTAGCAGGACACGGCCGAGTCCCTGCCACCCGCTGCGCGCCACGGCCGTGTCGAGCGGACACGGCCGAGTCTGTCGGCTTATTTAAGGCCCAAGATCGGGTTTTCTTCATTTTTCTCACTCGTTTCTTCCTCTTCCGGGCCGGAGATTTGATGATCATGGAGGGATGTTGTTAGGGTTAAATCCATGAAGTTTTGAAGTTCATAACATCGATTAATCCTTCCATAACTTGCTCCGATCGACCGAATCAAGGCAAGTTTTCCTAAAATATAGTTTTGGGGATTTTGTTCGATTTGTCCGTTTAATCCGTTTTAACTTAGGATTGTGATGGATTGATGATTATTTAGATGTATTATATCATTTTCCTTGTTATTCCATGGTTGGATCGTATCGATTCGTTATTTTGGTCGAGTTCTTGATCGACGCCTTGAAGGTGTCCGGTAAAATGTCATAGAGGGGTTTTCGGGCGTTCTACAATTATTCTTCCTCGTATGATCGATGATTTATTGATTATATGTTGTTAGGGTCGAATTCTTGTGAAGAACTCGAGTCGGAACCCTTTCGTTCGTTGTCTTCTTCGGGGTCCGAGCTTCCCGGTCGAACCGTGTTCTTCGGAGCGTTTGGTAGCGGTTATTAAGGCAAGTATCTTATTATACGACTTGTATCTTGTGAATAGTAATTACGTATGATATGTATAACGATTTTTCTTGCCTCCGTAAATATGTTCCGTTTGAGTTGGTTGTGTTTTCCGAAATTTGAAGGTTTTGTGATAATAGTGATATATTGGTATACGTGTTAGGCGTTGTGCCATTTGTGCAGGATTTCGATGTACATATGAGATGGTTGTACAAGTGTTTCTTCAATGAATTGTGTACCGAATGTTTGTTGTGTTGGTTAAGAGTCGTTGTGATGATCATGATGTTTGTGTTGTTTTGGTTTACTTGCTTGATTGTACATTCGGCGTAATGTGGAATGACTTGACATTTAATGATTATGAATTGTGTCGAGTCGATGTGTGTGTGATCCAGGTAGGGTCTGACGAGGCCTCTGGAGTTCGGTACATGATGTGTACGAACAAAGTGTGTGAACCAGGTAGGGTCTGACGAGGCCTCTGGAGTCCGGTACATGACGTGTACGGACAAGGTGTGTGATCCGTAAGGTCCAGCGAGACCTGCGGAGTTCGGTACATGATGTGTACGAACGATCTGTAGCCGGGTAGGGTCCGTTGAGGCCTCGGAGTTCGGTACATGATGTGTACGAGCGGTGTGTGTGTAAGCCGGGTAGGGTCCGTCGAGGCCTCGGAGTTCGGTACATGATGTGTACGAACAATGTGTGCAATCGGGTAAGGTCCGCCGAGGCCTCGGAGTTCGGTACATGATGTGTACGAACGGTGATCGTGTAGCGATGATTGTTCGGGTAACATTTTAAATATGGATCTCGGACGCATAATGATATATTATTTAGTATGCTTTGAAACGAGAATCGGGCTAAGGCCCTATTGTTTACGAAAAGGTTTTGTAAATTGGGACTCGAGGTCCAAAAGATTTTCTCGCTTTAAAAATCCCGAGATGATGTGTTCCTTTTCAAATATCTCTTACTTGAGTTCGAAATTCTAAAACTTCTGGGAACATTTTGATAATGGATTTCGTATTAAATTCGTAGTTGCTATTTGCTTGTTACATTTCGTATGGTTTGATACTTGCACTAGTAAAACAGTGGAGTTTACTAACCCCAGTATTCGGGGGTGGATGTCTGATACGCATCCGGTACATGCAGTTCGGGAGCGATCACAGGATTGGCACAAGGGGATGACGAGTGCGATACTAATCAAGAGTTGAGAGTTGGTAGAGTTTAGTTGTATTATTAGAGTTGATTCGGTCTTAGTTGTATTGTATTTCACCCCTGGGTGGGTAATGTTTGTTAGTCGATCCTGTTGATAGAGTTGTGTGACCTCATCGGTGCATTGTGTTTATGTCTAAGTTACCTTCAAGGTCTGAATTATTATATTATTTGAACATTGACGGGCAAGCGTTTGGTTGTTTATGGACGTTTAGCCTGGTAGATCCTTGCGGAAAGGGTTTACGGCGTGTAATATTTCCATACGGTTTTGGGGGTGTTACATTTATGGTATCAGAGCTTAGGTTGCGGAAACCTAGGCTGTCGGGTCGAGTCAAGTCGTGATTTGTCGAGTAATGTGTTGTCATGTCGTTTGAGTCATCAGGTGACAAGTTGAGTTGTGCGTAGTCACAACGTGTCGGTTATGTTGTCGGACGAGATTAGTATCGTGGGCGACCGTCACCTCCGTGCGACCTGTGGATGTAAGTCTCCTCTTTTATGTGAAGTACCTGTGTATCTTGTTGAGTTTTGCCTGGCGGAATATTTCTCCTCCCTACTTGTTTTAAGTTTCGGGACGAAACTTCTTTTAAGGAGGGTAGAATGTAATATCCGCAATTTTCGATTTTCGGTAAATTTCTTTTTTTTTGGTGGTCTGCTTTTGACGACTCTCTCATGACCGTTTCGTCATTCGGAGAATATTTAATTACGCACTTTTGTCATCCGAGTTCGTTTGGTCTTTGCTGTTGAGTTCCGTGCTTTTAGCGACTTTTCCGCTTGAGTTCGGTTCTTGCGAATCTCGCTCAAACCTGTCCTTTGGGGTTTTTCGTAAGTTCATTTAACGTTGTTATACGTGTTGTGAGCTTCGGTTTGATTATTCGTTGTCGTATGGTGATTTTCGGGCATTTGGGCCATTTTCGTAATTTCCCAAAGTTTGGGGTAATTACCTTCCGTTGTCGAATTTCGAGCCTTCGGGTGGTCGGAATCGTGTGTTCTACTAGCTCTTAGATTCGTCTTTGTGAGTACTTCGTAACCGTATCTTCGGTTCGTATTCAGGTTCGGGTTTCGGTGTCGTTTTGTTGAATTGAGGATTTCTAAACGACTTTTCTAAGTATGAGTTCGACTTTGTTGGATCACCATTAATTTTTGGTAACTCCAAAAATTCTGAATCTTTGCAATATTATAGAGAATCGAGTTAGTTTTCCAATGGTTCGAACGGTGAGTCAATCGGAGTCCGGACGAGAGAGTTATGGTCGTTTTAGCTCACCCGCTCGTTATTGGCCGATCACTGCCGGCCGAACTCGGCCGTGTCGTCCGACACGGCCCGTGCCGTACTCGTCCGGATAAGCGGAAGTCTCGCCTCAGACCCGGCCGTGTCGTGCAGCACGGCGAGCGAACTCTTAGGATAAGCGGGCGGCGCTTGCAGGCGGCCGTGTTCTGTGACACGGTCGAGTCATTGCCGCGCCGCGACGGGTCACTATCGGAAGGCGCGGCCGTGTCTAGCAGGACACGGTCGAGTCCCTGCCATCCGCTGCGCGCCACGACCGTGTCGAGCGGACACGGTCGAGTCTGTCGGCTATTTAAGGCCCAAGAATCGGGTTTTCTTCATTTTCTCACTCGTTTCTTCCTCTTCCATGGTGGAGATTTGATGATCATGGAGGGATGTTGTTAGGGTTAAATCCATGAAGTTTTGAAGTTCATAACATCGATTAATCCTTCCATAACTTGCTCGTCGACCGAATCAAGGCAAGTTTTCCTAAAATATAGTTTTGGGGATTTTGTTCGATTTGTCCGTTTAATCCGTTTTAACTTAGGATTGTGATGGATTGATGATTATTTAGATGTATTATATCATTTTCCTTGTTATTCCATGGTTGGATCGTATCGATTCGTTATTTTGGTCGAGTTCTTGATCGACGCCTTGAAGGTGTCGGTAAAATGTCATAGAGGGTTTTGGGCGTTCTACAATTATTCTTCCTCGTATGATCGATGATTTATTGATTATATGTTGTTAGGGTCGAATTCTTGTGAAGAACTCGAGTCGGAACCCTTTCGTTCGTTGTCTTCTTCGGGGTCCGAGCTTCCCGGTCGAACCGTGTTCTTCGGAGCGTTTGGTAGCGGTTATTAAGGCAAGTATCTTATTATACGACTTGTATCTTGTGAATAGTAATTACGTATGATATGTATAACGATTTTTCTTGCCTCCGTAAATATGTTCCGTTTGAGTTGGTTGTGTTTTCCGAAATTTGAAGGTTTTGTGATAATAGTGATATATTGGTATACGTGTTAGGCGTTGTGCCATTTGTGCAGGATTTCGATGTACATATGAGATGGTTGTACAAGTGTTTCTTCAATGAATTGTGTACCGAATGTGTGTTGTGTTGGTTAAGAGTCGTTGTGATGATCATGATGTTTGTGTTGTTTTGGTTTACTTGCTTGATTGTACATTCGGCGTAATGTGGAATGACTTGACATTTAATGATTATGAATTGTGTCGAGTCGATGTGTGTGTGATCCGGTAGGGTCGCGAGGCCTCCGGAGTTCGGTACATGATGTGTACGAACAAAGTGTGTGAACCAGGTAGGGTCCGCGAGGCCTCCGGAGTCGGTACATGACGTGTACGGACAAGGTGTGTGATCCGTAAGGTCCGACGAGACCTGCGGAGTTCGGTACATGATGTGTACGAACGATGTCGTAGCCGGGTAGGGTCCGTTGAGGCCTCGGAGTTCGGTACATGATGTGTACGAGCAGTGTGTGTTGTGGCGGGTAGGGTCCGTCGAGGCCTCGGAGTTCGGTACATGATGTGTACGAACAATGTGTGCGTCGGGTAAGGTCCGCCGAGGCCTCCGGAGTTCGGTACATGATGTGTACGAACAGTGATCGTGTAGCATGATTGTTCGGGTAACATTTTAAATATGGATCTCGGACGCATAATGATATATTATTTAGTATGCTTTGAAACGAGAATCGGGCTAAGGCCCTATTGTTTACGAAAAGGTTTTGTAAATTGGGACTCGAGGTCCAAAATATTTTCTGCTTTAAAAATCCCCGAGATGATGTGTTCCTTTTCAAATATCTCTTACTTGAGTTCGAAATTCTAAAACTTCTCGGAACATTTTGATAATGGATTTAGTATTAAATTCGTAGTTGCTATTTGCTTGTTACATTTCGTATGGTTTGATACTTGCACTAGTAAAACAGTGGAGTTTTACTAACCCCCGAGTATTCGGGGGGTGGATGTCTGTTCTGCGTCCAGGTACATGCAGGTTCAGGGGAGCAGTCACAGGATTGGCACAAGGGGATGACGAGCTGCGATACTAATCAAGAGTTGAGAGTTGGTAGAGTTTAGTTGTATTATTAGAGTTGATTCAGTCTTCCGTTGTATTGTATTTCGACCCCTGTGTGGGTAATGTTTGTTAGTCAGTCCTGTTGATAGAGTTGTGTGACCTCATCGGTCTGTGTGTTTATGTGTAAGTGACCTTGAAGGTCTGTATTATTATATTGTTTGACCCTGGACGGGCAAGCGTTTGGTTGTTTATGGACGTTTAGCCTGGTAGATCCTTGCGGAAAGGGTTTACGGCGTGTAATATTTCCATACGGTTTTGGGGGTGTTACATTTATGGTATCAGAGCTTAGGTTGCGGAAACCTAGGCTGTAGGGTCGAGTCAAGTCGTGATTTGTCGAGTAATGTGTTGTCATGTCGTTTGAGTCATCAGGTGACAAGTTGAGTTGTGCGTAGTCACAACGTGTCGGTTATGTTGTCGGACGAGATTAGTATCGTGGGCGACCGTCACCTCCGTGCGACCTGTGGATGTAAGTCTCCTCTTTTATGCGAAGTACCTGTGTATCTTGTTGAGTTTTGCCTGGCGGAATATTTCTCCTCCCTACTTGTTTTAAGTTTCGGGACGAAACTTCTTTTAAGGAGGGTAGAATGTAATATCCGCAATTTTCGATTTTCGGTAAATTTCTTTTTTTTTGGTCGGAGTCTGTTTGTGACTCTCTCATGACCGTTTCGTCATTCGGAGAATATTTAATTACGCACTTTTGTCATCCGAGTTCGTTTGGTCTTGCTTTGTTGAGTTCCGTGCTTTTTAGCGACTTTTCCGCGCTTGAGTTCGGTTCTTGCGAATCTCGCTCAGCGTCGTTTGGGGTTTTTCGTAAGTTCATTTAACGTTGTTATACGTGTTGTGAGCTTCGGTTTGATTATTCGTTGTCGTATGGTGATTTTCGGGCATTTGGGCCATTTTCGTAATTTCCCAAAGTTTGGGGTAATTACCTTCCGTTGTCGAATTTCGAGCCTTTGGGTGGTCGAATCGTGTGTTCTACTAGCTCTTAGATTCGTCTTTGTGAGTACTTCGTAACCGTATCTTTGGTTCGTATTCGTGTTCGGGTTTCGCGTTTTGTTGAATTGGGATTTCTAAACGACTTTTCTAAGTATGAGTTCGACTTTGTTGGATCACCATTAATTTTGGTAACTCCAAAAATTCTGAATCTTTGCAACATTATAGAGAATCGAGTTAGCTTTCCAATGGTTCGAGCGGTGAGTCAATCGAGTCGGACGAGAGAGTTATGGTCGTTTTAGCTCACCCGCTCGTTATTGGCGATCCGCGGCCGAACTCGGCCGTGTCGTCCGACACGGCCCGTGCTGCACTCGTCGGATAAGCGGAAGTCTCGCCTCGGGACCCGGCCGTGTCGCTGCGCACGGCCGAGCCGAACTCTTCGGATAAGCGGCGGCGCTCAGAGGCGGCCGTGTTCCAGACACGGCCGAAGTCATTGCCGAGCGCCGCGGACGGGTCACTATCGGAAGGCGCGACCGTGTCTAGCAGGACACGGTCGAGTCCCTGCCACTGCGCGCCACGACCGTGTCGGCGGACACGGCCGAGTCTGTCACCTATTTAAGGCCCAGTGATCGGGTTTTCTTCATTTTTCTCACTCGTTTCTTCCTCTTCCGCTTGGAGATTTGATGATCATGTAGGGATGTTGTTAGGGGTTAAATCCATGAAGTTTTGAAGTTCATAACATCGATTAATCCTTCCATAACTTGCTCCGATCGACCGAATCAAGGCAAGTTTTCCTAAAATATAGTTTTGGGGATTTTGTTCGATTTGTCCGTTTAATCCGTTTTAACTTAGGATTGTGATGGATTGATGATTATTTAGATGTATTATATCATTTTCCTTGTTATTCCATGGTTGGATCGTATCGATTCGTTATTTTGGTCGAGTTCTTGATCGACGCCTTGAAGGTGTCCGGTAAAATGTCATAGAGGGGTTTTCGGGCGTTCTACAATTATTCTTCCTCGTATGATCGATGATTTATTGATTATATGTTGTTAGGGTCGAATTCTTGTGAAGAACTCGAGTCGGAACCCTTTCGTTCGTTGTCTTCTTGGTCCGAGCTTCCTGGTCGAACCGTGTTCTTCGGAGCGTTTGGTAGCGGTTATTAAGGCAAGTATCTTATTATACGACTTGTATCTTGTGAATAGTAATTACGTATGATATGTATAACGATTTTGCTTGCCTCCGTAAATATGTTCCGTTTGAGTTGGTTGTGTTTTCCGAAATTTGAAGGTTTTGTGATAATAGTGATATATTGGTATACGTGTTAGGCGTTGTGCCATTTGTGCAGGATTTCGATGTACATATGAGATGGTTGTACAAGTGTTTCTTCAATGAATTGTGTACCGAATGTGTGTTGTGTTGGTTAAGAGTCGTTGTGATGATCATGATGTTTGTGTTGTTTTGGTTTACTTGCTTGATTGTACATTCGGCGTAATGTGGAATGACTTGACATTTAATGATTATGAATTGTGTCGAGTCGATGTGTGTGTGATCCGGGTAGGGTCGGCGAGGCCTCGGAGTTCGGTACATGATGTGTACGAACAAAGTGTGTGAACCGGGTAGGGTCAGCGAGGCCTCGGAGTCCGGTACATGACGTGTACGGACAAGGTGTGTGATCGAGTAAGGTGTGACGAGACCTGCGGAGTTCGGTACATGATGTGTACGAACGATGTCAGTGGCGGGTAGGGTCCGTTGAGGCCTCGAGTTCGGTACATGATGTGTACGAACGGTGTGTGTTGTAGCCGGGTAGGGTCCGTCGAGGCCTCGGAGTTCGGTACATGATGTGTACGAACAATGTGTGCAATCGGGTAAGGTCCGCGAGGCCTCGGAGTTCGGTACATGATGTGTACGAACAGTGATCGTGTAGATGATTGTTCGGGTAACATTTTAAATATGGATCTCGGACGCATAATGATATATTATTTTGTTTGCTTTGATTCGAGAATCGGGCTAAGGCCCTATTGTTTACGAAAAGGTTTTGTAAATTGGGACTCGAGGTCCAAAAGATTTTCTGCTTTAAAAATCCCCGAGATGATGTGTTCCTTTTCAAATATCTCTTACTTGAGTTCGAAATTCTAAAACTTCTCGGGAACATTTTGATAATGGATTTCCGTATTAAATTCGTAGTTGCTATTTGCTTGTTACATTTCGTATGGTTTTATACTTGCACTAGTAAAACAGTGGAGTTTTACTAACCCCCGAGTATTCGGGGGGCGGATGTCTGTTCTGCGCCCAGGTGTTGTTACCCAAAATATTATCCGGAGATAGTATTGCTGGAATGATCGAGTAACAAACAAATGCGAGAACACTTCCGTGGAAAAATAGATAACACAAGATTTGCCGGGGTTGTTAGTCCCGGGCTTGAATGCTCTCGCGAGATGTTATTAATAGATATACTGTCGAGTACAAATATTAATGTTAGAATCTAATACAGGGAGTGTAAAAGTTTCTAGTTATCTAGGCTTTAGAGCGCGTAGATTGCCGGAAGAACCAGATGGATGAATCTGTGAGTTCTTGCTTGGGATTTATGATGAATGTGTATGAATATCACTATGAATGTCTTAGTGTTTGCCAAAAGAGCCTTCTATTCTCTCTTTGGTATGTATTTTGCACTTAATTCGTAGTAGAATTCGTCCCATTGGCATAGCAGTGAGTCCTCTATTTATAGGGGACTAAGTAGTTGGGATCCCTCCGGCGATCACTGGCGATCGCCGTTTTCTATATTAAAATAAACGGCCGATCGTCCCGTCACGTGGGCCTGTTCCCTTGAGGTCCGAGGTTGCGGTTGGAGGCCGGTGGGTGAACGATGGGAAGCCGGCCACGCGCGTCGCGAGTCATTGTCCGAGGAGGGTCCACTTCGTACCTTTCGGCGGCCTTGTCGGTAGGTGTGGTAGGTGACAGTGGGGTCAATGATCCTTTTGTTGGTATCCTATGAAGATCCGGGTGGGCCATCGTCCAATTCGGTCTTCGACGACTTTGACGGATCCGGATCCCCACGTGGCATGAAATGATCGCCTCGATCCGTTAGACAAAGACGATCGCGGTATCAAAAGACGATCATTGTTTACCAAAAGACGATCATTTGTATCATCAGGACTCTAGGTGTCCGTCCGGAGTTTGGCTTCTATGGTTGACTTTTCAGGGAGGTCGCCGATCGCCTATCGTGGCGAATTAATCGTCGCACAACAATTGCCCCCCAGCTCGCCTCGATGTTGAGAACACGGGGTGAGGTGGCACTGTTGACGATCGCCGATGTTTAGACGACCAGCCGATCTGAATTCAAATATGGACGACCTTCTTTCGCGTCGGGAGCAGCGGGAAAAGAAGGCGGGCCTTTCACAAGCGGCTGGGACACGCGTCGTGCTGCCGTTGGGGGGAATCCGACGGTTTGTCAGACTTGTCGGCTGGCATGCCCTCGAAAAGACGCGTATGCGGGATTCGAGGGCCGCATTTAATGCGTCCCCACGTGACGGTTGCGCTTCAGCCCCCGAGGTTTCTCCTATTTGCACTTAGGCCCTCGTCTCCATCTATAAAAAGGGGAGGGCTTCTTCTCCTTCACTTTTTTCGCGCCCTTAGCATACATTGCCGAATTTCTGCAGAAATTTACGGAGCTTTGTGTGCCGATCTTCTTCTTTTTCTAGGTAAGATTAAATTCAACCTTCTCCTTATCTTTACTTTCTAATATGTCGGGAGGATCGAAAACCTTCGAGACCGGAAGTTCTTCCATTTGCCGCCGCCCGAATGGGAGGAGGTTCCGTTAGAGTAGATATGGAGACGGCCGAAGCTATTCGAGCGGGATTGCACCGAAGAACTCGAAAAACTTTTCAACGAGGCCGAGGTGGCGAGGACGGCGAGACGGCGGAGAGCGGGGGTTCGCCGGTGGATGAAGACGATGCAGTGCGGGAGGCACAGGAAAGAGAGAGCGGTCGGCCCCTCTATGTGGCTTTTGCTCGAGATGATGGAAACGATCACTGGACCTTGCCGGAATCGATTTCGAGGCCTACTCCGCCGCTCACCCTTACAAACATGTGAATCGGACGGTCTTTCAGGCCGCCGTCCCGTCTCAGTGGACTCTCGGCGATCCGAGTACGGCGACCAAGAATGACTCGAGCCGCTGGAGGGCCAAATACCACATCCTCCGACGTTTCCCTTCACGTGCCTTTGGAGAATGAGCGCGCCGACCAACCGCCCGAGGATATGGTCGCCGTCAACGAGATGATCATGGAGGCGGGTGCGATTCCCGTTGCCACTCGCCGTCTCCTATTTGCCGATCGCTGGAATTTGGCGCCTCTTCAACTGACGCCGAATGCTTGGCTGCAGATCATCTGCACGTTGACCTTGTTTGGCGGTCACCGGTTATTTCGTTACCTTACCGCGCTGGAGATGAATTATTTGTTTAAATTGGCTGCGCAGAAAGGGACGATCGGCGGTTATCATATCCAGGGCCGACTCGGGAGAGTGGTTCTTGGCGTGCCGAATAAGACCAGGGGCGACCTGGCAAAATGGTGTTGGGTCGGCGGGGCATGGCGATCGGCGTTGAGTGAAGGGCTGAATGAAGAGTTGGAGATTCCCACTATTTTCCGGGAGAGGAATCCGAGTAAGGATTTAAACTCTCCCCTTGATTGAGCTTGTCTTGGACTGATCTAATTTTGTTTTCTTTTTGCAGGACCTCTCGTACCAGCGACCAGCGATCTCCCATTTGATTTCTTGATCGTTTGGGAGCGTATTCGTGCATTGCCGAACTCCTTTATTGACGTTCGATCGCTTGGTACTGAAGCTCATCGGTTGGGGGCTCATTTGTTTTGCTACCCTCGTCACTTGAAAGTTCAAGGTATGAGTTTAAGTGGTGTTTCCTTTCTTTGACGATCGTCTCCAAGAGGTTGTTTTATTTTATCTAACTTGTTTGCACCTTTTCTTTGACAGAGGCTTATTTTCCCCGAATCGCCGAACCTCCGCCAGAGATAGCTATGTCGGACTTGGGAGTTCTTGGTCGCCTTAATTTGGGCAAGCGGATCGTCGCGTTCTCGCGACGACGTCTCACCTCGCCCGGTGACGAGACCCGGCCGAGGCGCCGGCCGCCAAGCCGGTGGTCGAGGGAGAGGCAGCTCCACGCCGCAAGAGGCGGAGGTCGGAGTCCCCGTCGATCTCTGAGGCGGACGTATCGATTCTTGAGCCTCCGGTCGCTGCGGCTCCTATCTCCGCCATCCCGATGATGGAGCGATCTGGCGCCAAGCCCACGGTCACCGGACCCCGGTCATCTGGCAGCTCGGCGAAGAAGATGGTGATCGCCGATGCGGAGACACCCCGGGGCAAGCCTTTTTTCGGACGCGACCCCGAGCTGGTCAATAGGTAAGAGTGGGTCAAAAAAATTTTCTGAGTTAGGCATTCCGAGCATGGTATGGGCTAACTCATTGATTTCCTTGGTTTGCGCTGCAGGGTTCGCCTCGCCGACCCGGACGTCGCCCCCATGGTGCTGGATTTCCTGTCGAGCAAGGCTCCACAAGGTTACGCCGAAGTCCTCGCTACGTTCGCGAGCAATCACTTCCGCCCAAGGCTTGGACGGCCGACCTTGACGCGATCGCTCGTCGGCGATCTGGAGATGCCATGCGGCGGCCGTTGCCACGGCTCTTCGGGCGCGGCGATGGCCGTCAAGCTGCTCGGGATTTTGAGGGGCGACCCTCCACTGCTCATCTCCATCGCGAGCTCGAGACCGCCCGGAACAGAAATATCGAGGATGCCAACCGGATCCGGTCGATGGAGAAAGAGTATGAGGAGACCGCCAAGCGGGCTAAGCAAGACGTGGATCGATTGAAGCAGGAGCTGAGTCGCTCCAAGGAAGCTGCCGATCGATCCTGTAATAAGGAGAAGGAGACTCGCCAGAAGCTCGAGGCTTCGCAGGAGGAGGCGACCGGGCTGAAGGCTGCGGTGGATCGGCTCGGTGGTGGTGGAGCGGCGAAGAGAGAGCTGGAGAAGGCCGGGCGAGAATGTTGCCAAGGCGGCCGGCGGCGGAGGTCGAGAAGACGGCGGATCCGAAAGGGCACCAAGGCGATCGAGGTCGATCCCTACCTTAACGTCGGGCACGTCGGCGAGTTCGCTTACTATTTGGCCTATCTTGTGGTCGAGTTGCTAAAAAGGCGGTCGAGACCGGTCCCACGATGGAAAGCTTCAGATCCTATGTCTCCAAGCATCCTCTGCATCGAGAATTCTCTCTGCCGATCCTTGACTTGGTCGACCTCGGGATTGACTTGAGTTGGTATACGGCAAACTCATTCATCCCGAGGCCGATGGAGTGCCAAGCCGATCCGCAACCCGAGGCGAAGACCGGCGGGGCTTTGAGAGGCTTTTTGTTTTTCCTCCGTAACTTGTACTTTTTTGTTGTAATGCCTTCAGGCCTTGAAATGTATGAAGCTTGTGTTTATGAATAAAATACTCCTTTTCTCATTCCGCGTAATGCATTATATGCGATCGCCTTTGACTATTTGTGTGCAATTTTTACGAGTACGCGTATATTTGCTTTCGATTTTTGTTAAATCGGCCGATTGTGCAGTGTTGAAAGTATTGACATGTTTTGAATTGGAATTCTTACTTGTAATTTTCGTCGGACGACCTCGATCGCCCTGCATGTTTTTTAGCGAAGCCGATCGAGTATGGTTCCTCTTTGTTCGATCGTATCTGAGATTAGCTCGACCTATCCTTGCCCCCTTGTCTTTGTTCACTTATAGTAAGTAAGGAAACAAAGACTAGTCTATCTGGCGAGCTATCTTCATTTTGCCGATTCTGAAGAGTCATGTGTGGTTGCGGTGTTCGATGGACCGATCTCCCCAATCGTGTCTTCGTGTGCGCGGGATATTTAGTATCCTGCGACTCACTTTTTGTGAGGGTCCTCCGTTAGGCTACGCCTGCCTTGTGTTAAAACGAAAGGCGGGCGATCTCGGTCTGGAGGAGTCCTTGCGCGGAGTGTTGTCGGCTTATTCGACACCACGTCCGCGGCTTGTCAGCTCTGCTTCCACCTCGGCCCGCCATGAAGATGGCGATCCTCGACGGTTATGCGTTGAGGCGGGGGTAACGGCACGTCGCATTGTTCGGGTTCACCATGTTAGATGATGTACCTTGAGAACGTGCGATCGCGCCATCGACTATTTTGGAGGGTCCTTGGCTACGTCGGCCTCGTATTTAAACGAAGGGCGGACGATCTCAGCCCAAAGGAACCTTGCATGGCGAAGTGTCGGTTCCATCGACCTCCGGACCATGGTGCAATAATTTTACCTAGGATCGTCGTGATCGGCGATAAATCGGTGATATGCGATGCACAGTGGGGCGATCGCCATAACAGATGGGATAACAAAAATCTCATTATATTCCTTGTACATCATTGAAATCGAATACAAATTTATCACGATAATATTTTTTCGGATGCACGGCGTTCGAGGTAATGGTCAGAGTACCGTCAGGATGTTCCATTCATAGGCTCCTTTAGTTAACCATCTGGATACTCCGAAAGGTCCTTCGATTTGGACCAAAGACGCTGTATGGGTTTGGATTTTCTTGAGGACGAGATCGCCCACTTGAAATCTTCTCTCTCGACCTTTGAATTGAAGAACTTCTCGGCTCTCCTTTTGTGGATTGTGTTCTTCATTTCGAGGTCACCGTCTTTCTTCAAGCATATCTAGGTCGATTCGCGGGCTACATCGTTGTCGGTCGTCATCTCTGTTCGGTTCGATGGCCGAGGACGGCGATCTCGAAGGAATCACCGCTTGTTCGAAGGTAAGGGCGAACGGGGTTTCGCCGGTTGAATTGCGGGTCGTCGTTCGGTAGGACCATAAAACGTCCGGGAGCTCGCTCGCCCATCTTCCTTGCTGGATTCGAGTCGTGCTTTGATCGTGTGTTTGAGGATCTTATTCATGCCTCTACACTGCCGTTCGTCCGAGGGTGATAGGCGCCGAGAATAACCTTTTGACTCCCCACTTTTCACGGTGCATGACTTCTAAGCCGTCGAACTGTTTCCCGTTGTCGGAGATGATGGCCTGGGGCAAACCGAATCGGCATATTATGTTTTTCCATATAAACTTGACCACTTGCTCTTGGCCGATCTTGTTGAGCGGTTCGGCCTCAGCCCAATTGGTGAAATAATCGACCCCAACGATGGCGAACTTACAGCCCCCTGGAGCCGTCGGTAAGGGACCTATAAGGTCGATGCCCCATTGCGCAAATGGCCAGGGCTATACATGGAGGTGGTACATTCGGGTGATAGTTTAATGTTGGGGCCCATTATCGACATCTATGACAAGATCGGCATAAGCGATCGCATCTTTCGAAGTGATGGCAGAAAAATCCTTGTGCAGTCGTCTTATGGAGAAGGGCTCGCCGCCGCGTGGTTCCCACAAATCCGTCATGGATTTCAGCTAAAACGAGCCGACCTTCCTCGGTGTAATACACTTGAGGAGGGAAGGTGAAGGCTCGCTTGTAAAGCCGATCGTCGATAGGGTATACCTTGTCGCACGGCCGAGTTGGCGAGCTTTAACACGGTCGTCGAGGACCGTTCCGTCCTTTAAGTATTTGATGAACGAGTCATCCAATTCTCTTCGGCGATGGCGACCGTGGTAACCAAATTCTGTCGATCGCGGCCTTTCGACTTTGTGATTTGGATGTTGGAGAAGTCGGTGCCCCATCCGATGACGCTAGTTTGGAAAGTGCATCGGCACGGGAGTTGTGCTCTCTCGGGACTTGCTCGATTAGTACTTCTTCAAATTTTGTGCACATTTCGGCGACCGGCTCTTGGTATTTGACCATCATTGCCGCGTGCCTCATATTCCCCCTTGACTTGGTTCACGACCAAAGGGAGTCCATGTAGATATGGAGGCGTCGAACATCTAGGGCGAGGCTAGATCAAGCCCGCCTACGAGCTTCGTATTCGGCTTCATTGTTGGTCGCAAAACGAAACGCACGACATTTGTGAAACTCTGAACGTCGGGGCTAATTAGGACAATCCACCTTCGCTCTCGCATTGGTATTTGAACCATCCACGTATAATTTCGGGCGTGTCGGCCGACTGGCCTGGTTGTGAGGGAACGTTAATTCCACCACGAAGTCCGCGAGCTTGGCCTTTGATCGCCGTGCGGCGTAAGTGATACCGTATTGTGCGATCTCCAGCGACCACTTGAGGAGTCGCCGTTGGTGTCCGGTCGGTGCAAGACTTGTCTTAGAGGTAGAGTGGTTAGGACCTCCACCGGTGATCGAAGAAGTAAGCTCTCGGCTTTCGTACACTCATGACAAGGGCATAGGCGATCTTCTCCATGGTGTGTAACGTGTCTCGGCGTCGTGGAGCGCTGGCTAACATAGTAGATCGGCAAATGGGCTTGCCCCTCTGCTCGCACTGAGCGGCACTCGCCGCGACCTCCGAGGCCGCTAAGTAAAGGAATAATTTTTCACCGGATCGGCTTTGCCGAGATCCGGGGTTGGATAGATATTCCTTTATTTTGGCGAATGCTATCTCGGCTTTCTTTCGTCCATGCGAACTTCTTGTTCTTGATGGTCGCGAAGAAAGGCTTGCTTTTATCGCCGAGCCGTGATATGAAGCAGTTGAGGCGGCTAGACGGCTCGTGAGGCGTTGCACTGTTTGATGTTTCGCGGTTCTGCATGTCAAGGATCGCTCGTATCTTGGTGGGGTTCGCCTCGATCCCCCTTTGGCTCACTATGTGCCCCAAGAACTTCCGGAGCCCACCCGAAGTAGCATTTCTTGGGGTTCGACTTCATGTTAAACTTCTCAAGGATGGCGAACGTCTCGGCAAGATCGTTGAGGTGATCTTCCTTCTTGAGGCTTTTGACTACGATATCGTCAATGTAGACCTCCATGGTCTTGCCGATCTGATCGGCGAACATCCCGTTGACTAATCGGTAGGTCGCCCTGCGTTTTTAAGCGAACGGCATTACGATCCAATAGTATATGTCTTTTACGTGTGGAAAGATGTGTGTTTTACGTCTTCCTCCGCCATTGGGATTTGATGATATCCGTGAAGGCATCCATAAACGACATCATTTCGCATCTGCCGTGCTATCGACTGGGTGATCGATATGAGGCATCGGGAAGTGATCTTTTGGACATGCCGCATTGAGGTCGGTGAAGTCAATGCATAATCTCCGAGAACGATTGGTTTTTGGCGAGCACCGCGTTGGCGACCTTGTGGTTCGTCGGTGGCTACTCCGATCAATTTATTGTTGAGTAACCTCGGACTTCTATGTCGAGCGCCGCGTATTTCGGGACCGAACTTCCTACGCTCGGTGAACAGGCTTCATCGCCGGTCGATCTTGAGATAATGGCAAGCGTGTTCGGGACTTATGCCAACCATATCTTGATGTGACCAGGCAAAGACTCGATGTTCCTACGTAGCAAGTTGATCGATCCCCTTTAATTCGTGGTCGATGCTCGCGCCGACTGTACTTCCGCTCGGATGATCCGGATCCATCGTAATACTTTCCAACTCTTCGGCGAGGCAGTCGCCTCTCGTTTGGTTCGATCTCCGGACTCGGTCCTAGGATCGATGTCGAGGCTTGGCTCGAAACCGATCCTTAGCTCGATGTCGTCCGTCAATCGATGAGAGATGGCGTCCCCTGAGTCGGGTTGGTACGAAGTGTTAGGCTCGTCGATCTCCATGGGTTGATCGTCGGTCGCTTCAATGTTACATATAGTATGGGAAGTATTGAAAGAATTAACAACATAGGAGTAACTCAAACATCTCTTTGCCATTAGTTGATCTCCTTTTACAGTACCGACCGTCCCATCGGCAGTAGGGAATTTGATACAGTAAAAGAAAGATGAGGCGACCGCCTCAAAGGTTTCTAAAAAGGGGCGACCTAGGAACCCATTATAGATCCGGGCCTATCTATGATTACAAAGCTTAGGTTCTAGTAATCCTAACCTTGGGATCATAAAAGCATACTAGCTCGACGGAGAGCTTGATCCTCCCGTAGGCTTGGGTGTGTTGTCGCCGAACCCTTGGAGCACGGTGTCGAAAGGCTTGATGAATTTGATCGGGTTGCCGAGTTGGTCTAGGCGGATTTGAATATGATGTTGCAAAAACTCCCATTGTCGACCAACACGCGATCGAGTCTTCCCAAGGATGCAAGCGGAGATCACTAGTGCATCCTCTTTGGGACATTGCACTCCTTCCTGTCCTTGTTGGAAAAGGTGATGAGCGCGTCTCTAGAGATGGTCGGCTCGGAGGTACTACAACATGGACTTGGCGAAGGCCCTCGGTTCGGCTTTTCGCTTCTGTTTGACAGGGTGGAAACCGGGAAAGGCCCCGAGGCTCCCACCTCTGCTTGGAGCATGTTGATCCGACCGCCGGGGTTGATCGGAGGATCGACTCATCAGTACTCGGCTCATGCTCGATCTGGCGATCGGATTGGGAGGAATTCTCTCGCTCGGTCGGCGTTCGCGCCCTCCGGCTCTTTCCGTCTGGGTTACGGCTTGGTGATCAAATTATCCGGTTGCCTTCCTCAAGCGATCGCCGTATCGAGGAGGTCGCGGCATTGGCTAGTGTTGTGGCGGGACTCTTATGATAGGCACAGAATTTCTTTGCGGTCTAGATGACCGTGGTCCCTTATCGGCTTTGGCAGAAAGCCACTCGCGACCCTTGATCGCGTTGAAGATGTGGGCGGAGATAAGTTGAGGTTGTGAAGAAGGTGGACCTCTACATCCTCGAAGGCTTTGAACTCGCCAGCGGCTTGGCGACCGCCTTTACGGGCTTGGCGGCCGTCTTCTTGGACATGGGAAGGTGCTTTCCCTTCTTGGTGTCCCTCGTCCGGGCGGAGTGAGAGCATCTTCGCTGGCGGATAATCGGCGGCTCGACGCGGAGCAGCTGTATAGGTCGGTGGAAAATCTTTTGTGAGGTGCTCGAACATGGGCGATCGTCCGTGGAATCCGTTCAGAGGCTGCGTGGTGAGCGATCTCGTCGGCAGACGGGCTCACCGGTGAGGACTATCTCGCCCACCGGCCGATATAATCCTCATCCGATTCATCCTTCCCTGCTGATTTTCATCATGCGGTGGGGACCTTCCGGCGGCGACTTTGGCGGCGAAGTATGACGTGAAGTCGTTCGCGGCTTCTCAAAGCAATTGATTGAGCGAGATGGTATCGAGATGTACCACTGTGGCGAGATCGCCCAGTTGATTTAGCGAACATACGACATTTCGTCGCATCCGAAGCTCCGCATCCAGTCATGTAGATCCGGAATTTGCTTAAGTGGGTTCCGGATCCGTTCTCCTCGTATAGAGGTGTTTGTGGGGATTGATCGTTGATTGGGTGGAGCGATCTCGATCTGGACGCGAGTGGCTCATTTAGCCCCGATCGGTCTCTGGCGTTTGCCCCAATTTCTAGGTGCGTCTTCATCTCGCCGAGTCAAGGCGTTGCATAGCGGCGATCGGCTGTCGCTGGCCGATCGCCCGATTGGCTCTCAGGCTGAACCAAGGCGATCGTGTACGATCCCCTAGCTCCGTGGTGAATGACGATCTCCCCGCCGGAGGGTTCCCTTCTTGGGCGAGCAGGGGCTCGTTGCCCGGTCTGTCTCTTGGGAGTCGGATACGCCGAACTCCTGGTAAAGGATTCAGATATCGATGTCTCCTGGCTGGGGCCTGAGTGCCCAGGTCGCCATGAGGGATCGCTCCCTAGGCGGATGAAGACGGAATCGTCCCGCCTTACGAGAGCCTTCCCCTGCGGCTCGGGACTTTCTGTTGATTTCTCAACATAGATCCCCTTGAGTTTCCTTTTGCTTGCCCGGCGGTTAGCTGACGGGGTGATGGTAGGCGTATCGCGGGCCCTCTGCCGTTCCCTGAGGATGGCTATAGCCTCCTCAATCTGTTCCGATGTCTGGAACTGGTCGAGTGAGAGGCTAGAACCGTCCCTCGGGGGCGGGAGCGAGAGCCTAGCGTCGCCACGCTCGCCCTCCGCCGTGGGCTGGGATTCGGTCCTCGCCGGAATAAGATTTCCGGCAGATCTCAGGGTGGCCCTCTTGGAGGTTGTTGCTGATGTCATTTTCTGATGGTTTTTCTATTGAAGAACAGTGAGTGTTTCTTCAAGTATATGTCCGGAGAACAGTGAGTGTTCTTCGAGACGGTAGGAAAAAATGAAGGTTTAGATGCCCTCCTTCTAGCGCCAAGTGTTGTTACCCAAAATATTATCCGGAGATAGTATTGCTGGAATGATCGAGTAACAAACAAATGCGAGAACACTTCCGTGGAAAAATAGATAACACAAGATTTGCCGGGGTTGTTAGTCCCGGGCTTGAATGCTCTCGCGAGATGTTATTAATAGATATACTGTCGAGTACAAATATTAATGTTAGAATCTAATACAGGGAGTGTAAAAGTTTCTAGTTATCTAGGCTTTAGAGCGCGTAGATTGCCGGAAGAACCAGATGGATGAATCTGTGAGTTCTTGCTTGGGATTTATGATGAATGTGTATGAATATCACTATGAATGTCTTAGTGTTTGCCAAAAGAGCCTTCTATTCTCTCTTTGGTATGTATTTTGCACTTAATTCGTAGTAGAATTCGTCCCATTGGCCGCAACAGTGAGTCCTCTATTTATAGGGGACTAAGTAGTTGGGATCCCTCCGGCGATCGCTGGCGATCGCCGTTTTCTATATTAAAATAAACGGCCGATCGTCCCGTCACGTGGGCTGTTCCGAGGTCCGAGGTTGCGCTTGGAGGCCGGTGGGTGAACGATGGGAAGCCAAGACCGCCGCGTCGTCATTGTCCGAGGAGGGTCCACTTCGTACCTTTCGGCCTTGTCGGTAGGTGTGGTAGGTGACAGTGGGGTCAATGATCCTTTTGTTGGTATCCTATGAAGATCCGCGGGTGGGCCATCGTCCAAGATCGGTCTTCGGCGACTTTGACGGATGCCTGGATCCCCACGTGGCATGAAATGATCGCCTCGATCCGTTAGACAAAGACGATCGCTGGGTATCAAAAAGACGATCATTGCTTACCAAAAGACGATCGCTGTATCATGCCGGACTCTAGGTGTCCGTCCGGAGTTTGGCTTCTATGGTTGACTTTTCAGGGAGGTCGCCGATCGCCTATCGTGGCGAATTAATCGTCGCACAACACCAGGTACATGCAGGTTCAGGGGAGCAGTCACAGGATTGGCACAAGGGGATGACGAGCTGCGATACTAATCAAGAGTTGAGAGTTGGTAGAGTTTAGTTGTATTATTAGAGTTGATTCAGTCTTCCGTTGTATTGTATTTCGACCCCTGTGTGGGTAATGTTTGTTAGTCAGTCTTGTTGATAGAGTTGTGTGACCTCATCGGTCTGTGTGTTTATGTTTAAGTGACCTTGACGGTCTGTATTATTATATTGTTTGACCCTGGACGGGCAAGCGTTTGGTTGTTTATGGACGTTTAGCCTGGTAGATCCTTGCGGAAAGGGTTTACGGCGTGTAATATTCTCATACGGTTTTGGGGGTGTTACAGACTGACCGCCTTTGGGTTGATTACGCTTCGTTGATTTCCTGTTGACATATGCAGGTTGCTGCTCAGCAATTTCCTTAGCAGTTGGCTCGTACGGGAGAGTTCTATCGATTAATCCGGTCAGAGTGGCGCAATGATGATTGAGCAACTGCACATGGGTCATCATGGCCTGCATAAAAGTGAGTGTATCAACCCGAACATCTCCTGATCGAGCCGAGTCCTGGGCACGACTTCCCGGCAGCGAGTGATTATTTCTCGAGTTTCGGTCCGCCGCCTTCTCTCCCGTGCATCCGACAGCTGACTCTCTCCATACTGAAGTAGGATGTTCGCATAATGATTATATTTCCCGCATGATTAGCACGTTATGATTATGTCATGAGATGATGAAAATGAGTATACATGCTCTAACTTAGTGATTATATGAATGATTTACTGAAGTTACATGATTATCTGATGAAATTCTTGAAATGATTATCTTGAATAACTTAACAAGATTGATAATATGATCATCAGTTGACAAATGAGTAATGAAATGAATTGAGTAATTAATGAGTTAACATGATAGTCCTGATTATTAACTGAGTAATGAAATGAATTAAGTGATTGATGAGTTAACATGATCATCCTAATCACAATGAATGATGATGTTTGAGGATTGTAAATTGATGAATGATGAATGAATGACTATTGCTTAAATTATACCATGGCGTTAGAAATCTTACAGTTCTTTCGATTCGATTGGCTCGGCATTTGCACAGTCACACGTGACGCGAAAGTCCAATGATACTAGTCGATGACGATGATTTCAAATGAGACATGACTCGGAAGGTAGTATTCAAAACCACGCTCCGATACCAACTCGTAACACCCCAAACTAGGCGGATATTACGGTCTGTAGATCCCCAACCCAGGACCCACCAGCAAATGAAAATGAATGAATTACACAAGATAAATGTAGTACCGAACTACATTACAACCATAATTACTCCGATGAGGAGTTTAGTTACAACACACCAGACAATACGAATACTAGTGTATTTTATATGAAGATAAAATACACAACACTCGAATGAAACGGAGTATTCAAATGAAAGTCTGCTGGAAAATAAAGGACAATAACATGAATAATCGAAGATCGGGGGCCCCCTACTAGTATCACTGGGACTCCTCGACATCAACATGCTATTCCCGTGCTTTTGCCTTGCCATGACCTGAAAAACAAAATCCCCAAACGGGGTCAGTTACAAAGAACAACAATCCTCAAGGGTTGAAAATACACAATCATGATTATTTAAGAAGTTATGAAATATCCTGTCGAAACATACGCAATCAAACATGCTATATGGATCAACTATGATGCGGCTCAAAGGGTGGCGCCACACTACGCCCGGATGGAAATGTGTCCGTGCACAAGCCACCAACGAGTATCGATCAAATACACGTGTGGTCTTGTACCTAATCAGTCTCACGAGACAATATGACCCGTGTGCACAGTCCAATGTATCACTCCCAATACATGACCATCACGTGCCCGACATGAAAATCCGACACATACCAACTGCACGCCAAAGATGACCGGAATGCCACGATATAACAAAAGTGACATCGAAAATGAATAATGACTCACCGAGGTGGAATGGTAATGAAATAAATGACAGCTCAATGAAAAGATTGGAACCGTCGTTCCTTATGACTGAAGTAATTAATTGACAACAACAAGTTTTGATACGGTTAATATAATGATGAATGAGTTATGATTATGAATGAACAACAACAAAAGGGATGAATATCCTTTTAACCGAGTAAGAATTAACTTACACAACACCGACGACAATTATCCTTCCACGAACAACGTCCTAATTGAGATATCGGTCGCTCGAACAACCTTAATTCAATACAATATCCAACAACTCGTTCAATATACGAATCAAACACGAATATAACGAACTCAAAACGTCGATACGATTAAACCAAGTCCATAGAGGCATTAAATCAAACACGTTGTATCCAAACTCCGATTGTTTACAATCAAACCTCAATATACCAATATCAAAATCCCCAAGAAGTGTTTCAAACCAACAAAACATCTCCAATACGATCAATAATCCGTTATGAATATCCAAAAACGTGATTATAACAACAATTAGTCGAAAATCCCCAATTCCAACTCGATTTTCAAGGTGTTCTCGAATAATTCCTCAATAATCCAATGAATCCTTATACAAACTCATAATCATATACATATCCCTTCATATAACATGATTATAACGTCCAAAACATCATATCTCAACACAAAATCGAAGTCCAAAGTGTTGAAGGAATTACCTCTTGAAGATCCAAGTGTTTTAATCCGAAGAACACGCATTAGATTGATTATCCGGGCTTCACGATCGAAAGGAGATGAAGAAAATCAAACACCCAAATAATTTGTGAAGGAAAAACCCTCCCTCAAGCTTACTCTCTCGGTTGAAGGTGAAGAAAAGGGAGAGAAATGGCTGAAATGCTGAAAAAAATGAATTTAAGGGAGTTGACTGCCTGCCGGACACGGCCCGTGCCGATCGGCACGGTCGTGTCGCACGGTGGCCCGACGGTGGCGGCGAGGACTCGGCCGTCTCCGCTTGACACGGTCGCAGTAGCGAGGGCCTTCCGACAGATGACCGTCAAGCGGCGACTTCGGCATGACTCGGCCGTGTCACGGGACACGGCCGGGCGTGTCAGCGATCGGTCAGCTTATCCGGAAGAGTTCGACTCGGCCGTGCGACGACACGGTCGGGTCTCGAGGCGAACACCGAATTTTCCGGACGAGCACGGGCGTGTCGGACGACACGGCAGTTCGTTCGGCAGTGATCGCCAATAAGCGAAAAATGAGCGGTTGAGCTAAAACGACCATAACTCTCTCGTCCGGACTCCGATTGACTCACCGTTTGAACCATTGGAAAGCTAACTCGATGCTCTATAATATTGCAAAGATTTAGAATTTTTGGAGTTACCAAAAATTAATGGTGATCTAACAAAGTCGAACTCATATGAGGAAAGTTGAAACAATGAACAATAACGATACACAACTCGAAGTTTTTACGAACGGTGAACACGGGTGAATGAACATGATTGATGAATGATTATAATTGAGTGAAAATCCACTGAGTGACAATCACCGAATGAAATTACTGAATGATAATGACTGAATTACAACCGGGTATTACAGTGGGTTCATCGACGATGACAGAGGAGGAATTTGATTTTTTCGGGTCTCAATTGGATGCCGCCGTCGATGGGATTTTTGACAGCTACAGTCAACGAGACACACTGGATATGTTCGTGCGGTCGCTGCCACCAAATCCAGTCTTGGCAGCCCTGGTTGCCGCCACAACAGGATCGCCACCGGATCTAGATCCGATCCCCTTTGTCACACCTCCACATTCAGATCCGCCAACCCCCATAAACCCGCACCACCGTCCCACTGTCGTCGCGTTTCACATCGCCGCCACTCCAACATCCCTTGTCGTAATCAGCGACACCATCTGCCGCAATCCACCAGCCGCGCGAATTCAGTCATACACCGCTGCAATCGCAAGTCCTCATACCATGGTTCACACCAACACACCACCTCAGCAATTAGGGCCGCTCAGCCACACCACCTGCAGCGAACCCGTCGACGGCCACAATAACATCGTCAATCGTGTGTCCCTCCGGTCACCCGTCACCGCTGTGATGACATCAGCGCATCACAACCAAGTCAACTTAATCAGGTCGCCGCCTCTCGCCGTCTTCAACCATCGCACACTGCCATGTTCCAGTCGCGCCGCTGGGCACCCCGTAGAAGACAATGGTGAATTAAGTTCTGCAGCCCTACCGCCAGGTTATGGGCTCCTACATCTAGTTGGGCCATATTTTAAAATGGAGACTGCACACAGTGTGCCCCTTTCGGTGTTGAATGCACACTTGGGCCCATCATGTTCATTTGAAGGAGTTCGGGCGACCAATATTAATAATATGCAGATTGTGCCTTTAATTATTTTGAAGCAAACCGCGCTTCATGCATATTTTGAGGAAAAGGGGCCTGATATTATTTGGGCAGATCATAATAATGGGCCAACTTATTTTTCTGGGCCTAAGATTAATAACTATTATTTTTTCATAAAAAATGATAGTTATTTTGGTACTTATTTGAGAACTCCACGTGCTTATCGTCTCAAGATTTTGGGTCAAATACGTACCGCTGATGTGTTTGAAGTCAAATATCGTGAAGTGTTAATTAATTTTGCTTTTCCTGGAGATGAATACGTTGTTAACTCAGTTACACTGCTGGAGATTAGATTCATTCAGATTCGAGGACGAATCTTTTCAAAGAGGGAGAGAATGATGGAGATTAGATTGTATTTATATTATTATTTATATCCTATTAGGGTTTTAATTATGTTTTAATTAGTTGTTAATGGGTTGGGCTTTCAGGGCCTACACGCCTTAAACCCTAGTTTTATGTTATAAATAGGCGTCTTAGGATCATTTGTAAGGGAGCTTTTGATGAAATAGAAATATATTGGGTTTTATCCCTTTGTTCGTGTTTTTATCGTTATTCTTCCGGTATTCATATTGAATCAACGGAATTAAATGTTAATCACGTTTGTGTATTCTTCCGGATATTCTACGAATCAACGGATTAATACATTTATGCTTCCGCTTGCTGCATCAGTTGGTATCCGGAGTCATAACGATTCTATGGGTTCATCGACGATGACAGAGGAGGAATTTGATTTCCTCTGGTCTCAATGGGCTCCTGCTATCGATGGAATTTTCGATAGCTACTATCAACGGGACACACCAGATTTGTTGGCGATCTTGCCGCCACCATCTCCGATTTTGGCAGCCTTAATTGCCGCCCCAACCGCACCACCAAATCTAGATCTGGCTACCCTTGTCACGCCGCCACCAGATCTGGATTCACACCCCCAATCCACCGCTCAATATGGTTTTCCCGACGGTTCCAGATCGTCCAACCACTGCAACAGACCGACCTGAATTATGTTCAGCACGGATACCGATCAGCCACTTCAGTCGATCACCGCCTCGCGATTTCGGGCTCTCTGAAAATGCCGAGTCATCCTGTCTCGCGTATGGACATCGCACTAGTGGCAGCAGCCGATCGACTACTCACCAGAATGTATTTAGCAACAGACGCCACACATAGCTTCTCTGAAAATGATTCCGGTCTTGCATTGCCTTCGTCTACTTCCGCGACAAATGATGCGACTGCTGTTGCAAAAAACAATCGCTGTGTTTTTTACACAGAGTGTCACGATGTCCTAATCCCACTATTTGGGCCTTTGCCAATTCCGCATACTGGGTCACCATACCTTGAAAATTTTGGGCCATCAGAATTTCACTATTTGGAGCCTGGGTATACATTACATAAATATGGGTTTGAAGAAAATACGCCACCTTCTGTTCCTTGTCCTTTTGATGGACCAATTTTTTTTGGTGGGGTCGTGATTGATGAGCCAATTAGGCCTCCTATTTTTGGTGAAGTTAATAATTATTATTTTTTCATAAAAAGTGATAGTTATTTTGTTACTTCTCGGGAACCACCACTTGCTTATCGTCTCAAGGTTTTGAGTCAAATACGTACTGCTGATGTTTTTGAAATCAAAGATCGTGCAGAGTTCATTGATTTTTATATCCCTGGATTTAAACGCATCGTCACATCTATTACACTGCTGGAGATTAGATTCATTCAGATTGGAGGACGAATCTTTTCAAAGAGGGAGAGAATGATGGAGATTAGATTGTATTTATATTATTATTTATATCCTATTGTTTAGGGTTTTAATTATGTTTTAATTAGTTGTTAATGGGTTGGGCTTTTAGGGCCTACACGCCTTAAACCCTAGTTTTATGTTATAAATAAGCGTCTTAGGATCATTTGTAAGGGAGCTTTTGATGAAATAAAAATATATTGGGTTTTATCCCTTTGTTCGTGTTTTTATCGTTATTCTTCCGGTATTCATATTGAATCAACGGAATTAAATGTTAATCACGTTTGTGTATTCTTCCGGATATTCTACGAATCAACGGATTAATACATTTATGCTTCCGCTTGCTGCATCACCATTGGAACCAGATGCAGATTTGACGCCTGATGAGGTGAAAGAATACCGCAAATGGAAGAA